>OX336399.1:90709243-95509243 GCA_946902985.2 Meconema thalassinum
CGTAGCCGATAGCCTAAAATAGGTATCGGGTACAGTAAGTAGTGGGATGAGGAGAGAGCTGCGCCACTTCTTATTGAGCCACCCTCGTATTTGCCCCGAACCTGATATCTCGCTAACCAATGGTCGGATTTGAACATACAGGGTGTCCTAGCACTCGTAGTGATGCCCCCTACTTTCCTATAGGCTCTTTATTTAATTAAACGACCAAAACTAAAAGGTCATGTGCTTTTAATATCTCGCGAACCAATCATGCTAGAGGTGTGTTCGACAGGTCCAAAGACTCGGGGTGACGTCCTCTTTGCTATAGACCACTCGTTATAATTTTTAATAAAATTGGAAACTCGATTTTGGGGTAAACACGTGTTTTTTGTGATTTTGCTGATATCTCACGAAGCAATAACGCTAGAGGCATGTACGATGGGTCCAAGGATTCGGGCAGACGTCCTCTTTGCTATAGTCCACTCATTGTAATTTTTTAAATTTTGGAAACGCGATTTTGGGGTAAACACGTGTTTTTTGTGATTTTTGCCGATAATTCACGAACTAATAACGCTAGAGATGTGTACGAGGTGTCCTAGGACTCGGGCTAACGCCCCCTTTCAAATGTGGTAGATATTGTTTCCACAAAATAATTCACAAAGGGCCTAACGCCATACATGTTGAGAAAAAAATTCTTTACCGTTACCTGTTTATAATGTTTATGAAGCGTGGTGGTTGAGAGAGACGATACGGCTGGGTGTGTGTGTTTCAACGAACCTGTCGCTGACCACGGTGGCTGTGTTCAATAGATCAATTGATATTTCGACGAGTCGGTGTATGACAGAGCGAGCGTGCGTTTTCTGATATTTTACCTTTAACGTGTAAACGGTGATGAGAACTTGGTTCTATGTTGATCGAAGCGAGTACAGAAAACACACTTGCAAACGAGCAGGAGGTGAATGTCATTTGAGCTTATTGGAAGGCTCCGATCTGACTTGACAACAGGTGCAATGGAAAAAATGACCAAGACGCTTGAAGGTGAAATAATCTGACCATTGTGCTGGCAGGGAAGTGCGAAAGGCGTGCACACATGTGTGAAACCACAGGCACGCTAAACCAGTGACATCCTGTCTTGCTTCGTACGTGACAAAATGCAAGTCCATGTGAAATTTGATCTACCGCAGGTGTTCACCTTGGACGTTATCTGTCCACGTGCATGATAACTGTTAACAAGTCACATCCTGTTTTGCTTCGTACGTGACAAAATGCAAGTTCATGTGAAATTTGATTCGCCACAGGTGTTCGCCTGGGACGTTAGCTGTCCACGTGCACGATAAGAGAATGTTCAAAGCGTGGGAATCGCTGAATCAGTAAAAAGTATGATGCAACTTGTGGGAATGATGTCACAACCAATAGATAGGCAAGAGCTGCAAACAGCAGTGGTGGGAGGTGAAGGGAGGGAGAGGGGAGGGGGTGATGTATGAGAGAACACAGGAGGAAAGGGAAAGACAAACATGTATGAACATGCATGAAGCGCGGAGCGCTGTATACATAGAGCTATAAGTGGTGTACAACATGTGTGAATAAATAAAAAGTACACAGGTTCACACAACATGTAGTTTATTGATTCAAGAATTAAACGTTGAGTTAAACCCTAACCATTTGTCGTAGAGTTTATTTCCTTTTTGTTTCAAGACTTTTTCCACAAGATAATGCTGAGGAAATGCTGTTTTCTGAAGTTCATGGAGATAAAATCTACCTTTTATGGGTTGATGGTTGAGGTCCTCGAGTACATAGGTGACTGGACTGTCCAAGTAGACTCGACGAATTCGAAATAATTCAGTCCCCCACTGAGGCGTGTAGCCCTTATTGAAGGCAGACTTAAATTTGCTCACACGAACAAAATCCCCAATGTTCAGTCGGTGACGTATAGGATCGGCTGTTTTTATGGGGTTAAATAGTTTATCCAATCGCTGAATATTTTTAGTTACGAGACGTGGCTTGGTCCCAATCGTTCTATGTTTGGTGTCATTGTAACGTGATACTAGCTCAGGTAACATGTCCAACCAGCGATACGTACCCTGAGCGGTAAACGCTTTCCACATATGGGTTTTCAATGTTCGGTTGAACCGCTCGACCACACTGGCTTTGAGGTTGCTGTACGTGGTGTAATGGTGAATATCCTTAGATTTGAGAAAACTGGAGAAATCCGTGTTGAAAAATTCTTTCCCCTGGTCGGTTTGTAGCAACTGAGGTTGACGTTTGGAGTGTTGAATAATATGTTGAAAGGCCTTGGTAACTAGTGGACCAGACTTGCGACGCACAGGTTCAACAAAGGCCATTTTGGAATAGACATCAATGACGGTCAACATATAGCGTACACCGTCGTTAACGCTAGCATAGGGTATCATTTCAACCAAGTCAGCCTGCCAAAGTTCATCCACACCTCGTGAAATCACCTTGAGTCGCGGATAGTGACGCCTAGCTGGGCGATGCAACTCGTGAGCAATACCCATTTTAATGGGTGAGGGCTTAAACAATAATTTTGGCATTTCGAAGTTCTTGTTCAATTTCTTGAATTTCCCAATCGTGACCGGTATGGCCAGCTTGACGTGAGGCATGCAACAACTGTAGCCGCTGGACGAGCTTATTGGGATTGTGCCAGTAGGTAACATCCACAAGGGGTTTTAATGATTTAAAAGTCACTCCCGAAGCGGACACTTTACGACGAGTACTTTGACTAGTGGGAAACATTTTTGCAATGATGGTTTTATATTTTTGAGATATATTGGCATTCACTTGTTGCGTGGGATCATACTGTCTTTTGTGAGCATGGGTATCCAATAAAATGGATTTATATTTGTCAAGGTCCTCTGACGTATAATCATGGGAAGAGGGGGTCCGAGAAAAGAGCAGCTTTAACAGTCCTGGCGTTAATTTATAGTTGATGTTTTTAATGACAGCTTTAGTACGAGCAAATTTAATGGATGAATCGCCAATTTTAAAACTATCATCCTCATAGCGAACACCATACGTGGTATCTGTGTTTCCAATAAATAGATCGGTGAAATAGGGTTCCAATGTTGATCCATAATATTTTATTAAAATGGTTTTCAGTTGAGCTTTATGTTGAGGGGTGGCCAAGAGTTGTGAAAACGGAGACGCTCTGGAAGGGCAAGGTGTTTCGACCATGGCCAAGGATTTCTTTTTTCTCAAAAACTCTGCAAGGGGTGCGGCCTTTTTTTGAGGCGTAAACACTTGTTCCTCCTCATCCTCAACTTCACTAACACTAGTCAAATCTTCCTGTTCCTCTTCCTCTTCCTCAGGGTCCTCGTGCAGCGTCTGCGTGCCTTGTGAAACGGTGGGTAGCGTTTCAGATGGCTTGAAAGAGGGTTTCAACATGGCTTTTAGCGGAGGTGCTAAATGTTGTTGAATAAACAAAGCATGATTGGCACGTGATTGTTTCAATTGACGAAACTTTTGGCGAATAGTATTTTTTGCTCTAATAATATGCTTTTTTAATTGACTCTCTGCTAACGCCATGGTGTTGGCAAATGACTTGCCGGGGAATGAGACAAGGCCTTAAATAGCAATAAAATGATCAAACCCTAAGCGATACCGTCCTTGGTTGAGTTCACTTTGTTTGTCAATCACTAAACAGGCATGACGTTGAGTGTTCCAGCACTTGGCACACAATTCTGTAAACATTTGAAAGGTCATATCCGGATTCACATGTTCATTATAAATGTGACGACTGTTCCTCTCGTCCTGACGAAATAAAACAATGACATTGGCATTGTCACGAATCAACTGTTTGGACATTTTAGAATACGTTTGCCCAAGATAGAAGCAATCGATATGTTTGTGTCGACCCATGCTGAAATAGCTTTGAATGATGCCTTGACGTTCAGTGGATACATCATCGAAAATCATGAGTGAATCAGGCTTTACCTCATCCGGTGAAATCACATTTTCTTGCATGGAAAATGTAAAATAACCCATATTCTCTTTTTGTAATCCAGACATGACTTGATCCAGAAACACGTAGAGGGGTTGGTAGAGAGATTTTGCAAAAATATAAATATTTTGAAAACGCAGACCATTGGGCGCTGTGATGAGCGTTAGCAAAAGATTAGTCTTTCCACAGCCGGAAGGCCCCACAATGATGCAGCGAATGGAAGATGAAAACAGTGAACCATGGCGTTGTTCACGTGATGTGGGATAGAGATGGGAAACCATGTCCCCCACGGGGAATGACTCTTGCTGCTTAATAATCTTCATGTCAACTAAGGCTTAGACAGGCTAGCCGGCTGTCTATATACAGGACACCGAACCTTGTCATAGAAACAGTAGACTGCTACTACAGGTTGGCGATGGATGTCTTTGGACGTGCGTTGATGGCCAAAGATAGGCCTGTCCCCATACATGATCCTAAACAGGAAACAGATCCTGCTAATAAACACTATGTGGATAGGTCAGTAGTGCCACGCACAAAACAGGGAGATTATGACTTTAAGGGAAAGCGGTTAACCCATGTAAAACATCATCAAGTGTCTACAGATGTTACTACGAAAAAGTATGTGGATAACAAAGTGTATGAGTTTTATGACAAAGTGCCCCAGCTTATGGTGAATGGCTATAGCGCTAATCACCATCGGATTATTCACGTGGAAGACCCACAAGACGAAGACGATGTTTGTACCAAGCGTTACGTGACCCATGAAATGAAAAGGCTTTATAAATTTATCCCATCTGTGTTTTTAGTGTATCTGACAAATGAAAAACCTGTGAATGACAGAAACCATTTACCGCTAGTCCATGATCAGCACTTGACCTATGTGCTTGCTTCGGGTTTAAGCCACTATCGATTACACTATGATGGAACCATTCACATCAAATATGCCATACCTGATGAGAACCATTTACAAATAAAGATAAATGGTCATAGGATGTTGGTCCATGACCATGAAATGGTCAATGCAGGTGACGAATTATCCTTTTATCTCATGTTGACATGGGATGAAAAGCAAGCGGGAAAAACCATAAACGATTTCCCACTTTATGTGGAATTGGATTATACAGCCATGAAATAACCATCTGACGTTAGTTGTGATTTAAACTTTCTTGTGAAAGGTTGTTGGTCATTATCATCATGGTGAAACAAAGGTATGCAGTGAGAAAGACTAAAAAAAGGACTTTGTCCTTGGCAAAGCCTGGGCTTACAACATTCGAGGACAAGCACTTGCGAAAGAAAAAAAGAAAAAATAATGTATTGACCATAAGGAAAGCCCTTCGAGCAGCACAGAGACATGTTATTCCAAAACGTCGGCGACAGGTTTCAAACCAAGGGCGAGTGATTCCCGTCCCCAAACGAGCGGGATTTTTACCTGCTTTATTTGCTGGTTTGGCTGCTCTGGGCTCACTTTTGGGCGGTGCCAGTGCAGTGGCTAAAACCATTAAAGCCGCGCAGCAGGGCAAGCAACAACTCAAAGAAAGTCAGCGACACAATGAAACGATGGAAGCGCTTGCCATGGGGGCTAGAAATGCCAATTTAAAGCCAGCCTTTTATCAACAAGGATTTGGGATTTCACCATTTCGAAATATTAAAAAAAAAAATTAACCTCAGCCATAGCGAGACATGCCCTGACGCATCAACAAGTGGAAAGCTATGCTAAACAACTAAAGCTTTCTCGTTTTCGAGGTGTGTTTATGCGAAACCAATTACCCCCACGACCCTGGAAACAGGAATGTGCTGTTGTCAATTTGGATGATCACCGAGGACCAGGGACGCATTATGTAGCTTATGTCAAAGAGGGATCCATGGTATGGTACTTTGACAGTTTTGGGAATTTGCCCCCGCCCATGGAACTAGTGACCTATTTTGGAAACAGGATCAAGATATATTATAATGTGAAACGTGAGCAAACGTTTAACAGCCAACAGTGTGGACGTTTGTGTTTAAT
Organism: Meconema thalassinum; assembly: GCA_946902985.2. Classification (NCBI taxonomy): domain Eukaryota; kingdom Metazoa; phylum Arthropoda; class Insecta; order Orthoptera; family Tettigoniidae; genus Meconema; species Meconema thalassinum. Next base: position 90,715,186 of record OX336399.1, read on the forward strand.
TTGTTTATATAAGACGCAGCATAAGCTAAAACGCCACCAGTATGTCGGCAGAAATTAAAACGTTTACACTGCATGGACGTGGACCTGAAGTCAGCCTAGACTTCTACCCGCCTATCGAATTGAGTGAAAAACCCTATGGTTTAGGACTTGTTTCTCTTGAAACGTACAATCGAATATACAACATACGTGAAAATGTGAACAACAAGTTTTACTATGATGATTCTGTGCTCACCTTGAACTCTGGTGGATACACGATCGATGATATTTATGAACACATTTATGTGGTGTTGATCAATCAATATGGTTTAAAGTCATTTCTCGACGGAACGCACAAGTTTGAACTTGTAGGAAATACCAACACTCATCGCTGCAGTATGTTCTCTACCTTCAACATTGACTTTAAAACACACCCCGATTCCATTGGTCCATTACTAGGATTTAAACCACGTGTGTTGGAGTCCAACAAAAAACATGAATCAGACCATGAAGTGAAATTCATTGAGGACCATCATGTGTCGGTGACGTGTAATATTATTAGCCAAGTGTACACCAATCAAGAACCATCGCATTCGCTATATGACTTTATTGTGACATCGCCCAATGGGTATATTATTCGTGAAAACCCTCCAGTGGTGCTTTTTCATGCTGTGGCTGTCGATAGTATTAGTAATATAACATTAAGACTGATCAATAGAGATCAACAACTCATTGATCTAGATTCTACCACACCAGTGACTTACAAGTTGGTGCTAAAGCCACTATGAAGTTTGTGTATAAAGCAACAACACCGTCTAGGAATGGTGTTAGTTGTTTGCCACGTGAATACACGTTAACATCTCAAGGCAAGCAGATTTTACAGCATTTGGGTTACCACGTCAACCCTCATAATGAATTCTATCCTAGAGATAGCGAACCACATCGAGGAGCAACCAGGAGTGGTAAGAATTGATCTCCATTCCTATCAAGCTCAAACACCTGGACTCAATAACAATGATGAAATTCAATTTGTTATCAACAACCAAGATATTTACACCCTACCGCATGAAAGTGTCATTCAGATTGAAGGTCGGCTCACCAAAGCCGATGGCTCTACACCCACCACATCCAAGTTGGCCAACCATGGTTTGGCCTTTCTGTTTTCTGAAGTGCGGTATGTCATTAACGATATCGTGGTGGATAGCACTCGAAATGTGGGCATTTCCAGTGTCATGAAACTATACCCCTCTTATAGTGAGGAAGAAGGTAAAACACTTTGCATGGCAGGTTGGTGTCCTGACTCGACCAATGACTGGATGGTACACACTGACGGAACCTTTACTGGATATTTACCTCTTAAACTGATTCTAGGCTTTGCTGAAGATCACCAACGCATTGTGGTCAACGCAAGGCAAGTGCTTTATCTGGTGAGAGACAGGAGTGATAACAATGCACTCAAGGGAGCCGACAATGCCCCCATCGATTCAAAAGTTCAACTACAACGCTTGCTATGGAAAGTGCCTCGTGTGACCCTTAACGATAGCAAAAAACTGGACATACTCAAGATGGTAAAGAGAGATATGCCTCTACCCATGGAATTTAGAAGCTGGGCACTCCATGAGTATCCGCTATTGCCCACTACCAACACACACAGTTGGTCTGTAAAAACAGCTCGCTATACAGAGAGACCTCTCTACCTGATCGTGGGTTTTCAAACGAATCGCAAGTATCAACAAACCAAAGATGCCTCGCAATTTGATCACCTGCAATTGAGAAATGCACGTCTTTTCCTCAACGGAGCTGTGTTTCCCTATGAAGGACTGGATTTGGATTTTTCAAAAAATAAGTTTGGCCCTCTGTACGACTTGTTTTCTAAATTTCGGTGGTCGTATTATCAAAAAGAGAACGGCCCCATGCTACTACCCCAAGCGTTTAAGGCAAGAGCACCACTGATTGTCTTTGACTGTTCTTACCTGGAAGAGTCTGTCAAGCCATCCAATATCGACATTCGACTAGATTTTGAAACGCATGACAATGTACCAGCCAATACGACGGCCTACTGTCTGATTATTCATCACAAACAAGTCAACTATTATCCACTGTCCAACCAAGTGACGAGTGTATAAATAACAGCTCAACCCACGTCAAGCCGCTCAGTCATGTCTTGCTTTAAAGCCTCAAGAGACGTTACATCCATGAATTTAAACTCTGAGGAACAACGTTTCAAGACTTTTGCCACATGGCCAGTGCCTTCCATAAACCCACAAGCCTTGGCAGCCGCTGGATTCTACTATTTAAAAACAAGATATGAAGTGAAATGTGCCTTTTGTCCCATCATCATAGACCAATGGCAGGAGGGCGATGAACCCATGCAGGAACATCAGCGCTGGTCACCCACCTGCCCCTACCTGTGCAGAATGAAAGTGGGAAATATACCCTGCCATTCAAGCTATCCCTCACTTGTGTCTCTGGGTGATGAAAAAAAAACAAGTTACGATACATGTGGGCCGTATGGTATCCATGGTGCTTCGGTGAGCAGCTCACCATCAAAAACGCCTAGTTTAGAGACATTGGGACATCATCGGTGTTATGGACGTTACAAACACAAGAGACTATATTGTTGTATCAGTTGCTATCGTCCTTATCCTAAAATGAGAAATGCCTGTAAGACGTGTTATGATAATAAAATGATGTAATTCTTAAATTCTTATTTTGCATGCCCCCACTGTCCTACCCTAACCTCAATTTTGAAACTAGCATGGCAGGTAAGTCTATGTCATGATCACACCTGATCGTCAGTCAGTCGTCAGTTGACCTTGGTCCAGGCAAGCGTCAACATGTTGCGCACACTCATTGTGGATTGCCAAGGGTTTAAAATTGGTGACAACAAATTTATATTTAAACAAGTGCCATGATCGATTGTACCACGTTTTGGATATCAAAAGCTACGCATTTGCTATTTAAACCACCCCATGCTTTTGATTTATTGTGTGAAAAAGACCGTAAACAAACCCAGTGGATTGAAAATCATAGGCAACTAGACTGGAATCAGGGAACCATTTCCTATAAATATTTGGACGTGGTCATGAAAGCACACTTGTCCTCGGCCAATGTGGTATTTGTGAAAGGTAATGAAAAACGTCAATGGTTGCAACCATTTTTGGCGTCTTACTGTCAATGTATCGACCTCATGGAGTTGGGCTGCCCCTCCCTGCAAACGCTCATGGATACTTGTTCCTATGGCAACATTACCCATACAGCCCTATCACATGCGTGGCATCTCTTTCATTGGTTAACCACCCATGCCTGCTGGGAGTTGTTGAACAAAATTATAACTCAAGATTTACCTGTGAATGACGTCAGTGAGATTTCTACAAGCGACGTGTAAACATCTACAGCACGTGATACCATGGAGAAAGGCAATGCTACGGACAAAGCCATCGGCAAGTTCTTTGTGTGCAAAAAGAAACTAGACAGTTTTACCAAAGAGGAACTCTTGGCGCTGCCCAAGTCGTTCATTTATTATGTGGCCGCCAACGCGGTCAAAGAAATCTGGCAACATGTACCAAAATCATGGACTCAAGACCCTGTGTTGAGTGAATTGCAACCCTGTACGGATTACGATCACCATAAGCAAGTGGCCATGGCAAAAATACCGTCTATGCGTCAGTGTGCGACTTGCCAGCTAGTGAAACTGTATCACGGTCATAAAAGTCCGTGTAAAGACTTTGTTGAATCATTCCACGGGTGTCATGGCGAGAAAAAGCAACAACAACAACAAACACAAACATCGTCCACAGAGGAGGAGGAAGACCAAACCTTTCTACCATCAATGGAAAAGGATATGCCAGACCTGTACTGGCAATGGCGTCATTGACAAAGTGATTCAATACTTACCTTTCGAAATCCATCTTCCAGGTTATCGTTTTTGTGGCCCTGGAACTCGTCTCGAAAAACGTTTACAACGTGGTGATGTACCCATTAATCTTTTGGATCAAGCATGCAAGGAACATGACCTTTCTTATCGCCATAGTCATCCTGGTTTAAGACATGTGGCAGATAAATTGTTATTGAAGAAAGCTAAACAACGTTTCACATCCAATGATGCCTCAGTGGGTGAAAGAATGGCAGCCCTGATTGTCATGAGTGCTATGAAAGGAAAGTTGATGATGCATGGACATAAACATTGAGGAGTGAGGAATTGGTATTTGTTTGTATTCTATTTTTCTTTTGTCAATTCACTATGACTATGAAATAAAAACAAAAGTTTTCCAGAGCACGATGTTTTGTTATTTTTAATTTTAAGAAATCGTGATGTTGATGGCTGATTTTTTCATTTTACACATTTCACACATGATGAATTCCACACACTGTCATTTATCATTTTGCAATTTACAGTTTTTGAAAACGTTCGTTTCAAGTTTAACGTTTTTGATGATATGGATTTTTCCATTTTGCTGATGACACATTTTAAACAATGTCCGTTTGAAGTTTTTGAATTTTCAAATTTCACACATGGCCATTTCCAGTTTTTAAAAATGTCCGTTTTAAGTTCTGCTGTTTTGGTGATATGGAAACATGGAATTTCCATTTTGCTGTTTTCATATTTTTTCCATTTGGTGTATGTCGAAAGTTGAGATTTGACAATGATGTTGATGCAAGTGCTTGACCTTGATAATACTGCAATGTGTTGATGTGTGTTTGGAGAAACGTCGAGGTCTACGACTACTGCAGGTAAGACTGTTTTTACAAAAATAATGTCTTTTGACTGCCACATTTCAATGAAAAAACGAAACTATTGAAAACAAAATGAGTATATAAGTGACCATTTACCCCCTCCCCACCCACCCACCCTACCTCACCGTGTTTGCTCTGGTCAACCATACACACCAGTTTTCTCTTTCCACTCATACATTCACACCTGTCTTTGGGAACAAACACAACCACTTTATTTATTCCCAAAAGCACATTGTCGACATGTACACTCATCCCAAAAGAACTTTTTTTAGTTTACCATTTTACTATTTCAAAAAATAATTAAATACTAGTTATTAAAGTTACAAAAAATCTTACTTATTTCATATTTACAAAAAAAACAACACAAATTTCTACAGCGTTAAAAGAATCATACTATTTACCAATCAACAAATTTAAAAAAATAAGGTTGCACACAACTTTTTTAAAGAGCAAAAGGTCCAAGTGGATTGCCACTATTTACAAAATCTACTATTTACAATGACAGAAACCAATATTTACAAAATTCTAAATCTACAAGTTACAAAAAGCCATGTCCCATAAACGATTAAACAATGAAATCACACCTCCTCCTCGTTGCGATCATAACCCCAGGGCAGGCTAGTGAGCAGGTCATCAGCCCACACACGCTTGTTATCCATGGAGGCGAGGGTGCGTTTTCTCTGTTCCACAAGATACAAATAATGGTTGCTGGATTGTATCCTGCACTGTGTATGAGACATAGCTTTGCCAGTGTGTAAAACCGCTAGGTAATCGTCTACACGTAGCGATTTTACCACTGCTCTACCTACACCTTTTGCTCTTTTGGCTTCCTTATAGTCGAGAGTGCGGTAAGCATACATTTTCGAAGCCAAACCTACGAATTCCGTCATAATGGAATCACCGCATTCGTCTTTTAAAACGCCCATTTTCTTCTTGTTTTTTATGGGCAGCTGAAACACGTCGTCAGCACTATAGCAAGAGGTGTCGAACCAGTCACTATGTTGCCTCATGACGTCATAGGGGTTGCAGTGGCGAATGTGGTAAATGAATGAGTCCGTGTCCATATACAAAAGAGAGACGTCCTCAAAATGGCGTTTCGCAAACTCATAGTGGAATCGATACATGACCTATTTAGAAAAGTCTAAAATGACTTGACCCAAGTAAATGGGCTTATCCATGGTAACGCTGGTCTTACTCATTTCAATAGTAGCCAAATCCTCATCGATAATTTTGATCGATTTGAAATTTGGCTTGGCAATGTACCGCCGGGCACCCCACTGCCCCTCCCAGACATTCACCAATTTAATGTCACGGTATTTGCGGACATTCTCCATAGACTTGCCATAAATGCAGTTGTTCATTAATTTAAAAAAAAATAATTTCAAACTGCTGTGTTGCCATTTGTCGGTGCTCCGTGTTGAGTCGCATGTATGGCTCAAGCCATGCTTTTTGAGCAAAAGAAATACCCCTGTGGATTTTCTTCAACACCAAGCCTTGGGCGAGGCATTGCACCAACATTTGGATATGTAGCACATACCGATTTTTGTTGTAAAGTGTGCCCATGAGTTTTTCAATTTTCACTTTACTGTCAGGGGGAACCATTTGCTCAAGGCAGAATGGGAAATCGGCATGTTCATCATACAAGGATGAGGGATATTCAATATCCACTTCTAACACATATCCACGGCCTGTTTCTTGGCTAGCCTTGTTCACATCAAATTCTGACACTTGTTTCTCTGTCAGCCAAGCAAACTTCCCATAGGGCAAAGGCTGACTCATGGCGTAACCGTACAAATTATTCACGTCATAGTACATTAAGTACGATTCTGGTTTGTCTGGTGAATAATCAGGCATGTAGACATTGTTCGCTTCGGCATGGCGCTGGTTAAGTGACACAAAGCCGCCACGAATGCCCTTTTCAAAAAATAGAACCATGTCTACGTCAGTGAGTAAATCCAATTCCACTTGAGTGTATTTCAAAGCGGCATCGAACGAGAGCCCAGGACTCGTATAATAGTGAGCCGGGTCAAGACCGTAAATGTGTTGACACAAGTTACGGAATTTTTCAAACACATCAGTGAGCAGCAATACATCCAGTTTTAGGTAATGCAAAGCATATTCACTTAGCGTCTTCATGCCAAACACTCGCCAAACTTGACATGCATGTGCATAGTCTTCATCGGAAACGGTACTGCGTGTTAGTTTCGAGTAAAATTTCTCTTGTGGTGGGAGTTTTCTTTACTTTAGCACGTCCCAGCTGTTGCAGAAATCATACGGGAATATACCTTTCCGAATGCACAACTGAAATTGCTCAGGATCATTAAAATGCATTCTAGTATTTTTTAATTCCTCCTCATTCAAGCCATTCACAAGGCTGTCTAGCGAGGATGCCATAAACTTAAAGGAATCCAAAAATCGAATGCTAAAGTCGCCCAACCACCATGTCAGGGCCGTAAAACGCTCATGGTTTTGGGGAATAATGGTAAACGAGCCCTTGTTGACATGGCCCAATTCACGAATCAAAAACTGAATGTCATAATTCGCCAGATTGTGGAAAAAGACAGCGATGAAACGAGGAGCTGGAAAGTTTAAGTTGCATTTGCTGTGCGCAGCTCCACGAAACTCCCCTGTAAAATGCGAGTGGTCTCTGACTTTTTCCTCTCTATTTAAAATAGGCTTTTCGCAAATATGGCATGTCGTGGCATGCTCATACTGCTGCTGCTGTTCTGGAGATAGGCTCATGGGTACTGGGTGGTCCAGTAATTCCTGTACATCATGAGCCAACTTGACAAGTTCATCCAAGAACCATTTGGCACAATCTGGCCCCTCGAGGTATTTGTAAACGGATTGTGTGGGGTCATAAGCACACACCACATTAAATCCAATGGCAAAGGGTTCATGTTTTTGAATGGGTGTGGTTGAGCTGATGGTGGGATCTGGTTCACATCCCGCCATGGGTGTGGTGAGTGCTTCGAAATCTGCATATACCACATAGGGAACAGTGTCACGCTTATGAATGTCCTTAAACTTTAACACAGCCTTGTCCCCTTGTGGCAATATCAGTCTCACCGCTTCCTGAGAAACACAATCTACCCTATGACGTTCCAAAGCGCAGGTGTTTTAAAATATTGCAAGCATCGATCACAAATATATTTTACACCAGCGTGCTTAGACACTTGTCTGCTTAGCAATCTACTCAAGCTTTTAATCAGGCAATAGTGATTCACCTCTCCATAAGACAGATATAAAAGATGAATGTGGTGTCGTTTCGGTTCTTTTGTGGCATAAAGAGGACCCACAATCACATTACCATCAAGGCAATACACCATGAACGAAAAGTCCTGGTTATCTTGTTCAAACCTATGGATCTCGGTTAAGTCCATAGGGAACGTCACTCGAGTTAAATTTAAAGTATGTTTCAATTCAACAAACTTGGCCTTGTACATTCCTGGTCGACAACCATTATGTTGTGCTGGCTGCAATTACGCAGCCACAGACCACAGAAAGCAATCATTGTCACGATTCTTTATATTGACCACAGCATTTTTCGAAGCTATAGCTGGTGGTGTTTTAATATAGCTAGACCCAGCATTCAATGGGTTGAATTGACAAATGTTGATTTGCAAATGATGAATTTTGTCTAAGGCTAGACCACTCGGTCCTTGTTGCAGTTTATCAAATTTTGATAGCAAGGCATTCACCACGTGGGTTTCATACCACTGTTCCAAATTATGGGCTATGAATAGCTCTTGCATTTTACTACAAATATAAAATGTGTCTTTATGCTCTACATCCTTCTTTTTATATACGAAATCGCACACCAGTTCTGTATTCACCTTTAAAGCCGTATGCAACCTTTGCGCTGTACAAATTTCAATTTTAAAAATTTCAAAACAAGATTGTAAAAATTCTTTGGGAATCAAACTTTTTCTAACATTGACCACACGACCAGAGCACACACGCGATTTAAAACAACTATTTAGGGGTTCCCAAATTAACGTATCGGTAGCAGTGGCAAAAGACATTATTTTGAAAGAACACACTCACCTGAGTTTAGAAATGTAGACTGTCTGACAATGATCCCAAACACACACGTTCCTGGTTATTCACAGAGGTCAAGCGTTTTCCAACACTCTAAAAAGAAATAAAATAAACCACCATAAGTATATCCATTCCATAATTTATGCCTTTCATAAACAAAACAAAATCAAACAGGTTATATATATAAACAAATCTCACCTTGACGTATAATGCTTTGCTATATTCCCGTCTCACGGACTAGTGTGGAAATGGTTTCCTTCTATAGCTGTCTGTCTTTCTCTCTTTCTTTAATATCGTTCACACACACACGACAAGTAGGCTATACCGGTTATCTGCAAACAAATAAATAAATAAAATCATTAATTACCTAATCAATAAATAATTGCATGTATTTATATATAAATCAATACATGTATAAATGAATAAATATATACCTATCTCACAACAAGAATAAGTATTTTCCACCAACACCAAAACTGTTAAACAAGGCCAAGTGTTTCACACAACGCTGTAGCGTGTTCAAAAGTAGTCACATAAGTGCGAGTGGAAATGTCAGCGACGTGTCTTTATATATCACATTGCATGTATAATCTTTTTTTTCCCACGCTTTGAACATTCTCTTATCGTGCACGTGGACAGCTAACGTCCCAGGCGAACACCTGTGCCGGATCAAATTTCACCTGAACTTGCATTTTGTCACGTACGAAGCAAAACAGGATGTGACTTGTTAACAGTTATCATGCACGTGGACAGATAACGTCCATGGTGAACATCTGCGGTAGATCAAATTTCACATGGACTTGCATTTTGTCACGTACGAAGCAAGACAGGATGTCACTGGTTTAGCGTGCCTGTGGTTTCACACATGTGTTCACATGCCTTTCGCACTTCCCTGCCAGCACAATGGTCAGATTATTTCACCTTCAAGCGTTTTGGTCATTTTTTCCATTGCACCTGTTGTCAAGTCAGATCGGAGCCTTCCAATAAGCTCAAATGACATTCACCTCCTGCTCGTTTGCAAGTGTGTTTTCTGTACTCGCTTCGATCAACATAGAACCAAGTTCTCATCACCGTTTACACGTTAAAGGTAAAATATCAGAAAACGCACGCTCGCTCTGTCATACACCGACTCGTCGAAATATCAATTGATCTATTGAACACAGCCACCGTGGTCAGCGACAGGTTCGTTGAAACACACACACCCAGCCGTATCGTCTCTCTCAACCACCACGCTTCATAAACATTATAAACAGGTAACGGTAAAGAATTTTTTTCTCAACATGTATGGCGTTAGGCCCTTTGTGAATTATTTTGTGGAAACAATATCTACCACATTTGAAAGGGGGCGTTAGCCCAAGTCCTAGCACACCTCGTACACATCTCTAGCGTTATTGGTTCGTGAAATATCGGCAAAAATCACAAAAAACACGTGTTTACCCCAAAATCGCGTTTCCAAAATTTAAAAAATTACAACGAGTGGTCTATAGCAAAGAGGACGTCTGCCCGAGTCCTTGGACCCATCGTACATGCCTCTAGCGTTATTGCTTCGTGAGATATCAGCAAAATCACAAAAACACGTGTTTACCCCAAAATCGAGTTTCCAATTTTATTAAAAACTAGCTGAAGTACCCGTGCTTCGCTACGCGTCATAAATAAATTAAAATGTGAAAGTGACAGTTAAAACAGGGGATAGGCGAGGTGCTGCGCAGAGGGAGATTAAGGATGGAACATTTTGTCCAACTACACCGTTCGGCGTTGACCGTGTTTTATAGCACAAATTTAGGTTTTACTCGCTAACCGTTGGAGATACCTTTCGGATAGAAAATGTGATTTTAAACCTAGTATATGCTATCAAAAGTTTGCTATTTCTTAGCGTTCTTTTTTTATTTGAAATGGAAATATGAAAGTTTGAAACCAAAGGGTGTAGTGACGTCACTAAAATGGTCGCCATAGTGCAAAGTATTGAAATCAAAAGTAGCCTATATGTTAACCAGTTAAATCAGCTACTTTCATGTAAAATTCATGTAAGTCGGACCAGTGGTTCTTGCGTGATTGAGTAATACACAGACACACACCATCTCATTTTTAGCCTCGCTTCGCTCGCGTCATAGTCGTGTCATATTGTTATTCAATGACATGCAGGTTTAACCCCGTTAACACCCCTTTAGAACCTGAATATCCAAAAATCCCTCCTTAGTAGACATTTTCGACACACAACACACATATCCCCTTCTTCTAACTTCAATAGTTTTGATTGGTCGATGAGTGTGAACATCCAAAAATCCTTCCTTAGTGGACGTTTTTATTCCAGAATTTCACCCCTCCCCATATGCCCCTTAAATTGGATTTATGAAAAAAAAACGGTCGAACATCTACCTATTTTAATTATTTATTCATTTATTAATTTTTAAGGTGATTGGAACTCGGAGAAAATCAAACTCCTCGTCTATGTCGTTTAAGAGATACACGCTCCGTTCGGAATCTTTCAACCCCCACTTTTCATCCCTTTCACCTCATAATATACACCACATCGAAAAAACATTAGACATGTGTCAGCTTATTTTAAATGATTAGTATATATGCCAAGTATCACATACCCAAATGAACCCACTCATGAGATATTGTTATTCAATGAAATGCACGTTAACCCCTTAACACCTCATTAGAACCTGAATATCCAAAACTCTTTCCTTAGTGGACGTTTTCGACATACCACGAACTTATCCCCAAAATTTCATGTTTCTAACTTCAATAATTTTTGCTGGGCGATGATGAGTGAGTGAGTCAGTCAGGACATTTTCTTTCATTAATATTTGAGAATTTCACCCCTCCCCAAGAACCCCTTAAATTGGATTTATGAAAAAAAAAACGGTCGAACACCTATTTACTTATTTAAAGCTGTTTTCCCCCTGAGTTTGATAAGTGAGTAAGTAAGTCAATCAGTTAGGACACCTTCTTTCCTGTTCCCCCCCCCCCCCGAATTTCACTCCTCCCCATGGGCCCCTTAAATTGGATTTATGAAGAAATGGTCGAACACCTATTTACTTATTTTTAAGCTGCTTTTTCCGCTGAATTTCAATCGCCTATGTTGAATAAGAGATACAGTACACGCTCCGTTAAGAATCCTTCAACCCCCTATTTTCTCCCCTTTCACCTCATAATATACACCATATCGATAAACCCTTAGACATATGTCTGCTTATTTTAAATGATTAGTTTGTATGCCGAATATCACATCCCCAAATGAAACAACTCGTGAGATATTGTTATTCAATGAAATGCAAGTTTAACCCCCCTTAACACCCCTTCATAACATGAATATCCAAAAATCCATCCTTAGTGGACTTTTTCGACAAACAACGAACATATCCCCAAAATTTCAAGTTTCTAACTGCAATAGGTTTGCTGGGGGATGATGAGTGAATATCCAAAAATCCTTCCTTAGTGGACTTCTTTCCCCAGAATTTCATCCCTCTCCATGAGCCCCTTAAATTGGATTATGAAAAAACGATCGAACACCTATCTACTACTTTTTCAATCTGATTTTTCTCCCTGAGATTCTTACTTTTTGCCTCTGTCTTTTAAGAGATACTTGCTCCGTTAAGAATCCTTCAACACTCACTTTTCACACATACACCTCATAATATACACCACATCGAAAAACCCTCAGACATGTGTCTTCTTATTCTTAATGATGAGTTTATATGCCTAGTATCCCATCCCAAAGGAAATCATTCGGGAGATATTGTTATTCAATTAAATGCAAGTCTACCCCCTTAACACCCCTTTAGAACCTGAATATCCAAAATTCCTTCCTTAGTGGACGTTTTCAACATACAACGAACATAGCCCCTTAATGTCATGTTTCTAACTTCAATAATTTTGGCTGGGGGATGATGAGTGAGTAAGTCAGGACATTTTCTTTCAATTATTTTTCAGAATTTCACCCCTCTCATGAACCCCTTAAATTGGATTTATGAAAAAAAAACGGTCGAACACCTATTTACTTATTTTTGAGCTGTTCTTCCCCCCTGAGTTTGATGAGTGAGTGAGTTAGGACACTTTCTTTCCTGTTTCCCCCCCCCCCCCAGAATTTCATCTCTCCAAGGGCCCCTTAAAATGGATTTATGAAAAAACGGGCGAACACCTATTTACTTATATTTTAAGCTGTTTTTTTCCGCCGAATTTCAAACTTCTCGCCTATGTCGTTTAAGAGATACACGCTCCGTTAAGAATCCCTCAACCCCAATTTTCACCCCTTTCACCTCGTAATATACACCTCATCGATAAACCCTTAGACATATGTCTGATTCTTTTAATGATTAGCTTATATACCGAATATCACATCCCCAATGAAACAACTCATGAGATATCGTTATTCAATGAAATGCACGTTTACCCCCTTAACACCTCTTTAAAACCCGAATAACAAAAATCATTCATTAGTTGACGTTTTCGATATACAGCGAACATATTCCCAAAATGTCATGTTTCTAACTTTAATAGTTTTCGCTGGGCGTGACGAGTGAGTGAGTCAGACAGGACATTTTCTTTCAATTATTTTTACCAAAATATCACCCCTCCCCATGGGCCCCTTAAATTGGATTGATGAAAAAACGCTTGAACACCTATTAACTTATTTTTTAAGCTGTCTTTTTCCCCTGAGTTTGATGATTGAGTGAGTTAGTCAGTCAGTTAGGACACTTTCTCTCCTTTGTCCCCCCAGAATTTCACCCCACCCCATTGGCTCCTTAAATTAATTTATGAAAAAACGGTGGAACACCGACTTACTTATTTTTTAAGCTGATTTTTTTTCGCCGAGTTTCAAATTTCTCGCCTATGTCGTTTAGGAGATAGGCCTACACGCTTCGTTAGGAATCCTTCAACCCCCAATTTTCACCCCTTTCACCTCATAATAATACACCACATCGAAAAACCCTTAGACACATGTCTGCTTATTTTTAATGATTAGTTTATATGCCGAGTATCACATCCACAAATGAAACCACTCGTGAGATATTGTTATTCAATAAAATGCAGGTTTAACCCCCTTAAGACCCCTTTAGAGCCTGAATATTCAAAAATCCTCCCTTAGTGTATGGTTTTGACAAACAACGAACATATCCCGAAAATGACATGTTTCCAACTTCAATATTTTTGGCTGGGCGATGATGAGTGGGTGAGTGAGTCAGGACATTTTCTTCAATTTTTTTCTTCAGAATTTCACCCCTCCCGATGAACCCCTTAATTTGGTTTATCAAAAAAACTGTCGAACACATATAAGTTATACTTATTTTAAGCAGTTTTTCCCCCTGAGTTTGAAGAGCGAGTGAGTCAATCGGTTAGGACACTTTCTTTCCTGTTTTTTTTTTTTACACAGAATTTCACCCCTCGCCATAGGCCCTTTAAATTGGATTTATGAAAAAAAACGGTCAAACACCTATTTACTTATTTTTTTATGCTGATTTTTTCCCGCCGAGTTTCAAACTCCTCGCCTATGTAGTTTATGAGATACAGGCTCCGTTAGGAATCTTTCAACCCCCACTTTTCACCCCTTTCACCTCATAATATACACCACATCGAAAAACCCTCAGACACATGTCTTCTTATTTTTAATGATGAGTTTATATGCCGAGTATCACATCCCCCAGTGAAACCAATCGGGAGATATTGCTATTCGATGAAAGGCAGGTCTACCCCCTTAACACCCCTTTAGAACCTGAATATCCAAAAATCCTTTCTTAGTGGGCGTTTGCGGCCCTTGAGTAAGCTGCATAATAAATTTCATTCCAATCCGTTGGGTGGGTTCTGAGATTTCGTGATGAATGTGTGAGTGAGTGAGTGAGTGGTATTTGACAAATATCTAGTAGATAGTGTCAAGTCTTTGTTATGCTATACTCGGTTGACAGTGCTGTGTGAGCAATTGAGTAACTAACGGGATTTCAAGTAAAGATCCTCATTTTCTATACCGGTAGTGCAGAGCGCAATTGGCATCCAGACGGCCGTGTCTCGACTTGAGCTATGTTGCCATGGAAACTATCTGCCTTGCCATTCCTTCATGAGTATATTTTATGATTTGATTAGCCTGTTTTTGAGTGAAAAAGGGCCGAAATCAGAAGAATGAGAAATACTATCGAAAATTCATGTAGCCAGCGGTTCCTTCTGGGTCCTAAACTATGTGTATGCAAAATATGGTTGAGATTGGTGGAACGGTGTAGATTTGTATACGGAACCAACATATATACATACATACAGACTTTCACTTTTATATATTAGATTATAACGAGTGGTCCATAGCAGAGAGGACGTCACCCCGAGTCCTTGGACCTGTCGAACACACCTCTAGCATGATTGGTTCGCGAGATATTAAAAGCACATGACCTTTTAGTTTTGGTCTTTTCATTAAATTAAGAGCCTATAGGAAAGTAGGGGGCATCACTACGAGTGCTAGGACACCCTGTATGTTCAAATCCGACCATTGGTTAGCGAGATATCAGGTTCGGGGCAAATACGAGGGTGGCTCAATAAGAAGTGGCGCAGCTCTCTCCTCCCGCGCAACCATATGGCGGTATAAACGTGAGTGATAGTTCGTAGCCAGAATTGCTTTTAGAAGGTGACAAAGTAGAAGCAGTGCATTGCAAGAGTGATCAGTGAGAAGTAAATCAACAGCAGAACGTTCGGTGATAAACGCAGTAAGTTGAAATATTGCTGTTATTTTGATAAACAAGTATTAAAGTGTGTGAGAGGTTAGAGTTGAAAACTACAAAATGACGGGAAAAGACAAACAAAAGAAGGCAGTTGACCGCAGTGGAGAGCGCGGAGTTCGTGAACAAACGAAGGGTGGACAGCGCAAGCAAGTGAAAGCAGACGACCCTAGCGCCCTAGAGAGGAACGGAGCAGGTAGCAGCTCGGGAGAACAATTGAAGACCGTGGATCGCAGTCAGGGTGGGGGTTGTCGCAATGCTAGCGAAGCTGACGGCTCAAAAAGGAACTGGAAGGACAGTGGCACTACTTTTTCATCAGCGGACCACAACCAAGCTACGCAGGATGTGCGCCGAGACTCAGCTGACATTTTAAGCCTGCTGAGTAATACGAACCTAATCGAGGAGCTCGTGGATCGAGTTGCTAATAAGGTGATTGATAAACTAAAAGAAACAATAGATTTTAACACCCAGGTCATCAATGAACTCAGACAGGAACTTGCCAGGCGAGACGACACTATAAATCAACTTGAGCTGCAACTGAATGACCGCACTGACGAACTTGAGCAGTACCAGCGTCGAAATAACTTGAGAATTTTTGGTATTCCAGAAACTCCAGGTGAGGACACTAACAGGTGTGTAATGGATGTTGCTGCCAAGTTGAATGTAACACTCGATCCCCAAAGAATAGACCGATCTCATCGTGTAGGACTCCGGGATGCTGGAAAGAAGCGGCCAATAATAGTGCGGTTCGTGTCCTATGCAGATCGAGCAGCACTCTTCAGGTCGAAGAAATACTTAAGGAATACCGGCATAACTGTAAGAGAAGATCTGACGAAAACCCGGACTGATATTGTAAAACAAGCAGTAAGCCACTTTGGGTTACACGGTGTCTGGACTGCAGATGGCGTTATTCTGATCCGCATTGATGACACGAGGCATCGTGTGAAAACACTCCGAGAATTGGACTTTTTGAAGAAAAAGTTTCCCGCTCCTCGTACGTAAAGGACCCTCATACGTGCCAGTGTGAGGGGGCTCAACTGATCAAAGTTACAAGTGTAAGCACAGACATGTAATATGGTTACTGGTGGAACTTTAACTACAGTGTCTAGTCAAAATACAAGCCGATATTATTGATTAATATTTAGAAAATAGCTTAAGTTTTAGATTTTGTAATTTTTGATATTTCTTGTTTAACAATTTTACAATAACTTTCAATTATCTTTTGCATGGATATTAGTACCAATGAGTATGATACGCATGCTTATCTTTGTGATATAGCTGATAGATTACCCAGTGATTTTAAAGTAACTCACCTGAACACGCAGTCACTTAAAATGCTAGAACATTTCGCAGAATTTGAATACACATTTGTTAACTCCGGTATTGATGTAATCGCTGTTAGTGAAACATGGTTCAACAAGTCCATTACTGATTCATCTGTAACCTTGCCAGGATATAATATCTACCGCAATGACAGACAACGTAGAGAAGGGGGTGGAGTAGCAGTGTATGTTCGACAGCACATTAAGTGCCGGGTTATCTGCAAATCCCCAAATAATGAGAATTTCAGACCTGAGTACCTCTTCGTAGAGATTTGCCTGAAATATACTAAAGTATTATTTATTTGTGTTTATAGAGCACCCAAAGTCGGTTTTATGGAACTACTATTAAATGACATGCTTTCACACATTTTTAGTTATAAATATGTAATATTAGCCGGTGATTTCAATGCCCATTTTGGGTCGGCTACATTTGAAACGAAGAACATTGTAGAAACTCTAAATACTTGCAATCTGTCGTGGCTCCCGTATCAAGATACACATCACACTGCAACCTCCTCTTCTACTCTGGATCTAATAGCATCCAACTGCAATGAGCACGTGATTGAGTTTGGCCACACAGCTGCTTCTGGCTTCTCAGCACATGATCTCTTATACGCAGTATATACCCTGTCAACTCCAAAATATAAGCCCAGTATTCGAACTTTTCGAGACTTCAGCAGGTTTAATTATGAAAGGTTTAAGGCTGATGCCATCTCAGTTCCATGGCACACTGTTCTCGAGCAGCAAACTATAGATGAGAAGGTCGAAACATTCAATACATTTTTAATTGATTTATATGATCGCCATGCCCCAGTGCGCTCAGCTAACGTGAGGCACGCACCAGCTGCCTGGATCAACACAGAAATAAAAGATCTAATAAGATCTCGAAATAGAGCCAGAAAGAAGTGCAACAGAACACAGAAACCCGAGGACATTGTAGAATACAAAAGCTTACGCAACAGAACCCAGCAAGTTATTCGTAATACAAAGATACGTTACACTCATTCGCTAATTAATTCAGCTAAAAACTCTTCGGCTTTGTGGAGAGCTATAAAAACTCTCGGTGTTGGAAAATCCAGACACAAAAGCAATAACCCAAAAATGAGCGCTGATGAGCTTAATAAGCATTATTTAAACGTATCAACCGTTGTAGACAGCAATAGAGTTTTGTCAACTGTTGCTAACTACAGGGAAAAATTTACTGACCGACGGGAAGAATTTCATTTTGGCTATATATATCCAGAGGACATTCATTTAGCCATATTTAGGATAACTTCAAAAGCCATAGGACCAGATCATATATCTATTACGCTATTTAAAAGGAATATGGACCTTCTCATGCCAGTTTTATTGCATATATAGTTAACTATAGCCTGCAAATGGGTATTTATCCGACACAATGGAAAAAAGCCAACATCAAAGCAATACCAAAATTCACGAACGCCTTAAACTGTAGTGACTTTAGACCAATAAGTATATTGTGTGCAATTGGGAAAGCGTTAGAACGGATTGTTTTTGATCAGTTTTATGAATATATAAATTCCAACAATATCCTAAACCCGAACCAATCTGGATATAAATCAAAACATAGTACTCTGACAGCCCTTATTAAAGTCACAGACGACATTCGTCTTGCAATGGACCGGAAGGAAATAACTATATTATCTCTATTCGATTTCAGCAAAGCTTTTGACAGAGTTCACCATGAGATCCTACTAGTTAAATTAAGAAATCTAGGCCTTTCAAAGTCAGTAGCGAACTGGTTTAGGTCTTACCTAACAGGCAGATGTCAGAGAGTAGTCCTAGCAGATGACAATGTTTCAGAATGGTGTGAAGTAACAACAGGTGTGCCGCAGGGTTCGGTCCTTGGTCCACTCCTGTTCTCCGTGTATATAAATGACCTTCCATCTGTCCTTAAATTCTGTCAACATCATATGTACGCAGATGACCTTCAGCTATATCTACACACGGATCTGAAATCCATTCATTTGAAGGTAGCTCTAATTAACAGTGACATTCAAAGCCTATCTCAGTACGCACTCGATCATAATCTAATACTTAACTTCGAAAAAACGCAACCGATCATCATCGGCTATACCAAATTACTCAGTTCCCTATCTGACCCAGTACCACCTTTACAGCTTGCATCCCAAACAGTTCCGTACCAGTCAGCAGTAAGAAATCTGGGAGTTATTTTTGACTCTCGATTATCGTGGCAGGATCACACAAACATGATTCTGAAAAGGGTTGCATCGTCATTATATCAAATTAGGCGAACTTGCTTCTATTTGCCCCAAAATGTACGAAAGATACTGATACAGAGTTTGATATTACCAATATTTGACTATGGATCTATAATTTACCATGATATGGGAGAGGTCCTCAATACAAAATTGCAAAGAATGCAAAATGCTTGCTTGCGGTTTGTTCTCAATGTACCAAGAGAGTCTCATATAACTCCATTTTACGTCCAGATTGGATGGCTAAAGTTAAAGGAACGAAGACAGTATGCCATGGCTCTGACTGTGATAAAAATTCTAAAATTCAAAATTCCGTCTTATATTTACTGCACACTAACTCCCATGCAATCAGTGCATAACCGTGCGAATAGACACACTGCACAAATGCTCCAGATACCTCATCACAGAACCGAAAAAGGCAAAGGTTCATTCCGTATTTCAGCTAGTATTCTCTGGAATAAATATAAATTGCACCAGTATTCAGGACTTCCTATCAGAGCGATAAAACACTCCCTTCATTGTAATCTATCAGCTATACAATTATCATGTTCAAGGTGAACGGATGTAATAACAAGAACTTCTATTGTCAACTGTATGTATAGGTTAAGTTTTTCTTTTCTTTCTTCATTTATTCTATTGTATATAACCGCCCTCTGAATGAAGAGAGCTGCATAAAGAGGCTTTGTAGCCTCAGTGGCCTGTATAAGAGAAACAATAAATTCAAATTCAAATTCAAATTCATCCCACTACGTACAAAACACAAATTTTTGCTCTAGCGACTTGAAATTTATTTTGGGGGTAGAGGGCATAGGGACCTTTCATTTATGTCAAACAAACGTTTTTGTAGAGTTCCTAGTTTCCAAAATATAGGATTTTCAAAATTCGAGTGTTTTCAAAAAAAACATAAAAGTAAAAAAGTTTCATTAAAGAAAATAAAGGGCATAAAGACCATTCGTTTGAGCCATGGCACAACGTTCTATCATGTTTAGTTTTCAAACTATCACCTAGTTTCGAAAACAAAAATTTTCAAAAAAAATTTGAAAAATATAACGAGTGGTCCATAGCAAAGAGGGCGTCAGCCCGAGTCCAACGATACCTCATTTGTCAAAATCGGACCACGCGTTCGAGAGATATTTAACATGGCTGAGGCTTAGTAGTGGGGCAAGGAGGGTTCTGGAGTGAGTTGGAAGCACCACCACTCCACTACTCAGAGTTGTTATCATTTTTGTAAGGTAACTTTTTCTCTGCTCGGGGTGGTTGGAAAATGCAGTTCTTGGTCACGTTGTAATCCTTATACATATAAAAGTGATGATGTATGACTGTGAAATACGTAAATTAATTCACTTATTTTATATCTGTTTGTATTTGTTCGGGGAAATAAGACATGGTTCACCAGCTAGCCTCTCCGGGAAAAGCTGTACAGCGTTACCGAGATGGAGCCCGTCACGCTCCATGGCGCGCCGCGCTCGGAGGTGAGGGGCTCCATTTTAGCAACGCTGTACAGCTTTCCGCTGAGCGGCTAGCTGGTGAACCATGTCTTATATCCCCGAACAAATACAAACCGTTATAAAATAAGTGAATTAATTTACGTACTTCACAGTCATACAGCATAACCTTTTGATGTATAAGGATTACAACCCGACCAAGAAATACATTTTCAAATCACCCCGAGCTGAGAAAAAGTTACCTTACTAAAATGATAACAACTCTGTTTCTTGGACACACAACATTTTGAAATTAATAAACCAGTTATACAACATTCCAATGTATATTGTGTTAAAATTTGGATTCGATCTGATGACGGGTTTTTGAGATAATAATTCTTAAATGTGACGCATGGTTGCAACTGGCTTAAAAACGGGCACTTATTGTGCTCCAGCTGCGATAAAAAAGTATTAAAATATAAATTTTAAATTCCAAGCCTACATGAACTAACGTAAAATAGAACGAAGAAAATGATGATGTTATTGGATTTTATGTAAGTCTATTGGTTACTTAACAAACAACCATCAAACTCGAGTGCACATAATATTTTGGTTGACGGTAGCTGCGTGGCTCAGCAGTAACGTTCTAGCTTGCTGGGCCCAAGGTGGCAGGTTCGTATCCTGGCGCAATCAGCTGGCATTTGAGGGTGCGCAAAATCATGTCAGTAGATTTACTGTTATGTTAAAGATCCTCTTCGGAGCAAAATTCTAGCACCCCGACGTTTCTAAAAGCCAGAGTAGTTATAAAAGGAACGAAAATCCAATAACATTACTAAAACACGATAAGAGCATTACAAATCTAAACGGGCAACCCTCTTTCAAGATATATCTATATCATAATTTAAAAATAAATAACATTCTATGTTTTAGAACTACGATAATGAAAATTAGTGTGATATAGCACCTTCCAATACCACCTTTAATTTTTAAACACTACAGTAGCGGATACTAATTAAAGGTGGCGATATAGCTACGGTCAATTTCATAAACACTGGGCTCACAAATCCCGCATATTTAAATACGAATATCAGTCTGGTCGTTATGCCAGTAGCAACGAAGTTCTGTGGCGGCTATTACCGTTTCCGTAACACTAAAGGCATCCCGCCGTCACATACCTCGATGTGCACTTACAAAATTGGGAACCAGTCTATTTTACTGAAAATAATTTATACGAGCGAGTATCCACTTCGCCAAAAACCACACTCACTACCTTTTCCAAATGTACACAAGACGGGATTTTGAAAGCACTGTTCTGTATGTTGAGGTACAGAGATATACCACATGGAAAGATACAATAATATGTTGGCAAATCTGAGTTCAAGGAACTACTGTTCAGAATAAGCCTTGTCTTAAATCTGCAGAAGCTTTCGGTACAGCTTATGCGGTCCATGTTCGTAACATGGAATGTTTTCCTTTGACAATGCATCTACACCATGTGCGAGGGCAATGCATTTTCAGGAAATTGGAGAAAGGTTTAAAGTGGGAGTGAAGATTCGAGGAGAAATAATTTCAACTCTGAGATTTGCTGATGGCATCGTCATCTTGGCCAATACACCAGAGGATTTGAACGAGTTTATGAATGGTATGGACTCCGTCTTGAGGAACGAATTCATGATGAAAATCAGTAAATCTAAAACAAAAATATTGGAATGCAGCCGAAATAAATCAGAAACCTCTAAGTACATCAAATTGGCAGGTTAAACGCTACGGGAAGTAGGAGACGTCTGTTACTTAGGAAGCAAAGTATCCAGTGATGGACGAAGCAAAGAGGATATAAAAAGTAGGTTGGCTCAGGCAAGGAAAGCATTTCTACAGAAAAGGAATCTGTTGACATCGAATATACAGTAGGTACATTTAGTTATTGTAAGTCATTTTTGAAAGCTTTTGTCTGGAGCGTGGCGCTCAATGGAAGTGAAACGTGGACTATTGGTGCAGCAGAAAAGAGGAGAAATGAAGCGTTTGATATGGTGTTACAGGAGTATGATGATCAGTTGGGTAGATACGGCAGCAAATGAAGAGGTAGTAAGACGAGTGGGAGAAGAGAGATATTTATGGCGACTGCTAATGAAGAGTAGAGATAGGTTGGTAGGACACACATTAAGACACCCAGGAATAGCAAGCTTAGTTATGGATGGGAGGGTCGAGGGCAAGAACTGTAGGGGTAGACCAAGGTTAAACAGATTGCCTCGGATGTAGGGTGTGGTAGCTATGTAGAGATGAAACGATTATCTCAGGAGAGGGAGGCATGGAGGGCTGCATGAAACCAGTTAAAAGACTGAGGACTCAAACAACAACAATCAGGAATTTTAATTACTTAGAAAGGCATGTGAGGCAAAAGGGTTGTTGGAGAATTTCAATCCCTGGGATGTAGCATTGGATGTAGACTGTATAGCCTAATGTACATCAGCGGCCAAGGTGAGAGATATTTTACTATAGGTCTATTAATAGCGACTTGTTGACGTTCACATCATCAATAATTGTGGCAAATTACACCCTGAATAGCTTAAGGAAAATACTTTTAATTCCCCATATTCCGATAGATTTGCCATTGCAGTGTGCAAGAGTGCAGTTCCCTCTTCAAACAATATTCGCAATTTCTATTAACAAAGCGCAACGGCACACACTTAACAGTAGCAGGTGTACATTTAGACAAAACCATTTTTCCCCATGGGCAACTGTACTGTATGTGGCGTGATCACGAGTATCCGGACAAAAAATCGTTATGTCTCAGCAGAAGAAGGCAAAACCAAAAACGTAATTTTCAAATGTGTTCACATAATGTACCATCGTACCCTGCAGACTTTCTCAACTCTATGAAATTTCCACCTTGCTGCTCATTTCAATATACTGTATGTATCAGAATTTTCAGAATTAAAATTGACCCAACTGTAGACGCGATTGCTGTAATAGAATAGAGCAATTATCAGCAATGATGCATCGTCCCCATTGTCTTGATCGCGAGCGAAGCCGCGGGTACCTGCTAGTATATTATAGGTTAAAATTGTTCTGGGTTTTCTTCTGAAAAACATCTTGCTATTATTTTTAAGCATTAATTTTCTAAAAAAATTGTATATTGATTTTTACGGACAAATGAATTAAAACTCAGCAATTTTTGTAGGTTTATGCCGTTTCTTGTGCGGGTTTTCGCCATGAAAGGCAATATACCATCTTTTTGGAAGCCTTTATAGGGAGGTTAAAGACTGCTTGAGTTTTTAGTTTTAGCGCAAGTGCGTTTCATAAGAAGGGAGGTAGTGCTCAGTTCGCTACTACTGTGGTGGTCCGGGCACGGACGCCAAGAGCTCGCTGATGTGACTATCTTGATGTTCCCGCACAAGACACGGCATAAACCTAGAAAAATTGCTGAGTTTTAATTCATTTTATATTTTCTAATAATTTAGTAAAAATTTAGGTGCATTATTTTTTTTAAATCTAGAGGATTATCTATCAGTAACACATGAACCCCATGGCAATTTTAAAAAGTGCATGTCTGGTGAACATGTTGACAAAATATGGAGTTGAGCAAATCAAATTTACAATACGAGGGACCTTTTCTGTGGCGTACCACGAAATTTAAGTCATTTGGCCATATCTTCTGAACCATTAAATCTACTGTAATGGAACCTTTTTAACAGTCTTCTGATATCATTTATAACATTACTGAAATGAATGTGAAAAATATACGCTTGATAGTTTAGGATTTTTGAATTTCACTCATAACAAACACTTAAATATAACTGAATTAATAATGTGGTTCTGTAGACTTTGGTGACTTGCGGCTGTTCCTGCACCGGTGTTCACTATACAGTTTATATCTCAACGTGAATAATTTCAATAGGATTCCTTCAGTGTTTTACAATTTCGATTTATATGAGTGTATTAAATTTTTGCCACCTCATCTATGACGCCATAGGAACGTGAATAATAATGAGGATTGAAAATACAATTACGTGGCTTCTTGGTCAACCATAACTGCCTTAAGTGAGTTAGATAGCACTAGCCGACAAAATACAACTTTTTATGTGCTTCTTTTACAAAAAAAAAAACTAGTTTTTTACTAAATTTTGGTCAGGAAAACCGAATATGACCTTAGAATTTGTTATTGGCTCTAGTTTTTTACATTCACTACTTGTGATAAATATACTTCCGTACTAAAAACTGCACCAAAATGCGGAAGAAAGAAGTTCAGATGAGAATCGAGAAGATGAATTTTGAGTGACATATTGCATCCTAATGTATTATACTTCTCTAGGAGGTTATTTACAATTTCAACATAGATTTCATCTCGTCTGTTTCCCAAAAAACATTGTACAGTATCTCTAAAGGCTTCCCAAGCAGTTTTTTCACTACCCTGAAGGGCTCGATCAAAATCTTCATCCTTAAGAAGGCCACGGATTAGCGGACCCACAAATATCCCTTTTTTCACTTTAGCTTCACTGAGAAGTGGGCATTTTGCTCTCAGGTACTTGAAAGCTTCTCCATTCCTATCCATCACCTTTACAAAGATCTCCATAAGCCCAAGTTTGATATGTAAAGGGGGCAAAAGAATTTATTTTCTGTAAACCAGAGGACTGTAATATTCGTCCCCCCCCCCCAACGGCACAAAGTTTCCCTAGAATGCCAGACCTTTCTGTTGTAATGCGAAGACCTATCCCTGCTGTCCCATAAGAAGAAGAAGAAAACAAAGTTTATTCACAAACAATACAC
Source organism: Meconema thalassinum (assembly GCA_946902985.2). Lineage (NCBI taxonomy): Eukaryota > Metazoa > Arthropoda > Insecta > Orthoptera > Tettigoniidae > Meconema > Meconema thalassinum. The sequence continues at coordinate 90,740,394 of OX336399.1, forward strand.
AAAATACGCCTGACAATGACTCAGGATACCTGTACTAAGGATTGCCAACCTACAAATATATTTACATATTAAAAATCCCTAGTATTTTACGAAAGTCCCTCAAATTCTCTAGCATTTAATGAAATATCATTAGGCCTATATCTCAGAACATAGAACTAACTCGGCATTTTAAATGCCATGTTCATATTTCCCATGCTCGAATAAACTAGAAATTGCTGCTTTTGCTTCGGAAGCATTTTCACTGTTGGTTAGTGTATCCGGTCGTTTGACTGCAGTTGGTGGAGGCCTCCGGATACGAGTTCCGTGATATTGCTCGTCTCTGGGACTATCACAAATAGATCTACGAAGCTGAGAGTTTATTGACAGCAGGCGAGTCCTTTGTGCGCCTCGGAGATACATCCATATGTAATACCATAAATAACACTATGTTCTCATTTAGGAGACTCGCCAGAAGTATTTCAATATCCCAGCTCCAGGTGAAGGAGAGAGGACAGGAATTCCAATATGCTCTCCACGATATTACCAAATAGTCTCTCACTTTATATTAATTCCAAGTAGAGCAGGGGAATAACGTGTTACTTGTAACCGTTCCTTTGCGGTAACTAGGGGTAACGTCATTACTAGTAACCGTTCCTTTATAGTAACTAGATAACCTCGATGTTAGGCCCCTTAAAAAGAAATTCTCATCATCATCATCATTTATAGTAACTAGGGGTAACGACGTCAATAATAACCGTTTCTCTACGGTAATGGGATAACGACGTAATTAGAAACCATTACCTTTTACGGTAACAGGGTAACGACGTCATTAGTAGTCGTTAGACTACGGTAACGATGATATAACGACGTTAAGAGTTATGTTATGTTATTGTTGTTTAAAAGGGTGGAACTACGAGGTCATCTGCCCCTAACGTAGAGTAACCGTTACTTTACGGTCACGGGGTAGCAACGTTTATAGTAACCGTCGCTTTACGGTAACGAGGACGTAACGACGTCAATAATAACCGTTTCTCTACGGTAACGGGATAACGACGTTATTAGAAACCATTACCTTTTACGGAAATGGGGTAACGATGTTTATTGTAAACGTTACTTTACGGTACCGAGGATGTAACGACGTCAATAATAATCGCTTCTCTACGGTAACGGGATAACGACGTTAATAGTAACCGTTACTTTATGGTCACGGGGTAACGTCGTTCATAGTAAACGTTACTTTACGGTCACGGGGTAACAACGATTATAGTAACTGTTAATTTACGGTTACGAGGATGTAACGACGTCAATAATAACCGTTTCTCTACGGTAACGGGATAACGACGTTAATAGAAACCATTACCTTTTATGGTAATGGGGTAACGACGTCAATAGTAGCCGTTACTTTATAGGGGCGTATATGAGGGGGGGGGGGGGGGTGCTGAGGGGGCTCCCCCACCCCCGAAAAAAGCCAATAAAAATTAAGAAAGTGTTGCTTTGGTACCCGATAATCCGGAAAGGATCCTGTTTAAATATCCATTGCCCCCGCTGGATTGCCTATTTCTAACTGCACCGGCCTATACTACATTAGAAATCGCTTCCAACATGGCCTTTAGGGATTTACAGACAGCAGTTACCAGAATATTGTGGATCAACAACCAACTACACGGGGCACTCACCTTTACTTACCTCTCGGGGACTGGGAATTCAGCTTCGCCTACACTACATCCACAATATTCTTCACCTTATATTTAAAATGAATCACACTCCAATAACAATGGAAAACAATCTGAACAAAATGTATTAACAATAGGGTAAACTAATCTAGTATAAACAAAATAACAATAAACGAATTTAACAATAGAAATTAAAATTAAAAACACGCAAACATTCACACCTCCTTTCAATTCTACATCTTATTACAATGCTCTATTAAAATTATGAGCATAAATCTTGGCTTGTTTTAGGCCTACAATGCGTAAAAATAAAAACGTTTAATGAAGTCTCTTAATGGCATTCCAGACACCTGATTTCATTCACAAGCCTGCGTTTGCAGAACGCACGTGCAGTAACTTTGTTTCATCAATGAAATACCGGCACCACGCCGTACTCGAAACAGGTTTATACAATTAATACAAGGCGGTGGGTCTACACCTGTTCATATTATGTCATCGCTCTCCAACATTACGGTGAATCATTCTCGCTAGTCCACAGAGAATGCTTGTGTGTGCGTTTATTAAAAACACGTAAAATTAACATTTAGATCTTACAAAAGTTCGCATAATTACTCTGTTTCTTAAACAATCATTCTAAAAATTTTTATACACTCTTTCATTCGCACCCCGCAATTGTTCTAGACCATCTAAAAAATTTTATACACTCTTTCATTCGCACCCCGCAATTGTTCTAGACCAATTCGGTTCCACATTTCTCTTAACAATGAACAATCATTCATTCCCAAAACATCCGCTCATAAAACACACGCTATTCCAAAACAATTGATTAATAAATCCTACTGAACTATTTAACTAATTAAATCATTTCCACAAAAATTATTTACATGTAATATGTTTATAATAATATCCATTATCTAGTGTTGCTAACGCGACACTTTCGAGATTCTAACTTTTCGGTTACAATATAATTCTTAATTAAATATATACACTGGTTTTTCACTTAAATACTCTTTCTCTAACGTTCTGTAGTTTTATATACTGCTTACACATCGTCTTATATAGGTTTCATTACATTGTCGGTATAATACAGTCGACTAATTAAGGTAAACTGTACGTAATTACATAACTTCGGGTTTAATAAAATTTAATAATCGTATTATAGACGTGAGTAGACAATCTTTCTCATGTTGTATTTCCGCTGAAACCCTCCTGTTAACACAGCTAAATCGTTAATTTACAAAAACTGGACTATTTGTATACAACGGCTCTTATCATCATACATGCCTTTTTTAAATCAAAGAACAACAATACTTTGACTTCCTTAAAATGCGGATTTCCCTCGCATGAGCACTCCATAGCTCTACAAATCCTCATATAACAGTATATATGGCATAAACAATTATCATCTACTATGTTAAACAATAACCAAAAAGGATTAATTGTTATTAACATATCTTATGTAGGAACTTCTCTCAAATAATGGCATGACCCTCAGTATCATTGCACATGACTACTGGACTACAATTATACATGCGTAAGTTCTTCAAACGAAACTTCCAATTGTAATGAACGATATTAGACAGTCGTGATTAACCTCCTTAAGTTTACTCCACAACAAGATAGTTAACTGTTAACTCGTCTGTCGCAAATACACGTAATAAAAATAATATTCCTGTTTCATCACACTTGTCAAGCTTTAAATTGTTTATCGTTGTAATATCATGTCGACAAAATGACGTGATGTTACACAAATAGCATAAAATAACACACATGTTATTTATAGTGTCAGATAGAATTCAATCCTGACCGGGATAAACTAGCTTTGAATTCCTAGCCAAAGATTTTAATAATCTTCTATCAAAAGGCATTTCCTCTAACATATTAAATGAACAAAGCTCTTAGCTTTACAAATAATAAGATAGGTTTGTCAATGTCGTAATATTTTTCCACTCTACACTAAGAATGTTCATAGGGATTAAGACTTCGGTCTTATCAAACGACTAGTATTTCTTAGATCGTCGATAGTTTATGTACAATAATGATATAACAATATCATTCGATGTTTCTTCTGTTCTTGAAGTTATATGTTGTTACATTAAAGTGCTCAAATTAAATTTAATAAGAATTTACTTTGAAGCTCTGACAAAATGTCAGAATACTTGGTTTAAATGAAATTATTAAAATTCGCGAGTCGAAACGACTAGTCTCCTATGAGGCAATATGATTCCTCAAACAAAAAATTTAATGTCAGTTCCACAACTGATCCGTAGAATAAAATTGAAAAATAGATGAAATGCAATCATCTTCTAAATAATCTTGAAGTATAAAAATCTCAACACATATCTGAAGTGTAAAATACATAAAAGCACTGAAATACATGAAATGTGAAAATATAGAAAAATATGGAATAAGATCGCTGAAAATATGGAATAAGATCGCTGACTCAGAATGTAACTAATCAAGCTCTATATAACAATTGAGATACACTAATACCTTATTTGGACGAAAACTTGAAGATCTATGTAAGTATTCCCACAATACTTTAGATGTTTCCTCAGTACAAGACACTGAGATGGATCTGCATTCGAACCTCGGATCTGCGACCTCAGAGATAAGAAACATCCCTCTCTGGAATTCACCAACATTCGCCTGGGCTCGAACGACATCCTTCTGGCAAATTCTTCTGTGTTGCTGGGCTACCTTTCCCTAGCATCTTGACAAATCTCTTCTGTAGATTCTTCATTCTCCGTCGTAAATATGTATCAGCTTCATCATTGGAATATAATTATGGAAATATTCATATAAATGGTGAATGAAATATTTCCATTGATAATTGATGTTATATTAGTGTTCGTAGACTGACGAAAATGCACAAGATGGACCGTACACTACGTCTGTATTCAAGAATACGTTGTCTAACGAAGCTCCCTCGTTGTATCTTAACTCCTGTTATCGAATATGGCTCTGGCGCATGACTATTTAGTTCATCATATCAACAATGTTACTTAAGTTGAATGAAAACAATTGAAGAATAATAATAGTCATTCTGTTAATGTTTGTGTGTTGCGCCAATATTAAAAGTTCTCCGCCACTGTTCACTTGAACTGCGTTCGCCAACTTCACGTTGCAATTTATAATGATATTCAGCTTTATTTCCAACACATTTGATAATCTAACTTGACAGGCTTATATTGTCGAAACGGTGAATTTTTAAAGCGCTTGACTTTTCACAATATATAGTATGCGACCTATTCTTAATATATATTCGCTTATTTAACTTCAGATCTCAATTATATAAGAGAGATAATCAATGCAATGTTCCTCGCAACTTCTCGTAGAATGGAAGTGCGATGACCTCCTACGTTCCACCTAGCTATCCTCGCGTCTTCACAAGTCGACAGTCGTCGCACTCAGACTAAGCCTTGGGATCTCCGTTAACCCAGTAAAAACACTTCCTCACTCTTCAAAGACTGCTGGAATAAGAACCTTGATTCTTGGAAATCCCCCTCCAAGTCGAATTTTTGGCGGCCATATCAATCTCCCGCCATAATTTTAGCGCGTAGATTACTAATGCTTATTACTGCGTAGATTAACCGATCTGCGGTTTTTAAAGTATCAGACATAATTTCTCTTAATATTCTCTTCATTACCAAATAAGAAAATCTTCTTCTAAGGGCCTAAATGCATAATTTCATCATATTGTGTAATTAAAGTTGATTCCGTCTTCAATAAGACCTGTTCTTATTGGCTCTGGGCTGGGATCCAATAGCATAATTTATAACAATATTTATAATATTAATTTCCAAACTCACTGTTGCTATGCTAAATATAGCCTTCTAGAAGCGTCAATTGTGCAACATATCACGTGATCGGGCTCTCCCACAGTCTCGAGCTTGTAACACTACACTCCTGTGTCACACTTCCAGAAATTATATTTGCTAGTTAAATTTTATCATGGGGACGGAAAATACTCTCATTTTGTCTCTAAATAATTCAATTTACGGGGGCAGTAAGACCATAAAATAATTGTAAATTTGGTTATACCCTAATCTTAACTTATCGGCTAAGTTATAAACAATATTAAAATTTGAATTATACTAATTCGTGGTGTAATGGGTAGCATTCTTCGCTGCCGCCCCGGAGATCCGAATTCGATTCCCGGCTCTGCCAAGAAATTTTAATTCTAGTCTGAGGGCTGGAACGGGGTGCACTCAGCCTTGTGATGTAAAGCTGTGAATTCCACAGTACGTTTTTTGAGAAATGCATGTAAAAAAAACTGTTTACCTTTCTGCTTAGTAAATTGACAAATATTTAGATATTTGCCATTCATATTCCATAGATCATAATGGAAAGTTCATTAAGTATAAAATTTTATTTGAGTGTTGTGTTGTATTCTACAACTTTTTTGAATTAGGTACCAGTAATAATTGTAGGCTACATAAACTTTGAATCTTATCTAAAATAATTACACAAAGTTATATGCTCTAAGATATTGGTTGATATTTCTGGGTATTTTATGGTGACAATCCCCTGACAATACTCAAAATTTTCCAGGACAGTCAGCCCCCCCCCCCCCCAATTTATATATATAAGCCCCTGTTACTTTACGGTAACGAGGATGTAACGACGTTAATAGTAACCGTTACTTTACTTTCACGGGGTAACAACGATTATAGTAACTGTTAATTTACGGCTACGTAGATGTAACGACGTCAATAATAACCGTTTCTCTACGGTAACGGAATAACGACGTTAATAGTAACCATTACCTTTTACGGTAATGGGGTAACAACATCAATAGTAGCCGTTACTTTACGGTAACGAGGAAGTAACGATGTTAATAGTAGCCGTTACTTTACGGTAACGGGGTAACAACGTCATTAGTAGCCGTTACTTTACGGTAACGAGGATGTAACGTCGTTAATAGTAACCGTTACTTTACGGTCACGGGGTAATAACGCTTATAGTAACTGTTAATTTATGGTTACGAGGATGTAACGGCGTCAATAATAACCGTTTCTCTACGGTAACGGAATAACGACGTTAATATAAACCATTACCTTTTTCGGTAATAGGGGTAACAACGTCAATAGTAGCCGTTACTTTATGGTAACGAGATAGTAACGATGTTAATAGTGACTGCTACTTTACAGTAACGGGGTAACGACGCCATTAGTAGCCGTTACTGTACGGTAACGGGAATGTAACGACGTTAATAGTAACCGTTACTTCATGGTAACGGCGTGATGACGTTCATAGTAACCGTTACTTTTTACTTTTTTCAATGTCGCTGGATGACCACCTCGTTGCGTAGTGGCTAGCATTCTTGGCGTTCGTCCTGAAGGTCCGGGTTCGATTCCTGGCTCTACCAAGAATGTTAATTTTGATCTGAGGGCTGTCAAAACTAAAAAGGAGGGTTCATTTCCACCTCAGCCATCTTAGTAGTGGTTTTCCGTGGTTTCCCACTTCTACTCCAGGCAAATGTCGAGATGATTCCTAACTTAAGACTACGGCTGCCTCCTTCCCAATCCTCACCTGAATTACAAAGGCACACATTACCACAGACACAAGTATAACGCAGGTTATCAGACAAATATAACACACACACCCAAGTACACGGGAATAAAACACCACGATGTCCAACCCCTCACATGATGAAACAAACATACAACGACTCTTATTCAGTCTATAGTGCAGTATTACTCGTACAACATGCATGCTAGTACAGGGCACCGTTATATAGGGATTAGCATTTTCTGTATGCACATGGCTAATGTAAAGTTAAGTATTTTCTCCTAAAACACCTGTTATCCTATCTTCAGTTGGTACTCCATGTGCAACGGTAGGCTAATAATTATTTGTAACCTTTCCATTTCACGGCCATTTTAGAAGACAACAGTGCCTCTAGTATTTATTTATTTATTTATTTATCGTATAGCTTTTAGTGCCGGGAGTGTTCGAGGACATGTTCGGCTCGCTAGAATCTGTAGCTGCTTCCAGCGGACACACGTTCCGTTCAATTTCAAGTAGTTCCAACTTCCGCTACCAGATGTTAATTATACCTAGTGGTGAACGATGAAACATTGATAGAGCGTTCCAACGAACCCTAACCTAGAAATTTAGCTCACACAAGTTTAGTCTGTGGAAGATCGTTTACATGCCATAAATCTATGACATGGGACCGCCGGCTTTACTTCCCCTCCGAAGGAAGGAAAGTGAAGGATTTTAACGCTCTTAAAAAATCCGACGCCTTCGGCCGGGTTTGAACCCGCGATCTTGGGCACAGCAGTTCAGCTTGTTACCAACTACGCCACCGAAGGCCTCTAGTATTAATTTATGTTTGCAATATATGAGTGTTATTCATTCTGCTCTATTTAAGTTTGCTTTTGTGCTATAGCCTACTTCTAATACGAATAAAGAACTGGCTTTTTGAACCACTTGCGTGATTTAATCCAGAGGCGCCACTACAAACTAAATCAGCAACAAACGTGACTTCACTTGAACTAAAATAATCCAGTTATGAACTACCTATGGGTTATAATATGAATCGCAACCGACACGGTCGTCTCCCCCAATGAAGTTACTCCCCATGGGCCTACTAGTCATCGCTAGCAGGCAATTGGATTGCCTCTTCTTCTCTCGGAGGACAGATGGAAGTTGTGATTAGTTTCTAGAGGCAGACTATTCAGATACCATACAGCAGGCCACGCCAACGCAGGCATTTAATGCTTGCGCGCCCCAGTCCCGCACCGAGCAGCACCGGTGCTTTTGCCCTCCCTTCCCTCTTTCCTCTCTGTGTACTGGCGGTAGCACAGTCAGACTTGGATGATGAGCAATGGATCGCTGACCTCGCTTTCATGAAATATATCATGGGGGTATTTAAATGATTTAAATATCTCGTCGCAAGGCAAAAATAAATTAATCAATACTATGTGTGAACGTATTGAAAGTTTCAAACTGCAGCTTTTGCTTTTTAAAAGTCAGCTTCAAGAAGAAAATTAGGACAATTTTCCCGGTCTAAAATTTTTGAATTTAAGTATTTATAAACACATCAGTGAGTACACAAAAGCGTTACAGTCATTGCATAAGGAATTTGAAGATAGGTTTGAAGAAATAAAACAAGTAAAACCGGCAATAAAAGTTTTTATGCGCCCAGTGGATGCCCTATCAAGTCTCCAAGTTGAACTGATAAAACTAAAGTGCAATTCAATTTTGACAGACCGCTATTACCATTGCGATGGTGATTTGATTTCATTTTATTAAGGCGTTGAGGAACAATAATTCCGATGATTCATGCCCTTGCCCTGACGTTTGTTGCTATGTTCCGGACAACGTTTATTTGTGAACAAATGTTTTCGATTATGAATATTAACAAAATCAAAACAAGGTCAAGTTTGTCTCATGCTTCCTTGGAAGATATACTTCGGATTGCAACTGCCAAACCGGTTGTTCCAAATGTCGGAGAATTAGTGGCTTCAAAGCGATGCCAAAGATAAACAATGAATGTTGAAAATTAATGCAAAAACAGGAGCGCAATAAAAGTAATATTTCTGTCTGTAGAAAAAAATGGTATTATTATTATTATTATTATTATTATTATTATTCACTTTCATACCAGTACGCCGCCTGACGCGCACTGATTTACCCAGTCCCATTCACCAAACAAGAACAACAAGGACAACACTACTCTCACCTCGCTAAGCACTGCCACTACACGTTCCTCTCATTCAGCAGAGCACCTGTGCATTTCGGTGCCGGCCGGTGCTCGCGAAGCACCTGAGTTGGTGTGGCCTACATACAGGGTGTTTAGTTCTAGCTGACAACCTCATCAGAGACGTTCGTATGTACTTATCCTCTGTCTTCAAATTGGAACATCGGGGAACGTTTGTTTCTTGTAGATTCATTTAGGGGTCTTGTGAAATCATGGATATGTAGCCCCGTGTACTTGAGTGTTTGTGGAATTTGCCTAATAACCTGGGTATTAGAGAAATTTAATTTTCTTTTGTCAGTCAACACGATATTCCCAATTGTAATGGGTGGTTCCCTAATCCTGAAACAATTTACATGAGTTTCAATCGTCAAGCGATCAAAATAAGATCCTTTAGGGCCATTCTACACGAGCGGGTAAAACGCCACGTTTCACCCGCCTCCTACCGCGCCAAAATGTTTCAATCTACACGTGGAGGTCAAAACGCGGCGTGTGACCCTCCCAGAGCAGACCGCGTCAAAATTGTGCAATCTACACGTGGAGGTCAAAACGTGGCGTGTGGCCCACCCAGAGCAGACCACGCCAAAATTGTGCAATCTACACGTGGAGGTCAAAACGTGGCGTGTGACCCTCCCAGAGCAGACCACGCCAAAATTGTGCAATCTACACGTGGAGGTCAAAACGCGGCGAGTGACCCTCCCAGAGCAGACCACGCCAAAATTGTGCAATCTACACGTGGAGGTCAAAACGCGGCGAGTGACCCTCCCAGAGCAGACCGCGCCAAAATTCTGCAATCTACACGTGGTGGTCAAAATGTGGCGTGTGTACAGAAGCGCCTACTATTCTATTCTATTCTATTCTATTGAGACAAGTAGTCTACGGGCCGATAACCTAGATGTTAGGCCCCTTAAAACAACGATTATCATCATCATCATCATCAAGTAGTCTACCCGCATCTATTGAGTGCTGCGATGGGCATGGATACCGTGCAAGTCGGTTGCGTTGCAGGAATATTATTGTTAAATGTTATGCTTAATAATGAACATAATGGGAAAAAGAGGCACTGGTGGATTCATACCACATTAGCGAATCGTTTGTGGCGGTCGATTCTCGATCTCAGTAATCAACTTCTCCGTATCAAACATAGTGCAGCGCAACAAACTTGAATTCACAGTAAACAACAAGACGTTACTGACGCGTGTTAACTGCTTGCAAAACGCCACGTGTAGTTTCGTTCGCGGGTCTCTCGCAAGTGGGCAGCACGCTTCAAAAGGCGTGCTTCCCGCCCGACGCGTCTCGAACGCCTCCTCCCGTGACCGGCAAAACGCTCGTGTAGACCGGCCAAATCATTACTGTAGGTTCGATCCGATGGCGCGGTAGGAGACGGGCGAAACGCGGCGTTGTACCCGCTCGTGTAGAATGGCCCTTACACTTAATGCCGTTTTAACCAACGCCAATTACCGTATATCTTAATTCATCATTAAAGGTGTTTTACTTTGAACGAGCTCGATAACAAGAAATTACGTTAAATGGCAAAATCTGACCACTCAACTCTCTACAGCATCGTTAAAGTGGAGGGAAACAGCCAAACTATACCTCGCGCATCCCTCAATGGCGGTTTGCTTCCGAATTTCACGCAAACTTTCATACTTATTAATATAAAATGTTTATGACACTGAAATTATAAAAGATCATACATGCTAAACACCTAGAAAGAAGAATACTGAGATAAGTAGTTCCGTGAGAAACTAAATAGCCTATTTTCATAAAGCCTATTAATATTAATTGCCTCCATCAACATACAAATTTTCAGTTTCATTGCTGTAGACTAATAGATTCGTAGATATTGAGAACCGTCTAAATATTTCGGATGGTCACCATGTTGGATTTTTATGTATAGGCCTTAGAGTTATGTACTATTACAAGAAGATTATTGTGTATGTGTTTTATTTAAACTTCAATCGCATGATTAGGACACAAGAAATAAAAACGAGATTTTAAAATTTTGCTCAGCCGCCATCTTGTCGTTATGAAAATAATTTAAATGAATTAGATTCCAGTGGATTAAAATTTATATAAGCATATACCGTACCAAGATTTTTTGCGCTCGGATGGTTAAAACGCCACATTGGATTTGTGCTCACCAGGTTATTGAACGTCCCATAGGTGAACTTTTGTTTATAGCCTCTATTAACATACAAAATGTCTGTTTGATTGGTGTCATAGATTAATAGATATTGAGAACCGTCTCAGATTTGCTGATGACATCGTCATTTTGGCCGACATGCCAGAGGATTTGTATGAGTTTTTGAATGGTATGGACTCCGTCTTGAGGAAATAATTCATGATGAAAATCAATAAATGTAAAACAAAAGTATTGGAATGCAGCCGAAATAAATCAGAAATCTCTATGGACATCAAATTGGCAGGTGAAAAGCTAAAGGAAGTAGGAGACTGCTGTTACTTATGAGGCAAAATAACCAGTTATGGATATAAAAAGTAGGTTGGCTCACGCAAGGAGAGCATTTCTACAGAAAAGGTATCTGGAGCGTGGCACTCTATGGAAGTGAAACTTGGACTATTAGTGCAGCAGACAAAGGCTTTCAAAAATGACTTCCTAATACCTAAATCTATATTCGATGTCAGCAGATTCCTTTTTTGTAGAAATGCTTTCTTTGCCTGAGCCAAACTACTTTTTATATCCTCTTTGCTTCGTCCATCACTGGTTATTCTGCTTCCTAAGTAACAGAAGTCTCCTACTTCCTTCAGCTTTTCACCTGCCAATTTGATCTCCATAGAGGTTTCTGATTTATTTCGGCTGCATTCCAGTATTTTTGTTTTACATTTATTAATTTTCATCATGAATTCTTTCCGTAAGACGGAGTCCATACCATTCAAAAACTCATTCAAATCCTCAGGCTTGTCGGCCAAGATGACGATGTCATCACAAATCACAGAGTTGCAATTATTTCTCCTTGAATCTTCACTCCCACTTTAAATTTTTCTCTAATTTCCTTCATTGCTTGTTCAATGTAAAGATTGAAAAGTATGGGTGATAAGTTGCAGCCTTGCCTTACACCTTTCTGAATACCAGCTTCTCTCTCATGTCCTTCAACTCGAATGACTGCTGTCTGGTTTCTGTATAGATTGTATATCACCCTCCTATCCCTGTACTTTATTCCAATTGATTTCAAAATGTCAATCAATTTAGTCCAATCAACGTTATCAAAAGCCTTTTCTAAGTCTACAAAAGCCATGAACGTTCTCTTATCTTTCCTTATTCTACCTTCCAAAATCAGCCTAAGACTTAGTACAGCTTCCCTTGTTCCTACATTTCTCCTGAAACCAAACTGGTCTTCACCCAACTCCGTTTCTATCTGGCTTTCAATCCTCTTGTAAATTATTCTAGACAGGATCTTTGAAGCATGAGTAATCAAGCTGATTGTACGGTAATCTTCACATCTGTCAACTCCCACTTTCTTTGGTATAGGGATGATTACATTCTTCTTGAAATCAGGGGGTACCTCACCTGTCTCATAAATCCTACACACCAAGTGAAATAACCTGATCAGACCTTCATCTCCTATGCAGCGTAGCAACTTATAAATACTAAACATCGTATGGAGGGTATCGTCGCTACAATAACTCCTTTCTTACAGAATACTGTGGATCGCAACTGCGAACTCACTGCATTGGGTTTTCTACACATCTAATCTATTTCCTTGCCCATACAACAATTCCGTGAGAATAAGCAGCCCAAATATTTAAAATGTTCCCCTGCTCTAATTTAGTTCCTCCTACCTGGCATATAGATTTAGGTATTAAGAAGTCATTTTTGATAGCCTTTGTCTGGAGCGTGCCCTCTATGGAAGTGAAACTTGGACCGTTGGCGCAGCAGAAAAAAGGAGAATTGAAGCATCTGAAATGTGGTTTTCCAGGAAAATGAAGATCAGATGGGTAAATATAGTAGCAAATGAAGAGATGATAGATGTTTCTGGTGACAGCTAATGAAGAGAAGAGATAGGTTGGTAGGGCAAGGGAGACGAGAGGTGTTTCTGGTGACTGCTACTGAAGAGAAGAGATGGGTTGGTAGGGCACATCCTAAGACACCCAGGCATAGCAATGTTAGTTATGGAAGGATAGGTCGAGGTTAGATCAGTAGGGGTAGACAAAGGTTAGAATATTGTTAGGGTTTTATTTATTTTTGTGCCTAACCACCAATTTTGTTAGGGTTTTATTTATTTTGTGTGTACCCGGTGCCCCACTAATTTTGTTAGGGTTTTGTTTATTTGGTGTCTAACCACCAATTGTTAGGGGATAAATTTCTTAACTACGTGTTTGATGAGGTGTGTCCTACGTCTCGACCGATTATTAGGTGGTTAAATTGGTGCTTGACCACCAAGTGTTTGGGGTTAATTTATTAATTGTGTTCGCTAAACGGAAGGGTGGTGTACAATGCAGGAGCAAAAGAGCTTAAGTGCGGAGAGAGAGAGAGAGAGAGAGAGAAAGAACTAACATCCTGCTGTCTAAGCGTGCTCGCTGAAATAAATTTTGACAGCTGTCGTTCGAGGTTACAGAGGCAGGTGAGGTAATAATAGAGCCAACGCAGCGAATCTGGGTCGTGCTGAATAATAACAATTGTTTGATGTAGGTGTGTAAGGAAAGTGATAAATGCAACAAAATATATTTTAGTTAGCTAGTTTTAGCTATAGCGAAGTAAAAGTACAATGATGAATGATTACAATTTATAGGTTTGGTATGGGAAGGAATTGGATCTGGAATAAACCCTCGTAGAAGTACACTCACCTTGACGGCTGGTCGCTCGGGCAGGGCTTCCAGCTGATGACGGGTAGTGACGGTTAGAGACAGACAGACAGTCCTGTCCGGGTGTCGGCTTATATTTATTGCAAGTGGCAGTTCTGTGTGCGGAATCTGCTAATTGCTTGTGCCACTTAGGGGTTATAGCCCGTATGAGGAAGTAGGAATTAGCTGGCTAGGCTTAGAGTGTAATGGCCAGATGGTTAGATGGTGTAGTTGTTGTTGGTTCTTTGGTTTAGTCGTAAGATGAGGGTGAAGATTGGTGAGAGAGGGCTGATATGGGGTAGGTATACCCTGTAGGGACCTCAGGGTACAACAATATTGTTTTAGATCCCTTATTTGGGGGTGGATCTAAAAGGAAGAGTTATTGTATTAATTTATAAAGCTGTGCCTAAAAAGGGTAACTTCCCTTGGCAGGGTAAGCTGACCAGTGTAGAGTGTTGTGGTGTGTTAGGAACTAGGGGGCGCTCCTATAAATAATGTAGTAGTGTTTTAGGGGATGTGACTCAATGCAAGGGTCACTGCGCTGGTCGCTCAGCTGACTGCTTATTATGTAACTGAATCCGTTCGTATCAGCTAAGTAGCACGCGCTGCTCTCTGGCAGCCGGGCCGCCGCGAGGAACACAATGATATCTGAGCTAGCGCTATTAGACTACCGTCTGTCACGTCCAACCGTGACGGGAATAAGGAAGGGCGTTGGGATGTAAAGAGGCGTATGGACAGTAAGACTAGTGTGATGTGTTGACCAAGTGTTTATTGGTCTGTAATTCTGAGGTATGAGTCCCTTGTAGGGAATGTAATTATGTTCACAATGTAAAGTACAAGTTGTGGGTTACAGGTTACAAAAGTAGGATGTCTGAACACGACTGACTCACCTCTGATGACACTGGCGTAGCCTTCGGCCGTATCGTTGAAGCACTGATAATGGAGAGATCCCCTGACCTGATTAAGACGCCTTCTTATACTCTTCGGCGCTATGCTGTCAGCAATGTCTTGGCATTGCTGTCCCAGTTAATAGTATGTCGCTATGTGTAACCATTGTGCAAGGACCGAGCTGCTTCTAGAGTGGCAAGCTGTCCTTGCTACGTTTATGGATGTTGGCCCGGCTTTCCAAGGGTTGCCCGTTAGGAGATTTGGGCAAATGATGGGGGGATGGTCTCCAAGGGGTGCATACCCCTGGGAGGCTGTACAAGCGTCTTCCTTCATTTGTTCGCGTCCTCGCGAACGGGAACGGAACTGGAGGTTGGGATGTTGACGTAGTGGTTCTTGGAGCCCCCTCGTATCTCCTGGTGGTGTCGTATCGAAGTGTGGGTGTGAGGTCAGCCCGTGTTCAGAGGGGAGGGTTATGGGATGTACAGAGATATATATATATATATAACATTGACATTGGCATTGTGACAAAAAAAAATTGACATTGAAAAAAAAAATTTGCCATCGAGAAAAAAAATTGACATTGGAAGAAAAAAAATGACATTGTTGGCATATTGCTACTTTCAAAAAAAACATGGTTTTTGATGGTGATTCGTTACATAGTTGTGCAGGGAGGAAAAAAACCAGCTAGACGAGGAATTGTGTCGTCTGGCTTTACTTTGGGGGAAAAAGTGCTCCCTGCGAAGAGAAAGATAGGAGAGAATAGAAAAAATGGGTGTTCCAGGGTATAACTTAAGGGATATAATCAAAGTGTATTTATTGGTTCGGGATGAAACGGAACACCCTGACAAATGGGGAAGTTAGAAGAAGGAAAAATGAAAGAAAACAAATCATAGACATTATGTACATTGGTGGTCTTGCTAATGGTAACAGATATGACCCATTAATAATAATAATAGTAATCCTTACATTTGTAAAATTCCTGACAAGTTATAATTGAACATAGTAAACATGTAATGAAGATGAACATAGAAAAAATAATGGTTGCCATGTGGGTACCCTGTACGTATAAGTATTCTTGCCACTCTTGTGGACCCTTGCAATTGTATGACATGGCGAGAAAATACAAAATAATTTACACTTTACAATTATCACTATCATATATATATATATATAAACCTTATAGAGCTCTGTTACCTGGCCAGTTATTGCATGCCTCTTATACTTGGCGCGCACCGTACTATTATGCCTCGCCGACCGTTCTCTAATCGGCCGTTCCCGGTGCGGTTTAGTGGCTAGTCCACTATTCTCTCCCTGTACTTATCACATAACCTCGTGGTTTTCCGTCGTGGGTCGGAATCCCACCTTAGGGTCGAAGGTCCGGCACTTACAAACTCTGTGTCGCCCTTTGAGCCTGAAGTAACGCTTCATTGGCGTATTCTGAAATGTGTTTGCGTTCAGCGATGGTCATCATCCCACGTATGCTGTCCACCGCTGACCGCTGGCGTTGTCACCTTTAAGGGTGCAACTAAAATTGATAAGGAGTGTATTTGTGTATGACATATATGTGTATTTTGGTAATATATTTACCACAGACATATTCACGTTCTTGGTTACCTGTAAATCAAAACAAACAAAAAAATGCATCCATATAAAGATGTTTATCTCTTTGTAGCTCCGTGGTCTTCCTGTGTGGGTGAAAAGTGGATTAGTCATGAAGTTAGGAGAGTACAATGCATTATAATTCATTACAGGTATATATATAACCTTCCTCGGTAGCGCTTAGTTTGGAAACTAAGTGTAGCGCCACCGAAGTCTAACTTACCCTAGGTTAGCCTCTGTTAACCTATTCTAGCTTAAATGGTGTCGGGCTTATCTTGGTAACGGGTTTTGAGTCACCAAGTGCCGAGATATTCTATTGTGATCTGTATATATATAAAAAAAAATCCTTAAATGTAGGCTTATGCTACCTTACAACGAATTATCATGCCTTATCATGAGTTGTCGGACTTACCCCGATGCCGGGTTTCTGGGCCATCAGGCGCCGAACGGCGTTACTTAGTGCTACCTATCTTAATTATGGTCTAATAAGAAAAAAATGCTATTTCTAAGCCGAAAGGGTTGCCTTAATCTATTGCCGAAATGTGCTGCGCCATACCTGGCAACAGCGGTGAATAAATTTGCTTAATCCTAGGTTGCGTGTCAAATGCAACCGTCTTACAGCTAAATTTGGCCTAGAACGATCGCCTGGGGCAATTTACTTCCCCAGGACACCACCCGCACGAGTCCTAGAAACACCGGTTGTCTCTAGGATCGCTGGATTCCGTTCCCTTAATTCTAGGTGTCGACGTCTATTACTAGTACTAATCTAATCACAGGCGGCTTACGGTGCCACTAAGCAAACCGTTTCGCCTGCTGTACCTTCCATTTCTTTGACCGTTGCCATTGCGTGTGTAGTTGTAGTTGGGCCGCCCACGTAACCCTTATGAGGCGCTCGCAATGCCCCTCTCTTAATGCCCATTGACTGCCCGCTGTGGCGCCATTTATGTGGGCATTGGACATTGTCGTCCAATGGCATAATATAATCTTCGCCTTTGTCGGCAATCGTGGTTTGCTTTTCGCAATAATCTTCGCCTGTATCGGCAATCGTGGTTTGCTTTTCGCAGTAATCTTCGCCTGTATCGGCAATCGTGGTTTGCTTTTCGCAGTAATCTTCGCCTGTATCGGCAATCGTGGTATGCTTTTCGCATTAGTATTCTTCTCCAACGCACAGGAGTTTTGCTTCCCGCTATGGAAGCCGTGCCTACTTAAATTTAAACTTAACTAGAAGTCTAGTCATAATATGGGTCGTCTCTAGGGATAGCTCTCGAGTCTGGCGCTGAGTGAGCTATTTCTCCCGCCATTCCCAGAAAGTCTCCCTGCAGGTCTTGGCTTCGACGACCGTGGCTCATAGTGGGTGTAACCTTCTCCGACAAGGGGGATAAGCTATATGCACCCCTAGATCTCGATGTTTGCCCGTGCTAGGTCACGAATGCTTTGACCTTACGTGGTTCGTCTGTTTAGTCTAGTCGTTAAGTTAAGTGAGGTCGCTGCGCTGTCGAGCCAACTGGGGTAAGGGTCCACATCGCCTTCCCCAGCTCTGCTCCAGTGTGGTCCCTCCGACCTTCGGCTTACACCGTTGTCATCAATCAGATCGTATCAGATTCCTTTGTAAAAAACAAGTAGTTCCGTGAAGAACTGTACAGCCTATTTTCATATATCCTGCTCATGTTAATTGCCTCTATCAACATACAAAATTTCAGTTTAATTTCTGTAACAGATTCGTAGATATTGAGAGCCGTCTAAATATTTCATATGGTCGCCAGGTTGGATTTTTATTTTTGTACTATTATATTAAAATTATTGTGTAAGTGTGGTATTCAAACTTCAATCGCATGATTAGAACACAAGAAGTAAAAACGAGATTTTAAAATTACGCACAGCAGCCATCTTGTGATTATGCAAACATTTGAAATAAATTAGATGCCAGTGGATCAACATTTGTGTAAGCATTTAAAACGTGCAACGTTTCACGGCACTCGGATAGTTAATTCGCGAGAAACGTCCATTTAAATATTTATACTTCGCGTCGCCGCCATGTTGGATTCGTGCTCACCAGGTTACTGAAAGTCCTGTAGGTGAACATATGTTCATAGTCTCTATGAACATAAAAATTTCAGTTTGGTTGCTGTAAAAGATTCATATATATTGACGACCGTCTAAATATTACGGAAGCTTGCTATTTAGGATTGTTATATGTATAGGCCATAGAGTTATGTACCATTCAAGGTCACTTATTGCCTAGGTTCATTATTCAAACTTTCACTTCGATCGCATGATTACGACACAAGAAATAAAAACTTAATTTTAAAATTTCGCACAGCCGCCATCTTGAGGTTATGTAAACAATTGAATTAAATTAGATGGCAGTACATTACAATCTGCAAAATCATTTACTGTACCACATTTCACTGCGCTCAGAGAGTTAACTCACGAGAAAAGTCTATTAAAATATTTCAAATTAGCTTGGTCACCATGTTCGTTTTGTACTTTACAGGTTTATGAATTATACATAGGTAAACTTGTATCAGTACCCTTTATCACTGTACAAAATTGCAGGGTGATATCTGTAATAGTTTCGGGGATATAGAATGTCAGTGAAATATTTCGCACAGCCGCCATTTTGAGGTTATGTAAACAATTGAACTAAATTAGACTCCAGTGCATTGCAATGTGTATAAATATTTGCTGTACCAAGTTTCATTACGTTTGGATAGTTAAATTGCGAGAAAAGTCTATTTAAAAGTCTCCACTTCGCTTGGCCGCCATGTTGGTTATGTAGTAACCAGGTTTTTGAAAGTTTCATAGGTGAACTTCTAGTAGTACCCTTTATCACCGTACACAATTTCAGGGCGATATCGGTAATAGTTTCGGAGATATTGAATGCTAGTGAAGTATTTCGCACAGCCGCCATGTTGGATTGGAGAGACGTAACAAAATTTGAAGGGCACGGTCGAGGTCGCCGGGAATAGTGCTATGAACTTCCCGAGTTTCATTGAAATCGCTCCAGCCGTTTCGATTTTATTAGGGGGGGGACACACACACACACACGCACACACACACACACACACACACACACACACGCACACACACACGGACAAAAGGTGATCTCATAAGCCTATTTTTTCAAAATTGAAAATAGGCTAAAAATGTAGCGTAACCTGTGTAAATGGTTTAATCTCTGTGTAAAATGTAAAATATTTCCAGTGTTGTGGGGTTGTAGATCTTCTAAGTACATAGGCTACTTCTGGTCTACCATTGCTACGTCAGCTTTCCAGCAATAATGCTTTCTTTACCTTAATGGAGGTGTTAGTAGGGTCTGTAATGTCAGGTACCCTGTTATTAGGATCTGGGGGTAGTTATTTGTCGAGTGGGCTGAAACAAGGCAGGAAGGGGTTGCGCACCTTTGGGTTCCACGTTAGTGGTGGCCTGGAACCGGTGATGCCGCTGGGATGCTCCTATAGTGAGTGGACTGGGGAGGCAATTCCCGGGATTGCAAAGATACGAAAATTTCATGCAGGTTTGATATTAATATCCCGGGTGGATGGATGGGATAGTCATGCATGTGTCTGGATATGAGGCGTCTGCCTTCATGTACGGATAGGTGTAGGGTGGGGCATAATACCAATATATTCCTGTCATGCGGGCGTGTTTAATTAATAAAGAATGGTTAATATATATCTATGGCCTCCTCTCTCATTTGGAGAGGCGCATTATGCTTCTTTAATGTTTGCTGACCCACCCCTAATACTCAGGTGGTAGCATCGTGGTGCAAGGCGTAGCATGCCTTCTCTTTAGACGCATGAAGTCCATCAACCCCTTGTGTGTACTTTGTAATGTAATGTAGCTGTGTTTGGTCGTGTACATGTGTCTGCGTTGGTTTATGTTGGGCGTGAGAGGGTTATTGGAAGGGAATTGGGTATTTAACTATGGTAGCCTGCTGTAGTATGTCGGTAATCCCTCTGGGATTATCCACCTATGGTTTGTCATCCTCCCTTGATCCATGTTGGCTTTCTATCCGCGCCTTGGGATAGTAAAGCTTCATGACCTAATCTGGTCTGCCATTTGTAGTGTAAATGTGGCCAGTGGTCGTAGTGCGACTGGCTATGTCCTAGTCATCTGTAATGACTCCTATGCCTTACGATCGATAAAAGAAGTTATTAGGGGGGAGATCTTGTCTGTGTTTGCTCCTAATTGTTGAGTGCATGTGCGTGTGTGTGACTATGTTCCGCTACACCACGCGGACGGTTGGTCTGTTGCAGGCTAAGTCGTAATATGTATCGCATGTATGGGCGGGGGGCGCCCGTGGCCTGTCAACGTCTTGTCCATTGCCAAGTGCTTTTGCGGTGTAATAAAAAAAATGTATGTTGTTATGATTGTTTTGCGTTTTTGATTTCATTGTCAATGCCGGTAAACAATAGTGCCCTGTCATGAGCAGTATTGCAGTATGCCTAGTCTGCAAGTCAGCAGTTGGTATGTGTAATGTCAGGCTGGGATGTTATTGTTTGTCATCCGCTGGCATGTGCTTTTCTGCACGTATGCAAGTGTGGCCATTGTTTTAGATTCCTAGCGGACTAATGTAGCAATTCATCCTAGTTAGGTAATGACGTTGTGTGGCCATTGTTTCCTAAGACTTGTGTCTTGCGAAATTTTCCTACCTGTGTTTGGGAAATGTATTTTCTATGTCTGGTGTAATTTGAAATTTTATGTCTGGCTTTTGGTGGGAGGAAATGTAGTATTCCCTGTTCATGCATTTGTATGGGCCAATTTCGGTGTGGTTGGAAGCCTGGATAATTGCTTTCCCTTGTGTCTAATTTTTACTAGGATTGGAACCCGTGACCTTATGCCATTCTCTGTGTTCTACGTCTGCGTTGTGTTTCGGGGCTTGAGGCGTCGCCAGTGTGGTTTTTGCTTGTGTTTCTCGTACCAAAAATACCGTTGTTTAGTTAGTTTTTGGTACGAGCGTGTTGTGTGTGGTCATGGGTTCGGAGCCGGTTGCCTGTAAAGATTTGGTGTGATCATTTCCGTGCCGCATATATTATGGCACGTTCCCGTGGATGTGCAATGCGCAAATGAAAGCATGCATACCTGTGTAGAGTTTGTATGTTTTTGATTTCCCCTCGTAGTGTAATTTTGGAAGATATAGGGTCTCTAAATCGGGCGTGAATGATGCGTTTGTTCCTGTCCCCTAGGAGCTGGCTCAGTTCGTCTGTGTGCGTGAAGGTCAGCCAGTCATGCCCGCCTTATCGCTGACAGTGTAGGATTACAATGTCGTGAGCTCTCGTTTGTTTTATGTCTTGTCCATGCTCTTGTTTCCGGCACGCGTATGTGGGAACCTGATTGCTGTCTGTTGTAATTGCGGGCAGGCTCTTCGTAATGGAAAAGAACCTTCTATTAACTACCTTTGTGTTCCCAATTGTGTGTTACTGTAACGTGGTTCAAGTATGTCCCTTGTCCATTGTACAAAATGTCGTTGTACGCGAGTGGCTCCGGGCCGCTAGTCGCGTGTTTGGTGATTATGTGCCGGTGAGAAAAAGTCATGTTAGAGGCAGTGTTATGTGTAACGGATGTCTATGTATTAAATATGTATATAGTTTAACTTGGCCACCTACCTTTCTCGGGCCGAATGCGTGAGGCAAAAAAAAAATGTTAGCCCCGCTCTGAATTAAGAGAGCACTTTGAAAGAAAATAATAGAAAGATTATGCTGTATCTCGTTAGCACCCTGCTTTATGTTGATTAAAGCGGGTTGCCCGATGGCGATAGTCTGCCAAAATTGTGTCGTAACCACTATGAAAAAAAAATCCTTGAAAATGGTAAGTAGGTCCCGATCGTACTATTCACCTAGTAGGTGACGTTAGCACTATAGTAATCTGGTTACATCTCATGGGAATCTACCGACACTGTCTAGTACACATTGGGAAGGCCATTGCAAGACGTATTTGATACCTGTGTATCCACGTCACGAGCAAAGCCAGTGCACTATGGGAGTCGAAACTCCACTCCAAAGCAATTATAATCTTACCTTGGCACTGAATATATATTTTTTTCAAAAGTAAAATATGTATTGTCCGTTGAGCCATTATATATTTATACACAATTTGTGCTAAATGTTCCGGCATAACTCAACAAAATGACAGTGGTTCGCCCTGGTGTGCAATTGGGCTTTTCAGTTGGTTAAAGCACACCTCACCAAATTTTTGAAAACTAGTTTGCGATTTTTAATTCTTGCCACTCTTATGGCTTTTACCCTCTACAAGAGAGTCTATCCAACTGTTGAACCGGAACGTAGAACATTTAGTCATTTCTGCTTAGAAAGACTCGCTTAAGCTCTATGCTGTGATTTGATGTTTAAGCTATGTTCAAAATATCTCTTTCCGGCTTTAAGCCGCGTAGCTCACCTGATGGGCTTCTACTTGGCTTTGGATATTAGCAACTTTACGTTATTCAATTTGTGGTGATAACCACTCCGACCAATAATCATTGCTGGCCTGGGAGAAAAAATGTCAGGGGCAAACAAAAAAAAGACAAGGATTTTGAATCATGCACTTCTGATCTAGCCAAGTTGCACTGCCTATACATGAAAGAAGGCAGATAGAGAAAGAGAGAAAAAAAAATGTGCAGTTTATGTTTGTTAGTACCTGTTTGTCTATTATTTTGTTTCCTCCCGCGTGAAAGTACTTATGTGTACTATACTATTGGTGCAA
This sequence comes from Meconema thalassinum, assembly GCA_946902985.2. Lineage (NCBI taxonomy): Eukaryota > Metazoa > Arthropoda > Insecta > Orthoptera > Tettigoniidae > Meconema > Meconema thalassinum. Next base: position 90,763,746 of record OX336399.1, read on the forward strand.
GTGCTGTCGGAATATATTGTATTCCTGGTGCAAGCCGTTATCCTATTTCGAGCGTCAGTGCTCGGCAGGTGGATACCGTCGCCCCGTCACTAGGGTGTAAGCCCCTGGGATCCATTGAGGTGCCCCTCTGCTATTTTTCGGAGGAGTTTGTAGCAAAGTGCGACCGGGCTTGCTTTCACCGTATCGCTTGGCCGTTGGCCTAAGTGTACCTGTGTTCGCGGACCTGCCCGCGCTCAGAGCTACTCTAGTAGAGTTTACGGGGGTGTGTGTGTTCTGTGGGGTAGGTAATAACACTTTTCCTAATCCCCGTGTACTGTGTGGTAGTGCCTGGTCAAAATGTGCGTGCGTGTATCGTGCATCCTGAGGGACTAATACCGGTGTTCGCCTTCGTTCTGGCAAATTTGCCCTTTGAACTGGCGGAAAAGGTCGCTTAATGGCTTGTGTCTGGCCTAGCAATGTGGTGGCGTGTAGCCTGACCGCTTTTCGGCCTGTGGCCACGGCAGACTCCTGCCATTGTGTGAGCCTATCTGTGTGGGTGTATGTAGGCTTTATGTGTAGGGGTACGGGTTCTATGTCGTCTGCCCATGACGTGGTTACGTCCCGTTGTCCCTCTGTCATGCTATGTGTGTTTGAGAGTCCTGGCTTCAACTCCCTCTCGTCCCTTTGTTCCGAGGGGGCTGTTCTAGGCTCTGCCCCTCGGTTTGGCAAAATTGCCTTCCGATCCGGAGCTGAAGGACATGTGTTTATGTAACCTTGTATTTGTAGCCTATTGGAGCCTAACCTGGCCGTCTCCTGGACTGTGGCCATGGTGACCTCCTTCCCATGTGTGGCAGTACATGGCGAGAGGGACATCCTCGCAAATTGTCGAGTTAGCGTATCTACGCTTATGTCCTCTCTCGGCTGGGCTGGTAGCCCTACCATGAACTAAAAAATGGCCTTGTTGGCTTGGAGCTCACGGTATTCGTCCCAAATTTGGGTGTACTGCCTATTGAGGCTTATGGTCTGTTTGCAAATTACTGTATTAATGTTTCTGTGTTCTGTATAGTTTTGTGGCCGCTAGCTGGAGAAGCGCCTGGACGCGAATTAGCTCCCTGTATTGGGCGTGTAAACCTGTGTAGTGCACCCTCATCCTCTCGAGGGTTGCATTATCTATTACGGGACCATGTGTGGTGATTAATTGTTCGTATATTTTGTTTCTTTGGACATGGATTCTATTGAGGTGTTCATGTATGTTCCTCAAGTGCTTGTGTGCGCATCTTAATTGCGTTGTCCTGCCCTCTGACGGAGTGTATGGCTGTTTGCCCTGTATTGCTCCGACTTTTGTTTGGAGTGCCCGTATTTGTGTCTGTCGCCTCTGTATATGCCTTTGGCATCTTATTAATAATGTTAATAATGTTGGCGTAACCCTATTGCCTCTATGGTTTGCAATCTCTGCATGAGGCGTCATTCTGACTGAAGTGTATGTGAATAAAATAAAATAAAATATATGTGCGTGTTTGAGAGTGTATTTTCGTATCTGTTTGATTCTTTCTGGGGCTGGGAGTTTGGTTTAGTAAGAATTTCCCCTGTGTAGCTAGTTTTGGAGCAAAACTGGTGTTTTTGTCTGGGAAAAAAAATGTCACTATTTGCTTGGCTTTTTGCGGTACGGAAGGGGTCGTTTTAACTACGAGGGCTCGTTGGTTGAGTCCCGTTCTCTATGCGTAGTACCCCGCCTCCACCAGTGTTTTAGATCCCTTATTTGGGGGTGGATCTAAAAGGAAGAGTTATTGTATTAATTTATAAAGCTGTGCCTAAAAAGGGTAACTTCCCTTGGCAGGGTAAGCTGACCAGTGTAGAGTGTTGTGGTGTGTTAGGAACTAGGGGGCGCTCCTATAAATAATGTAGTAGTGTTTTAGGGGATGTGACTCAATGCAAGGGTCACTGCGCTGGTCGCTCAGCTGACTGCTTATTATGTAACTGAATCCGTTCGTATCAGCTTAGCACGCGCTGCTCTCTGGCAGCCGGGCCGCCGCGAGGAACACAATGATATCTGAGCTAGCGCTATTAGACTACCGTCTGTCACGTCCAACCGTGACGGAAATAAGGAAGGGCGTTGGGATGTAAAGAGGCGTATGGACAGTAAGACTAGTGTGATGTGTTGACCAAGTGTTTATTGGTCTGTAATTCTGAGGTATGAGTCCCTTGTAGGGAATGTAATTATGTTCACAATGTAAAGTACAAGTTGTGGGTTACAGGTTACAAAAGTAGGATGTCTGAACACGACTGACTCACCTCTGATGACACTGGCGTAGCCTTCGGCCGTATCGTTGAAGCACTGATAATGGAGAGATCCCCTGACCTGATTAAGACGCCTTCTTATACTCTTCGGCGCTATGCTGTCAGCAATGTCTTGGCATTGCTGTCCCAGTTAATAGTATGTCGCTATGTGTAACCATTGTGCAAGGACCGAGCTGCTTCTAGAGTGGCAAGCTGTCCTTGCTACGTTTATGGATGTTGGCCCGGCTTTCCAAGGGTTGCCCGTTAGGAGATTTGGGCAAATGATGGGGGGATGGTCTCCAAGGGGTGCATACCCCTGGGAGGCTGTACAATATGTAAAACAGATTGCCTCCGAAGAAATTGTAGTATAAGTGGGCCGATCTTTCTTGACTGGTACATATTACGTGCGCACAGTGAGCCTTCATAGCTCTATAGTCAATGCAAGTAAAGTGCGCAATGTGCATATTCAGCGGTCAAAGTGTTCTACTTGGGCATTAAAAAGAATTCTCACGTGCTTATGACCGGCCACGATTGATCGGCCCATCTAAATCTATGTTGAATTTTTTATACTACAGTACAGTACACACAATACAATCTTCTGTTTCAGTGCAATAGCGTAAACGCCCCCCTCCACTGCGTGGCACCCAGCAGAGGAAATGGATGATTCTACAAATAGGGGTTATTATTCTAACAACCCAGTTCTATGAAAAATGAATATCTTACAAGTAAACTAATTTTGAACAAAATTTGGAGAATTGAACAATACAAAATATAATAATAATAGTACACAATTTGTCGTTAGCATGGATGTTCCTAGTCATCACTCCCTAAGTGTTTGCTATTGCATTTATTGAAGTATGAAGTTTCTTTACTTATGAATTCATAAATTTGACTAGTATATAAACCTTAACTTATATCTTTTAAATCATTTTTAGAACCAAATAGATAAGTCGGTACAATTTTTGGAAATTTGTCCCTGAGGTATAGTGTCATTAGCGTGGACAAAAATGAAAAGGCTCCAGAATGGGAGGGAATTTTCATTTTGCACTGGGATAATGTGTGTGTCGCAGTAATGATCCAGATTGTATCGGTGGACTGTATGTTGCTGAAGTGAATTTTGGAGGCTTCTTTACTCCTTCATGCAAGGTCCCTATATTAATCCATAGCCCTTGGAACGGATTCTGTTGAAATAAATAAGTTTACAAAAACTAGCTAAATAAATCATCAAATTGTTTGTTAAAATGAATGAATTCAAGGGTGTAAACCAAGGACTGTTAAAGTTAATGTAGCCACAAAAAGATGGGCATTTTGTTATTAGCATGGACACATTTCATGCCATTGGCATGGACCATTCTTGTCCATGACAAGTACAAACTGCCATGCTAATACCATTAATTTAAATGTTCTTAGAATACTATCTAATATTTTTAATGATATACAAATTAACTTTGTCTTGAGATCCATAACGTTTACTTTTGAATTATTCGTAAATTACCGTATATCAACTGACTTACTAACACATGAGTTCCTTAGTCTTTAGTCAATATAATTGATTAATTTATGAATACATTGCGTTTCATAACAGTATTATTTTTAGGTTTACTTGAGTATTGTTCCCAGCAATTGATCTAAATTACTGAAATATCAACCGAATGGGCGACATGTAATATACCCATATTACATGGATAATACTTGATCATGACCTGGCTTGCTGCTGCGACTTCGAGGTATGTTACGTTCAGCCCACAACATGATCTCACATTCAGATATGAAAGCACTTTAGGATCTACTAGACTACATTGAAAACTAAACATGTTACAATCAATATGAGTTTATTTACTAAAACTCCCAGGAACAAATACAAATTACATAAACATCAATATTTTTGGGAAAATCCAAAAATCATCAAAAATTAAAAATCCATAAATTCAAAGAAAAATCATGTAACTCTATATTATAGCTTTATCTTGCCTAGCTGATATCTATATTTGAATATCAATAGAAAGTTCCCTTTCTTACAACATTTCATTAAGACATAGAGCATGCCTATCATTTCATAAAAAATATATGCTAAGGCTTTACGGACATTTACCGTATCATTATAATCCCTTCTGTGTTTTCATTTTACCTTTATTTTACTTTTAATCACCTTCAAGCTATATTAACTCTTCCAGTTAAGCCTTAGGTTTAAATATTTACACAACAAATCAACAATTTTTAAACCTGCCATGTCCCAAACTCACATCCTTCCAACTTATTTCTTTCATGCTTTAGGGTGGTCTATTAATGATGTATCATGTGCTATCATTTTTTCATTACTTAGTTTGCTTGCAAACCCAATTATTAGTTTACCCATATTGTTTAATACATTTTATTTAGGCAGGAATCGAATATTTATTAACAAACTTATTCCTTGACTGCTATGGTCAAATATTATAGAATTCCTTCAAACTTAATGTGGGGACGATTGCCAAAGACCCACCAACTCAATTATTTACTTTATAACCCTGTGGCACCTTTAATTAACAAATTTGCATATTCCGTTATCATTTACTAATATCCATTCAGCTCTTACCACTTCTGTACACAAAGCGCCTATTGTATACGTTCACCCCTCGTGGTCTAAGAAGGTCTGCACGGTAGCGAGACTCTCCCCTCACTTTTAATTAGCTGTGATTTATGACTGTGTCTCCGCCTCATTCATTCTCCTCGCGACTTTTCAAATGTTTACTTCCTTTCTTAAAGGGCGTATGATCATCCAAGTTAACGCATTATTTCAACTTTTTATTCCCTGCCTTACTTATCATTCATTTCATTTCCTTATAACCAATGCCATAATTAGAGATCACGACGCATTACATATTAATTAGGCAGACAACAAGAGCTCTCGATCATACATTGTTTCCATCCTTTTTGTAGGTAGAAAACGAGGGATCCCTATCACTCCTCGCTTCTGTCCTATCATTCCATTGATTTCACATGCTTTTATTTGGTCGGATACAACAACGATGCTGGCAAATGGATGGGTTATATGACACTAGGCTCGGAAACATCTCTGCGCTTCCCCAGTTGTATCATATCTCTTAGAAACCTCTTATACCTTCCAGATTCAAACACGCACATTTAGCAAAGCCTCAACAGGTCTTACTCTGCAATATATTGCCTTGGGCGGAATCTACTGCCCCCCAAGCGGGTCAAACCCTCGTAAAACAACAATAAAACCGACGATTTCTGACAAGTAATACCTTTCTTTGATCTCTCAAATTATGCATGTTATAGGATATATACATTTGCTAGCTTGCTATTACTTTTTATTCATTACTTATAAGCCCATTTTTGGCAACACAACTTTTAAATAACTTGGACTTTCATCGCATACCACAAATATCTTCGACAACTCAATTTCGCTCGTATCGCGGCATTTACTTTTACTGGTCTTTATTTCGACATTTTACTTTCAACATGGCCTATGCCTCATAACTTCACAATACATTTCCAAGGTGTTCGATTATCACCAAATACTATAACTCATTACGATTATTAGCTAAATAGCGTTATTACTTTATTATTTTTAAGGTATCCCAAAGATCCTTCAATTATACAATTACTTCAATTACTTCAATTATTTCAATTGTTTTAATTATTTCAACTCGAGTTTATTATTATCATTCTCATTAATACTTATCGTTTCATTATTTTCTTACGGAATGCAATTATTCAATTCAATACTTATTTTTCGGAGTGTAAATCTCAAAACGTATTATTTTCGGAATATAAAACTCAACATCTATTATTATTATTATTATTATTATTATTATTATTATTATTATTATGGTGCTTGTTTCATTTTACTTTACTTTTCACTTATCTGGCGTAATTTACATGCCAGTAACTTTATTATATTCGATTCCTCCTCTCAAATTTGACTTTTCATTGTTAATTATTCATTTAACGGGTCACCATTACTATTATTATTATTATTATTATTATTATTATTATTATTATTATTATCAGTTTTGCACTTCAATAATTATCCTTTACATTTTTGCAAACAATCTTTGCGGGTTTTCCTTTACATTTTAACTTTACTTGTTCATTCACTAGTGCAAAAATGTTATACATTTTTAGCTTACTTTTCACATTTTGCAAAAATGAGGAAAAAGTAGACCTATGAGATCGGGCAAATGTCTGTCCGTGTGTGTGTCCCCGCCTATCAACTCCTGAACGGCTGCAGCAATCGAAACAAAATTTGGTACGAGTAAAGATCTATACCGGAATATCTCACGGCCATATATGAAAATGATGTCAGTGCTACCAACTGGTGAAAAATCGCAATTGAAATTTGAGCTCCATGTAGGATATCATGGAAGGTATGAATGGGAGCTATTTCAAAATTGGTACACGTATAGATAATATAATTGCAGTTTAATTTCCAGGAGGCCATACATGGCAGGGATGCCAAAATGATTATAAGCCTGCTGATAGGTCCAAATTTTAAATGCATATAACTTCTACACTATCAATTGGATTTAAACCAAATTTTGTATGTGATATGTGCACATAAACGGATATGACTGAGCATATTCTTAAGAGCCACCAGGGCTGCCAACTGTCAATAAATGCTCTCATTTTTTATATCCAAAAACCCATATATCAGAAAGTATGCAAGCAGACAGCTTTTAACTATGCACACGTATAGTACCTGACATTCTATATTAATTTGGAGTAACTTATATCCGTCAGTGCTACCAACATGATTCTAAGCCTGCTGAGAGGTCCAACTTTAAATACATGTAACTTCTATACTATCATTTGGATTTCAACCAAATTTCGTGTGTGCTATGTGTACCATAAAAGATATGACTATGCCGATTCTTAAGAGTAACCAGGGCTGCCAACTGTTAATAAATACTGTCTCTATTTTTGTTTCCCTAATATCAATATATCAGAAAGTATGAAAGCCAATAGCTCTAAACTTTACACACGTATGGTACCTGGCATTCTAGATTAATTTGGAGTAACTAATATAGGCCTACGCCAGTGCTACCAACATGATTCTCGGCCTGCTGATAGGACCAATTTTAATATTCATGTAACTTCTATACTAACAAATGGATTTCATTCAAAATTGACACAACAATAGATCATATTATTTCAGATTATTTCTGACCAATACATGTATGTCATTGTTGCCAACATGATTTTACGCGCGCTGTTAGATCCAATGTTTAACTGCATGTAACGTCCATGCTCTCCATTGGACTTCAACCAAATTTTGTATTCTGCACCTTAAGAGATGGAACTAACACTATATTAAGTCACCAGGGCTGCCAACTGTAGAGCTCTATTCGGCTACTAGGTATATTTCGAACTAATTAGAAATTTCGATATTAACAACTTAATTTCGCTATTTTTCTAGATAGGTCTATATAGATAGGCATGAATCTTAAATTTTAAGAAAAGTAGGCTCTTTAGTTCGTCACGGAACTTCTTGTTAAATTCACTGATTAGCACATGACACAATCATTTAATATAATAAACATTTTTCACTCACCCTTTCTGCTGTTCGGCTTATGACCTGGCTTTTGGATGCCTTCACCCATTTTCATTTCTTTAGCAACACATTTCTATACTAAAATAGACCTTTTCCATTTTGTGGTTTTCCAATTTACACACGTACATATCTTGACACATTATTACTATGCTTTTTCTTAACACATAATGCACTACGAAAATTTACTGAACTATTATTTGCACTTGTACACGAACCCAAATCTCAGCGTACTGCGGTGAAAAACATCACGCTGCTGGTGATCCTGAGATAATCTCCTATTCTGCATTGGACGTGTGTTTGCTTCTACTCCTATTTCTGGTAAGTCTTTCCTTGGAGTTTGTCTATAGTGCGTGGCTTCCTCAATTAATTTGCCTATTTGTTTAAGGATTGGGCGACCGAGAACCAGATGGATGGATGGAGTTATCGAAGATCTTCGGGAAATGGGCTGTAGGAATTGGAAAGCTTTAGCGATGGAACGAGATAAATGGCGGCTGTTTGTTGAAGAGGCCAAGGTTTACAATAAACTGTTGAGCCATAGTAGTAGTTGTTGAAGAAGAAGAAGACGAAGAAGAAGAAGAAGAAGAAGAAGAAGAAAGAAAGAAAGAAAGAAAGAAAGAAAGAAAGAAAGAAAGAAAGAAAGAAAGAACCTACCACTACAATTGATGGTGTGTAGCTAAATTTGTGGGTTATTTGGTAAGAAACGCTCTATCAAGTTCCAACTTTCGCTGCTGGGTGATAGTGTCATCTGGGAGGCAAAGTTGGAACTACTTGAAATTGAACTTTCATTCATCTTCATTCATTTGATCTCAACCGACAGTGGTGGCTACGCTCGTTAAAGCACACCGTCAGGTCATAGAGCCAAGCTCTGTGCTGACTCGGTAGCCGCATGGGTTCGAGCCCCACCGTCGCCGTCATTGAAATGGTTTTCCGTGGTTTCCCATTTTCAACTCCATGCAAATGCTGGGACGGTACCTTCTGCCACGCCATGGTCTCTTCCTTCCACATCCTTGCCCTGTTTCATTCATTCATTTCATTTCTCATCCCGATGCGCAGGTCGCCCACGGGCGTCGACTAGAAAGACCTTGGCCTCTCAGGAGGCCACACGACAAAAGGAAAATTGATCTCTCGTTAACTCTTCTCGTGAGATTGACGTTAGGAAGGGCATCTGGCCGTAGAAACCATCAACCACGAGGAATTTCATCGCATCTCAACCCTGACCACACTAGAAACGGGATTAATAGATACATATATTATATTTATTTGTTAGAGCCAACTATGGACGACGTTTGACAGGGTTTACATTATTTGTTGTCTTCACTCTCTGCCAATATCTTCATCATCTCTCCCAGTTCCTTCTTCTGTTCCTCCATGTAAGATCTTCCTTTCCTCACTGACAACTCCCCTGTCTCCTGGAAACCTGTCAACTCCTTAACTACAGTAGTTGTCAAAATCGCTCCCTGTCCATTATGCCTTCTTCTTTCACCCCCATCAAATCCAGGTTCAATCTGACTTCCCGAAACCATTTCGGCTCCGTCTTTCTCTTCCAGAAGAATTCAAAAATCCTCTTCGTCAATCTGCCACTGTTCATCCTCAGCAAGTGCCCATAAAACTGTATTCTCCTTTTTCTTATTAGGGCTACGACTCCTTCTGTCTTCATGTATAGCTCTTTGTTAGGTCCTCTTGTTAGTATTTTTCGTAGCAATTCCTATCTCTCTTTCGGATGTCTTCGAGGCCACCCTTCCCAATCATGTCTAGTGTTTCTGCTGCATACAGACATTCAGGTCTGACAACAGTCTCTAACTGTCGGAATATAGCCCCAAAGGATATATCCTTTTAGATAGATACAATATTATTATTATTATTATCATTATTATTGTTATTTATTCATAATTTTGTTCACCATGTCATTGGGTACAATTAACCATTCCATCGGCATTGTTGCAAGATGGAGTGGAGTTCTCTATAATGGCAGGTTGAGGAACGAACGAACTATGGAGCAGGTCTCTAAAATAATTACTTTCTGCAGACTGGTATGCAGATTGTGGTGGAGCCCCAGTTTATCGAGGTTGGCCTTCAGCGACTTCGGTATGATCCCTGTGGAAGAGATTCATCATCATCATCATCATCATCATCATCATCATCTTCATTTCCCCTTTTCCAGCTGTCACTGGGTGGAGGCAAATATTGTTCCTCTCCACTTTTTTCTGTCGTTCCACCATTCCTCTTCCGACACGGTGTCCCAATCCAGGTTCCGTTTACGAATGCTATTCTTCACCGAGTCCATCCAACGCATTCTTGGTCTTCCTCGCCCTCTCCTCCCTGTCATCCGTCGTTCCAGTGCTCGTCTTGGTAGCCTTACTTCATTCATCCGTTTGGCATGTCCAAACCATCTCAATCTGTTTTGCTCCAGTTTGTTATTTAGTTTCTGTACTTCATTTCTCACTCTGTCTCTCCACGATTTCTGGACCATACTTCTCAGGAATCTAAACTCAGCTCTCATCCCCTTTAGTCATTGTCCACGTTTCTGCTGCGTATGTCATTATAGGAACATGATATGCTTTGTAGATAACTTATTTAGCCTTAATTGGTATATCCTTGTTCCATACTAGTCCCCGTACCTGTTGGTAGAAAGCATTCCCGAGTTGTATTCTTCTGCTAATTTCCAAATCTAGTCTTCCATCTTCAGTCAGTTCACTTCCCAAGTATTTGAAGTGTTTCACCACTTCCAATTCCTTATCTCCTACTTTGATTACTCATTTTCCTTCATTCTTACCTCTACTCACCACCACTGTTTTACTCTTCTCCACATTTATCTTCAATCCCCAGTGCTCAATCTTTTCATTTATTACGTCTAACTGTTATGATAGGCAATACAGTGACAAATGTCTGTCGCCACATATTTCGGATCTCTTCAGCCAGAGGCATGTATTTCGTCACTTTCTCAGCATAAATGTGTTGGATATTACCCGTGTTAGGGACTGCGATGTCTATTAGAAGAGTTCTCTTCTGCACTTGATCAATAAGAATAGGCCTAGTATCTGGCCTGTTTGCTGATATAGGTCTATCTGTGATCACTGACCTGTCCCAGAGTAGCTTATGTGTATCGTTCTCTCTCTCTTTCGAGGGGTCAGACCTCTTGTATTCTTTTCATTCTATTTACTTTTCTCTTTAAGATTCCCGCACTGTTTTTGTTAATTGGCTCCCCGTGTATCTAAATTCCAATCAGTTTTTTTTTGTCATCTACCCTCCATTTTGTAGGTGTTTTCAATCTCCGTTGCATTTTGTAAGTCTTTTCGACCTAAATTGCATTTTGGGAGTATTTTCAACGTCAATTGCATTTTTTAAGTATTGACAATCTAAATTGCTTTTTAGTAAGTCTTTCAATATAGGGTATGGGGCTTTTGGGAGCATTTTGAATTTCAATTGCATTTTGTATTTTCAACCTAACCCGCTTTTTGCAAGTATTTTCAATCTAAATTGCATTTTGTAGGGTGCACATTTTGCAAGTACTTTGATTCTCAATTGAATTTTGTGGGTATTTTGTATCTAAATTACATTTTGTAAGTATTTTCAACCTAATTGCATTTTGTAAGTATTGACCATCCAATTGAGTAGTTTGAATCTACAGTACATTTTGTAAGCATTTTCAATTTCAATTGCATTTTGTAAGTATTTTGAATATCAATTGCACTTTGTGATTATTTGGAATCTGAAATGCGCATTTTTCAATCTAAATTGCATTGTTTATTTTCAATTTCAATAGCATTTTGTAAGTATTTTGAACCTCAATTGCATTTTGTACGTATTTTCAATCTCAATTGCATTTTGTAAGTATTTTGAACCTCAATTGCATTTTGTACGTATTTTCAATCTCAATTGCATTTTGTAAGTATTTCGACTGTACATTGCATTTTGTACGTATTTTGAACTTAACCTACATTTTATACGTATTTTTAAATCTATTCCTTTTGTGAGTATTTTCGTTGTAAATTCCCTTTTGTAAGTATTACCGCTCTCCATTTTGGGAGTAGTTTCAATCTGAGTTCCTTTTTGTAAGTATTTACCTTCTCACTTCATTTTCGTTCTGGTTTCCACTTCATTGACATTTTCGCTATCACCCAGACCATTAGGGGCCGATAACCTAGATGTTAGGCCCCTTAAAACAACAATTATCATCATCATGTATCTTTCTCCAGAACAGTATCAGGAATGTATTGACAATAAGGCCGAACATTATTACTTAAGGAGTGCTTCTTTACCAGGTTCAGGAGGATTAACTTGGCTATCTGGCCATGCCTCTTCAAGTAGTGCGTACAGTAGATGACATTTTTGTACAGGTTATTATTATTAATATTATTTTTCAAGCGAATTGACTACTTAGGATCACGGAACAACTTTATTTCGTTTTATTTTCCTTTACCTGGAGTTTCCTCTGTCACCAATATTCCTTCATGCGTTCACTGGAGTGTTTCCTTTGATCTCCTGTCCAAATTCATCCACTACTTTTCGGTCTTCTTTCATCTTGTAATCCATCCAGATTTTTTCACTTTACTCCCCTCAGGGGCTCACATCTAATGGGACGTGCGTTGGCGACCACGGGGCTCCAGCTGAGTCCGGCATTGCTTCCACTTACTTGTGCCGGGCTCCTCTCCGTCTTCTTTCCAGTCGACCTCACTTGGTCAGCTCTTGTTCTCTTTCGACCCCGACGGTATTAGGGTATCCGAGGCCTAGGGAGTCTCTTGCTTTCCCGCCTTAATTGACCCTTGCCTCATCTTTTCTGATACCCTCCTTCTACGAGGGGTCAGCCTTCTTTTTCTTTGCATGTAATCTCCTGATTTCTGCTCAAGGCCCTCAAGGAGGCTGGGTGTATGTAGCCCCACCACTTCTGGTGCACTCTAGATATTGCTACACCCTCAGGGGTCCACGGCTGGTGAGTTCAGGAGTTGGCGACCCCGTGGGATTACTGAGCTGGATCCGTTTTGTCACCTTTTTCCTCTGACTTTGGTGACGGTCCTCTCCCCTTTCCCTTTCCTATCTGCCTTTCATGGCTCTCTTTCCTTCCAAATCCCTCATTCGTCATTCTTCGAGGGTTGAGGGCATTTCTTTTCCTTCTCTGCTTTATTTGCCTTTCCTTTTGTTTTCCATTTCTTCTTCTAGTATATAAGTCAGTAGTTAGTTTTTAGTTATAGTTTGCATTTCATTATCATCTTCACGATCACCCAAACCATTCGGGGCCGATAACCTAGATGTTAGGCACCTTAAAACAACAATTATCATCATCATTTTCACTTTACTCTTAAATTCACTTCTTTCTAGCATTTGAGACTCTGTGATGTTCAACTTTTCTAAATCTTTCCTAACTTAGTCCACGTTGGAGTGGTCGTCTTCTTCCAGAGATAGTCGAGTATTTGTTTGTTCATATATGTCCGAGGAATGTCAGCCTCCTCTTCCGTATAGAATATAATAATTATTATTATCATCTCCACATCGTGTAGCAGTAATTAGCATGCTTGGCTGGCACTCTAGAGGTCCTGGTTCGATTCCCAGCTCCGTCAAAACATTTAATTGTGATCTGATGGTTGGAACGGGATATAATTAGCCTAGTGAGTTTAATTTGAGAAGAGGTGGGTTCGATTCCCACCTCAGCCATTCTTGAAGTGTTTTCTCGTTCGTAATTTAAGGCTATGAGCCAAGTAAACGGAGCTACATAATAATACAGAATAAACAATAGCATACAATAATCGTTATTTTGGAGTTTCAATATTGTTTGTTGTCTAGACTCGCTCTTCTCTTGTCGCCACAGCCTGAGGTGTGATCGCACTTAAGGAGCTGTGGACAGCTGTACCAACAGTGATTATACAGCCTGTATAGCAAAGATCGCCAAGGGGACACAACTTAACATTATTCTCTCCTGCACTGTGCCTTCATCCTACAATACAGTGTTGCTGCAGCTGGTCTTGTTCCGTACAAGCCACCCTGCTAGGCCTCACGAGTCTTCTTCCACCCGAATTGATTATGTACCTCTAAATTTGGGAATTAGCAGGTTTACCAAGTTACTAAAGTAACTACGTTATTACTGTACAAAGATCAAAATAAAGCAAGGTAATTTTTCCGTTACGTTGGTATAAACATTTAGTAACATTTTATTTTTTACTTTACAATCTGGCAACAACATTTTTTTTTTTTTTTTACAATATGTTGTTGTTTGAGTCTTCAGTCTTTTGTCTGGTTGGATGCAGCTCTCCAATTCTCTATGCTTCCCGGTCCTGAGCTAATCGTTTCATAGCTACCACACGCTACATCCGAGGCAATCTGTTTAACATATTCTAACCTTGGTCTACCCCTACAGTTCTTATCCTCGACCCTTCCTTCCATAACTATGTCTGCTATTCTTGGGTGTCTTTCCATTCGCAGTCGCCAGGTATTAAGACGAGTGGGAGAGGAGAGATGTTTCTGGCGACTTCAAATGAAGAGAAGAGATAGGTTGGTAGGACACATACTAAGACAGCCAGGACTTTATTGTGGATTATTTAAAATACGAAGCAGCTTTGAGCAAAGCATTTTCAAATCAATTTTCCTCTTTCGAATCATAAAAGAGTAACATCGATTAATTCGTAATTCCATTTTGTATTTCAGAGTCTGAGATTCATAAATACTCCCCATTGTTGCAGGATATTATAGAAATCCAAAACTTCGTGCTAAATTTAAAGAACATTGCGGATCACTCACTTCTCCTGATTTGACTAAATTTCGATCGGTTATCTGAAATTCACGATCTTTCTTTAAGGCTCGTGTGCAGATTTGGATCCATATTCATTTGTGATCAAACTTTTTCTGTCATTAATGTTATTAAGGATAAATTAGGTTAAACTATTACAGATGCATATATAATTGTTCCATGCACATCAAACATTTCACCTAATAATGAGAGAATGTTAAATGAAAAGCAAGTTCAAAATTGGCATTAAATTAACATTACGGGTCTTCAAATCTACTTCAAAATAAGTCAATATGTTTCCTTTTATGATAATTTAAAAAAAACAATGTAGGCCTATAAAATTAATAATATGATTATGTGAAAATCTGAATTACTTCAAACATTATGCTGAGCTTCTATGCCCAAGGTCGTGGGTTCAAACCCGGCCAATGTCGTCGGATTTTTAAGAGCTCTAAAAATCCCTCAGTATGCCTTCCTTCAGAGGGGAAGTAAAGCCGGCGGGCCCATGTCATAGAATTATGGCACGTAAAAGAACCTTCCACTAATTACACTTTCGTGAAGCTAAATTCTAGGTTAGATTTGACTAACGCTCTCAAGTTCCAACGTTCGTTGCCAGGAACCGACTGCGGTGGCAACTAGCAACCAAGTTCACAACTAGTTGTCGTTGACGGTAGGATTTGGTAGCAAAAGTAGGAACTACTCGAAAATTGATCGTCTGCAGTCCTTACCTGAATTACTTATAACTCACACTAATACAGCCATCACAATTAACACTGGTTATCAGACAGATTCTACACACACCCAAAGTACACGGAGCTACATGACCGCGTTATCGCAGCCCCTAAACTGGGGAACCAACCAACCAACATTCAAAATGGTTATTAATTGCCACGGTGGGTGAGTGGTTAACGTGTCGGATTACCAACCCCAGCCTTTCAGGTTCGCCCCTGGCCGCGGTAAGTAATTTTTGAAAGGCGACAAAAATTACGACATGCATGTCATATGTTGTTGGCATGTTAAAGAACCCATTTGAATTCAGTAGGCCGTGTGCAATGGCAAAATTAATCTCGGGATTTTCCGCCGACACAAAGTTCCTCCATTCTCTACCAGAAGGCGCTGTAGTGTCAAGGAGCTTAGGTATCTAACCTACTTGACTTTCATAGCGTTCAAAGGAACGACGAAATTCGTCATGCAAGCTGCCCTCTGGGTATCAATTAACACATCTCGCACCCAGCATCCAAGGCCATACGATATTATTATTATTATTATTATTATTATTATATAGTTTGATGGCCTTTCAATTAAAACAAGATGTTCAGTAAAGAACATATAGCCTACTTTCTCCTAAAAGCATGGGTATTGTTATAACTCTTTGTCCTTTTCAAGGAGTATGATTGAATGTTGGCTGTAGGAGCTTGTTGAAATACAACGTGCTATAGGGATATTAAACGAGAATATGAGGTGCCCTTTGCTAGTGCTACCTCTGTACCAAATTTCGTTCAATTCGGTTTCACCGTGTTTGAATTGATAGGGGGAATCGATTTGCACACATACTTGGCCACCATCTGCAAACTATTGGGCTGATGTTCTTGCAGTTTGGTCAGAATATGTTTCCCACATAAAGATATGGTGTTGCAAAATTAGGTAGAGACTAGATTATTAGGTTGGTCGTAATTACATTTTAGCTTTTAACATTTGGGTGGCCGCGATTACGTTTCCATCAAGATAGCGGTGATATAAAACATGACACTGAGGTGCCCTTTGCTAGTGCTACCTCTATACCAAATTTCGTTCCATTTGGTTTCAGCGTGTTTGAATTAATAGGGGGAATCGATTTTCACACAAATATGGCCGCCATCCGCAAACTATTAGGCGAATGACCTATTAGATTGGTCAAAGGATGCTCCCTCCATAAAGGTATGTAGTTGCAAAATTTGGTAGAGATCGGATGATTAGGTTAATCGTAATTTGATTTAAGCTTTGAACATTCGTGTGGCCGCCATTACGTTTCAGTCAAGATGGCGGCGATATAAATCATGAAACTGAGGTGCCCTTTGCTAGTACTACCTCTGTACCAAATTTCGTTCCATTCGGTTCCACCGTGTTCGAATTAATAGGGGGAATCAATTTTGACATAAAGATGGCCTCCATCCGCAAACTATTAGGTGAATGACCTATTAGATTGGTCAAAGGATGCTCCCTCCATAAAGGTATGTAGTTGCAAAATTTGGTAGAGATCGGATGATAAGGTTAATCGTAATTTGATTTAAGCTTTGAACATTCGTGTGGCCGCCATTACGTTTCAGTCAAGATGGCGGCGTTATAAAACATGATACTGAGGTGCCCTTTGCTAGTGCTACCTCTGTACCAAATTTCGTTCCATTCGGTTCCACCGTGTTCGAATTAATAGGGGGAATCAATTTTGACATAAAGATGGCCGCCATCCGCAAACTATCAGGTGAATGACCTATTAGATTGGTCAAAGGATGCTCCCTCCATAAAGGTATGTAGTTGCAAAATTTGGTAGAGATCGGATGATTAGGTTAATCGTAATTTGATTTAAGCTTTGAACATTTGTGTGGCCGCCATTACGTTTCCGTCAAGATGGCGGCGATATAAAACATGACACTGAGGTGCCTTTTGTTAGTACTACCTCCGTACCAAATTTCGTTCCATTCGGTTGCACCGTGTTCGAATTAATAGGGGGAATCGATTTTCACACAAAGATGGCCACCATCCGCAAACTATTACGCTGATGACCTATTGGTTTGGTCGAATGATGCTCCCCCCATAAAGGTATGTTGTTGCAAAATTTGGTAGAGATTGGATGATTAGGTTAATTGTAATTTGATTTAAGCTTTGAACATTTGTGTGGCCGCCATTACGTTTCCGTCAAGATGGCGGCGATATAAAACATGACACTGAGGTGCCTTTTGTTAGTACAACCTCTGTACCAAATTTCGTTCCATTCGGTTGCACCGTGTTCGAATTAATAGGGGGAATCGATTTTCACACAAAGATGGCCGCCATCCGCAAACTATTACGCTGATGACCTATTGGTTTGGTCAAATGATGCTCCCCCCATAAAGGTATGTCGTTGCAAAATTTGGTAGAGATCGGATGATTACGTTAGTCGTAATTTGATTTAAGCTTTGAACATTTGTGTGGCCGCCATTACGTTTCCGTCAAGGTGGCGGCGATATAAAACATGACACTGAGGTGTCCTTTGCTAGTGCTACCTTTGTACCAAATTTCGTTCAATTCGCATTCACCGTGTTCGAATTGATAGGGGGGGACAGACATTCAGAGTACACACACTCTCACACACACACACACACACACACAGACACACACACACACAGACTCACACACACACACACACATACACACACACAGACAGACACACTTTTTTTCGCCCTGTGTTGATCTCGTAAGTCTACTTTCATTTTTTGCAAAAATCGAAAGTAGGCTAAAAATCAATTTACTGGCCCAAGCACAAAATAGGTTGGTCATCCCTGAACTAATCGGATAGATAACCTAGAAAAATAAAGAATCATAGGTTTCATCGTGAGCTGTTACTGCAATAGCAAATAGTGTCCACTTTGTGACGTATGAACTAGCATTCCTGGCAGCCACCGCAGAGATCTGAGATCCATTCCTGCTCTGCCTAGAAATTGAATACTGGTCTAAGGGCTGGAATGGGTTTAACTCTGCCTTGTGAGAGAGAACTGAGGAAAGATGGATTAAAGAGTAGATGTGGTTTTCCGTGGTTTCTCACTTCTGCTCCAGGCAAATCTTGGCCACGGCCGCCTCTTCTTCTTCCCAATCCACATCCGAATAATAATTATAATGTCGTATGGCCTAGAGGGCCGGGTGCAAGCTTTGTAATTTGACACCCAGAGGGTAGCTTGCGTGTCTAATTTCGTTTTTCTTTGAATCACTATGAAAGTCAAGGAGGTTAGATATCTAAGCTCCTTGAACATTATAGCACTTTCTAGTAGAGAAATGAGGAACTTTGTGTTGGCAGAAACTCCCGAGATTAATTTTGTCATTATGAACACGGCCAATTGAATTCAAATGGGTTATTTCACATGCCAACATCGTATGACTTGTGTGCCGTATTTTTGCTGCCTTTCAAAAATCACTTACCATGGCCAGGAGCGGTTCGCAATCTTGGGGTTAGTAGACCGACACGCTATCCACTCACCCACCGTGGCAAGCCATATCCGAATTATAAACACACACACTACTACAGAAACCATAAAAACACAAGTCATCTGCCAAATTCTACACCCACCCAATTTCATGGGGCATAATGATCTCGATATCTAAGCCCCTCGAATGAAACAACCCCGTGGCATAGCCGTGCGTGTTACATCACTCACCACAACCGCAACGGGGAGCTGCAACAAGTCCGGAGTTCGGAGGTTCGAATCCTGGAGTTGACAGAGTTTTCACACGCTCTCCACGCAAATGTTGGGAATGTACCTTATTTCCAGACCCAGGCCACCTATCACATCCCTGCCCCTAACACAGACACACACACTACCACATTCACCACAGAAACTCTGGTTATCAGACAAATTCTACATACACCCAAGTACACAGGTCTGATGACCAAAGATATCCCAAGCCCCTAATACGAATTAGCAATAACGTTTGATGGATGTAGAATTGCTACATATTCACATTGGGCATTCTCTCAAATTCTTATAAGAATAATACTGAATTCTCCATCCTATACGACACGGTTATTTCATGTCAACGTAACAACAGGTTGGCACCTATTCCTAATTTAAACTCCGTATTTGAAGAAGATTTAGCTTACTAGTTCAAGCGTTGAGCTGAATTATTTTTTGATTTTTGGCACTTGATTTTTAGTCTACTTTCGATTTTCGCAAAAAATGAAAGTAGACTTATGAGATCAACACAGGGCGAAAAAAAGTGTCTGTCTGTGTGTGTGTGTGTATGTGTGTGTGTGTGTCTGTGTGTGGGTGGGTGGGTGTGTGTGAGTGTGTGTACTCTGAATGTCTGTCCCCCCCCCCCTATCAATTAGAACACGGTGAAAGCGAATTGAACGAAATTTGGTATAAAGGTAGCACTAGCAAAGGACACCTCAGTGTCATGTTTTATATCGCCGCCATCTTGACGGAAACGTAATGGCGGCCACACAAATGTTCCAAACTTAAATCAAATTACGACTAACCTAATCATCCGATCTCTACCAAATTTTGCAACAACATACCCTTATGGAGGAAGCATCCTTTGACCAAATTAATAGGTCATTAGCCTAATAGTTTGTGGATGGCGGCCATCTTTGTGTCAAAATCGATTCCCCCTATTAATTGAAACACGGTGAAACCAAACGGAACGAAATTTGGTACAGAGGTAGCACTAGCGAAGGGCACCTCAGTGTCATGTTTAAATATCGCCGCCATCTTGACAGAAACGTAATGGCTGCCACACAAATGTTCAAAGCTTAAATCAAATTACGACTAACATAAATATCCGATCTCTACCAAATTTTGCAACAACATACCTTTATGGACGGGCCATCCTTTGACCAATCTAATAGGTCATTAGCCTAATAGTTTGCGGATGGCGGCCATCTTTCTGTCAAAATCGATTCCCCCTATTAATTCGATCATGGTGAAACCGAATGGAACGAAATTTGGTTCAGTGGTAGCACTAGCAAAGGGCACCTCATTGTCAAGTTTTATATCGCCGCCATCTTGACGGAAACGTAATGGCGGCCACACAAATGTTCAAAGCTTAAATCAAATTACGATTAACCTAATCATCCGATTTCTACAAAATTTTGCATCAACGTATCTTTATGGAGGGAGCATCCTTTGACCAAACTAATAGGTCATTAGCCTAATATTTTGCGGATGGCGGCCATCTTTGTGTGAAACTCGATTCCCCTATTAATTCGAACACGGTGAAACCGAATTGAATGAATTTTTTTACAGAGGTAGCACTAGCAAAGGGCACCTCATATTCCTGTTTAATATCCCTATAGCACGTTGTATTTCAATAAGCTACTACAACTAACATTCAATTATACTCCTTGAAAAGGACAAAGAGTTATAACAATACCCTTGCATTTAGGAGAAAGTAGGCTATATGTTCTTTACTGAACATCTTTTTTAAATTATCTATTTTGTGTATATTTTTAACTATTAATATAAAGCTTAATATTTATTTACACTTACCATCAATATTTCATATGCATTTTTGAAAATTATTGTAATGACCGATATTGAATTTTATTTTATTTTATACTTCTTATTTAGGTTTAAGTATTATTATTATTATTATTATTATTATTAGCCATTTGTAAATCCCATAAAGGGCAAAGGCCTCCTGCTAGCAGGGTAGCTCTGGGATATTTCATCACATGAGCTAGGCAGATGAACATTTACCTTAATAGTAACGTAAAACGAATAGTCCTGACTATTTACACTCTTATTCATCTTCCTCACAAATGAGCGTATTATGTTAAACATTTTCACTCGTAAAACTTGGACCTAGTTCATATTATTATCCTAGATATTTATCTCAGCTGACGATGAGTCTAGGGATGTTTCAAACAAACTGTTTCGACGATAGTCCTCCACGAATTCCGTTGACCTGCCGCTCTCATCCACTGCTTCCCGATCGTCGACTGGAATTCGTCTGACCATCTGGTCTTCGGATGGCCGGGGTTTCTTCTTCCATCTCTGGGCTCCCACACTGTACTGTAGTTGAGTAGGCCCACCTTGCGTGATCCATTCTCAGTACATGGCCTGCCCATGTCAATTTCAGTTTCCTGGCCCTCGTGATAACATCCTCCAGTCCTGTCCTCTTCCTGATTTCCTCGTTTCTAATTCTGTTCCTTAATGTAATGTTTAGAAGTTTTCTCTCCATTTTCCTCTGACACACTTCCAACTTCGAAGCTTGCTTCTTAGTTATTGACCACATTTGTGCTCCATAAGGGAGAACGGGAAGTACACACGAGTCCATATATTATTTTTATTTTAATTCTTAATTCATTTTCATTTATTGGAAGTTGAAGATGACCTTATTGTAAGGTTGAAACATGTCCAATATATAAAATATATATTTATGTAGTATTGATTCGGCGTATAATTATAAACTTTTAATTTTAAATCAAATGAAGAAAACATCCGGATATGGTTCGTAACTTTGGTGCCTCCTTCAAATACACACGCTACTACAGACGTCAAAATAGCATAAGTTTTCAGACAAATCCTACACACACACCCAGGAATACGGGGATAAAATAATCAGTATGTCACAAGCCCTTAAGTAAATTACCAACAACATCTGTTAACACGTTGAGTGCCACCATACAAACATTGATGACATTTCCCAGGTGCCACAGTAAGGGAATGGTAAATAAGTGTTCATTGGGTGACAACTAACACATTTATGTTTTGAAAAGCATAAATACACATCAGAAAATTCGGAAAATTCTGAGTTCACCGGTGATCCTCATGGCACTGCAATAACATCTGTTTTACTCAAGTGCCATGGGGATCACCTGTGATCCTCAGTCACAACGCCATATTTCACAGTCACATTTTTACAACTAGTGTAGTTTTGTGAAACAGGAGAGGCACAAATACTTCCCACAAACAGAGCACTGGGTTGAAACTAATTTTGATTGTTTCTGGGCCACGGAACGGCTTTCTTTGGCAGCTTCAGTATAGCAGTTTGTGCATCTTCTTCGTTTCCTCCGATTATTCTGGTCTCTTTCTTGACTTTGCACTAAACAATGCTTTACAGCTGATGGCTTAGCTGGAATATCATTTTCCACAACTCCCAGCATTTGAAGAACTAGCTGCTCCCTGAAGGAAGTGATCTGAGTTTTTTTCCTCTGGAAGTGGTTATAAATAAGACGTGAGTTGACTACTGATGTGTTCAGCAGAACTTCGAAAGCTGCCTTGTGGTGCCATCTAATCGTTTTCCTCAAGGGCGTAAAATAACTCGACATTTGGTCTGAGAGGTCTATCCCTTGTTTGCCCTGATTGTAATCAATAATAGCAACTGGCTTGCTCACATCTTCACCAAGTCTGTTTTTTCTTCCAGTTGTTACCTTCTGCAACGTGTGTTTAGTAGACAGGAAATGCACGTCACGCTTGTCTTTCCATTTTCCGACAACAGTTCCTTTCGAATTTTGCTTCCCTACAACCTCGCCTTTTCGTAGTTTCTTTGCGATCACATCCTTTGGTAGGTATTTTCTATTCCTTCTCAGTGTTCCTAACAAATGGGTATCTCTTTGAAGAAGTGATGTTGCCAATGGCACTGATGTGTGGAAGTTATCCACTACTATAACTCTTCCCTCAGATAAATATGGTTGTGCAAGTTCAAAAACTACTCTTTCAGCAAGTCCAGTGCTTGTGTTGGGCGTTTGTCCAGAATACATTGTCATTCGCAATGTATAGCCAATGGGGCTGCACAATTTGAACAGTTTCAACCCATACTTATGGTGTTTGTTGGGAATATACTGTCTGAATAATACTCTACCACGGAAAGGAATCATCGTTTCATCAACTGCTAACATTTCTCCAGGGCTTGCCACGGTGGGTGAGTGGTTATAGTGTCGGACTACCAACCCCAAGATTGCAGGTTCGCCCCTGGCCATGGTAAGTGATTTTTGAAGGCGACAAAAATCACGATACTCATGTCATACGTTGTTGGCATGTTAAAGAACCCATTTGAATTCAGTAGGCCGTGTTCAATGGCAAAATTAACCTCGGGATTTTCCGCCAACACAAAGTTCCTCCATTCTCTACTTGAAAGCGCTGTAGTGTCAAGGAGTTTAGATATCTAACCTCCTTGACTTTCATAGCGTTCAAAGGAACGACGAAATTCGACATGCAAGCTACCCTCTGGGTGTCAATTAACAAAGCTTGCACCAGGCACCCGAGGCCATACGATATAAAAAAAAAAAAAAAATTCTCCAGGCACGTATTCAGACACAAACCTTTCTTGCATCATGTCCATCAGACTTCTAACTTTGTACAATCTATCACCATCACCAGCTGCTGAATTGTCAGCGAAGTGGACGAATCTCAGTAATAGCTAAAATCTATTTCTACTCATTACTTTTGGAACAAGACAGTTTCTATATAAATTACTGCTAGACCAATAATCAGCAATTTTAGGGTATTTTGCAATTCCCATATAAAGCACCACTGCAAAAAAATCCACATTTCATCTTCGTTTGTATCCACCCACTTGTTCATTCTTGAAGAGCGACTTAATCTGGTGTTTGCAATGGTATTTGAGGCATTTCTATTAGTTTCATGAGCAATGAGCTTCAGGACATCGGCATCAAGAAACCTCCTGTACACGTCAAGGATAGATAAATTGTCTACATTATCTGGGTAACTGTCATGATATTTATATGATTCCGAGCCAGTAAACTGTATGTGAAGTGGCAACTTGTTCATATCTACCTCCTGCCATTCTTCAGTTTGCTCTTCAACTGGATCGTCTTGATGGTTGGTCGTTTCAACATCTACCTCATCATCAGATTCAAACGAAGAGTCTGACATACCCTCTGGTTCAAAATCCATGGAAGAAGTCGTTGAAAATAAGCTAATGTCATCTTCACTTTCTTCAAGTACAGCTAAAACTTCGTCTTCGGTCATGGCTTTTCCGTTCCTATTTATACCACTGGGACCGGGATCTGAATCCATGACGAAAATCTGTAATGTAATACATAAAGAAAGTCAATAAATATCAACTATTTAGATACATATGTTAACTTTTTATATGAATGAAATATAACAATTATTACTTACCTCAATAATGACTTCTCAGTGCAGTCGTTTTGTCAATATTCCATTGAATAACACGCCCGACTGCTCATTTAGCAATAAAACACTATTTGAAATTCAACAATCGCAACGACAACAGATTCCAATTATATTAGAATACCACAGAATAACAAGAATCTGAGAGTTTCAAGTTGTATATCTGTATAAACCTGATACAAACACATGTAAACGACCAATGGTCCAAAGAAATTAAAATATTAATAACTAGTTCCATACCAATCCACCAGGTGGCAATTGTGTATCAGTCAATTATTTTGTGTTCCCGGTGTGCCATATAACAGTTACAGACCATTAATAGCATGCCACGGCATGCTAGGTTCCATTGAAAAAGCACTAGCCTGAGGATCCACTGTGATTCTCATGGCACACAAGTGAAATTAATTTGAGGAACACCGGTGATCCTCATGGCATCCAACGTGTTAACTGCGCTTCATTTGAAGAAGCACATTCCGTGTTTTTTCTTTCTTTCAGATTAACGACGTCTCCAAGTTCTAATTGCTTTCTTTAATTTCTCGTTACACCCGCAGGCGGGGTGAACTTTATTTACTTTTAAACTCTTCTAGAGACAACGAACTCAACTCCAAGACAATATTGGTTTGTTTATCTACAATTAACTCCGAGACTTGACTGAATTAAATCCCTCTTTTGTAAGACGATATCCCAGCACCTGAGATGTGCTCTGTATAGATGACGGGCGTATTTCATGCGACGCGACGTCTCTATTCAAGATTTAAGTGATGCTGATGAGAGAAGACAGTGCGTTAACGGCAGCTTTATGTTGGTGGATGAGCTGTAATTTAGTTCATCTGCTGCAAGTTTTAACAATAGGTAGGCATTTTATATAGGGTGAGTCACCTAAAACTTGCACCGCAAATATTTCGAAAATGGGAAGTGCTATTGATGTGCGGTTTTCATAGACTGGCTTGCTAGTTGGAGGCTCGCATTTTTGTCCTATAAACATATTTTAATAATACTTCGAAGGTGTATTGTATGAGCAAACATACACCTTGGTAGAATGCTGAGCTTCTATACCCAAGATCGCGGGTTCAAACCCGGCTGAAGTCGTCGGATTTTTTAAGAGCGTTAAAAATCCCTGAGTATGCCTTCCTTCGGAGAGGAAGTAAAGCCGGCGTTCCCATGTCATAGATTTATGGCATGTTAAAGAATCTTCCACTAATTACACCTGTGTGAAGCTAAAGTATACAGGTTAAGAATGTAAACAACGCTCTTAGGTTCCTACCTTCGTTGCCAAGAGCCGACTGCGGTGGCGTCTAGTAGCTAAGTTCTGAACTAGTAGTCGTTGACGGTGGCGTTTGGCTGGCAAAAGTATGAAGTACTTGAAAAAATTCAATGTCTGCAGTCCTCACCTGAATTGAAAACAGATAACACACACTAATACAGTCATCTCAATTAACAACGGTTATCAGACAGATTCTACACACACCCAAAGTACACGGGGCTACATGACCACGTTGTCGCAGCCCCTAAACTGAGAAAACAAACCAACCATACACCTTTTTAAATGGAACAATCCCTATTGACATTAACAAAATAAATGTAGGGTAAATTAGAATGTCAATGGCGTTTGTTTCAGGATTTTAGTGCAAGAGGTTTGCGAGATATCGTATGTTGAAAAGGTTGCACACCGACACTTGTACATACCTGTGGTAGCACAAGCTAAAGAAAGCAAACGTGAAATGTCAGAGCAGGCAGCACTAATGCGTCGTTTCATATCTTCCGGTGTAGTTGGTATGTCCTTGTAGACAGTGTCTACAGAAAAAAGTGACAGTCAGTCTGAAAGACTAGACTTTGTATCATTTTAAATGCTACGAATGCTGAAAAATGCTAGAAAGGCTGGAGGCTGGAGACTCTTGATATGTTAGAAAATTATCTCCATAATACTCATCTTGCTTATCTTGTTTCAAATTACTCGCGAACGGCAAGTGCAAACTAAGGGCAAAGCAAAGTCAAACGCCCGGAATGCCGTCACGCTCACCAGAGCGTGCGGGGACGTGCCCCTTCCATCCAGTCTAAAAACACTTACAGTGTGCGATGTATTGAAGATAGAGGTATGGTCTCACGGACTTTTTTTTTTGTAGAACTTCACATGCTGACCAATTCTTACGCTCAAAGTATATGGATATTTTTAACGGTTTGCCCAGCGTAAGCTTAAGTAGCGCACGGACGCCAAGTTTGTTTTCGACTTTTTCACTGAAATCGTTACTGCTTGGCTTTCTTTGATCATACCTAAATTATTTTCTACAGAATCTTTCCTCGAGCCCTCCTTTACAGAATGGTGAAAACCGCATCAAAATCCATCCAGTGGTTCTCGAGATTACCCGTGACATCCAAGAATCGGGGATTTTTGTCTTATACTAACGAAGTAGAGATTGTCAGGGAACACATGCACCAAGCGGTAGTATAACGTCACACACCTCACTGCATCTGGGTACATTTCGTCCCGTCACCGTAACGTAACGCCAGACCCCAGCGTAACGACGAAGTCGACAAGATCATTTAAAATGATAAAATGTCTAAAGGAGTCAAATCCAGTAAACGGGCCGGCCAAACTTTGAAGGCCAGTCTCGCAAAACCACTTGCACTAGAATCCTGCAACAAACACCATTGACATTCTAACTTGCCCTACATTAACTTTGTTAATTTCAATAGGCATTGTTTCATTTAAAGAAGTGTATGTTTGCTCAAACAATACACGTTCGAAGTACACTGACGAAAATGAAAATTGCAACACCATGAAGGCATTGGTCGTTTGTGTTGATTTTCAAGAAATGGAACGATGCCATGTAGGTATGTAAATGATCAAAGTTTCAGACCCATAGGATTGTTGCTACAGGTCTCCCCGCGTGATTGGTCGCGGAGGAATCAACTCCAGTATACGGACTCTGGTGTAGCGTAGTTGACTTGCAGTCTGTGCAGTGAAGTGTTCCCCGTCAAACATGCCTCGACGACAGAGAAGAGCACGCTATCAACAACTGTCGCCGTTAGAGAGGACTCGGATAATTGGGCTGGGTGAGGCTGGATTATCGCTAAGGACTGTCGCTGCACGTGTTGGCCGACAGGCATCTTCGGTACAACGTGTATGGCAGCAGTGGTCAAATGAAGGTACCTACACTCGTAGACCTGGCACAGGCCCAGCGCGACAGACAACTGTGAGAGAGGATCGTCGCATCATTCGGATGGTCCGGATGGAACCCCATACAACAGCAGCGCAAATTCGAGCAGCTGTGGCACCCCACGTTACACAACAAACAGTTGGTAATCTCCTACGTGCAGCTGGCTTACGGTCCCGTGTCCCTGCAGAAGGTGTACCATTGACCGCACAACAGCGACGTGTAAGGCTGGCCTGGTGTCGAGAACGATCGACGTGGGTCGACGAATGGCATCGCGCTTCGGCCTTGCCCGCAGTGATCGCCGCAATCGTGTGCGCCGACGTACCGGGGAGAGGGGCCGCCCAGACCTTATTGTCGAGAGGCACACAGGGCCAACACCAAGCATTATGGTCTGGGTAGCTTTTGGCTTTAATGTGAAATCACAATTAGTGCTTGTTGAGGGCACTATGACGGCTCGACAGAACGTTGATAGGGTACTCAATCCAGTGGTTGTCCCTATGATGGCAAACATTGCTAATGGGATGTTTCAGCAGGACAGTGCCCGGATTCACACTGCACGCATCTCCAGAGAAGCTCTCCACGACATCACAACCTTAGAATGGCTCGCCAGATCCCCGGACCTCAGTTCTATTGACCATGTGTTGGACATGATGGGTCGACAACTGGCTAACCGTCCTCAGCCACCCACAACTCTGGAACAACTGACCCGTGCAGTGCAGCAAGCATGGGCCACAATTCCTCAGGAAGCGATCTAGGGCCTTATTGACTCCATGCTTCGCCGAATTCATCAATGTATTGCAGCTCGTGGTGGGTACATCCTGTATTGATTGTTGTCCAAACTTGTGGTCAGAGGGATCTGAAAGTGTAATCATCGAATCACAACCGAACACTCGTCCTGGATGCTCAATTGCAGCAATGTAGCACCACTCCTTCTGGGTGTTGCAATTCCCATTTTCTTCAGTGTATTATTCAAATATATTTATAGGCCAAAAATACGAGCCCCCAACTACCAAGCCAGTCTGTGGAAAGCGCACATCAATAGCACTGCTTGCCAGGGTGGGTGTGTGGTTATACAATAGTGTCGGACTACCAACCCCCCCAAGCTTACAGGTTCGCTCCTGGCCATGGTAAGTGATTTTTGAGAGGCGACAAAAATTACGATATGCATGTCATACGTTGTTGGCATGTTAAAGAACCCATTTGGATTCAGTAGGCCGTGTTCATAATGGAAAAATTAATCTCTGGATTTTCCGCCAACATCAAGTTCCTCATTTCTCTACTAGAAAGCGGTATACGTCAAGTAGCTTAGATATCTAACCACCTTGTCATTCATAGCGCTCCAAGGAGAATTAATTTCGACATGCAAGCAGCCCTCTGTGTGTCAATTTACAAAGCTTGCACCCGGAATCCGAGGCCATACGATATTATTATTATTATTATTATTATTATTATTATTATTATAGCGGCTTCGGTGGCGGAGTTGGTAGCATGCTAAACTGCTGTGCCTAAGATAGCGGGTTCAAACCCGGCCGAAGTCGTCGGATTTTTTAAGAGCGTTAAAATCCTTCAGTATGCCTTCCTTCGGATGGGAAGTAAAGCCGGCGGTCCCATGTTGTAGATTTATGGCATATAAAATATCCTTCCACAGACTAAACTTGTGTGGAGATACATTTCTAGGTTAGATTTCGTTGTAACGCTCTATCAAAGTTTCAACGTTCACCGCTAGGTATCATTGATATCTGGTAGCGAAAGTTGGAACTACTTGAAATTGAACGGAACTTGTAGCTCACCCCATTGGTGTCCGCTTGAAGCAGCTACAGCCTCTGGCGAGCCGAACATGTCCTCGGACACTCCCGGCACTAAAAGCCATACGATAAATAAATAAATAAATAAATAATATTTATTATTATTATTATTATTATTATTATTATTATCAATAGCACTTCCCATTTCCGAAATATTTGCGGTGCAAGTTTAGGGTGACTTACCCTGTGTACAGTAAATAGAAGATGTTTAGCCCGGTGATGCTTGAGGGCCGTTTTAGTTAGATTTCATAAGAAAGCTACCTATTGCAATGCGTACCATTTTACGACTTCCGGTATATTTCAACATATCTTCGCATCTCACATCCCCCAGACCCCAACACCACCGTCAGTTCAAAAGGTTATATATAATTATTTTTGGACACGATAACTGCCGTAAATTTCCACTAATCACTTTCAAATTTATACATAAAATATAAAACCGTCGCCTCCGTTGCGTAGTGGTCAGCGAGCTTGGCTGCCACCCCGGAGGTCCATGGTTCGATTCCCGGCTCTGCCACGAAATTTGAAAAGTGGTATGAGGACTCGAACGGGGTCTACTCAGCCTCGGGTGGTCCAATTGAGTAGAGGGGGTTCGATTCCCACCCAGTCGTCCTGGAAGTGGTGTTCTGTGGTTTCCCAATTCTACTTCAGGTGAGTGCCGATATGATTCCTAAATTAATGCCACGGCCGCCTCCTTCCCAATCATCATCTGAATTACAACTACACACACTAATACAGCCATGACATTAATACTGGTTATTAGACAAATTTCACACACACCCAAGTACATGGGGCTACATGACTACGATGACGCAAAGCCTCTCAATGAATCAACAACAACAAACAACTCATTACAAAAAGTATTTCTACTAATTTAAATAGTTTTGCAACAGGTTCACCACTCCTGAATTGTTACTGTTCAAACCCGGCCGAAGTCGTCGGATTTTTTAAGAGCGTTAAAATCCTTCAGTTTGCCTTCCTTCGGAGTAATGCCGGCGGTACCATGTCATAGATTTATGGCATGAAAAAGAACCTTCCACTAACTACACTTGTGTGAAGTGAAAATTTGTAGGTTAGAATTGATAATGCTATATTACTTCCAACGTTCGCCACCAAATTCTGGCTGCGATGGCATGTAGTAGCCAAGTCCGCAGCTAGGTGTTGTGGACGGTAGCATTTGGTAGCGAAAGTTGGAATTACTTGGAAATTGAACGTCTGCAGTCCTAACTGAATCACAGATAACACACACTAATACAGCCATCGTAAATAACACCGGTTATCAGACAAATTCTAAACACACCCAAAGTACACGGTGTTACATGACCGCGTTGTCTCAGGACCTAAACTAAGGAACCAACCAACCAAATTGTTACTGTCAAGCAGTTCACTTTTTCTTTATTCTGTAGGCATTTCAAATCCTCGTAAACAAATTATGTCCTCATATCTAGATTATGCGTAACTCTTGGATACTTGTACTGTAGGGGTTTATGAGATCGAATCGTGTCATCATGTAGCTTTTCAACGAAAGCTGGTTGGTGTGGAAATCCCTAAACAGGCTACGATTAGGAGTTGGAAGATCCCGAGACAATCTGAGGAGATGGGGCCTCAGTACATGTGCCACGTCTTGCGAATGTGGACAAGAACAAACCACAAGACACATGCTTCATTGCCCTCTGTGCCCTTCATCTTGTGCAGCGAGGGATCTCCTGTTAGCCACTCCAAGCGCCTTGGATGTTGCTCAGTATTGGACACGTGTTATATAATTAGACAGTTTGACCCTTATATGTATAGCAACTGTACATTTGTATGTTTCCGACACGAGAAATAAATAAAAACGTTTAATTTGACTTAGGGAAGCCTCCGTGGCTTAGGCGGCAGCACGCCGGCCTCTCACCGCTGGATCCGTGGTTCAAATCCCGGTCACTCCATGTGAGATCTGTGCTGGACAAAACGGAGGCAGACAGGTTTTTCTCCGGGTACTCCGGTTTTCCCTGTCAAAATTTCATTCCAGCAACACTCTCCACTATCATTTCATTTCATCTGTCATTCATTTAATCATTGCCCCAGAGGAGTGCGTCAGGCCTCGGCAGCCGGCACAGTTAATATCCTCGCCGCTAGATGGGGGCTTCATTCATTCCATTCCTGACCCGGTCGGAGACTGGAAGCAGGCTGTGGATTTTCATTTCAATTTGACTTAGGGCCTGCCTTGGACATTTAATTGTAAGTGCTTTCACAACGAACAATTACGATTTTATTTTAGCAAAGAACAAGCGAAACAAGATATCTGTGGCAAGAATTTTAATTAATTATTCCGTTAAATATAATGGCAAGAGCGGGAAGAATTCACAAAGAGGCTGAATATTAAATGAGCAAGCCAAGCTAATTTGTCCATTTCTATTATGATGAAAATTGTCTTCCCGTGGCTATATAGATGTAGCCTACATTTGGGAATGAAAGCGAGGTTAATATGTTTTAATTATTTTACTGTAACTCTTACTTTTAATTCTTTGGAATGTCAAAGTAGAGTGTTTTAAGCCCCCAGGGTCTCAAAACTAGTGGGCTATCACAGGACCCTAATTGATGGGATGAGTTTGAATATTCGCTCGTGATAAAAAATGCTGTCCTTGTTCACCCAACTGTGAAATAAACATATTCTTGGCGTGCCTACTAGCTGAATCACTGGAACCAACTGAAAAAGAAATAAGAAAGCAGTGGAAATTGATGTTAATTTCGGACCTGTGCTGGGCCCGTATTTACAGGCCAGATGTGCCGAGTGACTCCAGACTCCGTGAAGGTGGTCCCACGACAAGAGGTAGGAATAATTTCCTGGTCCTAGAAAGCTAGAATAAGTTAGGTGTGAAGAGAGAGATAGATAGATAGAGAGAGAGAGAGAGAGAGAGAAGCCCAATCGTCAAACACTACTAAATAAGACACTGGATAAGAGAAATGAAAATGTAATTAAATGAAATCAAACGATAACTAAACACACGACGAAACCCGGCCAGAATTTAAGCACAGAAAGGAGTACTCTTCGCCCAGGTGTAATGAAGTCACTTCATGGGAGTAAGATAATTACTAACAATAAATAACTTATAATAATAAATAACGGAAACAAATTAAATAAATACCTGTGCTCACTTCCAAGAAAAATACGTTAAAAAAAAGGGAGGAAGTAATTGATCAAAAGGCAATCCAACCGGTCGCTGATGAACAACAATCACTTCTCAGCCTCGAGATGGATGGTTGTCATGGCGACCACAAATAAAAAACATAGCAAAGATAAAAACAGGGGGCTGTGTGCATGTCGCAGTGGCTGTGGCGAGCAATAACGCAACCAGGAGGGATGCGATCGAGCTGGCAGTCCCCAGAGAAAAGAAATGCAAAATCCAATGATACAACAAGGAGAAACAAAGCAAGTAAAGTGTCCGTTAAATATATCAATATATATATATATATATATCACTTGCGTGTTCAGCCACTAGGAAGCAGGTGAAAGTCGCTTGGAGCGAGATCAGTACCATAGGGTGGGATGTTGTCAGCAATGTCTCAGTGAAACCGCTTCAACAGCGTAGTGGTCTTCTGGGCTGTATGAGGTCGCGCGTTGTCATGAAGTAAGATGACGGCCTCGGTGAGAAGTCTTGGTCGCGGGTACATGTTCGACCAGAGAAATCGAATAACTGATGGAATCTCTTCACGAGATCAGTTTTTCAAACGAGTCACCATTATTTCTTTACCTACGACTAGCGCTGTAGGTGGCGGGTGGTTAAAGCTCTACACAGTTACCAACCGTATGTATTCGAATTAGCCTCCGTGGCTTAGGCGGCAGCACGCCGGCCTCTCACCGCTGAGTCTGTGGTTCAAATCCCGGTCACTCCATGTGAGATCTGTGCTGGACAGAACGGAGGCAGACAGGTTTTTCTCCGGGAAGTCTGGTTTTCCCTGTCAAAATTTCATTCCAGCATCACTCTCCACTATAATTTCATTTCATTTTTCATTCATTACATAATTGCCCCAGAGGAGTGCGACAGGCTTTGGCAGCCGGCACAGTTCATATGCTCGCCGCTAGATGGGGACTTCATTCATTCCATTCCTGACCCGGTAGGTCGACTGGAAGCAGGCCGTGGATTTTCATGTATTCGAATTACCCCACACTAACTTACTAATTTCTCTATAACAGTCGAAATTCCAGGAATATCGGCCTTGTACCGGTAACCTTAGTTTCTGATCAACCCTAGTATAAATCCCCTTGATGTACAGTATTTTTAGATGGAGGAAATAATTAATAGCCTTTGCAAAAAAAATGAACTTAAAATTTTGAATAGGGACCTCACATTGCGGCTTCGGTGGCGTAGTTGGTAGCATGCTGATCTGCTGTGCCCAAGATAGCGGGTTCAAACCCGGCCAAAGTCGTCGGATTTTTTAAGAGCGTCAACATCCTTCAGTATGCCTTCCTTCGGAGGGGAAGTAAAGCCGGTGGTCCCATGTCATAGATTTATGGCATGTAAAAGATCCTTCCACTAATTAAACTCGTGTGAAGCTACATTTCTAGGTTAGATTTCGTTGAAACCCTCTATTATAGTTCCAACGTTCACCACTAGGTGTCAGTGACATCTGGTAGTGAAAGTTGGAACTACTTGAAATTGAAAGGAACTTGTAGCTCACCCTATGGGTATCCGCTTGACGTAGCTACAGCCTCTGGCGAGCCGAACATGTCGTCGGATACTCCCGGCACTAAAATCCATACGCTAAATACCGTAAATAAATTGTATGAGAGCACGTCTGAGTTTCTGGGGTATCGTCTGGGATTTAATTCAGACTAGTCTCCTAGTTAATTGTATATAAACAAACAATATTGTCTTAGAGTTGAGTTCGTTGCCTCTAGAAGAGTTTTAAAGTAAATAAAGTTCACCCCGCCTGCGGGTGTAACGCGAAATTAAAGAGAGCAATTAAATCTCAGATAGGCCCAACGATGTTAATCGGAGGAAAACACGGAAGATGCATTTTCAAACACTGAGTAGTATAAATAAAGAAAAATATTCCACTTGCCTGTGCACGGCATGGTTCTCCAAGACAGCTCGATATATCCAGCCCCATCCATTGCTACCCCTGCAATACTGACATCCACTTGCCCAGGGTATTGTTATATCCCCACCTGATGGCACGGACATACGCCAAAAGCCGATCAGGGGTTCTTCAAGATGGTGTCGTGCCAGATGCGACCGTGCCGCAACCGACCCATCGATTTGCCATCGTGCCACTAGCGACCCAAGCACTGATGTATCGGTGAAATCTAGGAATTTCTAACACATCTGTCTCTGCTAAGATTCCGCTTAAGTTAGGTTAGGTTATGTTAGGCGCCGTAAAAATTGAAGAGCTTATTTCCAAAGTGACGTAAATCCAAAATTGACGGTTTTTCATTTTTTCTTTCATATCTTTCATTTAACACAGGTCTTGTCGACATTTGGAGACAAAGGGTAATAAATAAATAAATAAATAAATAAATAAATAAATAAATAAATAAATAAATAAATAATGATTATTGTTGTTTTAAAGGGCCTAACATCTGAGTTATTGGCCCCTATGAATGAATGGATGAAGAAAGAAATTAGTAAATAAATAAAATAAATATATAAATAAATGAGAGAATAAATGGAAATTAATAAATAAATTAAGAAATATATAAATAAATAAATAAATGAAAGACATACATAGTATATAGATGGGAAGACTGATTGATTGATTGATTGATTGATTGATTGATTGATTGTTAATTAAATAAATCTACTGTTGGATGTGGTGTTTGCTTTTGGAATGTGATGCAGGATGTTGCTTTGAAGAGTATGTTGTTGCTATTACGTTATGTTGTTTATGAATGTTTTTTTAATTATTTTCTTGCAACTATTGTATTCAGAACTCCAAATACTAGGATCCTCTACCAATTGTGTAATGTTGATCCTTAAGGTTGAAGAACCCTGTGTGATTTCTACATTCTAGCAGTAAATAAGTAATGTAAACAGTCTTTAAAGAACGACTATGTACACCAATAATGATTACGATGAACTCCTGTGAACAATATTTAACTTGAGAACAAAATTATATGATAGTGAAGGAATGAAGAAGCGGTGCATTCATAAGTGAAATGTAATTGCCTTCTGAAACGTGTTTGCCAGTAATTGAATTTGTAAGATTACGGGACCCATTTCCGTCCGCTTTCCCAATTACGTAAATCGTTTTTAGTCCCACAGCATTAGAGAGCATTCAATGGGCTTTTCATATTCGACTCGGAGATCAATTAAAGCTAGCCGTGATCTGAACAATGCACCATTAATTCTAGGTCGTGGGAGATGCTAAATATTTTCGTATCCCTCCCAAAACTTTTAATCGAATATTCTGCACAACTCTCAATGCAGGTAGGAAAACTCTTGACCGAGGTCTGTATATTCAATCGTTTAATTGGGCACTTATCGTTAAGTAATAGAACAATCATACCGGTGTTGCTGAGAGTTCACAATCCATATGAATATTAAAAATACTAATGTTGTAGGATCTTAAGATGCGATGCATGTGGCGCACGCTTTCAAATGAACAGTAGATTAATAAGTTTATTTCATTTTACGCAGTTAATATGTGCATAAATAATAATAATAATAATAATATGAATAATAATATTGTAATAATTAAAAGAAAACAAACGGAAAACTAAAGTAATGGTAGTTCGGAAAAATATGGAAGAAATTAAAACCATTATAAAAATTGATGACTTGAGAATTGAACAAGTTAACAATTTTGTTATCTCGGTAGAATAATCACAGAAGACAATAGATGCTTAATGGAAGTGAAGAGAAGGATTGCATTGGCAAAACAGACATTTATGACTAAGAAAAACGTTTTATCCAACAAACATATACATATAGATGTAAAAAAAATCCTTTGCAAAATAATTTGTATGGAGTACACTGCTCTATGGAAGTGAAAGTTGGACTGGGTAAATTGTAAAAGAATCGACTTGAAGCTGCCGAAATGTGGATATGGCGGAAAATGACAAGAGCGAGTTAGATGGAAAGACCAACCTGGTAGTCTCAAGGGAAGTCAAAGAAGAGTGGGGATTAATGAAGGAAATGGGAAAGAGAATTATAGCATTTATTGGACATGTCATCAGACACAACACTTTCATCGTTAACATTCTTGAAGGGAAAATGCTGGGAAAGAAAGTAAGAGGACGGCCCAGGACGAGGTATTTGGGGATGTGACAATTAATTAGGGCCTACAAGGGACTGAAAGGAACCGCCAACGACAGAAGAGTGTGGTTGCTTCGACAAGGCATTAGCATTAAGAATATGAGTTGTAATGGTAATAACATTAATTAGTTGACATCAGAGCTCCACAAAAAGATACAGTCAGTCTGAGAGACTAGACTTTATATAATTTCAAATGACGCATGCTACAAATGCTACACATGTTGGAAAGGCCCAGGACTCTTTCAACAGACTCCATTACCCATTACCTAGGCTTCCCGTGCACTCTGCTGTATGACGTCACGCACTCGCCGTGTTATCGCATAACGCCAGAACCCAGGAGTAAACTTAGACTCAACAGACTCCATTACCCTTTTACTTACTGCTCGAGTCTAAGCTGCGTGAACCTGAGAGGAATGTGCATCGCGGACTATGAGTAGTGGTGTTGACGAGTGATGAGGTTTTTCGGTCCGTGCATAATACATTGGTCGGTGACTTACTCAGTCATTCCTAACACCACAGTGGTTTGAGCAACGGCCGGGTGTTAGCAGTATTGGAATAGAAAGGAATACCATATATCACGGTGGACTGTTGACAGATCCTTCTCTTCACGCCCGACCCTTCCCTGCTCTTTCTCCTCACCCCGCAAGTTCATAGAGCTTGGACTCGAGCATTAGGCTTCCCGCGCGGGGGGTGCATGAAGTCACGCACTCGCCGTCTCCGTTCGCATGACGCCAGACCCCAGGAGTAAACTCAGACTCGGTGCATATGCACTGAACAACATGATGACGTCATACACGCCGTAACCGTCACGCATAACGGTAGACCTAGGCATAACGATGAAGTCGGCAAGATCATTTGAAATGACAAAAAACAAGTTGTTGATTTATAAGGCGTGATCAAAAAGTTTCCGTTTGGGGGCGTTGCTGCAGCGTATATGCATCGTAGAGCGACTCCGTTGTCGGTATGAGGCACGGACACGTAGGCAAGAGATTAGTGTGGCAGTCGTGTCTTGCCGAGGTGCGTGCGTTAAATGTGGCAACGGGAACTATGGCGACGTTATTACTAATGCGTCCAGACAAGACCAACGTGCTGTTATTTTCTTGGCTGCCAAAGGACAAACACCGGTGGACATGCATCGGAGAATGGCGAATGTGTCTGTCAAAATCTACCGTTGTGGAATGGTGTACCAAGTTCCGTTCTGGTCGATCTGGGAGGTCAGCCTCATCCATTACTGCGCAACACTGGAGAAATTACGGCGTGCAATTAATTAAGGCAAAACGTCCGGGAAAACTACGACAAGGCGTGCTGCTGTTTCATGATAACGCACGTCTCCATACCGCAAAGGTCGTAAAACAGAAGGTACGCCATTTCAAGTGGGAGACACTCTAGCAACATCATCATGCGATTATCACGACTTGGCGGCTTCGGTGGCGTAGTTGGTAGCATGCTGAGCATCTATTCCCAAGGTCACGGGTTCAAACCCGGCCGAAGTCGTCGGATTTTTTAAGAGCGTTAAAATTTTCTCAGTATGCCTTCCTTCGGAGGGGAAGTAAAGCCGGCGGTCCCATTCCAAAGATTTATGGCATGTAAAAGAACCTTCCACTAATTTCACCTGTGTGAAGCTAAATTATATGTATGTCTACCCCTTATTATTCCAGTTTTTCCAACGGGGTCGGGGATGAGATGCGATGGAAGTCTTTTGCGGCGATGGTTTTTACGGCCGGGTGCCCTTCCTGAAGCCAACCTCATGAGAGGAGTTAATGACAGATGAAATGAATGATGGTGAATGAAACTGGGCAAGGATGTGGAAGGAAGCGGCCGTGGTCTGTCAGAAGGTACCGTCCCAGCATTTGCCTGGTGTTGAAAATGGGAAACCACGGAAAACCATTTCAAGGACGGCCGACGGTGGGGCTCGAACCCACGCGTCTACTGAGTCAGCCGAGAACTTGGCCCCATGGCCTAACGCAGCGCTTTAGCCAGCGTAGCCACTACTGTCGGTGTGAAGCTAAATTATATAAAACTAGCTGAAGTACCCGTGCTTCGCTACGCGTCATAAATAAATGAAAATGTGAAGGTGACAGTTAAAACAGGGGATAGGCGAGGTGCTGCGCAGAGGGAGATTAAGGATGGAACATTTTGTCCAACTACACCGCTCGGCGTTGACCGTGTTTTATAGCACAAATTTAGGTTTTACTCCCTAACCGATGGAGATACCTTTCGGATAGAAAATGTAATTTTAAACCTCGTATATGCCGTCAAAAGTTTGCTATTTCTTAGCGTTCTCTTTTTATTTGAAATGGAAATATGAAAGTTTGAAACCAAAGGGTGTAGTGACGTCACTAAAATGGTCGCCATCTTTAAATAGTGCAAAGTATTGGACTCAAAAGTAACCTATATGTTAACCAGGTAAATCAGCTACTTCCATGTAAAGTTCATGTAAATCGGACCAGTGGTACTTGCGTGATTGAGTAATACACAGACACACACCAACTCATTTTTATCCTCGCTTCGCTCGCGTCATAGTCGTGTCATATTGTTATTCAATGAAATGCAGGTTTAACCCCGTTAACACCCCTTTAGAACCTGAATATCCAAAAGATCCCTCCTTAGTAGACTTTTTCGACACACAACAAACATATCCCCAAAATATCATTCTTCTATCTTTAATAGTTTTGGTTGGTCGATGAGAGTGAACATCCAAAAATCCTTCCTTAGTGGACGTTTTTCTTCCAGAATTTCACCCCACCCCAGAGGCCACTTAAATTGCATTTATGAATAAACTGTCGAACACCTATTTATTTATTTATTTATTTTTAAGCTGATTGATTTCCTCCGAGTTTCAAACTTCTCGCCTAAGTCGTTTAAGAGATACACGCTCCGTTAGGAATCTTTCAATCCCCTACTTTTCATCCCTTTCACCTCAAAATATACATCACATTGAAAAACCATTAGGCTTGTGTCAGCTTATTTTTAATGATTAGTATATATGCCAAGTATCACATCCCCAAAATGAAACCACTCGTGAGATATTGTTATTCAATGAAATGCACGTTTACCCCCTTAACACCTATTTAGAACCTGAATATTCAAAACTCTTTCCTTAGTGAACGTTTTAGACATACAACGAACATATCCCCAAAATTGTATGTTTCTAACTTCAATAATTTTGGCTGGGCGATGATGAGTGAGTGAGTCAGTCAGGACATTTTCTTTCATTTATTTTTGATAATTTCACCCCTCCCCATGAACCCCTTAAATTGGATTTATGAAACAAACGGTAGAACATCTATTTACTTATTTAAAGCTGTTTTCCCCCTGAGTTTGATGAGTGAGTAAGTGAGTCAATCAGTTAGGACACTTTCTTCCCTGTTTTTTTTCCAGAATTTCACCCCTATCCAAGGGCCCCTTAAATTGGATTTATGAAAAAAAAAAGTCGAACACCTATTTACTTGTATTTTAAACTGTTTTTTCCCGCCGAATTTCAAACTTCTCGCCTATGTCGTTTCAGAGATACACGCTCCGTTAAAAATCCCTCAACACCCAATTTTCACCCCTTTCACCTCATAATATACACCACATCGATAAACCCTTAGACATATGTCTGATTATTTTTAATGATTAGTTTATATACCGAATATCACATCCCCAAAGAAACAACTCATGAGATATCGTTATCAAATGAAATGCACGTTTACCCCCTTAACACCTCTTTAAAACCCGAATAAACAAAAATCATTCCTTAGTTGACGTTTTCGACATAAAGCGAACATATTCCCAAAATTTTATGGTTCCAACTTTAATAGTTTTCGCTGGGCGTGATGAGTAAGTGAGTCAGACAGGACATTTTCTTTCAATTATTTTCACCAGAATTTCACCCCTCCCCATGGGCCCCTTAAATTGGATTGATGAAAAAACGCTTGAACACCTATTAACTTATTTTTAAGCTGTCTTTTTCCCCTGAGTTTGATGAGTGAGTGAGTTAGTCAGTTAGGACACCTTCTCTCCTTTTTTCCCCCAGAATTTCACCCCACCCCCTTGGCCCCTTAAATTAATTTATAAAAAAACGGTCGAAAACCTATTTACTTACTTTTACTTTCGCTGAGTTTCAAATTTCTCGCCTATGTCGTGTTAAGAGATACACTCTCCATTAGGAATCTTTCAATCCCCTCTTTTCACCCCTTTCACCTCATAATATACACCACATCGAAAAAACCTCAGACACATGTCTTCTTATTTTTAATGATAAGTTTATATGCCGAGTATCACATCCCCCAATGAAACTAATCGGGGGATATTGCTATTCAATGAAATGCAGGTTTAACCCCCTTAAGACGCCTTTAGAACCTGAATATCCAAAAATCTTCCCTTAGTGTACGGTTTTGACATACAATGAACATATCCCCAAAATGCCATGTCTTCAACTTCAATATTTTGGACTGGGCGACGATGAGTGAGTGAATGAGTGAGGACATTTATTTTAAATTATTTTTTCTTCAGAATTTCACCCCTCCCGATGAACCCCTTCAATTTGTTTGATCAAAAAAACTGTCGAAAAGCTATTTACTTACTTTAAAGCAGTTTTTGCCCCTGAGTTTGATGAGTGAGTCAGTCAGTCAATCAGTAAGGACATTTTCTTTCCGGTTTTTTTCCCCAGAATTTCACCCCTCCCCATGGGCCCCTTAAATTGGATATATGAAAAATAACGGTCAAACACATATTTACTTATTTTTTATGCTGAATTTTTCCCGCTGAGTTTCAAACTCCTCACCTATGTCGTGTTAAGAGATACACTCTCCATTAGGAATCTTTCAATCCCCTCTTTTCACCCCTTTCACCTCATAATATATACCACATCGAAAAAACCTCAGACACATGTCTTCTTATTTTTAATGATGAGTTTATATGCCGAGTATCACATCCCCCAATGAAACTAATCGGGGGATATTGCTATTCAATGAAATGCAGGTCTACCCCCTTAACACCCCTTTAGAACCTGAATATCCAAAAATCCTTAGTGGGCGTTTGTGGCCATTGAGAAGCTGCATATCATATTTCATTTCATTTTGGCTGGGCGATGATGAGTGAGTGAGTGAGTAGGTCAGGACATTTTCTTTCAATTTTCTTTTTTCAGAATTTCACCCCTTCCCATGAACCCCTTAAATTTGATTTATGAAAAAAAAACTGTCGAACAGCTATTTGCTTACTTTAAATCAGTTTTTCCCCCTGAGTTTGATGAGTGAGTCAGTCAATCAGTTAGGACACTTTCTTTCCTGTTTTATCCCCCTCCCCAGAATATCACCCCTCCCCATGGGCCCCTTAAATTGGATTTATGAAAAAACGGTCAAACACATATTTACTTCTTTTTTGTGTTTATTTTTTTCGCTGAGTTTCAAACTCCTCGCCTATGTCGTTTAAGAGATACACGCTCCGTTAGGAATCTTTCAATCCCCACTTTTCACCCCTTTCACCTCATAATATACACCACATCGAAAAACCCTCAGACACATGTCTTCTTATTTTTAATGAGTTTATATGCCGAGTATCACATCCCCCAATGAAACCAATCGGGAGATATTGCTA
This sequence comes from Meconema thalassinum, assembly GCA_946902985.2. NCBI lineage: Eukaryota > Metazoa > Arthropoda > Insecta > Orthoptera > Tettigoniidae > Meconema > Meconema thalassinum. Next base: position 90,805,879 of record OX336399.1, read on the forward strand.
TTCAATGAAATGCAGGTCTACCCCCTTAACACCCCTTTAGAACCTGGATATCCAAAAATCCTCTCTTAGTGGGCATTTGCGTCCCTTGTGGAAGCTGCATACCAAATTTCATTCCAATCTGTTGGGTGATTTCTGAGATTTCGTGATGAATAAATGGGTGAGTGAGTGGTATTTGACATATAGGTATAGTGGAGATAGTGTCAAGTCTTTGTTATGCTAAACTCGGTTGACAGTGCTGTGTGAGCAGTTGAGTAACTAACGGGATTTCAAGTAAAGATCCTCATTTTCTATACCGGTAATGCAGAGCGCAAATGGCATCCAGTCGGCCGTGTCTCGGCTTGAGTTATGTTGCCATGGAAACTATCTCCCTTGGCATTCCTTCATGAGTATATTTTATGATTTGATTAGCCTGTGCTTGAGTGCAAAAGGGCCGAAATCAGAAGAATGAGAAAGACTATCGAAAATTCATGTAGCCAGTGGTTCTTTCTGGGTCCTAAACTATGTATATGCAAAATTTGGTTGAGATTGGTGGAACGGTGTAGATTTGTATACGGAACAGACCCACCCACATACATACATACAGACTTTCACTTTTATATATAAGATAATAATATCCCCTGGCACTAGAGCCCATGAAGGGCCTAGACCTACCAAGCGACCGCTGCCCAGCCATTTGGCCTGCATATATAGGGGTGACAAGTGATCAGCGCATCGGGTCCCCTCGGCCGTTAATCTTGGTTTTCTTGATCGAGGCGCTGCCTCACTGTCAAGCAGCTACTAAATTGTCCTCACGAGGCTGAATGCACCCCGTTCCAGCCCTCACGCCAGTTTCTAAAATCCCTGACGGAGCCGGAAATCGAACCCGGGGCCTCCGGGTGAGAGTCAGGTGCGCCACCCCAACACCACGGGGCCGGCAGCTAAATTATATTGGTTAAGTTTAAACAACGCTCTTAGGTTCCTACTTTCGTCGCCAGGAACCAACTGCGGTGGCATCTAGGAGCCAAGTTCTGAACTAGTAGTCGTTGACAGTGGCGTTTGGCGGCAAAATTAGGGACTACTTGAAAAATTCAATGTCTGAAGTCCTTACTTGAATTCAAAACAGATAACATACACTAATACAGTCATCACAATTAACACCGGTTATCAGACAGATTCTACACACACCCAAAGTACACGGGGCTACAAGACCGCTTTGTCTCAGCTCCTAAACTTAAGAACCAACCAACCATCGTTTTATCTCTCTCCTGCTGCAACGCTCTCTCTCTCTCTCTCTTCTGTTGCTGCGCTCGAGTCGCTACTGTCGTTTTTGGATGTCACGGGTGATCCTCTGAATTGATTTTGATGCGGTTTTCACCATTCCGTAAAGGATATCTCGAGAAAGATTTCTGGAGAAAATTCTTTATTTATGATCAAACGAAGCCGAGCAGTAACGATTTCAGTTTTTTTTCGTATGGCTGTTAGTGCCGGGGATGTCCAAGGACATGTTCGGCTCGCCAGTTTTGTAGCTGCTTCGAGACGGACACCCAATAGGTGAGCTACAAGTACCGTTGGGGAGGAATGTTGGATGGGAGGGTCGAGGAGTTGGAAGGTAGCGGCTGTGGCCTATAGTTAGGGACCAATCCCGGCACGATTTCAGTGAAAAAGTAAAAAAAAAAAAAAAAAAAAAAAAAACACACTTGGCGTCCGTGCGGTTTTAAGCTTACTCTGGGCAAACCTTTAAACAAATCTATATACTATGAGTGTAAGAATTGTTCAGCATGAAAAGTTCTACAAAAAAAAAGTCCCGAAGATCATGTCTCCATCTTCAATACATCGCCCACTATACTGAAAGTTTTTTTACGTTTTCATTTCTTCCAACAATCTCCATTCAAATACTGAGGCGTCAGTTTATGAGATGGCTTGGGGCGAGCCTATTACCCCAGATACAGCCAGCAGCAAACTGTCGAGTCGTGTTGAGTTCAAACTTCAGAGAAGAGTGGTTGTGTTTGGAGTTTCCCTGGAAGTGCAACTCGACTTTTTTTTCATTTCGCCTGTGAACATTCCGTTTCGCAAATTACATAATTGAAAAATATACGAAGCTGAAATTTCGCAAGAGCGACTGTTAACACAAATCAGCCCGAGACGTTGTCACACTCATAGGCCTATATAGTAGCGCATCGTAGTTGCACACACCCAATAATTTTTTTGATCACGCCTAATATTTACGGGCTTTGCGACATTGTGGTCATATAATCCCGTGTATTTGGGTGTGCGAAGAAATTGTCTGATAACCAGTGGTACTGTAACGTCTGTATTAGTATGAGTATTTGTAAGTTAAGATAGCATTGGGGTAGGAAGCGGCCGTGGCCTTACGTTAGGAGTAGACGTGGGGGAACCATGGAAAACCACTTCCAGGATGACTGAGATATAATGCAAATACATTTGGCATTGATAGCCAGCCAATACTTATACAAATATATATTTTATGTATCGTACATGTTTTGATCTGATATTGAGAGGTCATCTTCAGCTCAAATACATGAAACCAATTAAGAATTAAAATAAAATAAAATAATATAGGTCTAGATGTACTTAAATCTAAATTTGAAGTGAAATGTTTATGATAAAAATTGTAATAAAAATGACATATAGTAATAAAATGGATATCCCTACAATGTACTAAAAATAAAATTTAATATTGCTCTTTTTCTTCGCCTTTTGAGACCACATAGGATCACTCTAACCAACCATTAGTTCGTCGACTTGTAGGAACTGTACGAGCCTTGCGGTCTTCCCAGTACTTCTTCATGCGTATTGATGGTCTTGCTCTATCTTGGGCGGAAAATATTCTTGTTGGAATTTCCTTTTTTTTTTTTTGTGAGTGGAAAATGAAACGTCATATTTTTAAGTGCTGTAGTTAAACTTTTCTTATTTGTAGCATCTTATGTTGTTAGGACAATTTCTTTTAAGTCCTCTCTGATTTCTTTTAACCATCGGCATCCATTTGTGTCTTTTGAAGTGCCCAAAGAATCTTAGTCTTTTCATTCGCATGGTTCTAGGTTGTTATAGACCATATAGACCATATTGTTAGGTATTATTCGCCATTGCCCATCCTTTTTAGCCTACTTTCGATTTTTACAAAAAAATGAAAGTAGACATGAGATCACTACAGGGCCAAAAATTGTGTGTCTGTCTGTGTGTGCGTATGTGTGTGTATGTATGTGTGTGTGTGTGTGTGAGTGTGTGTACTCTGAATGTTTGTCCCCCCCCCCTCTATCAATTCGAACACGGTGAAACCGAATTGAACGAAATTTGGTACAGAGGTAGAACAAGCAAAGGGCACCTCAGTGTCATGTTTCATATCGCCGCCATCTTTACCAAAACTGAATGGCGGCCACTCAAACGTTCAAAACGTAAAATCAAATAGCAACTAACCAAATTATCCGATCTCTACCAAATTTGGTAATAACATACCTCCATATAGGACGCGTCTTGTGACCAAACTACAAGGTCATCCGCCGAACCATTTCAGGATGGCGGCCGTGCGAATTATGCAAACTTTATAACCCATATCATGGGACCCACCAGTTCCGATTATCGAGCCGAGAATCGATTTAACTGTTCTAAAGGAAGAGGCACGTTCGAAATTAAAAGTTTATTTTGTAATACTATAGTACAGAAGTGATTTTAAAAAGCTGAGCCGTCTCGGTAAGAAGACAAGATGGCAGCGGATATCTTGTGCCTGACTTACATTTCACTAATTTGAGTATTGCATGCAATATAGCGTACTGATAGAAAATAAATAAACTTTGTATGAAATGCTTTATATATAAATAATATACTCCACTGATGAAATCGTTAGGTCTAAATCATTATTTGCTAACAAGTTCTATGTAACTCATTTTATATAGAACAATGTTCGTTGGCACAAATGGCTCCGTGGTAGAGCGTTGGTCTATTATTCATATGCCTATGGTTCAAACCCCATCAGTCTTAGGTTCTTCGCTTGAAATTTTACATATTTATTGCTTTGTAATGACTCAGATGTTTTAAAATTAAGCGTTATATTGTGCATATTACGGTGGTAAACATATATTTAATTAAAACATAATTCGCCAGCAGGTTTGCTCGAGACATCTAGCAGCCAAAAAGGTAACTGCACGCCGGCCTACTTATTAACTTCCAGACTTTATTGAAAAGTTTCTTCTTATGGCCGCTGGAATGCACTCGCCCTGTTAGGATTATATTGTTCGATACTTCTCCACTAGATCTCACGACTGGTCTACATGGAACTCCATTGATTGTATACCATTGGCATTCCATGCGCATCGAATTTGAAGAATGACAAGATGATACTATGATACATTTTTACTTATTATTTTAAAGGGTTTGTAACAGCCTATTGTGCGTTATTTGAAAATGTTATTTGAAGTAAAGAACAAAACGATTTCACATAGTAACTGAATTCTAGCCGTTGGTGCTAGTTCAGGTTATTAATACTTTTATTTCAGCCAAATAGCAATCGAAAATATCCACATAGTTTGTATACACGCGTCTCTGTAGGGTCATGGAAAGATTTGTTAATTCAATTAGGGTTGTGAAAGCCATGCACAACCAGACGTGTAAAGACATGCCTCAACTCAAAGTTGGATGTTGGCCACGGCAGGTGGATTATGTAATAATAACAATAATAATAATGTTATTTGTTTTACGTCCCTTTTAACTACTGCTGCTTTTAGATACGTCGGGGTGCCGGAATTTTGGCCCGAAGGGGATCTTTAACGTGCCAGTAAATCTACTGACACGGCTCCCTCGCATTTGTGCACCCTCAAATGCCAGCTGACTGCGCCAGGATACGAACCTGCAACCTAGGGCCCAGCAAGCGAGAACGTTACCGCTGAGCCACGCAGCCAGTCCGGTCGATTATGTCTCCAGATCCATAACATTCTTGAGATACTTCTTATCTTTCTTCAATGATGGTAGTAGTAATCTTCTAGGGTGTGGCATTTGGTAGAGGTAAATAGTTTCTAAGGTCTTCAACCAAGAAAAGATTCTATTATACTCTTTGATAATAACAACAACGAGTTATAACTATACTCATACATTTAGGAGAAAGTAGGCTATATGTTCTTTACTGAACATCTTGTTTCATATATATTATTTCAGTAGTATGCATCCCTCCTGCGGCGCTCACAAGAGACCTATCGTGAAAAATGAGCATTCAAATGAAAGAAAATATACATTACCAGTGATTCATTGTATTCTAATTTCATAAATATCTATAATTTCTTTAAAAAATGACTTTTAAAAAACTGTACGAAGTGTGCGATTTGCAGTTACTCTTTGCTGCAGGAAGATACGCTCCATAATTGGTGTCCACTTCACATTTTGGCCGCTGTGTCGCCTTTTGATGTCATTTTTACATTCTGAGGTCTTTCTTTATCATTTTGCATCGATTTCAGAAACAGTGAATGAAAGGAATGTGTTCGTTTTCAGAATCAGTAGGCTAAATCATTGGATTGGGTACTCAAATCGTATAACCGGCGAGTGTTACTGCTAAACTTGCAATCAATGGACTCAGCACAAACATGATTTAAGCTCATCCGTCTAAAGAATGGGTTTATTATATTCCAGTTTTGTTAAACTACCGTATGCCGCGATACAGGATTTTCTTCTGCACTCTAATTCCATAAATATCGATTTTTGTTAGAATTGTGCTTTTTGCAAATACTGTTGCTCTAACATGTTGCAATTCTGTGTTTATCGTCTAAAACCTTAAAACATTGAACGTTAATTCTCTAACAGTTTTTCTTCTATATGATTTTCAGAATCAGTAACTTAATCAATGGATTGGGTACAGGTTTTTCTTCTGCATTCTAGTTCTATAAATATCGATTTTTGTAAAAAGTGTGCTTTTTGCAAATACTGTTGCTGTATCATGCTAGAGTTGTCGTCTACAGCCATGAAACTATCATCATCATCATCATCATCTTCTTCATCATCATCATCATCATATAGGCCTCATAAATTAGCAGTGAAAAATTGAATTCTAATTTCATAAATATCAATTTTTGTAAGATGTGTGCGATTTGCAAAAGCTGATGCTCTAACATGCTGCAATTATGAGTTGTCATCTAAACCCTTAAAACTATTAAACGTTAATTATATTACAGGTTTATCATCTGCATTCTAATTTCATAAATATCATCATTTCGCATGATTTTCAGAAACAGTAAATCAATGGATTGAGTACTCTAAATCGTATAACCGGCGTGTGTTACGGCGTCTAAAACCTTAGAACTATTGAACATTCATTCTTTTACAGGTTTTTCTTCTATCATTTCCCATGGTTTTCAGAATTACTAAATCAATGGATTGGGTACTCAAATCGTATAATTTCATAAATATCGAATAACCCATGAGTGTTATGATGATCCAATTTTCAGTGATTGCCTTCTTAAGTTACGGAACGTACAACTTGCAATTCTGACTGAAATGTATCGAATAACCGGTGAGTGTTACGGCTAAGCTCTCAATCAATGGACTCAGCACAGAAATGGAATCAACAGTGACTAATTGCATTTTAATTTCATAATTATCAAAGAAAGAAACCAGCCACAGCACGGGGTGTTGGCGAATTGGGCCAGCTAATCTTCCGAGTGGATCTTTCTTATCTTGTCATTTCATAGCACAGTCCTTTTTGGCCAGTTGCCCCAGGCCAATTCTGGTTCTTCCGCTAAACTTATCCTCCCTACCGTCCCCCACCACTACCATTGTGAAAACCCAAAAGAAGACAACTTATTTGTTCTTGCAGAATTTCCTGTAAACACTCTGCATGCAGGGCTGTACAAATTGCACAATTCACAGAAACAAACATTATGCCTTAATTCTTTTAAAAGGCCACATCAGTTAAAAGTTACCTTAAACCCGTTACATTATTATTATTAATAATAATAATAATAATTATTATTATTATTATTTTAATTATTATTGTCCCCCGTGGTGTATGGATAGCACATTTTTCTCTTACCGAGGAGGCTCTGGATTAGATTCCAGCCATAAACTTAAGATATATATATATAATGTTATTGGTTTTACGTCTCTTTTAACTACTGTGGCCGGGGTGCCTGAATTTTGTCCCGAAGATCTTTAACGTGCCAGTAAACCTACTGACACAGCGCCATCGCAATTACTCACCCACAAATGCTAAGCGTCTGCGCCAGGATTCAATCCTGCAGCCTTGGGCACAGTGGGCAAGATCCTTACCAGTGAGCAACGCAGCCAGTCATACTTAAGATCTGACTTGAGGGCTGGAAAGGGGTGTCTTTTGTCGTTTATTCATTTTGAAGGCTTTGCGATCATGTAGTGCTGTGTACTTCGGTGTGTGTGAAATCTGTCTGATAATCTGTGTTATTGTAACTGCTGTAGCGTACTATTGTGTAAACTACTTGTAATTTGGATAGGATATGGTTAGAAGGGCGCCATGGCCTAAATGTAGGTACAATGTAGGCATCTGCCTGGAGTACAAATGAGAAACCATGGAAAACCACTTCCAGAATTGCTGACGTAGGAATCAAACCCGCCTCTTCTCATTTCTGCATCAGCAGAAGGAAAGGTGTACACTCAGCCTCAGGACAGTTAAGTACCTGCTTGATATGAGAAGTAGTTCCCCATGATCTAAAATCGAGGTGATGTGGCTAAGGGTGTCGTCGCGCAGGTTATTCGTTCCCCACAATTTGTAGGCTATGAGCTGGGTTGCAGTCGGCTTGATGTTTGGGTCCTCCCAACCACGGGTTTGTTAGACCATTATTGTTGATTCATTGAGGGGCTTTGCGACAACGTCGTCATGTAACCCCGTGTAGTTGGTTGTGTGTGTGGAATTTGTCTGATAACTTGTCTTATTGTGATGGCTGTATTATTGTGTGTAGTTGTAATTTAGATGAGGATTGAGAAGGAGGCAGCCGTGGCATCCAGTCAGGACTCAATCTGGCATTTGCCTGGAGTAGAAGTGGGAAACCACTTCCAGAATGGGGAGGTGGGACGAACCCTCCTCCACTCAGTTTTAACTCACGAGGCTACGTGTTCCCCGTTCCAGCCCTCAAACCAGAATTAAAATTCTTGACCGAGCCGGGTATCGAACCTGGGCCTCCACGGTGGCAGCCACTACGTAACAAGGTGGACATATAATGCTCAGTGAAATTACATCTAAAAATACTACAAAAATGAATGAAAACGACTTTAAAGAAACTATTCCATCAAACTGAAATATGGCGACAGTTTTACTGAGGATTCATAGAAGCAATCATATTTTATTAACTACTCAATTACCTACTCTCATTAAAATATACTTGAATTTAACAAGGAAATGGCAGTTTAAATGTCATTCTTAATCTTAGTGTTTCTTTGAACCATATTAATTAAAATCTCTAAAACCAACTTCCCGGATGGACAAAAAGAAAAAACGATTAGCTGGATTAATTTAATACAGCAATACTTTGGAATTAATTTAAATTATGTAGAACACTTTTCTCATTTAACTTAAAACAACTCGTTTACTCGTGTCAGTCGTAGGATTCTTTTTTCTAATAATTTACAAAACTAACTACATTCCCCGAACAAGTCGCTTTATTAGCCTATGAAGAGTATTTTAACATTTTTCATCGTATGAGAAAAAATATACGATGCATTAAAATTATGTAAAAGAATATCATATTGGTAAATATTGTCGTAAAATTGTCTAAAATGCATGAATCATAAAATGGCAAAAATATAAAATAATGTTGAATTGAGCGTGTGTTATTCCCCTTCGCTACTGCGTAGAAAGTATTTCTACGGCAATGGGCGTCGTATTACTGTAATTTGAAAAGGAAACATATGACATTTCAACAGCATCTGCCCTCTAGTCATCACTAAGAGAATTTATAAGGTAGAATTTACTTGGGATATCTACCCTTTTCTCGCCGGGAATTAGGTGCCATGAACGTGGTGGTTTCTTTGACGGCCGGATGCCTTTCCTGGAGCCGACCTCACAACATGAGCTACTGAGAGAAGAAATTAATGAACCTAAGTAAGGAGTTGGAAGGAAGCAGCCGTGGCCTATTGGAAGGGTCAGTTTCTTAATTTGTATAGAGTTGAAAATAGGAAAGCACGGAAAACCATTTCAGTCTGGCTGCGTGGTCGAAATCTAATTGCTAAATAATATTGCGACCCTTGATTAGTATATAAATATAATTTACACCAATTAAAAATTCAGTACACGGGGCTGATTGACAAGCTACCCCAGCCCTTAAAATGAATCTCCAACTGTTAATTACGTTACTGGTATTAAGTATGTTTTAATTTAATCTAATAGGTTAGGCCATTCAATGAAAATTGTTCACTTGGTTTATTAAAAATTAATTTTGTTCATTCATTAGTGTATGCAATGAAGATCGGGTAAAATATTAGAGCATGCACTTAGGTTATATTAACGCTGTCAGTTTATCGAACACAATCTCATGGATGTCCATATTTGTGAAACTATTGAGGACATCGTATTCCTTGTATAAAGCTCCTCCACATACAATAGTTGTCACCATATCCTGAACTCTAGGTCATACATAGAGTATGTGAATTTATAGTAATTGACACCTCTGGGACCGTCAAACAGAGAGCCAGCTCCCCTCCAACAGTTTAATGACGAAATGTTGGAACATGTGAACAGTATGGTATGTGTTGGCTGCAGAGTGGGGGAAGAGAAGGGAGTTTGCTAATGAGCTATCACTGGCCGAATTGGACTATGTCTTATCAAAGGGGCAGATCATGGTGGCCAGAAAAGTCTGTCCGATTTTTTCAGTGTAATTAACTGGCCCAATTTGACTGCGCCCACAGCACGCTCTCATGCTGACGCTCCACTCGGGAAAGCGAAAGCTCCCCTGTAGGTAACGCGCAAAGGAGTTTAGCGTTGAGTGCTACACACAGAACAAGGAAGGCACCCCTGTAGGTAACGTGCAAAGGAGTTTAGCGTTGAGCGCCTCACACAGGAACGGGAATGCTGCCCGGCAGGCAGTGTGTGAAGGTGTTTAACGCTGATTGTTGCACTTAGGAACAAGAAAGCCTCACTGTCAGCGGGGCGTGAAGAAGTTTTCCAACGAGGGCTGTCCTGATAAGGGAGAAGGACGCTCCTCAGCCAAGAAGTTAAAGCAGGAAATCTTGACCGAGATGCTTTCATAAATATCGAATAACTGGTGTGTGTTATGATGATCCATTTTTCAGTGATTGCCTTTAAGTTAGAGAACGTAGAACTTGCAATTCTAACTGAAATGTAAACAGTGTTCTATAATCATTTGGATGAAATGAAAACATAACAACCTTTCTCCTTAAGACTCTCATTATAAACATACTGGGAAATGTGTGGTTTATGAACAAGCGAGATTTTCTAATTTCATAAATGTCTATAATTTATACGAAGTATGCGATTTTCAGATACTGTTGCTGTAGGAAAATACGCCCCATAATTGCTGTCCACTTCACATCTTAGCCGATGTGACGCCTGTTTAGTGTCATTTTAATATTCTGAGATCTTCCCTTTATCATTCTGCAAGGAATTCAGAAACAGTAAATCAAAGGAATGTGTACTCAAATCGTATAATTTCATAAATTAGCGGTGACGAATTGCATTCGAATTGCATAAATACCAATTTTTGTAAGAAGTGTGCAATTTGCAGATACTGATGCTCTAACATGCTGCAATTATGAGTTGTCGTTATTTTACAGGTTTTTCTTCTGCATTCTAATTTCATAAATATCGATCATTTCGCATGGTTTTCAGAAACAGCAAATCAATGGATTGAGTAGTCTAAATCGTATAACCAGCGTCTAAAACCTTAGAACTATTAAACATTAATTCTTTAACAGGTTTTTTTCTAGCATTTCCCAAGATTTTCAGAATTACTAAATCAATGGATTGAGTACTCAAATCGTATAATTTCAATTGCAATTCTGACTGAAATATATCGAATAACCGGTGAGTGTTACGGCTAAGTTCTCAATCAATGGACTCAGCACAGAAATGGAATCAACAGTGACGAATTGCATTTTAATTTCATAAATATCATGGAAAGAAACCAGCTACAGCACGCTCTCATGCTGACGCTCCACTCGGGAAAGCGAAAGCACCCCTGTAGGTAACGTGCAAAGGATTTTATCATTGAGCGCTACACACAGGACAAGGAAAGCACCGCTGTAGGTAACGTGCAAAGGAGTTTATCGCTGTTCGATGCACTTAGGAACAAGGAAGCCTCAGTGGAAGCGGGGCGAGAAGAAGTATGCCAACGAGGGCTGTCCTCATAAGGGGGAAGAGGCTTCCCAGCCAACAAGATAAAGCAGGAATCTTGACCAAGATGCTTTCATAAGTATCGAATAACTGGTGAGTGTTATGATGATAGAATTTTCAGTAATTGCCTTCATAAGTTAGAGAACGTACAGCTTGGAATTCTAACTGAAATGCAAATGGCGTTCTATCATCATTTGGTTAAAATAATAAGTCACTCATTATAAACCTATTGGGGAAAGTATGACTTAAGAACATGCGAGATTTCTCGCACGGGTCCGCTAGTATTCTTTATTGATACATGTTCTTCCAATTCGCCTTTCAATCTTCTGTTATTTGTCGGCTTTAGAATGTTCATTTAGATTGAATAATGTTTCTGCTGCATATGTGGCTTCCGGTTTTATGACTGTATTGTAATGTTTAATTTTTGCATTAATTGATAAGCATTTCTTTCTGTACGTTTCCCATGTTAATTTTTGTGCCCTAGATAAATTGTTGGTTCTTATTTGAATTGATGTTTCTCATTTAAGTTGTTTGTTATTAACTCTCCTAGATATTTGAATCGTGTTACAATTTTACTTTTTGTATCATTAATTTGTATTTCCTTTAATGGTGTTGGTTTTTGTGGCATGCTTTCTGTTTTTTCAAATGATATATTAAGGCCAATTTTATTTGCAATGGTCTGAAGCTCTGATATCTGTGTTTTGGCTTCCTCTAAATCTTTTTCCAATAATGCCATGTCGTCTGAAAAACCAAGACAGTTTGTTTGAATTTTTCTCCCTATTTTTAGATTTGGAGGGCATTTCTTAGACCATTCTCGCATTACCATTTCCAATGCACAATTAAGCAGTAATGGTGATGAGCCATCACCCTGTCGTAAACCGGTTGTGACCTCAAATGGGTCAGAAAATTTACCGCTGAATTCAACTTTTGATTGGGTGCCTGTGTCAGTTTTATGAGATTTGTCAATTTGGGGTGTAATCCCATGTGTCTTAGAATTTTTAATAAAGATTCTCAATGAATACAATCATATGCTTTTTTGAAGTCGATAAATGTTATCACCATATCTCTATTCCTTTTTCTAATATAATCCATTATCAGTTTTAGGCTCATGATTTGACCTGGGCAACTTCTCCAGGGTCTGCAACCTCCTTGATATTCTCCTAATTTATTTTCAAGTTGTACTTTAATTCTATTGAGAAGAATTCGAGAGAAATTTTTTTGTTCTTTACAATAAAGCTTAATATTTATTTCCACTCACCGTTTAAATTTCTTATTTTTCTAACTGCATTTTGAAAAATTATTGTAAAAACCAATATTAAATGTTATTTTGTTTAAACGTAAAATAAAATTTAATATTTAATTACATTGTAAGGATATCTATTTTATTACTATATGTCATTTTTATTACAATTTTTATCATAAACATTTCACTTCAAGTTTAGATTTCAGTACATCTATATTATTTTATTTTAATTCTTAATTGGTTTCATTTAATTTGAGCTGAAAAAGATCTCAATGTGAGGTCGAAACATGTGCGATATATAAAATATATATTTGTGTAAGTATTGATTGACGTATAATTTAAACTTTTAATTAATGGCTAAGGTAGGAATCTAACCTCCCTCTTCTCAGTTTTGTCTAACGAGGCTGAGTGAACCCCGTTCCAGCCCTCAGACCGGAACTAAATTTCTTGGCAGAGCCGGGAATCGAACCTGGGCTTCCACGGTGACAGACAAGAATGCTAGCCACTACGCATCGTAGTGGACATCACACAAGTAACTTGCGTAGTTACGTTTCCGAAGTAATTTACCCAACACTGAGACAAAGTAATGCCTAGTGGCGGATCCAGACCTTGTGGGGTTCTGGGCGATATGGTAAGATGGGGCCCACAACAATAGGAAATTTAAAAAATATCAAATCAAATGGAAAATACACACATCAAAAAAAGTTTTGCATCACCTCGGTTCCCAGATCTCCGGCATATAGACGTTGACTGTGTATATTGTATCCAAGATACAGTCCCTTTGACTGTTCATAGATGTCACTAAAACTGCTCAAAGATGTAAACAACCATGCATGAGCAGGGCCTATTAGACGGAGGGGGTACGACAGCCGATCAGTTCCAGTCATTCCACCAGGACGAAGGTACGCTGCTCATGTTGTCTGTAGTTCTACCATGCCTAGAAGGTCAATACCGCAGTTCGATCGCGTCCGCATTGTTACTTTGTGTCAAGAAGGGCTCTCAACAAGGGAAGTTTCCAGGCGTCTCAGAGTGAACCAAAGCGATGTTGTTCGGACATGGAGGAGGTACAGAGATACAGGAACTGTCGATGACAGGCCTCGCTCAGGCCGCCCAAGGGCTACTACTGTAGTGGATGACCGCTACTTACGGATTGCCGCTCGGAGGAACCCTGACAGCAATGCCACCATGTTGAATAATGCGTTTCGTTCAGCCACAGGACGTCGTGTTTCAACTCAAACTGAGCGCAATAGGCTGCATGATGCGCAACTTCACTCCCGACGTCCATGGTGAGGTCCAGCTTTGCAACCCCGACACCATGCAGCGCGGTACAGATGGGCCCAACAACATGCTGAATGGACCCCACGGAATTGGCATCACGTTCTCTTCACCGATGAGTGTCGCATATGCCTTCAACCAGACAATCGTCGGAGACGTATTTGGAGGCACCCTGGTCAGGCTGAACGTCTTAGACACACTGTCCAGCGAGTGCAGCAAGGTGGTGGTTCCCTGATGTTTTGGGGTGGCATTATGTGGGGCCGACGTACGCCACTGGTGGTCATGGAAGGCTCCGAAACGGCTTTACGATACCTGAATGACATCCTCCGACCCATAGTGCAACCATATCGGCAGAATATTGGAGAGGCATTTGTCTTCATGGACGACAATTCTCGACCTCATCGTGCACATCTTGTGAATGCGTTCCTTCAAGATAACGACATCGCTCGACTACAGTGGCCAGCATGTTCGCCAGACATGAACCCTATCTAACATGCCTGGGATATGTTGAAAAGGGCTGTTTATGGACGTCTTGACCCACCAACCACTCTGAGAGATTTACGCCGAATTGTCGTTGAGGAGTGGGACAATTTGGACCAACAGTGTCTTGATGAACTTGTGGATAGTATGCCACGGCGAATACAGGCATGCATCAATGCAAGAGGACGTGCTACTGGGTATTAGAGGTAGTGGTGTGTACTGCAATCTGGACCACAAATGCTGAAAGTCTAGCTGTATGATGGTACAACATGCAATGTGTGGGTCTCATGAGCAATAAAACGAGCTGAAATGTTGTTTGTGTTGATCTCTATTCCCTTGTATTTAACGGTTCCGGAACTCTTGGAACCGAGGTGATGCAAAACTTTTTTTGATGTGTGTAGTTTTGTAATAATAATAAAATAAAGAGTATCCATAATGTTGAATTTTGGGCTTATGCCGTGTTTTATTATATCAAATTCGACGCGTTTCGAAAGAAACCATGTCCTACTTCGTCAGGAGTAATTCGAAATACGACAAATGATTGCTAAGAAAAATCAACAAAGAACCTACAAAAGGTGCCCAAAGATGGACGCCATTATAGTTCCATGTTAGGGACAACGAAAAGCCTCAGTGTATTACTTTCTCAGTGAATCCTGGCTACCTATTATCAGAACCCTGAGATAGTAATACACTGCTGCTTTTCGTTGTCCCTAACATGGGGCCATAATGGCGTCCATCTTTGGGCACCTTTTATAGGCTCTTTGTTGCTTTCCCTTAGCAATCATTTGTCGTATTTTGGATTATTCCTGATGAAGAAAGGCATGGTTTCTTTCGAAACTCGTCAAATTTGATATAATAAAACACGGCATAAGCCCAAAATTCAACATTATGAATAGTGTCACGGGCCGTGAAAATCTAAATTATAATAAAATAAAGAATAGTTAGAATATTTGAAAACACTACAGTACATTTTTTTAATAATATGAATGAAACCTTTATGTCCCCTTGAAGAAGATTATGCAAACTATGAAATATTAAAATATTACTTTGCGTTTTTTTCCCCGGCTGAAGTCTTCTATCATTTCACTGAAATCTAATCTTGCTAAACGGTCACGGGAGGTCATAGCTGCACTGAAAAAAGAATATGAATTATAAATTAGTTTGAAAAGTTTGAAAAGTATAATTAATTAATCAATTAAATTGAAAACAATCCATGGCGCGGGGCCTCCGGGGGGGGGGGGGGGAGTGTCTCCCTCCTTGCTCTCCCCTAAATCCGCCCCTGGTAATGCCTGTGCTCTATTTTAATTAGTTTCTGGTGTATTCAATAAAATATTACTTTAGGCAGCTTAAAAGGTAGGCAAACCTCCTGATCCAACCACAGTCGTATTCTCCGGCTGCGTTTATTGGAAAACAGGTACGACATCTAAATGTTGTAGAAATTTGTGGTCAAGCACTTGGTATTAGGGAGGAGAAGATCCCCTGTGCTAGCACATGCATTACAATCCAATGTCGTTAAGAGCAGAGCAAAGGCAGCGCAGCGGTGAGGGAGTGGAGAGAGATTGTGGGATGCTGAGCAGGTAGATCGGAGGATCACAGCTGGACCACATGGCCACTACCGGCTTATGTCCAGCTTACAGCTTAAACAACTCGATAGATATAGCCTATACTTCATTGTGAGTTTGCACTCCCCAGATACTCGAGCAGTTACGTAATCGCCCAAACCCGTTAATATATTCAAGACTTCTCGCATAATTTATTTATTTACTTGTTTTTTAATTCATTTATTTATTTCTTCTTATTTCTCCGTTAGGGTCTTCTGAGGACCACGAACCAATTTCAATGTTTAGTCCTTCGTTGTTCTTTCTTCTTCCTCCAGTGCTCCTTCATCTTTTCGCTGTGTGTCTTCTTTCTCTCTTCCGACCATTTTGAGCCTGTTTTCTTATATTGCCTTCCTTGGAGTCCTTCCATTCCCAATAACTTTTTTTTGAAAATTTCTCTCTCTAGTGCATCTTCTTCTCTTACATGGTGTTTTTTTTTTTCTAAATCTTTCTTTACTTCTTGAAACCAGGATGTTGTCGATTTCTTATTTATTTATTTTTATTTATTTATTTAATTAAATTATTATTTATTCATCTATCTATTTGTATATTTATTTGTTTGTTTATTTATGTTTCATTTATTTATTTATTTTAATTTTTTAGCCAACATAGGACTACATTAGTCAGGTTTATGGAGGTTTTTCTTCTTTTTGTCAGCCCAATATTTCTTCATCCTTTCTGAGCGTAATTTTCTTTCTGCTTCAGGAATGACTCTTCCTATTCTCTGCTTGTTGATTTTGTCTGTAGTCTAGTGTGTTTGTCCTTCAGAATCTTGAGTGTGTCTGTCTTGTATTTTAAATCTTCTATTATAATATGTAACTCTCTCATGTCTTCTTTAAGTTCTGTGATCCATATAATATTGTTCTTACTCTTACTCATCCATAATTTTTCTATTATTTTTCTACTGATTCTATTTTCTGGTGACCGTATTAGATGCCCTAAGAATGATATTCGTTTCTTTTTCATTGTGCTTGTCACTGGTTCTATTTCTTTATAAACTGTTCCGTTGGAAGCTAGTCTCCAGACCCCATTTACTTGATAACTTTTATTTAAACAGGTTCTCACTATTCTCCTTTCTAACTTGAGTACTCTATCTATTGCAACTGTGTTTGTTGTCTTGAATAATGTTTCACATGCATATGTAATTTGTGGCTGGGTGACTGTTTTGTAGTGCTTCAATTTGGTTGCTATCGAGAGACATTTTTTATTATATGTATTCTTGGTAACATGCTGTGCTCTAACCAGTTTATCTATTCTATTTTGCCATGCTGGTTTCTCGTTCAGGTTGTAAGTGATTACTTCACCTAAGTATTAAAATTTTTCTACAATTTTTATTTCTTGGTCTCCCAGCTTAATTTTGTTTGCAAGCGGAGGTTGAGTTAGCATAACTTCTGTTTTTTTTCAAATGAAATTTTCAAAACAATAGTTTGAGCTATTTCCTGTATATATTTTATTTGCAGGTTTTTTTTTCCTGAATATCATTGGCCAGAGGAGCTAGATCATCAGCAAATCCTAGACAGTTCAGATGTATGTTGTCTTTCTGGGTTCCAATTTTTATATTTTTCGAGTTGATCTTGTACCATTCCCTCATAACGTACTCCAGCGCACAATTAAAAAGAAGAGGTGATAATCCGTCACCCTGTCTCAAACCAGTTGTTACCAAAAATGGTTCAGAAAGTTCTCCTATGAACTTAATTTTAGAAATTGTATTCGTTAGAGTAAGTTCTATCAATTTGATGAGCTTTGGGTGAAGTCCGAAATGTCTTAAATTTTTTAATAATTATGGTCTGTGGAAGGAGTCATAATAAGCTTTCTTGAAATCTATAAATGTTGTTGAAAGGGGCTAGTTTCGTTTTCTGTAATATGCCATGATTAGCTTTAAAGTTATTATTTGTTCAGCGCAGCTTCTCCATGGTCTGAAGCCTCCCTGGTATTCACCTAACTCTTGATCTAGTTGATCTTTAATCCGATTATATAGTATCTTAGAAAAAATCTTATAAGTGATATCCAGAATGGAAATACCTCTATAGTTGTCTGGATTACTTCTGTCACCTTTCTTATGAATTGGGTTAATTATAGCTGTGGTCCATTGTTCTGGGAATTTTTCTGATATCCAAATCTTTTGTAATACCATATGGAGGGACGTCTGAGTCGAACTGCCGGCGTATTTTCACATCTCTGCAAAAACCTGGTCTTCACCACACGCTTTGTAGTTCTTCATTTCCTTAAGTGCTGTTTCAACTTCTTTCGCTGTAGGTGGGTTTATGTTTTCTGGTTTAGTTTTTATTGGGGTATGTGTATCAATGAATAAAATCTTTTCAGGTTCATCATTGTTCAAGAGCTTGTTAAATGCTTCCGCCATGATTTCTACATTTTCCTTATTGTTATGCGCTATTTTTCCATTTTTATTTTTCAACAATAATGTGGGGGAGCTGTATTTTTGCAATTGCTTATCAAAGGCTTATCTCTAGAATTGGTTTTGTAATTATGTTCCTCAATAGAGTTTATTAAATCTTTTTGATATTTTCTCTTTATCCTTCTAATAGTTTGGGTGAATTCTTTTCTGACATTCTTGAGGTTAGTGGCGTTCTCTTCTGTTCTGTGGGCTTGAAATTTCAACCAAGCTTGATGTCTTTCTTCATGCATTCTATCACAATCAGTGTTCCACCAGGCATGTTTTTTCTTTGGATTTAATGGAGCTAGATCTTCTGCGTTCTGTTTAAGTATTGGTATTAGTTCATCTAAATTGTCTGTTAGTCTTGTAGTTCCTGTTCTTTGCCGGTACTGGTCATTCTGGATTAACTGATGAGCGTCGTATGTCCTTTTCCCTCCAATTGTATTTTGTCTTTTTCTTCTTAACGGAGCAAATTTGATCTTGATTTTAATTAAGTAATTTATTTATTTATTTATTTGTTGATGATAGACAACAGGACTCAGTGTGCGCCCCAATAATAGTGCACCTACACAGTAAGATACATTTCCTGATATGTCTGCATTAAGTATTAATATCTTAATGTAATTCTTAAAACTAAGAAGTTCACACAGATCAAAATGCATAGTAGTAAAAAGATAATATAAAAACTAAATCTAAATTTGATCTAATGCCAAATATAAAAACAGGTTTTGAAATTATTACATAATAAACTAAAAGGTAACATCAATAACTAGGGAACAGGCCTATCCACATATATACATTGTTGATTCTGTTATGTGTGATAATTTTATTTCAAGTATGAATTAGAGTGACTGGATTATAATTTCCAAGAACGGTCTGATTGAGAGACAGAAATCTAGTTTCGAGTTTACACGAACCGCATCGTTGTAAATACTTCAAAGCCTCCATACAGGTGAATTGTTATCTGAAGTGGTATTGGTTATATCATTTTTGAATGTTATGGTTGATCTTGTAGTTAAGCGAGGGATGTTGAAATTTAGGAGCGATAGGAAAAATGAGTTATCAATTTGACCGTTAATGACTTTATAAAGGAATTTCATATCATTCACTTGCCTTCGAGACACCAAACTAGTCATGCCGAAATTCAACAAAAGTTCACCGTAGGGTACCATGTGTGGGTAATTGCCCATTATTTTGAGGTGTACGTATCTGAGGAATTTCTTTTGAACTTGCTCAATGGACTTAATGCTTGTTTTCTGCCAGGGACTCCATACTTGGCTGGCGTACTCGAGCTTGGATCTCACCATGGCAGTATAAAGGTTTATGCAGGTACTGGTCCTAATGAATGGCTTAGTGTTTCTTTTTATAAACCCTAACATGCGGTAAGCATCCCCGACCGTCTTTTGCACATGATAAGTGAAAGCCAGCTCTCGGTCAAACAGAATCCCTAGATCTTTCTTCTCGCTTACTGTTTTCAATGACGTAGGTCCAATTCCATAAACAAATGTGATTGGGTTCTTCTTACGTGTAAAGGTCATAACAACACACTTCGGTACGTTTAAGTATAATTTGTTTTCTATACTCCATTTGTGTACATAATTTAGGTCATTTTGTAGTAGAGTGCAGTCATTAGTGGAAGAAATTGATTTAAAAATTTTGAAAAGTCATCTGCATATAAAAGACTATTTGAGTGCAGTATACATCGTGGCAAATCATTTATCATTGCTAGAAAAATCAAAGGTCCAAGGTTCGAACCTTGGGGTATTCCGGAATGAACTATTTATTCCTTTGAGACAATTTTCTGGAACAAAACAAATTGTTTCCTGTCTCTGAGGTAGGAGATGAATAATTTGAGTAATGGGTGGGAAAATCCCAAAATACATATTTTTTTAAGAAGGATATCGTGATTTATTGTGTCGAAAGCTTTCTCGAAATCTGTAAATATGACATCCATCTGCCCTCCTTTTTCTAACTCTTTAGATATAATTTGAGTAAAATTAATTGCATTCGTCACTGTAGATTTCCTGGATAGGAAACCATGTTGGTTATCTGTTACGAGTGGTCTGAGAAATACTGATATTCTTCCGTGCAATATGAATTCAAATACCTTGGCTACTGCAGATAAAATAGATATAGGACGGTAGTTATTAATTAGTGATGGATCTCCCGATTTTAGTATAGGGCAGACGCGAGTGATTTTCCAGGCGTCAGGGAACGTACAAGTTTCTATGGCTAAGTTAAATATAAGGTGTAACGGGTCCCTGAGACTTTCAGCACATCCCTTTAACTACATACGGTGGAATATTATCAGGACCAGCCGACGACTTAGGTTTTAATTTTTTAAATGCCATTTCTATCTCTTCCTTTGAGACAAGGTTTATGTGAAGGGTGTTGGGAGTATTCGAATTGCAGGCTGGGACTTTGTATTGGGCTGACTGAGAGTCATACACTGATTTGAAATATGACGCGAAACCTTCAACAATGGAATCACCCCTGTCCAATTCTTCATTATTATATTTAAAAGTGTCGCATGAGTTCCTAATTTTTTCTTGTTTTTAATAAACGTCCAAAATTTCTTTGAATCCCTGCTAATGTTTTGTTCAATATTATGGATATATTTCTTATAAGATAATTTAATGTCCTTTTTAATTTCTGACCTTAATTCTTCAAAACGTAGTCTATGATGATCTGAGCAATATTTTATCTTCCTATGGTGTTCCTTCTCCTTCAATTTACTCTTTGTTTCCTTAGAGAACCAGACAGGATATTTTCTGCCCGTTTGTCGATTACATATAGGAACGGTTTCGCCAAGTACTGTGTTAAAAATCTGATAAAACAGGTCTACTGCAGTATTTACATCAGTGCACTCGTATATTTGACCCCAGGCACTATTCCTCAACCGAGTGTACATTTGCTCAAAATCGGCTTCCCGGAAGTTATAGGTATCATTAGGCTGGATAATTACTTGGTTTCGACATATAGTTAGAGATATTTCCACATCCAGAGCTGGGTGATGGCGATCCAGCGGTAAGAGTGGGTCTGTGTTTTCCGTTACATTTATGTTGGGTTTGTTGGATAGAACTAAGTCCAGCGTCCTCCCGTTACTGTTTAGTACTAAAGTAATGATCTAAGCCAGTGTCGGTTCTTCTTAGTACTTTGACATTGTGGATTTCTTTGTGATAGAATTTGTCCATACATACATGGTCTAGCTGAAATTCTCATTTTGTCCAATCAGAATGTTTCCAAGTTTTGAGTTGGTGTGGTTTTCTTTTAAAATAAGTAGATTTGGAGATTAGTCCATGGGTTCTGAGAATTTCTACGAGTCTTTGGCCATTTCTATTAGTATATTTTTGAGGAGCCCACTTTCCTACTACATCTCGATACTTCTTTTCTTTACCCAGTTGAGCGTTGAAGTCCCATATAAGGATTTTGATGTTATAAATATTTATTTTATTCATAGTCTGATCCAGGAGATCCCAGAAATTATCGACTTCTTGCAGAGTTTTGGTTAGAATTTTTTTTTTCATTTGTAGAGGCATGAGCATTAATGATGGTGTAAATTTTGTTTGTGGCTTTTAAAGTTAGAATTGCAATTCTTGGTGAGATGGCTTTAAAATCAATTATGAAATCTATTATTTTCAGACTTACTATAAATCCTGTACCAAATTGGGGGCAATGTTTCATGACTCTTTGTCCTGGATTCCCATTGTACACTCTATAACCCTGAGATTCAAACGGATCTTCTGTTAAATTTCTCATTTCTTGGAGTCCTACCAGAAGAATATTCTGCCTATCTAACTCATCTGTGAAGTTCTTGAGCTTTCCGGTTGTCAGTAAAGAGTTCATGTTGTGCGTCGCAATGTAGTTAATATGCTTATGTTTGATTCTTTGTTTCTGGGCTTGGTTGTATGCATTTGAATGCTTAAATTCATTCTTGTCTTTTAGGCGACTACCTACCGAGTCCGATGTAGTCCCCTCCATCCTTAAGTAGTTGGACGGTGGAATTCCTTTACTACTTAAAGACTTTTCCATATCTGACTGTCGAAGGTTATCAACCTTAAGTGGAGCAAGCTCCGAATGGCAACTGCGGTTGTTAGCCGCAGAGGACAACCCCAGATGTTCAGGGTTCTGGATATCAATTGGTGTCTTTTCTCTTAGTTTCTTAGCAAGTCTGGCAGTTTTAGAACAAGCCCCTTCTGGCTCCGAAGAATCAGATGAATTGGACGACAGTAATCGTAATGCGAGGCCTATAACACAGTAAAATTAAAGTACTCGATTTCAATAGCTAATGTAGATCGGTGTGGATTATGCTGCGTTTTTTTTTTCTTTTTCACTGACAAAAGCATAACCTTAAAATTCACTTTCGAGTGCCTTGGTTTTGCTTGACACGAACTAATGATGCCACTATTAACTTACAAGCAGCAAGTTCATACTGTAAAATTCGTGGAAACAGTCTCCACCACAATTCACAAAAAAAGCAAAATGATCACCACACAAAAGTAGTGACAAAAGTTAACGACGAGATAACAACATGTTTCATTTATTTATCTTTTTTTTAAAACCTAGTTTCTTTCCTTCTTTCTTTCTTTCTTTCTTTCTTTCTTTCTTTCTTCCTTCCTTCCTTCATCTATCTATTTTATTTATATATTTGTTTATTTATTTATTATTCATCTATTTGATTATTTATTTGTGTATTTATTTATTTGGTTGGTTTTGTTTTTGGTAAATTTTATTATTTTAGTAATTTTTTATTTGTAGTTTAATTTCATTTTATTTTATTTATTTATTTATTTATTTATTTATTTATTAATGTATTTTATTTTGTGTTTGTTAATTTATTTGTTTATTTTTAGTTTCATTGTTTCTTTCTTTACCTACGAGGCGTGTTTAAGTAGGCTACGGTATTTCCTGAAATTGTTTTCAAAGGAGTACAACATCATTGTACTATATTACAGCAGTTTCTTTGATTTTTTTCCACATAGTCATCTCCATTATTAAGGGACCTCCTTGTGGTGTAGTGGCTAGCATCTTGACTGTTGTCCCAGAGGTCTGGGTTTGGTTACCAACATTGTCAGGATATTTAATTCTGGTCTGATGGGGGTGGAACGGGGAACATTCAGCCTAGTAAGGGAAAGCTGAGGGTTCGATTCCAATCTGGACCATTTTGGAAGTAGTTTTCCATGGTTTCTCCACTTCTATTCCAGCCAAATGCCGGGATGATTCCTAACTTAATGCCTCGGCTGCCTCCTTACCAATCCTCACCTAACATTACGAATATTCTCACTACTACAGACAGAACCTCTCATAATTTAGTAGCTAACATTCTAGGCCCCGGAGGTCTAGGTTTGATTCCTGATATTGTCAAGTAATGTAATTTAATTCCTGTCTGAAGACTGGAACACTGCTACAGACAGAACAATAACACAGATTAAAACATAAAATAATAAAAATAATAATATATTCTTCGACAGCTTCATCCACTGCTTCGGTGTTTGCCTACGTAGTATAGCCATGATGACCGCCAACCTTCAATAAAAGACGGCACGGCAAGAAGAAGATATATATATGCATCCAAGTGCACGGGGCTAAATGCCGCAAGGCCTATATCAATCTACAACAGCGCTTCCAACTACGCCATGACAGTCGGAGAGGGCAAACATCGAAGCAGTGGATGAAGCTGTCACATTGTATCGAGTTTAATCACATATATCGCTGCCTCAACAGCTTTAGAATTTCGTTCCATTCTCCTGAGGACACTTGATAGTCCGTCCACTTCACTGTGCATACTTGTTATGTCCCGCCTAACACAGAGGCTAGGGACACCTGGTTGCCATGGTGATGAGTTGGAAGAGCAAAGACGAGAGAGTATTTGCTACCTCCAATCTTGATTGCAAGCGTTGTAATTGTATTGCCTTGTCGGCATAGCAGTGAAGAGGGCTCTTGTCGTGAGTTCGAGCCTCGTTCATACAAGGCCTTCTCAGTAATCATATAGGACTCTTGACAAAGTTGAAGGCGTTGTAGCAATCAGCGCACTACAAAGTACTTGTATGTCCTTTGTATAAGACTACACAATAGTAAGGACTCCTGAAATTGATGGCCATCGTATGTGAAAAGGCTTGATGGTCTCTATCTGCCATGTTCAGGTTATGGTGATACTTCAAGTTGTATTAGTCGTGGACGAGATGAATTTGGCTGTTAGGTTCCAGAACGTACGAACATTTTAATCAAATGGTAGGTTTACACAAAATAATTCTAATTACTGGAATTTGTAAAAAAAAAACTAACCTGAAATAAATTACATGGTGATTAATGTACAGGGTGTCAGAAAATAAGAGGTTCAAAATCAAACCAGGCACGGGGGTGGGTATGGGGAGCAATATGAGTTCAGATACCTGCGGGCGCAAACCAACCATTAAGCCCCTGTGAGCATTTGTAATCACGAGGAAACTTGGCAACGTCGTGCAATGAACAGCATCGAGTGCAGCGTCTACACTCTCGTGTGTTTCGAGCTGAGCATCTGCCCTGTGGTACTCGTAGCTCAGTGAACAAAGCGCTCTTGTGTTAACTTTTTTTCTTTAGACTTCACCTTTCAACCATCCCCCCAGGCAAAAATCCAAAGAGGTAAGGTTCGGGGACTTTGGTGGCCAAGAAACGTGCCCATAGCAACCGGTGTGCCAACACACGAAACAACAACTGCCCTGGTTACATACCAACAGCTGTATCTCGGTATGCAATACAAATAGGACACATGTTATATGGATTTTTTTATTGCAATTCATCTATACTACCACCTCCTAAAATATTTACTATTCCCCCTGAAACACCTGTATATATTAATCTCATGTAATTTATTCCAGGAACCAATTGTTACACATATTCCAGCAATTGGACTAATTTTGTGTTGACCAACTCAAAGTTACAAAATCAATTTCTTGTAATAATTGAGATAAATTGGATAGAAATGGAGAAACCACGGAAATCCTCTTTTAGAAGGGTTCATGTGAGAATCACAACCACATCTTCTCAGTTTTGCCCCACGAGGCTGAGTGAGGCGCGGATTCAAGGTGGGGGGTCACGGGGATCATGAACCCCCCCCAACGGAGACCAAATTTTTTTTGCAAACTCAAGAAACGAAAACACAATAACCAGACAAATTATACTTAACGAATTTTAACTGGAAAAAAGTTTTTTTCATTTTATTCAATATTGACAATATCTTTATTGCAATTATTGTGTTCTGTTAGAACTGTACATATTTACAACTTCATACCTGTTATATAAAAACGATTATTTATATAACAAAATCAGCTCGTCTATTTTGTTTAGCAAACCTTGTGATTACCGAATCGATGTTTATAGTGATGTCACGATGAATGTGCACCAATGTACGGATAGGAATTTGGGGCTTTTTTCGCACCAAAAAATTTTGCCGACGTCCAAACTGCAAGCTTGGTTGGCAATTTAAGCTGTGACTTTCTCCCTTTGTCGATGCAATCTCGACTGGCCAAAACTGTATCGTACCTTGATATTTTTCTCGAAGCTCGATGTAAAAGTCGCAAAACACGCCGTTGCAATATGTATGAATATTTTTGGTGCGCTAAACGCATTAAATTTCTATCCATGTAGCTTGCAAAAAATTTGACTGTTTTTGTACGTTTGGTTATTTTGTGATTGCGTTTTTAGTTATACCATTTTTTTTAACAATTTCGATTCTCTGAACCCCCCTCCAAAGCCAAACTCTAGATCCGCACGTGGGCTGAGTGTACCCAGTTCCAGCCCTCAGACCAGAATAAAATGTCTTGGCATAGCCGGTGGTCACCTTATTATGTGTCCTTCTAAGGCAGGTACCTTAATTTTCAAACGCCTTGTATTAGGAAAAAGGAGTAGTTTGCTCTCTAACTTGGGGAGCACTCTACTGAGATTTCACTAAGGGGTGCACGACGCGCGATTTGATAAATGTATCGGCAGCAAAGGGGGTATCAATTTCCAAGATGGGGAGATAAAGAGAGATTTAGTGAGAAGCACAGGGCTTTAGAGAAAAGTGCTGGGCCAATCCCACTTAGTGCGCTAAACGTGGGCATTTCTCCGCCTTCACAGCTCAACTGAACCCGCCTCAAATCATTTATTTAGCGATACTTCATTCTGTGAGCTACCGGTACATTCCCAGGGAGTTGGTCACTACTACGTCTGACCTGAGTCGCTTCCAATAGAATGTGAGTTCCAAATTGAATAAAGTGATTATTAGGGCTCGGATTTTGAAGTAAATAAATATTTTTTTATGTAAGTTAAATACATATTTTGAACATTTCTTCTATAATTTCATAAATTCCTGCTTTTCACATATTAGCGCATAAAAAGACCTAATATTTACGTTTTTTTAAGTTGATACGTGCTACCACTAGTGGCACGATAGTTAATTGGATTACAGTGGGAAAAAGCACAACACAAATAGTGCTTTAAAGAAATATTACCTTTATTGTAGGTCTAGAAAGTTACAACACACAATAAGAATGTAGGAACAATTAGCTGTCTTACAGAAGCTTCCTCCTTTATGGAGCACACTCACCTCTACTATAATTTCATAAGTTCCTGCTTTTCACGTATTAGCGCATAAGAAGACCTAATATTTACATTTTTAAAGTCAGTTTATTGCATTTTTGTTCAGTGTTACTTAAACGGGAATGAACCAGTGTGCTATCTTATCTAACTAGCTATCTAATGTCAGCTTGCCGCTGTGTTATTCTTAACTTGTCGCCCCGTGCCACTCACTGTGGAAGCCGGGGATTTCCTTGTCCATGGCCATATTGCACCCTAGCTACCTGGAACCAGAGTCACTCACATGCAGTTCTATTTCGGTCACTGAGGAGTGTAAGGCAGTTCTACGATGCGTAAAGTAAAAGCAACTACAAGTTATCGTCTGCAGCAGTATGTTGCAGAATTTAAAGATAATTTTACTTCTGATGGGGGCATTCTGTTCTGCCAACCACGAGGGAAAGCAATCAAGGCTGAGCAGCGATCTCAAGATACACAACACCTCAAGGGTAAGAAACATATTGGCGCAGTTTCGCGCCTTCAGAACAAGTGTTTTGCGATAATCGTCGGTCATTTGTGATGGACAACCTGAAGATGTGTCTCGTTGTGTATTGTAATTCTTCAGCAGTCCGTGAGACAGCATACATTGCATTAGTGAGTACTGCATATTGTTTATATTCACATTAATAATCTAAATTATAATTAATTATTTTTCCTCTTTTGTCACATATTTCAGGCATTTTTAATACATAAAAAATAAATGTTTTCCCGATTTTAGCACCTGAAATTCCAAGCCCTAGTGATTATTAATATTGCAATCGCATTCATTTCACCACTTAAGTAGGACAAATCAACATATCGTCGGCTTGTTTGCAAGACGGTATGACAACTTCTTTTAGGTGGCACATTAAGAAACGAGCGAACAATGGAACAGGTCTCCAAGATGACGGCCTTCTGCATGGTGATATGTAGACCAGGATGTATTCCCAATAATGCAAGTTTGCGATCCAATGATTTAGGGATGAAGCCGGTTGAAGAAATGACTATGGGCAGACCCACTACACATTCCTGTCTCCACATTTGCCGTATTTCCTCAGCCAAGGGCAGATATTTGGTGATCTTATCACAGCAGGTTTGTTGCAGATTATGGGAATTGGGCACTGCAATATCAATTAGGAAGATTCTCTTCTGCACCTTGTCCACAAGAACGATATCTGGCCGGTTTGCTGGTATGATTTTATCAGTAATAACTGATCGGTCCCATAAC
Organism: Meconema thalassinum; assembly: GCA_946902985.2. Classification (NCBI taxonomy): domain Eukaryota; kingdom Metazoa; phylum Arthropoda; class Insecta; order Orthoptera; family Tettigoniidae; genus Meconema; species Meconema thalassinum. Next base: position 90,833,962 of record OX336399.1, read on the forward strand.
AAATTGCGACTAGGATTTTCCAAAGCGGTGTCAGGAACGTACTGATAGTAAGGCAAGTATTTTCAGACAATAAGTGCTTTTGAGCAAAGTGTAGGTGCATTATTTGGCCACTTGGTTGTGCCTTTTCATGTAATCAGTACAGGAGATTTCTTGGCAGCCTCCTGTGATATGTTGAATTGTTTCCGGTTCTAGTTGGCATCTTCGGCAATTATCATCCTGAATATTTGCCTTAAGGACACCACGTACTCTTGCATGATGAAAAAATCGATTTTTTGATTTTGGAGCCATAAAATTCTTCATTCTTTTCTGAATCCAAATATATATAGTTTTTTGAGGTTTTGATGTTTACAGCTACCTTAAATTCGTTTTTAAAAATTAGCGTCCCATGCTCTGAATAATACACTTTAACTTTGCCAGCTGTTTTCCGTTAATACTCATTTTTCATGTTTAGGTACCAATAACTAGGAAACCATTTAAGATAGAGGGCTATTTTTTTTACATTAACTTGCCTAATGGAGTACTTGAATGTTAACCTATTTTCACGTCCAAAACATAGTAGGCATGGATTGGGAAGAGAAAAAATGATACATATTTTTGAGTAAATTTAAAAAGAAAGAGTTAGGATTTTTTTTCTTGCATTATGTCCCAATAATAATGAAACAAAGTAGTTACTGATATGCCATGATCCATTCCAAGTATGTGAACAAACTTTGAGAGTATTTGATTGAAAAACAACTGAGAAATGTGTACCTGAAGCAACTTAAACAACATTTTTTTGAAAATGTATCTGTCCAAATTTGTATTCATTTCACACATCCTATAAAAGCAAAGTAGCACTACATGGTTAAAAACAGCTCAGAATATACCGCTTCTTATATGTTACAAGAATTATATCTGTATCTTTAGCATAAACCCAGAAAATACTTAGTAAAGTGATGCCACAAAAATAGACTTTTTCATCGTGTAAGAGTAGGTGGTGTCCTTAACTACTGTATATAATTAAGATAGATTTTGGTAGCCACAACTTGATCCTGGATTTCAACCATGAATCCTTCGGTTTCAGTGAATAGGTCCGCATGAGTCAACTAGCTGTTCGACGCATCAATGTCGACATGTTTCTGGTTGAGATCATACGGATGACGACCGTACATTCATTTATTCATTCATTCATTTCGTAACGGCCATCTATGAACCGCGTCATTTCAGCTGTCTCATTCTTCGGGCTTTGATGTTTGCTCAGTACACTCGCATTCGTTCTCGATGAATTCTTCCCTTTCCTAAGTTCAAATCCTACCGGTTTTCATCCTCGGATGCTTGATGTTTTGGTCGGTTGGTTGGTTTCTCAGTTTAGGGTCGGGCGACCACGCGGTCATGTAGGCCCGAGTACTTGGGGTGTGTGTACAATCTGTCTGATAACCGGTGTTAATTGTGAAGAGGCTGCATTAGTGTGTGTGATCTGTAATTCCGGTAAGGACTGCAGACGATCAATTTCAAGTAGTTCCTACTTTGCTACTAAATGCTACCATCAATGACACCTAGCTGTGAACTTGGCTACTAGATGCCACCGCAACCGGCACCTGGCGACGAATGTTGGAACTTATAGAGCGTTCATTAAAACCTACAAATTTAGCTTCACACAATTTTAGTTAGTGGAAGGTTCTTTTACATGCCATAAATCTATTACATGGGCCCGCCGGCTTTACTTCCTCTCCGATGGAAGGCATACTGAAGGATTTTAACGCTCTTAAAATATCCCACAACTTCAGGCGAGTTTGAACCCGCAATCCTGGGCATAGAAGCTCAGCATGCTTCCAACTACGCCACCGAAGCCACCCTTGAAGTTTTCTCTTGAGTGGGATGTGCCCCTGAATGTCGATTGATGTAATCATCACTTCTTTTAGATCTCTATCTAGTTCAATGAACCAGGTCCATATTTTGGTTTACCTCTCCTGCCCTACAACAGAAGCAATCTGTTTAACATAATCTAACCTTTGTCTACCCCATCAGTTCTTGTCCTCAACCCCATCCTTCAATAATCAAGTTTTCTAATCCTGGATGTCTAAGAGTGTGTCCTTCGCAGCCGCCAGAAACATCTCTTCTCTCCCTCTCGTCTTAATACCTTATCATTTGTTACTCTATCTACCCATCTACTATTCATCATTCACCTGTAACACCACATTTCAAATGCTTCAAATCTCCTCTTTTCCGTTGTGTCAACAACCAATGTTTCATTTCCATAGAGTGCCACTCTCCAAAGGCTTTGAAAAATTAGTTCATAAAACCTAAATCTATATCCTTCTAGTGTAAAACAGCTAATCAAATTCATCCTGGCGCAGTCGGCTGGCATTTGAGGGTGCGCAAATGTGAGGGAGCCATGTCAGTAGATTTACTGGCACGTTAAAGATCACCTTCGGGGCAAAATTCCGGTGCCCTGGCGTCTCTAAAAGCCGCAAGGTTTAAAGGGACGTCAAACAAATAACATTATTATTATTATCAAATTCAAAGCATACATAGATACATAGTAATAGTATATATCGAAAAGTAATTGTCTGAGCAGCCCATTGACATTACAAAATTCAGATAAGTATCCAAATAGGATCTTTCAATACATCAATAGTAGACAAATACTATTTGGTAAGTTGTAGTCGGATTTTTAAGAGCGTTAAACATCCCACAGTATGCCTTCCTTCGGAGGGGAAGTAAAGCCGGCGCGGCGGTCCCATGTCATAGATTTATGGCATGTTAAAGAACCTTCCACTAATTACACCTATGTGAAGCTAAATTATAGTTAAACATTTGACAAACGCTCTTAGGTTCCTACGTTCGTCGCCGACTGCGGTGGCGTCTGGTAACCAAGTTCTGAACTAGTAGTCGTTGACGGTAGGAACTACTTGAAAAAAAATGTCTGCAGTCCTCACTTGAATTGAAAACAGAAACACACATTAATTCAGCCACCATAATTAATACTGGTTACCAGACAGGTTCTACACACACCCAAAGTACACGGGGCTACATGACCGCGTTATCGCAGCCCCTAAAGTAAGGAACCAACCAAGCGGTTTACTAACATCACTGTAGAGTACTTGTAGGCCATTTCTGCATATTAGTTTACATTTCTACAGTAGTTTTTTTTTTCATTTCAAATGATCTTGTCGACTTCGGCGTTATGCTTGAGTCTAAAGTTATGCGGGACGGAGACGGTTGTGTTACGGAGACGGAAGTGACGTCATGCAGCCACGCGGGAAGCCTAAGTTAATGGGTAAAGGACGGCGAGTGTGTGACGTCATGCAGCCACGCGGGAAGCCGAAGTTAATGGTTAATGGAGTCTGTTGAAAGAGCCCTCCTGAGCCTTTCTAACATGTGTAGCATTTGTAGCATGCGTCATTTGAAATGATATAACGTCTAGTCTTTCAGACTGACTGTAATTTTGTACTTATTGCTTAAGTGAATCGAAGAAGACTGTTTGTTGATGAAATCGACATTTGTACAATTTGCAACATTAAAATAGGCCTAAACACTTCTTTCTTCGGGTGTTTAATGCCTTAATAATTGTCAGTAATAATTACCACACTTACTAAGTTTCTGACGGGCTTTTATTTATTATATTTTGAATTTGGAGGGCAGCGACTGTGGAATTACTGTAGGTTCTGTAGTGTTTCGTTTGTCTTGTAAATTTGAATCTGATGATGCTCGCTTGACGATCGAAACATGTCATCCATTAGTTCTCTCCTTTTTCAATAGTCCATAACAATATTAGTTAGTTGTTATTGTTGTTGTTGTCGTCGTCGTTTTAAGGGGCAGAACTACGAGGTCATCTGCCCCACCATAACAATATAAATGTACATCTTAATCACATGTAACTTATTTGAGGTTATTTTTTCACATATTCCAGTAATTGAAATTATTTCGTGTTGACCGACTGAAAGTTACAATATCAATCTACTATATAAAGCTCAAATAGCACTCACTCACTCACTGACTGACTGATTCATTCATCACGAAATCTCAGAAACCACCGAACGGATTGGAATGAAATTTGGTATGCAGCTTCCTCAAGGGCCGTAAACGCTCACTAAGAAAGGATTTTTGGATATTCAGGTTCTAAAGGGGTGTTAAGGGGGTAGAGCTGCATTTCATTGACTAGCAATATCTCCCGATTAATTTCATTGGGGGATGTGATACTCGGCATATAAACTCATCATTAAAAATAAGAAGACATGTGTCTGAGGGTTTTTCGATGTGGTGTATATTATGAGGTGGAAGGGGTGAAAAGTGGGGGTTGAAGGATTCCTAACGGAGCGTGTATCCCTTAAACGACATAGGCCAGGAGTTTGGAACTCAGCGGGAAAAAATCAGCATAAAAAATAAGTAAATAGGTGTTTGACCGTTTTTTCATAAATCCAATTTAAGGGGCCCATGGGGAGGGATGAAATTATGGGGGGGGGGACGTAATATGTCTGAGTGTAAAATTATACATGGCCTATGTTGTAGACAATAACACATTACATCTTTTTGGTCTCTTGCTATTTCATCATACGACGAATACTTACGGAGTTATTAATGATTTTGTACTTTTTGGCCGGAATTTTCCAAGTCCCAGGAATGACATAAAAATTGATTCGAATGAAATTTCAAAAAATAGTTTTTTTAATACTTTTATTATATTTTTCACGTCTTTTAGGGTCCAAAACCAACATGAAATTTTGATGTTTTTTTCGTCCCATGCATTTTTGGTTTCAGGTGATAGAATTATTTTACACAAGGACCCATGATTATCTATCTATTTAACTAATGTTATAACAGGATTACAAATGTTATTGCGGGCGAAGCCGCGGGTAACAGCTAGTTTGTTAATAAGGCAACACTGAAAAATGTTAAGTATCAGGGCCGTATTTCTAAATAGGCTAAGTAGGCTGCAGCCTAGAGCGGCATATTTTCAGGGGCGGCAGTTTGGCGATTCATTCAAAAGTTAAATCGAGGTATTTCAGATATTAATAATATTTTCCGTACGAATTTAAGAATACAAGTTACTTAAAATTATGTTTTAGTCCATCTATCGTTTTTCCTGCCTTAGAAGTGCTATGAATTATCTGCGAAGTTGTATTTCTGAAAAACGGTCATTAATTTGCATTGAGGCAAATACAACAAAAACACTTTCATATGAGGACATTAATAACGAGTTTGCCATTAAGAAATCTCGTAAGAAAGCTATGTAAATTTGAACATCAAGATTACGTGCGGTGAGTTGTTTTAGAGAAGTTTGTATATTTTTCAACAAATAAACCCGTAATCAAGGACATTTTGTGTAATTTCATTTCACCGTGTAGGACAACTTAATTCAAATTGAACACAGTTCTTCAATTACGCAAAAGATAGTCATTAGCATTAAAATTTAAAAACAAGATGTTCAGTAAAGAACATATAGCCTACTTTCTACTAAATGTATGAGTATAGTTAAAACTCGTTGTTATTATCAAAGAGTATAATAGAATCATTTCTTGGTTGAAGACCTTAGAAACTATTTACCTCTACCAAACGCCACAACCTAGGAAATAGAAAAAAACTACTACCATCATTGAAGAAAGATAGATAAAAATATCTCAAGAATCTTATGGATCTGGAGACATAATCGACCGGACTGGCTGCGTGACTCAGCGGTAACGTTCTCGCTTGCTGGGCCCTAGGTTGCAGGTTCGTATCCTGGCGCAGTCAGCTGGCATTTGAGGGTGCACAAATGCGAGGGAGCCGTGTCAGTAGATTTACTGGCACGTTAAAGATCCCCTTCGGGCCAAAATTCCGGCACCCTGGCGTATCTAAAAGCAGCAGTAGTTAAAAGGGTCGTAAAACAAATAACATTATTATTATTGTTATTATTACATAATCGACCTGCCGTGGGCAACATCCAACTTTGAGTTGAGGCATGTCTTTACACGTCTGGTTGTGCATGGCTTTCACAACCCTAATTGAATTAACAAATCTTTCCGTGACCCTACAGAGACGTGTGTATACAAACTATGTGGATATTTTCGATTGCTATTTGCCTGAAATAAAAGTATTAATAACCTGAACTAGCACCAGCGGCTAGAATTCAGTTACTATGTGAAATCGTTTTGTTCTTTACTTCAAATAACATTTTCAAATAACGCACAATAGGCTGTTACAAACCCTTTAAAATAAGAAGTAAAAATGGATCATAGTATCATCTTGTCATTCTTCAAATTCGATGCGCATAGAATGCCAATGATATACTATCAATGGAGTCCCATGTAGACCAGTCGTGAGATCTAGTGGAGAAGTATCGAACAATATAATCCTAACAGGGTGAGTGCATTCTAGCGGCCATAAGAAGAAACTTTTCAATAAAATCTGGAAGTTAATAAGTAGGCCGGCGTGCAGTTACCTTTTTGGTTACTAGATGTCTCGAGCAAATCTGCTGGCGAATTATGTTTTAATTAAATATATGTTTTGCACCGTAATATGCACAATATAACGCTTAATTTTAAAACGTCTGAGTCATTACAAAGCAACAAATATGTAAAATTTCAAGCAAAAAACCTAACTCTGATGGGGTTTGAACCATAGGCATATGAATGATAGACCAGCGCTTTACCACGGAGCCATTTGTGCCAACGAACATTGATCTATGTAAAATGACTTACATAGAACTTGTTAGCAAATAATGATTTACACCTAACGATTTCATCAGTGGAGTATATTATTTATATATAAAGCATTTCATACAAAGTTTATTTATTTTGTATCAGTACGCTATATTGCATGCAATACTCAAATTAGTGAAATATAAGTCAGGCACAAGATATCCGCTGCCATCTTGTCTTCTTACCGAGACGGCTCAGCTTTTTAAAATCACTTCTGCACTATAGTATTACAAAATAAACTTTTAATTTCGAACGTGCCTCTTCCTTTAGAACAGTTAAATCGATTCTCGGCTCGATAATCGGAACTGGTGGGTCCCATGATATGGATTATAAAGTTTGCATAATTCGCACGGCCGCCATCCTGAAATGGTACGGCGGATGACCTTGTAGTTGGGTCACAAGACGCGTCCTATATGAAGGTATGTTATTACCAAATTTGGTAGAGATCGGATAATTTGGTTAGTCGCTATTTGGTTTTACTTTTTGAACGTTTGAGTGGCCGCCATTCAGTTTTGGTAAAGATGGCGGCGATATAAAACATGACACTGAGGTGCCCTTTGCTTGTTCTACCTCTGTACCAAATTTCGTTCAATTCGGTTTCACCGTGTTCGAATTGATAGGGGGGACAGACATTCTGAGTACACACACTCACACACACACACACACACAGACTCACACACACACATACACACACACAGACAGACACACAATTTTTGGCCCTGTAGTGATCTCATAAGTCTACTTTCATTTTTTGCAAAAATCGAAAGTAGGCTAATATGTGTAAAATAGTGAACACTGATCTCCAAGAACAAATTAATTAAGTTCGAAACTCATTTCATTTTTAATGAATCTTAAAAGAAGTAAGTAAAATTAACAAGTAGATAACTAATTTCTTTATATAATGTATTATGTAAACCATTAAAATTGTAGTTTTATCTAAACTAAATGAACTTTATGTTTAAAAAAGATGAAAACGCCAACGAAATCTATCCTTTTGTTGTATAAAACAAAATATGCATTAGGTAAACATGATGGGGCGGCAAATGGACTTGAGCCTATAGGCGGCATTCTCTTAAATCCGGCCCTGTAATTGTATATGTTATAGGTAAGTCAGTAGTTAGAAGTAGTTAATAGTTTTCTTTTCATTATCAATTTTTCACAATCACCATATCATTAGGGGTTGATAACCTCGATGTTTTGTCCCTTAAACACCAATTATAATCACCCTTGGTAGGAGAATTAAATATTGCAACCATGTTTGTGTGCCTGTAACTCAGTTCAAAATGGCGTAATAACGTTGGAAGTGGCAGTGGCTTTAGTAGGGGAGATTTTCAGTCGCTTTTAGGCATATCCGTCTCCTACCACTCGATCGGTTGTTTATCGGCAGTACCGGAGGTTGTAATAAAAACACCCTGGTATATTAATTTCGTGGTGCTATTCTAAGATGATAAATGTGACGTGGAGAGACAGGATATCGAACACAAAGGTTCTCGACACCGTGAACCAACGGAGATCAATCAAACGCACAATCCTTAAACGTCGTCTCGCATGGTGGGGTCACACAATGCGCCACTCCAATTTAATGAGAACCGTGGCAGAAGGGTTCATTGAGGGGAAAACATCCACGAGGAAGACCTAGAAATACCTTCCTTAAACAAATTCTAAACGACACCCAAGGACAGAATTATAATTCAATGAAGGAAGCGGCAAATGACAGGACGATCTGGACATGTTTTTATGGCAACTGACCAGTCTCAGGACTGCAAACCAATGATGATGATGATGATGATGATGATATTAATTTCATTAAAAGTATACACTAAGTTCCAAATTCATGAATACACTGTAGATGGTCACTTTTGTATGGGAGTCAGTAGTAATGGTGCTTTCAGCAGGAAAGGATAGGAGCGCAGCGTGCAGCGTTTTGAAGTCCGGAGAGTAGAGGAGATCTGATAGCTTTCGAAACGTTTTAATTATAAAGCCGGTAATATGTGAGTGGTGCAGTAATCCTGCCGCCACATTCACCCGGGCTTTAGAAATTAGATTAGTTCAAATGTACGGAGCACATACGGGTCATGTACTCCATAATTACGTCCAGTTCTCAAACAGAGCGCTTCTCTCAGCAATCAATAAAACTCACCTGGCTTGAGGTCTTTGGCCTCTGTGTCTCTGTTATGAGCTCTTGAGTACCTCGTTGTGTTAAGCCTAACTTTATATACTATCACTCCCGAGGTATGTGTTCAATTCCTGGCACTTCACTTTACATTGTGGGGTTTGAAGCCATTTTTCAGTGTTGCCTAACAACTTGGAAGTCTCTCAACAGATTGCGATCTGGGATTGGCTGATCCAAGTCCAACATTCATAAATGTTTTTTTTTTGCTGCGACCCGGTCCTTTGTGAATGCGGTGAAGAACAGACTATGGGTCATCTGCTTCAGTGCAGTCTGTGTCCTGTTCTTCACCGCATTCACAAAGGATCATGGATGATCTAGTTAAGGCTACACCAAATGGACGTGACATGGCAAAATATTGGTCATGCATTATTTAGAACCTTAAATGTTCAAGTTTTGCCATTTATTTTGCCCATTTTGTACATTGTTTGTTATGTAATATTTTTGTTCCTGACACGAGTAAATAAGTGTTGCCTAAGTAAACAAAAGTTTGGTGCTTTTCAGTCGGTCAACACGAATGTACCCAACGTGTGTACATGTGTGTGGTTAAGTGTAAGAGAGGGCCTAGAGCCCTAACTTCGCCACAATAAAGGCACCAATAATAATAATAATAATAATAATAATAAAAAAAAGAGCTGGGTTATGCCCTAATCCCGAAATAAATTACATGAGATTAATAAATGTTCGTGTTGACCGACTGAAAAGCACCAAACTTTTGTTTACTTCACTTTATTTAATCGTGTCAAAAGCACTTACAATGGTTGAAGTAATCTGGACTATAATACATAATAACATGAACATATTTACATATTTACATTATTACTTGACAGTTCATTTATACTGTTGCCGCCCAGAAGTTAGCAACCTCTATTGCACGTACGAAGTCCTCCAATGTGCGAGTTGTTGGGCAGTGGCTACTCTGGAGCTAGTGGGAGGAAGTCTGCATTACACCACACTCACACAGCGGCGACTCCACATTGAAACCCCATTTCATTAAATTAAGTAACTCCTGGCCGTAGTCTATTGAGCGATGTCCATGTGATCCATTTCTCTGTGTAGCCTGCGGGTAACTTTTCACATGGTGAGAGCCAACCCTTCAGGGCTGTTTAAACCTTGCACGCCATAGATCAGTTCGGGATTGCTGTGGTGTCCCGACAAGAGCCTCTGTTGTTTTGAGGAAGCTTTTCCTTGATTTTTCTCGTGGGTTTGCTGGTTGGTATCCATATAAAGGGTGTGCTTGAGAAATAGCCTATTCACTTCACTCACTCACTTACCGTCTGTCTCTCCTTATTGAGCTCTTGAGCACCTCGCTGTGTAAAGGCTAACTTTATATACTATCACTCCCGAGATGTGTGTTGAATTCTGGAAATTCACTCAGCAATCATTAAAACTCACCCGGCTCGAGGTCTTTACCCTTTGTGTCTCCTTATTGAGCTCTTGAACACCTTGCTCTGTAAAGGATAACTTAATATGCTATCACTCCTGAGATCCGTGTTGAATTCCCGGCACTGCTACGACGACCAATTCTGATATGAGCGTTGAAACTGATGATGGTGATGTTTTATTCTCATTTCAAGCATCTTACGGGGGGGGGGGGGGGGGTGCAAATTACGAGGCACGTCCAGAAAGTAAGTTCCGTTTGGTAATAACATTAAATTGTGTACAGATACAGAAAAAAATATTTATTGCACAACATTCTACACCTCTTAAACTACTTTTCCACATAACTGCCGAACTTTTGCAGGCATTTGTCATAGCGTGGCACAAGATTTTGGATACCTTCTTCATAGAAGATTGCCGCCTGTGTCTTCAACCAGTTGGAAACATCTTCTTTCAGCTCGTCGTCATTGTTGAAGTGTTGACCGCCAAGGAAAGACTTGAGATGTGTGAACAGATGAAAGTCGCTAGGAGCGAGGTCAGGGCTGTAAGGAGGGTTGTCAAACACGTCCCGGCCAAATCCCTGTAGGAGGTTTTTCGTCACATTTGCAGTGTGTGGTCGTGCGTTGTCGTTAACAAAACAACACCTTTTGACAGCAACCCTCGGTGCTTATTCTGTATTGCGCGGCGCAATTTCCTAAGTGTCTCGCAGTAAGCATCTGCGTTGATTGTTTGACCACGCGGTAAGAAATCAATGAGTAAGATGCCTTTCCAGTCCCAGAACACTGTGCACATCATTTTCCGAGGTGTCAAGATTTGTTTCGGCTTAACCTTTGCTGGGGATGAAGTGTGCCTCCATTCCATTGATTGCCGCTTTACTTTCAGGGGTGTCGTAAGAAACCCAAGTTTCATCTCCTGTGACGATCTGTGTCAGAAATTCTTCGCCGCCTTCATTGTAACGGGTCAAAAACTGAAGTGCACTACCCATCCGTTTTGTTTTGTGTTGCTCCGTAAGAATCTTTGGTACCCAACGCCGGCAAAGTTTACAAAAGTTCAGTTTTTCGGTAACAATTTCATGAATTAGTGATCGTGAGATTTGGGGATATTCCATAGCGAGAGCACTAGTTGTAAATCTGCGGTTTTCCCGGATCTTGTCATCAATCGCGTGAACCAGTTCTTCTGTAACCAAAGTTGGACGCCCACTTCGTTCTTCATCGTGCACTTCACTATGTCCTTCATTGAACTGTCGGACCCATCTTCTGACCATTGAATCACTCATCGCATTTTGTCCATACACTTCGCAAATTTGCCAATAAATTTCAATTGGTTTCACTTTCCTAGCATTCAAAAAACGAATCACAGATCTGATTTCACAAGCGGCGGGATTTTCAATCAACACCGACATTGTACGAGTAAACATGCACAACAACGCGTACGTGGCGGACAGCGCTCTCCAAATGGTGCACGTTTCTTCTCCTTGATACAGAGCATCTACCGCGCATATGCGGAACTGCGCTGCAGCGGAACGTACAACTAGTAGAAGACACAGGTGGCACACGTCTATGAAGAAGGTATACAAAAACTCGTGCCACGCTACGACAAATGCCTGCAACATTTCGGCAGTTATGTGGAAAAGTAGTTTAAGGGTTGTAGAATTTTGTGCAATAAATAATTTTTCTGTATCTGTACACAATTTAATGTTATTACCAAACGGAACTTACTTTCCGGACGTACTTCGTATTAGAATCAAATAAATAATAAACCAGTCACATTATTTTATTAAAAATCATTTTATTGACCATCTGCTGGCAGGTTTTGTAACCCTATTTAGTAAGGTTTTGTCCCTTATGGACTTACTCCTTTTCCCATAAGGAAATGTGTCTAGAAACTTTCAGAATTGGGTATTCGGAGGGATACCTGAGCTTGGCCCGTTTTCTATTTTTTCATTGACTTCGGAATATACCCTCTAAGTCAGGTGATTTCAATCCCTAGTTCATGAATCTTTGAATAGTTCAAGAGCGCATCATCAGTAAAATGACTTTAAAACCCTGAACTCGAAATTCACACGAAAGGTAGAGTGAAGTAATCAAAACTAAACGTGTGGCAGTTTGCAGTAGCAAAGCTCCTCTGATAGTGTAAATTATCAATTGCATTTTACCTTGAGTTCCTTAAAAGAAAATATAATTAAGACTATTTGGTTAAACATTGGAAGTAATTTCACCGCCTTGAAAACACTTTTATACGTCATGTACTGTTTAAAAAGGAATGCTCATGAGCAAGAACACAGCAACAAAGCAACAATACAGTATGTAAGAGAAACTAGCGGCATTTAATGACAACAATGCGATCTTTTGTTTTGGTGGTGACATTGTTATTCGGCAACACAGTATTATTTCGTAAGCTTGAATAATCTACAGTAGCTCAGTCTGGTTGGTTGGTTCCTTAGTTTAGGGGCTGCGACAACGCGGTCATGTAGCCCCGTGTACTTTGGGTGTGTGTAGAATCTGTCTGATAACCGGTGTTAATTGTAATCACTGTATTAGTGTGTGTATCTGTTTTAATTCAAGTAAGGACTGCAGACATTTAATTTTTCCAAGTATTTCCTACTTTTGTTGCCAAACGCCACCGTCAACAACCAACTAGTTCAGAACTTAGTTACCAGATGCCACTGCAGTCGGCTCTTGACAACGAACGTAGACTCCTAAGAACGTTAGTCAAATGTTTTACCTGTATATAATTTAGCTTCACACAGGTGTAATTAGTGGAAGGTTCTTTAACATGCCATAAATCTATGACATGGGACCGCCGGCTTTACTTCCCCTCCGAAGGAAGGCATACTGAGAGATTTTTAACGTTCTTAAAAAATCCGACGACTTCGGCCGGGTTTGAACCCGCGAACTTGGGCATAGAATAGCTCAGTCTCAGTAAGATCTGTAAGAAAGACTGTTTAACGCAAAAATGATCGATCATTTACCGGTAGAGCGAAACGCTTCATCAAGCAAAAACATTCGGCGTGCCTATGATGCAGCTTTCAAACTTGCGGTTGTTCGTTATTATGCCAGAAGCACAACAAACAGAGAGGCAGGAAGAAAATACGGATGTCAGAAAAAAAGGTTACAATTTGGTAAGCACTAGAAAATAAATGTGTCTTCCCTTAATCCGGATGCGGCCTAATTTCGGGCATACCCTATATTTTACTTTTTCCTCTTCGAATATTAAGGGAGACGGCTTATTTTCGGGCCAAAATGGCAACTTTCATAAACCTGTTAAGTACAAAACGAACATCACAGTCAAGCAAAGTTGACATATTTAAATAGACTTATAGACAATTGCTACGAATGTATTAAGTTACAGTAATCAAACTGAAATTTTGTATGTTGATAGAGGCTATTAACAAAAGTTCACCTGATGAGCACAAAACCAACATGGTGGCGACACTCAATATAAATATTTCAAGGGATTTTTCTCGCGACTCTTCATCCGAGCGCTGTGAAATTTGGCACGCTAGATCTGCTTACAAGTCTTAATATACTGACGTCTAATTTAATGGAATTTGTCATGAGTACCTAAGATTGGTAGCTGTGCAAATTTTTAATTTCTCGTGTCCTAATAAGCGGCCCATAGACGTTCAATATTATTGTACAATATAGATTGCACAATATTTTGGCGAATACCCCTAGAGCAGGGCCATCCAGTCATTGCGCTCCGGGAGCGCGGCCGCGCTCGGGGAGCACTGGGCAGTCAGGCTAGCGCTCCTTCCCCTACCACCACTACACTGTGGTAGCGAGGAGACGGACGATGTTCGGACCACGCTGACTCTACACGTACAGTCGTGCGGCTGACGGCTCTTGTGGGATTGTTGACATATTAATAGGGCTGTTTTGCCATAACAAATATACCGCATATACAAATCGAATGGTACTCCGATGTATGGAATGTGCAGGAAACGAACACAAGTGTTGAGTAAAGAATATTGTGATTTATTCCAAACTGAAATGTGAGCATATTAGAGAGGAAAATTCAACAACAAATTGAGTTCTTTTTAACACATTACATCTCTGTTGCACACTAAATATTTGGCATGCCCTTTTTAAGCTGTACAGAAAAATGAAATTTCCCATTCTGCTTTAAAGACTGCTGCTTCACCACTCCTTTTCTGTATGTTGTTCAGTCACGACCACTGCGAAACTTATTTACTTACACGCTGTCAACAAAGCGCATTGGACTAGACTAGCGACCGAATGATCGGCTGCACACTTCAGCACGCTGAGCCAGCCAAGCTCCTCCCACCACTTCTTAAACTACCTTCCAACAATGCGCTCGGAGCACTGGCTTAGAGCACGGACAGAGCGCTAGTGCTCGTGAAGCGCTGTCTGGATGGCCCTGTCCTAGACGTTCAATACCATTGTGCAATAATTTTGTGTGCGCAGTAACTTAAATCGTGTGAAGGCAATATTGAAGGTTGTGCAATATTTTGCGCAAACACGAGCACAAACGTACAACCTCAATGGCAGTATATTGTGCAACCTCCACACAACGGCAAACTCAGTCTCCGCCAGAGTTTCATGTTGATGATGTTGGATACTGAGCTGTGTTGTGTTAGGTAGATTTCTTTAGAAAGCTAACTATTGCAATGGGTACCATGTTTCGACTTCCGGAAAATTTCGACATATCTTCGCGTTTCACATCCCCCAGACCCCAAAACCACAGTCAGTTCAAAAGTTTATATATAATTTATATATATATATATGTATATATGTTTCTATCTCTATATATATATATCAGTTTCTTGTGGACACGATAACTGCCGTAATTTTGCACCAATCACTTTGAATTTTTTACATAATATGTATCCCTATAAAATCTCATTCAAGTTCGTTAATGGGCAAAATCGGTCGAAGGGGGTAAAAATGGGGGACTTTTTTCGAAAAAGTGAAATATCACTATAACTCTCTTAATATGTGAAATATCGAATCCCTTTGAAGTTCATATTATGTGTCGGATAAGTGCCAAAAATTTATGTTTAAAAAGTTTTTTGATAGCACCAACCATTGGCCAATGGGGTGGGAAAAAGTGATTTTTTCGGGAAACATTAATCATATCTCTCTTAATAGGCACAATATCAAAACCGTACAAAATGGACAATATTCCCCTAATAATTACCTAAAAATTTTGTCTGAAAGAATTTTTGATATTACCCACCATTACGCCAAGGGATGAGAAAAATGATTTCGGAATTATAAGAAAATGCCAAGAGCTATCAGAGGTTGCCATGGCAACACTACTAAATTGATGAGGGATGAGCCATCAGACGTTGCCATGACAACGCACTTGCACGAGATCTGATTCAGATTTCCATCTGACTAAGTGTGAAGCGGCTTCGGTGACGTAACTAGTAGCATGCTGAACTTCTATGCCCAAGGTCGCGGGTTCAAAGCCAGCCGAAGTCGTCGGATTTTCAAAGAGTGCTTAAAATCCCTCAGTATGCTTTCCTTCAGAGGGGAAGTCCAGCGTTCGTTGCAAGTTACTGGTTGCGGTGGCATCTAGTAGCCAAGTTCACAGCTAGGTGTCGTTGACGGTATATTTGGTACCAACATTAGGAACTAATACTTGAAATTGACCGTCTGCAGTCCTTATCTGAATTACAGACTAATACAGCCATCACAATTAACACCGTTTATCAGACAGATTCTACACACACCCAAAGTACACGGGGTTACATGACCGCGTTGTCACAGCCCCTAAACTGAGGAACCAACCAACATCTCTGCGGGAGATAAAATTTGACGTGAAGAAGTAACCGACTGTTAGATAGTTACACATCAGTTCCAAACCTTGCATAAGGACGGTGTGACCACAAATATAAAAATGGACCCCAAATGACAAGATGGTTACCGTTCCCCTAACACAATAAATTGTTAAAATTATGCATAGTAAGACGAAAGAAAAGTGAATTGAGCTCCAATTACATTGTAAAATACTTTGTCGCAATAAATGAGGTCTGATCCTTCTACGAAAACCTGCATATTTTGCCTATTATAGCCTATCCCCTAGTTTGCCCGGTGAAATCTACCTCCGCCTTCCGGCGTGCCGAGAGGAATTTTTTAAAATTGCTGTGGGCGTAGGTGCGAAAAAGAAAAAGAAGTCAGGAAGGAAAGGAGGGAAATGGGCCAAACAGTGGTTTATTGATCGGGAGGAGAATACCCACGAAACGTTACTCATTGAACCTAATGATTTTCGCACCTTTTTACGGGTGGACGGAGAATTATTCGATGAACTCCTCGCATTGGTTACTCCGCAGCATCACGAATACTTGTCAATTCTATGCGGAAGTTCGTGCGCAAAGAATTTATCTTTTTTA
The DNA here is from genome assembly GCA_946902985.2 of Meconema thalassinum. Lineage (NCBI taxonomy): Eukaryota > Metazoa > Arthropoda > Insecta > Orthoptera > Tettigoniidae > Meconema > Meconema thalassinum. Next base: position 90,850,529 of record OX336399.1, read on the forward strand.
CCACATGTTGTTTGTTTGCGTCTGGGTATTGTTCGCGGTATTTTTCTAAGAGCACATCATACTGTTCCCCCTTTTTGGCACGATTACTGTAATCCTTGCACTTCACATCCCAAAGAGCCGGAGGGCCAGGATACACTTCAATAAATTCTAGAATAAATTGTTTCTCTGCATTCTTGTCACCCTTGACGGCCCAAACTCGACCACTTTCGGATACCATCTGGCGGGGAATTGCGCAATACTGCCAACAGACGACACAATATTTTCCCGTTTGCACAATATATTTTCAGCTTTTTGAAAATCACGCAATATATTGCACAACCTTTCAATATCGTCTATACACAGTCAATTATATTGCACAACCGGAAATACTGCGCAATAATATTGACCGTAGTAAGTAGTAAGTAAGACCAGTAGGATATATAGGCTATTTAGTTCTTCACGGAACTACTTGTTATTTATATTAGACGATAGATTTAAAAAATTTCGAGCCTTACATTGATCGCATATGATGTGTAACATCTGACATGTTATTCGAATGATGCCATATTACTTACTCGTATTTTTTAAAGAATGAACTTATAGTGCTACCTTGTGCCAGCAAACATGAAAGGATTCTCCAATGCATCTGCAGTAGTGACATATACCTGCAACTGTATGCGGGAGCAATCCACTGCCTACTTGATGCGAGCTGCGCTTTATACCGGCCAGTTAGTGAACCCATGCCAGCGGTGTTATAGGAAATGGCCTCTTATTGCCGATATAGCGCACTGCCAAGTATAGGCGCGATTAAAAATTAGGTGTGCAGTAGGTATATTAAAGACGTTTCTCCCAGTGATACGTTTAGACCAACAAAATAGCTTAATATGATAATAGTGGAAACTACCACGAGAAACTGGCGACACCGATTATGCGTGCCATTTAGCGGTTCGCGCAGACAACTAGGAACTCGATTTCAATCAGCTGGCAAGTTTATCTGCACATGTTAGATGTGTAACTTTTGGGCTATGTATGGGTGTTTTCATTACAAAATACAAAGTGATTAAGTGATTAAGCTATTTGGACCAACGAAGTTTCAATTATTGTTAGTAGTTGGTGTTAATATACTGAATTCCTACGTTGTTTGGAGTGTTGGTTGATGCGATATAGCACTTGAGGTATCGAGTGCTTACATTAAATAAGAATACAGCAAAAGTATGAAGATTTAATAAATCGTAATTGTTTTCAGGAAATATGATATAATGAATATTTTCACGCCAAAGAACGACAATTTAAAGATGATTTATTGAAGCAATTTCTTTAATGGGGCCTCCAAACCTTGAGGTAAACCGTATGCGATTTACATTCCACATAGTCACATGGCCTACCGTACGTCGTTTTACCGATCTCCGCCACCGCGCGCTCTTTGTTTCCGTCCCATGCACTTCCGTCCCTTCCACTTCCGTCTCTTTTCCAAAATCACTCCCACAAAAAAGTCCAGCTACCGAGTGGAAAGATGTTACACATCAACAAGAAGTTCCGTGAAGAACTATACAGCCTACTTTTCATGCCAATGATTATTCTACAGAATATGAACCTATCCAGAATAATGACAACATTAAGTTCGTAATATCGAAATATCTAATTAGTTCAAAATATACCTGGTATAATGTTGCCTAATAGAGCACTACAGTTGGCAGCCCTGGTGACTGAATATATTCTTAGTTCCACCTCTTAAGGTACAGAATAAAAAATTTGGTTGAAGTCCAATGGACGTTACATGCAGTTAGACATTGGATCTATCAGCACGCGTAAAAGCATGTTGCCAACAATACCATGCGTGTGCTGGTCGGAAATAATTTAAAATATTATGATATCTTGTTGTGCCAATTTTGGATGAAATCCATTTGTTAGTATAGAAGTTACATGTATTTTAAAATTGGACATATCAGCAGGCATAGAATCATGTTGGCAGCACTGCCTTATATTAATTACTCCAAATTAATCTACAATGTCAGGTGCTATACGTGTGCAATGTATAGAGCTGTTGGCTTGCATACTTTCTGATATATTGATATTAGGGTAAAAAAATATAGACAGCATTTATTAACAGTTGGCAGCCCTGATTGCTCTTAACAATACTTATAGTCATATCTGTTATGGTACACATTGCACATACGAAATTTGGTTGAAATCCAACTGATAGTAAAGAAGTTACATGTATTTAAAATTGGTACTATCAGCAGGCTTATAATCATGTTGGTAGAACTGACGTATATAAGTTACTCCAAATTAATCTAAAATGTCAGAATATACGTGTGCATAGTTTAAAGCTGTTGGCTTGCATACTTTCTGATATATTGGTATTTGGATAAAAAAAAAGAGAGAGCAATTATTAACAGTTGGCAGCCCTGGTGGCTCTTAAGAATACGCTCAGTCATATCTGTTTATGTACAGATATTATATACAAAATTTGGTTGAAATCCAATTGATAGTGTAGAAGGTATATGCATTTAAACATTGGACCTATCAGAAGGCTTAACATTATTTTGGCAACACTGTCATGGTTGGCCTCCTGGAAATTAAACTGAAATAGTCTTATCTACATGTGTGCCAATTTTGGAATAGCTCCCATGCATACCTTGCATGATATCCAACATGGAGCTCAAATTTCTAGTGCGTTTTTTCAGCAGTTGGTAGCACTGACATCATTTTCAAATATGGACGTGAGATATTCCGGTGCACATCTTTACTCATACTAAATTTGGTTTTCATTGCTGCAGCCGTTTAGGAGTTGATAGGGGGGGGGACACACTCACAGCCAGACGGACAGACAGAGACACATTTTCCCGGATCGATCTCATAAGTCTACTTTTTCCTCATTTTTGCAAAATGTGAAAAGTAGGCTAAAAATCACTTTGAGGAAAGAGGCTGTGTCAGAAGCCAGGGCACAAGGACATGGAACAGGAGCAAAATGGATGCTAGTGCTTCAAATGGAAGGAGAGAAATCCTATGGTACCGGCATGTTCTGAAAACCAGAAAAATCTTTGATTCCATTTTATCTGTAAAATATGTTTCTGTATATAACATTTCCCTTATCTTTCGGAACTTTTCAAAATACAAAGCTGAAAGTTTTAGTTGTAATTCCTTCTTGTATGTGTTATACACACATCAAAAAAAGTTTTGCATCACCTCGGTTCCCAGATCTCCGGCATATAGACGTTGACTGTATATATTGTATCCAAGATACAGTCCCTTTGACTGTTCATAGATGTCACTAAAACTGCTCAAAGATGTAAACAACCATGCATGAGCAGGGCCTATTAGACGGAGGGGGTACGACAGCCGATCAGTTCCAGTCATTCCACCAGGACGAAGGTACGCTGCTCATGTTGTCTGTAGTTCTACCATGCCTAGAAGGTCAATACCGCAGTTCGATCGCGTCCGCATTGTTACTTTGTGTCAAGAAGGGCTCTCAACAAGGGAAGTTTCCAGGCGTCTCAGAGTGAACCAAAGCGATGTTGTTCGGACATGGAGGAGGTACAGAGATACAGGAACTGTCGATGATAGGCCTCGCTCAGGCCGCCCAAGGGCTACTACTGTAGTGGATGACCGCTACTTACGGATTGCCGCTCGGAGGAACCCTGACAGCAATGCCACCATGTTGAATAATGCGTTTCGTTCAGCCACAGGACGTCGTGTTTCAACTCAAACTGTGCGCAATAGGCTGCATGATGTGCAACTTCACTCCCGACGTCCATGGCGAGGTCCAGCTTTGCAACCCCGACACCATGCAGCGCGGTACAGATGGGCCCAACAACATGCTGAATGGACCCCACGGAATTGGCATCACGTTCTCTTCACCGATGAGTGTCGCATATGCCTTCAACCAGACAATCGTCGGAGACGTGTTTGGAGGCACCCTGGTCAGGCTGAACGTCTTAGACACACTGTCCAGCGAGTGCAGCAAGGTGGTGGTTCCCTGATGTTTTGGGGTGGCATTATGTGGGGCCGACGTACGCCACTGGTGGTCATGGAAGGCTCCGAAACGGCTTTACGATACCTGAATGACATCCTCCGACCCATAGTGCAACCATATCGGCAGAATATTGGAGAGGCATTTGTCTTCATGGACGACAATTCTCGACCTCATCGTGCACATCTTGTGAATGCGTTCCTTCAAGATAACGACATCGCTCGACTACAGTGGCCAGCATGTTCGCCAGACATGAACCCTATCGAACATGCCTGGGATATGTTGAAAAGGGCTGTTTATGGACGTCTTGACCCACCAACCACTCTGAGAGATTTACGCCGAATTGTCGTTGAGGAGTGGGACAATTTGGACCAACAGTGTCTTGATGAACTTGTGGATAGTATGCCACGACGAATACAGGCATGCATCAATGCAAGAGGACGTGCTACTGGGTATTAGAGGTAGTGGTGTGTACTGCAATCTGGACCACAAATGCTGAAAGTCTAGCTGTATGATGGTACAACATGCAATGTGTGGGTCTCATGAGCAATAAAACGAGCTGAAATGTTGTTTGTGTTGATCTCTATTCCCTTTGTATTTAAAGGTTCCGGAACTCTTGGAACCGAGGTGATGCAAAACTTTTTTTGATGTGTGTATTTTAAAATGTTCATTTTTCGAAATTTACTTTTGTTTATTTTTGTCAGTTGTTCATGAAAGTACTGTTCAAATTATGTACGAAGGCTGTTTTTTAAGTAAGGGCCTTTCTTAAGCCCGTAGTTAGTGCGCACGCCGCAACAAGCGTGCGCGCTACCTCCCCAAGCAGGCGTCAGTTGCTGCTGTGTAGCTAACCTGTACGCTGAACTGTGCATCTTTACAATGTTCAAGATTATAGATTCGCCCACCGCGTGTGAGGTCAGATCTGTGATACGTTTTTTGAGTGCAAGAAACATGTCGCCTGCGGACATTCATCGTCAGCTTTGTGAGGTGTATGGTGATAATGCAATGACGGAAGGGAAAGTGCGAAAATGGGTACGCGAGTTCAAAAGTGGCCGTGAAAATCTTCATGACGATGAACTCTCAGGTCGATCATCTGTGATCACAGATTTCCACCTCTTTTCGCAGCTTAAACGTTATTTTGGTGGGAAGCGCTTCGCCGACGATGAACAAGTGAAAACAGCCGTGAATTCGTGGTTGTCAGAGCAGGCAGCAAACTTTTATGCAGAGCGATTTCAGAACTTAGTTTTAATGTATGACAAGTGCCTAAATAAACAAGGCAACTATGTACAAAATAGAGGAAGGTATGTAAAACCTAAAAATAAATGTGGTTTCAAAATAAAATGTTCGGTTAATTTAGAAAAAACGGCCCTTGCTTAAAAAACAGCCCTCGCATTTATTAGTAAGATTCATGATAACTCAAAATTACATTTATTTTCAAAGAGCCTTTGATAAAGTGAGGAGAAAGTCTTGATAAATACCTGAAAAATTTCTATTAATTTCTAAGGGTACCGGGAATTGTGAAGCGACAGGAAAGTGCAACTTGACAGTGTATATCAGAAAGTATTTCAGATATTTTCTTCCAACTTTCCTGAAATGTAAATGACACTTGCGCATTTATGTGTAGAGGTCTCTGTATACTGTAACCTACGGTTGTCTAGAAAACAGTGGAAATTTTCATAGAAAGACTTAAATATTCTTTTTAAATAATTTATAACTTCACGGATCATTTTCTCAGAAACTACTGGACAATCATTCAAGAGATTTTACACACATATTGTTGCAACAGATTTTAAGCTTCTGTAATTATTATTATTCTCGAGTCAGAAAACATCAAATAAAACACAGATATAAATACTATGACTACAAACATTATATAATATTTGACCAAAACTTGGCCACTTCCACTGCATTCTGTGATGCTTCATAAAGTTCATCTTCTGTGCAGGAGGTCGGGCACAGTCTACACTGAAGCATATGTTTCACAGTCTGATCTTCTCCACAGTCACACTGTATGTCATCTTCCTTAATGTAGCTTCTGTAATAAAACAGTTGCTCTGCTATGTTTAGAACTGAAGAAACACATATTTTTGTCAATCATAATTTAATTCTTACGCTTTCAGTAACAATATTAAGTGCTTGTCTGTCTGGTTTTCAACAAGAAATTAAGATATCGGACTAATTGTACTACCGCACTTACACAACATGGGTTTAAAGCATCATACCAAGTTTTATCTAGATTGACATGATAGTATTCGAGAAAATGGTAGGCCTCCCTTAGAATGAAAAATCCACAGGCTGCTTCCAGTCTCCGACCGGGTCAGGAATGGAATGAATGAAGCCCCCCATCTAGCGGCGAGGATATGAACTGTGCCGGCTGCCGAGGCCTGACGCACTCCTCTGGGGCAATCATTCATTCATTTCCGTGTCCGATCATTTCCAGAATGTAGCAACTCCGATGGCCTTGTTGTTTGCCTCGATCAGGTCCTGGGTAGTGCAGGGTTGTTCTAGTAGTGGACAAATGAGCAGGTGGGCTGGGTCTTGTGTTGCTCCACACTCGCAGGACGTGTCTCCATCAGCTGGAAGGATACCCCATTTCAGCATGTTGGTCTTGCAACGAGGGACGCCTACCCTGAGACGATTAAGTGATTTCCAAACAGGGTAAGGCAGGTCATTTCCTGGGGCTAGCTCTTCCTTAACAGGGATATCCGGCGGCAGCTTGCTCTTCCACCTGGAGATGCGGTTAGATTCCGATGTTCCCTCCAGTGGTTGAGTCTCTGGGGCAATGATTAGATGAATGACAAATGAAATGAAATGATAGTGGCGAGTGTTGCTGGAATGAAATTTTGACAGGGAAAACCGGAGTACCCGGAGAAAAACCTGTCTGCCTCCGTTTTGTCCAGCACAGATCTCACATGGAGTGACCGGGATTTGAACCACGGACCCAGCGGTGAGAGGCCGGCGTGCTGCCGCCTTAGCCACGGAGGCTCCTACCTTAGAATAACAATTATTATTTTAAAGAATATTTAAGATAATGTACAATAATAGTTTTGAGAAAAGAAAATCAATTTCTGTTTTACATTGCAAATGGAAGCCTTATTTGTCTGTTTCAAATTGACATATGCAAGGTGGACAAAATAAAACCGGTCCGTAATACATTTATTTATATTTCATTATTTATCTACGTTTTTAATTTCTCTCTTTCTTTCTTTCTTTCTCTTCAACGTTGGAGTGAGTGCGAGGTGGCAGGCGTTTTTAGTGACAAGTTGAATGCAACAATGGTGCTCACGATAAAACAGAGCATCTTTATTGTCGAATGTAATGTGTAACACAATTCGTAGAACACGTGTGCGGAACTGTTTTCGTAAGATATTATTAAAAGCAAGCAAGCTTGTAGTTTAACGTGACCTTTAATCGCGAGATCATGAGCCACGGGACCTCCTTTTTACGTGGAATCCAAACCACAGGACATGGCATTTCACTTCGAAAATCTCACATGCATTGACCGGGAATCGAACCCGGTCCACGTTGGTGAGAGGAATACAGCTTAACCGCTGCACCACCACGCCTCTGAGAGGTTATTAAGACTGGCCGTGCATTGGCAAAACCTCCAGCAAAGAGTTCAATGCTGGACTTAGTGGCGAAATGGCACGCAACGGGCAATGTAGCGAATAAACACCGTAACTATCCGAAAAGAGTTCGAACACCTGAAAACATTGCATGAGTGAAGGAAAGCCTGGAACAAAGTCCGACGAACTCTCAACCACGTTTATCTGTGCAAGTGGGAATTAATAGAACGTCGTGTCGAACCAATATCACAAACGACCTGCATCTGTATCCTTACGAATTTACAGTTTTGCATGCGTTAGTGCGTCCAGGCAAACCTTCGCTTGTTGAGTTCTGCCGGTGGTTCCTGAGTGAAGTGGAAGCAAGTCTTTTGGATCCTCAGCTTTTCATTTCGTCAGATGAGGCCTGGTTCAGCCTGGCAGGGTATGTGAATTCACAAAACATGCACCATTATGCATCCGAAAATCCCTATCAGTACCTTAAAGCGCCGTCGCATAATCGCAAGATTGGCGTTTGTTGCGCAATGTCTGGTGTCCGCATTGTGACACGATTCTTTCACCAAACTATTAATGTGGCCCGGTATGCCCAGAATCTGTCTAATCCATATGTGGTTCAACTCACAGAAGACTGTATGGATATTTTCATCAAGACGAAGCAACAGCACACACCGCCTTCACAACCATGGCACAGGTGCATGAAATGTTCGGTGAGGAGAGAACAATCAGCAGAGGCAGTGCAATCTCCTGGCCACCTCAGTCGACAGATCCCTTTCCCTGTGACTTTTACCTGCGGGGCAAATTGAAGGGTCAGGTGTACGCAAATAATCCTCAAACACTGCCTTCCCAGTGTGCAATAGACAGTGTCTTGGTGAGGTGTGCTTTAACCAACTGAAGAGCCCAATAGCACACCGGGGCGAAACACTGTCATCTTGTTGAGTTATGCCGGAACATTTAGCACTATTTGTGTTTAAATAATTCATTTACGTTATTCTCAGAAATAAAATTTTAAGCGTTTCAAATACTAAATCAGTATCAAAAATTGGCATAGGAATATTATTGATACATCAAATTAAAGCTAATGGATGTAGAAATGCTGTGAACTTGGGATTTTGGATACTTTGAAAACTTTAGCCCCCTTGTTTATTTTAAGCAATGATAAAATTGCATTTATTTTTGAAAAATGAAACTATATCCTATAGTCTGTTTATTGCCGAAAACTGCATGATGCTAGTGCATAACATTATATGCGTTAAATTGAAGAACTCAGTAACATTAATTTGATGATTGAATAATATTTAGTTATTTTAGAGCATTTTAAAAAATTGTTATTTTTATTTCAGTTTATAAAAAAAACAGAGAACTGAAAACAGAAAACAAACTTGTGATGTGGTAACATTTTCTGCGAAATCGATTCAAAAATGTGGGTTTTCTTCCTAAATGTATATACATACCTTAAGCCTTTCTATGAAAATTGCTACTGTCTTCTGAACAATCCTCCACATATAATTGCAGAAGTGTCATTTACATTTCAGGAAGGTTGTAAGGAAATATTTGAAATACATTGTGATATTCACTGTCAAATATAGGAAGCTGTACTTTACCGTCATTTAACTCTTCCCGGATCCCTTTTTAATATTCTGAGAACAAGGTAAATAATAAAATGAAACTTAACTTGGGCAGTATAGGGCATTCCGGTATCTCGCAGTGTGTGCAGAGTGTAATTCAAGCCGGAGATGGCTCTGTGATGTTTTGAGGGAGTTTTTTGTACAATGATTTGGGCCCATTCATTTCGGCGTCCGTGAAGTGAAGCAAGGCACGAATTTTAACTCCCTGGTGACTCAAGTGTTGCCTTGAATTCAACATTTTGTTGATACTCCCATTTTCCAAGAATACAAATGGCATGTTCACAGGATTGTACCCATACGAACACAGAAATACCCTGCCTCACCTTGATTGGCCCACGAAATCACCGGAACTTAATCCGATAGAAAATGTGTAGGGCTATTTAATACAGCGGGTGAAACGCAAAAACCTGACCGAATCAAGGCGGTTATCAAGACCAGATGCTACGTTAAACGATATTATAGTAGAACGATGTCTCCATCGGGTGGTTAATTTTTTGGTCCAATGAGCTTATAAAACGCGTTATGGTTGTTGACCAAACACTCGTCAGTAGGTCAGCGTTTGCAAACCAAGCCACAGTTAATTATTGAAAGTACATTGGCCGTGTATAAACAATGGGACAACTTCCATTCCCTGTGATGGACAATAGCATGCATCATTCAAAAATTGAATTATAGAGTGCATCCGCTTTCCACGTTGTAACTTTTAACTCACTCCTCGATCGACTAGCTTTCTCGGTGGATTATTTCTAGAATATCAAGTTTGATTTCGAATTTGTTCCGTGGTATGTGGCTATAATAATAATAATAATAATAATAATAATAATAATAATAATAATAATAATAATAATAAGAGCCTCCGTGGTTTAGGCGGCAGCACGCCGGCCTCTCACCGCTGGGTCCGTGGTTCAAATCCTGGTCACTCTATGTGAGATCTGTGCTGGACAAAACAGAGGCAGACAGGTTTTTCTCCGGGTACTCCGGTTTTCCCTGTCAACATTTCATTCCAGCAACACTCTCCACTATCATTTCATTTCATCTGTCATTCATTTAATCATTGCCCCAGAGGAGTGCGACAGGCTTCGGCAGCCGGCACAGTTCATAACCTCGCCGATAGATGGCGGCTTCATTCATTCCATTCCTGACCCGGTAGGAGACTGGAAGCAGGCTGTGGATTTTCATTTTTCAATAATAATAATAATAATAATAATAATAATATCGTATGGCCTCGGGTGCTGGGTGCAAGCTTTGTTATTCGACACCCAGAGGCTAGCTTGCATGTCGAATTTCGTTGTTCCTTGAAGCACTAAAAAGTCAAGGAGGTTAGATATATAAGCCCCTTGAACACAATAGTGCTTTCTAGTAGAGAAATGAGGAACTTTGTGTTGGCGGAAACTCCTCAAGCTTGCAGGTTCGTTCCTGGCCATGGTAAGTGATTTTTAAAAGGCGACAAAATCACGATACGCATGTCATACGTTGTTGGCATGTTAAAGAACCCATTTGAATTCAGTAGGCCGTGTTCATAATGGCAAAATTAATCTCGGGATTATCCACCAACACAAAGTTCCTCCATTCTCTACTAGAAAGCGCTATTGTGGACCGCCGACTGACAGTGAACGCCATAGCCGCCGTGGTCAGACTGAGAGTCGGAAGTGTGCACACCATCATGAAGAAACGACTGCACTTGCGGAAAGTGTGTGCCCAATGGGTGCCCCACAGTCTTCAACCACACCAGGAAGCATGTCGAATGGCCTACTGTCTTGGTCTTGGTTGGACAATTGATGCATGCTGCTGCTCGCTTTGTATCATCACGTGACGTGCACGCGTGCCCTCTAGCGACGGGCTGTGACCTTCCACGCTCTGGTCGGAACTACACCTCGTTACACACGCCACGATTAGCCCATGTCGTCACCGGTTTGCGCATTACAGCCTCCGGCTCATTACTTTTTGAACGCACCTTATAAAATAAACAGTAGTGGTGGAGAGTTACAGCCTTGCCTCACTCCTGTAACAACCATGAACCAAGAACTCCTCCTACCATTAACTCTCACTGCAGCCCGATTGTCAACATAAATACTAGCCTACTGATTGCCTGTAGCAAGACGAACTACAATCCTCAGACCTTAATGTAGAAAAAACATGGCGGCGATTGTTGCCCACCCAATAGCTAAGATCATGTCATCGGGCTTGTCACAGTTCAAGTAGATTTTTGTTCTAACTCGCCTAAGAGCGTACAAGATATCACAAGACGAGACTAGGTTCCGAAGAAATATGCATCAATAATTTAGACTTACCTCAATTAATTTATCTATATAGTGCTGACCTTGAATTATAGGTTTCTTCGTCTTCACCCAAGGGGCAGCTACAATAGTCTCACTCTTTTTGTGGTTGAATAAGAAGCTTTTTGGCGAGTTATCAGGATTTGTATTTAAATTCAGTAATTATAGGTAAATATTATTTGCAAGAAATCAAACAGATTCCGAAGTAGGAAAGAAGAAAGTACCCGGTTACTTCCCAGCACATGAAGAGTATTTGTGTACACAATCAGAATGAGAATAGTTGCCTGAAATAATCAAACCAACGCCATATAGATACAACTCAATTAAGATCTCTCATGGAATTGTCTAAAATCTCGGGTGAAACATCACAACGGATTAGTTAATTAAAACATGCAAAAAAGTCGTCGTGTGGATAATAGAACATAAATACTGTATTTAGATTACTACACACAAGGGACACAATAATACGTTACCATTTAACCTATTAAATATTCGCTTTTACCGTTTGGAATAGTTGTACGTTGGAAATAGTTGATTTAGTAAAGTAGATAGGCAAGCACCATCTCCCTCTTTCCGAATTATCGCGGCACATCATCTCGCAATGTAAGTACGTAATTGGCGAGGTACCCATAACACTTTATTACACACACCATAATTAAAAATAACTTGCAAGCTGTAAGAATCACAAAAGTATGAATAATGACGGAACACAATGATTTCACTGTTTGGCACAGGGGAAACATCTTCTTTAACCAATAAAACAGAAGTTCACTGTTAGGAAGTTATACAAGGCAGTGTAGATCATCTGCTGACTGGTAAGGATTTATGGAGGCACATGTTGCTGAGCGTTCAAGATATCGTCAACGGTTTGGTCTAGCCGTAGATGCTCTTTGCATTTTTACATTACGTACTTACTGTAAGTTCCACACTACTGAAGTGTACTAAGCTATTATTAGATTGTCACTGACTAGCAAATCATTGCGGTTTATATTCGTGAGACACTTCTATTAATGCTTTAGTCTTAGGTACTTCAACATCTCCAAAATGACACAATGCCATCGGTCGACTGAACAATCATCACACAAATGAACCACTCCTTAATAAGGGTATTATAACATATTTACATACGATTGCAGAGTACATTGACGCGAACTGGACTTGACAGACATACTGAAGACACTACAATTTACAGATGAACGATAGTTTATCCCAACTTTCATCAAACTAAGCTAATCAAAGCTAATATTGTATCCCAGCAACGAATGTAAACAAACAACATGTCGGGCTTCTGCATACGCCCTTTTCAAACTTTCGATACCTGCATTAAGGTCAGAGTATTGTAGTTGGTCTTGCATGTAGCAGCCTTCCCTCGATCATTATTATCAATTCGATACAGCCATCTATGGATTACAATATTACAGAACAATTATTCATGTCTTCGTCATCAAGGTGCGATTTCCTTTACATTTAGCTTCCTGCCAGAGATTTTTAGCCTATGAAAAAATAGGCTTATGACATCACCTTTTGTCCGTGTGTGTGTGTGTGTGCATGTGTGAGTGTCTGTGTGTGTGGATGTGTGTGTGCCCCCTCTAATAACTTCTAAACGGCAGGAGCAATTTCAGTGAAACTCGGTAAGGTCATACTACAATTATGGCTGACCCAAACCGTGCCCTTCAAATTTAATTACGTCTCACGAATCCAACACGGCGGCTGTGCGAAATATTTCACCGTCATTCGATAGGCCTATATCTCCGAAACTATTACCATATCGCACTGACATTTTGTACGGTGATAAAGGGCACTAGTAACAGTTTACCTATGAGACTTTCAATAACCTGATAACTACAAAACGAACATGGCGGCCAAGCAAATTTGAAACTATTAAATAGACATTTCTCGCGATTTAACCATCTGAGCGCAGTGAAATTTTGTACAGTAAATGTTTATACACATTGTAATGTACTGGCTTCTAATTTAGTTCAATTTTTCACATAACCTCAAGATGGCGGCTGTGCGCAATTTTAAAATTAAGATTTTATTTCTTGTGTATTATTCATGCGATCAAAGCGAACGTTTGAATAATGAACCTACGCAAAAATCGTCATCTAATAGTACATAACTCTATGGCCTACAAAAGTCCAACATGGCGACCAACCGAAATATTTGGACCGTTCTCAATATTTACGAATATATTACAGCAATCAAACTGAAATTGTGTATGTTGAAAAATGCAATTAACATAAGTAGGATATATGAAAATAGGCTGTATAGGTCTTCACGGAACTAGTTGTTCAATCTTTGACTCCTCAATCCTTCTTCCACGGAAAGTGTGGGTCTTCTTTTGGGGGCATCCTTCACACTTGCAACTTTAGTTCTGAATCTTGTCCTGTCCCACACATCAACCGGTCCAATATTTTCCCTTTTTATATGAATCGCTGTCAATGGCCATAGCTGGGTATTTTTATTAAACAACTGAAGGCTCCCAAAAAGGTCAATTTCAAGTAGATCCTGCCTTGGCTACCTGATGCTATTGCCACTAACACCTAGCGGGGAACGTTGGAACTGGATAGAGCGTTTCTAACTACAAATTTTGCCACACACTACCAATTGCAGTGGTAGGTGTTAAACATGCCATAAGCCCACCGACTTTACTTCCCCTCCGACGGAAAGCATACTGAATGATTTTAACGCTCTTAAAAATCCGATGACTTCGGCCGGGTTTAAACCTGCAATCTTTGGCATGCTACCAACTACGCCACAGAAGGATTTTTATAATTTGCCCTTTATAAGTCTTGATATATCTCCTGAAGCCATGGAGGTTGTATCATCCACTTCTCTTGAAGGTTAATAATTTTGCTCTTCTCTTTATTTCTTTATCGTTTAGGCCTACCTAGGGCCATGGCTCGTATCTACTCTTCGATAAAGTTGTTGCTTTCTTCTTATTCTTATTCTTATTCTTCTCCTTCTTCCAATAGTCCCTCATTTTCTGACTATGAGCCAGTCTTCTTTCTTCTGTCCACTTAGCTTCTGTTGTCATCTTACTTGTAAGGGACATTGGGAAAACGTCCTGCCGGATGACCTGACGGAACATCAGACGATCACGAGTTTGTTATTATTATTATTAATATTATAATTATTATTAATATTATTATACCGGCCGCACTGGCCGAGAGCGCTAACGTGCTACCTCGGGCCTCGCTGGCAACGGGAGAGCGTGGGTTCAAACCCCACCTTGGCCGTCTTGAAAATGGTTTTCGTGGTTTCCCATTTTCACCACCAGGCAAATGCCTGGACGGTTCCTTTCAATAGGTCCACGGCCGATTTCCTTCCAATATCACTTCCCTGACCCTTCCTGAAAAGAAAAGTACATGGCCATTGGCTGCATTAATAAAATTATTTATTTTCGACCCTGACTATTATATGTCAGAAAACTACTATAATGAGGCTCATTATAACACTATTTTTCATTATCAAACAGTTTCTCCTACCAATCACAGCTCAAGAAACAGTTGTTTGACCAATTAGATAACGACAGCATCGCACCTGCACTGAGTTCCAAGGCCTTCTAATTTAAATTGCACTGCGTGCCTAGTGTGATAGTGGAGTAATCGAGGAGCCCATGGACAAATAAAAGGCATTCTCTGCGTACCATGCGCTCTGTTCAGTACATAAAACTGGCAAAATCTCGACAGATATTTATGAATATTTATGTTCGAACATGAAATAGTTATAATAATTATCGTCGAACATAAACAGTCGTATGCAACTAGACTACAATGGTAATTAAGACACTCGTATGGAAATTATAAAACATACTCGTGTCTTAATTATTGCCATTATAGCCTCGTTGCATAATGTACTATATTATTATTATTATTAAACGTGTCTTATCCGGAACCATGCCAGCTAATTAAATATCTATCAGTACCTTGAAATGCCCTCAGAAGGAAGTTTAACTGCAGTATTTTGTTTTAGCATTGGCTGTACAGTATTATGGAAAGGTGGGTGGAGTATCTTCCTCCCTCGCTCCCTTGTACCCCCACTTGTATACATGTTGTATGTATTCGAGCTTTTTTTTTCTCTCTCTCATCATGAAATAGATTAGTCTAATAACTATACTATATCCAGTGTTTTGTAATACCGAATGGGGTGGGGCATATTAAAATAATGTTTCGAAGAGAAAATCCTTCCATTTGCATACGCAAATTGACAGCACAAAGCCGTGATGTTATTGCAGGTGGATAGAGCGCGCTGGGGAGGAGGGGCGGGGATTAATTGAGTGCCAGCTTGCGGTAAGATCCACCAGGACTCCACTAATGACTGACCTGCCGGGTGAATAAGAGACTGAATTTATTCGTGTCTGGAACAGGGGCGTTTCTCTAGTGGTGGAAAGAAGGCGAAATTATCCTCCAGGAATTTTGCTTAACACTTGAATGCAGTATAATAACAATAATAATAATAATTTCAATTTTTAAATACTAATTATGTACATTTTGTGATGTTATTGTTTGAGTCTTCAGTCTTTTGATTTGTTTCATGCAGCGTGTCCATGCCTCCCTGTCCTGAGCTAATCGTTTCATATCTACACATCTACCACACCCTACATCCGAGGCAATCTGTTTAACATATTCTAACCTTGGTCTACCCCTACAGTTCTTGTCCTTGACCCTTCCTTCCATAACTAAGTTTGCTATTCCTGGGTGTCTTAGTATGTGTCCTACCAACCTATCTCTTCTCTTCATTAGCATTCACCAGAAACATCTCTCCTCTCCCACTCGTCTTAATACCTCTTCGTTTGTAACCCTATCTGCCCATCTGATCTTCATCATTCTCCTGTAACACCACATTTCAAACGCTTCAATTCTCCTCTTCTCTGCTGCACCAATAGTCCAAGTTTCACTTCCAAAGAGTGCGACGCTCCAGACAAAGGTTTTCAAAAATGTCTTCCTAATACCTAAATCTACATTCGATGTCAACAGTTTCCTTTTCTGTAGAAATGCTTTCCTTGCCCGAGCCAACCTACTTTTTATATCCTCTTTGCTTCATCCATCACTGGTTATTTTGTGATATGTCTCACGAATCTAACGGGAACTCCAGGACAGATTATCTGTGAGACATGTTTCTACGTACAGTAGTATAAAACAAAGACCTCAATTTTTGGATATAACGGGTAATCTCGAGAACCACTGGATGGATTTTAATGCGGTTTTCACCATTCTGTACAGATTACTCGAGGAAGGATACTATAGGAAATTATTCATTTATGACCAAAGGAAGCCGAGAAGTAATGATTTCAGTGAATCGAGTTGAAAGAAAACCTGCCGTCGTGTGCCTTTTAAGCTTACGCTGGTTAAACCGTTAAAGATACCGGGCCAAGCTGGGGCAGGATGCTACTTAATTATATACGATTATATACGTGTATGTTTCACATACCTCAAGCTCCTAAACCAGACGAAAATGCAAGGTGCGGTTTGTACCAAAATTTTCCAAACCGTCTTAATAGCACAGGAAAACTCTTGCATTTCTTAAAACGTCGATAGAAATATATTTATTTGTTTATAAATTGCGTTTAAACAAATAAGACCAGAATTCCATCGCGTCCACCCCACATAACAGTAAATCCGGGGCATCACGAATAACCGATCGTAACAAATAAGCATTCAAAAGAAGGGCAATTGCCCTTAGCAGTGACGAATTGTACACTGATTTCATTAATATTGATAGTATGTTTAACAAGTAGTTCCGTGAAGAACTATACAGCCTATTTTCATTTATCCTACTTATGTTACTGCCTCTACCAATATACAACATTTCAAAATCCAAAAACTGAGATACAAGTACTTCAATAGAATGTTGCACAATGGGACAGTTTACTTCAGGACATAGACCTCGAATTTGTTGTTTGTCTCAGTCCACTTTTCAAAATGGCCAATGTATATTTGCTAGGTAATTACCTAGGTATCTGACTGGTATCTCAGTTTTTGGATGTGATATGTTGTTCAACCTTCTGATTAATACATGAATACTGTTCGCACTTCTGCAATGGCATTGTGCTTTTCTACCGCTGAATTTGCTTCCCCAGTTAGGTACAGGTCATCTCATGCCAGACAGGTAGATACAGCTCTGAACGAAACCTGTAGGTTGATAACAGGTTGCTTAAAACCTACCCCAACAGATAAGCTCTACTACCTGGCTGGAATAGCACCACCTTGCGTACGCAGAGAGGTGGCTGCCAACAGGGAGAGGCTGAGAGTGGAAGAGAACAGCGCCCACCCACTACATGGATATAATCCTCCTCAGCAACGGCTGAGGTCCCGAAAGAGCTTCCTGAGGACATCTGAGATGCTTACCGTCTCACCGGAGAAGGCAAGGCTGGATATATGGAAGAGGTCGACCCCTCATCCATGCGGTTGGATGCCAGTAGCTGAAGAACTGCCACCCGGACACAACGAAAGCTGGTTGGTGTGGAAATCCCTAAACAGGTTACGATCAGGAGTTGGAAATCCAGTGACAATCTGAGGAGATGGGGCCTCAGTAAATGTGACACGTCTTGCGAATGTGGACAAGAACAAACCACAAGACACGCCCTTTATCTTGTGCAGAGGAAGATCTAATGTTAGCCACTCCGAGCGCCTTGGATGTTGCTCAGTATTGGGCACGTGTTATATAATTAGACAGTTTTACCCTTATATGTAGCCTATAGCAACTGTAAATTTGTATGTTTCCGACACGAGAAATAAATAAATACATGAATAAACGACAGATGCTTTTCAGCAGGTCTATGTCCAGAAGCGAAACTTTCCCACGTGCAAAATTTATTGAAATGACTGATATCCCAGGTGGATATGGTACGACCGAGTATTTAACACATGCTATAATTATTTATTAATTCTTATTTGTGACCATTCATTTATTTAAATTAATGACTTATTGTAAGGATATCCATTTTCTCTTTAGTTTTTGTTAAGGTACCGTAGTTTCTAATATTTTTCACGCTGACGAAGTTATCATTGATATGACGAAACATGTACTTGTTAATTTAATTATTAAACTACTTTCTAGTGATAGATAAGGTGGCTTTTATAATTTGAGATTAATACACAAGAAATAAAAACTTAATTTTGAAATTTCACACAGCTGCCAACTTGAGGTTATGTAAACAATTGAACTACTGTCGACCAAAATATTACGTGTACCCGAGTTTGAAGGTTGTTTGTGAGGTAACTAATAGACCTACATAAAATCCAATAACATCATCATTTTCGTCGTTGTATTTTACGTTAGTTCATATAGGGTTGGAATTATTAATTTATATTTTAATATTTTTTATCGCAGTTGGAACACAAAAAGTGCCCGTTTTTAAGCGTGTTTCAACCATGCGTCACATTTAAGAATTATTATCTCACAAAACCGTCAACAGATCGAATCCAAATTTTAACACAATATATAGGCCTATTGGAATGTTGTATAACTGATTTATTAATTTCAAAATATTTTGTGTCCAAGAAACAAAGTTGTTATCATTTTTGTAAGGTAACTTCTTCTCGGCTCGGGGTGGTTGGAAAATTTAGTTCTTGGTTGCGTTGTAATCGTTATACATCAAAAAAGTTACCTTACAAAAATGATAACAACTTTCGTTCTTAACACACAACATTTTGAAATTAATAAACCAGTTATAAAACATTCCAATTTATATTGTGTTAAAATTTGGATTCGATCTGATGACGGGTTTGTGAGATAATAATTCTTAAATGTGACGCATGGTTGAAACACGCTTAAAAACGGGCACTTTTTGTGTTTCAACTGCGATAAAAATATTAAAATACAAATTAAAAATTCCAACCCTACATGAACTAACGTAAAATAGAACGATGAAAATGATGATGTTATTGGATTTTATGTTGGTCTATTGGTTACTTCACAAACAACCTTCAAACTCGAGTGCACATAATATTTTGGTCGACAGTAAGTTACATGCCAGTGCATTACAATGTGTTTAAACATTTACTGTACCAAGTTTCACTGCGTTTGGAAGGTTAAATCGCGAGAAAAGTCTATTTAGATGTTTCAATTTCGCTTGGCTGCCTTGTTTGTTTTGTAGTTAACAGGTTTTTGAAAGCATCATAGGCGAATTTTCCGTAGTGCCCTTTATCACCATACAAAATTTAAAGGCGATATTATTAACAGAAAAGCGCACGAATGTGCATAACATAGATTTACACTAGTGAAACAAACATGCTACAAAAGAGTTAATTGATGTGAAAAACATCATGATCCAGTAATCAATCAGGAATGTGTGCATTAAAGCATTCATTCATGACCAGTCATTATATTGTGAATTGAATGTTATTTGTGAAATAGAGCAACACTGTATGATGCTTTGTTCATTTTAAATGTTAGTCCTTGCTATAATCACAGAGTGATTTCTGGTTATTTTTACATCGTGTGATGTGATATGTGTCACAGAACTGGTCACATAACGAGCACACGCAGAGTTCATTTGGGGCGTGGTAGGACATGTTTTTACATATTTTATGGTGGTACCCATGCACTGCTAACTTTATCACCACATGTCTTAGTTTCTGATTGGCGCTGGTCCAGTTCCGGTTGATCATGGCATCCGTGCTGTAAAATTCTAGCGGAATGCCTTCTCTCTTATCTCTTCTCCCTGCTAGGTGCGCTTCAGCATTCTTTGTTGATGGAAGCTGTAATTTTGTTCTTATTTCTTCGACAAGGAAGGGTTCCCGTGCTAATTCATATGTTAGGCGGGAGCGCGTGTATTTTGAGATGCCCATTAAGGTTTTCAGGAATTGGGCTTTAACTCTTTCGATGGTGGCCAGATCTCTCTTCGTTAGTCGGTCCCATATCAAGTGGATCCCGTACGTGAGAATTGGTAGGATCTTTGCGTCAAACAGATGCATAGCTGTTTTTAAGGATAGCTGCTGTAGATTGATAATGTCGTACATGGCTTTCAAGCAAGCCACTGCTCTGTCTTGGATGTGTAGTCTGAATGTTCCGGTAGTCTGTATAGTGATCCCAAGGTATTTAACTGCATTCACTATTTCCACTTTGACCTCTTCATATTGCAAGTTGTCGTTTGCTGCTACACGCCCACCTTTCCGAAAAACCATCTGTTGGGTTTTTGTCCAGTTTATTTTCAGACTGTTATTTCCTGCCCATTCTACCAGTGCTGAGAAGGCGTGTTGGAGTTCTTCCTTATTTGGTGATCCTAGGACCATGTCGTCCGCATATATGTAGATCACCGCGTCCTTTGATTTCTCTCGGATTGCTGTTGTTACATCGGCTGTGGCAATATTGAACAGTATGGGACTGAGGGGGTCACCTTGCAACACTCCATTAGTTTGGGTGATTTCCTTTGTTTTGCATACTGCGTCATCTATGGTGATCTGGTTGTATGCCAGGATATTTTTTACTAAGATTGTTAAAGGATTGTGATTTCCGATGATATTTTGAATTTCGATGTGAGCTTTTTTCTGTCAATTAGGTCGAAGGCCTTTGTATAGTCTATAAAGACTGCATAAAACTTTCCCTTTTGGAGTCGTTTTGCTTCCTCTGTGTCATTTAACGGATTTTGAATTGCGTGCAAGGTTCCTCTTCCTCGTCTAAAGCCGAATTGTTCCTCCGGTATCTTTTAGTCGACTTCGTATACTATCCTGTTGGTTGGAATTCTTGTCAGTAATTGAAGGTGTTGCTTTCCAGTGCAATTCCTCTGTACGAGTTGGGGTCGTTGGTTTCACCTTTTCCTTTATAGAGAGTTTTGATGGTCGATTTTCTCCATTCTTCGGGAATATTTCCTGTTTCTAGGCATTTGCTAAAGAGCTTGGACCATAGTTCTGATAGGTATTGTGCCGATTCCTTTAGATGTTCGTCGAAAAAAACATCTGGTCCTGCGGCCTTGTTACATTTCGTAGCATTGATTATGTCCAATATCTCTGTTTTAGTGATGGGGAGTATTTCTTCGTGTTGATCTCTACATTCAATTTCATATGCCGCTTGTTGACCTGTACCGTTAAGGATGAGAGTGAAGTGCGATTCCCATATTCCTATTTCTACGTTGCTAGATCTTGACGATCTTCTTGGTCTGATGGCTATGTATGGATCATTCATTGCTTCTTTAGCGATCCTCTCACCTTCTTTTTCTATGTATTGAAAGCGTTTACGTTTTAGGAGATTCTTGTAATATCTCCGTGTTTCCCCATATACTCTTAGGTCCTCTGGTGTTGACGTGATCCTAGCTATATGTAGCGCCTTTAGTGTAGTTTGTCTTTCTGCATAACATTCCTTATCAAACCACGGTTGAGCTTTCCTTGTAATCTGTTTGTGGGTTATACTTGCTCCTAGTATCTTGTTAATTCTTGTTAGGGCTGAATTTAGGTCGTTTTCCTTTATTGTCTTTTCTGCTTCAGGTACGTTTCCTAGTTGTCGCTGCAGTGCTGCCATGTTAAGGTGTCTGGATATGATGGTCTTGACGCAATTCGGAACAGCTTTCTTTGGAGTTTTGAGTAAGAATTTGGTCTGTATTGGGATGTGTTTTCTTAGTGGGGTTAATGGTGAAGTCCGTAGACTCTTTTTTTTTTTCTAAAATTTCAATATCGTTTCCTTTGTGGAACACGAGGTCAATTGTGCTACTGCCATTATGGGCAAAGTAAGTTTTGCGTCTTGGGTCATTTACTATTTTGAAATTTTCTTCTGTAAGGAATGTAAGGACAGTTTTACATTTCGTATCGGGTTTGTCTAGTCTACAGTTCATATCTCCTGCTAGTATTATGGTTTCTTCTGGATTTGCAACTTTCCGTAGGGAGAGAGTGAGGAGTTCCATTATTTCCTCGGTATCAGTGTTGGGGCGTACATAAGAGCCTATTATCGTGAAGTTGTTTGCTTTCGCTATTATGAGGTTTTCTTCTATATGTAAGGTCTTAAAGGGTCCTATCCATGGTTTATAGAGGATAGATACACCTCCTGATGGCCTTCCTTCTGTAGGTTTTCTTGCTAGAGAGTGGATGGAGTAGAAACCTTCTATATCAATAGGTGTCGTTAGGAATGTCTCTGTGAAAATTAGTATGTCAGATGTTTCAAACGTGTTTCCTGGGGTTAGTTTCAGTAGTCCTTTAAACCCTTCTACGTTCCACAGGAGCATGTTAATGCAGTTATTAGAGAGATGCGCCTTCGCTTCTTCTTCGGGGGCGAAATCGAAATCGACGCACAATTACTCTACTTGGCCAAAATTCGGGGTTGGATGTCATTTCTAGGCAGTCAAAATGGATGCTTTCGCTTTGGAGTCTCCTCTTATGGCGGTCTCTTCGCAGCTGACGTCCCCTCGGATTCCTTTCTTTCTTAGGTACGGTAGTTTATTACCGTCTCCGAGGTCGTTTCTTTCTTCAGCTTCCCAATAAATAGCCATGCCGTTTTCCCTTCCGCTTGTAGATCGTCGTTCTCTGTTCCAGTGTCGATTACTGTGTTAGATGGTGATCGGTATTGCTGACTATTTCGTAGTTGATTCTGTTGCTGATATATTTTTTCTGTATTGTCTGGTCTTCTCGTCTCTCCTTGTGTTGTAGTGTCACGGTTGATAATTTTGTTGGGTAGTCCCGGCCATTCTATGCTTGATAGTGATCTGGTTTCGTATCGATAGTTGTGTTTATTTGTTGACTCTGCTGTGGTGGTTTGTGGGTCTGGTGATTGTGGTTTGATGGTTGGGGGGTGCAGCGGCGTTGCTGTTGTTGGTTTTTCGGTAGTGTCTTGAATTTTTGAGTAGCGCGAGACTTGTTGTTTTGCTAGTATATCTGCTTGTTGCAGTTGTGTCTCGAGAATTAAGGTCATTTTCTTCATGAGGTTATCAGATAGTTCTTCAAGATTTTCTTGGATGTGATCATATGATTTTTTGTTTTCCAATGCTAACTCTTTTACTTCGTTGTTTATTCCTTGGTCGCTCGTCTCCATTGGGGCCATTCCGTTCGATTTCAGACGTAGACTGCAGGTTTCGCACATGTGATTATCCCCCTGTTGAGAGAATCTAGTATTGCAGAGTTTTTCCGCTGAAGTAGGCCTTGGATATGCAACCACAGATGATCTTTCTCTATGACCGCCAGGTGCCACTAGGTGCTGATGTTTGATTCCGTGGTGTGCAGATTGACCACCAGTTGTCACTAGCTGTTCCACCAACAGACAGTGATATCAGTATTAGTTTGAGACGAATGACCCGAACAAGCTGGATGGAAAGAAAGAGAAATGAGCTTGTTCTGAACCAAATTCAGGAGAATGGATGCCTGTTGATCACAATCAAGAAAAGGAAATCAAAATTCATGGGACACATACTCAGACATGACCCTCTCCTCCAGGTCATTTTTGAAGGAAAAAGTTTGGGGATGAAACCAAGGGGGCGACCAAGACAATCGTATCTCAAGAACATTGTGAAGGAAATGCAATGTGAATCGTATGTCAATATGAAGAGAACTGCTGAAGACCTTAAGAAATGGCTGCAACGACAAAGCTTTTAGCCTTTAGAAGCTGATGATCAGTATTAGTTTCGGAGATATAGAATGCCGGTGAAATATTTCGCACAGCCGCCATGTTGTATTGGTGAAATATAATAAAATTTGAAGGGCACGGTTGGGGTCGACCAAAATGGTGCTATGATCTCGCTGAGTTTCATTGAAATAATTCTAGCCGTTTAGATTTTATTTGGGACACACACGCACACACACACATACATACATACACACACGGACAAAAAGTGTTCACATAAGCCTATTTTTCATGAATGAAAATAGGCTAAAAAGTGCTGGTTTGGACTAATCGGCAGATGGACCAAAACTTCACACTTGAAATCTTTTAAATAGTCTATCGTAACGTTGGCATAGTGCAGTCATGAATGATTTTCACCTTTTTCGAGAATTGACGGTATGGTTCGGCGGTAACGCCTCGCCAGAAAGGAAAAACTTAAGGAGAGTCTCCATACGTACCCACCTCAGTGGCGGCAGAATTTTTTTCCGAGGGCATTGGAAAGCTCTTGTAACGATACGACAAATGTTTCAATCATTTTGGCGATTATGTTGAACATAAGAATAAAACAAGCAAATATTTAGTAGTAAAATCAGTTTGGTATAACAGCTTAGGCTTTCATGGCCGGCGTTTATAATTAAGTACAAGTTTTTCGGGCTTGTAGGCCGTGGTCCAGACAGGATATCCCCGACGTTTCACCGGAAACTGCGTCCGGCAATATCAAGGGTTCCGCTCCTTTCCTTGGTCAGCAGTGGAATGACGAAGAGGCTTGAAATAATGGGTAACGGTTTGTAGTGGGGTATTGTTGTTTGAATATGGCTGTTGGTTGGGTGGATCTAGGCGATGAACTAACGGCTGGAAGGTAGTTTTGGATCTTCAAATTAGCAGGGTGAGCCGAGCGTTCTCTTCGTATTCCGGCTGAATAGTCTGGTTTCGCGTACATGTTGCGGGGTGCGGTGCTTGCTCCGGCTTCGGCGACCGAGCTTGTGAGGGCCAGGTGTTCCCAACCAAAAGCCATATACAAACAACAATACCCCACTACAAACCGTTACCCATTATTGCAAGCCTCTTCCTCATTCCACTACTGACCAAGGAAAGGAGCGGAACCCTTGATAATGCCGGACGCAGTTTCCGGTGAAACGTCGGGAGATATCCTGTCTGGACCACGGCCTACACGCCCGAAAAACTTGTACTCAGTTTAGTATGCCAATCTGTTACTTTTATACAGTTCATCGGAACTTAATAACAGCCCTCGTGTTTAATTCGCAGAAGTGTAGGAAATCAAATATGGAATGTGTTGTCGTTTGAGAGTAATTTGCAGTTGATTCACATTATGAACCCTAAGTGGGGGGAAACTTGGTTTAAATAAAGTTGAAAACATGCCAGACACTTAATTAAAGGAAGTAAAGTTTCATTCTGATGTATTTATTTCATAGGCATGCCCACATAACAAATCTATTTGTTTATATTGCTGCTAGGATTTCGACTAGAACAATAAAAGCAATTCGATTGGTTGTTGTACTCAATCTTCAATGAAAACTTCCGGGAAAATTCATTGAACTATAGATACTACTGGAACAACTCCTCCCATGGTAACCCTCGCTGAAAACTGCTTCCAGGTCATCGCCTCCTTGACGTGCACTACCAGGCGTAACTAGTCGCATCAAAAAACATCATACCATTTTTTGTCGTGTGATCTCCTGAGAGGCTGAGAGCAGCTCTTTCTGTCGACGCCCGTTGGCGACCTGCGCGTCGGGATGAGAGATGGAATGGATGAAGATGAATGAAACTGGGCAAGGATGTGGAAGGAATCGGCCGTGGCCTGTCAGAAGATACCGTCCCAGCATTTGCCTGGTGTTGAAAATGGCAAACCACGGAAAACCATTTCAAGGACGGCCTACGGTGGGGCTCGAACCCACGCGTCTACCGAGTCAGCAGAGAGCTTGGCCCCATGACCTAACGCAGTGCTTAAGCGAGCGTAGCCACCACTATCGGTGTTATACCATTGAATTCCATGTTGCAAGTCAACTGATATGCCGTGATTCTCATGAAAGGAGTTGAGCTTGCAAACTCTACGATAATGGCGATGCACGGCCATGGAGTTGACGAAGTACCTCTTTTACTTTTATCTCGCCGTACGTATACGTCACACTCGCCTCCTTGACATGCACTACCAGGCGTAACTAGTCGCACCAAAAACTGCACTTTTCTCCCATACAGTCGGCATTGCAGTAGTATCTATAGTTCAATGGGAAAATGGCACCTGTTCAATTCCGTGAGTTGTATGAAAGTTATCATGGAAGGCAGAACATAGCCTAGAAGGTACAATTCGCATGGGAATAATGGAGTATTTACCAGCGTGCATACGCGTACTAGCAGAAGCTTTCATACCCACGAGTGTCGTGTGATACAGGCTTTAAGACCAAAGCCTAGCATGCTAACCAATTAGTCCCGGTGTCGTAAAAAGAACTCGACAAAAGTACCACATAGAGTTACGCAGTAATGTAATGAGTGGAAATAAGTAAAATCATTAGCATCGTATAACGTACAATACACCAAGTTGCATTTCAACAAGCTACTACAACGAACATTCAATCAGTCTACTCCGTGATAAGGACAAAGAGTTATAACTATAGCCATGCATTTAGGAGAAAGTAGGCTATATGTTCTTTTCCCTGAACATCTTGTGTTTTAAATAGATGGTATATTGGCTTTCACGTCCAGTGAATTAAAAGTCAACATTCTTTCTAGTTTTGTGCCGTGTCTTTTGTGGGGCTTCGCCTAGGACACCGAGCTGGCTCATCAGCGGGCTCTTGGTGTCCCCGCCCGGACCCCCCCCCCCCCACACAGGAGTAGCGAACTGCGCGCTACCTCCCTTTTATGAAGTCTTCATAGGGAAGTTATGGCTGCTTGAGCTTTTAGTTCTCGCAATATTTACTGCGGATATGCAAATTGCTACTTCATTTCATATATTTTAAGCATACTGCTGTATTGTATTTTTTTGAAATTATCATATTAGGACGTTAATCGAGGGGCATATTTAGAGGGGCTCAATATTGTAGAAAATTAATTTACATTTTACCACCCACAATATGGGATAGCCAGTTATGTGAAGTCAGGTTTGAATGGAGTGCAAGTAATTGGTTGTTCAGAAGATGGCTACATACAATAGAAATTCAGATAAATGATTTAAAAATTGTCAATCTGTACAAGCCTCCGGGTGTGAACTGGGCTCCTACTTTACTGCCAGCTTTTGACCACCCTTGTGTATACACTGGAGACTTCAACAGCCATCACATAAATTGGAGGTATGACACCGTGGATGTGAATGGAGAGTCACTAGTTCAATGGGCAGAAATTACCAATATGCATTTGGTTTTTGACGTAAAAGACGAGGGAACCGTCCACTCTGCACGCTGGAATAAGGATTACAACACAGACTTGACTTTCGTGTCTAAAGACCAGCTAGACCTACCACTCAATACCACTCGCATTGTTTTGCCGAACTTCCCAAACAGTCAACACCGACCTGTTTTGGTGGAAATTGGTTTGAAAATTCCCCTTGTAAACTCAATGCCCTTACCGAGATGGAACTTTCAACGAGCCAACTGGGATGGATTCACAAAAGACCTTGACTCCAGTTTAGCTGCGGAGAACTTTCAACCAACAGCAAATAACTACGACAAATTTGTTAAACTAGTAATCAAAGCTGCTAAGTCCAACATTCCTAAGGGTTACAGAAAGGAATATGTACCAGGATGGAATGAAGAAAGTGAGGCCTTATACCAAGAATACCAAAGTTCTGGAAATCAAACAGTGGGCTCGCAGCTACTCCACTCTTTAAACAAGAACAGACGAGAGAAATGGGAAGCAACACTTGAAGAAATGAACTTCGCAAAGTCAAGCAGGAGAGCCTGGAGAATCTTAAATGGGCTAACTGGCAAAAAACACCCTAAAAAGCCACCTCCTAAACTGAATCCTGATATTGCCAACAGGATAATAGACCTCACAAGGACAAATAGGGACAAGAATCACACCAGAATTGTCAAATGTAACCTCTCTAAACTCAAGCGCAGTGCCCCGAAAAACGAGCAGCTCTCCAGGCCCTTCTCCACAGCGGAAGTAGAAAATGCAATTAAACAACTGAAAATCGGCAAGGCTGCTGGTCCGGACAACATCTATAATGAATTTATTAAGAACATGGGTCTGTATTGTATATGCTGGCTTACTTCTCTCTTCACTTACATTCTCCAAGAGAACAGACTGCCCAGTCATTTCAAATTATCAAAAGTTATAGCCATTCTCAAACCTGGCAAACCCGAAGATACGCCCGAAAGTTATCGACCAATAGCACTGCTCAGTTGCATATTCAAGCTTCTTGAACGAATCCTCCTAACCAGAATAGCACCTTTCATTGAAGCTGTTACGCCTCCTGAACAAGCTGGATTCAGACATGGACGCAGCTGCACCGATCAAGTTCTTGCTCTAACTACCCATATCGAAGAAGGTTTTCAAAGACAACTGAAATCAACAGCTGTTTTCATCGACTTGATTGGAGCATATGACACTGTTTGGCGACAAGGACTTGTCTACAAACTATTGCAAGTTGTACCAAGTCGAGAAATCGTGGATCTAATATCTAGTATGCTTAGTGATAGACAATACGAAGTGTTTCTAGGCAGCACTAAAAGCCACAAACGAAAACTAAATAATGGTCTACCACAGGGATCTGTTTTAGCCCCGTTGCTCTTCAATTTGTACATTCATGATTTACCAGTCACAACATCAACTAAGTTCATATATGCTGATGACATCACTCTTGTAGCACAGAGTAATAACTCTGAAGATGGTGAACAAATTCTTACAAAGGATCTCAAGAAGTTGTCAACTTTCTTTAAGACCTGGAGATTGATCCCCAGCACTTCAAAAACTGAAGTCTCTTGTTTCCATCTATCGAATCGTGCTGCAAACTACAATCCAAGAGTTTTGTTCAACGAACGAAATCTGGGGTAGAATCCTTTTCCAAAATATCTTGGAGTCACTTTAGATAGATCCCTGAGTTACAAAGAACACATCACTAAGCTTTCCCACAAAGTCGCCGCAAGAAACAACATATTTCATAAGCTCAGTGGTACATCCTGGGGAGCTTCTGCTGACTGTTTAAGCTTATCTGCCATCAGTCTTGTCTACTCGGCCGCTGAGTACTGTGCACCCGTCTGGTTGGAAAGCGTACATATGAAGAAGGTAGAAACAAAATTGAATGATACAGTGCGTTGCATTACTGGTTCCATCAAATCAACTCCATCTCACTGGTTACCCATGCTGAGTCACATCCCTCCACCACACTTAAGGAGGAAGCAAGCTTTACTAAGGGAAGCTAAGAAAATCTTTGCATCACCCTCTTTGCCATTGCACCAGGAATTCTGCGATCCATCACAGCAACGACTGCAAACTAGAAGACCAGTAAGTGTCACTGCGGGGCAACTCATTGCTGCTGGATTTGACCTAAATGAAAGCTGGAAGTATGAGTGGTGAACTAAAACATTGGGAACAAGTGCCCACCATCTTGATCCCACGAAGAAACCAAACGGCTTTGACTTACCGAGGAACTTCTGGTGCCGCATCAACAGGCTGAGGACTGGACATGGTTGCAGCAATTATTTCAGGTACAAGTGGGGCTGGATCAGCTCACCAATGTGTGAGTGTAACCTGGAAGAACAGACGATCGAACATCTGATCCAACGCTGTCCTCTTTATTCGTACCCTGGCATTCCTGACGATTTGTTCGCTCCCACACCCGACTTAACCGAATGGTTGAGAAGGATGGACTTTAAAGTTTGAATATAGCTTGTTATGTATAATTGTATATTGTATAAATTACCATACGATTAAATAAATAACCATATAGAAACTGATATTCAATATATATACGTATTTTTCTTCCTGTGATTAATAATCGGGCGAGTAAATACCCATATAGTCTACACATCATATTAGAGAAAATTGAAGGAAGTTTGTAATTTGACATGACTGTTAATCTCTTGAACATGAGGCACGGGACCTCCTCCTTTTTTGTGGACTCCCAGCCACAGCACTTGATATTTCAGATGGTAAATCTCACATGCATTCGATGAGAATTGAACCCAATCTGCCTTGGTAGGAGGAAAGAGGCGTGACTTCAGCATCACCACGTCACCTTCATAATAATAATAATAATAATGATAATAATAATAATGGTAATAATAATAATAATCGGAATAGAAAGTCGAATGTTATTGCCAAACACATATAGAGCTGAATGGGGGGGGGGGGGGAAATCGATCTTTGCAAATATGCGTAATGTTGTATACTAATTACTGGAGGTTATGCGTTCGTGTATGTTTCTTAGTTCCAAGAAATTTACAGTTTCTGTGATATGTTAATGGGTTATTATATTACATGTTTTGAACAGCAGCGCATCGGCATTTTGGAACCCGTTAGCCACACCACACAATCTAAAACAAACTGTTTTGCTAGGGGACCTGCTTTATCAAATCTTCCTGCCATGATATACAGTACCGGTAACTGGCAGTAGGCTAAAAGACCATTCATAATAAAACTCCTGAAAACGGTATTACAGGCTAGGGGATCTGCGTTAACGAAATTTCCTGTCATGATATAACTGGCAGAAGGCTAGGGGACATGCCTTGGCAAACCTCCCCACCATATTATCATAACTAGAAGTATACTAGAGGACCAGCCATGTCCTAACAGACTTAAAACATAGCAGTGCGCACATTCCATCCTCAATTGGAAATACATTTTAATAGAGGGAAAAGAGATGTCAAAAGAGGCAATAACACTATAGAATTAAAATTTGGACTCGTAACAAAACATTATCAGATATTAAGTACTGCATTTTATGGACTAGAGGGCACGTGCAAAAAAAATCCGAAAATTTGACACGCAACAAATGTGTGGGACATCGTACACCGAATACACTATATACTTATAGAACAAGTAGTTCCGTGAAGAACTATACAGCCTATTTTCATATATCCTACTCATATTAATTGCCTCTATCAACATACAAAATGTCAGTTTGATTGCTATGTTAGATTCGTAGATACTGAGAACCAACTAAATATTGCAGATGGTAGCCAGGTTGGATTTTTATTTATGTACTATTACAAGAAGAATACATGGCACAAGAGTTACACCGAACATCCCTCATCTTGGTACAGGTTTTATAGTCCACAAGAAAGCTGTTGATTCAGTGCTGGATTTTACATCATTCAATGGAAGACTATCCACATTGTCATTTAGATCACTTAATAAAGCCTACACCGTGGTCAATTTTCATGCACCGACGAACGTGTCAAACACGAAAGACCGAGAGCAAACTAATATAATATGGGAACAATTAGGAGACGTGATTGACAATATTCCAGCGCATCACACCACCATCCTTCTCGGTGATTTTAACGCCCAAGTAGGAAGAGAGAAAAAGTTTAGGAATATAGTTGGAAACTATCCTGCACATAAACGAACAAACAAAAATGGCGAACGGCTGATTGACACCTGCAAAAATAACAACCTAGTTTTGAAATCTACTGCGTTTAAACATCTTCCTCGGAAAGCAAAGACATGGAGACATCCAAATCCACTTATGGGTGAATTTCAACTGGATCATGTGGCAATATCAAACAAAATCAGATCGTGAAATCCAAAATGTGAAGGTCCTGCGTAATGCGAATATAGACTCAGATCATTATCTGTCCCTTATTAAAATGAAAGGTATTCCGTTTAGGAACAATAGAGTGAATGTTGAAAAGGGAATGAAAACGCAAAAGTACAACATCGGTGGTCTGAAGTCAAATAACAACACTTTTGCGGAAACACTCCACAACAAACCAAAAGATGGAACATGGTTTACTTTAAGGAACGCCATTGTTACTGCGGCTTCGGAATCCATTCCTCTTGATAGAACGCGCAAGCATCCATGGTGGAACGGTCAATGTGATCACGCAATAGAGGAAAGAAGAAAAGCTTGGATCAAGTGGAATAACCAGAAAGACGATGTGAACCTTGAGAACTTTCTCTGCATCAGGAAAGAAACTTGTAAAATTTTAAAATTGGCAAAAAGAAATTTCCATAAATCTCAAATTATTCAAATTGAAGATGATTTTCAAAGGCACAAAACAAGGGATTTCTATCAAACTTTTAAACACCAACTGTCCAAATACGTCGCCCCTACTCTTCACATCCGAGGATCTGATGGTAAACTTAATCTCAATAATAAAGACTGTGCTAAAGCTTTTGGAGAATATTTTAAAACCCTTTTGAACACGGACATACCTACTGAACAACTTGCTTTCTATCCTAGCATTGCATACCACGACAGTTCACCACCCTCCGTCGAAGAAATAACACAAATCATCAAGGCGCTAAAAAATAATAAAGCCTCTGGGGAGGATAGTATTGTGGCTGAATTATGGAAATATGCAGATAATGACTCCATCATTTGTCTCCAGAAAACCATTGAAGAAATATGGCATAGTGAAAAGTTGCCGGAGGATTGGACTTCTGCCATCATTCATCCTATACATAAGAAAGGGGATAAATCCGACCCAAATAATTATAGAGGTATTTCACTGGTATCGGTAACGTACAAAATATTTGCAAGGGCTCTTCTGAACAGAGCAGAACCGATATTAGACCGTCAGTTAGGGGAATATCAAGCTGGGTTCAGGAAATCAAGATCCTGTCCTGAACAAATTCATAACATTAAGACCATAATTTCCTACTGTACGGTACGATCAAAACCTTATGTTGTGATTTTTGTGGACTTTCAAAAGGCTTATGATTGCATTCATAGAGACACAATAATTAACACCTTACGTGAGTTTGGCCTAGACAATAAATCAATTAATTTGTTCAAAGCAAGCTTAGAAAACACCATTTCTAAGGTCAAATTTCGTGGTGAATTGTCCGAAGCCTTTGCAATCAAGACTGGCTGTAGACAAGGTGATCTGGGATCACCGATGCTGTTCAACTGTGTCTTGGAAAAAATTATAAGAGAATGGTTTACAATCTTACCAAATAATTATGGTATTCGAATTGGTTATAAAAAAGAAGACCTGAATATAAACTGTCTCGCTTTTGCAGATGACATTGCTTTGTTCGCTAATTCAATGGAAGAGGCCACTGACCAACTTAATAAACTACAAATCATAGCTGCTAAAACTGGACTTAAAGTGGCCTTCCATAAAACTAATTTTATCACAAATGTCAAAGATGCCTCAAAATTCATCACGATTGGTCTGCAAAAAATCAAAAAAGTCCAAAAATTTAAATACCTAGGCGAATGGATTACCCCTAATAATTCAGAAATAGCTGCCATTGAGAGCAGATGTAACAAATTGGAAGGTGCCTTTCAAACCTGCAAAAACATTTACAAAAGTAAAAGCTTGTCCCGGAATGTCAAACTTTGTCATTATAATACAGTAATTAGGCCGTCAGCACTGTATGCTGCAGAATGCTTACAGATGACAAACAAAGGCCCATTGAGAAAATTAGAACTTAAGGATCGGAAAATTCTAAGGAAAATATTAGGACCTGTTAATGATAATGGTACTTACAGAAGAAGACATAACAATGAATTATTTGAACATATAGAAGATTTGGTGAGTGTGATGAGAAAAAGGAGAATGTCTTTCTTTGGACATTTGGAGCGGATGGAGCATCATCGACTTTCATATCGAATCCACTCATCAATCTCTAAAAAAAATTCCTATTGTAAATGGTCGATGCAAGTTAAAAAGGACCTAACAGAAGCTCGAATCAATCAAGCTCTGGTTTGGGATAGGAACCTGTTCAGAAAGGCGGTTAAATCAACTAGTAATCTACACCCTTTGACATCTGTGATGCCTCGCCCTCACTGCAAGTGGACGGAAGAAAGGAGAGCTGAACATTCGTCAAGAATGAAGATCTACTGGCAGACAAGAAAACAAGCTTTACAGTGATCATATGAGTGAAGAACATCGTGGTCCATTGATGGCCGAAACGACTCAAAAAAAAAAAAACAAGAAGATTATTGTGTACGTGTGGTTTTCAGACTACAATCGCATGATTAGGACAAAAGAAGTAAAAACGAGATTTTAAAATTTCGCACAGCTACCATATTGTGGTTATGAAAACAATTGAAATAAATTACATACCAGTGGATAACATTTGTATAAGCATTAGCGTGCAAAGTTTCACTGCACTCAGATGGTTAAACCGCGAGAAACGTCCATTTAAATATTTATAATTCGCGTCACCGCCATGTTGGATTTGTGCTCACCAGGTTACTGAAAGTCCTATAGGTGAACTTATGTTCATAGCCTCTATGAACATTAAAAATCAGTTTGATTGCTGGAAAAGATTCTTAGATATTGAGAACCGTCAAAATATGTCGGATGCTCGCAGTATTGGATTGTTATATGTATAGGCCATAGAGTTATGTACCATTCAAGGAAAATTATTGCGTAGCTTCATTATTCAAACCTTCACTTCGACGCATGATTACCACACAAGAATAAAAACATAATTTTAAAATTTCGCATAGCCGCCATCTTCAGTTTATGTAAACAATTGAACTAAATTAGATGGCAGTGAATGACAATATGTATAATCATTTACTGTACCACATTTCAATGCGCTCATATGATTAAATCGCGAGAAAATGTATTAGAATGTTCAAACTTCGCTTGGCCGCCATGTTCGTTTCGTAGTTTACAAATTTTTGAAAGTTACATATATAAACTTGTAGCAGTGCTCTTTATCACCGTACAAAATTTCAGGTTGATATCATAAATAGTTTCGGAGATATTGAATGCCTGTGAAATATTTCGCACAGCCGCCATTTTGAGGTTATGTAAACAATTGAATGAAGTTAGATGTCGGTGCATTACAATGTATATAAACATATACGTGCCAGCTTTCATTGCGTTTGGTTGGTTAAATCGCGAGAAACGTCCATTTAAAAGTCGCAATTTCGCTTGGCCGCCGTGTTGGTTTTATAGTTACCAGGTTTTCAAAGGTCACATATGTGAATTTCTAGTAGTTCCCTTTATCACCAAACAAAATTCCAGGGTGATATCGGTAATAGTTTCTGAGATATTGAATGCTGGTGAAATATTTCGCACAGCCGCCATGTTGGATTGGTGAGACGTAACAAAATTTGAAGGGCACGGTCGGGGTCGCCCGGAATAGAGCTATGAACTTACCGAGTTTCATTGAAATCTCTCCAGTCGTTTAGATTTTATTAGGGGGGACACACACACGAATCACACACACACACGCGCACCTACACACGGACAAAAGGTGATCTCATAAGCCTATTTTTTCAAAATTGAAAATAGGCTAAAAATTATAACAAAGCAAAACTAAGATTTTATTCAGACCATTAGCCTAATTTATTTTGTTAGGTGACATCGACAAATCAACTAAAAATATTACATCAATGGAAAATCTGCATGCAATATATTCGTCTATTTTTATTACAAGTCACAGCAAACATAAAAACCTTAAATTCAGAACGATATGTTTTAAACACTTCAACCCATTACTTTCCCTAAAAATACGCGGATCGTCAAACGCCCCGGGGTCTTGGGGGCGGAGCCCCCAACGAGCAATGCGAGTCTATATGTATAACGGAAGATGTCCTGACTGAGTGATAATCTTCGCTCAGCAAAAACTACTGGAGACAATTGCATGAAACTTTAAAGATGTTCCTACCGTAGTGTAGATGCACACTAAGAAAGGATTTTTTAAAAATCCGATTATAAAGGGGTGAAAAGGAGCGAAATGTGATTTTATATTTTTGTTATACTTAACTGGGACAAAATATCGAAGTTGTCGTATAAAGACCGGACATATCTCATTTTACGCCCCTCGATGCGAGAAACAATACTCGGTGGGTCCCTACGAGACGCCGAAAACCACATTTTAAGGCCCTAAAACCAACAGTTTCAAATATATTCCCAGAAAGACATTGATTGGTTGGCTCCACAGTTTAGGGGCTGCGACAACGCGGTCATGTAGCCTCGTGTACTTTGGGTGTGTGTAGAATCTGTCTGATAACCGCTGTTAATTGTGATGGCTGTATTAGTGTGTGTATCTGTTTTTAATTCAAGTAAGGACTGCAACTTTGAATTTTTAAAATAGTTCCTACTTTTGTCGCGAAACACCACCGTCAGCGACTATTAGGCGTAGTTCAGAAATTAGCTACTAGATGCCACCGCAGTCGGCTCTTGGCAACGAACGTAGAAACCTAAGAGCGTTGTTTACTTTCCTAACCTATACAATTTAGCTTCACACAGGTGTAATTAGTGGAAGGTTCTTCAACATGCCATAAATCTATGACATGGGACCGCCGGCATTACTGAGGGATTTTTAACGCTCTTAAAAAATCCGACGGCTTCGGCCGGGTTTGAACCCGCTATCTTGGGCATAGAAGCTCAGCACGCTACCAACTACGCCACCGAAGCCGCCCAGAAAACTATCTTCGCTCTGATTGATGAACTGATCGCAAGTCCGTTTCCATGGCAACACTACCTCAAGGTATGACATCCGATTTTCTATATATTCCTGTAGCAGGCAATGCCAATCATATTTATTATCTTTTTCAAGATATATATCAACACAATAAGAACAGTGTAGCGCGCCTGCCTCTCGTCCGGAGGCGCCGGGTTCGATTCCCGGCTCCATCAGAGATTTTAGACATCGACGTGAGGGCTGCAACGGGGTGCACTCAGATTCCTGAGGACAATTGATTAGCTGTCTGATTAGTGAGGCAGCGCCTCGGTCACGAAGAACAAGATTAACGGCCGAGGGGACACGATGCACTGACCACATGTCACCACAATATCTGCAGGCCAAATGGCTGGGAAGCGATCGCATGATAGGACTAGGTCCTTCATGGGCTGTAGTGCTAGGGGTAAAAAAATTAGGGGAAGCGCCTTCTAATACCACGTTTAATTTTTAAACACTTCAGTAGCAGCTACTAAATAAAGGGTAGCGATATAGCTACGTTCAATTTCATAAACACTGGGCTCACAAATCCCTTATAGTTAAGTACAAATATCAGTCTGGTCGTTATGTCAGTAGCAACGAAGCTCTGTGGCGCTATATCCGTTTCCGTAACACTAAAGGCATCCCACCGTCACTTACCTCAATGTTCACTTACAAAATTGTGAACCAGTCTATTTTACTGAATAAAATTTTTACGAGCGAGTATCCACTTCGCCAAAAACCACACTCACTACCTTTTCCAAATGTATACAAAACGGGATTTTGAAAGCATTCTTCTGAATGTTGAGGTACAGAGATATACCGCATGGAAAGATACAATAAAATGTTGGCAAATCTTAGTTCAAGGAACTGCTGTTCAGAATAGGCCTTGTGTTAAATATGCAGAAGCTTTCGGTACAGCTTATGCGGCCCATGTTCGTAACATGGAATGTTTTCCTTTGACAATGCATCTACACCATGTGCGAGGGCAATGCATTTCAAAGATCTCTAAAAACACAATAATCAGGAAATTGGAGAAAAGTTTAAAGTGGGAGTGAAGATTCAAGGAGAAATAATTTCAACTCTGAGATTTGCTGATGGCATCGTCATTTTGGCCGATAAGCCAGAGGATTTGAACGAGTTTTTGAATGGTATGGACTCCGTCTTGAGGAAAGAATTCATGATGAAAATCAATAAATGTAAAACAGAAATATTGGAATGCAGCCGAAGAAAAATCATAAACCTCTATGGACATCAAATTGGCTGGTGAAACGCTACGGGAAGTAGGATACATCTGTTACTTAGGAAGCAAAGTATCCAGTGATGGACGAAGCAAAGAGGATATAAAAAGTAGGTTGGCTTAGGCAAGGAAAGCATTTCTACAGGAAAGGAATCTGTTGACATCGAATATACATTTAAGTATTTTTGAAATCTTTTGTCTGGAGCCTGGAACTATAAGGAAGTGAAACTTTAACTGTTGGTGCAGCAGTAAAGAGGAGAATTGAAGCGTTTGAAATGTGGCGTTACAGGAGAATGATGAAGATGGGTCAGATGGGTAGATAGGGTAATATATGAAGAGGTAGTAAGACGAGTGGGAGAGGAGAGATGTTTCTGGCGACTGCTAATGAAGAGAAGAGATATGTTGGTAGGACACATATTAAGACACCCAGGAATAGCAAGCTTAGTTATGGATGGGAGGGTCGAGGACAAGAACTGTAGGGGTATACCCAGGTTAAACAGATTGCCTCGGATGTAGGGTGTGGTAGCTATGTAGAGATGAAACGATTAGCTCAAGAGAGGAAAGCATGGAGGGCTGCATCAAACCAGTCAAAAAACTGAAGACTCAAACAACAACAATCAGGAGTTTTAATTACTTAGTGAGGCATGTGAGGCAAAAGGGTTGTTGGAGAATTTCAATTCCTGGGATGTAACACTGGAAGAGACTGCATAATGTACATCAGCCGCCAAGGTGAGAGATGTTTTACTAAAGGTCTATTAATAGCGATATGTTGACGTTCAAAATCTATAATTGTGGCAAAATTACACCCTGAATTGATTAAGGAAAATACTTTTAATTCCCCATGTTCCGATAGATTTGCCATTCCAGTGTGCAAGAATGCAGTTCTCTCTTCAAACAATATTCGCAATTTCTATTAACAAAGCGCAATGACACACACTTACTGTAACAGCAGCAGCTGTACATTTAGACAAAACTATTTTTTCCCATGGGCAACTGTATGTGGCGTGATCACGAGTATCCGGACAACGAAAAAGTTATGTCTCAGCAGAAAATGCCAAACCCAAAAACGTAATTTTCATATGTGTTCACATAATTTAACATCGTACCCTGCAGACTTTATCAACCCTATGAAATTTCCAACTTGCTGATCATATCATATACTGTATGTATCAGAATTTTCAGAATTAAAATTGACCCACCTGTAGCCGCGATTTCTGTAATAGAATAGACCAATTATCAGCAATGATGCATCGTCCCCATTGTCTTGATCGCGAGCGAAGCACGGGTACCTGTTAGTAAAGTAAAAAAGCAGGCATTATGATTCAAAGGATTTGTTATAGCAACTGATTATTGGTTACTAATGTTCCATTGAACGCCGAGCACAACGTTGTCCGTCCTGCAGCCAGCTCGTTACCTCCACTACCGCAACATCTTCCTCGCTTGTAGCCATACCATGGAAGAAGAATACAGTATCCTACTCCACAGAACCCCCGACTCAGTAAGGAAAGGCCGTGCTAGTGGCGTGTCAGATGACTGCCACCGTGACATTTCCCCTGGACATACCTGATCTAGGAGAATATCACAATCCGGAGCTATGTGGGGACCGAGATATAGTATGTAAGAAATTAGGACAAGAGGTGTACTTAAGAATAAATCTTTAAGATGTTTCCAGCGGCTTCGGTGGCGTAGTCGGTAGCATGCTGAATTGCTGTGCCCAAGGTAGCGGGTTCAAACCCGCCCGAAGTCGTCGTAATTTTTAAGAGCGTTAAAATCCTTCTGTATGCCTTCCTTCGGAGGGGAAGTAAAGCCGGTGGTCCCATGTCATAGATTTATGGCATGTAAAAGATCCTTCCACAGACTAAACTTGTGTGAAGCTAAATTATTACGTTAGATTTCGTCGGAACGCTCTATCAAGATTCCAACGTTCACCCCTAGGTATCATTGATATCTGGTAGTGAAAGTTGGAACTACTTGAAATTGAACGGAACTTTTAGCTCACCCTAAGGGTGTCCGTTGGAAGCAGCTACAGACTAAGGCGAGCCGAACATGTCCTCGGACACTCCCGGCACTAAAAGCCATAAGATAAATAAATAAATAAATAAATAAATAAATAAATAAATAAATAAATAAATAAATAAATAAATAAATAGGATGATTCCGCCTAGTCAATACTTATATATATAAACTTAAAAATATTCAAATATTAGGGTACATGTTTCAAGGCCTCAATTAGCCCCTTCCTCAGCCCATATTTCTCCAAAAGTATGGATATCTTAACACAGTACAAAGCATAATAAACACATAACAGTTTAAAGACAGTTAGAACTACAGTAAAAGGCATGCAATTTTTTGTCAATTTCTGATACACTTGTAAAACGTTTGGCTCCTGTACAAGCAGAAGACATTAATTCTACACTAAAACACGTTATAGCCTATGGAAGCATGACTTTCATTTACTGTCTGTATCTTCTATTGTCCTGTTTTGTAAAACACTTGTGATGAGGCGTAACTTATGTTTATGTTGTTTATCAAAATACACTCTGTGGCACATCATTTGACGATGTAGCGGAAAAATCTGGTGGGATAAAATTCTTGTAGGTACGGTTACGTCTCAAAACTCACGAGTTTCAAAACTCACGAGCTAAAAATAGTAACAAATAGTCTCAAAACTCACGACTCCGGAGAGCATGTGCCTGCGATGACGCAGGACGTATGAGCTGCCCTTTAACCCATTTTAGTCTACACAGTTTTAGAATGGGATTTCGTTCGTATAGTTTCAACAGGAATTATCAACCTACCACAGACCAAATTCTCCAAGTATAACTCAGTCATTCTGCTTGGTGACATCAAACAGGCCTTAAAAACTTCATTGGAATCATGGAGGTCGTTATTTTTTGTTTGGACACAAAGCGACAGCAAATGGTCATTAGCAAAACAATAGAAATGCGCCTAGCAAGAACGTGGAATGCTCATATCTGACAACCCTATCAAGTGACTTATCGGTATGCGTCTATTGTGTTGGTCCTGCACAGAAAAGAAAGACTAGCGGCTTATTCGACAATAATTAGAATAATAATAATATTAATAATAATGTTATGGACAGATCGGAAGCGACCTACGCAGTGGAAAAGCTCCATGAGATTGCACAAAAGACCGGATTACATATCTCGTACGATAAGACCAAATATATGGACAGAAAGCCAGAAAATAAATCCCCTTTAAACACCAAATACGGTAAAATCGCCCAAGTCTGCACCTTTAAATACCTTGGTGAAATTATACAGCCGTCAGGACTTAATCGAATCGCCAATGAAGACAGAATCACTAAGCTCCAGAAGGCCTACAGGCTAACGTGGGCCCATTACAACAAGAAATGCATTTCGACGAACGCCAGATTACGGCATTATAAAACAGTTATTCTTCCAGAAGCAACATATGCCGCTGAAACAATAGTAATCGATAGTAATTCCAAGATTAAGGAACTGGAAAAACAGGAACGAAAAATTCTCCGGAAGGTCTACGGAGCAATCAACAGAAACGGCATTTGGATGAAGAGACCTAGTACAGAACTCTGTCAAAAGACCAATACGATAGCAGACGAAATTAGAAAATGCAGAGCCAAATTTTACACTCACATTCACAGGATGGCCACTTCCAGATTGCCAAAAAAAACTCGGTATCATAACACAGAGTAAATGCGGCACAGAATGGCTTAAACAGGTACAGAGAGACTTACAAGTAATCAATATAGAAAATTTTGAAGACCGAACAGAGTGCCAGACGAAAATCGCGAATTTGAAGTTTGAACTAAGATCATTACGACAACCTGGGTAAAACTGAACGGATGAGAGGAAAAGGGAGCATACCGCGAGAGTGAAGAGATGTTGCGAGGAGCGGAGGAGACACGCCTCCAAATGACATCATGTTATCAAGTTTAATCGCTCTCCTGTAGGGGAATTTTCGCTTAAATAAATTATAATATTACGGCTTTTACGTCCCTTATATCATTTCAAATGATCTTGTCGACTTCATCGTTATGCTTTGGTCTACCGTTATGCGTTACGGTTACGGCGTGTATGACGTCATCATGTTGTTCAGTGCATATGCACCGAGTCTGAGTTTACTCCTGGGGTCTGCGTCTTCGGTGGCGTAGTTGGTAGCATGCTGAGTTTCTATGTCCAAGATAGCGGGTTCAAACCCGGCCGAAACCATCGTATTTTTTAAGAGCGTTAAAAATTCCCTCAGTATGCCTTCCTTCGGAGGGGAAGTAAAGCCGGCGGTCCCATGTCATAGATTTATGGCATGTTAAATAACCTTCCACTAATTACACCTGTGTGAAACTAAATTGTATAGGTTAAGAATGTAAACAACGCTCTTAGGTTGCTACGTTCGTTGCCAAGAGCCGACTGCAGTGGCGTCTAGTAGCTAAGTTCTGAACTTGGCCTAGTAGTCGTTGACGGTGGCGCTTGGCGGCAAAAGTAGGAACTATTTGAAAAATTCTAAGTTGCAGTCTGTACTTAAATTAAAAAACAGATACACATACTAATACAGCCAATACAATTAACACCGGTTATCAGACATATTCTACACACACCCAAAGTACACGGGGCTACATGATTGCGTTGTCGCAGCCCCTAAACTGAGGAACCAACCAACCAACTCCTGGGGTCTGGCGTTATGCGATACGGAGACGGCGAGTGCGTGACGTCATGCAGCAGACTGCTCCTCCCACTCTCCCTTCCCCTCGCGGGAAGCCTAAGTTAATGGGTAATGGAGTCTGTTGAATGAGGTCTGGGGCTTCGAGCGAAGCGAGAAGCCCTCCTGAGCTTTTCTAACATGTGTAGCATTTGTAGCATGCGTCATTTGAAATGATATAAAGTCTAGTCTCTCAGACTGACTGTATCTTTTAACTACTGCGGCTTTTGAAGACGCCGCGCCGGGGTGCCGGAATTTTGCCGCAGTTCCGGCTGGCGCTAACAATGGACTGAGACTGGCCCAGGTACAGAAACCGGTTAGAACCTACTTTTACTAATCTTCATCTTGAACTTCGTGAATTTTGAGACTCGTGAGTTTTGAGACGACACGGTGGGTACTACCCACAACAATAGTGGAAAGCCTGGTGATCCTTTCGAAGTTGAGGTTCAAATGTTATTCCACTGGTGAGTTATGTAGCCTAAAGGGTTTATTAATAGCACGCACGAGTGTGGGAAAGTATAGGGAAAGTAGCCTTAGAAACGAGATGTGAAAAAATAAATGTACAGTTAGTGAGTTAAAAGTCCATAGATTAATATTGGGCAAGGTCAAAATTTTGAAAATGTTGAGGGTTTTGAGCATTCCAGAGCTCGCGGACCGTACCACCATATCCTGCATGTTTATTGTTTCGAAATACAGGGTATAGGGTCAATGACTAAATTTTTCTGTGTGTTTTTATGCCAGGGATGTTTTAGAACAGGACTGC
Organism: Meconema thalassinum; assembly: GCA_946902985.2. NCBI lineage: Eukaryota > Metazoa > Arthropoda > Insecta > Orthoptera > Tettigoniidae > Meconema > Meconema thalassinum. Next base: position 90,893,696 of record OX336399.1, read on the forward strand.
CCAACCTAAGGCCCGCGAGACTATTTTGTCCGGCGCGCCGTGTCGCCAAAACTTTGACACAACTAAAGCCAACAGGACAAAGCAGTGCGCGCGCACCCCTACCCAAGGTCATTGACTCACTGATGAACACTTAAAATACTTATTAATGATTAGTACAACTAAGTTCGATCCTAAGTGGAAAGACATTTTAAATACCGGTACAAAGCTTTTCCAGTCATCGCACTAAACTAAATTATCATGAACTTTATTTCAGAATTTGATTAATAATTGTGTCAAATGAACATAAATACTCACTCTTTGTCATTCATGCTGTATGACAGGCACATCTTGGGGTGCACACCCTCATGTCCTACGCACATCTGCTCTGGCCCTCTGCCTATCAGCTGCAGAATATGCATCCCCCATATGGAGAAACTCTGCATATGCTAAACAAGTAGATGTTCCTGTGAACGAGACTAGTCGCATAATTACAGGGTGTCGGAGACCAACACCAACGGAAAAATTCTATCCTATCGCAGGAATCGCTCCTCCTCACTTAAGAAGGCAAGTAGCTGCAGAAGTTGAACGTTGGAAGTAAACAACCGATCCATGGTCATCAAATACAGTCCGTTCGACTCAGGTCGAGGAAGAGTTTTTTAAGAACAACTGCACCCCTTGTTGATACGGCAGGAAAACGAAGGCGTGAACTATAGGAACAACAAGTGCCTAATCCATCCCTGAGTTTAAAGGAAGAACCTTCTGCAGGTTTTCACCTTCGCTACCCCATCTGGAAAACCCTCAACCGACTTCGCACAAGTGTTTCGAAATGCAAATCCAACCTTGTGAAGTGGGGCTACGCACAAGGAGAAAATGGTCTGTGATTGTGGACTACTACAAGATGAAGAGCACCTCCTGGTTTGCCAGAATTTACCATCACCATGCAGAAAAGAAGATGTTTTTCAGGCCAATGATAAAGCTGTTCTTGTAGCTGAACATTGGATGAACATTATTTAACAATGTATCTGGATACGGAAATATAATATATATATAGTGTATTGAATATCATCGTAGTTCTATTTTAAAGGGATTTATTAAAAATATTTAATTTTTATTGCTTTTTTACCTACTTTAAATAAATATAGAAAATGGCAACAATACTAAGAAAACTAAGGTCAGACACAAAACTCACCATATTGCACCTATATTTAAAGAAAAATGCCATAACCCCCCAATCCCCCCGTAGTGTTATTGGCCCGCAAGGTCCCCCAACTATTAACAATGTGGCCCTTAGTTAAAAAAGGTTGGGCACCCCTGTTTTAGAGAAAGAAACTTTCTCTGTTATTATGTTATAACAATATAATTAAAATTACATCGTTTGAGACAGAAACCTCCCTTGTACTTTTTATCAAAATGTAGTTGCTCAGCTAAGTAATCATTCTCACAGCATGTGGCCACATCTTAAGACCTCCCCGTCTCTAGAAACTAATCCAGGACTCCTTAAGGAAACAAGCTGATCCCTTTGTTCCTCCTCCACCCTCGTCTCTCTTTACAAAGGAGTGTGCGAAGAGAAGAAAGGGGAGGGGTTGATTTAACAGGGGGAGTTCGAAGGAAAAGAAGAAAGAACTGGCAGAGAGTTGATTCGATTCTGTCCGATTGCCGTATAAATTGATTATCAGACATATAACCTACTTATTGGCTACTCAGTTACTCTGCCGCTACTGAAATGAAGAAGAAGAAGAAGAAGGAACAGTAACAAAGAGAGAAAGACTGTATATGTGTATAAAAGAGAATCAGATATTAACTTCAAGTAGGAAAACATATAAGACTTCCTTTGAGAATGAAAAGGTAAGGAAGTACAGACAAGAATTACTTGAAAAGAAAATGTATGTTTCTACATTTTAGAAGCTGATTGAAACTATTCAAACCCAGTTCTTGCCCTTTTCTTTCCTTACTGTACTTTGAGAATGAAAAATATACCTGGTCTGGTTTGAAGATTGCTTTACAAAATTTACTCACGGTAATGAAATTAGAAAGAGAGAAATAATATCAATAGAAGGCGAAATGAGGTGAAAATGAAAACACAGAATTTCAAGAGCTTTACATAAACTGTGAGAAATTGACTCGCTCGGTTGCTACATTGAAATACCGTCTTGTGTACGATCCAGGTCAGGTTGAATGCAAGAGCTGCCTTCCGGGGTGTCGGGCCAGGAATTGAAACCCTAGATTCAGAGACCTTGGGTTCGATTCCTGGCTCTACAAAGACATTTAATTGTGGTCGGTCCGAGAGTTGAAACGTAGCTGGACGCATTGCAAGTACTTTAAATAAAGAGATGTTCAAAAATAGCCATGAATGTGCGAGTCATTAGGAAACCGGCAAAAGTGGGTTCAAAGGAAGGGCAAATTATTGGAAATAGAGTAACAAATAGTGTGATTAGAATTTCTAAAATCAAAAGTTAATTTATGTTAGAAAAGATATGTGTAGTTTTGAAGCCATTCTTAGTGTTGCCCAGGGCTAGATATGTACGCACCGTACGCACCGGTACAATGTACCGGAACCTCTGCTTGGGGGAAATGTTGAATACATAACATAATTTTTAGAACTGTAGAACGTTAGTTGTAAGTCAAGGTCAACTCGGTCTTTGACCCGACTGTACTTCAAAATACGTGGTATCTTGGCTGCTTCGGGTACGGCACTCCACTCTGGATACTAACAGCAAGGTGAGAGAGAGAGAGAGGTGGCACATACAACGAATTCTTTTCTATGCTTTGGACAATTTTATAAACTGTGAGGTAATAGTACATTATGCAACGAGCCTATAATGGCAATAATTAAGACACGAGTATGTTTATAAAACGGAGCGTATACGAGTTTTTTAATGTCCATACGAGTGTCTTAATTACCATTATAGGCGAGTTGCATACGACTGTTTATGTTCGACGATAATAACTATTTTATGTTCTAAGATAAATATTCATAAATATCTGTCGAGATTTTGCCAGTTTTATGTATTGAACAGAGCGCATGGGACGCAGAGAATGCCATGTATTTGACCATGGCCTCCTCGACCACCCCACTATGACACTAGGCAACGCAGTGAAATTTAAATTAGAAGGCCTTGGAACTCAGTGCGGGTGCGATTCTAACCTTATCTAATTGGTCAAACAAATGTTTCTTGAGCTGTGATTGGTGGGAGAAACTGTTTCATAATGAAAAATAGTGTTATAATGACCATCTTTATGATACAGTTTTCTGACATATAATAGTCGGGGTCGAACATAAAACATGTTTAAGTACAGTACCTTTTATAATAAATAATCTCTATATATATAAGAATGAAAGTTTGTTTTTTCTGAATTTCTACGGAAATTTGCGTTATTTACGCGTTTCAGACTGTTTTATGACGGATGCGCGCGAAAGTAATTTGTCTGTCTGTCTGTCTGTCTGTCTGTCTGTTTGTCTGTGGACAAGTATGTTCCCTTATAACTCGAAAACGGCTGGGTGGATCAACGTAAAATTTGGTACAGAGGCACGACACTAATCATTGATGTAACTCTTCTCTGTAGCTACAATAAAAGGGGGCCTACCCCCTTAAAACCCTTGCTGAAATAGGCGTAGAAGGGCGAGACAAAGCTCATTTTCAGCTCCTCAATGTGAGAAATGAAACTCGGCGGCCCTAAAAGGACCCCGAAAACTACCTTTTTAAGCCCTAAAACCAACCGTTTTTGAGATATTCCCAGAAAACTAATTTCATTTAATACAATAATGAAAGAATGCAATCCGTTAACCATGGCAACAGAAACTCACAGGTCCATCTATTGCTGTAAGACGCAATACAATTCCATTTATTACATTACTGAGATAGTTTGCAAACGGTTATAAGGCTAAAACGGAACAAAATCAAGCTGTAAAATTCATCAATACATAGAGTATAATGCGCTTAAGGGGCTCAAGGGGTACTCTAGAATTTTTACACGCGATTTACACGTGCGGGTGTGGTACGGAAGGTCTATTACGTCCCTATCTCTATATTGCTATATAATAATAATAATAATAATAATAATAATAATAATAATAATAATAATAATAATAATAATGAAAATCCACAGCCTGCTTCCAGTCTCCGACCGGGTCAGGAATGGAATGAATGAAGCCCCCATCTAGCGGCGAGGATATGGACTGTGCCGGCTGCCGAGGCCTGACGCACTCCTCTGGGGCAATGATTAAATGAATGTCAGATGAATTGAAATGATAGTGGAGAGTGTTGCTGGAATGAAATGTTGACAGGGAAAACCGGAGTACCCGGATAAAAACCTGTCTGCCTCCGTTTTGTCCAGCACAGATCTCACATGGAGTGACCGGGATTTGAACCACGGACCCAGCGGTGAGAGGCCGGCGTGCTGCCGCCTAAGCCACGGAGGCTTTAATAATAATAATAATAATAATAATAATAATAATAATTATTATTATTATTATTATTATTATTATTATACTAAGGCCTACAACGACGAGACAAAGCTTATTTTCTGCCCCTTGGTGTCAGAAACAAAACTCGGGGACCCTAAATAGCCGTAAAGGGTTCCCGAAAACTACATTTTAAGCCTCTAATACCAACAGTTTCTGATATTCTAAGAAAACTAATTTCATTTAATAAACTAATGAAGGAATGCACGCCAATAGCCATGACAAAAACATCTCAAAAGGTGACATCCAACTTTCCATCTATTTCTGAAGGAAGTAATGCCACTCCATTTATTTAATTTCTGTGAACGTTTGCAAATGGCAATAAGGTTATCACGGAACCAACTAAAACTGTAAAATTCACCAATGCGCTTAAGGGGGCCAGGGGTTACCATAGATTTTTTTTTCACACAACTTAAACGTGCGATATGTCGTACAGAAGGTCTATTATATCTCCAAACAGCAACATGACGTGTATTGCGTTTCGTCTACGAGGTATTCAATTTTATTTTTAAGTCAGGAAGAACACGTTAGGTGGGCTAAATTTATTTTCTGAGCATATTTTAACTAATCATTTATCTTTGTCGACAAACAGGTTCCAAGCCTCTAACCATTGCAACAGTAGCTCAATTGATGACGTCTGGCTATTAATACCAAAGACCGTTCGAAGAATGGGTACTTCTGCTAGTTATTTCATAAAGCTGTAAAGCCGAAATTATAAAACCAGAAATTGGAGATTGTTAGTGAACATGTGTGTATTTTCAAACCGAATGTATTTATTATTTTAAATTATGTAAAAAAAAACATTGAAATAATATACCTTGTTTGAATGGTAGTCTAGTTGGCTTACATAAAATTTAATATAGGCCAAAGGCTATGATAAGAAAAATGTTGCTACAGCAGTCTCAATTTCATTTAAAATTGCAATCAAAATTAAATTGCTATTTTGTCCACTGATTAATTTTTAAAGGTGTTCAGAAAAGCGTAAAATATCGTTTTTAACTAGGGCAGTCCCTCTCTCAATTACCAGTCTTACAGTGCATCGGCCAGAGGCTATCGCTGTTATCATCAGGTGAGTCAGCAGTGTTCAGAATCCTGTACTTTGTAACCTTTACCCACAAGTTTGTACACATACATTGTAACATCACTACATCCCTTAAAAGGGTCTCATAATTCCACATTACTGACCAATAAACACTTGGTCAGTGCATTACACCTGCATTACTGTTTACACGCTTCTTTACGCCCTAACTCCCTTCCTGACTCCTCCGTCACGATTAGACGTGACGCACGGTAGCCAGACACCTGCTAGCTCAAGTAGCATTGTGTTCACGCAGCGGCCCGACTACCAGAGACAGCACGAGCCATAAGGCTGACGCGTGCACATCCGTTATATAATTGGTCAGCCAGCTGGACGACCAGCACGTTGACCCGGGCAGTAAGTTCCATCCCCTAAAATACGCCTACATCTTTCATAGGAGCACCCCCTAGTATCCTAACACTAAACAACACTCTACACTGGTCAGCTTGCCCGACTACGGGAAGCTACCCCCTTTTAGGCACCTCTTTATAAATTAGCACAACAACTCTTCCGTTTTAGATCCAACCACCCCCCAATAAGGGATCTAAAACACCTCCACCTGGTAGTCCACAGTACCGGAACCTCTTTTTTAAAAATCAAGCACTGGTGTTGCCTGTACAAACAATATGCTTTCAGCATGTTGACCGACTAGAAAGTAAAGATAGCTTTGAAGCCATTTTTCAGTGTCTCCTTATTAACAATTAGCTTTCAGTCGATCAACATGAAAATCATTCCAATTACTGGAATATGTGAAAAATAAACAGAATTAATAACATGTGATTAAGTAGCAAATATGTCTGTGCTTCCCTCAAAATATGTATACTAGTTGTAATTGTCAGGGGCATATTATATAAGGGAGAGTGCTGAGGGGGTTCCACCCCCACCCCCCCCCACCCCCGAAAAAGCCAATAAAAATTAAGAATGTGTTGCTTTGGTAAGAGCATAAAATAATTGTAAACTTGGTTGTACCCTAATCTTAACTTATTGGCTAAGTTATAAACAATATTAAGATTGAAATTATACTAACTTGTGGTGTAGTGGCTAGCATTCTTGGCTGCCGCCCCGAATGTCCGAATTCGATTCCTGGGTCTGCCAATAAATTTTAATTCTAGTTTGAGGGTTGGACTTGGGTACACTCAGCCTTGTGAGGCAAAACTGTGAATTCCACAGTAACTTACGGTACTTTTAGGAAATAAATTATCAACTTGTAAGAAAAAAAGACTGTTTACCTTTCTGCTTAGTAAATTGACAAATATTTAGATATTTGCCATTCATACTCCATAGATCAAAATAGAAAATTCATTAAGTATAAAATTTTATTTGTGTTTATATTTCACAACATTTTTGTATTACCAGTAATAATTGTAGGCTATATAAACCTTGAATCTTATCTAAAATAAGTACACAAAGTTATATGCTCTAAGATATTGGTTGATATTTCTGGGTATTTTGTGGTGACAATCCCCTGTGAATACTCACAATTTTCCAGGAAAGTTTGCCCCTCCCCGAAAAAAAATGTATATACGCCCCTGGTAATTGTTGTAATTTACAACAAACACTGTCATAAAATTAATATTGATACACTTGGCTCCTTAAGCTTTATCTATTAATAGAATAGCTTCACAGTAGGTCAACACGAGTGTTCCCATATTCTGTTTCAACCTGTTTGTACTGCTTAAGCAATGCCTCCTACCATTACAATCAATGGTGAGCTCCTGGAGATAACAGAACATTTACCCTATCTTGGAAGACACCTGTCTGATGCTGAAATAACCAACAGCACGGCTTTCGGTTGTCTACGAGAAAGGGTGTTCGATAATCATAATATCAGCACTCGAACTTAGCTGTACGTATACCAATCTATCGTAATACCAAGCCTTATTTACGGCTGTGAAACTTGGACCACCTACAGGAGACACATAATCTGCTTGGAGAAATATCACCAACGTTGTTTGAGAAGAATCTTGAGAATAACATGGGCTGACCGGCGTGGCGTACCAACATCAGCATCCTCGAAGAAGCCAATGCTACAAGCATCGAAGCCACAATAATCAAAGATCAACTTCGATTGACTGGTCATGTTGTCTGTATGCCCGACTCTCGTCTCCCTAAGCCAGGCTGTTCCAAATCCACGAGTTTGAGTATGCATACACGCGAGTACTCAGCAGTGATGCTCGGAGCACGGTTGGAGAGGGACTCGGGGTGATAACCAATACGTCACTGGGCGAAGGTCTTAACAGAAGTCCATGTGCTACCTGCCAATCTTGATGTATTCACCGCGCAGTGACGGCAGACCCCACAGCAGAGCTGTATTGCAAGTTGCAGGTTTACTCACGCAAGGCGGCGAGTACTCGGCTGCTCACTGGCGATCTTCTCGGCTGGAACAGCCTGCCCTAAGCAAATCGTGTATGCTCAACTTAGGAATGGAACCGTACGCAGGTAGGGCAGCGCAAAAGGTACAAAGATGCCCTGAAATCTGACATGCAGAATTGTATGATACCGAAAACTGGGAGACCACAGTTTCTAACCGACAAGCATCGCGTCGGCTTGTTCACGGAGGTCCACAACACTTCGAACACGAAAGTCGAAGACATGAAGTGGATATGTGACAGGTAAGTGTTTGTTAGACTCTAAATATTGCATCATCATGACCAGAAATTGCGTAATCCTGATGACGTCATGGGATGACGTCATGGGTCCTTAGAGCGAGCACGTGGTCCAGGAGCGAGCATGTGCAGTGCACGTGTTAGCGTGGGAAGAGGTTGACCCTTTGGCTTGTTTGTGCGATGGTGATAAAAAGTTAATGGGTGTTGACGTCATGGAGGATGTTTATTAGGATGCTAACTGTCATCTGACACCCATGCGAGTGTGAGCACCAAAAACAAAAGGTTATTCGCGGGTAGTGGGGTAGTGTATGTTCTCTTGCAAGTCGCGTGTGTGCTTGAATACGTATGGCTATGTTGGGAAATGTTTGGTGGCGGGCGAGGACTAGGGTTGAGAGAGGGTTCGTTTAAATGCTATTTTTCCCGCTCTATTTGATGGTGAGGTAATTTTTTAAAATGGGTGGAATTTGGAAACGCAATTTGAGGTAAACGTGCTTTTTTGACATTTTGGCGAATTTAATGAGCTTGTAAGGCTAGAACGATGCATATAGGGTGTCGTAGGACTTGTGGTGAACCACCCCTTGCTATGGACGGGAGTATATCCCCCCCAAAATAAATCTACCCTTACCCGGAGGTTAAGTAGTGGTTATTTTTGTATGCATGCGCACTTGAGGGCTTTTGTAAGAGAGCGGAATTTTTAAAAGATTCTTTATAGATGAGGCTTTTTAAAAAATTTATTAAAAAAACAAAAAACTAATAGGTCATTCGATTTTTAGTATCTCGCTAACCAATAATGCGATGTAAACATATGGGGTGTCATAGGACTCGTAGTGAATTCTCCTTTTGTATGAATGAGGTATGTCAACCCCCAAAATAAAAACTACCCTTACCTGGGGTGAAAGAGCAATTTTTGTATGTATGCACACCGGTGGCTTTTGTCAAAAGGGTCTAACTACACATTTGTTAATATTTTCTGAACCCAGGATGGGATTTTCCCATAGGCAGTATCCTAGCACTTGGGGTGACACCTCGTTTTTGAAAGTATCATTCATTTATTTTCTTGTCAAAAGGGCCTAACTACACTTTTGTTAATATCTCGTGAACCAATCATGCTAGGGACTTGTATGAGGGGTCCTAGCACTTGGGGCGACGTCCCCCTTTATGGGGTGAAACTACCCCCCCAAAATTGAAAACTCAATATCTTGGAAACTATGAACCCTAAAATTAGGCGTTATAGCTTTAAAAATAGGTGATGACATAGGCTTTTACCTGGATTGGTCATTTCACCCCTAAAACAGTAAATAGTCATGTTATGGGGAAAAAACGTGTTAAACACCTAAAAATGATAAATGAACCTAAGATCTTTTGTTTTTGATGAAAAATAGCAGGGGGGTGAAAACTACCCCAAAATTGAAAAATCGATACCTTGGAAACTAAGAACCGTAAAATTATGTGTAATAGCTTAAAAAATTCGTTGTGACATAGGCTTTTACCCGGATAGATGATGTAACCCCTAAAACAGTAAATAGTGATTTTACAGTGGGGAAAAAGGTTTTAAACGGGTAAAAATGATAATTGAACCTAAGATCTTTTGTTTTTGATGAAAAATAGCAGGGGGGTGAAAACTACCCCCAAATTGAAAAATCGATACCTTGGAAACTAAGAACCGTAAAATTATGTGTAATAGCTTAAAAAATTCGTTGTGACATAGGCTTTTACCCGGATAGATGATGTCACCCCTAAAACAGTAAATAGTGATTTTACAGTGGGGAAAAAGGTCTTAAACGGGTAAAAATGATAATTGAACCTAAGATCTTTTGTTTTTGATGAAAAATAGCAGGGGGGTGAAAACTACCCCAAAATTGAAAAATCGATACCTTGGAAACTAAGAACCGTAAAATTATGTGTAATAGCTTAAAAAATTCGTTGTGACATAGGCTTTTACCCGGATAGATGATGTCACCCCTAAAACAGTAAATAGTGATTTTACAGTGGGGAAAAAGGTCTTAAACGGGTAAAAATGATAATTGAACCTAAGATCTTTTGTTTTTGATGAAAAATAGCAGGGGGGTGAAAACTACCCCGTATATGAAAGGAGTGTAGACTTATTGATGTTGCAGATTGGAAACAGTGAAAGTTATCACTTTTGTTTAATTAGAAATCTTGCTCGCCTTGTGCGTTCAAGCATCACTAGCACTCAGAGAAGGATTTATATATGTAGACGTTGTTTGTCATATTATCTTCTTGAGGATGAGTTAAATGTTCACTTTGCAGACTGTAAACAGTTTCCTGTTGCAAAAAGCATAATGCCGACTGATGAACAAAGATTTGTTAATTTTACAGAATTCCGAGTTAAAGATACAGTTCCATTTATAATATATGCAGACACTGAATGCGTTTTGTCTCCAATTTCCTCCTGTTTTCCAAATAGTGACATTCATAACTCTACTTTAACACATAAACATATTCCTTACAGCATTTCTTTATACCTTCATTGTAATTTCGATAGTGAATTGTGCAGTTTCAAGCTCTTTAGGGGAAATAATTGCATTGAATTGTTTGTAAAGGAACTTTATAGTATTGTGGATAAACTTCAAACATATTACTTATCGGTTAAGCCAATGTTAAAGATGACCGAAAATGAAGAAAGATTATTTTTGTCAAGTAAAATGTGTCACATTTGCGAGAAACCGATTGCAGTTAATGAACTCAAAGTACGCGATCATTGTCACTTAACTGGAAAATATAGAGGAAGCGCACACAATAGTTGTAATTTAAATTACAAAGTAACAAAGGTTTTGCCTATAGCATTTCATAATCTAACCGCCTATGATGGACATTTTATAATTAAAGAAATTTGCGAGAAACGTGATGGAGAGGTGTTACATAATCCTGGTCATATAAAATTGTTAGCGATGAATATGGAACGTTACAAAGGGTTTACAAAGTATGTACGGGCTAAGAATGGATTCATTCAGTTAAGATTTTTCGATACATATAATTTCTTGTCCTGTTCACTAGATCAATGTTCATCTTCGTTAAGCGAAGATTCAAAGCAAATAACACGACGTTATTTTAATGATGATGCACAGTTTCGACTTACTGCGAGAAAAGGTGTGTTTCCCTATGAATACGTCACGAGTATGGATGTTCTTAACGAAACTAAATTACCTGAAATATCCAAGTTTTATAGCAGCCTTAATGATCAAACAATATCGAATGAAGAGTATGAGTTTGCTCAATCGGTGTGGGAAACGTTTTCCTGTCAAACATTAGGAGAATACGCAGATTTGTATTTAAAAGTTGACACACTTCTTTTGGCGGATGTCTTTGAAAATTTTAGATCGAATGGCATGGAAACTTATGGCATTGATGCAGCTCATTTTTACACTGCTCCATCTATGTCTTGGTGTGCTATGAAAAAGATAACCAACGTTCAACTTGAATTGCTTCAAGATATTGATATGTTACACTTTTTTGAACGATCTATTCGAGGAGGAAATGTTCAGTGTATAACACGACATGCGATTGCTAATAATAAGTATATGAAAACTTATGATGAGAAAAAGCAAGAGTCCTACATAATGTACTTTGACGTTAATAATTTGTATGGATATGCGATGATGGAATATCTTCCAACGGGTGGCTTTAAATGGATTGCAAATGTTGAAGGCTTTGATGTTTTAACTATTGATGATACTTCAGAAATTGGATATATTTTGGAAGTAGATTTGACTTATCCTCAAGAGTTACATGACAAACATTCAGATTACCCTCTATGTCCAGAAAAGTTGACAAAGCTAATGGCTACCCTAGATAATAAAGAACGTTATGTTTTGCATTATAGATTGTTAAAGCAATGTATTCAACTAGGAATGAAATTAGATCGTATTCACAGAATAATTGAATTCAATCAGAGCCAATGGCTAAAACCATATATTGATGTGAACACAGAGAAACGAAAACAAGCCAAAAATGATTTTGAAAAGAATTTTTATAAATTGATGAATAATGCAATTTTTGGTCGTTCACTGATGAATGTGAGGAAGTTAAGGGACATCAAATGGGTCACCAAATGGCATGGAGCTCGTGGTGGTAGGTCTTTAATAGCTAAGGCTAATTTTAAACATAGAATTATATTCGATGAACAATGTATGGTCATCGAGATGAGTAGACTAAAGATTTTTCACAATCAACCAGTATATGTTGGTGCATCTATATTAGATTTGTCTAAATGTAAAATGAATGACTTTCATTACAATGTTATTTTAGCAAATCCTGAATCAAATGTGAGGTTGTTATACACAGACACCGATAGTTTTATGTATATATTCTATTATGATATTTATGAGTTCATGAAACAACATTCAAATTTGTTTGATACTGGAAACTATGAAACAAACAATCCTTTTGGCATTGTGAGACAAAATAAAGGTGAAATTGGTTTAATGAAAGATGAAAATGCTGGAAGGATTGTTGAAGAATTTGTGGGGTTACGACCCAAAATGTATGCAATAAAATTGTGTGATGAAATGAATAGCTTGTGTAAGGCTAAAGGCATTAAGAAGAGTGTGAGTAAAAGTATGAATATTGATGAGTATCGAAAGTGTCTTTATAACAGAGAAAAAGTCAACAAAGTTCAAGTTTGTATAATTTCAAAATCTCATTCTGTATTTACTGTTCGGCAAAATAAGTTGGCAATTTCATCAAACGAAGATAAAAGACACATAACTGAAAACGGGATTGATACTTTACCGTTTGGTCATTTTTCTCTGAAAAATGATTAGAAACAAATTGAGATTAAAGCAGTTCATCTCACTTACTTTATTTCTTTCACACACACACTTTTATGCTGGTAATAATACTAATTTTTGTGTGTTCCTTTGCTTATGAAATCCTAGACTAGGAGTTCCACATTCGACATGATAGCGGAGTTTCATCTCCCATAAACTCGTCTCTGAGGTGGGTGCCAGAAAAGGCATCCAGCTGTAAAAACCACACCCTCACATAGACTTTCATAACTTCTTACGTTGAGGTTCATAACACTACGTTGATTGATTTATCGGTTTCCTTTTCACAATTCCTGTCTATACATTCCTCTTGAAGGTTGCAAGATGCTTGCAAGGTTCCTAAAATGCAATTAAATTTAATAAATACCTTAAGATGGTTTGATTTGTTTAATGATATGGTGTTAATAGTATTTTTAGGTTTTGACTGGCTTTGCATTAAGAATTGACTAACCAAACATGAGTTACCTATCAGGGAAACATTTTGGCCACTATGTTGGCTATTGACCAGTGAGTTTAGCTGTTTATCATTTTTTTAAATCATAAACAACAGAGGGTTAAACGTATAGATAAACCGTGTGACCATGTTTGTTAAACAAGACATTATACCAGAGACAATTAGAATACTTATCTAGAGTTTACCAAAAATAATGTTGTGTAACAGTAAATGCTAGTCAACAGTTATACACTTCTAAAAAAATCATCATACAATACCTGAGAGCTCTTCTAAAATTATTGATGTGTAACATGATTCCACTAACTTGCTATGTATTTTTTGGCTTGGGGGTGATTTTCAAGAAATGCAAATGGAACTGAAATGCAATACAAACAATGAGCATGCCTGGTGGCTGAGATTGATACCACGACGTACTGTCGGTTATGTAGCTATGTGGAATGTATATCAAATATGGTTTACTTCAAGGTCTGGAGATCCCTACAATTCCTACAATAAATGATCTTGAAATGGTCATCCTATGGTGTGAAAATATTTATTAGGTATATATATATTTACTGAAAACAATTATGATTTATTAAATGTTTATATGTTTACAGTATTGTTATTTAATGTAAGCACTTGAGGCACTACCGACCAATGGGAAGCAAAAAGTGGGAGCATATATGGGATGAAATGTGGGAGCAAAGCAAATATAAAAAGTGGGAGCAAATATGCTAACAAATATGTCAACAAATATGCCGGCAAAAGTATATACACAATTCAAGATAGTTGAAAGTAAAGTATATACACAATTCAAGTTAGCATATTTGCTCCCACTTTTTATATTTGCTTTGCTCCCACATTTCATCCCATATATGCTCCCACTTTTTGCTTCCCATTGGTCGGTAGTGCCTCAAGTGCTTACATTAAATAACAATACTGTAAACATATAAACATTTAATAAATCATAATTGTTTTCAGTAAATATATATATACCTAATAAATATTTTCACACCATAGGATGACCATTTCAAGATCATTTATTGTAGGAATTGTAGGGATCTCCAGACCTTGAAGTAAACCATATTTGATATACATTCCACATAGCTACATAACCGACAGTACGTCGTGGTATCAATCTCAGCCACCAGGCACGCTCATTGTTTGTATTGCATTTCAGTTCCATTTGCATTTCTTGAAAATCACCCCCAAGCTAAAAAATACATAGCAAGTTAGTGGAATCATGTTACACATCAATAATTTTAGAAGAGCTCTCAGGTATTGTATGATGATTTTTTTTAGAAGTGTATAACTGTTGACTAGCATTTACTGTTACACAACATTATTTTTGGTAAACTCTACATAAGTATTCTAATTGTCTCTGGTATAATGTCTTGTTTAACAAACATGGTCACACGGTTTATCTATACGTTTAACCCTCTGTTGTTTATGATTTAAAAAAATGATAAACAGCTAAACTCACTGGTCAATAGCCAACATAGTGGCCAAAATGTTTCCCTGATAGGTAACTCATGTTTGGTTAGTCAATTCTTAATGCAAAGCCAGTCAAAACCTAAAAATACTATTAACACCATATCATTAAACAAATCAAACCATCTTAAGGTATTTATTAAATTTAATTGCATTTTAGGAACCTTGCAAGCATCTTGCAACCTTCAAGAGGAATGTATAGACAGGAATTGTGAAAAGGAAACCGATAAATCAATCAACGTAGTGTTATGAACCTCAACGTAAGAAGTTATGAAAGTCTATGTGAGGGTGTGGTTTTTACAGCTGGATGCCTTTTCTGGCACCCACCTCAGAGACGAGTTTATGGGAGATGAAACTCCGCTATCATGTCGAATGTGGAACTCCTAGTCTAGGATTTCATAAGCAAAGGAACACACAAAAATTAGTATTATTACCAGCATAAAAGTGTGTGTGTGAAAGAAATAAAGTAAGTGAGATGAACTGCTTTAATCTCAATTTGTTTCTAATCATTTTTCAGAGAAAAATGACCAAACGGTAAAGTATCAATTCCGTTTTCAGTTATGTGTCTTTTATCTTCGTTTGATGAAATTGCCAACTTATTTTGCCGAACAGTAAATACAGAATGAGATTTTGAAATTATACAAACTTGAACTTTGTTGACTTTTTCTCTGTTATAAAGACACTTTCGATACTCATCAATATTCTTACTTTTACTCACACTCTTCTTAATGCCTTTAGCCTTACACAAGCTATTCATTTCATCACACAATTTTATTGCATACATTTTGGGTCGTAACCCCACAAATTCTTCAACAATCCTTCCAGCATTTTCATCTTTCATTAAACCAATTTCACCTTTATTTTGTCTCACAATGCCAAAAGGATTGTTTGTTTCATAGTTTCCAGTATCAAACAAATTTGAATGTTGTTTCATGAACTCATAAATATCATAATAGAATATATACATAAAACTATCGGTGTCTGTGTATAACAACCTCACATTTGATTCAGGATTTGCTAAAATAACATTGTAATGAAAGTCATTCATTTTACATTTAGACAAATCTAATATAGATGCACCAACATATACTGGTTGATTGTGAAAAATCTTTAGTCTACTCATCTCGATGACCATACATTGTTCATCGAATATAATTCTATGTTTAAAATTAGCCTTAGCTATTAAAGACCTACCACCACGAGCTCCATGCCATTTGGTGACCCATTTGATGTCCCTTAACTTCCTCACATTCATCAGTGAACGACCAAAAATTGCATTATTCATCAATTTATAAAAATTCTTTTCAAAATCATTTTTGGCTTGTTTTCGTTTCTCTGTGTTCACATCAATATATGGTTTTAGCCATTGGCTCTGATTGAATTCAATTATTCTGTGAATACGATCTAATTTCATTCCTAGTTGAATACATTGCTTTAACAATCTATAATGCAAAACATAACGTTCTTTATTATCTAGGGTAGCCATTAGCTTTGTCAACTTTTCTGGACATAGAGGGTAATCTGAATGTTTGTCATGTAACTCTTGAGGATAAGTCAAATCTACTTCCAAAATATATCCAATTTCTGAAGTATCATCAATAGTTAAAACATCAAAGCCTTCAACATTTGCAATCCATTTAAAGCCACCCGTTGGAAGATATTCCATCATCGCATATCCATACAAATTATTAACGTCAAAGTACATTATGTAGGACTCTTGCTTTTTCTCATCATACGTTTTCATATACTTATTATTAGCAATCGCATGTCGTGTTATACACTGAACATTTCCTCCTCGAATAGATCGTTCAAAAAAGTGTAACATATCAATATCTTGAAGCAATTCAAGTTGAACGTTGGTTATCTTTTTCATAGCACACCAAGACATAGATGGAGCAGTGTAAAAATGAGCTGCATCAATGCCATAAGTTTCCATGCCATTCGATCTAAAATTTTCAAAGACATCCGCCAAAAGAAGTGTGTCAACTTTTAAATACAAATCTGCGTATTCTCCTAATGTTTGACAGGAAAACGTTTCCCACACCGATTGAGCAAACTCATACTCTTCATTCGATATTGTTTGATCATTAAGGCTGCTATAAAACTTGGATATTTCAGGTAATTTAGTTTCGTTAAGAACATCCATACTCGTGACGTATTCATAGGGAAACACACCTTTTCTCGCAGTAAGTCGAAACTGTGCATCATCATTAAAATAACGTTGTGTTATTTGCTTTGAATCTTCGCTTAACGAAGATGAACATTGATCTAGTGAACAGGACAAGAAATTATATGTATCGAAAAATCTTAACTGAATGAATCCATTCTTAGCCCGTACATACTTTGTAAACCCTTTGTAACGTTCCATATTCATCGCTAACAATTTTATATGACCAGGATTATGTAACACCTCTCCATCACGTTTCTCGCAAATTTCTTTAATTATAAAATGTCCATCATAGGCGGTTAGATTATGAAATGCTATAGGCAAAACCTTTGTTACTTTGTAATTTAAATTACAACTATTGTGTGCGCTTCCTCTATATTTTCCAGTTAAGTGACAATGATCGCGTACTTTGAGTTCATTAACTGCAATCGGTTTCTCGCAAATGTGACACATTTTACTTGACAAAAATAATCTTTCTTCATTTTCGGTCATCTTTAACATTGGCTTAACCGATAAGTAATATGTTTGAAGTTTATCCACAATACTATAAAGTTCCTTTACAAACAATTCAATGCAATTATTTCCCCTAAAGAGCTTGAAACTGCACAATTCACTATCGAAATTACAATGAAGGTATAAAGAAATGCTGTAAGGAATATGTTTATGTGTTAAAGTAGAGTTATGAATGTCACTATTTGGAAAACAGGAGGAAATTGGAGACAAAACGCATTCAGTGTCTGCATATATTATAAATGGAACTGTATCTTTAACTCGGAATTCTGTAAAATTAACAAATCTTTGTTCATCAGTCGGCATTATGCTTTTTGCAACAGGAAACTGTTTACAGTCTGCAAAGTGAACATTTAACTCATCCTCAAGAAGATAATATGACAAACAACGTCTACATATATAAATCCTTCTCTGAGTGCTAGTGATGCTTGAACGCACAAGGCGAGCAAGATTTCTAATTAAACAAAAGTGATAACTTTCACTGTTTCCAATCTGCAACATCAATAAGTCTACACTCCTTTCATATACGGGGTAGTTTTCACCCCCCTGCTATTTTTCATCAAAAACAAAAGATCTTAGGTTCAATTATCATTTTTACCCGTTTAAGACCTTTTTCCCCACTGTAAAATCACTATTTACTGTTTTAGGGGTGACATCATCTATCCGGGTAAAAGCCTATGTCACAACGAATTTTTTAAGCTATTACACATAATTTTACGGTTCTTAGTTTCCAAGGTATCGATTTTTCAATTTTGGGGTAGTTTTCACCCCCCTGCTATTTTTCATCAAAAACAAAAGATCTTAGGTTCAATTATCATTTTTACCCGTTTAAAACCTTTTTCCCCACTGTAAAATCACTATTTACTGTTTTAGGGGTGACATCATCTATCCGGGTAAAAGCCTATGTCACAACGAATTTTTTAAGCTATTACACATAATTTTACGGTTCTTAGTTTCCAAGGTATCGATTTTTCAATTTTGGGGTAGTTTTCACCCCCCTGCTATTTTTCATCAAAAACAAAAGATCTTAGGTTCAATTATCATTTTTACCCGTTTAAGACCTTTTTCCCCACTGTAAAATCACTATTTACTGTTTTAGGGGTGACATCATCTATCCGGGTAAAAGCCTATGTCACAACGAATTTTTTAAGCTATTACACATAATTTTACGGTTCTTAGTTTCCAAGGTATCGATTTTTCAATTTGGGGGTAGTTTTCACCCCCCCTGCTATTTTTCATCAAAAACAAAAGATCTTAGGTTCAATTATCATTTTTACCCGTTTAAAACCTTTTTCCCCACTGTAAAATCACTATTTACTGTTTTAGGGGTGACATCATCTATCCGGGTAAAAGCCTATGTCACAACGAATTTTTTAAGCTATTACACATAATTTTACGGTTCTTAGTTTCCAAGGTATCGATTTTTCAATTTGGGGGTAGTTTTCACCCCCCTGCTATTTTTCATCAAAAACAAAAGATCTTAGGTTCAATTATCATTTTTACCCGTTTAAAACCTTTTTCCCCACTGTAAAATCACTATTTACTGTTTTAGGGGTGACATCATCTATCCGGGTAAAAGCCTATGTCACAACGAATTTTTTAAGCTATTACACATAATTTTACGGTTCTTAGTTTCCAAGGTATCGATTTTTCAATTTGGGGGTAGTTTTCACCCCCTGCTATTTTTCATCAAAAACAAAAGATCTTAGGTTCAATTATCATTTTTACCCGTTTAAGACCTTTTTCCCCACTGTAAAATCACTATTTACTGTTTTAGGGGTGACATCATCTATCCGGGTAAAAGCCTATGTCACAACGAATTTTTTAAGCTATTACACATAATTTTACGGTTCTTAGTTTCCAAGGTATCGATTTTTCAATTTGGGGGTAGTTTTCACCCCCCCTGCTATTTTTCATCAAAAACAAAAGATCTTAGTTTCATTTATCATTTTTAGGTGTTTAACACGTTTTTTCCCCATAACATGACTATTTACTGTTTTAGGGGTGAAATGACCAATCCAGGTAAAAGCCTATGTCATCACCTATTTTTAAAGCTATAACGCCTAATTTTAGGGTTCATAGTTTCCAAGATATTGAGTTTTCAATTTTGGGGGGGTAGTTTCACCCCATAAAGGGGGACGTCGCCCCAAGTGCTAGGACCCCTCATACAAGTCCCTAGCATGATTGGTTCACGAGATATTAACAAAAGTGTAGTTAGGCCCTTTTGACAAGAAAATAAATGAATGATACTTTCAAAAACGAGGTGTCACCCCAAGTGCTAGGATACTGCCTATGGGAAAATCCCATCCTGGGTTCAGAAAATATTAACAAATGTGTAGTTAGACCCTTTTGACAAAAGCCACCGGTGTGCATACATACAAAAATTGCTCTTTCACCCCAGGTAAGGGTAGTTTTTATTTTGGGGGTTGACATACCTCATTCATACAAAAGGAGAATTCACTACGAGTCCTATGACACCCCATATGTTTACATCGCATTATTGGTTAGCGAGATACTAAAAATCGAATGACCTATTAGTTTTTTGTTTTTTTAATAAATTTTTTAAAAAGCCTCATCTATAAAGAATCTTTTAAAAATTCCGCTCTCTTACAAAAGCCCTCAAGTGCGCATGCATACAAAAATAACCACTACTTAACCTCCGGGTAAGGGTAGATTTATTTTGGGGTGGATATACTCCCGTCCATAGCAAGGGGTGGTTCACCACAAGTCCTACGACACCCTATATGCATCGTTCTAGCCTTACAAGCTCATTAAATTCGCCAAATTGTCAAAAAAGCACGTTTACCTCAAATTGCGTTTCCAAATTCCACCCATTTTAAAAAATTACCTCACCATCAAATAGAGCGGGAAAAATAGCATTTAAACGAACCCTCACTCAACCCTAGTCCTCGCCCGCCACCAAACATTTCCCAACATAGCCATACGTATTCAAGCACACACGCGACTTGCAAGAGAACATACACTACCCCACTACCCGCGAATAACCTTTTGTTTTGGTGCTCACACTCGCATGGGTGTCAGATGACAGTTAGCATCCTAATAAACATCCTCCATGACGTCAACACCCATTAACTTTTTATCACCATCGCACAAACAAGCCAAAGGGTCAACCTCTTCCCACGCTAACACGTGCACTGCACATGCTCGCTCCTGGACCACGTGCTCGCTCTAAGGACCCATGACGTCATCCCATGACGTCATCAGGATTACGCAATTTCTGGTCATGATGATGCAATATTTAGAGTCTAACAAACACTTACTACTGACAAGCATCGCGTCGGCTTGTTCACGGAGGTCCACAACACTTCGAACACGAAAGTCGAAGACATGAAGTGGATATGTGACAGGCAAGGAAAGAACGACTGGCTGCTCGAGGGAACATTCCCCAGCGAGTTGTGCGTGAAATTTATGTTTGTGAACATTGTGGATGAGTTTGCGGCTCCTGAATTGGTCTACACAGTCATCAGACATTGAAGTCTTATAGTCCCAAAGAATACGTCATACTCGTTAGCGAGTGATAGCCTATCATCATCATCATGCTTGCCAAGGTGGGTGAGTGGTTAGCGTGTCGGATTACCAACCCCAAGCTTGCAGGTTCACCCCTGGCCATGGTAAGTGATTTTTGAAAGGCGACAAAAATCACGACATGGATGTCATACGTTGTTGGCATGTTAAAGAACCCATTTGAATTCAGTAGGCTGTGTTCAATGGCAAAATTAATCTCGGGATTTTCCGCCAACACAAAGTTCCTATATTGTCTACTAGAAAGCACTGTAGTGTCAATGAGCATAGATATCGAACCTCCTTGACTTTCTTAGCGTTCAAAGGAACGACGAAATTCGACATGCAAGCTACCCTCTGGGTGTCAATTAACAAAGCTTGAACCTGGCATCCGAGGCCATACGATATTATTATTATTATTATTATTATTATTATCATCACCCAATTAATTGTAACAATAGATTTTATCACTTAGTGCCTGGAAACATCTAATACACGGAATCATTGATATAACTACTCGGAATGATTAAGTCCTTATGAAGTATATAGATATTTTAGGAAGTTATTCAAACAACTACTACGAGAATAAGCCAGAAAATAAGGCTTTGCCTTTGGCAGATGTCGAAGGTAAAAATCTCAATTCTATCGATGTTTACAGTATTCCACCACCATCCATCCAACACCAATGACACAGTTTAGAAACAACATCTACTAAGTGTTCATGAAAAAAAAAAGTAATTGGAATTTTTATTCATTTAAATTATTGTAAGGACATCCATTTTATTTTATTTTTATAACTAGCAACCCGCCCTGGCTTCGCCCGGGAACAGATATGAATGCATTACGTGATGAGCGCTTTTCTTTCAATGCCAATGAACTACTACCCATATCCGTTTTACGTCTCGGCAGGATGGGTTAAAATCACTAGGTGGACTATTAATTATATTATCGTGGAGATGCATGTGCAACGAATTATTGTCAGACGTAATTTAAAAATGACGAGGTGCATGAAAAACAAATCCCTCTTCCGTTCAATCTTAACTTGACTGTGTATTTTGCGGAACGAAAAGTTCACAGGCCAATTGAAGAAAAGCCGAGTTGCACTTCCAGGGAAACTCCAAACACAACGCGTGTGGCGGAGCTCTTTCCGGTCACGGAGAGAGTCCGTCATTTTGTGTAGGCTAAGGATAGGTCATACAAGATCCACCCACTCGTATCTGATGAGAAGGGAAGACCCCCCACTTTGTACCTGTGGAGCCGTTTTCACCGTGGCCCACATTTTCACCGAGTGTGTGGATCTTGCTGACTTACGAAGAAACCTTGGTTTGCAGATGACACTCAAACTTATATTAGCCGATGACGCGGTGGCTGCTGATTGCGTTATCCGCTTTATAAGTGAGAGTGGGTTAGGGACAGCAATCTAAATTTTCCAGTGAACATTGACTCAACGACTTGCTCGTTTTTCAATGATATTTTTTTGTTTTTCCGTAATTGTTGTTTATTTTTATAATTTTTATTTTTATTTAATTTTTTGTTTGTGTTTGATTAATTATAGATCTTTTTAAAGTTAGGTGTCCACCTCAACATTTTAAATTCAATTCCAAATTTGTATTTCTTTAATCTGTGTTAAGAGGGGCAGATGACCTCGTAGTTCCGTCCCTTAAAACAACAATAACTAACTAACTCCAAACACAACCACTCTTCTCTCAACACGACTCGACAGTTTGCTGCTAGCTGTATCTGGGGTAATATGTTCGCCCGCTAGCTAGGTTGTAACTGGGGTGATAGACTCGCCCCTAGCCAACTCGTAAATTGTCGCCTCAGTATTTGATTGGAGATTGTTGGAAGAAATGAAAACGTAAAAACACTTATAGTGGGTGATGTATTGAAGATAGAGATATGCTCTCACGGACGTTTTTGTAGAACTTTTCATGCAGAACAATTCTTACACTCATAGTATATAGATATGTTTAACGGTTTGCCCAGCGGATGGTTAAAAAGTGCAGGGACACCAGGTTTTCTTCAACCTTTTCACTGAAGTCGTTAATGCTTGGCTTCCTTTGGTCATAAGAAATTATTTTCTACAGAAACCTTCCTCCAGAAATCCTTCACAGAATGTTGAAAACCGCATCAAAATCCATCCAGTGGTTCTCGAGATTACCCGTGACATCCAAGAATCGGGGACTTAGTTTTATACTAACGTAAGTAGATATGTTAAACGTTGAAGAAGATATCAATGAAAATCGATACAAGTACAACAATTGAATAGACACTATCCATAATGTAGAATTTTGGGCTTATGCCATGTTTTATTAAATCGAACTCGACGCGTTTCGAAAGAAACCATGTCTTTTCTCGTCAGGAAAAAACAGAAATACGACTAAATGGTTGCTAAGAGTTTGATTTAATAAAACACGGCATAAGCCCAAAATTCTACATTATGGTAGTATCACGGGCCGTGAAAGTCTAAATGGTAACTGAATAGATGATTCATAATTTTTATTGATAGGCGTAGTTTTCACTTTAATATGAATTTTCATGGTATTCACTCCAGTAGAATTGACGTCAGCCAGTAACTAAGAAATATTAAACTAAGGGTATATTTTGTCAGTGTACACCTTATCCGGGATAAAAACGAAGTGTCATCCTAAATATCAACATGTTTCGAGATAAAGGTCACTTATTTATTTATTTATTTGTTTGTTTGTTTATTTGTTTGTTTGTTTTTCTGTCTGTCTGCCTATCTATCTATATATCTATTTATTTATTTATTTATTTAATAAAATCCAGCCCCTTCCGAAAAAAAATACTGGATACGAGCCTGGCGGGAATATCTTTAAATATATCTTGCACGGAAAGGACGCAACACACATCGTGACCACAGTTCTTACAAAGCAGAACACCCCTCATCCCTTCCTCAAGGGTGCATCTGTATGTCCCTAGAACCAACCAGAGTGAAGTTGAGGTTTTTATTCTCTAAGTCTAGCAGATGGGTGATTTGAGGACCTTTTAAGAGCTGGGTGTTTATGATCGTCTAAACGAACTCTGTTGTCAATCCACCCCTCGTAAACACACAAATGTACGTTCACTTTGAGTCAGGTGGGGGACAGGATGGTTCGAGTTTAATGCCACAAGGAAGGGAGAAAAGTAGAAGGATGCGATGCACACATTTTCAATGTCGCCTAGAGAATAAGTTGCTTGATTTTCTCAATAGTCGGTCAACATGTTAATGCCCATGCAGTATATTACAGAGGTGGTCAAATTATTATGGAAAAGCTGAGTAGAACCAAATTCTTAATTTCAAATTAAGATACATGGACCCCCTTCCCCCGGGGCTCATATCTAGTGGGACGTGGGTTGACGACACCGGGACCCCAGCTGACAAAATCCAGCCTTGCTTCCACTTGTGTGTGCTGGGCTCCTCTCCGTCTTCCTTCCTGTCGACCTCTCTTGGTCACCTCTTATTTTCTTCTGACCCCGACGGTATTAGGGTGTCCGAGGCCTAGGGAGTCTCTTCCTTTGACGCCATCATTGACCCATCTCTCATTATTCTAGGGATCAGCCTTCTTTTTCTGTTCATTATAGTTCCTTTTCTCTTTATGATCCTCGCCCTGTTTTTCTGAATTGGCTCCCCGTGTATTTAAATTACATTTTGTGAGTATTTTGAGTCTCAACTACATTTTGTAAGTATTTTCAATCTACATTGCATTTTGTGAGTATTTTCGATCTAAACTCTTTTCGTAAGTATTTTCAATCTCAATTGCATTTTGCCAGTACAGTATTTTGAATCACGGGCTTCCACATATTGTGAGTATTTTGAATCTACCCTACATTTTGTAAGTATTTTGAATTCCAATTGCACTTTGTGAGTATTTTTAATCTGAACCGACCGTTTTCAATCTAACTTGCATACTGTAGTGTTTTTTTATTTCAATTGCATTCTGTAAGTATTTTGAACCTCAATTGCATTTTGTACGTATTTTCAATTTCAAATGCATTTTGTCAGCATTTTGAATTTGAATTGCATTTAGGGAGTATTTCGAATCTGCATTGCATTTTGTAAGTAAGTTATTATGAACCTAAACTACATTTTGTGCGTAGTTTTCAATCTAAATTCATTTTGTGAGTATTTTCCTTCTAAATTACCTTTTGTAAGTATTCCCACTCTACTTTTTGTGAGTCATTTCAATCCAAGTTCCATTTTGTAAGTATTTTCAGTCCTGCTTAATTTTCGTTACGATAGAGCAGTAATCCTAAAACCATCCTCAGCGACTAAATATTGCCCTTAAATTAAAGTAATTACCCGAAAAATATCAATAATTTGGCTTAATTCCTTCTTCTTTTCTTCTTTTACTTCCGCTTTTCCTCCTTATTATTTCCATCATCATCATCATCAAACAACATGAGAATCGTTTGATCGTGCAACTTCTGTTTAACTTGGAATAATTCTGAAGAAGTGTTGTTAATATACGGTATTGAATATCATATTCTTCTAGCGCTATATTTTATCATCTAGTACAACTACATCTTAGTATTCATAAATAGTGTTCCAGCCCCAGCCCTTTATAAAAGGACTGTGCCTATACCTACATAAAAGCTAATTAAAAGTAACTACGTAAAAGACAGGAATAACGACATGGCAACACGACTGCGAAGTAAGCCGCAGGTCATAGACCTAAGGTCCAACAGCAAGCAGTTAGACAGGACACAGCGGGCATTACACTCCAAAGATACTGCTGAGTAGACTGACATCGCACATTTTACCTATAAGTATAGGGTGGACTCTTAAGCTCTTTGGAACCTGGACGCTCTCTTACTTGGACGCTGTTATAGTCTTACACTCTATCGGAGTTGTGCTACGCCGGACCGATATGGGCGCTGCCCCATATCGAGTCCCAACGCCACCAACATCATAGAAGACCGGGATCAACGGTGGGGTGAGTGAATACGTGTCTGTTAGACTCCTTGTCCCCCCTAGTTTATTATTTCCATCCTCCCCTCTTGTCATTGCCACTATTACATTATAAACCCCCTTTTTTAACAGTCTAATGATTACCTCTTTATTTCGCTTAGATTAAGAAGCCCGTCCCTTCAGATTATAACCTAGTTTAAGATCTCCACCGAACGCTGCCCAGCAGGAGGCGGTGCACAGCAAGCGTGTGGCCTACTAAGCCACCTTAAGGTAAGCTAGGTGAGTATTCCTCCCACCAGTTCCCCTGTACGTCAATTGCTCTCTAGACGTGTCCGCAGTACTTAATAAAACACCAAAAACTTTAAACACGAGTCCCACACAAAAGTAGAACAAATGCAAGAGGCTCGGAGGGGGTTAGTTCCACAGAAAAGTAGAACTGATGGTAGGACGCGGGATAAGCTCTACAAACAGATCCACTCAGCCCTCCTGCCAAAC
The DNA here is from genome assembly GCA_946902985.2 of Meconema thalassinum. Classification (NCBI taxonomy): domain Eukaryota; kingdom Metazoa; phylum Arthropoda; class Insecta; order Orthoptera; family Tettigoniidae; genus Meconema; species Meconema thalassinum. The sequence goes on from OX336399.1 coordinate 90,920,138, forward strand.
ACTTTAAAGTAGTTCCACACAAAAGTAGAACGAATGGTGGGAGGAGCGGAATGAGCTCTACATAAAGTAGAACAAATGATGGACAGGTGCCGGGTTAAACTCAGTAGACACCGGTAACGCCGTCCAGCCCATTCACAACAACAGCTCTACATAAAAGTAGAACAATAGTTATTAATTGTATTAATAATAGTTAATCGTGGTACATTATTGACTTGACCTATGAATTCTACCAACTCCTAATAACATAATTTATTTCGATAATACCAAATTAATTTAGAGTTAAGGGTGCTAGTTAAGAAGAAAGAAAGATATTTCCTGAGAAGGATAGTAGGACCAAGGATTCTACCAGATGTAAGACGATGGTATAAACCAAATCGTGAACTCTACCAGCATCAAGAAAATCTCATAGATGCTATCAGAAGATGGCGACTGACTTTCTACGGACACCTGTCCAGAATGGACTCTAACGGATTATCCCATAGGATCTTCAAGGTTGCTAACAAGGGCAAAGCCACTGGATTCTTGTGGATGAAGCAAGTAGAGAATGATCTTGCGAAACTCCATATTAATCAAAATGGCACAGATGACCGGAGTAACTATCATATGACTGTCACAACTACACCCTTCATAACGTCCCACACAGGAGCTACCCACAGACCAAAGGACGAGACCAGGAAATGGTCTGAAGAGCGCAACATTGAGTTTAGCAGGGAAATGAAGGACTACTGGATCATCAGAAAAGCACAAGGCACCTAGAAGAAAGCAGCTGCCAAACCCACCACTCAGAACACCAATCGTGGCAAACAACGACGATGACAGCAAGAAACATACAGCTAAAATACAAGCATCGTGGTCCATAGAAGGCCCTAATGAACTGAAAAAAAAGTAAATTAATAAATACCCGTTGGGTTGGGGATGAAATGCGATGAAAGTATATGTGGCAGGTTGTTTTTACGGCCGGATGCGCTTCCTGATGCCAACCTCACGAGAGGAGTGAATTGAATTTGAATTTGAATTTATTCATAGATAACTGCCACTGAGGCTAAAGAGCCCCTTTATGTCGCGTATACAATGTTCTGGCTTGAACTTATGTAATAACGAAAATAAAAAAAATAAAACTAAACCTAGCTTAACAACTAAGAAAAACTAAATATAAAATATAGTTATAACTAAACGAGCCAATTAGCAGACATTTCATACAAAATGAATTATACAAATTAGAATATATTAATTAAATAAAGAACCTACCTAATCTATTATATATAATCCAAAATTGACTCATCACCGCAGGGCTCAAACCACTAGACCTAGAAAGCTGACATTTTGCATGTTGGTTGATCCGAGTATGTAGAGGCTCACTAAGAAACGGTTTTTGAAAAAACAATTTGTAAGTGACTTTTTTCGGCCCTTTGGCATTGACCATCCAAAATTGACTCATCGACGCAGGGCTCAAACCACTAGACCTAGAAAGCTGAAATTTTGCATGTTGGTTGAACCGAGTATGTAGAGGCCCACTAAGAAACGGTTTATGAAAATTCAATTTGTAAGTGAATTTTTTCGGCCCTTTGGCACTGAGCAACCAAAATCGACTCATCAACGCAGGGCTCAAACCACTAGACCTAGAAAGCTGAAATTTTGCATGTTGATTGATCCGAGAATGTAGAGGCTCATTAAGAAACGGTTTTTTAAAATTCAATTTGAAGGTGACCTTTTTCAGCCCTGTGGCACTGAGCAAGGACAGTCGGTACAAATATCGCATTTAGCTCATTTTAAGCCGCCAGATACGAGAAACACTACTAGGAGGTCCTGTAGGGACCCCAAAACACACATTTTAAGATCCTAAAATGAACGGTTTCGGAGATATTCCCAAATAACTGTGTTCCCTCGAAGAAACAGATCAACGTTACTATGGCAACCACTGAAATTTCACAGACCGGGGATAGTTTTCTGGCAATATCTCGAAAACTGTTCGTTTTAAGGCCTTAAAACGCGGGGTTCGGTTCCCACTTCACAGAAGTGGAAACTACGAACATTGCTCCTCGCATTGATACGCGCAGAATGAGGAAATCGACTTGGAAAGTCTCATCTATTACATATAATCCAAAATTTACTCATCAACGCAGGGCTCAAACCACTAGAACTAAAAAGCTGAAATTTTGCATGTTGGTTGATCCGAGTAAATAGAGGCTCACTAAGAAACGGTTTTTGAAAATTCAATTTGTACGTGACTTTTCTCGGCCCTTTGGCACTGAGCATCCAAAATTGACTCATCAACGCAGGGCTCAAACCACTAGCCCTAGAAAGCTGAAATTTTGCATGTTGGTTGATCCGAGTATGTAGAGACTCACTAAGAAGCGGTGTTTTAAAATTCAATTGGTAAGTGACATTTTTCGACCCTTTGGCACTGAGCAAGGACAGTCGGTACAAATATCGGATTTAGCCCATTTAAAGCCGCCAGATACGAGAAACAATACTCGGAGGTCCTGTAGGGACCCCGAAACACACTTTTTATGTTCCTAAAATGAACGGTTTCGGAGATATTCCCAGATAACTGTGTTCCCTCGAAGAAACAGATGAACGTTTCTATGGCAACCGCTGAAATTTCGCAGACCGGGGATAGTTTTCTGGCAATATCTCGAAAACCGTTTATTTTAGGGCCTTAAAACGCGGGGTTCGGTTCCCACTTCCCTGAAGTGGAAACTATGAACATTGCTCCTCGAATTGATACGCACAGAATGAGCAAATCGACTTGGAAAGTCTTATCTATCTCATATAAAAACAAGTGTCCTGACTGACTGACTGACTGATTCAATGACTCACTGACTCATCATCGCCCAGCCAAAACTATTAAAGTTAGAAACATGAAATTTAGGGAATATGTTTGTTGTATGTCGAAAACGTCCACTAAGGAAAGATTTTTGGATATTCAGGTTCTAAAGGGGTGTTAAGGGGATAAACGTGCATTTTATTGAATAACAAGCTGTACCCGGCATGCGTTGCAATGCTAATTAAAATAGTGTTGGCGTTGTAATTTTGTTTCTTGAAGTGCTTTTGGATACACAATATCTTGTTCAATTTCCGTTAACTGCCTCTAAGCTATCGTAAAAATGGATTTACTAATTTGGAAACATTCGTGGGAGCGTGCACAACAACTCACCAAAAATCCATCGCAATTGGATGAATGGTATATGAACGAAGATGGAACTTTGTTGAAACGCTTTGCGCGTCGTCACTAATTTGTTGAATCACCTCGAGTGCTACCTATTATAAAAATGAATTTACTGAGCCTTAAACCTTTCCTGGAGTGTATACAACAATTCACCAAAGTTTCATCGCAATTGGATGAATAGTATATGAACGCATACGGGACCTTGTTGAAACGATTTGCGTGCCTTCGCTCACTTGTTGAATCTACTCGTGCGTTACCTATTGTAGAATGCATTTACTAAGCCAGAAACTTTCCCTGGACTGTACACAACATCTCAGCTAAGTTTCATCGCTATCGGACGAATGGTATATGGACGTTTCACGTGTCGTCGCTCATTTGTTGAATCTACTCGTGCGCTACCTATTATATAGTGGATTTACTAAGCCAGGATCCTTCATTGGAGTGTACTCAATATCTCACCCAAGTTTCATCGCTATTGGACGAATGGTATATGAACGAATACGGGACTTTGTTGAAACGCTTCGCGCGTCGTCGCTCATTTGTAAAATCTACTCATGCGCTACCTGTTGTAAAGTGGAGTTACTAAGCCAGAATCCTTCCTTGGAGTGTGCTAAATATCTCACCGAAGTTTCATCGCTATCAGACGAATGGTATATGGACGCATACGGGACTTTTTTGAAACGCTTCGCGCGTCTTCGCTCATTTGTTGAATCTACTCGTGCGCTACCTATTGTAAAATTGATTTACTCAGCCAGAAACCTTCCTTGGAGGGTACTCAACATCTCACCCAAGTTTCATCGCAATCGGATGAATGGTATATGAACGCATAGGAGACATACACACCCACAGACAAACTATCACGTAACATTGATTTATATATATATAGACAACAAGCTGTACCCGGCATGCGTTGCAATGCCAATCAAAGAAAGTGTTGGCGTTGAAATTCTGTTTCTTGAATTGCTTTTGGATACACAACATGCTAACTGCCTCTAAGCTATCATAAAATGGATTTTCTAATTTAGAACCATTCGTGGGAACGTGCACAACAACTTTCAAAAAGTTTCATCGCTGTCACTCATTTGTTGAATCTAATCGTACGCTACCTATTGTGAAATGGATTTACTAAGTCGAAACCCTTCCCTGGCGTGTACACAATGACTCATCAATGATTCAACGCAATCGGATGAATGGTATATGCACGTATAGGGGTTTTTGTTTAAACGATTCGTGCGCTGTCACTCATTTGTTGTATCTACTCGTGTGCTACCTATTGAGAAATGTATTACTAAGTCGAAGCCCTTCCCTGGCGTGTACACAATAACTCATCAAGGTTTCATCGCAATCGAAGAATGTTATATGAACGCAATAGGGAATTTTGTTGAAACGCTTCGCGCGTCGTCACCCATTTGTTGCATCTACTCTTGCGCTACTTATTGTGAAATGGATTTACTAAGTCCCCTTCCCTGGCGGGTACAAAATAACTGATCAATGTTTCATCGCAATCGGATGAATAGTATATGAACGCATACCTGATTTTGTTTAAACGATTCGCACTCCGTCACTCATTTGTTGAATCTACTCGTGCGCTACCTACTGTAAAATGTATTTACTAAGTTAGAAACCGTCACGTAAGTGTCCACAACATCTCACCCAAGTTTCATCGCTATCGTCGTTCATTTTTCGAATCTACTCGTGTGCTACCTACTGTGAAATGTATTTACTAAGCCAGAAACCTTCCTTGGAGTGTCAACCATATTTCACCCAAGTTTCACCGCTAACGGCAGAATGGTATATGACCTTATACGGGACTTTGTTGAAACGCTTCGCGCGTCGTCCCTCATTTGTTGAATCAACTTGTGCGCTGCATATTGTATAGGGGATTTACTAAGCCAGAAATTTTCCATGACGTGTACACAACATCTCACCCAAGTTTCATAGGTACGGACGAATGGTACATGTATGCATACGGGACTTGGTTGAAACGCTTCGCGTGTCGTCGCTCTTTTGTTGATTCTACTCTTGCGCTACATATTGTAATATGGATGTACTCAGCCAGAAACCTTCCCTGCAGTGTACACAACATCTCACCCAAGTTTCATCGCAATCGGATGAATGGTATGTGAACGTATACGGGACGTTGTCGAAACGCTTCGCGCGTAGTCACTCATTTGTTGAACATAAACGTGCGCTTCGTATTGTAAAATGGATTTACTTAGCCAGAAACCTTTCCTGGAGTGTACACAACAATTCACCAAACATTTATCACTATCAGACGAATGGTATATGACTTTATACGGGACTTTGTTGAAGCGCTTCGCGTGTCATCGCTCATTTGTTGAATCTACTGGTGCGCTACCTATTGTAAAATGTATGTACTAAGCCAGAAACCTTCCCTGGAGTGTACACAGCATCTCACCCAAGTTTCATCGCTATCGGATGAATGGTATATGAAATTAAATGGGACTTTGTTGAAACGCTTCGCGCGCCGTTGCTCATTTGTTGATTCTACTCGTGCTCTACCTATTTTTAAAGGGATTTACTAAGCTAGAAGCCTTCCCTGGAGTGCACACAAAATCTCAGCCCAGTTTTATCGCTATCGGACGAATGGTATATGAACGCAAACGTGACTTTGTTGAAATGGTTCGCGCGTCGTAGCTCATTTGTTGAATCTAATCGTGCGCTGCCTATTGTAAAGTGGATGTACTAAGCCAGAAAATTTCCCTGCAGTGTACACAACATTTTACGCAAGTTTCATAGCTATCGGACGAATGGTATATGAATGCATTCGGGACTTTGTTGACATGCTTCGCGCATCGTCGCTCATTTGTTGAATCTACGCGTGCGCTACCTATTGTAAAATGGATTTACCAAGTCAGAAACCTTCTTTGGAGTGTACTCAACATCTCACCCAAGTTTCATCGCTATCGGACGAATGGTATATGAATGCATACGGGACTTTGTTGAAATGCTTCGCGCATCGTCGCTCATTTGTTGAACCTACGCGTGCGCTACCTATTGTAAAATGGATTTACTAAGTCAGAAACCTTCCTTGGAGTGTACTCAACATCTCACCCAAGTTTCATCGCTATCGGACGAATGGTATATGAACACATACGGGACTTTGTTGAAATGCTTCGCGCATCGTCGCTCATTTGTTGAATCTATGCGTGCGATACCTATTGTAAAATGGATTTACTAAGTCAGAAACCATCCTTGGAGTGTACTCAACATCTCACCCAAGTTTCATCGCAATCGGACGAATGGTATATGAACACATACGGGACTTTGTTGAAATGCTTCGCGCATCGTCGCTCATTTGTTGAATCTACGCGTGCGCTACCTATTGTAAAATGGATTTACTAAGTCAGAAACCTTCCTTGGAGTGTACTCAACATCTCACCCAAGTTTCATCGCAATCGGACGAATGGTATATGAACACATACGGGACTTTGTTGAAATGCTTCGCGCATCGTCGCTCATTTGTAGAATCTACGCGTGCGCTACCTATTGTAAAATGGATTTACTAAGTCAGAAACCTTCCTTGGAGTGTACTCAACATCTCACCCAAGTTTCGTCGCTATCGGACGAATGGTATATGAACACATACGGGACTTTTTTGAAATGCTTCGCGCATCGTCGCTCATTTGTTGAATCTACGCGTGCGCTACCTATTGTAAAATGGATTTACTAAGTCAGAAACCATCCTTGGAGTGTACTCAACATCTCACCCAAGTTTCATCGCAATCGGACGAATGGTATATGAACACATACGGGACTTTGTTGAAATGCTTCGCGCATCGTCGCTCATTTGTTGAATCTACGCGTGCGCTACCTATTGTAAAATGGATTTACTAAGTCAGAAACCTTCCTTGGAGTGTACTCAACATCTCACCCAAGTTTCATCGCTATCGGACGAATGGTATATGAACACATACGGGACTTTGTTGAAATGCTTCGCGCATCGTCGCTCATTTGTTGAATCTACGCGTGCGCTACCTATTGTAAAATGGATTTCCTAAGTCAGAAACCATCCTTGGAGTGTACTCAATATCTCACCCAAGTTTCATCGCAATCGGTTGAGTGGTATATGAATGCATAGGAGACATACACACCCACAGACAAACTATCACGTAAGATTGATTTATATATATATAGATATCTCACGAGTGGTTTCATTTGGGGATGTGATACTAGGCATATAAACTAATCATTAAAAATAAGCCGACACATGTCTAATGGTTTTTCGATGTGGTGTATATTATGAGTGAAAGGGGTGAAAAGTGGGGGTTGAAGGATTCCTAACGGAGTGTGCATCTCTTAAACGACATAGGCGAGGAGTTTGAAACTCAGAGGAAAACAATCAGCTTAATAAAAATATAAAAAAATAATTATATAAATAGGTGTTCGACCGTTTTTTCATCAATCCAATTTAAGGGGCCCATCGGGAGGGGTGAAATTCTGGAAGAAAAACGTCCACTAAGGAAGGATTTTTTGGATATTCACTCTAATCGACCAACCAAAGCTATTAATGTTAGAAGAATGATATTTTGGGGATATGTTTGTTGTGTGCCGAAAACGTCTACTAAGGAGGGATTTTTGAATATTCAGGTTCTAAAGGGGTGTTAACGGGGTTAAACCTGCATTTTCATTGAATAACAATATGACACGGCTTTGACGCGAGCGACGCCGCGGGTACCTGCTAATTATATATAATCCAAAATTGACTCATCACCGCAGGGCTCAAACCACTAGACCCAGAAAGCTGAAATTTTGCATGCTGGTTGATCCGAGTATGTAGAGGCTCACTAAGAAACGGTTTTTGAAAATTCAATTTTTAAGTGATTTTTTTCGGCCCTTTGGCATTGACCATCCAAAATTGACTCATCGACGCGGGGCTCAAACCAGTATACCTAGAAAGCTGAAATTTTGCATGTTGGTTGATCCGAGTATGAAGAGGCCCAATAAGAAACGATTTTTGAAAATTCAATTTGTAAGTGACTTTTTTCGGCCAATTTGGCACTGAGCAAGGACAGTCGGTACAAAGGTCTGATTTAGCTCATTTTAAGCCGCCAGATATGAGGTCAATACTCGGAGGTCCTGTAGGGACCCCGAAACACACTTTTTAAGTTCCTAAAATGAACGGTTTCGGAGATATTCCCAAATAACTGTGTTCCCTCTGAGAAACAGGTCAACGTTACTATGGCAACCGCTGAAATTTCCCAGATCGGGGATAGTTTTCTGGCAATATCTCGAAAACCGTTCGTTTAGGGGCTTAAAACGTGGGGTTCGGTTCCCACTTCTTTGAAGTGGAAACCACGAACATTGCTTCTCGCATTGGTACGCGCAAGAAGAGCTATATTCCATATTTCTACGAGCAAATCCACTTGGAAAGTCTCATCTATTGTAGGCTATATAATCCAAAATTGACTCATCACCGCAGGGCTCAAACCACTAGACCTAGAAAGCTGAAATTTTGCATGTCGGTTGATCCGAGTATGTAGAGGCTCACTAAGAAACGGTTTTTGAAAATTCAATTTGTAAGTGACTTTTTTCGTCCCTTTGGCATCGAACATCCAAAATTGACTCATCGACGCAGGGCTCAAACCACTAGACCTAGAAAGCTGAAATTTTGCATGTTGGTTGATCCGAGTATGTAGAGGCCCACTAAGAAACGTTTTTTGAAAATTCAATTTGTAAGTGACTTTTTTTCGGCCCTTTGGCACTGAGCAAGGACAGTCGGTACAAAGGTCGGATTTAGCTCATTTTAAGCCACCAGATACGAGAAACAATTCTCGGAGGTCCTGTAGGGGCCCCGAAACACACTTTTTAAGTTCCTAAAATGAACGGCTTCGGAGATATTCCCAAATAACTGTGTTCCCTCTGAGAAACAGATCAACGTTACTATGGCAACCGCTGAAATTTCCCAGACCGGGGTTAGTTTTCTGGCAATATCTCGAAAACCGTTCGTTTAGGGGCTTAAAACGTGGGGTTCGGTTCCCACTTCTTTGAAGTGGAAACCACGAACATTGCTTCTCGCATTGGTACGCGCAAGAAGAGCTATATTCCATATTTCTACGAGCAAATCCACTTGGAAAGTCTCATATATTGTATATAATCCAAAATTGACTCTTCACCGCAGGGCTCAAACCACTAGACCTAGAAAGCTGAAATTTTGCATGTTGGTTGATCCGAGTATGTAGAGGCCCAATAAGAAACGTTTTTTGAAAATTCAATTTGTAAGTGACTTTTTTCGGCCCTTTGGCACTGAGCAAGGACAGTCGGTACAAAGGTCGGATTTAGCTCCTTTTAAGCCGCCAGATATGAGAAACAATACTCGGAGGTCCTGTAGGGACCCCGAAACACACTTTTTAAGTTCCTAAAATGAACGGTTTTGGAGATATTCCCAAATAATTGTGTTCCCTCTGAGAAACAGATCAACGTTACTATGGCAACCGCTGAAATTTCCCAGACCGGGGATAGTTTTCTGGCAATATCTCCAAAACCGTTCGTTTTAGGGCCTTAAAACGCGGGATTCGTTTCCCACTTCTAACCACGAACATTGCTCCTCCCATTGATACGCGTAAAATGAGATATATTTTATTTATAGTGGTGTCTTTTGCGGTCGGATATGATCGTGATTTTGAGTCTAATTCTATACTCTTTGAGCTGGTTATTGTAAGCGAGCTTTCAGATCTTTACTCTAATTTACAATATTTAGATTCTTTCTATTTTGCACGGTATGGTTTCATTTTCTTAAAAAAAATATTTTTTGTTAACTGAATATTTTTGTTCGCCAATTTTGATCTGCTCTTTTTCGTTTTTTACCATGATCAGCAACCCATATTCACAGTCGAATGTGTCGTATTCTACCGGCTGTCACGTTAATTATTATTTTTTCTTAATTACGCTTACTGAGGAATAATGTTGGTATTTTGTCTTTCACGGCCATTGAATCCCCGCACAAGGCACGGCTTAAACATAGAAAAGTTGCTGAGTTGGACTAATGTACTAATGGTACAGCAGAAAAGAGGAGAATGATGATCAGATGGCTAGATAGGGTAACAAAGGAGGAGGTATTAAGACGAGTGGGAGAGGAGAGATGTTTCTGGTGACTGCTAATGAAGAGGAGATAGGAGGGTAGGACACATATTAAGACACCCAGGAATAGCAAGCTTAGTTATGGATGGGAGGGTCGCGGACTAGAACAGTAGGGGTAAACCAAGGTTAAACAGATTGCCTCGGATGTAGGGTGTGGTAGCTATGTAGAGATGAAACGATTAGCTCAGGAGAGGGAGCCATGGAGGGCTGCATCAAACCAGTTAAAAAACTGAAGACTCAAACAACAACAACAATCAGGAATTTTAATTACTAAGAGAGGCATGTGAGGCAAAAGGGTGGTTGGAGATTTCAATCCCTGGGATGTAACACTGGAAGAGACTGCATAATGTACATCAGCGGACAAGGTGAGAGATATTTAAATATAGGTCTATTAATAGCGATATGTTGACGTTCAAATCATCAATATGTATGGCCAAATTACATCCAGAATAGCTTAAGTAAGAATAATTTTAATTCCCCATATTCCGATAGATTTGCCATTCCAGTGTGCAAGAGTGCAGTTCCCTCTTCAAACAATATTCGCAATTTCTATAACAAAGCGCAATGACACACACTTAACAGTAGCACGTGTACATTTAGACAAAAACCATTTTTTCCCATGGGCAACTGTATGTGGCGTGCTCGCGAGCATCCGGACAACAAAATAGTTATGTCTCAGCAGATGATGGCAGAACCAAAAACGTAATTTTAAAATGTGTTAACATAATGTAACATCGAACCCTGCAGACATTCACAACTCTATAAAATTCCCACTTTGCTGCTCATATCAATATACTGTATGTATCAGAATATTCAGAATTAGAATGGACCCTCCTATAGCCGCGATTGCTGTAATAGAATAGACCAATTATCAGCAATAATGCATCGTCCCCATTGTCTTGATCGCGGGCGAAGCCGCGGGTACCTGCTAGTGTATTATATCTATTAAATTGAAAACTCATTATAGTACGTTAACAAAGGGTACAATTTTTATGTAAGTATAATATGATCTATTATTAAAACAAGTACATGAGTGACATGATTACTAGAACAACTATCAATTCCACGGAAGATGTATCTTGGATATTACCCCCCAGGGGCTCACATCTAGTGGGGCGTGGGTTGGCGACCACGGGACCCCAGCTGAGTCCGGCATTGCTTCCACTTACTTGGGCCGGGCTCCTCTCCGTCTTATTTCCTGTCGACCTCCCTTGGTCAACTCTTGTTCTCTTCCGACCCCGACGGTATTAGGTTAACCGAGGCCTAGGGAGTCTTTAACTTTCCCGCCTTAATTGGCCCTTGTTTCATCTTTCCTGATACCCTCCTTCTGTGAGGGATCAGCCTTTTTTTTCTTTTCCTTTTACCTCCTGCCTTGTGCTCAAGGCCCTTAAGGAGGCAGGGTGTATGTAGCCCCACCACTTCTGGTGCACCGTAGATAATGTTACACCTTCAGGGGCTCACGGCTGGTGAGTTCGGGAGTGTGCGACCCCGAGGGATTCCTGAGCTTGGTCCGTTTTCCCCTTTTGTCCCTTACCTTTGGGGCGGACTTTCTCCTCTCTCCCCTCTCCTCTCCTCTCCTCTCCTCTCCTCTCCTCTTTTCCTTATATTTACTTTTCTCTTTAAGATTCCCGCACTGTTTTTGTTACTTGGTTCACCGTGTAGCCTATCTAAATACCCTTCTAGCGATTTTTGAAGGCATTTTTAATCTACGTTGCTTTTTGTAAGTTTTTTCGATCTAAATTACATCTCGCGATTGTTTTCAACCTCAATTGCATTTTGTAACGATTGGCAATCTAAATTGCTTTTTAGTAAGTCTTTCAATGTGGGGGAGGGACCTTTGTGAGTATTTTGAATTTCAATTGCATTTTGTAAGTATTTTCTACCAAAACCGCATTTCGCACGAATTTTGAATCTAAATTGCATTTTGTTTGCCGGGCATTATGCACATATTTTGATTCTCAATTGCATTTTGTGGGTATTTTGAATCTAAATTACATTTTGTCCAGTATTTTCAATCTAAATTGCTTTTTGTAAGTATTGTCAATCCGCGAGCCTCCGTGGCTTAGGCGGCAGCACGCCGGCCTCTCACGGCTGGGTCCGTGGTTCAAATCCCGGTCACTCCATGTGAGATCTGTGCTGGACAAAACGGAGGCAGACAGGTTTTTCTCCAGGTACTCCGGTTTTCCCTGTCAAAATTTCATTCCAGCAACACTCTCCACTATCATTTCATTTCATCTGTCATTCATTTAATCATTGCCCCAGAGGAGTGCGTCAGGCCTCGGCAGCCGGCACAGTTCATATCCTCGCCGCTAGATGGGGGCTTCATTCATTCCATTCCTGACCCGGTCGGAGACTGGAAGCAGGCTGTGGATTTTCATTTTTCAAGTATTGTCAATCCACATGAGTCCTTTGAATCTACCGTACATTTTTTAAGCATTTTCAATTTCAATTGCATTTTGTAAGTATTTTGAATTTCAATTGAACGTTGTGAATAATTTGGATTGGAACTGGGATAGGGCCTATTTCAATCTGAATTGCATTGTGTATTTTCAATTTCAATTGCATTTTGTAAGTATTTTGAACCTCAATTGCATTTTGTACGTATTTTCGATCTCATTTGCATTTTGTAAGTATTTTGAATTTCAGATGCATTTTGTAAGTATTTCGACGCTACATTGCATTTTGTACGTATTTTGAATCTAGCCTACGTTTTGTGGGTCTTTTTCAATCTATTCTTTTTGTGCAACTTTTTGTTCTAAATTCCCTTTTGTAAGACCATATTGTGAGTGGTTTCCATCTGAGTTCCTTTTTGTACGTTTTTTTTTCGTCTCAGATAATTTTGTTCTGGTTTCCATTTCATTATCATTTTCGCTATTACCCAGATCATTAGGGGCCGATAACCACGATGTTAGGCCTCTTAAAACAAAAATTATCATCATCATCATTATCTTGGACACTAAAATTATTATAGAAAGCTCTATGGTACGGATATATTTCAAAAATTTTGTATGGAATATTTATATTTTTGATTCGTATTCCTTCAGGAATCTTGATATTAGGTATTTCTTGAGTTGTGTAGTGTTAACAGAGTTTGTAAATGAGTGAAGGTGGAATTGATTAAAGAGCCGTGAACCTGTGCAAAGGAATGATTTATTGTATTTAGTTGTACGGTGCACAGGAATCTGTAGAGTGGAATCAGTAAATCTATTTTCTCTGTGGTGGACCGAGTTCATTGGTTTAAACACATTATGGTGATAACCAGGGTTCTTTGTACACAGTATTTTCTGGGTTAGGATCGCAATTGACAGCTGCCTACGTCTACGTTCACGAAGTTTCAACCACTGCATTTGCACATAATAAGGTGTAATGTGTACATCACGTCTGACGTCGAAAATGTAACGAACGCATGCATTTTGAACTCTCTGTAATTTTATGTTATGAGAGATGAAATGATGAATATGAATTAAACTGGAAGGAAGTAGCCGTGGCCTGTCAGAAGGGACCGTCCCAGCATATGCATGGAGTTAAAAATGGGGAAACCGCGGAAGACCATTTTAAGGACGGCCGACGGTGGGGCTCGAACCCACGTCTACCAAGTCCGCAGATAATTTGGCACGATGGCCTAGCGCTGCGCGTTAGCGAGGGTAGCTACCGCTGTCGGTAAATAAATAAATAAATAAATAAATAAATAAATAAATAAATTAATTAATTAATTAATTAAATGAGGAAGACGAAAGGAAGGAAGTGGCGACACTGACACCAATGGCATATATTATCAGGCAGATTCTACACCCAAACATACGAGGGCTGTTTCTTAAGTAAGGGCCGTTTATTTTTATAAAATTAAACTAACATTTTATTTTGATACCACATTTATTTTTAGGTTTTACATACCTTCCTCTATGTTTCTACATAGTTGCCTTGTTTATTTAGGCACTTGTCATACCTTAAAACTAAGTTCTGAAATCCCTCTGCATAATAGTTTGCCGCCTGCTCTGACAACCAAGAATTCACACTTGTGGAAAATCCATTGATAGAGTGGTTATCATGAATCTTCGGTCCTCGTGATTTTATTTATTTTTGTCAATAGCAGTCACCAAGTCGTCTGTGATCACAGACTTGAGCGTTCATCGTCATGAACATTTTCACTGCCATTTTTGAACTCGCGTACCCATTTTCGCACTTTACCTTCCGTCATTGCATTATCACCATACACCTCACAAAGCTGACGATGAATGTCTGCAGCCGACATGTTTCTTGCACTCAAAAAACGTATCACAGACCGTACCTCACACGCGGCGGGCGAATCAATAATCTTGAACATTGTAAAGATGCACAGTCAGCGTACAGGTTAGCTACACAGCTGCAACTGACGCCTGCTTATTCACAAAGGATGCCGGGCGGTAGCGCGCTTAACTACGGGCTTTAAAAAGAACGGCCCATACTTAAAAACACGGGGCTGATGACCACGAAATCAGAAGTCATTAAAATTTTAATAAGGCACAGTTTGTGATCGCTCCGATTATTTTGTGACAGCTCGTCTTGCTGTATTTGGCCTATCGATAGTGCAATGCAATTTAAAGTAAAGCCTCCCAGGCGCTATCATGAGGGAGGCTGACAGCATTATTATTGGACCTAAGCTCCAGAACGTGGTGTTTGATTGGTCGGATTAATGTAGACATGTCGGTGATTATCCAATCGCAATTCCTCTGATAGCACGACTTAATCCAATTCAATTTCCTGTTCGCTTTGGATCATAATGTTCGATTCGTTCTGTGGGATTATTCTTTCGTGGTGCTCGTTTTAATTTAAAAATATATCAATCTACAGTGGGCTAGGTGTTTTGGGGCGCAGGCATGTTTTATATGAAGGATACGTGATTACGGCAGACGAGAAATATTAAAAATTCCGAATCATTATTGGTAGTTATCACCCCTATTCTCTCAATTATTCTCTCGAAATGAAAATCTAATGGAAATGATGGTAGGTTCCTCAGTTTAGGGGCTGTGACAACGCGGTCATTAGCCCCATGAAGGCTACTTTGGGTGTGTGTAGAATCTGTCTGATAGCCGGTGTTAATTGTGATAGCTGTATTAGTGTGTGTTATCTGTGATTCAGGTAAGGACTGCAGACGATCAATTTCAAGTAGTTCCTTCTTTTGCTACCAAATGTTACTGTCAACGACACCTAGCTGCAAACTTGGCTACTAGATGCCAACACAACTGGCACCTGGTGACGAACGTTGGAACTTAATAGAGCGTTAATCAAATCTAACCTACAAATTTAGCTTCAAACAATTGTAGTTAGTGGAAAGTTCTCTTACATGCCATAGATCTATGACATTGGCCCGCCGGCTTTATTTCCCCTCCGAAGGAAGGTATACCGAGGAATTTTTAACGCACTTAAAAAATCCGATGACTTCGGCTGGGTTCGAACCCGCGCTCATGGAAATGAAATGAAATGAAATACAATATTATAATTTTGAACTCTCTGATCGCTAACTTGATAATCAGTACATAGAGGATGTCCATAATGTACGAATTGAATTCAAGTTATGCCATAGCCTAGGACCGCACATAAAAAGGGCAAGAAAACTACGTCGTAGATATACATGTTAAATCGTGCATCAACCGCATCTTGGCTGTCACTCTGGGGGTCCGGATTCGATTCCCAGCTCTGACAAGAAATTTTAATTCTGTTGTGACGGCTGGGACGGGATGCACTATGCCTCGTGAGGCAAAACTAAGAAGAGGAGAGTTCCATTCTCACGTCAGCCATTCTGAGATGGGCGTGGTGGCGCAGTGGTTAAGCTGTTGGCCTCTCACCAAGGTAGACTGGGTTCGATTCCCGGTCAATGCATGTGAGATTTTCGTAGTGAAATGCCATGTCCTGTGGTTTGGATTCCACGTAAAAAGGAAGTCCCGTGGCTCATAATCACAAGATTCACGGTCACGTAAAACTACAATCTTCATTTTCCATCCTGAGAAAGCTGGGATGGTTCCTAACTTAAGGCCACGGCCGCCTCCTTCCCAATCATATCCACAATTTACAAATTCACACACTAGTTCAGCCATCACAATAGCAAAGGTTATCACACAAATAATTCACACACATCAAAAATACAGGGGGCTATATAACCACGATGTTGCATCCCCAATAATAAGCAACAACAAACATAATTCGTGCACCTCGGCCATGATGGGTAGATCACGTAAGTCCAATGGTTTGAATTCCGGCGCTGACAGTGGTTATTCTGAGTGTGTTTTGCCCCGGATTTCTCCGTACTTCTCGTAGGTAAAGTCGCGATAGTACTTTAATTCAAATTCCCGGGCACCTACTCCATCATTGTTTGAGTCTTCAGTCTTTCGACAAGTTTGATGCAGAAATCCATGCTTCCCTGTCCTGAGCTAATCGTTTCATCTCTTCATAGCTACCACACCCTACATCCAGGCAATCTAACCTTGGTATAACCCTACAGCTAATATTCTGGACCCTTCCTTGTACTGTAAAACTAAGTTTGCTAATCCTGGGTGCCTTAGCATGTGTCCTACCAACCTATCTCTTCTCTTCATTAGCAGTCACCAGAAACTTCTCTCCTATCCCACTTGTCTTAATACCTCTTCATTCGTAACCCTATCTACCCATCTGATCTTCATCACCACATTTCATACGCTACAATTCTTCTCTTTTCTGCTGCTCCAATAGTCCATGTTTCACTACCATAGAGTGTACGGTCCAGACAAAGGCCTTCAAATATGGCTTCCTAATATCTAAATCTATATTCGATGTCAACAGATTCCCTTTCTGTAGAAATGCTTTCCTTGTCTGTGATAACACTACATTTTACATCCTCTTTGCTCCGTCTATCACTGGTTATATTGCTTCCTAAATAACAGAAGTCTCCTACTTTCTTTAGCTTTTCGCCTGCCATTTCGACATCCGTAGGGGTTTCTGATTTCTTCCGACTGCATTCCAATATTTCAATAAAAATACAGTCACCCCAGAAACCCAGGTTATCAGACAGTACGCCCCCATATGGGCAGGATGTTCCAAGTCCTTAAAATGAATTAACAACTATAAACAAAGGAAAGTAGCAAACATATTGACATCATCGTACTTAAACCACAATCAAAAACTGAATGATCTTTGACGCTACTATTCGATCTGAGTCCCTCAGTGGCCAACCGAAGGAGAGTGATACTGAAAACAGAACCCCTTCACAAAACAACCGTGAGGTATAAATGGGCCGGCCATTTGTGGCCGGTCGTATGCGCGTAAGAAATTTAGAGTGAGTCTCACGTGACATCCCATTAACAGTCTTCGGGTTCACCCGCCCAGCACCATTTCGACACTATTCTTGGCGCTCACAAAATTTTAGGCATGGTTCGCTTGTTATGAGCCCGAGTAGAACACTCAGACCAGACTAAATATGCACATGCGTTGCGCAAGGAGACATCGTTCACTTATTTGCACTGGTCACAAACGTATTAAGGCTCACTGTGTGTGTGCTATCACTGCGCACGTAGATTGTACCCGTCAAAAAGGAACGGCCAACCTATAAGATAAGATAAGATAAACCCGTAGATCCCTGATGGGCAAGGGCCTCCTACCAGAGTGGTAGGGGGTTGCTCAAATAGTCTCCCAAGAGGAGCCAGTTCTTGAGAGATGTCTTTCCTAAATACATATTGACACACATTAATACAAAATTAATTAATACATCCTTACTACGGTATTTACATTGTTACACTATTACACTGATCTGAATTTCCTTCAATAGCTTCCTATCCCTGGCATTTCTGGTCCACGTAACACCTGCTTCGAACCTAAATTCGTCCGGCCATCTGCGACGGGGCCGTCCTCTGCTTCTCTTGCCAGCTCACGGATCCGACATAGTCGTGGAGTAGGCCCATCTATCCTGGTGCATTCTGGATATGGGTCCACCCCAGCACCATTTCAGTTGCCGAGCTCTTGTTGCTGTGTCCTCAAACCCACTTCTTTTTCTCAGACCCGTGTTACTGATTCTCTCGCATAGCTTAACGCCTAATATTCTCCTTTCCATTTTCCGTTGACAGATCTTCAGCAGTCTTGTTTGACATTTACTAAATGGCCAAGTTTGGCATCCATAGATTAACACTGGGATGACACAGCTTTGAAGTACATCGAATCTTAATTTAGGGCTCAATGATTTGTCCATAAGGATGAAGCTTTGGCTCCAGAATTTTCCCCACGTCAATCCAATCATCCTTTTGATTTCTCGGTCGCTTGTTTGTGTCATACTGATTGCTTGGCAAAATATATATACTCTCTGCAATATTCCATAGGTGTGGCATTCACTACCTATACTGCAAGGAAAAGTACAATTTTGGACATATCTGTCAACGGACTAATATTCGAAGCAACAGAAACACGTCCAAATTGAGGCCACCTTTTGTGGTCAATAGGTAGGCCTACGTATTGAGACTCCAGACCCAGAGAACCTGGGTTCGATTGCAAAATAATTAGTTCCAGTCTGAAGGCTGTAAAAGGGGTTACAGGATCGAGAAAAGGTAGTTTCGATTTCAACTCGGAAGTGGCTTTCCGTAGTTTCCCTCTTCTACTCCAAATAAATGCCACAATGGTTCCTAAATAAAGGCCACGACCACCTCCTTCCTAATCCTCACCTTACTGACTGACTGACTGACTGACTAACTAACTTACTTATTTACTTACTTACTTACTTACTTACTTACAGAAATCCCCATCTAGTGCGACGTGGGTTGGCGACCACGGGACCTCAGCTGTGTCCGGCATTGCTTCTACTTCCTTGTGCCGGTCTCCTATCTATCATCTTTCCTGTCGGTCTCCCTCGGTCAACTCTTTTTCTCTTCCGACCCCAACGGTGTTAGGGTATCCGAGACCTAGGGAGTCTCTTCCTTTCCCGCCTTAATTGGCCCTTCTCTCATCTTTTCTGATCCCTAATTCTTCGAGGGTTCCGCCTTCTTTTTCTTTTACATTTTGTACGTCTTTTCACTTCTAATTACATCTTTTATGTCTTTTCAATCTAAATTCCGTTTTGTGAGTTTTTTCAATCTAAATTGCATTTTTAAAGTATTTTCGATCTCATTTGAATTTTGTAAGTATTTTCAATCTACATTGTATTTTGTAAGTATTTTCAAATCTTGGGTTGCATTTTGAATCTAAATTGCATTGTGTGAGTATTTTGAATTTCAATTGCAATTTGTAAGTATTTTCAACCTCAATTGCATTTTGTAAATATGGTCAATATACATTTCATTTTGTAATCCTTTTGAATCTATATTGCATTTTGTAAGTATTTTGAATCTAAACTCCATTTTCTGCGTCTTTTCCATCTAAATTCCACTTTGCCAGACTTTTTCATTTAACTTGCCCTTTGTGAGTGTTTTCAGACTATGTTACATTTAGTACGTGTTTTCAGTCTACATTGATTTCGTTATGGTTTCAATTTCAATGTCTTTTTCACTATCATTCAGACCATAAGAGGCCGATAACCTCGATGTTAGGCCCCTAAAACATTGATTATCATCATCATCACTTTCAGAAATAATAACGCAGGAAAAATGAAGAAATACATACATACATAAATAAATAAAGGTACTACGGACACTACAATATCACAGGCTATCGGAACAATTCATTCACATTCACACCAAGAAACAAGGTGCTAAATGACCACGATGTCCAAGCCACTCAAATGGACAAGAACATCAAAAGGAAGTAAGCTTGTAGTTTTACGCAACCATACGCCAAGTAACCCCTATCTTTTTACGTGGAATCCAAACCACAGGCGTGGTGGTCTTCTTGCCTTTCACCAAGGCGGACCGGGTTTGATTCCCGATCAGTGCATGTGAGATTTTCGAAGTGTAATATCACGTCCGGTGGTTCGGATTGGGAAACCACATGGCTCATGATCGCGAGATTAACAGTCACCTAAATCTAAAAGCAGGAAAAACAACACCACCAGAAAAATATTCTATAGGTTATTTGAGAGATTTTGTTAATGTTGGATTAAAGGTTGGGAAACCACGGGAAACCACTTCCAGGATGGCTGAGGTGGGTAATATTACCCCATTCCAGCCCTCAGACCAGAATTATATGCTTGGCGGAGCTGGGAATCCAACCCAGACTTCAGGGGTGGCAGCCAAGAATGCCTGCTCCACGAGGCGCGCTGAATATTTTGTGAAATGAGTGCTCATTGTCAGTAGAGTACGAACTCCCGTGGACACTGGGTTGTGACAATAGCTGATATGACTCAATAAAATGAGCAATTTTTAAAAACATATTTCTGTTATTTCCGTTTGGTCAAGAGTTGTGAATTTTACACTAAACAAAGATCTAACCTTTCCAAGACACCTGAAAACAATAAATATGAAATATTATTGTCAGATTTTGTACAGGGTGTTCATAAACTAAACAAGGACACAGGAAATAATCCCGCGAGTTAAGATTTTAGAGATTCTGGTACATTTTTATCAGGAACTACTTAAGTTACAGGCTTATCTTTTTTAATGAGTTGGCAACCATGTACTTTTATATAATGAACGTAAATATATTTAAAATAATATTTATCTCTTCAATTTATAATTTAACAAGAAGTTCCGTTAAGAACTATACAGCCTACTTTTCATGCCAATGATTATTCTACAGAATATGAACCTATCTAGAATAATGACGAAATTAAGTTACTAATATCAAAATTTCCAATTAGTTCGAAATACTGTATACCTGGCATAATGTATCCTAATAGAGCACTACAGTTGGCAGCCCTGATGACTGAATATATTCTTAGTTCCATCTCTTAAGGTACAAAATACAAAATTTGGTTGAAGTCCAATGAATCGCATGGACGTTACATGCAGTTAAACATTGGATCTAACAGCGCGCGTAAAATCATGTTGGCAACAATGTCATGCATGTATTGGTCAGAAATAATCTGAAATAATATGATCTATTGTTGTGCCAATTTTGAATGAAATCCATTAGTTAGTATAGAAGTTACATGCATTTTAAAATTGGACCTATCAGCAGGCTTAGAATCATGTTGGCAGCACTGACGTATATTAGTTACTCCAAATTCGTCTAGAATGCCAGGTACTATATGTGTGCAAATTTTAGAGCTATTGGCTTGCATACTTTCTGATATATTGATATTAGGGTAACAAAAATAGGGACAGCACATATTAACAGTTGGCAGCCCTGGTTGCTCCTTAGAATACACATAGTCATATCTGTTATGGTACACATAACACATACGAAATTTGGTTGAAATCCAAATGATAGTATGGAAGTTGCGTGTATTTAAAGTTGGACCTGTCAGCAGGCTTAGAATCATGTTGGTAGCACTGACGTATATAAGTTACTCCAAATTAATATAGAATGTCAGGTACTATACGTGTGCATAGTTTAAAGCTGTCGGCTTGCATACTTTCTGATATATTGGTATTTGGATAAAATAAATTAGGAGCATTTATTAACAGTTGGCAGCCCTGGTAGGTCTTAAGAATACGCTCAGTCATATCTGGTTATGTACACATACAACGTACGAAATTTGGTTGAATTCCAATTGATAGTGTAGAAGTTATATGCATTTAAAAATTGGACCTATCAGGAGGCTTATAATCATTTTGGCAACACTGCCATGTTTGGCCTCCTGGAAATTAAACTGAAATATTCTGGTCTGTACGTGTGCCAATTTTGAAATAGCTCCCATTCATACTTTCCAAGATATCCAACATGGAGCTCAAATTTCAATTGCGATTTTTTAGCAGTTGGTAGCACTGACATCATTTTCAAATATGGCCGTGAGATATTCAGGTGTAGATCTTTACTCCTACCAAATTTTGTTTCGATTGCTACAGCCGTTTAGGAGTTGATAGGGAGACACACACACACAGCCAGCCAGACAGACAGAAGGACAGACAGACAGACAGACAGACAGACAGACAGACATTTGCCCGATCTCATAAGTCTACTTTTTTCTCATTTTTGCAAAATGTGAAAAGTAGGCTAAAATTCCATACATTTTTAGGGGCAAAATTATTATTTGAGTTTGTTAATTTTTAAACAAAAAAAAAAAAAAAGTCAACCCCTGGCACCATCCAGCCCATGACGGGCTAAGGCCGACCAAGCGACGGCTGCCCAGCCATTTGGCCTGCAGATATTGGGGTGACGCGTGATCAGCGCGTCGGATCCCCTCGGCCGTTAATCTTGGTATTCGTGATCGGGGCGCTGTCTCACTGTCAGACAGCTACTCAATTGTCCTCACGAGGCTGAGTGCACCCCGTTCCAACCCTCACGTCAGTTTTAAAATTCCTGACGGAGCCGGGGATCAAACCCGGGGCCTCCGGGTGAGAGGCAGGCGCGCGCTACCCCATCACCACGGCTTGAATAATTATTCTAGATAAACCAATCCATTCATTTTGTCAAGCCACGTGTTCTTTACATTCCAGGAAAAGAATAAGCATATTTGAGAAGAAAGTTTCATGAAAAGTGTACCAAACTTGAGGAATGTATATACTAGAATTGTTTTGTGTGACCTTGTTTTTGAACACCCTGTACAAAAACAGAAAATAATATTTCATACTTATTGTGGCTTAGAAATGTTAGATCTTTATTTTGTGTAAAATTAACAAGCATTGACCAAACTGAAATAACAGAATTTTGTTTTTAAATTTGGTCATTTAATTATGTAAAATAAGCTATGGTTACAAACCATTGTCCATAACCCTGGAATGGTAGCGTTCGTCACTGGGACGAAAACGGGATACACTTGTGCTTCCCCCACTTCTTCCTTTTGTCCCATCCCCACCAGTGTCTGACAGTCCTAAAATGCATTGCAAATTATTTAAAAAAAAACACCAAAAAAATCAAAATTAGACAAAATCCATAAAACCCTAAAAACCACCATCAAATGTAGTCATAAATTTTCATAGAAAAGCTGAAAAAGTAAAAGAAAAGAAAAAATACTTCAAATCTAAAAAAATTAATCAAAATACAAAAAGAAAACACTCAAAATTAGTCAAAATACAAAAAGAAAACACTCATAATTAGTCAAAAAAGCTAAAAATAGAATAGTCAAAATCATGAAAAGAAAACAATCACAATTAGTCAAAATCAGCGAATACCAGCTAAAAATTCAAAATAAATAATTAAATAAATAAATAAATAAATAAAAAACACAGTTATTTTTCCTGAAGCCTTGTACGCGGCAGAAATCACAGCCATTAGATGAATGACGAGAATTCATGATATTGAGAAACAAGAACGAAAATTCTTAGGAAAATCCATAACGCTGTTTTCCGTGACGAAATTTGGGTCAGGAGAACAACAAAAGAACTTAATGAAAATACAGACACCATTATAGATAAATTTAGGAAGAGACATCTGCAGTTCTATGGACATATTATGCAGCATGTCGCAAAATTACGTCGACAAACTGAAACCAGCGGTTCCGGCCCTTATCAGAAGCTACTTGAGATAGGACACTTATGGCTGGAAACGAACCGTTAAAAATCTGTGCGATGTTAAACTTTTAACAAGGCAAATCGGCAATACCGCGCATAGAAAGTGCGATTTTTAGCCTACTTCTCACAATTTGCAGAAATGAGAAAAAGTAGACTTATGAGATCGATCCGGGCAAATGTCTGTCTGTCTGTCTGTCTGTCCTTCTGTCTGTCTGTCTGTCTGTCCTTCTGTCTGTCTGTCTGTCTGGCTGTGTGTGTGTGTGTGTGTGTGTGTGTGTGTGTCCCCAATCAACTCCTAAACGGCTGAAGCAATTGAAACTAAATTTAGTATGAGTAAAGATCTATACCTGAATATCTCACGTCCATATTTGAAAATAATATCCATATCTGAAAATGATGTCAATGCTACCAACTGCTGAAAAAACGCACTAGAAATTTGAGCTCCATGTTGGATATCTTGGAAGATATGCATGGGAGCTATTCCAAAATTGGCACACATATAGATAATAATATTTCAGTTAAACTTCCAGGAGGCCATACAGGGCAGTGTTGCCAAAATGATTTTAAGCCTGCTGATAAGTCCAATTTTTAAATACATATAACTTCTACACTATCAATTGGATTTCAACCAAATTTCGGATATAATATGTGTACATAAACAAATATGACTGAGCATATTCTTAAGAGCCACCATGGCTGCCAACTGTTAATAAATGCCTTCTATCTATCATTATCCAAATGCCAATATATCCGAAAGTTTGTAAGCCGACAGTTTTAAACTATGCACACGTATAGTAGGCCTACCTGACCTTCTAGATTAATTTGGAGTAACTAATATAAGTCAGTGCTGCCAACATGATTCTATGCCTGCTGAAAGGTCCAATTTTAAAATACATATAACTTGTATACTACCAAATGGATTTCATCCAAAATTGGCACAGCAAAGGATCATAATATTTCAGATTGTTTCTGACCAGGATATGCACTACATTGTTGCCAACATGATTTTACGTGCACTGATAGATTCAATGTCTAACCACATTTAACGTCCTAATTATCAATTGGACTTCAACCAAATTTTGTATTCTGTACCTTAAGAGATGGAAGAATATATTCAGTCACAAGGGCTGCCAACTGTATGGTCCATATAGATCAATCATTGGCAAGAATCTTAATTTTAAGAGAAGTAGGCTCTTTAGTTCGTCACGGAACTTCTTGTTTCGAATGTTGCCGTTCCGTACCAGCCGCGGAGGAATGCCGCCACTACCCGTCTGGCGAACTAACTCAGTGGTATTGTGCTCGGCACGGCGTGCTCCTCGAAACGAGTTATTTGGTAGCGGTTCGAATGAGAGCCAGCGCAAATTTTTTCTTATCATTGTTTTTCCATTTTTTGCCGTGCACGATATCACTGAGCTAGTTTGCAAGACGGGTAGTGGTAGCATTCCTCCGCGGTTAATACGGAACGGTAACTTTAGAAAAAGTCGCACTTTCTCGACGCAGTGTTGCCAATTTGACTCGTTGAAAGTTTAACGTCGCAAAGATTTTTAACGGTTCCTTTCTGGCCCTAAGTGTCCAATGTCAAGTTACTTCAGATAAGGTCCGGAACCTCTAGTTTCAGTTTGTCGACGTAATTATGCGACATTCTGTATATATGATGGATGAGAACGGACTCACTAAGAAGATTTTCAATATCGTGAATGCCAGTAAATTAAAGAATAGTGGATAAAAGAAGTACATGAAGACATGGAATTACTTAACATCTCTGAAGACGACATTAAGGACAGAGAACAATTTAGAAATGAAATCAGAAACACGAAAATTGTACAAGTCTCAAGGAAGGACACATCAGGAAAGAAATGGACAGAGGAAAGGAAGAAAAAACACAATGAACTACTGAAGAGGTATTGGGAACAAAAGAAGAGAGGAAAAGGAAGTGATTGACTCAACTTCACATGCTCTCCTGGAAGGAATAATCGGAAATAATAATAAAACTTAGTCAAATTAAAATAAATAAAATTACGAGCCTTACAGTAGTCGCATATGATGCGTAATATCTGACATGATATTCGAATAATTCCATATTACTACTCGCATTTTTTTAGAATGAACTCATAGTGCTAATTATTTATTTATTTATTTATTTAGAGTATGGCATTACACATGAAACACAAAAAACACAATAATAATAATAATAATAATAATAATAATAATAATAATAATAATAACAAATAATAATAAAAAGTACATACAAGCACAGATATCGACCTATAACTTTATGTCCAGTCTGTTAATCCATTCCAGGCTCGATGGTGTAGCACTGAAAATGTCGATAGGGTCACCTAGGTATGCTCTTATTTTGCAGTCTTCAACAATGTGCCTGATGGTCTGAATCGATGAACCACAATCACAGCAGGGGTCTGGACGCTTCCCCCATTTTTGCAGGTTATATGCACAAACTCCATGTCATGTATGGATACGGTTAATGGTCTTCCATATATGCCGTGGTTGTTCAAAGCCCTTAATTTTCTTCATAGGATCAATGAGGTCACGAACTTCGGGTGGGGCATTTCTAGTCCATGTTTCACGCCATTTAGCTGCAATATGGACATTACTATCAGCAAGCTGTTGAGTCAGTCGCAGGGGTGGATTCTTGGACCGAAGCCGGTTTATTGCCAGAGTGGGATTGTCGTCATGGATTGGAAGTGCAGGGTTGTTCATTATTTTAGAATATCCCTTCCTCGGTGCATCCTGTCTTCTTAACACCGGAGGGGCTATGTGAATGAGTGTTGGGAGCCAGTCGAGTGGAGTAGTTCTTATACAACCGGAGATGGTTCTCAAGGCTATGTTGAGCTGAGTGTCTACCTTCTTTACGTGGTATGGGGGCTGTTTATCCATACCGGCGCACAATATTCCGCCGAAGAATATACTAAACCGAGCGCAGAAGTTCGAAGCGTATCTGCTGAAGCTCTCCACTTAGTGCTGCATAGTTCTTGGATGAGGTTATTTCGTGTGCTTACTTTTTGAGATGAAATTTCCAAATGTTTCTTGAAGGATAGAGTCCTATCCAGAGTTACTCCAATATATTTTGGATGACTCTTGTAGGGAAGCACTGTTAAGTTCATTCGGACTTCCAGTTTATAGTCCGCTGTTCTGTTGTTTAAGTTGTACCAGCAACCATGAAGGATTCCTTCGTGTTATTACCATCGGTAAGTTCTCATTACTATTATTTCCGCAATAACTACTTGTAAAACTCCAGTGGCAAATCCTTTCAGCAAATATGATATAGTAGTGCTGTATTTTGGCCGACAGTACCTCGAGTGCTTACATTAAATAAGAATAGAGCCAAAGTAGTAAGATTTAATAAATCATAATTGTTTTCAGCAAATATTATATAATGAATATTTTTACACCAAAGAACGACTGTTTGAAGATGATTTATTGTAGGAATATCTGTAATGGCACCTCCAAACCTTGAGGTAAGCCGTATGCGTTTTACATTCCACATAGCCACATGGCCTACAGTACGTCGTTGTACCAATCTGTGCCACCGCACGCTACTTGTAAAACTCCTGTGCCAAATCCTTTCAGCAAATATGTTACAATGAATATTTTCACACCAAAGAACGACAACTTAAAGATGATTTATTGTAGGAATTTCTTTAAAAGGGCCTCCAAACCATGAATTAAACCGTATGCTATATACATTACACCCCGGTTACGAAAACCATGATTACGGCCGAGGGGACCCGATGCGCTGATCACGTGTACCCCAGTATCTGCAGGCCAATGGCTGGGCAGCGGTCGCTTGTTAGGCTTAGGCCCTTCATGGGCTGTAGTGCCATGGGGGGGGGGTATCTACATTACACATAGTGCTGTATTTTGGCTGACAGTAGGCCTACCTCGAGTGCTTACATTAAATAAGAACACAGCAAACGTAGTAAGTTTTAATAAATCATAATTGTTGTCAGCAAATATGATTTAATGAATATTTTCACACCAAAGAACGACAGTTTGAAGATGATTTATTGTAGGAATATCTGTAATGGGGCCTCCAAACCTTGAAGTAACCCATATGCGATATACATTCCAAATAGCCACATGGCCGACAGTATGTCGTAGTACCCATCTCAGCTACCGCGCGCGCTCATTGTTTACGTTGCATTTCCGTCCCACTTCCGTCCCTTTTTACAAAATCACCCCCACACAAAAATATACAGCAACCGAATGGAATGATGTTACATGATGATGATGATAATTGTTGTTTTAAGGGGCCTAACAACTAGGTTATCGGCCCCTAATAGTTTGGTGATAGTGAAAGATGAGGTGAGAATGAAAACTATAACTAATACTTACCGTACTACAGACTTACATACTAGAAGAAGAAATAGTAAACAAATAAAGGATAAGGCAAATAAAGGACAGGAAGAAAAGAAAGGCCCTGAACCCTCGTAAAATGAGGATTGAGGGACTTGGAAGGAAGGAGAGCCATGAAAGGCAGATACGAAAGGGGAAAGAGGAGAGGGCCTGCCCCCAGGTGACAGGTAAAAGGGGGCGAAACGGACCTAGCTCAGGAATCCCTCGTTGTCGCCAACTCCCAAACTCACCAGCCGTGAGCCCCTGAGAGTGTAGCAATATCCAGGTTGCACCAGAAGTGGTTGGGCTACATACTCCCTGCCTCCTTGAGGGCCTTGTGCAGAAGGCAGGAGAAAACATGAAACGAAAAAGAAGGCTGACTACTCGCAGAATGAGGGTATCAGGAAAGATGAGACAAGGGCCAATTAAGGCGGGAAAGTGAAAGACTCCCTAGGCCCCGGATTCCCTAATACCGTCGGGGACGGAAAAGAACAAGAGATGGCCAAGGGAGGTCGACAGGAAAGAAGACGGAGAGGAGCCTGGCTCAAGTATGTGGAAGCAATGCCGGACACGGCTGGGGTCCCGTGGTCGCCAACCCACGTCCCACTAGAGGAAACATGTTGTCATAAAAATAAAATAAAAAACATTAACTAATATCAAAACAAAATTATTCAAAAACAGTCTCCATTCTGCTAACTTAGAGAGTGAAATAAAAGTTGACGTAAGTGGTATTTATTATCCGTTTCGAGAATCGTAGTCATCACCGAAGCGAAGCGATACCGATAACAACGCTGCAATTAGTGCTAACGTTCCAAGGTTAAATTAAACACCCTGTATACAGGGTCATCGAAAAATAATGCCAACATTTAAAAAAATGATAGCACCGAAACCCTTTATGTTAAACGTGTAATTCTTTCACTGAACGCCAGCTCGTTAATGTAAGTTTTGTTTCGGAGGGGACGTGACCTTGGTTTGCGCACACTAGATGCGCAGTAGCTGGGGGCGCGCGCGCCAATGAAGTCCTGACCTCACCCCTTTGGATTTTTTTCTGGGAGTACATTGAAAACAATGTGTATGCAGAAAGAAAATCGGGATTTGGAGAACCTGCGGGAGCGAATTTCTGCCGCCATCTTGACAGTTACTCCTGAAATGATTGCACGTACCAATCCAGCCGTTGGGAAAGCGTGCGTTCAATGCTGATGTTGGTGGTCGGCCTGGCCTAGATTTTTTCTCTACAGTCCCTGTTTCTTTAAACTGATTAAACCATCGAATGACAGCTTTGTAATCAGGTGGAGTTTGTCGCGCGGTGCAGTCATTGGCGCGCGCGCCCCCGGCCGACCTTGGCTACTGCGCATCTAGTGTGCGCATAGCAAGGTCATGTCCCCTCCAAAACAAAACTTACTTTAACCAGCTGTCGTTCAGTGAAAGAATTACACGATTAACATAAATGGTTTCGGTGCTATATTTTTTTTAAATGTTGGCATTATTTTTCGATGACCCTGTATGTATGCCGCTGGTGACAAAATCCACCAAGTTTGCATAAAAGAGAATTGGGAAACAGAGGGTCGTATGCTGATATCATTAGCAAAATCTAGGAATTGAATTTAACCGTTTGTCAGAAGTCGACCGAGATAATGTTGCAACTATAAAGTTAACATAATTCTTTCACTTCGCCACTCTCAGCAAATCCTCCACTTTTATAGATTGAGCAAAGTCTGCTTTTCAACCCGTGTAATCCCCAGACAGCGACAGTCGTGAGTAAAATTTAATCCACATCATTACACTGATGGCGATCAACTTCGATCGTACCGTTACGCCAGACTCTGTTTAACGGCTGTCTCGATGGGGCAATCTAGTGTAGTGCTGATCGAGATGATTGCTTTGCTCATGGTCATTTCATCTATCATTACGATAATTTGATTTCATCCTTAACAGCTTTGTCAGTTACTGTGTAGATCGCTTGTTTGCTGAGCAAGACAAAGGTATTGCGTCAAAGCTGCTCATTGAATGCATGAACGACTTCGGTGGCGTAGTTGGTAGCATGCTAAGTTTCTATACACAAGGTCACGGGTTCAAACACGGCTGAAGCCGTCAGATTTCTTAAGAGCGTTAAAATCCCTCAGTATGCCTTACTTCGGAGGGGAATTAATTGAACGTGTTGGGGAGCCTACGGGCGTTCAATTAAAAATACTCATCTATGGCCATTGGGTGCAAGTCATGCTTCTAATGGCTTCTAAGCTATCTGTATACAAATGTGTATTACATGGCTGTTTTAGTTTATGATTTTTTTTTTTTTTTTTTTTGAGATTTCACTCACGGTTTACCCGAAAACTGCGATATGGTGAATTTGGTTTGTGATTTCTAATGTCCTGATGTACCATATAGGCCCTACCACTTTTTTTTTGTCAGTTCCCCTTGTTTCTTAGATTTTATGACCTCAAAATATGACCTTTATTCATCTCAGTATTAGATGTTTTATATGATACAAGTGTTAGCCAGAGTCTTACCGCAAAGCTATAAAATGCTCAGTCAGTGCAATGCTTCCTGCTTATACAGGATAGGTGAGGTTAGAACTAAACAGCCGTAAACCTACGATTCCCCAGGTTAGGAATTGTTGAAAGTCGTGGAAAACGTTTGGTAGAATGTGCGTGGTTTAGCGGGAGAGCACCTTTTTGTTACATGTCTAGCAAACAAAACGTTCGTGCTACAGACTCTGTATAGTGAGATTCCTTGCATAAACTGTACTGTCAAATCCAAGGAGCCTCACAACTTATTCACTGGATGGACATATTTTTCCGTATTGACGAATCGTCTTTTTAAACAAACTGTATCAATAGATTATTTGCATTAACCATCGATGGCGTTGAACTCATAAAACGTTGGAGAACAAACATCTGGAGACATTAATCCGCTCGGATGGTCTCACGCTTCCAGAATCAACGCTGCTTGGAAGTGGAGCCAAGTCACTGGAGACCTTTTCGTTTGGAAGGTGCCATTGTACTTGAAATCAAAAATATATAAAATCATCGTTCGATCGGTGGCACTTTATGGAACTGAATGTTGGCCACTCATGGAGCGACATGAACAACAGCTGTATGTCATGGAAATGATGATGATTAGGATAATTGTTGTTTTAAGGGGCCTAACATCTAGGTTATCGGCCCCTAATGGTTTGGGTGATCGTGAAGATGAAAATGAAATGTAAACTATAAGTAAAACTAACTACGAACTTATATACTAGAAGAAGAAATGGAAAACAAAAGGAGAATAAGGCAAATAAAAGACAGGAGGAAAAGAAATGCCCTCAACCCTCGAAGAATGCGGATTGAGGGACTTGGAAGGAAGGAGAGCCATGAAAGGCAGATAGGAAAGTGAAAGAGGAGAGGGTCCGTCCCAGAGGTAATGGATATAAGGGGGAAAACCGGACCCAGCTCAGGAATCCCTTGGAGTTGCCAACTCCCGAACTCACCAGCCGTGAGCCCCTGAGGGTGTAGCAATATCCAGGGTGCACCAGAAGTGGTGGGGCTACATACCCCTTCCTCCTTTAGGTCCTTGGGCAGAAGGCAGGAGATATCATGAAAAGAAAAAGAAGGCTGACCCCTCACAGAAAGAGGGTATCAGAAAAGTTGAGACAAGGGCCAATTAAGGCGGGAAAGGAAGAGACTCCCTAGGCCTCGGATACCTCAATACCTTCAGGGTCGGAAGAGAACAAGAGTTGACCAAGTGAGGTCGACAGGATAGAAGACGGAGAGGAGCTCGCCACAAGTAAGTGGAAGCAATGCCGTTCTCAGCTGGGGCCCCGTGGTCGCTAACCCACGTCCACTAGATGTGAGCCCCTGGGGGTCATGAAAAAGATGATGATTCGCTGGCCGCAAAGACTTACTAGACCAGACCGCATCAGGAATGAGGATGTTCAGGCAACATTTGGTGTAGCTCCAATTTATACTGATAAAATGAGATGGTATGGCCATGTGCTACGCAGCAACAACTCATCAGTTGCGACAACTGCACTAGATTTGTGTCTTCAAGGCCGTAGACCACGAGGGTGACCAAGGAAGCGCTGGCTCGACACCTTACGGGAAGACATACGCACGGTGAATGATCTACCTAAGGACGTCAAAGACCGGCACAAATGGAAGCAAAGATGGAAAAAAGCAGACCCTGCAATGAAGTATGAAGTATTATATTAAGTTTTCTTCTTACGCTTTTGAAAAAATTGTAAAGAAAGATACATCTTTATTGCTAACTAGCTGAAGTTCCCACGCTTCGCTACGGGTCGTAAATAAATTAAAATGTGAAGGTGACAGTTAAAACAGGGGATAGGCGAGGTGCTGCGCGGAGGGAGAGTAAGAATGGGACATTTTGTCCAACTACACCGCACGGCGTTGACCGTGTTTTATAGCACACGTTTAGGTTTTACTCGCTAACCATTGGAGATAGGCTACACGATAGAAAATTAAATTTTAAACCTCGTATATGCCATCAAAAGTTTGCTATTTCTTAGCGTTCTCTTTTTACTCGAAATGGAAATATGAAGGATTGAAACCAAAGGGTGTTGTGACGTCACTAAAATGGTCGCCATCTTTAATTAGTGCAAACTAGCGAAATCAAAAGTAGCCTATATATTAACCAGGTACATCAGCTACTTCCATGTAAAATTTCATGTAAATCGGACCAGTGGTTCTTACGTGATTGAGTAATACACAGACACACACCATCTCATTTTTATATATTAGTAACTTATATATAGATTATCATATCTTTTTAGGCGGCTTCGTTGGCATAGTCGGTAGCATGCTGAGCTTCTATGCCCAAGATAGCGGGTTCAAATCCGGCCAAAGTCGTTGGATTTTTTAAGAGCGTTAAAAATCCCTCAGTATGCCTTCCTTCGGAGGGGAAGTAAAGCCGGTAGTCCCATGTCATAGATTTATGGCATGCTAAAGAACCGTCCACTAATTACACCTGTGTGAAGTTAAATTGGATAGGTTAAGAATGTAAACAACGCTCTTAGGTCCCTACGTTCGTTGCCAAGAGGCGACTGCAGTGACTGGTAGCTAAGTTCTGAACTAGTAGTCGTCGACGGTGGCGTTTGGCGGAAAAGTAGGAACTACTTGAAAATTGATCGTCTGCAGTGCTTACTTGAATTAAAACAGATACATACACTAATACAGTCATCACAATTAACACCGGTTATCAGACACACCCAAAGTACACGGGGCTACATGACCGCGTTGTCGCAGCCCTTAAACTTAAAAACCAACCAATCATATCTTGATAT
Organism: Meconema thalassinum; assembly: GCA_946902985.2. Classification (NCBI taxonomy): domain Eukaryota; kingdom Metazoa; phylum Arthropoda; class Insecta; order Orthoptera; family Tettigoniidae; genus Meconema; species Meconema thalassinum. The sequence continues at coordinate 90,953,520 of OX336399.1, forward strand.
AATTTTTTTTTTTAGGGATATCCACATATTACGATTTCAAATTAAGAACCAGCTGTATCGATAATATTAAATTTATGTTAAGGCAGTTTCTCTGTTAACAAATGCTGAAGATGGTTCAAGAGAGGACCGAAACATGTACAATAACGGAATGGATGTGTTTCGTTAATTATTATTGACAGGCGTTTCTTATTAATTACATCGAACATCGTCAGATCCAAATCATTCAAATCAACCATATAAACAAAACAATTGCTCTATGAAACACTATGAAAACCCTCAATGCTATTCAATGTCAATTTGGTAACACTGAAAAATGGCTTCATTATTTAAAACTAATAATTATTACAGTTACACCCACTAATACGGTATTCACAAGAACATAGTTAATTGTCAGACAAAATTCAATACACATTCAAGTACTGTATATTGGGTTGATAACCAATATGCCCCAACCCTGCAGTTCCCAAACCTTTTCGACTCGTGAATCCCTTCTTCAACGATCTGAGTTGGGTGAACCACTGATTTTTAAATGTACATACAGTAGACATGCATAAAATTTAATTCCAATCAAAAGGTTTAATGACCTTAAAATAACTTAACCCTTAACGGTTAAAACCTAAAGTTACTCTAGTTACGACGTATAAGTCACACAACGTGTAGGTCTAGTTGCATTAATAAATGCATGTCCTCATTATCATTATCTCCTTCTTGGAATTCAGTGAGAAGGTTGCACCTGCTTTCCATGGCACAGAACTTTGAAGTCAGAAACCACAGAGGTTAAATAAAGTCACAAATCATTTTCAGCACAAAGTCTGTTTCTGTTTTCATTATTTATATAAGCATATGAAGAAAACGACTTTTCGCACAAATATATGGATGAAAATGATAATAAAGCCCCTATGGCTTTATTCGATAACACTGGGAACTTCAAAAACCAATTAATGACTTGGATTTATAACTTTTCTGCAACTGAAAATATCAGTGGAAATTTCAAGTAGCTGCTCTGATTTCACTTACGCTAAATATGGATTCTTAAATTGTTGATTCTTTGAAGGGATTGCGAATCCAATTTTTATTATTGGACTTAAGATAAGATAAGATAAGCCCGTAGATCCCCGATGGGCAAGGGCTTCCTACCGGAGTGGTTATTAATTTAGCGTATGGCTTATACAGACATTATGAGTAAAATATATACATACATATTTACAGATGAGAAACAAAGTAACTTAATTTGTGCTTCACAACTGAATATCCAGATTTTCAATCCAGCGTACAGCATCTGGAGTTACCGCTTCATCACCGTGATAAGCTCGAATCTTGCATTTTCTGACAATGTGATGAATAGTCTGGTGTGGAGCTCCGCAGTTACAGTCTGGATTAGGAAGTTTCTTCCACTTGTAAAGAGCGTCTCTGCACCGACCATGTCCTGTTATGTAGGGGCATGGTGGCTCAGCGGTCCAGCTGTATGCCTCTCACCAAGGCGGTCCGGGTTCGATTCCCGCTCAATGCATGTGAGATTTTCGAAGTGAAATGCCATGTCCTGTGGTTCGGATTCCACGTAAAAAGGAGGTCCCGTGGCTCATAATCACTAGATTCACGGTCACGTAAAACTACAATCTTCCTTCCTTGTCCTGTTCTGATTCTGTTCAGGGCAATCAAGGTCTTGCGTGGTAGGTGGAATCCACTTGGAAATCTGGGACCTGAGAAGAAGGTATGCAGGGGCATATCTGTTGCTGCTTCCCAACGACCTTTCCATTCATCAAGAGATTTGAAATCCTTAGCATCCATGTCAGCAGCATCACATAGAGTTGGATGGCGTGATTTTAGTCTTTTAAGATTCAAAAGTGGCAGGTCATTTTATGCACGGGTAGACACGGATTCCTGGAGATCTTGTGGAATTCCTTCATAAGGACATTAGATCGGCGTAGATCAGGTGGCATTATACAGGTTAGCAGTGGAAGCCAATGAACTGGAGGAGATGTGATTGCGCCAGATATTGTGCGCATTGTGGTATTAAGTTGGGTGTCAGAATGCCTTGTGTGATGACTGTTCAACCAAACATGTGCACAATACTCAAAACTGGAATACACCAAACCCAAGGCTGAAGATCGCAGGTGGTTGCTGGAGATCCCCAGGTAGTTCCACATAGTTTATGGAGGATGTTGTTTCGAGTTCTAAACTTATGTGTACGGTCTAAGGTGACGCCAAGGTATTTTGGGTTCAAATTATGACGAAGGATTCTGCCTCCGAAACTTACATTGAGTTTCACGCTCGCCAAACGATTACCGTATTTAAATGGAAGCTAGACACTTCTGTTTTACTCACACTGGGTTGAAGTCGCCAGAGTGATGGCTCAAGTAGACTCCCAAGTGGAGCCAATTCTTGAGAGATGTCTTTCCTAAATACATATTGACACGCATTAATACAAATTGTTACACTATTACACTGTTCTGAATTTCCTTCCGTAGCTCTCTATCCCTAGCATGTCTGGTCTTCGTAACACCTGCCTCGAACCTAAATTCATCTGGCCATCTGCGACGGGGGCGTCCTCTGCTCTTGGATCCCACATAGTCATGGAGTAGGCCCATCTATCCTGGTGCATTCTGGATATGTGTCCACCCCAGCGCCATTTCAGTTGCCGAGCTCTTGTTGTTGTGTCCTCCATCCCACTTCCTTTTCTCAGATCCGTGTTACCTTATTCTGTCGCTTAGATTAACGCCTAGGATTCTCTTTTCCATTTTCCGTTGACAGATCTGGAGCAGTCTTGTCTGACATTTACTAAATGACCAAGTTTGGCATCCATAGATTAACACTGGGATGACACAGCTTTGTAGTAGGCCACCATCGAATCTTAATTTAGGGTTGGTTGGTTGGTACCTCACTTTAGGGGCTGTGACAACGCGGTCATGTAGCCCCTTGTACTTTGGGTGTGTGTAGAATCTGTCTGATAACCGGTGTTAATTGTGATGACTGTATTAGTGTGTGTTATCTGTTTTTTAATCCAAGTAAGGACTGCTGACTTTTAATTTTTCAAATAGTTCCTACTTTTGTAAGCCAAACACCACCGTCAACGATTACTAGTTGAGAACATGGCTACTAGACGCCACCGCAGTCGGCTCCTGGCGACGAACGTAGGAACCTAAGAGCGTTGTTTACATTCTTAAACTATATAATTTAGCTTCACACAGGTGTAATTAGTGGAAGGTTCTTTAACATGCCATAACTCTATGACATAGGACCGCCGGCTTTACTTCCCCTCCGAAAGGTAGGCATACTGAGGGATTTTTAACGCACTTAAAAATCCGACGACTTCGGCCGGGTTTGAACCCGCGATCTTGGGCATAGAAACTCAGCATGCTACCAACTACGCCACCTTAATTTAGGGCTCAATGATTTATCCATAAGAATGAAGCTTAGGCTCCAGAATTTTCCCCACGTCAATCCAATCCTCCTTTTGATTTCTCGGATGCTCGTTTGTGTCACACTTATTGCTTGGCCTAAATATTGGACTTATCAGGGAAATATTCCCTGCAGGTATTTTAAGGAAACAGTAATAGGTCTATCCTCGAAACCCGCCATTATGGAAAAGTGTTTGGCAAACGCTTTGAAATACTTTGCGAACCCTTGGGGGTTTGCGAACCGATAAAATGAAACAACAACAACAACAACCAAAATGATATGAGTTCACACAGCTGCGGACAGACGTTCAGTCTGATCTTGAGCACTCTGTATCAAACTTAGTGTGCACTCCAAACATGAAGCGGTGGGCGTGTTACCACTTGTTGATCTGTTGCTGACAGCTCCACAGGGGAACAAGCTGTTCTCACCATCACTCAGGAACCATGTCACTCAACAGCTTCATGTCACTCTATCTCAGCATGTAATCTTCCGCGTGTATCTTCCAATAAACTCTACCGCTTGTTACAGTTAATGGACTATATTCCGACAAGTAGAACTTCAAACGTGATGGTTTGGCACCAGCGTGCGATCAGAGTGGAATCACTTAACACTAGCCAATCAGAAGCATAGTTCACACGTTGCTATGCAACTAAATAAAGTAAACTCTCGATTATCCGCGGGCGGTTTATCCGCTTTGCGGATTATCCGCGGTGCCTGTAGGAGAACATTTTTATAAAAAAGGAAGGTTTTGAAACCGAAAATTATATCTCAAAAATTTAAATATAACGTAATACAAATCGTAAATCGCAAATACAGTACAAAACGTGTACAGTAGTTCAGTATTACTGTACAGTACTGTACTGTACATAGGTATACCCACTGTACGTCATTTACATCATAAATGAAGTACGAGGGATTGAATCGGTTGAATCGGAAGACAATGAGGAAACCCAGATGCAGAGGACCGTTACTCATGATGCAGCATTAGGACACATTGACAGGATTTTTCAATACCTTGAAGAAGAAGAAGACGACGCATCACTTTGTGACAAGATGGTGTTGAGAAAACTCATTTCCCAAATAAAGAAAAAGTGTTTCACTACGAAAAAGCAAAAGCAAATGACCGATTTTTTTTGTTAAACAATTAACAAGACTTTTTAATAACACATCGTCTGAGTTTTGTTATAATGTACGTCCTTTTATTGTATAATAAAATTATTTAAAGCACGTGTGTGTTGTTTTTTAGTGCCTTCGACCTTTGTTTAACCATAACCAGTAATTTTGCGACTTATCCGCGGTATCCGCGCCAGTCAATTCCGCGGATAATCGGGAGTTTACTGTATGTGGGAAAGCTCCTGGGATTCGATAGAGGACCTGACAACAAGCAAACCATGTCCTGTAAACATAAGGTGTATGCGCGTTCTCCCTCAGGGGCTCACATTTAGTGGGACGTGGGTTGGCGACCACGGGACCCCAGCTGAGTCCGGCATTGCTTCCAATTACTTGTGCCGGGCTCCTTTCCGTCTTCTTTCCGGTCGGCCTCCCTTAGTCAGCTCTTTTTCTTTTCCGAACCCGACGGTATTAGGGTATCCGAGGCTTAGGGAGTCCTTCACATTCCAGCCTTAATTGGCCCTTGTCTCATCTTTCCTGATCCCTCCTTCTTCGAGGGGTCGGACCTCTTGTTTTCTTTTCATTATAGTTCCTTTTATCTTTAGGATTCCCGCACTTTTTTTGTTAATTGGCTCCCCGTGTATCTAAATTCCATTTAGCGATAGTTTTGCATTTTGTAGATGTTTTCAATCTGCGTTGCATTTTGTAAGTCTTTTCGATCTAAATTGCATTTTATGAGTGTTTTCAACCTCAATTGCATTTTGTTAGGATTGACAATCTAAATTGCTTTTTAGTAAGTCTTTCAATATAGAGGATGGGACTTTTGTGAGTATTTTGAATTTCAATTGCTTTTTGTATTTTCAACGTGAACCGCTTTTTTTCAAGTATTTCTAATCTAAATTGCCTTTTGTATGTTGGCATTTTGCAAGTATTTTGAATCTAAATTACATTTTGTAAGTATTTTCAGTCTAGATTGGATTTTATAAGTATTGTCCATCCAATTGAGTAGTTTGAATCTACCGTGGATTTTGTAAGCATTTTCAATTACAATTGCATTTTGTAAGTATTTTGAATATCAATTGCACTTTGTGATTATTTGGAATCTGAAATGCGCGTTTTTCAATCTAAATTGCATTGTGTATTTTCAATTTCAATTACATTTTGTAAGTATTTTGAACCTCAATTGTATTTTGTACGTATTTTCCATCTCATTTGCATTTTGTAAGTATTTTGAATTTCACTTGCATTTTTAAGTATTTCGACAGTACGTTGCATTTTGTACGTATTTTGAACCTAGCCTACATGTTGTGCGTATTTTCCAATCTATTCCTTTTGGGAGTATTTTCGTTGTAAATTCCCTTTTGTAAGTATTGAACCCATGTACCATTGGCTCAAGGGGTCGAATCCATGTATTTTTGGTGAAAGGAAGGAAAGAAATATACAGTCTTCAAAGGAACATAGAAAGATTTTATACAAGGGAGCAGGCATAACGTTGTGAAATAAACAGAAGCCAGATGGCTAGGAGATGAGATCACGCCTGACGCATCGCTCGTAGCCTATCATAGCTATATTTAGAGCGAGTGGAAGTTTCCGTCGCTTACACAGAGACCTTGTTTCGGAAATTAAGCTTACGATTGCATTAAAATGGCAACCGCGCACCGATACCAGAAGGAGAATAATTAGATTTAACCCCTTTACAAGAATAATATCAACTAAAGAAATACATCATTGTGAATCATTTCGGATTAGAGATTTTTGTGTGGAGAAAGATGTTATAATAATTGCCCAGAAGAGAAGTGCATACGTGGCCATACGTCATCGGGGGTGTCCCGAGACCCAAGGAGTGGGGAATTAAAAATCAACTGTAACACCCACACAGCTGAGGAACAAATTTTATTAAATATCTCAGAACTGCGCGATCGATTTTCAGGGGCAGAGAGGTCATTTTACGTTTAGAAAACCAGCTTTCCAGAGATATAAATTTTATAAGTGTGCGACCATTATTTCAGAAGTTGGTTCTGGAAAAGGCGTGGATTTTATCTTTTTGTAGCCAAAGAGTATAAAAATCCTGGTAGGACCAAGCCAGTCATGCAGTTTACTAAGACTCCTCGAGGGGAGACGCTACATCACCGAATACAGTCTACAAGCAGTCCTTGAGGGAAGATGCTGTATCACATCGTATAGACAGTATCCGACAGCCAGAGGGCGTCGCTGTATCGACAAACAACGTGCACCCGTAAGGAGTCGCCGAGAAGTATTATTATACTATCGCCGTGTGAAGAATTAGGAAAATCCTAATACAGGATGTAGTTCCACCAATATCAGTTTTACAGTGAAAAGTTCAGTAATTACAGTCAAAGTAGGCTGCGAACTTAGAAGACAGGCGATAGGTGTTCAAAATATAGTCAAATTAAACGACCGAAAATATCGTAACGTTTTGAGGTACCATAACAGCGAGATAAACATTCTATCAACGTATAAGAACCCGATCAGGGTCGGACAAAATAAAGTTCGCATAGGGTTCTGAAAAATAGGAATTCGAGGACAGAATAAGCAGAAAGGAGAAGTAAATTCTAAACATTGTTTCAAGGAAACAAACGAACGATAAAAGGCACTAAGTTACGAGGAGTATTAGTTGCTAGAAATCAATAGGTCACCGATAGAGAATCAGGGAGACCGTGGATAAGACAGACTTTCGTTAGACCAACCAATAGGGTCTAGGAAGAAGCAGTTTCAAGCTAATAAATGATAGCTGATCGTCAGGAAACCGGATTCGAAGGAATACTATTCCAGGGAGGAGATAGATGGTTCGAGACTTTCATATTGGTTAGAGAGGAAGCCGACATTTACGAATTTCACCCTTGGAGACGGGAAGTAAAGAAATCACGTGTGGAAGGCATAATAAAAGCCTTAGTGATTTTATTGTGTATCATAGAAGAATACACCAGTGTAATTTAAAATGTTATCAGTGTTTAATGTATATGAGTTATATGTGTATCAAGATATGTCAGTGTATGAAATGAATTGGTGCAGTATGGATTAATTACACATTGTGGGCGAGATGAAACATCGTTGGAAAGCACGGTATTGGACCGTTTGAGCATGTAAGTGGATATTTTCATTATGTTTTGTGCTGGGGGAATATTTGTGTACAATCCACCTGAGTTTGAGAAACAGGGATGTTTCTGAATAACAAATAACAGAATACGAGCGCGGTCTGAACAAATAAAAATTGAGAAATTATAAAATAATTATGAGAAATGGATAAATCCTTTAGAGGAAAAGTATGAAATAAAATATCAGTGTATTTGATAAATGCTATACAAGCAAGCGTAATAATAATAATGAAAAGTATATAAATGAAGGTTAATTTGAATTATATGGAAGTAATAGCTTTTGAGCTTTTGTAAAGGAATAAAAGACATGGTATGAATACATGTTCTTAAAGTATAGCGATTATTGTCACGGGAGAGGATTAATATAAAAAAATTGAGATGTAGATCAAATGTTGATTTTGAATTTAACAGTTCTTTGGAAGACGCTAGGCCTTAAAGTAATGTATAGCGCAATGTCGCGCATTAAAGTAAATTGTCACGCTAGGAAGACTTTGAATCTAAATATACTTGGTAAATTAATTGTGAGGGACAGTTGATTGTGGTAATTGAGCTATGATAAGTCCTCCAGTATGGGATTGGTTCCCGAGGCCATGTGTGTTGTATTGTATTGAATAATAGGGAGCGAATTTATTGTATTGATGAGCGCAGAATAGACCGAGGTCATCCAAAGACGCTGAATTGTGGTAAGTCCTCCAGTATGGGATTGGTTCCCGAGGCAGTTGAGAGAGTCGAACCTAGACTCGTATAGTTGTTGAAGCCCCTAAATCTCGTCGTTGTATTGAATTATTCTTACCCATCAATGATGACACTTCATAACTAATAAATGCCAAGTTTACGAAAGTGGTCTATGAACCTAAATAATGTTGTTAAAAATGAATGAAATAAACGCCAGGTCTGTTCAAAGAACTGTGGAAATGAAATAGCTGGTTTAAAAGCATGAATGTAGCTGTCTCGAGAGGAGACACATGAGCCTCCCCTCCCTGGCCATAAATCACGTCAAGTGTTAAGGTCTGACCGCTCGCTATTGAAAGGCGGTAGGGTCGGTGCAGACCGTCTGTGGAAGTAATGATACACCGTAAGTGTTTAGAATTTGTTAATGACCCGGGATTTGAACCGAGGTCCTTGTAGATTGAAAGTACCGCTTGCCAGTTCAGATCGTAGCTTTCTTATATGATAATGGTCTTTAAGACAAATAAATAAATAAATAAATCCCTAATGTAATGTTGTATTGGTGTAGGATGTCACGAGTTCAATGAGGACAATTAGATTTCGGGAGTGATCATAATCTTTGACTTTGTTCAAGTAGTCTTCTATAACTCTGGAGTACACAGGTATTTTCCCGATCACTGTAGTGAATTTGTTAACTTGAGAGAGATGGTAACATAAGAACATTGTGAGATACCCAAAAATTTAAATAAAGGAATAACATTTATTTTTAAATAAGATTATATATTGTTGATTATAAGAAACTCATAAAAATGATTTTGAGATTTGTGAAGAATAACGCATCTTATATTGGAAAGTATCGAGCCATGGGAGCTCGTGTTTGTATTGAACTTTAAAGTGACACTTTATGGAAGTGAAAAGATTTATAATTTTGTTGGTTTGAAGGAAACCATGTGTTTTAATATAATATTTGTTTGATTTTATGTGTTCCTTGTTCACTTTGAACAAGTTAGAAGATTTGGTCAGTAGTTGATTTGTTTAATTTGTTTGTAGCGCCATAATTTTGGTTAATTAAATGTTTTATAATAGGAGTTGATTTTGTTTTTATTTTTTGGAAGTGTGATGATGATAGCAAACACTCGTCTCGAGTAGGTTGGCCTTCCAATACTGAATGACTCTTCATCGATGAGTCCGGAGGTGACTAAAAAGCCCAATGCGGGAGAGACACAGTTTCCCGCAGTGATGACAGGTAGTATCAGGGTCAGGTGAGACATCCGCATTCATTCCCTGTCTTCTAATGAACACTCTGTTCTTTCTGCGTTGCCTCCGATCTTCTATCATACGTCGGCGGTTTTCTTCAAAAAGTATCGCACCACGATGAACAATTGATCTCCAGGATGAGCGATCAAGAGCTAAGGTCTCCCAGTTGTTGATATTAATATGGCACATTTGCATATTAGCCTTTAGTACGTCTTTGAATCGCTTCCTCGGACCTCCCACACAGCGCTTGCCCTCAGTTAGTTCAGAGCAAAACACTTGCTTGGGAATGCGATTATTGGGCATGCGGATTACGTGTCCTGTCCATCGCAGCTGACGTTTTAAAAGAATGGCTTCAACACTGGTAGTCTGTGCTTCTTCGAGAATGCTGGTGTTTGTGCGTTTGTCTTGCCATGTGACACGAAGAATTCTCCTCAAACAACGCTGGTGATATTGCTCCAGCTTTTTAAAATGACGTCTGTAGCATGTCCAGGATTCAGATCCGTAAAGTAAGGTGGGAACTACAACCGAGTTGTACACAAGGATCTTCGTTGCAGCATTGATATCATGGTTGTCAAAAACTCTAGACCTCAATCTTGCAAAGGATGCCCCAGCACGGTTAATCCTGTGTTGGATTTCGGAATCTATATTTGCACTTGATGACAGGGTGCTGCCAAGATAAGAAAAGGCGTTAACTTCTTGAAGCTTCGCTCCGTCGATGGTGACATTGATGTTTCTTTGTCCTTGTCCAGGGGCTGGTTGGTAGAGGACTTGGGTTTTACTGGTGTTAAGTTTCAGCCCAATCTTTTTGTAGGCTGAAGAAAAAGCATTCAGGATTTTCCTAAGTTCGTCCTCTGATTGAGCTACTACTGCATTATCATCAGCGTACTGTAACTCAACCAATGCAGCAGGAGATGTTCGAGTCCTTGCCTTTAGACGGCTCAAATTAAAGATCTTCCCATCCATCCTGTAAGTTATCTGTATGCCTGTAGGAAGATCATCTTTGACTAACTGCATGACAGTGGCAACGTACAGAGAAAACAATGTAGGGGCAATCACACAGCCTTGTTTAACGCCGGTATTAATATGAAATGGTTCTCCAATCGAGTCGTTACCAATGACATTTGCCTTCATATCATTGTGGAGTAGTCTTAAGATGGTAATAAATTTCAGTGGAAAACCATACAATGATAAAATCTTCCACAAGGCTTCACGGTTTACCGAGTCAAATGCCTTACTGAGGTCTATAAAGGCAATATAAAGAGGTCTATTTTGCTCTCTACATTTCTCCTGAAGCTGACGAACAGTGAATATCATATCTGCAGTTCCTCTAGAAGGCCTGAAACCACATTGGCTCTCTGGGAGTATTTTCTCCACCAGGGATAGAATACGATTCGCCAAAATACGAGCAATAAGCTTTCCAAGGCATGATAACAAAGATATACCACGATAGTTGTTGCAGTCTGCACGATCACCTTTCTTAAATATGGGAACTATCAGACTATCTCTGAAATCAGCAGGCATTTTTTCAGTTCTCCAAATTTTAATGATAAGATCATGTATGTGGCTTATGAGTTCCTCACCTCCTTCTTTGAGAGCTTCCGCTGGTATTCCATCACATCCAGTAGCTTTGTGTCGCTTTGCTTGATTAATAGCACACTGAACCTCATCTAGTGTTGGCAGGGTACCGAGTTCTTCTTTGATGGGTGCTTGTTCTAATATATCATACACCTGCTCATCAATAACTGAGTCCTGGTTCAAGAGGTCTTCAAAATGCTCCTTCCACCTATTCATGATGGAGTATTGATCTTTTAGAAGTGTACTTTTGTCACTGGACCAAAGTGGATTTCTACCAAACGTGGAGGGGCCATAAATCGCTTTTGTGGCTTGGAAGAACTGTCGCGAATCTTTGTCTGCTAGATATTGCAGCTCTTTAGCTTTGGATGTCCACCATGCATTTTTGAGAGCACGAGTTCCTCTTTGGACATTTGCCTTCGCAAGACAAAATGCTTCTTTCTTAGTACGGGAGTTCATATCTTTTCTCCAAGTTTGCAAGGCTTTTCTCTTTTCTGAGATTAATGCTTCTATTTCTTCATCATTTTCATCAAACCAGTCTTGATGTTTCCTGGTCTTATATCCCAGCGTTTCCTTGCAAGCATTCTGAATAGCGGTCTTCAGACTCTCCCAGTGCAGTGTTACATCTGGATGGTATTCCTGTGGCAGTGTCTGGCTAAGCAACTCTTTATATTGGGAGATATGCTCTGACTTACCAAACTTCTCGGTATCAAAAACATGCCTACAGCTCTTCTGTTGCTTCCTCCTCTGTGTGGACAATGGTATACGCATAACTGATCTGATAAGCCGGTGATCTGTCCAACAGTCATCGGCTCCTGTCATTGCTTTGGTGATAAGAACATCTCGTAAATCTTTCTTGCGTACAATCACATAGTCAATAAGATGCCAGTGCTTCGATCTAGGGTGCTGCCATGATGTTTTAAAGCGATTCTTTTGGCGAAAGATAGTATTGGTGATTACCAATTCATGTTCAGTGCATTTGGAGAGCAGTCTGACACCATTGGAGTTTTCGCTACCAACTCCCTCCTTACCAATGACACCATTCCAAACATTGTAGTCCCTGCCCACTCTAGCGTTAAAATCTCCGAGTAAGATGATCCTATCTTCACGGTTGATGTTTGATAGGACGGTATCCAGATCTGAATAGAACCTTTCCTTAATGTCATCATCAGCATCTAGTGTGGGGGCGTATGCGCTGATCACCGTGGCATGCTGGTTGTTATATAACCGAAGTCTTAGTGTCATGAGGCGTTCATTATACCCAGTTGGAAGCTCTGACAGATCCTTGAGAAGCTTGCTCTTAATGGCAAAGCCAACTCCATGTATTCTGTGTTCGTCCTCACGTTTACCCTTCCAAAAGAAGCTGTACCCTGCACCTTGCTCATTCAACTGACCTTCCTCAGCAAGACGGGTCTCCTGAAGTGCTGCTATGTCAATGTCATATCTCCGTAGCTCTCTACCCACAATAGCTGTTCTCCTTTCAGGTCTCTCATTTGCGGGGTCATCAGTGAGTGTTCTTACATTCCAGGTTGCAAAATAAAATTTGTTACTTATACATTTTCGACCGCATGGAGGTGACACCTTTGGACGCGGCTATCCAATCGGTAGTATAAGTGGCTGACTGTGTTTAGGGCACCTTTTCTAGCCCCTTCCCCATGTGGGGTGAGCAGAGTGGACCCTAAATAGGACTGCTCAGTCGTAGTTGCAGCGGCCGAATTGCTCTACAGCCACAACCCTAAGCAAGACGACCGATCACACATCTACCGCCTACGTGCCAAGTTATCACTAGAGGCTCCCAGACATCACAATCCTGCCCCCGTCGCAACTTCTTGATCGCCGCAGGACTTTGAAGAAAGTCAATGTTGTTGGAAGACTGCTGTGCGTGAAATCTTTTTACGTGAGAATGTTGCTGCACATCAACAAACGCACATTACTTGATGACTTAGGAAAGATGTTCAATGGCAAGCAAATGCAAGACGATTGAATAAATCCTAGTCACTGCAGCCTTCATCCGCCATTCCAGCCAAGGAGGGACTCATTGCCCTTATGCCTGGTCCGCCGTTGAGGACTTTCTATGCCGTTGACCACAGGTGGTTCATCCGCCTTTAGGGAAAGTTTCCTGTCCCAAGGGCAAGAGAGTGCCCTAACCACTACCAGCTCATTCGCCTCCCTGGGGAGCCGGTGGCATGGTAGTGGGGGACTCCTTATCCCGGGAGTCACTCGGTCGTCAGAGCCTCGTTAGTCTAAAGCAGGGTGCACCACGTGCAGGTGAGGTTGACATTTGAGTAGAAAGCCTACCCCTTACACCCCTAGTGTATCCTCTATTTAATCCAAAATGTGTAAATCACAGAGTGGGAGAACGTACCAAAACCCCGAAAAACCCGATTTGAGCATTGCTGGCATACTGTGATTTGCATACTTCTTACTAAAAGGGCACAGTATAGCAGCTCTCCATTTTGTGAATAGTTTTAATCTGAGTTCCTTTTTGGAAGTATTTCCCTTCTCACTTAATTTTCGTTCTGGTTTCCACTTCATTGTCATTTTCGCTATCATCCAGACAATTAATAATTTTATTCATGCAGCCAATGGCCATGTATTTTTCATTTATTTTTCTTTTCAGGACGGGTCAGGGAAGGGATTATGAAAGGAAATCGGCCGTGGACCTATTGAAAGGAACCGTCCCGGTATTTGCCCGGTGGTGAAAATGGGAAACCACGATAACAATTTTCAGGACGGCCGAGGTGGGATTCTAATCCACTCTCTCCCGATGCCAGCGAGACACGAGGTAGCGCATTAGCTCTCTCGCCCACCGCGGCCGGTAACCCAGACCATTAGGGCCGATAACCTAGATGTTAGGCTCCTTAAACAACAATTATCATCATCATTATTATGTGCGTTTGTTGCCGTGTTTGTGGTGTGCATAACACAAACTGCGATGCTAGTTGGTTATTTGTGGAGGGCACACAGGCCACTTGTACGTTTCGTGGCTATTCAAGTCTGTGTGCATTTGTTTTTCTTAGCAAACAGGTGAACACGTCCACACAAATCATAAGCTAGAGTAGAGTGGAGTGGAGTGGTACGTGTTGTCAGTTGTTACTGAGTGGACGGACAGTACACGTCGTGATGCAATGAGATACTCGAATCCGGAAATGGCAGAAATGCCAGACACCAAGACGTTCCAAAGAATACACGCGCGTCTTTGCGAAACAGGCTCGTTTAGCAAGCAGACTTGTTGCCGATAATGGACGACCTACGAGCACAAGAACACCTGACACAGAGGAACGAGTTCTCAATCATATTGAGGAAAATAATAGGAGCAGCACCAGAAATATAGCGGCAATTGTAGATGTGAGTCATATGACAGTGTGGAGAATTCTACGAGGACAGCTCCTTTATCCATATCACCTTCGTGAGTCCAAGGTCCTTAGTGCAGCTGACTTTCCACCCAGAGCAGCATTTTGTACCTGGTTACGACAGAAGTGTGTTCAGGAGCAACAGTTCCTCGCTGCTATTCTGTTTACCGAAGAAGCGAAGTTTACCCGAGATGGAGTGAGGAACTTTCACAATACGCATGTCTGGGCTGATGCAAACGCCAGAGAAGTTGTGTAAACCAGACATCAACAACAGTTCAATAATAATGTTTGAGCTGGAATAATCAGTGACACATTAATGTATTGGTCCTTTCATTTTACATGAGCGTCATACTGCGCCTTTTTAACGAATGCTTTAACTGGTTTGTTGCAAGACGTTCCACTGCACTTAATTAAGCGCATGTGGTTCATGCATGATGGAGCACCGCCTCATTTTGCTCTTACTGCTAGAGCAATTTTACATCAGCGATTCCCAAACAAATGGATAGGGCATCAGGGATCGACACCGTGGCCTGCTCGTTCTCCCGATCTCAACCCATTAGACTTCTACTTATGCTATCATTTAAAGGCCATTGTGTATGCCACACCTATTCATAAAGTGGACATGCATCGTCAGCGAATAGAGCAAGGTTATCCGCAGATACGACAGACGCCGGGAATATGGGAACGTGTGAGACAGTCAATGATGCGGCCCATAGACGCCTGCATTACAGCTCGTGGTAGCGATATTGAGCACTTTCTGTAGAGAAGGAAGCTTGTAGTTTAACGTGACCGTTAATCTCGCGATCATGAGCCACGGGACCTCCTTTTTACGTGGAATCCGAACCACAGGACATGGCATTTCAGATCGAAAATCTCACATGCATTGACCGGGAATCGAACCCGGTCCACCTTGGTGAGAGGCCAACAGCTTGACCGCTGCGCCACCACGCCCCACCTTCTGTAGAGAACTGTAAGTAGTAACATACACTTTATCAGCACAAGTGACAAACCTGCATAGTGAAGCGGTCTGTGTTATGTACACTACAAACAATGCTTGTAACACGGAAACGAAACCAAGTACACCATTTGTTTACAGGACATAATTTGCTTGTTGTCATGTTCTCTATCGAATCCCCGGAGCTTTCCCACATATTTAGTTACAGCCTGTAATTTTTTAAAGTTATTGTTGTTGTTGCTTATTCTAGAGGCCGCGACATCGTTGTCATAGAGCCGCGTGTGTTTGAGTGTGTGTACAATTTGTACAATAACTCGTTGACATCAAATATAGATTAAGGTCATTTTTGAAAGCCTTCATCTGGAGCTTAGCACTCTATGGAAGTGAAACTTCGACTGTTTGCGCGGCTGAATACAGAAGAATAGAAACGTTTGAAATCTGGTGTTACAGGAGAATGATGAAGATCAGGTAGGTAGATGGACTAACAATTTTTTTTTGGTCGTGTGACCTCCTGAGAGGCCGAGTGCAAGTCTTTCTAGTCGCCCGTGGGCGACCTGCGCGCCGGGATGAGAGATGGAATGGATGAAGATGAATGAAACTGGGCAAGGGTGTGGAAGGAACAAATGAAGCAGTATTAAGACAAGTAAATGGGTGAGGAGGGTTGTTTCTAGCGACTGCTAATGGAGAGGAATGATATGTTGGTAGTACACATACTAAGACATCCAGCAATAGCAAACTTAGTTATGGAAGGAAAGGTTGAGGACAAGAACTGTAGGGTTAAATCAAGGTTAGAATATGTTAAACAGACTGACTCGGATGTAAGGTGTAGTAGCTATGTAGAGATGAAACGATTAGCACTGCATCAAACCAGTCAAATGACTGAAAACTTAAACACACACACAATCTTTGTTTCTACTGTGATGGCTGTACTAGGGTGTGTATTGGTGAATTGGGAATAGGATTGGGAAGGGGGTGGCTGTGGCCTTAAGTGAGGAACCATCCCAGCATTTGCCAAGATTAGAAGCGGGTGGGGGCACGGAAAACCACTTCCAGGATGGTTGAGGTGGGCACATGGCTACGCTGCAAGGTATGAGGAAATGAGCTGTATGTAAGGATACTCAAGGCTCATCTTCTCAAGAAAGTTTTCTCTGACCAGTGTGTTTCACATGCAAGCTGTCGATATGACGTACCGTATTTCCAATAATAGGATACATCTCCAATAATGGTTGATCCAACAGAAGCTCAGATACATTATGAACATCAAATGGGATCTCTACATTCCAAGCATAACCGTTCTTGAGAGGGCAAAGATGAACAATATACAGTGAGTCCGGGAATGTTCTCCGCAGCGCCTACATGCGTCTGCGAGAGCTAGCTACAGCAGTTACGTTGGTAGCACGGCTGTCGCTTGCATCGTAACAAATAAACAGTAAACTTTGTACTCACCACAGCCATTCATAACAGATGCTGGAACCATTCTCAGTACATCACTCTTTTTCCGTAATCAGTTTGTTTTAATTCATGAACCACGGTAACTTTATAAGGGAAAACTGAACCTTGTCTCTTACAGCTGTATGTGCTGTCGACATAGAGATTCCTGTTTGTTGAGCTAATTTTCGTGTTGATTTACTTAGTCTACGCAGCATTATATCGGAGATTTCATCAAGTTTTCGTCTGTCAAAAGCGTAGTCCTGCCTGTTCCCGGTACATCGTGAACTGAGCCAGTCACAAGAAATTTACTTACCAAATCTCGAACGGTATCACGGTTTGGACACTTTGAATTAGGAAACCGCGCTTGAAATCTTAATTTTACATTTTCTGTAAACCGATCGCCTTCGCGAAAAACGTATTTCACCCCCCCCCCCCGCCACAAAAAAAAAACTCTCTCTTCAGTAGTAAACATTACCGCCTGTATACTGTTGCACTCTTCCAATAATCTATCTGAACGCTCGCTTACTGTAATACACACTGAAGACATGCAGGCTCGCTTATCGCAATTCACACTGACAGCCCACATGGGGGAGTCCCGCTTTGAAGGACACAGTGCAGTGCAGCCAACTAAACTCATGACTCAACCAGTCACAGCTGCACGTACCCACTGCGGAGAACATTCTCGGGCGCCCTGTAGAAGTCACCATTGTTAGTCACCACTCAGATGGATTGGGCGTGCTCAGTGCATGAGTGATGACCAACTTCCTAGATGGATCCTGTGTAGTGAAATTAGTACAGGCTAGAGACCTTGTGGTGCCCCTCTGAAGCGCTATAAGGACCACGTTTAAGAAGACCTTGAGGAGTACAGGCATTGAACCAACCATGTTATTATGTTTTATGTACCAGCCATGTACTGTAATGTATCCAACTTAATGAAGGTTTTCCTAGATTGTTTGGATCTGTCAGTGTTTAGAATACTTTTTAATGATAGGAATAAATCGTTCTTTACTTATGTATCCAATTCTCCGTTTTGCTTCACGAGGCTGAGTGTAACCCGTTCTAGCTCTCAAACCAGAATTAAAATTCCTTGGCTGAACCGGGAATCGAACCCGGCCCTCCGTGGTGACAGCCAGGAAGGATAGCAACAACGCAACGAGGTGGACTGATGTTATGTTGAAATTACGAGGAACAAATTACTCTTCTCAAACAGGTATCTTTAGTATAATACGGGTTTGGGACATCTTGATCAATAGACCCGTGCACATGGGTCTGATAACCTGTTTTTCTGTAGTGACTGTACTAATGTGTGAAACTAATTATTTTAGTCGGGAATCGGATAGGTGCCTCGGGACTTGAAATAATATACTAACCGAGCAATTGTCTGGGAAGGGGTCGAGTGTGGATAAATCTAGAGAAAATTATATTTTTTAATTAATTAATTAATTTATTAGTTTTCTTATTTGTTTATTTATTCATTTATTGATTTCCTTCTTTCTTTCTTTCATTATTTATTTATTTATTTATTTCTATTTATTAATTAATTTATTTAACTTATTTTATTTATTTATATTTATTTATTTATTTATTTATTCATTTATTTGGTAGTGGCGAAATTAGGCATCATGGCCCTCTCTTACACTTAACCACGCAATATGGTACATTTGTAACAGATTCATGAAATACAATATACACTGAAGAAAATGGAAATTGCCACAATAAAGGCATTGGTCGTTTGTGTTGAATTTCAAGATATGGAACGATGCCATGTAGGTATGTAAACGATAAAAGTTTCAGACCCATTGGATTGTTGCTACAGGTCTCCCCACGTGATTGGTCGCGGAGGAATCAACTCCAGTATACGGACTCTGGTGTAGCGTAGTTGACTTGCAGTCTGTGCAGTGAAGTGTTCCCCGTCAAACATGCCTCGACGACAGAGAAGAGCATGCTATCACAACTGTCGCCGTTTGAGAGGGCTCGGATAATTGGGCTGTGTGAGGCTGGATTATCGCTAAGGACTGTCGCTGCACGTGTTGGCCGACAGGCATCTACAGTACAACGTGTATGACAGCAGTGGTCAAATGAAGGTACCCACACTCGTAGACCTGGCACAGGCCCAGCGCGACAGACAACTGTGAGAGAGGATCGCCGCATCATTCGGATGGCCCGAATGGAACCCCATGCAACAGCAGCGCAAATTCGAGCAGCTGTGGCACCCCACGTTACACAACAAACAGTAGGTCATCGCCTGCGTGCAGCTTGCTTACGATCCCGTGTCCCTGCAGAAGGTGTTCCACTGACCCCACAACAGCCACGTGTAAGGCTGGCCTGGTGTCGAAAACGATCGACGTGGGTCGACGAATGACATAGGGTCTTCTTTAGTGATGAATCGCGCTTCTGTCTTGCCCGCAGTGTTCGCCGGAATCGTGTGCGCCGACGTACCAGGGAGAGGGGTCGCCCAGACCTTATTGTCGAGAGGCACACAGGTCCAACACCAAGCATTATGGTCTGGGGAGCTATTGGCTTTAATGTGAAATCACAATTAGTGCGTTTTGAGGGCACTATGACTGCTCGACAGTACATTGATCGGGTACTCAATCCAGTGGTTGTCCCTATGATGACGAACATTGCTAATGGGATGTTTCAACAGGGCAATGCCCGGGTTCACACTGCACGCATCTCCAGAGAAGCTCTCCACGGCATCACAGCCTTAGAATGGCCCGCCGGATCCCCGGACCTAAGTCCAATTGAGCATGTGCGGGACATGATGGGTCGACAACTGGCCAACCGTCCTCAGCCATTCACAACTCTGGAACAACTGACCCGTGCAGTGCAACAAGCATGGACCACAATTCCTCAGGAAGCGATCCAGGGCCTTATTGACTCCATGCCTCACCGAATTCATCAATGTATTGCAGCTCGTGGTGGGCACATCCTGTATTGATTGTTGTCCAAACTTGCGGTCAGAGGGACCTGAAAGTGTAATCATCGAATCACAACCGAACACTCGTCCTGCATGATCAATTGCAGCAATGTAGCACCCCACCCCTTCTGGGTGTTGCAATTTCCTTTTCTTCAGTGTATACACGCTCATGATGGTGGTGAAGATGATGATGATGATGATGATAATGATTAATAAAGAGAAAATTAATTAATTAATTAATTAATTATGTAATTTTGATGAATATGGTACAAAATAATAATATCAGTAATATTAATAATAATAATTTTAATGTTACAACCCTTGTAAATCATAAGTAAACACCCTAACGCAGTCATACGTCCTACCACCCATCACCAATCAACATGTAATTTCGGCATGAGTAAAATGTATAAGTCGGGACATAGCCACAGCATAAGAACGGTTCAACCTACAGTAGATGAGTGATTGATGTGAATGACAAGGGAAGGGCTAGATCGAGTGTTTCGGTAATGGTACGAGAACAAGTAATTACATTTTTATAATATGCACTGCACTTGGAGGTGCTTTCATGGAGAAAGCGATAGATGGATGTCAGTAAGTAAAATTATGGCGTTCATCAGGTTTAAAGCCAAGAAAGATCTCGGTAGCTTGGGGTTATGTGGGCAAGAGCTCAATGTTCGTTTAAGTTTCATACACTGAGGATAGCTGCTATCAGCGCCTAGATTCGAACCTCAGATCTCTGGATTTGCTGCAGCTGCAGCATTTGTAATTAATTGTTAAGTCGCAGTCGCGGTGAGCGATTTAACACGGACTGCTACGCCGCAAGTATGGTATAACAGATTAGCTTTGGCAATACAGATGGATCGCCTCTTGTTTAGTATAAAAATTAATAATGATATGACATGGTGAAGCCAACCTCCACAATGATGGACTCAATTATAATACTGTAAATGGCATTAATGGGAGACGTGCTTTGTTTTAATGATGCTGGGAAATTTTATTATTAGTAGATAATTTTATTATAAAAAAAAATCAATTATTCATGTTGCACAATGTTCACTCATGAAACGTATCTTGCTTCATAATGCTAATTAAAATAATTTATAGCAAACCGAGTAATTAAATTATACCACGGTACACTAATAGGACGAGGAAATAATACTTTAATCTAATCTTCGGAACAGCAAGGGTTTGTAAGTTATCTTCTGTCTTCAGGTTGTCCACGTACGTAGGCTATACAGCACAAGCGAAACTCTTACTACAAATTTCATGAGGTGATTGCCGAAAGGAAGAGGATTAAAATGTTCATTTGAAGATATTTCTGGAAATGCGTATTATGGGAAGTTGATGGAATGGCCTGGACGATTACCGGACTTAACAATTAATCACAAATGCACACAAATTGTATAAATTAACGTATACGATAGCTTGTGTATTCGTCAATTTGTGCAGACAATTATGATGGATTTTCCACGTTTTGTGTAGTTAATCACATAGTAGCGTTCACATTTTTTGTCACAGAATTCTCAGATGCACATCGGGTTGGATTCATGGATGCATTTCATCTTACAAATGAAGTGGTGGCAGCCATGCACAGCTAGTGAGTTGACAAAATGTCGTAAGACTTGGTTCGCTTCTGTCTAGGCTCTATTTGTCATGGCCTCTCTTGAGTAGAACTCAATCCAAATATCTTCTCTTTTTGGGGTTCGAACTAGATTTGGAAATTAGCAGAAGAATACAACTCGGGAGTGCTTTCTACCAACAGGTACGGGGACTAGTATGGAACGAGGATATGCCAATTAAGGCTAAAAATGTTATGTACAAAGCATATTATGATCCTATAATGACATATGCAGCAGAAACTTGGACAATGACTAAGACGGATGAGAGCAGAATACAGGCAGCTGAGATAAGATTCCTGAGAAGTATAGTCCAGAAAACGAGGAGAGAGAGAGTGAGAAATGAAGATATACGGAAAAAAACTGGGAGTACAGAAACTAAATGACAGACTGGAGAAAAACAGTTTGAGATGGTTTGGACATGCCAAACGGATGAATGAAGAAAGGCTACCAAGACGAGCACTGGAACGACGGATGACAGGGAAGAGAGGACGAGGAAGACCAAGAATGCGTTGGATGGACTCGGTGAAGTTAGCATTAGAAAACGGAACCTGGATTGGAACACCGTGTCGGAAGAGGAAAGGTGGAACGACAGAACAAAGTGGAGAGGAACCATATTTGCCCCCACCCAGTGTCAGCTGGAAAAGGGGAAATGAAGATGATGATGAACTTATATTCACCTCTTCCAAGTGTCCGTAGATGACAGCAATAACCTCAAATCCTCTGTCAAGTTCGTATACCAGCCTTGAGTGGGTCTATTTAGAAACCCCAAACACCACCTTCAAATAACTTGCTTGACCTTCTCAAATCTTCGAAAATATCCAACGTTTAATTTGTCCCATACCGTAAGTGAGTATTGGTATGATTTTGGCGTCAAACAGTACCATGGCGGACCTCAGAGATAATTTGGTAATGGCTTTGTTGTCAAATATAGCTTTTGTAGCGGTTGCCACTCGCTGTCTTGTATGAATTCTGAAAGCCCTTGTATTTTACTTGTGGGAGTATATACAAAATGTCCCCTGAGTCTCTTCCTGAACAGGATACAGCAAATTTTTCTAGGTATTTTCCTGTGTCTGTTGCATTTAAGTCAGATGTACCGATTGAGTTCGTCGGTAGACTAGTAGATGGGGCATAGCAAGCAGTTGCTGAAGTCCAATTTATATCGAATCAGTCCACCCCTTCCCACTCTCCTTTCCTTAGTATTTTACATTATTCCACTTCTATTTTGCTGAACACACCGTTACGTATTCCATTCCTTCATCCTCTATCATTCCCTTCTCCATCAATTTGATTCTGTGTAATCTTTATGTCATATTGTTCTACTTTTGATTAGAACTATTTTAAAGTGTTTGGCAGGAGGGCTGAGTGGATCTGTTTGTAGAGCTTATCCCGCGTCCTACCACCATTGGTTCTACTTTTAATTAGAACTCATCTCGCTCCTACCATTGGTTCTACTTTTGTGTAGAACTACCCCCTCCGAGCCTCTTGCATTTGTTCTACTTTTGTGTGGAACTGTTGTTGTGAATGGGCTGGACGGCGTTACCGGTATCTTCTGAGTTTAACCCGGCACCTGTCCCCCATTTGTTCTACTTTTGCGTGTAGAACTATTTTAAAGTGTTTTGTGTTTTATGAAGTACTGCGGACACGTCTAGAGAGCAATTGACGTACTGGGGAACTGGTGGGAGGAATACTCACCTAGCTTACCTTAAGGTGGCTTAGTAGGCCGCACGCTTGCTGTGCACCGCCTCCTGCTGGGCAGCGTTTGGTGGAGATCTTAAACTAGGTTCTAATCTAAAGGGGACGTGCTTCTTAATCTAAGCGAAATAAAGAGATAATCATTGGACTGTTCAAAAAGGGGGTTTATTAAGTACTAGTGGCAATGACAAGAGGGGAGGATTGAAATAATAAAATAGGGGGAAAAGGAGTCTAGCAGACACGTATTCATTCACCCCACCGAAGATCCCGGTCTGCTATGATGTTGGTGGCGTTGGGACTCGATATGGGGCGGCGCCCATATCGGTCCGTCGTAGCACAACTCCGATAGAGTGTAAGACTGTAATAGCGTCCAAGTAAGAGAGCCAGAGCTAGAGAGCCCGAGTATAAGACTCCACGTTTAAGAGCTAGAGCTTAAGAGATAGAGACCGCGGCGCGTGTTCGTACCTTCTACTTATAGGCAAAATGTGCATTGTCAGTCCACTCAGCGGTATCTTTGGAGTGTAATGCCCGCTATGTCCTGTCTAACCTACTTGCTGTTAGACCTTAGGTCTATGACCTGCCGCTTACTTCGCAGTCATGTTGCTATGTCGTTATTCCCGTCTTTTACGTAGTTACTTTTAATTAGCTTTTATGTAGGTATAGGCACAGCCTTTGTATGAGGGCTGGGGCTGGAACAATATGTCCACACTTCTTGTTTCTGTGATTCATTTTATGTTATTTTATTCAATAAATGGGGCTACCTGGGGTTTGCTCGGTGTGCGTGGTGGTGGGGTCTCACCCTGGTGCCACCTTGCGTCGGTGGTTTTCCCTGCGCAAGTTTCGCTTTTTACTGCCACCTTTACGCATGTACCAACATACTGTCCCGATAATAACTCACTCATTCATATCCCTATGGCCTAAGGCCTGTCAGTCCAGCCGACGGCCCGCCTGTTGTCACGCAACAGGAATGAAATAACACAATATACAGTGAAATATCTGGGATTATTATTTCATAGATAGTAACATGAATTGAAAAAGCCAATGCAAACACCTTACAAGTAAAATAAGAGGAAAAATCTATATATTTCACAACTTAAAACATATTGTCAATTATAAATTAATAAGAGACATCTACCATGCTCTAGTCCTCCAGTCACTTCTTACATATGGTATTCTTGCCTGGGGAGGTGCCTATGAAAATGTAGGCTGCTAAAATGTGTTCAGATTGTGCAGAATCTCATACTGCGAATAATGTTGAAGAAAGATAGATTATATCCGACTATAAGACTGTACGCTGAGACAAAGGTCTTCAACATTAAAAAATTGGATGCTTTTGAAATACATAAATACATTTTAAAGATAGAAATAAAATTCAAGTTGTAAGTCACGCATATTAAACCAGAAGTATTACAGAGAATCACTCTATTTTATATCAACCTGAGTTAAGTATAGCTAAACGTGGACTTTCTGTATTACTCACCAAAATCATATAACATTCTCCCAATTAAATTAAAAGAATTTAAAGAAAATCATGCAAACCTGAAGATGCATATGAAACATTTTCCTCAGAGAAAACACAATTTAAAAAGTTAAAAATATAATTAGTTGAGCATACAAGTTTATACAAACGCAAATTCAATTTTCCTTCTTATTAATTATTTTTAGTGCATACATTATTTACATAGAACGTGTTATTCGACTAAGGCATTATACAATTTCTAGAAATAGCAATCAATGATATGCATGCCACACACAATGATGCACCTTTTAGTGGCATATGCGATTGCTCTTCCTGCTCTGTATGAATTTGCTATCCTATTTCGACCAGTCTTTATCATATTGTAACAATATAATGTAATAATTGTGAATTTACAGGTTAAACAATGAGTAGGAAGTGTAAGGAAATTCATAAAATGTGTACGGTTTCTCTGAATTTTGTAAAATGTGTATATTTGTAACGATTTAATCAATAATAACAATAACTGTATATATACACGTATAAGTAGTTGATAACACGTATGTTCATGGTAGGGACTGATGCAATTTTATTACGCTCTGGAACACTTTATTTTTGCTAATGAGCATTATATTTTCGATTTTTCGACCAAGTATGGTTACCAACTCCTATTTTTCTGTCTACAATTTGCTCCTTTTAGGGCAAAAGGATATTATTCAAAAGAATACCAAAACTCAGATCATGCAATTGTTTGGTAGGGAATTGTCATAACTTTGTTTCGGTGTTCTTTTGACTTATACCCTTTTGCCCTGTTGTTGTTTGAGTACTCAGTCTTTCGACTGGTTTGATGCAGCCTCCATGCTTCCCTGTCCTAAGATAATCCTTTCATCTGTACATAGCTACCACACCCTACATCCGAGGCAATCTGTTTCACATATTCTAACCTTGATCTACCCCTACTCTTCTCATCCTCGACCCTTCCTCCGACAACTAAGTTAGCTATTCCTTGGTGTCCTAGTATGTGTCCTACCAACCTATCTCTTCTCTTCATTAGCATTTGCCAGAAACATCTCTCCTCTCCTACTCTTCTTAATACCTCTTCATTCGTAACCCTATCTACCCATCTGATCTTCATCATTCTACTGTAACACCTCATTTCAATCGCTTCAATTCTCTTCTTTTCTACTGCTCCAATAGTACAAGTTTCACTTCCATAGAGCGCCACGCTCCAGACAAAGGCTTTCATAAATGACTTCCTAATACCTAAATCTATATTCGATGTCAACAGATTCCTTTTCTGTAGAAATGCTTTCCTTGCCTGTGCTAACCTGCTTTTTATATCCTCTTTGCTTCGTCCATCACTGGTTATTTTTCTTCCCAAGTAACATATGTCACCTACTTCCTTTAGTTGTTCATCCACCAATTCGACATCCATAGGGGTTCGAATTGCCCTAACAAAACCGAATTGTTGTTAGTTTCCTTTGCCTAATGCATGGCAGACGTCTTTGGATTTACGCGCCTCTCTGGGCATAATCACTTGGTTAGTTAGTTTTCACTGCACTTTTCATTAACTGACTGAATCGACTATTGCTCGCTGTTTCAAATCTACTACTCTCTGAGATTAAACCTAGATCCTGCTATTTGAAGAACTGAAGTCTTACCCATTGCGCGACAACGTATCAGAATCGCCCTTTTATTACCCATCATTAAAAAGGAACAGGCAATCATATACGCAAACAGCTATTATGTATGCCAATGTAATGAATTCTGTGATTAGTTTTACAACCAATTCGATTTAATGTGCTGTTTGTTGATATGTATCTTACATCCTGATTTTCTGTTGCAGGTGGGTAAATGTCAAGAGAACTCCATCGCAGTTGAATGAACGCCCTGTGCGCATGGCAGATGTTATGTTACCACCAACACATAAGGTACAGAATGATTACACCAGTGGTATTAGCCCACCACAATGATACTGTTAGAGCTCCCTGTTTAACCCTTTCCAACCAACCACCTTATGTAAAAAGTTTAATTCAAACTTCTTCTTCTTCTTCGTCTCCTATTTAGCGTTGCCCGCTGGTGCAGGTTCCGCTTTTTTGATCATTGACCTCCAATTTGTCCGGTTTCGTGCTGTGCCCAACTCTAGGAATGGGTATTCCAAGTTTCAGACACCTAGATATCAAGGGAAAGGCTGTAGCCGCTTTTGAAAGTTCAGATATTTGAATATCGCGCTACATTGCTTCTCGAAGCTTTTCGAAGGAATTTACCGATAGTTGGATGGCAAATGACGTAGCGAGTCATAGCAGAGGTGGAGGCTATTTATTGATTAAATAGTTAACTATGGAGTAGAGACTTGAGACTGGGATCAGATTACTGGCACGGCCAAATGAAAGAGAATGCAATTAGTTTCAAGTAAATCGGACCAGGGATTCAAGAGATATGAGAATTTCTAGATATCAGGCGATGACGCGTGACCCTGACCGTTTTGAATAAAAGCCAGCTGGGCGAGGCATGGTTAGCTCACTTCATCACAAGCACTTGCAGAGCAAGTTGCGTCTACGCTGAGCCAAGGCACATGGTTGCCGCATCTACGCAGAAGTTCTGTTCAAATCGTGATAGTCACGAGAAGTGCTGCGCAAACGAGTTGGAACTTAAGTAAGTTTCTGGTGAGGAGAATCACTGAGGTGATTGATTTCTACAGACATTGGTGGAAATATTTATATTTCCTAAAGGACATATGCTAGACTCTGTCTAGAAAATAGTATTTTGTCACAGTCCAATAGTAACTTAATACTTGGATGTTTAAATCCATTTGCAAGTCAGTTTTCATATTTTGTAACTAGTTGACCACTTCGATCTGTCAGTACACTGAAGACTAGTCTATAACGGTGGCGTTCATTAGTCTACGCAAGGGAAACTGCAAGTTGTCTAGCGCATGGCAGATGGTGATTTTAATAAACCATGCCCAGGGAACGATCTTCAGAACAGCCGTTAATTGCTTAGACTGTCAACGTTTTTCTTGTACTGATGAGATTACAGTGAGTTATGTTACAACTGACACATTTAAGAAGAGATCGCTTAGATCTGACCCTATTTCAACAAACTGTTATGGCTTTGTTAGAAGCTCATATTAAAATGGAACCACAGTTTATTCAAACGTCGAAAGATACTACCACTATGTCTGACTAGACGATTTGTGGGTCTACAATGGCGGCCGATACAAGGATTATACGTGCTTGTCCGATAGGGCATGTTTACGGATAAATCTGGTACTGACCAGGTTTACTACACTTCAAGACCATCAAGAAATGTAAGCCACATTTGAATTATTTTATGCCTAGCTAATTGGAACAAACTATTTTTCTGCAGATGACCAACACATTTTTTTCGTCGTATTTAAAGCTTGTAATGATTTACGCAAGACTTATTAGAGTTATTCTGAGCATTTTCAGCACTCAGAACAGTTTAGGATCGATGACCGAGCATTTCGAGCATTTATTTGAATTTTTCATATTTTTGGGAAATCACGGTAATCAGCCGATGTAACTGTAAAAGTTAAATTTATTTTTGGTGAGGAATGGATATTTTTTCCATATTCGAAGGTTCGAACATGTGGATTCTCACATAATGAGATGATAATTAAACATATTTGAAATAATAATAATAATAATAATAATAATAATATCGTATGGCCTCGGGTGCCTGGTGCAAGCTTTGTTAATTGACACCCAGAGGGTAGCTTGCATGTCGAATTTCGTCATTCCTTTGAACGCTACGAAAGTCAAGGAGGTTAGATATCTAAACTCCTTGACACTACAGCGCTTTCAAGTAGAGAATGGAGGAACTTTGTGTTGGCGGAAAATCCCGAGATTAATTTTGCCATTGAACACGGCCTACTGAATTCAAATGGGTTCTTTAACATGCCAACAACGTATGACATGAGTGTCGTGATTTTTGTCGCCTTCAAAAATCACTTACCACGACCAGGGGCGAACCTGCAATCTTGGAGTTGGTAGTCCGACACTATAACCACTCATAATAATAATAATCCACTAATAATAATAATAATAATTTTCATAATTTTTCTAAATAATTCTTGGATATTATATTTTATAATAATCATATGTATTGAGAAAGAGCCTATGAAGTAGTTTAAACATTTCTAGTCTGGAACAGGAGATTTTCCGAAGGAGAGTGGTTAGCGCAAGCCCGCATTCAACCAACATTTCAGTTCTGGTTGAACAGTTGATATTTGCTACGAGCAAAGTATATGTTTCATATAACACGGAGAGGCATGAAACGGGAAGCAAATGATATTTGTATCAAATAGGATATTGTTGTATTTATATAAAATCATGACGTAAATACACTTCGAAAGTGAAATGAAGCTTTTCATAAGTATGGTAAATTCACGGGTTGAACTGAATGGTAAAATAAAATAAACTTGTTAGTTTATTAATCTTCCAGTGTTGATAACAAGCAGAGGCTTGATTTATTGTATAAATTTTGGGAAGATAATTTATGTGTGTGGAGTAGTTGAAATGCCATTCCCAGGTGCGCATGTTTAAGTCGCAGGAATGAAGGTTTTTTCGAGCATCAATCAAATAGCAGGTTCGATGGCTCAGGTTTATAGTAGGAGTATTGGAGCCACACAATTCGTCGGATGAATGACCCGAAGGTTATTTCTTTGAAACCATCAGTTCTTATTTCAACCTTGTTTACGAATTCCATTTAAGACTTTGATTTTGCTAGAACCCGGATTTGTCATGATAGTAGTTTATTCTTCTTCTTTGCCGTTGTTGTCGTAATATTGTGTTCTTACACAAATAGTAGAATGGGCCACTGCCAATTAAAAATAATTCTTTAACCACGAATAATTTGAAGGATATTTTCAATCCTAGTGCCATGAACTAAATGAATTCATTATAAAACTACAATTCTAATTTCCGCATTCTGTCGAAGAATTGCAAGTTGTGAAAGTTGCTAAAAATGGCCATGAATATAAATATTTTATAATAATGATTCCAAGTGGAAAATCTAATAGTTGAATGGTTCAACCATTTATTGATCAAGTTAATGATTCAGAAATCATGTATTTTGTTTGGAACTTGAAGTTCATAATCGAGTCACTTCTCGAATGTTTAATGTCAGAAGAACAATTAATTGTTGTTGTGCTTCGCACAGTTCTTCGATGCTATGCTCAAGGTCAAATACTTTTCAGATGTTGTTAATATATATAAATAATTTGTGTTGCTACGATGATAATAATATTTTCAACGATATATTTTTGAAACTGGAAAACAAGTGAAAGTTTAAGAAATTCTATAAACATTTATTCTACGAGTGTTAATATCATGTAAATAGTCAAACAGTGATCTACGTTATTTCCAGTATGGACAATTCATTTTGAAACTGGAATTAAATGTTAATAATTTTGGAACACAGTCCACAGGACTAACAATCGGACTTGTGTTTCCAAAAAGATTGTCAAATGTGTTTGGAAGATTTCTGTATATTGTGTGTAAATAAGAGTGTGGATCGCCACACGTGGAGTGATGCTGCTTTGAGCATTCTTGCAGTCAGATTTTAACTTTAAATAAACTGAGATAATTTTACCAGATGTGTTTCACCCAATTAAATCTCCTTCTATCCTTATTGTTGCATTGAGCCAAAAATCAGTAAAGCATTTTTATAAATTTGATGTCGTTTTTGCGATTTGCTTTAACCCATCTGGCGCTCCGGGATATTTTGATTCTCGTGCTGACTGATTATTGGTAAAATGCATGTGTGGTCGTGCGGACTCCGGTCTAAACGGGCACATAAAATAAGATAGAGAGAGAAATGGCTTCGAACGTGGGTCCCGATTTAGACATGGTCAATCGCATGCCGATTTGAAATTGTGATAATTTTTATAGAAATATTTTGGGAGTTGAGAGATGTCTGGTTTGGATGAATAAATTAGTAGGAAACCCAATTAGTGGGGAAAATTAAAAATTTAACTGGTTAATAATTAGAATGGGTTTGATTATTTTTGATAATGGCTTAACCATTAGGGCGTCAAGTAAATTCAGTAGTAAACGTTCGATGACTGGATATACACATTATTAGAATCCAGGTGGAGGATATTTGAGAACTTGCATATTTTTTTTTTCTTGTGATATTATGGTAAATGTAATTCGTAAAAGTAGAGACTTTTGTTTTTCCATCACGTCGACATTAGGACAAATCTCATTTTATTATAGTGTTCCAATTAGCTATTCATATTTCTTGTTCTAGTTATAAGCTTGTGTTTGCCACTGTTGTATACCCCTAAGTTTTGAATAATAATTGAAATTATGGAAGAAATGATGAGGATGATGAGGAGTTTGGAGGAGAGTTCAAAAGAGGCTGGACTGCGCGTAGCAGCCATTATGAAAGAAAATACTGAGGCTTTGGAAAAGAAACTTAAAGAAAATTCTGATTCTTTAGAAAGTAGGCCTAGGTTAAAAGATAACTTGAAAGAAAGTTTAGATGAAAAACTTAAAGAAAATTCTGATTCTTTAGAAAATAAACTTAAAGAAAATTCTGATTCTTTAGAAAATAAACTTAAAGAAAATTCTGATTCTTTGGAAAATAAACTTAAAGAATGTTTGAATGATAAACTTAAAGAAAATTCTGATTCTTTAAAAAGTAATTTGAAAGAAAATTTGAATAGTAAATTTAATTCAATGGAAAGTAAATTTAAAGAGAATTCTGAAATTTTGAAAATGACACTTGAAAGTAAAATGAATAAATTATGCGATAAAACACATGAGCTCGAAACTTCATTAGCTACTAACGCTAGTTTAATGGACGATAAATTTCGCGATGCCGATCTTCGATCCCAAAACTTAGCTGATAGGATAGAACATGGTCTTAGGAAAGTTGGTGAAGACATGGTCAACCTGGAAGTCAGAGTGAAGAAGGAGAGTAACGAGATGGGAATTCTAGTTGTTCAACGTTTAACGGAACAATTCAAGGAACTTGTCATGGGAGAAATAAGAGAAGGTGTGATTAGTGAATTGCAAACTGAAATCAAGACCACAGTTGTCAATGAAATTAAAGACACACTCAAGCTGGAGAATCAAGAGGGAATCAAGGAGATTAGGGAATCTTTGTCATCCCATATTGAAGTAATTGCCAAGGATATCCAAGCAACTCAGAAGGACATATCAGATATGACAGGGTCATTGAAAAGTCATGAAGCTGTTATGAACCAGATATCCACTGATGTTAAAGAAAATTGTAAAGAGACTGAAGCAATCAAGAAGATGGCCGAAGAAAACCAGAAGGAACTTGAGGCTATGAAAACTCAAATAAAGGATGAGAAACAGTCTGATCATTTGTTGAAAATGCCGAATGTAAGGGGAAAGGAACAGATACAGATAAATCTAGGAGCAGCTAGAGAGACTGATAGACAGGATGAGGTCAGGACAATATTTCAATCCAACCCCATAACTGTATTTAAGAATATAGAAGATAAGCCTTCTAAATTTTCAGGGCGAGATTCTGTAACACCCGTGGAATTTTTGAGAGAAGCAGGTGATTACCTGAAAGATTCTAAGATCCCTAAAGAAAGACAGATCCGAGTGATAGGGAAGTTCTTGGAAGGTCCTGCACTTTTGTGGTTTAGAGCATTTAGATCCACTCTAACCACTTTTGAGGAGTTTTCTCGTGGGCTATTGAAGAAGTTTTGGTCCCCGGAAACCCAACAGCAAGTTAGAGCAGAGTTATATTCGAAGAGATTCTCAACGTCACAACCTACTCGATACTCTACATATTTTTCTGGACAGCTGTCTAAACTCCAACATTTAGATCCGCCGATGCCAGATAACGAGTTGATTACTGCATTGATACGTCAATTTCCAGCAGACGTCCAGAGGACTTTGATCGCTGCTGACATCTATAATATGGAACAATTTGATGAAGTATTACAGAAGCTGGATCATACAAACGCTCAATTCTTCCATCAGAAGGGAGGAAAGAGTAACAACGCTGTGTATGCTGTTATGGCTGACAG
Organism: Meconema thalassinum; assembly: GCA_946902985.2. Taxonomy (NCBI): domain Eukaryota; kingdom Metazoa; phylum Arthropoda; class Insecta; order Orthoptera; family Tettigoniidae; genus Meconema; species Meconema thalassinum. Next base: position 90,986,110 of record OX336399.1, read on the forward strand.
TTATTCTCAGACACCTCGAGAGATTCGAGAGGAGCGAGAAGAGAAATCGCCGAGGGAAGATCCGAATAAGAGAGGATGGAACCGATACAGTAACTGATACAGTTACAAACCATATGCGAGACCGGATGGTGGTAATCGATACAACACTCGATGGAGAAGACCACGAGATACTCAAGGAAGGTATCAAGAAAGAAGATATTATGGTAGAAACAACTACAACAACAGAGGGAATGTAGATACTCGTCAGTCCAATGAAGAGTTTAACAAGGAGACGAGGAAAAATTTGGAAGCAAGACACCAAGATAACTTGCAATTTGTGGAGCAGAGGCCCAATAATCCAGGTCCATCGGGAACACAACAATCCCGGGGGAATGGTAATGAAAAAAAAAACTTCGAATTCACAGTAGAAGATAGAATTTTGAATACTTTCACTTCCAGAATTATTAAATGGCAAGCAGAGGATGATGATTTAATTCAACAGAATGACGAACGAAAAGAAATGGGTACCAGAATTAGAATGCCGATCATTTCATGCGAAGTATTCGGTATGCCTGTCGATACTTTGATCGATACTGGGGCTATGCTTTGTCTGGTGAGTGAGAAGCTTTATATTCTGTGGAAGCTCAAAGAGAATTTAGAGGAGATTCCAGTATCAGGAATTAAGATCCAAGGAATAATACCCAATAAAATATCTCTGTGTAAAACACAATTATACTTATGTATTAAGATTGGAGGACATGATTTTCGACATGTATTTGTTGTAATGAAGGACATGGCTTTTGACATGATATTGGGAGCAGATTTCATTCAGAAATATCAAGCAGTGATAGATATGAAGACAGAGACGATTAAATTCAAGAATACCGAAGAGATTAACTTCGAGGGAAAAGAAGAGGAAGACATCGAGGGAGATGCTCAATGGTCTCTGATTTTTCATGAAGCTGAAGGAAGAGAAGTCTACACTAAGAAGGAGTCCCCAGAGCTAGGGAAGATTTTGGAAGAGTATCAAGATATTTTTGACATTAAGCCTGGTGAAACTGAAGATTTTGAATATTGTGGAAGTAAACAATAATGGAAGCTATGAAGTAGACAATACACGAACTGGTAACATCGTGGGAACTTATAATGCATCGAATTTGAAGATCTATTATACAAGAACCAGATAATTTGATGTGTAGATAGGAAAAATAAAAATTTTTCAATTTTTATTTTTTGCTAGGTGTGGGGTGGATGTGCCCAACTCTAGGAATGGGTATTCCAAGTTTCAGACACCTAGATATCAAGGGAAAGGCTGTAGCCGCTTTTGAAAGTTCAGATATTTGAATATCGCGCTACATTGCTTCTCGAAGCTTTTCGAAGGAATTTACCGATAGTTGGATGGCAAATGACGTAGCGAGTCATAGCAGAGGTGGAGGCTATTTATTGATTAAATAGTTAACTATGGAGTAGAGACTTGAGACTGGGATCAGATTACTGGCACGGCCAAATGAAAGAGAATGCAATTAGTTTCAAGTAAATCGGACCAGGGAGTCAAGAGATATGAGAATTTCTAGATATCAGGCGATGACGCGTGACCCTGACCGTTTTGAATAAAAGCCAGCTGGGCGAGGCATGGTTAGCTGACTTCATCACAAGCACTTGCAGAGCAAGTTGCGTCTACGCTGAGCCAAGGCACATGGTTGCCGCATCTACGCAGAAGTTCTGTTCAAATCGTGATAGTCACGAGAAGTGCTGCGCAAACGAGTTGGAACTTAAGTAAGTTTCTGGTGAGGAGAATCACTGAGGTGATTGATTTCTACAGACATTGGTGGAAATATTTATATTTCCTAAAGGACATATGCTAGACTCTGTCTAGAAAATAGTATTTTGTCACAGTCCAATAGTAACTTAATACTTGGATGTTTAAATCCATTTGCAAGTCAGTTTTCATATTTTGTAACTAGTTGACCAGTTCGATCTGTCAGTACACTGAAGACTAGTCTATAACGGTGGCGTTCATTAGTTTACGCAAGGGAAACTGCAAGTTGTCTAGCGCATGGCAGATGGTGATTTTAATAAACCATGCCCAGGGAACGATCTTCAGAACAGCCGTTAATTGCTTAGACTGTCAACGTTTTTCTTGTACTGATGAGATTACAGTGAGTTATGTTACAACTGACACATTTAAGAAGAGATCGCTTAGATCTGACCCTATTTCAACAAACTGTTATGGCTTTGTTAGAAGCTCATATTAAAATGGAACCACAGTTTATTCAAACGTCGAAAGATACTACCACTATGTCTGACTAGACGATTTGTGGGTCTACAATGGCGGCCGATACAAGGATTATACGTGCTTGTCCGATAGGGCATGTTTACGGATAAATCTGGTACAGACCAGGTTTACTACACTTCAAGACCATCAAGAAATGTAAGCCACATTTGAATTATTTTATGCCTAGCTAATTGGAACAAACTATTTTTCTGCAGATGACCAACACATTTTTTTCGTCGTATTTAAAGCTTGTAATGATTTACGCAAGACTTATTAGAGTTATTCTGAGCATTTTCAGCACTCAGAACAGTTTAGGATCGATGACCGAGCATTTCGAGCATTTATTTGAATTTTTCATATTTTTGGGAAATCACGGTAATCAGCCGATGTAACTGTAAAAGTTAAATTTATTTTTGGTGAGGAATGGATATTTTTTCCATATTCGAAGGTTCGAACATGTGGATTCTCACATAATGAGATGATAATTAAACATATTTGAAATAATAATAATAATAATAATAATAATAATAATAATAATCCACTAATAATAATAATAATAATAATTTTCATAATTTTTCTAAATAATTCTTGGATATTATATTTTATAATAATCATATGTATTGAGAAAGAGCCTATGAAGTAGTTTAAACATTTCTAGTCTGGAACAGGAGATTTTCCGAAGGAGAGTGGTTAGCGCAAGCCCGCATTCAACCAACATTTCAGTTCTGGTTGAACAGTTGATATTTGCTATGAGCAAAGTATATGTTTCATATAACACGGAGAGGCATGAAACGGGAAGCAAATGATATTTGTATCAAATAGGATATTGTTGTATTTATATAAAATCATGACGTAAATACACTTCGAAAGTGAAATGAAGCTTTTCATAAGTATGGTAAATTCACGGGTTGAACTGAATGGTAAAATAAAATAAACTTGTTAGTTTATTAATCTTCCAGTGTTGATAACAAGCAGAGGCTTGATTTATTGTATAAATTTTGGGAAGATAATTTATGTGTGTGGAGTAGTTGAAATGCCATTCCCAGGTGCGCATGTTTAAGTCGCAGGAATGAAGGTTTTTTCGAGCATCAATCAAATAGCAGGTTCGATGGCTCAGGTTTATAGTAGGAGTATTGGAGCCACACATTTCGTCGGATGAATGACCCGAAGGTTATTTCTTTGAAACCATCAGTTCTTATTTCAACCTTGTTTACGAATTCCATTTAAGACTTTGATTTTGCTAGAACCCGGATTTGTCATGATAGTAGTTTATTCTTCTTCTTTGCCGTTGTTGTCGTAATATTGTGTTCTTACACAAATAGTAGAATGGGCCACTGCCAATTAAAAATAATTCTTTAACCACGAATAATTTGAAGGATATTTTCAATCCTAGTGCCATGAACTAAATGAATTCATTATAAAACTACAATTCTAATTTCCGCATTCTGTCGAAGAATTGCAAGTTGTGAAAGTTGCTAAAAATGGCCATGAATATAAATATTTTATAATAATGATTCCAAGTGGAAAATCTAATAGTTGAATGGTTCAACCATTTATTGATCAAGTTAATGATTCAGAAATCATGTATTTTGTTTGGAACTTGAAGTTCATAATCGAGTCACTTCTCGAATGTTTAATGTCAGAAGAACAATTAATTGTTGTTGTGCTTCGCACAGTTCTTCGATGCTATGCTCAAGGTCAAATACTTTTCAGATGTTGTTAATATATATAAATAATTTGTGTTGCTACGATGATAATAATATTTTCAACGATATATTTTTGAAACTGGAAAACAAGTGAAAGTTTAAGAAATTCTATAAACATTTATTCTACGAGTGTTAATATCATGTAAATAGTCAAACAGTGATCTACGTTATTTCCAGTATGGACAATTCATTTTGAAACTGGAATTAAATGTTAATAATTTTGGAACACAGTCCACAGGACTAACAATCGGACTTGTGTTTCCAAAAAGATTGTCAAATGTGTTTGGAAGATTTCTGTATATTGTGTGTAAATAAGAGTGTGGATCGCCACACGTGGAGTGATGCTGCTTTGAGCATTCTTGCAGTCAGATTTTAACTTTAAATAAACTGAGATAATTTTACCAGATGTGTTTCACCCAATTAAATCTCCTTCTATCCTTATTGTTGCATTGAGCCAAAAATCAGTAAAGCATTTTTATAAATTTGATGTCGTTTTTGCGATTTGCTTTAACCCATCTGGCGCTCCGGGATATTTTGATTCTCGTGCTGACTGATTATTGGTAAAATGCATGTGTGGTCGTGCGGACTCCGGTCTAAACGGGCACATAAAATAAGATAGAGAGAGAAATGGCTTCGAACGTGGGTCCCGATTTAGACATGGTCAATCGCATGCCGATTTGAAATTGTGATAATTTTTATAGAAATATTTTGGGAGTTGAGAGATGTCTGGTTTGGATGAATAAATTAGTAGGAAACCCAATTAGTGGGGAAAATTAAAAATTTAACTGGTTAATAATTAGAATGGGTTTGATTATTTTTGATAATGGCTTAACCATTAGGGCGTCAAGTAAATTCAGTAGTAAACGTTCGATGACTGGATATACACATTATTAGAATCCAGGTGGAGGATATTTGAGAACTTGCATATTTTTTTTTTCTTGTGATATTATCGTAAATGTAATTCGTAAAAGTAGAGACTTTTGTTTTTCCATCACGTCGACATTAGGACAAATCTCATTTTATTATAGTGTTCCAATTAGCTATTCATATTTCTTGTTCTAGTTATAAGCTTGTGTTTGCCACTGTTGTATACCCCTAAGTTTTGAATAATAATTGAAATTATGGAAAAAATGATGAGGATGATGAGGAGTTTGGAGGAGAGTTCAAAAGAGGCTGGACTGCGCGTAGCAGCCATTATGAAAGAAAATACTGAGGCTTTGGAAAAGAAACTTAAAGAAAATTCTGATTCTTTAGAAAGTAGGCCTAGGTTAAAAGATAACTTGAAAGAAAGTTTAGATGAAAAACTTAAAGAAAATTCTGATTCTTTAGAAAATAAACTTAAAGAAAATTCTGATTCTTTAGAAAATAAACTTAAAGAAAATTCTGATTCTTTGGAAAATAAACTTAAAGAATGTTTGAATGATAAACTTAAAGAAAATTCTGATTCTTTAAAAAGTAATTTGAAAGAAAATTTGAATAGTAAATTTAATTCAATGGAAAGTAAATTTAAAGAGAATTCTGAAATTTTGAAAATGACACTTGAAAGTAAAATGAATAAATTATGCGATAAAACACATGAGCTCGAAACTTCATTAGCTACTAACGCTAGTTTAATGGACGATAAATTTCGCGATGCCGATCTTCGATCCCAAAACTTAGCTGATAGGATAGAACATGGTCTTAGGAAAGTTGGTGAAGACATGGTCAACCTGGAAGTCAGAGTGAAGAAGGAGAGTAACGAGATGGGAATTCTAGTTGTTCAACGTTTAACGGAACAATTCAAGGAACTTGTCATGGGAGAAATAAGAGAAGGTGTGATTAGTGAATTGCAAACTGAAATCAAGACCACAGTTGTCAATGAAATTAAAGACACACTCAAGCTGGAGAATCAAGAGGGAATCAAGGAGATTAGGGAATCTTTGTCATCCCATATTGAAGTAATTGCCAAGGATATCCAAGCAACTCAGAAGGACATATCAGATATGACAGGGTCATTGAAAAGTCATGAAGCTGTTATGAACCAGATATCCACTGATGTTAAAGAAAATTGTAAAGAGACTGAAGCAATCAAGAAGATGGCCGAAGAAAACCAGAAGGAACTTGAGGCTATGAAAACTCAAATAAAGGATGAGAAACAGTCTGATCATTTGTTGAAAATGCCGAATGTAAGGGGAAAGGAACAGATACAGATAAATCTAGGAGCAGCTAGAGAGACTGATAGACAGGATGAGGTCAGGACAATATTTCAATCCAACCCCATAACTGTATTTAAGAATATAGAAGATATGCCTTCTAAATTTTCAGGGCGAGATTCTGTAACACCCGTGGAATTTTTGAGAGAAGCAGGTGATTACCTGAAAGATTCTAAGATCCCTAAAGAAAGACAGATCCGAGTGATAGGGAAGTTCTTGGAAGGTCCTGCACTTTTGTGGTTTAGAGCATTTAGATCCACTCTAACCACTTTTGAGGAGTTTTCTCGTGGGCTATTGAAGAAGTTTTGGTCCCCGGAAACCCAACAGCAAGTTAGAGCAGAGTTATATTCGAAGAGATTCTCAACGTCACAACCTACTCGATACTCTACATATTTTTCTGGACAGCTGTCTAAACTCCAACATTTAGATCCGCCGATGCCAGATAACGAGTTGATTACTGCATTGATACGTCAATTTCCAGCAGACGTCCAGAGGACTTTGATCGCTGCTGACATCTATAATATGGAACAATTTGATGAAGTATTACAGAAGCTGGATCATACAAACGCTCAATTCTTCCATCAGAAGGGAGGAAAGAGTAACAACGCTGTGTATGCTGTTATGGCTGACAGTTATTCTCAGACACCTCGAGAGATTCGAGAGGAGCGAGAAGAGAAATCGCCGAGGGAAGATCCGAATAAGAGAGGATGGAACCGATACAGTAACTGATACAGTTACAAACCATATGCGAGACCGGATGGTGGTAATCGATACAACACTCGATGGAGAAGACCACGAGATACTCAAGGAAGGTATCAAGAAAGAAGATATTATGGTAGAAACAACTACAACAACAGAGGGAATGTAGATACTCGTCAGTCCAATGAAGAGTTTAACAAGGAGACGAGGAAAAATTTGGAAGCAAGACACCAAGATAACTTGCAATTTGTGGAGCAGAGGCCCAATAATCCAGGTCCATCGGGAACACAACAATCCCGGGGGAATGGTAATGAAAAAAAAAACTTCGAATTCACAGTAGAAGATAGAATTTTGAATACTTTCACTTCCAGAATTATTAAATGGCAAGCAGAGGATGATGATTTAATTCAACAGAATGACGAACGAAAAGAAATGGGTACCAGAATTAGAATGCCGATCATTTCATGCGAAGTATTCGGTATGCCTGTCGATACTTTGATCGATACTGGGGCTATGCTTTGTCTGGTGAGTGAGAAGCTTTATATTCTGTGGAAGCTCAAAGAGAATTTAGAGGAGATTCCAGTATCAGGAATTAAGATCCAAGGAATAATACCCAATAAAATATCTCTGTGTAAAACACAATTATACTTATGTATTAAGATTGGAGGACATGATTTTCGACATGTATTTGTTGTAATGAAGGACATGGCTTTTGACATGATATTGGGAGCAGATTTCATTCAGAAATATCAAGCAGTGATAGATATGAAGACAGAGACGATTAAAATCAAGAATACCGAAGAGATTAACTTCGAGGGAAAAGAAGAGGAAGACATCGAGGGAGATGCTCAATGGTCTCTGATTTTTCATGAAGCTGAAGGAAGAGAAGTCTACACTAAGAAGGAGTCCCCAGAGCTAGGGAAGATTTTGGAAGAGTATCAAGATATTTTTGACATTAAGCCTGGTGAAACTGAAGATTTTGAATATTGTGGAAGTAAACAATAATGGAAGCTATGAAGTAGACAATACACGAACTGGTAACATCGTGGGAACTTATAATGCATCGAATTTGAAGATCTATTATACAAGAACCAGATAATTTGATGTGTAGATAGGAAAAATAAAAATTTTTCAATTTTTATTTTTTGCTAGGTGTGGGGTGGATGTGCCCAACTCTAGGAATGGGTATTCCAAGTTTCAGACACCTAGATATCAAGGGAAAGGCTGTAGCCGCTTTTGAAAGTTCAGATATTTGAATATCGCGCTACATTGCTTCTCGAAGCTTTTCGAAGGAATTTACCGATAGTTGGATGGCAAATGACGTAGCGAGTCATAGCAGAGGTGGAGGCTATTTATTGATTAAATAGTTAACTATGGAGTAGAGACTTGAGACTGGGATCAGATTACTGGCACGGCCAAATGAAAGAGAATGCAATTAGTTTCAAGTAAATCGGACCAGGGAGTCAAGAGATATGAGAATTTCTAGATATCAGGCGATGACGCGTGACCCTGACCGTTTTGAATAAAAGCCAGCTGGGCGAGGCATGGTTAGCTGACTTCATCACAAGCACTTGCAGAGCAAGTTGCGTCTACGCTGAGCCAAGGCACATGGTTGCCGCATCTACGCAGAAGTTCTGTTCAAATCGTGATAGTCACGAGAAGTGCTGCGCAAACGAGTTGGAACTTAAGTAAGTTTCTGGTGAGGAGAATCACTGAGGTGATTGATTTCTACAGACATTGGTGGAAATATTTATATTTCCTAAAGGACATATGCTAGACTCTGTCTAGAAAATAGTATTTTGTCACAGTCCAATAGTAACTTAATACTTGGATGTTTAAATCCATTTGCAAGTCAGTTTTCATATTTTGTAACTAGTTGACCAGTTCGATCTGTCAGTACACTGAAGACTAGTCTATAACGGTGGCGTTCATTAGTTTACGCAAGGGAAACTGCAAGTTGTCTAGCGCATGGCAGATGGTGATTTTAATAAACCATGCCCAGGGAACGATCTTCAGAACAGCCGTTAATTGCTTAGACTGTCAACGTTTTTCTTGTACTGATGAGATTACAGTGAGTTATGTTACAACTGACACATTTAAGAAGAGATCGCTTAGATCTGACCCTATTTCAACAAACTGTTATGGCTTTGTTAGAAGCTCATATTAAAATGGAACCACAGTTTATTCAAACGTCGAAAGATACTACCACTATGTCTGACTAGACGATTTGTGGGTCTACAATGGCGGCCGATACAAGGATTATACGTGCTTGTCCGATAGGGCATGTTTACGGATAAATCTGGTACAGACCAGGTTTACTACACTTCAAGACCATCAAGAAATGTAAGCCACATTTGAATTATTTTATGCCTAGCTAATTGGAACAAACTATTTTTCTGCAGATGACCAACACATTTTTTTCGTCGTATTTAAAGCTTGTAATGATTTACGCAAGACTTATTAGAGTTATTCTGAGCATTTTCAGCACTCAGAACAGTTTAGGATCGATGACCGAGCATTTCGAGCATTTATTTGAATTTTTCATATTTTTGGGAAATCACGGTAATCAGCCGATGTAACTGTAAAAGTTAAATTTATTTTTGGTGAGGAATGGATATTTTTTCCATATTCGAAGGTTCGAACATGTGGATTCTCACATAATGAGATGATAATTAAACATATTTGAAATAATAATAATAATAATAATAATAATAATAATAATAATCCACTAATAATAATAATAATAATTTTCATAATTTTTCTAAATAATTCTTGGATATTATATTTTATAATAATCATATGTATTGAGAAAGAGCCTATGAAGTAGTTTAAACATTTCTAGTCTGGAACAGGAGATTTTCCGAAGGAGAGTGGTTAGCGCAAGCCCGCATTCAACCAACATTTCAGTTCTGGTTGAACAGTTGGTATTTGCTATGAGCAAAGTATATGTTTCATATAACACGGAGAGGCATGAAACGGGAAGCAAATGATATTTGTATCAAATAGGATATTGTTGTATTTATATAAAATCATGACGTAAATACACTTCGAAAGTGAAATGAAGCTTTTCATAAGTATGGTAAATTCACGGGTTGAACTGAATGGTAAAATAAAATAAACTTGTTAGTTTATTAATCTTCCAGTGTTGATAACAAGCAGAGGCTTGATTTATTGTATAAATTTTGGGAAGATAATTTATGTGTGTGGAGTAGTTGAAATGCCATTCCCAGGTGCGCATGTTTAAGTCGCAGGAATGAAGGTTTTTTCGAGCATCAATCAAATAGCAGGTTCGATGGCTCAGGTTTATAGTAGGAGTATTGGAGCCACACATTTCGTCGGATGAATGACCCGAAGGTTATTTCTTTGAAACCATCAGTTCTTATTTCAACCTTGTTTACGAATTCCATTTAAGACTTTGATTTTGCTAGAACCCGGATTTGTCATGATAGTAGTTTATTCTTCTTCTTTGCCGTTGTTGTCGTAATATTGTGTTCTTACACAAATAGTAGAATGGGCCACTGCCAATTAAAAATAATTCTTTAACCACGAATAATTTGAAGGATATTTTCAATCCTAGTGCCATGAACTAAATGAATTCATTATAAAACTACAATTCTAATTTCCGCATTCTGTCGAAGAATTGCAAGTTGTGAAAGTTGCTAAAAATGGCCATGAATATAAATATTTTATAATAATGATTCCAAGTGGAAAATCTAATAGTTGAATGGTTCAACCATTTATTGATCAAGTTAATGATTCAGAAATCATGTATTTTGTTTGGAACTTGAAGTTCATAATCGAGTCACTTCTCGAATGTTTAATGTCAGAAGAACAATTAATTGTTGTTGTGCTTCGCACAGTTCTTCGATGCTATGCTCAAGGTCAAATACTTTTCAGATGTTGTTAATATATATAAATAATTTGTGTTGCTACGATGATAATAATATTTTCAACGATATATTTTTGAAACTGGAAAACAAGTGAAAGTTTAAGAAATTCTATAAACATTTATTCTACGAGTGTTAATATCATGTAAATAGTCAAACAGTGATCTACGTTATTTCCAGTATGGACAATTCATTTTGAAACTGGAATTAAATGTTAATAATTTTGGAACACAGTCCACAGGACTAACAATCGGACTTGTGTTTCCAAAAAGATTGTCAAATGTGTTTGGAAGATTTCTGTATATTGTGTGTAAATAAGAGTGTGGATCGCCACACGTGGAGTGATGCTGCTTTGAGCATTCTTGCAGTCAGATTTTAACTTTAAATAAACTGAGATAATTTTACCAGATGTGTTTCACCCAATTAAATCTCCTTCTATCCTTATTGTTGCATTGAGCCAAAAATCAGTAAAGCATTTTTATAAATTTGATGTCGTTTTTGCGATTTGCTTTAACCCATCTGGCGCTCCGGGATATTTTGATTCTCGTGCTGACTGATTATTGGTAAAATGCATGTGTGGTCGTGCGGACTCCGGTCTAAACGGGCACAGTGCGTCAGCTGGATTTAGGTCGGTACTATTTAAGTCACCATTTATTGTGTCTTGCCAACGCTGCTTCGGTCGTCCTCTGGGGCGTAGGCCTTCAACCTCAAAATGAAGGACAGAGTTAGTAACAGTAGCAGGCGCTGCACGCAGGGCATGGCCATACCATCGGAGCCCTTTCTCTCTCATTTTGTTCATAATTGGGGCAACACCCATTTGCTCACGAATTGTGTCGTTTTTGACTTGGTCAATAAGGGAGATGCCCATTGTCCAACGGAGAATTCTCATTTCCATGGCGTGTAGATGACGTTCTGAAATTTTGTCGGATGGTTGGCATTCAATTCCATACAGCGCAGCTGGCCGTACCACTGTCCGATATATCTTGGATTTGAGACGAAGTGGCATTTTCTTGTCGCAAAGCACACCCGTGACCACCTTCCACCGCAATCAGGTTGCGTTTACCCTTGTTCTTACTTCATCATTGAAGCTGCCACAACTCTGCAGACAAGATTCAAGGTACCTGAGGCATTCTGACTAGATTTTCTCCAGCGACTTGAATGGTACCGTCGCTTGGATTAACTCCAGATTCTCCGTCTTTGTCACATTCAGACATAGACCGTACTGGGAGAGGCGGTTATTCCAGTATTCAACTTGACATTGGAGTTTTTCTCAGGTGACATCTGCAACCATTATATGATCTGCATACAGAAGGGTCCAAGGAACATTCCGTTGCAGGTCACGAGGGGTGTGTCCATCACAAGAACAAAAAGGGACGGTGATAGCAGGGCCGGATTTAGATTTTATGCGCTCCTAGGCCCGTGGGTTTTTGCCGCTCCCAGATATTTCCACAACCTTCAATGATTTTGCTATTTTTAACCTATCGTGTTTAATTACTCCACTCATCCACCTGAGCAGGGCCGGATTAGCCATATAGGATCGTATGGATTGGAAAATATATGGATACACCTCAAGAGAAAACACCTGGCAGATCTGGAAAGAGTAAAATCCATCTATCTCAAGAGAGCTTTGTGCCTTTCAAAGTACACGCCATCCCGTTTGGTTTACCTGCTAGCCTGAGAGCCATATTTTGTTGAAGACCTGAGACTGAACCTACTTCTGCCCGTTACACCTGGATATGAGACTCTACTGACAGAATTGAAAAGGAAGAGAGAAGACATATGGGACGACTTTTACGGCACTGACGCGATGCTTTCAAGTGAATGGACAAATGCATTGTACGATTTGCGTCATATAGTCACGAGATTTTCGGTGCATGGCTTTCACTTTAAAGTATGCACCAAGAAGAGATTTCATCAGCCGGACCAGCAGTGCATCTGTTTGCTATGTGGAGAACAGTGTGATAGGTATGACGTGATGTTGTGCAAACAAAGACGGGTCACACTTACAATGTTTTGTAGTGAAGACTAGGGCAATCTTTTTTTTGTCTTTTAATGTTAATTTATTAATTTGGCCATTGGCTGCAATAAAGTTCTTATTATATAGGAGAAGTAGCAAATGTTACGTGCCCCGCGTTTCTGGTCTTGTGACTGTGTGTTGGTCATTTTTGTCCGAAATTGTTTCATTGTCAAACTTCCAAATAACTATCAAATTTCCGAAACTGTATCATCGTTCAGGGTATGTTTATTTGACGTATTTTTATATTTACATACAGTTTACAGTGCATATTAGCAAGGTAGTCGTGTTATATTACTATCAGTCCGTCTTCTGACATGCCGGTTAATAACTGCAACGGAAAACGTTATTTTTAGACATTAAAGCGTGTAGGCCTACAAATTGAGCTAAGGAACATTGATGGGACATGATCGTTTGTGACCTCAACTTAAATGTGCATTGAAAGTAATTTACTTAGAAAACTTGGTTTAGTATTGTCTCTAAATTTGCTCACAATAAATCGACAAAAGGTTGCTTGTAAAAGGTGTGTCCCATTTTATCATCATACAAATCCTTGGGCCTCCTAGTAACATTTGCTACAGGCCCCCGCACCGGCTTAATACGACTCTGCACCTGAGCATTTTCCTTTCTTTTCCGTACTGGCCATGTTTCAGAGCCCTGCAGCAATGCTGGACTTACTACAGTTTTATATACTGATAAAATAAATTAATTATTATTATTATTATTATTATTATTATTATTATTATATTATCATTTAGACTTTCACAGCCCGTGTTACTATTCATAATGTTGAATTTTGGGCTTATGCCGTGTTTTGAAAATGAAAATCCACAGCCTGCTTCCAGTCTCCGACCGGGTCAGGAATGGAATGAATGAAGCCCCTATCTAGCGGCGAGGATATGAACTGTGCCGGCTGCCGAGGCCTGACGCACTCCTCTGGATGCCGTGTTTTATTGTATTAAAATTCGACGCGTTTCGAAAGAAACCATGTCTTTCTTCGTCAGGAATAATCTGGAATACGACAAATGATTGCTAAGAGAAAGCAACAAAGAACAATCACAGTGAATCCTAGCTACCTATTATCAGAACCCTGAGAAAGTAATACACTGCTGCTTTTCGTTGTCCCTTACATGGGGCTATAATGGCGTCCATCTTTGGGCACCTTCTATATGTTCTTTGTTGCTTTCTCTTAGCAATCATTTGTCGTATTCCAGATTATTCCTGATGAAGCAAGACATGGTTTATTTCGAAATGCGTCGAATTTTAATATAATAAAACACGGCATAAGCCCAAAATTCAACATTATGAATATTAATATTATAATTTCTGAGTCATTGACGAGCCACGCCTGGTGCAGTAAGTCTTATGTCAACTGTTGAAAAGTTGTTTTAGCTGAAGTATATCACTACAATATATCGGAATTTTCAATAATGCATCTCAAAGAGGAAACTACTGTATTTAATGGATATTTACCCTACTGAATATATTAAAAATACAAAACTGTTAACAGCTGATGTATGCTGAACAAATATGCCATTATTAATATACAGTAATACATGCTACCACTAACCTATTCTCGTATATTTGTTTAGTTTAAAACAACAGTGTAAAATGATTTCGCAATAACAAAGCGTTTTAGTTCAAAATACACTAGTCATGTAAACAAAGTGACGAGGCGTATGCGGGAACTAACGTCTATGTTACATTCTCTGTTACATGTTATGGTACATGTTTCACAAAACAAAGATCTAAGATGTTGACTGAATACGTATTTGTAAATAGTTCGAGCATATCTCAACAGATGGCTTTAGTATTCCGGAAATTGTGGAGAGAAATGCACATTAAGAATGGTTGGTCGGTTCCTAAGTTTAGGGTTGCGACAACGCGGTCATGTAGCCCCGTATACTTTGGGTGTGTGTAGAATCTGTCTGATAAACTGTATTAATTGTGATGACTGTATTAGTGTGTGTTATCTGTTTTTTTAAATTCAAGTAAGGCCTGCAGACTTTTGAATTTTTCAAATAGTTCCTACTTTTGCCACCAAACGCCACCGTCAACGACTACTTGTTCAGAACTTAGCTACCGGACGCCACCGCATTCGGCTCTTGGCAACGAACGTAGGAACCTAAGAGCGTTGTTTACATTTTTAACCTATACAATTTAGCTTCACACAGGTGTAATTAGTGGAAGGTTCTTTAACATGGCATAAATCTATGACATGGGACCGCCGCCTTTACTTCCCCTCCGAAGGAAGGCATACTGAGGGATATTTAACGTTCTTAAAAAATCCGACGACTTCGGCCGGATTTGAACCCGCGTTCTTAGGCATAGAAGCACTTTAAGAATAACGGAACAAAAGTCTATGTTATATCGCTTCCCGCTCGAACGCGGCAATAATGTGATATTTTTTTTTATTCGTCGTGTGGCCTCCTGAGAGTGCAGGTGTTTCCAGTCGACGCCCGTGGGCGACCTACGCCTTGGAATGAGAGATGAGATGAGTGGATGAACGTGGGCAAGGATGTGGAAGGAAGCGGCCGTGGCCTGTCAGAAGGTACCGTCCCAGCATTTGCCTGGAGTTGAAAATGGGGGAACCACGGAAAACCATTTCAAGGATGGCCGACGGTGGGGCTCGAGCCCAAGTCTACCGAGTCAGCAGAGAGGTTGGCCCCATAGCCAAACGCTGCGCTTTAGCGAGCATACCACTGTCGGTATGTTATGAAGTGAATGGATAAGATTGAACACATTCTAGTCAAGAGGATCAGCTGGGTGTTACTAAGCTTATTAGTGCAAATTATTGTGTTGAAACCGAAAATAAAAGCACTATCGTTGTATTTTGAAACTTAATAAGAATACCTTGACCAAGGCAAAATAACGAGTTCATTCGCGTTTCACATTTAAAGGAAAGTTATTTTCACGGAATATAACATTGTAAGTAGGTTCAAACAGTAATATTGAACTTAAATAACGCTATTCTATCCTGTTTGCCTCCATTATGTGATCCCGCGCTCTGTACAGTGTTGGTTTGCCGAACTAAAGTCTATGTTACGTCTTACCGCGTAGCCCCATCCCGCGGACAACAGTCACCTTTATTGCTGATTTTCTCAATAAGTAAGAAATGTAACATAGACGTTTGTTCCCGCTTTGGCTTCTCATGGTAAGCAATTGTACTACATTATTAGCCTATTTTCATTTATGAAAAAAAATAGGCTTATGAGATCACCTTTTGTCCGTGTGTCTGTCTGTGTGTGCGTGTGTGATGGTGTGTGTCCCCCCTAATAACTTCTAAACGGCTGGAGCGATATCAATGCAACTCGGTAATTTCATAGCACTATTCCGGCCGACCCCGACCGTGCCCTTCAAATTTTGTTACGTCTCACCAATCCAACATGGCGGCTGTGCGAAATATTTCACAAGCATTCAATATCCCCGAAACTATTACCGTTTCTCGCGATTTAACGAACCAAACGCAATGAAACTTGGTACAGTATATGTTTATACACATTGTAATGCACCGATATCTAACTTCGTTCAATTATTTACATAACCTCAAGATGGCGGCTGTGCGACATATTTCACTGGCATTCTATATCTCTAAAACTATTAGCGGTATCACCCTGAAATTTTGTACGGAGATAAAGGGCACTACTAGATGTTCATCTATAAGACTTTTAAAAACTGGTTAACTACAAAACGAATATGGCGGCCAAGCGAGGTTGAAGATTTTAAATAGACATTTCTCGCGATTTCATTATCCAAACGCAATGAAACTTAGTACAGGAAATGTTTAT
The DNA here is from genome assembly GCA_946902985.2 of Meconema thalassinum. Lineage (NCBI taxonomy): Eukaryota > Metazoa > Arthropoda > Insecta > Orthoptera > Tettigoniidae > Meconema > Meconema thalassinum. Next base: position 91,002,650 of record OX336399.1, read on the forward strand.
ACACAGCGTAATGCACTGGTATCTAATTTAGTTAAATTGTTTACATAACCTCAAGATAGCGGCTGTGCGAATTTTAAAATTAAGTTTTTATTTCTTGTGTCGTAATCATGCGATCGAATTGAAAGTTTGAATAATGAACCTACGCAATAATTTTCCTTTAATGGTACATGACTCTATGGCCTATACATATAACAATCCAACATGGCGATCATCCGAAATATTTAAATGGATCTCAATATGTACGAATCTATAACAGCAATCAAACTGAATTTTTTAATGTTCATAGGGGCTATGAACATATGTTCACCTATAGGACTTTCAATAACCTAGTGATCACAAATCCAACATGGCGGCGACGCGAAGTATAAATATTCACATGGTCGTTTCTCGCAATTTAACCGTCCGAGTGCAGTGACACTTGGTACAGTAAATCCTTATGCAAATGTTAATCCAATGGTATCTATTTGATTTCAATTATTTCCATAACCGCAAGATGGCAGATGTGCGAAATTTTAAAATCTCGTTTTTACTTCTTTTGTCCTAATCATGCGATTGAAGTTTGAATACTACACTTACACAATAATATTCATGTAACAGTACATAAGTCTAAGACCTTCATATATTAAAATCCCACATGGCGACCATCCGCAATATTTAGTCGGTTCTCAATATCTACGAATCTATTACAGCAATCAAACTGAAATTTAGTATGTTGTTAGAGGCAATTAACATAAGTAGGCTAGGATATATGAAAATAGGTTGTATAGTTCTTCACGGAAATACTTTTTTTTTGCTATCCTCACTTTAAAAATAATTCATTTAAATCACTCAGTTTATGAAAGTCAGTCTGTTGAGAAGAGGCGAATTTTGTTACTAACCAACGTCAGAGAACATTTAAAGTAATATTATTATTTTACTCTCGTATCGTAAACATACAAATGTACAGTTGCTATACATATAACAGTATATTTATATAGCACGTACCCAATACTGAGCCACATTCAAGCCGCTCGGAGTGGCTTGCAGGAGATCTTCCTCTGCACAAGATGAAGGGCACAGAGGGTAATGAAGCATGTGTTTGTGGTTTGTTCTTGTCCACATTCGCAAGTCAATAATAGACTGCTAATAATAATAATATCGTACAGCCTCGGGTTCCGGGTGTAAGCTTTGTAATTTGGCACCCAGAGGGTAGCTTGCATGTCGAATTTAGTTGTTCCTTGAATCACGTGTCACCTGTACTGAGGCCCCATCTCCTCTGATTGTGTCGGGATCTTCCAACTCCTGATCGTAACCTGTTCAGGGACTTCATACCAACCAGCTTTCGTTGTGTCCAAGTAGTAGTTCTTCCGCTTCTGATATCCAACCGCAGGGGTGATGGGCGTCTTCTTCCATAAATCCGGCCTTGCCTTCTCCGGTGAGACGGTAAGCATCTCAGATGTCCTCAGGAAGCTTAAGTCAATTGGCTTAATAGCGAAAGTGGCCATCCATAAACGCTTTGGTGACTTCTCTAAACAGTACGGTCTTCCTAAAGAAAGAAAGAAAGAAAGAAAGAAAGAAAGAATGACAGAAGAAAAGAACGAAAGAAATAAAGAAACTAGGAAAGAAAGAGATAAATTTAGTAAGAAAGTATGTACGACATAAAGTAAGAAAGTAAGTAAGACAGTATGTAGAATGTATGTAAGTAAGAACGTACGTAAGTAAGAAAGAAAGAAAGAAAGAAAGAAAGAAAGAAGGAAATTGAAGTGATACTTGAAGTTTTGATGCAGCAGAAAAGAGCAGAATAGGAGCTTTTGAAATGTGGTGTTACAGGAGAATGATGAAGTTCAGATGGGTAGATAGAGTAACAAACGAAGAGGTATTAAGACGACTGGGACAGGAGAGATGTTTCTGGCGACTGCTAATGAAGGGAAGTGATAGGTTGGTATGACACATTAATACCAAATTTAGTTATGGAAGGAAGGGTCGATGACAAGAATTGCAGAGGTAGAACAAGGTTAGAAAATGTAAAACAGATTCCCTTGGATGTACTGTAAGTTGTGATAGCTATGTAGAGATGAATCGATTAGCTCAGGACAGCGAGCCATGGAGTGCTGCATCAAAACTGTCAAGAGCCTGAAGACTCAAAGAACAACAAATGAGGTAGTGAAAGGGCCTATTTTAAGCACGTAATATGCACTGTAAGGCCACGATCAAATTGCGTCAGAAGAGAAACAACATGCAACTGCTTGGAATGTGGAGGACAATAACTTCCGTTTCATTATGGTTTGAACGTTTTATAGGCAATTGTTTCAGCTCCCTCCCATTTGTGAATCAAGAGTTACAATAGAAAGGAGACAGGTATGACCCAGCCTGACTGGCGGTACATTGTCCATTATAAGATATCTACAATATTGGTAGAGCAGTGGCGGATGCAGAAGAGGTAGGCTATAAGGGGTGTGAACATACTTCCTACCCGCAGTTCAGAAAACTATTACTAGTTCTACTTGACTACTGTCGACCAAAATATTAAGTGCACTCGAGTTTGAAGGTTGTTTGTGAAGTAACCAATAGATCTACATAAAATCCAATAACATCATCATTTTCGTCGTTCTATTGTACGTTAGTTCATATAGGTTTGGAATTTTAGCCTACTTTTCACATTTTGCAAAAATGAGGAAAAAGTAGACTTATGAGATCGGGCAAATGTGTGTCTGTCTGTCTGTCTGTCTGGCTGTGTGTGTGTCCCCCCCCCTATCAACTCCTAAACGGCTGCAGCAATCGAAACAAAATTTGGTAGGAGTAAAGATCTATACCTGAATATCTCACGTCCATAATTGAAAATGATGTCAGTGCTACCAACTGCTGAAAAATCGCAATTGAAATTTGAGGTCCATGCTGTATATGTTGGAAGGTATGAATGGGAGCTATTTCAAAATTGGCACACATATAGATAATAATATTGCAGTTATATTTTCAGGAGGCCATACATGTCAGTGTTGCCAAAATGATTATAAGCCTGTTGATAGGCCCAAATTTTAAATGCATATAACTTCTACACTATCAATTGGATTTCAACCAAATTTCGTATGTGCTATCTGTACATAAACATATATTACTGAGCGTATTCTGAGGATCCAGCAGGGCTACCAACTGTTAAAAAATTCTCTCAATTTTTTAAATCCAAATACCCATATATCAGAAAGTATGCAAGCCGACAGCTTTAAACTATGCACACGTATAGTACCTGACATTCTATATTAATGTGCAGTAACTTATATACGTCAGTGCTACCAACATGATTCTAAGCCTACTGAGAGGTCCAACTTAAAATACATGTAACTTCTATACTATCCTTTGGATTTCAACTAAATTTTGTGTGTGCTATGTGTACCATAACAGATATGACTATGCCGATTCTTAAGAGTAACCAGGGCTGCCAACTGTTAATAAATACTGTTTCTATTTTTGTTACCCTAATATCAATATATCAGAAAGTATGCAAGCCAACAGCTCTAAACTTTGCACACGTATAGTACCTGGCATTCCAGATTAATTTGGAGTAACTAATATAGGCCTACGCCAGTGCTCCCAACATGATTTTAAGCCTGCTGATAGGTCCAATTTTAAAATGCATGAAACTTCTATACTAACTAATGGATTTCATTCAAAATTGACACAACAATAGATCATATTATTTCAGATTATTTCTGACCAATACATGTATGTCATTGTTGCCAACATGATTTTACGCGCGCTGTTAGATCCAATGTTTAACTGCATGTAACCTCCATGCTATCCATTGGACTTCAACCACATTTTGTATTCTGTACCTTAAGAGTTGGAACTAAGAATATATTCAGTCACCAGGGCTGCCAACTGTAGTTCTCTATTAGGCTACGTTATGCCACGTATACAGTATTTCGAACTAATTAGAAATTTCAATATTACCAATTTAATTTCGTCATTATTCTAGATAGATCCATAATATAGATTAATCATTAGCATGATTCTTAAATTTTAAGAAAAGTAGGCTCTTTAGTTCGTCACGGAACTTCTTGTTAATTTATATGTTAGTATTTTTTATCGCAGTTGGAACACAAAAAGTGCCCATTTTTAAACGTGTTTCAACCATGAGTCAAATTTAAGAATTATTATCTCAAAAACCCGTCATCAGAGCGAATCCAAATTTTAACACAATGTACATTGGAATGTTCTACAACTGGTTTAATTTCAAAATACAGTTGTTATCATCTTTTCAAGGTAACTTTTTCTCGGCTCAGGGTGGTTGGAAAATGTAGTTCTTGGTCACGTTGTAATCCTTATACCTCAGAAGGTTATGACTGTGAAATACGTAAATTAATTCAATTATATCGGTTTGTATTTGTGCGGGAAAATAAGGCATGGTTTCGCAGCTAGCCGATACGGCGAAAGCTGTACAGCGTTGCCGAGATGGAGCCCATCATTAGGGCTCACTTCCGAGTGAGGCGTGCCATGACGCGTGATGGGCTCCATCTCAGCAACGCTGTACAGCTGTCGCCGTATCGGCTAGCTGCGGAACCATTCCTTATTTTCCCGTACAAATACAAAGCGATATAAAATAAGTGAATTAATTTACGTATTTCACAGTCATACAGCATAACCTTTTGATGTATAAGGATTACAACGGGACCAATAACTACATTTTTCAACCACTCCGATCCAAGAAAAAGTTACCTTACAAAAATGATAACAACTTTGTTTCTTGGACACACAAAATATTGAAATTAATAAACCAGTTATAAAACATTCCAATGTATGATGTGTTAAAATTTGGATTCTTTCTGATGACGGGTATTTGAGAAGATAATTATTAAATGTGACGCATGGTTGAAACACGCTTAAAAATGGACACGTTTTGTGTTCCAACTGCGATAAAAAAAATATTAAAATATAAATTAAAAATTCCAAACCTACATGAACTAATGTAGCCTACAATACAACGACGAAAATTATGATGTTATTGTATTTTATGTAGGTCAATTGTTTTACGGTACTTTGTTAGTAAATACTATATTATTATTATTATTATTATTATTATTATTATTATTATTATTATTATTATTATTATTATTATTATTATTATTATTATTATTTGTATTATACTGTTTTAATTTCACACCTAGTTATTTTCATTAGTCTTATTTAGTTCCTGTTTTAATTTAACTTAGTATATATACTAATATAATAAAGCTGAAGAGTTTGTTTGTTTGTTTGTTTGTTTGTGCGTTTAAACGCACTCATCTCTGGAACTACTAGTCGATTTCGAAAAAATATGTTTGTATATGATAGCCAGATTCAAGAGGAATAGTTTAGGGTATGTAGCACTAGGCTACACCTCTTAGGTAACCTTAAAGATTGATTTATGTTCAGTAAGTCGGAAGAACAAGCGCTCCCGCACAGGTTCAATAATATCTAAGTCTATTGTTGACCGGCAATGCGGGCTGCATCACGTCGCCCCTACCGGTGTTCTGGTACAGAATTGTGAGCTGCTTATAAATTGCAGTCACGGGGAGTAATTAGTGCAGAAAGATTTCTTAGGCCCCTTAAAACAGTTATCATCATGACAATAGTATGCCTCTGTATAAGGGCGATGGTGTTGGTGCAGTATACTGAGGTTATCAGCTGCAATAAGTGTTGGTGCTTTCCGATCCTTATCCTTGAGCGCTCCAGTTCTGTAGTAGTATTCATTATCATCCATAAAACAAATAAATCCACGGAAGAAGCCGGGCACAACTGCTAGTAACATGCTGTGTATTCTATATGCCACTGTAATTGGGAAGAAAATCTTGCTGTGCGCAAATAAATAAATAAATACATAAATAAATAAATAAATGTGTAGTAGTATGTCTACCCCTTATTATTCCCGTTTTCGAACGGGGTCGGGGATGAGATGCGATGGAAGTCTTTGTGGCGATGGTTTTTACGGCCGGATGCCCTTCCTGACGCCAACGTCATGAGAGGAGTTAATGAGAGATGAAATGAAAGATGGTGAATGAAACTGGGCAAGGATGGGGAAGGAAGCGGCCGTGGCCTGTCAGAAGGTACCGTCCCAGCATTTGCCTGGTGTTGAAAATGGGGAAACCACGGAAAACCATTTCAAGGACGGCCGACGGTGGGGCTCGAACCCACGCGTCTACCGAGTCAGCAGAGAGCTTGGCCCCATGACCTAATGCTGCGCTTTAGCCAGCATAGCCACTACTGTCGGTAAATAAATAAATAAATAAATAAATAAATAAACAAATAAATAAAATATACTAATGTAGGAAATTTATTTTGTTAATATTATAGACTTTTATATCATTTTCATTCATTATTATGAGATGATTGAATATTTTAGTGTCTAATTGTTAGCGCCACTCATTAAGAAAAAGCCACAACACAGCAAGGTGAGAGATTGGACTGTATAATTATTAATTTAATTGTTTTCAATATGAAATGAAAATCCACAGCCTGCTTCCAGTCTCCGACCGGGTCAGGAATGGATTGAATGAAGCCCCCATCTAGCAGCAAGGATATGAAGTCTGCCGGCTGCCGAAGCCTGTCGCACTCCTCTGGGGCAATGAATAAATGAATGACAGAGGAAATGAAGTGATAGTGGAGAGTGTTGCTGGAATGAAATTATGACAGGGAAAACCGGAGTACCCGGAGAAAAACCTGTCTGCCTCCGTTGTGTCCAGCACAGATCTCACATGGAGTGACCGGGATTTGAATCACGGACTCAGCGGCGAGAGGCCGGCGTGCTACCGCCTAAGCCACGGAGGCTCCAATTGCTTTCAATATACGAATTGTAATTATTATTAGCATCTACCGAAGAGCCTCCGTGGCTTAGGCGGCAGCACGCCGGCCTCTCACCGCTGAGTCCGTGGTTCAAATCCCGGTCACTCCATGTGAGATCTGTGCTGGACAAAACGGAGGCAGACAGGTTTTTCTCCGGGTACTCCGGTTTTCCCTGTCAAAATTTCATTCCAGCAACACTCTCCACTATCATTTCATTTCATCTGTCATTCATTTAATCATTTCCCCAGAGGAGTGCGTCAGGCCTCGGCAGCCGGCACAGTCCATATCCTCGCCGCTAGATTGGGGCTTCATTCATTCCATTCCTGACCCGGTCGGAGACTGGAAGCAGGCTGTGGATTTTCATTTCATTAGCATCTACCGACAAGCATAAGCTTGGCAAGACCATAAATTGTGCACATTGGCTATTAACAAAGCGTAAAATACTATCTGCAACGTGGGGCAGTGACTTGGCTGTGGTCCGAGTTCGAAATTTAATTCTGGTTGTCTGCGTGGTTCAGCGGTAACGTTCTCGCTTGCTGGGTCCAAGGTTGCAGGTTCGTATCCTGGCGCAGCCAGTTGGCATTTGAGGGTGCGCAAATGCGAGGGAGCCGTGTCAGTAGATTTACTGGCACGTTAAGGATCCCCTTCGGAGTAAAATTCCGGCACCCTGGCGTCTTAAAAGCCAGAGTAGTTAAAAGGGACGTAAATCACATAACATTATTATTAAATTTAATTCTGGTCTGAGGGTTGGAACGGGCTACACTCAGCCTCGTGAGGCAAATCTGAGAAGAGGTGGGATCGATCTACACCTCCAGCCATCCTGCAAATGCCGTGATGGTTCGTACTTGAGGGCACAGCCACCTCCTTCCCAATCCTCACCTCAATTGCAAATACACACACTAATACAGTCATCACAATAACACAGTTTATCAGACGAAAATTCCACCAACAGCGGTAGCTACGCTCGCTAACGCGCAGCGCAAACTCGGTAGACGTGGGTTTGAGCCTCACAATCGGCCATCCTTGAAATAGTTTTCTGTGGTTTTCCCATTTTCAATTCCAGGTAAATGCTGGGACAGTACCTTCTGACAGTCCACGGCCGATTCCTTCCACATCCTTCCCCAGTTTCATTCAGCTTCATTCATTTAATCTCTCATTAACTCCTCTCATGAGGTTGGCGTCAGGAAGGGCATTGGGCCGTAAAAACCACCCGCACATAGACTTTCATCGCATCTCATCCCCGACCCCATTGGAGACGGGAATAATAAGGGGCAGACATACATCAGACAAAATTCCGTACACACCCAAGTAGCCTACACGGGGCTAAATAACAAAGATGCCCAAGCCCCTCAAATAAAGCAACAACAACAGAGCCATCCCTGAGCTTCTATGCCCAAGATCGTGGCTTTAAACCCGGCCGAAGTCTTCGGATAATTTTTAAGAACGTTAAAAATCCCTCATTGTGCCTTCCTTTGGAGGGGAAAAAGGCCGGCGGTCCAATGTCATAGATTTATGGCATGAAAAAGAACCTTCCACTAACTACACTTGTGGAAGCTAAAATTTGTTGGTTAGTTAGGTAACGCTATATTAGTTCCAACCTTCCCCGCCAGGTGCTGACTGCGATGGCATTAAGTAGCCACGTCCACAGCTAGGTGTCTTGGACGGTATCATTTGGTAGCAAAAGTTGGAACTACTTGAAAAAATTAATCGTCTGCAGTCCTCCTACCTGAATCACAGATAACACACACTAATACAGCCATCACAATTAACACAGGTTATCAGACAAATTCTACACACACCCAATGTACACGGAGCTACATGACCGCGTTGTCGCAGCCCCTATACTAAGGGACCAACCATGTATAATAGAATTGCTTTCACACATTCAATATGAATGAATCATCTACTGTAGCTGTTGATTATCGTCATGGATGTGGGTCACGTTTTTCTGCCTCTCCTCCCACTTTAATAAGGGTAGTGTAAAGGTAGCGGGGTCACGCTTGGCGTACAGACACACTCTTTATGCTCCGCATTTCTTGTGTGACAAAGCGTGACAGCATCACGGCATCTCGGGTTGCCATGGTAACACAACTTGCAGTGGGCTCACTAACTCGTATCTCTGTCATACAACAGAGCGAGTGTACAGTTCATATTTTTGCTGAATTTCCTGTATAAATATAGGAACAGGTGTTGCGTACATCCGCTCGCTATAGCTAGGTCAATGACTCGGTGTGTTTTACTTGAATGTTATTGCTCGTGTCTGACGTATTTTAGTTGTTAGCGAGCAACAGATCTACAATGTACTCCCCAGGGGCCCACGGCTAGTGGGACGTGGGTTGGCGACCACGGGACCCCAGCTGAGTTCGGCATTGCTCCCACTTACTTTTGCCGGGCTCCTCTCTGACATCTTTCCTATCGACCACCCTTGGTCAACTCTTGTTCTTTTCCGACCCCGACGGTATTAGGGTATCCGAGGCCTAGGGAGTCTGTTACTTTCCCGCCTTAATTGGCCCTTACCGGGTGAGTTAGCCGTGGTCGTTACGGCATGACTGCTGGCAGTCGCTCACATCCGGGAGGCGAGGAGGTTCGAATCCCCCCGCCGGCAACCTTGAAGATGGTCTTCTGTGGTTTCCCAACTTCCTTCCAGGCAAATGCCGGGGTTGGTCCCTAACTATAGGCCACAGCCGCTACCTTCCAACTCCTCGTCCTTACCTTCCAACTTTCCTCCCCAACGGTACTTGTAGCTCATCCATTGGGTGTCCGTCTCGAAGCAGCTACAAAACTGGCGAGCCGAACTTGTCCTCGGACACTCCCGGCACTAAAAGCCATACGCTAAAAAAATAAAAATAAAAAAAGGCCCTTGTCTCAACTTTCCTGATCCCTCATTCCTCGAGGGGTCAGACCTCTTCTGTTCTCTTCCTATCTCTTGCCTTCTACTCAAGACCCTCAAGGAGGCAGGGTGTCTATCCCTACCACTTATGGTGCACCCTGAATAGTGCTACACCCTCAAGGGCTCGCGGCTGGTGAGTTCGGGAGTTGGCAACCCCGAGGGATTCCTGAGCTGGGTCGGTTTTTCCCCCTTTTTTCCAGTGCCTCTGGGGCGGACCCTCTCCTCTTTCCCTTTCCTATCTGCCTTTGCTGACTCTCCTTGCTTCCAAGTCCCTCAATCCGCATTTTTCGAGGGTTGAGGACATTTCTTTTCCTCCTGTCCATTGTTTGGTTTATTCTTTATTTGTTTACCATTTCTTCTTCTAGTTTATATGACAGTAATTAGTATTAGTTATAGTTTTCATTACATTTTCATCTCATCTTTCACTATCACCCAAACCATTAGGGGCCGATAACCTAGATGTTAGGCCCCTTCTATCAACAATTATCATCATCATCATCATCATCTACAATGTAAATTCTTGATTGCCAAGACAAAGATGGAATGTTAGAAACGAGTGTAGACCTCGGAAATTCATGCAAATACATGTTTTAATTTATTGGGCACGTTTAAGTTGTGGTATAGTAAAAATATGAACTGTACACTCGCTCTGTCACCTCAGTATTTGAATGGAGATTGTTGGAAGATATGAAAACGTAAATGCAGTTATAATGATGATAGAGATATGCTCTCGCGGACTTTTTTGTAGAACTTTTCATGCTGAACAATTCTTACACTCATAGTATATAGATATGTTTCACGGTTTGCCCAGCGTAAGCTTAAAATGCCATGTGTTTTCATTCGATTTTTTCACTGAAATCGTTACTGCTCGGATTCCTTTGGCCATAATTACATTATTTTGTACAGAAATCTTCCTAGAATTATCCTTTACAGAATGGTGAAAACCGCATCAAAATCCATCCAGAGGTTCACCCGTGACATCCAAAAACGACAATAGCGACACTCGAGCGCAGCAGAATATAGATAAAACTATATCATCACCTTTCACTGTAACACGTTTTCACGAACGTCACTGTGTTCCAACACCGGGTGAGTTAGCCATGGTCGTTACGGCATGACTGCTGGCAGTCGCTCACATCCGGGAGGCGAGGAGGTTCGAATCCCCCCGCCGGCAGCCTTGAAGATGGCCTTGTGTGGTTTCCCATCTTCCTTCCAGGCAAATGCCGGGGTTGGTCCCTAACTATAAGCCACAGCCGCTGCCTTCCAACTCCTCGTCCTTACATTCCAACTTCCCTCCCCAACGGTACTTGTAGCTCACCCATTGGGTGTCCGTCTCGAAGCAGCTACAAAACTGGCGAGCCGAACATGTCCTCGGACACTCCCGGCACTAAAAGCCATACGCTATAAAAAAAACTGTATTCCAACAATTTATTTGACGTTGCCACATCAAAAGGGAAAATATTGGATTGGTTGAAGTGTTGGACAGGACACGATTCAACACTAAAATTACTAGTGTGGAGAATCCCCCCAAAAGAAGACTCACACTTTCAGTGGAAGAAAGATTGAGGAGTCAAAGATTGAAAAATCTCTGTCAGGAAGCTAAGCGGCAGGGAAAACACCTTTAAGACGAAGACCTAAATAATTGTTTGAAATCCCGGATGTGAGCGACTACCTGCAGCCAGTGTACATTGACTCAAAGACTTGTTCTTTTTTGAATTCTTTGTTTATTCCGTAATTTTTGTTTGTTATTATAATTAGTTTTATGTATTTTTTTGTTTTATTAATTTTTAGCCTACTTTTCACATTTTGCAAAAATGAGGAAAAAGTAGTCTTATGAGATCGGGCAAATGTGTGTCTGTCTGTCTGTCTGTCTGTCTGTCTGTCTGTCTGTCCTTCTGTCTGTCTGTCTGTCTGGCTGGCTGTGTGTGTGTCCCCCCCTATCAACTCCTAAACGGCTGCAGCAATCAAAACCAAATTTAGTATGAGTAAAGATGTGCACCGGAATAGCTCACGTCCATATTTGAAAATGATGTCAGTGCTACCAACTGCTGAAAAAACGCACTAGAAATTTGAGCTCCATGTTGGATATCCTGCAAGGTATGCATAGGAGCTATTCCAAAATTGGCACACATGTAGATAATACTATTTCAGTTTAATTTCCAGGAGGCCAACCATGACAGTGTTGCCAAAATTATTTTAAGCCTTCTGATAGGTCCAATGTTTAAATGCATATTAACTTCTACACTATCAACTGGATTTCAACCAAATTTTATATGTAATATCTGTACATAAACAGATATGACTGAGCGTATACTTAAGAGCCACCAGGGCTGCCAACTGTTAATAATTGCTCTCTCTATTTTTTTTTATCCAAATACCAATATATCAGAATATGTGCAAGCCGACAGCTTTAAACTATGCACACGTATAGTACCTGACATGTTTGATTAATTTTAGAGTAACTTATATACGTCAGTTCTACCAACATGATTCTAAGCCTGCTGATAGGGCCAATTTTTAAATACATGTAACTTCTATACTATCAGTAGGATTTCATCCAAATTTCGCATGTGCTATGTGTAACATATCAGATATGACTATAAGTATTCTTCAGTGCAATCAGGGCTGCCAACTGTTAATAAATGCTGTCTATAATTTTTTTACCCTAATATCAATATATCAGAAATTATGCAAGCCAACAGCTCTATACTTTGCACACGTATAGCACCTGACATTCTAGATTAATTTGGAGTAATTAATACAAGGCAGTGCTGACAACATGATTCTATGCCTGCTGATATGTCCAATTTTAAAATACATGTAACTTCTATACTAAAAAATGGATTTCATCCAAAATTGGCACAACAAGATATCATAATATTTCAGATTATTTCTGACCAGCACACGCATGGTATTGTTGGCAACATGCTTTTACGCGTGCTGATAGATCCAGTGTCTAACTGCAAGTAACGTCCATTGGACTTCAACCAAATTTTGTATTCTGTACCTTAAGAGATGGAACTAAGAATATATTCAGTCACCAGGGCTGCCAACTGTAGTGCTCTATTAGGCTACATTATACCAGGTATATTTTGAACTAATTAGATATTTCGATATTACCAACTTAATTTCGTCATTATTCTAGATAGGTTCATATTCTGTAGAATAATCATTGGCATGAAAAGTAGGCTGTATAGTTCTTAACGGAACTTCTTGTTTATTTGTTGATATTTAGATATCCATCTCTAAATTATTAATTTCATTCCAAATTTGTATACTTTAATCTGTGTTAAGAGGGTCGAGCCTCCGTGGCTTAGGCGGCAGCACGCCGGCCTCTCACCGCTGGGTCCGTGGTTCAAATCCCGGTCACTCCATGTGAGATCTGTGCTGGACAAAACGGAGGCAGGCAGGTTTTTCTCCGGGTACTCCGGTTTTCCCTGCCACAATTTCATTCCAGCAACACTCTCCACTATCATTTCATTTCATCTGTCATTCATTTAATCATTGCCCCAGAGGAGTGCGACAGGCTTCGGCAGCCGGCACACTTCATATCCTCGCCGCTAGATGGGGGCTTCATTCATTCCATTCCTGACCCGGTCGGAGACTGGAAGCAGGCTGTGGATTTTCATTTTCATTTTCAATCTGTGTTAAGGGGGGCAGATGGTCTCGTAGTTCCACCCCTTGAAACCTCAATAACTAACTAAATCTTTTTTAAATTGCATAATTTTAACAACAATATAGTGCTGAGGAAAGAATTCATTATGAAAATTAATAATTGTAAGACAAAAATACTGGAATGCAGCCGAAATAAATCAGAAACCTCTTTGGACCTGAAATTGGCAGGTGAAAAACTAAAGGAACTAGGAGACTCCTGTTAGTTAGGAAGCAAACTAACCAGTGATGGACGAAGCAAAGAGGATATAAAAAGTAGGTTAGCTCAGGCAAGGAAAGCATTTCTACAGAAAAGGAATCTGTTGACATCGAATATAGATTTAGCTATCAGGAAGTCATTTTTGAAGGCCTTCTATGGAAGTGAAACTTGGACTATTGGTGCAGCAGAAAAGAGCAGAATTGAAGCGTTTGAAATGTGGTGTTACAGGAGAATGATGAAGATCAAATGGGTAGATAGGGTTACAAACGAAGAGGTATTGACTAGTGTGAGAGGAGAGATGTTTCTGGCGACTGCTAATAAAGAAAAGAGATAGGTTGGTAGGACACATACTAAGATACCCAGAAATAGCAAGCTTAGTCATGGAAGGAAGGGTCGAGGACAAGAATTGTAGGGGTAGACCATGGTTAGAATATGTTAAACAGATTGCCTCGGATGTAAGGTGTGGTAGCTATGTAGAGATGAATCGATTAGCTCAGGACAGGGATGCATGGAAAGCTGCATCAAACCAGTCAAAAGACTGAAGACTCAAACAACAACATAATGAACATTTCCATCGGGAAAAATTAAACTAAAGTAAAATTTGAAAAACGAACGTTTTTTGTTGTTGTCGTGCGGCCTCCTGAGAGGCCGAGTGCAGGTCTTTCTAGTCGACGCCCGTGCCGGGTTGAGAGATGGAATTATGAAGATGAATGAAACTGGGCAAGGATGGCGAAGGAAGTGGCTGTGACCTGTCAGAAGGTAACGTTCCAGCATTTGCCTGGTGTTGAAAATGAAAAACCACGGAAAACCATTTCAGGGATGGCCGACGGTGGGGCTCGAATCCACGCGTCTACCGAGTCAGCAGAGAGCTAGGCCCCATAACCTGCCTTTTAGCGAGCGTAGCCACTGCTGTCAGTCGTATTGAAATATAACATTGAGGATTTCAGGATTTTATGTTGAAAAATTCCGTTAAAAGGGAAAATGTTATATCCGTAAAAAGAATAGCGAGAAATTGGAATCAATGTTTCGTACGAATTTTAGAACATGTCATCACCATGGTATACCTTTTCTTCCAGTTTAGCTTGCCACGGTGGGTGAGTGGTTAACGTGTCGAACTACCAACCCCAAGCTTGCAGGTTCGCTCCTGGCCGTGGTATGTGATTTTTGAAAGGCGACAAAAATCACGACACGCATGTCATACGTTGTTGGCATGTTAAAGAATCAATTTGAATTCAGTATGCCGTGTTCGTAATGGAATAATTGATTTCGGGATTTTCCGCCATCACATAGTTCCTTCATTCTCTGCTAGAAAGCGCTCCAAGGATCGACGAAATTTTATGCAAGCTGCCCTCTGGGTGTCAAATAATCAAGCTTTCACCCGTCACCCGAGGCCATACGATATTATTATTATTATTCCATTTTAAGCACTAGCATCCATTATGTTCTCCATATCTCTTAGCCCTTGCTGCTAACGCAACCTCTTTCTTAATGAGATTTTTCTACCGTCTAATAGAAATAAAAATTTTCTTATGGGGGGGGGGGGGGGGGTTACTAATAGGTTACCGGGTGAGTTAGCCGTGGTCGTTACTGCTTCGCTGCAGGCAGTCGCTCACATCCGTGGGGCGAGGAGGTTCGAATCCCCCCGCCGGCAATCTTGAAGATGGTCTTCAGTGGTTTCCCATCTTCCTTCTGGCATGAAAAAGAACCTTCCACTAACTACACTTGTCCGAAGCCAAAATTTGTAGCTTAGATTATTTGATAACGCTATATTAGTTCCAACGGTCGCCGCCAGATCTTGGCTGCGATGGCATCTAGTAGCCAAGTGTGTCGTGGATGGTAGCATTTGGTGGCAAAAGTAGAAACTACTTCAAAAATTGATCGTCTGCATTCCTTACCTGAATCACAGATAACGAACACTAATACAGCCATCACAATTAACACCGGTTATCAGACAAATTCTATACACACCCTAAGTACACGGGGCTACATGACCGCGTTGTTGCAGCCCCTAAACTAAGGAACTAACCAACTAACTTCCATCCACCAAATGCCGGTGTTGATCTCTAACTATAGGCCAACCTTCCAATTCCTCGTCCTTACATTCACACTTTCCTCACCAGACAACACCCCACACGTGACGGAACTTGTAGCTCACCCCATGGGTGTCCGCATAGAAGCAGCTACGAACTCTGGCGAGCCGAACAAGTCCTCGGACACTCCCGGCAGCTGAAGTTGTCGGATTATTAAGAGGGTTTAAATCCTTCAGTATGCCTTCCTTCGGAGGGAAAGCAAAGCCGGTGGGCCCATGTCATTAGATGATAAAGAACCTACCACTACAATTGGCAGTGTGTAGCTAAATGTGCATGTTATTTGGTGAGATACACTCTATAAAGTTCCATCGTTCGCCGCTGGGTGTCAGTGACAGGGGTAGTCCAAGTTGGAACTACTTGAAATTGAAATTTCATTCATCTTCATTTCATCTCTCATTAACTCCTCTCATGAGGTTGGTGTCAGGAAGGTCATCCGGCCGTAGAAACCATCAACCACGTTGAATTCCATTACATTTCATCCATTACCCGGTTGGAAACGGGATAAATAAGGGGTAGACATAGCTCATCAATGTATCCTTGATGCTTTAAGCCGTTCTCTGTGCAATAAGCCAGGCCTCCACTTAAAGGGTCAGTTGTGTAATACCAGCAGCTTGTTGCCTTGGCAACACAAATTAATCCTCTCTAGTGAACACTGTTTGGAGCAGAGTTTCTCTACACCAGGTACTTTTACATGGACTTGATATAAATTCTTTTGTATTTTCTATAGAATGAATGTAGAGAATAATACTTTACACACAAAGAAAAAGGAGGATTGAGGATATTAACGTTCGTTTATAATGAATGCTTGTTCCGCTTCTATTTAGGGCGATATAATGGCGAGGTAATATTGACTTTAAATTATACAGCAGGGAAAGTGGACTAACACAATAGACAAAGCGGATTAAAATATGAATTAATATCTCAGAACAACGCTTCGACTGAGAGATAAATATACTGTGTAGGTTCATTGTCGGAAATATCGTGTTTTAAAACACGGTAGGGGTTCAAGAGAGAAGTAAGAGGGGCTAACTATTCATTTAAAAATAAACCGAGGAAAGGACAAGTTAAAGTGATACAGGTAGTTGGTTGGTTCTTAAGTTTAGGGGCTGCAACAACGCGGTCATGTAGCCCCGTGTACTTTGGGTGTGTGTAGAATCTGTCTGATAACCGGTGTTAATTTTGATGACTGTATTTGTGTGTGTATTTTTTTTAAATTCAAGTAAGGACTGCAACTTTGAATTTTTCAAATAGTTCCTACTTTTGCCGCCAAACGCCACCGTCAACGACTACTAGGCCTAGTTCAGAAATTAGCTAATAGACGTCACCGCAGTCGGCTCTTGGCAACGAACGTAGCAACTTAAGAGCGTTGCTTACGTTCTTAACCTATACAATTTAGTTTCACACAGTTGTAATTAGTGGAAAGTTCTTTAACATGCCTTAAATCTATGACATGGGACCGCCGGCTTTACTTCCCCTCCGAAGGAAGGCATACTTAGGGATTTTTAACGCTCTTAAAAAATCCGACGACTTCGGCCCTATACAATTTAGCTTCACACAGGTGTAATTAGTGGAAGGTTCTTTAACATGTCATAAATCTATGACATGGGACCACCGGCTTTACTTCCCCTCCGAAGGAGTGAAACAGATGGTTGTTGTTGTTGTTGTTAATTCGCTTTAGGGGCTGGTGCGATGGGCTCCCACCAGGGACGCAAGCATAGAGGGGGCAGTAAAATGTCAATAAAATCATGTTATGTTTATGTTCGATAAGTCTTGTGGATTATTCTCGTATCTCCGGCACTAACATCTTAGGTTTTAAGTAGGAGCCGGATTTTTAGTTTATAAAAATTGTCATTTTAGGTTTTCAAACAGATAAAATAGATTTTTCGTTTTTTTTAATAGGTAGAATAGTTTTTTTTGTTTAAAGTGTAGCGAAGGTTGACATAAACTGCGCAAAGCTTAAAATTAATGCCTAATTGTCAGTAGAAAATCTCATTGCTACGAGAGTGTAAATATATTACATAATGATAAGTCTTACATCAAATTATCACCGAGTACTTCTCCTTTTTAGGCAATATTTGCTCCCCATAAATATGTTAATCATATATATTATTTAAGTAGTATAGATCCCTCCTGCAGCGCTAACAAGCGACCGATCGTGACTAATGAGCATTCAAATGAGAGAGGATAGACATTAGTAGTGACGAATTGCACTCTAATTTTATAAATATATATAATTTCTTTAAAAAATGACTTTTAAAAAATATACGAAGTGTGCGATTTTCAGATACTGTTGCTGTAGGAAAATACGCTCCATAATTGCCGTCCACTTCACATTTTGGCCGCTGTGACTTCTGTTTCATGTCATTTTAACATTATGAGGTCTTTCCTTTAAAATTTGGCATGGATTTCAGGAACAGTAAATCAAAGGAATAAGTACTCAAATCGTATAATTTCATAAATATCGAATAACCGCTGAGTGTTACAGCTAAGCTGTCAATCAATGGACTCAGCAAACAAATGCCATTGGCAGTGACGAATTGCATTCTATTTTCATAAATATCAATTTTTGTAAAAAGTGTGCGATTTGCAAATACTGCTGCTGTAGGAAAATACGCGACATCATTGCTGTTCAGTTCGCATTTTGGCCGTAGGGACGCCGGGGAAAGTGTGGTTTATGAACATGTGAGATTTCTCGCACGGGTCCGCTAGTTATCCAAATTCAATACAACCAGGCGTGTCAAACGTGATTTTTGCACTCCATTCCGTTTAATTAACTTTATTTATTTAGAATATATGGAACTTGGAAACAATGTTAGATTTTATCCCCACTTTCTTGACAGTAAATAACCAAACATTAAGATATAAGCTGACAAGTGATGAAAGTATTTGAATTTTCTGACAGGTAGGATTTCTCTCAATCTACTAGAGCTAGGAATAAACACTTTCTTGTGGTTTATTTTTAAAAACTATGGACTAAAAATTCTAATATACTGTCTTACATGGAGCAAAACTGCAATTAGCTATTTTTAGGAACTCGGATATTATTTAGTTCTTTTTGAGGTACGAATTCATGAATGATATATACATTAAATTATTTTGAGTGTGATTCGGAAAAGTATTAAAAGTATTTATATATATATATAAGTTAGGGAAAAAAAGGTAAAAACCTAAGAATCCGGTCCCTCGATAACACTCGCGATTTAAGGAACAATATTATTAATCTCTCGCATGGAAGCATTTTGATTGACAACATTAATATAACTTAATTGGATATTACAAAATGAGGGGTCTAGACGCAAAACTCACATTCTCCACTTTTGTTCGAAATTGAGTTAGCAAGGCATTGTTATTTTTCGTTCCAAACTACACACGACTATCTTACTGCTGAAAAGCCAAACTCACAATATTCAGTGGTTTTCAAATGAAACACTCAATTTAGATGCAAAACTAACATTCTCCACACTGTTTAGTTGCAAAGAGCACATTCTCCCTGTTGGCCAATCACAAGACAGCTTCTGGTCATTTGACTTTCTACAGCTGCAAGCCATTATTATTATTGTCTGTTCAACTCGTGACCACTACATAATAAATAAATAATATAGGCTAAGTGTATTTCAACAATGCAATTGGTTTCATTTGTCTAAATTTTTCACAAACTTGGCCAACTTGTCTATTGTTTTGTCTGAAGTAATTAATTTTGTTTAGTGTCAAAAGTACGAATAACATTCTCCAACTTGTTCAGACACAAAACTCACAGTCTCCAATGTTTGGATACAAAAGTCACATTCTCCAAAATTAAATTCTACTTTCCAGTTAAATTAATATAAATAATGAAACATAGTTTATACAAGAAGGTGTAAGTATAGCCTGCAAAAAAGCAAAGTCCCTCACATTTCGTCGGGTCAGGATTGCCTTAGTTAAGAGAAAAATCCAGTAGATGGCAGCATTAGTGAGGGACGATAAGAAACAAATAATTTCGTCAAGTCGAGTTTCAGTCGGTAGATTCCAACCTCCATGACTTGTAATATGGCGCGCTAGTACGTTCGAAATAGGCCTACTGTATTTCTGAGAGGGAGATATTTTTTAAAGATTTATTGCAGCCAATTGGAATTGGCCATAGAAGGTACAGTACATGGTGTACTGTAGTTAATATTATTAATTTGTACGTATTTACAGTGTTATGAATCGTCTAGATTCAAACCCCTCTATGGCAAGGTTTTCAAATTTTACAGTAGAAGGCAAAACATGTTACACTATGATATAATGCATTTATAAACACAAAACTTATGAAAACATTACATCATCCTAAACTGAATTGATTGGAACATAGTATACGTAAGTAGTGATAATATTGGGAACATAATAATTAATGCTAAAATCGTATAGGGGGATTTGCAACTAATTTTCTTACATGGTGGGTTTTGAAGTTAGTAATGGCGAACGTTGCAAAAGATAGTGGATTTTGTACCTAATCGAAAAAAGTAATGCTTTGCAGAACTTATAGTGCATGTGATGATCCTTTCAGTTTGCAAACAACTTTCACTATTATTTTAAGCACATAATTAGTAAAATTTTAACGTTTGCAATGAAAAAAATAGACAAAATTATAACTTCCAAATTTTTAATTTGGAAACAAAGTTTAAATATACAGAATTTCCTCTTCCAATGGTTCACACACTAAATCATCTTCCTGAGGATCAACCTGTGGACCTTGAAATATATAAAACCGGAGGATTTCTAACTCTTTCTACTGCGGTCCATAATGTTTCAATAGAAGTTTGTGGATGTCATTCACCTTTGCAGCACTTAAATTCCTTCCTGATGTCACAGTTGTAGGACGGATGTCGGAAGCCTTAAGTCCATGTTTAGTAATGTACTTTTTTACACCTATATTAACTCAGTAATTTGGTTCTCCTTGTAATTTAATGTTTTCTTTGGTCTTGAATAGTATAAACCTCTTGCACGAGTTAGCTCTGATTGACTCGATGAATCTCCTTTCAGCTTCTCTTTTTTCAGAATTCATTTTACTTCTTCTATCTCCACCTCTATATTCCACAGAAATTGTACCACGAGAAATGTATGATCTTTTCAGTACACCCTGTACTCTGTCTTTCTTCAGACCTAGGCATTTTAAAAACGTGTCTCTGCAAACAGTATGTGATAACTGTAGGTTACAGTTCTCCTTGTTCCTTTGGTTTTCTTTGTTTTGACCACAGTACAATGTTTGAGAATGAAATAATCCTATTGAATTTTATTTCGAGAACTGTAATATACTTCATGGAATTTCTTCATGTAATGCATTCGTACCTGAGTGCACTTGAGCTTTGTCGAACTGTGCTCACATGTTGGCGGCTCGGGAAGACCGTTGGCAGAATACGTTTCTCTCTTATTTACGTTTCGCATCCAAGTTTCTGGCTGCTTAATTCGTTTCCTTGACTCATGAGGTGCCACTTTAGAAGCATACTGATTGCGGTCTGACATTATATACAGAAAAAAACTCACTCACAAACTCACTTTAAAATCCTCCACTTTAGTCTTGTTATCAACACTAAGCCAGCATTGCAGATGAACAAGATGTCCATTATTGGCTCTAATCGCTCTCGTCACAAACCTCGTGACTACTTTCATGCTCGCTCATTGGCTAGCTAACTATAGCGGCTTTTGAACCTAGGTGTGTATATTAATAGTGGGTTTTGAACCTCACTCCAATTTTGTAACTTGTGAAACTAGTGGAAGATGGTGGATTTTGCTCCTAAGAGTACTCAATTCACATGCGCATGGGAAAAACGAACCGGGATGTGCAATAAACTCAATATCGAAAAAACGTTGCCATAGAGGGTTTTGAATCTAGACGATTAGCCAATTGGCCATAGAAGGTACAGTACATGGTGTAGTTAATATTATTAATTAGTACGTATTTACAGTGTTAGTGTATTCAACAATACTCCTTATCCGTTTGTTGCATGATGTTATGTGGTATTTGTCACATGGATTATTGCACAGCGAACATATGCATTCTTTGTTCGGTTCGTGGTATTAAATATTTCTGCAGATCTTATGATGGAAGCCATGGATGGCGAGTCTTATTACAACATGTCTCATCTCCTGATTCTCGATTGTCCATCATTGCTTCTTTTGCGTAGAATTCGAATGGGATTTCCTGCCGCTTCTGATGTCTTATCTCGAGCAGTTTCTTAATTTTATTTATTTATTTATTTATTTCGTATGGCAAAACAAGGATACATTATAAATACATATATCTTCCAATTTTATATACATTATTTACAGATCAATGATACACATTCAAAACTTAATGTCCAGACTTTTCAGCCAGTCCACTGTTTCCGTAGAGGCACTATGTAATTCTTGGGCAGATCCATTGAATTTTCTCTTTGGGCAGTCCATAACAATGTGCTGGATGGTCTGAGGCACATTACCACAGTCGCAGAATGGGTCTTCAGATTTTCCCCACTTATGAAGCCAGAATTTACACCTTCCATGATTTGTCCTGATTCTGTTTAGAGATGTCCATTCCCTTCTCTACAAGGATCATGGATTAAACCCAGGTGGTCGGGATTTGAAGAGGACCATTCTTCATGCCAGATCTCATCAGCATCAAAATGTGTTTCCAGGAGCTTCTCACCTAGCTTCCATGATGGGTTTCTAGACTTTAATCTCTTCGGTTTCTGAGGGTTGCAGTCCTGATGTAAGGGCAGTTGAGGATTACTGCGGCAATTCTGCCATTCTCTTACAAGAGCTAGTTCTCTTCGTATGTGAGGGGGATGGATGTTGGATAAGACGGGTAACCATTTTAGAGGTGTCGATTTGATGGTGCCTGATATTGTCCTCATGGTATCATTCAGTTGGGTATCAACTTTTGAAGTGTGTGCACTGTTAAGCCACACAGGGCAGCAGTATTCTGCAACTGGGTAGACTAAGGCAAGAGCTGATGTCCGTAGTACTGCCGCGTTTGCTCCCCGACCTGTTCCACTGAACTTGTGAAATATGTTGTTCCTTGTTTTTATCTTGGCTGCAGTGTTAGAGAGATGTTGCTTGTATGCAAGTTTCCGGTCCATTGTGACACCTAGATACTTTGGATAGAGGTTATACTTAAGTTGTTGGCCTTTGAATTCGACTTGAGGTACATAGCTGGCTTTTTGGTTGTCTAGATGGAAGCAGCTTACTTCAGTTTTGTTCAGGTTAGGTTTAAGTCGCCATGTACCGGTACGGAAATATTTGTTCAGGTTATGGAGATCCTTTGTGAGTGTAGTTTCTGCTGTTTTGAAGTCACTATATTGGGCAGTCAGAGCTATGTCATCTGCATATATGGATTTCATGGAAGTAGTTTCTGGAAGATCTGCAGTATAGATGCTGAACAGTAGCGGAGCAAGAACTGATCCTTGAGGTAAACCATCGTTTAGTGCATAAGGCTTACTCTTACTTCCATTTAATTGCACTTCAAACACTCTATTGCATAGCATGTTGTTGAGCAGTGTAGCAAGAATCTTACAGGGAATGATCTTCAAGAGTTTCAAAATCATTCCTTGTCGCCACACTGTGTCATAAGCTGATGTCAAGTCCACAAAAACAGCGATGGTCTTCTTCTTGTCCTGAAATCCGTTCTCAATGTGGCTGGTGAGTGCCAAAACCTGGTCGTAGCAGCTTCGATTAGGTCGGAATCCTGCTTGTTCAGCTGGTATGTGTTGGAAGGCTGTGGCTGAGATTCTGTTGTAAATCATTCTTTCCATTAACTTATAGCAAATACTTAAGAGTGCTATTGGTCGATAATCTTCAGGACTATCTCCACTTTTTCCGGGCTTTAGGATGGCAACTATTTTAGTTCTCTTAAGCAGGGATGGAAGCTTACAACCTCTTAGGATGTCATTAAAGAACATAACTAACCAGTAGCTTGCCACGGTGGGTGAGTGGATAGCGTGTCGGTCTACTAACCCCAAGATTGCAGGTTCGCCCCTGACCGTGGTAAGTGATTTTTGAAAGGCGGCAAAAGTACGATACGCATGTCATACGTTGTTGGCATGTCAAAGATCCCATTTGAATTCAGTAGGCCGAGTTCATAATGGCAAAATTAATCTCGGGAGTTTCCGCCAGCACAAATTTCCTCATTTCTCTACTAGAAAGCGCTATTGTGTTCAAGGAGATTAGATATCTAACATCTAACCTCCTTGACTTTCATAGTCAAGGAACTACGAAATTCGACATGCAAGCTACCCTCTGGGTGTCAAATAGCAAAGCTTGCACCAGGCACCCGAGGCCATACGATATTATTATTATTATTATTACTAACCAGTGTAGAGTTCTAGGTCCACAATGTTTCAGAAACTCTGGATATATTCCATCCACTCCTGCTGCTTTGCCTGGTTTTACTTCTTTTAGAGCTGTTGAGTTTTCTTCAGTTGTGAATACTCCTGAGAACTGGGAGATTGATTCAGTCGAGGATAGCCTGGTTTTTAGCTCTTTCTTGAGTTTTTTGGATTAATTTTTATTGACATCTGTTATCTTGGATAGCTTGACGATTCTTTTGGCTACATCTATTGGAGATACCTCTGAGCTCTTATTAATATATTTAGGAGTACAACTTCCAAGTTTTCTAAGAAGAGTCCATGCTTTTCTGCTTGAGTGTTGAAAATTCATGTTTGCTGTCATTGAGTTCCATTTATCTTTTCTGGCAGAATATGGACAGTGCAATAGTTCATCATCGACTTCTGTTCTGTTGCTGAGTTGGTATTCTTCGTAAAGTTTATCACATCTTCTATTCCATCCCGGGATATATTCTTTTCTACATCCTCTGGGAATGTGTTTCTTTGCTATGGAGCATATTAAACCAACAAGTCGTTTATAGTTGTCCAGTTTGGATAGGATCCACTGGATATTGTGATTCATCTCATTAGTAAACACTTCCCAGTTTGCTTTTTCAAAATTCCAGCGGGGTACAGGTGTTGATCTTATTATTGGAACTTCAATGCCAATTTTTTTGAAGAATTGGTCTACGCTGACTTCGAGGAAAATTGTTCCGTACTTTCCTGCTGCACTGTAAAGGTCTTCCATGCTCGTCCCTTGAAACAAAACAGAGATCTGGGCGTGGTGTATTTCTTCCATCTTCCTGAGTGAAAGGAGCCTCTCACTTTTGCATCGTACACAAGGAAGACGTCTTCTGTTTCAGACCATTCTAACACACCAAGACCATCTGTATTAGTATCTCCATACCCCCAGGACGTACTCCTTCTGTTGAAATCTCCCATGATGACTGTTGGATGATTTACATTCTTGATGGCTTCATTACACCAAGGTTGAGATGGTGGTTTATAAATATTTACTATTTCCAATTCTGTAACTTTAATGCTGGTGGTGAAAATGTTATCAGAGCTGTTGTCTAGAATTTCTACTTGCTTAATATTATTTCGAATGTGCGTAGAGATGCCGTAGTTTTTATGGAAGGTATCTGCAGCAAGATTGAATCCTGGTAGTTTACATCTGGAGTGAAGTTGTATTTCATTCTCACAATGTGTTTCTTGAAGCAGTACGACATCTACGTGCTTGTCGTTAAGCACTTTTAAGAGGTAGTCACTTTTGAATCGGCTTATACCCTCAACATTCAGTTGTAGGATCTTCAAAGTGGACCCTATATCCTTTGTTTGGTTCTGAAAAGAACCGTTTTGATTGGGATAACGTTCCGTCATTATTTCCGAAGTTCTTTTAATGTATCCTATATTTGCTAGGATATCCATTAAGCAGAGCTTAAGGTCCAGCAGCCAATTCCGTTCCTAACTTAGCACCACCCGGGAGACACGTGTAGGGTAATTTAAGGTTGTACCTACGGATGTAGGTTGGCACAGGCTAGAGTAAAATGTGGCTTTGCACCGAGGTCTCAGTCTCACTCATGGCTGTGATTATATGGAAGCTACTGAGGTATGGGTGGTGCTTAGTAATGACATCCAGGGCACAGTCAATGCCTGTGGATGCTGTGAAAGGTTCTACTCATAGGGTTAGTACTGCTGTTCTGACTCAGTGAGGAAAGCAATGGCAAACTACCTCACTCCTCATCTTGCCTCAATATAGCGCTGCCTTGGGTTTTTGTGGGTATATACCCACATAACCTAACGGCGGTGCTTTTTGAGGATCCAACCAGCCTTCGGGCTGACTACCTAACAGACAGACCTACGGATGTGAAGCAACGCCTGTCTCCCAGTTTTTTAATGTCCTTGGTAGTTGGCCGTTGTAGACTTAATCTGAGATCTAGATGTAGTACACTTCTTTTGTTAAGACATATGCCAGTCTGGACGGGGACGTTCGCCCAATTCCTAGCACCCTTTTGAGGTTGGAAGCTTTTCTTTTTTCTATTCTGGTCAGGTCTGTCGTGGTTAGCTTTACCCATATCAGCTCGAGAGGAGAGTCATTCCTGTTTGTAGCGATAGGTTGGAAATGTTCTTCAAGTCGTACATTCCTCCAATGGCCGCTGCTACTCGTTTCTTTTTATTATACATTGATATTATAATTATGTTTTTCAGTTTCTTTCTTTTAAAATAATCATTCATTTATTTCTAAACCCCACAAAAAGTCTAGTGTTTTGTTTCCCTTGTATTCTTCTTCTTCTTTCGTTTCACCCTCTTTGGGGCACGTTGAATCAATCATTTCACTGTGTGTTGTTCTCCCTTAGTACCCAGTATCTCTTCATTCGTTATGATCATCTTATCCTCTCTTCTTTCGAGATGATGGGTTTGGATTTCAGTGTAGATTTTTCTTGAAACCTTATATTTTTGTCTTAAGTCATTATTTTAGCTTTTCGATTCAGTAGTGAATTTTCTGTAATTTTCAATTCTACTGGGTCTTTTTCAGTGTCTTTAAACCATGTGGGTTTTGTTTTGCGGTTACGGAAGAAATAAAAGATTTATCATCTAGGCTTACAGATTTGAGCCGCGTCGTGTATCGATAATTGTTTCCCGACGTTTCGGCTGTCATTGCAGCAGCCTTAATCATGGGTGGGTACGAATTGGTGTCCGTACTCAAACTGGCTGCTCTAATGATAGCTTTAACGTCGGGAAACAATCTAGGTACATAACGCGGCTCCATCCTGTAAGCCGAGATGATTAACTACACACCGGTCACGTAAGCCTACGATCTTAATCAAAGATTTGTTGGTTAATCTATAGAGTTCATTCTGGGTTGATGACCGTAACAATTTATCCTCCTTTTTCAAAATCCGAGAGTTTATCAATTTTCTTGTAGAGAGTCTCATTGTGCGGCTTCGGTGGCGTAGTTGGTAGCATGCTGAGCTTCTATGCCCAAGATCGCGAGTTCAAACCTGGCCGAGGCCGTCGGATTTTTTAAGAGCGTTAAAAATCCCTCAGTATGCCTTCCTTCGGAGGGGAAGTAAAGCCGGCGGTACCATGTCATAGATTTATGGCATGTTAAAGAACTTTCCACTAATTACACCTGTGCGAAGCTAAATTGTATAGGTTAGGAATGTAAACAACGCTCTTAGATTCCTACGTTCGTTGCCAAGAGCCGACTGCGGTGGCGTCTAGTAGCTAAGTTCTGAACTAGGCCTAGTAGTCGTTGACAGTGGCGTTTGGCGGCAAAAGTAGGAACTATTTGAAAAATTCTAAGTTGCAGTCCTTACTTGAATTAGAAAACAGATAAGACACACTAATACAGCCATCACAATTAACACCGGTTATCATACAGATTCTACACACACCCAAAGTACACGGGGCTACATGACCGCGTTGTCGCAGCCCCTAAACTGAAGAACCAACCAACCAACCAACCAACCAGAGTCTCATTGTGATGTCTATTATCTTATTATCCTGAAATGTTGGTCCTATGATCTTTCATAAAACTTTTCTGTCCTTTAATTCAAGTTTCTCCACCTGGCCTTTGAAATTCATAGGGTTTCTGCTGCATACATTGCTTCATGGTTTAAGCAGTGTATAATGTTTTATTTTGAACCCACATGAAAGGATCTCATGTTGTATGAATCTTTTGTTAGTTGGAAGGACATTTCAAGTTCATTTTTCCTGAATTCCATTGCTTTGCATTCCCCAGCTTTCCAAATAATCCATTCTCCGAGATATTTAAACTCTTTTATTTCAATCTTTTGTCTTGAACTTTGAGATATTTGTACTTTCTTCTTCCTATTCTTTCCTCGATTGTGGCCATCTTTGGACCGCGTAAAATAACCCATTGCATTCACTGTCTCTTATTTCCTTTATTCTTTCTTGCCTTCCAGTAGTTCTTCATTACTTCACTTTGTCTCCTTCTTCTCTCTTCCGTCCAGATGTTAACCTGCTTCTTCTTTTCCTTCTTCTTGAAACCATTGAAATTTTTAAATCATATTTATGAATAGTGGTCTGTCCTGAATAATATATATTGTTACTTCCATCTCTTCCATATCCCTTTTTATACTTTGTACCCATTGATTACCATTCTTGCTTTTGTACTCATGACTGAGAATATGTTTTGTGAGTCTTGTGTTATTCATCCTCATTACGTGTCCTAAGAAATTAACCCACCTTTTCCTGATCGAATCATAGATTTTTTCAATTTCTTTATTTTTGTCGAGGTCGTCATTTTTAGCCTACTTTCGATTTTTGCAAAAAATGAAAGTAGACTTATGAGATCAACACAGGGAGAAAAAAGTGTGTCTGTCTGTGTGTGTGTATGTGTGTGTGTGAGTCTGTGTGTGTGTGTGTATGTGTGTGTGTGAGTCTGTGTGTGTGTGTGTCTGTGTGTGTGTGAGTGTGTGTACTCTGAATGTCTGTCCCCCCCTATCAATTCGAACACGGTGAATGCAAATTTAACGAAATTTGGTACAAAGGTAGCACTAGCAAAGGACACCTCAGTGTCATGTTTTATATCGCCGCCATCTTTACTAAAACTGAATGGCGGCCACTCAAACGTTCAAAACGTAAAATCAAATAACGACTAACCAAATCATCCGATCTCTACCAAATTTGGTAACAACATACCTTCGTATAGGATGCGTCTTGTGACCAAATTACAAGGTCGTCCGCCATACCATTTCAGGATGGCGGCCGTGCGAATTATGCAAACTTTATAATCCATATCATGGGACCCACCAGTTCCGATTATCGAGCCGAGAATCGTTTTAACTGTTCTAAAGGAAGAGGCACGTTCGAAATTAAAAGTTTATTTTGTAATACTATAGTGCAGACGTGATTTTAAAAAGCTGAACTGATTCAGTAATAAGACAAGATGGCAGCGGATATCTTGTGCCGGACTTATATTTCACTAATTTGAGTATTGCATGCAATATAGCGTACTGATAAAAAATAAATAAACTTTGTATGAAATGCTTTATATATAAATAATATACTCCAGTGATGAAATCGTTTAGTATAAATCATTATTTGCTAACAAGTTCTATCTAAGTCATTTTAAATAGAACGATATTCGTTGACACAATTAGCTCAGTGGTAGAGCGTTAGACTATCGCTCAAATGCCTATGGTTCAAACGCGATCAGAGCTAGGTTTTTTGCTTGAAATGTTATATGTTTATTGTTTTGTAATGACTCAGATGTTTTAAAATTAAGCGTTATATTGTGCACATTATGGTGTAAAATAGATATTTAATTAAAACATAATTCGCCAGCAGATTTACTCGGGACATCTAGCTGCCAAAAAGGTAACTTCCAGATTTTATTGAAAAGTTTCTTCTTCTGGCCGCTAGAATGCACTCGCTCTGTTAGGATTATATTGTTCGATATTTCACCAATAGATGTCACGACTAGTCTACGTGGGGATCCATTGATTACTATACCACTATCATTCTATGCGCATCGAATTTGAAGAATGACAAGATGATACTACGATACATTTTAACTTTTTATTTTAAAGGGTTTGTAACAGCCTATTTTGCGTTACTTGAAAATGTTATTAAGCGTTATATTGTGCACATTATGGTGTAAAATATATATTTAATTAAAACATAATTCGCCAGCAGATTTACTCGAGACATCTAGCTGCCAAAAAGGTAACTTCCAGATTTTATTGAAAAGTTTCTTCTTCTGGCCGCTAGAATGCACTCGCTCTGTTAGGATTATATTATCGAAAATATCCACATAGTTTGTATACACACGTCTCTGTAGGGTCATGGAAAGATTTGTTAATTCAATTAGGGTTGTGAAAGCCATGCACAACCAGACGTGTAAAGACATGCCTCAACTCAAAGTTGGATGTTGCCCACGGCAGGTCGTAATAATAATAATAATAATAATAATGTTATTGGTTTTACATCCCTTTTAACTACTGCTGATTTTAGAGACACCGGGGTGCCGGAATTTTGGCCTGAAGGGGATCTTTAACGTGCCAGTAAATGTACTGACACGGCTCCCTCGCATTTGTGCACCCTCAAATGCCAGCTGACTGCGCCAGGATACGAACCTGCAACCTAGGGCCCAGCAAGCGAGAACGTTACCGCCGAGCCACGCAGCCAGTCCGGTCGATTATGTCTCCAGATCCATAACATTCTTGAGATACTTCTTATCTTTCTTTCTTCAATGATGGTAGCAGTTTTTATCTAGATTGTGGCGTTTGGTAGAGGAAAATCGTTTCTATGGCCTTCAACAAAGAATAGTTCTATTATACTCTTTGATAATAACAACGAGTTATAACTATACTCATACATTTAGGAGAAAGTAGGCTATATGTTCTTTACTGAACATCTTGTTTCTGTATCTGAACTCTCCACTTTCTATTTTTAATGGTCCCAATATTTTTCTAAGAATCCTTCTTTCCTTTTTCTCTAACTCTTCTATTTCGCCTTTTTAAATGGAAAACAACATTTTGAAGCATAGAGACTTTCCGGTTAAGTTACCGTATTGTAATGTCGGATTTATTTTCTTCAAAACCACAACATAGTTCTGATATCATTGAAACATGGAATTAAATATGTGTCTTGGATTATTTATAGATAGTGACAGGAAATGGAAAAGCCAACGCATCAGCCACCTTGCAAGCAAAATAAGAAGAACAATCTTGTATCTTACAACCTAAAACATATTGTCAATTAAAAATTAATAAGAGACATCTACCATACTCTTGTTCAGTCAGCCGTATGCCATTCTTGGCCTGGGTAGGTGCCTATATAGAACGAAGGAAGGAAGCTTGCAGTTTTACGTGACCGTTAATCTCACGATCATGTGCCACGGGACCTCCTTTTTACGTGGAATCCGAACCACAGGACAAGGCATTTCACTTCAAAAATCTCACATGTACTGACCGGGAATCGAACCCGGTATACCTTGGTAAGAGGAAAAAAGCTTCACCGCTGTGCCACCACGCCTCATAGCCTATAAAAACGTACTGAAAAGAGTTCAGATAGTACAGAATAACATACTGATGATGATGATAATTGTTGTTTTAAGGGACCTAACAGGATTATATTCGACTATGAGACTCTATGCCCGGGCAAGGGTCTTCAACATTAAACGAAAACTCCGTGAAGGATGACTTAGTTGGTAACGGCACGTCACGCGAAGTAAAGAAGACTCGATGGCGAAGACGTTGTTGTTGTTGTTGTTGTTGATTAATTGATTTAGGTGCTTTGAGACATCGTGGTTATGTATCCCCGTCTACTTGTGTGTGTAATTTGTCTGATAACCCGTGTTATGGTAATGACTGTATTAGTTACGGTGTTTGAAGCCATTTTCAGTGTTACCTTAGTAAACAAAGGTTTGATGCTTTTCAGTCGGTCAACACGATTGTACCCAAATGAGATGGGTTATTCCCTAATCCTGAAAAAAAAAATACATGAGATTAATAAATACACCTGGATGACCAGTTTCGATCGTCAAGCGATCATCATGACATCCATTACACTTAGGCTATAAAATCGGTCTGAAAGTATGGGTGAAAATATTTACGATATATACACTTATTTAGTTGCAGTATTAGTTAAGATAATGCAACTCGTCAGTATTTGTTAATTGTAGTCTATGTAATGTTTTGTTAAGATGGTGGAAGTGGTGATTGACCTCCGGAATTTGCTTGTTTGGAGTGACTATGCGGTTGTTGTAAGGAGCCTCCGTGGCTTAGGCGGCAGCACGCCGGCCTCTCACCGCTGGGTCCGTGGTTCAAATCCCGGTCACTCCATGTGAGATCTGTGCTGGACAAAACAGAGGCAGACAGGTTTTTCTCCGGGTACTCCGGTTTTCCCTGTCAAAATTTCATTCCAGCAACACTCTCCACTATAATTTCATTTCATCTGTAATTCATTTAATCATTGCCCCAGAGGAGTGCGTCAGGCCTTGGCAGCCGGCACAGTTCATATCCTCGCCGCTAGATGGGGGCTTCATACATTCCATTCCTGACCCGGTCGGATACTGGAAGCAGGCTGTGGATTTTCATTTCATTTCATGTGGTTGTTGTAAATGGTCAATTCAGATTGTATTGTACAGGCTACTTATCCGGTTGAGTCTTTCGCGGTCCTGGTGAGAGCAGTTAACTTGGTTACTGTCTGCACTCGACTGAAGAGAAATTTCTGTGTGTGAGGGTTCCTTATCCCGTTAGGATGTTCCCCCTCTCGTATTCCTAAGTGCCGTGTGTTTCTCGTACAAATGGAACTGTAAGTTGCCAAGTCTGTATTTCGTGTGTATTTGTAAATCAGATGAGGATTTGGAAGAAGGTAGCCGTAGGCTTAAGTGAGGAACCATCCTGGTATTTGCCTGGAGTAAAAGTGGGGTTCAGGATGGTTAAGGTGGGAATCAAACCCTTCTCTTCTATGTTTTGCCTCACGAGGTTGAGTGTAGACTACCACGTTCCAGCACTTCACACGAAAATTAATTATTTTGCCAGAGCCGGGGGTCAAACCCGGACTTCCGAGTCGTCAGCCAAGAACGCTAGCCGCTAACCCACGACGAGGTGGTATGGGCACGTCGCGCGGAGTAGAGAAGACTCGGTGCGTCTGAACCCTGTTGACCGTCGATCCCGTGGATGAAACGGTGGATGGATAATATCAGGGGTTACATGTAGTATGCTAATGCCACTCCTGAAGATGCCTTGGATCGTCTAGAATGGCGACGGATGTGCCGACAAGTCGACCCTTTCATGGAGTGGGAATAACGCTAGGAATACGAAGACGAAATTAAAATATCCATATTAGCAGTGAAATCCTGACTGATAGATTTTCTTCCTTTTCAACTTTAGATATTGTTATTTGAAAGGGGAGGAACAGCAAGGTAATCTGCCCCTCTTTTCAACTTTCTCTAAGGTAAAGCGCCTTCGGTGGCGTAGTCGGTAGCATGCTGAGCTTCTATGCCCAAGATCGCGGCCAGCCATCGGATTTTTTAAGAGCGTTAAAATCCCTCAGTATGCCTTCGTTCGGAGGGGAAGTAAGGCCAGCGGTCCCATGTCATAGATTTATAGCACTGATAAAGAACCTTCCACTAATTACACCTGTGGGAAGCTACTGTAAATTATAGGTTAAGATTTGACTAACGCTCTTAGTTCCAACGTTCGTCGCCAGGAACCGACTGCGGTGGCCTCTAGTAACCAAGTTCAGAACTAGTTGGTCGTTGACAGTGGCGTTTGGTAGCAAATATTGGAACTACTTGAAACTCAAATGTATGCAGTCCTTACTTGATTAAAAAACAGATAGCACACACTAATACAGCCATCACAATAAACACCGGTTATCAGACAGATTCTACACACACCCAAAGTACATGGGGCTACATGACCGCGTTGTCGCAGCCCCTAAACTGAGGAACCAACCAACCATCGGAGGGGAAGTAAAGCCGGCGGGCTCATGTCATAGATTTATGGCATGATAAACAACCTACCACGACAATTGGTAGTGTGTAGCTAAATTTGTAGGTTATTTGGCTAGAAACGCTCTATCAAGTTCCCACGTTCGCCGCGGGTGTCAGAGACGTCTGGTAGCCAAAGTTGGAACTACTTGAAATTGAACTTGCCAAGTTTCATTCATTTCATCTCATCCATACGCGACGGTACTTGTAGCTCACCCCATGGGTGTCCGCATGGAAGCAGCTACAAACTCTGGCAAGCCGAACATATCTCGGACACTCCCGGGACTAAAAGCCATAAGCTTAATAAATCTCTATGGGGTTGCTCGTAATAAACCACGGCGGATGGTCACGAACTATGAATTGTTCTTTGGCTCGGCCTGGCACAGCGCGTTCACTCCATTGATGGTTGGTTGGTTCCGCAGTTTAGGGACTGCAACAACGCGGTCATGTAGCCCCGTGTACTTTGGGTGTGTATAGGATCTATCTGATAACCGGTGTTAATTGTGATGAGTGTATTAGTGTGTATATGTTTTCAATTCAAGTAAGGACTGCAGACATTGACATTTTTCAAGTAGTTTCTACTTTTGCCGCCAAACGCCACCGTGAACGACTACTGGTTCAGAACTTGGTTGCCAGATGCCACCGCAGTCTGCTCCTGGCGACGAACGTCGGAACCTAAGAGCGTTTGTCAAATGTTTAACCTATAATTTAGCTTCACACAGGTGTAATTAATTAGTGGAAGGTTCTTTAACATGCCATAAATCTACGACATGGGACCACCACTTTACTTCCCCTCCGAAGGAAGGCATACTGAGAGCTTTTAACGCGCTTAAAAATCCGATGACTTCGGCCGGGTTTGAACCCGAGATCTTGGTCATAGAAGTTCAGCATGCTACCAACTACGCCACCGAAGCCGCTTAAGTATCGTTGGTGTTTTACTCAAGTTATGAGAGATTACAGCAAAGAGCTTACGAAGATATCACACTATTAACTCAAAGTCTTGAACTGAGACGATGATACGCCTACTATTGTTGAAGGAAACATCTAAAATCCATGGTAACACTCTTTCATCTCACTCATGTATAGGAGTTATGTCAAACTCCTCGCATTCTGATCTCGATTCTGTAAAATATTTTCTGCGTATTTTAGAACTTAGAAAAGTAGCCCCAAATTATTTACTTATTGGAATAGAAATGTTTCTTTTGTGTATAACATACGGTATGGAAGTTGTTGCGCAGAGTTCCATGTTTTCGGATTAATTCTCTGTAAAAACTTAATTGAGGGTGCTTAAATGCGAGAGAATCGTGTTAGTGGAGTTACTGATGATAGTGATTATTTTCTAAGGGGCATACGCCGAGATGATCTGCCACTGTAGATTTATTGGCACGTTAAGGATCCCTGTTTGGGCAAAATCCCTGCATCCTGATGTCTCTAAAGCCGCAGTAATTAAAAGGGACACAAACCCATAACATTTACAACATACGGTAACTTACAGTAATTCTTGTCTCACATTTGGGCAGAATTAGTTATGTTCCTGTGCAGGGAATGGACTAGAAACTTTAATTTTACGAATGATTTTAAAATTATAGTAACCTACTCATCGATGATAGAAATGTTTTGAAATACATTTAATAGTTCGTAAAATACTTAAACTTTAAGGAGATTTTCACACAGGCTTCATTAAAAGAAAAAAAAACATCTCTCAAGTGCTAACTTTGACAGGACAGCTGTACTTGATGCAGCATTGCTTCAAACAATGACCAAAGATCTTGTGTGTGTGGACTGGCTGCGTAGCTCAGCGGTGACGTTCTCGCCTGCTGTGACCAAGGTTGCAGGATCGAATCCTGGTGCAAACAGCTGGCTTTTGAGGGTGCGCAAAAGTGACGGGCCGTGTTAATAGATTTACTGGCATGTTAAAGTTCCCCTTCGGGGCGAAATTCCAGCACCCCGACGTCTCTAAGAGCCGCAGTAGTTAAAAGGGACGTAATACCAATAACATTATATTATTCTTGTGTGTGTTGCTGCATCTCGTTGATCACACAAGTGTCCGTAAGAGAATGATAAAGAATGATCAAATAAAACTTCCGAAATTTTCAGCGAATAGAGGAATGAAATCACTGCATGTGATCTAAGTACCCAAAATTCAGTTGGATGCTCACCTGATGATCGATTCAATCTTCCGAGAAAGCCTTCCTGAATCGCAGTTTACTTGCGAAAGGGTGAACAGTTAATTTCCCCCTCCTTTACCAAGCAACAATACGCAGTTACTTATTCATAGAGTGAGTGACCACTCCCTACATCACATAACTTAAGAGATATCAGGGGATGTAGTATTCGAATCGCTCTTTACTACTAAAGCTTATTAAACCTGACTCAAAATAGCTCGTCATGTTCTTAGAAATGTGTGTGGGTCTCTGCGGAATTTGGTAGCCGTAACATATTATAGAATGTAATTTATATAATTTAACTGTCCGTTGCACGTAAACTTCGTTGATTTCATAAAAGCTTTTGACAGTATACACCGAGAATCATTGTGGAATATTGTGAGCCCTTATGGAATTTCCTACCATCTCATCGATGTTTTAAAAAACCTCTATCTTGACTCGAGCTGTTGTATAACGACAGAAGATGGGAACACCCCTTTCTTTAGCATTCTCACAGGCGTCAGACAAGGATGCATTTTGTCACCATTCTTATTCATATTGGTCACAGATTTTGTAATGAGAAAAGCTATGGACAATCCCAATATGGGGATACGTAGGAATGAGCAATCTAGGCTAACGGATCTGGATATTGCTGATGACATCGTCCTTCTGGCAGAAACACCACTAAGTTTACAATTAATGACAACCAAGCTGGATGGAATGGCCAGTTCTGTTGGACTACAGATAAATGGTGACAAGACAAATACAATGTGCATAAAAAGTGGGAATGTATCTACACAAATTATAGTGCAACTGAAGATTGTACAATATGTTGACCGATTTTCATATCTCGGCAGCCTTATCTGTAGTAATGGAGACGTAGATGCAGACATCAGCAGCAGAAATGGGCAAGCTTCGGCAGTCTATCAACGAATGCGATTCGTATGGCAATTAGACTCTATAAGTATGTCCACAATGATTCGGCTATATTCCTCTATCATCTTACCGATCGCCATATATGCATGTGAGACCTGGAAAATATCAGTAAAATCAGCATACAAGCTCAACGTTTTTCACCAACGATGCTTGAGGCGAATTTTGAAAATCAGTTATCGTGACCATATAACAAATTATGAAGTATTGAAAAGAACTGGTCTACGCAGCCAGTACAAAATCATTGCTCAAAGAAGAATGAAGTTCGCTGGACATGTTCTACGTATGAATGATAGAAGGATACCCAAATCAGCACTGTTGTGGAAACCAACAGAAGAATACCGAAGTACAGGAAGACCTCGTAACACCTGGAAATGAACTTTTGCAAAGGATCTTGAATGCATGGATACGAACTGGGAGGAAGCTGAAAACCTGGCAGCTGATCGAGTTCGCTGGAGGGAACTTGTTGCCCGATATGCTACCTAGCATTGGAGGAACTAAGTCTAAGTAAGTCGAAACGTATAATTATATAATGTTTCTTTGTGTATACAGCTGAATATATGAATTTAAACTACGTCATGAGAGATGATACACCAGTGTTTTGCAAAGTGGACAGTACTTGACTTTGGTTTCAAATAAGCTGCGACATGGTTGTAATGGAATGTTTGCCCCTCAGAGCACGTTTTGGGCCGACTGGGTGATTCAGTGGATTATACACATCGATTCATTCAGGTAGGTAAACAGGAAAAGACTAAAAACTTAAAGATTCATCCAAATCTGTAGTTAGTAGTTAGTGCTACGTATAATTGTAGATGACCATATTAAGCAGGGCAGGTGATTTAACCCTAAACCGAGCCCTTCAGTTTTTTTCCTCCCCTATCAGTCCTGGTAGTATTTTGACAGTAATCTTTGCTTTGACCCTCGCAGTGCTGTTTGAAAATTTGTCGTTGATCTTGTTGTTTCTCGAAAAATAAAAACCTTTCTTCATAGATTGCATTGTCTGAATCTGCCTCCTCTTCTGTATCACTATTATGATCCTTATCCGGTTAGTACGTAAGTTTCCCCTTCTCATACAAAAAATCTAAAGCAGCGTCTTCTGTTCTTCCCTTCTCGTCCAAGAATTGGTTCAAAATGTCAGTATTATTAATACTACAATATGATGAAGACTGGTGGAAATAGGATATTAAATTCACAAATTCAAATTACACTAAAAGCTTGTTTGGCACACCTCGTTCTCTCGTGATAATCAAAATACGAGGTAAATACTGACTCGGCCCCAAGCTGCTTTACCTTATTGCGATCAGATCAACAGGGGCGGCTTCGGTGGCGTAGTTGGTAGCATGCTGAACTGCTGTGCCCAAGATAGCGGATTCAAACCCGGCCGAAGTCGTCGAAATTTTAAGAGCGTTAAAATCCTTCAGTATGCCTTTCTTCGAAGGGGAAGTAAAGCCAGCGGTCCCATGTCATAGATTTATGGCATGTAAAAGATCTTTCCACAGACTAAACTTGTGTGAAGCTAAATTGTTAGGTTAGATTTCATCGGAACGCTCTATCAAAGTTTCAACGTTCACCACTAGGTATCATTGATATCTGGTAGCGAAAGTTGGAACTACTTGAAATTGAACGGAACTTGTAGCTCACCCTAAGAGTGTCCGCTGGAAGCAGCTACAGACTCAGGCGAGCCGAACATGTCCTCGGAACTTCCGGCACTAAAAGCCTTACGATAAATAAATAAGACCAACAGTAATGTAGATTACTGCAAGCGGTGTTCCCGATCGCGACGTCGTTTCCCTCCTGGTTACTTGTAAAGAACTCAGATGTTACCATACGTTTTTTGCGTATTTTTGTACTTTCTGACCTGGGGAATCAACATGTTCCCAGCTGCTTATTCATACCTCATCTACTAGGTATGCAAAATAGGTCAGGTATTTATGTAAAAATGAATGTACGATCACTCCGTCATAACTTCTCTTAACCCAGGAGAACTCGCACTGATATTTTTTCGCCAGAACTCGCGCGCGGTCTTATCGACCGCACAGAATCCATGGGTCATTATTTAATGCACAAATTATTTTTTCGAACACAATGCACCGAAATGTCATATCATAGCTTTGCTCGTTGCTCACGGTAACAATTTCCTTCAAATTTATTGTACAATCATTTAATTTTTAAAATTTCTCTTGCTCACGGTCAAATTCAAGTTTTATAAATCCTTTGATAAAACTTTCCATAAAATAGGACATGTTTTCTATTCCGTAAAATTAATTTTGCGAAACGAACCAATCAGGGAAGCTGCCATGACGGTCATGCTGGCGCCACGTGGTGAGAAGTTTGTGAAGCTCGCTTGTAAACAAACACTTGGAAAATGGCAGGCTCCGGCTGGACTAAGGAAGCTGTTACTATTTTACTGGACGAGTACCATAATTATCCGTGTTTGTATGAGGTTAAAACGCCGATATACCACAATAGAAATGCAAGAAGGGAGGCAGAAATCTCAATCGACGAATATGTTTCACAAATTCGACCGAACACAAGCCAGGCTGATGTGAAGGCGAAGATAAACGGGCTTCGAACTCACTTGCAGTCTCATTTCAGGAGAAATGGCTTGCCTCATATTAGTGTCCCGTCTTATAATTTTGGGACCAATAAAATCTAGGAGTTTATTAAAACTGCTTTCCCCCATTCTTAGAAAATTCCTATATGAATTCTGATCTTCTAACCTCAACTCATTTTCGACCAAGGACAGCATTCCTCTACTCTTCTCTTCTTTTTATCCGTTACCGAGTCCAACACTTCCTAGCATTTCTTTTCATCCTTTTTACCACTGTACGACATATAATAGGGATGTAGCCTGAGAAAGTTCGCGCCAGATAGCGCCCGTGTAGTACTGG
The DNA here is from genome assembly GCA_946902985.2 of Meconema thalassinum. Taxonomy (NCBI): domain Eukaryota; kingdom Metazoa; phylum Arthropoda; class Insecta; order Orthoptera; family Tettigoniidae; genus Meconema; species Meconema thalassinum. The sequence goes on from OX336399.1 coordinate 91,042,051, forward strand.
GTAAGCGCAAGGCGATCGTCCTAAGTTTCCCCCAGTCAGTTGCGAGGAATGTATAGATTGTGACCGAGTTTTCTAAGCTAAAATAAATTATATATTCTCTAATACTACTCCAAGACTATATTAATTAATATTATAGGTATATCCTCTAATATATTATGGACGATTTTCAGCGTTTAAGCGTTAAACAGCTGCAAAATGAGCTACGGACTAGAGGTGCTAAAACTAGCGGGAGGAAGGAAGAATTAATAGGCTACAACGGTAATAACAAAATTCTAACACGCTTTATTATTCAAATAATGAATAGGAGTCAGAATTCTTGAGTATTGTAGGCCTATATTGATAAATATATCCCCATAAGACTTAAATCATTAATAGAGATTTAAATAGCCTATGCACTTGCTCCCCTTGCTTATAGACTAAGATTCATGTCTTTTTTTTGGTTGATAGCTTACATGAAACTGTTATGTTTTAAGGTGTAAACATTATCAAAGAAAGTTAATACCGGTATTGTATACCTCAAAATTCATCGCAACGTTTGGTTATTATGTAATTTTGTCAATTTCTCAATACGAATCGTTCCCGTACCCCTTCGTAACGATTTAGGGGTACAATATTTGAAAAGTTTGAGAATCCCTGCTTTAGGGCCACGAACTGTTTCCATTCATCTGACTAACTTATGACTCAAGAATGTAGAAGTCAGTCACTACCGGTACCACTTTCTCCGTCGGGCAGATGGAAGTTGACGATTAATTCTGATTTCAAGAAACCAACCATAATACGTTTGTGACTGTTAATGTTGTGAAATGTATTCTGGAAGTATTTGTCCGAGTATTGATGCCTTTGAAAATGGGAGTTACAAAATATGTTACATTCACTTCTTCCTGTATATTGACGATTTCTTCCTGTGCAGCACTTCAATGGATATAATTTCTGCAGATTTCGATATTGTAGGCTTATCGTGGTAATACGGCAATTTTCTTGTGTGTGGCCTCTTCCTTATTTTTGTTGTGTTCGTGGCCCACGGAAAAAGCGATGGAACAGTGCCCGGTTTTAATCTTGCTCTCTCGCCTTCAAATACAAACGCATAAATTCAGTGGTTGTTATCGAAATGTCTAATCAGTTTATAGGTAGGAATTATTTCCCTTTGTAAATCACACTTGCCCAACACAGTTTTCGTAAAGTCATCGAGTTGAAAATGATGGGAACACACTTTAATATTTTCGGTCAGATTTTCTTCACCGAAATGTTTCCTTCTAATAGCATGTAACCATTTCTTCCTCATTTCTTTATTTTGTTAAAATTGGTGAAACGATAACGGGCTTCCTTGATTTTTGCTAAGAGGAACACTGCAATAGCTCGGCATAGTCACGAAAATAGCAATTTAAACGACTTGAATTCGTGGATATTTGCGGCATGAAAACACAGGAGACAAATGAAGAGCGCCTTGCGCTTACCCAGTACAACAGCAGTGCGCTCTATCGGTGCTAGTTCTATACATCCCTATTGTAGCTAAAGCAGCAATTTTTGCAATTTTTGCTTCGTTGGAGCCTTGAATGCTCGAAGGTTGGAGCCATACTCTCAAACCAATGTATGTTGAACAGCTGATTCTTGGTTCAGAAGTTTATCGGTAGATGGCGATCCTGATACATCTACGGACTTTATAAAATATTCTTTCCGTGAACAACACAGATTGCTTTCGTCAAATTTTTATAACATTTGTTGTGAAATAAATTTTAAGAAACATTTTACCGTGAGAAACGGGCATGCACAAATGTATGTCTAGTCAGCTGAGAAAATATTCTACCGGCTAGAGTTAGGCCGATTTTTTTCAAGCCCTACATTAGTATATGCTACAATTCCCCCAGTACACCGTCAGGGAAATACAACTGCCAGGCTTCTAATGAAGATTGGACATGTCTTGCCTCCCTTTTTGCACCCGGTAAATGAGAAGGTTTCTCTATATTCCGTTTTCTTTTACTGCCTGTTTTACACATTACATGAGCATCCCACTTTGTTTTATTACCCATACCAAGCAGATATGGAACTTGATCAGGCTCCACACAAAGATTGTCTATCTCATCTTCAGATTCGCCAGACTTCTCACTTTCCGTATCATGTTCACTTTCATTCACTAAATGATTCTCGTCATCAGATGCTCCACAGTAGTGTCATAAAACGGTTCACAATCACTATCGTCATCATCAAACAGCGCCTTGCAGTACGCTGTTGTTATTGAACAGCTCGATTCACTGATTCGTCTTTTTCTACGCTTCGCAAAAGTTGATCAATCCTCTCTATTTCCTTTGGATCCATGTTTTCTAACACGGAACATAACACTACACGCAGAAAGAACTATTAAGACTCGCAGTACGGAACACAAACAAAAGAACAACGCGAAACGCAAGGCCTCGCGCGCGGTGGAAAAGACCGCAACGTATGTCGAGGTCAGAGTTTTCTTCCTCCCGGTAACAATGGACAACAAATTTAGATTAACTGTCACTGCACTAGCGCTGTCAACTCTGCAACGGAGGATAAGAGAAGCAAGAGCAAGACGAGATGTAAGCTCGTTGCAAATTACAAATGAATAAATGAATGTGCGGTCGAAAAGACCGCTTGGCGAGTTCTCCTGGGTTAAGTACAAAAATTAGCCAAAATACCTGTAGTAAAGGTCTGGAAAAAATCTAGAGTTGATTAGTCATAGATGTACCGGCCGCGGTGGACGAGAGTGCTAACGCGCTTTCTCGTGTCTCGCTGGCATCGGGAGAGCGTGGGTTCGAACCCCATCTCGCCCGTCGTGAAAAAGGTTTTTGTGGTTTCCCATTTTCACTACCAGGCAAATGCCGGGACTGTTCCTTTCAATAGGTCCACGGCCGATTTCCTTTCATAATCCCTTCCCTGAACCGTCTTGAAAAGAAAAATACATGGCCTTAGGCTGCATTAATATGATTATTATTAGTCATAGATGTTCACTCGTCCGCTGTCTGTAACATTCCCTGCCCTCCCCAATATGATCACGACTTATATAGATGAAATATAGCTGTGTCTGCCATTTGGCGCGTGAGTAATCGTCAATTTAAGTATTGCCACACTCGCGCTTACGGTACTAATATATCTATTCTTCACAAGGAGTGTTTCTTGTTTTCTATTTTTTATTCTCCGCAATTAGTGTTCTTTCAATAGTAAAATTTGTTCAGTCCATACCAATGGGTTTTGCCTAGCCCAATATTTTAATTCAGACCAATGGCTTTTGCCTGAATCAATAAATAATTGTTAGGTAATGCATTAGCAATATAAACACCCCCTGGTTTTTGTCACGCACAGTGGAGGTAGACATACATCAATAATTTTCATCCAAACCAATGGGTTTTGGCAATGGTTAAGTTACAGCCTAACGCGTCCAGATCAATGGTTTTTTGTCAACCGTGCCCTGCTACCACTTTACGTGTGTCATGCGGTGTATTTTGTATCGGACATGTTGGCAACTAGTGACGACAATGTGTGCTCTTCATTGTGCGCGCTTTGGCGGCAGTTTAACATACTAAATACGCTGTCGAAAATTTGACGAACATGGCTGCCCTTGTGAAATAAGCAATAAATAAAAAAACATATTTACGTGATTTAGCACATATATCCGGTTGAGTCGGTGCAGAAGTGACCAAGGTTAGTAATTACAATTCATTATGTCCCCCAGTGTGGCTGCTGATCTCGTCATCCGCTTTATAAGTGAGAGTGGGTTAGGGCCAGTAATCTAAATTTTCCAATGTAGGCCTACATTGACTCCAAGACTTGTTCTTTTTTTGAATTCTATTTTCTTCATTATTTCTGTTTATTAGTATAATTATTTTTTACGTGCGAATGGACCACTTAGGATCACGCTACAACTTCATTTCTTTTTCTTGGTGCGAAGTTTTCTCTGCAGCCAATACTCCTTCATGCGTTCGCTGACCTGTTTACGCTGTTCTTCCGTCCAGGCTCTTCCCGTCTTCTTAGGTGTTCTTGCGGCTTGAATTCCTTCCAAATTATTCAGTATTTTCCTAAATCTATTTCTGTCTAACAGTTGGTCTTCTGAGATGTTCAATTTTTCCATATCCGCCTTTGTTTCCTTAATCCATGCAGTTGTGGTCTTCTTTCTCCTGAAGTAATCAAATATATGTTTGGTGAGTCTATTTTGGTCCATTCTGTATAGATGTGCGAGAAACTTCAACCTCCTCTTCTTCATAGTCTCAGAGATTCTTTCTACGGTACTTTCTGGTAAACTTCTTCATTACTTCGAAGTTTCCATCCACTTTAGGTTTGAACCGCACCCATAATTTTCCTGAGGATTCTCCTTTCCAAGACCTCTAGTTTATCCAGCTTGTAGTTCATAGACTGACATTCACTGGCATAGAGACATTCTGTCTTCACCATGGTGTTGTAGTGTTTTATTTTGGCATTCCAGGATAGGCAATTTTTATTGTACATGTTTTTTGTCAAGCCATATGCTCTCTCCATTTTTGAGATCCGATCTTCTCTTGCATATTTCTCTAGTCCATTCGCTTGTATGGTCTCACCAAGGTACTTGAACTTTTTGACCCTTTTGATTCGCCCTATCTCTGTTTCCAGAAATTGTGGTCCATCTGTGGAGTTCATCATGAATTTGGTCTTCTCTGTTGAGATCCTCAGTCCTGTTTGGCTAGCGATTCTTTCCAGATTGTTTTTTTTAATTTTCTTTCGGTCTTTTCAAATTTGGGTGTCCACCTCTACATTTTAAAAAACATTCCAAATGTGTATACTTTAATCTGTGTTAAGAGGCGCATATGACCTCTTAGTTCCGCCCCTTAAAACAACAATAACTAACCGACTAAGATGAAATGTATGAAAATCATATATTATCAAAATGAAAGCTAATCAATTGACGGTTCATTCATAGTTAATAATTGGCGCGGGAATATTTTCTGTGAGCCACTATAAAGAACGCTATAAAGGAGAGGCTGGAGATCAAAGTTGCACCCGCACAAAGCATCTGTATGTCCCCACCGCCATCCCCTGCTCTCCCACCTGTTTATCACCCATCCTCTAACCATCCATACACTGACATGTTATTGGACTTTCAAGATGCAAATGCCGATGTCTGAATTGGGAACTATTCTTTGTTTATTTGTGTCACGATGTCAGCCTTCTTGGTTGACAGGTACAGGATATGACTCAGCTCCAGTAGCCGCAGTCATCTTTCTCCTCTCCGTGGTGACATGTGCTCCTTTTACGCTTAACTATGCTGTTGTGAAATAATTAGAAGCGTACCATTCTTAATTCCGTTCTCAATGCACATTGTAACTTCTAACACAAGCAGCGTGCGTAATGCTGCTTGACGTAGTTGGTTTGTTGGTTCCTCAGTTTAGGGGCTGCGACAACGCGGTCATGTAGCCCCGTGTACTCTGGTTGTGTGTAGAATCTGTGTGATAACCGGTGTTAATTGTGATGACTGTATTAGTGTGAGTATCTGTTTTAATTCAAGTAAGGACTGCAGACGATCAATTTTCAAGTAGTTCCTACTTTTGCCGCCAAACGCCACCGTCAACGACCAATTAGTTCAGAAATTAGTTACCAGAGGCCACCGTAGTCGGCTCTTGGCGACGAACGTAGGAACCTAAGAACGTTAGTCAGATATTTAACCTATATTAATTTAGCTTCACACAGGTGTAATTAGTGGAAGGTCCTTTAACATGCCATAAATCTATGACATGGGACCGCCGGCTTTACTTCCCCTCCGAAGGAAGACATACTGAGGGATTTTTAACGTTGTTAAAAAATCCGACGACTTCGGCCGGGTTTGAACCCGCGATCTTGGGCATAGAAGCTCAGCATGCTACCAACTGCTTGACGTACAGAGGTGTGCAAATTCGAGGGAGCCGTGTCATTAGATTTACTGGCACGTTCAAGATCCACATCGGGGCAACATTCCTACACCCTGGCGTCTCTAAAAGCCGCAGTAGTTCAAATTGACTTAAAACCAATAGCATTATTATTATTTCTACTCCTGGGATGGTTACTAATTTAAGGCCATGGCCACCTCTATCCCAATCCTCACCTGAATTTCAAATACAAACACTAATACAGGCACCACAAAATGACAGGTTATTATACAAATTATACACGGAACTAACCACACGGGGATGAAATGATCACGATGTCCAAGCCCCTATATGAAACATCAACAAAAATATAATTCAGTTGGCGTTTGAAGGAGCTTACGTGCGAAGGAGCCATGTTAGCATGTTTACCGGTACCTGCACGTTCAAGATCCCCTTCAGGGCTTAATTCCGGCACTCCGGCGTCTTAAAAGCCGCAGTAGGTAAGCATTTCCAGGTAACTTTACCTTCCATTGTTGGTTGAGTCTTCAGACTTTTGACCGCTTTGATGCAGCCCTCCTAGCTTTCCTGTCCTGAGCTAATTGTTTCATCTCTACATAGCTACCACACCATACATCCGACGCAATCTGTTTAACATATTCTAACCTGGTTTACCCCTACAGTCCTTGCCCTCAACCCTTCCTTCCATTACTAAGTTTACTATTCTTGAGTGTCTTAGTAGCCTATGTGTCATATCAATCTATCTCGTTTCTTCATTAGTAGTCGCCAGAAACATCTCTCCTATCCCACTCGTAGTAATACATCTTTGTTTGTAACCCTATCTACCCATCTGATCTTCATTTCTCCTATAACACCACATTTTAAACGCTTCAATTCTCTTCTTTTCTACTGCTCCACAGTCCAAGTTTCACTTTCATAGTGTCACGCTTCAGACAAAGGCTTTCAAAAACTACTTCCTAATACCTAAATCTATGTATATTCTATGTCAACAGATTCCTTTCATGTAGAAATGCTTCCCTTGCCTGAGCCAACCTACTTTTTATATCCTCTTTGCTTCGTCCATTCTAGTTATTTTGCTTCCTAAGCTTTTCACCTGCCAATTTGACGTCCATAGGGGATTCAGATTTCTTTCGGCTACATTCCAATATTTTTGTTTTACATTTTTATTAATTTCCATCATGATATCTTTCCTCAAGACAGAGCCCATACCATATACTCATTCAAATCCTGTGGTGTATCGGCTAAGATGAGCATGTCAATTAGGCACTTAACAAACAATATTGTGTAAATAAGATACCATTTAATTATGTGCCTAATTGACATGGTTTTAGATTTGTGTATCTCCAAAAGTTGATTTTTTAAAATTTAGGTGTACTTTTATCAAACTCCATCACTGATTACTTGTTATTAACAGGCTTGCGTACAATGATTATATTCGTAACTGTGTTCAGAAAAATATGAAGATTCTAACATTTTGTCTAAAATTTCATTCGTGATATCAATTTTTCTTTTAATATCCAAGGAGGAGGATTTTAACTTAATATTTCACTATGTCAAACAACGTCTTATGAATCTTACATCTTACCACTAGTTTCTTAAAAAAGTGTTCATAATTGGTAGACAAAATGCCTCTCGATGTTTTCATAACGAAGTAAAAATAAATATGTTTAGTGAAGGGCTTGAACACATCTGATGCCTTATCTAAAGTACATAATCTTGTTTGTTCTGATTATGACATTTCATTCAGATATCTTGTAATGGGGGAGAAAAAATGAAATTCAAATACAAACATATTTTGATGTAATTTTCATTGTTATTATCTGTTTTTATCACATTTTAGGTCCCAAAATTGCTGTTCTCATATAGAGGAATCTGTTAAATAGCACAAATATGCGCCAGTTACCAATCCTTAAGGATTAAGCCCTTGCAAAATTCTACAACATTGGAAGAAACGGCAGAGATTATTCGCTCTCTTAAAAACAACAAAGCACCGGGAGATGATGGTATTATCGCAAAGAGGTTGAAATTTGGAAGAGAAGAGCTCAATAGAAGAATCCACTCCTCCTTAACAGAAATCTGGGAAACAGAAACGATCCCGCAGGACTGGAAGTTAGGCGTTGATACATCCACTACATATGAAAAGTAATAAAGCAGATCCGAATAAATTAATAGGTTTATCCCTACTACCGGTCACTTATAAGGTTCTGTTGAAAACTCTCCTAAGCAGACTAGAGAAACAGACAGACCAATTGATTGGTGAATATCAAGTGGGTTTTGGGAAAGTACGCCCGTGTGCTGAACAGATATGGGATCTGAAGACCCGCAGATGCAACAACACGATTATCACCTTCGTGGACTTGAAAGAAGAATATGACACGATAGAACAACTTCGAGCAGACAGGAAGACTATGGAAATGATCCGTCAAACCCTGACAAACACAATATCTAAAGCGAAATTTCTTAGGGAAATTTCTGACCCCTTTGAAGTGCGTACAAGTGTTAGGCAAGGGGAAAGACTCTCTCCTCCTCTGTTTAACTTGGTTTTAGATAAAGTCATCAGAGAATGGGAAATATACATCAAAAGCATAAACATTGGGACTTTTGGAAACAAAATCAACATCAACTGCTTAGCCTTTGCAAACAACCTAGCGATTATCACTAAGAACAGGAGGAAGCTAAGTATGCTATCCAGAGGTTACATAGCATAGCATCACTGACAGACCTTCATATATCATTTGAGAAACCAAGTAAATGTTGAACTTGCGTAAAAGTGCATGAAAGATAAAATTGAAACAGCGACCTCACAGGTATCCTCGTTTACTTTGGAAAAATAATTCTACCTTCAGGATTTGACAGTTTGGCCAACACAGAAAGGGCATTCAGACTAATGTGAAATCACTACAATTAAAGATTGATGTCACGTAATGCAATATTGAAACAATACAAAACCGTCGTCCTCCCAGATGCTCTATATGCATCAAAGACGAAATCTTTTGAGAGGCCATTCAAAAATTGCAGAAATTGAGAAACAAGAACTCCAAATTCATAGAAAAGTATTCGGTCCTACACAAGAAAATGGAATTTGGATCAAGAAACGATCTGCAGACCTCTATAGTCTCTCAGACAGCTTCACAGACACTGGACGCAGGAGTCGTTTGAAACTTTTGGGGATCACAAGTCAGAACACTACAGTGGGATAATAAGGTGCCCAGGAAGTGAAAACATATACTGTTTAAGACATACTATATCCCAATTCTAACTTAAGGAGTAGAAACATGCACCCTGTCCAGAAGAGAAGAAAGTAGGATTCAGGTATCCGAAATGAAGTTTATAAGAACAATGCTTCAAAGGACAAGGAGAGACAAAGTAAGGAACGAAACAAACAGGGCAGAGGCTGGCATAGATTTCAGAGCTACAAAATATTTGCAGAAGCAACGATTAGGATGGTATGGGCATCTTCAAAGAATGGGAGATGAGAGGACACCAAAATCTTATTTCAACAAGATTATCCCAGGAAAAAGACCAGTAGGAAGACCAAAGGAGAAATGGTTGGACCAAATCAAGGATGACTTTGAAGGTAAAGGGCTAGACTGGAGAAGGACCCATGAAGACCAACTATTCATGGACAGGAAAAGGTGGCGAGGGCTCGTTCACAGCACCCGGGTGACTGGAGCTGGAATTTGATGATGATGATGAGGATGGACAGCAATAGACCAAAAAAAGCTTTTCAATATAATTAATATACAAAATAATACGGTAAATTGGTTGGAGGAAACAACGGGGCACCTGAATGAGTTGAACATCGGGGAGAACATTATTAGAAACCACGAAATCTTCAGAAACTCAGTAAATAAGCACACACTTAGTTGAAATCTAGGACCAGAACTGGTACAAGGTGGACAGAAGGACGCAAGAGGCAACTCTGTGAGTTCCAGAAGAGATTTTAGGAGAAGAGGAAGGATCAAGTTATCAAGTCAACTAACAAGTTCTACAAATGGACATAACGAACAATAAAAATAACCAATGGCACTACAGCCCATGAGGGCCTAGGTCTACCAAGCGACCGCTGCCCAGCCATGTGGCCTGCAGATATTGTGGTGACGCGTGGTCAGCGCGTCGGCTCCCCTCGGCCGTTAATCTTGGTTTTCGTGACCGGAGTGCTGCCTCACTGTCAGACAGCTACTCGATTGTCCTCACGAGGCTGAGTGCACCCCGTTTCAGCCCCCACGTCAGTTTCTAAAATCCCTGACAGAGCCGGGAATCGATCAGGGGGCCTCCGGGTGAGAGGCAGGCACGCTACCCCAACACCACGGGACCGGCATGGGCATAACGAAGACAGTATAATAATAATAATACGAGTATGATGATGTTGTTGATGATGATGAAGAATTGGATTTTCAGTACTACCTTCAAGACCAGTGATCAGCAACTACATGTAAGTCTTATTGCACAATGAATATTCATGTTATTAGTTTTACGTCCCTTTTATCTACTGTGGCTTTTAGAGACGCTGCGGGGTTGGAATTTTGCCCCGAAGGGCATCCTTAACATGCCATTAAGTCTACTTGCATTTGTGCACCATCAAATGGCAACTTACTGCACCAGGATTCGATTCTGAAACCTTGGCTACAGCAGGCAAGAACTGTTGCCGCTGCACCACGCAGCCAGTCTACATGCACATAGATGAAAGGTAAAGACTTAAAATGAATGACGTGCTGCAGTGATCCTAGGTATCTGAAAGTTTGGTCGGTGCGTGTTTTATCCTAAATCGTCTGGTCCTCGGATCAATCATTACCTCCGTGCATCATCCCAATCTCAATTAGTACGGTAAGTGCTCACACTACAATCAACGCACTTAGTACGTGATTATCCAGTGTGCAAAGTTGAACATGTTTAATCGAATTCTGTGGCGTTTTTCATGTATCTTGCAAGGATTTGAAAGACCGTGACTAAGAACGCCCTCAACATTTTCCCTTCCCTATAGAGGTACCAAAAGTTGGACTACTGGCTTTCATGGCCAAGTAATTATACTCGAGCAAATCTCTGTTGCAGGGAGTGTAGACGACTGTTCCGCCTAACCTGTCTGGTTAGTGATGGTGAGCCTTTCATTACAGTACATCCTAAGGCTACAAGGGAAGGAGTTCTTAGTTCCCTCAGCAAATAAGTACTAAAATATGCTTCAAACTGTAGAATAGAATGTAGAGATTTCTTTTATTCTATCCAGACAGGTTGTACCAGAAACCTGCCGATGAACCCAAGCAAAACCCCGCAATAGACACGGCAACATCTTCTGTAAATACTGATAAGTTTCATTTCCATTTCCTTTCACTTATTCAATTGTAATTATTTTATGTTATTTTAAATTTAATTTTTATTAATTCTATTGAATTAATTAGTTATTTCATTCATTCATTTATAATAAATTTTATTTATTTATATTTAATTGTATTTTATTTTAATATAATTTAATTAATGTATTTATCATTTTTTGTTTTTGTTTTACCTTATTCTATTTCATTTTTATTTTATTTAAATTTAATTTAATTTTAATAACATTAATTTATTTGTTTATTTATTGATTGATTCATTCATTCATTCATTAATTCATTCATAATTATTTTTGTTTATTTATTCATTAATTTATTTACATTTATTGTATTTTTATTATTATAACTTTATTTTATTTTAATTTAATATTTATTTATTTTTTTATTTATTTATTTATACCGTATGCGTAAATATCTAATGAATTTCAGTTTAACTTAATTTCTATAGGCGTATTCATGCCACTTATTTTACCCGATTAGGTCCGCTCGCCATTGTGGGCACTGAGCTCGCTGTCTCCGCTTCTCTGTACTCCTACCCCTCGGTACTTCCCCACGAAGACTTTAACTGTACTTCCTGTATACAGTAGCCTACACATGGAAGAGCTATAGATCATATCCCAACTAACACAGCAAAAACCTAGAAGGCTGGAATTGGCTGTGAAAGCCGATGTTCAACTTGTTCTATTAGAACATTTTTAAAGTAAAATAGAAAATCGTACACACCCAAACGTCTGTGACCTCATGAGATGGACTTGTATTAGCACTTGAACTAAAAGACCCCTCGTAGAGAGCAGCATAATCTAACATCTGTCTCCCCCCCCAGGGGCTCACATGTAGTGGGACGTGGGTTGGCGACAACGGGGCCCCAGTTGGGTCCGGCATTGCTTCCATTTACTTGTGCCGGGCTCCTCTCCGTCTTCTTTCCTGTCGACCTCACTTGGTCAACTCTTGTTCTCTTCCGACCCCGACGGTATTAGGGGTTCCGAGGCCTAGGGATTCCCTTCCTTTCGCGCCTTAATTGGCCCTTGTCTCATCTTTTCTGATACCCTCCCTCTGCGAGGGGTCAGCCTTCTTTTTTCTTTTCCTGTTATCTCCTGACTTCTGCTCAAGGCCCTCAAGGAGGCAGGGTGTATGTAGCCCCACCACTTCTGGTGCACCCTAGATATTGTTACACCCTCAGGGGCTCACGGCTGGTGAGTTCGGGAGTTAGCGACCCCGAGGGATTCATGAGCTGGGTCCGGTTTCCCCCCTTTTATCAATTACCTGTGGGGTGGACCCTCTCCTCTTTCACTTTCCTATCTGCCTTTCATGGCTCTCCTTCCTTCAAAGTCCCTTAATCCGCATTCTTCAAGGGCTGAGGGCATTTCTTTTCCTCCTGTCCTTTATTTGCCTTATTCTCCTTTTGTTTTCCATTTCTTCTTCTAGTATGTAGTCAGTAGTTAGTTTTAGTTATAGTTTACATTTCATTATCATCTTCACGATCACCCAAACCGTTAGGGGCCGATAACCTAGATGTTAGGCCCCTTAAAACAACAATTATCATCATCATCATCATAACATCTGTTTAGTTTGGTAGTAAACATCCTGATCGCTTGCATTAGAATAAAATTATTCAACTGTTTGACAGATTAAAATACATTTATATTTCAATAAGCCTTGAATTACAAATATTAATGCAACGAAATTGTAGTTCATGAATACTGTATAATTCTGTCTCGTCTGACTGAACCTCACTTCATTGGCAGCGTAAGGAATACATTATTGGTTTCCAAGTGGGTGTCTTCACTACGAAGGAGGCTGCAAACCATGACTTACTCTCCATCCTCCGAGTTTGAATTCAGTGCTCCATCTGAAATATGTAATCAATAATGTAGAACTTCTCACATGACAGAAGTAAACAAAATATTATAAGCAGGATGACCATTAAGTTATGAAGTGAAAACGGGCAAACCTACAGACCTTGCAATTCTAGTATTATTAGAATAAATATTCATGTTTTTCTATTTACAGATTTGCGTTTGATCACGTATTTACCCTCATAATTTAAGATGTTTCCTTTATTGTCACTGGTATTTTTAGCTATTTCATATTGTGTGCAAATCTTGATAGTCAGGATGTCTTTTTATATGCAATTGTTTTGTAAAACAATATCACACTCCGTGTACTCTCAAATCATTTTTGTTAACCTGATGACACTTATAATATGTCTCCGTCTATTAATAACAGAACACACAAAATATACCTTTAATTAATGATTTAAAGAAATATGTAATATAAGAGTTAGGAGATTTGCTGATGACATTGTCATCTTACCAGATTCACCAGAGGATTTGAAAGAGTTTCTAAACGGTATGGGCTCAGTCTTGAGGAACGATTTCATGATAAAAATCAATAAATTAAAAATATATATATAACGAAATGCAGCCGAAAAGAATCATAATTGATGTCACATTGGCTTAAGGAAGTAGGAGACTTTTGTTACTTAGGAAGCAGAATGACCAATGATGGACGAAGCATAGAGGATACGCTATAAATAGTAGGTTATCTCAGGCAAGGAAAGCTTTTCTACAAAAAGGCAATCTGATTATCATCGAATATAGATTTAGGTATTAGGAAGTCATTTTTGAAAGCCTTTGTCTGGAGCATGGTACAGAATAGAAGTGAAACTTGGACTATTGACGCATCAGAAAAGAGGAGAATAGAAGTATTTGAAATGTGGTGTTACAGAAGAATGATGATCAGTTGGGTAGATAGAGTAACAAATGAAGATGTATTAAGACGAGTGGGAGAGGAGTGATGTTTCTGGCGACTGCTAATGAAGAGAAGAAATTGGTAGGACGCATACATACTAAAACACCCAGGAATAGCAAACTTACTTATGGAAGGAAGGGTCGAGGACAAGAACTGTAGGGGTAGACGATTAGAATATGTCAGATTGCCTCGGATGTAGTGTGTGGTAGCTATGTACAGATGAAACGATTAGCTCAGGACATGAAGGCGTGGTGAGCTGCATCAAACCAGAGAGAAGACTGACGATTCAAACAACAACAACAACAACAACAACAATTAACAAATTACGTGCATCACCGACTGCATATAAATAGTTTAAATTACATAATCAATAATGTACAGCCATTACATTGTGAACACAAATCGATTTCAGTGCGATTCCGTATTCATTACTATACAATGTTTGTTCACATGACAATAAGTTTCAGTTTATATAAAACTAGCAGAAGTACCCGTTCTTCGAACGGTGTTCGTAGTTAACACCAGACATTATCAATTGAGCTACTGTGTAATGGTTAGCGGTTTGTCATTCCATCAAGTTTATCAGAACGAAGTTAGTTTATTGGGAATATCCCACACACTGTTAATTTAAGGCCCTTAAAATGTAGTTTTCGGAGACCCTTTATAGATTCCCGAATTATCTGTCTCACATTGAGAAGCGCAACATATGCTTTGGTCGTCCTTGTAGGATAATTTTTATATTTCGCATATTTTAGCATATATTGAGAAGTTTTTCTCTATATCCACCCTTCTACTGTATGAAAAGTACGGTGAAGAGTTTTATAAATTATTGGTGTATTGACTCTCATGGTTACCATACCTAATTTTAAGATGCACCAAGCATCCGAACACGAGGTATAGGCGTACATAAAGATACACAGAAAGACAGACAGACAATTCTATTGTCTACAACATATTACCCAGATATCCAAATATGGGTATATCTACCACACAGTATCAAATAAAATCATCCTTATGATGAACCCGTATGTCGACAAAAAGAAATTAGTTAAAATGTGCTCTCAGACTAAATTCACCTAACGTGTACTTCCTGACGTGAAATACAATTGAAAGTCTTGTAGACGAAACGCAATACACGTCACATAAAAACTGACCCTCGACGTTGTGCTAGGTGCCCATACACAGGAAGATCCCTTTCATAAATTATAAAGGCTTGTGGTGCATGAAAATTCAGGTTCTCTAGACTCAAATTGCCCAAATTCCTAAAAGCCGCAAAAAATGCTAGTTCAATTCAGGAATTTTTGAAAATTATGTTGCTGTTTGGAGATATAATAGACCTTCTGTACTATATGTCGAACGTGAAAATTGCATGAAAAAATTCTAGGTTACCCCTTCACCCACTTAATTGCATTGATGAATTATACGGTCTACGTTAGTTCTGTGATAACCTTATAGCCATTTGCTAACTTTCACAGAAATGTACTAAATGGACTGTCATTGCTTCTTACAGTAATAGATGGAAAGTTGTATGCCACCCCATGAGATAATGTTCTCATGGTTACCGATTTGCATTCCTTCATTAGTTTCTTAAATTAAATTAAATTAGTTTTCTGGGAATATTTCACAAACTGTTGGATTTAGAGCCTTAAAATGTAGTTTTCGAGGACCCTTTAGGGCCCCCGAGTTTTGTTGCTGGCACCGAGGGGCTTTGTCTCGTCGTTGTACGCCATAATATAATACTAATAATAATATAATATAGGGAGAAATTATAACACCTATTTTTTATTATTTTTTATTCAGCCAATGGCCATGTACTTTTCTTTTCAGGACGGGTCAGGGAAGGGATATTATCAGAGAAAGAAGCATTCACATCGCGCTTGAGCAAAATGGAAATGGCCTACCATTTAACTAAGGACATCTATATGAAAAGGTCAATATCCTTCAACGCAAAACTAAAACATTACTGCAGTGTCATCCGTCCGGAAGTCTTGCATGCTTCTGAATGCCTCACGATGAACAAAAAAGGCTTGGTCGAGAAACTGGAGGCCAAAGAAAGAAAAATTTTGAGAAAGATATTGGGTTCCATCAAAGATAATGGGGAATACAGAAAACGGCATAACCATGACCTATATACTCATGTGGAGAAGATAAGCAACGTCATCCGGAAGAGAAGGTTACCATTTGTTGGGCATGTGAAACGAATGAGCCCAGCGAGACTGACCAACCGCAACATAACTTACTTTCAGGAGAGGAAAACAAAATGGGCCTGGTTCATTGAACTGGATAAAGATCTGAAAGAAGTGGGGATTACACCAACAGACATTCAGGAGTGCGTCCCACTCAAAGGGAAACTTCAAGCTTGTAAAGGTTTCCAAGAAAAACCGAAGCTGAAAACGGGAAAGATTTGGACCCAGGAACGGAAGGAAGTCCACCGAGAACGAATGCGGGCGTACAGGGCAAACATCAAAGCCAGTAGTAGACGGTTGGAATGACGCGGTCCATAGATGGCCTATACGAAATGAATGAATGAATGAATGAATGAATAATATGGGGATAGGAATATAATAGACCTGCCGTACCACACCCGCAGGTGTAAATCGCGTGAAAAAATTCTAGAGTACCCCTTGATCCCCTTAAGCGCGTTAAACGTATTGATGAATTTTACGGCTTTGGTTCAGTGCTAACCTTCTAGCCGTTTGCAAACTTTCACACTAATGTAATTAATGGAATTGCATTGCGTCTTACAGCAATAGATGGGACATCTGAGAATCCGTTGGCATGGTTACTGGCTTGCATTCGTTCATTAGTTTATTAAATTAAATTAGTTTTCTGGGAATATCTAAAAAACGGTTGGTCTTCGGTCCTTAAAATGTGGTTTTCGGGGACCCGAGTTTTGTCTCTCACATTGAGGGGCTGAAAATGAGTTTTGTCTCGTCCTTCTACGCCTATTTCAGCATGTATTTTAAGGGGATAGGCCCCCTTTTATGAGAGGTACGGAGAAGAGTTACATCAATGATTGGTGTCGTGCCTCTGATGGATATCTGTACCAAATTTTACGTTGATACACCCAGCCGTTCTCGAGTTATAAGGGAACAAATTTGTCCACAGACAAACAAACAAACAGACAGACAAACAAAAAAATTATTTTCGCGCGCATCCATCATAAAACAGTCTGAAACGTGTAAACATCTCAAATTTCCGTAGAAAATCAGAGATAAACACAAAAATTTTCATTTTTATATATAGAGAGATATACTGCACCGCTCGGTGTTGACCGTGTTTTATTGCACAGATTCTGGTTTTACTCGCTAACCGTTGGAGATATACGAAAAGTGATAAGGACCTTTCGGATAGAAAATTAAATGTTAAAGCTCATGTATACCATCAAAAGTTTGCTATTTCTTAGAGTTCTCTTTTTATTTGAAAAGGATATATGAAATTTTGAAACCAAAGGGTGTAGTGACGTCACAAATGTCTGTTTTACTCGCTAACTGTTGGAGATACACGAAAAGTGATAAGGACCTTTCGGATAGGAAATTAAATTTCAAAGCTCATGTGTGCCATCAGAAGTTTGCTATTTCCTACCGTTCTCTTTTTATTTGATGTGGAAATATGAAATTTTGAAACCAAAGGGTCTAATGACGTCACTAAAATAGTCGTCATTTTTTAATAGTGCAACATTTAGAAATCAAAAGTATCCTATATGTAAACCTTGTAAATCAGCTACATCCATGCAAAATTTCATTTAAATCGGACCAGTGGTTCTTGAGTTATTGAGTAACAGACAGACAGACACACACCATCTCATTTTTATAGTATTACTAGCAGAAGTACCCGTTCTTCGAACGGTGTTCGGTGTTAACACCAGACATTATAATAATAATAATAATAACAATGTTATTGATGTTACATCCCTTTTAAGTACTGTTGCTTTTAGAGACGCACCAGACATTATCAATTGAGCAACTGTTGGAATGGTTAGCGGTTTGTAATTCCTTCATAAGTTTATCAGAACGAAGTTAATTTTCTGGGAATATCACACACACTGTTCATTTAAGGGCCTTATAATGTGGTTTTCGGAGATCCTTTATAGACTCGCGAATTTTTTGTCTCACATTGAGAAGTGCAACATATGCTTTGGTCATCCTTCTAGGATAATTTTTATATTTCGCCTATTTTAGCATGTATTTTGAGAAGTTTTTCCTTATATCCACCCTTCTACTGTATGAAAAGTACGGTGAAGAGTTTTATAAATGATTGGTGTATTGACTCATTTTTACCATACCTAATTTTACGATGCACCCAGCATCCGAACATGAGTTATAGGCGTACATAAGGATACACAGAAAGACAGACAGACAATTCTATTGTCTACAACATATCACCCAGAAATCCAAATATGGGTATATCTACCACACAGTATCAAAGAAAATCATCCTTACGATGAACCCGTATGTCGACAAAAAAAAGAAAAGAAAAAAGATTAGTTGAAATGTGCTCTCAAACTAAATTCACCTAACGTGTACTTCCTGACATGAAATAGAATTGAAAGTCTTGTAGATGAAACTCAATACACGTCACATAAAAACTGACCCTCTACGTTGTGTTGGGTCCCCATACACAGGAAGACCTCTATCATAAATTATAAAAGCTTGTGGTGCATGAAAATTCAGGTTCTTTAGTCTCAAATGGCCCAAATTCCTAAAAGCCGCAAAAAATGCTGATTCAATTCAGGAATTTTTGAAAATAATGTTGTTGTTTGTAGATATAATAGACCTTCTGTACTATATGTCGCACGTGAAAATTGCATGAAAAAATCCTAGATTACCCCTTGACCCCCTTAATTGCATTGGTGAATTATACAGTCTACGTTGGTTCCGTGATAACCTTATATTTGCAAACTTTCACAGAAATGTAATAAATGTAATAAATTGCTTCTTACTGAAATAGATGGAAAGTTGGATGCCACCCCTTGAGATAATGTTGTCATGGTTACGGATTTGCATTCCTTCATTAGTTTGTTAAATTAAATTTAATTAGTTTTCTGGGAATGTTTCAGAAACTGTTGGTTTAAGAGCCTTATAATGTAGTTTTCGAGGACCCTAGAGTTTTATTTCTGGCACCGAGGGGCATTGTCTCGTCGTTGTACGCCATAATATAATACTACTAATAATAATATAATATAGGGATAGGAATATAATAGACCTGCCATACCACACCCGCAGGTGTAAATCGCGTGAAAAAAATCTAGACTACCCCTTGACCCCCTTAAGCGCATTTTACATATTGATGAAATTTACAGCTTAATTTGGTTCCATAATAACCATCTAGCCGTTTGCAAACTTTCACACTAATGTAATTAATGGAATTGCATTGCGTCTTACAGCAATATATGGACCTCTGAGAATCTGTTGCCATGGTTATCGGCTTGCATTCGTTCAGTAGTTTATTAAATTAAATTAGTTTTCTGGGAATATCTTAAAAACGGTTGGACGTAGGACCTTAAAATGTGTTTTTAGGGCCCCCGAATGTTATCTCTCACATTGAGGGGCTGAAAATGGGCTTTGTCTCGTCCTTAGACTCCTATTTCAGCATGTATTTTAAGGGGGTATTCCCCCTTTTATGATAGGTACAGAGAAGAGATACATCAATGATTAGTGTCGTGCCTCTGATGGATATCTGTACCAAATTTTGCGTTGATACACCCAGCCGTTCTCGATTTATAAGGGAACAAAGTTGTCCACAATCAAACAAACAGACAGACGGACCAAAACATTATTTTCGCGCGCATCTATCATAAAACAGTCTGGAACGAGTAAATAACTCAAATTTCCGTAGAAATTCAGAAAAAAAAACAGACAAATTTTCTATTTATATATGTCGAGATATACTGCACGGCTCGGTGTTGACCGTGTTTTATTGCACAAATTTAGGATTTACTCGCTAACCGTTGGAGATACACGAAAAGTGATAAGGACCTTTTGGATAGAAAATTGAATGTTAAAGCTCATGTATGCCATCAAAAGGTTGCTATTTCTTAGCGTTCTCTTTTTATTTGAAATGGAAATATCTAATTTTGAAACCAAAGGGTGTAGTGACGTCATAAATGTGGGTTTTACTCGCTAACCGTTGGAGATAAACGAAAAGTGAAGCTCGTATGTACCGTCAAAATTTGCTATTTCTTAGCGTTCTCTTTTTATTTGATAAGGAAATATGAAGTTTTGATTAAAGTGTGTAGTGACGTCACTAAAATGGTCGTCATTTTTAATAGTGCAAATTCTCGAAATAAAATGTATCCTATATGTAAACCTGGTAAATCAGCTACATCCATGCAAAATTTCATTTAAATCGGACCAGTGGTTCTTGCGTTATTGAGTAGCACACAGACAGACAGAAAGACAGACACACACCTTCTCATTTTTATATATTAGTATATCAAAGGTACCCGTCCTTCGAACGGTGTTATATATTAACACCAGACATGATCAATTGAGCTACTGTTGCAATGGATAGTGGTTTTTCATTCCTTCATAAGTTTATCAGAACGAAGTTAGTTTTCAGGGAATACCACACACACTGTTAATTTAAGGGCCTTAAAATGTGGTTTTCGGAGACCCCTTATAGACTCGCGAATTTTGTGTCTCACATTGAGAAGCGCAACATATGCTTTGATCGTCCTTCTAGGATAATTTTTTATATTTCGCCTATTTTAGCATGTATTTTGAGAAGTTTTTCCCTATATCCACCCTTCTACTGTTTGAAAAGTACGGTGAGGAGTTTTATAAATGATTGGTGTATTGACTCATGTTCACCATACCTAATTTTACGATGCACCACGCCTACGAACACGATTTATAGGCGTACATAAAGATACACAGAAAGACAGACAGACAATTCTATTGTCTACAACATATCACCCAGATATCCAAATATGGGTATATCTGCCATACAGTATCAAACAAAATCATCCTTACGATGAACCCGTATGTCGACAAAAGAAAGATTAGTTAAAATTTGCTCTCAAACTAAATTCACCTAACTTTTACTTCTTGACGTGAAATAGAATTGAAAGACTTGTAGACGAAACGCAATACACCTCACATAAAAAATGACCCTCTACGTTGTGTTAGGTCCACATACACAGGAAGACCTCTTTCATAAATTATAAAGGCTTGTGGTGCATGAAAATTCATGTTCTTTAGTCTCAAAAGGTCCAAATTCCTAAAAGCCGCAAAAAATGCTGATTCAATTCAGGAATTTTTGAAAATAATGTTGCTGTTTGGAGATATAAAGGTTGATTGTAGTTTTACGTGACCATTAATCGCGAGATCATAAGCCACGGGACCTCCATTTTACGTGGAATCTGAACCACAGGGCATGGCATTTCACTTTGCAAATGTTTGGAGATATAATAGTCCTTCTGTACTATATGTCGCACGTGAAAATTGCATGAAAAAATCTAGGTTACCCCTTGACCCCCTTAATTGCATTGACGAATTATACAGTCTACGTTGGTTCCGTGATAACCGTATAGCCATTTGCAAACTTTCACAGAAATGTAATAAATAGAGTGACATTACTTCTTACAGAAATAGATGGAAAGTTGGATGCCACCCTTTGAGATAATGTTGTCATGGTTAGCGATTTCCATTCCTTCATTAGTTTGTTAAATTAAATTAGTTTTCTGGGAATATTTCAGATACTTTTGGTTTTAGGGCCTTAGAATGTAGTTTTCGAGGACCCTTTAGGGCCCCCAAGTTTTGTTTCTGGCACCGAGGGGGCTTTGTCTCCTCGTTGTACGCCATAATATAATAATAATAATAATAATAATATAATATAGGGATAGGAATATAATAGACCTGCCGTACCACACCCGGAGGTGTAAATCGCGTGAAAAAATTCTACTGTACCCCTTGACCCCTTAAGCGCATTATACGTATTGATGAATTCTACAGCTTAATTTGGTTCCGTGATAACCTTCTAGCCGTTTTCAAACTTTCACACCAATGTAATTAATGGAATTGCATTGCGTCTTACAGCAATAGATGGACCTCTGAGAATCTGTTGCCATGGTTACCGGCTTGTATTCGTTCATTAGTTTATTAAATGAAATTAGTTTTCTGGGAATATCTCAAAAACGGTTGGTTTTAGGGCCTTAAAATGTGGATTTCGGGGACCCTTCAGGGCCCCCGAGTTTTGTCTCTCACATCGAGGGGCTGAAAATGATTTTTGTCTCGTCCTTCTACTCCTATTTCAGCATGCATTTTAAGGGGGTAGGCCCCCTTTTATGAGAGGTACGGAGAAGGGTTACATCAATGATTAGTGTCGTGCCTCTGATGGATATCTGTACCAAATTTTACGTTGATACACCCAGCCGTTCTCGAGTTATAAGGGAACAAATTTGTCCACAGACAATCAAACAAACAGACAGACCAAAACATTATTTTCGCGCGCATCTATCATAAAACAGTCTGAAACGTGTAAATAACTCAAATTTCCGTAGAAATTCAGAAAAAAACAGACAAATTTTCTATTTATATATATAGAGATATACTGCACCGCTCGGTGTTGACCGTGTTTTATTGCACAAATTTAGGTTATACTCGCTAACCGTCGGAGATACACGAAAAGTGATAAGAACCTTTTGGATAGAAAATTAAATGCTAAAGCTCGTGTATACCATCAAAAGTTTGCTATTTCTTAGCGTTCTCTTTTTACTTGAAATGGAAATATGAAATTTTGAAACCAAAGGGTGTAGTGACGTCACAAAAGTAGGTTTTACTCGCTAACCGTTGGAGATACACGAAAAGTGATAAGGACCTTTCGGATAGGACATTAAATTTCAAAGCTCGCATATGCCATCAAAAGTTTGTTATTTCCTACCGTTCTCTTTTTATTTGATATGGTAATATGAAATTTTGAAACCAAAGGGTGTAGTGACGTCACTAAAATGGTCGCCACTTCTTAATAGTGCAAAATATCGAAATTAAAAGTATCCTATATGTAAACCTAGTATTTCAGCTACATCCATGCAAAATTTCATTTAAATCGGACCAGTGGTTCTTGCGTTATTAGGTAACAGACAGACAGACAGACAGACAGAAAGACAGACACACACCATCTCATTTTTATATATTAGTATGATAGTATGATGGATTTCAATATGGAGGCCAGCACATATCGATTTTAAGTTTATAGTAGTCATACTGTAGTTATGATAATAATGCAGATTCGTTTGCCAAATATCGGAGACTGCTCAGCATATTTCAGGTCGTCGCCATTTCGCAGGGACAGAATATAGGAAGAGACATGATTTTGTTGCCAAGATAGTACATCACATAGTACATAGTACACCTTCAACTGCTGAGCCAAGACAAATTGCCGTACTATAAATATGCTCCTGAAAGTGTACTGAAAAATGACAACTTTTCCTTGTAGCCTAGTGGGATCGTACTGTATTGTCAGACCAGTAAGCCGTGCACAAGAGACCTGATCTGGTTCTTGTTGACAAATGCACGACGCCTTCATAGATGTGGCAATCTCAAACAGTGGCAACATGCTAACAAAACATGTTAAAAGCTGTCAAAGTATAAAGAGCTTTCAGAACTGATCAGGAAGCAATGGCAAATGGCACAAGTCAGGACAGTTCCTATAATCATCTCCAACACTACCGACAGCATTGGCTCAGCTGGCTAAAGCGCAGCATTAGGTCATGGGGCCAAGCTCTCTGCTGACTCGGTAGACGCGTGGGTTCGAGCCCCACCGTCGGCCGTCCTTGAAATGGTTTTCCGTGGTTTCCCCATTTTCAACACCAGGCAAATGCTGGGACGGTACCTTCTGATAGGCCACGGCCGATTCCTTCCACATCCTTGCCCTGTTTCATTCATCCTCATCCATTCCATCTCTCATCCCGACGCGCAGGTCGCCCACGGGCGTCGAATAGAAAGACCTGCACTCGGCCTCTCAGGAGACCACACGACAAAAAAAAAAAATCTCCAACACTGGCGTGATTCCGAACAACCTAAATGAATCTCTCACTTAGTTGAAATTAGACCCAGGCCTTTTTAAGATTATGCAGAAGAGAGTCATACTTTTCTACGAGTTTCATAGTAAGGCTGTTCTTGGCAAATCACGCCTGAAGGAGTGGGGTAAAAGAGTAAATTTACCAAGTAATGCAGTCACCGAGAATTTGCTCCTTATGATTTATATCTGGGTTTGTAAATGTTTTCTTTCAGAAAATATACGGAGAATGTGTAAGCGCATGCGCAAAATAAATAATAATAATCATAATCATAATAATAATAAAAATAATGCTGAAATGATCACTGACGATTAAAGTTCAACGGCCACGTTCTCAGAATAATCAATGACTGGCTCACCGAAAGGATTCTCAACCTTGCTTTCTAAATGAAAGTATCTACCTGCATCTTTGCATATATGTGGGTTATTGATACAAGTTAAGATCGGTATGGGTAATAATTCAGTGTACCGATTATGTCCATGCGTAAAATTCTTCTCAATCTCTCCGCTAATTTTAGAGTGACCGCCAAAATGAATCTGGCAGCAACATTTCATTTACCGTTAACCAACCCTCACTAATGTAATCATTGTTCTCTTATCAGCATGATTGCAGAAACGTGCAGATGCCCTTCATATTCCGCCCAGTGAAAACAACAATCTCCACCAGAAATGTGTCGTCCGTGGCACACTTGTCAAGAGCATAAGCGGTGTGAGAAGATGATAAGTTACATGGTGAAATTGTGTTCTTGGCAGAAATATTTCAGAAGAATAGCTATGCGATGACGTAGATGACCTTATTCAATCGTTAAATCACTATAGGTAAATATCTGTCAAAGAACCAGGTGGTCTCCACATTCAAGAATTTATTAACACTACTGTTAATGAGTTGGAGTTGATTTTGGTGATGCAATGAATTTTTGTCCTCTTTTATGAATATGACCTTTATTTATTGTTTATTGCCTTGTATCATATCAATGCTAATGGCTGCTTTCTTACAATAATTGACTGCCGACAGCGCAGCTCTATGGCCTATCTAAAACCACGGCCCACTGGATGCTGCTCTCCAAGGAGCTTACAAAAGTAGTCCATACATAGAGGGCGCTTTTAGCAGCATATTAGCAGCTAACATTTCTGGCTCTCCTTGAAAGATGCGATTTCAACAAGAAAACCATGTACTATACGTACGGTATGTTAAACTACATCTAATGAGAACATAATTATAACCTAACATAAACTCTAATCAAGCTGAGAATTCTTCGTTGAAGTTCTCCATCGGAAGGGGGCACAGCTTCTTGATACTTCTCGTAAAGTTCCCTTCCGCTGTTTTCACAGTGACAACTCTAATCTCGCCATCTGGTCCCGGATGAACATGAATTACTCGACCTCATGGCCACCTTAGAGGTGGTATCCCTTCTTCAATGAGCAGAACTAGTGTGTTAGAAGTGAACCATTTATTTCTTTTCTGCAATTCTTGCAAATATTCTTGTTGCCATCTTTGCCAAAGTACCTGTCGAAGTTTCTTCAAATGTTGCCAACGAGACAGTCGATTATCTGGTTCTTCAGTATGATTGGACTGTACTGGTTGGACCAGTGAATCACCAATAAGAAAATGAGCGGGAGTGAGAATATCCAGATCGTTTGGGTCTCTTGTGAGAGGTGTAAGTGGCCGCGAATTCAGGACTGCCTCAATATCACAAAGCAGAGTATACATCTCTTCAAAAGTATGTACTCTTCCTTGAGATGAAGTGTATAAATGCCTCTTTGCTATTTTAACGGCCGCTTCCCATAATCCTCCAAAATGTGGGGATCGAGGAGGAATAAATTGCCATGCTATTTGCTTTTCTCCCAAGTGAGAGGAGATGATTGGTGATTCTTTTGCCAAAAATGACTGCAGTTCTTTCTGCGCATTTGCAGCCCCGACAAACGTTCTTCCATTATCTGAGAACATTTGATGACAAATCCCTCGACGAGCAGTGAACCGTTGCATTGCTGCCAAATAGGCTTCAGTTGTGAGCTCTGAGACAAGCTCCAGGTGAACGGCCTTTGTACTAAAGCAAGTGAACACTGCTATGTATGCTTTAAATATGCGTAATCAGCCTCTCCGTCGACTTTCTCGAATTTGGAAGGGCCCCGCATAGTCCACACCAAGCACGGTGAAGGGCCTGGTGACTTTCGAAACACTCTCTTTGGGTAAATCTCCCATGCGGACTTCTGGAACTATTGGATTGAATCGAAAACACTGGAGGCATTTTCGAAAGATCCTTTGCGCTTCTCTTCGACCACTTACCGGCCAATATTTTTGTCGAGTTGAATGTAATAGTTGCTCCGGTGGACAATGCTGAAGTCTCACATGCTCGTGTCTCATAATAGCTGTTGTTATGTGATGATTTGCCGGGAGGAGAATGGGATGCTTTTGCTCTTCAGAGAGAGCAGAATGTCTCAATCTTCCACCAACTCGTATTAACCCATCTTCATCAATGAATGGATCAAGGCATCTCAAAGGACTTCCACGAGGTGGTGTTTCCTTTTTGGATAAACATTTGTGTGATGATGAAAAAGCTTCTATTTGCAACCACTTTAATATAGTATTTTCTGCTCGTTTTATTTCTTCAGGAGTGATGTGGTTTGTATTTAGGTCTTTGGATCCTTTTCCCCATTTCTTGCGCTGTACTTTGTTTAAGGTATTATTGACAAATCTATGACTTCGACGTAACTTCGAAAATGACGAAAATTTGTGCAATATTTTGGAAGTACTTGCGATGGTCAACATAACCTTTGAACTCTACATCTCTGGCAGACTAATGTCAGGTTGCAATGTAGAAGGAGGTAGTGAATTTTCCTTGACTAACCAATTAGGCCCAAACCACCAAAGATGATGGTTAATAATATCTATGGTTGGAATCCCTCGCGATATGAGGTCAGCAGGGTTTTCCTGAGAGGGTACGTGACCCCACTTTGCATTCTCAGCTGCATCTTGTATTTTTGTAACTCTGTTAGCCACAAATGTTTTCAGCAATCGCGATTCTGTGTTTATCCATCCTAAAACAATGGTGCTGTCACTCCAAAGAAAAACATTTCTTATCTTGTCTGCTGCAGCAGCCTTCGTTTCTCGCACTAAACTTGTGAGTAAAAGTGCTGCTTCTAATTCTAGTCTTGGCATGGATATGGTTTTTAGAGGAGCCACTTTAGATTTTGCGCTGATTAGATGAGATGTGAACATTCCATCTTGATTTCTGTTTACTGCGTATATACAGGCTCCATATACTTTTTCGGAGGCGTCATTGAATCCGAAAAGATCAAATTTTGAATTGTAATTTTCAGGATTGACGTTCCTTATGATTCTGAGCTGGTTTAGCTGTGGCAATGAAGAATAATATTGGTTCCAAATGGACAGCTTATCTGTGGTAACAGGTTGGTCCCAGTCGAACCCGTCCGTCCATAGTTGTTGCATTATGATTTTTCCTCTTATTAAAACAGGACTTACTAGCCCAAGAGGATCAAAGACTTGCGAGATTTTTGATAAAATCTCACGCTTTGTATACACTACTTCAGATGAGAGGTTAACCTGATACTGCAATGTATCTTTTGTCGAATCCCAGACAATTCCTAACGTGTTACTGGCTTCTTCCTTGTCTAGAACCATCAAGTCTCGTGCATTCGATTGGATATTCAAGTGTTTTATGATTTCCTTATGGTTGGACCTCCACTTGCGCAACAACATTTGCCCCTTTTGCAATAGATCCATAAGCTGGCGATGAATTTGTATTACTGCATCTACAGTATCGCCACCGGTGATACAATCATCCATGTAAAAGTCTTGTCTCATAATTTTGGCTGCTACTGGATATTGAGGGTCATAGATATTAGCAAGTTCGTGAAGACATCTCATCGCGTGGTAAGGTGCTGACGCTGTTCCGTAAGTGACAGCGTTTAGCTGATATGTTTTTATTGGTAACAGTGTATCCCTTCTCCATAAAATTTGTTGCAATGGTCGATCTTCATGGTGTATCATTATCTGCCTAAACATTTTCTCAATGTCAGCCGTTATTACATACTGGTGCATGCGAAATCTGAGAATGATGTGAAATAAATCTGCTTGTAAATTGAGACCTTGAAACAATTTGTCATTTAGTGATGTTCCTCGTGTAGTTTTGGCGGAGAGATGTTTCTGGCGACTGCTGATGAAGAAGAAGAAATAATTTGGTAGGGCACATACTAAGACACCCAGGAATAGCAAGCTTAGTTATGTAAGGAAGTGTCGAGGGCAAGATCTGTAGGAGTAAACCAAGGTTAGAATATGTTAAACAGATTGCCTCGGATGTAGGGTGTGGTAGCTTGTTAGAGATGAAACGATTGGATCAGGACAGGGAGGCGTGGAGAGCCTAAGAATTAGTACAGCTTCTCTTGTTCCTACATTAATTCTCCTGAAACCAAACTGGTCTTCACCCAACTCCGTTTCTATCTGGCTTTCCATCCTCTTGTAAATTATTCTAGACAGGATCTTTGAAGCATGAGTAATCAACAACATAGCGTAGGTCCTAAAATGCTGACTTATGATTGGAGGAATCTTGAGCTACAGTTGATTCGCACTCTTGTCTCTAGAGAGCGCACCACTCGCGTTTATAGTGAATGCGAGGTAGTTGCAGATGTGCGAATGTCAGAAGAGCATTTTTCCTGAGTTTCAGATTTATCGCTCAAACCGTTTCAGACACATGCGTGTTTAGTTAGTTCGTTAGTTATTGTCGTTTTAAGGGCGAAACAGCGGGGTCATCTGCTCCAACATGCATGTAGGAAATATTCAAACCTTTATTTTCACCGCTAAAAATACATAAAACAAAAATCTATCAAACACGCATCCCTTAGAATTTATCAAAGAGTATAGATGTCATGTTTCACGTTTGTAAATCAAGCAGTTTTGTAAACTGTTTTATCCCTTGCCTTTAATCATAAAGAAGCGGCTTCGGTGGCGTAGTCGGTAGCATGCTGAACTGCTGTGCCCAAGATAGCGGGTTCAAACCCGGCCAAAGTCGTTGGATTTTTTAAGAGCGTTAAAAATCCTTCAGAATGCCTTCCTTCGGAGGGGAAGTAAAGCCGGCGGTCCCATGTCATAGATTTATGGCATGTAAAAGATCCTTTCACAGACTAAACTTGTGTAAAGCAAAATTGTTAGGTTAGATTTCGTCAGAACGCTCTATCAAATTTCCAACGTTCGCCACTAGGTATCATTGATGTCTGGTGGCGAAAGTTGGAACTACTTGAAATCGAACGGAACTTGTAGCTCATCCTTTAGGGTGTGCGCTGGAAGCAGCTACAGACTCAGGCGAGCCGAACATGTCCTTGGACACTCCCGGCACTAAAAGCCATACGATAAATAAATAAATAAATAAATAAATAAATCATAAAGAAATCTCCGTGAAAAAATTAAACATGTTACGCCCAAAGTTATCGAGATATTGTGACGAGTGCGTAACCTTTTTATAAAGATATGTTACACTTTCACCGGAAATAAATTTATATGTACGCCCCCCCCCCCCCCCCCTGTTCATGATTATGCATAATATGTGCACAGGTGTATGCTATTGACTTCCATTTAAACGGAAACGGCTGTTAAACCTTACGATTATAAGCTACAAGTCCTCCTTTCTACGTGAATTCCGAACCTCTGGACGTCACTTCTTGTAAAAAAAAACTAAATATCTTAAATCGGTGTTAGTTCCTCTCAATCTATGTAGATGCGAGTGGCGCGCTTCCTGTAGACGAGAGCGCGAATCAGATGTACCTCAATCTTCCACCAATCATAAGCGGTTGTTTTAGGGCTTATGCTAGGATCAGCCAATTGTAGTTGGTCTTGGATCAGCCAACATGCTGCTGTGGTTGAATGAGCAGGAAGGTTGGTTGGTAGGTTCCTTAGTTTAGGGGCTGCGACAACGCGGTCATGTAGCCCCATGCACTTTGGGTGTGTGTAGAATCTATCTGATACCGGGGTTAATTGTGATGACTGTATTAGTGTGTGTTATCTGTTTGTAATTAAAGTAAGGGCTGCAGACGATAATTTCAAGTAGTTCCTACTTTCGCTACCAAATGCTACCGTCCACGACACCTAGCTGTGAACTTGGCTACTACTAGATGCCATCGCGACCAGCGCCAATGAGCAGGAAATAAAACTACTTATTAACGTAATTTAGCACAGATTTCCAATGCAGTAGCAATAAAGTCCCCATGAATATGAAACAAGTTATGAAAAACATGTGTTACCCATGTTCAGGTCACCTCCAGAATTACTAAATATTGCATGATGTCTTGAACCGTGAAATTCCTCATCAACACAAAATATGAAGTAATAAGAACAGATGCCAATAATCATGAATCGGACCGTCGCCTTCTATTGGTGTCCTTGACGCATACTTTATTATTCAATAATTTGGCATTGCTTTTGCCTTGACTTAAGAAAGTGCCACAGCTCAGGTCCAAAGATACAGTTACTATGAAAGTATAACTTCGGCGGCTTCGGTGGCGTAGTTGGTAGCATACTGAGCTTCTATGCCCAAGGTCGCGGGTTCAAACCCGGCCGAAGTCGTCGGATTTTTAAGAGCGTTAAAAATCTCTCAGTATGCTTTCCTTCGGAGGGGAAGTAAAGCCGGCGGTCCCGTCATAGATTTATGGCATGTTAAAGAACCTTCCAGTTTTTACCAAGCAAGCAAGGTGAACAGACGTGCAGTGAAGTGTAAGGAAGAATGGGAATCGCTATTCAGCAGTACCGGGCGGTCATCGGCCGCTGGCAGGCTAGAGTGAAGTGCGATTTCGGTGTCGGGAAGGTGATAGCGGGCAACGTCACTGAACAGATGGGGGTTTTGGCGATGGGGATGGTAGCGCTGGTTGTGGCGACGCTACTATTAATTGGAGGAGTGGAGTCAAACCCAGGGCCTGGTCAGCTGGGATGGCAAGAAATGGAGAAAATAAGGGAAATTGTAAAGGAAGTGTCACAAAATGACCAGGTCCGGGACATTCTTCGTGAGCAATGTAAGGAATTCAAGGAGATGAAGACATGTATAAGAGAAGAGATGGGAATAGTGACAGAAAGGCTGGCCGAGAATAGTAGAGAGATAAAAGACCTGAGAGAAAAGGTGAAGATATTAGAGGTGGAGGTAAATGAATTAAGGAAGACCAAGCTGGATGAGAGAAAGAAAAACGTCTTCATTTACGGAATAAAGGAAGATGCCAAGGAAAGCACCGAGGATCTAACATCCAAGGTGCTCCGAGTGACTAGTGAAGGCATGCGGATAAACATTGGAGTCTCAGAGATTGACAATGTGACCAGGATAGGGCGAGGAAGGGGCACGAGGCCCGTGAAAGTGTCATTAGTTTCTTCGCTGATGGCTCACAGAATTCTGGCGAACACAAGGAACTTGAAAGGGGAGAGGATATGGATAAGGAGAGAAATGAGTAAAGAAGAGGCAAGCGAGCAACGGACCTTGCAGTTTCATTTAAGGAAGGCAAGGAGCTCTGGTCTCAAGGCTTATGTAAAAGGTAATAGACTGGCGGTTAGCGGCAACAACTGGGATCGGATTTGGACAGTGGCACAACTCCAGGATATGGAGAAGCAACAACAACAGGAGACAGTTAGACCTAGCAACCAGGTGGAAGCAGTTGTCGGGTCAGAGGAAAGTGCGGTGATGAGTCAACAGAGAGCAGCGACCTCCAAGTCCAACACGGAAGTGGCGCGAGCAGGAACGACTAACGTCAGCGCCAGGATCACCGGACAAGTGCGTGGTTTGCAGAAAGGTGAGACTGGCAAACAACGAGTTACTAGTCTAAAAGAACTTTGGGGCAAGAAAACCTTGGCAGAGCAGTTTAATGTGGAGAAGGAGGTCATTTCTTCTCCAGGTGGTAGTATACTAGAGTTAGAGAAAGCTAGAGTTACTAGAAGTAAAGCTACCGCCAGCGAGGAGGGTAGGAGTAAAAAATAACTAAACTGGAATATTGCTAGCGTAAATATAGAGGGTTTTTTAAATAAGAGAGGCAACGATGTAGTTTTGACCCTAATAGAAGATATGCAGATTGTAGGATTTGTTGAGAGTTGGCTCCCTGTAGGTTGCGAGGTTAAATTAGATGGCTTCAGTATATATACAAAACCTAAGATTAGGAAAGCTCGCACCGGTAGGTTCCCAGGGGGTATTGTTGTTTTAATTAAAGAAGAGGTGAGGGAATTATCAGAATTTATTAGTTCAGAACTGGAAGAAGTAGTATGGGTAAAAGCTGATATTAGGGGGAGGGGGAAAGGAACGGTATGTTTCGGCTTTGTCTACAACCCTCCGGAGAATTCCCCGTATGCAAGAGAAAGCTTTTTCGATGAGTTAGCTATTGAAATAAACAGAATTCAAAATATATATGAAGAGGCAGAGATTGTGCTGTTAGGGGACTTCAATGCGAGGGTTGCAGACAGAAAGCCCCTTTACAGCAAGGGGGTTGCCGAGGCCGTATGTGGTGATAGGCACAGCAAAGACAAGGAATGTAACAAGAACGGAGAAAAGATTTTGGAACTATGTGGTGCAGAAGAGCTATATATATTAAATGGTGTCTGTGTGGGGGATGAAGAAGGTAACCTGACGTATATAACAGAGATTGGAGGAAGTGTAATAGATTTAGCAATATGCTCTAGAGGAGCACTAGCCCTAATTAAGAGGTTCACTGTTGAAGAATGGGGGGAATCACATCACCTACCAATTGTCGTCAACATGCAGGGAGCGGTGACAAAATCAAAAGGGAACCCACAAGTTAAAGCTATAGAGAGAAAAGTGAATAGATTCAGATGGAGGGAGGAAAACTGCAGAGAGTTCCAGAACTACTTCCAGGGAGAAAATTTTGAGCTGATAAAGGTAGGAATAAGTTTGATGATCAGTAATGATGAAATTGAAGGGGTAATACGTATGATTGAGAATGCAATTATGATGGCAGGGCGGAAAATGCTCGTGAAGGCTAGGGGAAAATTAGGGAGTATTAAAGGATGGTACGATGAATCTTGTAGAAGGAAGAAAACCGAAGTTATTAGGGCACTGAAGTTATACAAGAGAGGAGGGGATGATACGATGAGAGTAGAATTTTGTCGTCTAAGGAAAGAATATAGGGAACTGCTCAGTAAAATGAAAGATGAATGGCAGGGTAAAGAAGCAACAGCACTAAATAAGGATTCTAAAGCTAACGACTGTAGCAAAGTGTGGAGCAGGATAAAGTCTTACTGTAGGGGGAGCAGAAGTGGTGGGGGGAGCTCTATAAGCGATGAAATATGGATTGCATATTATGAGAACCTGTTAAATGCTGAAGATAATTGGAGGAAGAGGGATGAGTTTGGCGTCCCGAGGGGGCTGGGGGTCACTCTGCCTATGCTGGACCAAGTCATATCGATAGAGGAAATTAAGGAAGTAATGACAAAAAGTAAAGGAGGGAAGTCAGGTGCTATTTCGGGGATAACAAATGAATTTTGGCAAGAGTTGAGTAGCAATAGGTTCATGATGGACAGCTTGGTAAAAATCTTTAACAAAATCTTTGACGGAGGTAGATTTCCAAGGGCGTGGCAGGAGGGGATAATTTGTCCAATATATAAGAGGCGTGGGGACAAACTAGACCCAGGCAACTATAGAGGCATAACTTTGCTTGATAATTTGAGCAAAATGTACACCGGGGTCTTATCCAAGCGTTTAATAGCATGGGCAGAGGGCTGTTCGGTGTTCTCGAGACTCCAGACAGGGTTCAGAAAAGGAATGAGGACCAGTGACAATATAATGGTGGTTAAAACGGTGATGGACAAGTACATAAGAAGGAAAAGAGGTAAGCTGTATATCACAGCTATTGATTTGGAGAAGGCGTTTGATTCAGTGAGCAGGAGAGCTGTCATGGCTAAACTGGGAAAAATCGGGGTGTCACATAAAATGATACGAGCAATTGAGAATGTGTATTCCGAAGTGAAATGTGCAATTAAAACTAAAGATGATGTAATTGTAGGAGAGATAACGTCTAATATAGGTCTAAAACAGGGATGCAAATTATCCCCGGTGCTTTTTTTGCTATTTATCAACGATATTTTCGAGTCAAAGGGCTTTGAGCAACGGTCCAACCCTTGCTTGGACAATTATGATATCCCGGGCCTAGCTTTCGCTGATGACATCCTT
Source organism: Meconema thalassinum (assembly GCA_946902985.2). Classification (NCBI taxonomy): domain Eukaryota; kingdom Metazoa; phylum Arthropoda; class Insecta; order Orthoptera; family Tettigoniidae; genus Meconema; species Meconema thalassinum. The sequence goes on from OX336399.1 coordinate 91,076,164, forward strand.
CTGCTTGCTCTAACACCCTATAATATGCAATATAGTATTGACGAGATTGTGAGATACTGTGAGGACTGGAACTTAAAAATTAACCCGAGTAAGACCAAAGTTATGGTCTGCAAAAAGGGAGTTAAACTGGCTAAGAATGAAAAGTGGGTCATGTATGGGTCCCAGTTAGAGAAGGTGAAAAAACTTGAGTATCTAGGGATGATAATGGCGAGTAATGGTAAATGGACCGAACAAATTAAAAGGGCAAAATCGAAAGGGCTAGCGGCATTGGCGAATGTTAAAGTGTTAGAGCGTAGGTTACCGAATCTTGACTACAAAGTGTATAAGAATGTGTTCAACGCACTCATCGTTTCAAGAGCACTATATGGAGTGGAAGTATGGGGTTTAGAGGAAGGAACGAAAACCCTGGACAGTATTGTAAGTAGGTTTGCCAAGATAATTTTGGGGCTACCTAGTTGCACGGCGAATTGCGGAGCGAGAATGTTGTGTGAGGATGTAAGCATTAGACAACATATCATAAAAAGGGTCATAAAGTCTTGGATTCGTTTAAAAGCGGGTGGAGGGGGGGAAATGCTTAAGGTAGCCTACCTGCACCAAATGAAGCATCAGCAAGAGGGCTACTGGGTGGACGGGGTAAGAAGTGTACTGGAAAGATTAGGAATGGGCTATATATGGGATAGGGACTTACAAAGAGAGGAAGGTAGGGTGTGTAAAAAAGTGTGCAGAAGGGTTAATGACGTAGAGTTGCAGGTGCTAAGGGAAGAGTGCGCCAGTAGGAGAACCTTAACGGAGTTCTGCGAAATAAGGAACTTTATGAGCATAAAGCCTCAATGCCTAATGAAAAGAGAAATGAGAGGGATAATTTGGTGGTTAATGGGGGTGTATAAGAACAAAGCGTTGAGAGAAGTAGGAAAAGAGGACATTTGCCTGTTTTGTGGGAAGGTTATGGGTGCGGCGCACCTGATCAGGGAATGCAAGGAAGTTAAAATGATAAGAGCAAGGTTTGTAGACAAAGCAGATATAAACAGAATAGAAAATGAAAATGAGTATCACACTTTAATTAAATTACTAAAAAGGGAATGGGGGAAAGCAGGTCAATTAGCAAAATATTTTAATACCATCAGGGCAATGTGGAATAAGAAAGCGTCGGATGAGATTCAGAACAAAGATGCATGTAAATTAAGCATTCAAGTACAGGAGATGGCTTCCTAAGCTATAAATCTTGTTAAAGCCTAGGAGAGCCTATCTGTACATATTGCTGTCTGTAGATTTTTCCTGTAAATTTATGTTATCTATGTGTTTATTGTCTGTAGGTCACGATATGACTCTCTGAGTTAAAGTGACAATTAACAAGTAGACTTGGTTTAAATAAATAAATAAATAAATAAAGAACCTTCCACTAATTACACCTGTGTGAAGCTAAATTGTATAGGTTAGGAATGTAAACAACGCTCTTAGGTTTCTACGTTCGTTGCCAAGAGCCGACTGCGGTGGCGTCTAGTAGCTAAGTTCTGAACTAGGCCTAGTAGTCGTTGATGGTGGCGTTTGGCGGCAAAAGTAGGAACTATTTGAAAAGTTCAAAGTTGCAGTCCTTACTTGAATTAAAAACAGATACACACACTGTTACAGCCATCACAAATAACACCGGTTATCAGACAGATTCTACACACACTCAAAGTACACGGGGCTATATGACCGCGTTGTCGCAGCCCCCAAAACTGAGGAACCAACCAAAGTATAACTTCACCATTATGTTCGCCCGCCTTACTAATATCTCTCCCACGCACAAATACAGTACGCTCACCAGTACAGAACACAAAACGCACATATGGTTATTACTAAGCTTCGGGCAAAGTACACAAAATATATAACTGTAGAAGCAATACTCATCTTAATAAAAATCAAAAGGGTACCTGATAATTTTAAAGTTTTAAATCTAAATTATCGAAGCCTCCATGGCTTAGGCGGCAGCACGCCGGCCTCTCACCGCTGGGTCCGTGGTTCAAATCCCGGTCACTCCATGTGAGATATGTGCTGGACAAAACGGAGGCAGGCAGGTTTTTCTCCGGGTACTCCGGTTTTCCCTGTCAAAATTTCATTCCAGCAACACTCTCCACTATCATTTCATTTCATCTGTCATTCATTTAATCATTGCCTCAGAGGAGTGCGTCAGGCCTCGGCTGCCGGCACAGTTCATATCCTCGCCGCTAGATGGGGGCTTCATTCATTCCATTCCTGACCCGGTCGGAGGCTGGAAGCAGGCTGTGGATTTTCATTTCAAATCTAAATTATCGAGATACTCTAGAGCCTTTGTAGAGGCTTTCACAAAGTCTTCCAGCGGTCCCAAGTACGCCCTGTTTCAACAATCTGTGATGACGGATGGTCTGTCTCGGTGCACAACAGTCACAATTGGGTGACGTTTTCATGCCCCACTTATATAGCAACGGGCCATACCGCCCATGGTTCGTCCGTACCCTGTTAAGGGCAACTCACGTTTTACGTGACAGATCAAAACCTGCGGGTGGGTGTTGGGTACAAAGTAGTGATTACCATTCCTTTGGAGCTGCTTTGTGCCATTTCTGTCACCATTCTGCTGCAACGTTTAACCAAATCCTAACCAACTCTTGGGCTTTTAACAAGGAGAACATGATTTCAAGCGACCAAATTTATGAAGTGCCGGTATGTCCTCATGAATTGGGACTGATAGTTTTGTGACCTCATGGATCACATGGTTATATCTTAGTCGTGGTAGTTAGATATGGCACAGCACAGGCAACTAGAAAACAGGAGTAGATTTTTCTTCACCACTGATGATGCGCGTTGTCTGATTCAGGACTTTGTCATCTTCGTGACATGTGGGCTGTTCAACCACACTGAAGAACGGTACTCTGCTGTTGACTATACTAGTCCCATCGCAGATGATCAAAGAACGGATGCAGAAGCTCCCTATGAAGAGCCAGAAAGCTTGATGATGTTCCTTGTCCTCAGTTTATCAGCACTCTTAATCAAGTGTGTCTTAAAGGATAATGTCCGATCCAGAGTAACTTCAAGGTACTTGGTGTAGGGGTTGTGGGATAGAGCCCAACCATTCATCGAGGCATTCAAGGTTAAATTCGTCTGTCTGTTGTTGAGGTGGAAAAAGTAGGTTACTGTTTTCCTGATGCTTGGAATCAGACACCACTTTTTGAAGTACCCATACAGAACACCAAGATCTGCATTTAAGTTTTCGTCTACCTTAGTCACAGTGGATTGTTGAATAACAATAGGAAGGTCATCAGCGTAATCAAATTGACGGGAGGTAGTAGAAGGAATATCTGCAATGTACAGGTTGAACAATAAAGGAGAGAGCACAGATCTGTGAGATGGACCTTTGTTAACCACTTTTAGCTTACTATACTGACTATCCATCTCTACCTGGTCACTCCGTTCGACAGCATGTTGTTTATGAACGCTGATATTACTTTACATCCCGCATGTTTGAGTAACTAGCACTTAAAACCTTCTCTCCACACGGTATCATGTGCAGCTATGAGATCTATAAACATTGCCTCACTCTCCAATTTGCTACCAAAACCAGCCTTAACATGGCTTGTTAAAGCGAGAACCAGGTCCACACAACTACGGTTGAGTCTGAAATCTGCCTGTTCAACTGGAAGGATGTTTAAAATTTGTGGGATAATCGTGTTGTTGATAAGCCTTTCCAGGATTTTATAGCAAGCAGTCATCAAAGCAATTGGCCAATGGTTTTCAAGGCAACTTGCCGGTTTCCCTGGTTTCAGGATGGCTATGATCTTGTCAGTTTGAACTCAGAAGAAAGCTTTTTGGTGTGCAGAATATTTGTGAAAAGCTGTAACAGCCATTTCCTTACTTTCATCCTACAGTGTGTAAAGACTTCAGGATGTATACCATCAAAACCTGGAGCTTTTCTATTCTCCATTTATTTCAGGCTCCTCAAAATGAAAGGATCTGAGATGTTAGACGTAGCACCACATTGCCTTTTTACATAGGATAGTTGTGCTTATATTAACCTCTTTGCGCTCATAGTCAGGTGTAACTTTTGACATGCTAGCAATGTGGCTGGCTACATGATTGTGTGTTACAGCCGATTTAGGTTGAGGAGTATGATGCACCCTTCCCAACTTATTGAATCAGCTCCAAACCTTTCTACATGGCTTCAAGTTAACACTTCTGTCCATTTACAACGTTTAGCTTCATTTAAGTTGTGGAGAAGTTCATCGGCAGCGTCAGTTCCTCCATTCTCCTGATAGTCATTGTAAAGTTCTTTACACACTTTGCTCCAACCTGGTATGTACTTTTCTCATTCCTCTGGGGATGTGTTTCTTTGCAGTACTTAATAAAGTTTTAACAAAAAGTTATTTACATCAGGTGGAATCCTTCTTATGTTACTTCAATATCAACTGAAAATTCATCCTAGTTGACTTCATCAAACTTCCAACGTGTAGTGGGGAAGATCTAATAGGGGGAATCTGAAGACCTACTTCAAGAAGAACAGGCGGTGATGACTATGTGGAAAGTTTGTGAGCACTTTACGGAAGGTCGGTAAGTTGTATCCTAGATGGTCATTTGAAACAAAACAGAAGTCAGGATTGGAGTCCGAGCTCTATTTTGCTGACCGGAATGTACCTCGTTATTTAGGTTCAAGGATTAGATGAATAGCATGTGCGTCGGTTGATTGGTTCCTCAGTTTAGGGGCTGCGACAACGCGGTCATGTAGCCCCGTGTACTTTAGGTATGTGGAGAATATGTCTGATAACCGGTGATAATTGTGAAGGCTGAATTAGTGTGTTCCTACTTTTGCTACCAAACGCCACCGTCAGCGATACCTAGTTCTGAACTTGGTTACTAGATGCCACCCAATCGGCTCCTGGTGACGAACGTTGGAACCTAAGAGCTTTAGTCAAATCTAACCTATAATTTAGCTTCTCACAAGTGTAATTAGTGAAAGGTACTTTTGCATGTCATAAATCAATGACATGGGACCGCTGGCTTTACTTCTCATCCGAAGGAAGGCATACTGAGGGATTTTTAACGCTCTTAAAAATCCGACGACTTCGGCCAAGTTTCTGAACCAAGTAGCATTGATTTTCATTTTACGTAGGCCTACAGTAACTGTTAAGTATACATTATAGAAATAGTACCAATCTTGAAACAAAATAAAGTATTAAAAATACGACACAGTTTCATGGTCTTCATTTTAGGTTAGGATTAGACTGAAATTCAGACGACTGATAAGGTAAGTTTAACGGACTGTACTGTACTGAACTGTGTGTTAAAATATATAAATGTAGGGTTATTTTTAAGCTGTACAACATTGTATTAATTCCAAGCAGATGACGGAATACTTCATTTTAGATATCTTAAAATTGGGACTAATTAATCGACATAAAATGTAATGTGTTCGGTAAAACAAGGCTAACCAAAGAAGATTAAATACTCAGATATTTTGGCTAACTACCAGCTCTAATTGAGATTCTAAAATTCATTTTCAAAGGGCGATTGGAAATGAGAGCTGTGGACTGTAAATGAGGACTAGGAGGGCTAGAACTACATTGGTCATGTGACTTTGCATCATCTGTTCACTACTCATAGATGAGCAGATGACCTCGTAGTTCCGCCCCTTAGAACAGCAATAACTAACTCCTCATGGGTGGTCTTTTCTCATTGGACAAGTATATTAATCCATCACACTGTTCGAAAGCATACATTTTTGCATCGTTTACTGCGAGTTATGATTCTTGGTATAATATTTCACCGTTTTGGTTTGTTCTTCGACTTGGTTGGGATTCAGTGAAGATGCCGAAGGACAACTGTGAATGCAAATTTACGGAAGAAGGTAAGAACCTATTTCTGTTTTTGCGGAAAATTTATTTCATTTTTATTTTTTATTTTTTAATGATTGAAGCAGAATGTTTGAACTGTTCAAAATTGAACAATTATTATTTTTATCCCAGCCCATAATGCAGCCGTGGAGATAGCATTTCCCTTTATACATATTCGTTCGACGAATGAAAGAAATAGGGTACCGGTATCTACAGTATGTGTCAAAAGTGTACTGATCTTCCCCTATAATTATAAACATGCCACTTTGACTTACACATTGTATCTGTTAGGATAAAGCACGCGTGAAGTACCCGCGGGTTTTCTAGCATATACTCCCCATATAAAATATAGGCTTATGAGATCACCCTTTGTCCATGTGTTTGTGCGTAACTTGTATGAGATGTGTGTATCCTCCTAATAAAATCTAAACGGTTGGAGCGATTTCATAGAAATTCGTTTAAAACATCAACTTCAACCGTGCCTGTCAAATATATCTTCGAAACTGTTACCGATGTTGTTGTTGGAGCCTTCAGTATTTTGACTGGTTTGATGCAGCTCTCCATGTCTCCCTGTCCTGAGCTAATCGTTTCATCTATACATAGCTACCACACCCTTCGTCCGAGGCAATCTGTTTAACATATTCTAACCTTAATCTACCCCTAAAGTTCTTGTCCTCAACCCTTCCTTCCATAACTAACTTTGTTATTCCTGGGTGTCTTAGTATGTGTCCTACCAATCTATCTCTTCTCTTCATTAGCAGTCGCCAGAAACATCTCTCCTCTCCCACTAGTCTTAATACCTCTTCGTTTGTAACCCTATCTACCCATCTGATCTTCATCATTCTCCTGTAACACCACATTTCAAACGTTTCAATTCTCCTCTTTTCTGCTGCACCAATAATCCAAGTTTCACTTCCATAGAGCGCCACGCTCCAGACAAAGGCCTTCAAAAATGACTTCCTAACACCTAAATCATAATCGATGTCAAGAGTTTCCTTTTCTGTAGAAATGTTTTCCTTGCCTGAGCTAACCTACTTTTTATATCCTCTTTGCTTCGTCCATCACTGGCTATTTTTCTTCCATAGTAAGAGAAGTCTCCTACGTCCTTTAGTTTTTCACCTGCCAATTTGATGCCCATAGAAGATTCTGATTTATTTCGGCTGTTACCGATATCAGCCTGATATTTTGTATGATGATAAAGATTACTCAAGTTTACCTATTAAGTACAAAAGGTGCCTAAGCGAAGATAAATCATTTAAATGCAATTTTCTCGCGATTTAATCATCTGAACACAGTGAATCCTCGCATGGAAATTTTCATACGTGATTTAATTTACTATCATCTGATTAAATTCAATTGTTGTCATAAACACACGATGGTGTCTGAGGCTGTGCGAAATTTTAAATTTAATTTTTTATTTCTTGTGTCCTAATCAAGGGATCGAAGTGAAAGTTTGTACAATTAACCAACACAGTAATGTTTATCAAATGGCACATATCTCTATGGGTCTACATATGAAACAATCCAACATGGTGGTCATCCGAAGTATTCCCCCAGTTCTCAATATCTACGAGTCTATTGCAGCAATCAAACTGAAATAAGCAATTTAGTTCTTCACTGAACTACTTATTCATTTTCAAATATGGTAACCTTAAGTTATGCTGAAATATGCAGTTCAGGCAGAATTCCCGTGCACTAAGTTCCGGCCCTCTCATCTACAAGGTATACCGTAAATTGAATAAATCTTATGCCGACCATTTAAGAGCGTGGATATTCCAGAGAAAGTACGGTACACTCTGATTTAGCTGTTTTGGGTATCAAATGATCCATCCAAATCATTATAAATCACCTGTACAGTATTCCTTAATTACTTCGCATGAATAAGATAAACTCCTACTGCAAGTATATTTTAATACTCAAATTTTTATGCTGTACTTTGTCAGATTTAGGAATCTTGTCATTGTAGTAAGTACAAATAAATAAAACAATATAGCGGACCAAAACAAGTTTGAAACATATATTGCAATGAAGGTCCAAAACCACTAATAAGGAACAAAAATAGGGATAGATATTAGATATACGTGTATGGCATAAATATAAATACTTACTTAGGGAAAAATGGTTTTATTCAAAATATTCTGGAGCCTGTGAGGAATCTTAACGGGAAGATCAAATTATTCCAAGTTTCAGAAATTTGTTTTATTTCTCGAAATTTTCTGTATCAATATCTCACACTACATCAAAAACACTGAATGGGCAAACCCTAGCTGCTTATACATGGAATATATACGAATCTTATTAAATCAAACAAACACTAAAACATATTTTCTGAAGTTTATTTGCATCTACTACATAAAACTAAACATAACTCGTTATGGACAAAATTACACACTGATTAATTTTATATACTTTGTTTAACATGTTGATAAGTTATTAAATCATACCCCGAAACACAATCAAAACTAGTCAAATGATGCTCAAAAAGTAAAAAAACTAACTAGTCAAATTGCAAAAATAACTCAGAAATGAAAATTAGTCACAATTAGTACAAAACAGCTCATAGAGTACAAATAAAACAAAAACAAATTATTATAAACCGAAAAACCACAAAACACAATAAACATTGGTCCACAAAAATCAAACGAAATTATTAAGTTACTATTTAGTCTACTGTTATACTAGCTTACAAAGGAGTGATTTAGGTCTGCACAGAATATTTCATCCACTTCTCAACGATACAAAACGTTCATAAATTTAAGCTGTATATTTATATCTGTTAACAAGGACCTATACAGTATTATGTTCTTAAAAATACATTTTAGAAAAGTACAAAGGACTGCCGTTTACTTTGGAAACAACGTCTATAATAAAGTAAGGTAACATTGTGACAACGTGTTTTGATGGATATCATACACAGAGACTCAGTATTTTGATGTCCCAATACTTTCCATTACGATAAAGATCTCTATGAATGCAGCATGGAACAAGAAATTTAGTTCACTTACGGTACTACTTTAAAAATAAAGAGAAATGACTGGTTGCTTTGTTGCTGAATTAATAGCAATTTATCTTATAATAATCCCAATGATTCAGGAGTTAATTTGTGACAGAAGATTGTGTAATGAACGCTCACACGTTAAGCAACATCGAATTAAGGTAATTATTATAAATAACTCAATTTTGATTGAGTTTCCATGCTTCTGAAATTAACAATGCATTGGACTCTTGATGCCAGGATCCGATCATGCAATTTAAATACATTAGGCTATACTGTTGGAAAAGTTAGAAGGAAACTTCTGGTATTGTAAAATTACAAAATTACAATGTTGCCGTTCAAATGGGCAGAACATGGATGCTAGCCCCTCGTAACATAGGTTATATCGATAATAATAATAATAATAATCAAGGATGATACAGCACAACTAAACACCAAATATGGAACGATAAACCGTGTTAATAAATTTAAATATCTTGGGGAATGGATCCAGCAAAATGGCCTTGACAAGGAAGCAATAGAAGCAAGAATCAAGAAAATGGAAGTCGCTTTCCAAACCACCCGCAACATATATAACAAAAAGTGCTTTTCTATGAACACCAACATTCGTCACTACAACACAAACCAGTAACGCTATATGCATCTGAATGCTTTATCCTATCCGAGAAATGTTTGCTCGCTAATTTAGAGAGAAAGGAAAGAAAGATCCTACACATCATACTTGGCCCGGACTACAAAAATGGCATCTACATTAGAAAATCCAGACAAGAAATATACTCGAAGATAGAGAAGATCACAGACACTATGCGAAAACGCAGAGTTTGCTTCTACGGACATATACGACCGATGATCGACTCCCGATGGACGAAACGTATCTTCAGTAGATTCGACGCAAAACCAAAAACGACAATGCCATGGTATGTTAACGTCCAGAAAGATCTGAAAGAAATGGGGATACGAACAGAAGATGCACAAGACCGAAATCTTTATAGAACAGTCATCAAGACGTTTGGGACTTTCCGGGACGAAAAACGGACAACTGGTGCGAAATGGACAAAAGAACGTCGTGCTAAGCACAATGAGTTCATGAAGGCAATGTGGATCAAGCGAAAAATGAACAAATGCCAGAATGTAAAATGAGGCTTATCGTGGTCTCTAGTTGGCCAATTAGCGAAATTGAATGAATGAATAATAATAATAATAATAATAATAATAATAATAATAATAATATCTTATGGCCTCGGTGCCAGGTGCAAGCTTCGTTATTTGACGCCCAGAGGGCAGCTTTCATGTCGAAATTTGTCGTTCCTTGAAACGCTATGAAAGTCAAGATGGTTAGATACCTAAGATCCTTGACACTATAGCGCTTTCTGGTAGAGAAAGGAGGAAATATTGTATTCACGGAAAATCCCGAGATTAATTTTGCCATTATGAACACGGCCTACTGAATTCAAATGGGTTCTTTAACATGCCAAGTTACCACGGCCAGGAGTGAATCTGCAAGCTTGGGTTTGGTAGTCCGACACAATAACCACTCGCCCACTGTGGCAGGCGGCAACACTGAAAATGGCTTCCAACACGATAGTAATTGGGTGCTCCATTCATGGTGAATTGTCACAAAGTAACCTCATTCGAAAAACAGGCACTATAGTTGGAAAGTTACGTGGACGATGTGCTTTGATTTATGTAGTCTACTCTACATCATAAAAATCCAGTTCAAATACAAATATTCTGAAGTCTTCTAAAATTACCAACAATTGTATGGTTAGTCAAATCGTCCCTTTAAATTTAAACTTCACATTTGACAGATCTTCCCAAGAAGAGCCAGAAGTAAAACGATTAAGAGGGCCATTTGATAGCAACTAAGTGATTTCTTTAAAATGAAATACATCCATTGGAATACCGGTAGTTGTTTAAATTGTGACAACTCTTCTTCCACGAGCTATAATTAGCTAGCTTACTATCTCAATTAATCTCAAGATGAAGAAAATCTCCATATCTTCAGATTCTGTCCAGGTTCAGTGATATACGTAAGTTTCAGTCACGGGAGTATACACTGTAGGTATTGTACCCTTCCGCGTTCTTCTAGGATGCCGACTCTTACTCGGGTAGTGCTCTGTTCGGGGTGGCTCTAACTTATTCTAAACATCCTAGGAATATAGTCACAGGATCACAGGAGGCTTATCTTAAAATCAGTAGGTCAGAGAACTCCTAATATAAAATAATTTATTTCACAAAAACATCATCTCCCTTTTCTCCCAACCATAGACAAATAAAAACAAAAATCAACTCCCTTAAATTACTGAAATCAACAATATCAAAAAAATGCAAAATAATGTTTCACACTGGCTGAAACCAGGAATAGAGAATAGTCTATTTTACTGCAGTCCACTGCTTCAAGTCCAAGAGTTATTGTCAACAGACTTAGTTCAAATAACTATGGCTTAAATAAACCAGCCATTCCATCACAATAAATATTGCGCACTCATTTTTATAACTTGCAAAACTTGTCCTTTGGGAAATCGGACATGTCTACTCGTACAATCATCATCTTTCCTCACAAGAGTCAGATAATGAAGGCAATAGATTTATTCTAGGTTACGGGCATGTGTGTTTTTATAACTTTAAAACAATTACTTCACTCAGAGCTATAACTCCGTTAATTATGGTAAAATAAACAAGTCAACATACATGAAGCATCAAATAAATACTTCGACGGCCGGTGCGCCGTGATAACAACAACATAATGAATGCACTCCAAAAATAATGACGAATAGAATACGTCGCTTCCTGAAGCGGTACACAAAAGAAACCCCGGGGAGTTGGACTACCTCCCTTCATAGAATACAATGACAAACTCGACCTTGTGACAGACACACTTTTACCGTGCTAACCAGCAGGCCGGCACAACCTTCCTGGCTGCTTTGAGAATTCAGACGGCTAACCATATTTCTACCTGTTTCTTAAAGACTCCCTTTTACCTGCCTTGGGCTCGAGCAATGCAACACCTTTCCGACGGAGCTAAAGTGAACTCTCATCAGATAATGAATTCAATCATTTTACTTACCATTTATATATCGTCGAAGAACGCGGGAATGTCACTTCCGCTTTAATTCTGCTCGGCCCAGGATCGACTCTTAGCCTTACCTGAATATATCTCATAATACCCTCCAGCCATTCTTGTCTTACCACTTTTTACCTTCGCGTGATAATCACTTACCATACTTATTACTCTCATAATTTCAATGCCACTTACTGGTCTTATCACAATATCGAGCGGTCTTCCCCATTTAGCTTTTACAATCACATTGTGCATAAGCACTGTCAAACAAATATTCCCTTGACTGTGCATTCAACAAAATTAATGACATCCCAAACAAAACCATATTTAAAATAACACTTTGATGCTCATATACTTATTACATTATAAAACACACAAAAAATACTCATTACTGATAAACACACAAATCTACACAAACATGCCCGGTACGCCTAAAATATCTATTTTTTTCATAACTGCTTATGATCGAGATAAACTTATCCGACCCCAATAATGGGAAACATTATGACCCACATGCCCCATACAATATTTACTTATCTCTCATATTTCCTGATGCGGTTCTGGTCCTTGATATCAGTCTTCTTCATTAGTTGGTTCATCTTGATAGGAGGATAATTTACACACGGTTTTTCTCAAAATTTCACCAAAACAAAGGTCCACTGTGAATTATTACCATTAACACAATGCACGGTTCTCGCACATGAAGCTCCTTTCTCAATAGCTATCATCAACTTATTTAGTTCGGCCGACAGTTCATAGCTTCCTAGAATACTGGTCTAGCTGTTAATAGCTCGGGCGGCTATACCTATCATTACAACTGCGTCATACTGTTATGACATGCACTGTTCTACTTCGCACTCGCGAATACTTAGCGATGTTCAATTTCGGAGGTATACTTGCTCCTACTTATAAACTTGTAAAAATGTTAATTATTCTTATGCCTCAAACGCAGGCTCTCGCCTCTACAGCGCGTATTAAGATCTTATAAAACTTGTAGAAATCACGTTAATTTCCGAGGGCTCGAGGCACGGGCTTCCGCCTCTGACGTTGCCCCAAAGTAGACTTATAGAACTTGTAAAAATCACCGTACTTTCTGAAGGCTCGAGGCACGGGCTTCCGCCTCTGACGTTGCCCCAAAGTAGACTGACTTCGCTGTGTTTCAATCCATTATTTATACGATTTCTCTTAAAGGGACGTGGAGTAGGGGGTTCTCAGAATTTATTTCCAAAATAACACTCACATGAATATGCGAACTAGCTCCTTAGAACGTCCTCATTTCCAATGGCTCAATGACTCCTTTTTATTCAAAATCCGATCGTAGGATCGTTATATAATGAGCTCCGTAATTTGCTTCAGGGATTTTAAAACTGACGTGAAGGTTGGAACGGGGTGCACTCAGCCTCGTGAGGACAATTGAGTAGCTGTCTGACAGTGAGACAGCGCCCCGATCACGAATACCAAGATTAACGGCCGAGGGGACCCGACGCGCTGATCACGCGTCACCCCAATATCTGCAGGCCAAATGGCCTTAGCCCGTCATGGGCTGGATAGTGCCAGGGGTTGGTTGAATTTGCTTCATTGTCCCTTAATTTCGGCGGGATTTGATCGCGTCTAGCGTCTCTCACTGCCATTGGTCGTTTCATTTTAATTCTGGCAAAAATCACAGAATAATCCAATTTAAATTTTGACGACATTTCTGAGAGGCTGGGATAATCCCCTATACGATGGTATAATTCCTGTTTCTGTATTCTAATTACTGCTCTAATTCCTTTCAAATGGGCGGGGTTTATTTGGTAGGTGATCGTTGAGGTTTCTGCATCTACCCGCGTAGTGTAACGTTGTCTGGCGCATTTGGTGTCCAGATGTGGATTTTATCTTTCCTGCTACCTCTGTCCGCGCTGGGAGAAAGCTTCTTCAAGTCACGTACGAACCATCCTTTTGTCCTTCTAGTTTCACAAGCAACTTCCATTCACACATCGACTTTGAGACATGAATTAAATTTTGTTGGAATAATATGTAGACTTTATGCTATCAGAGATGCATAAAGGTCACATTACCCTTCTGCAAAGGAAAAAAATCGATATGGAACGTATGATTTTTTCTCAATCTCGATCCGCCTCACGGATGCTGCAAGGTCATTCCTTATATTGTTTACTTGGTTCCTCACTGGTGGTCGCGCGCAGGGATTCCCTTGGTACGATTCTTGTCTCCCTCTCCACATTCTTACTAAGATTAGTGTCTCGGCTGTCTGGTGCAGGTAGCTAGCTATTGTCCGCCTGTCTCGCCCAGTTTTCATGCTTCACGGCTTTCCATTGTAAACACCGGGTCTGTTTATGACCGACTACTTCCTCGTTCCACGTGCATTTGGCTCATCTTTATTCGATTTCCATAATGTTGACACCCGCTGTATTCCGTGGTTGATCAAACGGTTCCCTTTTGTAATATAATTTGAGGTTTGAGCAATTTACAACTGATGTGCTTCCGCCGTTTACGTCCTGTATCTTATATGCATTATTCCCCAAATTTCTTATGATCCGATAAGGTTCTATGTATGGGAAACACCATTTATGAAATACTTTGTTTGCTGGATCAGAGATAGGTGGCCTCTTCAACAAAACTAGTTCATTGACGTTCAATTCCCTGTGAAAGCGTTTTCCTTTTAGTCTTCTTAGCCTCCTGTCAGCTTGTTCTCTCATGTAGGTGATCGTCCGTTCGACCCTCAGCTGTGGTGCTGGCTGCGGATCTCTTGGGCAATCTAGTACTGTTGTCCAAGATCTCGGTGGTTGCTGGTTCAAGTGTAACGTGTATGGTACTTGTCCAGTTGACTCATGACGTGTCATATTGATGCAAATCTCAATATTTTTCAATGTATCGGCCCAACGGTGGTGTTCTGTAGGAATGAACATCCGGATGTGCTTCGAGACCTCACGTAAGACTCTTTCGCTCGGATTTCCCTGTGGATGGCGTATGCTAGATAGTACATGCTTGATGTCTAGCTCATTTAATCCGCGCTTAAATTCTGCTGATGTGTAATAACTTCCATGATCAGAAAGAATAAATTCAGGCTTTCCCATTATAGGTATAACTCGATTCTTGATGCGGCTCAGGACGTGTTTCGAAGTTGTTTTCTGGATAGCACATAGAACAACAAATTTAGAAAAGACGTCCACACATACAAGGACATGTCGCACTCCTCTACGTCCTTTGGGCAATGGACCAAGACAGTCCGTAGCAATGAGCTCTAACGGTTTCTGTGGCAATATTGGCTTTGGATATTGTCTCATGAGGAAATTATTGGGTTTTGCGCGCTGGCAAATATCACATGTCTTCAGGACATCGCGTATAGTAATCCTCATCCGTGGCCAAGTGAAAGCTTCACCTATTGTTGCTTGCGTCTTGTCTAACCCTATGTGACCAAGCGTATAATGAGTATGCCACACTAATTTCCTCTGTAACGAAGCTGGTAACAATATCCGTAACTTGACATGATCCTCATCTATAAATTTATGGAGCATATAATTGAAGTATGAATAACTTCTCGCTTGAGCTTCAATTTCTCGATATGCTGGGGTATCAGGTGTTATCTCTCTCTTGAGGAATTTAATCATCTGCATCATCCATGGCTCCTTTTCTTGTTCCTGCGGTAACCTCTTCAGTTCTTGTAAGAAATCTTGATCTTCGTTTGTCAGCTCGATGTGTTGCACTAACATTTCCTCCTGCTGTGCCTCTTCTTCTGGATTTCGGCTCAAAATATCCGGGATTACATTCAATTTTCCTGATATGTGCTCAATTTGTATATCAAACTGCTGCATATAAATGGCCCATCTGTTGATGCGTTCACTTACCATGGTGGTCTTAAATAAGAAAGTCAGTGCCTTGTGATCAGTGCGGATTGTTATGGAGAAACCATAGATAATACGACGCCATTGTTGTAGCGCGTATATGATCGCCAAAAGCTCCAGCTCTGAGACGGTATAACTTTTCTCATGTTTTCTTAATTTCCTACTGATGAATGCTAGGTATGAGCGGTTTGCTGTTCTCTCTGTGTCTTCTTGGAAAAGCATTGCTCCGATCCCCACTAAAGATGCATCTGCTTGAATTATAAACCCCTTCGAAAAATCTGGGTAACCCAGTTTGATGTTATTTGACAGCAATTCCTTCGTGGCTATGAATGACCTCTCACACTTTTCGTTCCAAAACCAACGGTTGTTCTTCTTTAGCATCTCTTGTAATGGTGCTACTACTTCGGTGTATCCTGGACAGTTTTCACGAAAGAAGTTGGTGGCTCCCAAGAACATCCTTATGTGCTTGACTCTGGTTGGTCGAGGAAAATTTTTAATGGCTTCGATTTTCACTGGATTGGGCCTGATCCCTTCTCCATCAACAATATGTCCTAAATATAAAATTTCGTGCTGAAAAAAGTGTGATTTTTTTAGATTGATCTTGAAATTTGCCCTTTCTAGGTTCTCTAACAACTTGCTTAAATTTTGCATGTGTTCCTCATTGCTCTCTGATGCTAGTAAGATATCGTCGACATATCTGACAGTCATGTCTTTCACTTCGTCTGTTAAATTTCGATCCAATGCTCGGATTAGTGCAGAGCCGGCTGTCTTAACTCCAAATGGTAAACGACACCAGGTGAAACTCTGATTGTCGAATAGAAATCCAGTTAACAGCTGTGATTTCTCTTCTAACTCGATGTGCCAATAGCTATTCGCAAGGTCGACAGACGAATATATTTTCTTCTTATGGAACTTCTTGAGTACATCCTTAATTAGTGGTGCACGGTCGGTTTCATCTATTAATCTGGAATTGAGGGTGCGAGCATCGAGACACAACCTCACTGAACCATTTGGCTTCGCCACCGCTAATATGGCGTTCAAATATGGGGTTGGAGCTTTCTTAATTATGCCCCCTCTAAGCATCTCGCCTATAATTTTTCTAACTGCTGCACGCTGCTTTTCTGGAATTGGGTAGAGTCGGCTCTTAAATGGTGTCCAGTCATCTACCTGCATAGCGTACTTGAAATTTAATATTTTTCCCGGAAGTGTATTAAATGCTGCTGAGTGTTTACAGAGCGTTTGTGCCAAGCAATTTCTTTCATCATCATTTAGCTTTGCCTCTCTTAATTTTTCTTTCAAAAGTGCCTCAAAACTGTCTTTGTTGCCTTCTTCTTCTACTGCCATGGTCCACATTTCATCTTCCAATTCTTGCTTTCCCTCCAGGAGTCCTGTGTTCGAGTCCTCTTCATCTGCTTGACTTTCTTCTTCTTCTTCCTCAGGAATGGTCTCCAGCTTCCAAATGTCAGCGTCTCTATCTAAGCCGTGGTTATTCATGTTCAGTCCCACTGCTGATAATCCTTCCATATTTCTGAATTTAATTACATTGTTGCGCAGGTCAATCACTGCTTGGTGCTCATATAAGAAATCCGCCCCCAGAATCAAATTTACATTCATCTTGTTCATCACCATGAATACGTGTGAGAAAGTGTGTCCTAATATTTCTAGATCCAGTTGTACCTGAAATTTGCATACAGCTGATTTTTCGGGAATTACTCCTCTAATTTTGACCTGTGGTACTGGAATCGTAGGTATTCTCTGTTTCTCGCTTAGAGCTTTAATTAATGCCTCTGATACTAGACATAGCTGTGCCCCTGTATCCACTAATCCTTTTACTCTTAGTCCTTCTATCCTCGTAATGATGACTGGTAATTTCCTCAAACAATGTTGTTCCGGTTGAATAATTTCACGTGTAAAATCCTCAGGAGTTGCGACCCATTCCTCGATGTTCGCTATCAACCACTGTGTCTTATCCGGCGTGAAATTTAGCCTATCTCGTTCACCCTCTAATACGTTTTTTTTATAGCCCCCGTGTTCCTCTTCTCATTCTGGCTTTCGCGATGCTGTTGCACTAATTCACTCTCTGCTCCAGTGATTTCCATATCTGGGTCCTCGCGATTCTCCATCGTCCTTCGCCAGCGATCCTTTTCCGTCTCTTGGTTGCGATGCAACTCATCTAGGTATCGTTGTGATGCCTCATGCCTGTTTTGCAATTCCCGTCGACTGTCTTCCGGATATCCTCGGTTCTCATCTCGTCCTCGGTTCCACGTTCTATTATCTCTTCTATCATATCTGCGATGATGATATGGACCTTCGCGACCACGCCCTCTCCATTCATCTCTCCTGTACTGTTGTGGCTGCCAGTTCCTCTCGTTCCTTGGTTCATATCTCCTTTGCTCCTCTTTCGGCGAGTCCGACCTTCCGTTATTATTCCCGCTCCTATGGCTAACATTCGTGTTGGTGCTCTGCTCTCTAGTTTTAACTAGCTCGGCTTGGTGTACCAGCGCTGCGCTGTCACTCGCTCTGACGTGTCTATTTTGATTATTTAATGACGTCTCATCCAACTGACGTAACACCTCCTCTGCTTGCAGTGTGCTCGAGACGTTTGCCGCAATTAAAAACTGTTGTACTGGCAACGGAAGCTGCTTTCCAATTGTCATCACCAGTTCTGACTCCGGTGGTAAAATATCCATATCCTTCAGTCTGAGTAGCTGAGCCGAGAAATATTCTGAATAACGTGTTGGTTGTGACGCATGATACCTCCTACTATATAATTCCATCCTTAAATTATGTTGTATAGACATGCTCCAGTAACGACGTAAAAATGCCTGCTTGAAGGTATCCATGTCTTCAAAGGTGTAGCGAAAACTTCTGAACCACGTCAGAACGCTATCCGCAAGTAATTTCTCTGTTATTCTGAGTTTCTTATTCTCAGGAATGTTATTGTCTGTAAGGTAGTGTTCTAAATCTTTTAGAAAAGCTTTCGGCGTTTGTGAACCATCATTGTTAAATTTTCGTGGGCGATCCTCCTGCATTCTAATTATTTGGACATACTGTGTAGTTGGGTTATTGTTATTATTATCGCCAGTCGGCTGTTGAGGTGTTGAGGCAAGTCCTCTAAATGTTTGAAACCCTTCATTATTCTCGCTACCTGCGGTCGCACGGCCCGGACTAAGTTCATTCATTCCTTCTACCTGAGTCTGGCTTGTGTTGAAATGATTAGCCACACTGCTCGTTTCTTTACCGCTGTTGTGAGCTTTCAGTTCAAGAAGCATTTCCTGTTGTTGTAAAGACTGTATCTCGGTCTTAATAATCTTCCGTTCTTGTATCTCCATTTTTCCCAGTAACTGCAGTTCTACCTCCTTTATCCTCTTTTGGTTTTCTTCCATTTGTTCTATGAGTTTCTTTCTATCCTCTTTCCCGTCAATTCCAATTTGTTGGCATGTCTTGTTTATTTCCACTCTTATTGCTTCATATCTATTTTCCTCTTTTCTCTTTCCCTCTTTCTTCTCGCTTTCCAGCTGATCGAGCCTGCCTCCTATCATTTCATTGCTTTCCCGGATACACTCTTTAAGTGCATCATTCTCGTTCTCCTGAATGCTCCATCGTTCTGCTGAAGTCAAAGCTGCCTTGTCTATTTCCGTTCTAATCTCTATCATCTCTCCTTCTAAGCTGTGCAATTGTTTTGCCGCAGACTTAACCTCGTTGTCTACCCCTTTTATGGTAGCTTGGATTGCTAATTGTTCTATCTTTATCCCTTCTGTGTTAGCGTTACATATTTCTTCTAGCTGTATGAGTTTCGCTGCCGTCTTTTCTTCACTGAACGCTATTGATTGCCTTAAGTTCGTCTCCATCTGACCTAACTGTGTGGTAGTCTCAAGCGTGATTTTAGCTATTTGCTCTGCTAATTTATCAGTCAGTTCCTCTTTTAATACTTCATTATTCCGCCTACCCTGTTCTGCAATTCGTTCCATTAACTGTGTGTTAGTAACTGTATTTTGTTCCGCGAGTAGTGCATTATTTGTCTTACTGTGTTCCGCTATCTGCTCCGCTAACTGTTCCGCAATACGCTCTGTGATACGCAAATTGTTGATTTCGTTCTGCTCCGCTATACGTGCATTGTTTAATTCACCCTGTTCTGCAATTTGTTCCGCAATAGGTGCATTGTTTAATTCACTCTGTTCCCTACATTCCCTCTTAAAGTTTTCGAACTGTTCCATTGTTCTAGCTACTGAACTCTCAATAATAAGTCGAATTTCCTCCACTGACGCCATATCACACAATATAATACTTATTTGAGAAGACTGGGGCATGGAGCCTCACGTTCCCATCTTCTGCAATCATAAAATGAGTCGCTTAATCCCAATTTACGTTAATCCCATTAATGACTTTAATATGCTTGAAGAGCTGCCTATTTGATGTTTGCTTTTGTGAATAAACTTTCAGTTTACCCTTCTGCATTAATTTTAACTTCCCAGTTCTGTCAATAAAGTACTGACATCACTCTTACGGTTCATGCCGTCCTACAACATACATTTGGAGTTTGCTACTAATTATTCAAATATAAGGGCGCCACGAAAACGCTGCTTCTACCTAACTATGCAAAATAAACTCAGCATTTTCGATTATTTACTTTAAACAAACTCCTGGCTTTACTTTCCCCTGAATTACTTGTTAATTTGGCCACACCGTTCGGCGCCATGATAGGGTCTCATGTCGTGTCCCACAATAGGATGACATGATAGGGGATTGCTCTACATCTGTTTACATGACCTCAAGGCGGCATATAGACTTCAGTAGGCTCCGGCTAGCTACTCTCTGACACTCTCCATCACTGTGATCCACTAATTAATAAAAGAAAAACTAATATGGACATGAATAACTACATCATTATCACCAATCCATATGTACCCTTCCGCGTTCTTCTAGGATGCCGACTCTTACTCGGGTAGTGCTCTGTTCGGGGTGGCTCTAACTTATTCTAAACATCCTAGGAATATAGTCACAGGATCACAGGAGGCTTATCTTAAAATCAGTAGGTCAGAGAACTCCTAATATAAAATAATTTATTTCACAAAAACATCATCTCCCTTTTCTCCCAACCATAGACAAATAAAAACAAAAATCAACTCCCTTAAATTACTGAAATCAACAATATCAAAAAAAATGCAAAATAATGTTTCACACTGGCTGAAACCAGGAATAGAGAATAGTCTATTTTACTGCAGTCCACTGCTTCAAGTCCAAGAGTTATTGTCAACAGACTTAATTCAAATAACTATGGCTTAAATAAACCAGCCATTCCATCACAATAAATATTGCGCACTCATTTTTATAACTTGCAAAACTTGTCCTTTGGGAAATCGGACATGTCTACTCGAACAATCATCATCTTTCCTCACAAGAGTCAGATAATGAAGGCAATAGATTTATTCTAGGTTACGGGCATGTGTGTTTTTATAACTTTAAAACAATTACTTCACTCAGAGCTATAACTCCGTTAATTATGGTAAAATAAACAAGTCAACATACATGAAGCATCAAATAAATACTTCGGCGGCCGGTGCGCCGTGATTATTAATAAACAACAACATAATGAATGCACTCCAAAAATAATGACAAATAGAATACGTCGCTTCCTGAAGCGGTACACAAAAGAAACCCCGGGGAGTTGGACTACCTCCCTTCATAGAATACAATGACAAACTCGACCTTGTGACAGACACACTTTTACCGTGCTAACCAGCAGGCCGGCACAACCTTCCTGGCTGCTTTGAGAATTCAGACGGCTAACCATATTTCTACCTGTTTCTTAAAGACTCCCTTTTACCTGCCTTGGGCTCGAGCAATGCAACACCTTTCCGACGGAGCTAAAGTGGACTCTCATCAGATAATGAACTCAATCATTTTACTTACCATTTATATATCGTCGAAGAATGCGGGAATATCACCTCCGCTATTATTTTCACTCACCATTATATCATCGAAGAACGCGGGAATGTCACCTCCGCTTTAATTCTGCTCGACCCAGGATCGACTCTTAGCCTTACCTGAATATATCTCATAATACCCTCCAGCCATTCTTGTCTTACCACTTTTTACCTTCGCGTGATAATCACTTACCATACTTATTACTCTCATAATTTCAATGCCACTTACTGGTCTTATCACAATATCGAGCGGTCTTCCCCATTTAGCTTTTACAATCACGTTGTGCATAAGCACTGTCAAACAAATATTCCCTTGACTGTGCATTCAACAAAATTAATGACATCCCAAACAAAACCATATTTAAAATAACACTTTGATGCTCATATACTTATTACATTATAAAACACACAAAAAATACTCATTACTGATAAACACACAAATCTACACAAACATGCCCGGTACGCCTAAAATATCTATTTTTTTTCATAACTGCTTATGATCGAGATAAACTTATCCGACCCCAATAATGGGAAACATTATGACCCACATGCCCCATACAATATTTACTTATCTCTCATATTTCCTGATGCGGTTCTGGTCCTTGATATCAGTCTTCTTCATTAGTTGGTTCATCTTGATAGGAGGATAATTTACACACGGTTTTTCTCAAAATTTCACCAAAACAAAGGTCCACTGTGAATTATTACCATTAACACAATGCACGGTTCTCGCACTTGAAGCTCCTATCTCAATAGCTATCATCAACTTATTTAGTTCGGCCGACAGTTCATAGCTTCCTAGAATACTGGTCTAGCTGTTAATAGCTCGGGCGGCTATACCTATCATTACAACTGCGTCATACTGTTATGACATGCACTGTTCTACTTCGCACTCGCGAATTCTTAGCGATGTTCAATTTCGGAGGTATACTTGCTCCTACTTATAAACTTGTAAAAATGTTAATTATTCTTATGCCTCAAACGCAGGCTCTCGCCTCTACAGCGCGTATTAAGAACTTATAAAACTTGTAGAAATCACGTTAATTTCCGAGGGCTCGAGGCACGGGCTTCCGCTTCTGACGTTGCCCCAAAGTAGACTTATAGAACTTGTAAAAATCACCGTACTTTCTGAAGGCTCGAGGCACAGGCTTCCGCCTCTGACGTTGCCCCAAAGTAGACTGACTTCGCTGTGTTTCAATCCATTATTTATACGATTTCTCTTAAAGGGACGTGGAGTAGGGGGTTCTCAGAATTTATTTCCAAAATAACACTCACATGAATATGCGAACTAGCTCCTTAGAACGTCCTCATTTCCAATGTCTCAATGACTCCTTTTTATTCAAAATCCGATCGTAGGATCGTTATATAATGAGCTCCGTAATTTGCTTCATTGTCCCTTAATTTCGGCGGGATTTGATCGCGTCTAGCGTCTCTCACTGCCATTGGTCGTTTCAAATCCACCCCCTGATTTCATTTTAATTCTGGCAAAAATCACAGAATAATCCAATTTAAATTTTGACGATATTTCTGAGAGGCTGGTATAATCCCCTATACGATGGTATAATTCCTGTTTCTGTATTCTAATTACTGCTCTAATTCCTTTCAAATGGGCGGGGTTTATTTGGTAGGTGATCGTTGAGGTTTCTGCATTTACCCGCGTAGTGTAACGACCTACGCGCGTTGTCTGGCGCATTTGGTGTCCAGATGTGGATTTTCTCTTTCCTGCTACCTTTGTCCGCGCTGGGAGAAAGCTTCTTCAAGTCACGTACGAACCATCCTTTTGTCCTTCTAGTTTCACAAGCAACTTCCATTCTCACATCGACTTTGAGACATGAATTAAATTTTGTTGGAATAATATGTAGACTTTATGCTATCAGAGATGCATAAAGGTCACAGTATATAGGAGAAAATATAATTTTCAATGCATACAGTACAATAATATTACTTTACTTGGGTGTGCAGTGACCGACGTTTTAACAAAGTATATTGGAAATATTGATCAATGTATAGTATTTCAACTATAACCATATACGTATGGTCACACGGGTAGTTCCGGTGATTCTAAACTGCCATCTGTAAATTGACTGGTTTCTTTACCTTTATTGTTGCATAAACGCAGAGGTCAAAATTACCTTTATCTGTCAAACACTGCTTGATGCTCAGAAAATGTATTTGTAGTTTTATTTAGTTAATAACTTTCGTCACTTCAGAGAGCTTGTGTATGGTGTTTGAAAATAATCAGCCTCTGTGAGTTGCTTCGTTGCTGGTGAGAGTTTTCAGGTTTATCGTCGCTGTGGTTTTCAGAAAACCTACTCAAGAACCTTGTTGGAATTTTGTGCCATGCAAACATCCGTCCCTTCGCCATACAATTTCCTTTGATACAGTTTTCTTTTTCGTACTTAACTGTCGGTGAATGTTATAAAATTATATTTCACGACGATATTCATGGAATGTTTTAAGATTACGTAATTCATGGCTACTTTGAAATCGTAGGAACTAACAATTATAGTAGTGAATGTCATAAATATTTGGTTTTCTCCAACAGGTTCCATTGTTACAATCCCATCTTACAATATAACAGCACACACAGCTTAGCCTGATCACTAGTTGACGCAAGAGGTTAACACTTCCTTAGACTCCTTAATTAACGTCTTTAGAACGTCATCATCGATCATGTTTTTCAGTAAGCGACTGGTGTGCCCCTACAATGAGTCTTTTCCACGTTGTTCGGTCTTGTGCTGTCCTTTTGACCACTTCATAACTTCGTACGCCAGAGCTATCTAGGAAAGATCTTATGAAAGTGTTCCGTGGCCTCCCGCGAGGGCGTTTTCCAGGTATTTTGCCTTCTAGTATGTCGATCATCAGACCACCATGTTGTAACCTGTGGCCAAGCCAGGTGGATCTCCTTCTATATATCTGGCGGATCATTTGCCGTTTTTTCTTTATTCGATCCAGCACCGTTATGTTGGTCATTTTCTCTACCCAGCTGATCTTTTCCATTCGGCGCCAACACCACATCTCAAACGCTTCTAGTCGTTTAATGTCACCTCTAATCATTGTCCAGGTCTCACTGCAGTATATGCAACTGGCCATATGTAGGTCTTAACCAGTTGTTTTCTAAGGCTGAGAGACATCGAGCGTTGACAAATTAGAGAATGCTTTTAACAGAATGCCTGCTTGACCATGACTGATTTCAACTTCACATCGTAGGTCTTCTGTGAAGATCTGACCAAGGTATTTAAATCGACTGACCTGTTGTACTGGTTCTTTATTTATGGTTATATTTAGTTGGTGTTGATGCTTATTTATCACTAGAATCTTGGTCTTCTTAAAATTGATTTTCATTCCGTATTCTGTAGCTGTATCATTTAAACATTGCAACATGTCAAATTTTGTCATTTACTCATCTATTGAATTCATAACTCATTTGACTCATTGGATGGGTTAATAACAAACAGTTTTATTGGTTACTGTATAGCGTGTCATGATTCTTTCTTGATGAAAGGAGAAATTCGTCTGTGTGGGTACTTACTTTCAAATCATGTCAGTATACGTTAAGATAATTTTGAGGTTTCCAAATTTTCTGAAGGTATTGCTATTCTGAACGTGTGGTATATCATTTATCTTAGTTGCTAAACAAAATACCTTGCATTTAGCCTCTTTTTTGCACGTGGTGTTTTCATCACATTAACATTCGTAGACTGAAATTTCTGTATACAAATAAATGTAGTAAACGTTGCATTTTGCTCTTGTGCTGGTTGTGATCTAATATTCTGTAACTTCGTGGTTGACCACTACCGTTCTGTTGCCATTGTAGACTTGTTGATGATTCCGTGTATCTGTACAACTTCATCTTCAATTATCCTTAGCATGAGTTAATTTGACATTCTTCGTATGGTAGTTTATCCTTCGATATCGAGCTTCTTCTTGACCGTGTAGTACGCTGACTTATTTTGCTCCACACCTTTGTCACTTCTTATGTGCTAACAGACCGGTGTCATTATATAACACCATCGATACAACGAGGGCTACGGTAGGAAGAAAGTACAAATGGCTAAATAAACAGACAGGAAGTGAGTGAATAAGTATGAGTGATGTTCAGGTGGACGATGATAACATATATCTTTGGTCCAACAGTTGACTTTGTATGTAACTGTGTCCCAAATTGAGCTACCACTGGCACACGGAAAACACTGTTTTGAGCTTCACACCCACTTGATGGTTCACTACCTCATCTTTGCTCATTTAATGCCAATTTATAGCGCCCTTTGCATTGGATATTGTTACATTTAGAACATCACAGTAGTCAATGTCTCCACAGCAATATCCACTACAAGATTGGATTTTGCGTCCTTTCTTACCTTAAATATCATGTTAGTCCCTCAGATTCGTTTACGAACATAAGAATCCTCGAAGTGCAAAACACTCAACAACTTACAATTAGGAACCTGTATTTATCGCATAAAAGTTGAAACCAATTATCTGCAAGAGTATCTCAAAGAATAGTAAGATTTTTTTGCTTAATGGGTGAACACATGGCTTGTTAAATAATAAAATATCTGATATACAAAATAATGTGACCAGTTGAAACAATGCTAATTTGAAGGAAGTTTTTATTGCAAAAAATGTTCTCACGACCCGAAATATACCAGAAGAAAAAGAAAATGATTCAGTGACCGTAAAACAGTTTTTGGAAAAAGCCACTCTTGGTGCAATACCAGATAAAGATATACCAGTTGTGATTAGTTTCTCTTGTAAAGCTAATTGTGTACCATATCCATGAGTATTTTTAGCCTACTTTTCACATTTTGCAAAAATGAGGAAAAAGTAGTCTTATGAAATCGATCCGGGAAAATGTGTGTCTGTCTGTCCTTCTGTCTGTCTGTCTGGCTGTGTGTGTGTCCCCCCCCCCCCTATCAACTCCTAAACGGCTGGTGCAATCGAAATAAAATTTGGTAGGAGTAAAGATCTATACCTGAATATCTCACGGCCATATTTGAAAATGATGTCAGTGCTACCAACTGCTGAAAAATCGCAATTGAAATTTGAGCTCCATGTTGGATATCTTGGAAGGTATCAATGGGAGCTATTTCAAAATCGGCACACATATAGATAATAATATTGCAGTTTAATTTCCAGAAGGCCATACATGGCAGTGTTGCCAAAATGATTATAAGCCTACTGATAGGTCCAATATTTAAATGCATATAACTTGTACACTATCAATTGGAATTCAACCAAATTTCGTATGTTGTATGTGTACATAACCAGATATGACTGAAGATATTCTTATGAACCACCAGTGCTGCCAACTGTTAAAAAATGCTCTTAATTTATTTTATCCAAATACCAATATATATGAGAAAGCATGCAAGCCGACAGCTTTAAACTAAGCACACGTATAGTACATGACATTCTATATTAATTTGGAGTAACTTATATACGTCAGTGCTACCAACATGATTCTAAGCCTGCTGAGAGGTCCAACTTTAAATACATGTAACTTCCATACTATCATTTGGATTTCAACCAAATTTCGTATGTGCTATGTGTACCATAACAGCTATGACTATGCGTATTCTTAAGAGCAACCAGGGCTGCCAACTGTTAATAAATGCTGTCTCTATTTTTGTTACCCTAATATCAATATATCAGAAAGAATGCAAGCCAATAGCTCTAAACTTTGCACACGTACAGTACCTGACATTCTAGATTGCTTTGGAGTAACTAATATACGTCAGTGCTGCCAACATGATTCTATGCCTGCTGATAGGTCCAATTTTAAAATGCATGTAACTTCTATACCAACTAATGGATTTCATTCAAAATTGGCACAACAATAGATCATATTATTTCAGATTATTTCTGACCAATACATGCATGACACTGTTGCTAACATGATTTTACGCATGCTGTTAGATCCAATGTTTAACTGCATGTAACGTCCATGCTATTCATTGGACTCCAACCAAATTTTGTATTCTGTACGGTACCTTAAGAGATGGAACTAAGAATATATTCAGTCACCAGGGCTGCCAATTGTAGTGCTCTATTAGGCTACATTATGCCAGGTAGACAGTATTTCGAACTAATTAGAAATTTCGATATTAGCAACTTAATTTCGTCATTATTCTAGATAGATCCATATCGATTAATCATTGGCATGAATCTTAAATTTTAAGAAAAGTAGGCTCTTTAGTTCGTCACGGAATTTCTTGTTTATATCCATGTACCTACTTTAACATTGAATGTTCCTTTCTTTCAGGCGTATTGAATGCAATATGAAGTTGATACAGACTCAGTTGCATTGTCTTTTATCTACAAGTTGCCTAGACTAAAACAGTGTAAGTTTTTATTTGGTAACGAATTCACCTATTATAGTTAAATATACAGTATATTATGTATTACGGTATATTATATGCAGACAGGTCACGAGACCATGGTCGCTGTTGTTATAAGTAAGCCATTTTGCTAAGGATACTGAATTACAATTCATTAAATGTCGACTTATAAGCAGGAAGTTAGCTATTTTTTACGCCATTGTTCATAAGAGGTTTTGAAAGCTGAAAAGAATAATGCGATAAATACAGGTCGCTAACCATAATTTGTCATTAATTGACAACCAGTTAATTATTTGAAAGGGATCACAATACAAAAACCAAATCGATCTATTGTAATGATAAGAACCTAAGATATTACTTTACTAGCAGTTTGGTGCTAAATCATGCCTGACGATACGATAAAGAAAAAAATGCTGAAGTTCGGTATCACAAAATAACTGGAAAAACCTGGAGACAGGACTAAATGCTATTGATGCGATCAAGGTCATGTAATGGTTGCTGTATCAAGTGTGATAAATAAGTACGAGTAATACTTATTACCTTTTTAAGTCAAACTGCTTTCAGTAACATCATCTCAGAAGTAAAATGTTTCCACTACGCTGTAAAGAAACTCGATGTTCTGCAGAGGTATATTATCTTTGTTTAATGTATCAATCAGAATACTTGTGAGCAAGTGAACGGGTGAACTGGATCTAAGATTATGGAAGGGAATAAATGAGTAAATCACCAGAAACAACATTTTCTGGTTATAGCAAACCATTTATTCTAAAGGACAGCTGTGTCAAAGGATAGAAAGGAAGGGTCTTCTTGTGTTAGGAGTTGATTCTCGGATGGAAATTGTTTGATGGAAGACAGATTAGGGATACAGACTGACCGAGAAAGGGATGCAGATAATGTATGTGTCAGCTGGAGCGATTTTAGCATACTGTACATGCATACAGCAGACAGACCACGTGACCCTGGTCGCTATTGTTAGAAGTAAATCATGTTGCTAAGGATACTGAATTCCAATTCATTAGTGTGCAGTATAATTTCTTCGCGGCCTTTGGGAAGTCTTTCTTCGAGTATTTTGATCTTAAGTATTCTGAAAAGCATAAAGGGAACTAATACCATCCTCCGGAAACACTTCTATCGGTTAATAGCAATATTTATATCCTTTAATTTTCAAGAATTAAATTTGTAGTATCGAAGCTTTATTATGCTTTGTCGGATCGGCAACCCATATAGGCTATGTGTGGGAAGCATATACTCGTTTTAAAGAGTCTTATACAGTATAACAGGGAAGACGAATACATCAACAACGTTTTATTGGATTTAGTACACTTCTTTTGTATTGTAATCCCTTTTATCAGAGTTATTCAAATACTGAAAAAGTGAGTGTATTACCTTATAACAGCGCTTTTGAGGTCCTGAGAAGCCCAGCTCATTGGCCCATTGCCGCAGTTGATCATAGCGGCCAGTAGCGAATGTGAGGCCTTCCCACATCATGATTCGCACTTCGGGAACATTTGTGACTTCCACTAACACTGGACAGTCGGTGTCGCCAAGTATTTGAAGCAGTTGAATGGGATCCATGAGTCCAAATCTCACACACTTCATGATATCCACTATAGATTCTCGACGATTATCCCAGTCAAAGGTCAACCATTTGATACCAGCCAGAAATACCTCGACTTCATCATGCGCCAGTACGCCACTGGAATCTAGCAGTGAACATGCTGTCTCTAAGGGAGACTCGTGGAACTCTTTGGAATTCATCAGTGGTAATGAATCCGCTTTCACCACTTCTTCCGGCAGTTCTATATTACTTGATGGCATGACTTCACTTTCTTCAAGATAACTCAGTGTTTCACCGAATCTAAATAATAGAGGCAGGCGTTAATTTTCAAATATATTTGTCACACTCAGTGGCCAAGGATTGAGCATGCCATCGAAATGGCTTCCTGGCAAATAGTTTCTCTGCGTTATTTATTCCCTACATCAATTCTTCTCACAAAGCCAATTTAGATTATTTCCCAAGTATTTTTCTAATCCTGCATATCATTGCATTTTAGTAAGTTCTAAGAAGTTCTTAAAGAATTAGTAATACTAGTTAAGGCTTCATGTTTCTGTGATGAATACGTTTTCTCTCAAAATCTTAGAACTAGGCCTATTTATGTGTGGGGATTTATGAACCAGGTCTAGCCATAAGAACTTCCGTAACCCACACCTATTACAATACACAAAGCAACGTTGCACGTGGAAGTTTACTGTATTCTTTAGTTGCTAAATTAATTTGTTCACTTAGACGAAATAGTGAAATAGGATTAATTTTTCTACCTTCATTGTTCGAGGTATAGTTTTTTTTTAAATCTTGAGGCACAGATTTTCTTTCAAACAACTTTCAGCATTTGCTTTTTAATTTACGAAAAATTTCGATTCTACAGAGAAACTCCGATGTGCCTTCCTTAATTATTTCAGCTTAGGATATTCCAAGCGAAATCCGTTCACATCTGCCTCTATATACACTGTTAAATTATCCTTACTGAGAAAAAGGTTTATTTAGTTCCTGTAGTAAATCACTCCATACAACAGGATCAAGCAAATTAGTTTAGTTTCATGAAAATAATATACTCCAAGCTCATTGCCATTCAAGTTTCCACAATGTTCACATTGGACTAAAATGTATTTAGAATTCACTTCTGACCCTTCGGGCTGTTAAGGTAATGCTGTTATCTGCTGGCAACATTGTTTTAATAGATGGCACGTCACAGAAATCCAATCTAAGAGCTCGTCTGAACACAATTTCAGAACTATTGGCTTCTACCAGACTTATTTCAGTTAACATCGAATCACTCATGCTCGACGCGAACTTATTCCCATTTGCAACCGTTTCTACCTTCAGTGACCATGGGCAACGCGTTAAATAAAGGTGATAGTTTTTTTGGGGGGGAAGGTGCATATAAATTATTTTCCCCACACTATTGGTCATAAAACCTATAATTAGTTCATGAGGATGAGTTCCTGGTTTGAAGATTTTACAGGAGTGAGGCCAGGCAGTAATCTTTCACCGCTACTGTTTATTTTTTGTATGGATCACTTTCTGAAGGGCATAAACTGGCTAGGTTATATTCAATTAGGTGAAAGCCAGGTAAGCAGAGTCTGACTGACGCTGATGACCTGGCTGTAAAGCTTATAAGCCATCATGTTAAAACTTGTACAGAAATGTAGGAAATATGGTATGAAAATCAGAATTTCAAAAACAAAGGTTACATCGTGTTTTTTTTAGCATATGGCTTTTAGTGCCGGGAGTGTCCGAGGACATGTTCGGCTCGCCAGAGTTTGTAGCTGCTTCTATGCGGACACCTTTGGGGCGAGGTACAAGTACCGTCAAGTGTGGTGTGTTGTCTGGAGAGGAAAGTGTGAATGTAAGGACTTGGAATTGGAAGGTAGCGGCTGTGGCCTATAGTTAGGGACCAACCCCGGCATTTGCCTGGAAGGAAGATGGGAAACCACAGAAAACCATCTTCAAGGTTGCCAGCGGGAGGATTCGAACCTCCTCGCCTTCCGGATGTGAGCGACTGCCTGCTGTCACGCCGTAACAACCACGGCTAACTCACCCGGTACATCGGTAGTGAAGAAACACGATACAATAGAATGCCGGGTTGGAGGAACTCAATTGGCGCAGGTGGAACTTTTTAGGACCTTAGTCGGTGTATTATCTCAGGATCGTAGCACCGGTAAGGAAAAGACATAGAGCAATGGTACAGAAAAGATAATGCAATGAGTTCCCAGTTGTGATCTACTGTATTCTGCGAAAAAGAAATTGGTGTAACGGCGAAACTCTCCATACATTGGTCAGTATTTAGACCGACCTTGCTGTATGGAAGTGAGATCTGAGTAGATTTAGGATATCTGATGCATACGGTAAGCTACTGGTGATGTAACTGATATCAAGGTAACACGAATGATTACTGAGACAGATGGGAGTAACGGTAGGAAGGTGCTCGTAATGACGAGATAAAAGCTCAGTTATAAATGAACACGCTAGATGGATCTGTTTGCATGAGCTGAATCAGATGGTGGGGTGTCAATTGAAGAGAATAAGGAAGGAGAGATTACCTAAGAGGATAATGAGTTTGGCTGTTGATGGTAAGAGAAACAGAGGTTGACCTAGGAGACTATGGTTAGATTCAGTATTGAGCTCCTTCAAAGTTAGGTGAGAGGGTAGAATCACAGGCGGTGGCAGTGCTAACTGCTAATAGTTAACCAAGGTGTCGACTTGTTTTCAAACAGAGGATTACAGACTAGAATGGACGCTGAAAGGAAAAAGAGTCTCAAATGAAAATGTACGAGGGCGGATCAAAATGTATTTGCCCCTATTTTTTTGTCAAACAAAAATACATTTAGGTAATTACAAATATACGTATTGTTCTACGTATCTTACACTATTTTTCCACATTTGTTCAGACATATTTCCTATCGCAGCACTATATTTAAGATACCCCTGTGGTAGAATTCAGCCAGCTGACTGGAACCATCGTTGGACTGTTGTCTTGGCGTCATCTGTGTACGTGAATCGCTGTTCTGCCAGGAACGTCTTCAGCGGACCATGACAATGCGAGACCGCATATGGCAACCAAAACCGCCAACAAGCTCCGATCATTTCTCTGGGAGAGTCTGGACCACCCACCATAAAATCCAGACCTCGTCCCTAGTGATTTCCACGATTTTGGTCCGATGAAGAAGTTCTTGGCAGGACAGCGTTTCACGTTCAACGATGACGCCAAGACAGCAGTCCGACGACGGTCCCACAGTCAGCCGGCTGAATTCAACTACAGGGGCATCTCAAATTTAGTGCTGCGATGGGACAAATGTGTGAACAAATGTGGGGACTAAGACAAAGACTTTTCGATCCGGCCTCGAAGAAATGTTATATGATTTGCATGAGGAGAGCAACAAAGTGGACTTGAGCCTTAAACCCAGCAAGACAAAAGTTATGACTAATCATGAAGCAAAGAAACTCACGGTGAAAGGAAAAGAAGTAGAATATGTGTCAAACTTTGTCTATCTGGGCCAGTCACTATCTTTTCAGCAAAATATGGACAAGGAAATCAATAGGCGGATATCGTCAGCATAGCAAAATTTCTAGAGTATGTCCTTCATATTGAAGAGCAAAGATCATTGCCTTAAGACAAAAAGGCGAGTGATGGACGCGTGTGTACTTCCCGTTCTCCTCTATGAATCACAAACGTGGTCAGTAACTAAGAAGCAAGCTTCGAAGTTAGAAGTGTGCCAGAGGAAAATGGAGAGAAAACTTCTAAACATTACATTATGGAACAGAATTAGAAACTAGGGCCTGGAAACTTAAGTGGATAGGGGCAGGCCATTTAGTGAGAATGGATCACGCAAGGTGGGCCTAATCAACTACAGTGTGGGAGCCCAGAGATGGAAGAAGAAACACCGGCTGTCCGAAGACCAGATGGTCAGACGAGTTCCAGTCGACGATTGGGAAACAGTGGATGAGAGCGGCAGGTCAACGGAACTCGTGGATGACGGTCGTCGAAACAGTCTGTTCGAAACATCCTTAGATTCATCGTCAGCTTAGATAAATCTTCAGGAAAAAATGAACTAGGTCCAAGTTTTACGAGTGAAAATGTTTAACATAATTCGATCATTCATGAGGAAGATGAATAGAAGTGTGAATAGTCATAACTATTAGTTTTAAGTTACTATTCAGGTAAATGTTCATCAGCCTAGCTCATCTGATGAAATATCTCAGAGCTACCCTGCTAGCAGGAGGCCTTTGACCTTTATGGGATTTACCAATGGATAATAATAATAATAATGCCATTCAATAAAAACTTCAGTGAAACATCTTAATGTTCTCACGCAACAAGCAGCTACGGTAGGACTACATGTGTCACTTGAAAATCACAGTACATCACAAACATCAGTGAATTTCCTTGTACACTGCATTTGGACCAGGGAGTGATCAAGAAAACTGTCTAACGGTTCATTTTCAAGTAGTCACATTGAAGTCAGAAATATGGCCACCTCTTGCTGGCGAACTACAGGGAGTCTAGTGCTTTGTGCCTACTGGATTCTCTGTGGTGACCTAGCAATGAGGTAACAGGGGCTTTGCCCATTACAGTTTTAATTGAGCAGGTTATATATTCATTTTATGATTGTGTGTTGTTTCTTTCTTATTCTGTGAATGGTTATGTTTTTTTTTTTTCATTAGATAAGGCGAGGTTTTTGTTGAAAAAATGATGAGAGGAAGAGAATTGATGTGATGAGATATTCCTTTTATGGTGTGTTATGTTTTGGTTTGTAAATGAAGGAAAAAAGTAGAATTGTTATGTGGAAGGAAAGGATAGTTTTGTGATAGTTGAAATAAATTTTATTAAGAAAGGTGAAAGTGTTTGTATACAGGGATTAAGCCGGGGGCTGCAGAAAGTAGAGGAGTGGAATTATATTTAAAGTTTTCCTTGAGTGCTTAAGACCAGTCACGATCCCTAATACTATTACTAGGCCTACCAGAAGAAAAACATCGTTTCAACTGACAGATTTAAGTACCTAGGAGAATGGCTGGAACCGAATCTCTCGGAAGTAAGGGCATTATCAACTCAAGTTAACAAGTTAGAAATGGCTTATCAACTAACCAAGAACACATATAATAGCCTACGAAGTGTCTCTCCCGAAAGACTAAAATGAGACACTACCAGACAGTTATACGTCCTGAAGCCTTATATGCTTCAGAATGTCTAGTATTCAACCGGAAGGGACTCAAGGACAAACTCGAAGTACAGGAGAGAAAGATAATGAGGAAGATACTGGGGCCTGGTAAGGAAGGGAATGGAGACAGAAGCCGACTTAATCAAGAGTTGTACACGTACTGTGAAACAGTCACGGATGTCGCTAGGAAACGACGTCGAGCATTTTATGGACACTTCTACAAGATGCATCCTACCAAGTTGACCTACAAGCACCTGGGTTACTGGCAAAATCGGAAGACCAAGTAACCTTGGTTGTGGGAAGTGAGCAAAGATCTGCAAGAACGTGAAAAGATATAAAAGACCGGACACTCTCAGGAAGATGATTCAGCAATTGAGGTTCCAAGACCAACCGCCGAGAAAGTAAACAGGTGCCCTCTGGACACAGGAGAGGAGGTAACAATGCAGTCAGAGGATGCGTAACTACTGGGAAAACATCAAAGCCCTCTCCAAATCTAACAGTTGAATGTCGTGGTCCTTAGATGTCCTATACGAAACAAGAAGAATGTAACGTATGTATGTAATCTATGTTTTATTAGTGAGAAACCCGCACCAATATATGTTTAAGGCAGATAACCTTCATGATCCGTCCCCTTAAACAAGAATCAGCACCACCACAAAAATATTCACTTTTCTGAAAATCAAATAAATTATGATATGTCACAAGAGTATAGATCAAAATATCACTTCACAAACACTTCACTGTTGCTAATCCTTGGCCATTGAGTTGGAATTCCTCGTGTCCATTCTTCAGGATTGTTCTATTAAAATAATATCACTTTCAAACCGCAAGAAAACTGGACTTCACTTCCATCAGTACAAATTATTATGCCAATATGCAGTGTTCTCACCGATCCTGGGAAGGGAAATCTTGTAGAATGTTTCAAACATCATTCAGAAGCTAGTAATAGTATGTAGCCTAATTCATTTTATAAAAGAAAATCACAAAAGTGTAATTATGTAAACTATTTACAAAAAATAACGAATGTAAATGTTAAAAATTGTATAATATATTAAACCCCGGGTTTTGATATTGAAAGGTGCTCATTACCAGGTTAATAGGAGAATTGAAGTCATGGAAACGTTCTTGTTGAGACAGTAATTGTTGCCGACAATTAAAGGCCTGTAGGGGGATGACCGTTGCTCACGTCCGCAGGAGTTACCTATAAATTGCCCTGCACGTGTCCCCTGGGTGGTGCTAAGCGAGCAACAACGACATACGGTGAAACTGAACAAATTACAATGTCTCAAACTCTTCGTTATAACGGTTCTTTTCAGAACCACCAAGCCATAGACATTGGACCTTCCGTCCGCATTCTCCAATGCTGGCAGGACGAATGGTCAAACTCAACGTCTGGAACTAGTGCCCAGGAGATCAACCCAACGGTGAAAATACAAGGATTTGACCTTCCTAGAAAATTATGGTGTCGCCTCAATAGACTGAGAACCAGGCACGGCCGTTGCAATTACCTATGCCATAAGTGGGATTGGATAGATTCCCCATTGTGTCAATGCAATGAGGAGGAACAGACCATGGACCATATCATCCAGCGCTGCCCTCTACACGCCTACTCCGGGAGCCCTAGTGATCTGTTTCATCTTCGAGAATGTACTGTGGAATGGCTCCAAAACTTGAACTTGGATTTGTGATTTGTTTTTATGTAATTCACCATACGATTAAATAAATAAATAAATAAATAAATAAATAAATAAAAGGCCTGTACATTGTTCATCATCATTTACTTGTCGCTGCAGTCACAATTGATGGTTTTCTGCTAGGCCTAGTCTCTTCATGCTGCCATAAGAACCACGTGCCAGTTCTCCAATGGAGTTCTTGTTGTTCGACATCCTTGGACGTCCCCTAGATTTCTTTCCCAATACTTTGCCGTCGATAATAGTTTGGAGAAGACAGTCGTGCCTTAATACATGTCCAAGGCACTTTGTTTTCATCTTGTTTATTATTTTTAATAAACATCGATCCTCCTTCACGTCCTGCAGAACAAGACCATTTGTTTCCCTGTCTATCCAATTTGTTCTTTTCATTCTTCTCCAAAATCACATTTCTGCAGCCTTAAGGTTTCTTTCCTCCAGTTTCCCTAATGTCCGAGTAAGACAGTAAGACACTCCAAGCTAAAGTCTTGAGAAATGACTTGCTAGTCCATAAACTGAGGTGATTATTTATCAATAAGTTATTTTTATATCGGAAGACTTGTTTTGCTACCACTATTATTTTCTTGATTTCTAACAGGCATTTGTTGTTAGAGGTTATTACACTACCCAAATATGGGCACTCTGTGATTTGTTCAATTGCAGTGTTAATCACTTTTATGTTTGTTCTAGTTGTAGGCTGCTTTTTGTCAACTTTCATTAATTTTGTTTTCTTATATTGCTTTTTAGTTGGAAGTTTTCTAAGGATTTGTTGAATATTTTTAGCATCTTATTAAAATCCACAGCCTGCTTCCAGTTGACCGACCGGGTCAGGAAATGGAACGAATGAGCTCCGATCTAGCGGCAAGGATATGGACTGTGTCAGCTGCCGAAGCCTGTCTCACTCCCCTGGGGAAATGATTAAATGAATGACAGATGAAATGAAATGATAGTGGAGAGCGTTGCTGGAATGAAATTTGTGACAGGGAAAACCGGAGTACCCGGAGAAAAACCTGTCTGCCTTCGCTTTGTCCAGGACAAATCTCACATGGAGTGACTGGAATTTGAACCACGGACCCAGTGGTGAGAGGCCGGCGTGCTGCCGCCTAAGCCACGGAGGCTCTTTTAGCATCTTATCCTTTTCAGAATTAGCCATCTGCAAAGCGGATACTTTGTTAGAGGATTACTATTTTTAGCGGTGGCGTAGTCGGTAGCATGCTGAGCTTCTATTCCCAAGATCGCGGGTTCAAATCCAGCCGAAGTCGTCGGATTTTTTAAGAGCGTTAAAATCCCTCAGTATGCCTTCCTTCGGAGGGGAAGTAAAGCCGGCGGTTCCATGTCATAGATTTATGGCATGTTAAAGAACCTTCCACTAATTGCACCTGTGTGAAGCTAAATTGTATAGGTTAAGAATGTAAGCAACGCTCTTAGGTTTCTACGTTAGTTGCCAAGAGCCGACTGCGGTGTCGTCTGGTAGCTAAATTCTGAACTAGTAGTCGTGGGCGGTGGCGTTTGGCGGCAAAAGTAGGAACTACTTGAAAATTGATCGTCTGCAGTCCTCACTTGAATTAAAGCAGATACACACACTAATACAGTCATCACAATTAACACCGGTTATCAGACAGATTCTACACACACCCAAAGTGCACGGGGCTACATGACCGCGTTGTCGCAGCCCCTAAACTAAGGAACCTACCAACCAACCTTCCTGCTCATTCAACCACAGCAGCATGTTGGCATGTGAGCATGAGAGGTGCAGCTGGACAGTGGAATGTGCCTTATTCAACACTTAAAAATCGTGTTCATTTGCGTAAACGACAAGGACCCTTAGAGAAAATCATAGTGGACAAACCACCGGGTCATCCCGCAGCTTCCCGGCTAATATGCTTGGCAGCAAGAGGATTTGGATGCACACCAGAACAGATTCGAAGGGCAAAACGGAGCTTAAAATTTGATAAGGCCCGTAAAGAAAAGGTTGCCAAAAACATTCTCGAGACATTCGCAAGACAAATGACCGGGACCTCCAATACGTACGACCAAAAGACTTTGACAAGGAAGAATCACCATGTGGATTTTGTGGCGGAACTTTTTATACCTCTCAGTCATCATTAAAGGGTGGTTGGATTCAATGCAAAGACTGTGAAACTTGGTATTATGACATGTGTGTTGGGGCTACAGGAAGGAAAAACTTCATTTGTGGTAAATGCCGTTGAGGAAAGGACATTATTTCAGTGAGCAAAGTAGCCCCAAGCATGGGCGTAATAGCCCCATTAAATTTGTGATTCGTCAATTTTGCTTTGATTTATATTTTATTTCATCAAACCGGTATATTATTATAACTGTATTTTGACAACATTGGTATGTAATAAGCAATATATAAGGTGTGCTTTGCTGTTGGTTCCATCTTAGAAAAATGAATAGTTTTTGATTTATAATGTTTAAAATTTGAAATGAGCGGAATAGCCCCGCTCTACCCTATGCCTTTATTTGGAGGGGAAGTAAAGCCGGCGGGCCCATGTCATAGATTTATGGCATGTAAAAGACCCTTTCACTACAATTGATAGTGTGTAGCAAACTTTTTAGGTTATATTTGGCTGGTTAGAAACGCCCTATTAAGTTCGAACATTCGTCGCTAGGTATTTGTGACAGTAGCATCTGGTAGTCAAAGTTGGAACTACTTGAAATTGAACTTGCTGGGAGTCCACGAGCGTTCAATTAAAATACCCTGCTATGGCCATTGGCTGCAATTCACATATAATAAATAATATTTTCCATGACCGTTGCTAATAATTAGGCCCCGGATATTAAGGCTTATATAAATGGGATTTTAGCCTGTTATGTAGCGGCTTCGGTGGCGTAGTTGGTAGCATGCTGAACTGCTGTGCCCAAGATAGCGGGTCCAAACCCGGCAAAAGTCGTCGGATTTTTTAAGAGAGTTAAAAAATCTTCAGTATGCCTTTCTTCGGAGGGGAAGTAAAGCAGGCAGTCGCATGTCATAGATTTATGGCATGTAAAAAATCCTTCCACAGACTAAACTTGTGTGAAGCTAAATTTCTAGGTTAGATTTCGTTGGAACGCTCTATCAAAGTTCCTACGTTCACGACTGGGTATCGGTGACATCTGGTAGCGAAAGTTGGAACTACTTGAATTTGAATGGAACTTGTGGCTCACCAAGGGTGTCCGCTTGAAGCAGCTACAGCCTCTGGCGAGCCGAACATGTCCTCGGACACTCCCGGCACTAAAAGTCATACGATAAATAAATAAATAAATAAATAGCATGTTAGGTTTGGGGAATTGCCCTGTCTAATACGACCTGTTAGAAAAAATACTCCAAGGGGAAATAAACAGCAAAAGTGGTCCTAGTCATAGAAGAATATCTTGGTTCAA
This sequence comes from Meconema thalassinum, assembly GCA_946902985.2. Classification (NCBI taxonomy): domain Eukaryota; kingdom Metazoa; phylum Arthropoda; class Insecta; order Orthoptera; family Tettigoniidae; genus Meconema; species Meconema thalassinum. Next base: position 91,115,959 of record OX336399.1, read on the forward strand.
TATGTCTTCAAATGAATTATCCCGCGTTGTCACCAACAAGACAAGAATAGCCAACAAGATAGGCACCGAAAGAAGAAGAAGTTTTAAAGAAACCTTCTCATAATCATTTACGAAGCTAATATTTTAGCTTTCAGTCGGTCAACACCATAAAATTAATGGAATATGTGAAAAATAACCTGAAATAAATTGCATATGATTAAGATTTATAAATATTGTGACGGACTATTGGAGAAGAAGAAGAAGAAGAAGAAGAAGAGAACTAAGGAATGACATGTTTCGCTCTTCAAGCGAGCATCATCAGATCCGCATATGCAACACATAGCTCTACAAAAATTTGGTTAAGGTTGGTAGGATGCTTTTTAAAACGTGTAAGGTACAATCACACAAACATTCCGCTTTATATTATACTGATACAACTCGTTGGAAAAAAAGTATCGTAAATGTTGATCATACGTACTGTACCCGTAAATCCGGAAAGTAGCCTGTTGGAATATCCATTGCCCCAGCTGGATCGCCTATTTCTAACACCACCGGCCAATTACTACATTAGAAATCGCTCCAACATGGTCTTTAGGGATTTACATACAGCAGTTATGAGAATATTGTGGATCAACAACAAACTACACGGGGCACACTTACCTGTACTTACGTTTTCGGGGACTGGGAACTCAGCTTCGCCTACAATACATCCTCAATACTCTAATCCTTATATTTAAAATGAATCACACGTCAACAACAACAGATAACGAACTGAATACATTTATTAACAATGGGAAACTAACCTAATATAAACAAAATAACAATAAACTAACCTAACAACAACAAAAATAAAACCACACAATCAAACACACTTCCTTTCTACAACACATCTTATTACAATGCCGTGCAAAAATATCAGCTTAAAAGCCTTGGTAGGCTTAGGCCTACACTACGTAAAAAATAAAAACGTTTAAGGGATGCTCTTACATTCATGGCATTCCTGGGAACAGGTTACCTACATTGGCACGCGTCTGAAAACGCACGTGCACTGGCTTGCTCCATGAATGAGCGATAGCACAGCGTTGAGCTCGGAACTATTTACAATTTATACAAGGCTGTGAGTCGCCATATGTTCACATTATGTCACACCAAGTCCTCCACTCCTAACTGTGAATAATTCTGTCTGGCCTGCATTGAGACTGCCTTGTGTGCGTTTAAAATACACGTAAAATTAACATTCAGATCTTACAAAAATGCTCATAACTTCTATGTTCCTTCAAGAATCATTCTGGGATTTTCATACAAACTTTCATTCGGACCCCGAAATTGTTCTAGACCAATTCGGTTCAACAATTACTCTTAACAGTGGGCAATCATTCATACAAAAACATCCGCTCACAAAACACATGCTATTCCAAAACATTCGATTAATTAATCCTACCAAAATTATTTAACTAATTAAATCATTTCCAAAAAATATTTACACGTAATTTGTTCAGACTCATAGACACTATTTAACGTTGCTAACACGTTACTTTCGAGATTCTGGATTCTCGGTTACAATACAACTCTCAATTAATTATATACACTGTTTTTCCACGTAATCATTTTCTAACACTCCGTAGTTCCCATATACTGCTCACACATCGTCTTATATAGGTTTCAATACATTGTCGGTCTAATACAGCCGACTGATAAAGGTTAACTGTACGTAATTACATAACTTCGGGTTTAATAAAATATAATATTGGTATCATTGACATGAGTAGACAATCGTTCTCTAATTGTATTTCCGCTAAAACCCTTCTGTCAACACAGCTAAAACGTTACATCACATGAACTGGTCTACTTGTATACAACGACTCTTATCTTGATCCATGCCTTTCTTATCAAAGAACAATAATACTTTGACTTCCTTTAAAATGCGGAACTTCCGTCGCATGAGCACTCCATACCTCTACAAATCCTCATATAACAATATATATGGCATAAACAATTGTCATCCACTATGTTAAACAATAACCAAAACGGATTAATTGTTATTAACATTTATTCTGTAGGAACTTTTCTCAAATAAAGGCATGACCCTCAGTATCGTTTCCCATGACTACTGATCTACAATTATACCTACTTAAGTTCTTCAAACGAAACTTCCAATCGTAATGAACGATATTAGACTGTCGTGATTGACCTCCTAAAGTTTACTACACAAAATATAATTAACTGTTAACTCGTCTGTCGCAAATACATGTAATAACAAGAAGTTCCGTGACGAACTAAAGAGCCTACTTTTCATGCCAATGATTATTCTACAGTATATGAACCTATCTAGAATAATGACGAAATTAAGTTGCTAATATTGAAATTTCTAATTAGTTAGAAATACTGTATACCTGGCATAATGTAGCCTAATATGGCACCACAGTTGGCAGCCCTGATGACTGAATATATTCTTAGTTCCATCTCTTAAGGTACAGAGTACGCAATTTGGTTGAAGTCCAATGAATAGCATGGACGTTACATGCAGTTAAACATTGGATCTAACAGCGCGCGTAAAATCATGTTGGCAACAATGTCATGCATGTATTGGTCAGAAATAGTCTGAAATAATATGATCTATTGTTGTGCCAATTTTGAATGAAATCCATTAGTTAGTATAGAAGTTACATGCATTTTAAAATTGGACCTATCAGCAGGCTTAGAATCATGTTGGCAGCACTGACGTATATTAGTTACTCCAAATTCATCTAGAATGTCAGGTACTATACGTTTGCATAGTTTAAAGCTGTTGGCTTGCATACTTTCTGACATATTTGTATTTGGATGAAATAAATTAGGAGCATTTATTAACAGTTGGCAGCCCTGGTTGCACTTAAGAATATGCTCAGTCATATATCTGGTTATGTACACATACAACATACGAAATTTGGTTGAATTCCAATTGATAGTGTAGAAGTTATATGCATTTAAAAATTGGACCTATCAGCAGGCTTATAATCATTTTGGCAACACTGCCATGTATGAACTCCTGGAAATTAAACTGCAATATTATTATCTATACGTGTGTCAATTTTGACATAGCTCCCATTCATACCTTCCAAGATATACATCATGGAGCTCAAATTTCAATTGCGATTTTTTTGCAGTTGGTAGCATTGACATCATTTTCAAATATGGCCGTGAGATATTCAGGTATAGATCTTTAATCCTACCAAATTTTGTTTCGATTGCTCCAGCCGTTTAGGAGTTGATAGGGGGGGACACACACACAGCCAGACAGACAGAAGGACAGACAGACAGACAGACAGACAGACACACATTTGCCCGATCTCATAAGTCTACTTTTTCCTCATCTTTGCAAAATGTGAAAAGTAGGCTAAAAATAATACTCCTGTCTCATCTCACTTGACAAGTATTAAATTGTATATCTTTGTAATATCAGGTCTACATAATGGCGTGATGTTACACACACAGTGTAAAATAACACACATGCTATTTTTAGTGCCAAATAGAATTCAATCTTGACCGGGATAAACTAGCTTTGAATTCCTAGCCAAGGATTTGAATAATCTTCTATCAAAAGATATTTTCCTCGAACATATTAAATGAACAAAGCTCTCAGCTTTACAAATAATAAAAAGTTTTGTCAACGTAATGTTTTTCCACTCTACGCAAAGAATGTGTATAGGGATTAAGACTTCGGTCTTATCAAACGACTAGTATTTCCTAGATCGTCGAATGTTTATATACAATAATGATATAACAATATCAATCGATGTTTCTTCTGTTCTTGAAGTTTGATGTTGTTACATTAAAGTGCTCAAATTAAATTTAATAGAATTTAATTTGAAGCTATGACACAATGTCAGAATACTTGGTTTAAATCAAATTATTAAAAATTCGAGAGTCGAAACGACTAGTCTTCTATGAGGCAATATGATTCCTTAACAAAAGTTTTAATGTCAATTAAACAACTGATCCGTAGAATAAAATTGAAAAATAGATGAAAGGCAATCGTCTTCTAAATAATCTTGAAGCATAAAAAATCTGAAGTGTAAAATACACGAGAACACTGAAATTCATGAAATGTGAACATATGGAGTAAGATCGTTGGCTCAAGATGTCACTAATCAAGCTCTATACTAAAAATAAGAGACACAGCTACCTTATTTGGACGAAAACTTGAAGATCTATGTAAGTATTCACACAATAGTTTAGATGTTTCCTCAGTTCAAGATACTGAGATTGATCTGCATTCGAACCTCGGATCTGCGACCTCAGAGATAGGAAAAACATTCCCTCTCCGGAATTCACCAAAATTCGCCTGGGCTCGAACGACATCCTTGTGGCAAATTCTTCTATTGTTGCTGGGCTACCCCTGGCATCTTGACAAATCTCTTCTGTAGGATCTTCATTCTCCGTCGCAAATATGTATCAGCCTCATCATTGGAAAATAATTTATAGAAATATTCATATAGATGGTGAATGAAATATTTTTATTGCTAATTGATGTTACATTAGTGTTCGTAGACTGACGAAAATGTACAAGATAGACCGTACACTACGTCTGTATTCAAGAATACGTCGTCTAACGAAGTTCCATCGTTGTATATTAACTTCTTGTTACCGACAGTAGTGGCTGCGCGGGCTAAAGCGCTGCGTTAGGTCAAGGGACCAAGCTCTCTGATGACTCGGTAGACGCGTGGGTTCGAGCCCCACCGTCGGCTGTCCTTGAAATGGTTTTCCGTGGTTTCCCATTTTCAACACCAGGCAAATGCTGGGACAGTACCTTCTGACAGGCCACGGCCGCTACCTTCCACATCCTTGCCCAGTTTCATTCATCTTCATCAATTCCATCTCTCATCCTGACGCGCAGGTCGCCCACGGGCGTCGACTAGAAAGACCTGCACTCGGCCTCTCAGGAGGCTACATGACAAACAAAAAAAACTTCTTGTTATCGAATATGTCTCTGGCGCATGACTATCTAGTTCATCATATCAACAATATTAATTATGTTGAATGAAACCACTTGAAGAATAATGATAGTCATTATGATAATGTTTATTTGCTGCGCCAATATTATAAGTTCTTCGCTACTGTTCACTTGAACTGCGTTCGCCAACTTCACGTTGCAATCTAAAATGATATTCAGCTTTATTTCCAACACATTTGAAAATCTGTCTTAACAGGCTTATATTGTCGAAACGGTAAATTTTAGAACGCTCGACTTTCAGCAGAATGTAGTATTCGACCTGTTCTTTATATATATTCACTTAGTTGAACTCAAATCTCAATTATATAAGAGATATACTAATTTCAATGTTCCTCACAACTTCACTTAAAATGGAAGTGCGGTAATCTCCAACGTTCTACCTAGCTATCCTAGCGTCTCCTAAAGTCGACAGTCGTCGGACTCGGACAAAGCTTTGGGATCTCCGTTAACCCAATAAAAACACTTCCTCACTCTTCAAAGACTGCTGGAATAAGAACCCCGATCCTTGGATCTCCCCCTCCAAGTCGAAATTTTGGCGGCCATATCAATCTCCCACCATAATTTTAGCGCGTGGATTACTAATGCTTATTACTGCGTAGATTAACCGATCTGTGGTTTTTAAAGTATCAGACATAATTTCTTGTAATATTCTCTTCATTACCAACTAAGAAAATCTTCTTCTAAGGGCCTAAATGCATAATTTCACCACATTATGTAGTTGAAGTTGATCCCGTCTTCAATAAGACCTCTTCTCATTGGCCTTGGGTTGGGATCCAATAGCATAATTTATAACAATATTTATAATATTTATTTCCAAACTTACTGTTGCTATGCCAATTTCAGCCTTCTAGAAGCGTCTATTGTGCAATGTGTCACGTGATCGGGCTCTCCCACGGCTTCGAGCTTGTAACACTACCCTCCTGTGTCACACTTCCAGAATTTATATTTGCTGATTAAATTTTATCATGGGGACGGAAAATACTCTCATTTTGTCCCAGAATAATTCAATTTTCGGGGCCAATACTTTACTGTACAAGCGGCTTTGGTGGCGTAGTTGGTAGTAAGCAGAGCTTCTATGCTCAAGGTCGCGGGTTCAAACCCGGCCGAAATCATCGGATGTTTAAGAGCGTTAAAATCTCTCAGTATGCCTTTTTGGAGGGGAAGTAAAGCCGTTGGGCCCATTCCATTACATTTATGGCATGTAAAAGAACCTTCCACTAACTAAACTTGTGTGAAGCGAAATTTATAGGTTAGGTTTGATTAATGCTCTTAAGATCCGACGTTCGTCGCCAGGCGCTGGTTGCGATGGCATCTAGAAGTAGCCAAGTTCAGAGCTAGGTGTCGTGGACGGTAGCATTTGGTAGCGAAAGTAGGAACTACTTGAAATTATCGTCTGCAGTCCTTACATGAATTAAAAACATATAACACACACTAATACAGTCATCAAGATTAACACCAGTTATCAGACCGATTCTACACACACCCAAAGTACACGGGGCTACATGACCGTGTTGTCGCAGCCCCTAAACTGAGGAACCAACCAAACAACGTACTTTACAATTCACGCCACGGTTTTTGGCCGACGAGTCCCGATTTCACAGTCGAACAGGTATGTGTAATAATTGATATGTGAGTTGCTTTCCGTGCAACTATAAACTCTCCACCTGTCCTCTGTACGACTGTGAAACTGGGACTCACCGGCCAAAAACCGTGGCGTAAACAGTACATCAATTTCATTGACAGTGTTGTGAGTGCAGAGAGATCTTTCAGCAGCCTGTAACTTGTCAAATCATAGCTACGAACGCGAATGACAGAGGAAAGGCTGAATGGCTTGTGTCTATTATTTGTTCACCGTGATATAAATGTTGACGTTGAAAAAGTTCGAGACCGTTTCTCTAAAGGGGGTAAACGAAGGATCGCCCTGAATTTTATTCTGTTATAGGCATGTATTTTACCTAGGATAGTCACCAAATAGAATCCCAATCAGTATTCAATACAATTGTTTTTTGTATTTATATTTATGTAACTATAGTGGCACAGAGACTTACAATGTTGGTACTATGTACATATTTTGTAACATTTGTGCAGTAGACTTGTATATTGTCTTCAGATAGTCACTATGATTGCAAACGTTTTAATACATATTAGACTGTGTAATGTGCATTGAAATGTGAAATGTACATATTCTGTAGAATTAAAAAGTTTTTTTTTACATAATGACAATGACTTGTGTTATTGAAACTGAAACCAATAAACTATTTTAATATAATTAATTTCTTGTAGAATTATAAAATTATAAAATCTGGTGGTTGAATGTTATGTGTAGTGTGTGTAGATTAAATACAAATTTAGTAATTTTATTACATATTTTCTCTAGCTACTCTGAAATCCTAGAGTGCCCCCTCCGAGGTGAACCTCTGGATCCGCCACTGGGTCCATATCATTTTATTAATCTGAGACAAACCAACCCGTAAGCCCTATAAAATAATCATCATTCTCATGATATTTGTCTTCTTCAGTCAGAGTCTAGACTTGTCATTAGTGGACCCAGAAATCGTGGTCTCTAATACATTGACCTGACTCCGCATACATAGGCCTAAATTAAATTATAAGCTGGTAATGGGTGAGGTTGATGTCCCAGTTTAATCAAGGTAATAATATGTATTTTGTTGGATCTCAAAGATGCTTCGAAGTTACGTCATTTATCAAGGGTTCCATAGTCCTCTTCCGATCAGGCTTCAGCAGTTTCGAGCACTCAATGTCGGCGTTAAGTGAGTTGCAGCTGATTTAATATTTCTGTTGGTCTGCGAATTGAAACACATACAAAAACACGTTCACCTCCCCCCCCCCCCCCCCCACCTGCCAGAAAAATTAAAAATGCATTCCGTACCCTTGCGGTGGTCCGGGCACATATAAGTGAAACCCTGCAATAGACGCCAACACCAATTCACATACAGAACGTATTGTTAACCTGGAAGATTTAACAATGGTAATAAAAGTAACGTGATGCATCATATCAGATCAAAACACATCATACCACACCATGGTTCATGCGTTGCCTACGAAATATTTCAAGAATATCCGGAACGATTGAAGAGAAACTACCACGTAGACATGAAAGAGAGCTGGACAACTTGGATGTCCTTAAACAGACAGGTGCCGAAAGATCCAAGGAAAACTTCAGGAAGTGGAGCAAGTTACGAGATAAGCAGACGCTTTGCGAGTGTACAGGGAAACAAACCATACGACACCTTATAGGATACAATCTCTGTTAATGCTAATCCACAATTCTTTAACTGACAGACACTGGCTACGAACGATGTTTATTAGTGTACTGCCCTTTTATTTTATTTTTGTCATTTCATGTTTTCTTTAATGTATTCATTATGAACTATGGTTTCGTTGAATTTATATAATGTAATTGGTGCTACTGACATCAATAACTACTATAGTACTGTCCCCGTTTACCCGGATAGTAGGCTGTCAGATATCCGCCCCCTCAATCGGATTGCCAATAATCAATCGCACCGGCTCAGCTACTCCAATGAAAATGGCACTGACAGATACTACCGAGGTTTGAGCACAGAAGTTACCAAGAAAATTATTGTGGAACACACCAAAATAGACGGGGGTTCATACTTACCTTTACTTACCTCTTAAAAATTATCTCGGGGATTGGGTTGACAACAGGATCTCTAAAGTATGCTCCCACAATAACCTTCACCATGACATTTAAAAATGAACCAGAACGAAGACGAGAACTTTGAACTGTACAAAAGTTTTTATTTCAAATAAAGGGTATGATTTTAACAACTCAACAAAATAAATGTGGCTATCAGTAGCCCATGTTAATCTGACTATGTCCTCCTAAAGGACTTGCAAAGTTATCAAACAATATGTTAGCTCCCATGAGCTCAAAATAACGTAACATTCAAAACACATTTGGATTGGATAAGGAAGTCAGGACGAGACACATATATAGAGCATTTGGTTTCTTTTAATAAACATGACACTGGTATTTATAGGCGCAAGGCCTCAATGTGAACGACCTCGCCCGCTGATAACCAGTTGTCTAACCAGCTGCGATCTACCCTTCAACCTGACGTACACCTGTCAAATGGGGCTCACTTGTCACGCCACACTGCGTAAGAATTCAGCTCCCTCTCAAAGCTTTAAATGTCTGCAAGACAACTCATATATATTGACGCAAATCTTTCAAATGCTTTACTCACATACCACTGGATTATTCTGACAATCCCTAAACTTGTTAAGTTATCATCCAAATGTTTAATAAGTATAGTTTAGAGTATAAAACACACTCTTAAATGTTTATAACAAAATCACATAAATTATTTACAACAATTAGAAATTGTTTATAATATTGTCGAAGATAATTACAAAAAATTTTTAACACGCCTCTAACATTACTTTCGTTCCACGTTATTGTCAAAGATATATACATTATTATTTACAATATTAACATTTAAATTATTTAAATCATTAATTTAAGAAATACATTTAACCACATGTTCATCCGGTTGGTAATTTCATAATCGTGTCAATATAATCGACCAATGAAGGTTAGTTATACATGTTAATGTCACAATCTGGTTTAATAAAGGTTGTAATAATTATAATTATTTGTGACGGTAATCTTCATTCAAAATCTTATCTCAAATTCTTTCAAAACTCTTGTTAATTATAACAGTAAATTCACTTGATTAATCTTCAACGAACTATGACAATACACTCCAGCGGAAAATACTTCGCTTACAAAATAATGCACTAACTGCATTACAAATTAGGCCCAAAATTCATCATATATCAATATATATGGCATCAAAATCTTCCACAGAACTTACAAAAACCTCCACTAACAAATTCTTTATCATTAATTACTGTGGGAACCTCCTTCTTTATTCAAGGGCATTATACATCAGCGACTTTCAACACGTCCGCTGCACTAGCGATTATACATTCATAGTTCCACTTAAAAATTCTTATAATCATTAATAGTTTCAAAACTGTTGTCATTTAACCTTCGTGGATTTCATTCATGAATCGAAATGAAGTAAAAACTTGCCAATCACAAACAAATTTAATAGTGAATACGTTTATATACGCCTGTCTGGTCTATTAAAATTTAAGATTAACATCTTCAAAGAATTGTAGTATAAAAATACTATCATCAAACAAAGTGCGACTAAGCTGCAAAATAGTCGAATAGAATCCAATTAGACTGGGGATGCAAACATCATTATATAAATCTCTAATTGAGAAAAAACTCCTAACAAAAGTTCACGACTTTAATGCATTCAATAATTCATAATTAAAGTTCAGCTTTCACAAAATGGTCTATGATGCAATGGTCGTTCATAACTGACGATAAATGTCTGTGTTGCAATCAATTCAAATAACGACTAGTATTTCCAAGATCGTCGACAACGTAAGAGATTTTAACGCTCTAAAATACTTTAAACTTTCTTCCTTCTTGATGATGACAGAAAATTGGTCAAAGTAATTAAACTGGGGTAGAATTACTTTAATAAAGTGACACGCTGTCTGAATTTAAATCTGCCATAAAGATCATTAACTTACAGTCAAATCGAGACTACGAAAATAATAAGCAAATTACTGAAAAATCTAAATATCAGTCTCAACTGATCCAAAATCGTTTAACTATGCCCATGACATAACAATGTCTTAATAAATCGTCGAAAAAGGCATAACACATCAAGGTGTACTGAGAATAGGAATCTCAAACAAGAAAATAGGGCAAAATACATGAGGACAAAATATGGGAAAATGGTTGCTCAAACATTGCTAAGAAACTCAAATACAATAAACGTTCACGACTACCTTATCTGCCGATTGACGTTCCAGAGGAAAATTCCCCAAAGAAGACTGCTGATGGATCCATTTCACCAAGTTAAAGCTGAGCTCCATCCTCGAAATAGGAAACAGCACCCTCGGAGAATCGAACTGCTTCCTCCTCCGGAAATTGCACTGCTCCGTGAAGACGAACGACATCCTTCCGGCAATAATCTTCTTTGTGAGTCGGGACAACCCTGACCTCTCTTGAAAAATCCCTGAAGTTCCAGTTAAAAATCGCCATGAAGTTTTTGTAGTAATTTCCGAAGAAATATTCATATTCAGTGAGTATGAAATCATTTCCATTGCTGTTTGATAGTATTCAGCGTTGAACCACGAAACATGGGTGTAGATGGTTATTCACCACATGTTCGCTTGTGTGGAATAGCAATTAGCGAAGTTCCATGCTGCTATCTTACTCCGTTGAAATATGTCCCAATTGCGTTAAAGTCCTTTAGCCTTCCATCTTCTCTTCGGTTATGGTAATAGAAGAACAAACTGCCGTATTAAACTGCTCCATAATACTGTAGCGTTGTGTCACAAAAGCAATCTGAAGTCTCCCTATTTCACTAGCCGTGTCAGCCGTGGCGTAGATTCTGGCGATACAAAGTGCTTCTCAGGTGGCGAGAAAATCACTTTTGTCAGTCGTCTAAAATTGCCAATAACTTCGAAAATAATTCCTCGAAATTGTTCAACTTTTCTACACTCCTAACTGTAGCACTGCACAATAGAATTTCGCTTATAGGCGACCGTTAACTGTTCACAGCTAATCTCGTAGACGCGTTATAATGTGCGTTTCAACTTCACCTAGATTTACTCACAGTAAACTTGCACTGCTAGTATGCTCGACTCTCGTTTAATGCAGTGGCTTCACCACGCGTTATAAAGACGACTCTTACTAATAATCTCACTCGACGTTTCACCGAAATAACTATATAAGAACTGAGCTTCGATGATTTCAGCTATCAGACGATTAGCTATCAGACGATTGAGAATGAGACGATTGAGGCTCCTCTCTTCTGCGCAAGGCCTTTTATAAACATCATGAGGGGCGTATCCATCCCTTCCATAGCGTGTTACTGCGTCATCGCTAGAAGTTCCAACTTCGTCAATACATGACGGATTTTCAAAATTCAAAAACTGAAAATAAATTTCACCAAAATTCCAGAACAATGCCTCTACTGCAAATGGATTTCCACAATTCTGCATTCCAAAAAGTAATAAAAATACCATAGTTTCCGCAATCTCCGTCTTCCTTTAGACTATCGTTCATTGGTTCGAGCCTCCCCTCCAATATCATAATTTCTTCCTCAGCAGAATTCCATGTTTCCTGCGACTGCGTCGTAGATCTCGGATCCTTCTCGAATAAATGCTGACGTCACTGAGAATCTCAGCTCAAGTAGCCTGCTGGCATAACGTCTGCGTCATCCGTGCTTACGTCATGACTACCCACGTCATAACTATGACAGCCATAACTTTCTTTGTAATTTCCAAAATAGCCACCGTGGTCTCTATATAATTCAATTACGGGGGCAGTACTATTTCAAAAGGATGGCCTCAATTAGAATAGGATTAAGGTAGTACGTAATTAACATTTATTAACATGTCATTCTAGTTAGTCCATATTGAGACCAAACTAATAAGAGCAAAGTTTGTAGATAAGGGAGAAATAAACAGAATAGAAAGTGAAAATGAACAACGAAATTACTAAATTGGAAAAGGAGGAAGCCAGGTAAATTAAGCAAAACCTTTTAAAGTTACAAGTGGAATATGAGATAGGAAAGCGACAAATGAGAAACACAACAAAGATGGATGTGGAAGAAATATAATGGCACAGGAGACGGTATCCTAAACTATACAACTTCGTCGTTAATTTCTAGAATAGCCTCTCTGTATCAATTAGAATAAGATTAAGGTAGTACGTAATTAATAGATATTATTAGTGTTCTGATAATTGTTTATAATGTTTAATACCATGGAAATTATTTGTAGCTTCTGTGACTTTTTTTAAAAAAATTCATGCTCTTACTGAGCAGGAATTTTGTATTAGGCTATTAGGGAATCACTGTAACCAATAAAAATCACTTGTATCAGGTGATGGTTGTAATAAATATTACTCGCGCCCCAATCTCTGGCTATCCAAGATTCAGAAAATAGGGTATTCTATTCTATTCTATTCTATTCTAGTCGATTAATTACTCAAGATAGCGGCTTCGGTGGCGTAGTTGGTAGCATGCTGAACTCATGTGCCCAAGGTAGCGGGCTCAAACCCGGCCGAAGTCGTCGGATTTTTTAAGAGCGTTAAAAAAAACCTTCAGTAAGCCTTCCTTCGGAGGGGAAGTAAAGCCGGCGGTCCCATGTCATAGATTTATGGCATGTAAAAGATCCTTCCAGAGACCAAACTTGTGTGGAACTAAATTTCTAGGTTAGATTTCGTTGGAATGCTCCATCAAAGTTCCAACCTTCACCACTAGGTATCATTGACATCTGGTAGCGAACGTTGGAACTACTTGAAATCGAACGGAACTTGTAGCTCACCCTCTGGGTGTCCGCTGGAAGCAGCTACAGACTCTGGCGAGCCGAGCATGTCCTCGGACACTCCCGGCACTAAAAGCCATTCGATAAAAAAATTACTCATGATGCTAACTGAAAGAATATTTACAATGCTAAGTTACCATCGCACTGGTTGAACGAAACGTATCAAAATGTTTATTCGCTTTAGAATATGGGATTTATTTTTCAATATTTCCGTTCAGCAATAAGAAAGAGCTGAATGAGATGGGATTCGTCTGATGTTTTGTCTCTCCGACTGCAGGTGGTGCTGCGGGCACGTGCTCTTTATAGCGAAGTCTTCCCACTGCAATGGCAGGACAGCGTGTTCTTTATAGAGCCTTGGCCGAATATCGAGAGTACACTCAGTGGTACTTGAAAACACAACCTTAGGGACCGGAGGCCGCTACATGGACACTGGTGTGTAGCTAACCGTCTCAGGTGTACTGCCAACGTTCAACATCAAGTGCTTCTGGTGAAAACGATAGCAATGATGGCGACTTTCACTTTTTAATCTACACACAAGGTAAAACAATAAATGTACCGGGATTTGATCTTAGTGAGATTTACACCTTTCTCAATATTGATTATTCTGAAACGTCGTAATTTTAAAGCAAGGAAAGAAAGATGTTAAGAAAAATCATAGGACCAAAATTTCAGGATAAGAACATCAAGAATGAGACTATTGTATCTAAATTGAGGGAAGTCAGCTAACCCTATACCGCACATGTTAGAACATAAAACATTAATCCCCATGAAGTCAGAAATGAATTAACATATTAAAATAAGTTTAAACGTGTTAGAATATATCGATTTCTATTCACTCTAATACAATCGTAAATCTATAGCTTATACTCGTAGTTACACTACTATATGTGTTTAAACATATAGATTGCTTTTCTGGGGAAGATGTTTGGCACTTAGGTGATATTGGCTAAATAATTTTACTACCAAGCAATAGACACAGCGTGATAAACACTTGGAGAACGTTTTAACTCTTTACCTCAATTAGTTACAGAGAAACTAGTTCAAATTTAATATGCAGATAAATTATATTCTTCAGAGATTTAACCATTGAAGATTCAAGTCCCTGGCCTGGCCAGAAATATGCTATTTACTATCGCAACAATCACCTGTACACTTTCTCTATGCTTCTGATGGCGCCATTAATTTTATCCCAACATATGAAATGGAGGTTTCTGTGTATAACAAAGAAATCCCGAGGTTTCTACCTTAAATACGAGGCACGTCCAGAAAGTAAGTTCCGTTTGGTAATGAAATTAAATTGTGTACAGATACAGAAAAAATATTTATTGCACAACATTCTACACCTCTTAAACTACTTTTCCACATAACTGCCGAACTTTTGCAGGCATTTGTCATAGCGTGGCACAAGTTTTTGGATACCTTCTTCATAGACGTTTGCCGCCGACCCGTAAACGAGAGTGAAGACGCCCCTGTAGGATATCCTACCATTCGACCACCACTGTTAGGCAAATTGCGTATGAGTTCAGGAGAACTCCTAAACATGCAGTTCTCCTGGTAAGCACGCAATTTGCCTAACAGTAGTAGCCGAACGGTAGGATATCTTACAGGGGAGTCTTCACTCTCGTTTACGGGTCGGCGGCAAACTTCTATGAAGAAGGTATCCAAAAACTTGTGCCACGCTATGACAAATACCTGCAAAGTTTGGTAGTTATGAGGAAAAGTAGCTTAAGAGGTGTAGAATGTTGTGCAATAAATAATTTTTCTGTATCTGTATACAATTTAATTTTATTATTAAACGGAACTTACTTTCTGGACGTGCCTCGGAATTTTGAATGTATAATTTTGTGAATATTTTTTTTCTTATAATAAAATGAAATGAAATCCGGGAAA
This sequence comes from Meconema thalassinum, assembly GCA_946902985.2. Taxonomy (NCBI): domain Eukaryota; kingdom Metazoa; phylum Arthropoda; class Insecta; order Orthoptera; family Tettigoniidae; genus Meconema; species Meconema thalassinum. Next base: position 91,131,230 of record OX336399.1, read on the forward strand.
AATAAACTTGAACTGGCTTTCCAAAGAACAAAAGATACATGCAACAAGAAATCCCCTTTCATTGGGGTCCAAATTTAAACGTTATAAGACAGTGATTAAACCAGAAGCAATATACGCAGTAGAAACCCTACACATGAATTTCAAAGGCCAGATGAAGAAACTCGAATTAAAGGAAAGAAAGATATTAAGAAAAATCATAGGACAAAATTTCAGGATAAGAAAATAATTGACATCAAGAATGCGACTATCTACAAGAAAATTGGAAAACTCTCAGATACTATGCGATAAAGGACGATAAACTTTTACGGTCCTCTTCTCAGAATAAACTTTAATAGATTAACCAAACAAATCTAAGACAACTTTTGTAACCGCAAAACAAGACCCACATGTTTAAAAAAACTGAAAAAAACTAGTAGAGTTAAAATGACAGAACATTCACTACTCAATCATAAAGCTAAAATAATTGAAAATATAAGGTTCCAGGACTAAAATTCAAACCCATCATCTCGGGAGAAAGGAGGAAAAGAAGATCAGGAAGAATGAAGAGATACTGGCCACTAAGTAAAGAACAACACACAGTGAAATTATTGATTCAACATACCCCAAAGAGGGTGAAACGAAAGAAGAAGAAAATGAAATACGTACAGAACCTTCAAAATGTAGTGGTTAGGACTAATGGCTTGAAGATCAACATCATGAGGACTGATTTCATGACTAACAACAAGGAAGCCCCCTCCATAATTCAACTAGAAGACGCCAATATCATAAAAGTCCCGGCGGTTTAGTGTCCATGAGAGTGGATCCCAGCAAACCAGAGTGATAACCTAGCCATGGACACCAAATGCATCAAGGTGGAGAAGCATTAACGCATCAAAGTGCCTCTCAAAGAACCTTAAAATAACCCTTCTACTTTCAACCTCTCAATTGATGGACCTGTGAAAACTATCAGCCAGATTTACTAAGCTGCGCAGACACTTCTTTTAAAATGAGATGGAAGGCAGACCAATAAAGATATTAACATTAGATGTTTCGAATATAAAATGTATAACTCACTTATTATTAGCCTACTAAACAAAAGTGGTTTCTCTAAGCTATATGATATCAATGTTAAAAATATTAAAACGGTGGGAATCATAGATTTGAAAGTTTTGAAATAACTTCGGGAAATGGAATTCGCTGTCCAACTCTGTTATTCATAATAATAGGAACTCTATATCATTTGCTATCGTAGTAAATATCAAGATTAAGAAATTACCAATGAAAACAGAGAAAAATAAACATAAATTTGCCACCAATCACGATGTAAACAAGACACAACTCAGTGAACGCATAGGCTACTTCCGACTCTAAGAATAAATATAATTACAGATTGTCAGTGGTTCCCGCGGAATATAAACGTGGGTTAAAATGATTTTCTTCCTATTTCCTGAAAATTGCGACTATCTGGCGTGTAAATAACGAATTAAACAATAATAAATTCCGGTAACGATTGATCGTTACCCTGACAGTTTTGGCACAAGCAGGAGGTAACGATAGATCGTTAGCTTGGACGTCTAAGGGTTAAACTCAGACACTACAATTCAGTATTAAAACCATATGTTCTCGTGTGATGTTCAGCAAAGGCCAAGTCAGGATACTGGAACTCAAGGAGAGGAAGATCCTGCGGAGAATACTGCTACCCGTACGAGAAGAGGGAGGCACCTACAGGATATGGCACAATGATGAACACGACGCACATCAGGAAGACATCTTCACGGTTATGAATAAAAGACGCCTGACGTTCTGTGGGCGCTTAACACGCATGAACACTTGCAGACTCACCCGTCCCCCCAGGGGCTCACAACTTGTGAGACGTGGGTTGGTGACCATGGGACCCCAGTTGAGTCCGGCAATGCTTCCACTTACTTGTGTCAGGCGCCTCTCCGTCTTCTTTCCTGTCGACCTCTCTTGGTCAACTCTTGTTCTCTTCCGGCCCCGACGGTATTAGGGTATCCAATGCCTAGGGAGTCTCTTCCTTTCCCGCCTTAATTGGCCCTTCTCTCATCTTTCCTGATCCCTCTTATTCTAGGGATCAGCCTTCCTTTTCTTTTCATTATATTTCCTTTTCTCTTTAAGATTCCCGCACTGTTTTTGTGATTGGCTCCCCGTGTATCTAAATTACCTTTAGTGAACTTTTTGAATCTACACTACATTTTGTAAGATTTAAAATAATCTAAATTGCATTTTGTAAGTATTTTCAATCTAAATTGCATTTTGCGAGTATTTTCAACCTCAATTGCATTTTGAAAGTATTGCATTTTGTGCGTATTCTCAATCTAAATTACTTTTGTCAGAATTTTCCATCTAAATTCCATTTTGTCAGTGTTTTCCGCTCTAAATTTCATCTTGTGTGTCTCGTCAATCCATTGCCAGTATTTTCAATTTCCGTTAGTTATCGTTATTGTTTCCGTCTTATTGTCATTTTCACTATCACCCGGACCATTAGGGACCGATAACCCAGATGTTAGGCCCCTTAAAACAACAATTATCATCATGGTATATTGGCTTTCACGGCCGGTGAATTAAAACTGAGCAATTCTTCTAGGTTTGTGCCGTGTCTTGTGAGGGGTAGCGCCTAGGACACCAAGCTGGTTCATCGGCGGGCTCTTGGTGTCCCCGCCCGGACCCCCACAGGAATATCGAACTGCGCGATATCTCCCTTTATATAAAGTGCAACTGCACTACTTTACTGCGAGAACTAAAAGCTCAAGCAGCCTCAACCTCCCTATGAAGGCTTCGAAAAAGATGGTATATTGGCTTTCACGGTCGGTGAATTAAGACTCAGCAATTCTTCTAGGTTTGTGCCGTGTCTTGTGTGGGGTAGCGCGCACTTCGTTACTCCTGTGGGGATCCAGGCGGGGACACCAAGAGCCCACCGATGAGCCAGCTTGGTGTCCTAGGCGAAACCCCACACAAGACACGTCACAAACCTAGAATAATTCCTGAGTTTTAATTCACCGACCATAAAAGCCAATATTCCATCTTTTTGGAAGCCTTCATAGGGAGGTTGAGGCTGCTTGAGCTTTTAGTTCTCGCAGTAAAGTAGTGCAGTTGCACTCTATGTAAAGGGAGGTAGTGCGCAGTTCGTTACTCCTGTGGGGGTCCGGGCGAGGACACCAAGAGCCCGCCAATGAGCTAGCTTGGTGTCCTAGGCGAAACCCCACACAAGACACGGCACAATCCTAGAAGAATTGCTGAGTTTTAATTATCATCATCAGCAGCAGCAGCATCATCATCATAGACTCACCCACAAGTTCTTCACAGCGGTAAGTAGAGGGAAAATCGCCAGCAACAAGTGAACTTCTATGGTCAAGTCGGATCTGGATGAACTGGGGATCCCACAGGAGTTAATACATGGCCACCCACAGTTCCGGCAAGCCATTCGGCGGGGAGTGTTTCACACTAGTAGGAAGAACACAGGGAACAGCAGACCTTTATGGACAGAGGAAAGAAAGCTGGCTCATAGTCAGAAGATGAAGAAGTACTGGAGGAGGAGAAAATGGAAAGTCCATGCGACGAGAAATTACGAGCCCCATGGTCCTCAATAGGCCCAAAGAAAATGAAATACCAAGTATGCATTCAAAGCAGTTTTAATGTCATAACAAGTAGTTCCGTGAAGAATTATACAGCCTATTTTCATATTTCCTACTCATGTTAATTGCCACTATCAACATACAAAATTTCAGTTTAATTGCTGTAACAGATTCGTAGATATTGAGAACCGTCTAAATATTTCAGATTGTCGCCAGGTTGGATTTTTATTTTTGTACTATTACATTAATATTATTGTGTACGTGTGGTATTCAAACTTCAATCGCATGATTAGAACACAAGAAGTAAAAACGAGATTTTAAAAGTACGCACAGCAGCCATCTTGTGATTATGCAAACAATTGAAATAAATTAGATGCCAGTGGATCAACATTTGTATAAGCATTTAACGTGCAACGTTTCACGGCACTCGGATAGTTAATTCGCGAGAAACGTCCGTTTAAATATTTATACTTCGCGTCGCCGCCATGTTGGATTTGTGCTCACCAGGTTACTGAAGTCCTATAGGTGAACATATGTTCATAGTCTCTATGAACATAAAAAAATTCAGTTTGATTGCTGTAAAAGATTCATAGATATTGAGAACCGTCTAAATATTTCGGAAGCTCGCCATTTAGGATTGTTATATGTATAGGCCATAGAGTTATGTACCATTCAAGGACAATTATTGCCAAGGTTCATTATGCAAAGTTTCACTTCGATCGCATGATTACGACACAAGAAATAAAAACTTAATTTTAAAATTTCGCACAGCCGCCATCTTGAGGTTATGTAAACAATTGAATTAAATTAGATGGCAGTGCATTACAATCTGCAAAATCATTTACTGTACCACATTTTACTGCGCTCAGAGAGTTAAATCACGAGAAAAGTCTATTAAAATATTTCAAATTCGCTTGGTCGCCATGTTCGTTTTGTACTTTACAGGTTTATGAAATATACATAGGTTAACTTGTATCAGTACCCTTTATCACTGTACAAAATTGCAGGGTGATATCTGTAATAGTTTCGGAGATATAGAATGTCAGTGAAATATTTCGCACAGCCGCCATTTTGAGGTTATGTAAACAATTGAACTAAATTAGACTCCAGTGCATTACAATGTGTATAAACATTTGCTGTACCAAGTTTCATTACGTTTGGTTAGTTAAATCGCGAGAAAAGTCTATTTAAAATCTCAACTTCGCTTGACCGCTATGTTGGTTTTGTAGTCACCAGGCTTTTGAAAGTCTCATAGGTGAACTTCTAGTAGTGCCCTTTATCAGCGTACACAATTTCAGGGCGATATCGGTAATAGTTTCGGAGATATTGAATGCTAGTGAAATATTTCGCACAGTCGCCATGTTGGATTGGTGAGACGTAACAAAATTTGAAGGGCACGGTCGAGGTCGCCGGGAATAGTGCTATGCACTTACCGAGTTTCATTGAAATCGCTCCAGTCGTTTAGATTTTATTAGGGGGACACACACACACACACACACACCACACACACACACACACACACACACACACGCACGGACAAAAGGTGATCTCATAAGCCTATTTTTTCAAAATTGAAAATAGGCTAAAAATACACTAGACTGACACCATTTTGTTCAGAGAACTTCACACAGATGTATTTAAAACAAAAAACTTATTAAAGCATATCCCCCTCCACAGCCCCCTGCCTGACTTCCCTTGAACAAATGCCATGAGTTAAAGCTGAACCTCAAGGTCATCACACACACAGGTGTTAGACACGTAATGAAGGTCTACACACGACTATCGATTACTACCTGTCACAGCGATATCAAGTATCGACTCTTTGGAGTTGCACAGCCGTCATTAGTGCAGACATATCATTATTCACATATTAAGGTATTGTACGGCCGCGACAAATTTCACAGTGCTACCATACCACTACAATGATATTACATTACACCCAAAACGTACTGAGAACCCACTAGGAGTATACAACATTGATGTAGTAGGTTACAGGTCTCTCTCACTTCCCTACCCAGGATAGGCAGCGTACGCAATGCTTATCTGAAGATTTTGAAAAATATTTATGTTATCATTTAGACTTTCACGGCCCGTGATACTATCCATAGGCTAATGTACAATTTTGGGCTTATGCCGTGTTTTATTTAATTAAAATCGACGCGTTTCGAACGAGACCATGTTCATTCAACCTGATAAATCAGCTGTTGGTGATCATGTTTTAACACCTGGCCATGATGTTCTTGCCCGTATTAAGCAATATCGTCCCTGAATCATCAGGGAGGCGGTTGAAAAACGTAAACACCCAGATAATTTGAACCGCGACAACGGCTACAATCTCAGTGAGTCCTGGCTACCTATTATCAGAACCCTCAGAAAATAATACACTGCTGCTTTTCGTTGTCCCTAACATGGGGCTAAAATGGCGTCTATCTTAGGGCACCTTTTTAGATCCTTTGTTGTTTTCTCTTAGCAACAATTTAATTCCTGGTGTAGAAAGACATGGTCTCTTTCGAATCGCGCCGAGTTTAATTAAATAAAACACGGAATAAGCACAAAATTGTACATTATGGATAATATTTATGTTATTTATTTCGCCTTGTCAATACCAAAAAATATATACGGTAGTTTATATTATTATTATTTACAAAGTCCCTGATTTTTGGATGTAACGGGTAATCTCGAGGACCACTGGATGGATTTTGATGCGGTTTTCACCATTCTGTACATAAAATCTCCAGGAAGGTTACTGTAGAAAAAAAAAACACATTCATTTACTGTATGACCAAAGGAAGCCGAGCAGTAACAATTTCAGTGAATCGATTCGAAGGAAAACCTGCCATCCGTGCGCCTTTTAAGCTTACGCTGGTAAACCGTTAAAAATATCTATATAATACTATGAGACTTAAGAATTGTTCAGCATGAAAAAATCTACAAAAAAGTCTCAGATAGCATATCTCTATCATTAATACATCGCCAATATAAGTGTTTTTACTTTTTAATTTCTTCCAACAACCTCCTATCAGTGGAAATTTAAATTACTAGCTTCGGAGTGAGTTTATGAGCTAGCGAGCCTATCACTCCAGCTTCGGCCAGCATCAAACTGTCGATTCGTGTTGAGTTAAGACTTCAGAGAAGTGTATTTGTGATTGGAGTTTCACTGATCACCTCATCTTTTCTGAATTGCGTCTGAGACTTGCCGTCCGTGCGCCTTTTAAGCTTACGCTGGGTAAACCGTTAAAGATACCGGGCGAAGCCGGGACAGGTTGCTAGTGATATATATATAAACATCCAAATAGCTGTAATACTCAGGTATTGTTGTTGTTTTATCATTTCAAATGATCTAGTCGACTTCGCCGTTATTCTTTGGGTCTAACGTTACGCGTTACGGAGACGGTTGAGTTACGGAGACGGAGACTGTGACGTCATACAGCCACGCGGGAAGCCTAAGTTAATGGGTAAAGGACGGCGAGTGCGTGACGTCATGCAGCCACGCGGGAAGCCTAAGTTATTGGTTAATGGAGTTTGTTGAGAGAGTCCTGGGGCGTCGAGCGACCTGGGGTTTCGAGCGAAGCGAAAAGAATACAGGATGACTCCTAAAGAGGTGTATAAGATGCCAGATAAGAATACAGGGTGGCTCCTAAAGAGATATACAAGACGCCAGATAAGAATACAGGGTGACTCTTAAAGGGGTGTACAAGATGGCAGAGAAGAATACAGGGTGACTCCTAAAGGGGTGCACAAGATGTCAGACAAGAATACAGGGTGACTCCTAAAGAGGTGCACAAGATGTCAGACAAGAATACAGGGTGACTCCTAAAGAGGTGCACAAGATGTCAGACAAGAATACAGGGTGACTCCTAAAGAGGTGTATAAGATGTCACACAAGAATACAGGGTGACTCCTAAAGAGGTGTATAAGATGCCAGATAAGAATACAGGGTGGCTCCTAAAGAGATATACAAGATGCCAGATAAGAATACAAGGTGACTCCTAAAGAGGTGCACAAGATGTCAGACAAGAATACAGGGTGACTCCTAAAGAGGTGCACAAGATGTCAGACAAGAATACAGGGTGACTCCTAAAGAGGTGCACAAGATGTCAGACAAGAATACAGGGTGACTCCTAAAGAGGTGCACAAGATGTCAGACAAGAATACAGGGTGACTCCTAAAGAGGTGCACAAGATGTCACACAAGAATACAGGGTGACTCCTAAAGAGGTGTATAAGATGCCAGATAAGAATACAGGGTGGCTCCTAAAGAGATATACAAGACGCCAGATAAGAATACAAGGTGACTCCTAAAGAGGTGCACAAGATGTCAGACAAGAATACAGGGTGACTCCTAAAGAGGTGCACAAGATGTCAGACAAGAATACAGGGTGACTCCTAAAGAGGTGCACAAGATGTCAGACAAGAATACAGGGTGATTCCTAAAGAGGTGTATAAGATGTCACACAAGAATACAGGGTGACTCCTAAAGAGGTGTATAAGATGCCAGATAAGAATACAGGGTGGCTTCTAAAGAGATATACAAGACGCCAGATAAGAATACAAGGTGACTCTTAAAGAGGTGTACAAGATGGCAGAGAAGAATACAGGGTGTCTCCTAAAGAGGTGCACAATATGTCAGACAAGAATACAGGGTGACTCCTAAAGAGGTGTATAAGATGTCACACAAGAATACAGGGTGACTTCTAAAGAGATATACAAGATGCCAGATAAGAGTACAGGGTGCCTCCTAAAGAGGTGTGCAGGACGTCAGAGCATAATACAGTACAAGATGCCAGATAAGAATACAGGGTGACTCCTAAAGAGACATACAAGATACCAGATAAGAATACAAGGTGACTCTTAAATAGGTGTACAAGATGACAGAGAAGAATACAGGGTGACTCCTAAAGAGGTGCACAAGATGTAAGCCAAGAATACAGGGTGACTCCTAAAGAGGTGTACAAGATGCCACACAAGAATACAGGGTGACTTCTAAAGAGATATACAAGATGCCAGATAAGAGTACAAGGTGCCTCCTAAAGATGTGTGCAGGATGTCAGAGCAAAATACAGGGTGACACTTAACGAGGTGTACAGTATGTTAGAGTCAATCAAATACAAGGTGACCCTTAAAGAGGGTTGCAAGATATCAGATTCAAATAATGGGTGACCCCTTAAAGAGTTGTAAAAGATGTCAGACTCAAATACAGGGTGATCCTTAAAGGGGTGCCCGCTTGGGAAGCATAAGATAATGGGTAATGGAGTCTGTTGAAAGAGTCCTGGGCCTTTCTAACATGTGTAGCATTTGTAGCATGCGTCATTTGGAATGATATAACGTCTAGTCTTTCAGACTAACTGTATTTTTTTTTGTTTCATTTACTGGATTGTGGTATTTTGATCATCAGTCTTATGTACGTATGTACTGTATGCGTTTGTGGAATCTGTCTCATAATCTGTGTTACTGTGGTGGCTGTACCGGTGGGCGTATTTGTAATTGAGGCTAAGATTTGGATAGGAAGTGGTTGTGGCTTTAAGTTAGGAACTATCCCACCATTTGCCTGGAGTTGAAGAAAACCACTTCTAGGATGGCTGAGGAAGGAGAAGTACCTACCTCACATCTTCCCAGTTTTAGCTGACGAGGTTAAGCAAACCCCGATCCAGCTCTCAGACCAGAATTATATTTTTTGGTCAAGTCGGGAATCCAATCCGGATCCCGCAATGACAGCCAAGAATGCTAGGCACTACACCACGAGGTGGTGACGAACTACGGTACCCAGACAATGTTGTTGTTGTTGTTTCCTTTAAGGGCTTGTGGTGTCGTGACCATTAGTCTCGTGTGGATGTGCGAAAAATATGATACAATTTGTTGTTGTTTTATGTTGTACCAGTTTACGTGTGCGTATTTGTAATTTGATGTAATATTTGGAAAGAGGTTCGTAGCTTAGGCGGCAGCACGCCGGCCTCTCACCGCTGGATCCGTGGTTCAAATCACGGTCACTCCATGTGAGATCTGTGCTGGACAAAACGGAGGCTGACAGGGTTTTCTCCGGGTACTCCGGTTTTCCCTCTCAAAATTTCATTCCAGCAACAGTCTCCACTATCATTTCATTTCATCTGTCATTCATTTAATCATTGCCCCAGAGGAGTGCGTCAGGCTTCGGCAGCCGACACTGTTCATATCCTTGCCGCTAGATGGGGGCTTCATTCATTCCATTCCTGACCCGGTCGGAGACTGGAAGCAGGCTGTGGATTTTCATTTGGAAGGAGGCAGCCGTGGCCATACGTTAGGAACTATCCCAGTATTTGCATAAAGTAGAGGTGAGAAGACTTGGCCTACTGTTGTTGTTGATTCTTTTGGGGGCTTTGCGACATCGTGGTCATGTAGCCCGCTGTACTTGGGTTTGTGTAGAATTTGGCTGATAACTTGTGTCTCTGTGATGACTGTAACAGTGTGTGTATTTGTACTTGGGTAGGAAGCAGCCGTGGCTTTAAGTTAATTTAGGTACTATCCTGGAATTTGCCTGGAGTAGAAGTGGAAGATAACATAGGAATACCACTTCCAGGATGGCTGAAGTAGGAATTGAATCCGCCTCTCAGTTTTGCCTCACGAGGCTGAGTGTACCCAGTTCCAGACCAGAATTAAATTTCTTGGCAAAGTCAGGAATTAACCCGGGCCTCCACAGATATAGTCAAGAATGCTAGAGAAGACTATCGTGTTCGCCTCGTTGCGTAGTGGCCAGCACTCTTAGCTGCCACCGCGGAGGGTTCCTAAATTAAGGCCACGGCCACCTCCTTCCCAATACTCATCTGAAATACGACTACACACACTAATACAGCCATCACAATAACACAGGTTATAAGAAAAAAATCACATAAATACACACTCAAGTATACGGGGTTATATGACCAGTAGATGGGGAAGACTTGCCACGTGTAACAAAATTAAATATCTAGGCTCTATAATCACTATTGATGGAAGTCTTGTAGAAGAGGTCAATACGAGAATCAGGGCGCTTGGATGAAGTGGTGAACAACTGGAGTCACCTGCAATCGAAGGATGAAGGGCAACCTGAAGTCAAAGATCTGTCGTAATGTCATCCGCAGGGCCGTATTTCTAAATAGGCTAAGTAGGCCGCAGTCTAGAGCGGCAAATTTTCAGGGTCGGCAGTTTGGCAATTCATTCAAAAGATAAAAAGAATTGTTTTAGACGTTTATAATATTTTCCGTACGAATTTAAGAATACAAGTTACTTAAAAATATGTTTTAGTCCTTATACAGTTCTTCCTGCCTTAGAAGAGTTAAGAACTATCTGCGAACTAGTATTCTGAAATACGGTTAAACTCACTTTCATTACTTTGTATTGAGGCAAATACAACAAAAACACATTCATATGAGGACATTATTAACGCGTTTGCCATTAAGAAATCTCGTAAGAAAGCTATGTAAGTTTGAACACGAAGATTACGTGGGGAGAGTTGTTTTAGACAAGTTTGTATATTTTTCAACAAATAAACCAGTAATTACCTAAATTTTGTGTAATTTCATTTCACTATGTAGGATAACATAATTCAAATTGAACACAGTTCTTCAATTACGCAAAAGATAGTCATTAGCATTAAAATATAAAAATATGTGTAAAATAGTGATCACTGATCTCCAAGAACAAATTAATTATTTAAGTTCGAAACCCATTTCATTATTTAACGAATATTAAAAGAAGTAATTAAAGAAAACAAGTAGATAACTAATTTCATTATAACATTTATTATGCAAGCCATTAAATTTGTAGTTTATCTAAACTAAATGAACTTCATGTTTTTAACAAGAAGTTCCGTGAAGAACTATACAGCCTACTTTTCATGTCAATGATTATTCTACAGCATATGAACCTATCAAGAATAATGACGAAATTAAGTTTGTAATATCGAAATATCTAATTAGTTCAAAATATACCTGGTATAATATAGCCTCATAGAGCACTACAGTTGGCAGCCCTGGTGACTGAATATATTCTTAGTTCCATCTCTTAAGGTACAGAATACAAAATTTGGTTGAAGTCCAATGGACGTTACGTGCAGTTAGACACTGGATCTATCAGCACGCGTAAAAGCATGTTGCCAACCATACCATGCGTGTGCTGGTCAGAAATAATCTGAAATATTATGATATCTTGTTGTGCCAATTTTGGATGAAATCCATTTGTTAGTATAGAAGTTACATGTATTTTAAAATTGGATATATCAGCAGGCATAGAATCATGTTGGCAGCACTGCCTTATATTAATTACTCCAAATTAGTCTGGAATGTCAGGTGCTATACGTGTGCAAAGTATAGAGCTGTTGGCTTGCATACTTTCTGATATATTGATATTAGGGTAAAAAAATATAGACAGCATTTATTAACAGTTGGCAGCCCTGATTGCTCTTATCAATACTCAGTTATATCTGTTATGGTACACATAGCACATACGAAATTTGGTTGAAATCCAATTGATAGTGTAGACGTTATATGCATTTAAACATTGGACCTATCAGAAGGCTTAAAATTATATTGGCAACACTGTCATGATTGGCCTCCTGGAAATTAAACTGAAATAATATTATCTACATGTGTGCCAATTTTGGAATAGCTCCCATGCATACCTTGCAAGATATCCAACATTGAGCTCAAATTTCTAGTGCGTTTTTTCAGCAGTTGGTAGCACTGACATCATTTTCAAATATGAACGTGAGATATTCCGGTGCACATCTTTACTCATACTAAATTTGGTTTTGATTGCTGCAGCCGTTTAGGAGTTGATAGGGGGGGGGCACACACACACAGCCAGCCAGCCAGACAGACAGACAGACAGACACACATTTTCCCGGATCGATCTCATAAGTCTACTTTTTCCTCATGTTTGCAAAATGTGAAAAGTAGGCTAAAAATGAAAACGCCAATGAACTCTATCCTTTTGTTATATAAAACAAATGTATTAAGCAAAATAGTATGAACTATCGAGGGGGCGGCAAATGGACTTTAGCCTATAGGCAGCATACTCCAAAATCCGGCCCTGGTCTTCCCTCCTGTCGCATTGTACGGATGCGAGTGTTGGCCCACAACAACAGTGACAGAACGTCGCTTGGGCGTTATGGAGACCAAGATGTTGCGATGGCCATCAGGTGTCACCAAATTGGATCATGTTTCCATTGACATCAGGAAACGGTTTGGGGTTGCACCAATCAGTGACAAGATGCGGGAGTGCCGTCTGCGTTGGTTTGGTCATGTTCTACGAGCGGAAGCGGACACAATTGCAAAGACTGGCTACTCTATACAAGTCGTTGGTAAGTGATCTAAGGGAAGACCGAAGCAACGGTGGGATGATACGCTACATAGAGATCCTGACATGGCCTGAGACAGAAACAAATGGCCACAACTTATCCATATAGCGGACCCTACAGCTAGGCGAGACAAATGCTAGGGAAGAAGATGAAGATGATAATGTTGATAATTGTTGTTTTAAGGGGCCTAACATCTAGGTTATCGGCCCCTGATGGTTTGGGTGATCTAGAAGATGAAAATGAAATGCAAACTTAAAACTAAAACTAACTACCAACCTACATACTAGAAGAAGAAATGGAAAACCAAAGGAGAATAAGGCAAATAAAGGATAGGAGGAAAAGAAATGCCCTCAAGAATGCGGATTGAGGGACTTGGAAGGAAGGAGAGCCATGAAAGGCAGATAGGAAAGTGAAAGAGGAGAGGGTCCGCCCCAAAGGTAAGGGACAAAAGGGGAAAACGGACCCAGCTCAGGATTCCCTCGGGGTCGCCAACTCCCGTACTCACCAGCCGTGAGCCCCTGAGGGTGTAGCGTTATATAGGGTGCACCAAAAGTGGTGGGGCTACATACACCCGGCCTCCTTGATGGCCTTGAGCAGAAGGCAGGAGATAACATGAAAAGAAAAAGAAGGCTGACCCCTCGCAGAAGGAGCGAATCAGAAAAGATGAGACAAGGGCCAATTAAGGCGGGAAAGGAAGAGACTCCTTAGGCCTCGGATACCCTAATACCGTCGGGGTCGGAAGACAACAAGAGTTGACCAAGTGAGGTCGACAGGAAAGAATACAGAGAGGAGCCCGGCACAAGTAAGTGGAAGCAATGCCGGACTCAGCTGGGGCCCCGTGGTCACCAACCCACGTCCCACTAGATGTGAGCCCCTGGGGGAGAAGAAGAAGATATCGCAAAGCCCCTCAATAAATAATCACCATCAACAATAACAGAAGACAATTGGAAATCGCTTCGATGATGGCTGAATTGGGAATTAAACACACTTTTAATCAACTTCACCTCACGATGCTGAGTGTATTCCTGGATGAGCTAAGGATCGAGTCATATGGCACCAATAACGCTAACCACTACACCATGAGATGGCACACTGAAGTATTAAGAGTTCTTGTTGCATCAGCTGTAGTATATTGATGCTATATCTCGTGAAGAAAGAATCATCGGGAATTTCTCATGTTCCACTTCATGGTTTCAGGACATTTTGCACTATCGTTACGATTCAGGGAGGTGTGCTGTTTCCCACAGTAAACATAGCATATTACCAAGAAACACGTGATCTTATCGGCTGCCTCTTCTTTATAGCTATAGTGGAAAAAACGTACTCCGTCAAACCTGCTATTTCACTTAATTCTTCTACTTTGTACCCCATCAAATCCTCCCCAAGCGCAAGAGATTCTTCCCGAGTCTAGACCTCTTTAATAAGCAAGAAATAGTTGTTGTTCAGTCATTTTACGGGAATTGATGCTGTTAATTGAATAATAATAATAATAATATTTCACGAAAATTGCAGCAAAGGCCATGCTCCGAACATCACATGAAAAAACTCAATACGTGTAAGGAACCGCTCGTTATCGATGAAAACCTGTAAATATTGTGTGTTTGGTTCTTCAGTCTTTTGACTGGTTTGCTGCAGCCCTCCAGGCCTCCCTGTCGTGAGCATCGTTGCATCTCTACCTAGCTAGCACACCTTACATCCAAGACAATCTGTTTAACATATTCTAACCTTGGTCTACCCCTACAGTTCTTGTCCTCGACCCTTCCTGTGTGTACCCCGTTCCAACCCTCAAACAAGAATTCATTTTCTTGCCAGAGCCGGACCTCAGGGGCGTCTTGCCAGATCCGGGAATCGAAGCCAGACCTCAGGTGCGATAGCCAAGAATGCTAGCCACTGCACCACGCGGTGGCCTACTGATTCCAGGAATGATGCTTTTTTTGTTTGTTTTTTGAATGGCTGCGTGGCTCAGCGGTAACGTTCTCGCTTGTGAGCCCAAGGGGATCGAATCCCGGCGCAGACAGTTGGCATCTGAGGGTGGTCAAATGCGAGGGTGCCGTTCTAGTAGATTTACTGTCACGTTAAAGATTCCCTTCGGGGCAAAATTCTGGCACTCCGGTGTCTCGAAAAGCCGCAGTAGTTAATAGGGACGTAAAACCAATAGCACTATTATTTTAATTCAAGGGAAGAAAAATCCATCGCACATGTACAAAGTTTTGCGACAAACTAAAGTTCTCCGGCACGCTGGTTTGGAATCCCTGAATTACAAGACAAACCTATAAATATATGCAATTTCCCTTTATCTACGTCAATAAGAATGCTTATCGCATATTGTCCAACTTAATGTCCCAACTGCCATTCGCCTTGTATTGATATACAACGTTAAGGGTAATGAATGGGACCCATTAAGGCTTGTTTTCTGTCAGGCGTGCCTTCATAATACTTCCCAATCAATATCTCCCGCTCAAACAGGAGGCTATAAAATAGATTGCATTTACGATGGCATTATAGCTTTTAAGTCTTTTACATGGGTCACATGATTTCACTTCGTTTGTATACTCAGTATCGTTGGTTTAATGTCCAGTAGTTGTGTATTTGACTACTGTAGCTACTGTCGCAGGATATATTTCCCTACGATACTACTGTATTATCATTACATTACATTATGCGAACCGGCCAAAAATAAGGACTCCGCAAATATCATTTCATTTCCTTCTCATAGTTCTTTCTTCCTTTCTCTTCCTCCACACTTCCCTCATTCTTTCAGTGTGTTGCGCCTTTCTCTCTTCTGTCCATCTTCCTCCCATGCGTTCTCTCTTTTCTCGCACAATAACCTTTATCATTTTCGTTAATTCACCCTTAAGGAGAGCGTTAAACCACAATCAATGTTCATGTTCTTTTCTGGCACTTTCTTCTTTCTTCCCAAAAACCTCTCATATATTTACTATGCTTCCTCTTTCTATCTTCTGTCCACTTCTTTCCTGTTTTTTATATTTTTTATGTTTTCCCTTTGGGCGTTTGCTCACATTTCTGTTCTCTGTGTTTTTCTCAGTATGTTTTCCTATCTGCCATGTCTTCAGTAGAGATGTTTAGTTTCTTGAGGTCTTCCACGGTTTCTTTTATGCAATTGGTTTTCAATGTACTATTCTTAACTATATTAAAATGTTCTTGGTCAGTCTGTATTCGTTGGTTGGTTGGTTCCTCAGTTTAGGGGCTGCGACAACGCGGTCATGTAGCCCCGTGTACTTTGTGTGTGTGTAGAATGTGTCGGATATCCGGTTTTAATTGTGATGACTGTATTAGTGTGTGTATCTGTTTTAATTCAAGTAAAGACTGCAGACATTTAATTTTTTCAAGTAGTTCCTACTTTTGCCGCCAAACGCCACCGTCAACGACAGACTAGTTCAGAACTTAGTTACCAGATGCCACCGCAGTCGGTTCTTGTCGACGAACGTAGGAACCTAAGAACGTTAGTCAAATGCTCAACCTATATATAATTTAGCTTCACACAGGTGTAATTAGTGGAAGGTTCTTTAACATGCGATAAATCTATGACATGGGACCGCCGGCTTTACTTACCCTCCGAAGGAAGGCATACTGAGGGATTTTTAACACTCTTAAAAAATCCGACGACTTCGGCCAGGTTTGAACCCGCGATCTTGGAGATTGAAGCTCAGCATGCTACCAACTACGCCACCGAAGCCGTATGTATTTGTTCATCCTATGTATGTGGCCATACAATCTTGCCCTTCTTTTCCTGATGTTGTTTGTAATCGTCTATGTCGGTTTGTGTAGTTCCATTGTCGGTCTCTTTATCAGAATTCCCTTTTTCTGAACTGGCCCGTAGATCTTTCTCAGTATTTTTCTCTCTTGTTTTTCTAGTTACTTGATTGATGTCGTTTCTGAAGCGTATAAGGCTTCTGGTAGGACTACTAATTTTATTAATATTATTATATATATTTCCACAAGGACATCCGCCCAGCATTCCGGGAGACCATAAAGATCCAGAATAATATACAGTGTAGGTACATTGTTGGCTCTACAGTACATAATACATTACGATACATGGTTATGTAGCATGTTGATTGAAGCTCTCAATATGCCCAAGCTGATCTTCTCAAGATCATCCTCGATGATGCCAAGCTTCTTGAGGATATCCACGACGAACTTGTAAGATGTTCCACGAGCTCCGAATAGAAGGCCATTCACTTTCCATGCATTTTTAGGTAAGTTATATCTCTCACTCAAGTGAGGTATGCATGGTCGGTAAATAGTCTCTTTTTCCTCGTACGGCTTGCGTTCGTACCATGGGGTCCAGGACCAAACCCCTTCCGTTCTTCCTGTCAATGACAACGATATCTGCTCTACGGTGACTACCTTTTTCCGAAATGCAGTGCACTTCCTCATAAACTTCCCATTTCAATTTCCTCAGGGAAGTGGCAATTGATGATCGAACTCTGTGATGGCGGGAATTTCGTAACAGTTCTCCTTTAGAACATTGGCCCAGGACATGTCCTAGCGTCTCTGGTTTGTCACATCCTGGTTGTCGGCATAGGGTTGTGTGCTGACTTCTCCCCGGCACAGCTCTCACCGCTGAGATGTTGCAGGACATTTTGATGGCTTTCGTCCATTCAGAGCACAATAAGCCTTTTCTGTTGTTTATCCACGAGTTGTTCTTAGGATGTTGTTCATAAACTTCCACTCCTTTACCTTTGTGAGGAAGTTTTCACCAGGCTTCAAATGACCGTTTCCGAAGCTCATTTCGTACCCAACGTCCTGATTTTGATTCTGTGCAATCACTAGTTGGAAAATTAAAATATTGAAGAATTTCTTTCTTTTTCTCGTCAAGATTTCGACAAATATCTAAATGATCATCTTCCACTCTGAGTAACTTTTGAACTATATTAATAATAATATTAAATAATAATAATCTCTATGACTGGCTGTGTGGCGCAGCGGTAACGTACTCACCTGCCATATCCAAAGTTGCTAGACCACATCCTGGCACAGTCAGCTGCCATTTTAGGGTGCACAACTGTGAGGGAGCTTTGTCAGTAGTTTTACTAGTATGTTATAGATCCCGTTCGGGGCAAAATTCCGGCGTCTCTGGAATCCGCAGTATTTAAAAGGGACTTAAAACCAATAACATTATTATTATTATTATCTTCTTCTTTTTAGCGAATGGGACACTTAGGACCACGCGAAATCAACACTTTCTAGCCTTCCTCTTGGCCCAGTATTCCTTCATTCGCAACAAGTGGGTCTGTTTCCGCTGCTCTGACCATCGATGTTGTTTAGTCTTCTTCTCTTCCTCCTCGGAACCCCGCGTCTGAGTGATTTTCCTGATTTCCTTCCGGTCATGTAAGTTTGGTGATCCTAATTCCTTTAAGTCTCTCTCCTGTAAATTTATACCAATTCGGTCTAGTAGCCTTGTTCTTTAAGAAAGTATGTATTTTGTGTGTCAGTCTGTTCGGGTCCATTCTTCCTATGTGTCCCATAAATTGGATTCTTCGCATTCGCATTGTGTCTGTGATTTTGGAAACTTTTTTGTATATTTCTGTATTAGGCTTTGGATAATGTACACCATCCTTTGTTCTCGGTCCAAGTATTTTTCTCATTATTTTACGTTCTTTCACTTCTATTTGGTGTTTTAGTGTTTTGTGTTGGAGATTGAGTGTCTCTGAAGCATTGAGAGCTTCAGGTTTGATTACAGTTGTATAGAGGCGAATTTTTCAGTTCCAGGAGTGACTCTTTTTGTTATAAATAATTTTTGTTGATTAAAAAGCAGTTTCCATTAATATATTATATTCAAAATTACCGTAGAATATCCCTTGTTAATACAACAAATAAAATTGTATACTTTGTTACACTAAATCTCTTGAAATCATATGCAGAGAACATCATTGGTGTTTATCAAAATGGCTTTCGCAGTAATAGATCCACTACTGACAACATATTTGCAATCAAAATGATAAGGGCGATAGTGTGGGAAAATAATCAATGTATTAACCATTTGTTTATTGATTTCCTCAAAGCATATGATTCAATTCATAGAGATGGCCTGTGGAATGTCATGACAGAGTTTGACTTCCCTCTTAAACTTATTAACCTGTGTAGATTAACAAAACAAAAGTTTGGTGCTTTTCAGTCGGTCAACACGAATGTACCCATAAAGAGCTGGGTTGTGCCCTAATCCTGAAATAAATTACATGAGATTAATAAATACACTAGGATGACCAGTTTCGATCGTCAAGCGATCATCATCAGATCTATTACACTTAGGCTATAACATATATGTTTGAGAATACAGGTGAAAAATATTTACAATATGTACAATTATTTAGTTGCAGTATTGGTAATGCAACTGTCGGTGTATGCTAATTGTAGTATATCTAATGTTAGGTGAAATGCTAAAATGGTGATAAAAATCCGGAGTTTGTCTGTTTGGGGTGATTATATGGTTATACAAAATCAACTATGGCAATACTGTATTAATACAGGCTGATACTTATCCGGTTTATCTTCCTTACTGGAACTTCGAGCAGTTACGTGTTCACTCTGGTACCAGTTTTGGTCGACTAACCCGGGTGTTAACTGGACGAAACTGGTTTTTCCCTTTCTCCCCCCTTTTGTTCCTATGTGGTTTCTGAGGTCAGTGTAATGTTTATTTGTGTGACGTTGCCAAGTCTAGATAAGCATGTATGTTATAGAATACAGGAAGATCTACAACTATTAAAGACCGTGGAACTGTCTTCGCCACGCGTGGACTAAAAATCCATTCAACTAAGCGGTACACTGTCTATTGATGACTTCCCGGCACCTTTAATCTGTGTAGATTATATAAGGATGACAATATAAGTAGAATTTTCCTGAATGGGAAATGATCTGACCCTTTCACAATCAGAACCGGTTCAAGACAGGGCGGTGCTCTGTCCCCTCTTCTCTTCAACATTGCTCTCGAGAAAGTTATCAGATCACTAAAATTAGTTCCGGCTGGCATGCATCTCGGACAGTATCATAAAGTGCAAGCCTACGCAGATAATATTGTACTCATAGGAAGAAATGAGATTGAGGTAAGGAAACTGTTTGTTGAACTTGAGGAGATAGCTTCAAATATGGCCTTAGAATTAATTACCAAAAAACTCAGTACATGGTAATGAAGACGAATATTGACGTGTTGGGAATCGGTTACCTCTTCTTATTGGCAAGCATGGTTTTGAGCGGGTTGACAATTTCAAATTCTTAGGAGTTATGATTGAAGAACAGAATCATAGTGAAATGGAATACAGAATGTTAAAAAAAAGTGTACTTATCTCTGCAGTTCTTATTTGGATCAAATTATTTGACGAGAAATAAAAATATGAAAATATGCAATACCATCATTAGGCCAGTTCTAACTTATGGTGCAGAATGATGGAGTTTAACGAAACATATAATAAATAAAGTGTATAGGAAAATTTGTGGACCATTTTTTGACCCCGCATCTCAAAGCTGGAAAAAAAATCAAATAAAGACACACACTCACTATCACAGCAAGCACCAATACTCAACATCATTAACTCAAGAAGACTTCAATGGGCTGGTCATTTACTAAGGATGGGAGATGATAGGATGGTCTTACAAATATTTAAAGAAGAACCAAGGGGAAAAAGTCCAGTAGGAAGGCCACGAAGTTCCTGGAAAAATGAAATCACCATACTTTGTCGACATCAGAATGTGGACAACTGGAAAGAACTCGCCCAAAAAAAAAGTTCAGTGGAGGCATTTTGTGAGATCGGCGCGGGGGCGTGGTGGCTCAGCGGTCTAGCTGTATGCCTCTCACCAAGGCGGTCCGGGTTCGATTCCCGGTCAATGCATGTGAGATTTTCGAAGTGAAATGCCACGTCCTGTGGTTCGGATTCCACGTAAAAAGGAGGTCCCGTGGCTCATGATCTCTAGATTAACGGTCACGTTAAACTACAAGCTTCCTTCCTTTTTTTTGAGATCGGCGCGTTCTGAGTGAGTGAGTGTATTATTATTATTATTCTATCCTTTTTGTTTTTCTTTATATTTTTCTTTTTGTTTTCCCTGTTCCTATTCTTATTTATATTATTTATTTATATTCTTTTACATATTTTTTTCTTTTTTTCTTTTCCTTATTCTTATTCTTTTTCTCATTCATTTTTAACGTTATTACACAATTATCTCTATCTACAATATACGGTACTGTCATCTAAATAAATGGAAATTTGTCTATTTTCTCTAAATTTCCACCGAAGTTTGCTTTATTTATGCGTTCAGACATTTTATTGACGAATGCGCACAAAAATAACTTTCTATTTGTCTATCTGTTTGTCTGTTTGCACGCTTTTAACTCGAGAACGGCTTGGTGGATTGACTTAAAATTTGGTATGGATATCCACGGGCCATGCACCAATAATTTATATTACAATTCTCCGTACTTCATATAAAATGGTGAGAGATATAGGGAAAATGAAGCTGGAGTTGTCGTCCAATGATGTGCCATACGTGCTCGATTGGGGACAGATCGGGGGATTGAGCAGGCCAAAGCAACATGTCAACACTCTGTAGAGCACATTGGGTTACAACAGTGGCATGGGGCCGTGCGTTATCCTGTTGAAAAATACCTCCGGGAATGCTATTCATGAATGGCAGCACAACAGATGGAATCATCAGATAAACGTACACATCAGGATACGTGGGATAACCTTGAAAGTGCTCCTGCTGTCATAAGAAATTGCTCCAAGGATGAGAACGCCCGGTGTAGGTCCAGTGTATCGACGCCGCAGACAGGTGGAATGCAGGCGGTCACCTGGCCTTCTTCTAACCAACTCACGGCCATCACTGGCACCAAGGCAGAACCAGCTTTCATCGGAAAACACAACGGACCTCCACTCCATCCTCCAATGAGTTCTCGCTTGACACCACTGAAGTCGCAGACGACGGTGGTTTGGGGTAAGTGGAATGCACGGTCTGACTCGGAGCTGTCCTTCAATTAACCAATTTCGAACAGTTCGTTGCCTCACTGTGGTGCCAACTGCCGGTCAAATTGCTGCTGCAGACGCCATCCGACGCGCCAAAGCCATACGCCGAATATGGCGGTCCTCCCTCTCGGTGGTGCCACGGGGACGTCGTCTTGCGACCGTACCTTCTCGTGACCACTGCTGCCAGCACGCATGCACAGTGGGGACATTCCCTCCAAGTCGTTCTTCAATAGCACGGAAGGAAAATCCACCTTCACGTAGCCCTGTTACACGACCTCGTTGAAACGCAGTGAGCGCTTGATACTGGCCTCTTCGTCGCCGTAAAGGCATTCTTGACCCACTCACGGTCACTCCGTTCAATCTCACTGGTAACTAACGCTCTCACACAGTACAGCCCGTATTTGAAGCAAACCTGATAAAATAATAATAATAATATCGTATGGCCTCGGGTGCCAAGTGCAAGCTTTGTAATTTGACACCCAGAGGGTAGCTTGCATGTCGAATTTCGTTGTTCCTTGAATCACTATGAAAGTCAAGGAGGTTAGATATCTAAGCTCCTTGAACACTATAGCGCTTTCTAGTAGAGAAATGGGGAACTTTGTTTTGGCGGAAACTCCAGAGATTAATTTTGCCATTATGAACACGGCCTACTGAGTTCAAATGGGTTCTTTGACATGCCAATATCGTATGACATGCGTGCCGTATTTTTGCCTTTCAAAAATCACTTACCACGGCCAGGAGCGAACCTGAAATCTTGGGGTTAGTAGACCGTCACGCTATCCACTCACCCACCGTGGCAAGCTAGCAAACCTGATGTGCAACGTCTACTAGCGCCACGCTAATGCAAGTTGCAGGAAATTTGAATCAACGTCATCTTTTAGATGTATAAACACGCCTACCAACGTTCGTTAATCTAGCACAATATTGCAGCCAATGACCATGAGGCAATATAAAAATAATCATATTTGAAGAAAAACCCAAAATATCTAAGATTACATTAAATTATCATTGACAACAAAAGTTAGTAAGTGACTCAACTTTTCGTTTGCATGTCAAGGCATGATGCCTTTCACAGGCACTTCCACCCAATTTGCAAATGCATTTTATACTGGGCTCATGATACCCTTCCATTTTGCAGAGCTTGCAATGGAATCCATGTATTGCGAAGCGAGTGATTGTATATCTCAGGTCGGAACATGGACCCTTCCACTCATCGGACGTCATTGCGGCTGTTAAATAAAAGTCACTCCATATTTGCATCCTCTTCGTTTTGAGCACTTTTAGAAGGTCCTCTTACTGGGCGGTAGATGGGAGCTGACACCTTAAAACGTCGATGTAGAAGGTCTCTCGTGACATTTCATAGCACAGTCGCGATGGGATATACTTTGAGATACACAGGACTTTTTTCATGAAAGTTGCCTTGACTCTTTCTATGCACTTCATGTTGTTTTTCGTGAGATTCTCCCATATAATGTTCAGACCGTAGCTTATTATTGGGCTGATTTTTAGTCTGAATAATGTTGGGTTACACCCTAATCATGAAAAAGATTACATGAGATTAATATATACACTAGGATGGCCTGAGAGTCGACAGTCACTGGTGAAAGAGTGAAGTTGACACTGCTAGCTGCTACTTCACGGAAGACATCCAACCAGATAAGTAGTAGCCTGTACTATACAGTACAACCATAGTTGACTATTTACAACCATAAAGTCACTCCAAACAGACAAATTCCGGATTTCTATCACCATTTCAGCATTTCACCTAACATCATACATACTGCAACTAGCATACACCGTCAAGTTGCATTACCAATATTGCATCTAAATAATTGTACATATTGTAAATATTTTCACCTGTATTTTCAAACATAGATTTTATAGGCGAAGTGTAATGCATCTGATGATGATCGCTTGACGATCGAAACTGGTCATCCTGGTGTATTTATTAATCTCATGTAATTTTTTTCAGGATTAGGGTATAACCCAACTCTTTTGAGTACATTCGTGTTGACCGACTGAAAAGCACCAAACTTTTGTTTACTAAGGCAACACTGGAAAATGGCTTCAAACTCCATAATGTCTGAATAATGTCATAGCTGTCTCTAATGTATTTAATGTTACTGGAAGGGTTAATTAATAACGTCGTTACCGCAGAAAGAAACAGTTCCTAGTAACGCTTTCTCGCTAGTGCTGTCGCTGCTGTAATGGGCCAAAGTGTCGTCAGAGTGAGCGCATGAAGCAGGAAGTGCCGCATCTGCCCCTACATGTGAAACTCAACTGAACGTGACGAAAAATAAACTCTATCCTCGCCTGCAAACAGTGTGAGCGAGAGAGAGAGAGAGAGAGAGAGAGAGAGGGAGTATTGTGGCCAGTACCATTACTCATCAGGTGCTGCTGTGGTTCCAACTTCACTGCCAACAAAAAGAAGAATCGATTAGCAAAGTTAGGACCACTGCGCTGTCGTTATGGAATGAGTTATTTCAAACAGGAAGCCAAAACTTCTAACAATAAATGAATATTAGAATCAAAAAGCCACTTCTCTAGACAATAGCAAGGCTAACTTTCTCCTCTATAGTCCAACTTAGACAAGGTTTCTCGATACGAATAATGAGTGTTGCTGGCAATTTCAAGTAAATTAATAGAAGTATAATCGGCGAGAGGCTGTATTTAAATCAGTTATTAGGGGGAGAGTATTATTATCGTTATTAGTATATTATTATTAGGACTACAAATATAGTTTGCGAAGACCGAGTTTATGAGCAACATCAAAGAGGTTCCTCGTCAGTTGCAGCTGAGAGAGGGCAAGATTAAGAGAGCTAACAGCTTTATGTACGTGAGCAAAAGAATACAGAAGAATGGGTCAGAAAAAGAAGCTATCAAAGACCAGATAAAAAAAAATGGAAATGGCTTACCAATTGACGAAGGACACTTGCAACAAGAAACACACACACCTACCTAGACACTGTCGTCAAACCCGAATATCTGTGTGCAGCAGAAATGTTGGACCTGATTGGGAAAGGTGGGCTTGAAAATGTCAGAAAACAAAGAGAGGAAAACGCATAGGAAAATCCTGGGACTTAAGGTAAAAATGGAGAGGGAAGACTTAGACCAAGTAAATAATTGTACCAGAAAACTGAAGGTGTGGTTGAACTGATGAAAAAAAGGAAGATTGTAGTTTTACGTGACCGTGAATCTTGTGATTATGAGCCACGGGCACAAGAAGACGACATAGCAGATAGGGAGAAATTTAAGGGTAGGTGTACAGAGGTTTCCAGGAGACAGGTTAGGAGCCAATGACAAAGAAAATAGCCTACACAGAAGAATAGAAGAGGGAAGTAAGAGAAAGGGTGAGAAGATACTGGTGGAGAGTCAAGGCAAAGCATAATGTAAAGCGTGGCCCATAGAAGGCCAAGATGATGTTGATAATAATAATAATAATAATAATATTTTTTATATATTATTAAATAAGGCCTCCGTGGCTTAGGCGGCAGCACGCCGGCCTCTCACCGCTGGGTCCGTGGTTCAAATCCCGGGCACTCCATGTGAGATCTGTGCTGGACAAAACGGAGGCAGACAGGTTTTTCTCCGGGTACTCCGGTTTTCCCTGTCAAAATTTCATTCCAGCAACACTCTCCACTATCATTTCATTTCATCTGTCATTCATTTAATCATTGCCCCAGAGGAGTGCGTCAGGCCTCGGCAGCCGGCACAGTTCATATCCTCGCCGCTAGATGGGGGCTTATTCCATTCCTGACCCGGTCGGAGACTGGAAGCAGGCTGTGGATTTTTTTCATATATTATTAAATAATCGTTTCGGTCTTCTCTGGACCAAGTTATTAGCCTATTTTCATTTATGAAAAAAAAAATAGGCGTATGAGATCATCTCTTGTCCTTATGTATGTCTGTGTGTGCGTGTGTGTGAGTGTGATTCGTGAATGTGTCTCCCCCTAATAACGTCCAAACGGCTGGAACGATTTCAATGAAAATCGGTAAGTTCAATTCCGGAAAACCCCGACCGTGCCATTCAAATTTTGTTACGTCTCACCAATCCAATATGGCGGCTGTGCGAAATATTTCACCTGCATTCAATATCTCCCTAACTATTACCGATACCACCCTGGAATTTTGTACGGTGATAAAGGGAACTACCAGAAGTTCACTTCTGTGACTTTTGAAAAACCGGTAACTACAAAACCAACATGGCGGCCAAGGGATGTTGCGACTTTTAAATGGACGTTTCTCGCGATTTAACCAACCAAACGCAATGAAACTTGGTACAATATATGTATATACACATTGTAATGTACCGGCATCTAACTTCGTTGAATTGTTTACATAACCTCAAGATGGCGGACGTGCGAAATATTTCAACGGCATTCTATATCTTTGAAACTATTAACGGTATAACCCTGAAATTTTGTACGGAGATAAAGGGCACTACTGGAAGATCATCTATAAGACTTTCAAAAACTGGTTAACTACAGAACGAACATGGCGGCCAAGCAAAATTGAAAGTTTTAAATAGACTTTTCTCGCGATTTAATAATCCAAACGCAATGAAACTTGGTACAGAGAATGTTTATACACATTGTAATGCACTGGTATTTAATTTAGTTCAATTGTTTACATAACGACACGATGGCGGCTGTGCGAATTTTAAAATTAAGTTTTTATTTCTTGTGTCGCAATCATGCGATCGAAGTGAAAGTTTGAATGAAGAACCTACGCAATAATTTTCCTTTAATGGTACATGACTCTATGGCCTATACATATAACAATCCAACATGGCGACCATCCGAAATATTTAGACAGATCTCAATATCTACGAACCTATTACAGCAATCAAACTGAATTTTTGATGTTCAAAGGGGCTATAAACATAAGTTCACCTATAGGACTTTCAATAACCTGGTGATCACAAATCCAACATGGCGGTGACGCGAAATATAAATATTCACATGAACGTTTCTCGCAATTTAACCATCCGAGTGCAGTGACACTTGGTACAGTAAATCCTTTTACAAATGTTAACCCACTGGCATCTAATTTATTTCAATTGTTTCCATAACCACAAGATGGCAGCTGTGCAAAATTTTAAAATCTCGCTTTTACTTCTTGTATCCTAATCATACGATTGAAGTTTGAATACTACACGTACACAATAATCTTCATGTAACAGTACATAACTCTAAGATCTACATATATAAAAATCCAACATGGCGTCCATCCGCAATATATAGTCGTTTCTCAATATGTACGAATCTATTACAGCAATCAAACTGGTTTCTTTTAATGTTGATAGTGGCAATTAACATAAGTAGGTTATATGAAAATAGGCTTTATTTCTTCACGGAACTACTTGTTTCAACTGTCTTTTCCCTCGTTCTGCCATATTGGCCCAGTATTCGCGTATTCTTCTTCGTTGAGCATTCTTTCGTTCTTCGGTCCACTTCTTGCCGGTTTTCAATATAGGTTTTGGTTGAAGACTCAGTATTTCCCCAAGTTTCTTTTTCAAAGAGTCACGTCCAAGATGTCCTCATGTGACATCCCCAGTTCTTGTAGGTCTTTTTCCACCTCTGTAAACCAGATCCCGTTGGTTTCCTTTCCCACAAAGTAGGCACAGATTCGATTGGACAATCTTCCGGAGTTCATTCGTGTTAAAATGGCCATAAAAGGAGAGTCTTCTTTTGCGAATGGTGTGCGTTATTTATTATTAATATTATTATTAATATTATTATTAATATTATTTTTCTGTTTTAAGACGTTATGCCCAACTAAGGTGCGCGTTTGAACCTATTTCACCTCTTCCTTCTCTCACTATGATTATTCTTCCTTTCTTCTGTCCATCCAGTGTTGGCTATCATTCGGAGATTTGCAGCAAAATGATGTTTGTTCACCAACGATTTGAATCTCGGCCTGACTCATAAAATTTCGTCTGTTACGTTGAATTCTTGAGGGTCATTTTCAATGTCTAATATCCAGTTATTATGCCTTTTAATGAGGAAGCGTGATTAAAATGTTTACATAATGCAACGAGCCTATAATGGCAATAATTAAGACACGAGTATGTTTATAATAAAACGAGCGTATGCGAGTTTTATAATTTCCATACGAGTGTCTTAATTACCATTATAGGCGAGTTGCATACGACTGTTTATGTTCGACGATAATTATTATAATCATTTTATGTTCGAACATAAATATTCATAAATATCAGTCGAGATTTCACCAGAATTATGTACTGAAAAGAGCTCATGAGACGCAGAGAATGCCTTGTATTTGACCATGGCCTCCTCGATTACCCTACTATGACACTAGGACAGGCAGTGAAATTTAAATTAGAAGGCCGTGGAACTCAGCGCATCTAATTATCCAATTGGTCAAACAACTGTTTTTTGAGCTCTGATTGGTGGGAGAAACTGTTTCATAATGAAAAATAGTGTTATAATGAGCCTCATTATAGTACAGTTTTCTGACATATAATAGTCAGGGTCGAACATAAATATCTTTTAGTAAGTCATTCATTGTCCATTCTTTGAATATTTCCATAACATTTTAATCGTCTCTTTTCTAATAGTGTGTGTTATTTTCTCGGAATGTTGGTAAAACTCGTGAGACCTCTTTGTCATACACACTGGGACAATGATTTTCCTGAGGATCTTCCTTTCATGTTTTTTTAAATGTTTAGTTTGTGATCTGCCTACAATGATCAGGGTTTCTGATGCATATAATGCTTTAGGTTGAATTACCGTGCAATAGTGTTTAAATTTAGCATTCCGAGATTGGCCTATTGATTTATTTTTTGTATCTGCTCCAGGTGATTCTATAGACCTTTTGTAATTTAGAGAGTCTTTCTCTTTGTTTGCTTCATGAATTAATCCAGATGGTTATATGATTTGCCCTAAGTATATGAAATTGTTGTTGTTGTTGTTGTTTGAGTCTTTCGACTGGTTTGATGCAGCTCTCCATGCTTCCCTGTCCTGAGCTAATCGTTTCATCTCTACATAGCTGCCACACCCTACATCCGAGGCAACCTGTTTAACATATTCTAACCTTGGTCTACCCCTAGTGTTCTTATCCTCGACCCTTCCTTCTATAACTGTGTTTGCTATTCCTGGGTGTCTTAGTATGTCACCTACCAACCTATCTCTTCTCTTTATTAGCAGTTGCCAGAAACATCTCTCCTCTCCCGCTCGTCTTAATACCTCCTCATTCGTAACTCTATCTACCCATCTGATCTTCAACATTCTCCTCTAACACCACATTTCAAACGCTTCATTTTTTTCTGCTGCACTTCCATAGAGCGCTACATTCCAGACAAAGGCTTTTAAAAGTGACTTCCTAATACCTAAATCTATATTCGATGTCAACAGACTCCTTTTCTGTAGAAATGCTTTCCTTGCCTGTGCTAACCTGCTTTTTATATCCTCTTTGCTTCGTCCATCACTGGTTATTTTGCTTCCCAAGTAACAAAAGTCACCTACTTCATTTAGCTGTTCACCTCCCCATTCAACATCCATAGGGGTTTCTGATTTCTTTCGACTGCATTCCAATATTTTTGTTTTATATTTATTAACTTTGACATTATTTACCTGAATTTATTTATTATTATTATTATTATTATTATTAATGATTTAAGCCCACTATGGAGCGCTTATGACTAGTTCTTCTTCGATGCTCTCTTTCGTTCCCAATGTCTCTTGAGCCTGGCTAATAGTATTTCCTTTCTCTTCTGTGAAAGGTGTTCCTACATTTCCGCACTTCGGGTGGTGCCGACCATTTCACAAAATTTGGAGCGATGTTGAACTTCAAGGTCAGAAATCTGAGCGGAATCCAATAATTCTTTATGGACTTCATTGAGCCAGGATATGTTGTCCACAGACCGTGGGATAAGAGCTCCAGAGTTCTGGAAAAGAAGAATTTAGTGTGTCTCCCGGGAATGGAAATATAATATAATATATTGAGCTACAGGCTTCCAGTCTTGTCGTTATTAACCAAGAGGAAGATCATCTGCTATTGTCGGTTATCAGACAGATTCTACACACACCCAAAGTACACGGGGCTATATTACCGTGTTGTCGCAGCCCCTAAGCTGAGGAACCAACCAACCAACTTCAGTTAAAGCGACTAAATCTTTC
This sequence comes from Meconema thalassinum, assembly GCA_946902985.2. NCBI lineage: Eukaryota > Metazoa > Arthropoda > Insecta > Orthoptera > Tettigoniidae > Meconema > Meconema thalassinum. Next base: position 91,161,230 of record OX336399.1, read on the forward strand.
ACTTCTCCAACAATACCCCAGCAAAATCGGCGTACCAACATCAGCATCCTCGAAGAAGCAAATGCTACAAGCATCGAGGCTACAATCATGAAACATCAACTTCGGTGGACTGGTTATGTTGTTCGTATGATCAATTCTCGTTTCCGTAATCAAATCTTGTATGCTCAACTTACGAATGTACAGTACATCGTACGCAGGGAGGACAGCGAAAAAGGTACAAAGATGCCCTGAAATCTAACATGCAGAAATGTATGATCAACACCAAAAACTGGAAGACCACGGCTTCTAACCGACAAGCATGGCATCGGCTTGTTCAAGGAGGTCCACAACACTTTGAACACGTACGTCGAAGGCATGCAGTGGATATGCGACAGGTAAGGAAAGAAGGAATGACAGCTCAAAGGAACAATCCTCAGCGAGTTGTGGGTGAAATTTATGTTTGAGAACATTTTGGAAGAGTTTGCGGCTTCAGAATTGGACTACACTGTCGTCAGAGGACCCACCTACATTGAGGTCTTATAATCCCTAAGAAGACATCATACTCGCTAGCTTACGGTGTCCATCCGTAAATACCTAGGGGTTACATTAGATAGAACACTCTCCATTAGACAACACCTACGCAATACTCAATCCAAAGTAAGAACCCGCAACAATATAGTCCAAAAACTATGTGGCACAACTTGGGGTTCATCGGCAACTTCACTTCGATGTACAACTTTGGGGCTTGTGTTTTCAGCTGCAGAGTACTGTGCCCCAGTTTCGTTGAATAGCCCTCACACTAACCTCATAGATACCCAGCTCAACACCAACATGCGCCTAATCACTGGCACAATAAGGTCTACACCCTCACATTGTCTACCTATCCTCAGCCGCATCCCTCCACCAGATCTTCGACGTAAAAACGCTCTCCTCAGGGAGTTCCAGAAAATAATGGATAATCCACAACATAGACTGTGACATTGCTGATGTTCGCCTGAATCGTCTAAGATCTCGAAATCCATCAACAAGGAATGCAAGAGACTTGGAGAATACCAACTTCAACTTAACTAAAGAATGGCATGGAAGATAGGATGCTAGGTCTGGATCAATATTACCACCCATTACCTGGATTTGAGTTCCCTCGGAAAACATGGTCAACTCTCAACAGGATTCGTACGGGTCATGCATGGTAACTGTGCAGACTTCCATTATAAATGGAAAATTATTTCTTCACCTAACTGTGATTGTGGTGACCCTAAGCAGACCATCCAGCATATCATCACCAAGTGTCCAAAAAGAAAGTACAGTGGCAGCGTCACTGATATCGCTCATGGATCACCAGAGACAATTACCTATATAACACCAAGGCGGACCGGGTTCGATTCCCGGTCAATGCATGTGAGATTTTCGAAGTGAAATGCCATGTCCTGTGGTTCGGATTCCACGTAAAACGGAGGTCCCGTGGCTTATGATCGCGAGATTAACGGTCACGTTAAACTACAAGCTTCCTTTTCCTTACCTATATAAATATTCTAGATGTAAATATATAGTTTGTAAACTGTGTACATATTGTATCTCTAAAGCCATACGCTAGATCAGGGGTTCTCAAACTTTTTCAACCATCGTACCCCTTTAAAAAAATTAAACATCCTGCATACCCCCTACTAACCTTTCTTAGGTAGTAATAATGGTTATTAAAATGTAAAAGGTATTTAGTATGGTTTAAGCTTTGTAATTTTATAAGAAAATATATTTTAATAAAACTAAATATAGTTGTTGTTTTTCAGTTCCTTTTCCCAAAGAGTGATTTTTGCAATCATTGCGTTAGTTTTCATTTCAACATAGAACATATCAGAAACACTACCTTGCATACACTTATTCCAAATGTTCAGTTTTTCAAAAATATCACTTAAATAGGCCAATTTTAAAAGCCAACCAAAGTCATTGAGTACTGATGATAAATTAGAATTGTGCTCGGTAAAGAAAAGATGCAATTCTTTGTGGAGTTCAAATACACGCGCCGGAAATAACTCACACAGTAGTCACGGCACGAAGCTCACTGCGCATGTGGATCGAGTAGAAGGATGGCCTGCCGCGTACCCCTTAGGGGTACGCGTGCCACAGGTTGAGAACCCCTGCGCTAGATAAATAAACACATCATCATCATCATCATCATCATCATCATCAATACTCACAGCTCTGTTGGTAGCTTCAGTTCGGCACCCATGTATTGTAGGAACACTAAAACAAAACATGTTAGCTCACCAATAAATTTACGGCTGTTCCATTCCTGCTTATCCTGAGAAGAGACTTCTCTTCATTTAACTACATATTTAAGAGAATATCATGTACATAATTTCATCTTGAAAAGCCGAAGATGAGAGCTTATGCACCCCTCAAGTCATTACAGAGGTATTATCGCAACAGTGTTACGTAGGATTCTGTTAATTCCTTATTAATTAGTTCCTTGACTTTACGACGCAATTCCAAGTTTTAGCGTCGTGGGCTTCCTGTGAGTGTGCGTGCTGTAATTCTCCCTTTGTTGCTATGGTAATTGTACACGCTCCACTTCCTTCATTAATGTTAAACAAGATATGCTCACATACTAAGTATCTTTATTTAGCTCATTAAAATAATACGCTGTGTTGTTTTCAAGTCGAACTACACCTGGGCTAGATAAGAGGTGTCATTAGGATCATAGAAAATACAAAATACAAATACTTAAGGTGGAATTGTTTTAGACCGTTCTTGATTTATTTTTGAGTTTTCCACATCGTGGTTATGTAACCCCCGTTGGTGTGATGGCTGTAGGCGTGTTTGTAATAGAGATTAGGATTTATGTAGGAGCCAGCCGTGGCCTTAATTTAGATGCCATCTCGACATCAGCCTGGAGTAGATATTGGAAGATAAGAAAGCTTTCATAACCACAGAACTTGCTATTTGACTTCAAAAATCTCACATGGATTGACCGGGAATCAAACACGGTCCACCTTGGTGAGAGACAAGCATCTTGACCACTGGATCACCACGCCCCCTTAGTACAAGTGGAAAACCACGTAAAACCACTTCTATGATGGCTGAGGGGGTTCTACATCATTTCATAATAGAATCAAATTTCTTGGCAAAGCCGGGATTCAAACCCCGACCTCAACAGCGAGAACCAAGAATGCTAGTCACTACGCCACGAGGCTGTTATTGCTGTTAATTTGTATTAAGGGCTTTGGTATCTTTTTTCATCAGCCTCGTATACTTGGGTGTGTGATGAATTTGTCTGATAACCTGAATTTCTGTAGTGGTTCTATAAGTAGCCTGCAAGTGCTATAATCTTCTCATGTGTCAGCTACTGCTTTCTTAGATATAGCGATGATACAATCAGATGGCGCCGGCCCTGGGTTCCGTCAGGGCTTTTAGAAACTGACGTGAGGGCTGGAACGGGGTGCACTCAGCCTCGTGAGGACAATTGACTAGCTGTGTGACAGTGAGGTAGCGCCCCGGTCGCAAAAACCAAGATTAACGGCCGAGGAGACCCGACGCGCGACCACGCGTCTGCCCAATATCTGCAGGCCAAATGGCTGGGCAGCGGTCGCTTGGTAGGCCTGGGCCCTTCATGGGCTGTAGTGTCAGGGGAAGAACAATCAAATGGCACCTCACCTATATCACAAATCCTGTATACTAAGTGAAATATAACTTGATCAGACCTTCATCCTGCAGACAACCAACCAAATCAGCCAGTACAGCCTATAATCGATGCCGTGTTTTTGTTCCTACTTAGTTCTCCCAGTTCCCTTTCAAATTCTAACTTCAATATTAAATCTGCTTTATCATCCTCGTAAATTTCCTCTTCCTTTCCACTGCATGATCTTCAATCTCCTTACCCCCTATAGACAGCTCTAAAGCCATTTATCACTGTTGATATTGAACTTTTCAGTCGGTCAACACAATAGCCCTATTATGTCTAATGCCATACCTTTTGATTCGTTCTGTAAGATTCTTAGATGTGTCTCTAAGTTGGTGAATTTATGATTTTCGCAAACCGCTGAGTATTTGACGTGATTTATATAGCATTTCTGTGTTCGTTGTAACGTGCGTCAAGTCTCCTTCCACTCTGTCCTACATAATTAACCTGACATCCTTGTTATTGGCTTGGAAACATGTATACTTCTGTTTATATTGTTTAGTTGCTATTATGTAGCCGTCTGTTAAGTGTGTTATTTGTTATGAAAACAATTTTTAGCCCTTGTTTTTTGAAAATAATTGTTATTTTGTGTGTGTTACTGTTTACAATGTTGAAGCACACACCGGGTGTATAGTCCTCTCCTTTTCCTTTTGTTGTTTCAACAAAAACAATTATACTATTTTGGGCTCGACTTTATTTCCTCTGGCTATTTGGTAGATGCCTTTTATTTCTTTATTAACGTTATCTTTTGACATAGGTATCTGATGGCCTCTTTATGTATTATTTTCATTTCTCTATCTTTCCTTCTCTATCCATTAGTGGTTTTACATTACAGCAATGATCCTTCCTTTCCCCAAAAGTATTCTTAATCCTCCGATAATCTTCATCTACGTTTTCTGCTTTAAATACTTTTCTAATCTTCACATTTCTCTTTTAACGTTGCTTCTTACGCTTCCTTGCATCTCTTGTTTACCTCATTTTTCAGACGTCTGTATTTTACATTTTCCATGTCATCTTGTGCGTAACATCTTATTTTAATAAGGAAGTGTAAAAGTTGTACCTTACAGTATTTAGGAAACACTAAAATTCCATGTAAAATTTAATACACTCATTTTACACAATAAAACGGTAGTCATGTGGAGGCGATATATCGGAGGTATTGAATACCGGTGAAATAATTCTCGTGGGTAATATGTTGAATAGGTGATACTGAAATTCGAAAGGCACTGTTAGCTCCAGGCAATCAACATTTATTAGGAAACACACACAGGCTAAAATTGATCTCATGAGCCGATGAGCCAATATTTCATATTAGAAAATAAGTTAGAAACTGGACGAGGGAATTGTCCACACACAGGTGGTATTGCAAAGGTGTGAAAATTATTTGACTCGATGCTAGTATTCCAACATTTTGTTTTTTCTTTTTATGACTTAATGCAGTAAAAATGTTTGCGTGGCATTTCTTTCAAATTTTTAACCAATATTCTTAATTATATCTTCCGTTAGGAAACTGACAGTAAAATGATTTCTTTAAAATTTCCATTCATTGAGGAGCCTTACTAATGCAGAATATCACACGTTTTGTTTGCTTTTCATTACGTTATTCTAGTTTTCTTACGAATTTAGTATACAAGGATTCGAAGTCTTTTATTACTGAAGGTCCGCTCTTGAACTAGGTATACAAAGATTCGTGGTCCATGGATTGAAATCACCTGATTTAGAAGGTACTTGGGGCGTTCAAAAATGCTTGGCACTACATTATTTATTCGTTCACAGGAACAATTTATTGAACAAACTCTTTCAGATTACATTACAGGTATTATCCGCCAATGCCCATGCACTTTGTCCATCGTTCTGGCAGCTTCCGTATTTGCGTAGCAAACCATTATTTGGAGGTATCCCGGTGCCACTGTTGGACAACTTCATGGAGTTCGTCATTGGTGGTGAACTTCATACCCCGCATGCCCTCTTTAATTGCGTCGAATAGGGCACAGTCGCTAGATCTGGCGAATATGGAGGATATGTGGCAGCACAGTAAACCCTAGTTCAAGAATGGTGACAATGGTCTGACGACTTGGTGCTGCCTCCCCACATATGGCTGCTAACCTCGTGTGGATGTGTGAAGCAGTTACGCCTCCCCTCCAGAGAAACCATACTGTCCACCTTTGCCCGTGCTTGTCGGCTTCCATGTTGATTCATCGATATCCATAAGTGTACTCGCACGCCGGAACATTTGCCGCTCCAGTGCGCTACCTATGTGAAGCAGCAACACTATCAGGTGGCATTTGACAGTTCTATAGTCGATCTTCTCGCATATATCGACACACATTTCAAACTGACATTTTGAAGGAGTTATAGGGGGAGTGCCAATCATTATTGACCTAAATACATTCCAAAGTCAATCGAAAAACAAGAAGTTCCGTGACGAACTAAAGAGCCTACTTTTCTTAAAATTTAAGATTCATGGGGGAAGTAAAGCCGGCGGTCCCATGTCATAGATTTATGGCATGTTAAAGAACCTTCCACTAATTGCACCTGTGTGAAGCTAAATTGGATAGGCTAAGATTGTAAACAACGCTCTTAGGTTTCTACGTTCGTTGCCAAGAGTCGACTGCGGTGGCGTCTAGTAGCTAAGTTCTGAACTTGGCCTAGTAGTCGTTGACGGTGGCGCTTGGCGGCAAAAGTAGGAACTATTTGAAAAATTCTAATTGGCAGTACTTAAATTAAAACACAGATAACACTCACTAATACAGTCATCACAATTAACACCGGTTATCAGACAGATTCTACACACACGCAAAGTACACGGGGCTATGATTAATATAAATGGATCTATCTAGAATAATGACGAAATTAAGTTGGTAATATCGAAATTTCTAATTAGTTCAAAATACAGTATACCTGGCATAATGTAGCCTAATAGAGCACTACAGTTGGCAGCCCTGGTGACAGAATATTTTCTTAGTTCTATCTCTTAAGGTACAGAATACAAAATGTGGTTGAAGTCCAACGGATAGCATGGACGTTACATGCAGTTAGACATTGGATCTAACAGCAATCGTAAAATCATGTTGGCAACAATGTCATGCATGTGTTGGTCATAAATGATCTGAAATAATATGATCTATTGTTGTGCCAATCTTTAATGAAATCCATTAGTTAGTATAGACGTTACATGCATTTTAAAATTGGACCTATCAGCAGACTCAGAATCATTTTGGCAACACTGATATATATGGCCTCCTGGAAATTAAACTGAAATATTATTATATATACGTGTGCCAATTTTGAAATAGCTCCCATGCATACCTTCCAAGATATCCAACATGGAGCTCAAATTTCAATTGTGACTTTTTCAGCAGTTGGTAGCACTGACATCATTTTCAAACACGGCATTGAGATATTCAGGTAGGAGATCTTTAATCATACCAAATTTTGTTTCGATAGCTGCAGCCGTTTAGGGGTTGATATGCGGGGTGGGGGAGGGGGAGGGACACACACACAGACAGACAGACAGACAGACAGAAGGACAGACAGACACACATTTGCCCGGATCGATCTCATAAGTCTACTTTTTCCTCATTTTTGCAAAATGTGAAAAGTAGGCTAACAGGAAACTTACCCAACTCGATATCCCTCAGAATCTCCAATTTTGAAAATTTCTCCGCGCAATTCCTAAGTTCTAAGTCCGTAGGGGAGGAAATAAGACTAAGTAGGGTAATAAAAATACTGTAAAATAAAAAGCCTTTGAATGAAAAATTGTGGCTGATTTCAATCCATTAATTTAGTCTAATAATTTGCACACCTCTGTATTCTAGACTGAACTGCAGGAGGAAGATTGCCGACCTGCTAATGATATGCACTATTTGGCTGTTGGTTGACCGAGTCATCAAGCGTGATTACCGTCTGAGCGACTCAATGTGTTAGATGCGCAATTAAATGCATGAATATGCTATCAGGACCAGATTAGCATCTCCATCCTTCTCTGAGGTCTCAGCTTGGCTACTTTACCGACACTGCTATGTCATTAGAACCGACCTGTTCAGCTGAGCATGTCAATGCGCCTGACCCCACCGTAGACCACGTGTCAGTTTCAATATTTCATCCTTCGTTGGTTTCACTTCCTTTCCTTCCACTACAACATTTCTCTGTGTTTCTTTCTTCTCTCCTCGGACTGTTTTTGACCAGTTTTCTTTTTCCCTTCTGCTTTCTTAACATACGCGTTGTATTATTTCGTTTTAAATCTTTCTTAACTTCTTGAATTTAGTCTCTTATTGATTTCTTATCCTAAAAGTATTTGAATATATACATTTTTTTGTTAATCTGCCATCATTAATTTTGTAGATATGCTAATAATGTCCAGGAAGGACGAATGGAAGCCAAAAATAAAGGGAAGAAGGGTAGGGAAGGAAAGGGGGGAAGGTAAGGAAGGATAGGGAAGGGAAGGCAGGAAAGAGAGATGGGAAGGAAGGATAGGGAAGGGAAGGAAGGAAAGAGGTAAGGGAAGGAAAGAAGGACGGAAGGGAAGGGGGAAGGGAAGGAAGGAAGGAGGGAAGGGAAGGGGGAAGGAAGGAAAGAGGGAAGGGAAGGGGGAAGGGAAGGAAGGAAAGAGGGAAGGGAAGGGGGAAGGGAAAGAAAGAAGGAGGGAAGGGAAGGGGGAAGGGAAGGGGGAAGGGAAGGAAGGAAAGGTAAAGGGAAGGGGGAAGGGAAGGGGGAAGGGAAGGAGGGAAGGGCAGGGGGAAGGGAAGTAAAGAAGGAGGGAAGGGAAGGGGGAAGGGAAGGAAAGAAGGAGGGAAGGGAAGGGGGAATGGAAGGAAAGAAGGAGGGAAGGGAAGGGGGAAGGGAAGGAAGGAAAGCGGCAAGGGAAGGAAATAAGAAAGGAAAGAAGAAAGGAAGGGAAGGGAGAAGCGAAGGAAGAAAGGGCAGGGAAAAGAAAGAAGAAATGGCAGAAAGAAAGAGAAGGGAAGGAAAAAAGCGGGAAGGGGAGGGAAGGGAAGGGAGGAAGAGAAGGGAAGGAGAAGAAGGGAAGGAAGGAATGGCAGGGAAAGGAAGGAAAGAGGGAAAGAAAGGAAGATAAGGGAAGGGGAGGAACGAAGGAAGGAAGGGTATAGAGAAGTTATGGGTAAAATCACACAATAATAATATTAATTGAATATTATTAATATAATAATAATAATTAGTGATAAACAAGCAAGTAAGTACATTGTACGAACAATTAGAGGAATCTACTGGGGTCAATAATATTTACAAGCTAGCCAGATCTCGTCATCGTGCCACAGTTCACATAGGACATGAGTAGTGGGATGACATGGGAGCTGCTACACTTAGGAAGTTGTGAGCCCCTGCGACCTTGGAATGGAAGGAGCCATGCTAGGAGGGCGTGCTTGGATTCGTTTTTTTCGTCTCGTCGTGCTCTTTACGGGAATGTAGGTGTCGAAAAGGTGAATTTAGGGTTTTGGGTCTAAAAATGCGTTTTTCACATTTTTGCCGATTTTTGGAAAACTGGCCATGCTAGGAGGGCGTGCTTGGATTGGTTTTTTTCGTCTCGTCGTGCTCTTTACGGGAATGTAGGTGTCGAAAAGCTGAACTTAGGGTTTTGGGTATAAAAATGCGTTTTTCACATTTTTGCCGATTTTTGGAAAACGGGCCACGCTAGGAGGGCGTGCTTGGATTCGTTTTTTTTTCGTCTCGTCGTGCTCTTTACGGGAATGTAGGTGTCGAAAAGGTGAACTTAGGGTTATGGGTCTAAAAATGCGTTTTTCACATTTTTGCCGATTTTTGGAAAACGGAAAAGGTGATGATGACGTGCGTGATAGTATGTTTTCGTCTCGTTGTGCTCTTTACGGAGATGTACGTACGGAAAACGTAAAAAGCTGGAAACACGGTTTTGATGTAAAAATGGGTTTTTGTGATTTTCCCTGATATTGCGAAAACTGAAAACGTGAGGATGACGTGTGTGATAGTATGTTTTCGACTCATTGTCCTCTTTACGGAGATGTAGGTATGGAATAGGTAAAAAGCTGGAAACATGTTTTTTAATCAAAAATGGGTTTTTGTGATTTTTCTTCATATTGTCAAAACCGAAAACGTGAGAATGACGTGTGTGATAGTATTTATTTCGTCTCATTGTCCTCTTTACGGGGATATAGATATGAAAAAGGTAAAAAGCTGGAAACATGGTTTTCTTATGGAAAAAGTGTTTTTTTTTGTTCATTTTCGCGTTATTTGGAAAACGAATGAGGCGATTTTTATGATGGGCATGTCGATGTATTTGTGTCGTTGTTCTGTTTACGGGAATGTAGGTATGGAAAAGCTCAAATCATGGTTTCCGTCATTTTTTTTTCGAGATCGTTGAGGAAAACTGGGGAAAAAGTAAGAAACCAGATTTGAAGTCACGTTATGTTATGCGCTATAATGTTGGTAAAACACTTATGCATTATTATTATGATTTGTCTTGGCTGGTCAGGGCTCACATGCAGAGAGAGAGAACTTGCTTAATGAAATGAGAATTGAAAGCATTGAAGCTGACCCACGGCGAGCCAGACAGACACAGGTCTTATCATCGTACGTGCCTCGCAGCAGAGAGAGATAACAGCCTGTTGTTCGCATGCAGGTGGCTGTTATCTGACCCAGACGTGTAACTCAATATCGCGATGAAGGACATACAGCTCTGTCAAAAAGCTGATCATTGCATTCCCACGCACACTCATGGTGTAATTCATATTAAATATGCCATGCCTGATGAGAAACATTTAAAAATACAACTAAACGGTGATAGAGTGTTGGCCCACAACCATCAAAGAGTAAATGTTGGAGATGAATTATCCTTTCATCTTATGCTTACGTTTGAGGAAAAGGAAGCTGGGAAAACCGTGGATGATTTTCCGCTTTATATAGAATTGGAATATACTGCTATGAAATAAGGTTCTCTACGTTAGTTGTTATCGAATGTTTGCTGTGAAAGGTTCACCAAGTAGCAGCAGCATGGTGAAAAAAAGATATGCTATGAACATGAAAAAAGCAAATCTCAAAAAGAGAAAAAAAGCCAAGTCGGAAACCAAGTCGATCTGCACACACCCAGTGTTAAAACTTAAAAAAAAACTAAAAAAATCTAAAAAGAGTGGCTATCGAAAAAGCTTTACAAGCGGTGCGATTGTCTACAGCTCCGAAATCGCAGCATCATGTATCGATAAAAAGAAAAGGAAGAAAGCAAAAACGTGGGCGAGTCATTCCTGTTGCTAAGCGCGGGTTTTTTTTGCCGGCTTTATTTGCAGGGTTGGCAGCTTTGGGGTCCCTTTTGGGTGGTGCCAGCGCTGTAGCGAAAACCATAAAAGCCGTCGAGCAAGGCAAGCAACAACTCAAAGAAAGCGAGCGACACAATAAAACGTTAGAAGCCATTGCGATGGGAGCTAGAAATGGCAAACCTTTAAAGCCAGTCTTTTATCCACAAGGTAGTGGCCTACCGTCTAAGAAAAAAAAATGTCCATCATCGATAAGCGCTTAAGGCAACTGCTTCGTCATGCCATGACCCATGAAGAAGTGGAAAGCTATGCCAAACAACTAAAGATTTCCCATTTTCGAGGTGTATTTATGCGAAATGAATTACCCAAAGCACCGTGGAAAGAAGAACGAGCCATGATGAATTTAGATGATGATGCAGGCCCCGGAACCCATTTTGTAGCCTATGTGAAACTAGGTTCCACAGTATGGTACTTTGACAGTTATGGAAATTTACCACCCCCGATCGAGTTGCTACGTTATTTGGGAAACCGGGTAAAGATATTCTATAATGTGAATCGTCAACAAACCTTTGACAGTCAAGAGTGTGGCCGTTTGAGTTTACATTTTTTATAAAAGAGGTCGCGTTAAGCCAACAGTTTCATTATTATGAATGTCAACGCCAAGACCTTTACCGTGCACAGTCGCGGGCCTGAAGTGTCCCTGGATTTTTCCCCCCCATTGAATTGCAACCCGAACAATCCTATGTGCTAGGATTAATTTCTTTGGAAAGTTACAACAGAATTTACAATATTCAACTGAATATTAATGACAAATTTTATTATGATGATTATATGTTGACACTACCCCCTGGAGGTTATACCATAGACGATGTGCATGAGGCCATTAGCGTGTCGATGATAAAACAATTTGGTGTCAAACCATTTGCGGATGGGACACACAAATTTGAATTTACAGCCAATACAATAACTCATCGCTGTCGTATTTTCTCTACGTTTAACATTGACTTTGAAACACGAGTTCATTCTATTGGTCCTTTATTAGGATTTAAACCAAGAGTGTTGGCAGCTCACCATCCCCATGAATCAGATTATCCAGTGAAATTCATTGAGGACCATCACATTTCTGTAACTTGCAATATTATTAGAGACGTATTTACGAATCAAGAACAAAGCCATTCCCTGTATGATTTTATTGTCACCTCTCCTTGCGGCTATATTATTCGTGAAGACCCTTCAGTGGTTCTATATCATCCTGTGTCAGTGATATTAGTAATATTACCTTACGCTTAGTGAATAGAAACCAACAACTGATTGCTTTGGACGCCAACACCCCTGTGACCTACAAGTTGGTTTTAAAGACGCTATGAAATTTATCTACAAAGCAACAACAACGTCTACGAGGTCGGTTAGTTGCCCGCCGTGTATGAAACGGTTGACACGAGTAAACCGACAACGCTTACAACGCATTGGTTATACGCTACACCCCAATCATGAACAAAGAGCTGTTGCAAGTGTTAAATCCCATACAAGTGGAAGATGGCGTCGTGCGCATTGATATGCATTCCTATCAACCTCAAGCAACAGGACTGAATAACAATGACGAGATTCAATTCGTTATTAACAATCAAGATATTTTTACTCTACCTCATGAAAGTGTCCTTCAAATTGAGGGTAAATTGATGAAAGCAGATGGCAGCACGCCCACAACGTCTGCGTTGGCGAATCATGGTTTGGCTTTTCTGTTTCCTGAAGTACGTTATGTGATAAATGATATTGTCATAGATATGACTCGAAATGTGGGCATGACTAGTCTTATGAAATTATATGCATCCTATAGCGAGGAGGAAAGTAAAACGCTTTCTATGGCAGGATGGTGTCCCAACAGTAGCAATAACTGGCTAGTTCATACCGATGGCACTTTTACAGACTTCCTACCCTTAAAATTACTCCTTGGCTTTGCCGAAGATCACAAGCGTATTATTTCAAACGCAAGACAAAGTTTGTAACTGGCGAGAGACCGCAGTGATTATAATGCACTGAAAGGAGCCTCTGACCAAGTGATAGACTCAAAAATTCAACTGCTTCGATTACTATGGAAAGTGCCCCATGTGACGCTATCGGATCGTAAAAAGCTAAGCATGTTAAATTTGGTGCAAAAAGATAAAGCCTTGCCTATCGCCTTTCGAAGTTGGTGTCTACATGAATACCCCTTGCTACCTACCACAGACACACATAGTTGGAGTGTCAAATCGACGCGCTCAACCGAGAGACCCCTCTATGTTATTATTGGTTTTCAAACCAATAGAAAATACCAACAAAGCAAAGATGTCACCTTGTTTGATCACATTCACTTGAGAAATATACGACTATTTTTAAACAATGTTTGCTTTCCCTATGAGGGGTTGGAACTCAGTTTTTCAAAAAATAAGTTTGGCCCCCTTTATGACATGTTCGCTAAATTTCAATCGTCTTATTATGAAAAACAGGATTGTCCTATGTTGTCGCCACAAGGGTTTAAAGCAAAAGCACCACTGATTGTTTTCGACTGTTCATATCCAGAAGAATCTATGAAAATCACCACCATTGATTTAAAGGTAGATTTTGAAACACAAGAAAATGTCCCAGGCCATACCAGTGCCTACTGTTTGATTATTCATGCTAGACAAGTGAAATATCATCCTTTGTCCAATTATGTCACCAGCATGTAAGCCATCTGTGGTCGAATGAAAAAAAAAGATCATCATTCATAGGATTGATGATAAGCGTCTGCATGCACAGTATCTGTTGCGCTCTGGCACTGTGCGCACATACAACAACAACAAACATCATGTGTCCCTCAATTAGCAACAGTAACAACGACAACAACGTGACAGACAAACCATGGAATTTAAAATGTGAATTTAATCGTTTGAAAACTTTTGAAACATGGACAGTTCCCTTTATGGATTGTGGAGATTTGGCTGCGAGCGGATTTTATTACTTAAAACGTGGGGATGTGGTCAAGTGTATTTTTTGCAACATTGAAATTGGAAACTGGGAAATAGGGGATCGACCCTTTAGCGATCATCAGCTATGGAGTCCATCCTGCCCTTACCTCAATCGCTATGATGTGGGCAATATTCCATGGAGTTTGAATTATCCTGTTATTGTACCAGACCCTGCAAAACTAGGAGATACCTGTGGACCGTATGTGCAAACTATTCATTTGAATGCTGTCCCAAATTAAGCCAACAAACTTTTTGTGATAAAAGTGTAAGTGTTTTTTTTTGTTATGAATAAAACCTCAAAAAATATTTAGCTGTTGTTCAATTCATTTGTTTCTTTTTTTTCCTAAAGTCCTTTGTCTTTGCCATGTTAAACCATGGCATGGGTTAGTTGTTGATTAGACGTCAATGTGGTAACAAGTAAAAATTAAAAAAGCATGATGCGTACACTCATTGTGGATTGTCAGGGGTTTAAAATTGCAGACAACAAATTTATATTTAAGGAAGTCGCTTTTATCGATTGTAGTACGTTTTAGGTGTCTAACCCTATTCATTTGGTGTTTAAACCTCCCTATGCTTTTGAGTTGCTTAGTGAAAAAGATAAAAAAACAGAGCCAATGGATTGAAAATCATTTGCAGTTAGCATGGAACAAGGGTGATATTTCTTACAAGTATCTTGACATTGTCATGAAAGCCCATTTGTCCTCGGCCAGTGTCTTATTTGTTAAAGGGAGTTAAAAACGCCAGTGGCTTCAACCATTTCTACCCTCTCACTGTCAATGTATTGACCTTTTAGATCTGGGTTGTCCATCCCTGCAAACGCTCATGGACACTTGTCCTTGCGACAATATTCAGAATAAAGCCTTAGCGCATGCATGGCAATTGTTTCATTGGCTTACCACGAGTGCATGTTGGGAGTTGTTCAATAAAATTAAAACTGAAAGTGTATCGCCCAATGATAGCAGTGAGACGTGTACACGTGAGGTGATAACATCAACGTTATAGACATGGTCGCCACTACAATCGACAAGGCTATTGGAAAGTTCTTTGTGTGCAAGAAAAAACTGATTAGCTTTACACAACATGAATTATTAGCACTACCTAAATCATTTCTTTTTTATGTTGCTGCCAACGCTGTCAAAGAAATTTGGGAAAAGGCGCCTGCCGAGTGGACTAACGACTCTGTATTGAGTGAACTACAACCATGCAGTCATTTTTCCCATCACAAGCAATTAACCATGGCAAAATACCTTCCATTCGACAGTGTGCCACATGCCAATTAATGAAATTATATAATGGTCATAAAACTCAGTGTAAAGACATTGTTTCTTCATTCCATGGCTGTCATGCGGAAAACAACCACCATCTACCATGCTCGTCAGCAGTCGCCGACAGACAACAACAACAACAACAACTACTACAACAACAACAACAACAACAGCAAGAACAAGAAGAAAAAGAACAAGAAGAACAACAAAAAAGTGTTTTTCACCGATTGAAACCTCTATGTCCCAGGTGTACTGGCCGTGGAATTATTTATAACATTATTAAAAACTTACCATTCGAAGCTCGCTTACCTGCTTACAGCTTCTGCGGCCCTGGTACTCGTCTTCAAGATCGTTTGAGGAGAGGGGATATGGGAATCAATGCTTTGGATCATGCATGCCTTAATCACGATAAAGCCTATGAAAACAGTGTTCCCACACTAAGACGCATTGCCGACAAAGTCTTGTTATGCATTGCCAAGCAACGATTAACAGCTTCAGATGCCAGTCTAGCAGAACGAATGGCAGCATTTATAGTGATTGGTGCTATGAAGAGCAAATTACTTTTATCTAGATATGGACTTTAACGTAATGAATTTATTTTAAAAAAATGTATTGTATCACTGTTATCATAACAAAAAAATAAATAAAAAGACAGAGTCCATGTTGTGTTTATTTTTCATTATTATTATTCACTCTTAGTTTCATCATTATAATTATAAATAAAATGAATAAAATGTTATAAATGACAAACAATAAAAAAGGGACAGCAGTGCATCTTTATAAAAATTACTAATTGTAGTAAATCTATTTTTCAATCACAAACAATAAAAAAGGACAAAAGTCCATTATTTTAACTAATAGTTTCATCATTATTATTATTATAAAACATTATATATACATGCTAATTGTACTAAACCAATTTTTTAAATCACAAACAATCAAAAAAAGGACAAAAGTCCATCATTATTCATCGGCTTCAAATGCTAGTCTAGCAGAACGAATGGCAGCATGAAATCTTTATCTGCTCTAGAACCAGTTTTTTTTTGTTAAACGCTTATTATTGAATAAAATAACATGTTACTAGAATTTGATCATTATAAATTATTATCATTATAATAAAAATTGCTTAAAAATTGCTATAAATGCTATTTTAAATCACAAACATTAAAAAAGGACAAAAGTCCATCATTTTAACTAATAGTTTCATCATTATTATTATAAACAAGAAGTTCCGTGAAGAACTATACAGCCTACTTTTCATGCCTATGATTATTCTACAGTATATGGACCCATCTAGAATAATGACGAAATTAAGTTGGTAATATCGAAATATCTAATTAGTTCAAAATATACCTGGTATAATGTAGCCTAATAGAGCACTACAGTTGGCAGCCCTGGTGACTGAATATATTCTTAGTTCCACCTCTTAAGGTACAGAATACAAAATTTGGTTGAAGTCCAATGGACGTTAAATGCAGTTAGACACTGGATCTATCAGCACGCGTAAAAGCATGTTGCCAACAATTCCATGCGTGTGCTGGTCAGAAATAATCTGAATTATTATGATATCTTGTTGTGCCAATCTTGGATGAAATCCATTTGTTAGTATAGAAGTTACATGTATTTTAAAATTGGACATATCAGCAGGCATAGAATCATGTTGGCAGCACCGCCTTGTATTAATTACTCCAAATTAATCTAGTATGTCAGGTGCTATACGTGTGCAAAGTATAGAGCTGTTGGCTTGCATACTTTCTGATATATTGATATTAGGGTAAAAAGAATATAGACAGCATTTAATAACAGTTGGCAGCCCTGATTGCTCTTAACAATACTTATAGTCATATCTTTTATGGTACACATTGCACATACGAAATTTGGTTGAAATCCAACTGATAGTATAGAAGTTACATGTATTTAAAAATTGGTCCTATCAGCAGGCTTATAATCATGTTGGTAGAACTGACGTATATAAGTTACTCCAAATTAATCTAAAATGTCAGAATATACGTGTGCATAGTTTAAAGCTGTTGGCTTGCATACTTTCTGATATATTGGTATTTGGATTTTAATAAAATAGAGAAAGCAATTATTAACAGTTGGCAGCCCTGGTGGCTCTTAAGAATACGCTCAGTCATATCTGGTTATGTACAGATATTACATACAAAATTTGGCTGAAATCCAGTTGATAGTGTAGAAGTTATATGCATTTAAACATCGGACCTATCAGAAGGTTTAAAATTATTTTGGCAACACTGTCATGGTTGGCCTCCAGGAAATTAAACTGAAATAGTATTATCTACATGTCTACCAATTTTGGAATAGCTCCCATGCATACCTTGCAAGATATCCAACATGGAGCTCAAATTTCTAGTGCGTTTTTTCAGCAGTTGGTAGCACTGACATCATTTTCAAATATGGACGTGAGCTATTCCGGTGCACATCTTTACTCATACTAAATTTGGTTTTGATTGCTGCAGCCGTTTAGGAGTTGATAGGGGGGGACACACACACAGCCAGCCAGACAGACAGAAGGACAGACAGACAGACATTTTCCCGGATCGATCTCATAAGACTACTTTTTCCTCATTTTTGCAAAATGTGAAAAGTAGGCTAAAAATTATATACATGGTAATTGTACTAAACCTATAAACAAACAAAAAATCCACCATTAAGCATAAGTTTTGAAAATTTATTTTTATTATTATTTATCATGGTAAGCGTTGAGCAACAATTAATAAACGTCAAACTGTTGAGCACCAAAAAATAATAATTTTATTTTATTATAGTTATTAAAGAGTAGGGCATGAATAAAGAAAAAGTCACGGCTAGCATACAAGGATTATTCGTTTTCAATTTTTACAAAACGAACCATGCATCGATTATTTTTTTTCACCCTCATAAATTATATAGACAGGGTGAATACTGGAATTGACATCTTCCATGACATTATCAGGTAGGTTATTAAATCGCGTGGGAAGAAATGTCTCAAAGTCTTGACAAATGCAAAGAGCTCGTTCACCAAATTTGGTTTTCAGTTTTTGAATTTTATATATGCGAAAGGGTGTTTGCGTAGGCAATTCACTCATTTTCTTGCGTGCAAAACCACAATCTTGACCAATGGCGTTCAAGGCGTCCATGGCTGTCTATAACCAAAGAAAAGAGTGTTACTTTCTAACACTCTCGTTCTTATATTACAACAACAATAACTTTGTACATCAAAGTGTGTTGTTTTTTTTAAAATCCTGAGTGTTTATGACCTGAAGTTGTAGATAGATAGTATTGGATAAATTTACAAAAATATAATAATAATGTTTATATCATTTTTTTCAGTCAAAACATACATTTGGAAAATATTTAATAGGAAATGTTTTATCAAAATTAAGTGTGTGAATCATTTTCAAGATCTCTCTCTTGGAGGTAAATGCATGTCTCTGTTGTGAATGGGAATTAGCCTATCATTCCCTTGTCGAATGACTTGTATTCGTTTGCTCTGTTGTTGTGCAAATTCACACAGCATTCTGTTAAATAAATAGTATCAACATATATTAAGAGCAAACATCTGAATACTGTTGGTAACCTATAAAAGGCAAAGTTAACACGCTATGCATTTAATAACCATGTCTACATCCAACAAACCAAGAAAGAAACAAAATTCAAAACTATAAATTTAAACCAGTGTGTATGTGTTCATCAACGTGAATACACGATAAACTAAAACAAACAAACAAACAAACAAACAAACAAAATAGCCAAATGTATTCTAAACGTCAAGTATGCACCTGAAAGCCGAATGTAAACAAAAAAAGCGATAATCATGATATGATGTTGTTAGTTTCTAACAAATCTCATTCTATGAGGCGAATATTGATTCATAGGTAAGCTAAGACAAATTTGGCGAAATGCTTGTTCTCGATACGAAGTGATTCGTTCCTCAGCAGGAAATTTATAAAAATGAAAACAAAACATTTGAGAGGTTATTGGAAAATAAACATTTAACAGGGTTTTGTACATATTGTACACCAGAAATCTGGAAAATGATCCTCGTCAGCTAATTTAACAATCACTTGATTCATGGTTAAACCATACCATGCTTTATGAATCACTTGTGTGGATACATTATTTTCAAAGCCAAAATTTAGCATACAGGATTTACAAAAGTGATGCCCTGGGTCATGAAACAAATCATCATCACGATTAATGAAGCTGTCATAAAACGTGGTATCAATGCGTACTTTCGTGTTTCTATATTCTGAAGGATAGGCCACACGTTGAGGATTATGAGACACCATCGTGGCATATTCATTGAACGTAGTGTGTTTTGTGACGATCAAACAATCTTCATCATGGCTCATGATTGAATCTGAAAAGTAGTCGTTGCTGTTTACTAAGTGAATAAATAAAAAGAACAATGTACTATATACACTGCCTGTCCCCTAAGTCAATGGCAAAAATAAAATAAAAATAAGCAAAACACAAATAAATAACCATCTGTCTGTTGACTTCTTTAGCTGTAGGCGGCAAACATAACATGCAACAGATGAAAAGAAACAATTTCTGTTCAGATATTGGACTGGTGTTGTTTTCAAATATATCACCACTCATAACTCTAGCCATAAAGTGAGAGATTGTGCACAGTAAAAGCAGCAGATTATTATTATTATTCTTTTGTTCTTGCATGAGACCTACTAAGCCACACTCTAGTTGGCCTATTAAGCTGTGCCTACTGAGAAAGTGCACTCTTTGCTGAAACATGAGGCCTACTAACCTAAAAAAAGTCAACAAGTTTTTAATCTAGCCTGTGCACAGTGAACCATGCAAACGTTGATGTATGGCTCTCTTTATGCGCTGACAGGCAAATAGCACTAGATATACAGTTTATATACAACTATTTACAGGCATTCACACATCCATGCATACATTCATGCACGCAGGTTAAAAAACAAAAATTATATGATACACTACATTTTTTAAATTTTATTCCGAGGCTCAAGATGGCATCTCGCATTTGATAGCAACCAAACCAAACACTTGCCGTGTTGTACAACAACAATAGCTACAACCATTACTGGTTGTAACCAAATGGGACGCTTGTCATCATATCCTGACACCACTGTCTCTTGTCGTCTAACAAAGCGAGTGTTTGTTTTCGCTGCTTCATTAAAAATAAATCATGATTTTTTTTGAGAGAATCCTAAACTGACTATGTGCCATGGCTGTGTGGGTTTGAAGGACATGTAAATAATCATCCACACAGAGTCGTTTAACCACATGCTGGCTAATCCCTTTGGCTCGCATAGATTCGCATCGATCCACCTGTCGAAAACTATACATTTTCGGAGCGAGACCTACAAACTCAGTCATCATGGTGTCTGAACACTCATCTTTCAATAAACCAATTTCTTTTTTGTTCAGACGGGGGATATCGAACACGTTCTTCTCACTAAACGAGGACGTGTCAAACCATTTTGGGTTTTGTTTGATAACGACATACGGATCACAGTCACGGATATGGTAAATAAAACTATCCGTGTCTGTGTATAACAAGGAAATGGTACTGCCCCCGTAATTGAATTATGTAGAGACCACGGTGGCTATATTTGAAATTATGATTAGAGTTATGGCTGTCATAGTTATGACGTGGGTAGTCATGACGTAAGCACGGATGACGTAAATGTTATGCCAGCAAGCTACTTGAGCTGAGATTCTCAGTGACGTCAGCATTTTAGTCCAGAATGTTCCAAGATGTACGACGCAGTCGCAGGAAACGAGGAATTCTGCTGAGGAAGAAACTATGCTATTGGAGGAGAGGCATGAACCAATGAACGATAGTTTAAAGGAAGACGGAGATTGCTGAAACTATGGTATTTTTATGACTTTTTGGAATGCAGAATTGTGGAAATCCATTTGCAGTAAAAGCATTGATTTGGAATTTTGATGAAATTTATTTTCAGTTTTTGAATTTTGAAAATCCGTCATGTATTAACGAAGTTGGAAGTTCTAGCGATGACGTAGTATCACGCTTTGGAAGGGATGGTAACGCCCCTCGAGAAGGTAATAAAAGGGCTTGCGCAGAATAGAGGAGCCTCTTCTCTTCTCTTCTCTTCTCTTTCGTTCGCTGATCATTGTGAGATCTAATGCTCAGATCATCGAAGTATTTGTGAAAGTCAGTTTCTTATGCATTCAATATAGTGAGACATCAAAGTGAACAGCAAGTGAAAAGAATCGTTTTTATAACGCGTGGCGAGGCCACTATAGTAACGAGACCCAGGTCAAACTAGGTGAAGTTGAAACGGACCTTAGAAAGCTTATAAAAGTTTAGCTTCAAACAGTTAGCGGTCTCCGTTAACATAATTGTATTGTGCAGTACTACATGCAATTATAGAGAAAAGCTGAACAATTTCGACCGAGTACTTCAAAAGATATTAGCAATCTTATACGACTGACAAAAGTGATTATCTCACCACTAGAGAAACACTTTTGTATAAGCCAGAAACAACGCAAGGCTAACGCTGTGAGTGGAGTAGAAAGACTTCAGATTGCTTGCTTACAAGAACGATACAGTATAATGGAGCATTTGAATACGGCAGTTTGTTCTTCTGAAACTACAACTGAAGTGCAAATGGAGGGCTAAGAAGGCTTATTGCAATTGGGACATACTTCAATGGAGTAAGATAGCGACATGGAACTTCGCTAATTGCTATTCCACACAAGCGAACATGCGGTGAATACCATCTACACCCATGTTTCGTAAGTAAAGGCTGAATACCATCGAACAGCCATAGAAACAATTTCATACTCTGAATATGAATAATTTCTTCGGAAATTTCTACAAAACGTCATGATGATTGTCTACTGGAACTTCAGGGAATTTTTCAAGAGAGGTCAGGGTAGTCCCGACTCACAATGAAGATTATTGCCGGAAGGATGTCTATTCGTATTCGAGGAGCAGAGCGATTCACGGAGAAGGAAGCAGTTCGATTCTCCGAAGGTGCTATTTCCTATTTCGAGGATGGAGCTCAGCTTTAACGTGGTGAAATGGATCCATCAGCAGTCTTCTTTGGGGAATTTTCCTCTGGAACGTCAATCGGCAGATAAGGTAGTCGTGAACGTTTATTGTATTTGAGTAACCTAGTTATGTTTGAGCAACCATTTTTCCCATATTTTTACCCTCATGTATTTTGCCTTATTTTCTTGTTGAGATTCTTATTCTCAGTACACCTTGTTGAATTTTGCATTTTTCGACGATTTATTAAGACATTGTTATGTCATGGGCATAGTTAACGATTTTGAATCAGTTGAGACTGATATTTAGATTTTCAGTAATTAATTAATTTGTTTTGTAGTCACGATTTGACTGTAAGTTAATGATTTTTATGGCAGATTTAAATTCAGACAGCGTGTCACTTTATTAAAGTAATTCAACCCCAGTTTAATTACTTTGAACAATTTTCTGTCATCATCAAGAAGGAAGAACATTTAAATGATTTTAGAGCGTTAAAATCTTACGTTATCGACGATCTTGGAAATACTAGTCGTTATTTGTATTGATTGCAACACAGACATTTATCGTCAGTTATGAATGAACATTGCATTATAGACAATTTTGTGAAAGAGTAATGTTAATAATGAATTATTGAATGCATTAAAGTCAAGTAATTTTGTTAGGAGTTTTTCTCAATTAGAGAATTATATAACGATGTTTGCATTCCCCAGTCTATTTGGATTCTATTCGACTACTTTGCATTTTAGTCGCACTTTATTTGAAGATAGTATTTTCATACTACAATTTCTTTTAAGATGCTAATCTTAAATTTTTGATAGACCAGATAGGCGTATATAAGCGTATTCACTATTAAATTTGTTTGTGATTGGCAAGTTTTGACTTCATTTCAGTTCATGAATGAAATCTACGAAGGTTAAATAGAAAAGCAGTTTTGAAACAATTTATGATTATAAAATTTTTAAGTGGAACTATGAATGTATAATCGCTAGTGCAGCGCGTGTTGAAAGTCGCTGAAATATAATGCCCTTGAATATGAAGGAAGTTCCCACAGGAAGTAATGTTAAAGAATTATTTGTGGAAGTTTTGTAAGTGATGTGAAAGTTTTAAATGCCATATAGATTAATATATGATGATTTTGGGCATATTTTTAATGCAGATTGTGCATTAACTTGTTAGCGAAGGATTTTCCGCTGGAATAAGATTGTTATAGTTCGTTGAAAATTAATCAAGTGATTTACTGTTATAATTAACACGAGTTTTGAAAGAATTTGAGACAAGATTATGAATGAAGGTTGCCGTCACAAATCATTATTAAAAACTTTATTAAAACAAATTGTGACATTAAAATGTATAACTAACCTTCATTGGTCGATTATATTAAACAGGATTATAAAATTACCAACCGAATGAACATGTGGCTAATGTATTTATTAAATTAATAATTTAAACAATTTAAATGTTAATATTGTAAATAATTGCTGTAAATATTTTTGAAATTAATATGAAACGAGAGTGATGTTAAAGGCGTGCTTATAATATTTTTATTGTCTTTGACAAATATTATAAACAATTTCTAATTGTTATAAATAATTTATGTGATTTTGTTATAAACATTTAAGAGCTAATTAAACATTTGGATTGAAGTTAACAAGTTTAAGAAAGTTATGTAATGATCCATTAGGATGTGATCAAAGTACTTGAAAGATTTGCGTAAATATAATGTGAGTTGTCTTGTAAGACATTTAAAAGCTTGAGAGTGCAGGCTGGATTCTTACGTAACATAGCGTGTGAGAAGGGAGTGCATTTGACCAGTATGCGTCAGGCTGGAAGTTAGCCCGCAGCTGTGTCAACATATGGTTTTCAGAGAGTGAGGTCGTACACTCCGGCCTTGCGACTATAAATATCATTCTCTTGTTTATTAAAAGGAAACACATGCTCTATATATGTCACACCCTGACGTCCTTTTCCAATCCAATAGTGTTATGAATGTTACATTATTTGGAGCTCTTGGGAGCTAAAATGTTTTATATATCATGTTGTATAATAATTTTGCAAGTCCTACTGGAGGACGTAGTCAGATTGACTTGGGCTACTGATAGCCACGTATATTTTGTTGTGTCAGGAAAAATCAGACCCTTTATTAGAAATAAAGCTTTTGTACAGTTCAAAGTTCTCGTCTTCGTTTCTGGTTCATTTTTAAATATCATGGCGGAGATTATTGTGTGAACAGACCTTAGTGATCCTGTTGTCAACTCAAACCCCGAGATAATTAAGAGGTAAGCAACGGTAAGTATGCACCCCCGTCTATTTTGGTGTGTTCCACAATGATTTCCTGTGAATTTCTGTGCTCTTATCTCGATAGTATCTGTCAGTGCCATTTTCATTGATGTAACTGTGCCGGTGCGATTGATAATTGGCAATCCGATTGAGGGGGCGGATATCTGACAGCCTACTATCCAGGTAAACGGGGACAGAAAGATTGGCGATCCAAGAGCGTGGGGCTGAGTCAACAGTAAGATTGACCCTAATATGTGGGACGAATTTGACAAAACTGGATCACCAGGTTGAACACTAGAAAGATTGACAAACCTAAAACGTGAGGTTCGATTAGACTCAAATAAAGAGGTTGATTCTTTGTTAGATGTCTAGGCCAATTGTAGTATTTAAGAGTGTGATTATATAGGAATTAAATGTTGTATTGTATTAGGAAAATTACACTCAGAAAAGATCAGATCTTATACAACTTGAGAAAGGTTAAATGGGCAGGAAACTTAGAAAAATCGCCTATAATCTGGAATCTTATTTTATTTGACCGGCTTATGACACTTTAGTCATATTAAAGATAAAATTAATTATTTGGATTGTAAATGTAAATTATTTGTGTTAGGATATTTTAAAATGAGCCAGAGAAATTTGAACATGTGCTTGAGTTTGTTTCAACATGAAGTATCTTCGAATATTAATTATAAGGTAGTTATAAGTTAGATTTAAGACAGAAAATTGATCAAATTTATATATGGTGAAAAGTGTTGCTCAAACGTTGTTATTTTGCTCTTTTGATGTGTGTCCCTACAGCAATCCATTTTGAATAATATTGTAATGGCAGATGAAAGTTTGAAGAAAATGTTAGAGGAGATGTCTGCTAACTTGAAAGCTAGCATAAATAGTAGTATGAAGGAGATGGAAGCTAGGAATACTAGTCGAATGGAGGAGAATGCTAGTAATTTAAATGCAAGAATGGAGGAGAATGCTAGTAATTTAAATGCAAGAATGGAGGAGAATGCTAGTAATATGTCTGCTAATTTGAAGGGTATCCAAACTAGTGCTGCTAATTTGGAGGATAATATGTCGCGTTTACAGATTAATACCCTAGGAATTGAAAATACTGTAAGTGACATCCGCACAGATGTATCTAATGTCCATAAAAATGTTGATGATGTTAAAAATGATGTGTCTAAGGTACAGAGGGACCTTACAATGTTAAATTTAGATGTAGCTAATGTCCGAGGGGATATTTCTTGTGCTAGAGCCGAAGTTGTTGTTGTCAAAAACGATGTAGCGACTGTCCAAGACAAGGTCGAGGAAGTCCAGAAAGAAATTCAAAAAGCTAGAACAGATGTATCTAATGTTCAGGTAGACATTAACAACATTCATGCGGATATAACTGAGGTGCAAAGTGATGTAACTAAGATTCAGGTAGAGGTCAACACAGTTTTCGTAGATATCACTAAAGTCCAAACTGATGTCAATAAGGTCAGGGAAGAAATCGAAAACTCAAAAACTCTTTGTACGCGTAATATAACTGCATTAACGACTAGGTTAGTCGACGAATCGGTTAGAACAACAACGTCTTTAGCAGAGTTGAAGTATGACGTAGAGGTCATGAGAACACAGGTATTAGACCACAATAGAGTATTAAAAGAGGATATCGAAGTAGACATAGCCGAGATGTTAACAGCAAACGTAGAGGTATGGAAAGACGAGTGGAATAAGTCAAGTGGGGAACATGTAACCCAAATTCAGGAAAGGATTGAAAGAAAACTTGCCAGTACGCAGATAGAAATTAATAATGAGGTAGTACAGATTAGAAAAGATTTAAGCGTCAGGATAAATTCGCTATCCGAAAAACAAGTTGACGATAGAACACAACTAGATCAGGATATGCAAACTTTAAAATCTACATTAGAGGAACAGATGCATAAAGTTGTCTTGGATGTAAATGAAACGACGAGTAAACTGAAAAATTTGAAGTTAGGAGAGGCTAGTTTAATGGAGAACTACAAGGAAGAGATAGTCAAGAAAGTCTTAACAGAAATCACCGACAAGGATACAGAAGGCTTAGCTTGCGAATTGAACAGGAAGCATACCAGAAGATGTCACCTAGATCTAGAAGAAAGAGACGTGACTCCTGAAGAACGTGTATCCAGATTCAGAGAGGAGGATGACGAGAGGAATATGGAATCTGAATGGAATTATCGAGATAGTGGGAAAAACTATCCGGATTCATATCCGAGGAACGTGACGGTCATTAGGAATTTCGAGGACAAACCACAAAAATTCAGTAACACTGATAGTTTGACACCTATAGAGTATGTAAGGAATCTCAAAGATTATTTCATCGAAGCTCACATTCCCAGAGAGAGAGAGATGAAGATTGTAGAGAGATATCTGATTGGAGGACCCCTTGAATGGTTTAGAGCTTTTAGATATACATTCAGCAACTTTGACGAGTTTGCAGAGGCATTAATCAAACGATTTTGGTCCATAGAAGCGCAGAATTCGTTAAGAGCGGAGGTATATTCAAGAAAATACTCAGGTACTCTTCCAACGAGGTACGCTGATTTCTTTACGAGTCAGTTGTCCCGCTTGAGATTTTTGCAACCCCCATTGTCCACGGAGCAACTAATAGATGCGATTTCTCGTATGCTGCCAATTGAGGTGAGGAGACTTATAATTTCGTCCAACATCAGGGATTTATCCAGCATGGATGAATTACTAAGAAGGTTAGACTACACAAGTCCAATGCCTAACGTAGTCCAGAAAGGTCAAAGGCAAGAGTATAAGGAAATCAATACGGTATACATGGACCAAGTCCAACAAACTGACAAGCCAGAGGAGGAGAAAACTGACAATGTAGGTCCTCACAGGAATAATCAGTTTAGAAATTACAGATCACCAGGTTATCGACCATATCAACAGAGAAGAGGTTGGAACTACAACCGAGGAAACTATAATGGAAGAGGCAGATATTATAACAATAATGGGTATAATCGTAACTATAATAGGAATAACCAAAACCAAAATAGAAACCAGAATACTCAAAGTCAGGTTATGACACCTGAGCAATATCAGCAAAGAGAAAAGGAAAGCCAGCAATACTTAAAAGAATTAAGGGATAAAGAAGCTGACAATCAAAAGAAAAGGCAGGATGTTGTAATCGATCCTGGTCCTTCTACGAGCCAGCAGAACTTAGAGAATAGAAACACTGGTCAGAAGAGGAATTAGAGAGGAAAGAATACATTAACCACATACAACCCAGAGTAGAAGAGATAATGATTAAGGAACATAGAGGAAATATCATACTAGAGTAAGCCAGTAATAATTCAATTTCGTGTTCAAGAGAGTTGAGATACTTGTAACATTGAGTTTAAAACAATTTGCAACTGTTTTTAAAACGTGGTGGGAGGAGAATGCCCCCGTAATTGAATTATGTAGAGACCACGGTGGCTATATTTGAAATTATGATTAGAGTTATGGCTGTCATAGTTATGACGTGGGTAGTCATGACGTAAGCACGGATGACGTAAATGTTATGCCAGCAAGCTACTTGAGCTGAGATTCTCAGTGACGTCAGCATTTTAGTCCAGAATGTTCCAAGATGTACGACGCAGTCGCAGGAAACGAGGAATTCTGCTGAGGAAGAAACTATGCTATTGGAGGAGAGGCATGAACCAATGAACGATAGTTTAAAGGAAGACGGAGATTGCTGAAACTATGGTATTTTTATGACTTTTTGGAATGCAGAATTGTGGAAATCCATTTGCAGTAAAAGCATTGATTTGGAATTTTGATGAAATTTATTTTCAGTTTTTGAATTTTGAAAATCCGTCATGTATTAACGAAGTTGGAAGTTCTAGCGATGACGTAGTATCACGCTTTGGAAGGGATGGTAACGCCCCTCGAGAAGGTAATAAAAGGGCTTGCGCAGAATAGAGGAGCCTCTTCTCTTCTCTTCTCTTCTCTTTCGTTCGCTGATCATTGTGAGATCTAATGCTCAGATCATCGAAGTATTTGTGAAAGTCAGTTTCTTATGCATTCAATATAGTGAGACATCAAAGTGAACAGCAAGTGAAAAGAATCGTTTTTATAACGCGTGGCGAGGCCACTATAGTAACGAGACCCAGGTCAAACTAGGTGAAGTTGAAACGGACCTTAGAAAGCTTATAAAAGTTTAGCTTCAAACAGTTAGCGGTCTCCGTTAACATAATTGTATTGTGCAGTACTACATGCAATTATAGAGAAAAGCTGAACAATTTCGACCGAGTACTTCAAAAGATATTAGCAATCTTATACGACTGACAAAAGTGATTATCTCACCACTAGAGAAACACTTTTGTATAAGCCAGAAACAACGCAAGGCTAACGCTGTGAGTGGAGTAGAAAGACTTCAGATTGCTTGCTTACAAGAACGATACAGTATAATGGAGCATTTGAATACGGCAGTTTGTTCTTCTGAAACTACAACTGAAGTGCAAATGGAGGGCTAAGAAGGCTTATTGCAATTGGGACATACTTCAATGGAGTAAGATAGCGACATGGAACTTCGCTAATTGCTATTCCACACAAGCGAACATGCGGTGAATACCATCTACACCCATGTTTCGTAAGTAAAGGCTGAATACCATCGAACAGCCATAGAAACAATTTCATACTCTGAATATGAATAATTTCTTCGGAAATTTCTACAAAACGTCATGATGATTGTCTACTGGAACTTCAGGGAATTTTTCAAGAGAGGTCAGGGTAGTCCCGACTCACAATGAAGATTATTGCCGGAAGGATGTCTATTCGTATTCGAGGAGCAGAGCGATTCACGGAGAAGGAAGCAGTTCGATTCTCCGAAGGTGCTATTTCCTATTTCGAGGATGGAGCTCAGCTTTAACGTGGTGAAATGGATCCATCAGCAGTCTTCTTTGGGGAATTTTCCTCTGGAACGTCAATCGGCAGATAAGGTAGTCGTGAACGTTTATTGTATTTGAGTAACCTAGTTATGTTTGAGCAACCATTTTTCCCATATTTTTACCCTCATGTATTTTGCCTTATTTTCTTGTTGAGATTCTTATTCTCAGTACACCTTGTTGAATTTTGCATTTTTCGACGATTTATTAAGACATTGTTATGTCATGGGCATAGTTAACGATTTTGAATCAGTTGAGACTGATATTTAGATTTTCAGTAATTAATTAATTTGTTTTGTAGTCACGATTTGACTGTAAGTTAATGATTTTTATGGCAGATTTAAATTCAGACAGCGTGTCACTTTATTAAAGTAATTCAACCCCAGTTTAATTACTTTGAACAATTTTCTGTCATCATCAAGAAGGAAGAACATTTAAATGATTTTAGAGCGTTAAAATCTTACGTTATCGACGATCTTGGAAATACTAGTCGTTATTTGTATTGATTGCAACACAGACATTTATCGTCAGTTATGAATGAACATTGCATTATAGACAATTTTGTGAAAGAGTAATGTTAATAATGAATTATTGAATGCATTAAAGTCAAGTAATTTTGTTAGGAGTTTTTCTCAATTAGAGAATTATATAACGATGTTTGCATTCCCCAGTCTATTTGGATTCTATTCGACTACTTTGCATTTTAGTCGCACTTTATTTGAAGATAGTATTTTCATACTACAATTTCTTTTAAGATGCTAATCTTAAATTTTTGATAGACCAGATAGGCGTATATAAGCGTATTCACTATTAAATTTGTTTGTGATTGGCAAGTTTTGACTTCATTTCAGTTCATGAATGAAATCTACGAAGGTTAAATAGAAAAGCAGTTTTGAAACAATTTATGATTATAAAATTTTTAAGTGGAACTATGAATGTATAATCGCTAGTGCAGCGCGTGTTGAAAGTCGCTGAAATATAATGCCCTTGAATATGAAGGAAGTTCCCACAGGAAGTAATGTTAAAGAATTATTTGTGGAAGTTTTGTAAGTGATGTGAAAGTTTTAAATGCCATATAGATTAATATATGATGATTTTGGGCATATTTTTAATGCAGATTGTGCATTAACTTGTTAGCGAAGGATTTTCCGCTGGAATAAGATTGTTATAGTTCGTTGAAAATTAATCAAGTGATTTACTGTTATAATTAACACGAGTTTTGAAAGAATTTGAGACAAGATTATGAATGAAGGTTGCCGTCACAAATCATTATTAAAAACTTTATTAAAACAAATTGTGACATTAAAATGTATAACTAACCTTCATTGGTCGATTATATTAAACAGGATTATAAAATTACCAACCGAATGAACATGTGGCTAATGTATTTATTAAATTAATAATTTAAACAATTTAAATGTTAATATTGTAAATAATTGCTGTAAATATTTTTGAAATTAATATGAAACGAGAGTGATGTTAAAGGCGTGCTTATAATATTTTTATTGTCTTTGACAAATATTATAAACAATTTCTAATTGTTATAAATAATTTATGTGATTTTGTTATAAACATTTAAGAGCTAATTAAACATTTGGATTGAAGTTAACAAGTTTAAGAAAGTTATGTAATGATCCATTAGGATGTGATCAAAGTACTTGAAAGATTTGCGTAAATATAATGTGAGTTGTCTTGTAAGACATTTAAAAGCTTGAGAGTGCAGGCTGGATTCTTACGTAACATAGCGTGTGAGAAGGGAGTGCATTTGACCAGTATGCGTCAGGCTGGAAGTTAGCCCGCAGCTGTGTCAACATATGGTTTTCAGAGAGTGAGGTCGTACACTCCGGCCTTGCGACTATAAATATCATTCTCTTGTTTATTAAAAGGAAACACATGCTCTATATATGTCACACCCTGACGTCCTTTTCCAATCCAATAGTGTTATGAATGTTACATTATTTGGAGCTCTTGGGAGCTAAAATGTTTTATATATCATGTTGTATAATAATTTTGCAAGTCCTACTGGAGGACGTAGTCAGATTGACTTGGGCTACTGATAGCCACGTATATTTTGTTGTGTCAGGAAAAATCAGACCCTTTATTAGAAATAAAGCTTTTGTACAGTTCAAAGTTCTCGTCTTCGTTTCTGGTTCATTTTTAAATATCATGGCGGAGATTATTGTGTGAACAGACCTTAGTGATCCTGTTGTCAACTCAAACCCCGAGATAATTAAGAGGTAAGCAACGGTAAGTATGCACCCCCGTCTATTTTGGTGTGTTCCACAATGATTTCCTGTGAATTTCTGTGCTCTTATCTCGATAGTATCTGTCAGTGCCATTTTCATTGATGTAACTGTGCCGGTGCGATTGATAATTGGCAATCCGATTGAGGGGGCGGATATCTGACAGCCTACTATCCAGGTAAACGGGGACAGTACCAAATCGCTGTATTGCAAAACCATAATGGAATTTATACATGTGCAATTTTGAAAAATCTAAAATGAATTGGCCTAAATAGATAGGCTTATTCATGACCACTTTAGTTTTGGCAAGTTCAATAGTCAGTAGATCATGATCAATAATGTTTAAAGATTTGAAATTTGGTTTTGCAATATATTTTTGAGCTCCCCATTGTCCATGCCATGTATTGACCAACTTAATGCCCCTATACTGCCGTACATTTTCCAAACTCTTGCCATAGATACAATTATTCATTAGTTTAAAAAAGTTTATTTGAAATGGCTGAGTGGCACTTTGTCTGTGACTGGTATTTAAATCCATGTATGGTTTCAACCACGGTTTCTGACAAAAAGAAATACCTCTATGGATTTTTTTCAGGTTAAGCCCTGGGCTAAACATTCTACCAACATATCAATATGCAACACATAGTGATTTTTATCATACAAGTTACCCATCAATTTCTTATGATTGCCCTTACTCTCGGGCGGCACCATTTTCTCTATGCAAAAGGGGAAATCACCATGTCGCTGTCTGAGATGGGGGGGGGATAAGCTAAGTCAACGTCAAGAACATACCCTACGTCCTGTTGCTTGCTGGCGCTATGCACATTAAAATCTTTAATTTCATTCTCAGACAGCCAGACAAAGTTTCTGTACGGCAGTGGTCGACTCATAGCGTGACCGTATAAATTGTTTACGTCGAAATACATTAGGTAGGATTCTGGTTCTTCGGGACAATAATCAGGCATGTAATGATTATTTGCCTTGGCATGTCGCTGATTGAGAGATACGAATCCCCCACGAATCCCTTTTTCCATCATGAGTACCATATCGGGATCCGTCAGTAAATCAAGCTCAATGTGGGTAAATTTGAGGGCGGCGTCCCAACTTAACCCTGGACTGGTATAGTAGTGGGCGGGGTCAAGGCCATAAATCGTGTGACATAGCTGACGAAACGTTTCAAAAACGTCGGTCAACAACAACACGTCTAATTTTAAGTAGTGCATAGCATACTGGCCCATGGTTTCTATGCCAAACCCTCGCCAAACACGGTGTGCGTGGGCATAGTCTTCTTCACCGATGGTGCTTTGTGTTAACTGAGAAAATAATTTTTCTCTTGGCGGCAAAGTCGTTTCTTCAAGCACCTCGTAACTTTCCACATAATCATATGGAAAATGGCCTTTACGAACACACAATTTAAATTGATTTGTATCCGTAAAGTGGGAATGGGTATGTTTCAACTCATCTTCGCTTAAGCCTTTCACAAGACTATCCAGCGAACTAGACATAAACTTGAGTGAGTCGAGCAAGCGAATGCTCATGCTTCCTTTTCTCCATGAAAGTGAGGTAAAGCTCTCATGGTTCTTAGCCAAAATGCTGAATTTGCTCTTATCTACATGAGCAAATTGTTTTACAATAAAGTGAAGGTCATACCGGGAGAAATTGTGTAAGAAGACAGGGAGGAAGCGAGGTGTAGAGTACTTCAAATTGCATTCGTTATGGGCAGCACCTCTAAAATGCCCTGTCCTGTGGCAGTGGTCTCTTACTTTTTTTCTCCGCCTAAGATTGGCTTTTCACATATGTGGCAGGTGGTGGCTTGATCATATTCTCTTTGCTGTACGTCATTCATCTGAATTGGTACAGGGTTGTTCAAAATAGTTTCTACTTTGCCTGCTAAAGCCGCCATTTGATCAACAAACCACCGCGCACAATCCTGACCTTTATGACTTACATACTCACATTGTGAATTATCATAGTGACAGACAACATAATAGGCTACAGCAAAAGGCTCATGTTTCTGCACTGGATAGGTTGAGCTTGTATGGGGGCTTGGGTCACATCCCTGAATGGGAACAGTAAGGGCCTCAAAATCAGCGTAAACAGTAAATGGTACCATGTCTTGGTTATTAGTGGCCTTAAATTTTAAGACTGCGTCATTCCCTTCGGGCAAGACTAGCTTTACTGCCGTCTGCCCTTCACAGTCTTCTGTATGTCGTTTCAAAAGTTCATCAGTTCCAAAATACTGAAGGCAGCGCTCGCAAATGTGTTTTGCACACTTATCTTTAGACATTTGACTGCTCACCAATTTACTTAAATTCTTTATCCAACAATAATGGCTTTTATCCCCATCAGACAGGAAAAGCAGGTGAATGTGATGTTGCTTTACCTGTTTGGTGGCATAGAAGGGGCCCACAATATTGGATCCGTCGATGCCATACACCATGAAGGAGAAATTTGGATTATCTTTCTCAAATAAATGAGTTTTATCTAGAGCAGGGGTCTCCAAACTTTCCAGCCTTAGGGCCATACTGATTACTCCAGTAAGTTCCGAGGGCCAAAACCATATTATCATTGTTGCCGGTGGTAAAAAGTGAAATAGTCCACTGATGAAAAAAAAGTCCGAAAAAGTACGCAACGTTGAAAAAAGGCTGCAAATCGGACTAAAGTCCGCAAAACGGCAACACTGCATATTATTAATTTTCCTGTCATTATCTGTAATTTAAGACATCTTTGTAACAGTATTTTGATTTGAATTGTTGCTTTTGTGTGTGATTTAGTAGTATGGAAATAAAGCGAAAAATTGATAGTGAATGCAGAAAATTCAAAGATGAGTGGAACATTCAGTATTTCGTAATTGAGTCCAGTAACAAGGCGCTATGTTTGATTTGCAATGAAAGCATAGCCGTTCTCAAGGAATATAACATTAAACGTCATTATGAAACAAAACATTTTCAAAATTACTCATAATATACAGGAAGTTTGCGGACAGAAAAATTCGAAGCTATGAAGCGCGGATTGAAATCGCAGCAATCTTCGTTTACAAAACTCAAAACCGAACAAGAGGCTGCAACTCGTGCCAGCTTTCGTGTGGCTCTTGAAATTGCAAAACGTGGAAAACCAATCACCGATGGAGAAATGATCAAAAAATGCATAAATGCAGCAGCCGAAGAAATGTGCCCTGAAAAGGTAAATTTATTAAAAACTGTCAGTATGTCAGCAAACACTGTGGCTCGAAGGGTAGAAAACATCGCTGAAAATATATCCTCTCAACTGTTCGACAAAAATGGAGATGTTGAGTGGTTTTCTTTGGCCTTGGATGAGTCAACGGATGTGTCAGATACTGCTCAGGTGTTGATTTATATTCGAGGAGTAGATAAAAGCTATGAAGTGCATGAAGAACTTCTTGATATGTATAGTATTCATGGCACAACTACTGGTACAGATATTTTTAAAGGAGTTGAAATGGCCATTAATCAAAAGAACCTTCGATGGAAAAACTTGAAATGTATTACAACTGATGGAGGCAAAAACATGAGTGGGAAAGATAAAGGAGTGGTCGCTCTTGTGTCAAAGGCTGTAGAAAATGACGGTGGTTCAAAACCATTAGTCTTACATTGTATCATTCATCAACAGTCTTTGTGCGGAAAATGTTTGGATATGTCTGAAGTTCTGAAACCAGTCATATCAACTGTTAATTTTATGATATCTTTTGGGCTGAATCACCGACAATTCCGACAATTTATTGAAGAGATTGGAGAAAATGACTTACCTTATCATACTGCCGTACGTTGGCTTAGTTTTGGGAAAGTCCTTCAGCGCTTTTTTGAACTTCGAGCAGTGATCGAAATTTTTTTGAATGAAAAGCATCGCCCTCTTACTGAATTACAAAACAACGCATGGCTGTGGAAGTTAGCATTCTATGTTGATTTGACAAAACTTGTGAACGAACTGAATTTGAGATTGCAAGGAGAAAACCAGCATCTTCCTGATTTATACACTAATATCAAATCATTCCGGAAGAAATTGATACTGTTTCAATCACAACTACGAAGTAAATGTTTTTCACATTTTAAAACATGTGAAATATTCAGCTACACCACTGAGACTGAGTTTCCTATCGATTTTGCAATCGAAACTTTGAGTGTTTGAAAATAAATTTTGATACTCGTTTCTCGGACTTCGATGCCTTTGCGAATCAAATTAAGATTTTTTAGGATCCTTTTGATACTGACATTGAAACCCTAGCCCCGGAACTTCAAATGGAAATGATTGAACTACAGTGCAGTGATATAATTAAGAACAAATATCAAAACTCATCTTTGTTGGAATTTTATGAGAGTCTTCCACTGACACAATTTGATAATTTGCATAAATTTTCTCGTGGGCTGTTTTCTGTTTTTGGTACTACTTATTTGTGTGAGAAGACCTTCTCCAAAATGAAGTACACAAAAAATGTTTACAGATCTAAATTAACTGATGAGCATCTTAAATCTCTTTTAATAATTGGTACAAGTAAAATTAGTCCACAACTACAAACTATTGTCAGTGGAAAATCTCAATTACATAAAGCTCATTAGTATTTCATATGTCTGCATGTTATACATGTCTTTACTCATTACAATTCTGTGTTTCTTTATCCAACTTATCACAAAAACAATAACAATAAGCCTACAACAATGTTATGAGTAGATAGCCCATGACCATATCAATGTAGATGTCATATTAATAATTATTCAACATAAAATTAGAATACTTCAGTAAACTAAATTTAATTTGCTATAAAAAAATATGTTCTCTAAAAGGAGTTTTCAAGTATGCTAGCTCTCCGCGGGCCGGACAAAATCTGTCCGCGGGCCGGATGTGGCCCTCGGGCCGTAGTTTGGAGACCCCTGATCTAGAGGCATGGGAAATGAAACATGCTCGAGATTGAGAGTTTGTTTCATGTGGTTAAACACATCTTTGTACTGCCCTGGTCTATGAGCAACATGATTGTCTTCTTCACAGGGTTGCAGACAGCTAACTATACTCCACAAAAAGCAGTAATCGTCTTTGTTGCGTATGTTGATCACTGCCTTTCTCGAAGCGATAAAGCTCGGTGTGGCAATATAGCTACTTCCTGCATTCAATGGATTGTATTTACAAATATTGATTTGCAAATAGGCAATGCTATCGAGGGCCAAGCCACTGGGACCCTGTTGCAACTTATCAAATTTAGAGATAAGCGCTTGAATAGCTTTCTCCTGATACCACGTTTCCAAATTATCGGCTATCAGTACTTTCTCCATTTTTGTACAAAGGTTGAAGGTGTGTTTCTCTTCAACATTATTTTTATCAACGTAAATGCACATAGTAATTCGAAGTTTATTTTTAAAGCCTGATGCAATCTTAAGCCTTGTTCACATTCACTCAAAAAAATGGGAAAACATAATTCCACAAAATCTTTAGGCGACAGACAGTGATTCGCATTGTAAATTCGGCCAGAGCATACTCGCGTTTTGAAACATTTGGCCAAAGGCTGCCACACTAACACTTCACTCTCTGATATAGACATGAGTATAAAATGGACAAATAAACGTGCAACCCTTACCTTAAAATAGGTTAATCCAAAATCTGCAATTCCAAACGACCACACTTATCACTTTCACTAACTGGCACACAATCACGCTCACAGGTATACAATGGTTGTAGCAATTGGCCCCAGCAGGAAATGATCACCAACAAGGTTGCTGTAGTTTTAGTATCACCGACAAGGTTTATCTTGTTTTTGTTTCCAATGATTTATCTGAAAAAACAAACCAATACAATCCGTTATTAGTCATGGTTATATACATTAAACATGTGCATTCATTCATCCATTCATTCATTCATTCATTCATTCATTCGAGTTGCTAAAAACAAAAGGTTTCAAGTGTGCACACATATATAAGACACTCATTCAAAAAGTAACAAAGTCATTAACAAAGAAAAGAATTAATCTATATTCATAGCTCAACTTTTTTTTAAATATCGAAAGCGTTAAGGTAGTTAAAACCTATTCACTCCATACATATCTTCATTCTGAAACAATAATAAATACACGCCATAAGTTTATACATTTCCGTGAAATAAATGGCATACATTTAACAACAACAACAACAACAACAAAAGTAATGGAACAACATGTACTCACCATATAATGAATTATAATGCTTTCAGCAAATGTGCTCTTTGCCGCCACTGTCACTGTCACTGTCACTGTCTCTCTCTGTCAGCTTTCCCAGACTTAATGACGTTTTTTTAAAATCTGGAACAAACGAAATCCCCAAAAAATACCATCAGTCACTAACTTACTTTTCACGCATACACAAAATAACAATAAAACCAATCATGTCATAATTAACAATAATGAACCTACCTTAGTACAAGTATGGGCGCGGTTCACGTAATATTTTACAAAGAGCATAAGGCACTTGCATCCGTCACCTTCAAAGATGATCACAAGAATGATGAGTCTCTCTTACCCTCAGACCATATATGTCTCCTCAACAAGATGCAAAGTTAACACATTACTTTTTTTTGTTCCTACGAGTAGGATGTCATGGAGCGCACAAGTCAGACCGATCCTCACAAGCTTTGCAATCTCTGCATGAGTGTGCGTGGGAATGCAATGATCAGCTTTTTGACAGAGCTGTATGTCCTTCATCGCGATATTGAGTTACACGTCTGGGTCAGATAACAGCCACCTGCATGCGAACAACAGGCTGTTATCTCTCTCTGCTGCGAGGCACGTACGATGATAAGACCTGTGTCTGTCTGGCTCGCCGTGGGTCAGCTTCAATGCTTTCAATTCTCATTTCATTAAGCAAGTTCTCTCTCTCTCTGCATGTGAGCCCTGACCAGCCAAGACAAATAATAATAATAATGCATAAGAGTTTTACCAACATTATAGCGCATAACATAACGTGACTTCAAATCTGGTTTCTTACTTTTTCCCCAGTTTTCCTCAACGATCTCGAAAAAAATGACGGAAACCATGATTTGAGCTTTTTCATACCTACATTCCCGTAAACAGAACAACGACACAAATACATCGACATGCCCATCATAAAAATCGCCTCATTCGTTTTCCAAATAACGCGAAAATGAACAAAAAAAACACTTTTTCCATAAGAAAACCATGTTTCCAGCTTTTTACCTTTTTCATATCTATATCCCCGTAAAGAGGACAATGAGACGAAATAAATACTATCACACACGTCATTCTCACATTTTCGGTTTTCACAATATGAGGAAAAATCACAAAAACCCATTTTTGATTAAAAAAAAAACATGTTTCCAGCTTTTTACCTATTCCATACCTACATCTCCGTAAAGAGGACAATGAGACGAAAACATACTATCACACACGTCATCCTCACGTTTTCAGTTTTCGCAATATCAGGGAAAATCACAAAAACCCATTTTTACATCAAAACCGTGTTTCCAGCTTTTTACGTTTTCCGTACGTACATCTCCGTAAAGAGCACAACGAGACGAAAACATACTATCACGCACGTCATCATCACGTTTTCCGTTTTCCAAAAATCGGCAAAAATGTGAAAAACGCATTTTTAGACCCAAAACCCTAAGTTCACCTTTTCGACACCTACATTCCCGTAAAGAGCACGACGAGACGAAGAAAACGAATCCAAGCACGCCCTCCTAGCATGGCCCGTTTTCCAAAAATCGGCAAAAATGTGAAAAACGCATTTTTATACCCAAAACCCTAAGTTCACCTTTTCGACACCTACATTCCCGTAAAGAGCACGACGAGACGAAAAAAACTATTCCAAGCACGCCCTCCTAGCATGGCCCGTTTTCCAAAAATCGGCAAAAATGTGAAAAACGCATTTTTAGACCCAAAACCCTAAATTCACCTTTTCGACACCTACATTCCCGTAAAGAGCACGACGAGACGAAAAAAACGAATCCAAGCACGCCCTCCTAGCATGGCTCCTTCCATTCCAAGGTCGCAGGGGCTCACAACTTCCTAAGTGTAGCAGCTCCCGTGTCATCCCACTACTGACATGTCATGCATAACAAGGATAAGCACGGCCATCTTCTAACAAAACCAACAGAGATCCTTCAACGACGGCATGAACACTTCAATACTATCTGTAATGAGGAGTTTCCACACCCACCGATTCCATTAGCCGAACCTGTACAAGGTGCAGTTCCACCTATCACACCTGCCGAGGTTAATACTGCGATCCACGCTATGAAGAATGGCAAGGCAACAGGTCCTGATCATATTCCTGCAGAGCTATGGAAGCAGTTGGGTCATGCCTCAGCAGAGTTCCTAGCAGAGTTCTTTAACAAACGCCTTGTGAGCCACCTTATCCCGTCAGCTTGGCAAACTAGCGTCACAGTACCAATATGGAAAGGCAAGGGCGATGTAACTATCTTTGCCAATTATCGTCCTATTCGTCTCCTATGGCACATAATGAAGATTCTAGAACGTGTAATTGACACTCGCTTGCGTAGCATTGTTACCATCTCGCCTAACCAGTGTGGATTCATGAAAGGTCGCGGAACAACTGGTGCTATCCATGCAATGCAGCTTCTGATAGAAAAGTATATGGAGAAAAGAAGGACAATTCACATGGCTTTTCTGGATCTGGAGAAACCATTCGACCGGGTTCCCCATCAGCTTATATGGTATTCTCTTCGATCTCATGGCGTACCAGAAGCTTATGTGCGTTGGGCCCAACTCCTCTACAATAATACAACTAGCTCTGTACGCAGTGCTGCTGGCCTCACCAAACAGTTCGATATTCGAGTTGGGGTTCACCAGGGATCTGCACTATCTCCACTCTTGTTTCTCCTATGCATGGATACAGTGACTGCCGATTAGCAGAGGCAACCACCATGGACATTGCTGTACGCCGATTATGTCATGCTTGCAAGCGAGACCCGTAATGATCTAGAGCACTTGGTCAACCTCTGGAATGCGAGGCTCTGTGAATTTGGACTACGGCTCAACCTCACTAAGACTGAATACCTTGAATGTGGTTCACAAACAGATGGGACCATCATAGTAGATGGCACCCCACTACCAAAGGCTTCACATCTCCGATACCTTGGCTCCGCTGTGAGACCTGATGGTGACACAGTCTCGGATGCCCGTGCAAGAGTGAATGCTGCATGGATGAAGTGGCGCCAGGTCACAGGCGTTCTCTGTGACCGCAAGATCCCTTTGAGCTTCAAAACTAAGATCTATCAATCAGTCGTCCGCCATGTTGCTTTGTATGGAGCTGATGGCTGGCCTAATACAAAGAAACATGAACAAGCTTTGCACTCAATGGAGATGCGGATGCTACAATGGTCTTTGGGAATTACACGGCTGGATCATATTAAGAACGAAGATGTCCGCAATACTCTTGGAATTGCCCCTATTCCAGCCAAAATGAGGGAGACTCGGTTGCGTTGGTACGGGCATGTAGCCCAAGCAAATACAGAGTCCATTGTAAGCAAGTCACTTGCTCTCGAGCCTGATGGACAAAGACCTCCAGGACGACCAAAACGGCGTTGGATGGATACCCTACACGACGATATGCGGATCGTAGGTCTTCGTCCTATAGATGCAGCAAACCGCAACAAATGGAGAGCGAGGTGCAGAGTGACGGACCCCAAAAAATAATTGGGAACAACGCCAGGAAGAAGAAACAAGCAAGTAATAGCTGGTTAACTAAAGGTGTCCAACATCCCAAACCAGAAGGATTTATGATAACCATTCAGGACCGTGTCATAGAAGCCGTAAATTCCGAAGGTTCATCATAAAAGGCACAACATCAACAGATTCATGCCGAAAGTGCCGAAACAAAACAGAAATCATAGATCACATACTAACAGCATGCCCAGACCTTGCGCGCAAAGGGATTATGTATACCGACATGACAATGTAGAATGTACTTATGACCATCTAACAAGAACTATGCAAGCAGTGCCAACTATCAATACATCCAGAGCCATACTTCAGACTTCAACGTCATAGTAGAAAATGACACATTTAAAATACATTGGAATTCCTCTGGCATCACCAACAAGACAATAGCTGCCAATAAACCGGACCTCATTGTCACAGACAAAGTGCACAAGAACACATGGCTCATAGACATTGCAGTACCAAACTCCCACAACATCAGAACTTAGACCAATGAAAAATACAGCAAATATGTGGACTTGGCAAAAGAAATCCAACGGCTTTGGTGGAAACATGACCTCGCTGTTCAGCCATCAAAATAACCATCATGATCATCTTCCTTTCTTTCTGTCTTTCTAGCGGCTTCGGTGGCGTAGTTGGTGAACTGCTGCGCCCAAGATAGCGGGGTCAAAACCAGCTGAAGTCGTCGGATTTTTAAGAGCGTTAAAATCCTTCAGTATACCTTCCTTCGGAGGGGAAGAATAGCCGGTGGTCCCATGTCATAGATTTACGGCATGTAAAAGATCCTTCCACTAACTAAACTTGTGTGAAACTAAATTTCTAGGTTAGATTTCGTTGTAACGCTCTATCAAAGTTCCAACGTTCACTACTAGGTGTCAGTGACATTTGGTAGCGAAAGTTGAAACTACTTGAAATTGAACGAAACTTGTAGCTCACCCCATGGGTGTCCCCTTCAAGCAGCTACAACCTCTGGCGAGCCGAGCATGTTCTCGGACACTCCCGGCATAAAAGCCATACGCTAAATAAATAAAAAATCTTTCTTTCTTGCTTTCTTTCTTTCTTACTAGCTTTCTTTTTTTCCTTCCTTCTGCCAATTTCTGCGATTTCATGGTATGTATTACATCGACAGGTCCAAAGTTTGGATTCCCACCTCAGAAATCCTTCAAGTGGTTTTCCATGGTTTCTCTCTTGCTCTCCAGGCGATTGCTGAGATACTTCCTAAGTTAAGGCCAAGTAGTCTCCTTCTAAATCCTAGCCTAACTTACAAATACATGCAGTAGACTACACAAGTACAGTAATGAAAATAACACAGGTTATCAGACATATTTCACACTCGCCCAGCTAAGATTCGCAGTGAATCATAATAGTAACACTATCAAGGCGAATTATACAAAGGTATAATCAAAAATCACAATTAAATAAATTGGGCATTTCAACATTTAAACTTCAACCCTACTGATCAGAATCTGATGATGACCACGGGACGGTCGAAACGCGTAAACCAAAATTATTTCCCCCTTATTTATCATAGAATAATATTAATTAACCCGGCCGAAGTCGTCAGATTTTT
The DNA here is from genome assembly GCA_946902985.2 of Meconema thalassinum. Taxonomy (NCBI): domain Eukaryota; kingdom Metazoa; phylum Arthropoda; class Insecta; order Orthoptera; family Tettigoniidae; genus Meconema; species Meconema thalassinum. Next base: position 91,204,054 of record OX336399.1, read on the forward strand.
TAGAGCGTTAAAAATCCCTCAGTATGCCTTCCTTCGGAGGGAAAGCAAATCCGGTGGTCCAATGTCATAGATTTATGGCATGAAAAAGATCTAAACGTTTAAATTATACGCCAAATCTATACATAAACAAATATATATTGTTCAAATGTCCAAATCGTTTAGAAGAAAAACCGGGATTCTTGAAATTGAATTATAGTATCAGAAGTTCCTCTTTAAATTTGCCAAACAGTGTTAGGTTATGTATTTGCCGCTTGAATGCAACCGTCGTGTTGAAAATTCTCCCGTAGTACCGTATGTAATGCATACATTAAGTATTTATCACATCAATGAAGTATAGGTGGAATGTCATAATGACTGATACCATAATTCCATTTCAAGAATCCCGGTTTTTCTTCTAAACATTTTGGACATTTTTTAGAATTGCCACATATCCATATTGGGCATTTCAACTCAACTTCTTGTACGAATTTCCGAATTTCTCCATCCCATACAACGAGGTTATTTCATGTCATGGCAATACTGGTTGGCACCTTTTCATAATCGTTAATAATCTCCGTATTCAAGAGGATTCAACTTTTTTAACTCAAGCGCCGAACTGAATTATTTTATTGATTTCCTAATTATTTTGTGAATATTTTGATAATTTTTTAAGCTTAACATTTTCACACTCACCGTTAATAATTCTTATTTTCTAACTACTTTTTTAAAATTATTGTTAAAAGACCAATCTTATATATATTTAATTAATACTACATTTGTAAGGATGTCCATTTTTATTACTATCTTTTATTTATTACAATTATTATCATTAATTTTTCATTTTAATTTAGATTTAAGACACATATGCCATTTTAGTTTTCAATTCTTAATTGATTTTCTTTTTAGGCTGAGGATGGCCCCATTATGGGTCGAAACATGTACTAATATATAAAATATATATTTGTTTATGTATTGATTTGGTGTATAATTTAAACGTTTGATTCTAACATCAATACGGATATTTAAAACATTTGTTTTCAATGGCAAATGTGTTTGCATTCTATGAGAAAGAACGTTTCACTAACTACACTTGTGTGAAGCCAAAATTTGTAGGTTAGAATTGATAACGCACTATTAGAACCAACGTTCGTCGCCAGGTACTGACTGCAATGCCATCTAGTAGCCAAATCTGCAAGCTATGTGTCGTGATGGTAGCATTTGGTAGCAAAAGTAAGAACTACTTGAAATTATCGTCTGCAGTCCTTACTTGATTTATAACAGATAACACACACTAATACAGTCATCACAATTAACACCGGTTATCAGACAGTTTTCACACTCACCCAAAGTACACGGGGCTACATTACCGCGTTGTCGCAGCCCCTAAACTAAGGAACCAACCAATAATATTAATACAAGTAATTTTTCTCAGGATGAGTGCTTTTATATCCAAATATAACCCCGGCCAATCATATCGGGCAAAAATCTTGTTGAATGTCTGAAATGTATAAATTGACATGTTGTACAGGCAACACTGAAAAATTGCTTCAAAACTTCACACACCCCGAAATACACGGGGCTAAAACGAATTATCAACAGCACCAAAAACAAGAACGGGAACCAATCTTCGTATTTCCTTCAAATCTTCGCACGATCTTCAGATGCATGGAGCGATGTGTGGTATGTTGTGTAGTAATATTGCCAAGAGCTTGGGGGACGATCAGCGTGAATGAACAGCCTGTTAGATGACAAGCAGAGGCTTTGATGTGGTATGCTGAAGACCACCAAGTGGGTCGCAGCATTCAATGTGTCTTGCAGCTACTCTCAAGATTGGCATTTCCGAATACTTGCGCTAACTTGTGGCATTAGCCGTAGTTCTTCAAATGTTAGCTGATGGTATTCAAGCTATTTCCTGGCCTGCACCCTTGTTAAAGTTTGGAACTCTGTAACTTTACATGTAAAGCGGCTTCGGTGACGTAGTTGGTAGCATGCGGAGCTTCTATGCCCAAGGTCGCGGGTTCAAACCCGGCCGAATTCGTCGTATTTTAAGAGCACTAAAAATCCCTCAGTATGCCTTCCTTCGGAGGGGAAGTAAAGCCGGCGGTCCCATGTCATAGATTTATGCCATGTAAAAGAACCTTCCACTAATTACACCTCTGTGAAGCTAAATTGTAGGTTAGATTTGACTAACGCTCTCAGGTTCCAACGTTTGTCGCCAGGAGCCGACTGCGGTGGCATCTAGTAACCATGTTCAGAACTAGTTGTCGTTGACGGTGGCATTTGGTAGGAAATGTAGGAACTACTTGAAAATTGAATGTCTGCAGTTCTTAACTGAATAAGGAAATATAACGCACACTAATACACCCATCACAATTAACACCGGTTATCAGACAGATTCTACACACACCCTAAGTACACGGGGCTACATGGCCGCGTTGTCGCAGCCCCTAAACTGAGGAACCAACCAACCAACCAACCAACCAACTTTACATGGAAATACTATGTTTCTTGACATGTTAAAGAGTTAGTTATTGTGGTTTACAAGGTGGTGCATCGAGATCATCTTCATAGATACAATTTTACAAATTTAGATGGATTTAACATTTTTAGTTGGACACCTAAGATGTCGTTGTTGTTGTTGTTGTTTGAGACTTCAGTCTTTTGACTGGTTAGAAGCAACTCTCCATTCCTCCCTGTCCTGAACTAATTGGTTCATCTCTACATAGCTATCACACCTTAGAACCGAGGAGATCTGTTTAACATAGTCCAACCTTGGTATACCACTACAGTTCTTATCCTCAACCCTTCCTTGCATAATTAGTTGTTGTTGATTAATTTAAGGGCTTCGTGATGTCGTGGTCATGTAGCCCCGTGTACCTGGGTGTGTGGAATTTGTCTGATAATGCGTGTTATTGTGATGGTTGTATTAGTGTGTCTAATAGTCATTCAGATGAGGTTTGGGAAGGAGTCGGCCGTGGCCTTAAGTTACGAACTGTCTCTGCATTCACCTGGAGTAAAAGTGGGAAACCGCGGTGAACCACCTCCGAGATGACTCAGGTGTGAATCGTACCCGCCTCTTCTCTCTTATGCCTCACGAGGCTGAGTATACCCCGTTACAACCCTCAGAACAGCATTAAATTTCTTGGCAGAGCCGGGAATCGAACCCGGGTCTCCATAATGAAGTTTATTTAGTTATTGGAGTTTTAAGGGACGAAATAGCGAAGTCATCTAATCCTCATAATTACAGGGGTGTGCAAATTATTAGACTCGATGGCAGTTTTACCAACATTTACTTTGTACATATTTGTGACTTAATTCAGTAGAAATGATTTTCAAGACGCTGACATTATTTCAAATGTTTAATCAATAATCTTAGTAACATTTTTTTATGAATCTGACTGGAAACTATTTTTTACAATTTTTGTTAAAAGATGAGCCAACAAGTTTTCTTTTGATTACTTTATTCTAGTTTTCGTGTGAATTTAGACCAGAGAGATTCGAAGTCTTCTATTACTGATTGTCCATTCTTGAACTATTCAAAGATTCCTTGACAATGGATTGAAATCACCTGATGTAGAGGATACATCCCAAAGTCAATGAAAAAAGAAAATTAAAACAGCTCAGGTGCCTCTCAGAATCTCAAATTTCGAAACTTTCCAGATGCAATTCCTTATGAGAAACGTTGTAAGTCCACGGGGGAGAAAACATTACTAAATGGGGTAGTTAAAATTAAGTAAAGCGATTTTGAATAAAAATTTGTAACTAATTTAAATTCTTCATTTTAATCTAATAATTTGCACACATCTGTAAGTTTGTTAAATATGAAAAAGCATAAATACAAAGCAAAACATTATTATTAATAATAATAATAATGCACAGCCAAGAACTTACGTCCGTACAACTTCATGACAATCCAAGGACTTCCCCATCACAGCCGGTGTCCATCAAGGTTCTGCAGTATCACCGCTTCTTTTCATTCTAGTTATGGACACCGTGACAGTTGACCTGCACCGGCCATTACCGTGGACCCTACTTTATGCTGATGACGTGATGCTGGCAGCAGAAAACAAGCTTGATCTGCAAAGCCAAACTCAAGAATGGTGTGACCGGTTGGTGCAATCTGGTTTGCGCCTTAACTTGAAGAAAACTGAGTTCATGACATCAGATAGACATGAAATGGGAACCATCACAGTCAATGGTGAAGATCTGACGCTTGTGAGTAAATTTAAGTACCTCTGTTCCACAATCACTGTTGACGGCCGACTCACCGAAGAACTCAGGTAGCCTGGATGAAGTGGTGAACAACAACCGGAGTCACTTGCGACCGCAGGATGAAAGATCATTTCAAATCAAAAATCTATCGTACTGTCATCCGGCCAGTCGCCTTGTATGGTTGTGAGTGCTGGCCGACTACAGTCGAGACAGAACGCCGCCTAAGTGTAATGGAAACGAAGATGCTGAGATGGACAGCGGGCCTCACTAAGTTAGAACACGTTTCCAATGACAGCATCAGAAAACTGTTTGGAGTTGCACCGATCCAAGACAAGATGCGCGAGAGCCGACTTCGTTGGTGTGGGCATGTTTTACGGGCCGATGATGACTCTATTGCCAAGAAGGGATACACACTTGAAGTCGTCGGCAGAAGACCTAAAGGACGACCTGAACAACGTTGGGCTGATAAGCTTCATAAAGACCTCCAAAGCGTGAACATCCATCCCGATGCAGCCCGAGACAGAGCGAAATGGAGACAACGGACCCATGTAGCGGACACCGCAGGCGCACGGAACAAGCGCTGAAAGAAAATAATAATAATAATAATAATAATAATAATAATAATAATCAATAATCTTATGTATTGTTACGTGCCACCCCTCTAGTGGCACTTTTTGTTAACTGGATTACGGTGGGTTGAAGCACAACACAGATTGTTCCTTTAAATGAAATAATTAACTTTATTTCGGCCAGAAAGATACAGCACTCTTCAGTAAATACAAGCAATTATTACCTTACTCCAGTTTCCTCACGTCTCTTCCTTATGGAGCGCTCTTGCCTCCTTTCACTTGTCAACAGACCACAGTTAATCCTCTCGCTAATGAGTCCGGTCCCGTACGCTAGCTGGAAATAGTTGCACTAAGTCTGTCACTGTACTACACACTGTTTCACAATACACCACAATGACCTCTCTCGCACTAGGTAAGCACACTCGCTCAAAACACAGGCAGTCCCCTGTAAGCTCCTCACTCCCTTCGCTGTCAAGAGAATCGGCTACACTAGGGGTTTCGCAAGTTTCCACACTTCTGTCGCTCAGGATAAGCGCTCGCACTCGCTCGTAAAACACAACCACAACCACTGCTTGACAGGTCGCTCTTATATAGCAGTCCGGTGACTCAATAAATGCTTCTAGATCCATCCAGGGTTCACGGCTCCTCGAGGTTTCCATCGCTGGTTCAGTCACGAATATTCTGGACCATCCCTTTGTCCTAGTAGCCCTGTTGCATAAGGCGCACGCAATACACGAGGCAGGGCACAGCCCAGCCCTGGGGCAGTTGTGACTCATGCGGCGAGCGATGACACAAACTCACAGCCGTAACAATATTAAAATAGTCAGGTAGGAATTTGTCATGTTAGAACTTGTTGCTACTATTCCTGTAAACTAATATGCGGAAATGAACTGCACGTTCTCTGTTGTGATGATTAAAAGCTATTTCTTATGTTGTAGTTCCAGCATCATTGTTTCCAACCCCTTGAAATGCAACAGTGACCTTTTGATGTGAACTCAATAACCACTTGTCTGCCTGAGGCAAGGAATAAGAGATTTCAATGTGCCTTGAAACTACCCTTGAATAGTAGTAGAAACTTGTTACGATACAGTAGTTCTTCAGCAGTTTGCTCATGGTATTCAAGTTGTCTGAACAGTTTGAAACTCGCCAACTTTAGTTAAGTTAAGTTTCTGGACATGCACTTACATTATTCACAGAATATCCTGCAAGTCTGTACTTACGCAATGTATAATTATATACTCGGTAAGTTACACCGCTTGAATACGGAGCTACAGGTAATGACTAAATTCTCACAATCATCCTCTGTTTGTTTATCATATATCCCTTTCATATCCCATATTCCCTTTTCACTATAAATATATACATAAATCTTCATTCATTCCATTCCTGACCCGGTCGGAGACTGGAAGCAGGCTGTGGATTTTCTTTTCAAGTACATAAATACAGGGTCATCGAAAAATAACGCCAACATTTCAAAAAATTATAGCACCAAAACCCTTTATGTTAAACGTGCAATTCTTTCACTGAACGCCAGCTGGTTAAAGTAAGTTTTGTTTTGGAGGGGACGTGACCTTGCTATGCGCATACTAGATGCGCAGTAGCCAAGGCAGGCCGGGGGCGCGTGCACCAATGACTGCACCGCCCCACAAACTGCACCTGATTACAAAGCTGTAATTCGATGGTTTAATCAGTTTAAGGAAACAGGGACTGTAGAGAAATAATCTAGGCCAGACCGACCACCAACATCAGCATTGAACGCACGCTTTCCCAATGGCCGGATTGGTACGTGAAATCATTTCAGGAGTAACTGTCAAGATGGCGGCAGAAATTCGCTCCCGCAGGTGCTCCAAATCCTGAATTTTTTCTTCATACACAATGTTTTTAATGTACCCCCAGAAAAAAAATCCAAGGGGGTGAGGTCGGGACTTCATTGACGCGCGCGCCCCCGGCTGACCTTGGCTACTGCGCATCTAGTGTGCGCATAGCAAGGTCACGTCCCCTCCAAAACAAAACTTACTTTAACCAGCTGGCGATCAGTGAAAGAATTACACGTTTAACATAAAGGGTTTCGGTGATATAATTTTTTGAAATGTTGGCATTATATTTCGATGACCTTGTACATAAGGACATAAACACATAGATAAAATATAAATGAATGAACTCCCCAGGGGCTCACATCTAGTGAGACGTGGGTTGGCGACCACGGGACCCCAGCTGAGTCCGGCATTGCTTCCACTTACTTGGCCGGGCTCCTCTGCGTCTTCTTTCCTGTCGACCTCTCTTGGTCAACTCTTGTTCTCTTCCGACGCCGACGGTATTAGGGTATCCGAGGCCTAGGGAGTCTTTTCCTTTCCCGCCTTAATTGGCCCTTGTCTCATCTTTCCTGACACCCCCCTTCTGTGAGGGGTCAGCCTTCTGCACAAGGCCCTCTAGGAGGCTGGGTGTGTTAGCGCCACTACTTCTGGTGCACCCTGGATAGTGCTACACCCTTAAGGGCTCACGACTGGTGAGTTTGAGAGTTGGCGACCCCGAGGGATTCCTGAGCTGGGTCCGTTATGCCCCCTTTTAGGTAGATTTCATTAGAAAGCTAACTATTGCAATGGGTACCATGTTTCGACTTCCGGAAAATTTCGACATATCTTCACGTTTCACATCCCCTAGACCCCAAAACCACCGTCAGTTAAAAAGTTTATATATAATTTATGTATATATGTATATATATATATATATATATATATATATATATCACTTTCTTTACAAGGATGAAGCCATATTAGCGCTAGAGAAACTACATGAAATCTCCAGTAAAACGGGACTTGATATTTCCTATGAAAAAACACAGTATATGGATACCAAATCAACAGGAAACATCACCTTGCGAACGCAATATGGAAAAATCTCGCAGGTCACTCACTTCAAATATTTAGGAGAAGCCATCCAACCCACAGGATTGAACACAATTTCTAATGCAGATAGAATAGTAAAATTGCAGAAGGCGTACAAGCTGACATGGAATCATTATAACAAAAGAGCAGTATCTCGCAATGCAAAATTGCGCCATTATAACACAGTTGTCTTGCCTGAAGCCTTGTACGCGGCAGAAACAACCGTCATTAGAGGAATGACAAGAATTCATGATATTGAGAAACAGGAACGAAAAATTCTTAGGAAAATCCATGGCGCTGTTTTCCGTAATGGAATTTGGGTCAGGAGACCAACAAAGGAACTTTATGAAAATACAGACACCATTGTAGATAAATTTAGGAAGAGACGTCTGCAGTTCTATGGACACATATATAGGATGGATGAGAACAGACTCACTAAGAAGATTTTCAATATCGTGAATGCAAGTAAATTAAAGACCAGTTGGATTAAAGAAGTACATGAAGACATGGAATTACTTAAAATCTCTGAAGACGACATTAAGAACAGAGAACAATTTAGAAATAAAATCAGAAACACGAAAATTGTACAAGTTTCAAGGAAAGATACATCAGGGAAAAAATGGACAGAGGAAAGGAAGAAAAAGCACAGTGAACTAATGAAGAGGTTTTGGGAAGAAAAGAAGAGAGGAATAGGAAGTGAAGCTGTGATTGGCTCAAGTTCTCACGCTCTCCTGAAGGGGAATAATCGGAAATAATAAATAATAATAATATCACTTTCTTGTGGACACGATAACTACCGCAATTTTGCACCAATCAATTTTTTACATAATATGTATCCCTATAAAATCTCGGTCGAGTTCGTTAATGGGCACAATCGGTCGACGGGGGTGTAAAAGGGGGGTCTTTTTTTTTCGAAAAAGTGAAATATTGCTATAACTCTCTTAATATTTGAAATATCGAATCCATTCAAAGTTCATACTATGTCTTGAATAAGGCCCAAAAATTTATGTTTGAAGAATTTTTTGATAGCTCCAACCATTGACCAAAGGGGTGGGAAAAAGTGGGTTTTTCGGGAAACATTAATCATATCTCTCTTAATAGGCACAATTTCAAAACCGTACAAAATGGACAATATTCCCCTAATAATTACCTAAAACTTTTGTCTGAAAGAATATTTGATAAGATCCACCATTACGCCAAGGGATGAGAAAAATGATTTCGGAATTATAAGAAAATGCCAAGAGCTATCAGAGGTTGCCATGACAACACTACTAAATTGATGAGGGATGAGCCATCAGACGTTGCCATGACAACGCACTTGCACGCGATCACACTCAGCTTTCCATCTGACTAAGTGAGAAGCGGCCTCGGTGACGTAACTGGTAGTATGCTGAACTTGTATGCCCGAAGTCGCGGGTTCAAAGCCGGCCGAAGTCGTCGGATTTTCTAAGAGCGCTAAAAATCCCTCAGCATGCTTTCCTTTGGAGGGGAAGATCCAGCGTTCGTTGCGAGTTGCTGGTTGCGGTGGCATCTCGTAGCCAAATTCAGAGCTAGGTGTCGTTGACGGTAGTATATGGTAGCAACATTAGGAAATACTGCTTGAGATTGACCGTCTGCAGTCCTTACCTGAATTACAGACTAATACAGCCATCACAATTCACACAGTTATCAGACAGATTCTACACTCACCCAAAGTACACGGGGTTACATGACGGCGTTGTCGCAGTCCCTAAACTGAGGAACCAACCAAAATCTCTGCGGGAGATATAATTTTGCGTGAAGAAGTAATAGACCGTTACATAGTTACACATCAGTGTCGAAACCTTGCATAAGGACAGTGTGACCACAAGTATTAAAATGTACCCCAAATGACAAGAAGGTTACCGTCCCCATAAGACAATACAATGTTTAAAATATGCATAAAATAACGAAAAACAAAGTTAATTAAGCTCCAATTATAAAATACTTTCTCGCAATAAATGAGGTCTGATCCTTCTACGAAAACGTGCATATTCTGCCTATTTTCGCCTATCCCCAAGTTTTCCCGATGAAATCTACCTCCGCCTTCCGGCGTGCCGAGATGACTTTTTCTTCTGGCCTTGTGGCGGGCCCTCTCCTTTTTCCCTTTCCTACCTGCCGTTTATGGCTCTCCTTCCTTCCAAGTCCCTCAATCCTCATTCTCCGAGGGTTGAGGGCATTTCTTTTCTTCCCACTTGCTTAGAATGAAACCCGCACTATTGACGAACCGGATCTTTGCCTATTTTAAAAATAAGGAAGACCAAGCCATTGTTGTTCGAAGAGGTAGAAAGTGACCTACAGGAGTTAGAAATAACCTGAGAAGATATTCAAGAACGCAATCGCCTCAGGAAGAAACTAAACGACCACCAGGGTTTTCAAGACAAACCCAAGTTGAAGACGGGAGAGATGTGGACGGAAGAAAGAAATGGCAACGTATGAAGGAGCACTGGGCAAAGATCAAAGACCAGAGAAGACAGTTGAAATGACGTGGTCTTTAGGAGGCTAATAAGATTAAAGAAGAAATCAAATAAATAAATAAATACACACATAAATAAATAAATAAATAAATAAATAAATAAATACCCCCTTATTATTCGCGTTTTCAACGGCATCGGGGATGACATGTGATGAAAATTTATGTGGCGGGTGGTTTTATGGACGGATGCCCTTACTGACGCCAACTTTATAAGATGAATTAATGAAAGTCCAAATGAATAATGATGAATGAAACTGGGCCATGATGTGGAAGGAGGTGACCGTGGCCTGTCAGAAAGTACTGTCTCAGCATTTGCCTGGAGTTGAAAATGGGGAGACCACGGAAAACCATTTCAAGGACTGTCGACGGTGACTTTCAAACCCACGTCTACCGAGCACACAGGGAGCTTGGCCCCATGGCCTAGTGATGTAAAATAAATAAATAAATAAATAAGTAAATAAATAAATACACACACAAATAAATAAATAAATAAATTTGGATTGATATTGCAACAATGTTCAAAAACTTCCTATATTTCCCGTGTGATGTACAACCTGTGACAATAAAGTTCGGTGAATAGTTCTGTACTATCAATATAGATGAACAATTCACGACAGTGACCCTATTGTCCTTCGAAATAGTCCCCTCCCGTAACTATGCAATGCTGAGATCGGCGATACTTGTCCTGGAAACTTTGCAAGAAGGCGTCCTTTGGGATGGTGTTCAAAAGCCTCATCGCGTTGCGTTCGTTGAATAAAGTCGGAACGGTCGACCTGGCAACATTGGTAACACACAACGCATCGTGTAAGACCTGTTTGACACAGTGCGTGTTTACAAGGATGAATTTATGCAACCTAACATGCGTACCCGTTCGGCGGGTGGCAGTGAGAAGGATGAATTTATGCAAACTACCATGCACACCTGTTTGGTGGGTGGCAGTGAAAAGGATGAATGTGCTGTGGAAAGGAATGGCTCTGAAAACCAATGTCACGGGCGACGAGACCTGGTGTCTGAGGTACGACCCCAAAGTCAAACGTTAAAGTATGGATTGGTGGGGTCCAGGTCCAGGGTCACCGAAAAACCCAGAAGGGCCAGAGGTTTTCGGACATTTCGGCAATCAAACGTAATGTGACGACCCAACTGAAGGCTTTTGAACACCATCCCCTAAACCAGCGGTTCCCAACCTTTTTCTCCTCACGTACCCCTTTATACATATTTGTCTAAAATAGTACCCCCTAAAATGTAAATTTCTAACATGTTTAATATTTTATGGGCAATATGTACATAACTTAATAAATATATTAATTACAAAAAATTACTTACAACTATTTATAACTTATTTTTTGAATACAGTATAAGTAATATTTTAAATGTAATATTTGTTTGCTGTTAGAATGCATTTCATTTTAAAAAAATGCTAAATATAATTTTCAATTATACTTTTATTTACTTGTTCAAATGAAGACGTATAAACATTTAGGTGGGGAAAATAAACAATTAGAGTACATACGATTTTTAAATTTTGATTTTATTTAAAACCAATTAATTCTAGCGATTAGTTTGGCAAAAAGAATAGACAATTCAAGACAATAGCAGTGCAGCGGTGAAAGTGACTGGGATTTGAGTAGGGTGGGTTGTGGAGGGGGAGCATTGACCGTGCATGAATAAGATGGCACTGCACGCCGGTACATTACGACTGACACGAACTGTAGGCCTACGATGGGAACATGGTGTCCGCCATTACCGTTTATTTTTGGCGTACCCCTAACCGGGAACCGCTGCCCTAAACTGACGAACCAAGCAACCAACCAAAGCTCTACAAGCTGCATCTGATCGCCAATGCGTAGTAGAACGCTGAACTGTCCTGAACGCTGCCCGCGTGATCGCTGCCTGTCTGGAAGCTTCTATTTAATTCTGCAGAAAGTATTTGACCGCCACCACCACCGCAATCGATCCTGTGTGTGGGAGTCTTTAATAGGTCTGTAGAAGGTCCTGTAACTGGCAATGGTATTTTCAGCCTGAGTTCATCTATGTAAAAGGCTTCCTTCGTCAGCTAGTATACCAATCTTGTAGGGGTCATCTTTCCACCTCTCAGCACACATTGTATTAATCACGACTTGACACTCTCAATTCTTTCGTGATCACTGATTGTGATTTTCCACACTCCTCCAATGCAATTGCCGGGGTAGTACCTTATTTTATGTACCAGGGCACCTACCTCATCCATGTCTCTGATACAGTCATCACAGCAGTACAGGTTATCAGATAAGTTCAACACCCATCCAACTACACGGGTCTGATGACCAAGATGTTCAAAGACTCTCAAATGAATAAACAACAACCTTTCTTAACATCTACAGAGGCAGTTTAGGTATGCTGTAAAAATGCGTAGTCTATTTGTATTGTCTCAAGAAACACGGTCAACGTCGTTTTACTTACATAGATTCCATAGCTCTCGAGAAATTAAAATAATGTCGTTAATTCCTTATAAAGAGTAGAGAGATGGTGCCGATCCTGCTTCACCCGTTGTATTGTGTCACCGACTGTACATCCTCACGAATGTAATATTTCCAATATCTCGTGAACCAATGATCTGAGATGGGCGAGTGGGGTGTTAAATTACTCGGGATGAGATATCGAGAGGAATATGTCCCCTTGTCGCCAAAGCCACTCAAAGAGTTATACAAATAGGCTTGTTAAGAATAGTTTTGGTGTATTCTCCCAGATTTTAAGGTCATCAGCCACCACTGTACAAGTGTACAGCTGCTATATATATACGGGTAAAATTGTCTATTCAGCACGTGCCCAATACTGAGTAACATCCAAGACGCTCGGAGTGGCTTGCAGGAGATCTTCATCTGCAGAAAATGAAGGGCACAGAGGGCAATGAAGCATGTGTTTTGTGGTTAGTTCTTGTCCACATTCGAAAGATGTGTCACCTGAACTGAGGCCCCATCTCCTCTGATTGATTCGGGATCTTCCAACACCTGATCGTAACCTGTCAGAGACTTCCACACCAACCAGCTTTCGTTGTGTCCGGGTGGTTCTTCAGCTTCTGGCATCCAACCGCAGGGGTGAAGGGCGTCTTCTTCCATAAATCCAGCCTTGCCTTCTCCGGTGAGACGGTAAGCATCTGAAATGTCCTCAGGAAGCTATTTCGGGACCTCAGCCGTTGTTGAGGAGGATTATATCCATGTAGTGGGTGGGCACTGTTCTCTTCCACTCTCAGGCTCTCCCTGTTGGCAGCCACCTCTCAGCGTACACAAGGTGGTGCTATTCCAGCCAGGTAGTAGAGCTTATCTGTTGGGGTAGGCTTTAAGCAACCTGTTATCAACCTGCAGGTTTCGTTCAGAGCTGTATCTACCTTTCTGACATGAGATGACCTAGGTCATATGTCACAATTGGTGAGATGGTAGTATGGATTAGCGTCAAGGTTGTAGATAGAGATAGGGCTGGTAGAATATGGATCTGGTAAATGGCTCGGTTGGTTGTGGCTGATTGGTACATCAATGGGGGAGATATAATATTGAGGGAGCTCTCAGTTCCCCCAGCAAAGAAATATAGGATATTTTGCAGGGTTCACTAACCCAGAAGTGTGTTGTCACCCTTATTGTTCTGGTGATGGATGACATCATGAAGGCAGCAATGAAAGAGTATAGTAGGACAAAGATGAAGGTAATGTTGTTTGCAGACGATGTTGTGATCTGGGGCGAGGAGGAGATGGAGGTACAAGAACAGTTACGTAATAGATTAAAAGATTGAGCAATGGGCATTGAAGGTAAATTTGGAGAAGAGTAAAACCGTGGTGATGAGTAGAGCTAAGAAAGAAGGAAAAGGAGTAATCAAAGTCGGAGATAAGGAATTGGAAGTGGTGAAACACTTCAAATACTTGGGAAGTGAACTGCCTGATGATGGAAGACTAGATTTAGAAATTAGCCGAAGAATACAACTCGTGAGTGCTTTCTACCAACAGGTACGGGGACTAGTATGGAACAAGGATATACCATTTAAGGCTAAAGAAGTTATGTACAAAGCATATTATGTTCCTATAATGACATATGCAGTAGAAACTTGGACAATGACTAAAAGGGATGAGAGCAGAGTACAGGCAGCTGAGATGAGATTCCTAAGAAGTATGGTCCAGGAAATGGGGAGAGATAGAGTGAAGGCCGAAAAGAAACGATTATGTGCATTTGAAATGTGGTGCTGGCGACGAATGCTACGGATACCTTGGACCCTAAGGCTAACTAATGAAGAGGTTCTAAGAAGAGCAGAAGAAATCATCAATCTGACAGAAACAATCAAAAAAAGAATAAATAATTGAATAGGCCACCTACTCCGTCATTCACCATGGTGCATCACACTGCTTGAAGGGAAAATGGAAGGTAAGGCAGGGAGAGGACGACCAAGAGCAGAGTTCATTGATGACATCGGAGGAAGATGTGCGTACCACCTGATCAAACAGCGGGCTCTGGATAGAAGACCTTTGGACGAAGACATTCATGCTACCCACCAACCGCCAGGTTGAGGAGAGAAAGAAGAATAAGAGTAAGAAATGAAGATATACCGAAAGAACTGGGAGTACAGTTACTAAATGACAAACTGGAGAAAAACAGTTTGAGATGTTTTGGACATGTCAAACGGATGAATGAAGAAAGGCTACCAAGACGAGCACTGGAACGACGGATGAGAGGGAAGAGAGGACGAGGAAGTCCAAGAATGCGTTGGATGGACTCGGTGGAGAATAACATTAGAAAACGGAACCTGGATTGGAACACCGTGTCGGAAGAGGAACGGTAGAACGACAGATCAAAGTGGAGAGGAACCATATTTGCTCCCACCCAGTGTCAGCTGGAATAGGGGGTAATGAAGATGATGATGATGATGACTATCCCAGCAGTGTACATGAGCATAAGCCCAACTCTGTACACCTGCAAAAAACCTCGCAATAGTCACGACATAAGCCTGGAATAATTGAAAGCTTTAAGTCAATTGTCCTGAAAACAAGAGCCAAGTTAATTAAAGTCTCAGATTATTTCAAATGTCGTGATGTTCTGTTGGCATTTTATAATTACTTTCTGGTATTAAATTTGACGACGCATTTTCCATTTCATCATCTTCACGTAAACTGAGCGTATTAATAAGTTAGTAAGTTGTCGCTATGATGAGTTGTTTTATTAAATTTTCCTCTGATATATTCGGAGGCATGTTTTAATATGAAATTTTCTTGTCGTCAGTTTTGGAATACATGTTTCTTGATGAAATTCCTTTGCTGTTCGTTCTAATTAATATGTATCTGACTAGCACATAAAATAAAATGAGTTTAGGTATTTGCATTTCTTTACTGGACGAAGCTTTGACATGAAATAATTAAACATCACAGCTGATGCAGGAATGTAAATAATGCATGGACCGCCTTCATTATTGATTCTTTAAAAAGATACCAGCACATTTCTCAACGTAAGTGTTGATTTGTAGTTATGAGGTATTTGAGTCTTCTGTTTAGTTTATTCTTATTATTATTATCATTGTTATTATTAATATTATTATTAATATATTTTAATATTAAAGAGTTGATTCAAATTACTGTACTGAATCTCTACTACCAAGATCCAAGATTCAGGCTTAAGGTCTCTCACAACATACAACCAAGAGCCATAACAATTACTAAATAATTATGTAAAATCTTTAGCCTATGTATAAATAGCTATGGTTACAAGAGACTAAATTATATTATACCATCACTACTTAATGAACTACCACCTGGATTGGCGAACATGAACAGCAAACAACTAGCTATACGTCGCATTAAAAACTATTACCTAACTAAACATTAACTCATAAAACTCAGCAATTCTTCTAGGTTTGTGCCGTGTCTTGTGTGGGGTTTCGCCTAGGACACCAAGCTGGCTCATCGGCGGGCTCTTGGTGTCCCCACCCGGACCCCCACAGGAGTATCGAACTGTGCGATACCTCCCTTTATATAGCTATAGTGGATGATGTACTGGTATTAAAGATAGAGATATGCTGTCCGGGACATTTTGTAGAACATTCCGTGCTGAATAATTCTTGTACTCATAGAATATAGATATTTTTAACGGTCAACCCAGCGTAATCTTCATAGGCGCACGGGTGGCAGGTTTTTCTTCGACTCGATTCACTGAAATCATTACTGTACCCACAAGTTGCCTTCAGAAACACTAACAGAAAAACGATAAATAATAACAGAGAGCAACTAGGGTATGTGTGTGGAACGGCTGGACAAATTACCATACCCAGGTTGCATTTAAATTGAGAGAAGAGCACTAAAACTAAACTTGAAGAAAACACGAATCACATTTCATAACATTAAATATAATTAAAGAAAAGAACATCTTTACATGCATGTTAAAAAAAATGTAACATAAATAGTAATAAATAGAACAAACAAATTAATAATCAAGAAGCAAGGAACCAATAAAATTAAGAAGGAGATGGAATTTAATTACCCAATTTCAATGAAGAAGGTCAATTATGCGAGAACCAATTATACTCTACATCAGTAGAATTAGATTCCGAAAAAAAATACATTATCATCGTATAGGTTCGAAGAATGACAAGTTCAAACCACCAAGAAGATATCTCTTGGAAATTAATAAGATAATTCTTGAAATCTTTTAGTTACTCAGGAGCAAAGGCAAGGTACGTGCGTACGGCATGAAAATCCAATATGACTGACCTCAAGTCGACATGAAAAATTAATTACATTGTTTCCGAGAAAAACGAGATCGGATAACAATCCCGGAGAGTATCCAGGCAACGGACCATGGAAAAAATAAAATACATATCATAAGTGGTGATATTTTAAACAGAGTCTTTAAGAGACCACACTAACGAGACGAGGAAGGAAGAAATTAAAAAAATAAAATAAAGGTTAATAAAATCCTCGCTCAAAACAAAATGAGATCTGAACATTACACAGGTCGGCACGTCAGATATAAAACAAAAAGGCACAAGCCCCCAAAATATATTACATCAAATAATAATTAAGTCATTGGCACCATTTCTTCATAGTTGCTCGGATCTACAAACCTAGTGACCATACAGCAGCTCAAGACTTCTTCAAGATGTACTTCTGTAGCCAGATTTCACAATTCAGGTATTCCATTTATATTTCCAAATTTAAAGCGATGACGCAGTTTTCCAAGTAGAGGACGATAAGTAGTAATCAAGTAGTAAAGAATTACATCCTCGGGGAAAGGTATTTATCTGGCCAAAGGCCAGATATCCCCGTTTTTTCACCAGCGAATTCGTTTCTACATCTCTTCTTTCTTGCAATGGTTCCAAAACTGGCATTTGTTAATTCACAACAACAAGAAGAAAATGGCGGCCGTTCGGGCACGAACGGAGCCGATCGTGAGACCTCGTGTTCTCCAAAACTTAAGTACCAACATTTGCCACACGAGCGAGCCATCGACAAGACAGACACGCTGAACGTTGCCGGCTCACTAGTTCGGACAGTCACCAATAGATACCGAGAAGATCAAGTTTGCAACCGCAGCCGCCCGCGGTAACGACTGGAATGCACGTTAATATTTATTAACGGGTCATCTCTCCCCCACACAATGCTGGACAATAGGCAACAATTGTTCACAAGTTTATGATTGGGGGAAAAAGATACACCGAGAAAATATGACCTGAAAACATACATCAGTTCTCACAACACCTAGTACACCAAACTGATCGTTCCATGATTAGATACACCCAAGTTTTTTCATGCATCTGAAAATCACCAACCTGCGTAAAATTCCAACTCTTACTTGGCAGTAGTACAATCTTTTTTTGGATACAATAAAATACAGAAATGAGTCTTCATAGGATGGAGGAGACTCGGTCATTCTCAGTGCTGAGGTCACGGCTTAGCATCACGACGTCCGGGCCCTGGACATTCGCGACAGTCACAACGCTCTTCAAACAGGATGACGATATCACCAACATTTGATCTGAAATCAAATCGTACTCCGACAGCAATGGTCCATTTCTTTCTTCATCACACTTTTTGATTAACATCAGTTACGACAAGTCCATAGTTAAACATGATTTAGGAAAAATTTAGGCTAACAGAAGATACATAACTAAGTTTTAACTAAGGTTTCCCCATCAAATTTTTGAGATTCCTTGCTTTTACAAATTTAAAATACAACTTTATGATCATTAATTTGAAACATCACAACCTCTCTTAACATGAGACATATGCACCCTAAATATTTTCTTTTTCTGAGGGTCCTTTACAAGTAATGTCACCGGAGTGATAAAACTTATAATTTCACAAGGGCCACGGAATCTTGTGACTAGCTTGCCAGATTCTCTAGAACCAACTTCCTTAACAGAAAAATTCTTGACAAAAACCATGTCCCCAATCTGAAGTGACGTAGGTTTACGTCCTTTATTATACCTCTGCTGTAGTTTCTCGTGTGCCACCTTCATATATGTTTTGGCCTTTTTCCAAATAGAACGTACGTTCTCATTCATGACTTTATCAGGCAACAATTGATTAATAGTCCACAAATTAGATATAGGGGAATTTGGGACGAAGGAGAACATTAAATTGAAAGGGGTGGTACGATGAGATTCATGCACCGCAGTGTTGAACGAATAAGTCAACCAAGGAATGCAACTGTCCCATAATCTATGGTCCTTATGATGGTAAGCAATTAACGCAGCTCGAAGATTCCTGTTCACCCTCTCAGCATACGATCCTTTAGGATAATAGATAGAAGATGTCACATGGGAAATGGATAACTCGAAACAAAAATTGCGGAAAACATGTGATGTAAAGCATTTTGCGTTTTCTGATACCAGAAATTGCCAGGGGCCAAAAACAGCAAAAATATGGTTAAGACATTTAATTACCGTTTCAGTGGTAGCTGAACGAGTTGGGAACAACCAGTTAAAACGACTGAAGCCATCCGTACAAACCAGTACAAAACGGTTACCCAGCTTCGACAGCGGCATCGGGCCGACAAAATCTACGAACAATATTTCCATTGGTTTATCGGAAAGTTGAGACGATAACATTCCAACCTTAGTGTTAGGAGATGGTTTTGCCAATTTACATGTTGTACAATTATTTACCAGTCTTCTGATGTCACCATCCATACCCTTCCAGATAAAATTTTGCCTCACCTTTAATCTGGTCTTATATACTCCTAAATGTCCACCGATAGGAGACTCATGAAAGTATTTAAAGATCTCGCCTACTAAAACAGTGGGAAGAACAATCTTAGGTGTTCTATCAGAACGGGCCAAACAACACAAGATTCCATTCCTTAATGAATATGGTTTTACAACTTCACCAACCTCTAATTTTCTTATAATCTCACTTAGAACTGGATCTTCCTTTTGATATTCAGATACATCCCGAAACAACATGGGACAGTTAGACAGAATTGCGTTTGACATGTTATGTTCCAAAATTGCGTTACACTTCACATTTTCCTCAACCTCAACATTAGTGTCACCATACATCCGACTTAAACAATCAGCGATGACATTTTCACTCCCTCGGATGTGACGTACAGAGAACTTAAAGGAAGAAATTCGAGTGGCCCAACGAGCTATTCGACCAGTTTTCCTAGGTCTGCCAAGAACCCAACTCAAGGCTTGGTTATCGGTTTCTAACTCGAAGGGTACATGTTCGATATACAACTTGAACTTTTCAAGAGCATCCATGACGGCCAAACCTTCGAGTTCATAAACAGAGTAATTTCTTTCTGCATCATTCAGAGTGCGGGAAGTGTATGCAATAGGTAATCTACCTTTTCCATGGTCTTGTAGTAACACTGCACCAACAGCACTATTGGAGGCATCAGTTTGCACAATAAAGGTTTTGGAGAAATCAGGGATGGACAAAATAGGTGCATTTATCAAAGCTAATTTCAAATCTTCAAATGCTGCTTCTTGCGAAGGACCCCAAACAAAATTAACTCCCTTCTTCCTCAACATATTTATAGGAGCAGCACCCTGAGCGAAATTGTTAATGAACTTACGGAAATAGTTCATCATACCGATGAACCTTGATACACCTTTAACATTCTTAGGGGGCTTAAAGTCACGAATCGCTTGGGTTCTCGAATGATCCACAGAAATTCCAGACGATGTTACGATATGTCCCAAAAATGAAATCTTGGGTTTAGCAAAGGAAACTTTAGATGGTTTTACGGTAGGACCAGCTTTCTTTAGACGAGACATAACCTCACCAATATGTTCCAGATGATCATCAAAGTTCTCACTGAATATGACTACGTCGTCTAAATAATGATACACAAACTTGAACTTGATTCCATCAAATACCATATCTAGCAATCGGCTTACGATGGCCGCACCCGTGGAGATCCCAAATGGTAAACGGTTAAAATGAAAGAGATTCCAGTCAGTGGAGAAGGCTGTTAGATGTTTAGAATCTTCAGTTAATGGAATCTGAAAGTACGCGCGATTCAGATCTAAAATCGTATACCAGTTAGCACCCCTAAACCATGCAAAGCAAGATCTCAGATCAGGAAGCGGGATGGACTGCTGAATAACCTTTTTATTAAGAGCTCGATAATCAACAACTGGGCGAAATTTACCGTCAGATTTAGGCACCAAGAAAATAGGTGACGAATACGAGGAAGTAGACTTACTAATGATCCCTTCATCTAACATCTCGTCGATTATCTCTTTCAAGATTTTCATCTTGGGAGGGGCTAGTCTATACGGTGGCGAACTGACTGGAATATTATCAGAAACATCAATCTTGTATTCCAATAGATTGGTCACCCCTAACTTATTCGTCAAAACCTCAGGGAAGGATGAACACAGTTCACGAAGTTTATCAGCTTGGTCAGGTTTAAGATTTTCAAAATTAAGCTCCTCAATGGTGTCAGAACCAGATATAACTTTGGAGGAATTCACTCCGGAAAAACTAAGACAAGGCTTGAAATTTAATTTTAAATTAGGCTTAAAACGAAACCAACATGACCTGTTTCTAAGGTCTAGTAACAACCCAACATGAGACAAAAAATCAGCACCCACAATGGCGTCGCAAGATAAATTATTTGCAACCCAAAAATCATATCTCCAAGTGAAATTTAAAATGCGGATCTTTAAGTTTACCAATCCTAAAATTTCAAGACTAGAACTGTTCGCTGACACAAAATTGTTCGGTTCTTTAATAAGTTTTCCAAATTTGCATACTGACCTCATATTTTCAAACCAGTTTTTACTTAAAAATGATTTCACACTACCCGAATCGATCAGAGCAGTAACAGGTTCGTTATTTACCCAAATATCAATAAATGGGGAACAATGTTTAGAAACTTCAGAAATGCGACTACATAACCTCACTTTAGGTTTAAGACTTCTGACATCATCAAAATAATTATTTACCTCCATAGAATTTATTTTAGAACTATTTGACGCATGACAATCCGAAGAAGTCTCCTTACGATTTAGTCATTGGTTATGTTTAGGTCTTCTCGTACACCAATTAGCAATATGTTGAAATGATCCACAAGTATCACATCTTCTCCTGTTATTCGACGTGCGATTACCCGAATCGAAGGAATTTCTATTTTGGAAACGAGGGCCTTGCGAGCTATCATAACAGATAGGATTTCCAGAATCCTGAGATTGATTAGAATTAAAATTAGGTGGAGGAACATTGGCAACTCTCAAGGAATCGGAATGTTTGATAATACCCGAATTCAACACAAATCTGTTTAAATCAGAGAAATTTACGGGAATACTGCATGTTGTCAAGTATGACCTGCTTTCTGGATTAATCCCTTCCAATATAGAAGCCACAATTTGTTGTTCACTTAATTGTACAGAAAAAACTCTAGCATAAGACTTGATATCAGTTACATAATCATTTAAAGACTCTTCGAATCTCTGAACTCTATAGAAAAAATTATGCATCAGCATACTCAAAACACGACTAGGAATAAATGAACTTAATATTTCACGATGAAATCGATCAATGGAATAACGACCTTCCATGGCTACAATTAACTTTTCTCTCAATAAACCAGAGGTATAAGGAAAGATCAGGTTGAAAATTTGACTATCAGGACACCCAAATCTTACAGCATTGTCAGCAAGTTCAATACATTGCTTTAAAAATTTTATTAACAGGTTAGCATCGTTACCGTTGCACATCCCTAGATTTTGGATGCAAGCATTTAAAGGATGAGGTACACTACCAAACTTAATTCCCATTTTAAACTCCCCACGAGGATTATTATTTACATTAGATGACACATGTTCTAAATTAATAGGATTTTCAGAACATAGGGGCGATAATCTTTCATCATTCGACCTAGCATTTGATAAATTACCCCTAACCTGGTTGCTCGCAGCACCAGAAATGGACACATTAGCAAAGGAAACATTTATATCATCAAGATTTTCAAGGTTATGACGTGATGAGGTCGACCCTGTTCTGACATTGCTACACTAAGACCTAACCTCAGATATTCTGCACGCACTTGGATAGTTTTCCTGATTATACATAGTTGCAGGTTCACTATGATTCGACAAAGATCCACCAAAACTTCCTAAATTGCTTTCAACACTGATATTATGCACCAATTCGTTCAATCCACTAATGGAAGGAACCCCTTCATTTGCACACACGCCAGAGTTAACACTCGCACTCTCACTATTATTTGGGAATAACGCAAAAAAACAATCAACAAGTTTAGCACGCAAAGAAATTAATTTTAAATGGAATTCAGGATCTCTATTCTGCCAAACTTCTATTAAATCACGAAGGCGATGGTACCAATGTAAACAGCGGACCTTAAATCTGATAAGTTGAGAACTAGACGGAGCACAGTCAGAGTTTAATGAATGAAAAACCACAATTAAACTTTCAACAGATGGTACAATAAGGGACTTACCTAACGTCCAGTCAAATTTCCTCCAGTTTGGTACACGTACAGGATTATCCGTAACTGCATTCAGTAATATCAGATCCCTTTCCCTATTTCCAGAGGAAGTAGAACCTCTAATCAGGAGTTCATAGATAATTTCTTCTTTGGTCAAACTGTAAGCTGCCCTAAGATTCCGTTGCTCCATTTATAGTCGACATGAAACATAAAATCACATAGGATTAATACAAGATTTTCCAGAATATGTAACCTTATTATGCCTATGCTTTCTCCAACTTAAACCCAGTACACATTCTCTCAACAAAATACAAGGTGGAAACAAAACCACGCTCTGCTACCAAAATATGTACCCACAAGTTACCTTCAGAAACACTAACAGAAAAACGATAAATAATAACAGAGAGCAACTAGGGTATGTGTGTGGAACGGCTGGACAAATTACCATACCCAGGTTGCATTTAAATTGAGAGAAGAGCACTAAAACTAAACTTGAAGAAAACACGAATCACATTTCATAACATTAAATATAATTAAAGAAAAGAACATCTTTACATGCATGTTAAAAAATGTAACATAAATAGTAATAAATAGAACAAACAAATTAATAATCAAGAAGCAAGGAACCAATAAAATTAAGAAGGAGATGGAATTTAATTACCCAATTTCAATGAAGAAGGTCAATTATGCGAGAACCAATTATACTCTACATCAGTAGAATTAGATTCCGAAAAAAAATACATTATCATCGTATAGGTTCGAAGAATGACAAGTTCAAACCACCAAGAAGATATCTCTTGGAAATTAATAAGATAATTCTTGAAATCTTTTAGTTACTCAGGAGCAAAGGCAAGGTACGTGCGTACGGCATGAAAATCCAATATGACTGACCTCAAGTCGACATGAAAAATTAATTACATTGTTTCCGAGAAAAACGAGATCGGATAACAATCCCGGAGAGTATCCAGGCAACGGACCATGGAAAAAATAAAATACATATCATAAGTGGTGATATTTTAAACAGAGTCTTTAAGAGACCACACTAACGAGACGAGGAAGGAAGAAATTTAAAAAAAAATAAAGGTTAATAAAATCCTCTGGTTCCGAAAAAAAATACATTATCATCGTATAGGTTCGAAGAATGACAAGTTCAAACCACCAAGAAGATATCTCTTGGAAATTATTAAGATAATTCTTGAAATCTTTTAGTTACTCAGGAGCAAAGGCAAGGTACGTGCGTACGGCATGAAAATCCAATATGACTGACCTCAAGTCGACATGAAAAATTAATTACATTGTTTCCGAGAAAAACGAGATCGGATAACAATCCCGGAGAGTATCCAGGCAACGGACCATGGAAAAAATAAAATACATATCATAAGTGGTGATATTTTAAACAGAGTCTTTAAGAGACCACACTAACGAGACGAGGAAGGAAGAAATTTTTAAAAAAAAATAAAGGTTAATAAAATCCTCGCTCAAAACAAAATGAGATCTGAACATTACACAGGTCGGCACGTCAGATATAAAACAAAAAGGCACAAGCCCCCAAAATATATTACATCGAATAATAATTAAGTCATTGGCACCATTTCTTCATAGTTGCTCGGATCTACAAACCTAATGACCATACAGCAGCTCAAGACTTCTTCAAGATGTACTTCTGTAGCCAGATTTCACAATTCACGTATTCCATTTATATTTCCAAATTTAAAGCGATGACGCAGTTTTCCAAGTAGAGGACGATAAGTAGTAATCAAGTAGTAAAGAATTATATCCTCGGGGAAAGGTATTTATCTGGCCAAAGGCCAGATATCCCCGTTTTTTCACCAGCGAATTCGTTTCTACATCTCTTCTTTCTTGCAATGGTTCCAAAACTGGCATTTGTTAATTCACAACAACAAGAAGAAAATGGCGGCCGTTCGGGCACGAACGGAGCCGATCGTGAGACCTCGTGTTCTCCAAAACTTAAGTACCAACATTTGCCACACGAGCGAGCCATCGACAAGACAGACACGCTGAACGTTGCCGGCTCACTAGTTCGGACAGTCACCAATAGATACCGAGAAGATCAAGTTTGCAACCGCAGCCGCCCGCGGTAACGACTGGAATGCACGTTAATATTTATTAACGGGTCAATTACTATATAGCTTATTTTGGTCATAAATGAATGTTTTTCAACAGAAACCTTCCTCGAGAAATCCTTTCCAGAATGGTGAAAACCGCATCGAGATCCATCCAGTGGTTTTCGAGATAACCCATCACATCCAAGAATCGGGGACTTTGATTCATACTGTGTAGATATTCAGTCTTCGATTAATTTTTCTCCGAAATTATTACCTGCATATTGGTTTGTATACAACTTTCCCTTTTCCTAATTACTCTTTCCGCCGCTACCTTCTCCCCTTAAAAGCTTGCATAGCAGCGTATTTACCTTCTAATTGTGGGGCGCGCTTGGCCAATTTCAAATACCGTGCGCCCTCAATCAGGAGTACCAACACTCATAAAATTATCAGTACTGCACGGAGTAAGCCATTACAGCTCATGCATTATTGTCTAGCTCAGACTGCAGTAGTGAGTGATGCATTTTTTAGGCGAAATGGCCTTGTTGTCTCGATTTTGTGAAGTTTAAACCATTAACCACAGTTTTACAGTCATTTCAGTAGAACAATTCCACAATGTTAGTTCTCCTCCAACGGGCTGGAAAGCATTGGATAGTGGCCACGGGACCTATATATAGATAAATCAGGTAATACTTCCGCCAGATTCATAATGATTCTATTTCACCCCTCTGTGTAGACGTGCGCAGGTAATCGCTCAACACAACGATTAAGATGATCTAAACATTCACAGCCCTTCAGGCTAGAAACTTGATGTTGAAAGCATGAATTGAGAATTAAGATTTTAGGATAACGAAAAAGTAAGTCATTCAAGCCTCAGTTAGTTACAACATCCATTAACAGATGTCGCCGCAACGATATCCAGACTGTTGCGCTCCGCAGTAGTTCAGTCCGTAGCAGGCCTTATACAAGGTTACTTAAATACTAAGGTAGGGCCAAGTCGGGGAGCGCGCTGCAATTGGCTGGCAGCTGTGACGTAGCTACTATGTCAAGCAGCGGTTGGGAGGTAGTGAGTGAAGGGAACAGTATATGGAATGAGAGATTTCCATGAGGTTATTTTAATTATTTATATATCACATGAAATTCACACAGCACAAGGAAATTCATATACAATATAATACAATATCACAAGTACGTGGGAAGCCTCCGTGGCTTAGGCGGCAGCACGCCGGCCTCTCACCGCTGGGGCCGTGGTTCAAATCCCGGTCACTCCATGTGAGATCTGTGCTGGACAGAACGGAGGCAGACAGGTTTTTCTCCGAGTACTCCGGTTTTCCCTGTCAAAATTTCATTCCAGCAACACTCTCCACTATCATTTCATTTCATCTGTCATTCCTTTAATCATTGCCCCAGAGGAGTGCGTCAGGCCTCGGCAGCCGGCACAGTTCATATCCTCGCCGTTAGAAGGGGGCTTCATTCATTCCATTTCTGACCCGGTCGGAGACTGGAAGCAGGCTGTGAATTTTCATTTTCATCACAAGTACGTGGCTGATTTCGCCCATTTCAGGCGTTTGCTTGCTGACCTTCTTTCAGCCTCTCTGAGAGACTTAAGGGGCATTGAGGAAGCGCATTCTAATAATGTCCTCGTTGTTACATACAGCCGAATAGCATCCTCATTAGTGCACGGGAACTTCTGTTGCAATACTAATGCAAGCGTATGCATTATTCGTTGACCCCTTTTCAATTCATTTCCGCGAAAATATTGAAAAATTGTCTCAAAATGTTCATGGGTTGGCGACCACGGGACTCCTGCTGAGTCCGGCATTGCTTCCGTTTACTTGTGCCGGGCTCCTCGCCGTCTTCTTTCCTGTCGACCTCTCTTGGTCAACTCATGTTCCCTTTCGACCCCGACGGTATTAGGGTATCCGAAGCCTAGGGAGTCTTTCACTTTCCCGCCTTAATTGGCCCTTGTCTCATCTTTCCTGATAACCTCATTAATCGAGGGGTCAGCCTTCTTTTTCTTTTCAGGTTATCTCCTGCCTTCTGCTCAAGGCCCTCCAGGGCGCAGGGTGTTTGTAGCCCCACCACTTCTGGTGCACCCTGGATAATACTACACCCTCAAGGGCTCACAACTGGTGAGTTTGGGAGTTAGCGACCCCGAGGGATTCCTGAGCTGGGTCAGTTTTGTCCCCTTTTTCGCGTCTTACCTTGGGGCGGGCCCTCCCCTCTTTTCCTTTCATATCTGCCTTTCATGGCTCTCCTTCCTTCCAAGTCCCTCAATCCTCATTGTTCTAGGGTTGAGGGCATTTCTTTTCCTCCTGTCCTTTATTTTTCTTATCCTTTATTGTTTTATCATTCTTCTTTCACAGTTATATCACATTTGGTATTTTAATAGATTATGACTCAGGTACTTTAAAAAATTAATGACCAGTAAAGTGAGAGATGTTGTTACACTTGTCTAACCTACTTAAAAAGCATTGATTGATTGTAAACTAAAGAATACCTCAAACATTTCCTACGATCCCTCCAATTGAAATAATTGCAGCTCATTTATATTTATTTTGTTGTTGGTCGTGGTGATTGTTTTAAAAAGTGGAACATCGAGGTCATCCACCCCTATATTTTGTTGCTATTGCCGAATTGGTCAATGAAACCAAAATTCTGGGTTCATATGACTGCTAATAATTCACTTTGTTGTTGTTGTTGTTGTTGTTGTTGGAAAAGCAGGTATTAATTTACATAATTTCAACCTACAATTGGGAACCGCTATTATTTTGAACCGTCTCTTCGCGAAATGGCTAGCACTCTTGGCTGTCACCGCGGAGGCCCGGGTTCGATTCCCGGCTGTGCCAAGAAATTAAATTCTGGTCTGGTGGCTGGAACGGGGTACACTGCGCCTCGTAAGGCAAAACTGAGAAGAGGAGGGTTCGATTTCCACCTCTACCATCCCGGAAGTGGTCTTCCGTGGTTTCCCACTTCTACTCCAGGCGAATGCCGGGATGGTTCCCAAATTAATTAAGGCCACGGCCGCCTCCTTCCCAATCCTCATCTGAATTACGTTGTTTTGCTACGCCACTGATTTCAGAACTCGTAGAATTATATGTGTATACTGACTTGAGAAATAACGACCTACACTACACGCTCAGAGTAGAAAAGATTTGCATGCTAATCTTCATTTTTATTCTTATCTGAAAGAGCGGTGGAGACCCGTCATTCTAATTATCAGGGCTGTTCTTAATGTCCGAGTAGGGCTCTTGAACACTGGCGAAGGGAAGATGAATAGATGGCACAGCATCCGTCGTGAGACGTCTTTTATTCCTTAGTGGCAGGCCCAATAATTCATACTCTAAATCATAATAGTAAACATCGCTCGTAAAATGGACGGAGCAAACTTTTGCATTGACTAGGATATATTTACTTTATCCCCTCGTTTACATTTTGCCAGCCAAGCTTTCACAAGAGTTGTATCTTTTGGGAAGCAATTATACACAATATCAATGTTGTCTTTTGATTTCCTCTAATAGTTCCGGCATTTGGCAATAGCACATTCCATTGTAAGGGAACGCACATGAGTTTATTCTGCTTCAACTAGTGCACAGACGATTGTACATACTGAAGGGGAGTACATTCAATACACAATATACCACCTATATAACACGTAAATGAAACTAGGAACAAGACATAGGTCACACACAATAAATAAAGCAATTGTTTCGCTACGGCTACTGACATTCACTATGGCTAGCTTGTATCTACCACGACACTTGCCATACTACCTACGTCACGGCTTCACGTGACCCAAGAGCGGCTAGGCAGAGGACCACCCGCATTGGCACCCCCCTGGGCCTTATACACTCAAATGAGCACGTGGCGACCGTTATTTTGTGTTTGTCTTATGCGCCCCATTGCGTCATGAAACCTTGCACATGATAGCGTAGTAGGCTCATATGTGGTACAAGAACATGACAGTTGCTGGTAACAAATTGACAATGGTTGGTGTAATCAGCAACAACGAGTACATGAATATCATACAAATCTATAGAGAAGCTGGTCGTGATGCCATCGAAGCTCGAGGTTTCATAACTTAATGGGGCGCATTAAACCAAACCTTTATGGGATAGTGGTCCCTATATTAACCACCTGTCATAAGGACAGTTTGTGTTTTCAAAGATGCTGATAGTTGAATTTTTAAGCCAAATTTCGGAGAATTTTCATTCCGAAGTGCTAGTATTTCTAAAAATCAAATATAGGCCTACCTACGTATCTACTTGACGTAATAAGTTGAATAAAATTTTAGAAAATGTAAAACTAAAAGCATTAACAAAATATAAATATATAAATAATTATCATAAAAATAAAATTCCAATATAGAAAGAATTATAAATATTAAAATAATGAGCATAACTATTAACAAATTATGAAAATAATTGTAAAAATCTATTCGAAATTAGTTAATTAATTAATTCAATAAAATATATCATAATTAAATCTGTAAGAATATAAATTGAAAATTAAAATTAAACACATAAACATTAAAATTAAAGAAATAAATAAAACATTATAAATAATTATAATAATTAAAATTTATTAATGTGTAAAAACACATAAAAATAAGAAACAAGAAGTTCCGTGAAGAACTATACAGCCTACTTTTCATGCCAAAAATTATTCTACAGTATATGAACCTATCTAGAATAATGACGAAATTAAGTTGGTAATAGCGAAATATCTAATTAGTTCAAAATATACCTGGTATAATGTAGCCTAATAGAGCACTACAGTTTGTAGCCCTGGTGACAATATATTCTTAGTTTCACCTCTTAAGGTACAGAATACAAAATTTGGTTGAAGTCCAATGGACGTTACATGCAGTTAGACACTGGATCTATCAGCACGCGTAAAAGCATGTTGCCAACAATACCATGCGTGTGCTGGTCAGAAATAATCTGAATTATTATGATATCTTGTTGTGCCAATTTTGGATGAAATCCATTTGTTAGTATAGAAGTTACACGTATTTTAAAATTGGACATATCAGCAGTCAAAGAATCATGTTGGAAGCACTGCCTTGTATTAATTACTCCAAATTAATCTAGAATGTCAGGTGCTATACGTGTGCAAAGTATAGAGCTGTTGGCTTGCATACTTTCTGATATATTGATATTAGGGTAAAAAGAATATAGACAGCATTTATTAACAGTTGGCAGCCCTGATTGCTCTTAACAATACTTATAGTCATATCTGTTATGGTACACATAGCACATACGAAATTTGGTTGAAATCCAACTGATAGTATAGAAGTTACATGTATTTAAAAATTGGTACTATCAGCAGGCTTATAATCATGTTGGTAGAACTGACGTATATAAGTTACTCCAAATTAATCTAAAATGTCACAATATACGTGTGCATAGTTTAAAGCTGTTGGCTTGCATACTTTCTGATATATTGGTATTTGGATAAAAAAATAGAGAGAGCAATTATTAACAGTTGGCAGCCCTGGTGGCTCTTAAGAATACGCTCAGTCATATCTGTTAATGTACAGATATTATATACAAAATTTGGTTGTAATCCAATTGATAGTGTAGAAGTTATATGCATTTAAACATTGGACCTATCAGAAGGCTTAAAATTATTTTGGCAACACTGTCATGGTTGGCCTCCTGGAAATTAAACTGAAATAGTATTATCTACGTGTGTGCTAATTTTGGAATAGCTCCCATGCATACCTTGCAAGATATCCTACATGGAGCTCAAATTTCTAGTGCGTTTTTTCAGCAGTTGGTAGCACTGACATCATTTTCAAATATGGACGTGAGATATTCTGGTGCACATCTTTACTCATACTAAATTTGGTTTTGATTGCTGCAGCCATTTAGGAGTTGATAGGGGGAGGGACACACACACACACACAGCCAGCCAGACAGACAGACAGACAGACACACATTTTCCCGGATCAATCTCATAAGTCTACATTTTCCTCATTTTTGAAAAATGTGAAAAGTAGGCTAAAAATAAGTTTGTCCTATAAAGGGTTAAATGAGAGCACTGAGGAACATGTAGCGATCGGCCGTTGGAATTCTGCTTGCATTAAAGCTTAGGTGGGCCATGAGAGAGCGCTGCTCCTGGAGCCAACTGCATGAGCGCGAGCGGAGCCGGGACCAGCTGACTGCTCGCTAATAGTTTGTGCTGGCAATATGCGCAGTCAAGGCGCAAGCATAGGTACAGCCTTGTACCGGGCTAAGTAGGCCTATATTATGTGTACGGCTGTATGCTAAATATGAATCACGAACAAGCTTAGCACATTTTTATGAACAGTTTTCGCAAACAGATTTTCCAAACATGCACAAATGACTGCCAAACTTCTATCAATGTTTGGTACAACATATCTGTGTGAGAAACTGTTCTCTCTAACGAAGATAAATAAATCTCCACGAAGAGCCACTCCTGACGCACATCTCACTGCCGTTCTTCGAATTGCAAGTGCAAGATCTATAGCCCCAAATGTAACCCGTCAGCTAAAGGATACGCACACCTCCTCATCATCTGCAGAATGACAGTTCAGATAGCCTATGTAAGAACACATAGGCCTATATTTTTGTTTATGGTGAATGATATTTATTCATGTATTGATTTATGTACTCGTACAGAAAGTTTTCGTTCCTTGTGTTCTAAACAAGTTATTAGGTTGGATTATTGTAGTTTCAGGACTATCGGTAGTGGGCAAAGGAGCGTGTACTTATCAGCTGTCAAAGTAATTATTTGTTTCCTACACAGAACCTAATAAAAGGAATATAATTAAGCGTATGTACGTAGCGCCATAATTTAATCATCTAATGCACAAGTATAAAGCTGTTGTAATACGCCGCTTGTAGCAGAAAGCTGTGCAAGCAACTACAAGGTTAACTTCGGTGAGAGTGCATACTCGGCTTTTCTCCTGCCGGAGCGGGAGCGCAGCTCAATGAGCCGAATTGTGCCCACCTCTGCATTAAAGGATACCCCAATGGATTTAATTACTAGGCCTCTCATTCATCATTAGAGCATGCGGGACACCTATAAGTAGGCCTAGATTGTACGGGACAAATGAGCCACCTGGTATATTGGACCTTATATTTTCGGTAACATCTTCCTTTCAAAAACAAAAATGAGGAAAAAGTAGTCTTATGAGATCGGGCAAATGTGTGTCTGTCTGGCTGTGTGTGTGTCCCCCCCCCCCCCCCTATCAACTCCTAAACGGCTGGAACAATCGAAACAAAATTTGGTAGGAGTAAAGATCTATACCTGAATATCTCACGGCCATATTTGAAAATGATGTCAGTGCTACCAACTGCTGAAAAATCGCAATTGAAATTTGAGCTCCATGTTGGATATCTTGGAAGGTATGAATGGGAGTTATTTAAAAATTGGCACACGTA
The DNA here is from genome assembly GCA_946902985.2 of Meconema thalassinum. Taxonomy (NCBI): domain Eukaryota; kingdom Metazoa; phylum Arthropoda; class Insecta; order Orthoptera; family Tettigoniidae; genus Meconema; species Meconema thalassinum. The sequence goes on from OX336399.1 coordinate 91,236,576, forward strand.
TGAACAATAATATTGCAGTTTAATTTCCAGGAGGCCATACATGGCAGTGTTGCCAAAATGATTATAAGCCTGCTGATAGGTCAAAATTTTAAATGCATATAACGTCTACACTATTAATTGGATTTCAACCAAATTTTGTATGTGCTATGTATACATAAGCAGATATGAGTGGGTGTATTCTTAAGAGCCACGAGGGCTGCCAACTGTTAATAAATGCTCTCAATTTTTTTTAATCTAAATACCCATATATCACAAAGTATGCAAGCCGACAGCTTTAAACTATGCACACGTATAGTACCTGACATTCTATATTAATTTGGAGTAACTTTAATACGTCAGTGCTACCAACATGATTCTAAGCCTGCTGATAGGTCCAGTTTTAAAATGCATGTTACTTATATACTAACTAATGTATTTCATTCAAAATTGACACATTAATCGATCATATTATTTCAGATTATTTCTGAACAATACATGTATGTCATTGTTGTCAACATGATTTTACGCGCTGTTAGATCCAATGTTTAACTGCATGTAACGTCCATGCTATCCATTGGACTTCAACCAAATTTTGTATTCTGTACCTTAAGAGATGGAACTAACAATATATTCAGTCACCAGGGTTTCCAACTGTAGTTCTCTATTAGGCTACATTATGCCAGGTATACAGTATTTCGAACTAATTAGAAATTTCGATATTACCTACTTAATCTCGTCATTATTCTAGATAGATCCATATAGATTAATCATTGGCATGAATCTTAAATTTTAAGAAAAGTAGGCTCTTTAGTTCGTCACGGAACTTCTTGTCTTTCCTGTGAAATCAAACGTGACTTGAAATATTGGTCAAGCTATAGAAAACACGATTCGCGTTAGTTATCTGCTGTACTTCCTTTACCATCTCATTCCCGTTCGAGGAGATCGATCCTAAATATTTGAAGGACTCTACTGTCTCAAAATTAAGTGCATCAATGTTGATACAAGAGAACTGAGATTGAGGAAGGTATTTCTGCAAAGGTTGAAGTGACTTTTTCGTGCTTAACAAGAAGTTCCGTGACGAACTAAAGAGCCTCCTTTTCTTAAAATGTAAGATTCATGCCAATGATTAATCTATATGGCTCTATCTAGAATAATGACGAAATTAAGTTGGTAATATCGAAATTTCTAATTACTTCGAAACTTACTGTACCTGGTATAATGTAGCCTAATAGGGCACTACAGTTGGCAGCCCTGGGGACTGAATATATTCTTAGTTCCATCTATTAAGGTACAGAATACAAAATTTGGTTGAAGTCCAATGGATAGCATGGACGTTACATGCAGTTAAACATTGGATCTATCAGTGCGCGTAAAATCATGTTGGCAACAATGTCATGCATGTGTTGGTCAGAAATAATCTGACACATTATATCTCTTGTTGTGCCTATTTTGGATTAAATCCATTTGTTGGTATATAAGTGTACATGTATTTCAAAATTGGTCTTATCAGGAGGCTTAGAATCATGTTGGTAGCACTGACAAAAATAGTTACTCCAAATTAATCTAGAATGTCAGGTATTGTACGTGTGCGTAGGTTAAAGCTGTTGGCTTGCATTCTTTCTGCAATATTGGTATTTGGATTTAAAAAAATACAGAGAGCATATATTAACAGTTGGCTCAGTCAGATCTGGTTATGTACACATAGCATAGTACATACGAAATTTGGTTGAATTCCACTTCATAGTGTAGAAGTTATATTCATTTAAAAATTGGCCCTATCAGCAGGCTTAGAATCATTTTGTCAACACGCCATGTATGCCCTCCTGGAAATTAAACTGAAATATTATTACCTATATGTGTGCCAATTTTGGAATAGCTCCCATGCATACCTTCCAAGATATCCAATATGGAGCTCAAATTTCAATTACGGTTTTTCAGCTGTTGGTAGCATGGACTTGAGATATTCAGGTATTGATCGTTACTCATACCAAATTTGGTTTCGATTGCTGCAGCCGTTTAGGAGTTCATAGGGAAGGGGGGGGGGGTCACACACACACACACACACAGACAGACAGACAGACAGACACACATTTGCCCGGCTCGATCTCATAAGTCTACTTTTTCCTCATGAGAAGTTACTATTAAGGGGGAACATACAACTTAACCCTTACCGTGTCTCTTCAGGATTGACATATTTGCCTTCGGTGTCGTTTACGATATATTCCGCAGACTATCATAAGATTACATTTAGTTACTGTAGGTTTCAGGCAGGTAAGCTATTAAACAACCTTTGCGAACACAACTGGAACCGAAAGAGAATGCGTGAATCATTTAATTTACCTTTTTCAGGATTGGTGAGGTACATACTACCTTACCAGCGAATTGTTACCGGTGGCGGAAATGTATTTTTGTGTTGTATTTTATTTACAACTCAATTTATTGCTTTTAACCCAATACCACAAAACGAGATACAATTTGGAAATTATTTGTTATAAAATAACAATTAATCTTCGATGCGACTAAAAAAAGTTAATTTATCACAGACGTTACATCTACTACAAATGGACATTTATATAAGGTGTTCGAAATGGCGTCCATCATTTTCCAAGCAGAGAGCCACTCGTCGCATGAAGTTCTCTCTTGCGTTCGACAACATCTGAGAAGTAATGTACGCAAAGGCTTCGGTAATGACGAGCTCCATTTCTTCGGGTGTTTGTGGTGATCTTAAAAATGCTTTCGACTTGACGTAGCCCCAAATGAAGAAATCCCGGGGTCAGATCAGGTGAACGTGGTGGGAATTCTTTAAAGCCGCCAATTCCTATCCACAGGCCAGGAAACAAACGGTTGAAAATTTCTCCCGCCAGTCTGGAGGAGTGCGCTGGATGACCATCTTGTTGAAAAAGCATGTTAAAATTGTGTTGTAATAAACTATGTTGTAAAATAACATTTTATTTCATAGAAATGATCTGCAAAAGCCACTAACAGAAGCGTAAAATTACAAGTTCTGAAACAGAAATCGTTCAAACGTATTGTGAAGCCAGTGTAAATATATGCATAAGAAGGTGGCAATCAGTGAAATCAAACTCAGCCCCGTCGCTAGCGCGCTGCGAGCAGATTTCAAGCCAATTGCTCGGGGTAGGCAACACATTTTACAGTTCCGTGTTGAATTGGAACACGCTGTAGAGTCGACGCCAGCGAAACCTCTTCGCATGTCATTTGTGTGCATGATTCGTTCAGGATCGTGCGCTGTGCTGTGTGTTCTCATTGTATGACTGTACAATATGCATTCCCCTCTTGCCGCGCAACCACTCGCTGCAGCCATAACGAGGCGAGATGACGTAATGTATATAGATACACAGCAGCCCCGCTCCACGTCCAGCGGTAACAATTCCCTGGTAGGGTAGTACTGTTCTTGAGTTTGACCATATCAGCTGATGTACGAAGTAAACAATGAAATATCGGGCTCGTACGATAAAATTGTGGCTAAATTTTCATGGGATTTGGATAAATCGGATATCAAAGGCAGTATTGAAGAGGCTGAAAGAGGCAATCAAACTCATGGAAATAAGAGCAGTGGTAATGTACATACAAGTGTAGTATTCTAAGGTATGCCTACTTTCCGCGATCTAATTCCATGTTTTCCCTGAACTGATTCTTATTATGTATTGTTTCCCTCCCTTCTAAATATTTTCTATGCAATATAAAAAGCAATAAAAATAAGCATGTCTTTAAAATGTTCTTAAAATGAAAGGAAACTCAATGAATAGTTCAACATATTTCATTGACACTGCAAGGCTTAAGAAGCCAAAACAATGATTTTAATATTATAACTAGGGCTCGGATTTTTAGGTGCCACAAATCAGGAAAATATTTATTTTTTATGTATTAAAAATACCTGAAATATGTGACAAAAAAGTAAAAATATTTGATTATAATTTAGTTTATTAATGTGAATGAAATATATGCTATGCCTCACTGACTACTGAAGAATTACAATACACAACGAGATACATCTTCAGATTGTCCATCACAAATGACTGACGATTATCGTGAAATACTTCTTCTGAAGGCGCGAAACTGCGGCAATATGTTTCTTGCCCTTGAGGTGTTTTGTAACTTGAGATCTCTGTTCAGCCTTGATTGCTTTCTCACATGGCTGGCAGTACAGAATGTCCCCATCAGAAGTAAAATCATCTTTAAATTCTGCAACAGACGATAAATTGTAGTTGCGCTTACCTCAGGCGTCGTAGAACTGCCTTACACTTCACAGTGCCAGAAATGAACTCCATTTGAGTGACACTGGTGCCAGGTAGCTGCGGTGGGGGAAAGTCTAGCACGAGGTGCAATATGGCTATGGACAAGGAAATCCCCGGCTTCAACAGTGAGTGGCACGGGGTGACAAGTTAAGAAACACAGTTGCAAGCTGACATACGCTCTGCATGAAGATTTGATAGCTCACAGGTTCTTCCCCGTTGAAGTAACAGAGAACAAAAATGCAATAAACTGAGAGACCTAGCATACTAATTTTTAGCCTACTTTTCACATTTTGCAAAAATTAGGAAAAAGTAGTCTTATGAGATCGGGCAAATGTGTGTCTGTCTGTCTGTCTGGCTGGCTGGCTGTGTGTGTGTGTCCCCCCCCCCCCTATCAACTCCTAAACAGCTGGAGCAATCGAAACAAAATTTGGTAGGAGTAAAGATCTATACCTGAATATCTCACTGCCATATTTGAAAATGATGTCAGTGCTACCAACTGCTAAAAAATCGCAATTGAAATTTGAGCTCCATGTTGGATATCTTGGAAGGTATGAATGGGAGCTATTTCAAAATTGGCACACGTATAGATAATAATATTGTAGTTTAATTTCCAGGAGGTCATAAATGGCAGTGTTGCCAAAATGATCACAAGCCTGCTGATAGGTCCAATTTTTAAATGCATATAACTTCTACACTATCAATTGGAATTCAACCAAATTTCTTATATTGTATGTGTACATAACCAGATATGACTGAGCGTATTCTTAAAACCCGCCAGCGCTGCCAACTGTTAATAAATGCTCTTAATTTATTTTATCCAAAATACCAATATATCAGAAAGTATGCAAGCCGACAGCTTTAAACTATGCACACGTATAGTACCTGACATTCTATATTAATTTGGAGTAACATATATACGTCAGTGCTACCAACATGATTCTAAGCCTGCTGAGAGGTCAAACTTTAAATACATGTAACTTCTATACTGTCATTTGGATTTCAACCAAATTTCGTATGTGCTATGTGTACGATAACAGATATGACTAGGCGTATTCTTAAGAGCAACCAGGGCTGCCAACTGTTAATATGTGCTGTCTCTATTTTTGTTACCCTAATATTAATATATCAGAAAGTATGCAAGCCAATAGCTCAAAACTTTGCACACGTATAGTACCTGGCACTCTAATTGAATTTGGAGTAACTAATATACGTCAGTGTTGCCAACATGATTCTAAGCCTGCTGATAGGTCCAATTTTAAAATGCATGTAACTTCTATACTAACTAATGGATTTCATTCAAAATTGGCACAACAATAGATCATATTATTTCAGATTATTTCTGACCATTACATGCATGACACTGTTGCCAACATGATTTTACGCGCGCTGTTAGATCCAATGTTTAACTGCATGTAACGTCCATGCTATTCATTGGACTTCAACCAAATTTTGTATTCTGTACCTTAAGAGATGGAACTTTGAATATATTCAGTCACCAGGGCTGCCAACTGTAGTGCTCTATTAGGCTACATTTTGCCAGGTATACAGTAATTCGAACTAATTAGAAATTTCGATATTAGCAACTTAATTTCGTCATTATTCTAGATAGATCCATATAGATTAATCATTGGCATGAATCTTAAATTTTAAGAAAAGTAGGCTGTTTAGTTCGTCACGGAACTTCTTGTTTTTAATATAAATATTTTGTCATTTTATGTGCTAATAAGTGAAAAGCAGAAATTTATGTATTTATAGAAAAAATGCTTAAAATATGTATTTACATAAACAAATATTTATTTACCGAAAAATCCGAGCCCTAATTATAACTGTGTCTGTCATACAACAATTATACACATTTCCAAGGAAACACGCACATCTTGCTATTAGAAGTAATTTTCATAGTTAAATTGTAACTAATTTTATCAAATTTTCAGAATTTGTTTCTTACTTTGTGCTGACCTTTACAATTTCCCTAATATCTCCCATATTTATAGGATTGTTTCGACTTTGCTTTTTTTATAAAGTGGGTATAAAAGCTATAGCTACAAAATGAAACTCACTCAACCGTTTTTGGTTTAAATTAGTCGTTCTATGAAACCATAAAAAGAATATTGGGTGTGTGCAAATACGATGCGCGACTATATTTGAGCGTGACAATGTATTCTCGGACTGATTTGTTTAAACTGTCCCTCTTGTGAAACGTCAGCTTCGTATATTCTTTTAATTATGTAGGCGAAATGAAGCCGAGTTGCCCTTCCGAGGAAACTCCAAACACAACCACTCTTCTCTGAAGTTTTTACTCAACACGAATCTACAGTTTGCTGCTGTCTGTATCATGGGTAATATGTTCGCCCGCTAGCTAGGCTGTAACTGGGGCGATAGACTCGCCCCTAGCTAGCTCGTAAACTGTCGCCTCAGTATTTGAATGAAGATTGTTGGAAGAAATGAAAACGGAAAAACACTTATAGTGGGCGATGTATTGAAGATAGAGATATGCTCTCGCGGACTTCTTTGTAGAGCTATTCATGCTGAAAAATTCGTACTCTCATAGTACCGGTATATAGATATTTTCACGGGTTGTCCAGCGTAAGCTTAAAAAGCAAACAGGAGACCATGTGTCTTTTTCGAATTTTTCACTGAAATCATTACTGCTCGGCTTTCTTTCATCATATTTTTTTTTTGTATAGGAATCTTCCACGAGATATCCTATACAGAATGGTGAAAACCGCATCAAAATCCACCCAGCGGTTAACTCGTGACATCCTAATGCGACAGTAGCGACACTCGAGCGCAGCAACAGAAGAGAGAGAGAGAGAGAGCGTTGCAGCAGAAGAGAGATAAAACGATATCATCACCTTTCACTGTAACACTGTTTCACGAACGTTACTGTATTCCAACAATTTATTTGACGTTGTCACGTCAAAAATACTTTTTGGGTTTGCTCAGAATACATCGCCTAATTAATCAATAGTGTGGAAATGAACGAAGGATCTTACGAGTAAGCTGGATGGATAGAATCACAAATCTTAAGATATTGCGTAGGATAGGATAATTACCTGTGTCTAAATTAGGAAGTTACAATACTTGGGAGAGGAGACAGGTATCGTCTTTTACAAGAAATTATTCCAGGCAAGGTTGAGCGCAGAAGGAGTCGAGGAAGAAGAAGGATCTCTTGGTTGGACAATCTAAAAAAACACTGATAGTCAGTCTGAAAGACTAGACTTTATATCATGTTAAATGCTACAAATGCTACAAATGCTGCGTGTACTCAAAGTCCGTTAGCAAAAAAAAAGCAAGTGCAAACCAAGGTCAAAGGAGGTAGATGGCTGGATGACATCACGCTCACCGGAGCGCACGGGGAAAGGAGGAAGCTCAAGCAGTACTATGACGTCACACACCTCAGTTCATTCTCGGTACATTTCGTCCCGTCGCCGTAACGTAACGCCAGACCCCAGCGAAGTCGACATAATCATTTAAAATCATAAAATGGTTCAAGTGTAGTTCCAGTGAACTTTTCAGTGCTGCTAGATCCATAAACCGGATTGCTGTGATGTTCGCCAACCTCATTAGAGGAGACGGCACATGAAGAAAAAGGAAATGAACGAGATTTATTTTGTAGCTGTAGCTTTAAACCCCACTTTGAAAAAGGAAATGTCCGAGAATTCCTATAAACATGGGAGATATGGGGCAAACGGTGAAAATCAGCACAAAGTAACTACACAATTTTGAAAAATGGATAATAATAGTACGGATTTGAATTTTGAGAATTTAAAACTTTGGCACTAATATAAAGATGTGTGTGTTTCCTTGGAAGTGTATATAATTGTTGCACAGGGTTTGTTACAGGCACAGTGAGGGGTCTAGGTGCAAAACTCACGTGCTCCACTTTTTCTAATTTTACAGGTACTAAAAGAAACTTCTTAAAAGTATTAGTAGAAAATCAAGACATCCATATTCTAACAAACTTTTACAGCAAAGACAATAGATATTACTGGAATAGGGGGCGTGGTGGCACAGCGGTCCAGCTGTTAGCCTCTCACCACGGCGGACTGGGTTCGATTCCCGGTCAATGCATATGAGATTTTCAAAGTGAAATGCCATGTACTGTGGTTCGAATTCTACGTAAGGAGGTCCCGTGGCTCATGATCTCGAGATTAACGGTCACGTAAAACTACAATCTTCGTTCCTTATTACTGGATTATAGGTTACTCAGAAAAAGGACTAAAAGGAAGACCCAAGTGTGGTATATCTTGCCACTGTACTTCAAGCCAACTCTTCGTATGTTGCCAATGATCCATAGTAACGATGACACTATGGCACAAAACGTGGAAAAATCCATCATCTACTTTGGACAAACTGAAGAATTTTCTACTAATGGAATCTTTAAGAGACTTTGCTTTGGTTGAAGGTTATACTTATGTACACCTTCTTGTACAAACTATGTTTCATAATTTATTATCTGAAAAATATGGCTTAATTTTGGAAAATGTGACTTTTGTATCCAAACATTGGAGACTGTGAGTCTTGTGTCTGAACAAGTTGGAGAATGTTACTTTTGACACTCAAAAAAATTAATTACTTCAGACAAAACAACAGACAAGTTGGCCATGTTTGTGAATTTTTTTAGATAAATGAAACCAATTGCATTGTTGGAATAGACTTGTATTATTTATTTATTATGTAGAGGTCACGAGTTGAACAGACAATACTAATAATGGCTTGCAGCTGTAGAAAGTCACATGACTAGAAGCTGTCTTGTGATTGGCCAACAGGGAGAATGTGCTCTTTGCAACTAAACAGTGTGGAGAATCAACATTCTTCTAGGTTTGTGCCGTGTCTTGTGTGGGGTTTCGCCTAGGACACCAAGCTGGCTCATCGGCGGGCTCTTGGTGTCCCCGCCCGGACCCCCACAGGAGTAACGAACTGCGCGCTACCTCCCTTTATATTGAGTGCAACTGCACTACCTTGCTGCGAGAACTAAAAGCTCAAGCAGTCTCAACCTGCCTATGAAGGCTTCCAAAAAGATGGTATATTGGCTTTCACGGCCGGTGAATAAAACTCAGCAATTCTTCTAGGTGTGTGCCGTGTCTTCTGTTGGACACCAAGCTGGCTCATCGGCGGGCTCTTGGTGTCCCCGCCCGGACCTTCACAGGAGTAACGAACTGCACGCTACCTCCCTTTATATTGAGTGCAACTGCACTACTTTGCTGCGATAACTAAAAGCTCAAGCAGCCTCAACCTCCCTATGAAGACTTCCAAAAAGATGGTATATTGGCTTTCACCGGCCGTGAAAGCCAATATACCATCCTTTTAGTGTGTAGAATGTTAGTTTTGCATCTAAATTCAGTGTTTGGCATTTTTTAAAATTTATTGTTCATACTCTCTGCATGCTCCACTACATAAGTAGTACTACATGCACTTACAATACATTTTGTAAATGAACAAACTAAATTACATTATAATAATTCAATTTCTAGATTACTTAATCTTAACAATATCAAACAATATTATTCATCGTTTTTACTTAGAGCTTGAAAATCCAGAGCATTAACAAATTTAGAAAATTCCTTCAAATACTTTTTTAATAGCACAGATTTCTCAATCGGCCAGTTATCGTCTCTATTAACACTATTGATCAAGAATTGACTAATATTTTTCACTTCACTGCACACGAAAATTATATGATCTATAGTCTGAGAGCTGCTTTTACAGGAACACTCGGGATTAGGTATAATTTTAAGTCTGTGTAAGTACGAAGCAATATTTCCATGTCCAGTCAGTATTGTAGTCATATTAGGTGTTAAGGTGATTTTGGATTTTAATCTACCTGCAACTGTTTGAAAGAATTCTTTTGTAAGTGTGCCTTTTGAAGTTTGTTCCCATTTTTACTGCCATTCATGAATTGCTTCTTCTTTGAGATTTAAAAAAAAAGTTGAGATGGGTATTCTATCGAAACAAACCTCGCTTAATTTTGTAGCCTCCTTTGCAATTTTATCAGCCAGTTCATTGCCTGCAACACCTGTATGTGCTTTAACACATTCAAATTTTATTATCCATTTTTTTTCTTTTTAGAATAACTGTAGTCCTTCTTATATTCTCAATTAGTTCGTTATGATTTCTGAAGTCCGCAATGGAGTCAATTGCTATTTTACTATCTGTGTAAATAATTACTTTCTTATCTTCATCATCCTCTGTCCTAGTAGTATCTAAGAACTCCAGAGATTTAAGTATAGCTAGTTGCTCCGCCTGATTATTGTCTTGCAGTCTATATTTCAATTGGTCTACTAATTCATGCGATCTGAATATAGCTATGCATATTGGCATTTGAAAACCACTGGAATTTGTGAGTTAGGCTTTTCAGCACGAAGATAGTCGTGTTTAGTTTGGAACGAAGAATAACAATGCCTTGCTAATTCAATTTCGAACAAAAGTGGAGTTTGTGAGTTTTGCAATCGTTGTTGTTTTTGCTCCTTGAGCTGTATTGTCCCTCCTTAAGGACACTGGGTTGTAACAATGGCTTATTTTACACAATTAAATGTGCAAATTAAGAAAACTGTTATTTCTTTAGTCAATGGTTCTTAATTTTACACTAAACAAATATCTAATCTTTCTAAGCCACCTGCTAACAATTAATATCAAATAAGTTATCTGATTTTGTACGGGGTGTTCAGAAACAAGGTCGCAGAAAACAATCACGCAAGTTATGATTTTAGAGATTGTGGTACACCTTTCTCAGGAACTACTTAAGTTACAGTCCTGATCTTTTGTTATGGGTTGGTAACCATGTAGTTTTATAGAATGAACTGAAATATATTTAAAATTAGCTTTATCTTTTCAATTTATAAATTAGAAAATCATACATTTTAAGAGGCAAAACTATTTTTTGAGTTTGTTAATTTTTAAACGGCTCAAAATAATTATTCTAGAAAAACCAAGCCACAAGTTCTTTACATTCCTGGAAAAAAATTACGTATCCTTGACAAGAAAATTTCAAGAAAAGTGTACCGAACTTGAAAAATGTATTTACTAGAATTGTTTTCTCTGACCTTGTTTCTGAACAGTCTGTGCAAAATCAGACAAAAATATTTCATATTTATTGTTACCAAGTGGCTTAGAAAGGTTAGATCTTTGTTTAGTGTAAACTTAACAACAATGGACCGAACGGAAATAACATAAATTTGTTTTTAAAATTTGCTCATTTTATCGGGTATAATAAGCTATTGTCACCACCCAGTGTCCTTAAATGTTTTTTATATAACTGAGTCTGATGATTCAGCTAAATGTTGTATATTTGGCCGGACACGTGTTGTTGGGGTAGCGCGCTCCATCTGAGATTTTACAAACTGACGGGGTGCACTCAGCCTGTTGAGGACAGTTGAGTAGTCGTAGGGTAAGTAAAGCCGGCGGTCCCATTTCATATATTTATGGCATGTTAAAGAACCTTCCACTAATTACACCTGTGTGAAGCTAAATTATAGGTTAAACATTTGACAAACGCTCTTAGGTTCCGACGTTCGTCGCCAGGAGCCAACTGCGGTGGCATCTGGTAACCAAGCTCTGAATTAGTAGTCGTTAACGGTGGCATTTGGCGGCAAAAGTAGGAACTACTTGAAAAATTCAATGTCTGCAGTCCTTACTTGAATTGAAAACAGATAACACACACTAATACAGTCATCACATTTAACACCGGTTATCAGACAGATTCTACACACATCCAAAGTTCACGGCGCCCCATGACCGCGTTGTCGCAGCCCCTAAACTGAGGAACCAACCAACAGTTGAGTAGGTGTATGACCGTGAGGCTGCACCCCAGTGATGGAGACCAAGATTAACGTCTGAGGGGACCTGAAGCGATGACCACCCATCACTAGATCCCTGCGCTGATAAACAAAACACTACCCGCATCCGCTTGTTTGTTAACCGAATCTACTGACATTACAACAATATTTATAATTTATTAGATACATAATAATAATATAATATCGTGTGGCCTCGAGTGCCGGGTGCAAGCTTTGTTATTTGACACCCAAAGGGTAGCTTGCATGTAGAATTTCCTTGTTCCTTGAAGCACGATGAAAGTCAAGGAGGTTAGATATCTAAGCTCCTTGAACACTACAGCGCTTTCTAGTAGAGAAATGAGGAACTTTGTGTTGGCGGAAACTCCCAAGATTTATTTTACCATAATGAACACGGCCTGCTGAATTCAAATGGGTTCTTTGACATGCCAACATCGTATGACATGGTGTCCTAATTTTTGCCGCCTTTCAAAACTCACCACGACCAGGAGCGAACCTGCAAGCTTGCGGTTTATTAGATACAGTATTAAATCAATACATTTAGCATTGGAGGAGAAAGTCGTTCCCCTAGGCTATGTATGTCATGAACTATGTTTAAAATGAATGTCATTACAGCCAGAATTGCAACCTTTTTCAGTTCGGAGTGTTATTTATGCCTAATGGCACAATTTGAATGAGATTAGCTTAAATCATCATCTTCTTACATTTTTCATGGAAAGTGGTTTCGGTGGCGTAGTTGGTAGTATGCTGAACTGCTGTGCCCTAGATTACGGATTCAAACCCAGCTGAAGTTGTCGGATTTTTTTTTGGAGCGTTAAAATCTTCCAGTATGCCTTCCTTCGTAGGGGAAGTAAAGCCGGCGGTCTCATGTCATAGATTTATGGGATAGCCACATATGTGAAGTCATGTTTAAATGGAGTGCAAGTAATTGGTTGTTCAGAAGATGGATACATTTATACAATAGCAATTCCGATAAATGATTTAAAAATTGCCAATCTGTACAAGCCTCCGGGTGTGAACTGGGCTCCTACAGTACTGCCAGCTTTTGACCACCCTTGCGTATACACTGGAGACTTCAACAGCCATCACACAAAATGTAGGTATGACACCGTGGATGTGAATGGAGAGTCACTAGTTCAATGGGCAGAAATTACCATTATGCATTTGGTTTTTGATGTAAAAGACCAGGGAACCTTCCACTCTGCACGCTGGAATAAGGATTACAACACAGACTAGACATTCGTGTCTAAAGACCAGCTAGACCTACAACTCAACACCACTCGTATTGTTTTGCCCAATTTCCCAAACAGTCAACACCGACACGTTTTTTGGAAATTGGTTTGAAAATTCCCCTTGTAAACTCAATGCCCTTACCGAGATGGAACTTTCAACGAGCCAACTGGGATGGATTCACAAAGGACCTTGACTCCAGTTTAGCTGCTGAGAACCTTCAACCAACAGCTAGTATCTAGAAAAATTTGTTAAACTAGTAATCAATGCTGCTAAGTCCAACATTCCTAGGGGTTACAGAAAGGCTTATGAACCTGGATGGAATGAAGAAAGTGAGGCCTTATACCAAGAATACCAAAGTTCTGGAAATCAAACAATGGGCTCGCAGCTACTCCACTCTTTAAACAAGAACAGACGAAAGAAATGGGAAGCAACACTCAAAGAAATGAACTTCGCAAAGTCAAGCAGGAAAGCATGGATAATCTTAAATTGGCTAACTGGCAAACAACACCCTAAAAAGCCACCTCCTAAACTGAATCTTGATATAATTGCCAACAGGATCATAGACCTCAAAAGGACAAAGAGGGACAAGAACCATACCAGAATTGTCAAATATAACCTCTCTAAACTCAAGCGCAGTGCCCCGAAAAACGAGCCGCTCTCCAGGCCCTTCTCCACAGCGGACGTAGAAAGCGCAATTTAACAACAGAAAATCGGCAAGGCTGCTGGTCCGGACAATATCTATAATGAATTTATTTAGAACATGGGCCTTTATTGTATATGCTGGCTTACTTCTCTCTTCACTTACATTCTCCAAGAGAACAAATTGCCCAGTCATTTCAAATTATCAAAAGTTATAGCCATTCTCAAACCTGGGAAACCCGAAGATAGCCCCGAAAGTTATCGACCAATAGCACTGCTCAGTTGCATATTCAAGCTTCTTGAACGAATCCTCCTAACCAGATTAGCACCTTTCATTGAAGCTGTTACGCCTCCTGAACAAGCTGGATTCAGACATGGACGCAGCTGCACCGATCAAGTTCTTGCTCTAACTACACATATCGAAGAAGGTTTTCAAAGACAACTGAAATCAACAGCTGTTTTCATCGACTTGACTGGAGCATATGACACTGTTTGGCGACAAGGACTTATCTACAAACTATTGCAAGTTGTAACAAGTCGAGAAATCGTGGATCTAATATCTAGTATGCTTAGTGAAAGACAATTCGAAGTGTTTCTAGGCAGCACTAAAAGCCACAAACGAAAACTAAATAATGGTCTACCACAGGGATCTGTTTTAGCCCCATTGCTCTTCAATTTGTACATGCATGATGTACCAGTCACAGCATCAACTAAGTTCATATATGCTGATGACATCGCTCTTTTAGCACAGAGTAATAACTTTGAAGATGGTGAACAAATCCTTACAGAGGATCTCAAGATGATGTCAACTTTCTTTAAGACCTGGAGATTGATCCCCAGCACTTCAAAAACTGAAGTCTCTTGTTTCCATCTATCGAATCGTGCTGCAAACTACAATCCACGAGTTTTGTTCAAGGAACAAAATCTAAGGTACAATCCTTTTCCGAAATATCTTGGAGTCACTTTAGATAGATCCCTGATCTGCAAAGAACACATCACTAGGCATTCCCGCAAAGTCGCCGCAAGAAACAACATATTGCATAAGCTCAGTGGTACATCCTGGGGAGCTTCTGCTGACTGTTTAAGCTTATCTGCCATCAGTCTTGTCTACTCGGCCGCTGAGTACTGTGCACCCGTCTGGTTGGAAAGCGTACATGTGAAGAAGGTAGACACAAAATTGAATGATACAATGCGTTGCATTACTGGTTCCATCAAATCAACTCCATGTCACTGGTTACCCATGCTGAGTCACATCCCTCCACCTCACTTAAGGAGGAAGCAAGCTCTACTAAGGGAGGCTAAGAAAATCTTTGCATCACCCTCTTTGCCATTGCATCAAGGATTCTGCCATCCTTCACAGCAACGACTGCAATCTAGAAGACCAGTAAGTGTCACTGCGGGGCAACTCATTGTTGCTGGATTTGATCTAAATGAAAGCTGGAAGCATGAGTGGTCAACTAAAACATTGGTAACAAGTGCACACCATCTTGATCCCACAAAGGAACCAAACGGCTTTGACTTACCGAGGAACCTCTGGTGCCGCATCAACAGGCTGAGGACTGGACATGGTTGCAGCAATTATTTCAGGTACAACTGGGGCTGGAACAGCTCACCAATGTGTGAGTGTAACCTGGAAGAACAGACGATCGAACATCTGGTCCAACGCTGTCCTCTTTATCCGTACCCTGGCATTCCTGACGATTTGTTCGCTCTCACACCCGGTTTAACCAAATGGTTGAAAAGGATGGACTTTAAAGTTTGAATATTACCTTGTTATGTATAATTGTATATTGTATAAATTACCATACGTTTAAATAAATAAATAAATAAATAAATAAATAAATAAATAAATAAATAAATAAATAAATGGTATGTAAAAGATTTCGTTGGAATGCTCTATCAAAGTTCCAACGTTCACCACTAGGTATTAGTGACATTTGGTAGTGAAAGTTAGAACTACTTATAATTGAACCCTATGGGTGTCTGCTTGAAGCAGCTACAGCCTCAGGCGAGCGGAACATATACTGGGACACTCCCGGCACTAAAAGCCTTACGATAAATAAAAGAAAATGTCATGGAAAGAAATATGATATGTCATAAACATCCAGGACCTAGTAATGATATTCACAAAGTTCAGATTGTACCGAGGTGTTCTAAAAACTATCCACAAATTTACTCCAAAAATTATCCACAGCTTATCCGCTATCCGCACGGCCATGTAAACTATATCCGCATCTGAGCAGGGATTTACTCGTCACTCTATTTTATGCAGGCAAAATGGCTGGGCAGCGGTCGCTTGGTAGGCCTCGGGCCTGCATGGGCTGTAGCGCCACGAGGTTTGGTTTTTGTCTCTATATTTCCCCCCAGGGGCCCACGGCTAGTGGGACGAGGGTTGGCGACCACGGGACCCCAGCTGATTTCGGCATTGCTTCCACTTACTTGTGCCGGACTCCTCTTCGTCATCTTTCCTATCGACCACCCTTGGCCAACTCTTGTTCTTTTCCGACCCCGATGGTATTAGGGTATCCGAGGGCTAGGGAGTCATTTACACTCCCCCCTTAATTGGCCTTTGACTCATCCCTCCAGATCCCTCATTCCTCGAGGGGTCAGACCTCTTCTGTTCTCTTCCTATCTCCTGCCTTCTACTCAAGGCCCTCAAGGAGGCAGGGTGTGCGTAGCACCACCACTTCTGGTGCACCCTGGATAGTGCTACACCGTCAAGGGCTCACGCCTTGTGAGCTTGGGAGCTGGCAACCCGGAGAGATTCCTAAGCTGGGTCCGGTTATTTCTCCTTTTTCCAGTGAGTCTTGTAGGGACCCTCTCCTCTTTTCCTTTCCTATCTGCCTCCTCTGGTTCTCCTTCCTTCCCTCAATCCTCATTCTTCGAGGGTTGAGGGCATTTCTTTTCCCCCTGTCCATTGTTTGCCTTATTCTTTATGTGTTTACCATTTCATCTTGTAGTCTGTAAGAGAGTAGTTATTAGTTATAGTTTACATTACATTTTCATCTCATCTTTCACTATCACCCAAACCATTAGGGGCCGATAACCTAGATGTTAGGCCCCTTAAAATAACAATTAACATCATCATCATCTAAAAATTATTGCATTTTTTTGGAACTGTTATCGGTATTCTTGTATTCATATTATGGCGATTTGCAGAGCAACCTAATCCACTGTTCAAAGTGATTATCTGTAACGTGGAGAATTAACTGTTGATGACAAGTTTCGTGAGAATGCTTCAGACAGCCCACAAGTCTGGTGTGCTCCGACTTGGAAACATTTACGCTGCCAAGTACAAGGGTAAACACGTAACGCCACTTCCGCGCGCTTCAACGCCTGCAAGTTAGTCCACCAGTCAAGCTGAAGAGGCGAACATCATTGAACCACGAGAGAACAATCCTCAAGCGTACTTCAACACTGTACTGATTTTGAAGAAGCAGCGTGAGTACAGGCTCAATCAAAAGTGGATCTCCTTCACAGGGAAGTGATTTAATAGGCTCACTGTTTAAAATTCTAGTCGAATTCCAGGACGAATTGTTCATAACCCTTTGTCTTGTATTTGGATCTGATGATGTTCAACATGTCTTCCAATTAAACCCCCACCATTTGTTAGAGAAAAGTTTAATTTCTTTACAGAAATGTTTCAAAATAAGATATTTTTTAAAAAACGACATTACTTATCAGACATTTCCTGTAATTCAGTAGGGGTCGGGGTGGCGTAGCGTTCAAGCTTCAAGCTCTTTGCCTCTCACCAAGCCGGACCGGTTTCGATTCCCGGTCAATGAATGTGAGATTTTCGAAGTGAAATGCCATGTCCTGTGGTTCGGATTCCACGTATAAAGGCGGTCCCGTGGCTCATGATCATGAGATTAACGGTCACGTTAAACTACAAGCTTCGTTTGTAATTCATTAATTAATTAAATAAACGAATGAATGTATGGACAGACGGACCTACAGACAGACATACAAATAAATAAATAAATAAATACATTTAAAAATGTCTTCAATGGTGAGTTGAACTTACACCATTTTAAGAACTTGGGATATATTGAACGTCAGCCCCGGGTTTATGTCTATGTGTTCAATTTATCTGATAACCGGTGATTCTATGGTAACTGTTTGTGCAGCGGTAATTATTATAGGTTGGTTGGTTGGTTCCTCAGTTTAGAGGCTGCAACAACGCGGTCATGTAGCTCCGTGTACTTTGGGTGTGTGTAGAATCTGTCTGATAACCAGTTTATTTGTGATGACTGTATTAGAGTGTGTTATCTGTTTTTAAATCAAGAAAGTACTGCAGATATTGACATTTTTTCAAGAAGTTCCTATTTTTGCCGCCAAACGTCACCGTCAACGACTACTAGTTCAGAACTTGGCTACTAGAACCCACCGCAGTCGGCTCCTGGCAACGAACGTTGTAAACTAAGAGCGTTGTTTAATTTAACATATAGTGTCGGTAATGGGACAGGTGCCGCGGGACTTGAAATAAGGTACGATCCCAGCAGTTGTCTGGAGGGAGTGTGAGGAAAGAACCAGGGTAAACCACAATCAATATAGCCACAGTCAGCGTTGGATTTCAAACCTTCTTTCTCGTGGACCTGGTGAGGGATTTAACTCACAAGACTACGTTGCGGGGTTCTTTGAAAGTCAATGATACTGTACTGTATATGTCAAAGATACCGTTCCAGTACTTTAAACCAGGGAGGTACATGTTCAAACATAGAATTATCCGAATTGTTCGTATAACTACGAATACGAATATTTAATTCAAACATACGAATAGTTCGACTATTCGAATTTTTTGCACATTTGAATATTCGAAATATTCGAACAATTTGAATTGTCAACCTGATAGAATTTTGTCACAGCCTATTCTCATTAGTGAATTAATCTGACTATTCAGTCAATAATGGAATGTATGAATAATATAATAATTATGATTAATGTTACGTGCAAGAGCCCGTCCCAACGTTTTCAAACATGTATTTACACCTGGATGTAACTTCATGACATATTGAAACGACCGCATGGTCGCTTGGTACCGTTTGTGGACACGAGATGGTAGCTGCTGTCGGACTTTGTCTCTCCTTCAAATGGTTCCTTCTTCTCCACTAGAGTGTGTTTGTTGTGCCTTATAAAACTCTTCCTATTCGTGGCATAATTGAAGGCAATTATATTCTACCCCATAAACAAAAGCCTATATATACTTCATGCCGCCAAAACATTTTAGTGGTGTCGTGTGAATATTATTTGGTTTTCACATTGTCGTAATATGTGGCTAAATTTAATTGGTCCAATTTAAATAAACCTGGTGCATGCTGGGTGGCCTGCTTCGCTTTTGTCATCCATTTTGTGAATAATGTGTTGTGACTGATTGCTGGGAAAAGAACTACGCATATTGTGAATCTCGCCAGGGCGAGGGCTCTGCCCTCGTCCAAGCTAACTTGGGAATATATCCCAGTATTGGATGATACATGAAATATTAGTGAGCAACGATCATCTGTAATAATCGTGTAAATAGTTTCTTCGGCCTTAAAATAAAAAGGCGATCTTTGGTGTGCATCTCTTCGACAGCGACTGGAAGCCATCTCCTCTTCATTTTATTTTTTTAGTGATATAAATCTTTTAAGGGTTTCTAAGTAGTGTGGTAAATATTAGTGTCTCCCCAAAAGGCTTTATTAAGGTATGCCCTGAAAATGTATTATTTTAAATTATTGGAGCTTCATATTTTGCATTGTATACTGAGTGTTTTGTTTTGGTTCTGAAAGGTTGACCTTGGAATAGATATGTCACCTATGAAAATGTAAAATTTTGTTAAACTATATTCGTCCGGGGAACACTACTATTTTTCTTCTTAATTTATTATTTGGCATCTGGCTAAGGCATTTTCTTCTTATAATATTAAGGTACTGGCCAGACGAATCTAAAATTTTCAAATTCGCTTGGCCGCCATGTTCGTTTTGTAGTTAATCGGTTTTTGAAAGTCTTATAGATGAACTTCCAGTAGTGCCCTTTATCTCCGTACAAAGTTTCAGAGTGATACCGCTAATAGTTTCAGAGATATAGAATGTCGGTGAAATATTTCGCACATCCGCCATCTTTTGGTTATGTAAGCAATTGAACCAAGTTAGATGTCGGTGCATTGCAATGTGTTTAAACATATACTGTACCAAGTTTTATTGCGTTTGGTTGGTTAAATCGCGAGAAACGTCTATTTAAAGTCGCAAATTCTCGTGGCCGCCATGTTGGTTTTGCAGTTACCAGTTTTTCAAATGTCACATAGGTGAACTTCTAGTAGTTCCCTTTAACACCGTAAAATATTCCAGGGTGATATCGGTAATAGTTTCGGAGATATTGAATGCTGGTGTAATATTTCGCACAGCCGCCATGATGGATTGGTGAGACATAACAAAATTTGAAGGGCACGGTCGGGGTCGCCCGGAAGAGTGCTATGAACTTACCGAGTTTCATTGAAATCACTCCAGCCGTTTAGAATTTATTAGACACACACACACACCTCTCTCTCTCTCTCTCACACACACACACACACACACACACACACACGCACAAAGGTGATCTGATAAGCCTACTTTTTTTTTTCAAAATTGAAAATAGGCTAATAATGTGTTAAAAGTTGAAAAGTTAAAAATTACAGAGTAAACTGTCAAAATACGTGTTTTGAAATGCTTTATGTCATGTATCAAAATAGTTTTTAAATAACTTCCAGGCTAAATAATATTTTGAAAATCCAGGCTAAAAACGCTTGTTTTTAAAATGGAACTTGTTCTAAAGATTTAAATTAAATAAAAGTTTGGTTGTTTTAATCTATTCTTTGATTCTTTATCTTCAATTTGTGGGAAGCATATTTTTGAATTTCTCAAAATGAATGTAGATATTCCGATTTTGGATTGGTCATGTATGGGTCGACACTAGCGCTCGTAGTGATAGATTTAGGCCACAAAAGGATGTGGTCTAAATGTTGGTGTTTATACCTTGTCAGTCAAAACGAAAGTCGATACAGTATTTCCATTTTGATTTGACCATGTATGGGTCATACGACAAAGGATGTGGTCTAACGCTTGGTTTCCATGATTTGTCCGTTTAGTGTGAGTCACTATTCCGCCAACACGTAAGAGGCGTTCGGTTTATACACAAAATATTCAAAAGTGCAATAATAAAATTAATTAATAAAAATTCCTCTCGGCACGCTGGAAGGCGGAGGTAGATTTCACCGGGCAAACTAGGGGATAGGCTATAATAGGCAAAATATGCAGGTTTTCGTAGAAGGACCCGACCTAATTTATTGCGAGAAAGTATTTTACAATGAAATTTGAGCTCAATTAACTTTTCTTTCGTCTTACTATGCATATTTTTAGCCTACTTTTCACATTTTGCAAAAATGAGGAAAAAGTAGTCTTATGAGATCGATCCGGGAAAATGTGTGTCTGTCTGTCTGTCTGTCTGTCTGTCTGTCTGTCCTTCTGTCTGTCTGGCTGTGTGTGTGTCCCCCCCCCCCCCTATCAACTCCTAAACGGCTGGAGCAATCGAAATACAATTCGGTAGGAGTAAAGATCTATACCTGAATATCTCACGGCCATATTTGAAAATGATGTCAGTGCTACCAACTGCTGAAAAATCGCAATTGAAATTTGAGCTCCATGTTGGATATCTTGGAAGGTATGAATGGGAGCTATTTCAAAATTGGCACACGTATAGATAATAATATTGCAGTTTAATTTCCAGAAGGCCATATATGGCAGTGTTGCCAAAATGATTATAAGCCTACTGATAGGTCCAATATTTAAATGCATATAACTTCTACACTATCAATTGGAATTCAACCAAATTTCGTATGTTGTATGTGTACATAACCAGATATGACTGAACGTATTCTTATGAACCACCAGTGCTGCCAACTGTTAAAAAATGCTCTTAATTTCTTTTATCCAAATACCAATATATATATGAGAAAGTATGCAAGCCGACAGCTTTAAACTATGCACACGTATAGTACATAACATTCTATATTAATTTGGAGTAACTTATATACGTCAGTGCTACCAACATGATTCTAAGCCTGCTGAGAGGACCAACTTTAAATACATGTAACTTCCATACTATCATTTGGATTTCAACCAAATTTCGTATGTGCTATGTGTATCACAACAGCTATGACTATGCGTATTCTTAAGAGCAACCAGGGCTGCCAATTGTTAATAAATGCTGTCTGTATTTTGTTACCCTAATATCAATATATCAGAAAGAATGCAAGCCAATAGCTCTAAACTTTGCACACGTATAGTACCTGGCATTCTAGATTAATTTGGAGTAACTAATATAGGTCTACGCCAGTGCTGCCAACATTATTCTAAGCCTCCTGATAGGTCCAATTTTTAAATGCATGTAACTTCTATACTAACTAATGGACTTCATTCAAAATTGACGCAACAATAGATCATATTATTTCAGATTTTTTCTGACCAATACACGTATGTCATTGTTGCCAACATGACTTTACGCGCGCTGTTAGATCCAATATTTAACTGCATGTAACGACCAAGCTATCCATTAGATTTCAACCAAATTTTTTATTCTGTACCTTAAGACAAGGAACTAAGAATATATTCAGTCACCAGGGCTGCCAACTGTAGTTCTCTATTAGGCTACATTATGCCAGGTATACAGTATTTCGAACTAATTAGAAATTTCGATATTACCAACTTAATTTCGTCATTATTCTAGATAGATCCATATCGATTAATCATTGGCATTAATCTTAAATTTTAAGAAAAGTAGGCTCTTTAGTTCGTCACGGAACTTCTTGTTATACTTGTGGTCACACCGTCCTTATGTAAGGTTTGGAACTGCTGTGTAACTCTCTAACAGTGTTACTTCTTCACGTCAAATTTTATCTCCCGCATAGATGTTGGTTGATTCCTCAGTTTAGGGTTGCGACAACGCGGTCATGTAACCCCGTTTACTTTGGGTATGTGTAGAATCTGTCTGATAAACGGTGTTAATAGTGATGGCTGTATTAGTCTGTAATTCAGGTAAAGACTGCAGACGGTCAATTTCAAGTAGTAGTTCTTATGTTGGTACCAAATATACCGTCAATGACACCTAGCTGTGAACTTGGCTACTAGATGCCACCGCAACCAGTTATTTATTTTATTTATCGTATGGCTTTTAGTGCCGGGAGTGTCCGAGGACATGTTCGGCTCGCCTGAGTCTGTAGCTGCTTCCGACGGACACCCTAAAGGGTGAGCTACAAGTTCCGTTCAATTTCAAGTAGTTCCAACTTTCGCCACCAGATATCAATGATACCTAGTGGTGAACGTTGGAACTTTGATAGAGCGTTCTGCCGAAATCTAACCTAGCAATTTTGCTTCATACAAGTTTAGACTGTGAAAGGATCTTTTACATGCCATAAATCTATGACATGGGACCGCCGGCTTTACTTCCCCTCCGAAGGAAGGCATACTGAAGGATTTTTAACGCTCTTAAAACGAACGTTGGACTTCCCCTCTGAAGGAGAGCATACTGAGGGATTTTCAGTGCTCTTTGAAAATCCGACCACTTTGGCCGGCTTTGAACCCGCGTCCTTGGGCATAGAAGTTCAGCATGCTACCAGCTAGGTTACGTCATCGAAGCGGCTTCCCACATAGTCAGATGGAAAACTGAATGTGATCTCGTTGTCATGGCAACCTCTGATAGCTCATCCCTCATCAATTTAGAAGCGTTGTCATTGTAACCTCTGATGGCTCTTGGCATTTCCTTCTAATTCCGAAATCATTTTTCTCATCCCTTGGCGTAATGGTGGGTTGTATCGAAAATTATTTCAGAGAAAAGTTTTAGGTAATTATTAGGGGAATATCGTCCATTTTGTACGGTTTTGATATTGTGCCTGTTAAGAGAGATATGATTAATGTTTCCCGAAAAACCCACCCATTGGTCAATGGTTGGTGCTATCAAAAACTTTTCAAACATAACTTTTTGGCACTTAATCGACACATAGTATGAATTTTGAAGGGATTCGGTATTTCACATATTAAGAGAGTTATAGTGATATTTCACTTTTTTGAAAAAAAAAAAAAGACCCCCATATTAACCCCCTTGACCGATTTTGCCCATTAACGAACTCGACCGAGATTTTACAGGGATCGGCTACATATTATGTAAAAAATTCAAAGTGATTGATGCAAAATTACGGTAGTTATCGTGACCACAAGAAACTGATATAATATATATATCTAATATATAAAAGTGAAAGTATGTATGTATGTATGTATGTCTGTATGTATGTATGTATGTATGTATATGTATGTATGTATGTGAGTTGGTTCCGTATACAAATCTCACCGTTCCACCAATCTCAACCATATTTTGCATACACATAGTTTAGGACCCAGAAGGAACCGCTGGCTACATAAATTTTCGATAGTCTTTCTCATTCTTCTGATTTCGGCCCTTTTGCACCCAAGCACAGGCTAATCAAATCATAAAACTAGATGTTCAGTAAAGAACATATAGCCTACTTTCTCCTAAATGCATGGGTATTGTTATAACTCTTTGTCCTTTTCAAGGAGTATAATTGAATGTTGGTTTAAATACAACGTGCCATAGGGATATTAAACATGAATATGAGGTGCCCTTTGCTAGTGCTACCTCTGTAAAAAAAAATCATTCAATTCGGTTTCACCGTGTTTGAATTGATCTGGGGAATGAATTTGCACACATACATGGCCGCTATTTGCCAACTATTGGGCTGATGACCTTGTAGTCAGTCATAAGATGCTTTCCACAAAAAGGCATGTTGTTGCAAAATCCGGTAGAGATCAAATTATTAGGATGGTCGAAATTTGATTTAAGCTTTTAACATTTGGGTGGCCGTCATTCCGTTTCCGTCAAGATGGCGGCGATATAAAACATGACACTGAGGTGCCTTTTGCTAGTGCTACCTCTGTACCAAATTTCGTTCAATTCGGTTTCACAGTGTTCGAATTAATAGGGGGAATCGATTTTCACACAAAGATGGCCTCCATCCGCAAAATATTAGGCTAATGACCTATTAGTTTGGTCAAAGGATGCTCCCTCCATAATGGTATTGTACCCGATACCTAGTTGAGGCTATCGGCTACGCCAGCAGACATTAAGCCGTAGTTGAGGTTTTTGGAAGAGTTAAGAAAAGATAGCGCTCAGATCGAGTCAAGAGGAATGTCAGGATGACGTAGGAGGTCTAGGATTTAGAAGGCACTGACATCTGTAAGCAGATGGAATTATGGATAGAAATTATGAAGCTTTATTAAGACCTATGTGGAATATGGTATTTTAAACATCTTAGAAGAGGAAATATAACATGCATTATATGTGGTAATAATTTAAAGGAAGTCAGATAACCCTTAAGTTATATTATAACTTAATAGCCGAGATGATGGGGGTTCAAGATTGTAGTTGTGACGCAAGAGCACGGTGGTGGGGAGAACGCCACGTGACCGCACCAAGCAGGTAAGGGTCGAGCCAGTGCAGAAACTGTCAGTGTAGCTCTGTGAGCCAAGCAGGAGAGTCAAGCTGAGTAACACACGCCAAGCGCATGGTACAGATCGCGTCGCGAACAGAAACTGTCACGGAAAGTGGTGGCGACAGTTTCAGCTTCACCGAGCAGCGAACAGAAACTGTCACGGAAAGTGCAGGCGACAGTTTCGGCTTCTCCGAGCGCCGAGCGACAAGTAGGTCGTTGAGCCGGGTGGGGATCCGCAGCAAACAAACATAGGAGGCCGGGGTTCTTAAAACAGCATTGCGAGTAGTTGGAGAATTTTATTCCAAGCTGCATTTCAACGTAGAACGACATGGCGAAGCCAGCTTTATGCGGAGATGTCTATAGCATTGCAGTAGAACCGTGCGGGTTAATTCCCATCTTTATAAGCAAGCATTATAACAGAAGCTGAACTTCATCACTACATTGAGTTAGAACGTTTATTCAGCATTTGAATTATACAAAATAGTTACGTGATACGGCAACTTAGAACTTCGAATGGACATAGTTTTCTTAGTGACATTACGACTATGCATTTCATAACGCAGTCCAAGTAACATTAACAATTTCTAAGCAAACGGAATGTTGTAAGCATATGCACTTAGGAACATTAGCTCGTGCATTAATGCAAGTCATTCTCAAGAAGTGTTATGAATTACCGAATATGAACACAGACACAGGGTGTTTCATAAACTTAGACACTCGGATAAAACAATTTTATTTTCTACAAGTAAAACTAAACCGCTGTGGAAATTGAACTTTCAACACTTAAACTGAACGTTGTATAGAACAGTGGCGTAACGTAGAAGAGGAATAGGGGGTCCGCTGTTTCTATGAACATTTTCGTGAGGATTTGGACAATATCCGCTATGGATAACCAGAAGTTTATCATGTCGGAGTAAACGCAGAAAGAGACGCGATGGCACCACGGAGCGATGGATTCGATTCCTGACGAGGAGGTCCACCAGCTGATTCACTTGGAATTCGAAGGCAATCGTCATTGCATGGATGGAATGATATTCACGCCGATCTTTCGAGAAATTCATTACATAGGGAAAATCGACGATCTTTGAAATTTAATAACAGCTGATTATGAGAAGGTACTGTAAGAGTTATAACTACCTGATACGATTATTTTCATGAATACTGGGCACACATGTATATTTTTCTAATAGGAGTGATACGATTGTTTAAGACATGGCTTTGACTTTATATGCTTCGAAATTTTGCTGGAATATGGCGTGACCATATGATATGGCAGGCATCATTATACGAAATTCTCACCTTTGGTTGGCTTTATTAAGCAGATGTTTGGTCTTTTAGACATTTTTTTCCAGTAAGGATATTTTTCATGAATAGTTTTTTTTTTTTGTGTAACGAGTATTTCGAACTCGTGATCTGCAATTGATTATCTAAAATTACTTCGTCAGTTCATTGCATACTAGCGAGTGTGTATTATTCATCAGTAGGGATTTTTTCCATTGGATTGTTTGGAGATATTAAGATGTTATTCACTTTAGTGAATGAATATCGCTTTTATATGACAACTAGAGACTTGTTGATTCCTATCTGGTACATTCACTCATTTTAGTCGTCGAGATGGGGTCTTTCGTATTTATACGATTGTATGGTGGCTACTCATCTTACCCATCGTTTAGGGCACTATCATGATTAGTCGACGGGGCGAGGTCTTTCGTATTTATACGATTGTACGGTGGTTACTCATCTTACTTGCCATTGAGGGACTCATTTTTATCATCCGAGTGTACATGAGATTGTAAGTGAATCAAACAAGGAACTACTAGTCACATATCAGTCGAAATTTTGTTAAATAAAGTAAAGATAAATGTCAGCAGGGTTACATTTTGTAATTCTTGTTTTCCAATCCAATATTTTGTTGCTATACTCTTTTGAGAGTACTTTCAGTTTAACAGCTGTTACAGCTGATGCTTTTGATGATTTTTATAATTGTGTTTGATACCTTTGAGAAGGATTTAAAGTAATTGAATCTTGTAAGATGAATCATTAATGGTCAGATTTATTTTAAGGCAGATCAGTATTGCAGATTTTGATATGAGAGATTATAGCACATGGATGTTTTTCTGTGAAGTGAATTATGAGAATTGTAAGAGAATTTATGCTATTTGAAAGCAAATCTTGAATTACTGAGGTAATATTTTTCCAATTGTTTAAGAAGTTGTCTAGATGTGATCAGATTAATCACAGTTATTGGAGATTGTGTGCGTTGATAATTTGAAGCCAGTTATATATTTTTTGTAGATCATGCAACATGGTTATGTGAAGTTTGTGATAGGCATTTTGTGGAAGTTGCCAAGTGATAGTTGCAATGTTGCTAATACATTTTGAAGCAGACATGAGGTTGTCGAACCCAGTCTAGCGTAATTGTTGAGATTCATGCTGTATGTGCTGAATATTTATGGAGTTTTGTGGAATAATTGTTGTATTCAAATGTGATATTTGAAGAATTGAGGAGATATAATGTCGTTGTGGATAGTCAGATCCAACGTGATGTCGTGAAGGCAATAATATTTTTTGGCATGAACATTAAATACGAGATATAACTTGGAAGTGATAAAACTGTAAGACAACGTTCTATAACCCATATTAAACAATTTGTTAGGAAATTAAACAAATAAATAAAGTTGATAAGACAAGATTTTCTGAGAATAATAATTAATGAAATAATAATCTGAAAATTAAGCATATTAATGATCTGACCTAATGAAATAAAAATCAGAATGACTAGATGAAATAATAAAAATCTAAATAACCAGAAGAATGAAATTTAAATAAGTTGATAAATTAAATTTTGGAATAAATCAATGAATTAAATAAATGGATGAATTAAAGATTGGATGAATAAACTAATTTAAATAAATTAATAGATGATTGGATAGATGATGAATAACTGAATTAGAAGGTGATAATTAATTAAAGAAGCTGTTGATTAATGAATTTGTATGGAATTAAATAAATTTAATTGAGATATAATTTGAGAAATTGCAACTTGAGTTGAGGAATTAAATAATTTGTATTGATGATTTAAGACAATTTAGTCTGAAAGAGATAACAAGATAAGAGTGTGTGAATAATTAGAAAGCATAATGAAGTGATGATAATAATTTTCATTTAAATGATTTAATGGTGATGAGTTAATGATTCTGACAGGAATATGTTGAATTTTGAATTGAGAATTAATGTGAGAAATATTTAATTTTGATAATGATGATAATGATGACCAATGAGAAGTGAATTTTATGTAATTCACAAACAAGTAATTATGAATGACAATGTAAATAGTGTAAATTAATTATTCGATGTTTAGGAGCATTTGACTAACATGTTCAACATTTAAATTATGCCATGCAAGCCATAAAATACGTGATATTTAAAATATGTGATTATAATATGTGTATGTTTAGACAGATTAATAACTTTTTCAAATCCACATTTATGATGTTAAATTAAAGAGAAATTAGGTCTCAGGTTTCACAAATGTCAGTGACGAAAGACATAGTGCTACAGTGATCCTGAGAACCCAAGAGAACTTTAGAGATTTTTCTGTTCTATGTGGATGAAATCTTTTTGATTAGAAAAGAGATGGTTCGATTTTTGGACAATGACAATTTAACTTTGGCATTCGACCATACTCTCAGGTAGGAGGTATATTTAAAATGTCTGTCTGACTATCAAAGTGAAATAAATTTGTTTTCATCTTAGTTGTGATCTGATGATGGTGTGATTTTCCTTTTTCTTTCCTTGTATTGAGTAAGGCTTAACCAGGAAAGGAGGTGGTTTGCTAGGAATTCAGTTGATGGCGCCCATTGATATTTGCATTTTTTTTATTAAACTTAAGCCCGTAACGACCCTAGAGATACTTTGTCTCGTGTTACCCAACTGCTTTTTCGATAACTCAGCTGAATTTCCGACACATTCCTTATTTGACTAGAGGTTCATTTAACTCCGCTCTGTCCTGGAACTCCAGGAATGTGATGTAATAGCAGATGGGTCATCGCATCCCCAGGACGAACGGGTACAGAGAGAGAGGGAGAATTGGCTTTACCCACCTGTGGGGCTTCGATTTTGCTTATTCTATGGAATCACATCAGATTTAGATTACTGAGAGATTGATCTCAAGTTCATTTAATTGTGTTACAAAATTTATTAAACTTAGTCAGACAATATACTTGTGTGCCCATTCCAGTGTTCATGTTAATCGTATTAGTATTATATCATGTTAGTTATGTCATCTTTCCTATACCCAAGTGAATGCAGGAATTGAGACATTGTGATGTGTTGTTGTCTAACGTCTCTGAATTAAACGTCTATTGAAAATATAATTATGTTGCCGGAAGATTTAGCTAAGGTGTTAGGAGAGTTGCAGAGTGGTATGTCTGGTATTGCAGAAACTATTTCTAAAATGGAAACGGAAGTTAAAGAACAGATAAATAATTCAGAAGCTAGGTTAGAAGCTAGATGTAAAGAAAATGTGCAAGCATTACAAACTAGTAATGAAGAAAATTTAAAAGCTAGTGAAGCTAACTTGAAAGATAGTTTTAAATCATTAGAAGAAAGATTACAGTCAACTAGTGAGGATAATTTAAAGTCATTAGAGACTAGATTACAGACTAGTAATGAAGAAAATTTAAAATTATTACAGTCAAACAGCAAAGATGAGTTGATGTTATTAGAGACTAGGTTACAGTCAAATAGTGAGGATAATTTTAAAACATTGGAAGAGAAATTACAGTCTCGTAGTGAAGAAACTAACACAGAGTTAGAAAACAATTTAGCTAGGTTAGAGAATAGATTAACTTTAAAGAATAATGAAATGTTTAAAACTTTACAATTAGATATAATTGCAGTAAATATGAAAGGAGAGGAAAATGTTCAAATATTAAGAAAGAATATTATTGAATTAGAAAGTAGGGGAAAAGAAAATATTCTTACTTTAAGAACAGACGTTATGTCTATACAGAAAGACATTAAATCGGATGTATCGAAGTTAAGATTCGACATCGATGGTTTAGTGGCAGATGTAGGCAAAATTCAAGAGTGGTCTACCGAAGTATCTTTCGAGACTAAAATCAAAGGTCGAGAAATGAATCTAGGTAATGAGATTAAGGATTTAAAGTCAGTAATTGGGACCATTAAAGAGGATGTCTTAGGAGAGGTTAATTCTAATTTAAAATCATTAGAGAATCAATTGCAGAAAGATATTAGGAAGATGGACGATGATATAGAGCAAAAGGTTAATGAAAACTTAGCTTTATTCAAAAATAGAGTCGGTGCAATCGTGGAAGAACGGTATAGTGAGGTCGATGCCGAAGCAAAAGAACAACGTGCAGGATTAGACGAGAAATTAATCGCAGGTATGGCGAACTTAGAAGCGAGATTTACGGAGAACAAGGAAGCGATGAAGATAGATTCAACTCTATTTAGGACAGATGTTGATCTATTAAAGGAACAAGTCGCGTCAGTAAAGAATAGATGCGAAGACAAGATTGACAAGTTGAAAAACGATTTAGAGGAGAGTAACAAAACGCAGAATGTTACGTCGTTAGATGAGTTGAAAACTCAGGTCAAGACCGTAGAGAAACTGGCAGAAGATAGGATGACTAAACTAGAATCTATGATTAACAGTTTCACCAGTCAGAATACTACATCAGGGGAAATATCGATGAATCAGACAGCGATAGACCGCAGTATGGGTAATCAAGAAGTTGGCATGGGAGAAGACCGTCAAACGCAACCGAATGTGACATTCGAAAGGGCAAGTTCAACCCCTCAGGATAATCCAAGTTCAAATAGGAGTATGATGGGTACAAGCGAACGATACTCAGGTCCAGTTACCATTATAAGAAATCTGGATGACAAGCCGAGGAAGTTTTCTGGAAATACAGGGGTTACACCAGTCGAATTTCTGCGAGATATTCGAGACTACATGGCGGAACATAGAGTAGCCAAAGAAAGAGAGCTAAGGATAGTCGAACGGGCCTTAGACGGGTCTGCGCTAACTTGGTTTAGAGCATTCAGAAGCAATTTTGCGAATATGGAACAATTTGCCATAGCATTCTTGAGGAGATTTTGGAGTGCCGAGGATCAACTGAACGTGAGAGCAGAAATGTACTCGAAGCGTTATTCTACGTCACATCCGACGCATTATGCCAATTATTTTACGTCACAGTTGGCTAAATTGCAATTTCTGATTCCTCCGTTGCCTGAAGAAGAGCTTTTGCAAGCTATAGCGAGACAGTTACCGATTGAGGTACAACGATCACTCATAGCGTCGGGAGCTAACACACTTGAACACTATGACGACATTTTACGGCGATTGGACTACACAGGCGCTCACGTTACGCCTAGAAATACAAGAAACGACAATAGGAACACGCAAGAGGTGAATGCGGTAGTCGTTGATAACGCAGCTCAAACGGACAGAAGAGATTCCTGGGAAAATAGAAGGAACGAAGGAAATCGAGGAAACATCCGTAACGTTCGTGGAAATGAGCGGTATAGAGGACCATATGAGAGGCCATACGATCAGGAAGCAAGAGATAGCCGATATAGAAATTATAACCAGAATTCCAGATATCAAGATCGGAATCGATACAACAATAGATATCGTGGTAGAAATAACTGGAGCCAAGGTCAACAGTATAATCGGAACGACAGGCACGATGGCCGAAGAAACGATCGTAATGAAGGACGAGATAATCGTGAATACGAGAGATCGAGGCAAGAAAATAGACAGCCTAGTGCACCACTCGAGGAGACAGTCAGAGAAGTCAATCGAGCAGGCACGAGTAGTGAAGGAAGAAACAGACATCAA
Source organism: Meconema thalassinum (assembly GCA_946902985.2). NCBI lineage: Eukaryota > Metazoa > Arthropoda > Insecta > Orthoptera > Tettigoniidae > Meconema > Meconema thalassinum. The sequence continues at coordinate 91,268,862 of OX336399.1, forward strand.
AGTAATACAGAATCAAGATGCTAATCATTGGAAGTCTATCATCATTATTGAGAGTCAGAAAGTACCATCATGCTGATTAAGAGAATTGTAGAGCTATCGTGTACATGTGTTATATATATAGAATGCCTGAGAGTGTATTATTTTTTCTCAATCCTGATAAAAAAGGAGATGTACGGGAGAGATGTACCCGATACCTAGTTGAGGCTATCGGCTACGCCAGCAGACATTAAGCCGTAGTTGAGGTTTTTGGAAGAGTTAAGAAAAGATAGCGCTCAGATCGAGTCAAGAGGAATGTCAGGATGACGTAGGAGGTCTAGGATTTAGAAGGCACTGACATCTGTAAGCAGATGGAATTATGGATAGAAATTATGAAGCTTTATTAAGACCTATGTGGAATATGGTATTTTAAACATCTTAGAAGAGGAGATATAACATGCATTATATGTGGTAATAATTTAAAGGAAGTCAGATAACCCTTAAGTTATTTTATAACTTAATAGCCGAGATGATGGGGGTTCGAGATTGTAGTTGTGACGCAAGAGCACGGTGGTGGGGAGAACGCCACGTGACCGCACCAAGCAGTTAAGGGTCGAGCCAGTGCAGAAACTGTCAGTGTAGCTCTGTGAGCCAAGCAGGAGAGTCAAGCTGAGTAACACACGCCAAGCGCATGGTACAGATCGCGTCGCGAACAGAAACTGTCACGGAAAGTGGTGGCGACAGCTTCAGCTTCACCGAGCAGCGAACAGAAACTGTCACGGAAAGTGCAGGCGACAGTTTCGGCTTCTCCGAGCGCCGAGCGACAAGTAGGTCGTTGAGCCGGGTGGGGATCCGCAGCAAACAAACATAGGAGGCCGGGGTTCTTAAAACAGCATTGCGAGTAGTTGGAGAATTTTATTCCAAGCTGCATTTCAACGTAGAACGACATGGCGAAGCCAGCTTTATGCGGAGATGTCTATAGCATTGCAGTAGAACCGTGCGGGTTAATTCCCATCTTTATAAGCAAGCATTATAACAGAAGCTGAACTTCATCACTACATTGAGTTAGAACGTTTATTCAGCATTTGAATTATACAAAATAGTTACGTGATACGGCAACTTAGAACTTCGAATGGACATAGTTTTCTTAGTGACATTACGACTATGCATTTCATAACGCAGTCCAAGTAACATTAACAATTTCTAAGCAAACGGAATGTTGTAGGCATATGCACATAGGAACATTAGCTCGTGCATTAATGCAAGTCATTCTCAAGAAGTGTTATGAATTACCGAATATGAACACAGACACAGGGTGTTTCATAAACTTAGACACTCGGATAAAACAATTTTATTTTCTACAAGTAAAACTAAACCGCTGTGGAAATTGAACTTTCAACACTTAAACTGAACATTGTATAGAACAGTGGCGTAACGTAGAAGAGGAATAGGGGGTCCGCTGTTTCAATGAACTTTTTCGTGAGGATTTGGATAATATCCGCTATGGATAACCAGAAGTTTATCATGTCGGAGTAAACGCAGAAAGAGACGCGATGGCACCACGGAGCGATGGATTCGATTCCTGACGAGGAGGTCCACCAGCTGATTCACTTGGAATTCGAAGGCAATCGTCATTGCATGGATGGAATGATATTCACGCCGATCTTTCGAGAAATTCATTACATAGGGAAAATCGACGATCTTTGAAATTTAATAACAGCTGATTATGAGAAGGTACTGTAAGAGTTATAACTACCTGATACGATTATTTTCATGAATACTGGGCACACATGTATATTTTTCTAATAGGAGTGATACGATTGTTTAAGACATGGCTTTGACTTTATATGCTTCGAAATTTTGCTAGAATATGGCGTGACCATATGATATGGCAGGCATCATTATACGAAATTCTCACCTTTGGTTGGCTTTATTAAGCAGATGTTTGGTCTTTTAGACATTTTTTTCCAGTAAGGATATTTTTCATGAATAGTTTTTTTTTGTGTAACGAGTATTTCGAACTCGTGATCTGCAATTGATTATCTAAAATTACTTCGTCAGTTCATTGCATACTAGCGAGTGTGTATTATTCATCAGTAGGGATTTTTTCCATTGGATTGTTTGGAGATATTAAGATGTTATTCACTTTAGTGAATGAATATCGCTTTTATATGACAACTAGAGACTTGTTGATTCCTATCTGGTACATTCACTCATTTTAGTCGTCGAGATGGGGTCTTTCGTATTTATACGATTGTATGGTGGCTACTCATCTTACCCATCGTTTAGGGCACTATCATGATTAGTCGACGGGGCGAGGTCTTTCGTATTTATACGATTGTACGGTGGTTACTCATCTTACTTGCCATTGAGGGACTCATTTTTATCATCCGAGTGTACATGAGATTGTAAGTGAATCAAACAAGGAACTACTAGTCACATATCAGTCGAAATTTTGTTAAATAAAGTAAAGATAAATGTCAGCAGGGTTACATTTTGTAATTCTTGTTTGCCAATCCAATATTTTGTTGCTATACTCTTTTGAGAGTACTTTCAGTTTAACAGCTGTTACAGCTGATGCTTTTGATGATTTTTATAATTGTGTTTGATACCTTTGAGAAGGATTTAAAGTAATTGAATCTTGTAAGATGAATCATTAATGGTCAGATTTATTTTAAGGCAGATCAGTATTGCAGATTTTGATATGAGAGATTATAGCACATGGATGTTTTTCTGTGAAGTGAATTATGAGAATTGTAAGAGAATTTATGCTATTTGAAAGCAAATCTTGAATTACTGAGGTAATATTTTTCCAAATGTTTAAGAAGTTGTCTAGATGTGATCAGATTAATCACAGTTATTGGAGATTGTGTGCGTTGATAATTTGAAGCCAGTTATATATTTTTTGTAGATCATGCAACATGGTTAAGTGAAGTTTGTGATAGGCATTTTGTGGAAGTTGCCAAGTGATAGTTGCAATGTTGCTAATGCATTTTGAAGCAGACATGAGGTTGTCGAACCCAGTCTAGCGTAATTGTTGAGATTCATGCTGTATGTGCTGAATATTTATGGAGTTTTGTGGAATAATTGTTGTATTCATATGTGATATTTGAAGAATTGAGGAGATATAATGTCGTTGTGGATAGTCAGATCCAACGTGATGTCGTGAAGGCAATAATATTTTTTGGCATGAACATTAAATACGAGATATAACTTGGAAGTGATAAAACTGTAAGACAACATTCTATAACCCATATTAAACAATTTGTTAGGAAATTAAACAAATAAATAAAGTTGATAAGACAAGATTTTCTGAGAATAATAATTAATGAAATAATAATCTGAAAATTAAGCATATTAATGATCTGACCTAATGAAATAAAAATCAGAATGACTAGATGAAATAATAAAAATCTAAATAACCAGAAGAATGAAATTTAAATAAGTTGATAAATTAAATTTTGGAATAAATCAATGAATTAAATAAATGGATGAATTAAAGATTGGATGAATAAACTAATTTAAATAAATTAATAGATGATTGGATAGATGATGAATAACTGAATTAGAAGGTGATAATTAATTAAAGAAGCTGATGATTAATGAATTTGTATGGAATTAAATAAATTTAATTGAGATATAATTTGAGAAATTGCAACTTGAGTTGAGGAATTAAATAATTTGTATTGATGATTTAAGACAATTTAGTCTGAAAGAGATAACAAGATAAGAGTGTGTGAATAATTAGAAAGCATAATGAAGTGATGATAATAATTTTCATTTAAATGATTTAATGGTGATGAGTTAATGATTCTGACAGGAATATGTTGAATTTTGAATTGAGAATTAATGTGAGAAATATTTAATTTTGATAATGATGATAATGATGACCAATGAGAAGTGAATTTTATGTAATTCACAAACAAGTAATTATGAATGACAATGTAAATAGTGTAAATTAATTATTCGATGTTTAGGAGCATTTGACTAACATGTTCAACATTTAAATTATGCCATGCAAGCCATAAAATACGTGATATTTAAAATATGTGATTATAATATGTGTATGTTTAGACAGATTAATAACTTTTTCAAATCCACATTTATGATGTTAAATTAAAGAGAAATTAGGTCTCAGGTTTCACAAATGTCAGTGACGAAAGACATAGTGCTACAGTGATCCTGAGAACCCAAGAGAACTTTAGAGATTTTTCTGTTCTATGTGGATGAAATCTTTTTGATTAGAAAAGAGATGGTTCGATTTTTGGACAATGACAATTTAACGTTGGCATTCGACCATACTCTCAGGTAGGAGGTATATTTAAAATGTCTGTCTGACTATCAAAGTGAAATAAATTTGTTTTTATCTTAGTTGTGATCTGATGATGGTGTGATTTTCCTTTCTCTTTCCTTGTATTGAGTAAGGCATAACCAGGAAAGGAGGTGGTTTGCTAGGAATTCAGTTGATGGCGCCCATTTATATTTGCATTTTTTTAAATTAAACTTAAGCCCGTAACGACCCTCGAGATACTTTGTTTCGTGTTACCCAACTGTTTTTTCGATAACTCAGCTGAATTTCCGACACATTCCTTATTTGACTAGAGGTTCATTTAACTCCGCTCCGTCCTGGAACTCCAGGAATGCGATGTAATAGCAGATGGGTCATCGCCTCCCCAGGACGAACGGGTACAGTATGTTGATGCAAAATTTGGTAGAGATCGGATGATTAGGTTAGTCGTAATTTGATTTAAGCTTTGAACATTTGTGTGGCCGCCATCACGTTTCCGTCAAGACGGCGGTGATATAAAACATGACACTGAGGTGCCCTTTGCTAGTGCTACCTCTGTACCAAATTTCATTCCATTCGGTTTCACCGTGTTCTAATTAATAGGGGTAATCGATTTTGACACAAAGATGGCCGCCATCCGCAAACTATTAGGCTAATGACCTATTAGATTTGTCAAAGGATGCTCCCTTCATAAAGGTATGGTGTTGCAAAATTTGGTAGAGATGGGATGATTAGGTTAGTCGTAATTTGATTTAAGCTTTGAACATTTGGGTGGCCGTCATTACGTTTCCGTCAAGATGGCGGCGATATAAAACATGACACTCTAGTTCCCTTTGCTAGTGCTACCTCTGTACCAAATTTCATTCCATTCGGTTTCACCGTGTTCGAATTAATAGAGGTAATCGATTTTGACACAAAGATGGCCGCCATCCGTAAACTATTAGGCTAATGACCTATTAGATTTGTCAAAGGATGCTTCCTCCATAAAGGTATGTTTTTGCAAAATTTGGTAGAGATCGGATGATTAGGTTAGTCGTAATTTGATTTAAGCTTTGAACATTTGTGTGGCCGCCATTACGTTTCCGTCAAGACGGCGGTGATATAAAACATGACACTGAAGTGCCCTTTGCTAGTGCTACCTCTGTACCAAATTTCGTTCCATTCGGTTTGACCGTGTGCGAATTAATAGGGGCAATCGATTTTCACACAAAGATGGCCGCCATCCGCAAACTATTAAGCTGATGACCTATTAGTTTGGTCAAAGGATGCTGCCCCCATAAAGGTATGTTTTTGCAAAATTTGGTAGAGATCGGATGATTAGGTTAGTCGTAATTTGATTTAAGCTTTGAACATTTGTGTGGTCGCCATTACGTTTCCGTCAAGATGGCGGTGTCCTTTGCTAGTGCTACCTTTGTACCAAATTTCGTTCAATTTGCGCTCACCGTGTTCGAATTGATAGGGGGGACAGACAATCAGAGTACACAGACTCACACACACACACATACACATACACAGACAGACACACTTTTTTTCGCCCTGTAGTGATCTCATAAGTCTACTTTCATTTTTTGCAAAAATCGAAAGTAGGCTAATATACTCATGAAGGAATAGCAAGGCAGATCATTTCCATGGCAACATAGCTCAAGTCGAGACACGGCCGACTGGATACGAGTTGCGCTCTGCACTACCGGTATAGAAAATGAGGATCTTTACTTGAAATCCCGTTTGTTACTCAACTGCCTACACAGCACTGTCAACCGAGTATAGCATAACAAAGACTTGACACTATCTCTCTATATATAAAAATGAAAGTTTGTCTGTTTTTCTGAATTTCCACGGAAATTTGCGATATTTGCGCGTTTCAGAGTGTTTTATGATGGATGCGCGCAAATTTTTTCTCTGTCTGTCTGTTTGTTTGTTTGTGGACAATTTTTTGTGTCCTGATAACTCGAGAACGGCTGAATGGATCAACGTAAAATTTGATACAGATATCCTTCAGAGGCACGACACTAATCATTGATGTAAGTCTTTTCCGTACCTCTCATAAAAGGGGCCCTTCCCCCTTAAAATACATGCAGAAATAGGCGTAGAAGGGTGAAACAAAGCTCATTTTCAGCCCCTAAATGTGAGAAACGAAACTCGGGGCCATAACCACTATTTAAGGCCCTAAAACTAACAGTTTTTGAGATATTCCCAGAAAACTAATTTCACTTAATAAATTAATGAAAGAATGCATGCCGGTAACGATGGCAAATGAATCTCAGAGGTCCATCTATTTCTGTAAGACGCAATGCAATTCCATTTATTACATTACTGTGAAGGTTTGCAAACGTCTATAAGGTTATAACGGATCCAAATTAAGCTGAAATATTCATCAATACATACAAAGTGCTTAAGGGGTCAAGAGTACTCTAGAATTTTTAGCCTATTTTCAATTTTGAAAAAATAGGCTTATGAGATCACCTTTTGTCCGTGTGTGTGTGCGTGTGTGTGTATGTGATTCGTGTGTGTGTCCCCCCCTAATAAAATCGAAACGGCTGGAGCGATTTCAATGAAACTCAGGAAGTTCATAGCACTATTCCCGGCGACCTCGACCGTGTCTTTCAAATTTTGTTACGTCTCTCCAATCCAACATGGCGGCTGTGCGAAATATTTCACTAGCATTCAATATCTCCGAAACTATTACCGATATCGCCCTGAAAGTGTGTACGGTGATAAAGGGCACTACTAGAAGTTCACCTATGAGACATTCAAAAACCTGGTGACTACAAAACCAACATGGCGGCAAGGCGAAGTTGAGATATTTAAATAGACTTTTCTCGCGATTTAACTATCTACATGTAATGAAACTTGGTACAGCAAATGTTTATACACATTGTAATGCACTGGAGTCTAATTTAGTTCAATTGTTTACATAACCTCAAAATGGCGGCTGTGCGAAATATTTCACTGACATTCTATATCTCCGAAACTATTACAGATATCACCCTGCAATTTTGTACGGTGATAAAGGGTACTGATACAGGTATAAGTATTTATATTTCATAAACCTGTAAAGTACGAAACGAACATGGCGACCAAGCGAATTTAAAATATTTTAATAGACTTTTCTCGTGATTTAACTCTCTGAGCGCAGTGAAATGTGGTACAGTAATCGATTTTGCAGATTGTAATGCACTGCCATCTAATTTAATTCAATTGCTTACATAACCTCAAGATGGCGGCTGTGCGAAATTTTAAAATTAAGTCTTAATTTCTTGTGTCGTAATCATGCGATCGAAGTGAAAGTTTGAATAATGAACCTAGGCAATAATTGTCCTTGAATGGTACATAACTATATGGCCTATACACATAACACTCCTAAATGGTGAGCTCCCGAAATATTTAGACGGTTCTCAATATCTATGAATCTTTTACAGCAACCAAACTGAATTTTTTAATGTTCATAGAGACTATGAACATATGTTCACCTATAGGACTTTCAGGAACCTGGTGAGCACAAATCCAACATGGCGGCGACGCGAAGTATAAATATTTAAATGGACGTTTCTCGCGAATTAACTATCCGAGTGCCGTGAAACGTTGCACGTTAAATGCTTATACACATGTTGATCCACTGGCATCTAATTTATTTCAATGGTTTGCATTATCTCAAGATGCCTGCTGTGCGTAATTTTAAAATCTCGTTTTTACTTCTTGTTGTCTAATCATGCGATTGAAGTTTGAATACCACACGTACACAATAATCTTAATGTAATAGTACAAAAATAAAAATCCAACCTGGCGACCATCTGAAATATTTAGACGGTTCTCAATATCTACGAATCTGTTACAGAAATTAAACTGAAATTTTGTATGTTGATTGTGGCAGTTAACATAAGTAGAATATATGAAAATAGGCTGTATAGTTCTTCACGGAACTACTTGTTTCACGCGATTTACACGTGCCGGTGGGGTACGGAAGGTCTATTATATCCCTTCTCTATTATATAAAAATGAATGTTTGTCTGTTTTTTCTGCATCCACGGAAATTTGACATATTTGCCCGTTTCAGACTGTTTTGTGACGGATGCACGCAAACGTTTTTTTTGTCTGTTTGTCTGTGGACATATTTTTGTTTCTTTATAATTCGAGAACGGCTGGGTGGATAACGTAAAATTTGATACAAATATCCATCAGAGGCACGACACTAATCATTGATGTAACTCTTCTCTGTACCTCTCATAACAGGGGGCCTACCCCCTTAAAATACATGCTGAAATAAGCGTAGAAGGGTGAGACAAAGCTCATTTTCAGTCCCTCAATGTGAGAAACGAAACTCGGGGGCCCTAAAAGGACCGCGAAAACCACATTTTAAGGCCCTAAAACCAACAGTTTTTGAGATATTCCCAAAAAACCAATTTCACTTAATAAATTAATGAAGGAATGCATGCCGGTAACAATGGCAACAGAATCTCAGGGGTCCATCTATTGCTGTAAGACGCAATGCAATTCCATTTATTACATTACTGTTGCAACCATTCTGATTGCAAGGAGATTGGGTTGGGAAAATGACGCTTTTTGGGAGGGCAGTTTGCATCTCGGTGTGGCATGGCAGGTGGCCTTGCCTATGATGTTAGATGTTTTGTATAATCTTTTTATATTTCCATTTACGATGCTGTTTTGTTTATATATATCTATGTCTATTCTTGTTAAAGTACATACTGCTAGATTTTGTATTAGAGTATCTGTCCGTTTTATCTTGGGAGGTAGGGGATTGTTCCATGTTAGTATCTGTTGAGATGTTTATTGTTTTTTTGGTCTTGGAAGTAGATAAGGTTTTGTGTGAAAAGATCCCGAGAAGTGAAGTGTTAGTGATTGATGCTTAGTGTTAAATACTAGAAGAATAAAATGGAGAAAGATGTTATTTTTAAAAGAAAACTCCCTAATTGTGAGTATAATCAACCACAACCCTGGTCTAGGAAGTATGTACGGTTACATTATGACGCACCAACGTGAGGATCGAAAGAGGGTCATGAGAACGAACAAAGAAATGAAGAAATATAGTGACTATGATGAAATATGAGTAACATAACGTGAGTACAATGAAAGTAGAAAAAGAAATGGCTGAAGATCTGAATCGGGATATGCTACTAATGAAAGAAATGGCTGAAGATCTGGATCGGGATATGCTACTAATGCTGCTTAGCAAGTTCACAGAGATGGAAGAGTCAGTAAGCCAGAAAATAGAGTCTTTAAGTACGGAAATAGCATCAGTAAGAGAGTCTTTAAGTACGGAAAGAGGATCAGTGAAAGAGTGTATGAGTAAGGAAATAGGAGAAGTTAGGCAGCAAGGAGAGTCTATGAAAGTGCAAATAGAATCTATAGGTAAGCAGGTAGAATCTGTAAAGGTGTATGTAAACGAAGCAGTAAAGAAGCAGGATGAAGCAACCAATGCTAAGATTGAGGAGTTAAGCAAAGAAGTACAAGAACATAAGTCTGTACTTAATAGTAGTATGGAGTTGGAACCCTGGAAAGTGGCTGTAGAGGAGGAAGAAGTGGAGGATAATATAAAAGAGGAGGAAGTGAATGAGATAAGTGATTCACTTGAAGGAAAGCAAGAAAATTATCAGCGATCTGGGGGGCTTGAGAAATCAGGTGATATGGAAGAAACTGAAGGAGAGGAGGCAGGTGAAAGAAAGGAAAAGGCAGAAGAGAAAGGAGAAACGGATAAGGAAGAAGGTGAAACAGAAGGGCATGAGAAAGCAGGTGATAGGGAAGAAACTGAAGTAAATGAGGCAGGTGAAAGAAAGGAAAAGGTACAAGAGAAAGGAGAAGCGGATAACGGAGAAGGTGAAATGGAAGAAACTGAAGAGAAAGGAGAATATGATGAGGTTGGTAATGAAGACAGTAGCAATCAAGAACAAGTAGTTCCGTGAAGAACTATACAGCCTATTTTCATATATTCTACTTATGTTAACTGCCACAATCAACATACAAAATTTCAGTTTAATTTCTGTAACAGATTCGTAGATATTGAGAACCGTCCAAATATTTCAGATGGTCGCCAGGTTGGATTTTTATTTTTGTACTATTACATTAAGATTATTGTGTACGTGTGGTATTCAAACTTCAATCGCATGATTAAACAACAAGAAGTAAAAACGAGATTTTAAAATTACGCACAGCAGGCATCTTGAGATAATGCAAACCATTGAAATAAATTAGATGCCAGTGGATCAACATTTGTATAAGCATTTAACGTGCAACGTTTCACGGCACTCGGATAGTTAATTCGCGAGAAACGTCCATTTAAATATTTATACTTCGCGTCGCCGCCATGTTGGATTTGTGCTCACCAGGTTCCTGAAAGTCCTATAGGTGAACATATGTTCATAGTCTCTATGAACATTAAAAAATTCAGTTTGGTTGCTGTAAAAGATTCATAGATATTGAGAACCGTCTAAATATTTCGGGAGCTCACCATTTAGGAGTGTTATGTGTATAGGCCATAGAGTTATGTACCATTCAAGGACAATTATTGCCTAGGTTCATTATTCAAACTTTCACTTCGATCGCATGATTACGACACAAGAAATTAAGACTTAATTTTAAAATTTCGCACAGCCGCCATCTTGAGGTTATGTAAGCAATTGAATTAAATTAGATGGCAGTGCATTACAATCTGCAAAATCGATTACTGTACCACATTTCACTGCGCTCAGAGAGTTAAATCACGAGAAAAGTCTATTAAAATATTTTAAATTCGCTTGGTCGCCATGTTCGTTTCGTACTTTACAGGTTTATGAAATATAAATACTTATACCTGTATCAGTACCCTTTATCACCGTACAAAATTGCAGGGTGATATCTGTAATAGTTTCGGAGATATAGAATGTCAGTGAAATATTTCGCACAGCCGCCATTTTGAGGTTATGTAAACAATTGAACTAAATTAGACTCCAGTGCATTACAATGTGTATAAACATTTGCTGTACCAAGTTTCATTACATGTAGATAGTTAAATCGCGAGAAAAGTCTATTTAAATATCTCAACTTCGCCTTGCCGCCATGTTGGTTTTGTAGTCACCAGGTTTTTGAATGTCTCATAGGTGAACTTCTAGTAGTGCCCTTTATCACCGTACACAATTTCAGGGCGATATCGGTAATAGTTTCGGAGATATTGAATGCTAGTGAAATATTTCGCACAGCCGCCATGTTGGATTGGAGAGACGTAACAAAATTTGAAAGACACGGTCGAGGTCGCCGGGAATAGTGCTATGAACTTCCTGAGTTTCATTGAAATCGCTCCAGCCGTTTCGATTTTATTAGGGACACACACACACACACACACACACGCACACACACACGGACAAAAGGTGATCTCATAAGCCTATTTTTTCAAAATTGAAAATAGGCTAAAAAGAGGCTAATGATGATGAACGTGCAAGAGTGAGCCATGGAGAAGACAACATACTAGAAGAAGATAAGGTGAAGAAGAAACACGGGAAAACGAAGTGGAAGAAGAGAAAGGAACTGTTGAGTAAGACAAGACAGACGAGGAAGAGGTGGAAAATGTGGAAAGGAAGAAGAGAGAAGTGGTTGAGAATGAAGACAAAGAGGACGAGGAGAATAGATAAAAGAATGAGTTGGAAAGCAAAGAGAAGGAGTAGGAAGAAGGTGAGATGTCATGTAAAGGAAGATAAGAGTGTGAAGGATCAGAAGAAGAAGAAGAAAATGAGGAAGGGAAGGAAACAGGAACGGTGGAGATGGAAGATGAGGAGTACAAGGTACGGAATGACATGGCGGATGAAGAAAAAGACGAGATGGAAGGCAGAGGAAGAAGGAAGAATGGGGAAGAAGGAGAAACAGAAGAAAAGGAAGAACCAGGAAGGTGGAATGGAAGAAACTGAAGGGGACGAAGATGATGATGATCTATAATTTGTTGTACTCTGTGTACTATGCATGTATTTTTAATGTATGTGATACTCACGTGCTTCTCACGTGAGAATCACATAGAGGGGCGATTGCAACCATTCTGATTGCAAGGAGATTGGGTTGGGAAAATGGCGCTTGCTGGGAGGGCAGTTTGGATCTCGGTGTGGCATGGCAGGTGGCCTTGCCTATGAAGTTAGATGTATTGTATAATCTTTTTATATTTCCATTTACGATGCTGTTTTGTTTATATATATATATATATATATATATATGTCTATTCTTGTTAAAGTACATACTGCTAGATTTTGTATTAGGTATCTGTCCGTTTTATCTTGGGAGGTACGGGATTGTTCCATGTTAGTATCTGTTGAGATGTTTATTGTTTTTTTTGGTCTTGGAAGTAGATAAGGTTTTGTGTGAAAAGATCCCGAGAAGTGAAGTGTTAGTGATTGATGCTTAGTGTTAAATACTAGAAGAATAAAATGGAGAAAGATGTTATTTTTAAAAGAAAACTCCCTAATTGTGAGTATAATCAACCACAACCCCGGTCTAGGAAGTATGTACGGTTTCACTGTGAAGGTTTGCAAACGGCAATAAGGTTATAACGGATCAAAATTAAGCTGAATTATTCATCAATACATACAATGCGCTTAAGGGGTCAAGGGGTACTCGAGAATTTTTTAACGCGATTTACACGTGCAGGTATGGTACGGAATATCTATTATATCCCTATCACTATATAGTTATATTATTATTATTACTATTATTTTAATTATTATCATTATTATGGCGTACAACGACGAGACAAAGCTCATTTTCAAACCCTTGGTGTCAGAAACAAAACTCGGGGCCCCTCAAGAGGCGTAAAGGGTCCCCGAAACTATATTTTAAGGCTCTAAACCCAACAGTTTCTTAGGTATTTCCAGAAAACTAATTTCATTTAATAAACTAAAGAAGGAATGCAAGCCACTAACCATGAAAACAGTATCTCAAGAGGTGGCATCCAACTTTCCATCTATTTCTGGAATAAGTAATGCCACTCCATTTATTACATTTCTGTGAAAGGTTGCAAATTGCTATAAGGTTATCACGGAACCAACTAAAACTGTAAAATTCATCAATGCGCTTAAGGGGTTCAAGGAGTACCCTAGATTTTTTATACACGACTTACACGTGCGATATGTCGTACAGAAGGTCTATTATATCTCCAAAGAGCAACATTATTTTCAAAAATTCCTGATTTAAAATAGTAGACTGTTTTTTGCTGATTGTAGGAATTTGGGCCATTGGGGGCTAAAAAAACTGAATTTTCATGCACCACAAGCCTTTATAATTTATAAAAGGGGTCTTCCTGTAGTTGGGCACATGACACAACGGTTAGGGTCAGTTCGTATGTGACGTGTATTGCGATTCGTCTACGCGGTTTTCAATTTTATTTTCACGCCAGGAAGAACACGTTAGGTATATTTAGTTTGAGAGCACATTTTAACTAATATTTTTTTTTTTGCCAGCAAACAGGTTCCAAGCCCGTAAACATAGCAACAGTAGCTCAATTGATAACATCTGGTTATTAATACCTAAGACCGTTCGAAGAATGGGTACTTTTGCTAGTCTACTATATATTTGTCAAATACCACTCACTCACTCATTCATTCATTCATTCATCACGAAATCTCAGAAACCACCGAACGGATTAGAATGAAATTTGGTATGCATCTTCCTCAAGGGCCGCAAACGCCCACCAAGAAAGGATTTTTGGATATGCAGGTTCTAAAGGGGTGTTAAGGGGGTAGACCTGCATTTCATTCAATAGCAATATCTCCCGATTGGTTTCATTGGGGATGTGATACTCGGCATATAAACTCATCATTAAAAATAAGAAGAAAGGTGTCTGAGGGTTTTTTGATGTGGTGTATATTATGAGGTGAAAGGGGTGAAAGATGGGGGTTTAAGGATTCCTAATGGAGCGTGTATCTCTTTAACGACATAGGCGAGGAGTTTGAAATTCAGCGAAAAAAAATCAGCTTAAAAATAAGTAAATAGGTTTTCGACCGGTTTTTTTTCATAAATCCAATTTAAGAGGCCCATGTGGAGGGGTTCATGAGAGGGGTGAAATTCTGGAGAAAAAAAATGAAAGAAAATGTCCCGACTTACTCACTCACTCATCATCGCCCAGCCAAAGTTATTGAAGTTAGAAACATGATATTTTGGGGCTATGTTCGTTGTATGTCGAAAACGTCCACTAAGGATGGATTTTTGGATATTCAGATTCTAAAGTGGTATTAAGGGGGTAGACTTGCATTTAATTGAATAACAATATCTCCCGATTGCAGACATATGTCTAAGGGTTTATCGATATGGTGTATATTATTATTTCTATATTATTATTATATTTGTCATTTATAGAATTCAATGCGGATTGTGAATCACTGAAAATCCTCACTCTTTTATTGTTAGCTTTAAACCATTCTATATCGTACTTTAAGGCCCATAGTTCTGCCTGGAAAATTGAACAACTGGGAGAGAGCTTATACTGAGCTGCAAATATTTCAGTATCATTCTCATAAGCGACAAAGGCACTATTACAGAGCACGTAAAATCAATACTTCAAATCTTGCCACATGTCTTTTTTTTTCTCTGCCCACATTCGCTTCATCCTCTCTGACCTCTGCTTTCGGAGCTGTTCAATGTTCCGTGGCAGCATCCGTTGTCTTTCTTGTTCTTCCCAGGAGATCACTTTTTGAATTTTGTCCCGAAATAAATTCCTAATATATGTAACTGTAATGTCCAAGTCGGCTTCCTTAAGATCCTTTAATGTCTGTATAAACCATGCTGGTTGAACTTTAAGTTTTAAAATGTTATTAAAAATTTGTTTTGTCAGCCTGTCATTGTTCATTCTATTTAAATGCCCAAAAATGACATCCGTCGTTTGCGCATGGTGTGCATTATGTTCTCCACATGGGGGTATATTTCCTTTTTAGGTCGTGGTCTGTTTCTGTTTTCCTTAGGCCAAGGATGCATCGAACCAATCTTCTTTCCATGAGCATGATTTTGTTTATGTCACCTTTCTGCATTAACTTCAATGTTTCAGCTCCAAAGAGTGCCTTAGGTCTCACCACAGTTTTGTAATGTTTAATTGTAGTGTCCCTTGATAATGCTTTCTTCTTGTATACATTTCTGGTGATCTGAAATGCTACGTTCATTTTCTTTGCTCGGACCTCTAAGCTATTTTTTCATTGTTAGCCTATTTTCAATTTTGAAAAAATAGGCTTATGAGATCACCTTTTGTCCGTGTGTGTGTGCGTGTGTGTGTGTGTGTGATTCGTGTGTGTGTCCCCCCCCTAATGAAATCTAAACGGCTGGAGCGATTTCAATGAAACTCGGAAAGTTCATAGCACTATTCCCGGCGACCTCGACCGTGCCCTTCAAATTTTGTTACGACTCACCAATCCAACATGGCGGCTGTGCGAAATAATTCACCAGCATTCAATATCTCCGAAACTATTACCGATATTACCCTGACATTTTCTATGGTGATAGAGGGTACTACTATAAGTTCACTTATGTGACTTTTGAAAACCAGGTAACTACAAAACCAACATGGCGGCCAAGCGAATTTGCGACTTTTAAATAGACGTTTCTCGCGATTTGACCAACCAAACGCAATGAAACTTGGTACAGTATATGTTTATATACATTGTAGTGCACCGACATCTAACTTCGTTCAATTGTTTACATAATCACAAGATGGCGGATGTGCGAAATATTTCACCGGCATTCCATATCTCTGAAACTATTAGCGGTAAACCCCTGAAATTTTGTATGGAGATAAAGGGCACTACTGGAAGTCCATCTATAAGACTTTCAAAAACCGGTTAACTACAAAACGAACATGGCGGCCAAGCGAATTTGAAAATTTTAAATAGACCTTTCTCGCGATTTAATGTTCCAAGCGCACTGAAACCTGGCACAGGAAATATTTATACACATTGTAATCCACTGGTATCTAATTTAGTCCAATTGTTTACATAACCTCAAGATGGCGGCAGTGCGAATTTTAAAAGTAAGATTTTATTTATTGTGATGTAGTCATGCGATCGAAGTGAAAGTTTGAATAATGAACCTACGCAATAATTTTCCTTTAATGGTACATGACCCTATGGCCTATACATTTAACAATCCAACATGGCGACCATCCGAAATATTTAGACGATACTGAATATCTACGAATCTATTTTAGCAATCAAACTGCATTTTTAATGTTCATAGGGGCTCTGAACTTAAGTTCACCTATAGGACTTTAAATAACCTGGTGATCACAAATCCAACATGGCGGTGACGCGAATTATAAATATTCACATGGACGTTTCTCGCAATTTAACCATCCGCGTGCAGTGAAACTTGGTACAGTAAATCTTGATCCGAATGTTAATCCACTGGCATCTAATTTATTTCAATTGTTTCCATAACCTCAAGATGGCAGCTGTAAATATTTTACTCTCCTTGTTTTTTCTTGTGTCCTAACTATGCGATTGAAGTTTGAATACTACACGTTCACAATAATCTGCATGTAACAGTACATAACTCTAGGACCTACATATATAAAATCCAACATGGCGACCATCCGAAATATTTAGTCGGTTCTCAATATCTACGAATCTATTACAGCAATCAAACTGAAATTGTGTATGTTGATAGTGGCAATTAACATAAGTAGGATATATGAAAATAGGCTGTATAGTTCTTCACGGAACTACTTGTTATTGATAGTTATCCATTCACCTAAATACTTATATGAGTTAACTTTGTGTATTTTGTTTTGGTTTATGATTAATACATCAGGACAATCTTGAACATTCGTTATAAATTCTGCCTTGGAGAAGGAGATTTGTAAACCTATTTGTTCTGCTTGCTCCGTTAAGTTTTCTACTTGGATCTTTGCATTTTCTGGTGTGACCGTGATCAGAGCAATGCCATCGGCGAAAGGCAGCAATCTAAAAGGATACTATCTTTATTTACTTCCCAAATTTATACCTTTCGTGTCTGAATTTCTCCATTCTCTAAACACCTTCTCCAGAGCACAATTGAAAAGCAAAGGCGACACCCCATCTCCCTGTCTGACACATTTTTGTAATAGCTAATTTAATAAAACTTCAAAGCACAAAACATAGTCTGTTCCAAAACTCAACATGTCCATGTTCTAAATTTTAAAGGGAAATGTTAGAGGGATATGTGTGTTTTGAAGTTTTATTAAATTAGCTATTATAAATATGTGTTAGACAGGGAAATGTTAATAACTACAGGGCATGTCAAATTATGGAATTTATCACTTTGCCCTCATAAACTCACTGCGTCAAAGATAGAGAAACTGGCATTTTCTCAATTCCGTATTGTTGTGGACATATCGAGCTTCGGAACTCATCAACTTATATCTATACGCTTAGCTGTTTTTTGTTACCACGAGATTCAGAGAACGGCAGAACCGATTCACTTCGTAGAGCAATCTGACGAAATATCTAGGCCTGTAGATTTTCAGAGTGTCTTTAAAATAAACGAATATGTTACAGAATAGTTTTAAATAAATAAACAAAAATTCAGAAATCTTGCCACTCACGCATGGTCACAATCGCCTTGCCTCATGACAGTCATGGTGGTTAGAAGTCCACCGCATTTTAATTTGATAGTTATTTATAAGAATGATGTTTCCACGATATATACTGGAATAGAATTATAAAAGATGGAAAATGTTGTAAAACGTAAACTGACAGTTGAATGTGTATGTTGTTTAACTAACTTAATATTGCGCCGTTTTGTGCCAGTGATTTGGTAGCTCAGCTGATAGCGTCGAAGACTCATTATTTATGCCTCGCGCAATGGAAGGAGTTCGAATCCCACCTCCAACATGTGTCTTTATTTCCGTATTTTTCTTCCTGGCTTTTGCCATTACATTGCAAAAACTTATTTTACTCTTAGCATTCCCGTAAACTAAGGAATTCTGCGTGATTTACGTTGCCATACATATTTAAAACACTGAGGTAACAAAAGTATACACCAGCGTTAACAGATTAAATAATGAAGATGAAAGCCAGCTACTTCAATTTCCTATAGAATTCTTGAATTCCTTGGAATTAAGTGAGTTGCCTCCTCATATCCTTACTCTAAATGTTCGAGCCATAGTTATGCTCCTTAGGAATGTACGAAAATTGTTTGGAATTGGAAATAATAAGTGCAGATAATGTTTTCTAATCCTTCGGCTTGATTTAACACCATCCGAGAAAACACATCCATTTCCTTTTTAGAGGCACCAATTTCCAATCGCTAGGCATACTTTATCACAATCAATAAAGCTGAAGAGGGGACTCTGGAACGTGTAGGTCACTATTTGCCTCATCAAGTTTTCAGTCATGGCCAGTAATATGTTGCAAAGTCGATCTTTCTCTATAATCATAAAAAGAATGCATATAAAAAAGTCCTTCAGTAAATATTTTCCCAATGACCGTCATATTTTGACGGGGTTCAACTAGTATTTTAGTTAATTCCGTTTCTCAACACTTACAAGGAGAGGTCGCCAAGTGGTTTACTAGAAAAGTGTTCAAATTTGGAGGGTTTGCCCGCCATAAGAAACTATTTTGGCCGTGTTCGAACGTTTTTACCAATGGGCCTTAGTGTGTTCAAAATTGAACGTTTAAAATCAACCCTCAAACATTTGTAGTCCTATTCTCGCACACGTTCTAAGCTCGTTTCCGTGGCGTAGTCGCTAGAGCATTGGCGTCGGGAATTAAAGGTTTCGAGTTCGAGTCAGACCTTCGTCAGCACTTTTTTTTTCTTTCACTGTTATTATCCAATTGTTGCAGTACCTTGATAATGGCGTCTGTAAAACGTTTACCTATAGGAGTTGCTTTATGTGCGATATTTGACGATGAGATAAGCATGCGCGATTTTAGAGTCTGCATGCATATGTGCAGTGCGTCTGTAATGTCCTGCCGTCAATAAACTCCAAGACCATCACATTCGTCGTCTTCATCATTTGTAAATATAGTAGAAGTAGGTGGCGGCGATCCCATTTTACCGTCGATGACCGTGCTTACCGCGTTCTAGATACTGTTGATTGTAGACATCCGCACATACGTAATATTGAATACGCATAAGCGTCAATCAAGACCTCCGACTTATCGAACCCGCTTATACGGCACTTGCGTGACGAAGAGTATCCCGCGATGTTACTCACACGAGTTCCGTATCAAGCTTCAAGGACGAATAATAATGATGTTAAAATATTGTACATAGCTCCAAAACGAAGATACTACATCAAATACATTATAGAAAACACAAAATACAATAGCCTAATAACAGTAAAAGAAAAAAAGTGCTGACTATGTCTGACTCGAACTCGACACCTTGATTTCCCCACGCCAATGCGCTAGCGACTACGCCACGGAAACGAGCCGGGAACGTGTGCGAGAATAGGACTAGAAAAGTTTGAGGTTTGATTTTAAACGTTCAATTTTGAACACACTAAGGCCCATTGGCAAAAACGCTCGAACGCGGCCAAAATATTTTCTTATGAAGAGCAAACCCTCCAAATTTGAACACATTTCTAGTAAACCACTTGGCGACGTCCCCTTGTTAGGTTTATTAGGTAAGTTTTGTACGGGTTTATTCTAGTTTTGAAGTAGATCCCATTTTGTATCGAAACATAACCTATCATTTGAATATAATTTGTATTGATTAACCGAGCATGGTAACTGATTTTGTATAATGACCACGAGACGTTAAGCACACATTGATGAAGTTATATTGGCTGAAGAATTATAATAGCAGGATATTACATTTCAAAGGGAAGGCCTCAAGAACTTATTGTCCTCAAGATTCTTCAAGTTGGCTCTAATCTTGTAAAGTAAGGCAGGCAATGTTTAACCGAGTGGAGTGGTAACGGGGGGAAATGTAACTTTGTGTGAGCTCTCATTACAAAACTTTCGACTGTGTCTTTCACAACAGAATGGAACTGAGGGGTTCTTGAAACAAAAGGGGGAACTAAATAAGTATGCTAATTATTTCAATTCTGCCTTTTCATGTCCTTAATCCCTGCTATTTATATCCTTTAGTCTTGTTTTCAACTTCCCTAACGTTAACTATCGTGTGCATCGACGATCGAAGGAATAAAACAGGGGTGTATAAATAAGGGAGAATTCAGCCCTGATTCAGTGTGCGAGTAAGAAGGGCTATACGATTTTAATATATTAACCCATATATGCCCACCGCCCCATTTTTGGGGCGGTTTTTATTAATAGTTATAAAAAATGAAAACTACTTTTCTGATAGAGTTTGGTGTTGTAGATCAAGTGAGTTGGCATTCTTGGATATGATGTAGGTGCCTGTCAACAAACAACTGCTCTCTGAGAACAGTTATACATTGTTGACTACAGTCCATTATCAGAATGCGAAATGTCTTCTCAAAAGAGGTAAGTAATTTAATTATTTCTTATTATTTTAAGGGTGACAATGTGATTCTATGTTCTTCATAAGTTAATAAGTGATGCTGTTTTGAAAAATTATCAGTTTCCTCTAATTGGAATACTTTAGGGATCATTTAATTAAATGCCCCAAAAATGGGGCCGTGGACACAGGCGGGTACACTGTTTATATGCGATATTTTTACAATTATTTTTTAGATGTAATTAAATAATGGTGTCGTATTTGTATATTCATGTAATAAATAGACAGGCCTTTTATTCTAACTAATTAGGTGACCTCCCATAACCTTTTAAATAATTATTATTGGATTTCAATATCATTATACTGTACTATTAGATTTTACATCAAATGCTGATTATATTTACATATGATTTGTTATGTTTTAGGCTTACTGTTGATGAAATACTGGTAATTCTGGAGCAACCTAATCAGCAATTTGTGCTACCGTGTATATCAGTCCTCCAGAAAATCACCTCCAGAGTGACGGAGAAAGTGGTGATGAGAATGAACATGGTGACCTGAATAATTTGTCCGGGAATAAACTTCGGGTTGAGGGAGAACTTCTGGCAACTACACTCACTGACAATGGTTTCGAGGAAGTGGAAATAGCAGGTAATGAGGACAGAGATGACACATTACCCAGTACTTCCAACCAAGTATATCAGATCACGCCTCCAACTACTTCATGTGATAACTCCAGAGCACCATGATCTCGGAAGAAGAAATCATTGCCACCATCACGCAAATGGAAACGCGTAGATTTACCATCCAAATCAGAACGTGAATGGGTAAGATCCGCAATCACAAGTGTAGACAAATCTCCAGCAGAACTTTTTGAGATGTTTTGGGATGATCATATAATTGAAACTATTGTCAGAGAATCCAAACGATATGCGATGTTTAATGCCAACCATAATTTTGATGTTCAAACAAGTGATATCAGGTTAATGATTGCTATTTTACTCCTGAGTGGATATATGACTCCCGCTAGGCACCGCCTCTACTGGGACTCTAGTGTTGATACCTACCATCCCGGAGTTGCAAATTCCATGTCAAGGAACAGATTTGAGGAATTACTTAGCTATTTACACTTTGCAGATAACAACTCCTTGAATCCCAAGGACAAATTTGCCAAAGTGCGCCGCCTCCTTTGGGATCATCTCAATGAGAAGTGGTTACAGTACTTCCCTAAAGATGCCTATTTGAGTATCGTCCATGGTTCCATACTTTGGAAGACATGGAACTAAACAGCACATTCAAAACAAACCTGTAAGATTCGGTTTCAAAATGTGGTCGATGTGTTAAAGATTAGGATGCCTTGTTCAAGCTGAGCCTTATCAGGGTGCCTGCACAGGTAACACACATCCTGAACTGGGTGTTGGGGGCTCAGTGGTTGTAGACTTGGTGAGTAAAGTGCCTCCGAGTTCCGGCTACAGTATATTTACAGACAATTATTTTACTTCCCTGCCTCTGCTTTCAAAACTGGCTAGCGATGGCAACGACTGCACTGGAACGATTCGCAACAACCGTATTGAAAAGGCTCCCCTCAAAGATCCTGCTACAGTGAAAAATCTACCAAGAGGAAGTTATGACCAAGTTACAGATGTAGAATCAGGAATAACTCTTGTGAGATTCAATGACAATAACGTCGTAACTCTTGCATCTAACAAGATAGGTGTTTTTCCAATGGGTACATGCAGTCCTTGGAGTGGTAAGGAAAAGAGAAGGTTGTCTGTGAGGCAGACAGCAGTTGCTGCTCAGTATAATCTTTACATGGAGGGTGTAGACAGGCTGGACCTAAATGTTTCTGCCTATAGACCCGGTATAAGAATGAAGAAATGGTACTGGCAACTTATACTATTTCGCTTGAGCTGCTGTGTCAACAATACATTCCAGTTGTACAGGATGACCCCTGCGCGCATGGCAAGAGGTTCTTATGACTTTCTGGGCTTCATTCGTTATATTGTCCAATGCTACCTTGGAAAATACACAAACCGCCTACCAATGGGTAGACTTTTGAAACCTGTGAAAAGGCGTGTGCAATACGAAGTGAGATTGGATGGCGTTGGTGATATAATTATAACCAATCCATCGCAGGTTGGATGTGGAGAATGCCATAAAAACACTACAAATAAGTGCAAGAAATGTGATGTCGGTTGCCACGCAACTTGTTTCGAGAAGTTCCACTCATGAGTGTTTGTAATAAACATCTGCTGCTGAGTAAACCCCTGCATGGGTGCTGTAGACATGCTAGAACAAAATGTCTTTGCTTATAGACATCCTATCAGGATGATGAAGTTTTCCCTGAGTTGCATTTTCAACGTGTATATTTTGGTTCTAATATCTTATTCTTATTGTTTCTTGTTCTGAATAATATTGTATTGCATTTTTATTGTCCTTCTTGTGCAACACTTGACTACATTCAAAAAATAAAATCAAAAGTCAAGCAAATGTTGTTTACATTTACCTGCACCCATCCATGCCCACCGCCCCATTTTTGGGGCGCCATTAATCTCAAGACAGGAACAAAAAGTAAGTATTTTAACAACTTTTACACAATGAGGGGAACCATTGGACTAATCCATGATAATATGAAAGAAATATGAGAAGGAAAAAAAAGTTGGGCATATATGGGTTAACAGTGCCTTGTACAACAATTATGTCAATTTCCAAGGAAACACACACATCTTGCTATTAGAAGCAAAGTTTAAAATAAAAAAATCGTAACTATTTTTATGTTTGACGATGTCGAAATGTAAATATTATATGTCAGAAAACTGTATCATAATGAGGGTCACAATAACATTATTTTTCATTATGAAACAGTTTGTCCCACCAATCAGAGCTTAAAAAACAGTTGTGTGACCAATTAAGTAAGGATAGCATCGCACCTGCGCTGAGTTCCACGGCCTTCTAATTTAAATTTCACTGCGTGGTGAATGTCATAGTGGAGTAATCAAGGAGGCCATGGTCAAATACAAGGTATTCTCTGCGTCCCATGCGCTCTGTTCAGTACATAAAACTGGCGAAATCTTGACAGAAATTTTGAATATTTATCTTCGAACATAAAATATTTATAATTAACGTCAAACATAAACAGTCGAATGCAACTCACCTAAAATGGTAATTAAGACACTCGTGTCTTAATTATTGCCATTATAGGCTCGTTGCATAATGTACCATTTATGCATCTTTCAAAATATGGTTCTCGTTTTGTGCTGATCTTCATCGTTTTCGTCTCATTTCCATGTTGAAAGGAATGTTTGAACTTATGCTTGTTTATAGTGGGTGTTAAACCATCACCTACAAAATGAATCTCATATATTTTCACAATATCAGTTAATTAAGCGTCATTATTTCCATTTTTATTCAGAGCAAACTCAAGAAATATTCATTGTAAGTGTGTTTGGTCAGGAGATCTATATAGATAGTCTGGCCACCTATTAGCTGTAATACGATGTAAGTGTGTACCATACCATACGATTAATAATAATAATAGTGAAAATTATTTTTAATGTTTCATAGAAAGTCTAATTAAAGTCACAACGGTTTTAAGAGAGGTTCATTTTGTACCTGTAGATTTAACACCCACTTTGAAAAGAGAAAACTCCTATCATTCCTATAAATATGAGAGTATTAGGGAAACGGTGAAGATCCAGCATCAAGCAAGAACCAAATTTTGGAAATGGATTAAAATAGTTACGATTTGAATTTTGGAAATTTAAATTTTACTTCTAATATCAAGATGTGTGTGTTTCCTTGAAAATGTATATCATTGTTGTACAAGATTTGTGACAGGCACGGTTATATTATTAAAATCGTTATTGTTTTGGTTCCTTAAGTTGTAGGCTATGTGCCCCCTTAACTGGTTTGATGCAGCTCTCCACGCTTCTCTGTCCTGAGCTAATCGTTCCATCTCTACATAGCTACCACACCTTACATCCGAGGAAATCTGTTGACATATTCTGACCTCGGTCTACCCTTGTACAGTTCTTGTTCTCGACTCTTCCTTCCATAACTAAGTTTGCTATTCCTGGATGTCTTAGTATGTGGACTACAAACCTATCTCTTCTCTTCATTAGCTGTCGCCAGAAACATCTCTCCTCTGACACTTGTCTTAATTCCTCTTAATTTGTTACTCTACCCATCAATGTACTCATAGAAATTAACTTCATTGACAGAACTTGCTAACACTCTTCTACTGTAATTGGATCACCAGACAACCGAAATTGTATAAATAAATTTGTGTGTAAAATTTCAACTTCAGCAAGCTGTGAACCTTGGCTAAGTTCCTGTTTATGGACGTGGGGTTGACCCATCTCCCGTAATCCAGTTTGATCTTCAGGGACAGAAGCAGGAAGTGAAATGGAGAGATATATTTCACCCCAACGGAACGTTCTGGGTCAATTCTCCAGGCCCTTGAAGAGAAAAGAAAATCCTTTCTTATCACAAAGAATTCTCGTGTAAGACAGTGATGTATCCATTGTCACCCGGCCCTTCACTCCATATACTCTTCATGGAAGGTTCTCTAGAGCGGCCCTCGTTATGACCATACACCCTATGAGACTGCCAGGAACTTCAGTTATGTATACGGAATTCTTTTCAGAGATTTTAGGTGAGAAAACCACTTATTTTAAGTCTGAGGAAGACCTCATTGCACGTCAAAACATGTACCTATTTATATAATTTATTTAAATTCATGTATTGTTTGGCATATATAACAACTTTATAACTGGTTTACAGAACTATCCTCATGCAAATTGCGAATGTTGTAAACGTGTGCTCGCCTGTAATATTACCTTATTATAGAGGTTGTTTGAAAGGTCAACAATTCATCATCTAGATTTGAGAACTATATCCCTGTTCCGATGTTCCTCTGTATAGTAGCCTTGTGAGCCGAGTTTCATCAATATCGACGAGTTCACGTTGGCGAGTTTCTCTTGTAAAACAAACAGGAAGGGAAGGAATATAAAGGCGTAGGAGCTCTTGAAGCAAAATAAATATTATTCATGGCGATGTGTATGGGTTAAAATAGGGCACATTTGATCTGCTTCTGGTGTGTCGTTAGTTAGGGATCATTTATATTTAACTTGTTTCCCCCACGAAACTTCCGGTGAAGTAAAATATATATCATTAATCTCTATGCTTGTTGTTGTGAGGGGGAAAGAGAAGGAGGTGATTTAGTGTTATGTGGTGACTTTGAGCAGATCCAACATTTATCTTGCATGCATCATAGAGCCAAGCTTCTAGCCATGCTATTCACTGTCGCGATACACCCAAGTTTCCTGGAAACTTTTAAAACTTGCTTTGCTGGAAGGTGGCTCATTTGTACCGGCATTCTAAAGTTAAAGAGACCGGAGCACAACACCGCTGTATTCCAAGAGAATTACTCTGCCATTTACGTCAATTTGAATGTTTGTTTTTTGTTTGATTTGATTTTATTTCATCTAATTTTTTATTTTATTTCCCTCCATTTTCATATTTATTTGTTTGTGTTTTCTTTGATTTGTAATTTATTTATCTTTGTATTGTGTATTTATTATTTAATTTAAGTATTTGTTTGCTTGTTTATTTCTTTATTTATGTATTTATGTATTTATATATTAATTTATGTATATATTTATTTATTTATATTTTATTTATGTATTTACTTATTTATTCGTTCGTTCGTATTTTTAGCCAACTTTTCACATTTTGCAAAAATGAGAAAAAGTAGACTTATGATATCGGGAAAATGTGTGTGTGTCTGTCTGTCTGTCCTTCTGTCTGTTTGTCTGGCTGTGTGTGTGTCCCACCCTATCAACTCCTAAACGGCTGGAGCAATCGAAACAAAATTTGGTAGGAGTAAAGATCTATACCTGAATATTTCACGGCCATATTTGAAAATGTTGTCAGTGCTACCAACTGCTAAAAAAATCGCAATTGAAATTTGAGCTCCATGTTGGATATCTTGGAAGGTATGAATGGGAGCTATTTCAAAATTGGCACACGTATAGATAATAATATTGCAGTTTAATTTCCTGGAGGCCATACATGGCAGTGTTGCCAAAATGATTATAAGCCTGCTGATAAGTCCAATTTTTAAATGCATATAACTTCTACACTATCAATTGGAATTCAACCAAATTTCGTATGTTGTATGTGTACATAACCAGATATGACTGAGCGTATTCTTAAGACCCCCCAGGGCTGCCAACTGTTAATAAATGCTCTTAATTGATTTTATCCAAATACCAATATATCAAAAAGTATGCAAGCCGACAGCTTTAAACTATGCACGTGTATAGTACCTGACACTCTATATTAATTTGGAGTAACTGATATACGTCAGTGCTACCAACATGATTCTAAGCCTGCTGACAGGTCCAACTTTAAATACATGTAACTTCCATACTATCATTTGGATTACAACCAAATTTCGTATGTGCTATGTGTACCATAACAGATATGACTATGCGTATTCTTAAGAGCAACCAGGGCTACCAACTGTTAATATGTGCTGTCCCTATTTTTGTTACCCTAATATCAATATATCAGAAAGTATGCAAGCCAATAGCTCTACAGCTTGCACACGTATAGTACCTGGCATTCTAGATGTATTTGGAGTAACTAATATACGTCAGTGCTGCCAACATGATTCTAAGCCTGCTGATAGGTCCAATTTTAAAATGCATGTAACTTCTATACTAACGAATGGATTTCATTCAAAATTGGCACAACAATAGATCATATTATTTCAGATTATTTCTGACCAATACATGCATGACATTGTTGCCAACATAATTTTACGCGCGCTGTCAGATCAAATGTTTAACTGCAGTAACGTCCATGCTATTCATTGGACTTCAACCAAACTTTGTATTCTGTACCTTAAGAGATGGAACTAAGAATATATTCAGTCACCAGGGCTGCCAACTGTAGTTCTCTATTAGGCTACATTATGCCAGGTATACAGTATTTCGAACTACAGTAATTAGAAATTTCCATATTACCAACTTAATTTCGTCATTATTCTAGATAGGTTCATATACTGTAGAATAATCATTGGCATGAAAAGTAGGCTCTTTAGTTCATCACGGAACTTCTTGTTTAATTGTATGTTTATTTTTTAAATATATTTATTTACTTTGCTAGAAGAGGTCTGCAAGAAAGACTCTTCACCACATGATCGAAAACAAATGACCCTCTGTACAATAGAAGAAAGATATCCGTCTAATCAATGGCTAAAAATATTTACAGATGGCTCACAAGACAAAGAAAATAGAACTGGAGCAGGAATACATTCATCTCTCTTCTCATTCTACTTCCCAGTAGACCAAAACAAAACAAACTTTGATGCTGAGATAATAGCAATTTCACATGCACTCCAACAGTTATTAGGCAGAAACATTGATTATCAAAAATGTGTTATCATTACAGATTCAAAAGCAGCATCCAAGCCGTCTCGTCAAATTATAAGCCTCAAAATAAAGAACTGAAAGAATTTTTTGTATGAAAAAAACCTTCAAAGGCTCCACAAACAGATCTCATTTCAGTGGATCCCTTCTCATGTTGGAATAGCAGGTAATGAAGAGGCAGACAGATTCGAAAAAAAAACCACACTACAACAACCTGTCAGTCAGACTGATTTTATGTCAGCAAAAAGGATCTTGAAAAATACTATCAAAAACAGGTATGAAGAAATGGCAAAGAAAACAGCAGAAACCAAATTATGGAAGGACATTGCTGCTAAATGGGATCAATATAAATTAATACCAAGAAGAGGAGCTGTAGCCTTCTTCAGACTTAACACTGGCCATGACTACCTTGCCGCTCATCTGAAACGAATCAACATCCTGAGATCTGAAGAATGCACACTTTATCACGAACCTGGAAGTAAAATGGATAAGGGGCACCTGCTACATTGCAACAAACTTGATGTGACTGCTAGAACTTCAGGAAACCTCACACAACTCTATTGGAACGCAAGAAAGCTGATGGATTGGAATCCGGGCTAGACATAGGAAACAACAACAACTATTTACTTATTATTTATTTAATTATTTATTTACTAGCAATCCACCCCGGCTTCGCCCGGTATCTTTAACGATTTACCCAGCGTAAGCTTAGAAGGCCCAGGGATGGCAGGCCCTAGACGCAATTCAGAAACTCCGAACACATGCAACTGTACTCTTCACTGAAGTGTTAACTTGACAGTTTGATGCTGACCGAAGCTGGGTTGATAGGCTCGCTCCGAAGTTCGTAATTTAAATTTCCATTGTTGGAGATTGATGGAAGAAATGAAGACGTAAAAGCAGTTATAGTGGGCGATATATTAAAGATAGAGATATGCTATCCCGGACATTTTTGTAGAACTTTTCATGCTGATCAATTCTTACACTCATAGTATATAGATATTTGTAACAGTTTACCCAGCGTAAGCTTAAAAGGCGCATGGACGGCAAGTTTCTCTTCGACTCGATTCACTGAAATCGTTACTGCTTGGCTTCCATTTGTCATAAATGAATGTTTTTGTACCCAAACTTCCTCGAGAAATCCTTCACAGAATGGTGAAAACCCCATCAAAATCCATCCAGTGGCTCTCGAGATCACCTCACCAAGATATTTTAAGTTCTTAACCCGTCCAATCTTCCTATAGTTCGTGATCATATATCCTGGCCCATCACTGATATTTGACATGTATTTCATCTTCTCGAAGGAGATCTGCAGTCCCACTCGCATTCCTATTATATATAATTCGTTGAGGCCATCTAGGACCACGTTAAGTCTTGCTACACTTGGCAATTTGTTTCCCTTTCCTCTGAGCCCAGAATTCCCTCATTCTCTGTGAGTGGGCGATCTTGCGCTCCACTGTCCAGGTGGTACCTTGTCTTCTTTTCGGGTTCGGTGTCTCGTCTCGGGTTAGCCCATTAGTCAGTATCTTTTTGCGGAAGAGATCTCTATTGAAGGCGTCGTCAGGTTTTAGATGCAGCATTTTGAGGTCGTCTTTGGTATTCATAAACCAGGGCATTGTGGTTTTGGGTTTGGAGTCAAAGAAATGAAAAATCTGTTTAGTCAGCCTGTTTCCGTCCATTCGCTTGAGATGACCGTAATACCGTGCCCGCCTTTTACGGATCGTTTCTGCAATTTTCTCTATTTCACTGTAGACTTCTTTGTTGTTTTTTGCCTATTTTCAATTTTGAAAAAATAGGCTTATGAGATCACCTTTAGTCCGTGTGTGTGTGCGTGCGTGTGTGTGTGTGTGAGGTGTGTGTGTGTGTGTGTCCCCCTAATAAAATCTAAACGGCTAGAGCGATTTCGATGAAACTCGGTAAGTTCATAGCACTATTCCCGGCGACCTCGACCGTGCCCTTCAAATTTTGTTACGTCTTACCAATCCAACATGGCGGCTGTGCGAAATATTTCACTAGCATTCAATATCTCCGAACCTATTACAGATATCGCCCTGAAATTTTGTACGGTGATAAAGGGCACTACTGGAAGTTCACCTATGAGACTTTCAAAAACCTGGTGACTACAAAACCAACATGGCGGTCAAGCGAAGTTGAGATTTTAATAGACTTTTCTCGCGATTTAACTATCCAAACGTAATGAAACTTGGTACAGCAAATGTGTATACACTTGTAATGCACTGGAGTCTAATTTAGTTCAATTGTTTACATAACCTCAAAATGGCGGCTGTGCGAATTATTTCACTGACATTCTATATCTCCGAAACTATTACAGATATCACCCTGAAATTTTGTACGGTGATAAAGGGTACTGATACAAGTTTACCTATGTATATTTCATAAACCTGTAGAGTACATAACGAACATGGCGACCAAGCGAATTTGAAATATTTTAATAGACTTTTCTCGTGATTTAACTCTCTGAGCGCAGTGAAATGTGGTACAGTAAATGATTTTGCAGATTGTAATGCACTGCACTCTAATTTAATTCAATTGTTTACATAACCTCAAGATGGCGGCTGTGCGAAATTTTAAAATTAAGTTTTTATTTCTTGTGTCGTAATCATGCGATCGAAGTGAAAGTTTGAATAATGAACCTAGGCAATAATTGTCCTTGAATGGTAGATAACTCTATGGCCTATACATATAACACTCCTAAATGGCGAGCTTCCGAAATATTTAACGGTTCTCAATATCTATGAATCTTTTACAGCAACCAAACTGAATTTTTTTATGTTCATAGAGACTATGGACATATGTCCACCTATAGGACTTTCAGTAACCTGGTGAGCACAAATCCAACATGGCGGCGACGCAAAGTATAAATATTTAAATGGACGTTTCTCGCGAATTAACTATCCGAGTGCCGTGAAACGTTGCACATTAAATGCTTATACAAATGTTGATCCACTGGCATCTAATTAATTTCAATGGTTTGCATTATCACAAGATGGCTGCTGTGCGAATTTTTAAAATCACGTTTTTACTTCTTGTTGTCTAATCATGCGACTGAAGTTTGAATACCACACGTATACAATAATCTTAATGTAATAGTACAAAAATAAAAATCCAACCTGGCGACCATCTGAAATATTTAGACGGTTCTCAATATCTACGAATCTGTTACAGCAATTAAACTGAAATTTTGTATGTTGATTGTGGCAGTTAACATAAGTAGGATATATGAAAATAGGCTGTATAGTTCTTCACGGAACTACTTGT
This sequence comes from Meconema thalassinum, assembly GCA_946902985.2. Taxonomy (NCBI): domain Eukaryota; kingdom Metazoa; phylum Arthropoda; class Insecta; order Orthoptera; family Tettigoniidae; genus Meconema; species Meconema thalassinum. Next base: position 91,300,191 of record OX336399.1, read on the forward strand.
TTTTATTGTGGATACCATTCTTGTGATTTGATCATATTATACCTCTGACGAGTTTGCGCTCTTTTTTCTCCAGTTCTTCCAGGAGTCCTTTATTAGCATTTAGGGATCGGGTTTCGGCTGCATACATAACATATTATTATTATTATTATTATTTGTGTACATTCCCCTTTAAGGAGAGCGCTAGCTTTTGGTGGTGACTCTTTTCGTCTCTTAATCTTCCCAAAAACCTTTCCACCGTTCACTGTGTGCCCTTTTCTCTTTATCAGTCCATTTACGCCTATTTCTTTTGGTTTGTGATCTAAATTCTAATTTCTGGTTTCTGATATGTTCTCTACAATAGCTGCGGTCGTGAATGACTTCTATGGTGATATGTAACTGTTGTATGTCTTCCTTTGTTTCTTTGTACCAAGAAATACCCCATTTCGACGTAGAATTGAATATTCTTTTAGTTAGTCTGGTGTCGTTCATTCTGGCGATATGGGTAAAGAACTTCACTCCGCGTTTTCTGACAAGTTTAGTTATAGATTCAGTGAAAAATGAAAATCCACAGCCTGCTTCCAGTCTCCGACCAGGTCAGGAATGGAATGAATGGAGCCCCTATCTAGCGGCGAGGATATGAACTGTGTCGGCTGCCGAGGCCTGACGCACTCCTCTGGGGCAATGATTAAATGAATGACAGATGAAATGAAATGATAGTGGAGAGTGTTTCTGGAATGAAATTTTGACAGGGAAAACCGGAGTACCCGGAGAAAAACCTGTCTGCCTCCGTTTTGTCCAGCACAGATCTCACATGGAGTGACCGGGATTTGAACCACGGAACCAGCGGTGAGAGGCCGGCGTGCTGCCGCCTAAGCCACGGAGGCTTGTATAGATTCAGTATTTCTGTATAATTCTTCTGGGGGTCATTTTTTGCCAAAGGTTATCTCTGAAAACGGCGCCGTAAATTTTTCTCAGAATTTTCCATTATTGTTTTTCAATGTCTTTAATTTTGGCTATTCCCTTGGTTTCTAATGCGTGTAAGGCTTCCGGAAATACTACCCTTTTATAATGTCGTAATTTTTCAGCCGTGGAGATGCATTTTTTATTGTAGTCCTATTCTTCTTCTTCTTCTTTCTTCGATTCGGCCAACTAGGGACCACGTCAGTTCAACTGTCTCTTCATCCGAGCTCTAACTACCGCCCAGTGTACCCGCGTTTGTCTCCGGTGTTGTTCTTTTCTCTCTTGGGACCACGCCTTACCTATCTTCAGCTTCGGCTTTTCCTGGAAACCCTTGTGCGCACGTAGTTTTTCCTGAAGTGCAACACGCTCCTGTATATATTTAGGGGAAATTTCCATTTCACGTAGATCTTTCTCAACTTCCGTAAACCGTAGTCCTATTATTATTATTATTATTATTATTATTATTATTATTATTACTAAGCAATTTTTTTGAAATCACATTTTAATGAGCATTTGCTAAGACGTACAGAGCGAAGACCCGGTGCGGGCTGTATGAAGATTACAAGCGGCATATCAAAGCAAACACTTTGATGTGGAGGCACAAAGCGCATCTTAAGATAGAGCTAAGAAGTCGATTACAGCGGCTTAATTAATATGGGAGTAGTAAGACCAAGATAAGGTGCGTATGCGCTGTGCAGGTAATGGAACTTTTGTTCTCTTAATCGCCGAGACATTGTTCTCGTAGTGTTTTATCTTCCTGTTAACACACAGTGAGTGATTAATACTCAACTATCCTCAACATAGGAGAGTGCGCTATGGTATTACGTTAAAATACAAACTAAAGCATTATATTACCTGAGCATCCTAACAGTCCATCTTGTACCATGAGATATTTTTGCCGTAATCAGTGCTAACTACTATATCTGAATTTATTACTGACAAGCTGTACCTGGCATGCGTTGCAATGCCAATCAAAGAAAGTGTTGGCATTGTAAGTTTGTTTCTTGAAGTGCTTTTGAATACACAATATTTTTTCCAATTTCCGTTATGTGCCTCTAAACTATTGTAAAATGGTTTAACTAATTTACAAACATTCGTGGGAGCGTGCACAACAACTCACGAATGTTTCACCGCAAACCGATGAATGGAATATGAACGCATACGGAATTTTGTTTAAACGATTCGTGCGCTGTCAATCATTTGTTGAATCTACACGTGCGCTACCTATTGTAAAATGGATTTACTAAGGCAGAAACCTTCCCTGGAGTGTACACAATATCTCACCCAAGTTTCATCGCTATAGGATGAAAGGTATATGAACGCATACAGGACTTTGTTGAAACGCTTCGCGCGTCGTCGCTCATTTGTTGAATCTACTCGTGCGCTACCTATTTAAAAGTGGATTTACTAAGCCAGAAACCTACTCTGAAATATACACAACATCTCACCCAAGTTTCATCGCAATGAGATGAATGGTATATGAACGCTTGTGGGACATTGTTGAAACGAATCGCGTGCTTATTTGTTAATGCTACTCTCCCCCAGGGGCTCACTCCTAGTGGGCGTGGGTTGGCGACCACAGGGCCCCAGCTTAGTCCGGCATTGCTTCCACTTACTTGTGCCGGGCTCCTCTCCGTCTTCTTTCCTGTCAACCTCACTTGGTCAACTCTTGTTCTCTTCCGACCCCGACGGTATTAGGGTATCCGAGGCCTAGGGCGTCTCTTTCTTTCCCGCCTCAATTGGCCCTTGTCTCATCTTTCCTGACACCCTGCTTCTGTGAAGGGTCAGCCTTCTTTTTATTTTCCTTTTACCTCCTGCCTTGTGCTCAAGGCCCTTAAGGAGGCAGGGTGTATGTAGCCCCATCACTTCTGATGCACCCTAGATAATGCTACACCCTCAGGGGCTCACGGCTGGTGAGTTTGGGAGTTGGCGACCCCGAGGGATTCCTGAGCTGGGTTCGTTTTCCCATTTTGTCCCTTCCCTTTGGGGCGGACCCTCTCCTCTCTCCCCTCCCCTCTCCTCTCCAATCCTCTCCTCTTTTCCTTATATTTCCTTTTCTCTTTCAGATTCCCGCACGGTTTTTGTTACTGGGTTCCCCGTGTATCTAAATTCCCTTTTAGCGATTTTTTGTAGGTATTTTTAATCTACGTTGCATTTTGTAAGTTTTTTCGATCTAGATTGCATTTTGTGAGTGTTTTTCAATCTCAATTGCATTTTTTAAGGATTGACAATCTAAATTGCTTTTTAGTATGTCTTTCAATATCCGGGCCGGGGCTTTTGTGAGTTTTTTGAATTTCAATTGCATTTTGTATTTTCAACCTACCCCGCTTTGTTCAAGTAGTTAAGTCTCAATTGCAATTTTGTGGGTATTTTGAATCTCCATTACATTTTGTGCGTATTTTCAATCTCATTTGCATTTTGTAAGTATTTTGATTTCACTTGAATTTTGTAGGTATTTCGACTGTACGTTGCATTTTGTACGTATTTTGGACTTAACCTACATTTTGTGCGTATTTTTCAATCTATTCCTTTTGTGAGTATTTTCGTTCGAAGTTCCCTTATGTACGTATTACCGCTCTCCATTTGGTGAGTAGTTTCAATCTGAGTTCCTTTTTGTAAGTATTTTCCCTGCTACATAAGGCATAGTTGTTGGGGCTCACTGTCTATTTTATCTAAACCATTTTCGTTTCATCCATAGCAGTGAGCTGTTTTTTTTCTTCATCCTTTCATTTCACGCCTTCATTTCATCAGGGGCCGATAACCTCGATGTTAGGCCCCTTAAAACAACAATTATCACCATCATCATCATGTTAATGCTACTCGCATGCTATCTGTTATAAATTGTATTTACTATGCCTATAACCATCCCGGGAGTGTGCACAACAACTCACCAACAATTTGATCGCAATCGGATGAATGGTGTATGAACGCATAAAAGACGAACAAACTATCATTCATTTTTAAATATACATACATATAAGAATATAAGATTAATTCTTTGAGAAACTCAGAAAATAATGAATCACTTGGAACACGAAGCAGGGATGATAAAGGCAAATTATGTGCAATGTAGAGATTTGAAGCCATTCTGTTTCAGTGTTGCCTGTACAAATTGTCATTTGTAGCTTTTCAGTCGGTCAACACTATTGTGCCCAATGAATGGGCGGGGTACAAGATATAAATATGTAAATACACTCCTGGAAACGAATACATGTATCAGTTAATTATCACACTGAAATGGGGCAATTTAGGATTACGAGTTTCGACCCCTCAGTGGCCGTCTTCAGATCCTGAAGTTTAAATTTTCACTAGTGTAAATTCACTATTGTAGTACAGTATATTATATATATATATATATAATTCGTTGAAGCCATCTAGGACCACGGTAAGTACACTTGGCAATTTGTTTCGCCTTCCTCTGAACCCAGAATTCCCTCATTCTCTGTGAGTGGGCCATCTTGCGCTCCGCTGTCCAGGTGGTACCTTGTCTTCTTTTTGGGTTCGATGTCTCGTCTCGGGTTAGCCCATTAGTCAGTATCTTTTTGCGGAAGAGGTCTCTATTGAAGGCGTCGTCGGGTTTTAGATGCAGTATTTTGAGGTCGTCTTTGGTATTCATAAACCAGGGCATTGTGGTTTTGGGTTTGGAGTCAAAGAAATGAAAAATCTGTTTAGTCACCCTGTTTCCGTCCATTCGTTTGAGATGACCGTAATACCGCGCCCGCCTTTTACGGATCGATTCTGAAATTTTCTCTATTTTACTGTAGACTTCTTTGTTGGATTTTTTTTATAGTGGATACCATTTTTAGCCTACTTTCGATTTTTGCAAAAAATGAAAGTAGACTTATGAGATCAACACAGGGCGAAAAAAGTGTGTCTGTGTGTGTGTGTGTGTGTGTGAGTCTGTGTGTGTGTGTGTGTGTATGTGTGTGTGAGTCTGTGTGTGTGTGTGTGTGTGTCTGTGTGTGTGTGAGTGTGTGTACTCTGAATGTCTGTCCACCCCCCCCCCCCTATCAATTCGAACACGGTGAATGCGAATTGAACGAAATTTGATACAAAGGTAGCACTAGCAAAGGACACCTCAGTGTCATGTTTTATATCGCCGCCATCTTTACTAAAACTGAATGGCGGCCACTCAATCGTTCAAAACGTAAAATCAAATAACGACTAACCAAATCATCCGATCTCTACCAAATTTGGTAACAACATACCTTCGTATAGGATGCGTCTTGTGACCAAACTACAAGGTCGTCCGCCATACCATTTCAGGATGGCGGCCGTGCGAATTATGCAAACTTTATAATCCATATCATGGTACCCACCAGTTCCAATTATCGAGCCGAGAATCGTTTTAACTGTTCTAAAGGAAGAGGCACGTTCGAAATTAAAAGTTTATTTTGTAATACTATAGTGCAGATGTGATTTTAAAAAGATGAGCCGATTCAGTAATAAGACAAGATGGCAGCGGATGTCTTGTGCCTGACTTATATTTCACTAATTTGAGTATTGCATGCAATATAGCGTACTGATACAAAATAAATAAACTTTGTATGAAATGCTTTATATATAAATAATATACTCCAGTGATGAAATCGTTTAGTATATATCATTATTTGCTAACAAGTTCTATGTAAGTCATTTTATATAGAACGTTATTCGTTGACACAATTAGCTCAGTGGTAGAGCGTTAGCCTATCGCTCAAATGCCTATGGTTCAAACCCGATCAGAGCTAGGTTTTTTGCTTGAAATGTTATATGTTTATTGTTTTGTAATGACTCAGATGTTTTAAAATTAAGCGTTATATTGTGCATATTATGGTGTAAAATATATATTTAATTAAAACATAATTCGCCAGCAGATTTACTCGAGACATCTAGCTCACAAAAAGGTAACAGATTTTATTGAAAAGTTTCTTCTTCTGGCCGCTAGAATGCACTCGCTCTGTTAGGATTATATTGTTCGATATTTCACCACTAGATGTCACGACTAGTCTACGTGGGGCTCCATTGATTACTATACCATTGGCATTCTATGCGCATCGAATTTGAAGAATGAAAAGATGATACTACGATACATTTTTACTTTTTATTTTAAAGGGTTTGTAACAGCCTATTGTGCGTTATTTGAAAATGATAATTGAAGTAAAGAACAAAACGATTTCACATAGTATCTGAACTCTACCGTTGGTGCTAGTTCAGGATATTAATTAATACTTTTATTTCAGCGAAATAGCAATCGAAAATATCCACATAGTTGGTATACACACGTCTCTGTAGGGTCATGGAAAGATTTGTTAATTCAATTAGGGTTGTGAAAGTCACACGCAGCCAGACGTGTAAAGACATGCCTCAACTCAAAGTTGGATGTTGCCCGCGTCAGGCCGATTATGTATTAATAATAATAATAATAATAATGTTATTGGTTTTACGTCCCTTTTAACTACTGTTGCTTTTAGAGACGCCGGAGTGCCAGAATTTTGTCCAGAAGGGGATCTTTAACGTGCCAGTAAATCTACTAACACGGCTCCCTCGCATTTGTGCACCCTCAAATGCCAGCTGACTGCGCCAGGATACGAACCTGAAACATACGGTCCAGCAAGCGAGAACGTTACCGCTGAGCCACGCCGCCAGTCCGGTCGATTATGTCTCCAGATCCATAACATTCTTTAGATACTTCTTATCTTTCTTTCTTCAATGATGGTAGCAGTTTTTATCTAGGTTGTGGCGTTTGGTAGAGGTAAATCGTTTCTAAGGTCTTCAACAAAGAATAGTTCTATTATACTCTTTGATAATAACAACGAGTTATAACTATAGTCATACATTTAGGAGAAAGTAGGCTATATGTTCTTTACTGAACATCTTGTTTTAGTAATATGATCCCATTATACCTCTGACGATTTTGCGCTCTTCTTTCTCCAGTTCTTCAAGGAGTCATTATTATTATATTATTATTATTATTATTATTATTATTGTTATTATTTCCTTTCATATTGTGGCTGCAGTATTAGTGTGTGTTAATTTGCAATTCAGGTGTGGGTTGTGAAGAAGACAGCCGGTGCCTTAGTTTACGAGACATCCTGGCATTTTTCTCGAGTAGAAGTTTGAAACCACGGGTAACCTCTCTAAAATGATTGAGCTGGGAATTGAACCCACCTCTTCTCATTTTGGCCTCAGAAGGCTTTGTGAAACCTGTTCCATCCCTCAGACCAGAATTAAATTTTGGCTGGCTGCGTGGCTCAGCGTTAACGTTCTCGTTTGCTATCCCCAAGGTTGAAGGACCGAATCCTGGTGCAGTCAGGTGGCATTTGAGGGAGCGCAAATGCGAAGGAGCCTGGTCCTCCGGGGCAAAATTCCGGCACTGCGGCGTCTCTAAAAGTCGCTGATGTTAAATGGGACGTAAATCAAATAACTTTCTTCTTCTTCCTTCCTCGATTTTGGTCATCTTTGGAGCGCGTAAATTAACCCATTTCCTTCATCCTTTCTTGCCTTCCAGTAGTTCTTCATTACTTCACTTGGTATCCTTCTTCTCTCTTCGTCCAGATGTTAACCCCATTCTTCTTTTCCTTCTCCTGGAAACCCTTGACATTTTTAGCCTACTTTACACATTTTGCAAAAATGAGGAAAAAGTAGACTTATATGTCTGGCTGGCTGTGTTTGTCCCCCCCCCCCCCTATCAACTCCTAAACGGCTGTAACAATTGAATCCAAATTTGGTATGAGTAAAGATCCATACCTGAATATCTCAAGCCCATATATGGAAACTATGTCAGTGCTACCAACTGCTGAAAAACCGCAATTGAAATTTGAGCTCCACATTGGATATCTTGGAAGGTATGCATGGGAGCTATTCCAAAATTGGCACATATATAGTTAATAATATTTCTGTTTAATTTCCTGGAAACCATGCATGGCAGTGTTGCCAAAATGATTCTAAGCCTGCTGATAGGTCCAATTTTAAATGCATATAACATCTATACTGTCAATTGGATCTCAACGAAATTTAGTATGTACTATGTGTACATAAACAGATATGACTGAGCGTATTCTTAAAAGCCACCAGGCTGCCAACTGTTAATAAATGCTCTCTCTCTATTTTCTTATCCAAATACCAATATATGAGAAAGTATGCAAGCCAACAGCTTTAAACTATGCACACGTATAGTACCTGACATTCTAGATTAATTTGGAGAAACTGATATATGTCAGTGCTGCCAACTTGACTCTAAGCCTGCTGATAGGTCCAATTTTAAAATACATGTGACTTGTATACTAACAAATGGATTTCATCCGAAATTGGCACAACAAGAGATCATAATATTTCAGATTATTTCTGACCAAAACATGCATGACATTGTTACCAATGTGATTTTACGCGCACTGATAAATCCAATGTCTAACTGCATGTAACGTCCATGGTATCCATTGGACTTCCATCAAATTTTGTATTTTGTACCGTAAGAGAAGGAACTAACAATATATTTAGTCACCATGGCTGCCAACTGTAGTGCTCTATTAGTCTACTTTATACCAGGAATATTTCGAACTAATTAGAAATTTCAATATTACCAACTTAATTTCTTCATTATTCCAGATAGGTCTATATAGATTGGAATGAATCTTAAATTTTAAGAAAAGTAGGCTATTAGTTCGTCCCGGAACTTGTTGTTTATCATATTTCTGAAAAGTGGTGTGTCCTGAATAATATCTATTGCTACTTCCATCTCTTCCGTATCCCTTTTTATACTTTGTACCCTTTGATTACCAGTCTTGCTTTTGTATGTATGACTGAAAATTTGTTTTGTGAGTCTGGTGTTATTCATCCTCATTACGTGTCCAAAGAAATTAACCCTCCTTTTCCTGATCGTATCGTGGATACAAATAACCTTATTATTATAGAATTATATTTCTTGGCAAAGCTGGGAATCGAGCCCGGGACCTTTGAAACTGGAGACTCAGTAATTACCCAAAAACCACAGGAAGCGGCTTGTCTACTTGAAACTGTCTACACTTTAGTAATACTGTATTTCATTTTCCAAAAATTCATCGCAAAATAATTACACATTACAACTAATGGATTTCTGTTTGCCTCAAACTAGTGTGAAGTTCCACGAAGGAAGAGCTTTAACAGGCAATGATTCATTTTGTAGGGAAGACTCGCCAAGAAACTCCAACTAACAGCTGCGAGTGGTAAACTTCGGAGTCCAGCAGTTACATTTATCAATCTCACAGGCAAGGGGGCTTAATGTGCGTAAGAGCCACTTTCTGTATTCCAATTCAATCTTTAATAACACACTAAAAACCCACATCAAATATGAAAGGAATTGATAGGGCGTGCCTAGAGGTGTACATTAAAATGAGTTTAATAGGAATCCATGACGACTTCAAAGACGAATGTGATTTCGGTATGGTTGGAAGGGTAGTACAAATAAAACTTCAGTAATTTGACCTTCTAAGTGCTGAGTATCTTCATTCGCATTAAAAGAAAATGTAGAATTCACAACTTTCAACTTATCATGGGGGTGGGATGGCGTGACAGGCTTAAAATGTCTATAGATTTTTGTCTCTATTCATAAAAAGGTATATTCAAAATCCTACGTTTATATACATGTTTATTTTGAGATGATCAAAATTAAAATTTTTGTACTGGCATCATCCCCATTACCAATTAATGGGTCCAAAATAACATTATTTCTAAAAATCAGTAGGCAAGTAATACGTGTTGCTGCTTACTAGTACGAAGAAATGTATTCTTTGATCCGAAATGACAACGTGGCGTGAAAAATTTGCTTGCTATTCCTGTTTACATCTCAGATGAATCTCAGCTGTAGAGGACAGACGTCTACAAAATGGGGGCGTGGTGGCGCAGCTGTCAAGCTGTATGCCTCTCACCAAGGCGGACCGGGTTCGATTCCCGGTCAATGCATGTGAGATTTTCGATGTGAAATGCCATGTCCTGTGGTTCGGATTCCACGTAAAACGGAGGTCCCGTGGCTTATGATCGCGAGATTAACGGTCACGTTAAACTACAAGCTTCCTTCCTTTTTTTTCTACAAAATGGTATGTTAGTTACTTCCAGAAGCAAAGGTTCAAACTCAAGTAGTGCTACATAATGCCCAATGGATGGCAGAACATACCAGGGATCGATTCAGCACTCGAAAACGAATGGGGAATATAAAAAAAAGAAACGTTCTTGAGCATCGTTTATAAACGGGCAAAGCACTCAATGGGTTATGCTAGGCTGAACTAAGCTAAACGAAGCTATGTAAAAAAACATACCGTTTATACTTCTACTTTATTGTCATGGCAAACTAACTTAATACAAGGTGTTTCAAAATTCCCATTGCGGACTTTGAGGACTTGTAGTGGGGACCAAGACAGGTTTTCCCTGCAGACATTACTTTCCTCCAAACGTCTGACCATAGGGGATGGGACTTTTGTGAGTATTTTGAATTTCAATTGCAATTTGTATTTTCAACCTAAACCGCTTTTTGCAAGTATTTTCAATCTAAATTGCATTTTGTATGGTGGGAATTTTGCAAGTATTTTGATTCTCAACTGCATTTTGTGGGTATTTTGAATATAAATTACATTTTGTGAGTATTTTCCCTCTAAATTTCATTTTGTAACTATTATGCATCCTATTGAGTAGTTTGAATCTTATCAATTAATATGATATAATTGGTCCGGTCAACTCAAACATAAAATGCCAGTGTTTCGCCCCAGTGTGCCGTTGGGCTCGTCAGTTGGTACAGACACACCTAACCAATACGCGTGGCTGGCACATACTGAGAAGGCCATCGCAAGACACAATACAAGTAGTATTGACGTCACGAGCGATGCCAATGTGCTACGGAAGTCAAGCTCCCTTTCATAAAACAAAACCTTACCTTGGCAATCCAAATAGGTTATGAATATTCCCGAATGGGAATATGATGTTATTTCCGTTTGAGCAGATAAATTATCAATTTCACTATGTTCGCTATTCACTGCTACACATCGCTGGCACATTTTCAGCACCAGCTGTGAACGTCAGTACAAATTCCTATACTCAAATGAATCAGTGCCGGGCGAGCGCCGCATTGCGGCAAAGTGCCTGGCGGGGGACAGGCTCGCAACGTGGGCGAGCGGGCGAGCGAAAATCCCCGTCACATATAAAACAAAGTCCCTGTAGTACGCCCCTCGTACATTGAAAAAAAAACACACAATGTTGAAAACATTACATTTTCGTTCGATTGCTGACACGAACCCGGTTCATCACTGAATCTTATTATTGGTGCATTTGTAATTAATGTTCATTGTTTTCTCCACTTTTCTAAACATAAAGGACAAACTAAACGTTTCTTACGAGATGCCGGCATGATGACACGCGGTAGACTGATGATTATTCACTCTAAACTCAACCATATCCGGTTGATTAGATTTACAATTTGCCTTTTCTACCACTACGAGTGGTAGTATGGGTCAATTAAAAGTTAAAATTACATGGCAATCAATACTCACACAAATATAACCTAAGGAATTATTTTATATATATCGTACATGTTTCGACCTGACTTTGAGGTCTTCTTCAGCTCAAATTAAATGAAACCAATTAAGAATTAAAATATAAGAATATAGATGTACTTAAATCTAAATTTGAAGTGAAATGTATATGATAAAAAATTGTAATAAAAATGAAATAAAATAATGAAATGGATATCCGTACAATATAGTATGAAATAAAATAAAATTTAATATTTGTCTTTACAATAATTTTTCAAAATGCAGTTAGAAAAATAAGACATTTAATGGTGAGTGTGAATAAATATTAAGCTTTGTATTAAAAATTCAAAGTAGAGAGAAATAATTAATTTAGAAAATAAAGTGTCGAAAATCTACAAATACTTCAGCTCAGCGCTTGAATGTGTAAGATAAATCTTCTTCAAATACGCAGTTTGAATTTTGATTAGGTGCCAACCAGTTATTGCGTCGTATGAATTAACCGTGTTGTGTAGATGGAGAATTCGGTATAATTCACGTAAGAATTTGAGTGAATGCCCATATACATATATATGTGGATAGGTGGCAATTCTAAATTCATCCAAACGTTTTGAACAATGAAAACGGGTCCCTTGTAGTAGAATTATGTTATCAATTGCTCCTCGTACATATCAAATAGTGTACGGTTATGTATGTATCTTCTTTAACGTAACTGTCATATGTAAATTCTTCCTGTAGTATGTTATGTATGTTTATAACCTATATCTTGCCATCTTGTCAATGCAGAGTTTCACTTAAGCCCATATATTGTAGCTACTTACGGTGTGAAGGTTTTTTCAAAATTTCAGAATACACTGGTGAGTATTGAACCAAGGAATACATTAAGGAAATAATTATGTAAATAAGTTAATTTGGCTAGGATTTGAATCTAAATGAAAACGAGTAATGAAACAAGGGATTTTCGGCGGTTTTTCCGGAACTGCATTTAGACCAGAATGGAATTTTGAAAGCTCTTGAAGACTCACAATTTGAAGCCTTTCCGGGTCCTTTAGCCCTTCAACTTTTGGCACAATTGAGGAAATGGCTTAATTTTACGTTTTTCCTAAGATGGGGGAACCCTACTTTGTCTTTGTCTTTCAATATTTATTAAAAATATTTATTTTGAAAGGCGTAAAATATTAACAACATATCCGTAAGTCGATATTTCTAAGTGTGGTGTAGGACACTTCGAAGCGAAGTTTACTGTATTAGTTCTGTATTTACCTTAATATTAATTCCCTTAATTCCAAAACCAAACCATCAGTCGGCATGTGGAACTCCTCATCTAATCCTACAGTACGTCCTAAAATGACTGGAAGGAAAATTTCACAAATCGTAAACTTACTGAAATGAGGATGATTATAGTGACCCTACACTTAGAAATGAAATGACAAAACCTTTAATTACTGCTATATTCCTTCCAGGTGAGTGTTCCTTTCCCAATGGGAGAGGATGAAGAGAAACTGGTGGAGAGGGCAATGTCTTGACAGTTGCAGGGGAAAGACCTACCATGCTTTTAATGAGGTAAGAATAGATTGCCTATATAATGGGTTCTGAAGCTAATATAGGCTATGCGTACCACTGCTGTTACACGAACTATAGGATACTAGAAGTAGAGTTGTGTAGTGAAATATAGAAACTTATTGTAAAATCTCCTGAATTGAAAAAATAAAAATTAATTCTTAAATTATTTTTTTCATTTTATTAATTTTATTCATAAGTTCACCTATTTTTTAAAATAATTAATTACGTTTTTTGAATTGAATTGAATTGAATTGAATTTATTCATTTATTTACTTATTTATTTATTATTTATTTATTCATCCTTTCTTTCTTTCTTTCTTTCTTTCTTTCTTTCTTCCTTTCTTTCTTTCTTTTGTTCTTTCTTTCTTTCTTTCTTTATTTTGTTCTTTCTTTCTTTCTTTCCTTCCTTCATTCTTTCGTTCTTCGTTTACTTATCCAACTAAATGCGCATTTTCTCCACTTGTGCACATAACCAGTGAATACAGGAATACTGAAGTATTATTTCGGACTGCCGGCAACGTAAAGACTCGAATACAAAGAAGCTGTATATGAATGGTCCAGGGGAAGAAGGGGGAATGTCAAATAATATAAAATGTTCAGGAAACGAGTTTTAAAGTTTCGTTACTTATATTTACGCGCCAACCTGAAACGTCATTTTCTCACAAACCTCATAGTTCTTAGGCAGACAAAATAATTTTTATTGTGCATTCAATACGCGTCGCAAAGAGGCCTACCAGATCGCGCTGATATCTAGATATTACATTTTGAGTGACATTCCCCCTTCTTCCAGTGGACCTTTCATATATATTTCCACTAGGATAGCCATCCAGCATTCCTGGAGACCATAAGGATCCAGAGTGCAGGTACATTGTTGGCTCCACAGTACATAATATGCATTACGATACACCATATAAATGGTCCTGCAGCATGCGCATTGAGCTCTCAATATTCCTAAGCAGACCTTTTCAAGATCATCCTCGATGATGCCAAGCTCTTTCAGGATGTTCACGACAAACTTGAAGGACGTTCCCTGAGCTCCGAAAAGAAGGCCATTCACGTATAACGTTTTAATGGGCTAGGGTTCCGCCTGTATCAATACTTAATTAAAAATGATCACTATGTGGACATTAGAAAATGGTACGGTACATATTTCGAGTACTAATATACATGTTTATCCCCTTCATCAGCCAATATCAATCATTAAATGAGAATATTATTTGAGCAGCGTAGCACTGAAAAGTCAAAATTCATTGAAGATGAAGGGGACATAAATGTATATTAGTCCTCGAGACATGTACCGTACCATTTTTAGCCTATTTTCAATTTTGAAAAAATAGGCTTATGAGATCACCTTTTGTCCGTGTGTGTGTGCGCGTGTGTGTGTGTGTGTGTGTGTGTGTGTGTGTGTGTGTGAGAGGTGTGTGTGTGTGTGTGTCCCCCTAATAAAATCTAAACGGCTGGAGCGATTTCAATGAAACTCGGTAAGTTCATAGCACTATTCCCGGCGACCTCGACCGTGCCCTTCAAATTTTGTTACGTCTCACCAATCCAACATGGCGGCTGTGCGAAATATTTCACTAGCATTCAATATCTCCGAAACTATTACCGATATCGCCCTGAAATTGTGTACGGTGATAAAGGACACCACTAGAAGTTCACCTATGAGACTTTCAAAAACCTGGTGACTACAAAACCAACATGGCGGCCAAGCGAATTTGAGACTGTTAAATAGACTTTTCTCGCGATTTAACTATCCAAACGTAATGAAACATGGTACAGCATATGTTTATACACATTGTAATGCACTGAAGTCTAATTTAGTTCAATTGTTTACATAACCTCAAAATGGCGGCTGTGCGAAATATTTCACTGACATTCTATATCTCCGAAACTATTACAGATATCACCCTGCAATTTTGTACGGTGATAAAGGGTACTGATACAAGTTTACCTATGTATATTTCATAAACCTGTGAAGTACAAAACGAACATCTCGACCAAGCGAATTTGAAATATTTTAATAGACTTTTCTCGTGATTTTACTCTCTGAGCGCAGTTAAATGTGGTACAGTAACTGATTTTGCAGATTGTAATGCTCTGCCATCTAATTTAATTCAATTGTTTACATAACCTCAAGATGGCGGCTGTGCAAAATTTTAAAATTAAGTTTTTATTTCTTGTGTCGTAATCATGCGATCGAAGTGAAAGTTTGAATAATGAACCTAGGCAATAATTGTCCTTGAATGGTACATAACTCTATGGCCTATACATATAACAATCCTAAATGGCGAGCTTCCGAAATATTTAGACGGTTCTCAATATCTATGAATCTATTACAGCAACCAAACTGAAATTTTTTATGTTCATAGAGACTATGAACATATGTTCACCTATAGGACTTTCAGTAACCTGGTGAACACAAATCCAACATGGCGGCGACGCGAAGTATAATTATTTAAATGGACGTTTCTCGCGAATTAACTATCCGAGTGCCGTGAAACGTTGCACGTTAAATGCGTATACAAATGTTGATCCACTGGCACCTAATTTATT
Organism: Meconema thalassinum; assembly: GCA_946902985.2. Taxonomy (NCBI): domain Eukaryota; kingdom Metazoa; phylum Arthropoda; class Insecta; order Orthoptera; family Tettigoniidae; genus Meconema; species Meconema thalassinum. Next base: position 91,315,721 of record OX336399.1, read on the forward strand.
TAAATTGTTTGCATAATCACAAGATGGCTGCTGTGCGTAATTTTAAAAATCTCTTTTTTACTTCTTGTGTTCTAATCGTGCGATTGCAGTTTGAATACCACACGTACACAATAATCTTAATGTAATTGTACAAAAATAAAAATCCAACCTGGCGACCATCTGAAATATTTAGACGGTTCTCAATATCTACGAATCTGTTACAGCAATTAAACTGAAATTTTGTATGTTGATAGAGGCAATTAACATGAGCAGGATATATGAAAATAGGCTGTATAGTTCTTCACGGAACTACTTGTCTAATGACCACATAGTGATCATTTTTAATAAAGTATTGATTCAGGCGAAACCTTAGCCCATTATAGTACTTAATGCAACGAGCCTATAATGGCAATAATTAAGGCACGAGTGTCTTAATTACCATTATAGACGAGTTGTATACGACTGTTTATGTTCGACGATAATTATTATAACTATTTTATGTTCGAACATAAATATTCATAAATACAGTATCTGTCGAGATTTCACCAGTTTAATGTACTGAACAGAGCGCATGGGACGCAGAAATACCTTGTATTTGACCATGACCTCCTGGAATACCCCACTATGACACTCGCCACGCAGTGAAATTTAAAGTAGGGGGCCATGGAAGTGAGCGCAGGTGCGATGCTATCCTCACCTAATTGGTCACACAAGAGATCTGATTGGTGGGAGGAAGTGAATCATAATATAATGAAAACGTGTACTATAACGAGTCTCATTAGTCTATATTACAGTTATCTGACATATAATATTTACATTTCGCCAGGGTCGAACATAGAAACGTTATTAGTATATCAATATGGAACCAAAATGAATGTTTTATATCCTAAAATAAAGGTCATTCACTTTCCATGCATTTTTAGGTAGGCTATATCTCTCACTCAGAAGAGGTATGCATGGTCAGTAGGCTAAATAACACCCTTCTCCTCGTTGACTCGTACGGTTTGAGGAATATCCACTTCCATTCGTATCATACTTCCTTAGGTAGGTTCATTGTTAATATTAACAACGCAACTCATCAGTTGCATTTTCTTGATGCCATATGTCATGTATTTCTTCTAATGGGGCGGGCAGGACATACATATAAAACGGGACTGTCCCCAACAAAACGGGACGTATGGTTGGTCATCCTGGTGAAGATACACGCGAAATAATAATAATGTAGACCTATACGCTTGGCCAGCTTGTTACCCTCTTCTACAATCAGACAGCTAAAGTTGTTATGCCTCCATAGTTTGTATAACCAGTCTTTTTGTAAACTTTATTCCCTGGCGACCACACACCTCCGAGCTTGCGTGTGATGAATCTCGCTGTGTTAGTAAGCCAAACCTTACCCCAGCTACCACGATAAAATCTTCAACTCTCCAAACGTTAATTCATTCTTTCTTTTTTACTAACCCCCTTACTTTTCTTCCTTACTAGAATGAACAATTTTGTGGAAAAATGAAAGAAGGAGATAGAAAAAAAAAGGATTAAAGTGTTGAACACTAAACAACAGGAATATATGGTGGAACATTTCTACCAGGGAAGGAGGGGGAAATTAATACAAAGAATAGCAGAGAGAGAGAGAGAAAGAAAGAATGAGGAGGAGGTGGAGGGGGAAGGAAACGATACATGCAGAGGTGGAGAACTTTATGTTCTTCATAACTTCATAACTTTTATTTTTTATACAGTAAAATTTTCTACCTTTACGTTCTTTTTCTTTATATAATTCTTTCCATTTAATTTATTTGAAACGAGAATTTTAAGATAACCTAATTAAGAAAGAAAGATCAGACTATCTTCTGACATTGAAGATGATGATGATAATAAGGATAAGGGGATTAGGATAAGGAGATAAATTTAGGATACAAATGAGACTGAGAATAATAATAAAAATAAGAATGATAATGAGAATATTACTAATAATAAGAATGAGAATGAGTTTGAGAATAAAAATAAGAATGAGAATGAGTGTGAGTGATAATAATAGTAAGAATAAGAATAAGAATGAATTCGAATGAGAATGCGAATGAGAAGAAGGATAAGAATAAGGATGAGTATGATGAGGATGAAAATAAGAATAAGGATTAGGAACGTGGAATAAGTATTAAGTATTAAGGAATAAGGAACAAGAAACAAGAAATAAGGACTAAAGACTAAGGACTAAAGATAATAATAATACTAGCCTAATAACAATAAGAAGAATAAGAATGAGAATTAGGTTGAGAATAAGAATAGAATAAGAATGAGAATGAGATGAGAATAATAAGAATAATAACTGAACATCAGACCAATAATAGACTGGACAACAAAATAATCATCACGAATTATTTAACAATAAATTCATTGTCTTCCTGGATAAACAGGTTAGAAGCAATAACGACCAACTCGCGGTATAGCGGTTAGCACTTTTGGCCCTGGAAGTCCGGGTTCGATTCCCGGCTCCGTTAAGAAATTTTAATTCTGGTGTGAGGGCTAGCCTCGTGAGGCAAAATTGAGAAGAGGAGCGTTCGGTTCCTACTTCAACCATCCTGGAAGTGGTTTTCTGTGCTTTTCTCCACATTCAGTCCAGGCAAATGCTGGGACGGTTCCTAACTTAGGGCCACTGCCGCTTCCTACTTAAATCCTACCTCAATTACAAATTCACACACTACTATAGTACTGACCTCACAGTGACATAGGTCATCAGACAAATTCTACACACACCCAAGTACGCGGGGTTACATGATGACCGTGTCGCAATGCCCCTAAATGAATCAACAACACAACTCATTTCATCGCTCTCTCATGAGGATGGCGTCAGGAAGTGCATCCGGTTGTAAAATCTACATCTCATCCCTGACCCGTTGTAAATGTGAATAAAATATGGGGTAGACTATACGTTTTTAGCCTACTCTTCACATTTTGCAAAAATGAGGAAAAAGTAGACTTATGAGATCGATCCGGGAAAATGTGTGTCTGTCTGTCCTTCTGTCTGTCTGGCTGTGTGTGTGTCTCCCCCTATCAACTCCTAAATGGCTGCAGCAATCGAAACCAAATTTAGTATGAGTAAAGATGTATACCGGAATAGCTCACGTCCATATTTGAAAATGATGTCAGTGCTACCAACTGCTGAAAAAACGCACTAGAAATTTGAGCTCCATGTTGGATATGTTGGAAGGTATGCATGGGAGCTATTCCAAAATTGGCACACATGTAGATAATACTATTGTAGTTTAATTTCCAGGATGCCATATATGACTGTGTTGCCAAAATAATGTTAAGCCTTCTGATAGGTCCAATTTTTAAATGCATATAACTTCTACACTATCAATTGGATTTCAACCAAATTTTGTATGTAATATGTGTACATAAACATATATGACTGAGCGTATTCTTAAGAGCCACCAGGGCTGCCAACTGTTAATAAATGCTCTCTCTATTTTTTTAAATCCAAATACCAATATACCAGAAAGTATGCAAGCCGACAGCTTTTAAACTATGCACACGTATAGTACCTGACATTTTACATTCATTTGGAGTAACTTATATACGTCAGGTCTACCAACAAGATTATAAGCTTGCTGATAGTACAAATTTTTAAATACATGTAACTTCCATACTATGAGTTGGATTTCAACCAAATTTCGTATGTGCTATGTGTAACATAACAGGTATGACTATAAGTATTCTTAAGAGCAATCAGGGCTGCCAACTGTTAATAAATGCTGTCTATATGTTTTTACCCTAATATCAATATATGAGAAAGTATGCAAGCCAACAGCTCTATACTTTGTACACGTATAGGACCTGACATTCTAGATTAATTTGGAGTAATTAATATGATTCAGTGCTGCCAACATGATTCTATGCCTGCTGATAGGTCCAATTTTAAAATACATGTAACTTCTATACTAACAAATGGATTTCATCCAAAATTGGCACAACAAGATATCATAATATTTCAAATTATTTCTGACCAGCACACGCATGGTATTGTTGGCAACATGCTTTTACGCGTGCTGATAGATCTAATGTCTAACTGCATGTAACGTCCATTGGACTTCAACCAAATTTTGTATTCTGTACCTTAAGAATATATTCAGTCACCAGGGCTGCCAACTGTAGTGCTCTATTAGGCTACATTATACCAGGTGTATTTCGAACTAATTAGACATTTCGATATTACTAACTTAATTTCGTCATTATTCTAGAGCATTGGCATGAAACTTAATTTTAAGAAAAGTAGGCTCTTTAGTTCGTCACGGATCTAGTCGACTTCGTCGTTACTTTACGGTGACGTCACGAAATGTACCGAGAATGCACTGAGGTGTGTGACGTCATAGTACCGCTTGGTGCATGTATACTGAGTTCACTGGTGAGCTCTGGCGTTACGAGACGGTGAGCGTGACGTCATCCAGCCAGCTCCCTTCTTTCACCGCGCCCACCAGCTCCGTCATGACTTGTAACTTTCTAGCGTTCTGATTGTTTCTTGATCATGTAACATGTCAAGAGTCTTTGGCTTCGAGCAAAGAGAGAAGCCTCCAGCCCTTTTAGCATTTTTTAGCATTTAATAGTACATTATGCAACGAGCCTATAATGGCTATAATTAAGACACGAGTATTTTTTATAAAACGAGCGTATGCGAGTTTTATAATTTCCATTAAAGGCGAGTTGCATACGACTGTTTATGTTCGACGATAATTATAACTTTATTATATGTTTTAACATAAATATTCATAAATATCTGTTGAGAGTCAGCTACTGGAATTTTGTGATCGCAGAGCGAGCGTTGGGTGTTATATCTCTGCCTTTCAAGAGCTTTGAACGACCGACTCATGCGCTCTGTGTGTTTGCAATGCCATATGCAAACCATATGTTTACATCTGCCGTCCCTCAGTAATATTGTCACCGGTGTCAGTTGAAGACAATGCGCTGTGTAGAAATTAGTGTTGGTGATTTTAAGGTACAGTGCTATTTCTTGTCTCATATTCGCCAGTTTATTTACGCGAACATATGGACGGTGGGTATTCCATGTCGGTAATTTATTATAGTTCGATGATGTGTTTATGTCAGACATGTTGGATTTTGAGCGCATGCGCGAAGGTATCGTTACCTAATTGGTCAATGAACGAGCTCTGATTGGCTGGAGAAACTGTATCATAATGGAAAACAGTGTTATAATGACCATCATTATGATACAGTTTTCTGACACATAATAGTGAGGGTCGAACATAAAATGATATAAAGTCCAGTCTTTCAGACTGACTGTCTCTTTTTTGGGGGGGGGGGGGGATATGAGGAATATCTTGCCTGAGTCGCTTGTGGGAGTCCGCACTCCACAAGGGTGTATGGGATTCTTACCCACTAAAAACCACATTCCCTCCTCTCACGACGTGTGTCTCCGCCCCGGAACGGCTCTCGCATTACTTCAGGGCAGCGTCATACGTGAAGCCTCTTATTATCCTTCCTCTTCCTCCTTCATTTTTAGCCTACTTTTCACATTTTGCAAAACTGAGGAAAAAGTAGACTTATGAGATCGGGCAAATGTGTGTCTGTCTGTCCTTCTGTCTGTGTGCCCCCCCCCCCCTATCAACTCCTAAACGGCTGCAGCAATCGTAACAAAATTTGGTAGGAGTAAAGATCTATACCTGAATATCTCACGGCCATATTTGAAAATGATGTCAGTGCTACCAAATGCTGAGAAATCGCAATTGAAATTTGAGCTCCATGTTGGATATCATGGAAGGTATGAATGGGAGCTATTTCAAAATTGGCAAACATATAGATAATAATATTGCAGTTTAATTTCCAGGAGGCCATACATCGCAGTGTTGCCAAAATGATTATAAGCCTGCTGATAGGTCCAAATTTTAAATGCATATAACGTCTATACTATCAGTTGGATTTCAACCAAATTTCGTATGTGCTATGTGTATATAAGCAGATATGACTGAACATATTCTTAAGATCCACCAGAGCTGCCAACTGTTAATAAATGCTCTCAATTTATTTTATCCAAATACCAATATATCGGAAAGTATGCAAGCCGACAGCTTTAAACTATGCACACGAATAGTACCTGACATTCTATATTAATTTGGAGTAACTTATATACGTCAGTGCTACCAACATGATTCTAAGCCTGCTGAGAGGTCCAAATTTAAATACATGTAACTTCTATACTATCATTTGGATTTCAACCAAATTTCGTGTGTGCTATGTGAACCATAACAGATATGTCTATGCCGATTCTTAAGAGTAACCAGGGCAGCCAACTGTTAATGAATACTGTCTCTATTATTGTTACCCTAATATCAATATATCATAAATTATGCAAGGCAATAGCTCTACACTTTGCACACGTATAGTACCTGGCATTCTAGATGAATTTGGAGTAACTAATATACGTCAGTGCTGCCAACATGATTGTAAGCCTTCTGATAGGTCCAATTTTAAAATGCATGTAACTTCTATACTAACTAATGGATTTCATTCAAAATTGACACAACAATAGATCATATTATTTCAGATTATTTCTGATTAATACATGTATGTCATTGTTGCCAACATGATTTTACGCGCGCTGTTAGATCCAATGTTAAACTGCATGTAACGTCCATGCTATCCATTGGACTTCAACCAAATTTTGTATTCTGTACCTTAAGAGATGGAACTAAGAATATATTCAGTCACCAGGGCTGCCAACTGTAGTTCTCTATTAGGCTACATTATGCCAGGTATACAGTATTTCGAACTTATTAGAAATTTCGATATTACCAACTTAATTTCGTCATTATTCTAGATAGATCCATATACAGTAGATTAATCATTGGCATGAATCTTACATTTTAAGAAAAGTAGGCTCTTTAGTTCGTCACGGAACTTCTTGTTCTTCCTGCATTCTTCTTCGCCATCCTTAGTGATCTCTGTCCTGATACTGTTCGCTGAGAATAAGGATGTCTGCTCCAACCTCACAGGTCATCAGTGTCAATATAGCTCATTGGCAGTTTGACTCCTGTGAATATTTGCGTGAAGAATCTGCAAAATTTACTACAACGTTTGGCCTTTTCAAGAGCTTCACGAAACACGATGCACTCGCCTGAGCCAGGAACTAGGTTTCGTTTCGCATCGTCAACATCCTTGTCTGTACAAAGTATGCATCGTGGATTTACTTTGTAGCCTACTGCCCTGTGCCCAGCTTACTTCTGTCCGCACCTTTGCAGTTTCGTGCATGATGTCCATAAGATAGGCATCGAAAGCACCCAGGCACTACGGTTCGTCTTCGAACTCAGCAGTATAACCATCTGATTTTAATATTACCTATCTCCAAGAGTTTCCAAGCCTCTCTTTCTTCTATCTGTATAATGGCAAACTTCTGCTCCCTGCTGTTAGGGTTTAATATTGAGGTTTCAGTTCTCCATTAGCACTCCCAAGATCTCGTCTTACTGCTTCCTCCACGTCTTCAACAATGGTGACACTGTCATTGTCTCGGATTTCTAGTGTAGTAATGTATTATTTTCTTATTAGCCTACTTTCGATTTTCGCAAAAAATGAAAGTACACTTATGATATCTACACAGGGATCTGCCCCCCCCCCTTATCAATTCGAACACGGTGAAAACGAATTCAACGAAATTTGGTACAGAGGTAGAACTAGCAAAGGGCACCCCAGTGTCATGTTTTATATCGCCGCCATCTTCACGGAAACGTAATGGCGGCCACCCAAATGTTCAAAGCTTAAATCAAATTAGGACTAACCTAATTATCCGATCTCTACCAAATTTTGCAACATTATATATGTATGTACGAGGAATCTTTTGACCAAACTACAAGGTCATCAGCCCAATACTTGACGGATGGCGGCCATGTATGTGTGCAAATCGAATTCCCCTATCTATTCAAACACGGTTAAAACGAATTGAACACAATTTCGTACCGAGGTAGCACTAGCAAAGGGCACCTCACTGTCATGTATTATATTGCCGCAATCTTGACGAAAACGTAATGGTGGCCACCCAAATGCTAAAAGCTTAAATCAAATTACGACCAACCTAATCATTTGATCTGTACCAAATTTTTCAACAACATACCCGTTTATGGGAAGCATCTTTTGTCTGAACTACAAGGTCATCAGGCCAATAGTTTTCAGATAGTGGTCATGTATGTGTACAAATTGATTCCCCATATCAATTCAAACACGGTGAAACCGTTTTTTTTTACAGAGGTAGCACTAGCAAATATCCGTATAGCACGTTGTATTTCAACAAGCTACTACAACCAACATCAATTATACTCCTTGAAATGGACAAAGAGTTATAACAATATCCATGCATTTATGAGAAAGTAGGCTGTATGCTCTTTACTGAACATCTTGTTTTTATTTTTTTACGAGGGAAGTGGAAGTCTTACATAAGACTTTGAGAAGGGTCCGCACTCCTCGAGCGAGTGAGTTTCTTACCCATAAAAACCACACCCTCTCGTCTTGATAAAATCTATCACGGGACCACTTACGTAGGCGATTACTTCAGGATGGTATCGTTTTCTATGCTTCTCGAACACCTTCTTACTTCTCTATTCATATGCAGTCCGTAGATCGCAGCCTTACTCCCTGAAATCATGTAAGCCTCCCTCTTTCTTCTTATGAGGGAGACCCCCAGGGGCTCACACTTAGTGGGACGTGGGTTAGTGATCACGGGATCCCAGCTGATTCTGGCATTGCTTCCACTTACTTTTGCCGGGCTCCTCTTCGTCTTCTTTCCTTGTCGACCTCTCTTCGTCATCTCTTGTTCTTTTCGGACCCCGACGGTATTAGGGTATCCGAGGCCTATGGAGTCTCTTCCTTTCCCGCCTTAATTGATTCTCTCATCTTTCCTGATCCCTCATTCTTCGAGGGATCAGCCTTCTTTTTCTTTTCATAATATTTCTTTTTCTCTTTAAGATTCCCGCACTGTTTCTTGTATCTAAATTACATTTTGTAAGTCTTTTTCCATTCAATTTACCTTTTGTGAGTATTTTCAATCTAAATTTCATTTTGTACGTATTTTGAATAGCGGGCTGACATATTGTGAGCATTTTGAATCCAAATTACATTTTGTAAGTATTTTCCATTTCTATTACATTTTGTAAGTATTTTGAATTTCAATTATTTCATTTTGTGAGTATTTCGAATCTAGATTGCATTCTGTAAGTATTTTGAACCTAAATTACCTTTTGTAAGTATTTGCACTCGACATTTTGTGAGTCATTTCAATCTGAGTTCAATTTTTGTACGTATTTTCAATCCACCTTGTTTTTCGTCCTGGTTTCCATTTCATTCATAATGTCGATTATTCAGGTCCGTATTGATGTAACTATAACTTAGAAAGAATAATAGATTTCCCGCCTTCAATACTGTTTATTTCTTACTTACTGTAAGTAATAGAAGGCGGAAAATCTATTATTCTTCCATTTCATTGTCATTTCGCCTATCATCCGAACCATTAGGGGCCGATAACCTAGATGTTAGTCCCCTTAAAACAACAATTATCTACATCATCATTATCAAGGAGAACCGTTTCGACTAAGAATGTGGTCTTGTCCCAGCAGTACTGGTACCTAAGGGAACCGGGACGTGTGAATCGATTAAAAAATGTAGCTTCCGATGTTTAGTTACAAATCTCAGAAACTACAATAGATATTTCCTTGAATGTTCTTTTGGTGTATTCAGAGTACATTCATCAATATTTGGGTAGAGTTAGAAGCTTTTATGTTGAATATTTTGTGTCAGAGAGAGCATCACAAAAACAACGTTAAAACAATATATTGTTAAAAATTCCCTTAACTCAAACCAGACCCATGTAACTTTGCATGCATAATATTTCAACCATTTTTGAGCTACGGAAGTAAAAGTATTGCCCTATTGTTTACAGGAGCTGGGATATCTTTTTCTTTTTACATCCTTTTTGAAAACTGACATTTTCTGTAAAATTGTCAGTGCTTTGCAAGCTGGGCTCCATGAACTAATCAAGATACCTGAATAAATTTACTTCTACTAGTAAATCTATATAGTTTCTTAAAGACTACCAAGTTTCAAATACATTGGTCCCAAAGTTTCTGATAAAATGGTACATGAAATTTCCAAACATATGACTTACGGAAAACACAAAAAGAATGTTTGGCTAGTAGGTAGCTACAATATAGCCTTAAAACATTATGTTTAAACCAATTTCGACGATGTTGTCTGGAGCTATTGAACCAATGTCGGTTTCAAGTTGTTGTCTTTCCACCGTCCATCGAACGCAGACGAAGCACGTGTGATCTGTATATCCAGATGGATTATATTCACAGTAAATGCATACAGAACTCCTTATTGTCGCCATACGACAAATGTAACTCAGAAAGTAGCCATGGCCAGTCAACATCTGAATCAGATAGTAATTGATCGCACCTTACCTTCCGGTTGTCCACTCAACCAAACTCGGTATCAGTCGAGCCGTCCAACTTACTCTCAGATCAGAAGTCCACCTCTGCTGCCAAATAATAATATCTGACAACAGACCAATAATAGACTGGACAACGAATGATTCATTAAAATTATTTATAAACAAATTCCAGGATAAACGGGTTAGAAGAAATAAGGAATGACTTACACGATATAAACATCAATGTCGACAACATAAGAAACATTAGTGAATAAACGCTCACTTTTAGAGAAAACTAAGAAGAACATAGTAAGAAACAACCCAGCAACACAGCAAATTAATCATGATATTTTGAAAGATAGGCCTAGAGTCGTCCCTAGGAAGACCCAACATATTAGCAGAATGCGAATTCTCGTACACGTTCAATGCAGCTTTCTTCAAATGTTATGCGGCGATCAGTGTCTTTCGTTTTAACTTTTGTATGTAAATGATGTCAGTAGGCTGTTTATCTCTTATTAATGCAATTCCCTTGGTTTGTTTTCTAATTTAAAAGTGATATGTAACGAACTTTGTTTGTTTTTTTTTGCTGGTGCAAGGAAAATATTAAAATTGCGCGATTCAATTAGCAAAAGCCACGCCATTTAATTAGCCGTAGGCCTATATCTGATTGTTGATAAAAGATAGAATTTTTTTAAGTTCTCAATTTACGACATCATTACTAACTCATTAACTTTCATTCAGTTATCACATTTGTAATAAATATCATAATACATTTAATCAGTTTCGCGTGGGAGATAAAAATGTTTGATTTTCTCCTGGCTGGTCTTCTGGGACTTCCATTATCCGTGCAGTAGGTGCCGGGTGGAAGGCAGTAGGTAAGGTAGTGCCAGGTGTATTGACATCACAGCCTACAAGGGCAATGCAATGCACTGGTTATTTTGCTTCCTAAGAAGCAGAAGTCTCCAACTTCCCTTAGCTTTTTACTTGCCAATTTTATGTCAATAGGGGTTTCTGATTTCTTCCGGCTGCATTCCATTATTAGCCTACTTTCGATTTTTGCAAAAAATGAAAGTAGACTTATGAGATCTACCCAGGGCCAAAATTTGTGTGTCTGTCTGTGTGTGTGTGTGTGTGTGTGTGTGTGCGTGTGCGTGTATGTGAGTCTGTGTGTGAGTGTGTGTACTCTGAATGCCCCACCCCCGATCAATTCAAACACGATGAAATCGAATTAAACGAAATTAGGTGTAGTGGTAGAACTAGCAAAGGCCACCTCAGTGTCATGTTTTATATCGCCGCCATCTTGACGGAAATGTAATGGTGGCCACCTAAATGTTCAAAGCTTAAATCAAATTACGACTAACCTAATCATCTGATCTATACCAAATTTTGCAACAACATATATTCATATGGCGACCGTCTTTTGACTAAACGACAAGGTCATCAGCCCAATAGTTTGCATATGGCGGCCATGTATGTGTGCAAATCGATTCCCCCTATTAATTCAAACACGGTAAAACCGAATTGTACGAAATTTGGTACAGACATAGCACTAACAAAGAGCACCTCAGTGTCATGTTTTATATCGCCGCCATCTTGACGAAAACGTAATGGTGGCCACCCAAATGTTAAAAGCTTAACTCAAATTACGACCAACCTAATCATCTGATCTCTACCAAATTTTGCAGCATTATACCTTTATGTATGAGAAATTTTGACCAAACTACAAGGTCATCAACCCAATACTTTCCGGATGGTGGCCATGTATGTGTGCAAATCGATTCCCCCTATCTTTTCAAACACGGTGAAACCTAATTGAACAAAATTTGGTACAGAGGTAGCACTAACAAAGGACACCTCCGTGTCATGTTTTATATTACCGCCATCTTGACGGAAACGTAATGGCGGCCACCCAAATGTCAAAAGCTTAAATCAAATTACGACCAACCTTATAATCTGATCTCTTCCAAATTTTGCAACAACATACCTTTATGTGGGAAGCATATTTTGACCAAACTACAAGATCATCAGCCCAGTAGTTTGCAGTTGTCAGCCATGTATGTGTGCAAATCGATTTCCCCTATCTTTTCAAACACGGTGAAACCTAATTGAACGAAATTTGATACAGAGGTAGCACTAGCAAAGAGCACCTCAGTGTCATGTTTTATATCGCCGCTATCTTGACGCAAACGTAATTGTGGCCATCTGAATTTTAAAAGCTTAAATCAAATTACGACCAAACTAATCATTTGATCTCTACCAAATTTTTCAACAACATACCTTCTTGTGGGAAGCATCTTTTGACTTAACTACAAGGTCATCAGTCTAATAGTTATCAGAAAGTGGCAATGTATGTGTGCAAATCGATTCCCCATATCAATTCACACACGGTGACAAAGGAATTGATTGATTTTTTTTACAGAGGTAGCACTAGCAAAGCCACTTCATAATCATTTTTAAATATCCATATAGAACGTTGTATTTCAACATGCTACTACAAACACCATTCGTATACTCCTTGAGAAGGACAAAGAGTTATTACAATACCCATGCATTTAGGAGAAAGTAGGCTATATATTCTTTACTGAACATCTTGTTTTTGTTTTACATTCATTGGATAAGTTTACTTAACAGTATAATATTATTATTATTAATTATAATAATAACAATAATAAAATAGATCCTTATATCTCTGAGAAGGAGGCTTTCACATCACGAATGGGAAAAAGAATTACGAGCCTTACAGTAGTCGCATCAGATGTGTAACATGTGACATGTGATCCTACTATGTGTCTGCCGGGAGTGCAAATCCCTTGTTAACAGTGAACTCTGTTGGTCATTGAAATAACTACTTATAAAGCCCCAGTGCTAATGATTTATTGTAGGAATATATTTAATGGGGCCTCCAAACCTTGAAGTAAACCGTATGCAATATACATTCCTCATAGCCACATGGCCTACAGTACGTAGTGGTACTTATCTCCAACAGCGCGCGCGCTCAGTGTTTCCGTCCCTTTTCTAAAATCACTCCCGCCAAAAATATCCAGCTATCGAATGGAAAGATGTTACACATCAAAAATGGAAACTGCATACCTGTTAACCAAGGGAATCTTTAACAAGAAATCATTATCTCTAAATGCCAAGCTTCTACATTATTACAGAATCATCCGACCGAAAGCTTTATATGCTGCCGAGGGCATTACGAAGCACAGAAAAGGTCTTATGGAGAAACTTGAAACCAAAGAAAGGAAGATCTTAAGGAAAACGGTGATTACAGACGGAGACACAACCACGAACTCTACACACACGTTAACAAAATCAATGTCGTGATGAGAAAGAGGAGGATTGTGTTCTATGGTCATTTAACAAGACTGAGCCCAATGAGATTGTCAAACAAAATCTTTACTTAATTTCTGGGTAAGAAAACCAAGCGAGCGTGGTTCACAGAGATAGAAAAGGATTTTTTAAAAGTGGGAATTGCATCCAACGATATTCAGATGCGTACGCCCCTTAAGATGAAACTAAAAGAACACCAGAGTTTCCAGGAAAAGTCTAAACTAACAACAGGCAAGACGTGGACTGAAGCCAGGAAACAGCAGCATCGAGAACACATGAGGCGTTACTGGGCGAATGTAATAATTATTACTGCTCGAGGAAGAGAACAGTTGAATTAACGTGGTCCATAGCTGAGAGACACGTCAAGAAGAAGAAGAAGAAAAGAATAAAAGAAGAGAAGAAGAAGATGGAGAAGGAGAAGAATAAGTAGAAGAAGGAGGAGGAGGACAGGACGAAGAACCCAGGCTAAGAAAAAAGAAAAGGAAACAAGTACGCACTTTGCCTGAAGCAATATGGAAACTATGGGAGTCTAGAATGCGTGATAATTTAGTCAGACGTTAGTAATGGCTACAAAAATGAAATACCTGATGGTCACAATACAGAAGGGAGTGTTGCTGAATACTTGTCGTATTGTTAGGCTATTTTTATCTAAGTAAGGTACACATGATAATTGTGAAATCGGTATATTGTACACAAGTGTGCATTGACCATCTTCTAGCATCTTTTGTAACCCTAATTAGTAATGCTTTCTCCTCCGTGGACTTGCACCTTTTCGCGTAAGGAATTACATGTGGAAACTTTCAGAATTCCGAGGGATACCCGAGCTTGGCCCGTTTTCTATATTTAATTTATTTTGGAATATGCCCTCTAAGTCACGTGATTTCAACCCATAGCTCATGAATCTTTAAATAGTTCAAGAGCGGAGCGTCAGTAAAATGACTCCAAACCCTCAGCTCTGGTTGGTTGATTCTTAAGTTTAGGGGCTGCGACAACGCGGTCATGTAGCCCCGTGTATTTTGGGTGTGTGTAGAATCTGTCTGATAACCGGTGTTAATTGTAATGACTGTATTAGTGTGTGTTATCTGTTTCCTTTTTAATTCAAGTGAGGATTGCAGACTTTTGAATTTTTCAAATAGTTCCTACTTTTGCTGCCAAACGCCACCGTCAACGACTAACGACTACTAGTTCAGAACTTAGCTACCAGACGCCAACGCAGTCGGCTCTTGGCAACGAACGTAGGAACCTAAGAGCGTTGTTTACATTCTTAACCTATACAATTTAGCTTCACACAGGTGTAATTAGTGGAAGGTTCTTTAACATGCCATAAATCTATGACACGGGACAGCCGGCTTTACTTCCCCTCCGAACGAAGGCATACTGAGGGATTTTAACCCTCAGCTCTGAATTCACATGAAAAGTCGAGTGAAGTAATTAAAACAAAACGTGTGGCATTTTGCACTAGCAAAGCTCCTCTGTTAGTGGAAATTCTAAAAAATCAGGTTACTTTGAGTTTCTTGGAAGAAAATATAATTAAGACTCCTGGTTAACCATTGGAAGTAATTTCACCGCCTTGTAAATATATTTAATGCATTAAGCCGTGAAAAATGTAAAGGCAATTTTGAAAAACTGGCGGCGAGTGTAATAATATAATTTGCACACCTCTGTAGACTGAGTGAGTTGTACCATATCGATGAGAAATCAAAGATATTAATAATAATACTTATCTTGTAATCTTGTATATTTCGTGCTGGGTGATTCTAATAATAAATTAAAAGTGTTTACTGCAGCAGTTAAAACAGAGTGGGTGTGCTATTTAAGACTGTTGACCAGAAGTGTACAGTATACACCTACTTGCTGTAATCTACTGCATAATTTAAAGCTCGCGAGGGATCCTACAAGTGATTGTAGAGGATCAGTAAGCACTCTGCGGTATTTAAGCCCTCACTCGCTTCTTACGTGTAGCTACACACGTAAGAGGCTTTGGAATCCTGAGAGAGGGCTTTCACAGTGTCTCCAACTTCGACAAGCGCTGCTTCGCTGGTACATACAGGATGTTTCTTAACATTCACATTACAAATGAGGGTTGACAGTCAATGACCGGGAAATAATTTACATTTATGGGACTACAGAATGTCCTATACTGCCCATTCATTTATTAGCCTACTTTTCACATTTTGCAGAAATGAGGAAATATTAGACTTTTGAGATCGATCCGGGAAAATGTGTGTCTGTCTGTCCTTCTGTCTGTCTGTCTGGCTGGCTGTGAGTGTGTCCCCCTATCAATTCCTTAACGGCTGCAGCAATCGAAACCAAATTTAATATGAGTAAATATATATAACTTAACCATATTTCAAAATGATGTTAGTGCTACCAACTGCTGAAAAAACGCACTAGAAATTTGACCTCCGTGTTGGATATATTGGAAGGTATGCATGGCAGCTATTCCAAAATTGGCACACATGTAGATAATATTAATTCAGTTTAATTTCAAGGAAGTCATACATGAGAGTGTTTCCAAAATAATTTTAAGCCTTCTGATAGGCCCAATTTGTAAATGCATTTAACCTCTACACTATCAATTGGATTTCAACCAAATTTTGTATGTAATATGTGTACATAAACAGATATGACTGAGCCTATTCTTAAGGGCCACCAGGGGTGCCAACTGATAATAATTGCTCTCTCTATTCTCTTTATCCAAATTCCAATATATCTGAAAGTATGCAAGCCGACAGCTTTAAACTAAGCACACGTATAGTACCTGACATTTTAGATTAATTTGGAGTAACTTATATACTTCAGTTCTACCAACATGATTCTAAGCCTGCTGATAGGACCACTTTTTAAATACATGTAACTTCTATATACTCAGTGGGATTTCATCCAAATTTCGTATGTGCTATGTGTAACATAACAGATATGACTGTAAGTATTCTTAACAGCAATCAGGGCTGCCAACTGTCAATAAATGCTGTCTATATTTTTTACCCTAATATCAATATATCAGCAAGTATGCAAGCCAACAGCTCTATACTTTGCACACGAATAGCACCTGACATTCTAGATTTATTGGGAGCAACTAATATAAGTCAGTGCTGCCAACATGATTCTATGCTTGCTGATAGGTCCAGTTTTAAAATACATGTAACTTCTATACTAACTAATGGATTTCATTCAAAATTGGCACAACAATAGATCATAATATTTCAGATTATTTCTAACCAGCACACGCATGACATTGTTGCCAACATGCTTTTACGCGTGCTGATAGATCCAATGTCTAACTGCATGTAACGTCCATTGGACTTCAACCAAATTTTGTATTCTGTACCTTAAGAGATGGAACTAAGAATATATTCTGTCGCCAGGGCTGCCAACTGTAGTGCTCTATTGGACTACATTATACCAGGAATATTTCGAACTAATTAGGCATTTCGATATAACCAACTTAATTTCGTCATTATTCTAGATAGGTTCATATACTGTAGATTAATCATTGGCATGAAAAGTAGGGTCTTTAGTTCGTCACGGAACTTCTTGTTTTGTTGTTGTTTGAGTCTTTAGTCTTTTGGTGTGTTGTAGCTCTCAATGTCTCCCTGTCCTGAGCTAATCGTTTCATCTCTACATAGCTACATCCGAGGCAATCTGTTTAACATATTGTAACCTTGGTCTACCCCTACAGTTCTTCCTGCATTACATACATTACGTCTGTGGGAGACTCATATACAGTCGTTATCATTTTCCTGACACAATCCTCCTAACTCCTTTACTGGAGAAACTCCTGGTATGAAATAGGGAGTTATTGGCCGGCGGTTCCGCCTTGATATCCTTCAACCGGATTGTAATTGTCGGTAAAACTTCCACTTGGAGCTAACTAGTCAACTGCGTTAGAGATGATGGCGATGACGATAATTAATTGTTGTTTTAACCCTAGAACACTAACCCTTCGTAATTTTTACGACGGTAGGTAGCAGTACGGTATAGTTTATTGCAATCTGCGCATGCGTGTCTGCCGCCAATTTGTGTAGCTGAATTTCTCGAGCAGTTGTCGACTGTGGCGGGTGCGATTGTTGATATCTTCACTCATTTTGATAATAATTGGGTGGGTGTCGTCATATTGACGAACGGTTAGTGATAGTGCAATATAGTGTGTCTTAATACCTTTTTTACATTTACACTTATTTCATTTATTTTCATGGTAGTTTAGGTTTCTTTGTGGTATAAAGAACCCACATGTATAGTTTTAAGGGTTAATTTTAATATCTAGTATAATAAAATTAAGTTCTTATAAAACGTGTTAATGTAATGTTTTCTGTGTACCATGTTTGCTATATTTAACAAATAATCACATCAAATGATTTAATATCTACGTATTTTAATTCATGAAATGTTTATGACTCTATAAGGAGTAGAAATATCAAAAAACTTGCCAAATATTATCTGTGACGTAGTAAATATAAAAATTATAAGTTGGAGTAGTCAAATTTACGAAGGGTTAGTAATAATGAGGGGCGAAAGAGGGTTAGTTGAGGCCTAACATCATGGTTATCGGTCCCTCAACTGCGTTAGTCATAGTTCAAGAGTATCTTATCAGACTGTAAAGAAACTTAAAATTGAGCGGTAACGAGTTTTCCGTATAAAATATCGTGCATTAGGCTTTCAGTTCAGTACGCTTGGAATTCGATTAACATACCTCCACAAAAACTCATCTAACGGATGATCTTCAGATTTTTTGTAATATCAATTATCTGACTACATTAATTTGTTTCAGTTCAGTAACATTTCAGTCGATTTGTCTTATTGTAGACGACATGGACTTAATGACATCTACGAATTTTTATGTTGACTCCCTGTATGATGCAATTGGCTTGTTATTGCTTCATAATAGTTAGTTATTGTTGTATTAAGGGGTGGGACTACGAGATCATCTGCCCCTTCATAATATGCATGGTAAAGTTTACACCACGGTTTTTGGCCTGTCAGTCCCGGTTTCGCAGTCGTACAGAGGACAATAATGACTTCCTAATACCTAAATCTATATTTGATGTCAACAGATTCCATTTCTGTAGAAATGCTTTCCTTGACTGAGCCAGTCTATTTTCTATATCTTCCTTGTTTCGTCCATCACTGGTTAATTTGCCTCATAAGTAACAGAAGTCTCCTACTTCCTTTAGCTTTTCACCTGCCAATTTGACATCAATAGGGGTTTCTGATATATTTCGGCTGCATTCCAATATTTTTAGCCTATTTTCAATTTTGAAAAAATAGGCTTATGAGATCACCTTTTGTCCGTGTGTGTGTGCGTGTGTGTGTGTGTGTGTGTGTGTGTGTGTGTGTGTGTGTGATTCGTGTGTGTGTCCCCCCCCTAATAAAATCTAAACGGCAGGAGCGATTTCAATGAAACTCGGAAAGTTCATAGCACTATTCCCGGCGACCTCGACCGTGCCCTTCAAATTTTGTTATGACTCACCAATCCAACATGGCGGCTGTGCGAAATATTTCACCAGCATTCAATATCTCCGAAACTATTACCGATATTACCCTGACATTTTCTATGGTGATAGAGGGAACTACTATAAGTTCACTTATGTGACTTTTGAAAACCTGGTAACTACAAAACGAACATGGCGGCCAAGCGAATTTGCGACCTTTAAATAGACGTATCTCGCGATTTGACCAACCAAACGCAATGAAACTTGGTACAGTATATGTTTATATACATTGTAATGCACCGACATCTAACTTCGTTCAATTGTTTACATAATCACAAGATGGCGGATGTGCGAAATATTTCACCGGCATTCTATATCTCTGAAACTATTAGCGGTATCTCCCTAAAATTTTGTACTGAGATAAAGGGCACTACTGGAAGTCCATCTATAAGATTTTTAAAAACTGGTTAACTACAAAACGAACATGGCGGCCAAGCGAATTTGAACATTTTAAATAGACCTTTCTCGCGATCTAATGTTCCAAGCGCACTCAAACCTGGTACAGGAAATATTTATACACATTGTAATCCACTGGTATCTAATTTAGTTCAATTGTTTACATAACCTCAAGATGGCGGCAGTGCGAATTTTAAAATTAAGTTTTTATTTCTTGTGATGTAGTCATGCGATCGAAGTGAAAGTTTGAATAATGAACCTACGCAATAATTTTCCTTTAATGGTACATGACTCTATGGCCTATACATTTAACAATCCAACATGGCGACCATCCGAATTATTTAGACGATACTGAATATCTACGAATCTATTTTAGCAATCAAACTGCATTTTTTAATGTTCATAGGGGCTATGAACTTAAGTTCACCTATAGGACTTTAAATAACCTGGTGATCACAAATCCAACATGGCGGTGACGCGAATTATAAATATTCACATGGACGTTTCTCGCAATTTAACCATCCGCGTGCAGTGAAACTTGGTACAGTAAATCTTTATCCGAATGTTAATCCACTGGCATCTAATTTATTTCAATTGTTTCCATAACCTCAAGATGGCAGCTGTGAATTTTTTTTTAATCTCCTTGTTTTCTCTTGTGTCCTAATTATGCGATTGAAGTTTGAATACTACACGTTCACAATAATCTTCATGTAACAGTACATAACTCTAGGACCTACATATAAAATCCAACATGGCGACCATCCGAAATATTTAGTCGGTTCTCAATATCTACGAATCTATTACAGCAATCAAACTGAAATTGTGTATGTTAAATAGTGGCAATTAACATAAGTAGGATATATGAAAATAGGCTGTATAGTTCTTCACGGAACTACTTGTTGTTTTACTGTCATCATGAATTCATTCCTCGAGACGGAATCCATACCTTTCAAAAACTCATTCCAATCCTCTGGCGTGTTGGCCAGAATGACAATGTCATCTGCAAATCTCATAGTTGACATTATTTCTCCTTGAATCTTCATAAATTTTACTTATTTGTTTCTTATTTTAGCCTATTTTCATTTATGATAAATAGGCTTATGAGATCACCTTTTGTCCGTGTGTCTGTCTGTGTATGCGCGTGTGTGTGCCCCCCTAATAACTTCTAAACGGCTGGAGCGATTTCTATGAAACAGGGCAAGTTCTTAGCACAATTCCGGACGACCCAGACCGTGCCCTTCAAATTTTGTTACGTCTCACCAATCCTACATGGAGGCTGTGCGAAATATTTCACCAGCATTCAATATCTCCGAAACTTCACGGAACAACTCATTTTTTCTTGATTCAGTTTTAAGCTGAAGAAGGCATTATTGAAGTGCAGAGAAAAGTACTTGCTTTTTAACACGATTTAGTAAATAAAATATATATTGAAAATACGTTCTAAACCCATAATTGTTATTCAGCCTCCAATTTTATTGGGCACTTTTATCTGTAACTTTTGCATGTCATTTTTTTTTCAAATACTGTATCAGACGTACCTGTATATAATGGCAACTGTAAATGTTGTTATGCTTGTTCATGCAGAGATACTGGAGATGCAAGCGTATCATAGATCTTCGGTTGAGTTACAGTTGTGAATAGTAAGATCGAATAATTCCATAGGAAGGCCGGAACGAGACCTCATTTACGCGACCTGGGAAGTATTGGGTCGAGTTTAAAGCAGACGAGTTGTTTATTATGATTCTCAGGGGGTGAGGGGTGGAGCGAAGCGGCATCTGTGTAGACCCTTCAGAAACGAGCCGAGCATTACATTTTAATGGGGGGTAGGAACTCTCTCTTCTTAATGGTTTAGCGTCCACTTCACCTCGTGTACTGGTGAGATTAATTTCGTTATAATTTATTATTATAGCACGATGTTTTTTAATTTAATTCTTAAATTCCTTATCATGCAAGACTGCGATGTTTGTAGGTCAGTAAATGACACATCGCATTGCAACGAATTTTTAATTGTATGGTATTTTATGCTTTCAGTACCTGGCTGTATTAACAGTCTCGGGCACATTATATAAGAACACTTAACATTATTTTCAACTAGCAACACGCCCCGGCTTCGCGTGCGAACAGTTACCTTCTAGCTCGGAAACTGTCGCCTGAGTAATTGAATGGGGGTTTTTGGAAGAAATGAAAACGTAAAATCGCTTATAGTGGGCGATGTATTGAATATAGAGATATGCTCTCGTGGACGTTTTGTAGAACTTTTCATGCTGAACAAATCTTACACTCATAGTATACTGATATTTTTAACGGTTTTCCCAGCGTATGCTTAAAATATACACGGACACCGGGTTTCTTTTTCGACTTTTTCACTTAAATCATTACTGCTTGGCTTTCTTTGATCATAAATGTATTATTTTCTACAGAAACCTTCCTCGATATATCCTTTACAGAATGGTGAAAACCGCATTAAAATGCATCCAGTGGTTCTCGAGATCACCCATGACATCCAAGATTCGGGGACTTTGTTTTATACTAAGTAGAGATTATAGCACACATTCCACCGCATTGCAAATGCATTGTTGACAAAACTTGACTTAGTTTCTGTTGCTCCCTCTGCAGTATAGAGCTCGTGCTTTTGAACGTTGCTGCACTCTGGCGGTAAGCCGCTTAAATATTCGGTGTTTCTCGTGTGTGAGAGGAGCGTCGTTAGGCACTCTTGTTCAGGAAAGGTTTCAAGATCGTGATGGTAAAACGTTCTAAAGAGAATGGAACGTAATTCTTCCTACTTGGAAACACGAATTCCTATCGGCACGCCGGAAGGCGGAGGTAGATTTCACCGGGCAAAGTAGGGGATAGGCGAAAATAGGCAGAATATGAAGGTTTTCGTAGAAGGATCAGGCCTCATTTATTGCGAGAAAGTATTTTACAATAATTGGAGATTAATTAACTTTGTTTTTCGTCTTTTTATGCATATTTTTAACATTTTATTGTCTTATGAGGACGGTAACCTTCTCGTCATTTGGGGTCCATTTTTAGCCTACTTTTCACATTTTGCAAAACTGAGGAAAAAGTAGACTTATGAGATCGATCTGGGCAAATGTCTGTCTGTCTGTCTGTCTGGCTGTGTGTGTGTGTCCTATCAACTCCTAAACGTCTGCAGCAATTTCAATTTCAAGTAGTAGTTCCTAATTTTGATACGAAATACTACCGTCAACGATACCTAGCTGTGAACTTGGCTCAATTATCACTTCTTGTGTCAGTCACATATCGATTAATATCAATATGCTTTACCTCAAGCAAAAAGAAAAAAAATCAAAGTAGGAGTAAAGATTCAAGGAGACATAATTTCAACTCTGAGATTTGCTGATGACATCGTCATCTTAGCCGACACAGCAGAGGATCTGAATGGAGTTGTGGAAAGAATCCGTGATGACAATTAATAAATGTAAAACAGAGATATTGGAATGGAGCCCAAATAAATAAGAAACCCCTATGAACGTCGAATTGGCAGGGTAAATGGTAAAGGAAGTAGGAGACTTCTGTTACTGAAGAAGCATAATAACCAGTGATGGACGAAGCAAAGATGATATAAAAGTAGGTTAACACAGGCAAGGAAAGCATTCCTACAGAAAATGAACCAGTTCACATCGAATATAGATTTAGGAATTACGAAGTTATTTTTGAAAACCTTTGTCTGGAGCGGGGCACTCTATGGAAGTGAAACTTAGGACTGTTGGAGCAGCAAAAATGAGGAAAATTAAAGCTTTTGGAATGTGGTGTTACAGGAGAATGACAAAGATCAGATGGGTAGATAGAGTAACATATGAAGAGGTGTGAGACGAGTGGGAGAGGAGAGATGTTTCTGGCGATTGCTACTAAGACACCATGAATAGCTAAGTTAGTTATGGAAGGAAGGGTCGAGGATAAGAAATATAGGGGTAGACCAAGGTTAGAATGCTTCGGTGGCGTAGCTGGTAGCATGATGAACTGCTGTGCCGAAGATAGCGGGTTCAAACCCGGCCGAAGTAGTCAGATATTTTAAGAGCGTAAAACAATTCAGTATGCCTTCCTTCGGAGGGGAAGTAAAGCTGGTGGTCCCATGTCATAAATTTAAGGCATGTAAAAGATCCTTCCACAGACTAAACATGTCTGAGGCTAAATTGTTTGGTTAGATTTCGTCGGAACGCAGTATCAAAGTTCCAACGTTCACTACCAGGTATCATGGATCTGGTAGCGAAAGTTGGAACTACTTGAAATTGAACGGAACTTGTAGCTCACCCTAAGGGTATCCGCTTGAAGCAGCTACAGACTCAGGCGAGCCGAACATGTCCTAAGACACTCCCGGCACTAAAATCCATACGATAGATAGATAAGGTTATAATATATTAAACAGATGTAGGATGTGGTAGCTGTGTAGAGAATAAACGATTAGCTCAGGACAGGGAAGCGTGGAGGGCTGCATAAAACCAGTCGAAAAACTGAAGACTCAAACAAACAAGCAATTGAAGAAAACAGATGACTACACATTGATTACGGGACGTAAATGTCGCCATTTTAAGTATCAGAAACACATCTCGCCCTAGTGACTGCAATAACCTATGTGATCTGCTTGGTGTTGCCATCTTCGTCACGTATTCACGACTGCCTCGTTCTGTGAGAAAAGACTGCATATTGCTTTTTGTTCCCAATATCCAGAAAAAACAAGAAGTTCCGTTAAGTACTATACAGCCTACTTTTCATGCCAATGATTATTCTACAGAATATGAACCTATCTAGAATAATGACGAAATTAAGTTGGTAATATCGAAATATCTAATTAGTTCAAAATATACCTGGTGTAATGTAGCCTAATAGAGCACTACAGTTGGCAGCCCTGGTGACTGAATATATTCTTAGTTCCATCTCTTAAGGTACAGAATACAAAATTTGGTTGAAGTCCAATGGACGTTACTTGCAGTTAGACACTGGATCTATCAGCACGCGTAAAAGCATGTTGCCAACAATACCATGCGTGTGCTGGTCAGAAATAATCTGAAATATTATGATATCTTGTTGTGCCAATTTTGGATGAAATCCATTTGTTAGCATAGAAGTTACATGTATTTTAAAATTGGACATATCAGCAGGCATAGAATCATGTTGTCAGCACTGCCTTGTATTAATTACTCCAAATTAATCTAGAATGTCAGGTGCTATACGTGTGCAAAGTATAGAGCTGTTGGCTTGCATACTTTCTGATATATTGATAATAGGGTAAAAAATATAGACAGCATTTATTAACAGTTGGCAGCCCTGATTGCACTGAAGAATACTTATAGTCATATCTGATATGTTACACATAGCACATGCGACATTTGGATGAAATCCTACTGATAGTATAGAATTTACATGTATTTAAAAATTGGCCCTATCAGCGGGCTTAGACTCATGTTGGTAGAACTGACGTATATAAGTTACTCCAAAATTAATCAAACATGTCAGGTACTATACGTGTGCATAGTTTAAAGCTGTCGGCTTGCACACATTCTGATATATTGGTATTTGGATAAAAAATAGAGAGAGCAATTATTAACAGTTGGTAGCCCTGTTCGCTCTTAAGAATACGCTCAGTCATACCTGTTTATGTACAGATATTACATACAAAATTTGGTTGAAATCCAGTTGATAGTGTAGAAGTTATATGCATTTAAATATTGGACCTATCAGAAGGCTTAAAATTATTTTGGCAACACTGTCATGGTTGGCCTCCTGGAAATTAAACTGAAATAGTATTATCTACATGTGTGCCAATTTTGGAATAGCTCCTATGCATACCTTGCAGGATATCCAACATGGAGCTCAAATTTCTAGTGCGTTTTTTCAGCAGTTGGTAGCACTGACATCATTTTCAAATATGGACGTGAGCTATTCCGGTGCACATCTTTACTCATACTAAATTTGGTTTTGATTGCTGCAGCCGTTTAGGAGTTGATAGGGGGACACACACACACAGCCAGACAGACAGACAGAAGGACAGACAGACAGACAGACAGACAGACAGACATTTGCCCGATCTCATAAGACTACTTTTTCCTCATTTTTGCAAAATGTGAAAAGTAGGCTAAAAATAGGAGACATTAAAACTTGAATGAACCTTGACATTTGGGTCGTTTAGTTCCAAATCGAACAAGTCCATCTGTGGATAATAGTCCCTTCAATTGCTACTTTCCGTATGTCGAAGCACTAAACATAATTATTTGTCATCTATTTCACTGAAATAGAGGCGTGATCACGTCGTCCCGGTGGTCCGTGTTTAGATTCTAGCACTGTCGAATTTGTTCAAAGATTGGCGCTCTCAAGTCGATCATGAGTCACGTGCAGAGTTGGCAACATCGCCCCAAAATGTCCATTTTAACTTGCCAGCGAAACTCTCGGATTGGCTAACTTCAGCAGCTGATATAATTACATCGGCGCAAGATATCGACTTTTTTCTTTCAAATTATTTATCAGTATTTATCTTCTAACACTGATATACACGAATTACATTGTTTACGACCACCGTGTATGTCTGTATTTAATAGAAACGATAGTCTCTTCCGGTATGCAGTCATATTAATTCCTCCCCTATAGTAATTGTGTTCTGGAGACACTAAGTTTGGTGGATCGCTGTTGCACATTTACTTTCCTTCTCCAACCGTACATGCTCAGCCGTTTTAAATCCGACTGCTTCTAAGTCTTCTAACTTGAACGTATATTTTGATAGAAAATAGTTCAAAAGTTCCTTCTCGCTAAATCTGGGTGAGTGAGTGAGGATTTCCAAAGGTTTAACTTCTTGAATGTCTCTCTGAGCGTGTCCTAATCGCAAATGCTGTGCGGCGTAGACTCGGCGAATAATTAAATACTTGCACACTTGGCAGATCACAAGAAATCATTTCTGAAGTTACAACAGACCACTTCAATAGCAAGCAATTTTCTCATACCTCTAATAGCAGAGTCAGTAATTTCTTCAGTGGAGAATCGACATACTTCTCTCTTGCGCGACAAATTCTAGAAGTCTCCCGGTTTGAGGCTCTTGATGCTGTCTGGTTCACAAAGAACGTTTATGCCTGGGTCTCAAAGCAATTTGCCATTTGATCCAGTCTCGTAAGTAGCTGAAGAGTGTGCCTTCTTACTTACCTCACACGCTGTCGTGTGTCAACCGGCAATAATAATCAGATTGATGAATGGCGCACCTCACGGCGTACTGTCTCGCATGTTTGGCTGTCATCGTCATCACGGAGGAATGTGTTCGATTTCCGACTCTGCCAAGAAATGTAATTCTGGCCCGAGGGCTGGAACGGGGTATACTTAGCCTCATGAAGCAAAATTGAGAAGGGGCGCGTTCGATTCCTACCTCAGCCATCCGGAAAACGGTTTTCCGTGGTTTTCCACTTCTACTCCAGGTAAATGCCAGGATGGTACTTAACTTAGGGCCACGGCCACTTCCCACCCAAATCCTACCTCAATTCCTCCCTATATTATTCTTCTAAGGTCCCATTCCAGTTTTGTACCGAAAATAAGGTCCCATTAACACCAACCTACACATATAGGGTACCTACAGGTTCAGCATAACCCAATGCGTAAGCGAAACGGACTCACTCTTTAAATGCCTCACAATTAAATAAATACCTTAAAACATGTATATTTACAATGAAATAATTATTATTTATTTATTTATTTATTTAGCGTATGATGCTTACAAGACAGTACTGTAATTAATAAATATAAATTTTCAAATAAGCAATTTACAGCATTAGGACCCTTCATATATGGGCTCACAGGTCTTGAATCCATTCAAGAGCTTGTGGAGTGGCTGCATGGAGCTCTTCTAAGGTCCCAGAGTACATATATAGAGGGCATTCCTGCACGACATGCTTGATGGTTTGCACTTCATATCCACAATCACAAAGAGGCGAGTCTATCCAACCCCACTGATGTAAGGCTGCTCTAGTTCGAGCAGTGCCACATCGAATTCTGTTCAGACGGGACCAGACAGCTCGAGGGAGATGGAATCCAGGTAGTTTGATGTAGGATCAAGTACTTCAATTAGGCCACGAGGTGGAGAGGTAGACCATTCAACTTTCCATGTATTTCGGGGGTTGAATGGAGCTGAAGTAAGTTCCATAGCCGTCTTGTAGGCTGGTTTCCGTGATTTCAACCTGGATGTGGAAGGTTGATTGACGTCTTGGTGGATTGGGAGAACTTCATTATTCATAATTCTGCGCCACAGGCGGGAAAGAACTTGCTATCTCCTGATGTGAGGAGGAACAATATTACACAGTACAGGTAGCCACTGTGAGGGAGTGCAATGTAGAGTGCCAGAGATAATCCGCATTGTCTGCCGGACATGAATATCAACCAGTTGGCAATGGGAGCTGTTCAACCATACACCTGCACAGTATTCAGCTGGAGAGTAAACGACAGCCAAAACATTAGTCCTGAGTGTGTTGGCATCAGCGCCCCATGATGTTCCAGCTAACCTACTTAGTAAGTTATTACGGCTTTTTAATTTTGCTGCTGTTTTTGCAATATGCTGTCTGAAAGTTAATGCCCTGTCCAATATCACTCCTAAATACTTAGGGGAGCTGTTGTACTTCAGATATTGGTTCCCGAACTTCACTCTAGGTTGGTAGTTTGCCTACAAATAGTGAAAGAATGCAACACGGTAACCATGGTAACAGAATCTCACAGGCCCATCTATTTCTGTAAGACGCAATACAATTCCAATTATTACATGACTGTGAAAGTTTCCAGGCGGTTATAAGGTATCACTGAACCAAATTAAGCTGTAAAATTCATTAATACATACAGTATAATGCGCTTAAGGGGGTCAAGGGGCACTCTAGATTTTTTTCACGCAATTTTCCCGTGTGAGTGTGGTACGAAAGGTCTTTTTCACCAGACTATAAAGGGTCTCCGAAAACCCCATTTAAAGGCCCTTAAATTAACAGTGATAATCCCAGAAAACTAACTTCGCTCTGATATACCTATGAAGGAATGACAGACCCCTAACTACTGCACTAGTAGCCGAATTGATAAAGTCTGATTATTCATACCAAGGATAAATCAGTCATAGCATCCATGATTGAGATTTTGCTAAGTGTACTCGTTACAACTAGAATATTCGCGGGCGAGGCCGCGACGGGTAATGCTAGTTACAATTAATCACACTAGTAGAGACATCACAGTGACACATGTTATCAGACAAATTCTACACACACCCAAGCACACAGCGCTACATGACCATGATGTCACAGGGACCATAAAATAATTAACAACTAACAATAATTGGCTTGCTGGATGGTCAATCCCGCGGCGTAGTGTCTAGCGTTTTTGGCAGTGCCTGGGATGAAATGCGTAAACTAGTGATGGGCGGATGATACTGAAGTTCGAGCTGGCTCGCGCCGGCTCGATACTCATCGCAGCTCGATACTGTATCGAACCTGTTCGAGCTGCCAGGCGACCCCACACATAAAGTATGTGGAGCGCTGACGGCCCAGACGGTATTTTCCGCAAACTTTTGCTCGCGTGCGGTATATGTGAACGTATTAGGCTATCAGTGTTTCGAATCTCACTGTCGGCAGCCCTACTGATGGTCTTCCGTGGTTTTCCATTTGCACACCAGGCACGCTGTACCTTTATAAAGGCCACGGCCGCATCCTTCCGCGCCTAGCCCTCTTCTATCCCATTGTCACCATACGACCAGTAGCGGACCCAGGCCTTGCGGGGCCCTGGGCGATATGATAAGGTGGGGCCCACAACAATAGGAAATAAAAGAATTTCAAATCAAATGGAAAATAGTTTGGTAATAATAAAATAAAGAATAGTTACAATATTTTGAATACACTACAGTACATTTTTTTAAATATGAAAGAAACCTTTAAGTCCTCTTGAAGAAGATTATGTAAACTATGAAAATATTAAAATTAAAATATTAATTATTAAAATATTACTTTGTGACTTTTTTCCCGGCTGAAATCTTCTATAATTTCACTGAAATCTAAACTTGCTAAACGGTCACGGGAGGTCATAGCTGCACTGAAAAAATGAATATGAATTATACTTTAGTTTGAAAAGTATAATCAATTAATTAATTAAATTTTTAAAAACCATGGCGCGGGGCCCCCCAGACCTCGGGGCCCTGGGCGGTCGCCCTCCTCGCCCTCCCCTAGATCCGCCCCTGCATACGACCTACCTGTGTCGGTGCTACGTAAACCTAATTGTACATAATAATACTGTATTAATATAGGTTATTCACCGCCCCCCATCTCTGATACGTCTTTGGCCTCTGGGAATGATGTAATACTGTCAAGGATATAAACAAATATATGTTCCTGAAACGGAACAAATTAATCGCACATACTGTTGCCGCACCATTGTACTAAGGAATTGTTGTGACCCGTCGCCTTTGTTCTGTGCACTCCAATGATGTTCAGTAGGCAGTTTGTATATTCTGGGGAGACGTGTGCATCGAATCATCGCACAAACACAGGTTGTAGCGGTCTCCACATTACAGATACTGTTTGAAGGGGTTATATGCACAGACTATACAGCAATGCACAGCAACAACATGACGAGTCGATTCCGCCTAGCACAATACTCTAAACACATCCTTCTTGGGGTTTCTGGGTGATAAGAACACGCCGATAGGTCGCGGTGCGCTCAAATGCTCGCGCCCAGCTCGAACCAGTTCGAACTCCGACGTCATCTGTTCCAGCAGCTCGAGCTGGGCTCAAGCGAGCGTATGATACACAAGTTCAAGCGGGGTCGCGCCAGCCCGATACGCAACGTAGGCTCGATTCGGTCTCGAACCTGTTCGAACTAGTGATGGGCGAATGATACTGAAGTTCGAGCGGGCTCGCGGCAGCTCGATACTCTACGCAAGCTCGATACTGTATCGAACCTGTTCGAGCTGCCAGGCGACCCCACACATAAAGTATGCGGAGCGCTGACGGCCCAGACGGTATTTTCTACAACTTTTGCTCGCGTACAGTATATGTGAACGTATTAGGCTATCAGTGTTTCAAATCCCACTGTCGGCAGCCCTGCTGATGGTCTTCCGTGGTTTCCCATTTGCACACCACGCACATGCTGGGGCTGTACTTTATAAAGGCCACAGCCGCATCCTTCCGCGCCTAGCCCTCTTCTATCCCATTGTCACCATACGACCTATCTGTGTCGGTGCGACGTAAACCAAATTGTACATAACTTAATAATACTGTAATAATATAGGTTATTCACCGCCCCCCATCTCTGATACGTCTTTGGCTTCTGGGAATGATGTAATACTGTCAAGGATATAAACAAATATATGTTCCTGAAACGGAACAAATTAATCGCATATGTAGGCCTACACATACTGTTGCCGCACAATTGTACTAAGGAAGTGTTGTAACCCGTCGCCTTGGTTCTGTGCACTCCAATGATGTTCTGTAGGCAGTTTGTATATTCTGGGG
This sequence comes from Meconema thalassinum, assembly GCA_946902985.2. NCBI lineage: Eukaryota > Metazoa > Arthropoda > Insecta > Orthoptera > Tettigoniidae > Meconema > Meconema thalassinum. The sequence goes on from OX336399.1 coordinate 91,346,815, forward strand.
AGACACGTGCATCGAATCATCGCACAAACACAGGTTGTAGCTGTCCCCACATTACAGATACTGTTTGAAGGGGTTATATGCACAAACTATACAGCAGTGCACAGCAACAACATGACGAGTCGATTCCGCCTAGCACAATACTCTAAACACAGCCTTCTTGAGGTTTCTGGGTGATGAGAACACGCCGATAGCTCGCGGTGTGCTCGAAAGCTCGCGCCAAGCTCGAACCAGTTCGAACTCCAACGTCATCTGTTCCAGCAGCTCGAGCCGGGCTCAAGCGCATTACTAGGAGCGTATGATACACATGTTCGAGCGGGGTCGCGCCAGCCCGATACGCAACTTAAGCTCGATACTCTATCGAACCAGTTCGAACTGTCAAGGGACCACACACATAAACTATGCGAAGCGCTGACCGCCCAGACGATATTTTATGGAACCACTAGCAACCCACCCCGGCTTCGCCCGAGAAAAGTTATGAATGTGCAAGGAATTCCTGTCAGACGTAATTTAAGAATGGCGAGGTGCACGAGACACATATCCCCCTTCCGTCCAAACAAAAAGCACTTATAGTGGGCGATGTACCGAAGATAGAGATATGCCCTCCCGGACTTTTGTGTAGAATTTTTCATGCTGAACAATTGTTACACTCGTATTATATTGGTATTTTTATCGGTTTGCCAAGCTTAAGCTTAAAAAGCGCACGGACGCCAGGTTCTTTTTTCGACCTTTTCACTGAAATCGTTACTGCTTGGCTCCCTTTGATCATACATAAATTATTTTCTACAGAAATCTTCCTCGAGAATACCTTTACAGAATGGTGAGCGCCGCATCAAAATCCATTCAGTAGTTCTCGAGATTACCCGTGACATCCAAGAATCGGGTACTTTGTTTTGTACTAAGTAGAGATTCTCTTGCGTACGGTGTGAATGAACCTATTTGACTACTACTCTCAGTATATTGATGTGTGTGGAGTGGTGACCATCAGGTGCTCTGTGCAGGGAAAGAGAAATTGTACATAATAATAATATTAATAAGATAATTCCCCCACACCCCATCTCTGATACGCCTATGGCTTCTGGGGAGGATGTAATACTGTCGAGGATAGTAGCAAACATATGTTCCTGCAACAGAACAAATTATTATTATTATTATTATTATTAATGGTATGGTATGGTACACACTTACATCATATCACGGCTTAATGAAACATTGAAAAGAAAAAGAACAGATGTTCTCATAATTTAACATCTGAATTAAAAATATAGTCCGCTGATGCAGGAGTCACTGAGGTCAAATTAATTAATCAATCGCATATATACACAGACTGTTGCCGCACCATTGTACTACCATTGTACTAAGGAAGTGTTGTCCTGTGCACTCCAATGATGTTCAGTAGGCAGTTTGTTTATTCTGGGGTGGGGAGACAGTCATGTGCTTCCGATCATCGCACAAACACAGATTGTAGCTATCTCCACATTACAGACACTGTAATACTGTAAGAAACTATACAGCAGTGCACAGCAACAACATGACGAGTCGATTCCGCCTAGCACAATACTCTAAACACAGCCTTCTTGAGGTTTCTGGGTGATAAGAACACGCCGATAGGTCACGGCGCGCACAAAGGCTCGAGCACAGCTCGAACTTGTTCGAACTCTGACGTCATCTGTTCGAGCAGCTCGAGCCGGGCTCAAGCACATCACTAGCGTAAACCTTAACCATTATGTCAATGATATTAATTAAAATCCGTGTTGACTGTTAGTACAGGGTACTGGAGCGGGACGGGCAACCGGCTGCCAGGCGCGCGCGCTTTACGCCAGCCAACCGAGCTCGTACCGCTGATTGTGCGCAGGTGGAAACCGTAACAAAGTACATTAATTAATGGTAAATTCTCCAGCAAATCATGACAAAAGAACGTACCTTTTTACAGAAGATGCTGAAAATGTTCTCCTTCAACTGACAGACAAGCTTTGTGCCGTGTAAATAAATTAGCGTTTACACGTTGCAATTCCCTTCTGTTGTGAGGGATATCTGCTGCCGTATATTGTTCTCCAGCTCCACTAGAGTACGGGTAATTGATCTGTACACTTTGAATGTTATATTACCCACAATTGAACAACAAACGGGCTTAGAACCGTGCTTCGATTAATTACAGTAAACACGCAGGGAGAGGGAAGGGGTGGGGGGGGGGGGGGGGTGCAGGTGTAGCGACATAATGTAACGATGTCTGTTTGTCAGCCGAAGGAGAACATTTTTAGTATCTTCCGAGAAATGACGTGACGTGATGTCAGCCAGATTCCCAATAAATAAGAACATTTGGGCTTCTTTAATTGAATGTTGCAGCTGTTGATTATGCTACCTTCTTATCTGTGCGCTGACACTACACACCCTCGTTGATGAAAGTTTAGTGACTTAATGGACTTTAATGACCCTGCTTAGCTCGCCTCCGCCTCGTGCAACCCCGCGCCCGAGCTCGGTTGGCTGGCGGAAGGTGCGCGCGACCGGCAGCCGGCCGCGGTCTCGCTCCAGCAGAAGAATCTCACTGTACTATCAAATAGAAAACTGCCTTGTCAAACACTAGCCTATAGAATGTACTGTAATTTATTGATGTGTGACATCTTTCCACCCGGTAGCTGGGTATTTTTTGTGGGAGTGATTTTGGAAAAGGGACGTAAATGGGACGGAAACAAGGAGCGCAAGCGGTGGCGGACATTGGTACCACGACGTACTGTCGGCCATGTGGCTATGTGGAATCTATATATCGCATAAGGTTTACTTCAAGGTTTGGAGGTCCCATTAAAGATATTCTTACAATAAATCATCTTCAAGTTGTCATTCTTTGGTGTGAAAATATTCATTATATCATATTTGCTGAAAACAATTATGATTTATAAAATCTTCATACTTTTGCTGTATTCTTATTTAATATAAGCATTCGAGGTACTCTCGGACAACATACAGCCCTACGTGGAATGTATATCGATACGGTTTACTTCAAGGTTTGGAGGCCCCTTTAAATATATTCCTACACTTAATCATTGGCACTGGAGTTATACAAGTAGTTATTTCAATGACCAACAGAGTTCACTGTTAACAAGCGATTTGTGCTCCCGGCAGCCACATAGTAGGATAACATGTCACATGTTACACATCTTATGCGACTACTGTGAGGCTCATAACTTTTTTAATGATTACACGTACATGTTTCGGTGTACAATGACACCCTCGTCAGCGTTGACTGAATACTATGTTCCAATTTGTTGCCAACAATTTCATGAATGTATTTGGTTGAGTTTATTCTCAACTTATCAATACATTACATTTTGGCTTGGCAATATCCAAGTAGTTCATACGACTTATACATATAAAATACTTGGTCAGTCGGGTTAAGATATGTACTGCATTTGGACAGCTAATTCAACAGAACGATCCAACAAGTAGGAATCTTCTGGTTTACTTCAAGGTTAGATAATTTTATACCATCAAAAGTTTTACGACTTTCACCAATCTGTAAACAACATCGTATAAATGACAAGTTTGTTTCAATTGGAATATTTTCAAGGTTGGTAAACTATTTCCTTCAAATTCAACGTATTTACCACATCACTATAACTGGAAGCTACATCCTATTGCAGCGACGTCCTTTTCACTATATTTCAACCATATTGTAGGTTTGTGACGTCGGATTAACTATAGTAATCAAACCGTACTGAAAGACTTTGATACCGTAGTCCTTTGATTTATATTCACTCTATTCATTTATATTATAGGTTTTCTAATTTTTTGTGAGCTTTCTTTTTATGTAAATTGTTTCGTCCTTCATTCACAACCTGCTGGAAGACGCCCAAGGGGATGTCCCAGGACCCGATGGAAGGTTCGAATATTGACAATACAAGTGGAGCCGAATGCGGTGGAAGATGAAGCTAGAGACTGGCAGCTATCTGCAGTAAATACCTTCTCCTTCGTTTACGAACAGGTTATATAGTGTAGGTGAAATGATACTGATTCCTTTGGTATGACTTTTTCTCTTCTTTTATGCTTCTGCTGTAGGCCTTAAAGAGCAATAAATGATGATGATGATGATGAATGGTTTTTGTAAGGATATCCATTTTTTTAGCCTATTTTCAATTTTGAAAAAATAGGCTTATGAGATCACCTTTTGTCCGTGTGTGTGTGTGTGTGTGTGTGTGAGGAGTGTGTGTGCCCCCCCCCCTAATAAATTCTAAACGGCTGGAGCGATTCCAATGAAACTCGGTAAGTTCATAGCACTATTCCGGGCGACCTCGACCGTGCCCTTCAAATTTTGTTACGTCCCACCAATCCAACATGGCGGCTGTGCGAAATATTTCACCAGCATTCAATATCTCCGAAACTATTACCGACATCACCCTGGAATTTATTAGGTTGATAAAGGGAACTACTAGAAGTTCACCTATGTGACTTTTGAAAAACTGGTATCTACAAAACCAACATGGCAGCCACGCGAATTTGCGACTTTTAAATAGACGTTTCTCGCGATTTAACCAACCAAACGCAATAAAGCTTGGTACAGTATATGTTTATACACATTGTAATGCCCCGACATCTAACTTGGTTCAATTGTTTATATAACCACAAGATGGCGGATGAGCGAAATATTTAACCGGCATTCTATATCTCTGAAACTATTAGCTGTATCACCCTGAAATTTTGTACGGAGATAAAGGGCACTACTGGAAGTTCATCTATAGGACTTTCAAAAACCGGTTAACTACAAAATGAAGATGGCGGCCAAGCGAATTTGAAAATTTTAAATAGAACTTTCTCGTGATTTAATGTTCCAAACGCAATGAAATCTGGTACAGGAAATGTTTATACACATTGTAATGCACTGGTATCTAATTTAGTTCAATTGTTTACATAACCTCAAGATGGCGGCTGTGCGAATTTAAAAATTACGTTTTTATTTCTTGTGTCGTAATCAACCAATCGAAGTGAAAGTTTGAATAATGAACCTATGCAATAATGTTCCTTTAATGATAGATGACTCATGGCCTATACATTTAACAATCCAACATGGCGACTATCCGAAATATTCAAACGACTCTGAATATCGACGAATCTATTATAGCAATCAAATTGATTTTTTTATGTTCATAGGGGCTATGAACTTAAGTTCACCTATAGGACTTTAAATAACCTGGTGATCACAAATCCAACATGGCGGCGACACGAAGTATAAATATTCACATGGACGTTTCTCGCAATTTAACCATCCGAGTGCAGTGAAACTTGGTACAGTAAATCCTTATACGAATGTTAATCCACTGGCATCTAATTTATATCAATTGATTCCATAACCACAAGATGGCAGCTGTGCGAAATTTTAAAATCTCCTTGTTACTTCTTGTGTCCTAATCATGCGATTGAAGCTTGAATGCTACAAGTACACAATAATCTTCATGTAACATTACATAACTCTAGGACCTACATATATAAAATCCAACATGGCGACCATCCGAAATATTTAGTCGGTACTCAATATCTACGAATCTATTACAGCAATCAAACTGAAAATTTGTATGTTGATAGTGACAGTTAATATAAGTAGGATATATGAAAATAGGCTGTATAGTTTTTCACGGAACTACTTGTTTGTATTTGAAAACATAGTTTGAGATTAATTTAGTATTCAGGCCACCAAAACATGTACGTGTAATCATTAATTAAACTACATTCTAAAGGCTACTGTTCGACAAGGCGGTTTTCCATTTCATAGTCTCTAGGGAGGTAGGGTGTTCAGGGGATATGGAAATGAGATCGCAACAGATATCCTCATGTTAGCACAGAAGTCCAGAAGACATAGAGCAGTGTACTCCATACAAATGACTTGGCAAAGAATTTTCTTACTAGTATATTCATATGTTTGCTGGATAAAATGTTTTTCTTTGTCATAAATGCCTGTTTTCCCAATGAAATCCTTCTCTTCACTTCCAGCATCTGTTGTCTTCTGTGATTATACTACCGAGATAACAAAATTATTTCGAATATGAATGAATGAAGTAAAGTTCAGATAAAGGGAGATAGCGAGGAGGAAGTAGATGGTCTTCTGTGAACTAAGCATAGTCAGTAATAAAGTGCTGAAAATTAGGGCTGTTTACAGACGGATTAGGGTCAAAATCTCTAGGATAAGGAACTTAGGCAGAAATACACGGAGATGATTGATGTGAAATTCCGTAGAGTAATTGCAGGACTTTGAAACGGTGTGGTCAGGATACAGGGATGCAGTAGGCCTACTGGTGGAATGACATAGTGAAGTCTACTTGTAAAAGTAAAATGAAGGTTTACAAGAAATGGCTTTAAACAAGGAATTTGGCAGACAGAGAGCAATATGTAGTGGAAGGGAACAGAACCAAACAAATAATAGAATCCAAAATGAAATCATTGGAGATGTTTGAAGATATATTACAAAAATTAGGTCAAACGGCAGGCAATCTTTTCTGGAGTGTTATAAAGAATCATAGTCCCATCTTCCCATTCATACCGGATAACAGCACGCACTTCCATTGTCAACCACTGTGTCTGCCATCGTGAATTGTACTCGAATAATATCTGGCACGCCGGTCTGCTGCTCCTCTCTCTTCGTCGGCACTCGCGCATGCGTCATTCCCCCTCCACTGACGCTCCATCTGTCGTTAAACCAGCCACGGGTGTGGATTCTTATGGCAATTGTTTGTGTCACCTGGTGTACCATCTGCTTGAACAAATAAAATACAAAACTTACTGTACATTCGGAGTTTACCTCGTTTATCATTTGAAGACACCACCCGGGCAATGTCGGAGACAATAGGTAGTGAATGAATAAATCTTGAAACTTTGCCACCCGATGAAGAAAAAATGGCACTAAGCCATTCAAATTAAAAATTGATGTGGCCAAATTACTCGGCACACAATCATATTATCGTGACGCTCTTGCAGTTGAAGTCGATTGGTTGGTTCCTTAGTTGAGGGGCTGCTACAACGCGGTCATATAGCCCCGTGTAGAATTTGTCTGATAACCTGTGTTAATTGTGATGGCTGTTTTAGTGTGTGTCTGTTTTAATTCAAGTAAGGACTGCAGACGGTAATTTCAAGTAGTTCCTACTTTTGCTACCAAATGCTACCGTGCACGACACCTAGCTGTGGACTTGGCTACTAGATGTCATCGCAGTCAGCACCTGGCGGTGAACGTTGGAACTTGGCTTCGCACAAGTGTAGCTAGTGGAAAGTTTTTTTCATGCCAAAAATCTATGACATGGGACCGTCGGCTTCACTTCCCCTCCGAAGGAAGGCATACTGAGGATTTTTAAAGCTCTAAAAAATCCACTGACTTCGACCGGGTTTGAACCCGCGACCTTGGGCATAGAAGCTCAGAATGCTACCAACTACGCCACCGAAGTCGCTGCAGTTGAAATCATTTATTGCCACTCAGGTTTTCTCCTTTTCTTCGAAGAATACGTAGAATTGTAGATTAAAATGTTAACTGAGTAATTCCTCAGCCAGTAGTAAATTCTAGTGACTAAGACCTCGGGGAGTCCCCGGTGATAAATCAGACAGGTAGGGGGCAGCAGGCCTGCCAACTGTTACTGCATCGCGTGCCAGCCCAACAGCCATTACATTCACCTATTTTATATCGCATGTTTGTTTTTAGCTATGATATACGATGTTAAAGGAAGCGGTTGTTTATTCTCAATGTCGCGGACCGTACCTGTGTAGAACGCTGAACTCCAGTAGGCTTGATTGAGAGACTTGGAATACGACCTTCTGACAATATGACAGCTTTTCTTGATAAGCATGCTTTAAAGATAGCTTTGAAGCCATTTTGCAGTGTTGCCTCAGTAAACAAAAGTTTTCTGCTTTTCAGTCGATCAACACAAAAATCAATCCAGTTATTGGCCTACTGAAAGCTACAATATTAATTGTTAATTATTTCTCTTTTCTTAGTCGTTTACCCTCCAGGTTGGTGGAACCCACGGACTCAGCGAGGGAACTCACCACTACCGCCTCTACGGGCAGTGTCCTAGAGCTGGGAACATCTAATCGGAGTGGATACGACTGGTGAGGTGTGATTGGCACCTCGCCCAGGCGGCCTCACCTGCAAAGCGAACAGGGGCCTCATGAGGGATGGTAATGGATGGTCAGGATGGACAGGCAAGGAAGAGGGAAGGAGGCAGCCGTGGCCTTGAAGAAATGGCAAATGCCATCCCGGCATTTGCCCGAAGACGAAGTGGGAAACCACGGAAAACCACTTCGAGGATGGCTGAGGTGCGAATCGAACCCCCTCTACTCATTTGGAACACCCGGGGCTGAGTAGACCCCGTTCCAGTCCTCATGCCACTTTTAAAATTTCGTGGCAGAGCCGGGAATCGAACCCAGGACCTCCGGGGCGGCAGCTAACCATGCTGACCGCTACGCTACGGAGGCGACTTGTTAATTATAATTATAATAATAGTATTGTATGGCCTCGGCTGCCGGGTGCAAGCTTCGTTATCTGACACCAAAAGGGTAGCTTGCATGTCAAATTTCGTTGTTTCTTGAAGCACTATGAAAGTCAAGGAGGTTAAATATCTAAGCTCCTCGAACACTATACCGCTTTCTAGTAGAGAAATGAGAAACTTTGTGTTGGTGGAAACTCCCGAGATTAATTTTGCCATTATGAACACGGCCTACTGAATTCAAATGGGTTCTTTGACATGCCAACATCGTATGACATGGTGTCGTAATTCTTGCCGCCTTTCAAAAATCACTTACCACGGCCAGGAGCGAACCTGCAAGCTTGGGGTTGGTGGACCGACACGTTGACTACTCAACCACCGTGGCAAGATAATTATGATTAAACATGTATTAGTACAATTATTGTGGGGTTTGAAGCCATTTTTCAGTGTTACCTTAGTGGTGCTTTTCAGTCGGTCAACACGAATGTACCCAAAAGAGTTGGGTTATTCCCTAATCCTGAATAAAATTACACGAGATTAACAAATACACTAGGATGACCAGTTTCGATCATCAAGCGATCATCATCAACACTTAGGCAATAAAATCTATGTCTGAAAACATGAAGTTCCGTGACGAACTAAAGAGCCTACTTTTCTTCAAATTTAAGATTCATGCCAATGATTAATGACGAAATTAAGTTGGTAATATAGAAATTTCTAATTAGTTCGAAATACTGTATACCTGGCATAATGTAGCCTAATAAAGCACTACAGTTGGCAGCCCTGGTGACTGAATATATTCTTAGATCCATTTCTTAGGGTACAGAATACAAAATTTGCTTGAAGTCCAATGGATAGCATGGACGTTACATACAGTTAAACATTGGATCTAACAGCGCGCGTAAAATCATGTTGGCAACAATGCCATGCATGTATTGGTCAGAAATAATCTGAAATAATATGATCTATTGTTGTGCCAATTTTGAATGAAATCCATTAGTTAGTATAGAAGTTACATGGATTTAATGTTGGACCTCTCAGCAGGCTTAGAATCATGTTGGTAGCACTGACGTATATAAGTTACTCCAAATTAATATAGAATGTCAGGTACTATACGTGTGCATAGTTATAAACTGTCGGCTTGCATACTTTCTGATATATGGGTATTCGGATTAAAACAAATTGAGAGCATTTATTAACAGTTGGCAGCCCTGGTGGCTCTTAAGAATTCGCTCAGTCATATCTGTTTATGTACTCATAGCACATACGAAATTTGGTTGAAATCCAATTGATAGTGTAGAAGTTATATGCATTTAAAATTTGGATCTATCAGCAGGCTCATAATCATTTTGGCAACACTGCCATGTATGGCCTCCTGAAAATTAAACTGCAATATTATTATCTATACATGTGCCAATTTTGAAATAGCTCCGATTCATACCTTCCAAGATATCCAACATGGAGCTCAAATTTCAAATGCGATTTTTCAGCAGTTGGTAGCACTGACATAATTTTCAAATATGGCCGTGAGATATTCAGGCATAGGTCTTTACTCCTACCAAATTTTGTTTCGTTTTCTGCAGCCGTTTAGGAGTTGATAGGGGGGGGGGGGGACACACACAGCTAGACAGAAGGACAGACAGACAGACAGACAGACAGACACACATTTGCCCGATCTCATAAGTCTACTTTTCCTCATTTTTGCAAAATGTTAAAAGTAGTCTAATAAGGGTGGAAATATTTACAATATGTACACTTATTTAGTTGCAGTATTGGTCATGTAACTCGTCAGTATTTGTTATTTGTAGTCTATGTAATGTTTTGGTGAGATGCTACAAGTGGTGATAGAACTCCAAAAAGACAAATGGCAACATGGCGACCATCCGAAATATTTAGATGGTTCTCAATATCTACGGACCTATTACAGCATTCAAACTGAAATTTTGTATGCTTTTTTTTAGCGTATGGCTTTTAGTGCCGGGAGTGTCCGAGGACATGTTCGGCTCGCCAGTTTTGTAGCTGCTTCGAGACGGACACCCAAAGGGTGAGCTACAAGTACCGTTGGGGAGGAATGTTGGATGGGAGGGTCGAGGAGTTGGAAGGTAGCGGCTGTGGCCTATAGTTAGGGACCAACCCCGGCATTTGCCTGGAAGGAAGATGGGAAACCACAGAAGACCATCTTCAAGGTTGCCGGCGGGGGGATTCGAACCTCCTCGCCTCCCGGATGTGAGCGACTGCCAACAGTCATGCCGCAACGACCTCGGCTAACTCACCCGGTTGTATGTTAATAGAGGCAATTAACGTAAGTAGGACATATAAAATTAGGCTACTTAGTTCTTCACGGAATTACGTGTTATAACTGAGAAATGAAACATTTCATTATAGGTGATGTTAATTTGTTGCTTGTCTACAGCGAGCCTTGTACCAATTTCGCAAATTTCGATATATGATTCAAAAGATTTAAAAAAAAAATAATCTTAAATTCAAATTTTTAGCCTACTTTTCACATTTTTCAAAAATGAGGAAAAAGTAGACATGAGATCGGGCAAATGTGTGTCTGTCTGTCTGTCCTTCTGTCTGCCTGTCTGTCTGTCTGTCCTTCTGTCTGTCTGGCTGGCTGTGTGTGCTGCAGCATTCGAAACAAAATTTGGTAGGAGTAAAGATCTACACCTGAATATCTCACGGCCATATTTGAAAATGATGTCAGTGCTACCAACTGCTGAAAAATCGCATTTGAAATTTGAGCTCCATGTTGGATATCATGGAAGGTATGAATGGGAGCTATTTCAAAATTGGCACACGTATAGATAATAATATTGTGGTTTAATTTCCAGGAGGCCATATACGGCAGTGTTGCCAAATTGATTATAAACCTGCTGATAGGTCCAAATTTTAAATGCATATAACTTCTATACTATCAATTCGATTTCAACCAAATTTCGTATGTGCTATGTGTACATAAATAGATATGACTGAGCATATTGGTAAGAGCCACCAGTGCTGCCAACTGTTAATAAATGCTCTCATTTTTTAAAATCCAAATACCCATTTATCAGAAAGTATGCAAGCCGACAGCTTTAAACTATGCACACGTACAGTACCTGACATCTATATAAATTTGGAGTAACTTATATACGTCAGTGCTACCAACATGATTCTAAGCCTGCTGAGAGGACCAACTTTAAATACATGTAACTTCTATACTATCATTTGGATTGCAACCAAATTTCGTGTATGCTCTGTGTACCATAACAGATATGACTATGCCGATTCGTAAGAGTAACCAGGGCTGCCAACTGTTAATAAATACTGTCTCTATTTTTGTTACCCTAATATCAATATATCAGAAAGTATGCAAGCCAATAGCTGCAAACATTGCACACGTATAGTACCTGGCATTGTAGATTAATTTGGAATAAATTATATACGGCAGTGCTGCCAACATGATTCTAAGCCTGCTGATAGATCCAATGTTTAACTGCATGTAACGTCCATGCTATCCATTGGACTTCAACAAAATTTTGTAATTTGTACCTTAAGAGATGGAACTAATAATATATTCAGTCACCAGGGCTGCCAACTGTAGTTCTCTATTAGGCTACATTATGCCATTTATACAGTATTTCGAACTAATTAGAAATTTCTATAATACCCACTTAGTTTCGTCATTATTCTGGATAGATCCATATGGATTAATCATCGGCATGAATCTTAAATTTTAAGAAAAGTAGGCTCTTTAGTTCGTCACGGAACTTCTTGTTAATTTTGTGAACTCCATCGGGTGTTGAAATGTTAAAATCTCTAATACATAACAATGCTTTAAACACAGTTATATCGGTTACACATAACAACATATATGCTGTTGTCATAATAACATATTTTGAGAGTTGGAAAGTTGGTTTGTGTTGGAGCTATCCAAATAACAAGACAGCCACAAAGCCACGCACCAAGCCCCGGAAGATCCCACACAAAATCCTTATTTATCATATTGTAAAATTATATAAAAGTACAGAGATAATACATAAATGGATTTCTTGATGCGCTAAGAGAGTAAAGATATAAATTAGTAGCAAACATTGTATACAATAAACTGAAGGTGACTGTCTTGAAGTTATAATAAAATTTATGTTCGACGATGTCGAAATATAAACATTATGTGTCGGAAAACTGTATCATAATGAGGCTCATTATGACACTATTTTTCATTATGAAACAGTTTCTCCCACCATTGAGAGCTCAAGAAACAGTTGTGTGACCTATTAGGTAAGGATACCTTCACGCATGCGCTCAAAATCCAACATGTCTATATAAATTACGAAAAGTGCACCGTCCATATGTTCGCGTAAATAAACTGGTGAATATGAGACATGAGATAGCACTGTACCTTAATATCTCCAAATCCAATTTCTACACAGCGCATTGCTTTCAAACGTCTTCGGTGAATGCTAGACCTGGACGGCAGGCTGTAAACAATAGGTGTTCTGTGTTGACAAGCAAAGTGAATGGTCTCTGCTTTCGGAGTGCCTTGACCCACGCATGCGCTCTGTTCAGTCAGCAAAGCCAGCGCGCCCTGTTCACTAGCTGCATTAACTCAATCCCACAGATATTTATGAATATTTATGTTAAATATATAATAAAGTTATAATTATCGTCGAACATAAATAGTCGTATGCAACTCGCCTATAATGGTAATTAAGACACTCGTATGGAAATTATATAACTCGCTTACGCTCGTTTTATAAACATACTCGTGTCTTAATTATAGCCCTTATAGGCTCGTTGCATAATGTACTATAATAAAACCATAAGTCAACCCGTACCAGTTCCAGTCATAATGTGTTCTTCCTCAGAGTAATTTAGGACATGTAAATATGCAAGAACATACACTTAATATTAATTTTGCCATAACAGATGATTCTAAAAATATTCTTGTTTCAAAAGCTCACAAATTAAAATATAAACAAGAAGTTCCGTGAAGAACTATACAGCCTACTTTTCATGCCAATGATTATTCTACAGTATATGAATCTATCTAGAATAATGACGAAATTAAGTTGGTAATATCGAAATGTCTAATTATTTCAAAATATACTTGGTAAAATGTATCCTAATAGAGCACTACAGTTGGCAGCCCTGGTGACTGAATATATTCTTAGTTCCATCTCTTAAGGTACAGAATACAAAATTTGGTTGAAGTCCATTGGACGTTACATGCAGTTAGACACTGGATCTATCAGCACGCGTAAAAGCATGTTGGCAACAATGTCATGTGTGTGCTTGTAAGAAATAATCTGAAATATTATGATATCTTGTTGTGCCAATTTCGGATGAAATCCATTTGTTAGTATAGAAGTTACATGTATTTAAAAATTGGTCTTATCAGCAGGCATAGAATCATGTTGGCAGCACTGACTTATATTAATTACTCCAAATTAATCTAGAATGTCAGGTGCTATACGTGTGTAAAGTATAGAGCTGTTGGCTTGCATACTTTCTGATATATTGATATTAAGGTAAAAATAATATAGACAGCATTTATTAACAGTTGGTAGCCCTGATTGCTCTTAACTATACTTATAGTCATATCTGTTATGTTACACATTGCACATACGAAATTTGGTTGAAACACAACTGATAGTATAGAACTTACATGTATTTAAAAATTGGTACTATCAGTAAGCTTATAATCATGTTGGTAGAACTGAAGTATATAAGTTACTTCAAATTGATCTAAAATGTCAGATTATACGTGTGCATAGTTTAAATCTGTCGGCTTGCATACTTTCCGATATATTGGTATTTGGATTTAATAAAATAGAGAGAGCAATTATTAACAGTTGGCAGCCCTGGTGGCTCTTAAGAATACACTCAGTCATATCTGTTTATGTACAGATAGTACATGCAAAATTTGGTTGAAATCCAATTGATAGTGTGGAAGTTATATGCATTTAAACATTGGACTTATCAGAAGGCTTAAAATTATTTTGGCAACACTGTCATGTATGGCCTCCTGGAAATTAAACTGAAATAGTATTATCTACACGTGTGCCAATTTTGGAATAGCTCCCAAGCATACCTTGCAAGATATCCAACATGGAGCTCAAATTTCTAGTGCGTTTTTTTAGCAGTTGGTAGCACTGACATAATTTTCAAATATGGACGTGAGATATTCCGGTGCACGTCTTTACACATACTGAATTTGGTTTTGATTGCTGCAGCCGTTTAGGAGTTGATAGGGGGGGGGGACACACACACAGCCAGACAGACAGCCAGACAGACAGACAGACAAACACACATTTTCCCGGATTGATCTCATAAGTCTACTTTTTCCTCATTTTTGAAAAATGTGAAAAGTAGGCTAAAAAGCAGATCTGTTACAAAATTTGATAAATTTTGAAACAGATCTGTTTTCTTTCAATTTTAATTCGTGAGCTTTCGGAACAAGAATATTTTTAGAATCATCTGTTATGGCAAAATTTATAATATTAAGTGTATGTTCTTGCACATTTACATGTCCTAAATTACGCTGAAGAAGATCACAATATGACTGGAACCGGTACTGTTTTAATGTACACCATATTATATTGACTTATGGTTATATAAAGTTTATTATGATTAGGGGAGAGTCTAATAAAACAGGGTAGACTGATGAAACGGGGTATCATAGTTTTCTCGTCTGGTATGTGGTGACATCTTCCGGTGACCATACCAACCTCTTTCTCACTGGATGACCTTCATTCTTAGAGCAGTTGCAATCTGTTGGATGCAAACGTGTGTTCTCACAGGGGTAAAATCTATTTTTACAGTGTTGTGATATAATATCCGCTTGTAAATTGTGTGCTTATATATCCAAGACCCAATTCTCAAGACTGTAAGGTAAGGATGATATAAATTAAACATTGTTTGCACTACATAATTTTAGGTGTTTCAAAACGAATGACCGGTTTAAGTGATGTAGAATTCCACTTGCTCCTAACATGGTCTTGTTGGATAAAACAGGTTACCACTAAGTTGGATAGAACAGGGTAGTATCCCGTTTTATCAGACCCACCATTGGAGAAAGGTAATATCCTGTCTTCGGGATCTCTATCTGAGCCATCATACGGAAAATCATCTGTTCCATCCACATCAAGGTCTTCTCAGTCAGTTAGGCCTAAGCCTTGGACTTCAGCTTTCCAAGTCTCTCCGAAAGACATAAAGTCAGTGCCGAAAGCTGAAAGAAAGGAAGGAATAACCGATAGACGAAGAGGAAAGACACGTATTCTGACAAATTCCCCATACAAGAAAGAATTAACTTCATCTATGAAAACGGAGAAGACTCCCAAGAGGAAACTTCAGAGTCACAATCTCCCAGAATTAGGCCTTCTGACGTCACAAATGTCGTAAAGCAGAAATCGAAGAAAGTTAGAAAAGTGCAGGAGTATAACACCTAGTCAGTGGGGGAATGAGAAAATAATAACACAGCTTGTATTTATTGTAATGAACTATTCAATAATTCGAAGTCTGAAGAAGGCGCGGTTAAGTGTTATAAGTGTGGTGAATGGGCTCACGAACAGTGTGCCGGCATTGATAATGAAGATGATGAACCGTTAAATGAGATTGGTGTACATGAAGTGAATTTCAATGTTTTTAAAATGTATTTCTATTTTGTATTGTTCACTTTAAATCCAGTACCCTGTTTCATCCAACTCGTCTGATAGAACGGGGTACTGGACAAATATTTATATAAATAAACAATTTACGGTTAGGATTTTTTTAAATTAGCCTACTTTCTTCATTGCCATTTGTAAGTAGATATATTATACAACTAGTCATTAAAAATTTAACACTTTAGTACAGCAAGTTCATGAGATATGCCACTTGGTTTATTAAGTACCCTGTTTTGACCGATTCTCCCCTACATCATCAATAAGGAGTCGGGTTATCATGCCCATTTTTAGGTCTTGAAGTGATTTGAGGTCGTGAAGTGTTGTCTTGGATGCTTGAACTGTGATCCTTGCCAAAGAAAGAAGGAAGTTATGGCTAATGTAGTGGGAGGATGGAGGGTAAAATGTTATGTACCAGGTGCGTTCAAAAAGTAACGAGCTGGAGGCTGGAATGCACAAACCGGTGACTACATCGGCTAATCGTGGCATGTGTAACGAGGTGTGGTTCCGACCAAAGCGTGGAAGGTCACAGCCCATCGCTAGAGGGCATGCGTGCACGTCACGTGACGATACAAAGCGAGCAGAAGCATGTATCAATCGTCCAACGCTGCCAGTCGCGTTGCAAACAGTGACAAGGAGGCGTCAACCGAAGAGCGAAGAGGTGTTGTTCGGTTTCTGACAGCGGAAGGAATAGGAGGAACGGACATTCATCGCCGAATGTCACAAGTGTACGGCGAACACTGCATGTCCCTTGCAAGGGTCAAGGCGTGGCACAAGCGCTTCAGGGAAGGACGGGTGTCGTTAGCCGATGATGCCCGGTCTGGGGCACCCCCCTGCATTACCGATGACAACGTCCAGCTGGTTGATTCACTCATTACCCAGGACCGCCGAGTGACAGTGAACGCCATATCCGCCATGGTCGCTCCACGACAATGCACGACCTCATAGGGCCAACACAGTCGCGGCACTCCTGCAGAAATTCAAATGGGAGGTTCTCGGCCACCCTCCATACAGTCCAGACCTCTCTCCCTGTGATTACGGCATGTTTGGTCCCCTGATAAGGGCTCTGCGGGGCCAACGATTCACCTCGGACGCCGACGTCCAGCTGTACGTGCGGAACTGGTTCACTTCGCAGCACAGGGAATTTTGTGAGGCAGCCATTCACCGCCTCGTGTCACAGTGAGACAAGTGCCTCAACAGCCAGGGCCAATACTTCTAACATACAGGTACTGGTTTCTGTAAATATGCCTCCGGCTCGTTACTTTTTGAACGCACCTTATAGACTTATGTACTGTAGAGCATAATATCCGCGCTCTCCGAGTCTGCTTCATTTATATAGCCTACTAGCTGAAGTACCCGTTCTTCGAACGGCTTTTAGTACTTGCTGGCCTAAATCATTAATATATATAATCACACATTCCTAATGTAGTTATGTTATTTCCATGTTACCAACTATATGTGTATACTACATTTACACTGGTCAAAACAATAAGGGGATCAGGTGAGATATCATACACAAGATACATATGGTAACGTCTTTTATTCAGATTTCGGTTACAATTGTAATTTGTGTGTGCTACAGTACAATATTTTGCTGTCTCAACTCTTTACTGGAGGTTTACATGGCGATTACTTAGAGCGAGGCACCATGGGGCTACCATAATAGTGAAAAAGTCATTCTCGTTGCCCTCTAATATGGTGTGTGATCACCTCGGATGGCCAGGACAGTTACACACCTGCGTGGCATGGACAGTATGAGGTTATCAATCAGCTCTTTAGGGATAATTGTCCATTCTTCCATGAGTGCAATATCCAGCTCGGCAACCGTTGTGGGAGGTGCTGGTCTGGCTGCAATGCGTCTGCTAAGTGCATTCCAGACATGCTAAATCGGGTGTAAATCCGGTGAACAAGATGGCCACTCCAATCGTTCAATGCCCTCGTCGACAAGCATGTTGTCCAACAGTGCAGCTCTGTGGAGTCGTGCGTTATCGTCCACCAGAATGAGCCCATCGCCTATGGCACCAGCGTAGGGCACAACAAACGGTCGAAGGATCTCGTCTCGATACCTCTGAGCAGTCAAAGTGCCATTCTGAGCGACATAGAGGTCCGTACGTCCACCAATACTGACTCCAGCCCACACCATTCGTCCACCTCCATGATATGGTGCTGTTCCCTGCACATAACCGGGATTGTTCCGAGTTCCACGTTCTCTCCAGATGAGAGAACGACGATTGTCCGCCTGAACACAAAATCTTGACTCATCTGTGAACAGAACTCGGCGCCATTCGTTACGACGCCAATCCTTATGTTCCTCCGTCCAGTTTCTGCGGGATAATCGGTGGCATGGTTTAATGGGACACACACCATAGGCCTCCGAGCGTAGAGGCCACTTTCCCGAAGGATTTCGGACTGTTTGTGTTGATATTGCGCGTCCTGTTGCCGCCTGGAGGGTGCGTCGCAGCTGAGTTGCATTCAGCCTCCTGTCTCGACGGGCTGTTAACCGGAGATAACGGTCATCTCTTGCTGATGTTACCCGTGGACGACCTTGGCCTGGCCTTCTTTTAACGGTTCCTGTTGTCTGAAATCACGTCCAGGTCCTGGAAATTACACTTTGGGACACTCCAATAGCTGCAGCCCCCTTCCTCTATATCTGTACCGCTTCCAACTTTCCTATGGCTCTCTATGCCATTCCTTCGGGTAAGTCACGTTGTTGTTGCATTGCACTACCTGCTCACTACACCATCTGAACCCAACTGCTTGTGACATTCGTTTGGTAGAGTAAACACACGTCCACACCCGTCCCCTCTGCAGCAACTTTCTGTTATTACCACTATCTCGGTTGCCGTAATATTGATGTCTCCACTCCGTAGAACCGACAGAAAGACGTCGAACCATTTTAGGTCATTCTGCCAATGACAATACGTCAAAACCTAGATACCTCAACTGATCCCCTAATTGTTTTGACCAGTGTATTTTCACTCATCAAATTATTAATCAGAGGTAGGAAAGTGAAAATCCTTGGCCTGCTTTCAGTCGACCGACCGGGTCAGGGAATGGAATGAATGAAATCCCCATCTAACAGCAAGGATATGAACTGTGCCAGCTGCCGAAGCCTGTCGCACTCCCCTGAGGCAATAATTAAATGAATGACGGATGAAATGAAATTATAGTGGAGATTGTTGCTGGAATGAAATTGTGACAGGGAAAACCGGAGTACCCGGAGAAAAGCCTGTCCGTCTCCGGTTTGTAGGTGAGAAAGTGCGTTTATATATTGGAAATAAATATCAGCTTCTATGTAGTAAAAGTTAAATAGCCTGTCTTAAATATTGAACACCTATCGTTTAACGTCTTCATACTATATTTAAACATATAAACATTATGCTAAAAATACATTAAACTTGTTAGCAATTGTCATATCCGCAATAAGTAATATTGCGAAAAGTACGTACCGTCATGATAAAGAGTAACAGTAACGGAAAAAACGTCAATCATCCCAAGTAATAATAACAAAAACAAATTGATCACAGACCAATTTTCTAAGTTTATGCCGTGTCTTGAGCGAAATTACGCCTATTAACTCCGAGATGGTTCATCAGCGGGCTCTTGTGGTTTATTTGCGGACTACCAAAGGAATAGCAAACTGTGTGATACCTCAATTCTTATTTAGAACACCTCAGCTACTTTAATGTGAGTGCTAAAGGCTAAAACAGTCTTTCGCCTCCCTATAAAGGCTTCCAAAATGATTGTATATTGAATTTCAGGGCCAAGTAATTAAAACTCAGCAACGTTTCTAGGTTTACGCCGTGTTTTGTGCGTTTTTTTTATTGGCCGTGAAAGTCAAATTACCTACTTCATTGAAATAAATTTGCCCAGTTCTGCAGTAAGATTAATATGAACACTAAATAAACTAATGTGTCAGTCGTTACTATCCGACACATTCGTCTGTGAATTTGGGTTTCTGATCATGGTAAGAAACGGCAAAAAAAGCAGATAAATATTGGCCAAAAGAAATATTCATTTAACGAAAAAAAAATCGATAAAAAGGATGGTAGCATACCGTCCAAAGTAGAAAGCACTATAACATTGTGAAACAGCGTAAAGATCCAACTATTCACATACAATAACCGGCACAACTCAAAATCACGTCTAGTTTCGAACCCCACAAACTACCTCTATAAATAAAACAGTTCATGTAGAGATGATGATGATGATAATTGTTGTTTTAAGGGGCCTAACATCTAGGTTATCGACCCTTTCATGTAGAGACTAACATAGACTAATATCGCTCGGCGTTGACCGTGTCTTAAAATACATATTTAGGTTTTACTCGCTTACCGTTGGAGATACACGAAAAGTGATAAGGACCATTCAGATAGAAAATTCAATTTTAAAGCTCGTAGTGCCATCAAAAGTTTGCTATTTCTTAGCGTTCTCTTTTTATTTGAAATGGAAATATGAAAATAGTCGCCATTTTTAAATAGTGCAAAATATCGAAATTCAAAGTAGTCTATATGTATGCCTGGTAAATCAGCTACATCCATGCAAAATTTCATTTAAATAGGACCAGTGGTTCTGGCGTTATTGAGTAACACACAGACAGACAGAAACACACCATCTCATTTTTTGCCTACTTTCGATTTTTGCAAAAAATGAAAGTAGACTTATGAGATCAACACAGGGCAAAAAATTGTGTGTCTGTCTGTGTGTGTGTGAGTCTGTGTATGAGTGTGTGTAATCTGGATGTCTGTCCCCCCCTATCAATTCGAACACGGTGAAACCGAATTGAACGAAATTTGGTACAGAGGTAGCACTAACAAAGGGCACCTCAGTGTCATGTTTTATATCGCCGCCATCTTGACGAAAACGTAATGGCAGCCACCCAAATGTTAAAAGCTTAAATCAAATTACGACCAACCTAATCATCTGATCTCTACCGGTTATTGCAACATTATAACTTTATATATGTGGAATATGTTGACCAAACTACAAGGTCATCCGCCCAATAATTTGCGGATGACGGCCATGTATGTGTGCAAACGGATTCCCCCTATCTATTCAAACACGGAGAATACAAATTGAACGAAAATTGGTACAGAGGTAGCAATAGCAAAGGGCACCTCAGTGTCATATTTTATATTGCCGCCATCTCAACGAAAACGTTAATGGCGGTCACCCAAATGTTAAAAGCTTAAATCAAATTACGACCAACCTAAACATCTGATCTCTACCAAATTTTGCAAAATTATATCTTGATGTACGAGGAATCTTATGACCGAACTACAAGGTCATCAGCCCAATAATTCGCGGATGGTGGCCATGTATGTGTGCAAATCGATTCCCTCTATCTATTCAAACACGGTGAATCCGAATTGAAAGAAATTCCATACAGAGGTAACACTATCAGAGGGTACCTCAGTGTCATGTTTTATATCGCCGCCATATTGACGGAAACGTAATGGCGGCCACCCAAATATTTAAAGCTTAAATCAAATTTCGACCACCCTATTCATCTGATCTCTACCAAATTTTGCAACAGCATACCTTTATGTGAAAAGCGCTTTTTGACCAAGCCACAAGGTCGTCAGTCCAATAGTTTTCTTATGGCAGCCATATATGTGTACAAATCGATTCCCCCTATCAATTCAAACACGGTAAAACCGAATTGAACGAAATTAGGTACGGAGGTAGCACTAGCGAAGGGCACCTCAGGGTCATGTTTTATATTGCAGCCACCTTGACGGAAACGGAATGGTGCCCATCCAAATGGTAAAAGCTTAAATCAAATTTTGACCAACCTAATTATTTGATCTCTACCAAATTTTGCAACCACATACCTTTTTGTGGGAAGCATCTATTGACTGAACTACAAGGTCATCAGCCCAATAGTTTGCAGATAGCGGCCATGTATGTGTGCAAATCGACTCATCATATCAATTTAAACACGGTGAAACCGAATTGAATGGAATTTTGTACATAGTACTAGCAAAGGGCACCTCATATTCATTTTAGCCTATTTTCAATTTTGAAAAACTAGGCTTATGAGATCACCTTTTGTCCGTGTGTGTGTGCGTATGTGTGTGTGATTCGTGTGTGTGTTTGTCCCCATAATAAAATCTAAACAGCTGGAGCGATTTCAATGAATCTCGGTAAGTTCATAGCACTATTCTCGGCGACCCCGACCGTGCCCTTCAAATTTTGTTACGACTCACCAATCCAACATGGCGGCTGTGCGAAATATTTTACCAGCAATCAATATCTCCGAAACTATTACAGATATTACCCTGACATTTTGTAAGGTGATAAAGGGAACTACTATAAGTTCACTTATGTGACCTTTGAAAACCTGGTAACTACAACACCACCATGGCGGCCAAGCGAATTTGCGACCTTTAAATAGACGTTTCTCGAGATTTAACCAACCAAACGCAATGATACTTGGTACAGTATATGTTTATATTCATTGTAATGCACTGACATCTAACTTCGTTCAATTGTTAACAAAACTACAAGATGGCGGATGTGCGAAATATTTCACTGACATTCTATATCTCTGTAACTATCAGCGGTATCTCCCTGAAATTTTGTACGGAGATAAGGGACACTACTGGAAGTCCATCTATAAGACTTTCAAAACCGGTTAACTGCAAAACGAACATGGCGGCCAAGCGAATTTGAAAATTTTAAATAGACCTTTCTCGCGATTTAATGTTTCAAACGCACTGAAATCTGGTACAGGAAATATTAATACACATTGTAATGCACTGGTATCTAATTTAGTTCAATTGTTTACATAACCTCAAGATGGCGGCTGTGCGAATTTTAAAATTAAGTTTCTATTTCTTGTGATGTAGTCATGCGATCGACGTGAAAGATTGAATAATGAACCTACGCAATAATTTTCCTTTAATGGTACATGCCTCTATGGCCTACACATTTAACAATCCAACACGGCGACAATCCGATATATTTAGACGGCTCTGAATATCTACGAATACATTATAGCAATCAAACTGAATTTTTTAATGTTCATAGGGGCTATGAACTTAAGTTCACCTATAGGACTTTAAATAACCTGGTGATCACAAATCCAACATGGCGGCGACGCGAAATATAAATATTCACATGGACGTTTCTCGCAATTTAACCATCCGAGTGCAGTGAAACTTGGTACAGTAAATCCTTATACGAATAGTAATCCACTGGCATCTAATTTATTTCAATTTTTTCCATAATATCAAGATGGCAGCTGTGCGAAATTTTAATATCTCCTTGTTACTTCTTGTGTCCTAATTATGCGATTAAAGTTTGAATACTACACGTACACAATAATCTGAATGTTACAGTACATAACTCTAGGACCTACATATATAAAATCTAATATGGCGACCATCCGAAATATTTAGTCGGTTCTCAATATCTACCAATCTATGACAGCAATCAAACTGAAATTGTGTATGTTGATAGTGGCAATTAACATAAGTAGGATATATGAAATTAGGCTGTGTAGTTCTTCTCGGAACTACTTGTTATTATCCGTATAACACGTTGTATTTCTACAAGCTACTACAACCAACATTCAATTATACTCCTTGAAAAGGACAAAGAGTTATAACAATAACCATGCATTTAGGAGAATGTAGGCTATATGTTCTTTACTGAACATCTTGTTATATATTAGTATGATAACATAGACTAACATCGCTCGGCGTTGACCGTGTTTTATAAGGCATATTTAGGTTTTACTCGCTAACCATTGGAGATAAACGAAAAGTGGTAAGGACCTTTCGGATAGAAAATTAAATTTTAAAGATCGCAGTGCCATCAAAAGTTTGCTATTTCTTAGCGTTCTCTTTTTATTTGAAATGGAAATATGAAAATACTCGCCATTTTTAAATAGTGCAAAATATCGAAATTCAAAGCAGCCTATATGTAAGCCTGGTAAATCAGCTACATCCATGCAAAATTTCATTTAAATAGGACCAGTGGTTCTGGCGTTATTGAGTAACACACACACAGACAGACAGACAGACAGACAGACAGATACACACCTTCTCATTTTTATATATTAGTATGATTAACAGCAGTTTTCAGTAATCTCTACTTAGTATATAACAAACTCCCCGATTCATTGATGTAACGGGTAATTTCGAGAACCACTTGAATGGACATTGATGCGGTTTTTACCATTCAGTAAAGGATTTCTCGAGGAATGTTTCTGTAGTAAAACATTCAGTTATAACCAAACGAAGCTGAGCACTAACGATTTCAGTGAATCCAGTCAAAGAAAAACCTGCCGTTTGTGCATACGCTGGGTAAACCGTTAAAATATCTATATACTACGAGTGTAAGATTTGCTCAGCATGAAAAGTTCTACAAAAATGTCCGCGACAGCATATCTCTATCTTTAATACATTGTCCATTATAAGTGTTTTTACGTTTTCATTTTTCCCTACAATCTCCATTCAGTGGTAATTTTAATTACTAGCTTTGGAGCGGTTTTATGAGCTTGCGATCGAGGTTATCACGCCAATTTCGGCCAACATCAAACTGACGAGTCGTGTCGAGTTAAGACTTCAGCGAAGAGAGTTTCGCTGTTCACCTCGGCCTTTTCTGTATTGAGTGTGAGACCTGCCGTCCGTGCGCCTTTTAAGCTTACGCTGGGTAAACCGTTAAAAATACCGGGCGAAGCTGGTTAATTTATTATTATTATGATTATTATTATTATTATTATTATTATTATTATTATTATTATTATTATTATTTTTACAGCTACGTTGGCGTCTCAATCAACTTCGGATCTTGCTGAGTGATGGAGCGGAGTGTTTTCTCCAAGGAACTTCCTGACGAAACTGCCGTCTGCAATTCAATGTATATGAGCGGATGCAAGTTTAGTGCTGATTATTATTGTTACTATTAGCTTGCCACGGCGGGTGAGTGGATATCGTGTCGGTCTACTAATCCCAAGATTGCAGGTTCGCTCCTGGCCTTGGTAAGTGATTTCTGAAAAGCGGCAAAAATACGATACGCAAGTCATACGATGTTGGCATGTCAAATAACCCATTTGAATTCAATAGGCCGAGTTCATAATGGCAAAATTAATCTCGGGAGTTACCGCCAACACAAAGTTCCTCATTTCTCTACTAGAAAGCGCTATTGTATTCAAGGAGCTTAGATATCTAACATCTAACCTCCTTGACTTTCATAGTCAAGGAACAACGAAATTCGACATGCAAGCTACCCTCTGGGTGTCAAATAACAAAGCTTGCACCTGGCACCCGAGGCCATACGATATTATTATTATTTATTTTATTTTACACGTTACAGGCCTATTAGACCACGCGAAGCAATCATGAATTTTTGTTCTTTCTGTCTTTCCAGTACTCTTTCATTCGTGCACTAAAGGCCCTCTTCCTTTATTCGGTCCCCCCAGGGGCTCACTTCTAGTGGGCGTGGGTTGGCGACCACGGGGCCCCAGCTGAGTCCGGCATTGCTTCCACTTACTTGTGCCGGGCTCCTCTCCGTCTTCTTTCTGTCGACCTCACTTGGTCAACTCTTGTTCTCTTCCGACCCCGACGGTATTAGGGTATCCGAGGCCTAGGGAGTCTCTTCCTTTCCCGCCTTAATTGGCCCTTGTCTCATCTTTCCTGACACCCTCCTTCTGTGAGGGGTCATCCTTCTTTTTCTTTTCCTTTTACCTCCTGCCTTGTGCTCAAGGCCCTTAAGGAGGCAGGGTGTATGTAGCCCCACCACTTCTGGTGCACCCTAGATAATGCTACACCCTCAGGGGCTCACGGCTGGTGAGTTCGGGAGTTGGCGACCCCGAGGGATTCCTGAGCTGGGTCCGTTTTCCCCTTTTGTCCCTTCCCTTTGGGGCGGACCCTCTCCTTCCTCCCCTCCCCTCTCCTCTCCAATCCTCTCCTCTTTTCCTTATTAGTTAGTTTTAGTTTTATGTTTACATTTCATTTTCATCTTCACGATCACCCACACCATCAGGGGCCGATAGCCAAGATGTTAGGCCCCTTAAAACAACAATTATCATCATCATCATCATCAACCTTTATTCGGTCCACTTTGGTCTTTGGGATGTAAGTGCAGCTCTCTCTGACAACACTTCCCACTTGTATACTTTGTGTCTAAATACGCTTTTGTCTATGACGTCTTCTGGGTCGACCTGTGCTTTTACTAGATCAATTTTGACTTGCATCATCCAGGGTGTAGTAATCTTGAGCCGCTGTATGTACCTAAGAATTTTGTTGGGATATTATTATTATTATTATTAATATTATTATTATTATTATTATTAATAATAATATTATTATTATTATTGTTATTGAATTATGAGCGTCTTTGTTGGCGTAGCTGGTAGCATGCTGAACGGCTATGCCCAGGATCGAGGGTTAAACCCGCCTGAAGTCGTCAGATTTTGAATAGCGTTAAAAATTCCTTCAGTCTGCCTTCCTTTGGAGGGGAAGTAAAGCCGGTGTTCCCATGTCATAGATTTATGGCATGTAAAAGAACCTACCACTCTAATCGAAGCGCTCGGGCGTTCAATCAAATATGCCCAGCTTAGGCCTATGGCCATTGACTGCGATTCATATATCATCATTATTGAATTATGCTTTAAAGCAGCGTAGGCGAATTACAAGGGCCAGCCTTCCATTTTTTAATGATATATAAGCCACGTTTCGAGTTTCAGTTGGCATATGGATTGCCTTTGATGTCGCCAGGGTTGCTAAGCGATTACAAATGCAGGTCGACTGAATAGAACTAATTCTATACATTTGAAACATAGCAGGTTTGTGAAGCCGTGCCATCAAAGGGATTTATAAAATGTGTGGGACACAGCCGCATGCCAACGTATTTCTGAAGCGGCTACCCTCTTGAGATTTGAGCCCATTGCTACGTTCACAAAACATCAAAAGCGATATAAACGAGAATCAAGCAGCGATACGATGTGAATGTATGTAGTTAGCGATATATCGCGCAAAGGATCGCTTTCATATACTGCATGTACAGATGTGGCCAAATTATCTGTCTCTAGCTGTACCCGACATGTATTGCAATGCCAATTAAAGAAAGGCGCTTCGGTGGCGTAGTTGGTAGCATGCTGAGCTTCTATGCCCAAGATCGCGGGTTCAAACCAGGCTGAAGTCGTTGGATTTTTAAGAGCGTTAAAAATCCCTCAGAATGCCATCCTTCGGAGGGGAATTAAGCTGTCGGATCCATGTCTTAGATTTATAGCATGATAAAGAACCTTCGACTAATTGCACTTGTGTGAAGCCAAATTATAGTTTAGATTTGACTAACGCTCTTAGGTTCCAACGTTGATCACCAGGGGCAGACTGCAGTAACCAAGTTCAGAACTAGTTGGTCGTTGACGGTGGCGATTGGTAGCAAAAGGAGGAACTACTTGAAAATTGAATGTCTGTAGCCCTTAGGCCTACTTGAATTAAACACATATAAAACACACTAATACAGCCATCACAATTAACACCGCTCATCAGACAGATTCTACACACACCCAAAGTACACGGGGCTACATGACCGCGTTGTCGCAGCCCCTAAACTGAGGAACCAACCAACCAAAGAAAGAAAGAAAGAAAGAAAGAAAGGAAGACGGGAAGGAAGAAAGAAAGAAAGAAAGAAAGAAAGAAAGAACGGGAGCAAGGAAGGAAGAAAGAAAGAATGAAAGACAGAAAGAAAGAACGGGAGAAAGGAAGGAGGAAATAAAGAAAGAAAGAAAGAAAGAAAGACGGAAAGGAAGGAAGAAAGAGAGAAAGAACGGGAGAAAGGAAGGAGGAAAGAAAGAAAGAAAGAAAGAAAGAAAGAAAAAGAAAGGAAGGAAGGAAGGAAGAAAGAAAGAAAGAAAGAAAGAAAGAAAGAACGGGAGAAAGGAAGGAGGAAAGAAAGAAAGAAAGAAAGAAAGAAAGAAAGATGGAAAGGAAGGAAGAAAGAGAGAAAGAACGGGAGAAAGGAAGGAGGAAAGAAAGAAAGAAAGAAAGAAAGAACGAACGGGAGAAAGAAAGGAGGAAAGAAAGAAAGAAAGAAAGAAAGAAAGAAAGAAAGACGGAAAGGAAGGAGGAAAGAAAGAAAGAAAGAAAGACGGAAAGGAAGGAAGAAAGAACGGGAGAAAGGAAGGAGGAAAGAAAGAAAGAAAGAAAGAAAGAAAGAAAGAACGGGAGAAAGGAAGGAGGAAAGAAAGAAAGAAAGAAAGAAAGAAAGAACGGGAGAAAGGAAGGAGGAAAGAAAGAAAGAAAGAAAGAAAGAAAGAAAGAAAGAAAGAAAGACGGAAAGGAAGGAAGAAAGAGAGAAAGAACGGGAGAAAGGAAGGAGGAAAGAAAGAAAGAAAGAAAGAAAGAAAGAAAAAGAAAGGAAGGAAGGAAGAAAGAAAGAAAGAAAGAAAGAAAGAAAGAAAGAAAGAAAGAACGGGAGAAAGGAAGGAGGAAAGAAAGAAAGAAAGAAAGAAAGAAAGAACGGGAGAAAGGAAGGAAGAAAGAAAGAAAGAAAGAAAGAAAGAAAGAAAGAAATAAAGGAAAAAGAACGGGAGATAGGAAGAAAGAAAGGAAGAAAGAAAGAAAGAAAGAAAGAAAGAAAGAAAGAAAGAATGTGTTTGTGTTGTCATTTTGTTTATTGAAATATTCTTCGTAACACAATATTATTTTTGTTTTTCCGTCTAATGCGTAGTTTACATGACTAAATCAGAAAGCTCTCTGACGCGTAAGCAAACTACAAGCAGCTGTCCATATGAAAATCATGGGTTTTACAAACTTATTCCACACAAATGTAGGGTTTGTCCCTGAGCCTTGCTGATGGTCATCGAAAATGTTAGTCGCACCAGAAAATGCAAACTTTTGAACATACAAAAACTACCACTAAACTGTATGAAATACAATGTGACATGAAAATGGCCATGTTAGCCTGTTCCTTGTTGACAAACTACAATACGTCCTGAAGATTAAAAACCATAAATCAATATTAATTTGTACTTTTCATTGTACCGGTTTCGGCCTCATTGTGGCCTTCTTCAGCGTAAATAATGTGAATAGAAAAGCAAGACTTACTGTAAATGAGAACTTTTACCATAAAAGAACGTTGTTCTCAAAACAAATTTCTAATAAATTAATCGTCTAAAAGCTAAAAACACATACACTAAAATAAAAATAAAAACAGATCTGGTTTTTATAAATTTTAGTGTATGTGTTTTTAGCTTTTAGACCAGGGCCATCCACACAGCGCTGCCCGAGCGCTAACGCACCAGCCGGGCTCTAAGCTAGTTCTCCGAGCGCCTTGGTGGAAGGTACTGTAGTATCGTTAGTTGAGGGAGGAGCTTGGTTGGTTGAGCGTATGGTCTTCCCACCACCGCTCCGAAGTGAGCAATGTTTGGCTCAACGCACATTTGTGAACGTTTCTTTTCGGTTCTTAAGCTTAACTAAAGTAAACATCGTGCAACGATGAGCGATAGAAACTTGCGCGATTGTTTACGAATAGCTGTGTCCAGAAATAATGTACCCAATTTGGAGAAGATTGTTTCCTCCAAAACTAAAAGCTCGTAAAAACGACGGAGCAAAAGTCTCTCAAGGTCTGTACTATCTGTTCAAATTAGTAAAGTGTTGTTGAATTTTCCTCTCTAATATGTTCACTTTTCAGTTTGAATTAAATCACAATATTCTTTACTTAACACTTGCGTTCGTTTCCTGCACATTCCATACATCGGAGTACCATTCGATTTGTATATGCGGTATATTTTGTATGGCAAAACAGCCCTATCATTATGTCAACAAACCCACAAAAGCCGTCGACCGCACGACTGTACGTATCGTACGTATATATGCGCGGTCCGAACATCGTCCGCCTGTCTCAGGTCTCCTCGCTGCCACAGTGTAGTGGTGGTAGGGGAAGGAGTGGAGTGCTAGCTTGACTTCCCAGTGCTCCCCGAGCGCGGCCGCGCTCTCAGAGCGCAATGGCTGGATGACCCTGTTTTAGACGATTAATTAATTAAAAATAGTTTTAGAACAACCTTCTTTTATGGTAAAATATTTCATGTACTCTAAGTCTTGCTTTTCTATTCATATTATTTGCGCTGAGAAAGGCCACAATATGGCCGAATCCGGTTCAATAAAAAGTACAAATTAATATTGACATAAAGAGTTTTTTATTTTCAGGACTTATTGTATGAAATATACTAATTTTCTGTAACGAAGACCAAGGAGCCATTTATCGTCAAATGAAATTACTAATTCAGAAACCTTCGCGAGGTTGCACAACAGCTGACCAAAGTTTATTTGTTGGAACGACCCGTACACGATTTATTGTAAAATAGATTTACTAATTCAGATTCTTTCTCTGGGGTGCACATGACAACTAACCGAAGTTCATTTATTGAAACTATTTACTTGCCATCACACATTTGTTGAAACCACTCGTACGCCACCAATTGTAAAACGAATGTACTAATTCACAAACATTTGTGAGAGTGTGCACAATAACTCACACAAGTTTCATCGCAATCGGATGAATAGTATATGAACGCCAACGGTACTTAATTGATACTATTTACACACCATCACATATTTGTTGAAACTACTCGTGCGGCAACTATTGTAAAATGGAATTGCCAATTCAGAAACTTTTGTGGAAGTGTGAAAAACAACTGACCAAAGTTTCATTGCATTCACATGAATGGTATATGAAATCATATGGGACTGAAAAACAGACAAACTATCACGAAACCTTCATTTTTAGAGAAGACTATATGTCGTTTCCGTCGTTGATGGCTTAATTATTTGGAAACATTCATTGTTTCATCACCCTGCTGGGCTTTCTTCATCTTAACAATTGGAAAGTGAGATGCCTTCGGGTGTATCTGTTGTGGTGTAAACGAAAATACGTCTTCCAGGATTCCAAAAGATTTGGATTCAAGTGCCATTGGTGTTTTCATCTTCAAAGGTTTACAATTTCAATTTTATTAAATATCAACTAAGAGTGCAATTTGTGATATGTGATGCGGCACGAACCTGATGAAAACTCCCGACCATATTGTACTGTAGAGTGACGCAAAATTTCCCCGCCCTTCATAATTCTGATATTTCGACCGAGAAACGAGCCCGAAATCTGGGTATCTTAAACCGGGCACTCTGCTTTGGACACAAGGAGGTTATTCTTCTTCTTCATCATCAGCAATTTGTTGCTCTACGGGTTTCATGAATTAATATGTGAACCTCCGTTTCTCTGATGTTACATTTTGAGGTTAATCAGTATTTTTAGCCAGTAACTCTATCTTTAATATGTTTTGTCTATAAACTAGTTATTGATAAAAAGTTTGCTTTCTAACTTCAATAACTTAATAGAAGTTTTGCTTGGGTTCAATAATATAAGGTGGGGGAACAAGATCATCTGAAATTGAGAAAAGTGTAAGTGAGGCTAGGAGAAAATTGTAGTATTAAATTCCTTTTTATGGAGCAGAAATATGTTAAGCAAAACTAAGAAACTAATTATAGTACATTGGAACAAAGTATTTTGTTATATGGAGCAGAAATGTGAACGTTAAACAGACAGCAAGCAAACAAATTATTAGTAAAAGAGGTGGATTAATGGAGGAGGGCGGCAAGAAAATCAAGATTGGATAACATTAGAAATGAAAATGAAAACCCACAGCCTGCTTCCAGTCTCCGACCGGGTCAGGAATGGAATGAATGAAGCCCCCATCTAGCGGCGAGGATATGAACTGTGCCGGCTGCCGAGGCCTGACGCACTCCTCTGGGGCAATGATTAAATGAATGACAGATGAAATGAAATGATAGTGGAGAGTGTTGCTGGAATGAAATTTTAACAGGGAAAACCGGAGTATCCGGAGAAAAACCTGTCTGCCTCCGTTTTGTCCAGCACAGATCTCACATGGAGTGACCGGGATTTGAACCACGGACCCAGCGGTGAGAGGCCGGCGTGCTGCCGCCTAAGCCACGGAGGCTTGCAACATTAGAAATACGAGAACCAAAAAATTATGCACGTGAAATAAATGTGCTAGAAATGGTTGAAGAAAAAAGATTACAATGGTTTGGACATGTGAAAAGGATGCAGAATAGTAAAACTCCAAATTTAATGTTACATTGGCAAGCAGAAGTCAAACGAAAACGGGGTAATCCAAGAGAACAATGGATGGATGGTTTAAAGAGAAGCATGGCTACCAGAAGCTTGAGGGTTGAAGGAAAATTTCTGTATTGTAGAAAATTCCTAATAACGAAGTTTAACTTTCAATGCATTCTAACTTCAGTCAGCAACATGAGATTTGTTTAACTTTCAATACATTCTAACTTCTATCGGCTGATATGAGTTTTGTTTAAATTTCCATTAATTCCAAATTATGCAACGAGCCTATAATGGCAATAATTAAGACACGAGTATGTTTATAAAACGACCGTAGCGAGTTTTATAATTTCCATACGAGTGTCTTAATTACCATTATAGGCGAGTTGCATACGACTGTCTATGTTCGACGATAATTATAACTATTTTATGTTCGCACATAAATATTCATAAATATCTGTCGAGATTTCGCCAGTTTTATGTACTGAACAGAGCGCATGGGACGCAGAGAATACCTTGTATTTGACCATGACCTCCTGGAATATCTCTCTATGACACTCGCCTCGCAGTGAAATTTAAAATAGGGGTCATGGAAGTGAGCCCAGGTGCGATGCGATGCTAACCTCACCTAATTGGTCACACAACTGTTTCTTGAGCTCTGATTGGTGGGAGAAACTGTATCATAATGATAACATGAACTATAATGAGCCTCATTCTAGTAGGCTACAGTTTTCTGACATATAATATTTACATTTCACAAGCGTCGTACATAAACTGATTTAACTGAATATTGTTTAACATTCAATTAATTCCGACTTCAATAAGTTAATAAGAGTTGTATTTAACTTTCAATTGATTGAGTTAGTTAATATTTTCATCAATTAACTCCAACTTCAATCAATTAGTTCTGCTTAAATTTCAATTAAGTCTAGTTTCAATCGGTTAAAGTTTTCAGTAATTAACTCCAAGTTTAATGATTTGTTTTTAACTTCAATCATACTAATATATAAAAATGAGATGGTGTGAGTCTGTCTTTCTGTCTGTCTGTCTGTCTGTCTGTCTGTCTGTTACCTAATAACGCAAGAACCACTGGACCGATTTAAATGAAATTTTGCATGGATGTAGCTGAAATATCAGGTTTACATATAGGATACTTTTAATTTCGATATTTTGCACTATTAAGAAATGGCGACCATTTTAGTGACGTCACTACACCCTTTGGTTTCAAAATTTCATATTTCCATATCAAATAAAAAGAGAACGGTAGGAAATAGCAAACTTTTGATGGCACATACGAGCTTTGAAATTTAATTTCCTATCCGAAAGGTCCTTATCACTTTTCGTGTATCTCCAACGGTTAGCGAGTAAAACTTACTTTTGTGACGTCACTACACCCTTTGGTTTCAAAATTTCATATTTCCATTTCAAAAAAAAAAAAAGAGAACGCTAAGAAATAGCAAACTTTTGATGGTATACACGAGCTTTAGCATTTAATTTTCTATCCAAAAGGTACTTATCACTTTTCGTGTATCTCCGACGGTTAGCGAGTATAACCTAAATTTGTGCAATAAAACACGGTCAACACCGAGCGCTGCAGTATATTTCTATATATATAAATAGAAAATTTGTCTGTTTTTTTCTGAATTTCTACGGAAATTTGAGTTATTTACACGTTTCAGACTGTTTTATGATAGATGCGCGCGAAAATAATGTTTTGGTCTGTCTGTTTGTTTGATTGTCTGTGGACAAATTTGTTCCCTTATAACTCGAGAACGGCTGGGTGTATCAACGTAAAATTTGGTACAGATATCCATCAGAGGCACGACACTAATCATTGATGTAACCCTTCTCCGTACCTCTCATAAAAGGGGGCCTACCCCCTTAAAATTCATGCTGAAATAGGAGTAGAAGGACGATACAAAAATCATTTTCATCCCCTCGATGTGAGAGACAAAACTCGGGGGCCCTGAAGGGTCCCCGAAATACACATTTTAAGGCCCTAAAACCAACCGTTTTTGAGATATTCCCAGAAAGCTAATTTCATTTAATAAACTAATGAACGAATACAAGCCGGTAACCATGGCAACAGATTCTCAGAGGTCCATCTATTGCTGTAAGACGCAATGCAATTCCATTAATTACATTGGTGTGAAAGTTTGCAAACGGCTAGAAGGTTATCACGGAACCAAATTAAGCTGTAGAATTCATCAATACGTATAATGCGCTTAAGGGGGTCAAGGGGTACAGTAGAATTTTTTCACGCGATTTACACCTCCGGGTGTGGTACGGCAGGTCTATTATATTCCTATCCCTATATTATATTATTATTATTATATTATGGCGTACAACGAGGAGACAAAGCCCCCTCGGTGCCAGAAACAAAACTTGGGGGCCCTAAAGGGTCCTCGAAAACTACATTATAAGGCCCTAAAACCAAAAGTATCTGAAATATTCCCAGAAAACTAATTTAATTTAACAAACTAATGAAGGAATGGAAATTGCTAACCATGACAACATTATCTCAAAGGGTGGCATCCAACTTTCCATCTATTTCTGTAAGAAGTAATGTCACTCTATTTATTACATTTCTGTGAAAGTTTGCAAATGGCTATACGGTTATCACGGAACCAACGTAGGCTGTATAATTCATCAATGCAATTAAGGGGGTCAAGGGGTAACCTAGATTTTTTTCATGCAATTTTCACGTGCGACATATAGTACAGAAGGACTATTATATCTCCAAACATTTGCATAGTGAAATGCCATGCCCTGCGGTTCAGATTCCACGTAAAATGGAGGTCCCGTGGCTTATGATCTCGCGATTAATGGCCACGTAAAACTACAATCATCCTTTATATCTCCAAACAACAACATTATTTTCAAAAATTCCTGAATTGAATCAGCATTTTTTGCGGCTTTTAGGAATTTGGGCCATTTGAGACTAAAGAACCTGAATTTTCATGCACCACAAGCCTTTGTAATTTATGAAAGTGGTCTTCCTGTGTATGTGGACCTAACACAACGTAGAGGGTCATTTTTTATGTGAGGTGTATTGCGTTTCGTCTACAAGTCTTTCAATTCTATTTCACGTCAAGAAGTACAAGTTAGGTGAATTTAGTTTGAGAGCAGATTTTAACTAATCTTTCTTTTGTCGACATACGGGTTCATCGTAAGGATGATTTTGTTTGATACTGTATGGCAGATATATCCATATTTGGATATCTGGGTGATATGTTGTAGACAATAAAATTGTCTGTCTGTCTTTCTGTGTATCTTAATGTACGCCTATAAATCGTGTTCGTAGGCGTGGTGCATCGTAAAATTAGGTATGGTAAACATGAGTCAATACACCAATCATTTATAAAACTCCTCACCGTACTTTTCAAACAGTAGAAGGGTGGATATAGGGAAAAACTTCTCAAAATACATGCTAAAATAGGCGAAATATAAAAAATTATCCTAGAAGGACGATCAAAGCATATGTTGCGCTTCTCAATGTGTGACACAAAATTCGCGAGTCTATAAGGGGTCTCCGAAAACCACATTGTAAGGCCCTTAAATTAACAGTGTGTGTGGTATTCCCTGAAAACTAACTTCGTTCTGATCAACTTATGAAGGAATGAAAAACCGCTAACCATTGCAACAGTAGCTCAATTGATAATGTCTGGTGTTAATATATAACACCGTTCGAAGGACGGGTACTTCTGCTATACTAATATATAAAAATGAGATGGTGTGTGTCTGTCTTTCTGTCTGTCTGTGTGCTACTCAATAACGCAAGAACCACTGGTCCGATTTAAATGAAATTTTGCATGGATGTAGCTGATTTACCAGGTTTACATATAGGATACATTCTATTTCGATGTTTTGCACTATTAGAAAATGGCGACCATTTTAGTGACGTCACTACACACTTTAATCAAAACTTCATATTTCCTTATCAAATAAAAAGAGAACGCTAAGAAATAGCAAACTTTTGACGGTACATACGAGCTTCACTTTTCGTTTATCTCCAACGGTTAGCGAGTAAAACCCACATTTATGACGTCACTACACCCTTTGGTTTCAAAATTTGATATTTCCATTTCAAATAAAAAGAGAACGCTAAGAAATAGCAACCTTTTGATGGCATACATGAGCTTTAACATTCAATTTTCTATCCAAAAGGTCCTTAACACTTTTCGTGTATCTCCAACGGTTAGCGAGTAAATCCTAAATTTGTGCAATAAAACACTGTCAACACCGAGCCGTGCAGTATATCTCTACATATATAAATAGAAAATGTGTCTGTTTTTTTTCTGAATTTCTACGGAAATTTGAGTTATTTACACGTTTCAGACTGTTTTATGATAGATGCGCGCGAAAATAATGTTTTGGTCTGTCTGTTTGTTTGATTGTGGACAACTTTGTTCCCTTATAACTCGAGAACGGCTGGGTGTATCAACGCAAAATTTGGTACAGATATCCATCAGAGGCACGACACTAATCATTGATGTATCTCTTCTCTGTACCTATCATAAAAGGGGGCATACCCCCTTAAAATACATGCTGAAATAGGAGTAGAAGGACGAGACAAAGCCCATTTTCAGCCCCTCAATGTGAGAGATAACATTCGGGGGCCCTAAAAACACATTTTAAGGTCCTACGTCCAACCGTTTTTGAGATATTCCCAGAAAACTAATTTAATTTAATAAACTACTGAACGAATGCAAGCCGATAACCATGGCAACAGATTCTCAGAGGTCCATCTATTGCTGTAAGACGCAATGCAATTCCATTAATTACATTAGTGTGAAAGTTTGCAAACGGCTAGATGGTTATTATGGAACCAAATTAAGCTGTAAATTTCATCAATATGTAAAATGCGCTTAAGGGGGTCAAGGGGTAGTCTAGAATTTTTTCACGCGATTTACACCTGCGGGTGTGGTATGGCAGGTCTATTATATTCCTATCCCTATATTATATTATTATTAGTAGTATTATATTATGGCGTACAACGACGAGACAAAGCCCCTCGGTGCCAGAAATAAAACTCTAGGGTCCTCGAAAACTACATTATAAGGCTCTTAAACCAACAGTTTCTGAAACATTCCCAGAAAACTAATTAAATTTAATTTAACAAACTAATGAAGGAATGCAAATCCGTAACCATGACAACATTATCTCAAGGGGTGGCATCCAACTTTCCGTCTATTTCAGTAAGAAGCAATTTATTACATTTATTACATTTCTGTGAAAGTTTGCAAATATAAGGTTATCACGGAACCAACGTAGACTGTATAATTCACCAATGCAATTAAGGGGGTCAAGGGGTAATCTAGGATTTTTTCATGCAATTTTCACGTGCGACATATAGTACAGAAGGTCTATTATATCTCCAAACAACAACATTATTTTCAAAAATTCCTGAATTGAATCAGCATTTTTTGCGGCTTTTAGGAATTTGGGCTATTTGAGACTAAAGAACCTGAATTTTCATGCACCACAAGCTTTTATTATTTATAATAGAGGTCTTCCTGTGTATGGGGACCCAACACAACGTAGAGGGTCAGTTTTTATGTGACGTGTATTGCGTTTCATCTACAAGACTTTCAATTCTATTTCATGTCAGGAAGTACACGTTAGGTGAATTTAGTTTGAGAGCACATATCAACTAATCTTTTTTCTTTTCTTTTTTTTTGTCGACATACGGGTTCATCGTAAGGATGATTTTCTTTGATACTGTGTGGTAGATATACCCATATTTGGATTTCTGGGTGATATGTTGTAGACAATAGAACTGTCTGTCGGTCTTTCTGTGTATCCTTATGTTCGCCTATAACTCATGTTCGGATGCTTGGTGCATCGTAAAATTAGGTATGGTAAACATGAGTCAATACACGAATCATTTATAAAACTCTTCACCGTACTTTTCATACAGTAGAAGGGTGGATATAGGGAAAAACGTCTCAAAATACATGCTACAATAGGCGAAATATAAAAATTATCCTAGATGGACGACCAAAGCATATGTTGCACTTCTCAATGTGAGTCAAAAAATTCGCGAGTCAATAAAGGATCTCCGAAAACCACATTAAATTAACAGTGTGTGTGTTATTCCCAGAAAATTAACTTCGTTCTGATAAACTTATGAAGGAATTACAAGCTGCTAACCTTTGCAACAGTAGCTCAATTGATAATGTCTGGGGCGTCTCTAAAAGCTA
Organism: Meconema thalassinum; assembly: GCA_946902985.2. Classification (NCBI taxonomy): domain Eukaryota; kingdom Metazoa; phylum Arthropoda; class Insecta; order Orthoptera; family Tettigoniidae; genus Meconema; species Meconema thalassinum. The sequence goes on from OX336399.1 coordinate 91,385,200, forward strand.
CAGTACTTAAAAGGGATGTAACACCAATAACATTGTTATTATTATTATTATAATGTCTGGTGTTAACACCGAACACCGTTCGAAGAACGGGTACTTCTGCTAGTAAGACAATAATTTAAAACTTTCTTTAATCGCTTAATATTTGTGGTTATCTTACCCAAGTTTCGCTCCTATTTATTGCTGTTGGTTCTAGGAAATTGCTACAATGCTAATATCGGTATTCTCGCCATGTGTTTCTCTTGCTGCCATTTAGGATTTAACCACAGCGACCCCTGAGTTATGAAACACATGTGTTCCCGCGAAGAATTACTCCTCGAAATCCCTTCTCGTCTCAGATTTACTGAAGCTATTACACTGCAGGCCAAATTAAGCGAGGTCAGGCTATAGACTCATTTGTCTTCCAGTTGCTATTAGCGGCAAGACCGAGTGCCACTTGGTCCAAAGAGAACCAGATCTGCAGTAGCCACACACAGACTTGCTCTTAAGTCTTCGGGCGTTTTTCATCTGCTAGGGCAGGAGTGCCCAACCTTTTTTTGTACTTAGGGCCACATTGTAAATAATTGGGGGACCTTCCGGGGCAATAACACTCGGGGGGTTTTGGGGGTTATGGATCTTTTTAAATATAGGTGCAATATGGTGCGATTTGTGGCTGTCTGAGATTAGTTTCCTTAGTATTGTTGCAGTTTTCTCTATTTATTTGTAGTGGATAAAAATAAAACACTAAAATGAATTAACATATTTGTAATTAATCCATTTAAAATGGATGTACGATGATATTCAATACACTCATACAGCATGAATGACAAAGAGTGAGTATTTATGTTCATTTGATACAATTATTAATAAAATTATGAAATAAAGTTCATGATAATTTAGTTTAGTGCGACGCGACGACTTGAACTGCTTTGCGTAGAGATGCGCGCGCACTTCTTTGTCCAGATGGCTTCAGTTGTTTCCAAGTTTTGGCGTCACGGCGGAGGCGCCACGGAGCGGCGTGCCGAAGAAAATAGTCTCGCAGGCCGTAGGTTGGGCAGTCCTGTGCAAGGGAATAGTAAATATTTGTAGCCCACTGGGGTGTTGAAAGTCTTCCAAATTAACAGCATTTAGGCGACTTGCATGTTAACAATACGGTTCCAGTACCTCAAATTAATATTAACCCTTCATATGATAGAGGTTTGAACATCAGGAAAGCAATATACGAGAATATTATGGTTGATTCTTTCAGCCCGATGTTAGCGATCTTATTTTGTAGACGAGTTGATATTCAGACAATCAAATATATTTCCTGGATCTGCTTTATCTACTGGATGAAATAAAAACAAAAGCAATAGTAAAAACCAAAATGCAATACGAAAAAAAGTAAAACACAGAAATGAAGAATAATGAATGCAGTATCAAAAGCAAAAATCAAAAACCGAAAAACAAAAGCCAAGACCAATAAAAATCGGAAATAAAATCAACACCAAATGCAAAAACCAAATCAAATACTATCAAAACAAAGCCAAAGGGCAGAAATATCAAAAGCTAAAACAGTAAAAGACGAAAGTGAAAGACAAAAGAAGAACAAACAGACACGAAACTGAAAATAATTTGTTCTTGTTGTTAATTTTGTTGTTGTTTCATTTGAGGGGCTTGGACATAGTGATTATTTAGTGCCGTATACTTAGGTTAGTTTAGAAGTTGTCTGATACCTGTGTTATTGAGATGTCCTTATTAGTGCGTGTATATGTAATTCAGGTCACTTTGAAATTGTTCAACACTTAATCTAAACATCGCCTCCTAGGTCTACCTCTATTTCTCTTAACCTCTACAGCCGAACTTATTACAACCTCTTAGGTAATCTCCCCTTCGAAGTGTTGTCCTAAGGTATTTGTTAGGATAGGTTCAGAAAATATTGGAAGTTTTACTCAAAATAATGCTATGCTCTCTTGTGTCAAGCAGATTACCCTAACCAACAACAAGTAGTTCCATGAAGAACTATACAGCCTATTTTCATATATCCTGCTCATGTTAATTGTCTCTATCAACAAACAAAATTTCAGTTTAATTGCTGTAACAGATTCGTAGATATTGAGAACGTCTAAATATTACATATGGTCGCCAGGATGGATTTTATTTGTGTACTGTTACATTAAGATTATTGTGTACGTGTGGTATTCAAACTTCAATCGCATGATTATTACACAAGAAGTAAAAACGAGATTTTAAAAGTACGCACACCAGTCATCTTGTGATTATGCAAACAATTGAAATAAATTACATGCCAGTGGATCAACATTTGTATAAGCATTTGATGTGCAACGTTTCACGGCACTCGGATAGTTAATTCGCGAGAAACGCCCATTTAAATATTTATACTTCGCGTCGCCGCCATGTTGGATTTGCGCTCACCAGGTTACTGAAAGTCCTATAGGTGAACATATGTTCATAGTCTCTATGAACATTAAAAAATTCAGGCTGGTTGCTGTAAAAGATTCATAGATATTGAGATCCGTCTAAATATTTCGGAAGCTCGCCATTTAGGATTGTTATATGTATAGGCCATAGAGTTATGTACCATTCAAGGACAATTATTGCCTAGCTTCATTATTCAAACTTTCACTTCGATCGCATGATTACGACACAAGAATACAAACTTAATTTTAAAATTTCGCACAGCCGCCATCTTGAGGTTATGTAAACAATTGAATTAAATTAGATGGCAGTGCATTACAATCTGTAAAATCATTTACTGTACCACATTTCACTGCGCTCAGAGAGTTAAATCACGAGAAAAGTCTATTAAAATATTTCAAATCCGCTTGGTCGCCATGTTCGTTTTGTACTTTACAGGTTTATGAAATATACATAGGTAAACTTGTATCAGTACCCTTTATCGCCGTACAAAATTGCATGATGATATCTGTAATAGTTTCGGAGATATAGAATGTCAGTGAAATATTTCGCACAGCTGCCATTTTGAGGTTATGTGAACAATTGAACTAAATTAGACTCCAGTGCATTTCAATGTGTATAAACATATGCTGTACCAAGTTTCATTACGTTTGGATAGTTAAATCGCGAGAAATGTCTATTTAAAAGTCTCAATTTCGCTTGGCCGCCATGTTGGTTTTGTAGTCACCAGGTTTTTGAAAGTCTCATAGGTGAACTTCTAGTAGTGCCCTTTATCACCGTACACAATTTCAGGGCGATATCGATAATAGTTTCGGAGATATTGAATGCTAGTGAAATATTTCGCACAGCCGCCATGTTGGATTGGTGAGACGTAACAAAATTTGAAGGCACGGTCGAGATCGCCGGGAATAGTGCTATGAACTTACCGAGTTTCATTGAAATCGCTCCAGCCGTTTAGATTTTATTAGGGGGACACACACACACCTCACACACACACGCACACACACACGGACAAAAGGTGATCTCATAAGCCTATATTTTTTAAAATTGAAAATAGGCTAAAATAGCCATATTTAGTTTATTTGATCATGGGAAATATGAATAGGGCATTAAAATTCAGAGTTAGCTCTATGTTCTAAGATATAACGATATTTCATTACATGCTAGAGAAGTTGAGAGACTTTTGAAAAATACTAGGGATATTGTTATTTAAATAAATTATAGGTTGGCAATCCTTAGTACTGGTATCCTGAGTCATAGTCAGCCATATTTTTTATTGTGTGTGAATAACCTTTGTTTTCTTATTCTCATGGGGCAGCAGGTTTTTACTACAGAAGTACATGCATCACAAGCAGTGTATCTAGAGAACTACAGTTAATAAACAAATTCTAAGGTCATATTTGGTTTTCCTGACCCAAATTTAGTAAAAAACTAGTATTTTTGTAATAGAAGCAAATAAAAAGTTGCTATTTGTCGGCTAGTGTTTTATTTGCATCGGAGTTGAAATTAATGGAATTGTTTCAAACGTTAGTTGTAATTTGAGGATCATCTGTTATTGGATGTACAGTAGTGCTTCGATAATCCGAACGTCAATAAACCGGACCGTCAATAGTCCGGAGTCAATTCCGGTGAAAAAAAAAGTTGAAGTGATTACCAACATACATATTTATCAAACACAAGTGTTGATGCGACAGGCCGGGCGGGGTTGTCTTACCGCTACGAATGAAATACTTGACCGAAAAAAAACCACTACTGCAGTTCAAAAATCAATAACAGATTTCTTTAAGGGATCAGACAATGTATAAACTGTACAGTATTCTGTAAATATGCACATATTGTAGCCTACTTTGCATATGTATGTGTGTATGAATATTCTTTCATTTTAAGTTCAAATTAACCCTTGAGAAGTGAAACCATTCTGACACATAGTGTGTCACTCCCATTTTGTCGTAGTTGTACGTATTTTAATGAAGTAATTTTACACCTGGGGTCTTCCTATGAACTATTCCGAATATAAAATGAGATTTATTTTCATTTTTCAAATTTAACATGCAGAAAAATGAAAATAATTTTCGTAACGGTAACTTATAATTGGCCTTGATAGTGGTGGAAAAGCAGTCATCTCAATTTTTTGGAACAAATAAGTTTATGACCAAGGCGTCTCTAGACCCTAAACAAGGATGAACAAGAACATGAGCTATGTGATTGTGCTGCACCAAAATAGGTGGATCACTCTCCACCCCCCTTATTTTTTAAAGAAAGTTCCGATGGACATGTTTCTTTTGCATGGTGAAGTTCAAGGCTAAGAAGGAAGATACAGTGTGCTACAGAAAATAAGGGCTGTCCAAAACGAACAAATAGAGCATTATTTCCAGTATGTCTCTGGTCAAAAATACTTATAGCCAGTGCTCGCAGGTTAATTATTGGTAGTATTTATCGTCTACTAGTATTTAATCACTAAAGTGAATTATTAACGGTGTTAGCAAGCTTTCCTTTTGTTATGAACTCAAACGACATATGTTTGGTTCTTTTCGAAAACCCGGACATTTTGATATTCCGGACAGGGTCCGGTCACAATTAATGCGAATTACCGACCCTTTGCAGTATTACATTAAATACATTTTAGTACTACATCTCTACTCTGTGATTTGCCGATGACATAGTCATCTTTGGCGACACACCTGAGGATTTGAATGAGTTTTTGAATGGTATGGACTCTGTCTTGAGGAAAGATTCACGATGAAAATTAATAAATGTAAAACAATATTGGAATTCAGCCGAAATAAATCAGAAACCTCTACGGACATCAAAAGGCAGGTGAAAAGGTGAAGGAAGTAGGAGACTTCTGTTACTTAGGAAGCAAAATAACCAGTGATGGACGAAGCAAAAAGGACATAAAATGTAGGTTGGCTCAGGCAAGGAAAGCATTTCTACAAAAAATAAGGAATCTGTTGACCTCGAATATTAGGCATTAGGAAGTCATTTTTGAAAGCCTTTGTCTGGAGCGTGGCACTCTATGGAAGTGAAACTTGGACTATTGGTGTAGCAGAGAAGAGGAGAATTGAAGCATTTTAAATGTGATGTTACAGGAGAATGATGAACATCGGATGGATAGATAGGGTTACAAACGAAGAGGTATTAAGACTAGTGGGAGAGAAGAGATGTTTCTGGCGACTGTTAATGAAGAAAAGAGAAGAGATATGTTGGTAGGACACGTACTAAGACAACCAGAAATAGCAAGCTTAGTTCTGGAAGGAAGGGTCGAGGACAAGAACTGTAGGGGTAGACCAAGGTTAGAATATGTTAAACAGATTGCCTTGGATGTAGAGTGTGGTAGCTATGTAGAGATGAGACGATTAGCTCAGGACAGGAAGGCATGGAGGCTGCATCAAACCAGTCAAAAGACTGAAGACTCAAACAACAACAACAGTATTACAATGTACGGCGTGGTTGTGTTGTCTTATCTATAGACTTATCCTGTTATGTACCGGGTGAGTTAACCGTGGTCATTACGGCGGGGCTGCAGGCAGTCGCTCACATCCGGGAGGCGAGGAGATTCGAATCCCCCCGCCGGCAACCTTGAAGATGGTCTTCTGGGGTTTCCCCATCTTCCTTCCAAGCAAATGCCGGGGTTGGTCCCTAACTATAGGCCACAACCGCTACCTTCCAATTCCTCGTCCTTATTACATTCACACTTTCCTCCCCAGACAACACCCCACACGTGACGGTGTCCACGTAGAAGCAGCTACAAAACTCTGGCGAGCCTAACATGTCCTCGGACACTCCTGGCACTGAATGCCATACTCTAAAAAGAAAGTGTAAAAAACCTGTTATGTGTACTATACTTTTACATGTAACTGGTAAATTATTGAGTGCTTTAATTATTAAGTAACTCTTAATTCAATACCATTTGTGTGTGGGGGGGATTCATTTGGGGGTTTGGGGGAATCCTTCTATCATTTGGTGCCAAATGGTGAGTTTTAACCCGCGAGGACTGGCACATGGGTATTTTTGATCCGAGGCTTAAATTATGTTTTATATATTTTATATTTTCGTTTTTGATCAGCCCTTATTTCCTATCAACTACTGTACCTTCCTTCCTAGCTTTGAACTTCACCCTGGAAAAGTAACATGTCCATAGCGTTTGGAACACTCAAGTTATTTCTATATTATTTACGGTCGGGTCAGATTTACCCAGGGCGCCAGTCCTCACGTGACAATTTTCGGCTTACGTTAGTCGGGACAATCTGTGAAAAATAAGGGGGAAACTCTACCTATTTTGGTGCAGCACCATCACATAACTCACGTTCTTGTTAATCCATGTTTAGGGTCTAGGGACACCTTGGCTATCAGCACCTTTATTGAAAGAAACTGAGATGACTGCTTTGCCGCCAATATCAAGGCCAATTATTCAGTTACGAAAAATATAGGTTTTTTTTTTCTACATGTTAAATTTGAAAGATATAAATAAACCTCATTATATATTGGGAATAGTTCATATGAAGACACCAGGTGTAAAATTACTTCATTAAAATTCGTACGACTACGACGAAAAGGGAGTGACACACTAAGGGCCAAAATGGCCCGGCGCCAGTCCTCATGTTAAATTATTTCACGAAAGTTCCTCAGGGTTAAGGTTATCTGGCATCACTCTTTCAACCAATATTTTGTGATCTTTTATGTTTTGGTTAATGTCAAACACAACTAAGATAACTTTATGTTACTTTTTATTAATACAGTCATTTGCACACTTTATAGTATTTAGTGAGAAACAATGAACATTACTGTTTTGATTCGGAAGACACATGACCTCGCTGTTCCATCCCTTAAATCCTCATTAACTTACTGTTTTGATTTATAAATTACACTAAAGTTTTCTTGAAGCCTTACCAAATTAGTGCCGGCGGTCCCATGTCATAAATTTATGGCAGGTTAAAGAACCTTCCACTAATTACACCTGTGTGAAGCTATATTATATGGGTTAAACATTTGACTAACGTTCTTAGGTTCTTAAATTCGTTGTCAACAGCCAACTAAGGTGGCATTTGGTAACTACTGTCGACCAAAATATTATGTGCATTCGAGTTTGAAGTTTGTTTGTGAAGTAACCAATAGACCTACATAAAATCCAATAACATCATCATTTTCGACGTTCTATTTTACGTTAGTTTATGTAGGTTTGGAATTTTTAATTTATGTTTTAATATTTTTTATCGCACTTGAAACACAAATAATGCCCGTTTTTAAGCGTGTTTCAACCATGCGTCACATTTAAGAATTATTATCTCACAAACTCGTCATCAGATCGAATCCAAATTTTAACACAATATACATTGGAATGTTGTATAACTGGTTTATTAATTTTAAAATTTTGTGTGTTCAAGAACGACAGTTTTTATCATTTTTGTAAGGTAACTTTTTCTCGGATCGGGATCGCTGGAAAATGTATTTCTTGGTTGCGTTGTAATCCTTATACATAAAAACGTTATGCTGTATGACTGTGAAATACGTAAATTAATTCACTTATTTTATATTGGTTTGTATTTGTACGGGGAATTAAGACATGGTTCACCAGCTAGCCGCTCCGGGAAATGCTGTACAGCGTTGCTGATATGGACCCCATCACATCCGAGCGAGGCGTGGCATGACGCGTAATGGAGCCCATCTTGGCAACGCTGTACAGCTTTCACCGGAGCGGCTAACTGGTGAACCATGTCTTAATTCCCCGCACAAATACAAACCGATATAAAATAAGTGAATTAATTTACGTATTTCACAATCATACAGCATACCTTTTTGATGTGTAAGGATTACAACGCGACCAAGAACTACATTTTCAAACCACCCCGAGCCAGTTATACAACATTCCAATATATATTGTGTTAAAATTTGAATTCGATCTGATGACGGGTTTGTGAGATAATAATTCTTAAATGTGACGCATGGTTGAAACACGCTTAAAAACGGGCACTTTTTGTGTTCCAACTGCGATTTTAAAAAATATTAAAATATAAACTAAAAACTCCAAACCTACATGAACTAACGTAAAATAGAACGACGAAAATGATGATGTTATTGGACTTTATTTAGGTCTATTGGTTACTTCACAAACAACCTTCAAACTCAAGTACACATAATATTTTGGTCGACAGTAAGTTATGAACTAGTTGGTCGTTGACGGTGGCGTTTGGCGGCAAAAGTAGGAACTACTTGAAAAAATTAAATGCCTGCAGTCCTTACTTGAATTAAAACAGATACACACTATTACAGCCATCACAATTTACACCGGTTATCAGACAGATTCTACACACACCCAAAGTACAGGGGGTACATGGCCGTGTTGACGCAGGAAGCAACCAACCTATGTCTCCGTGAATAGATAATAATGCTAGGCCTTTGAGTCTGTTTTCAGAAGTAGAATCTCATATGTATGTCATCAACCTACTCAAACTCACAAAACTCCGTTTGGCGGTAGCTACAGACACAAAAGTGCAAAGTTTAATAAGGGCATAAAAGTTACGGACAAAAGTTTTGACACGCGCTTTAAGGGCTCTTGTTTATGTTCTTGGTAGGTTCATAAGAGCGAAGGCCCGGGAGATTAATAAGAGGTTATGTTATTACGCATAAAATCAGAGCAAACTGACTGTCACAGTGCTTACATCGCGCTACTTTCGCCTTGCTTTGCAACGTTGCCATATGTCGCTTAGTAACAATAGTGCATCGTTTTTATTGTTTTAATTCATAAACAAATATTATATGTGACAACGTGTACGCCCCTGACACCATTGCTTTCGTATAACAGTATACTGTAGAGGTCCATATGAGTTGGTTATATTTTATAGCCTAATAATATAATATCGTATGGCCTCGGTTGCCGGGTGAAAGCTTTGTTATTTGACACCCAGAGGGTAGCTTGCATGTGGAATTTTATTGTTCCTTGAAGCACTATGAAAGTCAAGGAGGTTAGGCATCTAAGCTCCTTGACACTCTAGCGCTTTCTAGTAGAGAAATGAGGAACTTTGTATAGGCGGAATCTCCCAAGATTAATTTTGCCACTATGAACACGGCCTACTGAATTCAAATTTCTTTAACATGCCAACAACGTATGACATGCGTGTCGTCTTTTTTGACACCTTTCAAAAATCACTTACCACGGCCAAAAGCGAACCTGCAAGATTGGGGTTAGGAGACCGACACGTTAAATTTTATGACATTCATGCCTGCAAGACCGATCGGAACTGTCGAGCTCTTTACCCGACTCTGGCTATACAACACAATTATTGCTCTCGTGTGTCCTCTTGAGGTGGAAAGCACAACTAAGCACAAGCTTATATTATTATTAGTTTGTGGTGGAGGAGCTTTTGTTGCCCGAGTTTAAAGCCTCTTGTCGGTGTTTGCCAGCTTTTACGAGCCCGTTACGACGTTCATTTGCCACATAATTATTGGAAGGTTATTGCTCGTAAAAAATCCACTTGGTAAACTTTGTATGATAAATTTCTAAGAGCGTGCTGTGATCACTCCAATAATAATAATAATAATAATAATAATAATAATAATAATAATAATAATAATGTATGGCCTCGGATGCCGGGTGCAAGCTTTGTTATTTGATACCCAAAGGGTAGCTTGCATGTCGAATTTCGTTGTTCCTTGAAGCACTATGGAAGTCTAGCAGGTTAGATATCTAAGCTCCTTGAACACTATAGCGCTTTCTAGTAGAGAAATGAGGAATTTTGTGTTGGTTGAAACTCCCGAGATTAATTTTGCCATTATGAACACGGCCTACTGAATTCAATTGGGTTCTTTGACATGCCAACATCGTATGACATGGTGTCGTAATTTTTGCTGTCTTTCAAAAAATCACTTACCACGGCCAGGAGCGAACCTGCAAGCTTGGGGGTTAGTAGACCGACACTCCAATAATAATAATAATAATAATAATAGTTACTATTATTTTAACTTTTTATTTTATTATTTTATTTTTATTTTTTTAGGGGAAGAAATGCATTTACGCACAGAGTGTCTGGCTCCTGCTCCTGAGTAGCAGACTACCGACTAAAACTCCCCCGTTACTTCTGAACACTAGCCTGGAACCGTGTATCACGTTACTTCAGGCTAGAGTCATTTTGTATTTGCCTGTAGGGCACTCTTCCGTAATGAATCATCTTCAGTTGCGATCCAGATCCGTCTTCTTTGTTCGGAGGATATCTTCAACAAAACTTGCTACCAGTTTTCAATTTTCTTCATTTTGTAGCATCACTGCAACAATATTGTCCGGAGATATCTCGACATCAATGTGATCTTGAAAAGACTGCCTATTTTGGACCCACCGTTCACAAGAGAAGAAGGTGTGATTAGCATTATCTAATTCATTGATACAGTAGATGCAATCTGATGAATCCACCTTCCCCATCTTCTTAAGATAGGAACAGAAGTAGCCATGGCCAGTCAAGAACTGAGTGAGGTAATAACCAACCTCACCATGTTTCCTCTCTGTCCAAGTCTGCATCTGAGGGATCATTCTCTTAGTCCACTGGCTTTGATCTCCTTGCTCTCATTTTTTTTTTTTTTTTTTTTTTTTTTTTTTCGTGTAGCCTCCTGAGAGGCCGAGTGCAGGTCTTTCTAGTCGACGCCCGTGGGCGACCTGCGCGTCGCGATGAGAGATGGAATGGATGAAGATGAATGAAACTGGGCAAGGATGTGGAAGGAAGCGGCCGTGGCCTGTCAGAAGGTACTGTCGCAGCATTTGCCCGGTGTTGAAAATGGGAAACCACGGAAAACCATTTCAAGGACAGCTGACGGTGGGGCTCGAACCCACGCGTCTACCGATTCAGCAGAGAGCTTGGCCCCTTGACCTAACGCAGCGCTTTAGCCCGCGTAGCCACTACTGTCGATAATAATAATACATAACATACATTTTCATTTAAGACTGTTTCGCCTTTCAGCATCCAGGTTAGCCTGTAAGCCTCTGTTTGCGAACAAGGTGGCTGAAGTTTCGCTTTTCCGTACATGAGGTGATTGGCGCATATTTAACCAGCAAGGACTGGCGCATGGGTATTTTTCACCCAAGGCTTATATTGCTCTGTATTCGCGTTTTGGTCAGCCCTAATTTTCTGTCGCTTACTTTACCTTCCTTCCTAGCCTTGAACTTCACCCTGCAAAAGAAATATATACATAGCTTTCTGAAGATTCAAGTCATTTCTACATTATTTACGGTCGGGTCAGAATTACCCATGGCGCCAGTCCTCACGAGACAATTTTCAGCTTACGTTTGTTAAAACAATCTGTAAAATATAAGGGGAAATATCCACCTATTTTGCAGCAACACAATCACATAACTCACGTTCTTGTTGATCCATGTTTAGGGTCAAGGGACACCTTGGTTATCAGTTCCTTTGTTAAAAAAATATCGAAATGACAGATTTACCACTACTATCAATTACGAAAATTATTTTTATTTTCTTGCATGTCAAATTTGAAAGATATAAATAAACCTCATTTTATATTGGGAATAGTTCATAGGAAGACACCAGGTGTAAAATTACTTCTTTAAAAGCCTCCCGACTACGACAAAAAGGGAGTGATACACTATGGGTCAAAATGACCCGGTGCCAGTCCTCGTGTTATATTTTTAGCCTACTTTTCTCATTTTTCAAAAATGAGGAACAAGTAGACTTATGAGAACGATCCGGGAAAATATGTGTCTGTCTGTCCTTCTGTCTGGCTGGCTGTATGTGTGTGTGTCGTCGTCGTGCCCACCCCCCCCCCCCCCTAACAACTCCTAAACGGCTGCAGCTATCGAAACCAAATTTGGTATGAGTAATGATCAATGCCGGAATACCTCAAGGCCATATTTGAAAATTATGTCAGTGCCACCAACTGCTTAAAAATGGCAATTGAAATTTGATTTCAATGTCGGATATCCTGAAAGGTATGTATGAAAGCTATTCCAAAGTTGGCACACATATAGATAATAATATATCAGATGAATTTCCTGGAGGCCATACATGACAGTGTTACCAACATGATTCTAAGCCAGCTGATACGTCTAATTTTTAAATGCATGTAACTTCGACACTATCAATTGGATTTCAACCAAATTTCGTATGTACTATGTGTACAATAACAAATATGACTATGTGTATTCTTAAGAGCAACCAGGGCTGCCAACTGGTAATAAATGCTCCCTCTATTATTTTATCCTAATACCAATACATGAGAAAGTATGCAAACCAAGAGCTCGAAACTTTGCACATGTATAGTACATGACCTTCTACATTAATTTGGAGCACCTAGTATACGTCAGTATTGCCAACATTCTAAGCTTGTTGATAGGTCCAATTTTTAAATGCAAGTAACTACTGTACTAACAAATGGATTTCAACCTAATTTCGTATGTGACTTTTGTACCATAACTCATATGAATATGCGTATCCTTAAGAGCCTGCAGCGCTGCCAACAGTAAATAAATGCTCTCTATCTTTTTACCCTAATATCTATAAATCAGAATATATGCAATCCAACAGCTCTAAACTTTGCATACGTATAGTACCTAACATTCTAAATTAATTTGGGTTAACTAATGTACGTCAGTGCTGCCAACGTTATTTAATCCTTCTGATAGGTCCAATTTTTAAATGCATAGAACTTCTATACTAACAAATGGATTTCATCCAAAATTGGCACAATAATAGATCATAACATTTTAGATTAATTCATAAATTCTAAGAAAAGTAGGCTCTTTAGTTCGTCACGGAACTACTTGTTTCACGCCAGTTTACAAGGGTTAAAATTTACTGTATCAGCAGGAAATAAATTTGATTCTAATTTACTTTACACATTCCCTCAAAACATGGATTGCTTGAAGACTTTCGCATCACAAGGTCCAGGTGTATTAGGTAGATTTCATTAGAAAGCTAACTATTGCAATGGGTCCCATGTTTCGACTTCCGGAAAATTTCGACATATCTTAGCGTTTCACATCCCCCGGACCCCAAAACCACCATCAGTTCAAAAGTTTATATATAATTTATGTATGTATATATATATATATATATATATATATATATATCAGTTTCTTGTGGACACGATAACTGCCGTAATTTTGCACCAATCACTTTGAATATTTTACCGAATATGTATACCTATAAAATCTCGGTCGAGTTCGTTACTGGGCTAAATCGGTCGAAGGGGGGTGAAAATGGGGGGCTTTTTTCGAAAAAGTGAAATATTGCTATAACTCTCTTAATATGTGAAATATCGAATCCGTTCAACGTTCATACTATGTGTTGGATAAAGCCCAAAAAGTTATGTTTGAAGAGTTTTTTATAGCACCAACCATTGACCAAAGGGGTGGGAAAAAGTGGGTTTTTCGGGAAACATTAATCATATCTCTCTTAATAGGCACAATATCAAAACCGTACAAAATGGACAATATTCCCCTAATAATTACCTAAAACTTTTGTCTGAAAGAAGTTTTGATATGACCCACCATTATGCCAAGGGTTGAGAAAAATGATTTCGGAATTATAAGAAAATGCCAAGAGCTATCAGAGGTTGCCATGGCAACACTACTAAATTGATGAGGGATGAGCCATCAGACGTTGCCAAGATAACGCACTTGCACGAGATCAGATTCAGTATTTCCATCTGACTAAGTGTGAAGCGGCTTCGATGACGTAACTGGTAGCATGCTGAATGTCTATGCCCAAGGTCGCGAGTTCAAAGCCGGCCGAAGTCGTCGGATTTTCTAAGAGCGCTAAAAATCCCTCAGTATGCTTTCCTTTGGAGGGGAAGTTCCAACGTTCATTGCGAGTTGCTGGTTGCGGAGGCATCTAGTAGCCAAGTTCACAGCTAGGTGTCGTTGACGGTAGTACCTGGTAGCAACATTAGGAACTACTGCTTGAAATTGACCGTCTGCAGTCCTTACCTGAATTACAGACTAATACAGCCATCCCTAAGTACACGAGGTTACATGACCGCGTTGTCGCAGCCCCTAAACTGAGGAACAAACCAAAATCTCTGCGGGAGATATCATTTTGCGTGAAGAAGTAACAGATCGTTACATAGTTACTTATCAGTGTCGAAACCTTGCATAAGGACAGTGTGACCACAAGTATAAAAATGGACCCCGAATGACAAGAAGGTTACCGTTCCCATAAGACAATAAAATGTTTAAAATAAGCTTAAAATGAAGAAAAACAAAGTTAATTAATCTCCAGTTATAAAGTACCTTCTCGCAATAAATGAGTTCTGATCCTTCTACGAAAACCTGCATATTCTGCCTATTTTCGCCTATCCCCAAGTTTGTCCGGCGAAATCTACCTCCGCCTTCCGGTGTGCCGAGAGGACTTAGTTTTTATAAGCACTGGTACCTAATACAAAGGGATGCTTGCTTTTGTTACAGTACAGCCACATAGCCTAATTTACAAATCTGTCTTTGCTCAAAAGCAATTTATGTACGAGGGACGTACTATATATATTATTTTACACTTTATATTTTGTACGTCGGGGAATGGTTCACATTTGAGTCGTCCAGTTGCAGAACTCGTTTAATCCACTTGTGAATAAGGATCATGTCGTAAAATTATTTATTTAATTATTTTATTTTATTTTACGTTATTTTATTTTGTTTTATTTTTCTTTGTTTAATTTTATTTTATTTTGATTTTTATTTTGTTTTATTTTAAATTGTTTTGTTTAATTATTTATATTGTATTTTGTTTTGTTGTGTTTTATTTTATTTTTGTTTTTATTTTGTGTTGTTTATTTTTGTTTTATTTAGCTTTTATTTTGAATTTGTTTGGTTTATTTTTTTTTCCAAGAAACAAACACAACCCCTCCCCCTAAAAACACGAAGCAAAAAGCAAAATTCAAAAACAAAAGCAGAAAACAAAAAACAAGAACCACAAAGCAAATAGCAAAATTCAAAGAAGCAAAACCAAAAACAAGAAATAAAAGTAAAATTCAAAAGCACAAAGCAAACACAAAACCAAAAACACAATGCAAAATGGAGAAAACAACAAACACAAAAGATACGCGAGGCAAAGTCAAGAGAAACCTTTCTCATGAAAATGATTCTTATTCACAAGTGGATTAAACGAGTTTTGTAACTGGACGACCCATTTCACCTTTGAAGGTGGTGACGTGTAACTAGTGTCTTGTTCCACCGTTTGGTAGCAGCACACGCACAGGTACCATGAGCCGCAAAAGTAATAACAATCGATGCAATGGAAGCATAGGGACAGTCCACCGCAAAAGAAATGTCGAACAGTGTGATCAGCTGGCAAGCGAATGGTGACAGTATTCTGGGACACAAAGGGCATCATCCTTATTGACTGGCTGGAATTGGGGAGTACGATTAACAGTGCAGCATATTTGGCAACCCTTAAGGACTTACAATGCCATTCAAACTAAGCGGCCAGGAAAATGGGCTAAAGATGTGCTTTAACCCATGACAATGTCCACCCCCAAACTAGCCGAGAGACCACCGCTGCCATTGATCAATTGGAATTAACGGTGCTGCCACAGCCACCATACTCTCCCGACTTGATACCAAGTGATTATCACCTGCGTGGTCGCCGTTTTGCAGAACTGGACACAGCTGTCTAGGCTATGGTACGCAGCACTCCGAATGAATGGTTTCAGGAAGGTCTGAAGAGACTGACACATTGATGGCAAAAAAGCATAAAGTTACAAGGAGATTATGTTGAGAAGGTGGACATAACAACTGATGTGTAATGTAGGCTACTTCATTTGGGTAGAAAAAAATAAAGTGTAAAACAATACATAACTGTAAACTTGTCCTGTGTCCCTATATTTTTCTTTTCACTGAAAACGACAATATTCTATATACTTTTACTCCTAAGAATAAAACATATACAAATATTGCATTGAAAATCACCAAATATAGACAAATATTTCCGTTACTTATTAGTGCATTATGTAACGAGCCTATAATGGCAATCATGAAAACACGAGTATGTTCATAAAACGAGCGTAGCAAGTTTTATAATTTCCATACGAGTGTCTTAATTACCATTATAGACGAGTTGCATACGACTGTTTATGTTCGACGATAATTATAGCTTTATTATATGTTTTAACATAAATATTCATAAATATCTGTGGGATTCAGTATTTTGAGTTAGTGAACAGTGCGCGCTGGGTGGTTTGCTGACTGAACAGAGCGCATGCGTGGGTCAAGGAATTTCCAAAGCAGGGACCGTTTACTTTGCTTGGCAATGCTATTGTTTACAGTACAACCTGCAATATGTCTAGTGCCGATCAGAAATAGCATTCACTAAAATTGTCACCGAAGTCGTTTGAAAGCAATGCGCTGTATAGAAATTGGAGTAGGGGATATTAAGGCACAGTGCTATTTCTTGTCTCACATTGGCCAGTTTATTTACGCGAACATATGGGACTGTGCGCTTTCCATGTCGGTAATTTATGTAGAAGGATGCTGTGTTGCTAACTTCTGGACGTAGATTCATAAATTTCTTGCATATGTCATACTATTTTCTTGTTACCGTAAAGGTTCGTGCTGATTTTGTCTTTGTGTTTGAGATTGTTAACTACAATGGTTGATCCGATATCGAATTTGAACTTTTAAATCATGTAATTCATGTCCGACATGTTGGATTTTGAGCGCATGCGCAAAGCTATCCTTACCTAATTGGTCAATGAATGAGCTCTGATTGGCTGGAGAAACTGTTTCATAATGAAGAATAATACTATAATGACCCTCATTATGTTACAGTTTTCTGACATATAATATTTACATTTCGACATCGTGGAAGATAAAAATATGTACTTCCTTAGAGGTCGGCGCCACAGACCATGTAGGCTACGTCCTTGGCCTCCTTGAACACCTGCCTCTATTCACCTCTGCCCTCAGCTTTCTTCTTCCTGCTTTTAACACCCAGCTTTCTCAGATCATCTTCAATATCGTCGAACCATCTTTTCCTGCGGGTTTCTCTTCTTCTTCTTCTTCTTCTTCTCCCATCAGGTTTTCCTATAATTATCTTTTAACTGTGCTGGTTTCTGGCATTCTCTGTACATTCCCAGCCCACCTGCTTAATTTCTACTTCAATATCTGGCTGGCCAAACAGTTCTTGTAACTCTACATTTGTCCTTATTCTCCATCCATCCTGATCTCTTACTGCTCCAAAATCTTTCTCAGGATCGTCATTTCCCACCGTAACAGCCAATGTTCTTCTCTGATGGTCATCACACAGAATTCTGAGCCATACATAACTATAGACCTTATTACTGTTTTGTATATTTTTATCTTCGATTTCCTGCTGGCATTCCTGGATTTGAACATATTATGCAAGGCCCAGCAAGCGAGAACGTTACCGCTGAGCCACGCAGTCAGCCAGCTGCTGTTTTATGTCACATGACAACTGGAATTCACTCTTATTCTTTTGAACCCTTATGTGAGCATTGTTTACTAAAGAAAGGCGTGAAATATAAGACTGTTTTGAAAAGTCGCAGGTTCCTTGCCAGTCATATACATACATATATGGCTCTAGTCTTTCTAGCTTTTTCACAAACTCTTTATCACTATAATTAACCATAAGACCTTTTAATACAACGAAAGCATAAGTTTTACAATGAATCCCAACCTCTAAATTTCCCAAACAACAACATCAGTTCCATATCCTTGACTTCTCCACTACGTGCTGTCCTTTTTGAAGAATTTGTTCATTGATTCAAATTGTAACAGATCTGATTTTAACATATTTAGAGTATTTATATAGTTAACGTGTTTGAAGCCTCCGTGGCTTAGGCGGCAGCACGCCGGCCTCTCAGCGCTGGGTCCGTGGTTCAAATCCCGGTCACTCCATGTGAGATCTGTGCTGGACAAAACGGAGGCAGACAGGTTTTTCTCCGGGTACTCCGGTTTTCCCTGTCAAAAATTTAATTCCGGCAACACTCTCCACTATCATTTCATTTCATCTGTCATTCATTTCATCATTGCCCCAGTGGAGTGCGTCAGGCCTCGGCAGCCGGCACAGTTCATATCCTCGCCGCTAGATGGGGGCTTCATTCATTCCATTCCTGACCCGGTCGGAGACTGGAAGCAGGCTGTGGATTTTCATATAGTTAACGTGTTTGAAAATATTTTTGAGCTCGTACTTTCTTTCTTTATCGTTTAGGCCTACTTAGGGCACCGCAGCTCGTATCAACTCTTCGGTAAAGTTATTGCTTTCTTCTTCTTTCAATAGTCCCTCATTTTCTGCCTACGAGTCAGTCTTCTTCCTTCTGTCCACTTAGCTCCTGTAGTCTTCGTACTTGTAAGGGACGTTGGGAACACGCCCTGTCGGAAGACCTGACGGAACATCAAACGACCACGAGTTTGTTCCAGTGGAATATCTAGTTGTTCCATATCTGACTTAACTGACGCAATCCATTTGTTCTTAGAAGCCATGCCTCTTCCTATTATTTTATAAACAGAGGTTCTCCACACATGCATCATTCCAGTTTTGACTTACGCCTGTCAGACTTGGTACTTAACGACCAAGCTAAAGAGAGCATTATACGTGTGCCTGAGGAGAATGGAGAGGAAAGTCCTAGGCATATCACTGAGTGATCGAGTTTCTAACAAGAGACTGCAAGAAATCACGTCTTCGGTGACCGTCGCGCAGAAGGCCGCCAGAATTAAGTGAAAATGGGCAGGGCATGTCGTGCAACTTCACCAAAGCAGATGGGCGCAGAGGGCAACCATGTGGGACCCATACACAGGCAAAAGAAGCCGCGGCAGACCGAGAAGAAAATGGGCAGACGACTTCCGACAGCTACTAGGACCACACTGGTCTAGGACAGCAAGACAAAGAACGGATTGGAAGGAGTTATGAAGACGGTGGTTCAAGTAAATATTACGACTGTCATAGTGGCAAAACTAATCATCTCACGAGACTAGGTCGCCACGTGAGATATAATGAACGAGCTCCCCCCTTTCGAGGGAGGCCTTTGCCCTTCTAGGGACACTACAGGATTTAATAATTAATTCACTATTTTATAAAATTATAGCCTATGTATTCTTGCAACTTCATTCATATCGTATCTGCTGATGAAGGTTATATATAATACAGTGAGATTCTTAGCTGGTGCGGGGCCGGTGGCCGACTGCCGAGCGCGCGCGCCTTCCGCCAGCCAACCGAGCTCGGGCCACAGGGTAGCGCGACGCGGAGGCGAGATAACCAGGGTCATTTAAGTCATTAAGTCACTAAAATTTAAACAACGAGAGTGTGTAGTGTCAACACACAGATAAGAAGGTAACATAAACAACAGCTGCAAGATTTAATTAAAGAAGAACAGATATGTTTTTATTTCTTGGGAATCTGGATGACCTCACGTCACCAGTTAAAGATTAGAACTTACCTTTTCACATAAGATGCTGAAAATGTTCTCCTTCAGCTGACAGACAGTAACTTTGAAAGTTACATCGTTGCATTAAGCAGCTATTCCTGCACCCCCCTGCGTATTTACTGTAATTAATCAAAGCATAGACCTAAGCCCGTTTGATGTTTAATTGTGGGTTAATTTAAATTACAAAATGTACAGATCAATTACCCGTACTCTAGTGAAGCTGGAGAACAATATAAGGCAGCAGATATCCCTCACAACAGAAGGCAATCACAACGTGTAAAAGCTAATTTGTTTACACGGTACAACGCCTGACTGTCAGCCGAAGGAGAACACTCTTAACATCTCCTGTGGATAGGTAAGTTCTATAATCATGATTTTCTGGAGAATTTACCATTAATTAATGTACTTCGTTATGGTTTCCACCTGCGCGCAATCCGCGGTACAAGCCCGGTTGGCTGGCGGAAGGCGCGCGCACCCGCTCCAGATACAGAATCACCCTTTATAACCGAAACCGGTACAGTGTACCCAAATATTGTATTTTATTCACTTAAGGTATCTTTACTATCACAATTAAACTCTGCCAATACGGATTTGAGCAGATATGATCCTTTTCATGTCTTTATGTATATACATATAAATCCTAGCCATGGTCATCCTTCTACCTGTAGTTTGCATTTATCTTGCCATGAGCGACGAAGAAAGTGGAGAGTTCGACAAATTGCAGGACCATCACGAGAGTGCGCGGGAACCTCACTTGAGGAGCCTTGAGATAGTCGAGGTGAAAAGTGTGTGACGTCAGGTCAAGTCAAGTTAGGAAGACAAATGAAGTGCCAGGAGCTGAAGACGTATGGGACTAGATGTAATCCTTGCATTGTGGCTACGTCATCATGTGTTAGGTTGGGCTCCGTTGTCGTCATGATGGATACAGGTCTTTAGGGAAATGAAGTAGATAGGCTACCTCTCTTACTCGATGAAGATAGAACTCAACTCAACTCATTCCATTTCCTCTCCCGTGTATACTTCTCTGTCTTCATTAAGGGCACGTACTTACTGTGCTACTGTGTTGGTACAACGCAAGATAACACAAGCCATGGGTGGCATTGTACTGCTTGACAGTGCTAGTTACGAAGGCGAATCAAGAAGTAAGTTACACTCCCTAGTTATGGTCCTTTATTGCATACAGGCAACAAGACTATGGATGGTTGGTTCTTCAGTTTAGGGGCTGCGACAATGCGGTCATGTGGCCCAGTGTACTTTGGGTGTGTGTAGAATCGGTCTAATAACCGGTGTTATTTGTGATGACTGTATTAGTGTGTGTTATCTGTTTTTAATTCAAGTAAGGACTGCAGAAATTCAATTTTCAAGTAGTTCCTACTTTTGCCACCAAACGCCACCGTCAACGACCAACTAGTTCTGAACTTGGTTACTAGATGCCACCGCAGTCGGCTCCTGGCGACGAACATTGGAACCCAAGAGCGTTAGTCAAATATAACCTATAATTTAGCTTCACACAAGTGTAATTAGTGGAAGGTTCTTTTATATGCTATAAATCTACTACTTGGGACAACTGGCTTTACTTCCCCTCCGAAGGAAGGCATACTGAGGGATTTTTAACACTCTTAAAAAATCCGAAGACTTCGGCCGGGTTTGAACCCGCAATCTTGGGCATAGAAGCTCAGCATGCTACCAACTACGCCACTGAAACCGCCAGCAAGACTATTACAACATGAAATGTAAGTTCACCTTTCCACATGCTCCCCAAGAGACTGTAAACAATTCTCGGAACGGCCAACCAACTTATCGATTCCGGATGCGTAGAAATCACCTCCAGCGCTATATAACCACCTGGATGCAGCTGCTTTCACCTCCTCATCATTTCGGAATCGTCGTCCACAGGGTTCCTTTTTCATCTTACCGAACACATCATAATCGCATGGCGCTAATAGTACAGGACAGCTGCACAGAAAAAAACCTTTTGTTCCAAAAATTCTGTGGTATGGTTGGCTTTTTGTAAATCGTTAGACAAGCACAAAAAAGCTTAACTCTGAATTTTAGAATAATTTGCACAATCATTTTGTCGGAAAACTCAAAAAAACATTGAAAAGCGTTTTTCTCTGAATCGACGTATTTTAAAGAAAGTTTTTTCAAACAAAAAATGCAGAGAACATTGTCACCTACAATTTGTATCATTGAGGTCATGTCATACGTTTTGAAATGCAAAAGCTCGGTGGCGCCAAAATTTCCAAAAAAGTGATTTTTCACTTTTTGTCCTAGAAAAAATGTTTTGTTCATAAAAGAGCGAATCAGAAATTTGTTCCTCTCAAAATTGTCTACAACATTTATTGAAACATTTTTTTCCTCCGCCTTACCGTTCCAAAGTTATAGTCTGCCGAATTGTGAAAATTGTACTATTCAGATGGCACTGTTCTCAATATCTACGAATCTATCACATCAATCAAACTGAAATTTGGTACCGGTATGTTGATAGAGGCAATTGACATGAGTAGGATATATGAAAATAGGCGTATAATTCTTCACGGAACTACTTGTTTTCCAATAAGTTTTGTAATTTTAGTTTTATGTAATGACGATACCCCAGAATTGTTTTTGTAAAAATGTATACTAAGATGTTGTGCTACAAGAAATATCAACAATTGGCGAGCCAAACTGATATTTTGAACTACGGTACATGTCTGCTTTGGAATTTGATCTTCATTTTCTGAATTCACAATTTCTCAAATCATTGTTTATTTTTATTTTAACTGCAGAAATATTCAGATGGAAAGAGATATACGTGCTAAGGTATATCTTTGACGTATAACAGATAAAAAGCTAATTCAAAATGGAAACTCTAACCTCCACAGTGTCGGAAGTCAAATTTATGGGAGAGATATCAGAACCATTAACAATCAGAACAGGCGTCAGATAGGGAGTCGAACTACCCCCACTCCTCTTCAACTGTGGAAAAAGTCATTCGAGAATGGAGGAAATTGTTAAACTAAGAAGAAACAAAAGAAGTTCGGTTCGGACTTGGTCCTAAGCACAAAGGAGTATACGTTGACTGGCTGGCCTTTGCGGATGACCTGGCCATTTTTGCTAACGACATAGATTCAGCAGTCAACAAGATCAATAGGCTGTCATAAATTGCTGAAAAGGTAGGACTACAGATTGCTATTCAGAAGATAAAATATATGTCAAACATCTACGATGGACATGAATGTAACTTGGAAAAATCGGTCGAGTCACAAATTTCAGATATCTCGGTGAAGTCATCCACCAGATTGGATTAGAAGAGGAAGCAATTAATGTCAGGATGAGGAAGTTATACCAGGCATACTGTACCCGTTCGTCCTGGGGATGCGATGACCCATCTGCCATTACATCGCATTCCTGGAGTTCCAGGACAGAGCGGAGTTACCTCTAGTCAAATAAGGAATGTGTCGGAAATTCAGCTGAGATATCGAAAAAGCAGTGGGTAACACGAGACAAAGTATCTCTAGGGTCGTTACGGGCTTAAGTTTAATAAAAAAAAATGCAAATATAAATGGGCGCCATCAACTGAATTCCTAGCAAACCACATCCTTTCCGGTTAAGCCTTAATCAAGACAAGGAAAGAAAAAGGAAAATCACACCATCATCAGATCACAACTAAGATAAAAACAAATTTATTTCACTTTGATAGTCAGTCAGACATTTTAAATATTCATCCTACCTGAGAGCATGGTCGAATGCCAACGTTAAATTGTCATTGTCCAAAAATCGAACCATCTCTTTTCTAATCAAAAGTATTCAATCCACATACAACAGGAAAAATCTCTCAAGTTCTCTTGGGTTCTCAGGATCACTGTAGCACTATGTCTTTCGTCACTGACATTTGTGATACCTGAGACCTAATTTCTCTTTAATTTAACATCATAAATGTGGATTTGAAAAAATTATTAATCTGTCTAAACATACACATTATAATCACATATTTTAAATATCACGCAATTTATGGCTTGCATGGCATAATTCAAATGTTAAATACGTTAGTAAAATGCTCCTAAACATCGAATAATTAATTTACACTATTTACATTGTCATTAATAATTGCTTGTTCGTGAATTACAGAAAATCCACTGCTCATTGGTTGTCATCATCATCATCATCAAAGTTAAATATTTCACTCATTAATTCTTATCTCAAAATTCAACATATTCTTGTCAGAATCATTAACTTATCACCATTAAATCATTTAAATGAACATTATTATCATTACTTCATTATACTTTCTAATTATTCACACACTCTTATTTTATCATCTACTTCAGATTAAATCATCTTAAATCATCAATACAAATCGTTTAATTCCTCAACTCAAATTGCAATTCCTCAAATTATCTCTCAATTAAATTTATTTTAATCCATATAAATTCATTAATCATCAGCTTCTTTAATTAATTATCACCTTCTAATTCAGTTATTCATCATCTATCCAATCATCTATTAATTTATTTAAATCAGTTTATTTATCCAATCTTTAATTCATCCATTTATTTAATTCATTGATGTATTCCAAAATTTAATTTATCAATTTATTTAAATTTTATTCTTCTGGTTATTTAGATTTTTATTATTTCATCTAGTCATTCTGATTTTTATTTCATTAGGTCAGATCATTAATATGCTTAAATTTCAGATTATTATTTCATTAATTATTATTATCAGAAAATCTTGTATTATCAACTTCATTTATTTGTTTAATTTCCTAACAAATTGTTTAATATGGTTTATAGAACGTTGTCTTACAGTTTTATCACTTCCAAGTTATATCTCGTAGTTAATTATCATGCCAAAAATATTATTGCCTTCACGACATCACGTTGGATCTGACTATCCACAACTACATTATATATCCTCACTTCTTCAAATATCACATTTGAATACCACAATTATTCCACAAAACTCCATAAATATTCAGCACATACAGCATGAATCTCAACAATTACGCTAGACTGGGTTCGACAACCTCATGTCTGCCTCAAAATACATTAGCAACATTGCAACTATCACTTGGCAACTTCCACAAAATGCCTATCACAAACTTCACTTAACCATGTTGCATGATCTACAAAAAATATATAACTGGCTTCAAATTATCAACGCACACAATCTCCAATAATTGTAATTACTCTGATCACATCTAGACAACTTCTTAAACAATTAGAAAAAATATTACCTTAGTAATTCAAGATCTGCTTTCAAATAGCATAAATTCTCTTACAATTCTCATAATTCACATCACAGAAAACCACCAATGTGCTATAATCTCTCATATCAAAATCTGCAATACTGATCTGCCTTAAAATAAATCTGACCATTAATGATTCATCTTACAAGATTCAATTACTTAAAATCCTTCTCAAAAGTAACAAACACAATTATAAAAATCATCAAAAGCATCAGCTGTACCAGCTGTTAAGCTGAAAGTACTCTCAAAAGAGTATAGCAACAAAATATTGGATTGGCAAACAAGAATTACAAATGTAACCCTGCTAACATTTATCTTTACTTTATTTAACAAAAATTCGACTGATATGTGACTAGTAGTTCCTTGTTTGATTCTCTTACAATCTCATGTACACTCGGATGATAAAATGAGTCCCTCAATGGCAAGTAAGATGAGTAACCACCGTACAATCGTATAAATACGAAAGACCTCGCCCCATCGACTAACATGATAGTGCCCTGAACGATGGGTAAGATGAGTAACCACCATACAATCGTATAAATACGAAAGACCCCATCTCGAAGACTAAATGAGTGAATGTACCAGATAGGAATCAACAAGTCTCTAGTTGTCATATAAAAGCGATATTCATTCACTAAAGTGAATAACATCTTAATATCTCCAAACAATCCAATGGAAAAAATCCCTACTGATGAATATTACACACTCGCTAGTATGCAATGAACTGATGAAGTAATTTTAGATAATCAATTGCAGATCACGAGTTCGAAATACTCGTCACACAAAAAAACCTATTCATGAAAACTATCCTTGCTGGAAAAATGTCTAAAAGACCAAACATCTGCTTAATAAAGCCAACCAATGGTGAGAATCTCGTATAATGATGCCTTCCATATCATATGGTCACGCCATATTCTAGCAAACTTTCGAAGCATATAAAGTCAAAGCCATGTCTAAATCATCGTATCACTCCTATTAGAAAAATATACATGTGTGCCCAGTATTCATGAAAATAATCGTATCGGGAAGTTATAACTCTTACAGTACCTTCTCATAATCAGCTGTTATTAAATTTCAAAGATCGTCGATTTTCCTTATGTAATGAATTTCTCGAAAGATCGGCGTGAATATCATTCCACCCACGCAATGACGATTGCCTTCAAAATCCCAAGTGAATCAGCTGGTGGACGTCCTCCTCGTCAGGAATCGAATCCATCGATCTGTGGTGCCATCGCGTCTCTGTCTGCGTTTACTCCGACATGATGAACTTCTGGTTATCCATAGCGGACACTGTCCAAATCTTCACGAAAAAGTTCATAGAAACAGCGGACCCCCTATTCCTCTTCTACGTTACGCCACTGTTCCATACAATGTTCGGTTTGAGTGTTGAAAGTTCAATCTCCAATAACTGCTAAGTCTCACTTTCAGAAAATAAAATTTTATATGAGAGTGTCTAAGTTTATGAAACACCCTGTAGCTGTGTTCATACTCGGTAATTTATAACACTTCAGAAGAAAGAATTGCATTAATGCACGTTCCAAAGTTCATAAGTGCATTTGCTTGAAACATTTCATTTGCTTAAAATCGTTAATATTATTTGGAATGCGTTATGAAATGCATAGTCGTAATGTCATTGAAAAACTATGTTCATTTGAAGTTCAAAGTTGCAGTATCTCGTATCTATCTGCTTGTATAATTCAAATGCTGAATAAACGTTCCAACTCAATGTTGTAATGAAGTTCAGCTTCTGTCATAATGCTTGCGTATAAAATTGGTAATAACCCGCTCGCCCCTACTGCAATGCTCTAGAACAATCTCCACATAAAGCTGGCCTCGCCATGTCGCTCTACTATGCTGTTTTGCGTTAAAATGCAGCTTGGAATAAGTTCTCCAACCACTATCGCAATGCTGTTCTAAAACCCCGGCCTTCTATGCTTGCTTGGGCCGTACAGCTGGTCCTGTAACCGGTCTTCACGCTGCCTACTGCGGCTGTCCGCCCGGCTCACTGACCTACTTTTCGTTCGCTGCTTAGTGAAGTTGAAACTGTCGCTTTCACTTTCCGTGACAAAAGCTGCTCGCTGCGCGACTTTTACCATGCGCTCGGCATGTCCTACTCAGCTCGCTGTCTGACCTCGACTGCCGTGCTAACTGTACTTGACTCCTCTGCTTACAGAGCTCGACTGCGTGGCTCACTGAGCTCAACTGACTGTCTCTAGACTGCCTTGACCTGAACCTCCCTGGCGCAGTCACGTGACGTTCTCCCCACCTCTGTGCTCTTGCGTCACAAATGTAATCTCGAACCCCGATCATCTCGGCTATTAAGTTATAAAATAACTTAAGGGTTATCTGACTTCCTACAAATTATTACCATATATAATGCTTGTTATATCTTCTCTTCTGAGATGTTTAAATACCATGTTCCATATAGATCTTAATAAAGCTTCATAATTCCATCCATAATTCCATCTGCCTGACTGCCGTCAGTGCCTTCTTAATCCTAGACCTTCTACGTCATCCTGACATTCCTCTTGACTCGATCTGAGCGCTATCTTTTCTTAACTCTTCCCAAAATCTCAACTACGGCTTAATGTCTGCTGGCGTAGCCGATAGCCTCAACTAGGTATCGGGTACATCTCTCCCGTACATCTCCTTTTTTTAAAAATCAGGATTGAGAAAAAAAATACACTCTCAGGCATTCCATACATAACACAAGTACACGATAGCTCTACAATTCTCTTATTCAGCATGATGGTACTTTCTAATGCTAGCTGCATTAAAAGTTCCCACAACTTCATCAGTATCCATTCTGACAATCTTGTAGCTATTATTTCGGTACGTTTCTTCAATACGGAATGGACCAGCGTACAATGGCGCAAATTTATGGTAGATCTTCAGTTGAAGATTCGAAGTGACTGGCTTCCTAATCAGCACCTCATCATTTTCTTGAAATGGCTCGTGGAACCTCCTTCCTGCTTGTCTCCTGGCTCTCTTCTCCGCCTGTCTTCTGAGTCTCTCTCCTGCCATCTCGACTCTTCTTTCTTGTGTGGGTTGAGGATCTACTGGTGCCCTCACGACTCGGTCCCATGGTCTATCAGGTTTCAATCCATGATGAAGCATGGACGGAATCTGTCCTGTGCTTTCATGTACTGTGGAATTCAAGCATTGACTAATGATGGGTATCACTTCCATCCATCTATGGTGTTGCCTTGACACATATAAGCGACACATTTTACTGATTTCCGGCATAATTCTTTCGGCTGGATTTCCCTCTGGATACCGCACAGAATTAAACACATGCCTTATTCCTAAACGTTCCATAGCAGTAGAAAATTCCATACTGGTAAATTGTGATCCATGGTCACTCAACAAAACTTCAGGTTTCCCCATGCTCGGAATAACTGTTTTCTCTAATCGGTTGATCACGTACTTGGATGTAGCTTTCTGGATAGGGCATAGAGATACGTATTTAGAAAATACGTCTACTGTTACCAAAACAAACTGATTTCCTTTCGTCGAACGAGGAATCGGACCGAAAATGTCCGTAGCGAAAAGTTCTCTTGGCTTGCTGGGTAATATTGATCTAGGAACTTCTTTCATTAGCTTAGATGAGTATTTACTTCGCTGACAACTGTCACAGGTCTTTATGACGTCGCGAATCGTCTGTCCTTTTTGTCTCCAAACGAAGGTTTCTTGAGCGAGAGCCAAAGTCTTGTCTACACCTACATGAGCTGCAGTTCGGTGTATCATCCAAATAACTGGTTTGACAAGCTTGGGTGGGATCACTACTCTAAGTTTAGTATGATCCTGGTCGATATATTGGCATATAACACCTCCCATAATATGATATTTTCTAGCCTCTATCTCAGTTCTTCGAAAATCTGGATCAGCGTTGTCCATCCTGCGTGTCAAAAAACGGTAAATTCTTCGCAAAGGTGCATATCTCTTCTGAGTTTGCGCTAACATCCTCAACTTTTCTAGAGTACCATTATCCTCTTGAATCAAATTTATATGGTTGACAATTACTTCCTCACAAGGGTTTCTGCTCAACACATCTGCTAACAGATTTAATTTCCCAGGTCTATGTACAACAGTTGGGTTAAATTGTTGTAAGAACAGAGCCCATCTGGTGATGCGGTCACTCGCTAAGTCTGTCTTCATAATAAATTGGAGGGCTTTATGATCTGTGATCACTGTTATGTCATGTCCAAACAACACCTTTTTCCACGTCTTAAGAGCATGAACCACTGCTAATGCCTCTAACTCAGTAGCATAGTATTTCTTCTCACAATTCCTGAGCTTGCGACTGGTGAAAGCTAAATACCTATGTTTGTTGGTATCGTCCAGCTGATATAGGATCCCACTGATACCTATTTTGGATGCGTCTGTCTCCACAAAAAATCTTCTCGCAAAATCCGGGTACTCAAGCTTGATGTTCTGGATCAACATGTTCTTAGCCGCTAAAAACGCTTGATTGCATCTATCGTCCCATTTCCATCGATTTCCCATTTTTAGTAAATCCTGCAGAGGTGCCATCGTTTCAGTATATTCAGGACAATGTGTTGAAAAGAACTGACACATGCCTAAAAACTGCCGTACCTCTTTAATCTTTCGTGGGGTTGGAAACTCTGAAATAGCCATGATCTTCTTTGGATTGGGCCTATAACCATCTCCATCGATTCTATGTCCAAGAAATTCAATTTCTTCATGAAAGAACTGACATTTATTGAAATTCACCTTGAAGTTCGTCCTCCTAAGATCTTCAAAGAGCATTCGAAGGTGCCTGATATGTTCTTCCGCTGTCTCAGACGCTATAATCAGGTCATCAATATAGCTCACCACATGCTCCTTAACTGCATCTGACAAATTTTCATCTAGTGCTCGGATCATCACCGGACCACTATTTTTCACTCCAAAAGGTAACCTATTGAATACATATGTTTTATGGTCAAACAAGAACCCTGTGTATTGTTTGCAGTCTTCTGCTAGCTCCACATGATAATAAGAACTAGTCAGATCGATTGTCGAAAAGAAACTCTTTCCTCTGAATCTGCGCAACAATTCACGAATAACAGGTGGCCTGTCGTGTTCAGGAAGAACTCTTTCATTAAGGGCTCTAGCATCTAGGCATATCCTCAGCTTACCATTAGGTTTCTTGACAACAGCTAAAGGATTCAAATAAGCAGTTGGCATCTTCTTGATTATTCCATCTTTCTCCATATCGCTTATCATTGTACTAACTTCTTCCTTCCATTTATCCGGATTGGGATATAAATTCTTATGGTATGGTTTGTCATCTATCAACTTGATGCTGTAGGTAAAATTTTCTATGAGACCTGGTTTGTCATTGAATATGTCCTCATATTCTGAAATTACTTGATCAAACTGCTCCTTAATTTCTGGATTTATTTTATTTTTCATGCTAGTTCTATCTTCTATAGACCTTTCAATGCTGCATACTATCTCATCCAAAATATTCTCTCTAAAGAATGCCATCTCAGATTCCTGATTTTCCATGATCCCTTCTGGAAAGTACATGCGCCTACTCTGCATATCTATGATCAGGCCACTTTCACTTAAGAAATCCACTCCTAGGATCATGTCAAATATAGTTGACCCACTACTAGGAACATCTGTTCAAAACTTTGGTTCCAATCCCAACATCTAAAAGTACCTGACTTTTACACTTCATACTTCTGTCTGGGATCTCCCCTTGAATCTTGCTAACAACAGTTGGCAACATTGTAATTTCTTCTGATAATTTCAACTCATCCAGGCAACCTATGGATATCAAGCTCACCATAGCCCCCGTGTCTACAAGTGTCTTTATTTCTTATCCCATGACTTCCACACTGATAACTGGCAATTCATGTCTATTTCCTCGATGTACTATGTCTTCCTCCTCGATTAAATCTTCGTCCTTGACCTGATACGTTTCAACAATGATGATCGATTCCCAATGAGTAGCATCCTGCTCTAAAGTTAATTTGACGTTTTTTTTTTCCTTCGCCACTCGTGCTTGCTCGATTGACATCTCTGACTGTCTCCTCGGGTTGTGCACTAGGCTGTCTACATTCTTGCCTCGATCTCTCATATTCACGATTATCTCGTCTTTCATTTGGCTCATTTCTTCGGCCATCCTGCCTGTCGTTCCGATTATACTGTTGACCTTGGCTCCAGTTGTTTCTACCACGATATCTATTGTTGTATCGATTCCTATCTTGGTATCTGGAATTCTGATTATAATTTCTGTATCGGCTGTCTCTTGCTTCCTGATCGTATGTCCTCTCATATGGTCCTCTATATCGATCATTTCCACGAGCGTTACGGATGTTTCCTCGATTTCCTTCGTTCCTTCTGTTTTCCCAGGAATCTCTTCTGTCCGTCTGAGCTGCGTTATCAACGACTACCGCATTCACCTCTTGCGTGTTTCGATTGTCGTTCCTTGCATTTCTAGGTGTAACTTGAGCGCTTGTATAGTCTAATCGCCGCAAAATGTCGTCATAGTGCTCAAGTGTGTTTGCTCCCGACGCTATGAGTGATCGCTGTACCTCAATCGGTAACTGTCTCGCTATAGCTTGCAAAAGCTCTTCTTCTGGCAATGGAGGAATCAGAAACTGTAATTTAGCCAATTGTGAAGTAAAATAATTGGCATAATGCGTCGGATGTGACGTAGAATAACGCTTCGAGTACATTTCTGCTCTTACGTTCAGCTGATCCTCAGCACTCCAAAATCTCCTTAAGAATGCTATTGCAAATTGCTCCATATTCGCAAAATTGCTTCTGAATGCTCAAAACCAATTTAACGCAGGCCCGTCTAAGGCGCGTTCGACTATCCTTAGTTCTCTCTCCTTGGCTACTCTATGTTCCGCCATGTAGTCTCGAATATCTCGCAGAAATTCGACTGGTGTAACTCCTGTGTTTCCAGGAAACTTCCTCGGCTTGTCATCCAGATTTCTGATAATGGTAACTGGACCTGAGTATCGTTCACTTGTACCCAACGTACTCCTATTCGAACTCGGATATCCTGAGGGGTTGAACTTGCCCTTTCGAATGTCACATTCGGTTGCGTTTGACGGTCTTCTCCCATGCTAACTTCTTGATTACTCATACTGCGGTCTATCGGTGTTTGACTTATCGATATTTCCCCTGATGTAATATTTTGACTTGAGAAACTATTAATCATAGATTCTAGTTTAGTCATCCTATCTTCTGCTAATTTCTCTACGGTCTTGACCTGAGTCTTCAACTCGTCTAACGACGTAACATTCTGCGTTTTGTTACTCTCTTCTAAATCGTTTTTCAACTTGTCTACCTTTTCTTCGCATGTATTCTTTACTGACGCGACTTGTTCCTTTAACAGATCAACATCTGTCCTAAATAGAGTTGAATCTACCTTCATCGCTTCCTTGTTCTCCGTAAATCTCGCTTCTAAGTTCGCCATACCTGCGATTAATTTCTCATCTAATCCTGCACGTTTTTCTTTTGCTTCGGCATCGACCTCACTATACCGTTCTTCCACGATTGCACCGACTCTATTTTTGAATAAAGCTAAGTTTTCATTAACCTTTTGCTCTATATCATCATCCATTTTCCTAATATCTTTCTGCAATTGATTCTCTAATGATTTTAAATTAGAATTAACCTCTCCTAAGACTTCCTCTTTAATGGTCCCAATTACTGACTTTAAACCTTTGATCTCATTACCTAGATTCATCTCTAGACCTTTGATTTTAGTTTCGAAAGATACTTCGGTAGACCACTCTTGAATTTTGCCTACATCTGCCACTAAACCATCAATGTCGAATCTCAACTTCGATACATCCGATTTAATGTCTTTCTGTATAGACATAACGTCTGTTCTTAAAGTAAGAATGTTTTCTTCTTCTCTACTTTCTAATTCAATAATATTCTTTCTTAATATTTGAACATTTTCCTCTCCTTTCATATTTACTGCAATTATATCTAATTGTAAAGTCTTAAGCATTTCATTATTCTTTAAAGTTAATCTATTCTCTAACCTAGTTAACTTGTTTTCTAACTCTGTGTTAGTTTCTTCACTACGAGCTTGTAATTTCTCTTCCAATGTTTTAAAATTATCTTTCAAGTTAGCTTCACTATTTGACTGTAATCTAGTCTCCAATAACATCAACTCATCTTTACTATTTGACTGTAATCTTTCTTCTAATGATTTAAAATTGTCTTCACTATTTGACTGTAATCTGGTCTCTAATGACTTTAAATTATCTTCACTAGTTGACTGTAATCTAGTCTCTAATGACTTTAAATTATCTTCACTAGTTGACTGTAATCTAGTCTCTAATGACTTTAAACTGTCGTTCAGATTGCCTTCGTTACTAGCCTGTAATGCTTGCACATTTTCTTTACATTTAGCTTCTAACCTAGCTTCTGAACTATTTATCTGTTCTTTAACTTCCGTTTCCATTTTAGAAATAGTTTCTGCAATACCAGACATACCACTCTGTAACTCTCCTAACACCTTAGCTAAATCTTCCGGCAACATAATTATATTTTCAATAGACGTTTTATTCAGAGACGTTAGACAACAACACATCACAATGTCTCAATTCCTGCATTCACTTGGGTATAGGAAAAAATGACTTATAACTAACATGATATAATAATAATACGATTAACATGAACACTGGAATGGGCACACAAGTATATGTCTGACTAAGTTTAATAAATTTTGTAACACAATTAAATGAACTGGAGATCAGTCTCTCAGTAATCTAAATCTGATGTGATTCCATAGAATAAACAAAATCGAAGCCCCACGTTGGGCGCTAATTCTCCCTCTCTCTCTGTACCCGTTCGTCCTGGGGATGCGATGACCCATCTGCCATTACATCGCATTCCTGGAGTTCCAGGACAGAGCGGAGTTACCTCTAGTCAAATAAGGAATGTGTCGGAAATTCAGCTGAGATATCGAAAAAGCAGTGGGTAACACGAGACAAAGTATCTCTAGGGTCGTTACGGGCTTAAGTTTAATAACAAAAAATGCAAATATAAATGGGCGCCATCAACTGAATTCCTAGCAAACCACATCCTTTCCGGTTAAGCCTTAATCAAGACAAGGAAAGAAAAAGGAAAATCACACCATCATCAGATCACAACTAAGATAAAAACAAATTTATTTCACTTTGATAGTCAGTCAGACATTTTAAATATTCATCCTACCTGAGAGCATGGTCGAATGCCAACGTTAAATTGTCATTGTCCAAAAATCGAACCATCTCTTTTCTAATCAAAAGTATTCAATCCACATACAACAGGAAAAATCTCTCAAGTTCTCTTGGGTTCTCAGGATCACTGTAGCACTATGTCTTTCGTCACTGACATTTGTGATACCTGAGACCTAATTTCTCTTTAATTTAACATCATAAATGTGGATTTGAAAAAATTATTAATCTGTCTAAACATACACATTATAATCACATATTTTAAATATCACGCAATTTATGGCTTGCATGGCATAATTCAAATGTTAAATACGTTAGTAAAATGCTCCTAAACATCGAATAATTAATTTACACTATTTACATTGTCATTAATAATTGCTTGTTCGTGAATTACAGAAAATCCACTGCTCATTGGTTGTCATCATCATCATCATCAAAGTTAAATATTTCACTCATTAATTCTTATCTCAAAATTCAACATATTCTTGTCAGAATCATTAACTCATCACCATTAAATCATTTAAATGAACATTATTATCATTACTTCATTATACTTTCTAATTATTCACACACTCTTATTTTATCATCTACTTCAGATTAAATCATCTTAAATCATCAATACAAATCGTTTAATTCCTCAACTCAAATTGCAATTCCTCAAATTATCTCTCAATTAAATTTATTTTAATCCATATAAATTCATTAATCATCAGCTTCTTTAATTAATTATCACCTTCTAATTCAGTTATTCATCATCTATCCAATCATCTATTAATTTATTTAAATCAGTTTATTTATCCAATCTTTAATTCATCCATTTATTTAATTCATTGATGTATTCCAAAATTTAATTTATCAATTTATTTAAATTTTATTCTTCTGGTTATTTAGATTTTTATTATTTCATCTAGTCATTCTGATTTTTATTTCATTAGGTCAGATCATTAATATGCTTAAATTTCAGATTATTATTTCATTAATTATTATTATCAGAAAATCTTGTATTATCAACTTCATTTATTTGTTTAATTTCCTAACAAATTGTTTAATATGGTTTATAGAACGTTGTCTTACAGTTTTATCACTTCCAAGTTATATCTCGTAGTTAATTATCATGCCAAAAATATTATTGCCTTCACGACATCACGTTGGATCTGACTATCCACAACTACATTATATATCCTCACTTCTTCAAATATCACATTTGAATACCACAATTATTCCACAAAACTCCATAAATATTCAGCACATACAGCATGAATCTCAACAATTACGCTAGACTGGGTTCGACAACCTCATGTCTGCCTCAAAATACATTAGCAACATTGCAACTATCACTTGGCAACTTCCACAAAATGCCTATCACAAACTTCACTTAACCATGTTGCATGATCTACAAAAAATATATAACTGGCTTCAAATTATCAACGCACACAATCTCCAATAATTGTAATTACTCTGATCACATCTAGACAACTTCTTAAACAATTAGAAAAAATATTACCTTAGTAATTCAAGATCTGCTTTCAAATAGCATAAATTCTCTTACAATTCTCATAATTCACATCACAGAAAACCACCAATGTGCTATAATCTCTCATATCAAAATCTGCAATACTGATCTGCCTTAAAATAAATCTGACCATTAATGATTCATCTTACAAGATTCAATTACTTAAAATCCTTCTCAAAAATAACAAACACAATTATAAAAATCATCAAAAGCATCAGCTGTACCAGCTGTTAAGCTGAAAGTACTCTCAAAAGAGTATAGCAACAAAATATTGGATTGGCAAACAAGAATTACAAATGTAACCCTGCTAACATTTATCTTTACTTTATTTAACAAAAATTCGACTGATATGTGACTAGTAGTTCCTTGTTTGATTCTCTTACAATCTCATGTACACTCGGATGATAAAATGAGTCCCTCAATGGCAAGTAAGATGAGTAACCACCGTACAATCGTATAAATACGAAAGACCTCGCCCCATCGACTAACATGATAGTGCCCTGAACGATGGGTAAGATGAGTAACCACCATACAATCGTATAAATACGAAAGACCCCATCTCGAAGACTAAATGAGTGAATGTACCAGATAGGAATCAACAAGTCTCTAGTTGTCATATAAAAGCGATATTCATTCACTAAAGTGAATAACATCTTAATATCTCCAAACAATCCAATGGAAAAAATCCCTACTGATGAATATTACACACTCGCTAGTATGCAATGAACTGATGAAGTAATTTTAGATAATCAATTGCAGATCACGAGTTCGAAATACTCGTCACACAAAAAAACCTATTCATGAAAACTATCCTTGCTGGAAAAATGTCTAAAAGACCAAACATCTGCTTAATAAAGCCAACCAATGGTGAGAATCTCGTATAATGATGCCTTCCATATCATATGGTCACGCCATATTCTAGCAAACTTTCGAAGCATATAAAGTCAAAGCCATGTCTAAATCATCGTATCACTCCTATTAGAAAAATATACATGTGTGCCCAGTATTCATGAAAATAATCGTATCGGGAAGTTATAACTCTTACAGTACCTTCTCATAATCAGCTGTTATTAAATTTCAAAGATCGTCGATTTTCCTTATGTAATGAATTTCTCGAAAGATCGGCGTGAATATCATTCCACCCACGCAATGACGATTGCCTTCAAAATCCCAAGTGAATCAGCTGGTGGACGTCCTCCTCGTCAGGAATCGAATCCATCGATCTGTGGTGCCATCGCGTCTCTGTCTGCGTTTACTCCGACATGATGAACTTCTGGTTATCCATAGCGGACACTGTCCAAATCTTCACGAAAAAGTTCATAGAAACAGCGGACCCCCTATTCCTCTTCTACGTTACGCCACTGTTCCATACAATGTTCGGTTTGAGTGTTGAAAGTTCAATCTCCAATAACTGCTAAGTCTCACTTTCAGAAAATAAAATTTTATATGAGAGTGTCTAAGTTTATGAAACACCCTGTAGCTGTGTTCATACTCGGTAATTTATAACACTTCAGAAGAAAGAATTGCATTAATGCACGTTCCAAAGTTCATAAGTGCATTTGCTTGAAACATTTCATTTGCTTAAAATCGTTAATGTTATTTGGAATGCGTTATGAAATGCATAGTCGTAATGTCATTGAAAAACTATGTTCATTT
Organism: Meconema thalassinum; assembly: GCA_946902985.2. Taxonomy (NCBI): domain Eukaryota; kingdom Metazoa; phylum Arthropoda; class Insecta; order Orthoptera; family Tettigoniidae; genus Meconema; species Meconema thalassinum. The sequence goes on from OX336399.1 coordinate 91,422,569, forward strand.
GAAGTTCAAAGTTGCAGTATCTCGTATCTATCTGCTTGTATAATTCAAATGCTGAATAAACGTTCCAACTCAATGTTGTAATGAAGTTCAGCTTCTGTCATAATGCTTGCGTATAAAATTGGTAATAACCCGCTCGCCCCTACTGCAATGCTCTAGAACAATCTCCACATAAAGCTGGCCTCGCCATGTCGCTCTACTATGCTGTTTTGCGTTAAAATGCAGCTTGGAATAAGTTCTCCAACCACTATCGCAATGCTGTTCTAAAACCCCGGCCTTCTATGCTTGCTTGGGCCGTACAGCTGGTCCTGTAACCGGTCTTCACGCTGCCTACTGCGGCTGTCCGCCCGGCTCACTGACCTACTTTTCGTTCGCTGCTTAGTGAAGTTGAAACTGTCGCTTTCACTTTCCGTGACAAAAGCTGCTCGCTGCGCGACTTTTACCATGCGCTCGGCATGTCCTACTCAGCTCGCTGTCTGACCTCGACTGCCGTGCTAACTGTACTTGACTCATCTGCTTACAGAGCTCGACTGCGTGGCTCACTGAGCTCAACTGACTGTCTCTAGACTGCCTTGACCTGAACCTCCCTGGCGCAGTCACGTGACGTTCTCCCCACCTCTGTGCTCTTGCGTCACAAATGTAATCTCGAACCCCGATCATCTCGGCTATTAAGTTATAAAATAACTTAAGGGTTATCTGACTTCCTACAAATTATTACCATATATAATGCTTGTTATATCTTCTCTTCTGAGATGTTTAAATACCATGTTCCATATAGATCTTAATAAAGCTTCATAATTCCATCCATAATTCCATCTGCCTGACTGCCGTCAGTGCCTTCTTAATCCTAGACCTTCTACGTCATCCTGACATTCCTCTTGACTCGATCTGAGCGCTATCTTTTCTTAACTCTTCCCAAAATCTCAACTACGGCTTAATGTCTGCTGGCGTAGCCGATAGCCTCAACTAGGTATCGGGTACATCTCTCCCGTACATCTCCTTTTTTTAAAAATCAGGATTGAGAAAAAAAATACACTCTCAGGCATTCCATACATAACACAAGTACACGATAGCTCTACAATTCTCTTATTCAGCATGATGGTACTTTCTAATGCTAGCTGCATTAAAAGTTCCCACAACTTCATCAGTATCCATTCTGACAATCTTGTAGCTATTATTTCGGTACGTTTCTTCAATACGGAATGGACCAGCGTACAATGGCGCAAATTTATGGTAGATCTTCAGTTGAAGATTCGAAGTGACTGGCTTCCTAATCAGCACCTCATCATTTTCTTGAAATGGCTCGTGGAACCTCCTTCCTGCTTGTCTCCTGGCTCTCTTCTCCGCCTGTCTTCTGAGTCTCTCTCCTGCCATCTCGACTCTTCTTTCTTGTGTGGGTTGAGGATCTACTGGTGCCCTCACGACTCGGTCCCATGGTCTATCAGGTTTCAATCCATGATGAAGCATGGACGGAATCTGTCCTGTGCTTTCATGTACTGTGGAATTCAAGCATTGACTAATGATGGGTATCACTTCCATCCATCTATGGTGTTGCCTTGACACATATAAGCGACACATTTTACTGATTTCCGGCATAATTCTTTCGGCTGGATTTCCCTCTGGATACCGCACAGAATTAAACACATGCCTTATTCCTAAACGTTCCATATCAGTAGAAAATTCCATACTGGTAAATTGTGATCCATGGTCACTCAACAAAACTTCAGGTTTCCCCATGCTCGGAATAACTGTTTTCTCTAATCGGTTGATCACGTACTTGGATGTAGCTTTCTGGATAGGGCATAGAGATACGTATTTAGAAAATACGTCTACTGTTACCAAAACAAACTGATTTCCTTTCGTCGAACGAGGAATCGGACCGAAAATGTCCGTAGCGAAAAGTTCTCTTGGCTTGCTGGGTAATATTGATCTAGGAACTTCTTTCATTAGCTTAGATGAGTATTTACTTCGCTGACAACTGTCACAGGTCTTTATGACGTCGCGAATCGTCTGTCCTTTTTGTCTCCAAACGAAGGTTTCTTGAGCGAGAGCCAAAGTCTTGTCTACACCTACATGAGCTGCAGTTCGGTGTATCATCCAAATAACTGGTTTGACAAGCTTGGGTGGGATCACTACTCTAAGTTTAGTATGATCCTGGTCGATATATTGGCATATAACACCTCCCATAATATGATATTTTCTAGCCTCTATCTCAGTTCTTCGAAAATCTGGATCAGCGTTGTCCATCCTGCGTGTCAAAAAACGGTAAATTCTTCGCAAAGGTGCATATCTCTTCTGAGTTTGCGCTAACATCCTCAACTTTTCTAGAGTACCATTATCCTCTTGAATCAAATTTATATGGTTGACAATTACTTCCTCACAAGGGTTTCTGCTCAACACATCTGCTAACAGATTTAATTTCCCAGGTCTATGTACAACAGTTGGGTTAAATTGTTGTAAGAACAGAGCCCATCTGGTGATGCGGTCACTCGCTAAGTCTGTCTTCATAATAAATTGGAGGGCTTTATGATCTGTGATTACTGTTATGTCATGTCCAAACAACACCTTTTTCCACGTCTTAAGAGCATGAACCACTGCTAATGCCTCTAACTCAGTAGCATAGTATTTCTTCTCACAATTCCTGAGCTTGCGACTGGTGAAAGCTAAATACCTATGTTTGTTGGTATCGTCCAGCTGATATAGGATCCCACTGATACCTATTTTGGATGCGTCTGTCTCCACAAAAAATCTTCTCGCAAAATCCGGGTACTCAAGCTTGATGTTCTGGATCAACATGTTCTTAGCCGCTAAAAACGCTTGATTGCATCTATCGTCCCATTTCCATCGATTTCCCTTTTTTAGTAAATCCTGCAGAGGTGCCATCGTTTCAGTATATTCAGGACAATGTGTTGAAAAGAACTGACACATGCCTAAAAACTGCCGTACCTCTTTAATCTTTCGTGGGGTTGGAAACTCTGAAATAGCCATGATCTTCTTTTGATTGGGCCTATAACCATCTCCATCGATTCTATGTCCAAGAAATTCAATTTCTTCATGAAAGAACTGACATTTATTGAAATTCACCTTGAAGTTCGTCCTCCTAAGATCTTCAAAGAGCATTCGAAGGTGGCTGATATGTTCTTCCGCTGTCTCAGACGCTATAATCAGGTCATCAATATAGCTCACCACATGCTCCTTAACTGCATCTGACAAATTTTCATCTAGTGCTCGGATCATCACCGGACCACTATTTTTCACTCCAAAAGGTAACCTATTGAATACATATGTTTTATGGTCAAACAAGAACCCTGTGTATTGTTTGCAGTCTTCTGCTAGCTCCACATGATAATAAGAACTAGTCAGATCGATTGTCGAAAAGAAACTCTTTCCTCTGAATCTGCGCAACAATTCACGAATAACAGGTGGCCTGTCGTGTTCAGGAAGAACTCTTTCATTAAGGGCTCTAGCATCTAGGCATATCCTCAGCTTACCATTAGGTTTCTTGACAACAGCTAAAGGATTCAAATAAGCAGTTGGCATCTTCTTGATTATTCCATCTTTCTCCATATCGCTTATCATTGTACTAACTTCTTCCTTCCATTTATCCGGATTGGGATATAAATTCTTATGGTATGGTTTGTCATCTATCAACTTGATGCTGTAGGTAAAATTTTCTATGAGACCTGGTTTGTCATTGAATATGTCCTCATAATCTGAAATTACTTGATCAAACTGCTCCTTAATTTCTGGATTTATTTTATTTTTCATGCTAGTTCTATCTTCTATAGACCTTTCAATGCTGCATACTATCTCATCCAAAATATTCTCTCTAAAGAATGCCATCTCAGATTCCTGATTTTCCATGATCCCTTCTGGAAAGTACATGCGCCTACTCTGCATATCTATGATCAGGCCACTTTCACTTAAGAAATCCACTCCTAGGATCATGTCAAATATAGTTGACCCACTACTAGGAACATCTGTTCAAAACTTTGGTTCCAATCCCAACATCTAAAAGTACCTGACTTTTACACTTCATACTTCTGTCTGGGATCACCCCTTGAATCTTGCTAACAACAGTTGGCAACATTGTAATTTCTTCTGATAATTTCAACTCATCCAGGCAACCTATGGATATCAAGCTCACCATAGCCCCCGTGTCTACAAGTGTCTTTATTTCTTATCCCATGACTTCCACACTGATAACTGGCAATTCATGTCTATTTCCTCGATGTACTATGTCTTCCTCCTCGATTAAATCTTCGTCCTTGACCTGATACGTTTCAACAATGATGATCGATTCCCAATGAGTAGCATCCTGCTCTAAAGTTAATTTGACGTTTTTTTTTCCTTCGCCACTCGTGCTTGCTCGATTGACATCTCTGACTGTCTCCTCGGGTTGTGCACTAGGCTGTCTACATTCTTGCCTCGATCTCTCATATTCACGATTATCTCGTCTTTCATTTGGCTCATTTCTTCGGCCATCCTGCCTGTCGTTCCGATTATACTGTTGACCTTGGCTCCAGTTGTTTCTACCACGATATCTATTGTTGTATCGATTCCTATCTTGGTATCTGGAATTCTGATTATAATTTCTGTATCGGCTGTCTCTTGCTTCCTGATCGTATGTCCTCTCATATGGTCCTCTATATCGATCATTTCCACGAGCGTTACGGATGTTTCCTCGATTTCCTTCGTTCCTTCTGTTTTCCCAGGAATCTCTTCTGTCCGTCTGAGCTGCGTTATCAACGACTACCGCATTCACCTCTTGCGTGTTTCGATTGTCGTTCCTTGCATTTCTAGGTGTAACTTGAGCGCTTGTATAGTCTAATCGCCGCAAAATGTCGTCATAGTGCTCAAGTGTGTTTGCTCCCGACGCTATGAGTGATCGCTGTACCTCAATCGGTAACTGTCTCGCTATAGCTTGCAAAAGCTCTTCTTCTGGCAATGGAGGAATCAGAAACTGTAATTTAGCCAATTGTGAAGTAAAATAATTGGCATAATGCGTCGGATGTGACGTAGAATAACGCTTCGAGTACATTTCTGCTCTTACGTTCAGCTGATCCTCAGCACTCCAAAATCTCCTTAAGAATGCTATTGCAAATTGCTCCATATTCGCAAAATTGCTTCTGAATGCTCAAAACCAATTTAACGCAGGCCCGTCTAAGGCGCGTTCGACTATCCTTAGTTCTCTCTCCTTGGCTACTCTATGTTCCGCCATGTAGTCTCGAATATCTCGCAGAAATTCGACTGGTGTAACTCCTGTGTTTCCAGGAAACTTCCTCGGCTTGTCATCCAGATTTCTGATAATGGTAACTGGACCTGAGTATCGTTCACTTGTACCCAACGTACTCCTATTCGAACTCGGATATCCTGAGGGGTTGAACTTGCCCTTTCGAATGTCACATTCGGTTGCGTTTGACGGTCTTCTCCCATGCTAACTTCTTGATTACTCATACTGCGGTCTATCGGTGTTTGACTTATCGATATTTCCCCTGATGTAATATTTTGACTTGAGAAACTATTAATCATAGATTCTAGTTTAGTCATCCTATCTTCTGCTAATTTCTCTACGGTCTTGACCTGAGTCTTCAACTCGTCTAACGACGTAACATTCTGCGTTTTGTTACTCTCTTCTAAATCGTTTTTCAACTTGTCTACCTTTTCTTCGCATGTATTCTTTACTGACGCGACTTGTTCCTTTAACAGATCAACATCTGTCCTAAATAGAGTTGAATCTACCTTCATCGCTTCCTTGTTCTCCGTAAATCTCGCTTCTAAGTTCGCCATACCTGCGATTAATTTCTCATCTAATCCTGCACGTTTTTCTTTTGCTTCGGCATCGACCTCACTATACCGTTCTTCCACGATTGCACCGACTCTATTTTTGAATAAAGCTAAGTTTTCATTAACCTTTTGCTCTATATCATCATCCATTTTCCTAATATCTTTCTGCAATTGATTCTCTAATGATTTTAAATTAGAATTAACCTCTCCTAAGACTTCCTCTTTAATGGTCCCAATTACTGACTTTAAACCTTTGATCTCATTACCTAGATTCATCTCTAGACCTTTGATTTTAGTTTCGAAAGATACTTCGGTAGACCACTCTTGAATTTTGCCTACATCTGCCACTAAACCATCAATGTCGAATCTCAACTTCGATACATCCGATTTAATGTCTTTCTGTATAGACATAACGTCTGTTCTTAAAGTAAGAATGTTTTCTTCTTCTCTACTTTCTAATTCAATAATATTCTTTCTTAATATTTGAACATTTTCCTCTCCTTTCATATTTACTGCAATTATATCTAATTGTAAAGTCTTAAGCATTTCATTATTCTTTAAAGTTAATCTATTCTCTAACCTAGTTAACTTGTTTTCTAACTCTGTGTTAGTTTCTTCACTACGAGCTTGTAATTTCTCTTCCAATGTTTTAAAATTATCTTTCAAGTTAGCTTCACTATTTGACTGTAATCTAGTCTCCAATAACATCAACTCATCTTTACTATTTGACTGTAATCTTTCTTCTAATGATTTAAAATTGTCTTCACTATTTGACTGTAATCTGGTCTCTAATGACTTTAAATTATCTTCACTAGTTGACTGTAATCTAGTCTCTAATGACTTTAAATTATCTTCACTAGTTGACTGTAATCTAGTCTCTAATGACTTTAAACTGTCGTTCAGATTGCCTTCGTTACTAGCCTGTAATGCTTGCACATTTTCTTTACATTTAGCTTCTAACCTAGCTTCTGAACTATTTATCTGTTCTTTAACTTCCGTTTCCATTTTAGAAATAGTTTCTGCAATACCAGACATACCACTCTGTAACTCTCCTAACACCTTAGCTAAATCTTCCGGCAACATAATTATATTTTCAATAGACGTTTTATTCAGAGACGTTAGACAACAACACATCACAATGTCTCAATTCCTGCATTCACTTGGGTATAGGAAAAAATGACTTATAACTAACATGATATAATAATAATACGATTAACATGAACACTGGAATGGGCACACAAGTATATGTCTGACTAAGTTTAATAAATTTTGTAACACAATTAAATGAACTGGAGATCAGTCTCTCAGTAATCTAAATCTGATGTGATTCCATAGAATAAACAAAATCGAAGCCCCACGTTGGGCGCCAATTCTCCCTCTCTCTCTGTACCCGTTCGTCCTGGGGATGCGATGACCCATCTGCCATTACATCGCATTCCTGGAGTTCCAGGACAGAGCGGAGTTACCTCTAGTCAAATAAGGAATGTGTCGGAAATTCAGCTGAGATATCGAAAAAGCAGTGGGTAACACGAGACAAAGTATCTCTAGGGTCGTTACGGGCTTAAGTTTAATTTAAAAAAAATGCAAATATAAATGGGCGCCATCAACTGAATTCCTAGCAAACCACATCCTTTCCGGTTAAGCCTTAATCAAGACAAGGAAAGAAAAAGGAAAATCACACCATCATCAGATCACAACTAAGATAAAAACAAATTTATTTCACTTTGATAGTCAGTCAGACATTTTAAATATTCATCCTACCTGAGAGCATGGTCGAATGCCAACGTTAAATTGTCATTGTCCAAAAATCGAACCATCTCTTTTCTAATCAAAAGTATTCAATCCACATACAACAGGAAAAATCTCTCAAGTTCTCTTGGGTTCTCAGGATCACTGTAGCACTATGTCTTTCGTCACTGACATTTGTGATACCTGAGACCTAATTTCTCTTTAATTTAACATCATAAATGTGGATTTGAAAAAATTATTAATCTGTCTAAACATACACATTATAATCACATATTTTAAATATCACGCAATTTATGGCTTGCATGGCATAATTCAAATGTTAAATACGTTAGTAAAATGCTCCTAAACATCGAATAATTAATTTACACTATTTACATTGTCATTAATAATTGCTTGTTCGTGAATTACAGAAAATCCACTGCTCATTGGTTGTCATCATCATCATCATCAAAGTTAAATATTTCACTCATTAATTCTTATCTCAAAATTCAACATATTCTTGTCAGAATCATTAACTCATCACCATTAAATCATTTAAATGAACATTATTATCATTACTTCATTATACTTTCTAATTATTCACACACTCTTATTTTATCATCTACTTCAGATTAAATCATCTTAAATCATCAATACAAATCGTTTAATTCCTCAACTCAAATTGCAATTCCTCAAATTATCTCTCAATTAAATTTATTTTAATCCATATAAATTCATTAATCATCAGCTTCTTTAATTAATTATCACCTTCTAATTCAGTTATTCATCATCTATCCAATCATCTATTAATTTATTTAAATCAGTTTATTTATCCAATCTTTAATTCATCCATTTATTTAATTCATTGATGTATTCCAAAATTTAATTTATCAATTTATTTAAATTTTATTCTTCTGGTTATTTAGATTTTTATTATTTCATCTAGTCATTCTGATTTTTATTTCATTAGGTCAGATCATTAATATGCTTAAATTTCAGATTATTATTTCATTAATTATTATTATCAGAAAATCTTGTATTATCAACTTCATTTATTTGTTTAATTTCCTAACAAATTGTTTAATATGGTTTATAGAACGTTGTCTTACAGTTTTATCACTTCCAAGTTATATCTCGTAGTTAATTATCATGCCAAAAATATTATTGCCTTCACGACATCACGTTGGATCTGACTATCCACAACTACATTATATATCCTCACTTCTTCAAATATCACATTTGAATACCACAATTATTCCACAAAACTCCATAAATATTCAGCACATACAGCATGAATCTCAACAATTACGCTAGACTGGGTTCGACAACCTCATGTCTGCCTCAAAATACATTAGCAACATTGCAACTATCACTTGGCAACTTCCACAAAATGCCTATCACAAACTTCACTTAACCATGTTGCATGATCTACAAAAAATATATAACTGGCTTCAAATTATCAACGCACACAATCTCCAATAATTGTAATTACTCTGATCACATCTAGACAACTTCTTAAACAATTAGAAAAAATATTACCTTAGTAATTCAAGATCTGCTTTCAAATAGCATAAATTCTCTTACAATTCTCATAATTCACATCACAGAAAACCACCAATGTGCTATAATCTCTCATATCAAAATCTGCAATACTGATCTGCCTTAAAATAAATCTGACCATTAATGATTCATCTTACAAGATTCAATTACTTAAAATCCTTCTCAAAAGTAACAAACACAATTATAAAAATCATCAAAAGCATCAGCTGTACCAGCTGTTAAGCTGAAAGTACTCTCAAAAGAGTATAGCAACAAAATATTGGATTGGCAAACAAGAATTACAAATGTAACCCTGCTAACATTTATCTTTACTTTATTTAACAAAAATTCGACTGATATGTGACTAGTAGTTCCTTGTTTGATTCTCTTACAATCTCATGTACACTCGGATGATAAAATGAGTCCCTCAATGGCAAGTAAGATGAGTAACCACCGTACAATCGTATAAATACGAAAGACCTCGCCCCGTCGACTAACATGATAGTGCCCTGAACGATGGGTAAGATGAGTAACCACCATACAATCGTATAAAAACGAAAGACCCCATCTCGAAGACTAAATGAGTGAATGTACCAGATAGGAATCAACAAGTCTCTAGTTGTCATATAAAAGCGATATTCATTCACTAAAGTGAATAACATCTTAATATCTCCAAACAATCCAATGGAAAAATCCCTACTGATGAATATTACACACTCGCTAGTATGCAATGAACTGACGAAGTAATTTTAGATAATCAATTGCAGATCACGAGTTCGAAATACTCGTCACACAAAAAAAACTATTCATGAAAACTATCCTTGCTGGAAAAATGTCTAAAAGACCAAACATCTGCTTAATAAAGCCAACCAATGGTGAGAATCTCGTATAATGATGCCTTCCATATCATATGGTCACGCCATATTCTAGCAAAATTTCGAAGCATATAAAGTCAAAGCCATGTCTAAATCATCGTATCACTCCTATTAGAAAAATATACATGTGTGCCCAGTATTCATGAAAATAATCGTATCAGGAAGTTATAACTCTTACAGTACCTTCTCATAATCAGCTGTTATTAAATTTCAAAGATCGTCGATTTTCCTTATGTAATGAATTTCTCGAAAGATCGGCGTGAATATCATTCCACCCACGCAATGACGATTGCCTTCAAAATCCCAAGTGAATCAGCTGGTGTACCTCCTCCTCGTCAGGAATCGAATCCATCGCTCTGTGGTGCCATCGTGTCTCTGTCTGCGTTTACTCCGATATGATGAACTTCTGGTTATCCATAGCGGATACTGTCCAAATCTACACGAAAAAGTTCATAGAAACAGCGGACCCCCTATTCCTCTTCTACGTTACGCCACTGTTCCATACAATGTTCGGTTTGAGTGTTGAAAGTTCAATCTCCAATAACTGCTAAGTCTCACTTTCAGAAAATAAAATTTTATATGAGAGTGTCTAAGTTTATGATACACCCTGTAGCTGTGTTCATACTCGGTAATTTATAACACTTCATAAGAAAGAATTGCATTAATGCACGTTCCAAAGTTCATAAGTGCATTTGCTTGAAACATTTCATTTGCTTAAAATCGTTAATGTTATTTGGAATGCGTTATGAAATGCATAGTCGTAATGTCATTGAAAAACTATGTTCATTTGAAGTTCAAAGTTGCAGTATCTCGTAACTATCTGCTTGTATAATTCAAATGCTGAATAAACGTTCCAACTCAATGTTGTAATGAAGTTCAGCTTCTGTCATACTGCTTGCGTATAAAATTGGTAATAACCCGCTCGCCCCTACTGCAATGCTCTAGAACAATCTCCACCTAAAGCTGGCCTCGCCATGTCGCTCTACTATGCTGTTTTGCGTTAAAATGCAGCTTGGAATAAGTTCTCCAACCACTATCGCAATGCTGTTCTAAAACCCCGGCCTTCTATGCTTGCTTGGGCCGTACAGCTGGTCCTGTAACCGGTCTTCACGCTGCCTACTGCGGCTGTCCGCCCGGCTCACTGACCTACTTTTCGTTCGCTGCTTAGTGAAGTTGAAACTGTCGCTTTCACTTTCCGTGACAAAAGCTGCTCGCTGCGCGACTTTTACCATGCGCTCGGCATGTCCTACTCAGCTCGCTGTCTGACCTCGACTGCCGTGCTAACTGTACTTGACTCCTCTGCTTACAGAGCTCGACTGCGTGGCTCACTGAGCTCAACTGACTGTCTCTAGACTGCCTTGACCTGAACCTCCCTGGCGCAGTCACGTGACGTTCTCCCCACCTCTGTGCTCTTGCGTCACAAATGTAATCTCGAACCCCGATCATCTCGGCTATTAAGTTATAAAATAACTTAAGGGTTATCTGACTTCCTACAAATTATTACCATATATAATGCTTGTTATATCTTCTCTTCTGAGATGTTTAAATACCATGTTCCATATAGATCTTAATAAAGCTTCATAATTCCATCCATAATTCCATCTGCCTGACTGCCGTCAGTGCCTTCTTAATCCTAGACCTTCTACGTCATCCTGACATTCCTCTTGACTCGATCTGAGCGCTATCTTTTCTTAACTCTTCCCAAAATCTCAACTACGGCTTAATGTCTGCTGGCGTAGCCGATAGCCTCAACTAGGTATCGGGTACAATACCAAATGACAAAGAATATCAATAACAAAAAGTCTATGAGTATAGGGGCCAAGTTCGGGCACTATACCACAGTTGTAAAATCTGAGGGATTATATGCGTCCAAAACTTTGACCATGAATAGTAAAGGTTAAGCTGACCAAGTGGAAAAAAGAGAGCGCAGGATATTAGGAAAAATCGTAGGTAATAGATGGGTTGATGGACAGTGGCGAATGAGAGCAAATGAGGACTTTACAACAAAATAGACCCTATCACAGCATCCATTAAGAAGAGACGGCTACTATTTTACGGTCACCTCTTGAGGATGACTGAGGTTCGATTAACGAAAAGAATATGGAGTTTCATTAAGTCTAAGACAACAAGGCCGAGATGGTTCGAGGAATACGAAAAAGATCTCAGAAAAATTGATATTCTGACCGAGAAATTCCTGACAGGAGCACAGCTGGAAGATGGGTGAATAACTACCAAGGTTTTAAAATGGTATCAACTTCCGGAAGATGGAGAGGACCTTTGTCTGAAGAACATAAACAGACACTCGTCGCTGGGGTCAGAAGATACTGTCAGGAAGTCAAAGTCGGAACAAGAACATGACCTAGACACTAAAGTGAAGTTGGTGTTTACCACGCAGTCCATAGAGGCTCAACTCGATGTATAAAACAAAAGTTGAGAGCGTTGCAAATCGGGCAAATTGTCAGTGGCACTATTTGCTTCTACCTGAGTGATTTCGCCGCACTAAGAATGTTTAACATTTTCACTTTCAAGCTCTCATCTGATGGATGTGTGAAAACTATCAGCCATATTTACCATGCTGTGCACACACTTCTTTTAACTTAAAATGAGATGGAAGAGAGACCAATAAACATATTAAAATTGAATATTATAAACATAGAGTGTATAAATCATTTGTTATTACTGAAAATAAGTGATGTCTTTGAACCATATGATTTCAAAGAAAAAAAACAATGGAAAAAATTACAAATTTCAGATTTGAAATTTTTGAAGTAATTTTTGGACATGGAATTCACTTGTCAAGTCTACTATTCATGTTGAAAGATACTCTATATTATTTGATAGCTTGGTAAATGTCAAGATTCCAAAATTACCAATGCAAATTGAGAAAAACACACGCAACTAGGCCACCAACCACGATGTAAACAAGACACAAAACTCTGTGTGCACATTTTTCAGACTCTAAGAATTAATCAAAATACAGGTCGTCAGAGGTTCCCGTGGAATATAAACGTAGTTAAAATTGCCTTCTTCATATTCCTTGAAAATTGCTGTTATCAAGTGCAAAAATAAGGAAATAATCAATAATAATAATAATATCGTATGGCCTCGGCTGCCGGGTGCAAGCTTTGTTATTTTACACCCAGAGGGTAGCTTGCATGTCAAATTTCGTTGTTCCTTGAATCACTATGAAAGCCAAGGAGGTTAGGTAATAGATATCTAAGCTCCTTGAACACTATAGCGCTTTCTAGTAGAGAAATGAGGAACTTTGTGTTGGCGGAAACTCCCGCGATTAATTTTGCCATTATGAACTCGGCCTACTGAATTCAAATGGGTTCTTTGACGTGCCAACATCATATGGCATGCGTATCGTATTTTTGCCGTCTTTCAAAAAATCACTTACCACGGCCAGGGGCGAACCTGCAATCTTGGGGTTAGTAAACCGACACGCTATCCTCTGACCCACCGTAGCAAGCTAAATAATCAATAATAAAGGCCGGTAATGATGGATCGTTACCCTGACAGTTTTGGCGAATATAGGGCGTAACGACAGATCGTTACCTCGAAAGTCAAAGGGTTAAGGAACATTTTATGACGTGCTTGTTTTGATTAATTTGTATATTGTTTATAAAACATTTAAGGTGGCATTAACTCAGGTTTTGGTTGAAAAATCAATTTTCTCCTTCCTGATGTTATGGGTTTTCTGCAAATTGAAATATTATAGGAAGTTAATTTGGAGCAAAAATGTTAATCAGTTTCCGAGATAAGGGTTTTTGAAGTTTGTCAACATTGGCAAACATGTAACATATCTTTATTCGTCTACATGTGCAGACATTTCTTTGACAGCCATTTCTTACAATTTTAATGCAAATACGGTACATTATCTCCGAAGTTACTGCACAGTATACAGGGTCTTTCATGTAAAGCAAGAACGCCAAGCGTCAGTTTCGTTATCCGCTGCTACGGTGGCCTGCTTTAAGCGTGTGTACAATCCTATATGAAATATTATCTTTTAAATGATGCTGGAAGTGTCGCACTTCCTGGGTTATACAGACACCACATTCTGACTGACGCGAGAGAGTCTGCCATTGGTATGTTTTGATCTGTTATTTTACGTGTTTTATTGAGCACCGAGCCAGTAGTGTCAAACTTATTTTCAATTACGTGAACCTGAGCTAGTAAAGTTGGCACTTCATCAGGAAATTGCTGAACGAATGCATCACGTACCCGCCGAGCCGACTCGTACTTAATATAAGTTTTACATACAAAAATACGATGTTGTAATGATAACTGTCTCATGTTAACATCTGAGGTTCATACTGGCGACTTGGCGGCTTCAGTGGCGTAGTCGGTAGCATGCTGAGCTTCTATGCCCAAGATAGCGGGTTCAAACCCGGCCGAAGCCGTCGGATATTTTAAGAGCGTTAAAATCCCTCAGTATGCCTTCCTTCGGAGGGGAAGTAAAGCCGGCGGTCCCATGTCATAGATTTATGGCATGTTAAAGAACCTTCCACTAATTGCACCTGTGTGAAGCTAAATTGGATAGGTTAAGAATGTAAACAATGCTCGTAGTTTTCTATGTTCGTTGCCAAGAGCCGACTGCGGTGGTGTCTAGTAGCTAAGTTCTGAACTTGGCCTAGTAATCGTTGACGGTGGCGCTTGGCGGCAAAAGTAGGAACTATTTGAAAAATTCTAAGTTGGAGTACTTAAATTCAAAAACAGATGGCACACACTAATACAGTCATCACAATTAACACCGGTTATCAGACAGATTCTACACACACCCAAAGTACACGGGGCTATATGACCGCGTTGTCGCAGCCCCTAAACTTAAGAACCAACCAACCATACTGGCGACTGAACACCTGCACGCTTATTGCAAGGTCAGGTACATATTATGCGCGCGCTTTCAATACAACAGCAGAGGGCCGTGGCGCGCCACAAGCGCGGCCAAGGCCACTGCAGCAGCGGGTAACAAAGCCGCCGCTCGCCGTTCTTACTTTATATGAAAGACCCTGTATTATGTACATATGTGCAATAATCTGACATAGAGCGATGGCTGCAGTATTTAGGTAACTTGAGAATAAATTCTTGCTTCAAAACTTTTTTAACTTATCAAAGAGGAATTTACTAATAAAACGTTTAAGGCACTGCAGAGGTGTGCAAATTATTAGACTTAATTAATAAATTTAAGTCAGACACAATTCTGCAATCAAAATCATTTTATTTTATTGGCATTATCCTACTTAATGTTATTTTCTCCCCTAAGGACTTACAACTTTTCCCATAAGGAATTGCGTGGAGAAATTTTGGAAATTGTAGATTCTGAGGGAGTCCTGACTAGTTGAGTTTTCTCTTTCTATTCATTGACTTTGATATGTATCCTCTAAATCAGGTGATTTTAATCGACGGTCCATGAACCTTTGAATAGTTCAAGAGTAGACCATTAGTAATTTATTTATTTATTTATTTATTTATTTATTTAATCGTATGGTGATTATAACAAGGAATTTATAAGTCCAGGCCCTAGTGTTTCAACCACACAACAGCACTTTCTGAAAGATGAAACAGGTCGCTGGGGCTTCCGGATTGAGCATGAAGAGGGCAGCGCAGGATGACATGATCTATGGTCTGCTCCTCTTCACTGCATTCACACATTGGAGAATCCATCCAGCCCCACTTATGGCGCAAGAAATTACTGCGTCCATGCCCAGTTCTCAGTCTTTTGAGGCGACACCATAGTTTTCTTGGAAAGTCAAATCCACTCATTTTCCGAGTTGCATTTAGCTCATGAGCATTAGTACCAGGTGTAGAATTTGACCACTCTTTCCGTCAGCTTCGGTTTAGGTTAAAATTGTCCCTCAAGAGTCGGCCGGCCAATTCACTTGCTGGTCTCCTAGATCGAAGTCGTCGTTGCGATGGGTCACAAAATCTCTGGTGAACGGGAAATGACCGGATCTTCTCTGCTTCTCTCAGCAGAGCTTCCTTTCTCCTCAGGTGGGATATGACTAAGAACGGTTAACCAGTGGCGAGGTGTAGACTTTACAGTACCAGTTATACCATTAGTATAAAGGACTTCGAATCCTTCTGCACTAAATTCGCAAGAAACCTAGAATAACGTAATCGAAAACACACAAAACTTGTGACATTATGCATTAGCAAAGCCGCTAATCTATACTAATATAATAAAGCTGAAGAGTTTGTGTGTTAGTGTTTAAAAGCGCTAATCTCTGGAACTACCGGTCGGATTCGAAAAACTCTTTTTGTATATGATAGTCTGATACAAGAGGAATAGATTAGGCTATGTAGCATTAGGCTACACCTCTCAGGTAACCTTAAAGGTTGCTTTTTGTTCAGTAAGTCGGAAGAACAAGCGCTCCAGAACGGCTTCAATAATACCGAAGTCTATTGTTGACATGTGATGCGGGCTGCATCACGTCGCCCCTACTAATGTTCTGATGCAGAATTGCGAGCTGCTTATAAATTTCAGTCACGGGGAGTAATTAATGCAAACAGATTTCTTAGGCCCCTTTAGACAGTTATCATCATGACAATAGTATGCCTCTGTGTAAGGGAGATGGTGTTGGTGCAGTATACTGAGGTTATCAGCTGCAATAAGCGTTGGTGCTTTCAAATTTACTTTCATTTATTCCGATCCTTATCCTTGAGCGCTCCAGTTCTGTAAAACGAATAAATTCACCGGGCGAAGTCGGCCACTACTGCTAGTCAGTGGTAATTCTGAAAAAAAAAAAAAAAAAATGTCAGTTCCATTGGAGTAAATGTAATTAACACTATTGGTTAATCATTTGAAAAAAAAAATGCAACGCAAACATGTTTACTGCATTAAATCATAACAAGAACAAAAAATGTTGGAAAACCAGCTTTGAGTCTAATAGCCTAATTTGCACAGAGCTGTAGAATCATGATTCTAATTTGGATTGCAAGCCATGAAATGTTTTTCAATTAAGTTTCAACCCTTTAACTTCAATAGTTCGGTCATAAATGTACCATTTGCTCAATACTTTGTTTTCAAAAAATGTTGGTAACAGTGTATAATATTGCGTTTTCAGTAACTTAACTATTCTATCTTATGAAGGTGAATGTTTTGGCGGCTTCGGTGGTTTAGTTGGTAGTATTCTGAGCTTCTATGCCCAAGGTCGCGGGTTCAAATCCGGCCGAAGTCGTCGGAATTCTTAAAAGCGTTAAAATCCCTCAGTATGCCTTCCTTCGGAGGGGAAGTAAAGCCGGCGGTTCCATGTCATAGATTTATGGCATGCAAAAGATCCTTCCACTAATTACACCTGTGTAAAGCTAAATTGTATAGGTTAAGAATGTAAACAACGCTCTTAGGTTCCTACGTTCGTTGCCAAGAGCCAACTGCGGTGGCGTATGGTAGCTAAGTTCTGAACTAATAGACGTTGACGGTGGTGCTTGGCAGCAAAAGTAGGAACTATTTGAAAAATTCAAAAGTCTGCAGTCCTTACTCGAATTAAAAACAGATAACACACACTAATACAGTCATCACTATTAACACCGGTTATCAGACAAATTCTACACACACCCAAAGTACATGGGGCTACATGAGCGCGTTGTCGCAGCCCCTAAACTGAGGAACCAACCAACCGTAGTGTACAGGTCCTGCCAAAGATTTAAGGACACATGCCAATTTCATGAATTCCACTCCAGTCCGTAAACCTTTGGTCTCTAGCATGTGAAACTTTACAGGTAATTAGTTCGTGTTCCGAGGAACATTTACTGAAATATTCATTAAACTATCACACCTCATTTTGAACTCAATACTTTATTTGGTGCAAGAGAATGGGTCAAAGAGTAATCAGAAACTAGTAGTAGTACTCTCTTTCAGTCCGTTATCACCAAATGGCGATAGAACAAGAATTTCCGTGAAGAACTATACAGCCTACTTTTCATGCCAATGATTATTCTACAGAATATGAACCTATCTAGAATAATGACGAAATTAAGTTGGTAATATCGACATATCTAATTAGTTCATAATATACCTGGTATAATGTAGCCTAATAGAGCACTACAGTTGGCAGCCCTGGTGGCTGAATATATTCTTAGTTCCATCTCTTAAGGTACAGAATACAAAATTTGGTTTAAGTCCAATGGACGTTACATGCAGTTACACACTGGATCTATCAGCACGCGTAAAAGCATGTTGGCAACAATGTCATGCGTGTGCTGGTCAGAAATAATCTGAAATATTATGATATCTTGTTGTGCCAATTTTGGATGAAATCCATTTGTTAGTATAGAAGTTTCATGTATTTTAAAATTGGACATATCAGCAGGCATAGAATCATGTTGGCAGCACTGCCTTGTATTAATTACTCCAAATTAATCTACAATGTCAGGTGCTATACGTGTGCAAAGTATAGAGCTGTTGGCTTGCATACTTTCTGATATATTGATATTAGGGTTAAAAAAATATAAACAGCATTTATTAACAGTTGGCAGCCCTGATTGCTCTCAACAATACTTATAGTCATATCTGTTATGGTACACATAGCACATACGAAATTTGGTTGAAATCCAACTGATAGTATAGAAGTTACATGTATTTAAAAATTGGTACTATCAGCAGGCTTATAATCATGTTGGTAGAACTGACGTATATAAGTTACCCAAAATTAATCTAAAATGTCAGAATATACGTGTGCATAGTTTAAAGCTGTTGGCTTGCATACTTTCCGATATATTGGTATTTGGATTTTAAAAAATAGAGAGAACAATTATCAACAGTTGGCAGCTCTGGTGGCTCTTAAGAATACACTCAGTCATATCTGTTTATGTACACATTTTACATACAAAATTTGCTTGAAATCCAATTGATAGTGTAGAAGTTATATGCATTTAAACATTGGACCTATCAGAAGGCTTAAAATTATTTTGGCAACACTGTCATTGTTGTCCTCCTGGATATTAAACTGAAATAGTATTATCTGCATGTGTACCAATTTTGGAATAGCTCCCATGCATACCTTGCGAGATATCCAACATGGACCTCAAATATCTAGTGCGTTTTTTCAGCAGTTGGTAGCACTGACATCATTTTCAAATATGGTAGTGAGATATTCCGGTGCACATCTTTACTTGTACTAAATTTGGTTTTGATTGCTGCAGCCGTTTAGGAGTTGATAGGTGGACACACACACACAGCCAGAAAGACAGACAGACACACATTTTCCCGGATCGATCTCATAAGTCTACTTTTTCCTCATTTTTGCAAAATGTGAAAAGTAGGCTAAACATGTTAGGAGTCTGGTGCCCTAATGGGCTCCTTCACTCCGCTGTTAAAAGTTTAATCATTTTGGAATTAGGTGACTGATTTGTTTATTTACATTGATGTTTAATTATATATCCCTCAATGTATTAAAAGATAATACATTTGAGGGAAATTTTTGTCCTTTGGCGATTTATTCCGTCGTGTTGAATGCTTTGAATTTTTGATGAATTTATTCGTTGGATTTGAGAGTCCTAGTAGGTTTTTGCCTGGAATGAGCTGAGAGTACGAATATTGGGTCAGCATCTAGGCTATTGACCATCCGACTTGCAGCGGCAATAGATGTTATTATAAACTGTTCGCTCAGTCATGGCCTATCAGCAGTTGCTTCAGCGGATTAGCTAATAATAATAAAAACGGTTGTATTTTTTATAGATTGAAGTTAATTAGTTAATTAGGAAGAGTGATATACCTCTAGTTAGGTATGGTTTTGACGGAGGAGAAATAATAGACTTTTAGTAGGTTTTGAGATTAGAAAGTGAAAGCCTCAGTTGTGTAGATTTGTTATTTGATGAGTGTAGCGAGTTTGAGGAAGGAGTAATTAATGTTTAATGCAGGCCTCGCAGGCGGGGGATTCGAATTTTCTGGTGCTGGGCTCTGATTGGCTGGAGATGTGTTGTGATTGGCTGTTGGTTTGAGTTTGTTAAAAATGTATTTGAAGGGTGAACAAGTAGTTCCGTGAAGAACTATACAGCCTATTTTCATATATCCTACTTATGTTAATTGCCACTATCAACATACACAATTTCAGTTTGATTGCTGTAATAGATTCGTAGATATTGAGAACCGACTAAATATTTCGGATGGTCGCCATGTTGGATTTTATATATGTAGGTCCTAGAGTTATGTACTGTTACATACATATTATTGTGAACGTGTAGTATTCAAACTTCAATCGCATAATTAGGACACAAGAAAAAACAAGGAGATTTAAAAATTTTCACAGCTGCCATCTTGAGGTTATGGAAACAATTGAAATAAATTAGATGCCAGTGGATTAACATTCGGATAAAGATTTACTGTACCAAGTTTCACTGCACGCGGATGGTTAAATTGCGAGAAACGTCCATGTGAATATTTATAATTCGCGTCACCGCCATGTTGGATTTGTGATCACCAGGTTATTTAAAGTCCTATAGGTGAACTTAAGTTCATAGCCCCTATGAACATTAAAAAATTTAGTTTGATTGCTAAATCAGATTCGTAGATATTCAGTATCGTCTAAATATTTCGGATGGTCGCCATGTTGGCTTGTTAAATGTATAGGCCATAGAGTCATGTACCATTAAAGGAAAATTATTGCGTAGATTCATTATTCAAACTTTCACTTCGATCGCATGACTACATCACAAGAAATCAAAACTTAATTTTAAAATTCGCACTGCCGCCATCTTGAGGTTATGTAAACAATTGAACTAAATTAGATACCAGTGGATTACAATGTGTATAAATATTTCCTGTACCAGGTTCCAGTGCGCTTGGAACATTAAATCGCGAGAAAGTTCTTTTTAAAATGTTCAAATTCGCTTGGCCGCCATGTTCGTTTTGTAGTTAACCGGTTTTTGAAAATCTTATAGATGGACTTCCAGTAGTGCCCTTTATCTCCGTACAAAATTTTAGGGAGATACCGCTAATAGTTTCAGAGATATAGAATGCCGGTGAAATATTTCGCACATCCGCCATCTTGTGATTATGTAAACAATTGAACGAAGTTAGATGTCGGTGCATTACAATGTATATAAATATATACTGTACCAAGTTTCATTGCGTTTGGTTGGTCAAATCGCGAGAAACGTCTATTTAAAAGTCGCAAATTCGCTTGGCCGCCATGTTGGTTTTGTAGTTACCAGGTTTTCAAAAGTCACATAAGTTAACTTATAGTAGTTCCCTCTATCACCATAGAAAATGTCAGGGTAATATCGGTAACAGTTTCGGAGATATTGAATGCTGGTGAAATATTTCGCACAGCCGCCATGTTGGATTGGTGAGCCGTAACAAAATTTGAAGGGCACGGTCGAGGTCGCCGGGAATAGTGCTATGAACTTTCCGAGTTTCATTGAAATCGCTCCTGCCGTTTAGATTTTATTAGGGGGGGACACACACACGAATCACACACACACACACACACACGCGCACACACACACGGACAAAAGGTGATCTCATAAGCCTATTTTTTTCAAAATTGAAAATAGGCTAAAAATGGTGTTATAATGATTTTTGATTGTTGAAGGGGTGTGATGATGAATTTTTACTATTTTTGACGGATATCTATGGTGTATTATTGTTGATTTTAGCCTGCCAAGTGGATGATTGCCGACTAGGGCTGGTCGTTCTCAGCTAGGCTTTCGGTTGAGGACTGAGTTCGATTATTGTAGGCTGATTGAGGTCCTAAGTTCCGTAGCTCATCACCCCGGGCAGGCTGGTTTAGCACCTTACCTCCCAGGCAGATTGAGCCACCGAACCTGAGGTTATTAAGGTTGATTTGTAGGGGGGAAATTTTACTGATTAGGTGATTAGAATGTTGTAGAAGCCAGGTGTTTAATAAAGTGCAGAATTTGAATGAGGGCTGTGTTAGAGTTTGTTGAAGGTGAGGGGACATTGAGGGACATGAGAGGTGGAATATTGGAGTGTGAGCGTTGTCTGAGTTCCAACTGCTTTCGCCTAATGGCTGTTTTTATGTACTTACAACCACCGAAGGAGGCCGTGTGCGCACCGCCTCAATTGACGCACTTTGGCTTGTCTTTGAGGATCTTGCAAACCGAGTGGTGATCATTATCACCACACCGATTGCAGCGGATCCTGTAGGGACAACATGCGGCATTGTGGTGCAATCTTTGGCAGTTGAAACACTGGTGTACGAGAGTAGTATGTTGTTTGGAAGGGGGAGGCCCTGGACTCAGTCTTTTTGAGCGAGGGGAAGAATTTACTGTGTTAGCGGGAGGTGAGTGAACTGATGTGACGTCGCTCTCTGACAAGGGAAGTCTTCGCGCTACTACACTCCGATCGGGATGAAACTCAGGAGGCGAATAGCTGAGGAAATGTACCAAACAGGACAGGAAACCACATCGGCTCAAATTATTATTCAATACCATTATTTTGTATTGTATGAAACGTCCGCACATCGGGCGCGCGCTAGTTAGAGCGCGGCACAAAGAACGAAGCAGACACCGTAAAGGAGTTGTTGACTACTACTGTCTGCTTTGTCATGTGAATGGGGCTCCAGACAGAACGTGTGACACATCGGCTACCAAGCAGAATGACAGGTAACTTTGAACATGCAGCTGACAATTTGTATACCCACTGCAATATTAGCAAAGTTTGAAACTACAATCATAAGGTATTGTTACAGAAACCATGTCTGCCTGTGAGGACATAAAAAACATCAACCCATGGAACGTTGTTCTGTGCCAGCACAATTGTTTCGCAGAGTGCGAAAAGACACCCACTATGGTTACAGCTGCAGAGGTGGATTTGGCCTGTGAATTGTAGCGTAAGTAGGCTACATCCAAGAATACGTTCAGAACATGTACTTTATTGGTTATTAATTCGGTCCATGTTTTGGGGGCTAATTTGACGTCTTCGTTACAGGTCTCATGGCGAACCGTATAGATGACCCAAGTTTTTTTCGTTAAAACGGAAGATAGCTTGGTTATGCTTGACCCCGACAACGGTGCAGAATACGACAGGGAGCACGATAAACCTGCGGGAGACAATAGTGATGTAAGTGTGCAATATATGAAAGCCGCTATTGATTTTTGGCGTAATCAAGGAGGTAAACAACGGAAGTTCCAAACTGTGCATCGCCGCTATAAGAAGTTGAAGTGCCGTAATGACCTTTACATATGGGAGAAACATGTTGAGCGCGGAGGTACGAAAAAAGAAAAACTGAAATTAATTTTCGATGCAACCGCTAAACAGTTTCAATGTGCCAGAGAGGGAAGAAAGGTTGTTCATGGCAGTGATATCCGGAAATGGGCTCTTGCAGCAGCACGGCGAGTAGGTGATGAAACCTTTCGTGCATCGAAAGTTTGGCCCTCCCATTTTAAAAGATCTTGCCGTATTGTGTCCAGAAAAGTGACAAAATTCGTGTCACATAATTATACAACAAATCATGCTGACCTACTTGCAAGTGCGACAACCTTTGTTGGAGATGTTGTGGAAGCCATTGAAACGTATAGTCCAATGTGTGTCTTTAGTACAGACCAAAGTGGGTTCAACATGGAATTTCACTCTGGACGAACACTTCACAGCAAAGGTGACAAGAGTATATTTGCTGAAGCACAATCCCTAAATTCGTTAACGCATAGTTACACCGTCCAACCAATAATCTCCGCGGATGGTCGTCTGCTTCCCGTTCCACTTGTGGTATTACAGGAAGAGAACGGAGTAGTTGGACCAAGAGTTAAGGACACCTTGTTTACTGCACCTAATTTATATGTACTTGCTTCCAAGTTGGGTAAATTATTATTATTATTTAGTCAATTTACCCTCTAGGTTGGTGGTTCCCACGGACTCAGCGAGGGAACTCACCACTACCGCCTCTATGGGCAGTGTCCTGGAGCTTGGAACATCTGGTCGGGATGGATACAACTGGGGAGGTGTGATCAGCACTTCGCCCGGGCGGCCTCACCTGCAAAACGAACAGGGGCCTCATGAGGGATGGGATGGAAGACTGGGATGGATAGGCTAGGAAGAGGGAAGGAGGCGGCCGTGGCCTTACAGAAGGTACTGCCCCCGTAAATTGAATTATATTGAGACCACGATGGCTGTATTGGCAAATATGAATAAAGTTATGAATGTCATAGTTATGACGTGGATATTCATGACGTAGGCACGGATGACGTAGACTTCATGCAAGTAGGCTGGTGGAGCTGAGATTCTTGGTGACGTCATGATTTTGTTCGAGAAAGATCTTAGATTTACGACGCAGTCGCAGGAAACAAGGTATTGTGCTAAGGAAGAAGTTACGCTATTGGAGGAGAGACTCGAACCAATGAACGATAGTTTGGAAGGAAGACGGAGATTGCTGAAACTACGATATTTGATTACTTTTGGCATGCAGATTTGTGGAAAACTATTTTCAGCTATGGCATTGATTTGGAATTTTGAAGAAATTAATTTTGAGTTTTTGAAATTTGAAAATCCGTCAAGTATAGCCAAAGTTAAAACTTCTAGCAATGACGGAGGAACGAACTATGGAAGGGATGGATACGCCCCTTAAGAAGTTGATAAAAGGTCGTGCACAGGATAGAGGAGCTCTCATATCTCTCATACCGCTGATACCGCATATATATTTCTGATGTCAGATAGTCATTGTCGAGTGAATAAGTGAAGCAAGTTGTCTTTAGCGTGTGGTTAAAGCCCGGCGCATCGAACGAACACGGAGCAGTTCCATTTTACGCTGTTCGAAACTAGGTGAAGTTGTAACGCTCACATTAACGTTTCTACCAGATAAGATATCAAGAGTTAACTTCTGCCTTCATTATAATTCAATTGGGCAGTACAACATTGAGGTGTGTAGAAGATTTGAACAATTTCACAGTTATAATTTGAAAGATATTGGCATTTTAAGGCTGCAGACAAAAGTGATTTTCTCGCCACCTGAGAAGCACTTTTAAAATTCTACATTATACACTACGGCTGACACGTGCATCGCAACCGTGATATTGGAGAATACGTTTGGTAATACAACGATACATTCTATTATGGAACATTATAATCTTGCAGTGCTTTCAATGATTATAACAGAAGTTGAGATGGAAGGCTAAGGCATTAATGCAATTGGGACATATATCGATGGAGTGAAGTAACAGCATGGAATTTCGTTAATCGTCATTCTACAAAAGCGAGCATGTAGTGAACATCCAACTACACTCATGCATCGTGAATCCATCGCTGAATTATATCAAATGACAGTGGAAATATCATCATACTCCACGATTATGAATATTTCTGCGGAAATAACTGCAATAAACTTCATGGCGAATTACGACTGGAACTTCAGGGAACTTTCAAGAGAGGCCAGGGTGGACCCGGCTCATAAAGAAGAGTTTTGCCAGAAGGATGTCTTTCGTATACATGGAGCAGTGCAATTTCCGGAGAAGGAAGCAGTTCGATTCTCCGAGGACGCTGATTCCAGGTTCGAGGTCGGAGCACATCTTTACGCTGGTGAAATGGAACCAACAGCAGTTTTCTTTGAAAACTTTCCTCTAGAACTTCGATCAACAGATAAGGTAGTCGTGAACGTTTCTTGTATTATTTGAGTCATGTAGCGATATCTGAGCAACCATTTTCCCATATTTTTTTTTTGTCCTATCTTTTGCCCCATTTTCTTGATTAACATTTCTGTACTCAGTACACTTCGATGATTTATGCCTTTTTCTACGATTTGTTGAGACATTGTTATGTCATTGGCATACTTAAATAATTTTGGATCAGTTGAGACTGATAATTTAGATTCTTTCAATAATTTGCATATTTTTGTAGTCACGATTTGACTGTAAAGTTAATGATTTGCTATGGCAGATTTGAAGTCAGACAGCGTGTCAATTTTATTAAAGTAATTCTATTCAGTAAATTACTTTGACCAATTTTCTGTCATCCTCAAGAAAGAAGAATGATTAAAAGATTTTAGAGCGTTAAAATCGAATACGTTATCGACGATCTTTGAAATACTAGTCGTCTTATGAACATGATTGCAACATAGACATTTATCATTGCATTATAGACAATTTTATGAAATATGAACTTTGATTACGATTTTTGAATACACTATTGTAATGAACATTTGATAAGAATTTTTCTCAATTCTAGATTGGAACAATAATGTTTGCATTCCACAATCTAATTGTATTCTATTCGACTATTTATGCAGTTTAGATGAACTTTGATTGAAGATAGTATTTTTATACTGCGTTACTTTGAAGATAGTAATCTCAATTTTGATAGACCAGGGAGGAGTGTCTAATCGTATTTGCTATTAAATTTATTTGTGATTGGCAAATTTTTACTTCATATCGATTCATGAATGAAACCCACGAAGGTTAAATAATAACAGACATTAATACAATTGATGAATATAAGAATTTTTGAAGAGGAACAATGGATGTATAATCGTTAGTTCAGTGGACCTGTAAAAGTCGCTGATGAGTAATGCCCTTGAATAATGAAGGAGGTTCCCACAGTAATAAATGAAGTTGTTGAATTTATGAGTGGAGGTTTTTGTATGTAATTTGGAAGATTTTGATGCCATATATATGAAGATATATGATGAATTCTGGGCCTATTGTTGAGCAATTTTGTGCGTTTTGAGTGAAGTATTTTTCCGCTGAATGTATTGTTCTGGTTCTTTGAAAGTTATTCATGTGAAAATACTGTTAAAGTTAACAAGAGTGTTAAATAATTTGAGATGAAGATTTTGAATGGAGGTTACCGTCACAAATAATTATAATTATTATTAAACCTTATTAAACCTGAATTTGACAGTTAAATATAACTAACCTTCATTGGTCGATTATATCACCATAATTTAAGTAATTATCAACCGGATAAACGTGTGGTTTAATGTATTTCTTGTATAAATAATATAAACAATATAATATTGTAAATAATTATGTAAATATCTTTGATAACAATTTGTAATGAAAGGGATTAATAGAGGCGTGTATAAAATTTTCAATTGTCGTTTGACATTGTTATAAACTATTTATTATTGTTATAAATAATTAATGAACTTTTGTTATTAACATTTAGAGTTTTGTTATTATACTCTAAACAACGCTAATTAAGCAAGTGGATTGAACAATTAAACATGATTTAGGATTATTGGAGTATTCCACTGGTGTTTGAATGGAGCATTTAAAAGATTTGCGTGATAATAATTCAGTTGAGATGTGGACATTTAACGTGTTTTGAAAGGAGAGCTAAGCTCTGATGTAACTCGCATATGCTAGGGTTGAACGGAAGGGTGAGTCCACTTTGACGATGCAGGTGCATTGCAGCTGGCCCGGACAACTGTATGATAGAGGCCAAGGACGTCTCCATAATAGCCTTGTGGCTATAAATAAAATGTGATGTGTATAAACACGTAAAACAATTGATATATGTCTCGTCCCAAATCCCGTTTCCATTCCAAGTGCATTATTATTTTTACGTTATTTTGAGCTTGAGAAATCTGAAACATTGTATGTAGAGTATACAAGTCCGACAGGAGGACATGGTTATGTGGTCGATGGCTTCTGATTGCCACGTGGATTTTGTTGTTTTATTTTTGTTAATTCATTCTTTATGTGAAATAAATCATTGTGCAGTTTAAAGTTTCTCGTCTTCGTTCTGGTTCATTTTAAATATCATGGTGGAGGTTATTGTGAGGGCATACTTTAAGTGATCCAGTTGACAACCCAGTCCCCGAGATAAATTTAAGAGGTAAGTAAAGGTAAGTATGAACCCCCATATATTTTGGTGTGTTCCACAATAATTTTCTTGTTAACTATTGTGCTCTAATCTCGATAGTATCTGTCAGTGCCATTTTCATTGATGTAGCCGTGCCGGTGCGTTTGATTATTGGCAATCCGATTGAGGGGGCGGATATCTGACAGCCTACTATCCGGATAACGGGGACAGTAGGATTGGCGCAATCAACGTGTGGGGCACGATTGGCTCGATTGGCACGATCAGCAAAACATTGCATTACCAAGTTATTGCAGTAGAATTGGCACCGCAATTTTGTGGAGTGTTCGAATAACATTGGATTACCAAGTTATCGATGTCAAAGGGATTGTGAAGACTCAAATAAAGAGGTTGATTCTTTGTTAGATGTCTTAGCCAATTGTAGAATTTGAGAGTGTGATTATATAGGGATTAAATGTTGTGTTGTATTAGGAAAATTACACTCAGAAAGATCAGATCTTATACAACTTGAGAGAGGTTAAATAGGCTGGAAACTTAGAAAAATCGCCTATGATCTGGAATCTTATTTTATTTGACCGGCTTATGACATGTGTAGTCATATTAAAGTAAAATTAAACTATATGGATTGTAAATGTAAATTATTTGTGTTAGGATATTTTAAAATGAACCAAAGAAATTTGAACATGTGCTTGAGTTTATTTCAACATGAAGTGTCTACGAAGGTTAATTATAAGGTAATTATAAGTTAGATTTAAGACAGAAAATTGCTCAAAACTTATATATGGTGAAAAATGTTGCTCAGATGTTGTTATTTTGCTCTGTTTGATGTATGTCCCTAAAGCAGTTTATTATTGAAATATTATTGAAATGGCAGATGAGAGTCTGAGAATGATGTTGGAGGAGATGAAAGCTAGCACGAATAGCAGTATGAAGCAGATGATGGAGGAGAATGCTAGTAATATGTCTGCTAGAATGGAGGAGAATTCTAATAGTTTGTCAGCTAATTTGTCTATTAGGCTGGATGAAAGTGTGAGGGAAATGGAAGCTAGGAATACTAGTCGAATGGAGGAGAATGCTAGTAATTTGTCTGCTAATTTGAAAGATAGCATGAATGAAAGTTTGAAAGTTCTTCAGACCAGTTCTGCAAACCTAGAAAATAATGTGTCGCGTTTACAGATCAGTACCCTGGGAATCGAGAATGCCGTGAGTGACATTCACAAAGATGTTTCTGATGTTAAAATTGATGTGTCTAAGGTACAGAAATATCTTAACATGTTGAATCTTGATGTTGCTAATGTCCGGGGTGATATTTCATGTGCTAGAGCTGAAGTAATTGTTGTTAGGAATGATGTTGCTACTGTACAAGACAAAGTAGAGGAAATTCAAAGAGAGGTTAGAAATGCTCGAACTGATGTGTCAAATGTTCAAGTTGACATCAATAATATTCATTCAGATGTTAATGATATGCAAAGCGATATCAATAAAATACAAGTAGAAGTCAATACTGTTTTTGTAGACATTGCTAAAGTTCAGACTGATGTTAACAAAGTTAGGGAAGAAATTGAAACTTCAAAAACCCTTTGTACTCGTAACATTAGTGCATTAACAACTCGGTTAGTTGACGAGTCTGTTAGGACAACAGCTTCTTTAGCTGGTTTAAAATACGATGTAGAGGTCATGAGAACCCAAGTATTAGATCACAATCGTTTACTTAAGGAAGACATTGAGGTAGATATCGCGGAAATGTTAACTGCAAATGTAACGGTGTGGAAAGATGAATGGAACAGGTCAAGTGGGGAACATGTAGATCAGATTCAGGAGCGAATTGAAAGAAAACTTGCCAGTACACAAGTAGACATAAATAATGAAGTAGTTCAGATTAGGAAAGACTTGAATGTAAGGATGGATTCGCTATCCGAAAAGCAGGTAGAGGATAGAACTAAAATAGGTCAGGACGTGCAAGCATTAAAAACTGCGTTAGAGGAACAGATTCATAAGGTTGTCTCTAATGTTAATGAAACTACGAGCAAACTGCAGAATTTGAAACTAGGAGAAGCTAGCATGATGGAAACCTATAAGGAAGAGTTGATTAGGAAAGTCATCACGGAAATTACAGACAAGGATATGGAAGGATTGACTGGTGAAGAGGATAGAAATTACGTAAGAAGATGTAACCTCGCTACAGAAGAGAGAGATATTAGTCCTGAAGAACGTATCTCCAGATTCAGGGAAGAAGAAGAGGATCGGAATATTGAACCCGAATGGAAGTATCGTGATAGTGGGAAACATTATATGGATTCATATCCGAGAAATGCGACAGTCATCCGGAACTTTGAAGACAAACCTCAAAAATTTAGCAACACTGATAGTCTCACACCGATCGAATATATCAGGAATCTTAAAGACTATTTCATAGAAGCCCACATTCCTAGAGAGAGAGAGATGAGAATCGTAGAAAGATTTCTAGCTGGAGGACCCCTCGAATGGTTTAGAGCATTTCGGTACACTTTCAGCAATTTTGACGAATTTGCAGAGGCACTGATAAAACGATTCTGGTCAATAGAAGCTCAGAATTCATTAAGAGCTGAGGTATACTCGAGGAAGTATTCAGGTACTCTTCCAACACGGTACGCTGATTTCTTCACGAGTCAGTTATCACGCTTGAGATTTTTGCAACCCCCATTGTCAACAGACCAGTTGATAGATGCGATTTCACGTATGCTGCCTGTGGAGGTAAGAAGACTGATCATATCGTCAAATATCAGAGATTTGACCAGTATGGACGAATTATTGAGAAGGCTTGACGACACGAGTCCAATGCCAAATTTGGTACAAAAAGGTCAGAGGCACGAATTCAAAGACGTTAATACGGTCTACATGGATCAAGTGCAGCAAACTGATAAGCCTGATGAAGAAAAAACTGAAAATGTAGGTCCTCACAGGAATAATTATTTCCGCAACAACAGATCCCAAGGTTACCGTCCATATCAGCAAAGACGAGGCTGGAATAATAATAGAGGGAATTACAACAACGGAAGAGGTAGATACTATAACAATGATTATAATAGAAACTACAATCGAAATAACCAGTATCAGAATCAGAATCAGAATTCTCAAGGTCAGGTTATGACACCCGACAAGTATCAAGAAAGAGAGAAAGAAAGTCAGCAGTATCTGAAGGAATTACGAGAAAAGGAAGCTGAAAACCGAAAGAAAAGACAGGATGTAGTGATCGATCCTGGTCCTTCTACAAGTCAGCAGAACTTAGAAAGCAGAAATTCAGGACAAAAGAGACAGTAGAGAGGAGAGAATGCATTAGCCACACACAACCCAGAGAAGAAGAGACTTATGATTAAGGAACATAGTAGAAATATCATACAAGAGTAGAATTATAATTCAATTTCGTGTTCAAGTGAATTGAAATATTTATAACACAGAGTTTAAAAACAATTTGCAACTGTTTTTAAAACGTGGTGAAGGGAGAATGCCGCCGTAAATTGAATTATATTGAGACCACGATGGCTGTATTGGCAAATATGAATAAAGTTATGAATGTCATAGTTGTGACGTGGATATTCATGACGTAGGCACGGATGACGTAGACTTCATGCAAGTAGGCTGGTGGAGCTGAGATTCTTGGTGACGTCATGATTTTGTTCGAGAAAGATCTTAGATTTACGACGCAGTCGCAGGAAACAAGGTATTGTGCTAAGGAAGAAGTTACGCTATTGGAGGAGAGACTCGAACCAATGAACGATAGTTTGGAAGGAAGACGGAGATTGCTGAAACTACGATATTTGATTACTTTTGGCATGCAGATTTGTGGAAAACTATTTTCAGCTATGGCATTGATTTGGAATTTTGAAGAAATTAATTTTGAGTTTTTGAAATTTGAAAATCCGTCAAGTATAGCCAAAGTTAAAACTTCTAGCAATGACGGAGGAACGAACTATGGAAGGGATGGATACGCCCCTTAAGAAGTTGATAAAAGGTCGTGCACAGGATAGAGGAGCTCTCATATCTCTCATACCGCTGATACCGCATATATATTTCTGATGTCAGATAGTCATTGTCGAGTGAATAAGTGAAGCAAGTTGTCTTTAGCGTGTGGTTAAAGCCCGGCGCATCGAACGAACACGGAGCAGTTCCATTTTACGCTGTTCGAAACTAGGTGAAGTTGTAACGCTCACATTAACGTTTCTACCAGATAAGATATCAAGAGTTAACTTCTGCCTTCATTATAATTCAATTGGGCAGTACAACATTGAGGTGTGTAGAAGATTTGAACAATTTCACAGTTATAATTTGAAAGATATTGGCATTTTAAGGCTGCAGACAAAAGTGATTTTCTCGCCACCTGAGAAGCACTTTTAAAATTCTACATTATACACTACGGCTGACACGTGCATCGTAACCGTGATATTGGAGAATACGTTTGGTAATACAACGATACATTCTATTATGGAACATTATAATCTTGCAGTGCTTTCAATGATTATAACAGAAGTTGAGATGGAAGGCTAAGGCTTTAATGCAATTGGGACATATATCGATGGAGTGAAGTAACAGCATGGAATTTCGTTAATCGTCATTCTACAAAAGCGAGCGTGTAGTGAACATCCAACTACACTCATGCATCGTGGATCCATCGCTGAATTATATCAAATGACAGTGGAAATATCATCATACTCCACGATTATGAATATTTCTGCGGAAATAACTGCAATAAACTTCATGGCGAATTACGACTGGAACTTCAGGGAACTTTCAAGAGAGGCCAGGGTGGACCCGGCTCATAAAGAAGAGTTTTGCCAGAAGGATTTCTTTCGTATACATGGAGCAGTGCAATTTCCGGAGAAGGAAGCAGTTCGATTCTCCGAGGACGCTGATTCCAGGTTCGAGGTCGGAGCACATCTTTACGCTGGTGAAATGGAACCAACAGCAGTTTTCTTTGAAAACTTTCCTCTAGAACTTCGATCAACAGATAAGGTAGTCGTGAACGTTTCTTGTATTATTTGAGTCATGTAGCGATATCTGAGCAACCATTTTCCCATATATTTTTTTTTGTCCTATCTTTTGCCCCATTTTCTTGATTAACATTTCTGTACTCAGTACACTTCGATGATTTATGCCTTTTTCTACGATTTGTTGAGACATTGTTATGTCATTGGCAAACTTAAATAATTTTGGATCAGTTGAGACTGATAATTTAGATTCTTTCAATAATTTGCATATTTTTGTAGTCACGATTTGACTGTAAAGTTAATGATTTGCTATGGCAGATTTGAAGTCAGACAGCGTGTCAATTTTATTAAAGTAATTATATTCAGTAAATTACTTTGACCAATTTTCTGTCATCCTCAAGAAAGAAGAATGATTAAAAGATTTTAGAGCGTTAAAATCGAATACGTTATCGACGATCTTTGAAATACTAGTCGTCTTATGAACATGATTGCAACATAGACATTTATCATTGCATTATAGACAATTTTATGAAATATGAACTTTGATTACGATTTTTGAATACACTATTGTAATGAACATTTGATAGGAATTTTTCTCAATTCTAGATTGGAACAATAATGTTTGCATTCCACAATCTAATTGTATTCTATTCGACTATTTATGCAGTTTAGATGAACTTTGATTGAAGATAGTATTTTTATACTGCGTTACTTTGAAGATAGTAATCTCAATTTTGATAGACCAGGGAGGAGTGTCTAATCGTATTTGCTATTAAATTTATTTGTTATTGGCAAATTTTTACTTCATATCGATTCATGAATGAAACCCACGAAGGTTAAATAATAACAGACATTAATACAATTGATGAATATAAGAATTTTTGAAGAGGAACAATGGATGTATAATCGTTAGTTCAGTGGACCTGTAAAAGTCGCTGATGAGTAATGCCCTTGAATAATGAAGGAGGTTCCCACAGTAATAAATGAAGTTGTTGAATTTATGAGTGGAGGTTTTTGTATGTAATTTGGAAGATTTTGATGCCATATATATGAAGATATATGATGAATTCTGGGCCTATTGTTGAGCAATTTTGTGCGTTTTGAGTGAAGTATTTTTCCGCTGAATGTATTGTTCTGGTTCTTTGAAAGTTATTCATGTGAAAATACTGTTAAAGTTAACAAGAGTGTTAAATAATTTGAGATGAAGATTTTGAATGGAGGTTACCGTCACAAATAATTATAATTATTATTAAACCTTATTAAACCTGAATTTGACAGTTAAATATAACTAACCTTCATTGGTCGATTATATCACCATAATTTAAGTAATTATCAACCGGATAAACGTGTGGTTTAATGTATTTCTTGTATAAATAATATAAACAATATAATATTGTAAATAATTATGTAAATATCTTTGATAACAATTTGTAATGAAAGGGATTAATAGAGGCGTGTATAAAATTTTCAATTGTCGTTTGACATTGTTATAAACTATTTATTATTGTTATAAATAATTAATGAACTTTTGTTATTAACATTTAGAGTTTTGTTATTATACTCTAAACAACGCTAATTAAGCAAGTGGATTGAACAATTAAACATGATTTAGGATTATTGGAGTATTCCACTGGTGTTTGAATGGAGCATTTAAAAGATTTGCGTGATAATATTTCAGTTGAGATGTGGACATTTAACGTGTTTTGAAAGGAGAGCTAAGCTCTGATGTAACTCGCATATGCTAGGGTTGAACGGAAGGGTGAGTCCACTTTGACGATGCAGGTGCATTGCAGCTGGCCCGGACAACTGTATGATAGAGGCCAAGGACATCTCCATAATAGCCTTGTGGCTATAAATAAAATGTGATGTGTATAAACACGTAAAACAATTGATATATGTCTCGTCCCAAATCCCGTTTCCATTCCAAGTGCATTATTATTTTTACGTTATTTTGAGCTTGAGAAAGCTGAAACATTGTATGTAGAGTATACAAGTCCGACAGGAGGACATGGTTATGTGGTCGATGGCTTCTGATTGCCACGTGGATTTTGTTGTTTTATTTTTGTTAATTCATTCCTTATGTGAAATAAATCATTGTGCAGTTTAAAGTTTCTCGTCTTCGTTCTGGTTCATTTTAAATATCATGGTGGAGGTTATTATGAGGGCATACTTTAAGTGATCCAGTTGACAACCCAGTCCCCGAGATAAATTTAAGAGGTAAGTAAAGGTAAGTATGAACCCCCATATATTTTGGTGTGTTCCACAATAATTTTCTTGTTAACTATTGTGCTCTAATCTCGATAGTATCTGTCAGTGCCATTTTCATTGATGTAGCTGTGCCGGTGCGTTTGATTATTGGCAATCCGATTGAGGGGGCGGATATCTGACAGCCTACTATCCGGATAACGGGGACAGTACCATCCCGGCATTTGCCCGAAGACGAAGTGGGAAACCACGGAAAACCACTTCGAGGATGGCTGAGGTGGGAATCGAACCCCCTCTACTCATTTTGACCACCCGAGGCTGAGTAGACCCCGTTCCAGTCCTCATATCACTTTGCAAATTTCGTGGCAGAGCCGGGAATCGAACCCAGGACCTCCGGGGCGGCAGCTAACCATGCTGACCGCTACGCTACGGAGGCGACCTGGGTAAATTAACTCTACATTTATTTCCAAAGTGGCTCCGAAATGGGTATTTTCCGTTAGACCCTGATTTTAGTGTACTGGTTTTAGATTCATGGACTGGACAAACAGAAGATGCTATACTAGCAGCCAAACCAAATGACAAGGACATTGATGTCAAGATTGTACCAAAAGGAACCACATGTATAATTCAACCCCTGGATGTATTTGGATTTCGAATATGGAAGAATTCCATTCGAACTTTCTACGATAGTGTGCTGTTACATGTTCTAGAGTTCAATATTCACCTACGTAACAACATCTTGAAAGTTCAGTCGTTTACACACAACCAATTGTCATCCCCACGCTTTCAAAGCATGTGGACATATAGCTGGTTTAAGGCTGGCTTTGTAGATGAACGACTGTCCAACTTTCCGAACCCTGTTTTTTGTTTTAAAAGTCCTTCCCTGGATATTTGTGGCCAGTGTACAAATACTGCCATACTCACGTGTGGCTGGTGTAAAACAAATCTATGTATTGACCACCTTGTTCATGACATTCACCTTTGTGATACGTAGGCCTACATTGATTGAAACAAACAAGACATGATAAACAAATGATACTCGTTAATTGTGTAAAGTACTGTACTTATTATTAGGTATCGGTTGCATTTCATTTCTGTAATTGTATATAATAATACCTAGGTAATATATCTCGGATAATGAACAAATTACGGCAGCAACCCTGCTACTATGTCATCCATTGTGTTTATCATAGGTAACACGTCCT
Source organism: Meconema thalassinum (assembly GCA_946902985.2). Lineage (NCBI taxonomy): Eukaryota > Metazoa > Arthropoda > Insecta > Orthoptera > Tettigoniidae > Meconema > Meconema thalassinum. The sequence continues at coordinate 91,458,582 of OX336399.1, forward strand.
GCATATTATTTTAAAAAAAAGTTCATCCACATTGAAGGCCACGCGCTTGTATCATTCCGTCTCGCCTGGAAACAGCGAGCGTGTGCCAGACCTGTTACAGCCTCACTGGCTTACTGCTCACCATTCTCGGTTCCTCACGCGTATCATTGTCATAACTTTAACGTTATAAATATGACATTGCATATTAATTTGAGCCGATGCGGTTTCCTATCCCGTGTTGTACATTTCCTCAGCTATTTGTCTCCTGAATTTCATCCCGATCGGAGTATAGTAGCGCGAAGACTTCCCTTGTGAGTGAGAGGCGGCCGTCGGCGTGGGAGATGTGTTCTCGTTTGTATTGGAGCCTTCGTTTTCATGTATTGTTGGCTGAGTTGATTGTTTGGAGAGTGAATGTTTGTTTACGCTGATGTGTCCGCTTGGGCTAGTGAATTGTGTGCATTTATGTTTGCGTTTAGGTCTAATGTGGGCGAAGTGTGTCTGAGTCCAGGTCTCAGCTACATCTGTCTCTGTTTGAGTATGCTCGTGAAGGAGTACCGAGGTAGCTGTTTGAACTGACTTGGTGTACTTGAGTGTAGGCGGTAAGGGCGGGGGAACAGGTATGGAAGAAATGAGTGTCTGTTATGTTTGGGCGGCCTTGGAACGTGTTTCTGTAGGTTTGAAGGGAATGAGGATGAATGGGGAAATGTAGGGATGGCTCTGCAGTGCACTTGTGATCGTGTTTAAACGGTTGTTTTTTGTGGGAGTGATTGCTATGTGATTGTTGCGGAGTTCCTCGACACAAGTGATGAATTTAGCTATGGGTGTAAGCAGCGGCGGCTGATGGTCTTAGAGCTTGGGAGGACACACAAAATAAAATATCATGCACAGTAAAAATTACTAGCTAGCACGCTAGGTGTTTGCCAATATCCAAAAATTGTGTCTCATTAGGGAAAAAGTTATGTTCTACATTTAATATAATTTAAATGACCCTCTAAATCGCTATTTAATTCCAAATTTATAATAGCCTATCACAAAGACATTTGTCAAAAACTCTAGACCTAGATGAAAAACAAAATTATTTAATTGGTAACACTTGTCACAGAATTCCAAAAGAGACCTCTTTACATAACCTTTATTTATTTATTTATTTATTTATTTATTTATTTTTAACAGCATGTTCCATTACAATGAAAGTAATACTACATGCTATGTTTACAAAATGTTTACAATTTTAATAACATACATTTACATATGTATTATTCATTATTGTTCTATGGCTATTTGTTTGGTGATATATTGTTCTAGGAACTGCCTATATCTATTAACTTATTGTTTTTATTAGCTACACCAATATTAAGAATCTGTTCAACTACTTGACATTCTTTCTAAATCTATTGAATTAAAAATATAATTAATTATATAATGCTTCATTAGCTTAATTTCTTTCGAACGTCAATTTTCCATGTTTATTTACCATATTGTCCTTAAACAACTCTCTTTCTTTTTCCAGTTTCACGCATGCAAATAATACATGATCAACTGTTTGTTCTTCATTGCCACACGCACACAATGGACTGTCTTTTAATTAAACGAAAAAAATACGAATTTATCTTACCATGTCCTCTTAAAAAGTAGTTACATTGCTAGTTAATGGGAAGTTTATGTTTAACCTATCCTGGTTTGCCATCTTGTGGTCGTCTTGCGAATCATTTCACACAGCATCGGAAGAAGGGAAGGAAAGGGGCAGGGTATGGCCATAGATGTTGTAAGTTCGAGTTGAACGTAGCAGTTCAGCATTCCAACGTTCTCTCCAGAGCCCATACAACTGCTCCAATTGTTATTCCTCCTTGTAACCGTGGGCTCGCAATCTCTGGGCCCAAGGCCGACGTTTGAAGAGCGTCTGCGCGCACGCGCAATAGACCTCTCCTTGTTTGTAGTTGAATGGAGTCTTGGGCCCAGTAATGCCTGGGCCCCGAGTAGCCCGCAGCAAGGCGAATTACGTGACAAGATATGTAGCGCCTTATTCAAACATGCTGCGCTGGTACATTTTCATAGTAAGGAGCGCACAACTCGGCCAGTATTTCGAGCGTTAAGGATTAAAAAATGAATTACTAATGTAGGTTAATGGTAAGGAGGGCCCTGGCCCACTGGCCCGTTAGAGCCAGCCGCCCCTGGGTGTAAGCACGCTGATGATTGCTTCGCGAGTAGCTGGCAACTGGTTTTGGCCCGGCGGGCTTATGGAGATCAGCGTGCCTTTGGGTGCGTGTCGTGTAGGTGAGTCGTACCATAGCGGTTCTCCGAAGTCAAATTCCGGAACAGTGCAATGGCACAGTGCAGGAGGTGGCGATGAATCCCTGAGGTACTCCGGGTGAAGTGAAGAGTATGGTGAATAAGACCATGATCCGCTATAATCAGACGCAATTGCCTGAAGTTCAGCCATTGCTCGTTCGAAGCTCATGGTCTTAAGTGAGCGTGAATGTTTGTGTAGGCTTGGTTTTAGTTAGAGTGGGGAGGGGTCAAATACCGTGGTAGACCCTATAGAATTATTAAGCCTCGTCCAAGAAGTTAAGCAAGTCGCACAAGGTTAAACAGTTCGTCGGTTGTAGCCGTGACAATGTGTGCGCTGGCGGAAAAAGTTAAATAATTAATCAGTGATAATTAATTATTTGACTGCTGCAGGGCTGAATGGAAGAGTTTAGCTTGGCTGTAACTCGGAGGAGATAGGATATTCTTGACGTGGATGGTGCGCAGAGGTGGGCAGGCAACAATGGCTTGGTTTCAATAATGGGTAACGGTTTGGATGGGAGAGGGGATTGTTGGCTTGAATTTGGAATTGGAGAAAGTAATATGATGGCTGAAGTAGAGATGGGCAGCAGTCGACTGATAACAGTCGAATTAGTCGATAGTTAAAACAATCGAATTATTCGACTGCTTTAAAAAAAATCCTCTCGGCACGCCGGAAGGCGGAGGTAGATTTCACCGGGCAAACTAGGGGATAGGCTATATAATAGGCAAAATATGCAGGTTTTCGTAGGAGGATCAGACATCATTTATTGCGAGAAAGTATTTTACAATTGGAGGTTAGTTAACATTTTTTCGTCTTTCTATGCATATTTTTAACATTTTACTGTCTTATGGGGATGGTAACCTTCTTGTCATTTGGGGTTCATTTTTAGCCTACTTTTCACATTTTGCAAAAATGAGGAAAAAAGTAGACTTATGAGATCGATCCGGGAAAATGTGTGTCTGTCTGTCTGTCTGTCCTTCTGTCTGTCTGGCTGAGTGTGTGTCCCCCCCTATCAACTCCTAAACGGCTGCAGCAATCAAAACCAAATTTAGTATGAGTAAAGATGTGCACCGGAATAGCTCACGACCATATTTGAAAATGATGTCAGTGCTACCAACTGCTGAAAAAACGCACTAGAAATTTGAGCTCCATGTTGGATATCTTGCAAGGTATGCATGGGAGCTATTCCAAAATTGGCACACATGTAGACAATACTATTTCAGTTTAATTTCCAGGAGGCCAACCATGACAGTGTTGCCAAACTAATTTTAAGCCTTCTGATAGGTCCAATGTTTAAATGCATATAACTTCTACACTATCAATTGGATTTCAACCAAATTGTGTATGTAATATCTGTACATAAACAGATATGACTGAGCGTATTCGTAAGAGCCACCAGGGCTGCCAACAGTTAATAATTGCTCTCTCTATTTTTTTTATCCAAATACCAATATATCAGAAAGTATGCAAGCCAACAGCTTTAAACTATGCACAAGTATATTCTGACATCTTAGATTAATTTGGAGTAACTTATATACGTCAGTTCTACCAACATGATTATAAGCCTGCTGATAGTACCAATTTTTAAATACATGTAACGTCTATACTATCAGTTGGATGTCAACCAAATTTCGTATGCGATATGTGTACCATAACAGATATGACTATAAGTATTGTTAAGAGCAATCAGGGCTGCCAACTGTTAATAAATGCTGTCTATATTATTTTTACCCTAATATCAATATATCAGAAAGTATGCAAGCCAACAGCTCTATACTTTGCACACGTATAGCACCTGACATTCTAGATTAATTTGGAGTAATTAATACAAGGAAGTGCTGCCAATATGATTCTATGCCTGCTGATATGTCCAATTTTAAAATACATGTAACTTCTATACTAACAAATGGATTTCACCCAAAATTGGCACAACAAGATATCATAATAATTCAGATTATTTCTGACCAGCACACGCATGGTATTGTTGGCAACATGCTTTTACGCGTGCTGATAGATCCAGTGTCTAACTGCATGTAACGTCCATTGGACTTCAACCAAATTTTGTATTCTGTACCTTAAGAGATGGAACTAAGAATATATTCAGTCACCAGGGCTGCCAACTGTAGTGCTCTATTAGGCTACATTATACCACGTATATTTTGAACTAATTAGATATTTCGATATTACCAACTTAATTTCGTCATTATTCTAGATAGGTTCATATACTGTAGAATAATCATTGGCATGAAAAGTAGGCTGAATAGTTCTTCACGGAACTTCTTGTTATACATGTGATCACACTGTCCTTATGCGAGGTTTGGAACTAATGTGTAACTATCTAACAGTCTGTTACTTCTTCACGCAAAATTTTATCTCCCTCAGAGATGTTGGTTGGTTGGTTCCTCAGTTTAGGGGCTGCGACAAGGTGGTCATGTAACCCCGTGTACATTGGGTGTGTGTAGAATCTGTCTGATAAACGGTGTTATTTGTGATTACTGTATTAGTCTGTAATTCAGGTAAGGTGTGCAGACGGTCAATTTTAAGTAGTAGTACCTAATTTTGTACCAAATACTAACGTCAACGACACCCAGCTGTGAACTTGGCTGCTAGATGCCACCGCAACCATCAACTTGCAACGAACGTTGTAACTTACCCTCCGAAGGAAGGCATGCTGACGTATTTTTAGCGCTCTTAGAAAATCCGGTGACTTTGGCCGGCTTTGAACCAGCGACCTTGGGCATAGAAGTTCGGCATGCTACCAGTTAGCTATTTCCCTCATAGTCAGATGGAACAAGAAGTTCCGTGACGAACTAAAGAGCCTACTTTTCTTAAAATTAAGATTCATGCCATAGATTAATCTACAGTATATGAACCTATCTAGAATAATGACGAAATTAAGTGGGTAACATCGAAATGTCTTAATTAGTTCGAAATAAAGTATACTAGCCATATTGTAGCCTAATAGAGCAATACAGTTGGCAGCTCTGGTGACTGAATATATTCTTACTTCCATCTCCTAAGGTACAGAATACAAAATGTGGTTGACGTCCAAAGGACGTTACATGGATTTAGACATTGGATCTATTAGTACACGTAAAAGCATGTTGGCAACAATGTCATGCGAGTGCTGGTCAGAAATAATCTGAAATATTATATCTTTTTGTGCCAATTTTGGATGAAATCCATTTGTTGATATAGAAGTTACATGTATTTAAAAATTGGTCCTATCAGCAGGCTTAGAATCATGTTGGTAGAACTGACGTATATAAGTTACTCCAAATCAATGTAAAATGTCAGGTAATTTACGTGTGCATAGTTTAAAGCTGTCGGCTTGCATACTTTCTGATATATCTGGATACAAAATAGAGAGCAATTATTAACAGTTGGCAGCCCTATTGGCTCTTAAGAATACACTCAGTCTTATCTGTTTATGTACACATATTACATACAAAATTTGGTTGAAATCCAATTGATAGTGTAGAAGTTATATGCATTTAAATATTGGACTTATCAGAAGGCTTAAAATTATTTTGGCAACGCTGTCATGTATGGCCACCTGGAAATTTTAACTGAAATAGTATTATCTACATGTGTGCCAATTTTAGAATAGCTCCCATGTATACCTTCCAAGATATCCATCATGGAGCTCAAATTTCTAGTGCGTTTTTTCAGCAGTTGGTAGCACTGGCATCTTTTTCAAATATGGGCCTGAGATATTCCGGTATACATCTTTACTCATACTAAATTTGGTTTCGATTGCTGCAGCCGTTTATGAGTTGATAGGGGGGGGGGGGGCACACACAGCCTGCCAGACAGACAGAAGGACAGACAGACAGAGAGAAGGACAGACACATTTTCCCGGATATATCTCATAAGTCTACTTTTTCCTCATTTTTGAAAAGTGTGAAAAGTAGGCTAAAAATGAATGTGATCTCGTCAATGGCGTTGTCTTAGAAACCTCTGATAGATCATCCCTCATCAATTTAAAAGCGTTATGGTAACCTCGGATGGCACTTGGCATTTTTTTAAATTCCGAAATCATTTTTCTCATCCCTTGTCGTAATGGTGGGTCGTATCAAAAATTCTTTCAGACAAAAGTTTTAGGTAATTATTAGGGAAATATTTTCCATTTTGTACGGTTTTGATATTGTGCCTATTAAGAGAGATATGATTAATGTTTTCCGAAAAACCCACTTTTTTCCACCCCTTTGGTCAATGGTTGGTGCTATCAAAAAACTTATTTGACATAAATTTTTGGCACTTATCCGACACATATTATGAACTTTGAATGGATTCGATATTTCACGTAGTAAGAGAGTTATAGCGAAATTTCACTTTTTCGAAAAAAGCCCCCCATTTTCACCCCCTTCGACCGATTTTGCCCATTAACGAACTCGACCGAGATTTTATAGGGATACATGTTATGTAAAAAAATTTAAAGTGATTGGTGAAAAATTACGGCAGTTATCGTGTCCACAAGAAACTGATATATATATATATATATACAAAAATTATATATAAACTTTTGAACTGACGGTGGTTTTGGGGTCTGGGGGGTGTGAAACGCGAAGATATGTCGACATTTTCCGGAAGTCGAAACATGGTACCCATTGCAATAGTTAGCTTTGTAATGAAATCTACCTATCAGTCGAATGAATTCAACGACTACTCACCGTATCATAAACAAGTCGTTTGCAAACGACTGATCCAAAAACAATCGTTGGAAATCATTCGAATGAAACAAGTCGTTGGCAAACGACTAGTTCCAAGCGAATGAAATCATACGAATTTAAGTAGTCGTTGTAAACGACTGATCCCAAAGCAATCGTTGGAAATCATTCGAATGAAACAAGTCGTTGGCAAACGACTAATTCCAAGTGAATGGAATCATTCGAATTTAAGTAGTCGTTCTAATCAAACGAATTCTTCAGGATAACTTCATGCTACAATTGATTGTGCTGTATGTTTATTATAGAGCTTTAATTAATAAGTTAAGTATACCTGTAGGTGCCTACAGTTTTATACATTTCGTTGATTCTTTCAATGAAATAGCCTAAATCCAGTTGTCTAAGTTATTGGAAACGTTAAGCATTCAATATTTAGGTTATGTTTGAACTCCAGATACCGTTTTTGAGGCCCATCATCCCAGGCAAGCCCGTAAATACCTTTGCCACCCAGTCAGATGGATCATTTGGCCGTAATTTTGAATTAGAGTAAGGTTGTAGTATGCGTGGTCAGATTTAGACAATAGCCTACTGCATGAAGGGGTCATGGCTACGCCTTCTATGTTTGTTTAATGAATAGAGTAACTGAAATGAGGGATGTATACTGATTTTAAGATTTGTGGAATGAGTTTATGAATTTTTAATAGAATTTAATGAAGTCTTCGGTAAAGTTGAAGGAGACATGATCGTATTTAGACAATAGCCTACTCCATGAAGGGGTCATGACTATGCTTTCTATGCCTGTTTAAGGTGTAGTGTGGCTGAAATGAGGGAGGTTTACTGAATTTGGTGTTTGTGGAGTAGTCTTTTCGTTTATAATTTAGGTTTTGTGAAGCTTGATGCGGAGTTGTTTTATGGATTTTATTGCTCTGCAAATGAAGTGTATTAGGGGTTTCTGGGTTGGGTTTAGCTGTAGTTTACAGGGTTATGGCTGAGAGTTGTTGTAGCAGGCCTAACAACTGTGTCAGAGCAGTGGCGTGCTGTGTGGGAGGGGGGTTTAGTGGCAAAGACATGAAGGCAGGGATGGAAGAGTTTATGTGTTCCCTCACAGTTAGCGCACTTAGGCTTATCTCGAGGTACCGTATAGATAAAGTGGTGATGTGAATCTCCAGCGGGTACTGTGAGGACAGCTTGACGGCTGTAGGTGCCTATAGTTTTATACAGTTTCTTGTTCGTAGATTCTTTCAATGAAATAGCCTACGTCCAGTTGTCCAAATATATATGTATATCATTTCATTGGAAATGTTAAGCATTCAATATTTAGGTTTAGTTTGAACTCCTTAACACAGTCTATACACTTTTAATGAGAATTGGGTGCATTCTTGAATTATTACACAACTTGAACATGGGCTTACCAATTATGGCTTAGAGTTCTATTTATTTTATGATTGAATTTCATTCATTTATTCTACCGCGTGATAAATGAATTACAAGAAAACTATTATGAAATTCTCCCCATAGCGTGATGGTAATGATCGATGCAAACATAGAATAGATTTTCCAGGAAAATTAAATCAGAAAATATTTTATATTGGGATCCAATATTAATAGCATTTTAGCAAGTCGGAGGGCGTGTACGCTCAAATTGATTCTGGTCGTCAATTGTTTTGTAGAGATGGGCATCCGCAGTCGACTGACAGAAGTTAAAACCATCGACTTGTTTGACTGCTTTTAGAAAACAGTCGAATAAATTCAACGACTACTCACCGTAACATAAACAAGTCGTTTGCAAACGACTGAACTGATCCCAATTGTTTTAACATGTTCTGAGCGCTGGCATAGTTTTACGTTCTGGTCATAAATTGTTTGTATTCACATGGTTGCCAACATCTCCACTGAAATTTCGCTCTCGTTACTGTTCTAAAGTGCTCTATTGTCGTCTCTCGTGTGTATTTATTCTAGGCTGTCGTGTTCTTGTTCAAGTTGTATTTCAACTCTACATTCTTAGTATTTTCTGCAAAACAACTAAGAAATAAAAGGTACGTCACAATTTTGGCTATGGAATTGTTACCGGTACTTACGAACTCCCTTTCAGTTCTAGTAATTTAATTAAGTATTGCTCTATTGCTTCACTTATTCAGAGTACATACAGGTAATGTGTCCTATACCAATATCGGGGAACATTTACTCATTCTCATTGCAACATTGGATATAATGGCTGCACTATACACAACGCCGCAACCTCCATTCGAAGCACAGTAAAAATAAATAACTTGGATCAATTGCATGTTGCCGAGTGTCGCGTAGTCCAAACTAACGTCTGCAAAAATAGGTAGGTTAGGGAGAAGTTTGTTTTTCATCTGTTGGTACAACAGAACTCCGCGGGTAACGGCTTACAGTGATTTGTACGCCGCCTAGAAGCGACTACTTTCAGTCGAATAGATGAAACGACACGCTTTTAAGAGCTATGCGTATTCAGGTAACCATTGGACTGAAAGTAGTCGAATATCTAGTCGATAGTTTCTTCCAACGAATGACTAATCAGTCGATAGTTAAAAGTAGTCGATAGTCCCATCTCTAGGCTGAAGTCTCGGTGGCAGCGATGATGAAGCTGCGTGGAAAGTGGGTCATCTGTCCAATGAATCAGAAGCTATTTTAATTTTTATTATATGAAGAAATCTGGGCAGTCTAATATGAGGATTACAGCAATAATTTTTGTTATGGAGAAACACAGATACCTGTGGAATATTTTAAATTGCAATGCTGCAACATAATAATTTTTTATAAAAATATTTTCATTTTTATAACTCTAGAGAGAACCGCAGAAAAGAACCCCAGCGAACCCTCAAACTGAATGATAAATGCAGCGAGAAGAAAGTTGTTCCTGATCCAAACAGTGCTGGAACCTGTAGTGCGGTATCAACACTACAACATGACATAAAAGCGATCTCGCTAAGTTCGAGGGTTTCCCGCCCAACCAAGGTCAACCAATGTGTGTTTAGTGACCTTTTTCTGCGGTATTCTTTAGAGCTTTAAAACTCGGGAAATCTTTTAATGGAAACTTATTACGATGCAGCATTACAATTTAAAATGTTCCACAGGTATCTGTGTTGCCCCATAACAAAAATCATCACTGTAATCCCCATATTAGACTGCACAGATCTCTTCAAATATACAAAATACGGTTTTTTTCTATCGTTTTTTTTCTATTATTTTCCACAAAAGAAATAGTATTTCAAAATGAGGCGTGATAGTTTAATGGATAATTCAGCAAACGTTCCACTCAACACGTCCTAGTTACCTGTAAGTATCGCATGCCAGGGACCTGAGATGGGTCCGTTTTGTCGTGTTTTTCCTCTGAACTTTGGGGTGGGCCCTCTCCACTTTCTCTTTCCTATCCGCCTTTCATGGCTCTCCTTCCTTCCGAGTTCCTCATTCTTCGTGGGTTGAGGGCATTTCTTTTCTTCCTGTCCTATGTTTGCCTTATTCTTTACTTGTTTGCCATTTCATCTTCTAGTATGTAAGTCTGTAGTTCGTATTAGTTATAGTTTTCATTCTCATCTCATCTTTCACAATCACCCAATCAATTAGGGGGCCGATAACCTAAATGTTAGGCCCCTTAAAACAACAAATATCATCATCATCATCAATCTTATTTCCATCAGTTGCATTGTCACATGGTGATAAAAACCTCAATATCTTCAACACTGTCTTTGATATCACAGTCCGATTTTTCCAAATGCCTTGAAATCGTATTATCCCGATACTTCACTAATTACATTGTACATCAGCTGATACTGTCAAACTCGAGTATCTCATCAATACTTAAAAATGTAAATGAAATGCTTTAAGTATTCATTTCTGGTTCCAGTTGCATCCGTAAAGGTTGTCTAATACGAGAGAAGCTCTGAAAATACAGTACGTTTCGTCATTTTATTGCACGAGCAGATTATTCACCAGGTGATACAAACAATCGCCATAAGAATCCACACCTGTGGCTGGTTCAACGACGGAAGGAGCGTCAGTGGAGGGGGAATGACGCATCGCCGATGAGAGAGGAGCAGCAGACTGGTGTGTCCGACATCATTCGGTCGGTCGCTGGTGTTTGATGTTCAGTGAAGGACGGCAGAATGTGGAGGATGAAGATCGAAGTGTTAGGCTTCGGTGGCGTAGTTGGTAGCATGGTGAGCTGCTATGTCCAAGGTCGCGGGGTCAAACCCGGTCGAATTCGTCGGATTTTTAAGAGCATTAAAATACCTCAGTATGCCTTCCTTCGGAGGGGAATTACGCCGGTGGGCTCATGCCATACATTTATGGCATGTAAAAGAACCTTCCACTAACTAAACGTTTGTGAAGCAAAATTTGTAGGTTAGGTTTGATTAATGCTCTTAAGTTCCAACATCCGTCACCAGTCGCTGGTTGCGATGGCATCCAGTAGTAGCCAAGTTCACATCTAGGTGTCGTGGACGGTAGCATTTGGTAGCGAAAGTAGGAACTAAGTCTACTTGAAATTATCGTCTGCAATCCTTACTTGAATTAAAAACAGATAACACACACTAATACAGTCATCACTAGGGCTAGGATTTTTAGGTGCTAAAAATCGGGAAAGTATTTATTTTTTATGTATTAAAATACCTGAAATATGTGCCCAAAAAGTAAAAATACTTAATTATAATTTAGTTTATTAATGTGAATGAAATATATGCTATTCCTCACTGACTACTGCAGAATTACAATACACAACGAGATACATCTTCAGGTTGTCCATCACCAATGACTGACGATCATCATGAAACCCTTCTACAGAAGGCGCGAAACTGCGGCAATATGTTTCTTGCCCTTGTGGTGTTGTGTTAACTTGAGATCTCTGTTCAGCCTTGATTGCTTTCCCACATGGTTGGCAGAACAGAACGCCCGCATTAGAGGTAAAATTATCTTTAAATTCTGCAACATACTGCTGCAGACGATAACTTGTAGTTGTTTTTACTTTAGGGATCTTAGAACTGCCTTACACTTCACAGTGCCAGAAATGAACTGCATTTAAGTGACGTATCCAGGTAGCTGAGTGGGGGTCTAGCACAAGGTGCAATATGGCTATGGGCAAGGAAATCCCCGGCTTCCACTGTGAGTGGCACGGGGCGACAAGTTAAGAATAACACAGTTGCAAGATGACATACGCTCTGCATGAAGATTAGATAGCTCACAGGTTCTTCCACGTTCAAGTAACACAGAACAAAAATTAAATAAACTGAGACATCTAGCATACTGTTTAAAAAAAAATGTAAATATTTTGTCATTTTATGTGCTAATATGTGAAAAGCAGGAATTTATGTATTTATAGAAAAAATGCTTAAAATATGTATTTACATAACAAATATTTATTTACCTAAAAATCCGAACCCTAGTCATCACAATTAACACCGGTTATCAGACAGATTCTACACACACCCAAAGTACACGGGGCTACTTGACCGCGTTGTCGCAGCCCACATCCTCCATGATGTGTTGGGTTACCGAAAACTGTCCACAAGATGGCTACCGAGAAACCTGACCACCGAGCAGGCTGTGCGGCAATTCCTTGCATCGCAGGGCACCGAGTTTTACCAGAGTTGTTTCTTCAAACTGATTGCACGCTACGACAAGAGTCTCAATGTTGGTGGCGACTGTGTCGAAATATAGTACAAGGTTCATAGTTCATGACGCCATGGTGTTTGCCAGGTTGTGAATAAAGGATCCGTGGGAAGAAATGACGAAACTTATTTTCGGAACTTTCTGCCACCTGCTGTAAGGGAATTGCGTTGCGGAATACATCATTAACGACACCCAAGCAGTGTTGCCAATTTGTTGTTTTTAGCACCAGATCTGGTGTTTCTGAAGTTCGTCTGGTGCCAGAAATGTTCCAATAGCGCCATAGCAAAATACTGGTGTTATTGTAATAAAACCAGTGCCAAATCTGGTGCTTAACGGATTTGTTCATGAAATTGTTTCCTATGACAAATAAGTAAATCCTGGAAGCCATGTAATAGTTTTAATAAAGTTAATCAATTAAGATAGGCAATGTTCAGCCTTACACGTGTCAAGATCAACACTCCAACAGGGGAAGTCCCTGAAATTCACATTCGCGTGCATAAGTGCTAAGTAAGCACAACATGCAGGGTTCAGTGCAAGTGCACTTGTACAAAGAATCGACCTATCATCTATTTTCTTCCCAGCACCCAGGGGATTTCCCAGTATTATGCGAAGGCAGTTGATGTACTTTCACTCCCTCACTCTAATGCAGATGTAGGGAGAGTGTTTAGCCATGTTTAATTGGTGAAAACAAAGCAAAGAAATCGAATGAAAGTTCAATTAATTCATTCCATTCTGTGTTTGCGATTTGGACTAAAACAGCGGGAAAATGCTATCACGACTACGAACTTCCGAAGGATATAATAGTGGCCAAAATTGGAAGTATGCAGAACTACAGCAGTACTACAACTTTCTGCTCTAAAGATGTAATAGCGGTAGCTGGCTCCGCAAGTGAAGATGATTTTTAGCCTACTTTTCACATTTTGCAAAAATGAGGAAAAAGTAGACTCATGAGATTGATCTGGGCAAATGTGTGTCTGTCTGTCTGTCTATCTGTCTGACTGTGTGTGTGTGTGTGTGTGTGTCCCTATCAACTCCTAAACGGCTGCACTTATCGAAACAAAATTTGGTATGAGTAACGATCTATACCTGAATATCTCAATGCAGTATTTGAAAAATATGTCAGTGCTACCAACTGCTGAAAAATCGCAATTAAAATTTGTGCTCCATGTTGGATATCTTGGAAGGTATGCATGGGAGCTACTTCCAAATGGGCACACGTATCGATGATAATATTTCAGTTTAATGTCCTGGAGGCCATACATGACAGTGTTGCCAAAATGATTCTAAGCATGCTGATATGTCCAATGTTTAAATGCATATAACTTCTACACTATCAATTGGAATTTAACCAAATTTCGTGTGTACTATGTGAACACAAACAGATATGACTGATCGTATTCTTAAGAGCCACCAGGGCAGCCAACTGTTAATGAATGCTCTCAATTTATGTTACCAAAGTACCAATATATCCGAAAGTATGCAAGCCGACAGCTTTAAACTATGCACACGTATAGTACCTGACATTCTATATCAATTTGGAGTAACTTATATATGTCAGTGCCACCAACATGATTCTAAGCCTGCTGATAGGTCCAACTTTAAATACATGTAACTTCTATACTATCATTTGGATTTTAACCAAATTTCGTATGTGCTATGTGTACCATAACCGATATGAATATGCGTCTTCTTAAGAGCTGTCTCTATTTTTGTTACCCTAATATCAATATATCAGAATGTATGCAAGCCAATAGCTCTAAACTTTGCACACGTATAGTATCTTGCATTCTAGATTAATTTGGATTAACTAATAACGTCAGTGCAGCCAACATGATTCTGAGCCTGCTGATGGGTCCAATTTTAAAATGCATGTAACTTCTATACTAACTAATAGATTTCATTAAAAATTGGCACAACATGATTTTACGCACGCTGTTAGATCCAATGTCTAACTGCATGTAACGTCCATGCTATCCATTGGACTTCAACCAAAGTTTGTATTCTGTACCTTAAGAGTTGGAACTAGGAATATATTCTGTCACCAGGGCTGCCAAAAGTAGTGCTCTCTTAGTCTACATTATGCCATGTATACTGTATTACGAACTAATTAGAAATTTCAATATTACCAACTTAATTTCATTATTCTAGATAGATCCATTTAGATTAATCATTGGCATGAATCTTTAATTTTAAGAAAAGTAGGTTCTTTAGTTCTTCACGGAACTTCTTGTTAATGAAAGAAATCTAAGTAAAAAGACGTTTATATATTTATAATTTTCGGTGTTTTTCTAGTGTTTTGAATCATAGAGTCCAGCTGGTGCTTTTCTGGTGTTTTAAAGCATTGGATTTAGTTCTTTCCCATTTCAAGATTTGGCAACACTGCACCCAAGGCAAAGGTACAGTAAAACCTGCCTAAGGTGGAACGCAATAGTTCCGGATTTATTTTTCCGATTTCACAGGTGTCCGTATCTTGGTTCAACAATGTCTGAAGATGGCAACATAAATACTGAGACTAACTACAGGGTTCAGTCAGCCTGGATGAACTGGAAAAGGTTTTCTGGCTTTCTGTGTGACAAAAGGCTCAATATAAGGGTGAAAGGAATAGCCTACAAGACAGCTGTAGGGCCAGCCATGATGTAAGGTGCGGAGACATCCAATGGCAATAAGTAACAAGGGAACGGATTGCGGTGTAAAATTCTAATCTGGTTGAAATTTAGTACACAATATTCCTACAAAGTCGTACAATGACGTAGTGAAAACCACACGGGCCACTTTCAATTTTGAATGCCAATATTGAACGCCAAAACCCTGCCAGACGACGGCATGAGCACGTAGGTGGGAAGAGGTTAAGCTGACCTTGAATCCTAGCAGCACCTCATGGCTTCCTGTCACCAGGCAGCAAACTGCTGTGCTGCGTTACATTCCCCACCTTCCACCTTCCCCTCATCCCATCACTCCGTTATCTGTTCGGTTGGAATATGCAAAACAAAAGTGATGTTTCGGATGATCAGTTCCCAAATCGTTCCGTCATCATGCCATGTAAGTGTGACATTTTAATTTTGTCTGTTTTTAATTATACTGGCACAGACAACAATTAATGTTAAAAACTTAACTTTACAGTCAAAATATTTACAAATATCAGAAAGTGACAGCGACGTTGTTCAATTGGAACACCTTCCAAATTTTAATCCTTGGAATGTGGTAGTTTGTCTACAAAGCTGCTTTGCTGAAAGTGATCGCTATGAAAGCTGGTGGTCGGGAGCCATGGCGTGCTGTTAGGATCCAAAGTCAGCATTATCTCATCCCACCTACGTGCTCATGTCGTCGCCCGGCAGGTTTTCGGCGTTCAATATTGGCATTCAAAATTGGAAGTGGCCCGTGTGGTTTTCACTACGTCATTGTACAACTTTGTAGGAACATGGTGTACTAAATTTCAACCAGATTATAATTTTACATCGTAATCCGTTCCCTTATAAGGCACAATGTCATAAGCTGGATGTGACTGAGATGAAGATGCTGCGCTGGATGAGTGACGTCACTAGGATTGATCACATCGCAAATGAGAAAATCAGGGGCACAGTTAAAATAACAGAAGTCTCCAAGAAAATCCAGGAGAGAAGACTGCTGTGGTATGGGCATGTTATGCGTCGAAATAGGAACTATGTAGGGAGGAGAGCGATGTCTCTGGTTGTGGATGGCACGAGGAATAGAGGCAGACCTCGAAGAAGATGGACTGACAATATCCATGATGACCTAATGGAGAAGCAGTTAGGGGACGACGATGTGTGGGACAGAATAAAATGGAAAAGACTTGCCAGAAACATCGACCCCACTTCAAGTGGGATAAGATGATGATGATGATGATGATGATGATTGAATAAAACTGCACACAACTTGTACAGACGTCCAGCCACTCCGCCAGCCGACAGCGGACTCGTCTGCTCTCGGAGCAGAGGAACGCGGAGGAGCGAGTTCCGCTCGTCAAGTGACGGTCCGCTCCGCTTCTAGGAAAACAGTACCATTAAAATTACATATGACCAGAGGAGAGACGACTCCGCTCTCCGCTTCCGCGCCTAGGAAAACCCAGATTTAGGCAGTTTTCCGGTTTACATTGTGTTTTTACATAGTCAATATCTCCGTTCCGGTTTTTGTTTCCCGTTTGTCCAGGCTTTCGGTTATAAAATGTCCGGTTTAGGCAGGTTTTTCTGTATTAACGCTGAATATTCCGGAAAAGGCACGTGAATCTCTGAAAAAATCTGTGCATGTTATTTCCCAATATGTTGTAATGAATTCAGTAAAGTATTGGGGTTCGTCAGACCTCAGTGCGAAGTTTCTTTTATGTTCGACGATGTCGAAATGTAAATATTATATGTCAGAAAACTGTATCATAATGAGGGTCATTATAACACTATTTTTCAGTATGAAACGGTTTCTCCAGCCAGTCAGAGCTCATTCCTTGACCAATTAGGTATGGATAGCTTCGCGCATGCACTCAAATTCCAACATGTTGGACATGAATTATATGATTTGAAAGTTCAAATTGGATGTCGGATCAACCATTGTAGTTACAATCCCAAACACAAAGACAAAATCAGCACGAACCTTTACGGTAACATGAAAATACATATGAAAGAAATGTCTGAATCTACGTCCAGAAGTTAGCAACACAGCATCCTTCTATATAAATTACCGACATGGAAAGTTCACCGTCCCATATGTTAGCGTAAATAAACTGGCGAATATGAGACAGGAAATAGCACTGCACCTTAATATCCCCAACGCCAATTTCAACACAGCCCATTGCTTTCAAACGACTTCGGTGACAATATTAGTGAATGGTAGTTCTGATCGGCACTAGACATCATGCAGGCTGTAAACAATAGCATTGCCAAGCAAAGTAAATGGTCTTTGCTTTCGAAGTTCTTTGACCGACGCATGGGCTCTGTTCAGTCAGCAAACCAAGCGCGCTCTGTTCCCTAACTGAAGTGACTGAATCTCACAGATATTTATGAATATTTATGTTAAAACATATAATAAAGTTATAATTATCGTCGAACATAAACAGTCGTATGCAACTCGCCTATGATGGTAATTAAGACACTCGTGTCTTAATTATTGCCATTATAGGCTCGATGCATAATGTTGTATTAAAGAAATGTGTCCAATGAGGGTTAACTACTTATCAACGTTCTGACTAAAGGAGGCATGGACGTAGGTGGTAGAAATGGGAATCATTGTGTTAGTGGAATAGCCACTAAAGAGCGCACTTCTCATTATACGTGTTGTGAGCGGATAAGGCTCTGACTGGTAATTGAAGCTGGCAAGAGCTCACGAATTCCGATAACTGATTCCTGATTGATGCAGCCTAGTACTTACGCGATATCATGTATCCTCTTCTTGCTTAATGCCATCGGATATGGTGTAAACCCCTTTAGAGGGATCAGGTTGATATATCAGTATGCAAGTAGATTGCCGTGTTTCGCAGAATGGGGTCGAACACCAGACTGTGGGATTAACACGGTACGTCCTGTATTACCTCTAAATCCTATTTCGAAACTGCCGTGAGGATTTCCAGTAATGTACTTGCAACTCGTACTCTTGTACTGGGTGTTTCACAATTTCTGTGCTCCCGGACTAAAAGGATCATGCATCCAGTTTTAGAGACACTACGCGGTGTAACCGTCCACGTTCAGTCGCCCACCGTGCTACGATCGGGAACTTCAGCGAGTTCAGAGATCGGTGGTTCGAATCCCGGCCGAAATGGTGCTTTATCCTGGGCTTTTTCACACGCCCTCTAGGCAAATATCGGAGTGGCACCTTATTTCAATGCTGTATAGGATAGTGGCACCTCAAAGGTGCCAATAGTATGTACAGCGTGTTCCGATTCAACATGGAACTGTAAGATGGGTTGCCTACCTACCCACAATCGGCTTGAAATCTGCTCGCAGCGCGCTAGCGACGGGGCTGAGTTCGATTTCACTGATTGCCGCCTTCTTATGCAGCATTGCAAAGTACTTTGCTCTTTAAAAATATATTTACACAGGCTTCACAGTAAGTTTGAACGATTTCTGTTTCAGAACTTGTTATTTTACGCTTCTGTTAATGGCTTTTGCAGAGCATTTCTATCAAATAAAATTTTATTTTACAACATACCGTTTTGTATATCCACGCAGGGCTCTAGATCATACAACTTCTACACACACCCAAGTGCACGGAGCTACATGATCACGATGTCGCAAAGCCCCTAAGAGAATCAACAACAGCAACATTCTTGGCACAGCCAATCAGAATATTAACGAAGTGTGGCTTTTACTGAAAAAATTTATTTTGTTCCTATTACATGTTTTCCATTGTTGACGAGTGCCATATCTACAACAGATGTAGGCGTCGGATGTGTCAAGGGATCACTAACTAGGCATCCTGAGCCAGAGTTTACGTGCGGTAGGATGACCTGTTCCTTTCCATTCTTCCTCCTGCCACAGCATCCGACAGGTTCCCACGAAGCTGTGAGACCCCGTACTAGACCATACCAAGACTTTTAAATTTTTGGCAGAACCAAGAATCAACCCAGGCTTCCGCAGTGACAGCCAAAAACGCTAGCCACTACGTAACGAGGCGGGCCATATTTACAGAGAGAGTAAGAATCAAAGGACTGCCATAGCTCACTAATATGGAATTCGCTTTTGTTTGTCTCTTGTGCGTAAAATCATTTGAATTGAACTCTAATACACAAATTGGCTTTAAATATTGAATAAAAACAGGATTTGTGGACTGAGTGAGTGAAAGAGATGAAGATAGAGTTAGTCAATGAATAGGAAAGAGAGCGAGAGAGTAGAAAGGGAAAGAACAGAGGTGGATAAAAGGTAACGTTGCAATTCGATTTTCAAATTACCAGTCCAACTCCCTCTACGGCAAGATAACACCGCATTCAAAGGAGAGACGGAGAGAGACATAGGAAATGAGAGTGAGAGAGATAGAGAAGGAGATGGGGGAGCACAGAGTATCAATCAATACCAATTACCCGTGGTATTATAAGCTATTACAGTAAAAAGATTAATTCCATTATTTTTTCATTTTTTTCCAACAAAAGTTTCCCTCAGTGTGTTCTCTCCCGAGATGTTTTTTTCAGATCATTAGATTCCAATATACTTTTATTTGTTTTTCAAACTCAAAAGAGATTTAGCGTAATTTTCCAGTTGGCTGGATTTTTGTTAGGGAACAGATGATGGCTTTGGTCTGATCTAATGCCTAACAAATTAGCGTGTGCAGTTACCTCACTCATACGCTCTGTCGCTTTCAGCTGTCACTCTTACAATAGTAGAAGGAAAAGTCACCTGTAGCGCTTGTAGCATGTCATCTATCATACTAACCATGTACATTTCATTATGAAGCTTTTTCCCATGACAAGTGCGGGACATTTACGACGATAATTCAGAAATGTACATTTTGGGAGACTTTTATGCACTCTCATGTGTGTGAATACAGGATAATACATTGTGCGTCAGTAAGTAAGTTCCTCTTGGTAATAAAGAAAACGAGTAGCCTACAGATACAAAATATTATTGTAAACCAAACATCGAAAACTAAACTATCTTTCCACTCACTTTCCACAATTTTGGAGGCACTTGTCATAGCGTGGCACAAGTTTTTGTTGCCTTCTTCATAAAACATTGCCACCTATTGTACCCATGTGAGTAATCTCGGTGGATAATATGCATCTGCCTCCAACTAGCATCAGCTCTCAGGCGTGTACGGTAACCCCAATTTAGCAGTGCATATTTTGGATTTGAGGCTAAAAGGTATCAACTCTACAATGATAAGGCACAACTCTATTCTAAAACTTTAATCCAGTAAAATAAATCATGGCTTCAAACACAAAACAATACCCAAAAAGCATAAAATAAAGCAAACATAAATTTTTACTTCCACAATCCATAAGTAAACAAATATAAAATCACAACAAAGTCATACCTAGCCATAAGGCTTTACCCTTCTGTGAACTTCACAAGGATATACTAGTGCGCTGATGCACCTACGACTTCAAAACAAACTGTACATTAACATAACAGTCATACAATGTGACTTCTTTAATATTACAACAAGGATTATTCCTTAAACCTCTTTATGTTAAACAATTATGTGTGCCGTGCGTGTTTTAATATTTTTCTTCTCACCAATGAAATGCTTTGCATGCATTTACCTATTTGGACGTTGCACCAAAATCAACGTGCAACTCCATAATTATGTAAGCTACCCCCTACACATCCTCCAATTATATGGTTTCACCGCATGCTGTCTGTGATTCCTAGATAAAACGTTACGTTATAGCTTATGTCGGATTGTACGATAGACTACCTCGCGCTCATGGCGATTGGCATCTAGTCACCAACTACATGACTTGGCTCCAGTGACAGTACAAATATATCATGTAACTATTCGTCAGATAGCTAAAATAATGAACCATCAGGATGAACTATAATTATCCATGTGTTCACAAACCACATGGCCATAATACTCAACATAACAATCTTGCATTATATGTCATTTTAACAAGGTCTAGACTCTTCCCTTTATAACTTGCCTGAGCGGCCCGGGTGGCTAGCACCGACCCTCGGCTAAGGAAGTCGCTACACAATAGAAAGTGGAATGGGTCGTTTCACCAATTATCTCGACCTTTCTAAAAGTTTGAAAGCTTCCCTCTCTCTAAGCAGTGAAGATTTACAAGACGAATACTGTGTCCTGACCGACACACATGTTCCCAAAGGATCTTAATTGACTATTATGCCAACAGGTATTGAATGAGCTTTTGTAATTATTCCTACGTCGAGGATAATGATTAATTAATGGCCTCACATGGGTCCATTCAACATGAAGGTTCGGGGTTCGCAATGCATGAGCCTGGCGGTTGACCGATGTCTCAAGTATAATATAGGCGCACAAAACCACTGTCGCCATGAGTTTTCGCTGCCAACGAGCGTAAATAACTCATCAATAAGTTCTCGGGAAATCATAGAGCTGCGAGGTGTCCTTGTTTCCTCGACTCTATCAAGATTCCAATCCGGAACACATTTCAATCCTTTCTTCAGAGTTAGGGTCCAACACTACAACTCTGGAATAAATAATATCTCCAACAATGTCCATGACATAGGAGAATTCATACGTAGAATAGACTATCTGGCCCCTAATGCTCCATGCTACGACACTCCGACCTATAATATTAAGAGAAATCTAACATTTACTCTATAAGCTTCTCAATTAAGCTGCAAATTCAATTCAATAAAAGCTCTTTCATTACTGGTATCATTACTGAATATCTGCAATATTCTGATATAAAACTTCTTTCCATAATTACTGTAATGTAATCTCACTGTACCATCTTCCTGCTTAGATTGATAAGTCTTGCACTTAGCGTTAATAATTCTCGCTTACAACATTTATTTGTTTCCTGATGTGTTCATTCATACTCTTAATAACCATTAATATTATTATCATTTCTCACTGACATAAATGACCAAAATCATTATTTATTATTATTCTTATAAATCTCATTGACATAAATGACCAAAATCATTATTTATTATTATTCTCACATAAATTACCAAAATTTCCGACATAGCTAGACGTTTTAAACTCGAACAATCGCGTTCGTTGCATTTACATAACTGATTGCCATTCTTAATTCATAGTGGGAATAATTACTCCACTTAATGATGCAAATTAACATCTCAACTCTATCACAATCAACTCAATACTGATTAAACATGGAGGATCAGCCTCCTAACTGACTTTTACAGGCATCTATAAGGAATTCACAATATCTTTACGGAATCACAGACATGCAGCGGTCCATACTTCTACATAATCATAACCATAATTTGTGGGGTACTTACATCTCTATAGGCATCTAAGGTGGCTCCGACCAATCATATTCTTCCATGTCGCCCGCCATAATGGGTTTAACGCGACATATTTCTCTTGTTTACACACATTTGATTACACATAATTTCTATCACCAACACGACACGTTGCATACCTTTCAGGAAGTTATCACTCCCCAAACATGTGAAACACTTCATCAAACACTACTTTAAATGATATTTTTACATATGCATTATACTGAACACTCGTCACTTTATACACACTTCAATGCTGAAATTCCCTAGCAGAGATCGAAATTGCAGGTGTCGACGGCATCTTACGTTACCAACTCCTGATTGAAAGTCTGGTTATCTGCTCTCGGAACTCTCCAACAGTTTTTATGAATATCATTACTCCTACAGTAAGCGTCCTGCGTTACATCAATACGCTGGCTCCCAAACATGAGCGTTAACATCTGGTACTCTCATGGCAATACCACACTTAGTAGAGTTTCTTTAGCGCATTCTATCGTAGTTACACATACACGATTAGTTAATACTATACACACTGCGCTTAATAAAGTTCAACACTTTCACAAATAATTATATACAATAGTGCTACCGTTAGTCTATACGGTGCTTCGTAACTGAACACGTCATAGTTCGTGCTGCTAATTATGCCTGTATCACGACTATTATTCATACAAGCATGTTTACCGTTTCTATTACACATACCAGTCTTTGTTCGGCGTCTTGATGAATAAAATCGTCATGCGTTTTGCCTTGACGAACTTGCTTCAACCTGGCTATAGCTGACTGAAGTTTCACTCGAAGACTGCACGTAACTTATTTGAAGACTTCTATATGCGGCTTACACGCTGTCTCGTACTGCTGCATATTTGCTGCATACTGATTGCAACTTATTGCCATTGTGCTACAATTGACAATTGAGTAAGACTGTAACTGGCTGTAACTGCGCTTGGCGGCATGTAGACTGAGCTTGACTGCGTTACCACTTCGACTGACTTAGACTGAGATACAACTGAGCATAGCTGAGAGATCCTCCTGGGGTCTACTCCCTTATATCGGATTTCCACAGAAAGTAGAGCAACATCTTCCCGCGTAATCTTGGCTCCTCTCACAGCATGATTCAGGTCTTCAAACCATGATCATTGTGTTCCTCTCTCTTCACAGGTCCCAAAACTATCTGTGTGCAAAGGAATCGCTCGTTCAATTAATTAATATTAATTCCTTTCTCCATGGCGTGGGACGCTACCTAACGGGGAACCCCCGGCAACATCTTCACATCCATCCGCGAACAATGGTCGTTTTACAGTCCTTACGCACATCATTAAATATGCACCAATTTCGCAGGTAAAAGACTCTAAAATTATCTTCTTGCCAAAATATTCACCTGTGTGCAACTCTCATCTCGATTCGTTACTCCAATCACGAGTAATCAATGATTTTTCTGGGCATTTCTCCGCCCCTACTCCAAATCCATTCTCCGTTGGGGAATAACTATGTCATTATTCAGGCCTCACCCCTGCTCCAGACGACATAATGGGGTGACAGAGATGGACGTGGCTCCACTGGGACCAACCCACAATTCTGGGCCAATTAGTAAATGTCAGCTCTGCCCTCCTCTGTGCTTCAAGCCTCCAATAGCTTACACCAAATCGTCTTATAATGATATAATCTGCTCATTATTCCCTACATTATTTTAATAAATAATGCCATTTCATCAAAATCACACCAGTGATTAATTATACATTTCTTTCGAGGGGTTTTTACCAAGAAACTCCCTGTACAGATCTCTGGTTCGCTTCCTGGTGGAACCTTTATACTGAGATCACAGTCTCTGAGAACCATGTTCGATTCCAGTCAGCATAACCCCATCGGGTTCACTATCTTGTCTCAAATTATAAAATCCGCCTTGTCAAATACTAAGAAGTTTAATAAAATTAAAACGTGCATGTTTCGGTATAACAATAATACCTTCGTCAGCGTAGATTAAATAAAAAGAATCTTAAAAACTATGATAGCAATTGCGAAGAGAAAATGGATATCCTTACAAAAGCATTAGAATGTAAATAAATGAAAGTTCACAAAGAATTTTAGAAAATACTTAAAAGAACAAGATTAAAAGTTAATTTAGCCTAAATCTACTTCAATGGACTACATTAACTTTTAATCATGTTCTTTTATATATTTTCTATTTTTTTGTGAACTTGCATTTATTTACATTCTAATGATTTAGTAAGGATATCCATTTTCTCTTTGTATTTGTTATGATAGTTTTTAAGATTCATTGTACCCTAAGGATTTCTGGTCAAACGTTTCTTTTCCTCGCAGAACCTCTTCATTCTTTCACTTCAAATCCTCCACTGCTCCGCAGAAATTACCAATGTACAGTAGGCCTACATTTTGTTGGATTCTCCTTAAATGTCTCAACGCTGTCAATGCGACTTCAAAATATCTTCCTTATGTGGATCGCGGCGGTATTAATGATCAATTCTTTACATAAACTCAATATGGCGTCTGTGCGAAATTTTGATATTAAGTTTTTATTTCTTGTGTCCAAATTAAGCGAACGAAGTGAATGTTTGAATAATGAACTTACGCAATAATCTTCATCTAATGGTGCATAACTCTATGGCCTACACATATAACAATCCAGCAAGGCGGCCATGCCAAATATTTAGACGGTTCTCAATATCTACGAATCTATTACTTCAGTCAAACTGAAATATTGCATGTTGATAGAGGCTATTTATCTAAGTTCACCTATGAGACTTTCAATATCCTGGTGAGCACAATTCCAACATGGCAGCGACGGGAAATTTACATATTTACATGGATCTTTCTCGCGACTTTTCATGCGAGCGCTTTGAAACTTGGCAAGTTTTAACATACTGATGTATAATTTAATTGAATTTTATGAAAACTTAAAAATGGCGGCAGTGCAATTTTTTTATAATCTCGTTTTCATTTCTCGTGTCCTAAGTAAAACCAGTAGGATATATGAAAATAGGGTATTTAGTTCTTCACGGAACTACTTGTTCAAAGTTACCCAAACCCTTAGCGCAGGCGTTCTCAGCCTCTTTGCTACTGTGAGCACCACCCTCATACCATACCAAGTGCTTGAGCACCGTTAAATGGAATAAAAACTATTATTAATAATAATACTGGAATCAAAATACGTTGTCTCCCATTTGCAGATGATGTTGTTTTCTTTGCCGAAGATCTAGAAATTGCAACCAGACAAATTGAGACACTCAAGGAGATAGCTGAGAGAAAATGCAAAATGCAAATCTCTTTTGAGAAATCAGAGTATATGAATTTGGACTAATGGGATATAGTTCAAGAAATGAATACCAAATATGGGACCATTTTGAGGAGTTATAAATTCAAGTATTTGGGAGAAATTTTGACTCCAAATGGTAACGAGAGAGCAGCCATTGAAACAAGGGCTAGGAAAATCGATATGGCCTTCAGACTTTGCATCAACACATATAAGTCCAAATCCCTCTCATATCAGGCCAAGTACAGGCATTATTGCTCAGTAGTGAAGCCAGAGTGTCTCTTCGCGGCAGAAACCTTATCAAGCATAAAAACCGTTGAAATTGAGAAAATGGAAAGGAAGATCTTCCGGAAAATTCTAGGTCCCAAGAAACTACCTGGAGATGGATACAAATTTCAATTGAAGTCAAACGAAGAACTCTATGACAAGTTAGAAGGGATTTCTCTCAGCATGAGAAAGAGGAGGTTGATGTTCTACGGACGTATTAAACGATTGGGGACCGAGAGTTTGGCTAACAAAATTCACAATCTTCAGGAGAAATGGAAGGTGCAATCTCCATGGCTTCAGGAAGTACATTAGGACTTAAAAGAGGGCACACATTGGACCAGCCGACGTCTAGAACACGACAGGATTCAGAACCAACATTGCAGGTGTGAAGGATCGCCCAAAGAAAGACCCACGCCTTCAGCCGAAGAACGATGGAGAAGGGGCCAGAGGCTGAAAGATCTTTGGCAGGAAGCTAAACGACAAGGAAGAAATGAACGGTTGTTGTGTATTTGCAGTCCATAGGTGGCTGTATCAAATAATAATAATAATAATAATAATAATAATAATAATTGGGAACAGGTCACAAATGAAAAGCATCGAGAAACAAGAGAGGAAAATTCTTAGAAAAATCCTAGGACCAAAGTTCGAAAAATGAATTTGGATGAAAAAGAAACCACATGCAATTTTTCAATCCGCAGAAAAGATCACAGATATTATCAAAAAACGACGATTAAAATTCTACGGACACCTTCACAGAATGGATAACGACAGACTGACAAAGAGAATTCTAACTCTAGCGCTAACCCCCAAAATCCGCAACAATTGGTTTACAGAAATACATGAAGATCCACAAGAAATGGGTATTGCTGAGAAAACCATTCCAGATAGAGTAAAATTTAGAAGCCTAGTAAACAAACATAAATTTGCAGAGACACCTAAAGGAAAAATACAGGATGGCCAGAAGCACGCAGAAAGGAACACAGTGAACGAATGAAGAGATATTGGGAAGAAAAGAAGAAGGAACATTGTGCAAAATAAGTTCAAGCGCGCTCCGTAGTTGGGCATAACGATTTTAACAAGAAGTTCCGTGAAGAACTATACAGCCTACTTTTCATGCCAATGATTATTCTACAGAATATGAACCTATCTAGAATAATGACGAAATTAAGTTGCTAATATCGAAATTTCCAATTAGTTCGAAATACTGTATACCTGGCATAATGTATCCTAATAGAGCACTACAGTTGGCAGCCCTGATGACTGAATATATTCTTAGTTCCGTCTCTTAAGGTACAAAATACAAAATTTTGTTGAAGTCCAATGAATAGCATGGACGTTACATGCAGTTAAACATTGGATCTAACAGCGCGCGTAAAATCATGTTGGCAACAATGTCATGCATGTATTGGTCAGAAATAATCTGAAATAATATGATCTATTGTTGTGCCAAATTTGAATGAAATCCATTAGTTAGTATAGAAGTTACATGCATTTTAAAATTGGACCTATCAGCAGGCTTAGAATCATGTTGACAGCACTGACGCATATTAGTTACTCCAAATTCGTCTGGAATGCCAGGTACTATACGTGTGCAAATTTTAGAGCTATTGGCTTGCATACTTTCTGATATATTGATATTAGGGTAACAAAAATAGGGACAGCACATATTAACAGTTGGCAGCCCTGGTTGCTCCTTAGATTACGCATAGTCATATCTGTTATGGTACACATAGCACATACGAAATTTGGTTGAAATCCAAATGATAGTATGGAAGTTACATGTATTTAAAGTTGGACCTGTCAGCAGGCTTAGAATCATGTTGGTAGCACTGACGTATATAAGTTACTCCAAATTAATATAGAATGTCAGGTACTATACGTGTGCATAGTTTAAAGCTGTCGGCTTGCATACTTTCTGATATATTGGTATTTGGATAAAATAAATAGGAGCATTTATTAACAGTTGGCAGCCCTGGTTGGTCTTAAGAATACGCTCAGTCATATCTGGTTATGTACACATACAACATACGAAATTTGGTTGAATTCCAATTGATAGTGTAGAAGTTATATGCATTTAAAAATTGGACCTATCAGGAGGCTTATAATCATTTTGGCAACACTGCCATGATTGGCCTCCTGGAAATTAAACTGAAATATTATGATCTGTATGTGTGCCAATTTTGAAATAGCTCCCATTCATACTTTCCAAGATATCCAACATGAAGCTCAAATTTCAATTGCGATTTTTTAGCAGTTGGTAGCACTGACATCATTTTCAAATATGGCCGTGAGATATTCAGGTATAGATCTTTACTCCTACCAAATTTTGTTTCGATTGCTGCAGCCGTTTAGGAGTTGATAGGGGGGGGGGGACAGACAGACAGACACACACACATTTGCCCGAGCTCATAAGTCTACTTTTTCCTCATTTTTGCAAAATGTGAAAAGTAGGCTAAAAATACAGTATATAGTAATAGTAATAATAATAATAATAATGTGCAACAAACATGAGCATATCTTTCTTTTTCCTATCTCTCTCTTTCTCTGAGTAGTGCTGAAATAGCTAGGGATTCACCGCTCACGAGGCATGCTACCACTGCTTGTATGACTTATGCAGATAACATGTGGACAGTCGAGTCAAATCAGCATCTTGCATGTTACTCATAAAACAGGGATATCCAATTATTGTTACTGTAGATTAAGAATAATATTTCACAAAGTGATAAAGTTTCAGATTGTCAAAACGTGTAATGAAGACACTATTAATCCGGTTCGTGCAAAACAATTTGAATTGAAGATTGTATCTTAGTGGATCTTTTGACTCTTATAACGATAATACCAAATTTTACCAAAGAGCACCGTGGTCCTTGCGCACACCAGGTTGAGAACGCCTGCTTAGAGGCTGATGACCTAGATGTTAGACCTCTTAAAAGCAGACAATTAGCATAAATATTGTGGTTAGTTCCCCTCCTCTTCGTCCCAATTATTGGTGTGTGTGTTTGTTGATATTACGATGATATTGAAGCTCGTGTTAACAGCCGATAAATAGGGCGGGCCCAGACAAGGAGGTAATCGAGACGATTTGCATAGTGGAGCAAGCCCTCTTTATTTAGCATCCAGATTGGCTCTTGGAACAGCACAGAGCCGAGCCGAATGTTTGGATGGTGACAAACAAATCAATGGGAGAGACAGAGACAGAGCCAGTGCTAAATGCCAGGGGTTAACAAACTCGTGGAGATGATTCATATAACCTTTATATTTATAAACATGTGTAACGACTAATTCTGAAGTTCTTACTGAACAACTCTACTAATTCTTGATAATTCCAATCCTCTCGTTGCGTAATTTTACAAATAATTCCTAAGTGACATAATTTTACAAATAATTCCTAGGTGACATAATTTTACAAATAATTCCTAAGTGATGTAACTTTACAAATAATTCCTAAGTGACGTCATTTTACAAATAATTCCTAAGTGACGCCATTTTACAAATAATTCCTAAGTGACATAATTTTACAAATAATTCCTAAGTGATGTAATTTTGCAACTTATTCCTAAGTGACGTAATTTTTCAAATAATTCCTAAGTGTCGTAATTTTGCAAATATTACTAAGGGACGTATTTTTACAAATAATTCCTAAGTGACCTAATTTTACAAATTATTCCTAAGTGACCTAGTTTTACAAATAATTCCTAAGTGACCTAATTTTACAAATAATTCCTAAGGGACGTAATTTTACAAATAATTCCTAAGGGACGTAATTTTACAAATAATTCCTAAGTGTCGTCAGTTTACAAATTATTCCTAAGTGACCTAATTTTACAAATAATTCCTAAGGTACGTAATCTTCCAAATAATTCCTAAGTGACATATTTTTACAAATAATTACTAAGAGACCTATTTGTAAAAAAAATTGCAAAACATTCCTGAGAGACGTGATTTTACAAATAAATCTTAAGTGACGTATTTTTTACACATAATTCCTAAGTAAACTTAATGGTTTATTCAACCTTTTTGCTATATTTAAGGAAATATATATTCTAACACTTTATAGGACTGAACATTTTTTCAAATATTCTTTTTCTATTTACACTGTATGACAAAAAAAAAGTCCTCTCGGCACGCCGGAAGGCGGAGGTAGATTTACCGGGCAAACTTTGGGATAGGCGAAAATAGGCAGAATATGCAGGTTTTCGTAGAAGGATCAGACCTCATTTATTGCGAGAAAGTATTTTATAATTGGAGCTTAATTAACTTTGTTTTTCGTCATTTTATGCATATGTTAAACATTTTATTGTCTTATGGGGACGGTGACTTTCTTGTCATTTGGGGTCCATTTTTAGCCTATTTTCAATTTTGAAAAAATAGGCTTATGAGATCACCTTTTGTCCGTGTGTGTGTGCGTGTGTGTGTGTGTGTCCCCCTAATAAAATCTAAACGGCTGGAGCGATTTCAATGAGACTCGGAAAGTTCATAGCACTATTCCCGGCGACCTCGACCGTGCCCTTCAAATTTTGTTACGACTCACCAATCCAGCATGGCGGCTGTGCGAAATATTTTACCAGCATTCTATATCTCCGAAACTATTACCGATATTACTCTGACATTTTCTATGGTGATAGAGGGAACTACTATAAGTTCACTTACGTGACTTTTGAAAACCTGGTAACAACAAAACCAACATGGTGGCCAAGCGAATTTGCGACTTTTAAATAGACGTTTCTCGCGATTTGACCAACCAAACGCAATGAAACTTGGTACAGTATATGTTTATATACATTGTAATGCACCGACATCTAACTTCGTTCAATTGTTTACATAATCACAAGATGGCGGATGTGCGAAATATTTCACCGGCATTCTATATCTCTGAAACTATTAGCAGTAAACCCCTGAAATTTTGTACGGAGATAAAGGACACTACTGGAAGTCCATCTATAAGACTTTCAAAAACCGGTTAACTACAAAACGAACATGGCGGCCAAGCGAATTGGAAAATTTTAAATAGACCTTTCTCGCGATTTAATGTTCCAAGCGCACTGAAACCTGGCACAGGAAATATTTATACACATTGTAATCCACTGGTATCTAATTTAGTTCAATTGTTTACATAACCTCAAGATGGCGGCAGTGCGAATTTTAAAATTAAGATGTTATTTATTGTGATGTAGTCATGCGATCGAAGTGAAAGTTTGAATAATGAACCTACGCAATAATTTTCCTTTAATGGTACATGACTCTATGGCCTATACATTTAACA
This sequence comes from Meconema thalassinum, assembly GCA_946902985.2. NCBI lineage: Eukaryota > Metazoa > Arthropoda > Insecta > Orthoptera > Tettigoniidae > Meconema > Meconema thalassinum. Next base: position 91,489,834 of record OX336399.1, read on the forward strand.
AGCCAACATGGCGACCATCCGAAATATTTAGACGATACTGAATATCTACGAATCTATTTTAGCAATCAAACTGCATTTTTTAATGTTCATAGGGGCTATGAACTTAAGTTCACCTATAGGACTTTAAATAACCTGGTGATCACAAATCCAACATGGCGGTGACGCGAATTATAAATATTCACATGGACGTTTCTCGCAATTTAACCATCCGCGAGCAGTGAAACTTGGTACAGTAAATCCTTATACGAATGTTAATCCACTGGCATCTAATTTATTTCAATTGTTTCCATAACCTCAAGATGGCAGCTGTGAAAAAATTTAAACTCTCCTTGTTTTTTCTTGTGTCCTAACTATGCGATTGAAGTTTGAATACTACACGTTCACAATAATCTGCATGTAACAGTACATAACTCTAGGACCTACATATATAAAATCCAACATGGCGACCATCCGAAATATTTAGTCGGTTCTGAATATCTACGAATCTATTACAGCAATCAAACTGAAATTTTGTATGTTGATAGTGGCAATTAACATAAGTAGTATATATGAAAATAGGCTGTATAGTTCTTCACGGAACTACTTGTTATACTTGTGGTCACACTGTCCTTATGTAAGGTTTCGACACTGATGTGTAACTATCTAACGGTCTGTTACTTCTTCACGCAAAATGTTATCTCCCGCAGCTATTCCAATACTTTTGGAAAAGTAAAACCATAAATCATTGGTTCAAAAGAATTCCTCGATGATCTAGATGAATTAGGCTTGACAATGCAACAAATTGGATACTGGGAAGAGAAGAGGGTCCTGAGAAACAAAGACGTGAGACTTAGTCTAAAACCTTCTACACGCAAACAATACACCATAACGGACGAAGAACGGGCCACCAGGTCAGACACACTGAAACAGTTATGGGACAAGAAGAAGAAGAAACCAAATTTGTAACTAATATCCCTAAGACTTGACTGTACGTATATAGATTGATTATAGTGCTCCAATGTAGGCGTAGAATAAATGAAAAAAAATTATATTTACATTTTACTGGATAATTTAAAGGAAGTAGGAGACTTCTGTTACTTAGGAAGCAAAATAATCAGTGATAGACGAAGCAAAGAGGATGTAAAATGTACATTGGCTCAGGTAAGGAAAGTTCTACAGGAAAAGAATAGAATATAGACTTAGGTACGGTAAAGCCTTTGTATTGAGCATGGCACTCTATGGAAGTGAAACATCGACGGTTGGTGAAGCAGACAAGAGAATAATAGAAGCGTTTGAAATGTGGTGTTACAGGAGAATGATGAAGATCAGATGGGTAGATACAGTAACAAATGTATGAAGACGAGTGGGGAGGAAAGATGTTTCTGGCCACTGCTAATGAAGTGAAGGAAGCAATGAAGCTTGTAATTTAAGTGGCCGTTAATCTCGCTATCATGAGCCACGGGACCTCCCTTTTACGTGAAATCCGAACCACAGGACATGGCATTTCATTTAGAAAATCTCACATGTATTGACCGGGAATCGAACCGGGTGATAGGCAAACAGCTTGACCGCACCACCACCAATCCCCCTTAACGAAGAAAAGAGGTAGGTTGGTAGGAGACATGCTAAGACACCCAGGAATAGCAAAGGGTCGAGGACAGGAACTGTAGGGGCAGACCAAGGTTAGAATATGTGAAAGAGATTGCCTCGGATGTAGGGTGTGGTAGCTATGTAGAGATTAAACGATTATCTCAGGACAAGGAGGCATGGAGGGCTGCATCAAGCCAGTCAAAAGACTGAAGACTCAAACGCAGAAACCACTCGATTGAAATATTGTATTCCGAATCAACCTGCTGAGACACTCCTCTGTTCTTAGGTAGCAACCTACTCGACCACTGTGATGGAGAGCATTGTCAGTCACGAACTGCTGACATGATCTCACTTACCGATAACGAGGTGATCTGATAGCTGTTAGCGTGACACCTCCAACAGTGTTTAACGGTGACAATTACATGCAAGTCACATGACGGTAGCTGTCACTTGAAGCGAACAATGCGTACGGTACCGTGCACTCAGCATCAGAAGTCTTCCCTCAATTGAGATTTGTAATGTCAGACCAAAGCTTAGTACTCCTACTCTTATGAAAATTTTTCTCTGGCTTAATTTTCCCCTATTATTATTATTATTTTTATTACTATCTATTGTGATGTCGAGAATTGGTTTTGTAAAGTATGTGATACGCCGGACTGTTTGAGGGTGCAAATCAAAGCAAGGGATCAAATAATACAGGAACTTAGAACAAAGCTTCGTGAATCAGAGGAAACGGTGAAGGATGTGACTTAACGGCTTTCTACTGGGGTCAGTGTGGAAGAGGGCGTGCAGGAGCAAACTGAGGTGACGTCATCATAATGGGTGATTCTATGATACGATGGAGTGCGAATATCTCGAGGAAATCAGGTGCGAAAGTGCGGTGTTATCCGGGGATTAAAATTGACCAGCTTGCCCAACAAGTGGAAGAAGCAAATGTAGAAGACTGTGACAAAGTTAAAGTGTTGTTGCTCCATGTTGGGACGAACGATTGGAAGAAGAGGGCTACAGCTGATTACATCATGGGGGAGCTCTACGAACTAGGCAGAAAAGCTAAAAGCAAGTTTGGAAATGCAAAAATTATAATGATTGGCATTGTTCGGCGGGGAGATGTTCCGTTAAGGCGAGTTAAGACTGTAAATGACTGCATGGACTGGGTTTGTGCACAACTGGGATTAGTGTACGTAGATGCTGACTGCTGGATTGGTGGCCGTGACTTCGCCCGAGACGGGCTGCATTTAAATCGACGGGGCGCTTTTAACCTAGGGAGCCTACATGACAGGGTCATCGGTTCGTGCCGGCCATTGTGAGGAGCAGCAGGTCCAGAGGTTCCCAGCCGACGGGAACAGAAGGAGCTACTTCGGGATATTTGTTGCGGAGGTAAGACTCTATGATTACTGCAGGTTAATTGTCAGAGTTTAGGAAATAAATTAATTGAATTTTGGAATCTTGTAGAGACGTATTCTCCGGACATTGCCATTGCTACTGAATCTTGGTTATATGAGGATATAAATAGTAATGAAATAATTCAAGGGACCTACGAAATGTACAGAAGGAATCGGGGGAAGCGAGGTGGTGGGCTATTTATTTGTGTGCGCAAAAATATAGCAAGTTTCTTAAAGTGGGCTGATACTGATCATGAAATGTTATGTGTACACATTTCGGATAAAGGGAATAAATTCACTCTTCAGGTGATAGGGGAGTATAGAGCACTGAAAGATAACTTTTCGCTTCTCGACACACTGTATGATAAAACTTGTACGGGTAATGCTATGAAAAAGAGCATAATAATTGCCGGAGATTCAAACCTCCCCAAAGTAGACTGGTCTGGTGAGTCAACTAGCTGTGGTCAAGCTCAGAGCGCTGCAAACAAATTCTTAAGGGAGGGGGGATTTTCCCAAGTACAGTAGTTGACTTCCCAACTAGAGGCAATAATACCTTAGATGTTAATCTCGTAAGGCCTGTAGAGCTGTATATTAACTGTCTGAAAGTACCAGGAATTAGTGACCATTCTGGGGTTGAATTAAATATTAGATACGGTGACATTACAAAATTAGACTCTGATGTAGCAAATAAGATCATATTCCAGTGTCGCAGGGTGGATCAGGGCAAATTTCAGGGGTATTTGAATGAGCTATTTGTAGGATGGGCATCGGAAGGAAATCACATTAACATCCTGTGGACTAACTTTTTGAAAATTTTAAATAGCGTTATTGATAAATTTGTTCCATTTAAATTACTGAAACAAAATCCAGATCCTGAGTATTACACACAAGAAATCAGTAGTCTTTAGCAGAAAATTAGGAAATTATACAATAAAAGATATGATAGTGACAAGTATATGTTGAAATTTAAGTCCTTATCAAGAGAGCTCGTCTTAAAAAAGAGGGCTGCTCATGACAATTGTATGCAAGGTTTACTTGGTTCGGGAGGCGATGGGTGGAAAAAAAATACAGTTATATTAGGAGATGAAAGGGAAATTCAAATAATTTGCAAATGATAATGTCCGGTGACGGAAAATTAATTACTGAGAAGCAAGCCATTGCTAATGAATTAAATGTCTTTTATGGTAGTGTGTTCAATAAATCCAATAGCTGTGTGTTGGACCTTAACGGTGAATCAGGGGCTCCACTTCTCCAAATAAACCAATCAGCAATTGTAAAGCTAATACAGAAATTACGTTACAATATATCGAAGGGTCCTGATAATATTGTTAGTGAAGTACTTAAACTAGGAGGTAGGGCCGTGGCACGATACTTAGAGGTGTTGTTTAATGTGTCCATAAACAATGCGCACATCCCGGATGACTGGAAAAGAGCTACTGTAGTCCCAATATTTAAGGGAGGGAGCAGACTTGAATTGGGCAACTACAGGCCGGTTAGTCTTACGTCCATCGTTTGTAAACAGATACTTGAGGGAACAGTGGGTAACATTATCATGGTTTAATGATAGGCAACATGGATTTCGGAAAGGTTACTCATGCGAGAGTCAGATGCTATCACTTTTTCAAGATATTAGCGAATCGTTAGACGATGGAGTTTCAGTCGACGCCGTAGTTATAGATTTTGCGAAGGCATTTGATGTCGTGCCGCATGGCATGCTACTCCATAAATTAGCTTCGACAAAGATTGATGGAAGAGTAATTTTATGGATCCAAGAATTTTTGACGGGTCGTTCCCAGAAAGTGAAAGTTGAAGGTCGATTCTCGGATGAAATTACCGTAACGTCGGGTATCCCTCCGGGCAGCGTAATCGGAACTTTGTTATTTTTGGCGTTTATAAATGACTTACCAAATGGGATTCGCAGTGACTGTCGATTGTTTGCGGATGATTGTGTAATATATCGAAAGATACATGACTCGCAAGACAATGCAGTACTTCAAGATGACCTGAACCTGGTCTATAAGTGGGCGATTGAAAATAAAATGAAAATAAACACAAGAAAATGTAGTCTAAAAACAAGAAGTTCCGTGACGAACTAAAGAACCTACTTTTCTTAAAATTTAAGATTCATGCCAATGATTAATCTATATGGATCTATCTGGAATAATGACGATATTAAGTTGGTAATAATAGAGAACTACAGTTGGCAGCCCTGGTGACTGAATATATTCTTAATTCCATCTCTTAAGGTACAGAATACAAAATTTAGTTGAAGTCCAATGGATAGCATGGACGTTACATGCAGTTAAACATTGGATCTAACAGCGCGCGTAAAATCATGTTGGCAACAATGACATACATTTATTGATCAGAAATAATCTGATATAATATGATCTATTCCTGTGTCAGTTTTGAATGAAATGCATTTGTTAGTATAGAAGTTACATGCATTTTAAAATTGGACCTATCAGCAGGCTTAGAATCGTGTTGGCAGCACTGACATATATCAGTTACACCAAATTAATCTAGAATGCCAGGTACTATACGTGTGCAAAGTTTAGAGCTATTGGCTTGCATAGTTTCTGATATATTGATATTAGGATAACAAAAATAGAGACAGTATTTATTAACAGTTGGCAGCCCTGGTTACTCTTAAGAAACGGCATAGTCATATCTGTTATGATGCATATAGCACACACAAAATTTGGTTGAAATCCAAATGATAGTATAGAAGTTACATGTATTTAAAGTTGGACCTCTCAGCAGGCTTAGAATCATGTTGGCAGCACTGACGTATATAAGTTACTCCAAATTAATATAGAATGTCAGGTACTATACGTGTGCATAGTTTAAAGCTGTCGGCTGGCATACTTTCTTATATATGGGTATTTGGATAAAAAATAATTGAGAGCATTTGTCAACAGTTGGCAGCCCTGGTTACTCTTATGAATATGCTCAGTCATATCCACTTATGTACACATATCACATACGAAATTTGGTTGAAATCCAATTGATAGTGTAGAGGTTATATACATATAAATTTTGGACTTATCAGCAGGCTTATAATCATTTTGGCAACACTGCCATGTATGACCTCCTTGAAATTAAATTGCAATATTACTATCTAATCGTGTGCCAATTTTGAAATTGCTCCCATTCATACCTTCCAAGATATCCAACATTGAGCTCAAATTTCAATTGCGAGTTTTCAGAAGTTGGTAACACTGACATCATTTTCAAATATGGCCGTGAGATATTCAGGTATAGATCATTACTCCTTCCAAATTTTGTTTCGATTGCTGCAGCCGCTTAGGAGTTGATAGGGGGGGGGGGACACACACCCAGACAGACAGACAGACAGACACACATTTGCCCGTTCTCATGAGTCTACTTTTTCCTCATTTTTGCATAATGTGAAAAGTAGGCTAAAAATAGGGAAAGTGCGAAGGCAAGATTTTTAATATAACATTGGCTCGGAAATACTTGTAGAAGAAGATTCTTGCAAATATTTGGGCGTTCACGTAAGAAACGATATGAAATGGAGTAGTCATATAGGATGTGTAGTTTCTAAAGCTTACAAATCCCTGCACTTTGTAATGAGGGTATTAAAAGGAAGTAGTACCTCTGCTAAAGAATTAGGATATTTGTCACTTGTAAGACCTATTCTGGAATACGCCTCGGCGGTTTGGGATCCATATCAAGTAGGGCTCATAAATGAGTTGGAAATGGTACAAAGAAAGGCCGCTAGATTTGTGCTCAGTGACTTTAATCCCAGGAGCAGTGTGAGCCGTATGTTAAAGAAACTTGGGTGGGAATCACTTGAGGCTAGGAGGATGAAATCTAGACTCTGCGCTATGTACAACGCGTATACAAATCAACCATTATGGGGTGAGCTTAGCAAACGTATGGAAAAGCCTACTTACATGGGTAGGAGCGATCACCCTTTCAAAGTTAAGGGCCGACCACAGCGAACAAATTAAGGTAAATATTCTTTCGTAAACCGTGCCATTGATAATTGGAACTCTCTACCTGACGCAGTCTTAGAGCCTCTTCCCAAACATAGAGGTGTGTTCAAGAAAAGGCTGATTATTTGTGTAAATACTTCAGTTTAATTGTTATTGAATTGGTATGTACAATTATTTATTTGTTATGTATATCTAATTTGCCACCGGGGGATTTACCCCCAATTGCAAGTAAACGAATGAATGAATGAATGAATATATTTAAAATAGTAAGGTGATTTTTGTTACCACGCGATTGAGAGAACGACAGAACCGATTTACTTCGTAGAGCACTCTATCGAAAGCTCTTGGCCTCTAGATTTGCAGTGTGTCTCTAAAATAAACAAATATATTACGGTATATTTTTAAATTAATATAGAAAATAGCAGAATTCTTTCCCCTCACGCATGCGCACAATCCGCCTGGGCTCATGACAAAATGGCGGTGAGAAGTCCATTAAAATGTAAGTTATTTAATAAGCTTCCATGTAATTGAAAACATACATTAACCAAGTTCTGACAATACAATATAATAACAGTATGAACGTATACAAATGTGCAACATTGATTTTTTTGGATAATGAAATGGATTATATCCTTCAGACAGCGGCTTTTGAATATAGTAAATCGTTGCGTCTGCTGTCGGACACGAGTGCGCGAGTAGCTATGAGGTTAAGGCGACTGACTTTCGTTCCAAGGAGCACCGTTTTGATCCCAGCTCTCACCAGTATTTTTTTACCACTGAAATATTGTTTAATCAAGGAGTATTAGTAAGGTTATATGTCAGTTAAAGATACATATTTCTACATTCCCTCTCAATATGTTTTATTTCCGTTTTACCATTGCATGACCGCATGTGATCAAAAGAGCTAACTGTTGTCCTCAATACGCCGTTTGAATATCTGCAATCAGTTCCAGTAACTGACAACAGATGGCAGTACATCGCCCATATAGTTCCCGTAACTGACAACAGACAACAGCACCATTGCATCGATATATTTAAAACACAAGACATGGCGCGTTTTCACGTGATGGAGAATTATAAAGGAGGGGAATATTTAAGATGGGAAATGTTGAAGAACATTAACTGACAGTTGAATGTGTAGGCTATGTTGTTGATGTACCTTAATATTGCAATTTATTCCCAATGCTTCGGTGGTCATGTTATTAGCGTCCTAGACTAAAAGTTATAATTATGCATCGTCGATATACTCTTAAATTATTTCCAGGCACTCGCGCGTGTCCACAATTGCTTTCGCCATGAGAGACACTTGGCAAACATAATTTGTTTGAAGGGCTCCGACATCTTGGTCACTCAGCCCCGTGTACTTTGGTGTGTATGTGTAAAAATTTTCTCTGATAACCTGTGTTATTGTGATGGCTGTATTACTGTGTGTATTTGTAATTAAGGTGGGAAATGGCAAGGAGACGGCCAAGGCCTTAAGTTAGGAACCATCCCGGTATTTGCCTTGAGTGGAAGTGGGAAGCCACGGAAAACCACATCCAAGGTTGTCGAGGTGGGAATTAAACCTTCCTCTTCTTAGTTATACCTCAAGAGACTGAATGTGCCCGTTTTTGCCCTCAGACCAGAATTAAATTTCTTGGCAGAGCAGGAAATGTAACCCGTGTCTCCGAGGCGATAGCAAAGAATGGGTGGGCTTCCATGTGTTAATACGATTTTTGACATGCACGGGACATAGATTTCAAAAACTGCCTCCATTAGGGTGACTGCCGAAGTGAGTATTGAGTATAGGCCTATGCTCATTCCAGTAGTTGGCGAAGTGATTCTATGATCCCCTGCTAAATGTACTGCCATAACCTATAACAGGTGATGGAAATTGCTTATTTAGAGCAGTTTCGTACTGTTTATAACAAAATGAAGAACGTCATTCTGAGCTGCGTTTTCAAGTTATTGCAAAAAAATTCGCTGGCAGGAACAATTATAAGGAATTTATTTTAGGCGATCAGTCTCATCGCATTCTCCTCACCAACCAACTTGAGTATGAAAGTCTCTGGACGGTCATGTTGAACTTCATTGTATAAGGTAATTGTTTAACGATTATTTGTTTAGAGTACTGAGTCTAACTACGCAGTTGATTTCGGCAATTGAAGTATTATTTGCCATTTAATATTTAGCGGCTCCGTTATTGCAGGACACTATAGTGTTATCGAATAATACGAAGCCACATTTAAAATTCAATATAAATAGGCCATTTCAGAAACAATTCCAGATATTATCCAGTACAGTGTACTGTAAGGTCTTTGACGATCAAATGTAAACATTGTTCTACATTGTATTTCTCTTGCGTAAAATCTACGCGTGGTTACTTTGGTCTTTACTGCTGTGAGGGTAAAATTGATCTGCTGGAATATAAAATATTTGCCAAGCTGCAACAATGTAATGATAATAATTTAAAAGTCATTGAACTTATATCCAGTTGTTCAAACACATACATCAGCGTTAACAGTTTGGATACTGAAGATGAAAGCCAGCTACTTCGTTTCCCTATTATTGAATTTTTCAATTCCTTGGAATTAAGTGATTCGCCTCCACATACTCCAAACGTTTGAGCCATAGTTATGCTCCTTAGAAATCTGAACGTTTCCCAAGGACTCATATATGGTAATATATTAATTGTAAGAAATATGTAAGAAATTGCTTGGATTCGGATATAATAGGTGCAGTAATATTAGGCAGAGAGCTCAAATCCTACGTCTTGATTTAACACCTTCCGATAAAAAACTTGCAGGTACAGTACATTTTCTTTTAATAGGCAACAATGTCCTATTCGCTCGGCCTACTTTATCACAATCAATCAAGCTCAAGGAGAAACTCTTGAACGTATTGGGCTATTTACCTCATCACGTTTTCAGTCATGACCAGCAATATGTTGCAATGCTGAGAGTGCTATCTTTTGACGCCCTTAAAGTTGCAATAGTGCTAAAAAGTAATCGTACAAAGAATGTAACTGACATAAGAAGCGTCTTCAGTAAGTTTGTTTTCCATTGTCCGTCATGTTTTGACGGGTTTCATCTAGTTATTATTTAATTATTTAATCGATTGTTCCCCTTTAGGAGAGCGATTGAACTTGAATACATGATTTCATTTTCTGGCGTTTTCCCACTTCTCTTCCCAAAATCTCTTCATCCTCTCAGAATGCTCCTTCTTCCGCTTAGCTGTCCATTTTCTTCCAGGCTGTCGTGATGGTCTATGATCAAACTTAACATTTTTGATTTTATTCCTGCACTCGGTGCGGTCCTCAAGATTTTCAATGTTGACCTGTTGTAGGTCCCTCTGAACCTCTGTCAGCCACTCCGTGCCACACTTACTCCGTGTTATAACGTTGAGCAATTTCTTCGCCGTTCTGAAATTTTCCATCCTGTAAATGTGTGCATAAAACTGTACTCGGCGTTTTCTGATTACTTCCGTTATCGTGTGAATCTTTTGGTAGAGTTTTTATTACTATTATTATTATTATTATTTATAATATTTGCAAATGGGGCAAATGGCAAATTGTACAAATACAGAAATACAAAAATTACCAACAGTAACATCAAACACAATATACACAATTCGCAATATTTAGGAACTACAGTAATTACATCGTAGTATTTACACAAAATTTCAATCTTCTCATAAACACATCAATATGTGTGGGGAAAGGCTCTAAGAATGAGGCAGATAATGAGTTCCAATTATCAATAGCACGGTTAATGAAAGAATATTTCCCATAATTTGTACGCTGTGGTCGGCCCTTAACATTATGTGGGTGATCTGCCCTGCTCAGGTAGGTGGGATTTCTCAGACGTTTGCTTAGTTCTCTCCATGCTGGCCGATTAGTCTAAGTGTTAAACATAGCGAATAGTCCATCTTCCAGACATTCCCATCCTAGTTTTCTATCATTCGAGTTACACTACTTCTAGGATTAAAATCGTTGAGTACAAACCTAGCAGCCTTCCTTTGTACCATATACAGATCATTGACGAGCCCTACCTGATGTGGGTTGTTGTTGTTGTTGTTGTTTCATTTGTGGGCCTTGGCTATCGTGATCATTTAGCCCCATTCATCCGGGTGTGTGCATTAAGAGAATTATATTATATTCTATAACTTAATAAAACACTTCTCCCATGAGATCTCAGATCCCTTAAAAATTAGGACAGGAGTGCTACAAGGTGATGGTTTATCACCCATTCTATTTAAGTCGGTTTTGGATAAAATAATCAAGACATGGACAAAATGAGTCAAAGGCGTAAAAATGGCAAAACACCAGGAGGGAACAGTCAACAATAAATGTCTGGCCTTTGCCGATGATGTAGCGATTATAATAAATAACAGAAAAGAAGCCAAAGAAACTCTAGAGACGCTACATGAAATGTCTGCCGAAACAGGGTCACATATCTCATACGAAAAAAACACAGTTCAAGGATACAAAATCTACAGACAGGCACCCACTGGAAACCAAGTATGGAAAAATAACACAAGTGGAAAGTTTCAAATAATTAAGAGAGATTATACAGAAAACAGGACTGAACTTGGCATCCAATGAAGACAGGATCGCTAAATTGCAGAAAGCATACCGACTTACATGGAACCATTACAATAAAAAGTATTTCCATCAATGCCAAATTACGACACTATCATACAGTAGTCTTACCAGAGGCCGTATAAGCTTCAGAAACGACAGCAATCAAGGGACGAACAAAAATCAAGTAATTAGAAAAACAAGAAAGAAAAACTCTGAGAAATATTTACGGGCCAGTTCAGAAAGAGGGAATATGGATAAAGAGACCGACAATAGAACTGTACAAACAGACAGAGACGATTACAAACAACATCAGGAAAATAAGGGCAAACTATTATGGACATAAACTGTACATAGGATGACCGAAGACAGACTGACCAAGATTTTTTAGCCTACTTTTCACATTTTGCAAAAATGAGGAAAAAGTAGACTTATGAGATCGGGAAAATGTGGGTCTGTCTGTCTGTCCTTCTGTCTGTCTGTCCTTCTGTCTGTCTGTCTGGCTGTGTGTGTGTCCCCCCCCCCCTCCTATCAACTCCTAAACGGCTGCAGCAATCGAAACAAAATTTGGTAGGAGTAACGACCTATACCTGAGTATCTCACGCCCATATTTTAAAATGATGTCAGTGCTACCAACTGCTGAAAAATCGCAATTGAAATTTGAGCTCTATGTTGGATATCTTGGAAGGTATGAATAGGAGCTATTTCAAAATTGGCACACGTATAGATAATAATATTTCAGTTTAATTTCCAGGAGGCCATACATCGCAGTGTTGCCAAAATGAATATACGCCTTCTGATAGGTCCAAATTTTAAATGCATATAACTTCTACACTATCAATTGGATTTCAACCAAATTTCGTATGTGCTATGTGTACATAAACAGACATGACTGAACGTATTATTAAGATCCACCAGGGCTACCAACTGTTAATAAATGCTCTCAATTTATTTTATCCAAATACCAATATATCAGAAAGTATGCCAGCCGACAGCTTTAAACTATGCACACGTATAGTACCTGACATTCTATATTAATTTGGAGAAACTTATATACGTCAGTGCTAACAACATGATTCTAAGCCTGCTGAGAGGTCCAAATTTAAATACATGTTACTTCTATACTATCATTTGGATTTCAACCAAATTTCGTGTGTGCTATGTGTACCATAACAGATATGTATATGCCGATTCTTAAGAGTAACCAGGGCTTCCAACTGTTAGTAAATACTGTCTCTATTTTTGTTACCCTAATATCAATATATCAGAAAGTATGCAAGCCAATAGCTCTAAACTTTGCACACATATAGTACCTGGCATTCTAGATTAATTTGGAGTAACTAATATACGTCAGTGTTGCCAACATGATTCTAAGCCTGCTGATAGATCCAATTTTAAAATGCATGTAACTTCTATACTAACTAATGGATTTTATTCAAAATTGACACAGCAATAGATCATATTATTTCAGATTATTTCTGACCAATACATGTATGTCATTGTTGCCAACATGATTTTACGCGCGCTGTTAGATCCAATGTTTAACTGCATGTATCGTCCATGCTATCCATTGGACTTCAACTAAATTTTGTATTCTGTACCTTAAGAGATGGAACTAAGAATATATTCAGTCACCAGGGCTGACAACTGTAGTTCTCTATTAGGCTACAGTATGCCAGGTATACAGTATTTCGAACTAATTAGAAATTTCGATATTACCAACTTAATTTCGTCATTATTCTAGATAGATCCATATAGATTAATCATTGGCATAGATATTAAATTTTAAGAAAAGTAGGCTCTTTAGTTCGTTACGGAACTTCTTGTTTTATATAGTTACGAATAGTACACTAAAAGCCAATTGGGTAAAGGAAACCGTGGAAGACCTCAAGAAACTAAACATCTCTACAGAAGACATGGCAGACAGGAGCACATACAGAGAAAAACTTAGACAACAGAAATTTGAGCAAACTCCCAAAGAGAGACAACCAGGAAAGAAGTGGACAGAAGAGAGAAAGAGGAAGCATTAGTGTGTATATGAGAGGTTTCTGGGATAAAAGAAGAAAGACCAGAATAAAACATGATGGTTGATTGTGTTGTAAATCTCTCCTTGTGGGGAATCGACGAATAAATAATAATAATAATAATAAAACACTTCTCATACAACCGCCCATTGCCATGGTATTAGGACGAAATATGCTCCCACACCTTAAAAACCGCTTTGCTTTCTTAAAACCAAAAATCTATTGAGCTAATGCGGCCCGGGATTAATTTATTAATTTATTAAATTAACGATATTCAATGCTATCTTAGAGAAAGGTTTTTCATTATGGATGGATTTTGATGCGGTTTTGACCATTCTGTAAAGGATATCGCGAGGATGATTTCTGTAAAAATAATTTATTTATGATCAAAAGAAGCTGAGCAGTAACGATTTCAGTGGAAATGTCGAAAAAAAACCTGGTGTCCGAGCGCTTTGTAAGCTTACGCTGGTCAAACCGTTAAAAATATCTAAATACTATGAGTGTAAGAATTGTTCAGCATGAAAAGTTCTACAAAAAAGTCCGCGAGAGCATATGTCTATCTTCAATACATCGCCCACTATAAGTGTTTTTACGTTTTAATTTCTTCCAACCATGTCCATTCAACTACTGAGGCGACAGTTTACGAGCTAGCTAAGGGCGAGTCTATCATCCCTGTTACAGCCTAGCTAGCGGGCGAACCTATTGCCCCAGATACAGCCAGCAGCAAACCATCGAGTCGTGTTGAGTTAAGACTTCTGAGAAGGGTGGTTGTGGAGTTTTCCTGGAAGTGCAACTCGGGTTTTCTTCATTTCTCTTATTCCACACAGTCAAGTTAAGATTGGACGGAAGTGGGATTTGAGTTTCGATCACCTCGCCATTCCCTGGAAGTGCAACTCTCTTTTCGCCTGTGAACTTTTCGTTCCGCAAAATACACAGTCAATTTAAGATTGGACGGAAGGGGGATTATATTATATTAAATTATACTGATTGGCGTAAAATCTCTACTTAGTATAAATCAAAGTCCCCGATTCTTGGATGTCACGGGTAATCTCGAGAACCACTGCATGGATTTTGATGTGATTTGCACCATTCTGTAAAGGATACATCGAGGAAGGTTTCTGTAGAAAATAATTTATTTATGATCGAAGGAAGCCAAGCAGTAACGATTTCAGAGAAAAAGTCGAAAGAAAATCCTGGCGTCCGTGCGCTTTTCAAGCTTACGCTGGGCAAACCGTTAAAAATATCAATATACAACGAGTGTAAGAATTGTTCAGCATGAAATGTTCTACAAAAACGTACGCGAGAGCACATCTCTATATTCATAACATCGACCATTATAAGTGTTATTAGATTGGACGGAAGGGTTATAGGACATAACGTACCACTTGGCCGGCTGATTACCTGCGAAGAGTCAGCTAATGACTTTAAGGCTAAATGTCCCGTTTTTTAGTTTGTAATTCTGACACCACGAAGCAGCACCAAAGTGAGACAATTTCTTTTTTCAGTTTTCTCTTGAACGAAAGCTCGTATTTGCGATCTGAAACCCACTATGTATACTAGACTGCAATTGAATTGATATTAATTCGTTGCATTTTCCAAAATGTGAAAAACAAAAAAGTTACAAACAGTTTTTTATATCTCTGCTTAAAATTTGAAAAAAAAAACCTGGTAATACGAAAATGGAGATTTATTTCCAGTTTCCAATGCATTTTTCAGAATTAAAATCGGGTGAGTGGAATCGACAGCATTAGTTTGGGAATTGTTTTGAAAGAGGTGGTAGGCGGCGCGGCTCCACAAGATCTCTTGAGCAAGGAAAATGATGAACACGCTGACAAGGCGGAGGGAGAAGGGAACAATTTGACGACAGGAAGGAGTTGTCTTCCTCTTGACAAAAATATTATAGTTCAACGAGTTACGTGTACAAGTGCCTAGGCGTGGAAAATATCTGAGCAATAAAATTATACTGTAGTAGTGTCACAATATGTAACGTTGACACAATGTGTTCGTACAGATGCCTTTCTTACTTCCTCTAACCTTCTTGTTGATAATACATTGTAGGGGCTTGGGACATCTTGGTCATCAGTACCTTTGGCTGGCTGCGTGGCTCAGCGGTAACGTTCACACTTGCTGTTCCCAAGGTTGCAGGATCGAATCCTGGTGCATCCAGTTGGCGTTTGAGGGTGCGTGAATGCGAGGGAGCCGTGTCAGTTGATTTACTGGCACGTTAATGATCCCCTTCAGGGTAAAATTCTGGCACCCCGGCGTCTCTAAAAGCCGCAGTAGTTAAAAGGGACGTAAAACCAATAACGTTATTATTATTATTATTATTATTATTATTATTTTAAATGATCTTGTCGACTTCGTCGTTACGCTGACGGGTCGAAATGTACCGAGAATGCACTAAGGTGTGTGACGCCATAGTACGATGTAGCAGCCGAGTACCAAGTAGGCAGTGAAGAAACAAAATAGAATCTTGAAATTCTGTTCTCGCACTGCCTTCTTGGTACTCGGCTGCTAGCATTTAAAATGATATAATGTTTAGTCTTTCAGACTGACTATCCGTGTCTTTTATGCACTGTTCATGACATTCTCTGGCTTACTTTCTGCCAAACGAAATCCCTTTAACTTTTTGCAGGCTTCCAGTATGGTCATATTCCGACTACAGCGTCGTCTCCTATTAATCCGTCTGGGGAGGCACCTAAAAACCCATAAGTTTTATGTACGAAAATACCACATTCTTCGACTTTTCTACCGATTTCTCCTCTAAATTTCGTTTTGCAATTCGCTCATTACCGCAGTCACACTGCATTGCTTTTGAGTGAAATTCGCCGTACAGAATGCATTTTGCTAATGGAGCCCATTTCGAAGTAGGTTTCCTCTTGCAATCATATCCAAAATTGGATGCCGTAAGTCTGTCCTTTCTAGCGGTGTGCCACTTTTCATTTTCCCTTTGGCCCCTTGTTTCCTTTTCCTGTTTTTGTATATGGCCTTCACTAACAGTTAGTTGCTTGATCTTCTCATCACTAAACTCTCTCAACAGTACCTCATCGAAATCCAACTGCATTGATCGGTTTCTATAATCACGTGAGACAGTACGTTTCATTTCATTACACTGTTGTCGGAACATTCTTTTCCCTTCTCACGACGCAAATAAACTTTTTCGGAAAGCTGCTCTTCTTCTCTTTCTGCTGAGTGCAGTGTCCTTCACTATTATGGCAGTTTTTTTCTAAACGGATTTCATTGTTTTATAGTGCCAGGATGGCCCAAACTGAAAGGCCAGTCCGGCAGCTTTGGTTCTATAAGTGAAGGAACCTCGTTTCCCTCTATTGATCTGCTTACCTCCCGTGAATTTTGCAACAAGGGACATATAATTTTCGGCAGCATTGCTGGTAGTGTTTGATACTAGATGGGAACTTTTTGCAATTAGGGGCTGCAAAAGATAACGCATAAGTTTGGTTGCAGTTAGCTGTTTGTCTTCACCTTGCCCGCTGGTAGTTCAAAAGTACTGTTTGCAGTCTTTATGGATCCCAATCCAATCCAGTATTCCGGAAACCAATTTTTCACTTTCACATTCGATACGCCTTTATTTTTTCACACAACGCATTGTTTTCATTTGAAGTCGAACTTGCTTCTCTGAAAAAAGTTGACACTGAATAGTTCGTGATTTTGTACTCCTACACTTATGTATTAGAAGTAAAAAACAAACTACACCCTTGGCGCGACAGCCCATGAAGGGCCTAGGCCCACCAAGCAACCGCTGCGCTGTTCAGCCATGTAGCCTGCAGATTTCGGGGTGACGTTTAGTCATCCAACTTGTAAAATATAAGTGAAATCATAACTGCTCAGAGCATTACAGGTTCTCTAATGCAAGCGTAAAGAATTATATAATTTCAAATATAAACTAGGAAAAACAAACTTACGGGTGTTCTTTTTTATGGGGGGGGGGGGGGGGGGGGGCTGGCTTCCTTTACTTGGTACTTAGTCGCAATCTCCTCTGCGATTTAGTGGAACGCCCTTGAATCGGTTTTGGTGGTGGCTCCATTTTTCAACAAAAGCGAAAAAATAACTCCACGTGATGACCGTAATGCTCTCCACCAGTCGTAGCCTAGCGTAGCGGTCAGCATGGTTCGCTGCCGCCCCGGAGGTCCTGGGTTCGATTCCCGGCTCTGCCACGAAATTTGAAAAGTGGTATGAGGACTGGAACGGGGTCTACTCAGCCTTGGGCAGTACAAATCAGTAGAAGGGGTTGATTCCCACCTCAGCCATCCTCGAAGTGGTTTTCCGTGGTTTCCCACTTAGTCTTCGGGCAAATACCGGGATGGAACCTACTGTAAGGCCACAGCTGCCTCCTTCCCTCTTCCTTGCATATCCATCCCGATCTTCCTTTCCCGTCCCATCCCTCATGAGGCCCCTGTTCGCTTTGCAGGTGTGACCGCCTGGGTGAAGTGCTGATCACATCTCCCCAGTTGTATCCAATCCGACCAAGGGTTCCCAGCATTAGGACACTGCCTGGAAAGGCGGTATTGGTGAGTTCCCTCGCTGAGTCCGTGGGAACCACCAACCTGGAGGGTAAAATTGACTAAAAGAAAAATTCTATTCTACCAGAAATACTGTCCAAAAAATAAAGTGCCGAAAATAGAACACCTAACGGTTATTTAAAAATAATACTGTTGCAGGTAAAATAAATTAAATAAAAAGTAATTAATGAGATCGATGAACTAAAATCAAGAAGTCGTAACTACGAACTGGTAAAATATCAAAGGATCACTCAGAAATATCCAGACCTTGACAATAGTTCAGAACTAACCAGCACAGTCAATCGCAATACTGGACAAGATGCTCGGGAATTCCATACCGTCTGGCAAGGTTGTCGCTCTCTCAAATCACTCTAGCTCCACTCCCCTCTCCCCCCCCCCCCCCCAACCCTCCGCCAACCCGCTCTCCATGACCTTGTTCTACTGCCGCGAATTGTTGCTAATACAGTAACAATTTTATTCACAAACTTCCCAAAGTGATCCCGACGGTTCTATTCAACCGATTTAGGTTTTCGATGCGGCTTTGGAATCAGTGAGTAAAACTCAACTTTCGTATTACCCGTTTTCTTTCGAATTTTAATCAGATATTTGAAAAACAAACAGCAACTTTTCTGTTTTTGAAATTAAAAAGTAAACAATGAATTAATATCAATTCTGCTACTAGACAGAGTGCATATCAATTCTCAGATCGCAGATCGGAGCTCCCCTTCGATAGAAAAATAACTAAATAAATTCAGCTTAGCTTGTGCCATCTGTTGAAATATATTCCTACCAAAAGTGTCGGGACATTTAGCCTTAAACTATTTAGGAGAGGACATAACGTACCTCTTGAGAGAGTGGGAAGTATTTAGGGTGCATGAAACCCTAATCGCCCGGCCACTTGCTCGGTTTTGCTCAATTAATCCTGGCAATAAATACGTGACAATAAAATGACATAAAATATGATACGTTTGTGGATTCCCATCGCACTTTATCCAGGCATTGGACTGGCATAATGTTTATGAATATTTTGGCGTGTTTAAAATCAGCTGTGGTTTGTCGTAAAGATCGCCCAGAGCCTGGGTGTGAATTTTTGAAACAGGTGTTTCTTCTTCCCACGCCCTTTTCTTCGCCAATTAAGTCCGTTTCTTTCCTTCTAGCTGCGCATCGATCGGAACTCCACACACATGACTGTTTGATAAGCCATTAATCACTTTATCTCCTCTTGATTTTATAAACACACAACATTTCTCCGTTTGTTGCTTTACACAAATCCAAACAACAGTACAGTATCATCCAAGGAGGAAATATGGGTAGAGCTGCAACTTAATGCAACATTTTGATACCAACCTATTGCTCGGCGCAAGTAGTTTCAACTGACAATATGAGATGGCGCGACGATGCACTTTCGAGCGCGATCCGTCCCCGACCCGGCCTACTGGCCCCTCTCCCCTCCCGGCCCGTGCCTTCTCGACCCTATCCCCTACTCTATTCCCCCCACCACTACTTTATATTCCTTCCTTTCTTTCTTTCCCCTGCCTTATAATGGTCATATTTTAGTAGTTGGTGTAATAATAGGCGATTTCTTCCCCTTGTGTTATCAGGTAGAGAAGAAAACATAGGCTCTATCAGAATAGTTGTGGATGTTTCAAGGTGATCAGCCCATGTTTCCACAAAGCACATAGCATGACTTAGGCCTACCCCACAGATATGTACAAATAGAAGGAGTAGGCTACTATACTACAATATTAACAATTAGTTCCGTGAAGAACTATACAGCCTATTTTCATATATCCTGCTCATGTCAATTGCCTCTATCAA
This sequence comes from Meconema thalassinum, assembly GCA_946902985.2. Lineage (NCBI taxonomy): Eukaryota > Metazoa > Arthropoda > Insecta > Orthoptera > Tettigoniidae > Meconema > Meconema thalassinum. Next base: position 91,509,664 of record OX336399.1, read on the forward strand.
CATACAAAATTTCAGTTTAATTGCTGTAACAGATTCGTAGATATTGAGAACCGTCTAAATATTTCAGATGGTCGCCAGGTTGGATTTTTATTTTTGTACTATTACATTAAGATTATTGTGTACGTGTGGTATTCAAACTTCAATCGCATGATTAGAACACTAGAAGTAAAAACGAGATTATAAAATTACGCACAGCAGCCATCTTGTGATTATGCAAACAATTGAAATAAATTAGATGCCAGTGGATCAACATTTGTATAAGCATTTAACGTGCAACGTTTCACGGCACTCGGATAGATAATTCGCGAGAAACGTCCATTTAAATATTTATACTTCGCATCGCCGCCATGTTGGATTTGTTCTCACCAGGTTACTGAAAGTCCTATAGGTGAACATATGTTCATAGTCTCTATGAACATAAAAAATTTCAGTTTGGTTGCTGTAAAAGATTCATAGATATTGAGAACCGTCTAAATATTTCGGAAGCTCGCCCTTTAGGATTGTTATATGTATAGGCCATAGAGTTATGTACCATTCAAGGACAATTATTGCCTAGGTTCATTATTCAAACTTTCACTTCGATCGCTTGATTACGACACAAGAAATAAAAACTTAATTTTAAAATTTCGCACAGCCGCCATCTTTAGGTTATGTAAACAATTGAATTAAATTAGATCGCAGTGCATTACAATCTGCAAAATCATTTACTGTACCACATTTCACTGCGCTCAGAGAGTTAAATCACGAGAAAAGTCTATTAAATTATTTCAAATTCGCTTGGTCGCCATGTTCGTTTTTTACTTTACAGGTTTATGAAATATACATAAGTAAACTTGTATCAGTACCCTTTATCACCGTACAAAATTGCAGGGTGATATCTGTAATAGCTTCGGAGATATAGAATGTCAGTGAAATATTTCGCACAGCCGCCATTTTGTGGTTATGTAAACAATTGAACTAAATTAGACTCCAGTGCATTACAATGTGTATAAACAATTGCTGTACCAAGTTTCATTACGTTCGGATAGTTAAATCGCGAGAAAAGTCTATTTAAAAGTCTCAAATTCGCTTGGCCGCCATGTTGGTTTTGTAGTCATCAGGTTTTTGAAAGTCTCATAGGTGAACTTCTAGTAGTGCCCTTTATCACCGTACACAATTTCAGGGCGATATCGGTAATAGTTTCGGAGATATTGAATGCTAGTGAAATATTTCGCACAGCCGCCATGTTGGATTGGTGAGACGTAACAAAATTTGAAGGGCACGGTCGAGGTCGCCGGAAATAGCACTATGAACTTACCGAGTTTCATTGAAATCGCTCCAGCCGTTTACATTTTATTAGGGGACACACACACACACACACACACACACGGACAAAATGTGATCTCATAAGCCTGTTTTTTCAAAATTGAAAATAGGCTAAAAATGAATTGTAAGGCAAAATTACAGCTGCACTTTTCACACACCAGTATTATTTAATTGTCAGTGCGGTACTTCCTATCAGTCGAATTAATATCACGTTTATATTACGAGAAGCGTTGGAACAACCAGCTCTTATTTTGAATTGTATCGATAGTATCTGATATCTTTTTGAGCGCAGTTTATCGACTAAAATCGATGTGTGATTCAATATAATTAAATTTCTTCGTATAATATTGTTCGAAACCGATTGTATTCTTTACTAAGCACTTCAATATGTATTTACTATTGATATTTATTCAAATATTAATTAAATATACAACATTAACAAGAATACTCACCAATTTTCCGATTTTGTTGCCATCTATAGAAGTATAACTCAACTTCATCGTCGTACGCGATGACTGCTAGCGTTTTTAACGTTGTCAGCAGGTACTACTACAAGGCAAGCTAGCGTTGGCACCAAAACTTCCTATAAAGTTTCACCCACCCGGTATCATCCTTCCCCTGACTTTTCTTCCTGTATGCGTATCCGTCGAAGTACGCTCATAAACCGCCCTTATTCGTTGTACACAACTCCATGTTACAATACCAAAATGTTTAAAGCCGCACAGTGTGATCGCCATTGATGTTTATGTGGTAATGAACCTGTAACTGGAATGTACGTCTGACATCATGTGATACGTTATGTCCTAATGTAAATATTTGGGGATTACGGGAAAACCGTTCTTAGGTAGATAACGACCTAGGTGGCACGTCTTGTCCTCGAAAATCAAGTGGTACGTTATGTCCGGACACCGGACGGAAGGGGGATTTGTGTTTCATACACCTCGCCATTCTTAAATTACGTCTGACAAGAATTTGTTGCACATGCATCTCCATGATAATATAGTTAATAGTCCAGTCAGTGATTTTAACCCATCATTCCGAGACGTATAATGGATATAGATCGTAGTTCATTGACATCGTAAAGAAGCGCTTAGCATTTAATGCATTCACAACAGCTGTTCCCGGCCGAAGCCGGGCCGGGTTGCTAGTAAAATATAATGTTAAGTTTCCGGAGACTCCGCTGAATTGTTTTCAAAATAAATTCTCTTCAACACATCTACTACAACATTCAACATTGAACAAGCAATGAAGGAAATAGGAAAAAATATTAAAGCAGGAGTGAAGATTCAAGGAGAAATAATTTCAACGCAGAGAATTGCCGAAGACATCGTCATCTTGGCCGACACGCCTGAGAATTTGAATGAGTTTTTGAATGGTATGGACTACGACTTGAGGAAAGAATTCATGATGAAAATTAATAAATATAAAACAAAAATATTGGAATGCCGCCGAAACTATCAAAAACCTCTATGGACATCAAAGTGGCAGGTGAAAATCTGAAGGAAGTAAGAGACTTCTGTTACTTAGGAATCAAAATAACCAGTGATGGACGAAGCAAAGAGGATATAAAAAGTAGGTTGGCTCAGGCAAGGAAAGCATTTCTACAAAAAAGGAATCTGTTATCATCGAATATAGATTTAGGTATTAGGAAGTAATTTTTGAAAGCCTTTGTCTGGAGCGTGGCACTCTAAGAAAGTGAAACTTGGACTATTGGTTAAACAGAAAAGAGGAGAATTGAAGCGTTTGAAATGTGGTGTTACAGGAGAATGATGAAGATCATATGGGTAGATAGGGTTACAAACGAAGAGGTATTTAGACGAGTGGGAGAGGAGAGATGTTTCTGGCGACTGCTAATGAAGAGAAGAGATAAGTCGGTAGAACACATACTAAGACACCCAGGAATAGCAGACTTAGTTATGGAAGGAAGGGTCGAGGACAAGAACTGTAGGGGTAGACCAAGGTTAGAATATGTTAAACAGATTGCCTCGAATGTATGGTGTGGTAACTATGCAGAGATGAAACGATTAGCTCAGTAGAGGGAGGTATTGAGAGCTGCATCAAACCAGTCAAAAGACTGAAGACTCAAACAACAATAACAACAACAACATACTCCTTAAGGCTTCACCTCATGACGTAATTCACCTTTGTTCTTAATGTTAGAAAGCTAGAAAATGCACGGCTGGCATTGCATGGATCTCTTACTTTCTTGCGATACAAAAAAATGGCTACAAGGCGCGGTTGGTTCGTGTAGAAAGCATTCAAGCTTCAACTTGGCAAAAAAGTATTCAGCAGCAACAGGTTTGAAAGAGATGGACTTCGATCTGAGCTCAAACGGTTGAAGGAGTTAGACCAAATCCAGTTGCACCGTATAAAAAAAGTCCTCTCGGCACGCCGGAAGGCGGAGGTAGATTTCACCGGACAAACTTGGAGATAGGCGAAAATAGGCAGAATATGCAGGTTTTCGTAGAAGGATCAGAATTTATCGCGTGAAAGTATTTTATAATTGGAGATTAATTAACTTTGCCTTTCTTCATTTTAAACATATTTTAAACATTTTATTGTCTTACGGGGACGGTAACCTTCTTGTCATTTGGAGTCCATTTTTAGCCTATTTTCAATTTTGAAAAAATAGGCTTATGAGATCACCTTTTGTCCGTGTGTGTGTGTGTGTGTGTGAGAGAGAGGTGTGTGTGTGTCCCCCCCCCTAATAAAATCTAAACGGCTGGAGCGATTTCAGTGAAACTCGGTAAGTTCATAGCACTATTTCCGGCGACGCCGACCGTGCCCATCGAATTTTGTTACGTCTCACCAATCCAACATGGCGGCTGTGCGAAATATTTCACTAGCATTCAGTATCTCCGAAACTATAACGGATATCGCCCTGAAATTGTGTACGGTGATAAAGGGTACTACTAGAAGTTCACCTATGAAACTTTCAAAAACCTGGTTACTACATAACCAACATGGCGGCCAAGCGAATTGGAGACTTTTAAATAGACTTTTCTCGCGATTTAACTATCCAAACGTAATGAAACTTGGTACAGCAAATATTTATACACATTGCAATGCACTGGAGTCTAATTTAGTTCAATTGTTTACATAACCTCAAAATGGCGGCTGTGCGAAATATTTCACTGACATTCTATATCCCCGAAACTATTACAGATATCACCCTGCAATTTTGTACGGTGATAAAGGGTACTGATAGAAGTTTACCTATGTATAATTCATAAACCTGTAAAGTACAAAACGAACATGGCGACCAAGCGAATTTGAAATATTTTAATAGACTTTTCTCGTGAGTTAACTCTCTGAGCGCAGTGAAATGTGGTACAGTAAATGATTTTGCAGATTGCAATGTAATGCCATCTAATTTAATTCAATTGTTTACATAACCTCAAAATGGCGGCTGTGCGAAATTTTAAAATTAAGTTTTTATATCTTGTGTCGTAATCATGCGATCGAAGTGAAAGTTTGAATAATGAACCTAGGCAATAAGTGACCTTGAATGGTACATAACTCTATGGCCTATACATATAACAATCCTAAATGGCAAGCTTCCGTAATATTTAGACGGTTCTCAATATATATGAATCTTTTACAGCAACCAAACTGAAATTTTTATGTTCATAGAGACTATGAACATATGTTCACCTATAGGACTTTCAGTAACCTGGTGAGCACGAATCCAACATGGCGGCGACGCGAAGTATAAATATTTAAATGGACGTTTCTCGCGAATTAACTATCCGAGTGCCGTGAAACGTTGCACGTTTTAAATGCTTACACAAATGTTGATCCACTGGCATCTAATTTATTTCAATTGTTTGCATAATCACAAGATGGCTGCTGTGCGTAATTTTAAAATCTCGTTTTTACTTCTTGTGTTCTAATCATGCGATTGAAGTTTGAATACCACACTTACACAATAATCTTAATATAATAGTACAAAAATAAAAATCCAACCTGGCGACCATCTGAAATATTTAGACGGTTCTCAATATCTACGAATCTGATACAGCAATTAAACTGAAATTTTGTATGTTGATAGAGGCAATTAACATGAGCAGGATATATGAAAATAGGCTGTACAGTTCTTCACGGAACTACTTGTTATACTTGTGGTCACACTGTCCTTATGCAAGGTTTCGACACTGATGTGTAACTATGTAACGGCCTGTTACTTCTTCACGCAAAATTATATCTCCCGCAGAGATGTTGGTTGGTTCCTCAGTTTAGGGGCTGCGACAACGCGGTCATATAACCCCGTGTACTTTGGGTGAGTGTAGAATCTGTCTGATAAACGGTGTGAATTGTGATGGCGGTATTAGTCTGTAATTCAGGTAAGGAATGCAGACGCTAAATTTCAAGCAGTAGTTCCTAATGTTGCTACCAGATACTAACGTCAACGCCACCCAGCTGTGAACTTGGCTACTAGATGCCACCTCAATCAGCAACTCGCAACGAACGTTGGAACTTCCCCTCCAAAGGAAAGCTTACTGAGGGATTTTTAGCGCTCTTAGAAAATCCGACGACTTTGGCCGGCTTTGAACCCGCGACCTTGGGCATAAAAGTTCAGCATGCTACCAGTTACGTCACCGAAGCCACTTCACACTTAGTCAGATGGAAATCTGAATCTGATCTCGCGCAAGTACGTTGTCATGGCAACGTCTTATGGCTCATCCCTCATCAATTTAGTAGTGTTGCCATGTCAACCACTGATAGCTCTTGGCATTTTCTTATAATTCCGAAATCATTTTTCTCATCCCTTGGCGCAATGGTGGGTCATATCAAAAATTCTTTCAGACAAACGTTTTAGGTAATTATTAGGGGAATATTGTCCATTTTGTACGGTTTTGATATTGTGCCTATTAACAGAGATATGATTAATGTTTCCCAAAAAAACCACTTTTTCCCACCCCTTTGGTCAATGGTTGGTGCTATCAAAAAAACGTTTCAAACATAAATTTCTGAGCTTTATCCGACACATAGTATGAACTTTGAACGGATTCGATATTTCACATATTAAGAGAGTTATAGCAATATTTCATTTTTTCGAAAAAAAAAAGTCCCCCATTTTCATCCCCTTCGACCGATTTAGCCCAGTAACGAAGTCGTCCGAGATTTTATGGGTATACATATTCGGTAAAAAATTCAAAGTGATTGGTGCAAAATTACGGCAGTTATCGTGTCCACAAGAAACTGATATACATATATATACATATATACTTGGCTTTCGGAATCAGTATACAACGCGGAGCTGTTTGACGACTACTACAATGTCATTAGGCAAGACAGAGTAGGGAAAAGAGGCGGTGGAGTTTTAATTGCAGTGAGACATGACATAAATTATAATGAAATTTACTCTGAGCATGGAAATTATGAAGCGTTAGGTATTAGAGTGCTGATGAATAATAAGGCTTATTATATTTTTAATGTTTATTTTCCACCAAATTCTTGTCTTGATACTTATAATAAATTTTATATTAATATAGGGGAACATTACAATGTTATTGGTAGCAATATTATAATCGCAGGTGACTTTAATATTCCCACAGTGAGGGGTGCTAATCAAGATCTTCTGAATGGTGATTCCCAAGAAAGAGCCTTATTCAATTTTATGTCACTACATAACCTACTTTCTCTAAATGATATCCAGAACATAAATTCCAGAACTCTAGACTTGGTACTCACTAACTTACCCAAGATCGTGTCGGTCAGTAGGGGATGCATCCCCTTAGTAGGAGAGGATAACCACCATCCCGCATTGTCTATTGAGCTAAGTCTAACTAATGTACGCATTGGTTCTAGTAAGGCCACTTCTACTATGATTTATAATTTTAAACGAGCAGATTTCAATAAAATGTATAGGTTATTGAATGAAACTAACTGGGAATATCTTGATACATTTCATGACATTGATAGGGCAGTTGAGTATTTCTATGACAAAATTTATGCAGTATTTAATGACACTGTACCTATCATAAAAACGCATAGAAAACGTTCATACCCTAGTTGGTTTAATTTAGATATTATCAAAAATTTGAAATTGAAGGAATATCATAGAAAGAAAATGAAATCATCTTCATTCCACAAGGAAAATTTTATCAGATTAAGAAAGATAACCAAGGCTTTGATTGACACTGAATATAAGAAATATATAAATGACTCTGAAAATTTAATGCAGGAAGATCCCAAACAATTCTGGAATTATATTAAAAATAGAAAGGTAAAAACTAGGGCGAATTATCAACAGATGAAACTTGGCCAAAACTTGTTAAAAACGAATAAGGAAATTTCAGATGGATTTGCAGATTTTTTTAAAGCAGTATATGAAGGTAAAACAACATCTTATGCACTCGATGAACATACAACAATGAGCCCAACTATCACCTCTCATTCATTATTCATAAAAGCCATAACTATAAAAGAAGTTGAAACTGCCATCAAGAAATTGAAGCATAAAAAGTGCAGTGGTCCGGATAATATACCTCAATATATTATAAAGGCCTGTGTTGATGTCATAAAATATCCACTGTTTCTCTTGTTCAATCTCATTCTAAGACATAGCACATTTCCAGCAATATGGAAATTATCCAGAGCATGTCCCATCTTCAAATCCGGTGACTCCTCTCAAATTGAGAATTACAGACAAATAACGATCATCTCTGTACCTGCCAAGGTTTTCGAACAAATTATTTATTATAGAATTCTCAATCATGTAAAGCCATATATAAGTAATTTTCAACATGGCTTCGTTCCAAACCGATCTACAACTACAAATCTGTGTAACTTTGTACAGTTTGTCTCGAATGCATTAGATTCCCGATATCAAGTTGATGCCATCTACACCGATTTTTCAAAAGCCTTTGACAATATAAATCATGGTATATTATTACGGAAATTATCAGCCTTAGGATTCTCGAACCAAATGTTAGAATTAGTGGCATCTTACTTAGCAAACAGAAAACAGTATGTGTCCTATAGTGAAGCTAATTCCTACACCTACATTGCTAAGTCTGGCGTGCCGCAAGGCTCAAATTTGGGTCCGTTATTCTTTGTGATTTTTATAAATGATCTTCCCATTTCTATTAAAGAATCAAAATGTATCCTATATGCTGATGATCTAATAGTGTACAGAGTTATTAAAAATGAGCAGGATGTCCAGAAATTGCAAAATGATATAGATAATATTCACAAATGGAGTCTAGACAATGACTTATTGTTTAATATAAAAAAATGTAATTTCATCATCTTCAGTCGGAAAAGACAATGCTTGGAATCTAGCTACAGAATGGATGGAAATCTTTTAACTAGACTGAATACGGTCAAGGATCTAGGGTTGTATATAAATCATGATTTGAGTTTCAAATATCATATTGATAAGGTAGTGAATGATGCACTTAGAAGTCTGGGCTTTATTTTTAGAAATTCCAAGGAGTTGACGAATGCAAAGACAATCATTACGCTCTTCAATGCATATGTGAGAAGTAAACTGGAGTTTAATGCGGTAGTCTGGTCTCCAATGTACGAGTCACATATAAAAAACATAGAAAGGCTGCAAAAGAAACTGTTACGCTTCCTATATTACAAGAAGTACTCTGTATCAGCCATCCGTTGTAGAATTCCTTACTCTAACTTGTTGTCAGAATTCCGAATGACTAAACTTTCAACACGCAGGCTTATTGCTCAGCAGATATATTTATATAAAATTATCAATGGTATCTCAGACACGAGTGAAACTTTAGAGCAAATAAATTTCAATGTGAGAAAGAAATGTCTCCGAAAACGAGAATTCTTAATAGTTAAAAAATCTAATACAAATTTCCATAAAAATTCACCGATATTGAATATGTGCTGTACTTACAACAGGCTCTCAGCTGACAACAATTTAGATTTTGGAATGTCCTTGCTAAATTATAGAAGGCAATTACACGTAGTTTTAGATGTCAAATGATTCATTATAACGTAGATATTAAATTTAGGTTTCACTTTCTTACCATCTTCCATTGCTATTGTATTAGTACCTTAAGATATGAATCTAGTTTTACATTATGTGACCAAATATTAAAAATCATGCTTTATTTACTGTTATTGTGACTTGAACTTGTGTATATTCCTTGTTAACATTTTTTTTTTAAATTTAAGTTTTAATTTTTAATCTTCAATTTTTAATTTTCAATTTTTATTTTGTATTCTAATGTATTTTTTATCTTGTATCTTAATGTATTTTCATGTATTATCTGTGTGTAAACAATTGTTTAATTGTTTGCTACTGTAATTGGGGCACTGCCCTGTTGTGGCAATAAATAAATAAATAAATAAATAAATAAATTACATAAATTATATATAAACTTTTGAACTGACGGTGGTTTTGGGGTCTGGGGGATGTGAAACGCGAAGATATGTCGAAATTTTCCGGAAATCGAAACATGGTACCCATTGCAATAGTTAGCTTTCTAATGAAATCTACCTAAAATACTGCCGTCAACGACACCTAGCTGTGAACTTGGCTACTAGATGCCACCTCAATCAGCAACTCGCAACGAACGTTGGAACTTCCCCTCCGAAGGAAAGCAAACTCAGGTTTTTTAGCGCTCTTAGTAAATCCGACGACTTCAGCCGGGTTTGAACCCGCGACCTTGGGCATAGAAGTTCAGCATCCTACCAGTTCCGATACCGAAGTCGCTTCCCACTGACATATGAAAACTGAATGTGATCTCGTGCAGTGGCGTTGTCATAGCAACTGCTGATGGTCATCCCTTATCAATTAAAAGTGCAAGGAAGAAGCCTCCCCGAAGATTGTATAATTTACACTATGGAAAACCACTACAATCGGGCGCATCCTGGGCAACGTTGCATAGCAGCGGCAGATTCTTCCACTACCGGTCAACACAGAAGTAGTAATCTCCCTAAAGGGTCTTTTTTAAGACCACTTGTTATAGTCTCGATTAATATCGAGGGATTCTCGCGTGCCAAAGAGACCTTATTGGCTGATTTGTGCAACGAATGTAAATGTGACATACTCCTAATGCAAGAGACTCACCGGGGCTACAACAGCCATCGGCCCAAAATCGCAGGCATGGAGCTTGTTCTGGAAAGGCCCCACGATAAATACGGCAGTGCCATTTTTACCAAACCAAACCTAAATATCACATCAGCCTCGCTGACTGGAAAGGATGACATCGAGATTCTTTCAATATCTACACCACACTTTTGCGCTACTTCTATATACAAGCCCCCCAATGTCGACTTCACGTTTGAGGAACCTGCCAACTTCAACTACCAGGACGTAAACTTCATCATTGGCGATTACAACTGCCGAAGCACATCTTGGGGATACCCAGATTCAGATATAAATGGCGAAAAACTGGAAACCTGGGCAGAGAATCATGATCTTCAGCTAATTCATGATCCAAAGCTGCCAGCATCCTTCAACAGTGGCCGATGGAGGAGAGGCTACAACCCCGATAATATCTTCGTGTCATCCAAAGTTGCTGGGAGTTGTTTGAAGATGATGGGTAAGCCCATTCCATCTACCCAACATAGGCCCATAATTTGCACAGTGAATGCCATGGTTGTGCCAGAGGAGGTGCCTTTCAAGCGAAGGTTTAATTTTCAGAAGGCCGACTGGGAAAGATTTGCCAAAGAACTTGATACAGAAGTTGCCAAAATCCCGCCGCAACCTGAGATGTATGAGGCATTTGTCAAATGCGTCCATACAGTTTCTAGAAGGACTATCCCAAGAGGTTGTAGAACAAGCTACATACCAGGACTGACTGATAACAGCAAACAGCTGATGAACCACTACAAAGATCTCTTTGAGGCAGACCCATTTTCTGATGATACTATCCATGTTGGCGAGGAATTGTTGCAAACTATCTCAGCACATTGTAAAGCTAAGTGGACCTCACTGGTAGAGAATCTCGACATGAAGTTAAATAGTAGGCGGGCCTGGAATCTCCTGAAAAACCTCAGCGGTGACCCAACGACATCTAGAAACTTCACCACAATAACAGCAGACCAGATTGCAACCCAATTACTCATGAACGGGAAGACTAAAGGTCGGAGCTCACGGGAGCAACTGGAACGAACCTCAGGACATGAGAACCATAACCTACGAGAACCTTTCACCTTGAATGAACTAGAATCTGCCATCTCCACGTTGAAATTGAATAAAGCTGCTGGCATCGATGACATCAGAGTAGAACAGATCAAAAAGTTCGGCCAGACCACCCTACAATGGCTGCTTACGATGATTAATGAGTGTGTATCTAAGCTTTATATCCCCAGGCTCTGGAGGAAAGCCCGAGTGGTTGCACTGCTTAAGCCTGGTAAGGAGCCAAACGATCCTAAAAACTTTCGCCCAATATCCTTATTATGTCACTGTTTCAAGATCTTCGAGCGCCTTATCCTCAACCGAATTAGCGGCATCCTTGAAGATAAGTTCATTCCCCAACAAGCTGGGTTTCGATCTGGAAAGTCATGTTGCAGTCAGATACTGAACCTCACTCAACACATCGAGGATGGGTATGAACAAGGTGAGATAACTGGAGTTGCCTTTGTCGATCTAACAGCTGCTTACGACACTATCAACCACAGAAAGTTGCTGAGGAAAGTGTACCAGACCTCCAACGACTACCAACTAACATCCCTTATTGGCACTCTCCTGCAGAATAGAAGGTTCCAAGTCTTTCTCCATGGTAAAAAGAGCAGATGGCGCATACAAAAGAACGGCTTACCTCAAGGCAGTGTACTCGCTCCTGTACTATTTAATATTTACACTAACGATCAGCCCATACCAGAACATTCTAGGCTCTTCATCTATGCTGATGATACTGCAGTGGCTGCCCAAGGAAAAACATTTGAAGAGGTGGAGGGAAAGTTGACTTCTGCACTAGATACCCTTGGATCTTACTATGAAGCCAATCATCTTAAGCCAAATCCCAACAAGACTCAAGTATGTGCATTTCACTTAAGGAATAGAGAAGCTCGGCGGGAACTGGATGTTACATGGCAAGGCAAACAACTCCAACATTGTCCAACACCCGTGTATCTAGGTGTTACTCTTGACCGAACACTGTCCTTCAAGAAACATTGCCATAAGACCAGGCTGAAAGTTAGTTCACGGAACAATATTTTGAGGAAGCTCACAGCCACCACCTGGGGGACAAGTCCTCACGTCCTAAGAACTTCTGCTCTTGCTTTGTGCATGTCTGCTGCAGAGTACGCTTCACCTGTGTGGAGTGCATCCAGTCACACCAAGCAGATTGACATTGCCATCAACGAGACCATACGAATCTTGTCGGGATGTATGAAGCCTACTCCAGTCGACAAACTTTACCCGATTGTTGGGATAGCTCCCCCAACTATCAGAAGGGCTGTTGCTGCTGATGCAGAGAGGGCGAAGCAGATTAATGATCCCCGTCATCCACTGCATAATCATCAGGCTGTTGTCCGTCGACTGAAATCAAGAAAGAGTTTCATCGCCAGGACTCAACCACTGGAGGGAACATCGGAATCTAACCGCATCTCCAGGTGGAAGAGCAAGCTGCCGCCGGATATCCCTGTTAAGGAAGAGCTAGCCCCAGGAAATGACCTGCCTTACCCTGTTTGGAAATCACTTAATCGTCTCAGGGTGGGCGTCCCTCGTTGCAAGACCAACATGCAGAAATGGGGTATCCTTCCAGCTGATGGAGACACGTCCTGCGAGTGTGGAGCAACACAAGAGCCAGCCCACCTGCTCATTTGTCCACTACTAGAACAACCCTGCACTACCCAGGACCTGATCGAGGCAAACAACAAGGCCATCGGAGTTGCTACATTCTGGAAATGATCGGACACGGAAATGAATGAATGAATTAAAAGTAAAGTTGTCATGGCAACCTCTCTTGGCACTTGGCATTTTCTTATAATTTAAATCATTTTGTTCACCCCGTGGCGTAATGGTGGGTCATATCAAAAATTCTTTCAGACAAAAGTTTTAGGTAATTATTGGAGGAATATTGTCCATTTTGTGAGGTTTTGATATTGTGCCTATTAACAGAGATATGATTAATGTTTCCCGAAAAACCCACTTTTTCCCACCCCTTTGGTCAATGGTTGGTGCTATCAAAAAACTTATTTGACATAAATTTTTGGCACTTATCCGACACATATTATGAACTTTTAAGGGATTCGATATTTCATGTATTAAGAGAGTTATAGCGATATTTCACTTTTTCGAAAAAAGCCCTCCATTTTTACCCCCTTTGACCGATTTTGCCCATTAACGAACTCGACCGAGATTTTATAGGGATACATATTATGTAAAAAATTCAAAGTGATTGGTGCAAAATTACGGCTGTTATCGTGTCCACAAGAAACTGATATATATATATATATATATACATATATACATAAATTATATATAAACTTTTGAACTGACGGTGGTTTTGGGGTCTGGGGGATGTGAAACGCGAAGATATGTCGAAATTTTCCGGAAGTCGAAACATGGGACCCATTGCAATAGTTAGCTTTCTAAAGAAATCTACCTAAAAGGACGTTTTAAACATATGAAATGAAAATCCACAGCCTGCTTCCAGTCTCCGACCGGGTCAGGAATGGAATGAATGAAGCCCCCATCTAGCGGCGAGGATATGAACTGTGCCGGCTGCCGAGGCCTGACGCACTCCTCCGGGGCAATGATTAAATGAATGACAGATGAAATGAAATGATAGTGGAGAGTGTTGCTGGAATGAAATTTTGACAGGGAAAACCGGAGTACCCGGAGAAAAACCTGTCTGCCTCCGTTTTGTCCAGCACAGATCTCACATGGAGTGACCGGGATTTGAACCACGGACCCAGCGGTGAGAGGCCGGCGTGCTGCCGCCTAAGCCACGGAGGCTTCCGTTTTAAACATATACTGGTGATAAATAAACATTTGAATATATAATAGGGGAGCTCGGAATTTATTAAAAGTTTGATCTTTCAACGTCAATTTTTGCTTTTCACGCCTCAGACATATTTAAGTTAAAATACAGTATAGTAGTAAAGAGAAACTAAATCAGTAAAATAATCGGAATACAGCAATTAATGCTTTTTGGGACTAATACAGCCATTATAATAAGACAGGTTATCAGACAAATTCCTCACACATCCAAGTATACGCGGCTGAATGACCACTATATGGCAATGCCCCTGAATAAATTAACAACAACAATACTTTTAGGGTCTATTTATTAGATGATTGTAATGATCACTTTTTGAAAAATGTAATATTTCCTCACAATTTACTTCTGAAAATAAAATTGTAATCATTGCATTGCAATAATTGTTACATTGTAGTAATCGACACATTGTAATACAGGTTACATTGTAGCAATCGACACATTGTAATACAGGTTACATTGTAGCAATCGACTCATTGTAATACAGGTTACATTGATGTAATCGACACATTGTAATACAGGTTACATTGTAGGAATCGACACATTGTAATACAGGTTACATTGTAGTAATCGACACATTGTAATACAGGTTACATTGTAGGAATCGACACATTGTAATACAGGTTACATTGTAATACACGTTACATTGTAGGAATCGACACATTGTAATACAGGTTACATTGTAGTAATCGACATATTGTAATACAGGTTGCATTCTAGTAATCGGCACATTTTAATACAGGTTACATTGTAATACATGTTACATTGTAGGAATCGACACATTGTAATACAGGTTACATTGTAGTAATGGTTACAATGTAGTAATCGACACATTGTGGTAATGGTTACATTGTAGTAATCGACACATTGTAATACAGGTTACATTGTAGTAATCGACATATTGTAGTAATGGTTACATTGTAGTAATGGACATATTTTAATACAGGTTACATTGTAGTAATGGTTACAATGTAGTAATCGACACATTGCAATACAGGTTACATTGTAGGAATCAACACATTGTAATACAGGTTACATTGTAGTAATCGACACATTGTAATACAGGTTACATTGAAGGTATGGACACATTGTAATACAGGTTACATTGTAAGAATCGACACATTGTAATACTGGATACATTGTAGGAATCGAGACATTGTAATGCAGGTTACATTGTAGGAACCGACATTTTGTAATAAAGGTTATATTGTAGTAATGGTTACATTGTAGGAATCGACACTTTGTAATAATGGTTACATTGTAAGAATCGACACATTGCAATACTGGATACATTGTAGGAATCGAGACATTGTAATTCAGATTACATTGTAGGAACCGACACATTGTAATAAAAGTTATATTGTAGTAATGGTTACATTGTAGGAATCGACACTTTGTAATAATGGTTACATTGTAGGAATCGAGACATTGTAATGCAGGTTACATTGTAGGAACCGACACATGGTAATAAAGGTTATATTGTAGTAATGGTTACATTGTAGGAATCGACACTTTGTAATAATGGTTACATTGTAGGAATCGAGACATTGTAATGCAGGTTACATTGTAGGAACCGACACATGGTAATAAAGGTTATATTGTAGTAATGGTTACATTGTAGGAATCGACACTTTGTAATAATGGTTACATTGTAAGAATCGACACATTGTAATACAGGTTACATTGTCAGAATCGACAGATTGTTATACTGGATACATTGTAGGAATCGAGACATTGTAATGCAGGTTACATTGTAGGAACCGACACATTGTAATAAAGGTTATATTGTAGGAATCGACACATTGTAATACAGGTTACATTGTAAGAATCGACACATTGTAATAAAGGTTGCATGTAGGAACCGACACATTGTAATGCAGGTTACATTGTAGGAACCGACACATTGTAATGCAGGTTACATTGTAGGAACCGACACATTGTAATAAAGGTTATATTGTAGGAATCGACACATTGTAATACAGGTTACATTGTAAGAATCGACACATTGTAATAAAGGTTGCATTGTAGGAACCGACATATTGTAATAAAGGTTGCATTGTAGGAATCGACACATTGTAATACAGGTTACATTGTAGGAACCGACACATTGTAATAAAGGTTGCATTGTAGGAATCGACACATTGTAATACAGGTTACATTGTAATACACGTTACATTGTAGGAATCGACACATTGTAATACAGGTTACATTGTAGTAATCGACATATTGTAATACAGGTTGCATTCTAGTAATCGGCACATTTTAATACAGGTTACATTGTAATACATGTTACATTGTAGGAATCGACACATTGTAATACAGGTTACATTGTAGTAATGGTTACAATGTAGTAATCGACACATTGTGGTAATGGTTACATTGTAGTAATCGACACATTGTAATACAGGTTACATTGTAGTAATCGACATATTGTAGTAATGGTTACATTGTAGTAATGGACATATTTTAATACAGGTTACATTGTAGTAATGGTTACAATGTAGTAATCGACACATTGCAATACAGGTTACATTGTAGGAATCAACACATTGTAATACAGGTTACATTGTAGTAATCGACACATTGTAATACAGGTTACATTGAAGGTATGGACACATTGTAATACAGGTTACATTGTAAGAATCGACACATTGTAATACTGGATACATTGTAGGAATCGAGACATTGTAATGCAGGTTACATTGTAGGAACCGACATTTTGTAATAAAGGTTATATTGTAGTAATGGTTACATTGTAGGAATCGACACTTTGTAATAATGGTTACATTGTAAGAATCGACACATTGCAATACTGGATACATTGTAGGAATCGAGACATTGTAATTCAGATTACATTGTAGGAACCGACACATTGTAATAAAAGTTATATTGTAGTAATGGTTACATTGTAGGAATCGACACTTTGTAATAATGGTTACATTGTAGGAATC
Source organism: Meconema thalassinum (assembly GCA_946902985.2). Lineage (NCBI taxonomy): Eukaryota > Metazoa > Arthropoda > Insecta > Orthoptera > Tettigoniidae > Meconema > Meconema thalassinum. Next base: position 91,526,849 of record OX336399.1, read on the forward strand.
GAGACATTGTAATGCAGGTTACATTGTAGGAACCGACACATGGTAATAAAGGTTATATTGTAGTAATGGTTACATTGTAGGAATCGACACTTTGTAATAATGGTTACATTGTAGGAATCGAGACATTGTAATGCAGGTTACATTGTAGGAACCGACACATGGTAATAAAGGTTATATTGTAGTAATGGTTACATTGTAGGAATCGACACTTTGTAATAATGGTTACATTGTAAGAATCGACACATTGTAATACAGGTTACATTGTCAGAATCGACAGATTGTTATACTGGATACATTGTAGGAATCGAGACATTGTAATGCAGGTTACATTGTAGGAACCGACACATTGTAATAAAGGTTATATTGTAGGAATCGACACATTGTAATACAGGTTACATTGTAAGAATCGACACATTGTAATAAAGGTTGCATTGTAGGAACCGACACATTGTAATGCAGGTTACATTGTAGGAACCGACACATTGTAATGCAGGTTACATTGTAGGAACCGACACATTGTAATAAAGGTTATATTGTAGGAATCGACACATTGTAATACAGGTTACATTGTAAGAATCGACACATTGTAATAAAGGTTGCATTGTAGGAACCGACATATTGTAATAAAGGTTGCATTGTAGGAATCGACACATTGTAATACAGGTTACATTGTAGGAACCGACACATTGTAATAAAGGTTGCATTGTAGGAATCGACACATTGTAATACAGGTTACATTGTAAGAATCGACACATTGTAATACAGGTTACATTGTAAGAATCGACACATTGTAATACAGGATACATTGTAGTAATCGACACATTGTAATACAGGTTACATTGTAGTAATCGACATATTGTAGTAATGGTTACATTGTAGTAATGGTTACAATGTGGTAATCGACACATTGCAATACAGGTTACATTGTAGGAATCAACACATTGTAATACAGGTTACATTGTAGTAATCGACACATTGTAATACAGGTTACATTGTAAGAATCGACACATTGTAATACAGGTTACATTGAATGTATCGACACATTGTAATACAGGTTACATTGTAAGAATCGACAATTGTAATACTGGATACATTGTAGGAATCGAGACATTGTAATGCAGGTTACATTGTAGGAACCGACACATTGTAATAAAGGTTATATTGTAGTAATGGTTACATTGTAGGAATCGACACTTTGTAATAATGGTTACATTGTAGGAATCGACACATTGTAATAGAGGTTACATTGTAGTAATGGTTACATTGTAGGAATCGACACATTGTAATAAAGGTTAAATTGTAGTAATGGTTACATTGTAGGAATCGACACTTTGTAATAATGGTATTCTTCTTCTTTTGCTTTAGCGTTTGTCCCACCTCGTTGCAGGGTCCGCTATTTGAATCCGCTGTCTCCACTTTACTCGGTCATGGGCCATGTCCGGATGAAGGTTGACGCCTTTCAAATCCCTGTGCAGTGTGTCGGCCCAACGTTGTCTCGGTCGCCCCTTTGGTCTTTTCCCGGCGACTTCCAGTGTGTAGCCCTGTTTTGCAATGGTGTCCGCTCCTGACCGTACCACTTGCCAAAATCATCGCAGACGACCCTCACGTATTTTGTTACTGATTGCCGCGATACCAAATCGTTCCCTTATTCTTTGATTGGGGATGTGATCCAACCTAGTAATGACTGTCCATCTAAGCATCTTGGTCTCCATGGCACTTAGCCGACGTTCTGCTTCCTTCGTGGTGGGCCAACATTCGGTACTATAAAGCGCTACGGGACGAATGACAGTGCGGTAAATCTTCGATTTTAGGTGGTCTTTCATTTGGCGATCGCACATGACACCTGTCGTTGTTCGCCACTTCATCCACGCAGCATTAATTCTTATGTTGACCTCCTCGGTAAGACGACCTTCAACATTTATCGTAGAGCCAAGATACTTAAATTTTGTCGTTCGAGGCAGATCATCGCCGTCGACTTGGATTGTTCCGATTTCTCCAGCATCCGTAGCCGCAGGCCATATTGACTTAAACGATCACTCCATTCCTGGACTTGATGTTGGAGATCCAGCTTGTTTTGAGCGGCCAACATAACGTGGTGGATGTGAGTACTTAACTGATTCCACGATGTTCCTGTACTAACTTGCATTTCAGTCCACACTGTACAGTACATGGCTTACACTGTTTATGTATTATACGACCTAATAGCTAAAAGGCACCCATCTCTTGGCATGAAGCAATTATTCAATCTATTCTCTAGGTTAGATGACGCTCAGAAAACTTCTCTTAGTAAAGGAGCCTAAACTTTGTGCAGTGACTGTACGGCATTTATCTATCTTATGCAGAAATTTCCAGCCATCTGCTGCCACGGAGATAAAACTGCTGCGCGCTAAAAATTATCGCATCTTTTAAGAGCTTTGTGATTCTATTCCAGAAGTCGTAATATAGGGTAGTATGACTGAATGTGTCTTTCTAAAGGAAAGTAGAGGAAACTATAATTCACTTAGGTCATCTCTCGCTAACAGTGTACTTAATGATGATAATGCTAAATCTCTTTTTAAGGGGCCTAATACCTAGGTTATATAACGGCTTCCGTGGGGTGGTCGGTAGAATGCTGATCTGCTATGCCCAACATCATGGGTTCAAACCATCCGAAGTCGTCGGATTTATAGCCTATTTTCATTTATGAAAATATAGGCTTATGAGATCACCTTTTGTCCATGTGTGTGTGTGCGTATGTGTGTGTGTGTGTGTGTGTGTGTGTGTGCATGTGTCTAAATGGCTAGAACGATTTCAATGGAACTCAGTAAGCGCATAGTAGTATTCTGTCCGATCCCGACCGTGCTCTTAAAATTTTATTACGTCTCACCAATCCAACATGGCGGCTGTGTGAAATATTTCACTGGCATTTTATATCTCCGATACTATTACTGATACCACCATGAAATTTTGTGTTGTGATAAAGGGCACTAATAGAAGCGTCCGTACGTGACATAAAAATACCTGTAAAGTACCAAATGAACATGGCGGCCAAGCGGAGTTGAAACATTGAAATAGACTTTCCACGCGATTTAACCATCCGAGTGCAGTGAAACATAATAAAGCAAATGTTTATGCACATTGTAATGCACTGACATTTAATGTAGTTCAATTACTCACATAACTTCAAGATGGCTGCTGTACAAAATTGTAAAATTAAGTTTTTATTTCTTTGTTCTAATCAAGCGATCGAACTTTTGAATAATATGACCTACGCAATAATTGTCATCTAATGATACATAACTCAATGGCCTATATATATTAGAATTCAACATGGCGACCATTCGGTACTTAGATGGTTCTCAATATATACTAATCTATCACAGCAATCAAACTGAAATTTCGCATGTTGATAAAGGCCATCAATATAAGTTCACCTATGGAACTTTCAAAAACCTGGTGGGCACAAATCCAACATGGCGGTGACGCGAAATTTAAATATTTAAATTGACGTATCTCGCGACTTAACCATCTGAGTGCAGTGAATTTGGTACGGTAAATGATTATACAAATTTCAATCCAATGACATCTAATTTATTTAAATTGTTTTCATAACCTCAAAATGGCGGCTGTGCGAAATTTTAAAATCTAATTTTTATTTCTTGTGTCCTAATCATGCGATTGAAGTTTGAATAATAAACCTACGGAATAATCTTCATGTAGTAGTACATTAAGCTATCCAATATGCCTTCCTAAGAAGGGGAAGTAAAGCCGGTGGGTCCATGTCATAGATTTATGCCATTTTAAAGAACCTACCACTACAATTGGTTGTGTGTAGATTATTTGGTTAGAAACGCTCTATCAAGTTCCAACGTTCGCCGTTAGGTGTCAGCGACAGTGGCATCTCTGTTCGCCAAAGTTGAAACTACTTGAAATTGAACTTGATGGAGAGTCTACGGGCGTTCGACTAAAATACCCTGCTTTAGCCATTGGCTGCAATTCTAATATAATAATAACAATACTATCTAGGTAATTGGCCCCTAATGTTGTTGTTAGATTTATGGGGATGGATATCCTTGTCATTTCATCCCCGTGTAGTATGTTGTGTGTAGAATGTGCCTGGTGTCCTGTGTTATAAATATTATTAATAATAATAATAATAATAATAATAATAATAATAATATCGTGTGGCCTCGGATGCCGGGTGCAAGCTTTGTTATTTGACACCCAGAGGGCTGATTGCATGCCAATTTTTTTCGTTCCTTGGAGCGCTATGAAAGTCAAGGAGGTTAGATATCTAAGCTCCTTGACAATATACAGTTTTCTAGTAGAGAATGGAGGAACTTTTGTGTTGACCGAAAATCCCGAGTTTAATTTTGCTAAAAACACGGCCTACTGAATTCAAATGGGTTCTTTAACATGCCAACAACGTATGACAAGCGTGCCGTGATTTTTGTCACCTTTCAAAAACCACTTACCACGGCCAGGAGCGAACCTGCAAGCTTGGGGTTGGTAGTGTTATTGTGGTGTCTGTGTATTTGTAATAATCCCACGGCGTAGACAATCTCGTTAAATCGTGCACCAATAGCGCGTGGGCATTTGAAAAAGACCCCGGAGCTCGTAGGTTCGAATCTCGGTTCTGAAATTGTGTATGCTATGTGTGTTTTTCTCCCCCAGTTTAACACGTTCGTTCGAGTCAAATGTCAGAGCGGTACTTTGACCCAACTTGTAGTTCAATTATCCTGTATGCTAGTTTCTATTAATCTAAAGCATTCAGAGATGACTGAGCTCACCCTACATATCCACGGCACATTCAACATGAATCAATTAATGTATGAATACCACGAGGAGGCCACATATTACACACGCATGATTGATTAGGTGGTACTGAATTACCTGTGGGTAATTGTATTGGTTCATGATGATGATTAATAAGGAGCACCTAGCTTACCGCTGTCCAAAGACGATTAGAAACGTCCCTATATCCCATTTGCATTCCCAGTGATTCAAACCGGAGACAACGGGGTAGGTATCTCATGACGTGAAACTAAAATTTCTCCCAGGGGCTCTTGACTAGTAATAATACTTTTATTCCAACCAAATGACCATCTCAATTAAATACATACGAGGGCTATTTCTGTTCAAGTTCCGATGGACTGTATAAATATAACAGATTGACATACCAAACTGATTTTACTAGTAAATGTATGCTTGTTTTATTCTTATGTCTCAACATAATCGCCAAAAAGATTGAAACATTTGTCGTATCGTTACACCAGCTTTCCAATGCCCTCGGTAAAACATTCTGCCGCCACTGAGGTGTGTACGTATGGAGAGTCTCCTGAAGTTTTTCCTTTTTGGCGAGGTATTGCCGCCCAACCATACCTTCAATTCACGAAAAAGGTGAAAATCATTCACGACCACACTGTGCCAACGTTAGCCTACGATAGACTTTTTCAAAGAATTCAAGTGTGAAGTTTTGGACCATCTGCCGTTTAATCCAAACCAGCACTGAATGATTTTCACAAGCAAACATTTAGTAGTAAAATAGCTTGCCACGGTGGGTGAGTGGATAATGTGTCGGTCTACTAACCCCAAGATTGCAGGTTCGCTCCTGACCGTGGTAAGTGATTTTTGAAATGGGGCAAAAATACGACACGCATGTCATACGATGTTGGCATGCCAAAGAACCCATTTGAATTCAGTAGGCCGTGTTCATAATGGCAAAATTAATCTTGTGTGTTTCCGCCAACAAATAGTTCCTCATTTCTCTACTAGAAAGCGCTATAGTGTTCAAGGAGCTTTAGATATCTAACCTCCTTGACTTTCACAGTGATTCAAGGAACAACGAAATTCGACATGCAAGCTACCCTCTGGGTGTCAAATTACAAAGCTTGCACCTGGCACCCAAGGCCATACGATATTATTATTATTATTATAGTAGTAAAATCAGTTCGGTATGCCATTCTGTTATTTTTATATAGTCCATCGGAACTTGAAAAAGAACAACCATCATACCGGTACTTACTGATTTGCGTATGCACTTATTGATTTTGTCCTTTTGTTTCATAGTTCTATGTGGTAGCGTTCCCACTTTTGGTTGAACAATGAACACTCACACGATTCATTTGGTTCATGGTATGCTGTGTTTTTGCAGATAAGATGGTGAAACCCATGAACTGCCAGTCTGGGTATCACATGTCGTACTTCGAAATTCTCCTTTGTCCATTCTCGATCTATTATGGCTGCAGTGCCGTAACATTCTGTTGGAATGTCTTCTCTTTTCTTTCCGAGTGTTGTTTAAATTCGTTCTGAGGCATCACTTGTGGTTAGGAGAAAGTGTGTCCTTAGATTGTCAATAAGGAAGGTCTCTCTCGTGAGTAGGTATACCAGCCTTGATCGTGTATACTTGGATACTACAATCACTTTCTTTATGTAGGTCGCCTTTACTTTTTCTAGCGCTTCTAGGTTTGGATTTGTTAGGTAGTTAGTTAGTTATAGGAGGTTGTAAGGGGCAGAACTACGTGGTCATCTGTCCCGATTTGTTGGTATTGGCAGTATTTTTGTTTTAAATAATGCCATTGCCGTTTCTAGGCTGAGAAGATGGATGTCATGCATCGCTGTCGCTGCCCATGTTGCTTTTTGTCATTATGTGCTTTGTGTAGTATTTTGCTGCGACTAGTGGGACGTGGTTTGGCGACCAAGGGACTCCTGCTGAGTCCACCAATGCTCCTTTCTGCCATCTTCCCTGTTGACCTCCCCTGGTCAACTCTTGTTCTCTTCCAACTCGGACGGTATTAGTGTATCCGAGACCTAGGGATTATTTCAATTTGCGTCTTAATTGGCCCTTTTCTCATCTTTCCTGATACCCTCATTCTTTGAGGGGTAAGACCCCTTGTTTTTCTTTTTCATGATATTATCTCATTTCTTCTGCTCAAGGCCCTATAGGAAGCTGGGTGTGTGTAGCTCCCTACTTACGGTGCACTCTGGAAAGTGCTACACCCTCAAGGGCTCATGGTTGGTGAGTTCGGGAGTTGGTGACTCTGAGAGATTCCTGATATGGGACCGGTTTCTCCACTGTTTTCGATTTCCTTGGGAATGGACCTTCGCCTCTTTCCCTTTCCTATCTGCCTTTCATGGCTCTCCTTTCTTCCAAGTCCCCAAGTCCTCATTCTTCGAGGGCATCTCCTTTCCCTTTTTTATTTTCCTTATTCTTCTGTTATTTTCATCTAATACAGGCAGTTCCAAATCCACGTATTTGAGTATGCGTACACGCGAGTACTCAGCAGTGATGCTCGGAGCACGGTTGGAGAGGAACTGGGGGTGATAGCCAATACGTCACTGGGCGAAGATCATAATACAAGTTCATGCACCTCCTGCCAGTCTTGAGTATCCACCGCACAGTGACGGCAGCCCCCACGCCACTGCTATATTCCATGTTGCAGTTTTACTCAAGCAAGGTGGCGAGTACTCCGCTGCTCACTGGCGAGTAGCTCGGCTGGAACAGTCTGATCTAATGTGTAAGTTAGTTGTTAGATTTAGTTATTGGTTTCATGTCATCATCTTTGAATTTCACTACCACCTAAACCTTTAGGGGGTGATTATCTCGATGTTCGGCCCCTTAAAGCAACAATCATCGTCCGCTTCGTTGCGTAAAAGCTAGCATTCTTGGCTGTCAATGCGGAGGTTCGGGTTTGATACCCGGCTCTGCCACGAAATTTAATTCTTCGTGAGGCAAACCTGAGAACAGGTGGGTTCGATTCCTAACTCAGCAGTCCTGGGCGGTTTTCTTACGTGATTTTCCACTTCTACTCCATGGAAATGCCAGGGTGGTACCTAACATAAGGCAACGGCCGCTTTCTACCCAAATCCTACCTCAATTACAAATATACACACTAGCCTAGCACAGACATTACAGTGACATAGGTTATCAGAAGAAATGTATACTCACACACCCTAATACACGTGGCTACATGACCACGATGTTGCAAAGCCCTTAAACAACAACTACAATAATTATTATAACTATCATCATCACGTTTCGATTCTCTTCCATGACAATTGTGCGAGTAACATCATAGTTAAGTAATTTGTTGCAAAAATAATAATAATAATGCCGTGGCACTACAGACCATGAAGGGCGTAGACCTGCCAAGCAACCACTGCCCTGCCATTTGGCCTCCAGATATTCGGGTGACGCGTGGTTAGCGCGTCGGGTCCCCTCGGCCGTTAATCTTGATCTCCGTGACCGGGGCGTTGCCTCACTATCAGACAGCTACTCGATTGTCCTCACGAGGCTGACTGCAACCCGTTCCAGCCCTCGCGTCAGTTTCTAAAATCCCTGACGTCGACAGGAATCGAACTCGGGAACTCCGAGAGCGAGGCAGCTGCTACTTCAACACCACGGGGTCGGCTAGTTATTTGTTGCACTGTGATAAAAGTAAAATGCTTATAGTTCACAAATTACAAAAGGCGTTCCTCTAATTCCTTTGAACAGTGTATTTCTAGTGAATTAACGCTTGATTGACATTGATAAGCATACATCCATAAATAAATCACTTTTGCCCTTTCAACGTTTAATGCTGTGTAAGCCATTATTATACTCGCGTGTCAATTGTTACTACGTCGTAGCTATCGCAGCTCCAATACAGAGTAGCGGCACGCCAACGAACCATTCGTCTCCGTTAACTGGCTGTCATTAGTCATTAGCGCTCCACAGGCTATCACAGGGCTCTTTCAATTGCTATCGTGCACTGTGTGACATTATTATTATTATTATTATTATTATTATTATTATTATTATTGCTTATATTGTTGTGATTGAGTCTTCAGTCTTTTTGACTGGTTCAATGCAGCTCTCCAAGCCTCCCTGTCCTGAGCTGATAGTTTCATCTCTACATAGCTACCACACCCTACATCCGAGGCAATCTGCTGTACATATTCTAGCCGTGGTCTACCCCTACAGTTCTTGTCCTCAACCCTTTCTTCCATCACTACGTTTGCTATTTCTGAGTGCCTTGGTATGTTCCCCATCAACCTATCTCTTCCCTTCATTAGCAGTCGCCAGATACATGTCTCCTGTCTCTGTAACATAAAGGTTTATAAGATAATTAAATTTCAAATAACAGTTGTGACTAAGTTTATTATCATTACGTAGTCTACTTACAGCCTGTTTTGTTGTATTGATAGATGTACATCCCATTGTGTCGATGTTTTGGTTGGTTGGTTCCTCAGTTTAGGGGCTGCGACAACGCGGCCATGTAGCCCCGTGTACTTTGGATGTGTGTAGAGTCTGTCTTATAACCGGTGTTAATTGTGATGGCTGTATTAGTGTGTGCATCTGTTTTAATCCAAGTAAGGACTGCAGACATTGACTTTTCCAAGTAGTTGCGACTTTTACCGCCAAACGCCACTGTCAACGACCAACTAGTTCAGAACGTAGTTACCAGATGCCACAGAAGTCTGCTCCTGACGACGAACGTAACAACCTAAGAACGTTAGTCTAATGGTTACCTAAATAATTTAGCTTCACAGAGGTGTAATTAGTGGAAGGTTCTTTAGCATGCCATAAATCTATGACAAGGGACCGCCGACTTTACTTCCCCTCCGAAGGAAGGTATACTGAGGTATTTTTAACGTTCTAAAAAATCCGACGACTTCGGCCGGGTTTGAACCCGCGATCTTGGGCATAGAAGCTCAGCATGCTATCAACTACGCCATCGAAGCCGCTGTCGATGTGTAGTTCATTATTATCGAATCTAGAATTGTAAGGTTGTCGTTACACTATCACTCGCCTTAATACGTCTTCATTTGTTACTGTATCTAAACATCTGAACTTCATCATTCTCCTGTAACACCACTCTTTATATTATAGTTATTGTTGTTTTAAGGGTCGGAACTACGTGTTCATCTGCCCCACCACACTTTAATTTCTTCTATTTTCCTATTTTGTACTCCACCAACAGTCCAAAGTTCACTTCTACAGAGCACCACGCACCAGCGAAAGGCTGTCAAAAACGGCTTTGTAACACCTAAACCAATAGTTGTTAGAAAATTTAAATGGTATTATGTAAAACCACCAATAGTCAATAAATAATTATTATTAGTTGTATAATATAACAGGACTACTGTAGTTACAACCTCCGTGTGCTCATCTTCAGCAATCTTAAGTTGTCCGAAAAAAAACTATTAAAAATACAAAGTTGCGAGTAATAGTTATTGTTGTTTAAAGGGGCGGAACTACGAGGTCATCTGCCCCTCTTAACACTGACTAAATTATACAAATTTGGAATGGAATTTATAATTTAGAGGTGGATACCTAAATTTGAAAATACCAAAAATTAATAAAACTAATAATTTATAAAAATAAACAAAAATTACGGAATAACAAAAAATTCATCTTTCAAAAACGAACAAGTCGTTGAGTCAATGTTCACTGGAAAATTTAGATTGCTGGCCCTAACCCACTCTCACTTATAAAGCAGATGACGAGCTCAGCAGCCACTGCGTCATCCGCTAATATAAGTTTGAGTGTCATCTGCAAACCAAGGTTTCTTCGTAAGTCAGCAAGATCCACACACACGGTTAAAAAGTGGACCACGGTGAAAACGGCTCCACAGGTACAAAGTGGGGGTCTTCCCTTCTCATTAGGTACGAGTGGGTGGATCTTGTATGACCTATCCTTTGCCTACACAGAATGACGGACTCTCTATGTGACCGGAAAGAGCTCCGCCACACGCGAGTAGTTCCCTTGATCGCTCTCAGTTTACTGGGAATTGGGTCAGCTAGTAGCGAGTAATAATTGTAACTATATGGTAATTTAGAGATTCTCTTAAAATATTACCAAACTATCGAAATCAGATCTGTTACAAAGTAACCAAATATCTGGTATTCCTGGGTGCCTTTGTATGTGTCCTACTAACCTATTGCTGACAATTAAATTTTGTCAATAATTACCAATTTGTTTCAGATAGGGTTAATTTACAAACTAATTTTAGTCAATATTTGTTGTCAATAGATTTCTTTTGTATACGAATGATTACATGCATGTGGCAACATACTTTTTATATCCTCTTTGCTTCGTCCTTCACTGTTTATATTTCTTCTTGAGTAGCAGAAGTTTTGCTACTTCCTTTATATTTGCCTACATACAGTATTCGATAAGTCAAATTTATTTTGATATCCCCTAACGAGTGAAAATATCAAAGTTCGACTGTGTTAACCCCGTTAATATAAATTGCCTGATTCGATCGGATTAGTGGCTTCCAATAATACGAAAAAATTGAATTGGCGAGTTATTAATAATATAATATGTAACATTGTGGTGATGAAGCCATTTTTCAGTATTGCCTTAGTAAACAAAAGTTTGGTGCTTTTCAGTCGTTCAACCCGAATGTACCCAAAAGAGCTGGGTTATGCCCTAATCCTGAAAAAAAATACATGAGATAAATATATAATACTAGCAGGTACCCGCGGCGTCTCTCGCATCATAGTCGTGTCTTATTGTAAATCAATGAAATGCAGGTTTAACCCCGTTAACATCCCTTTAGAACTTGAATATTCAAAAATCCCTGCTTAGTAGACGTTTTCGACACACAACAAACATATCCCCAAAATATCATTCTTCTAACATTAATAGTTTTGGTTGGTCGTTGAGAGTGAATATCCAAAAATCCTTCCTTAGTGGACGTTTTTCTTCCAGAATTTCACCCCTCCCGATGGGCCCCTTAAATTCGATTTATGAAAAAAACGGTCGAACACCTATTTATTTAATTAGTTTTTATATTTTTATTAAGCTGATTGTTTTCCTCTGAGTTTCAAACTCCTCGCCTATGTCGTTTAAGAGATGCACACTCCGTTAGGAATCCTTCAACCCCCACTGTTGGTGCATGTCAAACATTTAACATTTAATCATATTAGTACCCTTATCACTCCCGTCAAATGAAACACACATTCAGTAGTACTCATAGTATTATTACCAGAACTATTATCCCATTGTCGAGTGTTTGCATCACAAGCACACCGGCCTGCTACTTCACGATACAAAAAGGCACCAATCGTATCTAAGGTGCCGTGACTCTTGCCTCACGACACAAAGACACCAAGCGTATCTATGATGCCGTGATTGTGAACGGAACATGCTCCCCGCCGTTGAATCAGTTGATTCAATAGAAATTACATAGATTGAGAGTTCACTATAACAAATATAAACAAGACACAATTAGCAATAACACAAATAAAGATGAATACATAACAAGGATGAATAAATAACGAAATAAAGAATCGCTGTGCAGATCTGCAATCTTGCTCTTCTTTGAGACGCAGCGAATGGCTTGAAGGTCAGCTATTTCTTTAGTATTGTAATCTATCAATTCTTGCCACAAGATGGCTTCACCCAGAGAAGCCATTTGTAACTTTGAAGATACAAAAATTAAATAAAAATGAATATTCTGCCTCATAAATGGCCTTTCTTTAAAATTCAAGCAAATGACATAATTAGTACTGTAATTGAACAAATCCACCTTTTTGAAACTCTTCTTATCTCCGGGCGTGTGCAGATATTCTGAAAGGACTGGCTCGTACATAGGCCTTACCAAAACCTCCTCTAAATTAATAAAGACGAAGGAAGGTTTACATGCATCTAACTAAAAAGAAACTATCCAATTTAAATTTACTTTATATTCTGAAGCTGCATGCAAGAAATTGATGAATATAATAAAAAAGAGTGACACACAAGAAATGCAATTAAAATATATAATATAATAATATAATAATAATAATATTTGAGGCCTGTAAAGATTTATTATTTGTTTTTCACATTACCGGTAATGCCGTCGTCTGCTCCATATGTCCATTTCACCTCTACACCACTTTGAAGCTGGTCAGCCATGCATTCACATTTCACTGTCCTCTTCAATGTTGCACAATTATTTGAATAGGTTATCAGCCCTACTGTGATTGTGGCATAACAGCCAGAACCCAATCACCCTCCGTCGAAACACGAAGCACTCAGCTCAAGAGGGACACTCTACACAACCTGTCATCTCTAAGTCCAGAGAGACCATCCCCGCAGCAGTGCTCTCAGGTAGCTTGCTACCGCACGTCTATGCCACAGCTCCTAGCAGGAAGTCTTTCTCAGAAGCGCTATTGTCATATGCCTGTTTGTCCAGGCCACTCATAGCAAGCCCCCTTGCTCGGCTGTCTGACACACCCTGTTCCACGCCTAAGGGCTTCTTCCCGTCTCGTCTACATCCAGTAGTTCATACAAGGCAATATTCTTTACAGCACAAGTGAGCTCGTTTGTCATAGTTCTAGCCCTGTGGATAGGTAGCACCACTTGCAAGGGCACCTACTCTATCTCGTGACCAGCGACAGAATATATCTCACCAGCAAGTGACAGGCAATTACGTCCCCCACCATTCTCCGTACTTAAATATACCAAAACTGTACAAATGAAATATACTATATTCTTTACAACAGAATCAAAGCAAGCTCCAGAATCTCGTCAAAAGTGACCTAAAATACATTGAATAATTAATAATAAAAAGTATACGTATATGATAATAGTAATAATAATAATAATAATAATAATAATAATGACACTGCGTCTACTGCAGACGTGTCCAATGCAGGTTACAGAACGCCCCCTTGCTTTTCATTCATTTGGTCCTATACCATAGAATAAAAAGCAATCCTTTTCGGCATGACTTCCCTTCCAAAATACTAACTCCTACCTTCCACAAATATATACACAACCAACAGGGCTACTAGGATATGTACATCCTCAGATTGGAAATATTGTAAATCCCTAGCACCCTTCCGTCCTTTGTAAGGAGCTCGTACGCACAGGCCCCTAATTTCCGTGCAATTTCATACGGCCCTTCATACAAATGAAAACATTTACTCACCAATTTCTGGTCTGCGGACGAGACATAAGGCACCCTCAAAAGCACAAGGTCACCTACATCTAACCTATCTCCTGCCCGCTGCAATTTCCCCAAAACGATTCTAAGGTGTTCCATGTGTTCCCCAAATGTACGTGATGCGATGACTAAGTCATCGATGTAACTGGCTGTGAAATCCCCTGTGTCGTGTCCCAGAGCGATGTTAAGTGCGCGAATGAGCCCAGCTGACGATGTTTTCATACCAAAAGGAATCCGTGTAAACTGTAACAGCTGGTTTTTGTAACAAAAAGCCGTGAATTGTCTATCCTCCTCCCGTAAGGGTACCTGCCAAAAACTAGCACTCAAATCTAATGTGGACAGCCATTCTTTACCCCCAAATCTCTGAACTAAATCCTCAGTAGTTTCCGGTCGCTGATGATCCGGCGCAATGCGTTTATTAGCTTGTCTTGCATCCAAACATAGCCTAACTGACCCATCCTTCTTAATCACAACCACCAACGGATTGATATACTGGCTCCTACTGAACTCGATCACCTCATCGTCTAGCATCTGCGAAATGACAGCATATACTGCTTTGACATGGGCGTGTGGTATCGGGTATCTAACACCATTAAAACTAGACCTATCGGTGATCTCGAAACTATGCTCGTACACATGTGTCCTACCAGGTTTGTCAGAGAACACCTCACTGTGGTCCCTCAAGACCTCTAACAACTGAGCCTTCTGCTCTACCTCCAACATGGTATCTTCCACAACACTTGAAAATTCACCTTCACGCTCCTCTTCCACTACCATACTACAACTTTGAATATCCTCTGATGCCATGTCGCTACTAACCTCACTGACTTCTTCCTCTTCATTTAAAACCTGGACACACACAGATATACTCACAAAAGTTCCCGAGTCCACCTGATAACTAATCGTATCAAAATTCTCACCCCACTTGAATCTCACCTTAGATTCGCCGTAATCAAGCTTACACATCTGTCTGCTTAACCAATCCGCACCCAATATGACAGGATACACTAAATTCGCGACCACTAGAAAACTCTCACGACCACATTTCTCATCAATGTACATAGGTGCGACAACCTGTCTACGCACTCTCTGTGACTTAGTCCCAACAGCAGACAATATAAATATATTGGACACAGAAATCTCCTCTATGGCTTCTCCTTTACTCTTAACATCATCATAAAAGCCTGCCTTAATGCAAGAACACATGCTCCCTGAGTCCAATAAGGCATCGACGACTTGACCCCATATCTTCACCTTAATCACAGGACTGATCAACGTAGGCTCACATCTCTCCTGCATAACCTCAACCTGGTCATCTAACAATTCCTTTCTAACATCAAGGTCGTATTCTATCTTCTTCAACACATGAACTGGAATACTGGGATGGGACCCTCTATCTGACCGTCTTAAAGAGCCCTGTTCCCATTTAAATTACTCGGCTGAGCTGGCTGTCTCTCTTCTTCACGCCCCCTATTCTCTAACTGCCTTTGTTCCCCAGGTCTCCGATTTTCTGCCTGCCTCTGTTCTCCGCGCCCCCTATTCCGAAAATTCCCTTGGTCACCCCTATCCCTATTTACAAAATTTCCTCTATCATTCCTCACAAAGTTACCTGGCCTATCAATATTCCTACGCTCATAATGCCTATTCCCTTCCTCCTGATACCCCTGATCGTAATTTCCTTCCCTTCCCTGTTCTTGCCTTTTGCCTCCCATTCTACCCAAAGTATCAAACCTTTCTAACACACGTTCCATGTCCTTAATCGTATTTACATCCTGCATGACTACGGCCATCTTCACCGCATCAGAAAAATGACGGGCCATACGCCTAACAATATCACCTTCAGAAGAACTAGTGTCTAAATTCTGACTGATAAGGACATGTGTGAGGAAATACTCCGTCATGCTCATCCCCTGATTCGACTGATACCTCCCAAAAGAAATCTTGTCTCTTTCTCTTCCTTTAGTCTGTTCGTTCCAGAACTTTCCCTCAAACTTCTGCCTAAAATCTTCTAACCCCTGAAAACCTCCCCTAAGAACCTGATACCAAGATTTAGCCTCCCCCACAAAAGCTAATGATATGATTTCCTCAAAAATATCCCAGTCTAAAGTCCCATCTTCTAACCCTTTCGAAAACCTCTTCTGAACAACTTTAACAAACTCCATAGGGTTAAACTGCCTTCCACTAAATTTAGGTAAGTCAGATTCCCGATAGAAGTTACTATGTCCTACAGAGTGATTACAATTTTCCTTATTTGACTTGGCCTGATTCAGCTGTCTTCTTAATTTTAAAGTTTTCGCTCTCATTAAAGGATTTCAGTTCACTAATCTCCTTTTTTTACACTCTTATCTACCATCGTTACTCTGGCTGAAGAAACCGCTAGCTCCTGTTCGAAAGACACCTGCTTATTTCTAATCTCAGTTATATCCTTCATTTCTTCCTCTACAACTATCAACCTCTCACTAACTTCTTTCTTGACAATGGCTACCTCATTACTCACCTCGCCTATCTGCTTATCAACAGTATCCATAATGCCCTGCCTCTGTAAGCTCATCTTCTCCTCAACTTGCTCGAATCTTTTATCTACCATCTCAATTCTACTGGCAATTTCCTGACGAATTTCCTTATAGCCTTTACTCATACTTTCTACAATCTTATTAATTTTGCTCTCTAAATCTGTACTTTGAATGTCTATCTTAGTACTAAATTCACTACTTTGATTATTAATTTGAGTACTTAAATCACTACTCTGAGTATCCATTTTATTACTTAAATCACTTAGTTTACTACTGAATTTAGACATCATCTGCTCCATTAACTTGATCAACTGTGACTTTTCCCCCAGCCCTACATTTTCCTCGTCACTATTCACTCCCATTCCTACCTCCTTGCTAGTTGCAACATCATCATTCTCGGCCCCCTCACATCCCTCCAACGTACCAGAAATCACATCCTTATCTGCCATTTTACTAAGAACTACTTTCGAATTTGTGGAATCTGACCGCTTATTGGTCTGCCTGCTTGACTGACTCCTGCCTCCTCTAGAATGACCAAGAGTGCTTCGGTCAACACTTCTGGATCGCAACTTTAATAAATCAGGCTCACTCTTATTACTTAGCATACCCTCCAAAATCACTGAACATATATACCCTTCCTAAAATACCCCATCAGATTTCACAAATTACCTGTGCGTACTGCCATACTATACACCAGCCAGCCTTATTCACACTCCATAGTTGGGTGCCATTTGTAATCTATCAATTCTTGCCACAAGATGGCTTCACCCAGAGAAGCCATTTGTAACTTTGAAGATACAAAAATTAGATAAAAATGAATATTCTGCCTCATAAATGGCCTTTCTTTAAAATTTAAGCAAATGACATAATTAGTACTGTAATTGAACAAATCCACCTTTTTGAAACTCTTCTTATCTCCGGGCGTGTGCAGATATTCTGAAAGGACTGGCTCGTACATAGGCCTTACCAAAACCTCCTCTAAATTAATAAAGACGAAGGAAGGTTTACATGCATCTAACTAAAAAGAAACTATCCAATTTAAAATTACTTTATATTCTGAAGCTGCATGCAAGAAATTGATGAATATAATAAAAAAAGAGTGACACACAAGAAATGCAATTAAAATATATAATATAATAATATAATAATAATAATATTTGAGGCCTGTAAAGATTTATTATTTGTTTTTCACATTACCGGTAATGCCGTCGTCTGCTCCATATGTCCATTTCACCTCTACACCACTTTGAAGCTGGTTAGCCATGCATTCACATTTCACGGTCCTCTTCAATGTTGCACAATTATTTGCATAGGTTATCAGCCCTACTGTGATTGTGGCATAACAGCCAGAACCCAATCACCCTCCGTCGAAACACGAAGCACTCAGCTCAAGAGAGACACTGTACACAACCTGTCATCTCTAAGTCCAGAGAGACCATCCCCCCAGCAGTGCTCTCAGGTAGCTTGCTACCGCACGTCTATGCCACAGCTCCTAGCAGGAAGTCTTTCTCAGAAGCGCTATTGTCATACGCCTGTTTGTCCAGGCCACTCATAGCAAGCCCCTCTTGCTCGGCTGTCTGACACACCCTGTTCCACGCCTAAGGGCTTCTTCCCGTCTCGTCTACATCCAGTAGTTCATACAAGGCCATATTCTTTACAGCACAAGTGAGCTCGTTTGTCATAGTTCTAGTCCTGTGGATAGGTAGCACCACTTGCAAGGGCACCTACTCTATCTCGTGACCAGCGACAGAATATATCTCACCAACAAGTGACAGGCAATTACGTCCCCCACCATTCTCCGTACTTAAATATACCAAAACTGTACAAATGAAATATACTAAATTCTTTACAACAGAATCAAAGCAAGCTCCAGAATCTCGTCAAAAGTGACCTAAAATACATTGAATAATTAATAATAAAAAGTATACGTATATGATAATAGTAATAATAATAATAATAATAATAATAATAATGACACTGCGTCTACTGCAGACGTGTCCAATGCAATTGAACACGTTGCCAACACGATAACATGATATAAAGAAATAACAAACCTACGAGCCTACATTAAAACTGTCATGGGGAACTCATAAAATATAGATTACAGTATAACACTCTTGTTGTGAGATTTTAATAGAGGTGTATACCGCCGACTGAAGCTCTTGCACAGTAAGTATTCCTGTATTTTTCTCCTGTGGGTTGGCAGCGGTGTGCATGAATCGTAGGCAATAAGCAGCCACTCGAGTCAGTCGAGACAACGATGAGTATTTGTGCATAAATGCAACTGCCTCGGTATTTACTTAGATGACCGCAGGATGGGTATCTCGAGATTCAGGTAATTCATCCTTCTGTAAATGGGAGATACTTTTCACAGGCCAAAAATCAATGGGTTTGGGTAGCCAAATCGGACCATTCCACCAGAGCTTTATAGTCGTCCTGGAGCAACGCCTCTCGATATTAAGTCTGCTGGGTTGTCATGGGTTGGAATGTGTCTCCATTCTGCTTTGTGTGTATATTCTTGAATGGAAGAAACCCTGTTGGCCACAAATGTCTCCCACCGCGTAGCAGGGGATGCGATCCAGGACAGAACAATGGTAGAGTCTGTCCACAGGAACACCTTGCTGACTTGGAATGACAATACTGGCAGTGTTTTATGTACCAGTTGTGCGAGCAACAATGCTCCAACAGTTCATGTCTAGGCAGCGTCAGCCTCTTTATAGGGCCTACTCTGGACTTGGAGCATAACAAATTGACAAACGTCCTCCCTTCCTTGTCGACAGACCGTACAAAAATACAAGCCCCATACGCTCGTTCCGAGGCATCGGCAAATCCATGAATCTGAACATCTGAAGGGGGTCCTTTACAAGTGGCTTATCGTTTCACCTTAAATTCCTTGACTGCAGGGAGTTGAGAATGAAGCCGTTCCCAATCTACAACTTGTTCAGACGGGAGTTCATCATCCCAATTTAGTGTGACCAACCATAGTTTTTGCATGAAGATCTTATAGGATATCACCACTGGACTGACCAAACCAAGGGGATCAAAAAATAGAAGCAATGACTGACAATATCTTGCGCTTTGTGACAATGGGATCAGCACGATCCGAACTGCAACAGAGGTTACCAGAAATCAGAAATTGATCTGATAATGGTTGCCATAATAAGCCTTGAGATTTCACACTGCTACCTTGGTCTAGATTAAGAGGCAGCTGAGTTTCTCTATTCTCTTCTGAAACTGCTGTCAGTAGTGCTGGGTGATTGGCACACCATTTTCTGAGAGGGAAGCCTCCACTCTCCAACAATGTTATGATTTCAGACTGAAGCTGTAGAGCATCCTGAAGGTCGTTACAACCACTAAGTAGGTCATCAACATAAAAATCCCTGCGGAGAACTTGTGCTGCTCGAGGAAACCTTGATTCTTCTAATTCAGCGAGTTTTTGTAGGCATCCCGTGGCGAGAAAAGGTGCAGCAGCTGTGCCATATGTTACGGTAGTTAGTTGATAGCAACTAGGTGGCTCCTCTGGACATTCTCTCCACATAATCCGTTGTAACTTTCTGTCACCAACATGCACCTTGACTTGTCGATACATCTTGGCAATATCGGCAATGAAGGCGAAAGTATGAGTTCTGAATCTGAGAATAATGGAGTACCGATCCTCTTGAACTGTGGGTCCAACCATTAGTATGTCATTGAGAGATAAACCATTTGATGATTTTGCAGATGTGTCAAAAACAGCCCTCATAGTGCTACACGGCTTAAAAACAGGATGGTGTGGCAAGTAATAGCATCCCCTGTCATCACCTAACGTCAGGTGGCTTCGGTGGCGTAGTCGGTAGCATGCTGAACTGCTGTGCCCAAGATAGCGGGTTCAAACCCGGCCGAAGTCGTCGGTTTTTTAAGAGCGTTAAAAATCCTTCAGTATGCCTTCCTTCGGAGGGGAAGTAAAGCCGGCGGTCCCATGTCATAGATTTATGGCATGTAAAAGATCCTTTCACACACTAAACTTGTGTAAAGCAAAATTTGTTAGGTTAGATTTCGTCAGAACGCTCTATCAAAGTTCCAACGTTCACCACTAGGTATCATTGATATCTGGTGGCGAAAGTTGGAACTGCTTGAAATTGAACGGAACTTGTAGCTCACCCTATAGGGTATCCGCTGGAAGCAGCTACAGGCTCAGGCGATCCGAACATGTCCTCGGACACTCCCGGCACTAAAAGCCATACGATAAATAAATAACCTAACGTCAAGGAGTTATTTATTTTCACCATGTGCCCTAACATTTCATATTCATGCAGAAAGTTACAGTAGTCTTGCTTTAGTGCGGGCTGTTTGCTAAAGCGCCGCTCTAGCTGAGTTAACCTTGATATAGCCTGACTAAATGAGTCTCCTAATACTTCAGGCTCTTGCTTAAGTGGCAAGCGAACTACAAATCTACCAGATTCATCCCTCGTAGTGTTATCTGTGAAATGTTTTTCGCAGTCTTTTTCTTCCTGAGTTCTGATTGGGGAAGAGAGATCCTCTATTTCCCAGAACCGTTGTAACTGGGCATCTAAGTTGTCTTCTATCCGCAAAAAGCATGAGGCTACTCCTAAGCATTATTCTCCCTGTGGTCGAAATCGCCCTGAAAGAATCCATCCAAATTCAGTCTCTTGGAGGACTGGATAATTTGGTGATCGTGTACGATGACCAGGCTTCAGTAATGAAAGGAAATGCTCTGCGCCGATTAATAATTCTAAGTCTCCTGGCTGAAAAACCTTAGGGTCAGCAAGTGTTACATCAGTGGGCAAGTCCCAATGATCGTGTTGAATAAAGCTGCTAGGCATGCTCCCTGTAATACGTGGAAGGATAGAGCATGACATATTAATTGTGAAGTCACTCACAGTGGATTGCAGCAGCAACTGAACACTGTGCTTAGTTTGTGAAAGAGAGTTATTTATTCCACTATTGCTCGATGCTAAGCTGCGTGAACCTGAGAGGAATGTGCATCGTGGACTATCAGTAATGGTGTTGATGAGTGATGAGGTTTCTCGGTCCGTGCATAGTACAGAACCAAATACATTGGTCGGTGACTCACTCACTCATTCCTAACACCACAGTGGTTTGAGAAACGGCCGAATGTTAGCAGTATTGGAATAGAAAGGAATACCATATATCACGGTGGGCTGTTGACACATCCTTCTCTTTACGCCCGACCCTTCCCTGCTCTTTCTCCTCATCCCGCAAGTTCATAGAGCTTGGACTCGAGCAGTAATTGGTATAGGGCTTTTGTATTTTCTTAGGCGTAATCTTTGAACAAGATCTCCCGTACAGAGATTTGTTTGGGTGCCACTATCCAACAATGCTCTATATACAAGCGCTTTCCCGTCAGAATCCATGACTCTTACTAAGGCCGTATACAACATCACCCTAGCTGAGTATCGATCTCCTACGTTGCAGTATGTGTGTGTTGGGTTAGAAGTCACTGGGTGTTAACTTGAGCCACCATTTCTACCTGACAGAGTACCTTCATTTTGTTTGTGTAATGATGTGTGGTGCTTTTTGTTGCACAACTTACAACCACGTGATTTGCAGTCTCTGGATGAATGTTCAGTGCGCAAGCAATTATAGCATAGACCTCTTTCCTTAACGATTTGAAACTTTTCCCCTAGGCTGAGAGTTGCAAATGTTTCACACTTGTGAATACTACGATTGTCCTGACAGTAGGTACATTTGATGTGGCTGGTCGTGACATAAGAATAACGTGCTTGAGTGTCCTCCTGTGATTTGACCTTACTCCGCTCAAATTGCTGTCTGGGCACTAGAGTGGTGTGTTGTGTTCTTGGTAAGTTCTCTAGTGCTTGTCGTTTATGTTCCACAAATGATAATACGTCATCGAGGGACAGAGAGTTAGTCTCTACATGTGATAATTCCAGGTCTCGCCTAGTACAGATATCAAGCCCTTGAGCATACACTTCAGAATTACTTCGTGTAGTGTAATGGTAAGTTACAAGGCTATAAGTGCGTTAAAATGACTGTTGAATGTATTTGAATACCTTACGAGTTCTTTAGCAGTTTCACTAGCAACTGGTTTTAGGCTTAAGAGCTCCTTAACATGCGTGGCTGCTATAAGCCTCTTATTCTCAAATCTGTCCTGCAGCATTATCCTGGCTATCTTATAGTTCACTTCAGTTATAGGAAGGTTTTGTATTAATTGGCTAGCCGGCCCCTTGAGAACTGACACGAGATAATGAAACTTTTGAACAACCGGTACCTGGTTATTGTTATGCACCATAACCTTGAAACTGTCTGAAAATGAGTGCCAGTTTTCATACTTCCCATCAAAATTAGGAGTATTGATTGACGGAAGTTTCAACACTGACACAGTGCCTGCTTGGGTTCTGCCTGAGCTTTCTAAATGATGTGATGCATCTTCAATGTTAGTGATTATGTTACCCATGTCACCCTTAGTCTTATAGTATTTAGTTTCAAATTCCAATCTAGCTTGTTCATGTACTTGCTCATTTTCGGTATCTCCTAGTTCAATTTCAGACTGAACATCGTCAAACTTGGACATTATAGCACCCAGATCGTCATATCTCAATTTAATTTCATGCAAATAAGATCGCTGCTGGTCGCCTAGATTTTCTTCGAAGGTCTGCATGCGCGTAAGCTGAGCTCTTAGCCGTGCCCTCTGCTTGATCAGTTTCTGTTTCGTGGCAGGATCCATTATTAATAGGATGATTGTAAAGAAAAGGAGGCCTGAGCAACTTGTATTTACTCACCGAATTACTTATTTACTTAACCTCTGGTGATGGAGCATCGATACTGGAACTGGCAGATGATGTCATCAATGTGGACTTCTATGTACGGTACTGTATTTCCAAGGACAGTTTTGGTTTTCGTATCCGGCCCGGAGGACCATATGTTGGTACATATCAAACATTTAATCATGTTAGTACCCTTATCATTCCCGTCAAATGAAACACACATTCAGTAGTACTCATAGTATTATTACCAGAACTAGTATTCCATTGTCGAGTGTTTGCATCACAAGCACACCGGCCTGCCGCTTCACGATACAAAAAGGTACCAAACGTATCTAAGGTGCCGTGACTCTTGCCTCACGACACAAAGACACCAAGCGTATCTATGATGCCGTGACAGTGAACGGAACACCCACTTTTCACCCCTTTCACTCATAATATACACCACATCGAAAAATCATTAGACATGTTTCAGCTTATTAGACTATTTTCAATTTTGAAAAAATAGGCGTATGAGATCACCTTTTGTCCGTGTGTCTGTGTGTGCGTGTGCGTGTGTGTGTGAAGTGTGTGTGTGTCCCCCTAATAACTTCTATAAGGCTGGAGCGATTTCAATGAAACTCGGTAAGTTCTTAGCATTATTCCGGGCGACACCGACCATGCCCTTCAAATTTTGTTACGTCTCACCAATCCAACATGGCGGCTGTGCGAAATATTTCACCAGCATTCAATATCTCCGAAACTATTCCCGATATCACCCTGGATTTTTCACGGTGATAAAGGGAACTACTAGAAGTTCACCTATGTGACTTTTGAAAACCTGGTAACTACGAAACCAACATGGCAGCCAAGCGAAGTTGCGACTTTTAAATAGACGTTTCTCGCGATATAACCAACCAAAAGCAATAAAACGTGGTACGGTATATGTTTATACACATTGTAATGCACCGACATCAAACTTCGTTCAATTGTTTACATAACCACAAGATGGCGGATGTGCGAAATATTTCACCGGCATTCTATATCTCTGAAACTATTAGCGGTATCACCCTGAAATTTTGAAAGGAAATAAAGGGCACTACTGGAAGTTCATCTCTAAGACTTTCAAAAACCGGTTAACTACAAAATGAACATGGCGGCCAAGCGAATTAAACATTTGAATAGACCTTTCTCGCGATTTAATGTTCCAAACGCAATGAAATCGGGTACAGGAAATGTTTATACACATTATAATGCACTGGTATCCAATTTAGTTCAATTGTTTACATAACCTTAAAATGGCGGCTGTGCGAATTTTATAATTAAGTTTTTATTTCTTGTGTCGTAATCATGCGATCGAAGTGAAAGTTTGAATAATGAAACTTCGCAATAATTTTCCCATAATGGTACATGACTCTATGGCCTATACATTTAACAATCCAACATGGTGACCACTAAGACGGCTCTGAATATCTACGAATCTATCATAGCAATCAAACTAAATTTCTTTATGTTCATAGGGGCTATGAACATAAGTTCACCTCTAGGACTTGAAATAACCTGGTGATCACAAATCCAACATGGTGGCGACGCGAAGTATAAATATTCACATGGACGTTTATCGCAATTTAACCATCCGAGTGAAGTGAAACGTGGTAAAGTAAATCCTTACACGAATGTTAATCCACTGGCATCTAATTTATTTCAATTGTTTCCCTAACCATAAGATGGCAGCTGTGCGAAATTTTAAAATCTCCTTGTTACTTCTTGTGTCCTAATCATGTGATTGAAGTTTGAATGCTACACGTACACAATAATCTTCATGTAACAGCACATAACTCTAGGACCTACATATATAAAATCCAACATGGCGACCATCCGAAATATTTAGTCGGTTCTCAATATCTACGAATCTATTACAGCAATCAAACTGAAATTTTGTGTGTATGGAGGCAATTAACATAAGTAGGATATATGAAAATAGGCAGTATAGTTCTTCACAGGACTACTTGTTTTTAATGATTAGTTTATATGCCAAGTATCACATCCCCAAATGATACCACTCGTGAGATATTGTTATTCAATAAAATGCACGTTTATCCCCTTAACACCCCTTTAGAACCTGAATATCAAAAAATCTTTCCTTAATGGACGTATTCGACATACAACAAACATATCCCCAAAATTTCATGTGTCTAACTTCAATAATTTTGGCTGGGCGATGGTGAGTGCGTGAGTCAGTCAGGACATTTTCTTTCATTTATTTTTGAGAATTTCACCCCTCCCCATGAACCCCTTACATGGGATTTATGAAAAAAAAACGGTCGAACACCTATTTACTTATTTTTAAGCAGATTTTTCCTCCTTCCTCCGTTAAGAATTCTTCAACCCCCAATTTTCACCCCTTTCACCTCATAATATACATCATATCGATAAACCCTTAGACATATGTCTGCTTATCTTTACTGATTAATTTATATGCCGAATATCACATCTCCAAATGAAACAACTCGTGAGATATTGTTAATCAATGAAATGCAAATTTAACCCCCTTAACACCCCTTCAGAACATGAATATCCAAAAATCCATCCTTTGTGGACGTTTTCGACATACAACGAACATAACCCCAAAATTTCATGTTTCTAACTGCAATAATTTCGGCTGGGCGATGATGAGTGAGTGAGTATGTCAGGACATTTTCTTTCATTTATTTTTCAGAATTTCACCCCTCCCCATGGGCCCCTTAAATTGGATTTATGAAAAAACGGTCGACCACCAATTTATTTATTTTTCAAGCTGATTTTTTCCCCTGAGTTTCATACTTTATGCCTCTGTCTTTTAAGAGATACTTGCTCCGTTAGGAATCCTTCAACCCCCACTTTTCACACATACACCTCATAATATACACTACATCGAAAAACCCTCAGACACGTGTCTTCCTATTCTTAATGATGAGTTAATATGCCGAGTATCGCATCCCCCCAAGGAAACCAATCAGGAGATATTGTTATTCAATTAAATGCAGGTCTACCCCCTTAACACCCCTTTAGAACCTGAATATCCAAAAATCCTTCCTTAGTGGACGTTTTCGACATACAACGAACATAACCCCAAAATTTCATGTTTCTAACTGCAATAATTTCGGCTGGGCGATGATGAGTGAGTGAGTATGTCAGGACATTTTCTTTCATTTATTTTTCAGAATTTCACCCCTCTCATGAACCCCTTAAATTGGATTTATGAAAGAAAAACGGTCGAACACCTATTTACTTATTTTTAAGCTGTTCTTCCCCCGTGAGTTTGATGAGTGAGAGAGATAATCAGTTAGAATACTTTCTTTTCGTTTTTTTTTCTCAAAATTTCATCCCTCTCCAAGGACCTCTTAAATTGGATTTATGAAAAAACGGTCGAACCTATTTACTTATATTTTAAGCTGTTTTTTTCGCTGAATTTCAAACTTCTCGCGTAGGACTATGTCGTTTAAGAGATACACGCTCCGTTAGGAATCCTTCAACCCCCACTTTTCACCCCTTTCACTCATAATATACTACACATCGAAAAACCCTTAGACACATGTCTGCTTATTTTTAATGATTAGTTTATATGCCGAGTATCACATCCAAAAATGAAACCACTCGTGAGATATTGTTATTCAATAAAATGCAGGTTTAACCCCCTTTTAAGACATCTTTAGAACCTGAATATCCGAAAATCCTCCCTTAGTGTACGGTTTTGACATACAACGAACATATCCCAAAAATGTCATGTTTCTAACTTCAATAATTTTGGCTGGACGATGATGAGTGAGTGAGTGAGCCAGGACATTTTCTTTCAATTTTTTATTTATTTATTTTCCAGAATTTTACCCCTCACCATGAACCCCTTAAATTTGATTTATGAAAAATAAACTGTCGAACACTTATTTACTTATTTTTAAGCAGTTTTCTCTCCCTGAGTTTGAAGAGTGAGTGAGTCAGTCAATCAGTTAGGACACTTTCTTCCCGGTCCCCCCAACCCCCAGAATTTCACCCCTCCCCATGGGCCCCTTAAATTGAATTTATGGAAATAAATACGATCGAATATCTATTTACTTATTTTTAAGCTGATTTTTTTCCCGCTGCGTTTCAAACTCCTCGCCTATGTCGTTTAAGAGATACACGCTCCGTTAGGAATCCTTCAACCCCCGCTTTTCACCCCTTTCACCTCATAATATACACCACATCGAAAAACCCTCAGATACGTGTCTTCTTATTTTTAATGATGAGTTTATATGCCGAGTATCACATCTCCCAATGAAACCAATCGGGATATATTGTTATTCAATGAAATGCAGGTCTACCCCTGTAACACCCCTTTAGAACCTGAATATCCAAAAATCCCTCCTTAGTGCGCGTTTTCGACTTACCACGAACATAACCCCAACATTTCATGTTTCTAACTTTAATAGTGTTGGCTGGGCGATGATGAGTCAGTGAGTCAGTGAATCAGTTATTCAGTCAGGACACTTGTTTTTATGTAAGAGATAATAATGTAAAGTATGGTCAGGTAAGGTAATGTAACGTAACGTAACGTCATGTTATATCGGGTAATACAGGGTGTCTTTTATGTCCCTTTGGAGAATGATAGGTCATGTAGGGGATGGGTATAGAAGTAATTTGAGATAGGGAACTTGGGGTCGGAGCGGCCTCCTTAACCCCTAAAATAAGGGTTGATTCAGGCCCTCCACCCAAGCCCCTATTACCTTTCTCTATCCTTTAACTCTTGACAAGATTCATTTCACCATGTGGCGCTGGTGTAATGGGTAGCGTTGCGGTTTAATCTGTGGAAGGATCTTTTACATGCCATAAATCTATGACATGGGATCGCCGGCTTTACTTCCCCTCCGAAGGAAGGCATACTGAAGGATTTTAACGCTCTTAAAAAATCCGACGACTTCGGCCGGGTTTGAACCCACAATCTTGGGCACAGCAGTTCAGCATGCGACCAACTACGCCACTGAAGCCGCTACGTCGTCGCTCCCTTGTTTCCGTTACTAGCAGCGCATTACTTCAACCCCGATATTACGCCATAATATTAAATTAGGTAACACATAATTTATTATACCGGGTGATTCAACTGCCCCTAATAACATGCAGCCCAACTACCACGTTTTGTCAGGAAGGTCGATAATATTTGTTTGCTTTCATTCCGTATGGTAGACTACTAATGCTCTTAAAGCATATCCCGCAAACGATACTGAGCACTATTATTTCGTCCTCTATCATACACCCTCTGTCTGAAAAGTTCGGTGAATGGGTCTATATTACGAACAAATTGTTGGCTTACCTGAAACAGCCGTTACTATCCTTCGAAGTAATCCCCGTGGATGGTTATGCACTTCTTATAAGGGAACTGTCCATATGGTCATTTCGAAACCGACAATGAAATTTCGCAGAGATGATGAGGGAACCATAAATTGGCGATGTACAAAAAATTAGCTGCCATTTCGAACTGCAAGGTATCGAAATCTTGATAAAAAATATCCGTGTGACAACATAACTACTGGACAACCCTTGCATCTTGCTGGCTCGTGCGGCGCACAGCGGAGGATTTGCAGTTGTGCTGCAGAGAGAGAGAGAGAGAACGAACTGGCAGGCTACCACGCGCCAAGGACACTTCATTGTTAGGGAACGAATGTGAAACATAAATGAGGTTCGTTAATCGCATGATAACAACAGAAATATTTTTGGCACCATGCACATCGAATATGCATTTTGAGACCACATTGTTCTTCACAGTTTTCCTTATCTATTTGAAGGCAATATTTCGCAGGTACTTCGAACTCGGGAGGTCTCTCCGTTGTGTAATTGGTTGCGAACCACGAATATTTAACCATGTCCTTGAACCGTGGGGAAGAAAATTGAAAATGAATGGAGTATTGCATTTTCAGTACGCTGTTTCTCTGATATACATCAAACTGAACGTCTTCACTATCCAACACAATGTCAGTTAAACGACGATACAAAGCTTTCCATTGCCGGAAGAAAATCTTATCCAAGGGCTGTATTTTCCCTGTAGTGCCGGAGGCAATCTGGAGAATGTATATACCGTTGCCTGAAGGAATGTCTTAAAGACAGCTTTTATCACTTTTAAGTAGTCCAGGAATCTAATAGTAGCAAACACTTCTCTTCCGCAAATGGGAAAATAATTCTTTAAACCAATATTTTAATTCATTTTTCCCCATTTTTCCTGATTTTGTGGCTGTTACCGGCATGAAACATTCTTTGGAAACTCTCGGGCCGAAAGTTCTAGTCGCCTCCTGTAGTACAATGAATAATTTCGAAAAAAGTGTACCGGCCATACTAATTATAGGCATAATTGTGTACGAATGGGTGAGTGCATGGACTGATGGAGGAACTGTTTCTGTATGTTTCTCACTAACAAACGATAGAGTCCTTTTCGCTTTCATTTCGCGCACTAAACCACTCTGATCTGTATTGTGTATTGAAGAAGGGGTGTAGTCTAAAAATCGCTCTGTAGCTGCTTTTACAAATTTCTTTGCGACTCGATCTTTTTCGTCTTCTTCTTGCAGATACGTACGGGATATATATATATATATATATATATATATATATATATACGATGTCGCAGCACCTAAAATAAGCAACAACAACAACAGAGTTTCTCCCTCCCCTGTTTCATTGTCACCATACACTATCACATCACTACCACTGAGCTGTCTGAATAACATGTAGGCCTACTGTGTTACCCCTTTATAGGGCAGAACTATTATTAATATATTTTATTTGCATTTATTTAATTATTTTATCCTAATTTTAATTTATACTGTACATTTTATTTGTGTTATCTTTTTAATTTTTATGTTTATATATTTTTATAATTGTAATTTTGTATAATTTTTATGATCTATTTTTATAATTCTAATTTTGTAAGCTTATTTTTTTAAATTGTAAAAGCTTACTTAATTTGGATTGTAATTTTAATTTTTGCAAGCATATTTATTTTCAGTTTTATTTATTTTTTCACCATACAGTATTTAATTTTTTACCTTTCAATTTTAATTGTATCTGTAAAGGGAATTAAATTTCAACAAGCATCTTTTCCACTGAAATAACGTAATGCATACTCTAGAGTCTAGAACATTAGCCGGATTCGTGACTGCTCTCTCAAAGGAACAGGTGTTAACTGCCTAGCACAGAGCGCTCAGGGTTACGCGCATGCTTCAGCTGGTCACCAGGGCTGTCCACGTCGAGCTATATGCTAGCGCGTGCAATCCTATTAGAAATCTCCGTGCTGATTTCAGGACCATCCAGTTCGAAATGGCAGCTAATTTTTTGTACATCGCTAATTTATGGTTTCCACATCATCTCCACGAAATGTCATTGTCGGTTTCGATATGACCGTATGGACAGTTCCCTTGTTAGAACGGCTGTACAAGTCCTGGTATAGTCTTCCTCAGGGATAGTCTTCAGTTGGGTCGTCACACTACGTTGGATGTCCGAAATGTCCGAAAACCTCTGGCCCTTCAGGGCTTTCCGGCGACCCTGGACCCCGATTCTCCATAATTTGACGCTTGCCTACGAGGTCGTACCTCAGGCACCAGGTCTCGTCACCCGTGACGATGGTTTTCAGGACCATTCCATCCCACGGAACATTCACCCTTCTCACTGCCACCCGTCGAACAGGTGTGCACGTTAGGTTGCATTAATTCACCCTTCTCACTGCCGCCCGTCTATCAGGTGTGCAACGCAGGTTGCATAAATTCACGCTTCTCTCTTGCTTTCAATTTAGATTTTTGACGACCCAA
The DNA here is from genome assembly GCA_946902985.2 of Meconema thalassinum. Lineage (NCBI taxonomy): Eukaryota > Metazoa > Arthropoda > Insecta > Orthoptera > Tettigoniidae > Meconema > Meconema thalassinum. The sequence continues at coordinate 91,557,790 of OX336399.1, forward strand.
ACTGAAGGCTATTCCTAAAGAAAAGCGCGCAATGTGCATAATGGTACATACATTATTCTTGACCTAGTCCTATTATTGAGATTGTTCTGTTTGGGCAGTTTTGTGCATGATATCGCTCACAATGTTTATCATACAATTTGCACACGCAGGATTCTTCCGGTTGATGAATTTTTAGGTTCTGACATAGCTTGTGGTGAAAGCCGTGCGTTGCAAATCTTGTCAGTATGTGTTTAAGTTCATAATTTGGCTGCTTCCATTCCGATGTTGTCATCGCGTCTGTTGAGTAAAGAAAGGAAGATTGTAGTTTTACGTGACCGTGAATCTTGTGATTATGAGCCACGGGACCTCCTTTTTACGTGGAATCCGAACCACAGGACATGGCATTTCACTTCCGTCTGTTGAGTAAAATTCGGGCCATATGGCATTAGTTTTCTATTTTAACAGGTGTAGTGTCTTTTCATAAGCCTTAGTACTTGGTAGCCAGAATTGTGGTCTTATGTCCTCAACGAAGAAGGTTTCTTCTGTTAACACATATGTTAGCCTCGATGGTGCTGAATTTCCTACTCCTAGAATCCGTTTTAGGTAACGGGCTTTGACCTTCTCAATTGTTGGTAGATTTGTGATTGTTGGTTTGTCCCACATTATGTTAATCCCATAGGTTGCTATTGGTGCTACAGCAGTCTAAACAATGTTAATGCAGTGGCTATTGAGATTCGCTGTGGTTGTTGGATATGATACATGGCTTTTATTACAGCATTGGCTCTCTCTGTAACATGGAAGTTGAAGGATGATAATGTTGTTTGTAAAGTAACTCAGAGGTATTTAAATTTTGAGACTACTTCTAAAGGTTTATTGTGTAGTGTTATTGTGTTTCTTGAAGCATGCTTCCCTCCTCTCCTAAAGGTTATTTGTTTGGTTTTACTTTGGTTGATTTGTAGTTCATTTCTTTCTGCCCATGCGATGAGTCTGTTTAGGACATTTTGTAGCTCTTCTTTATCACTTAAGCCAATTGCCATGTCGTCCGTATATAGTATAAGTGACGCTGAAGTGTCTCTGATTATCTCCGTGACGTCTGCAGTCATGATAATGAACATTATTGGGCTTACTGGGTCGCCTTGTAGGACTCCATTTGCCTATATAATGCTCTTGGATACAGTTAAGCCATCTGATATTTGGATGTGATTGAACATTAGGATGTTGGAGAGAATAATTGTGAGTGGATGATTTTCCCCTATCATGTGTGTATGTTTCCGAATGAGTGTCTGTCTGTTGATAACATCAAAGGCCTTACTATAATCTATAAATACTACAAAGTATTTCTTTCCCATGTGTCTAAGCGAATCTTGAGCTTGGTCTATTAGGAAATTGACGGCCTGCAATCTCCCTTTTCTGAAACCAAATTGATTTTCTGGTATTTGGGAGTCTGTTAATGAGGTAAGCCTGTTCGTTATGATTTTCATGAAGATCTTGAATGTGGTGTTTTCTAGTGCTATGCCCAGGTATGAATCGGGATGTCAATGCCACCTTTATCTTTGTACATAACTTTTATAGTCGAAGTCCGCCACTGTTCTGGAATTCGCCCAGTACTTATGCATTTATTGAAGAGTTCTGTCCAGTAATCTTGTAGGATATGCACAGAGTCTTTAAGATGCTCTGTGAAGATGTTGTCTGGACCTGACGCCTTGCCGTTTCTTGCTTCTAGTATTGCATTTTTTATTTCGTCTTTTGTTATGAGGGAGGAGTTTTCTGTTGTTCTTGTAGGGGGAAGTGTGAACGATACTGTCTGATTTTGATGGTTGAGGATGTTGTTAAAGTGAATTTCCCATGTTTCCATTGGGACACAGCTCGTTGCTTGAGGTTTGGATTTCCTGACAGCTATGAAAGAGTCTTTCCGTGCGATTTCAGCACGTTTTCTGGCTTCATCTTCAAGATAATTCGCCTTCTGTACCTTAAGTATAGCTTTGTATGCCTTCCGTTGTTTTGCGTATTGCAGAAGGTCATCTTTCTGCGATGAGGTTTTCAAGCGGTGCAGTGCAAGTAAAGTTTTCCTTCGCTCGTTGTAACAGACCTTGTCAAACCATGGTCGTGAGTTTCTTTCTTTTGGTTGTATTTGACAAGAAAAAAATGAAAGAAAACATCAATAAAGAAGACTATGCTAGGAATTTCCAGGACTTGTTCAGTCGTTCTCAGAAGAGCATAACCATCCACGGTGATTAATTCGAAGGACAGTAACGGCTGTTTCAGGTAAGCCAACTATCTGTTCGTAATATATCCCATTCATCGAACTTTTCAGACAGAAAGTGTATTATTATTATTGTAGTTACATTGAGGGAAAATAATAGGGTTGAGTATCTTTTGCAAGATATGCATGCAGTGCATCAGCACCATGAAAGCATAGAAGCAGGGAAAAATCTACCTTCCTGATAACAAACGTTCGTTGGGCTGCATATTACTAGGGGCAGCTGATTCATCTGTTATACGAGGCACGTCCAGAAAGTAAGTTCCGTTTGGTAATAAAATTAAATTGTGTACAGATACAGAAAAAATATTTATTGAACAACATTCTACACCTCTCAAACTACTTTTCCACATAACTGCCGAACTTTTGCAGGCATTTGTCATAGCGTGGCACAAGTTCTTGGATACCTTCTTCATAGAAGTTTGCCGCCGACGCGTAAACGATAGTGAAGACTCCACTGTAAGATATCCTACCGTTTGGCCACAACTGTTAGGCAAATTGCGTGCTTACCAGGAGAACTGCGTATGTTTAGGAGTTCTCCTGACCACATACGCAATTTGCCTAACAGTGGTGGCCAAACAGTAGGATATCTTACAGGGGAGTCTTCACTCTCGTTTACGGGTCGGCGGCAAACTTCTATGAAGAAGGTATCCAAAAACTTGTGCCACGCTATGAGAAATGCCTGCAAAAGTTCGTCAGTTATGTGGAAAAGTAGTTTAAGAGGTGTAGAATGTTGTGCAATAAATAATTTTTCTGTATCTGTACACAATTTAATTTTATTACCAAACGGAACTTACTTTCTGGACGTACCTCGTATTACATGCAGGTTTTTGAGAGCCCGTGAAGCTCGAGCCATGTGGAGGATACCCGCAAAACTGAAAGACAATGCATAATTCAGATTGGAAAGGAGAATAAAGCTCGAACTTGTTCATGCCTTGCTCTATGTTCCACTTTTATGGTGCTGTGACGATATACTTGGATGTAGCAGGGAAAGGAAATAGACTTTTCTGAGATCAAAGAAATGTGAAAAATAATGTCGCAGGAAATAAGAAGGTACCCAGGGAAATAAGAAAGAGGATTACGTATGATATGAGCAATTGATGAACAGGAAATAACTGGCAATAACAAAATATTGACTTGCTCACGAAAATCAATATCACTAGTAACATACATGTGGTAGAAGGCTTAATTTGTTTTCTTTCTGCAGGTATTGCGGCCTAGACAGTGGAACATAGATCGACTTAAGGGGCGATTTTCTTCATGCATAATTTAATGCCCCAAAACTAAACATTTCAGTTTTCAATTTTCTTAAACTCGCACTATAAATGATGATGTGCAACACAAGGTTATGTTAACATGTTGCTGTGAAATAAATAAATAAATAAATAAATAAATACACAAGTAACTAAATCATCATCATCATCTTGCACAGTTTCCAGTCACTGGCTGGGCCTGTTTGGAACACAAGCCTCTCCAACGTCTTCTGTCTTCCCACCATCTCTCAGCCTCCACCCTTGTCCAGTCTTCTCCTCTCTTCTTCACGCTTTCTTCCACCCCCTTCAGCCACCTGTCTCTCGGTCATCCTCTCGGTCTTCCTCTCGGTCTTCCTCTCAGTCTTCCTCTCGGTCTCTTTCCTTCCCACTTCGTCTCGTGTACTCTCCTGGGTATCCTATTCTCCTCCATTCGTTTTACATGTCCATACCATCTAAGTCTAGATTTCTCTATACCATCCTGTAATGGTTCCTCCTTCATTAATTCTCTGGTCCTCTCATTTCTTATTCTGTCCATCTTTGTAGCTCCAATACTGCTTCTCAAGAACCTCATCTCACTGGTCAGTATTTTGCTCTTCTCCCTTCCTTTCATAACCCAGGTCTCCGAGGCATACGTCAGGATAGGGACATAGTACGTCCGATATATGATCTTTTTGCTGTTCTGAGGGACATCCTTGCACCATAACATGCTTCTCACACTCCTCCGAAATGCTTCTGCCTGCCTCCCCCGCTCATTTATTTCTCTATCGTTTCTTCCATTATCTTGTATCAGGCTTCCCAGATACTTGAAACTCTCCACTTTCTTCAGCTGTTCCCCACCAATTGTTATTCCCGTTGTGGTTCTTTCCTTCTTCCATGTTGTGATCACCATCTCACTCTTATTTATGCTAAATTTCATCCCATATCCTTGTATTATTCCTTCCCACACGTCCAACTGTTCCTGTACCTCCTCCTCCTTGTTTCCCCAAATCATCAAATTATCTGCAAACACCATTGCTTTCATCTTTCCTTCCCCAATTACTTGTGCCACTCGGGTCATTATATCATCCATCACTACAATGAAAAGTAACGGTGACAGTGCACTTCCTTGTTTCAGGCCGTTTCTCTGTTCCAACCAGTCTGATCTCTCTCCTCCCACTTTCACACAGCTCACGCTTCCCTTGTACATCTCATTTATCCTCTTTATAGTCCATTTCTCTCCTCCTCTATCCTCCAGGGACGTCCATACTTTGTTTCTGCATACAATGTCATATGCTTTCTCAATGTCCAGGAAGGCCATTAGTAGATCTGTTCCATACTCATAGTGCTGTTCTTGTAACTGCCTTACAGCAAAAATCAAATCCACTGTGGACCTTCCTGCTCTGAAGCCATAAATACATAAATGAATAAATAAATAAATGAAAACATGGAATTACTTAAAATATCTGAAGACGACATTAAGGACAGAGAACAATTTAGAAATAAAATCACAAACTCGATAATTGTACAAGTCTCAAGGAAGGACACACCAGGGGAAAAAATGGTCAGAGCAAAGGGAGAAAAAATTACAGTGAACTAATGAAGATGTTTTGGGAGAAAAAGAAGATAGGAAAAGAAAGTGAAGCTGTGATTGGCTCAAGTTCTCACGCTCTCCTCAAGGGGAATAATCGGAAATAATAATAATAAATGACAAAAGATATATATCTAATTAAACAAGATGTTCAGCAAAGAACATATAGCCTACTTTCTCCTAAATGTATGGGTATCTTTATGACTCTTTGTCCTCATCCCTAAAACAATCACCCCAACCACAATGTATTGTTTGTTTTCTTTTATATTGATAATAAGCCAGTAAGTGTCAAGATCAATATTATATACTTTATGATGATTGAATAACAAAACTACTAACTTATTGTAATGCATTCACGTCCGTTAATCTCTATATTAAGCTAGCCTGCAAAATTAAGAATCTTCCGCCCCAATCATCTTCCGCCCCAATCACAGTAGGTGCTGCTGCGACCTATCAGTGAATTAATCTTTATCTTGTACGCCTATGCACTGCCATCGTAATGTACTACGATGGCAGTGTTCTATGGGTGTTGAATGAGTAGGCAGTTTAAAGTAGCCAAGAGGGAGGCGATCCAGCTGGCAGTGTTTAAAGGTATTCGGAGCGCGATCGTGGCTAATAGTTGAACTACCAGTATTACAAAATTGCCATACTTCAGGAGGCCAGCTCAGGCATTTACACAGCGTTATGTTTGGAACAATATTACCCACATAACCACAAGAGGACAGCACCGTACAGAGGCATTAAGAAGGCTGTGGTTAATGACAACGTGTATCTAGTTCTTCTATTCTCCTTTTCCTAATGGCTTCTGTTTATGTGCGATGCTGGGACTGTGATTTTATTAATATACGAGTGTATACTTTATCCTCTCCTTTGAGCTAAATGACATTTTATTCAGTATCTGTGGAAAAAGCTCGTGCACATCATTTGTAAAAGAATTCAAGAAAAAAAACCTAACTGTAGCAGTACTCGATCCCCAGTCAACTGCGTGTCAGACTAACATGCTAGCCCAGAGCTAACCGTATCCATGACGTCAGGTGTTCTTAACTGACATATTAGATACAAACTGTTGGCAAATAATGACTTTAAATAAACGATTTCTTCACTGCAGTACATCTTCATTAAATATCATTTCATACAAAGTTTATATTATTGTATCAGTACGGTATATCACATACAACATACTAAAACTACTGAAATATAAGACAGGCACATGAGGACAGCTGCCATCTTGTCGTGTGACACAAACGGCTCAGCTCTTTTAAGCCACTCATACTGTATAATATTGTAATATTAAATTATAATAAATAACGGATCACGACCTTCAGGATAGCTTAAACCCCCCCTAGGCTCGATAATCGGAATTGGTGGGTCTTAAGCTATTTATTAAAATGGTTGCATAATTCACACGGCCGCCATCCTGAAATGGCATGGCCGATGACCTTGAATTTTGGGTGAAAGACGCGTCCTATATAAAGGTATGTTGTCACCAAATTTGGTAGAGATCGGATGATTAGTTTAGCCGTAATTTGATTTTACGTTTTGAACATTTGAGTGGCCGCCATTCTGTTTTGGTAAAGATGGCGGCGATATAAAGTATGACACTGAGGTGTCCTTTACTAGTGCTACCTCTGTACCAAATTTCGTTCAATTCGGTTTCACCGTGTTCGAATTGATAGGGGGGACAGACATTCAGAGTACACACACTCACACACACACAGACACACACACACACACACACACACAGACTCACACACACACATACACACACACAGACTCACACACACACATACACACACACAGACAGACACACTTTTTTCGCCCTGTGTTGATCTCATAAGTCTACTTTCATTTTTTGCAAAAATCGAAAGTAGGCTAAAAAACGGCACTATCAAACAGTGATCAGACCTGAAACTCTGTATGCGGCAGAAATGCCTAAACGAACAAGATTTGGTGATTTAGACAAATTAGAGAAGACTGAAAGACGAATTCTGAGAAAAAATACTGGGAGCTAAACGAAATAATAACGCAGAATATAGGTTACGACCAAATAGAGAGTTATATTTGAAATGTGAAAAATTAATTGATGTAATGAAAAAGAGAAGATTACAGTTTTTCGGGCACATTTATAGAATGGAAAATAGTAGACTAACTAAACAGATCTTCAACTTACTGACTAGTTACAAATCCAAAACCACATGGTTCATTGAAATTGACAAAGATTTGACAAACACCAGAATTCAGACAGACACAATAGCAAACAGATCACTCTTCAGAGAAGCCATTCAAAAGGCAGAAGTTCACGAAAAAAAAAGAAAGAAAGATAGAAAGAAAGGAAGGAAGAAAGAAAGAAAGAAAGAAAGAAAGAAAGAAAGAAAGAAAGAAAGAAAGAAAGAAAGAAACAAACAAACAAACAAACAACTCTCAGAAAGTGGACACAAGAGGAGAAAGATAGACACCCTAGAAGGATGAAGGAAATTTGGAAACAAAGGAAATTAAATACAATGGTCAATAGCCAAAGTTGATTCATCGTGCCCTCCAAATGGGTCATTCGAAAGAAGAAGAAGAAGAAGGAGAAGAAGAAGAAGAAGAAGAAGAAGAAGTCGAAATGAATGAATGAATGAATAAATAAATAAATCCCTATATCCCTATATCCCTATCCCTATATATATTATAATTGTGAAAATCTGTGTGTCCGTGTGTGTGTGTGTGTGTGTGTGTGTGTTAGTTTGTTACCTCTTGACACTAAAACGGCTGGACGGATTTGGATGAAATTTGAAATGGAGACAGCTTATACCCTGGGATAACATATAGGCATCCTTTCATCCGGAAATAAATCATTGTTTCCGTGGAACAGGCAACATAACTGAAAAGTCACCAAAAATACTCAACCGGGACAAAATATCGAAGTTGTCGCAAAAAGACCGGACAAAGCTCATTTTACGCCCCTCAATGCAAGGAACAATACTCGGTAGGTCCCTAGGGGACACCGAAAACCACATTTTAAGGCCCTAAAACCAACCGTTTCAAAGATATTCGCAGAAAACTATCTCTACTCTGATAAACTGATGAAATAATGGCAAGTCCGTTTCCATGGCAACTGAACCTCACGGTATGACATCCGATTTTATATATATCCCTGTAGGAGGCAATGCCAATCAATTTGTTATCTTTTTCAAGATATATATGAACACAATAAGAACAGGGTAGCGCACCTGCCTTTCATCCGGAGGCCCCGGGTTCGATTCCCGGCTCCATCAGAGACTTTAGACACTGACGTGAGGGCTGCAACGGAGTGGAAATTCTTTTCAGTAAAATAGACTGGTTCACAATTTTGTAAGTTCACATTGAGGTATGTGACAGTGGGATGCGTTAAGTGTTACGGAAACGGCAATAGCCGCCACAGAGCTTCGTTACTACTGAAATAACGACCACACTGATATTTGTACTTAACTATATGGGATTTGTGATTTGTGAGCCCAGAGTTTATGAAATTGAACGTAGCTATATCGCTACCTGTATTTAGGAGCCGCTAATGTAGTGTTTAAAAATTAAAAGTGGGAGCGAAGATTTTCTATATATCCCTGTAGGAGGCAATGCCAATCCATTTATTATCTTTTTCAAGATATACAGTATATACAAACACAATAAGAACAGGGTAGCGCGCCTGCCTCTCATCCGGAGGCCCCGGGTTTGATTCTTGGCTCCATCAGAGATTTTAGACACTGACGTGAGGGCTGCAACGGAGTGCACTCAGCTTCGTGAGGACAATTGAGTAGCTGTCTGATAGCGAGGCAGCGCCCTGGACACGAAGAACAAGATTAACGGCCGAGGGGACACGGTACACTGACCACGCGTCACTACAATATCTGCAGGCCAAATGGCTGGGAAGCGGTCGCATGATAGGCCTAGGCCCTTCATGGTCTGTAGTGCCAGGGGTAAAAAAAATTAGGGAAAGCGCCTTCTAATACCACCTTTAATTTGTAAACACTAGAGTAGCGGCTTCTAGGGGAGCGTGATGGCGCAGTGGCTTAGCTTCTCGCCTTTCACCAGGACGGCCGGGGTTCGAATCCCGGTGACAGCGGGGTGGAATTTTTACCTGGAAAATCACGTGGCGTCAGGAAGGGCATCCGGCCTTAAATCCCCGGCCAAAACCAAAATGAGCCTGGCTGGCTACGGCGACCCCAATTAATTGGGAATAGCTGAAAAAGTTTTACAGTAGCAGCTACTAAATAAAGGTAGCGATATAGCTACGTTCAATTTCATAAACACTGGGCTCACAAATCCCGTATAGTTAAGTAAAAATAACAGTCTGTTCGTTATTTCAGTAGCAACGAAGCTCTGTGGTGGCTATTGCCGTTTCCGTAACACTTAAGGCATCCCGCCGTCACATACCTCAATGTGCACTTACAAAATTGTGAACCAGTCTATTTTACTGAAAAGAATTTCTACGAGCGAGTATCCACTCCGGCAAAAAACAACAATCACTACCTTTTCCAAAATGTACACAAGACATGATTTTTAAAGCACTCTTCTGTATGTTGAGGTACAGCGATATACCACATGGAAAGATACAATAAAATGTTGGCAAATCGGAGTTCAAGGAACTGCTGTTCAGAATAGGCTTTCGGTGCAGGTTATGCGGCCCATGTTCGTAACATGGAATGTTTTCTTTTGTCAATGCATCTACACCATGTGCGAGGGCAACGCATTTCAAAGATCTCTAAAAACACAATAAACAGGAAGTTGGAGAATAATTTAAAGTGGGAGCGAAGATTCAAGGATAAATAATTTCATCTTTGAGATTTGCTGATGACATCGTCGTCTTGGCCGATACGCCAGAGGATTTGAACGAGTTTTTGGTATGGACTCCGTCTTGAGGAATGAATTCATGATGAAAATCAATAAATGTAAAACAAAATTATTGGAATGCAGCCGAAATAAATCAGAAACCTCTATGGACCTCAAATTGGCTGGTGAAACGCTACAGGAAGTAGGAGACTTCTGTTACTTAGGAAGAAAAATAGCAAGTGACGGACGAAGCACAGAGGTTGGCTCAGGCAAGGACATCATTTCTACAGAAAAGGAATCTGTTGACATCGAATATACATTTAGTTATTAGGAAGTATTTTTTGAAAGCTTTTGTCTGGAGTGTGACACTATAAGGAAGTGTAACTTGGACTAATGGTGCAGCAGAAAAGAGGAGAATTGAAGCGTTTGAAATGTGGTGTTACAGGAGAATGATGATGATCAGATGGGTAGATGGGGTAACAAATAAAGAGCTATTAAGACGAGTGGGAGTGGAGAGATGTTTCTGGCGACCGCTATTGAAGAGAAGATATAGGTTAGTACGACACATATTAAGACACCCAGGAATAGCAAGCTTAGTTATGGATGGGAGGGTTAAAAGGACAAGAACTGTAGGGTAGGCCAGGGTAAAACAGATTGCCTCGGATGTATGATGTGGTAGCGATATAGAGATGAAACGATGAGCTCAGGAGAGGGAGTCATGGAGAGCTGTATCAGTCCAGTTAAGAAACTGAAGACTCAAACAACAACAGTTGGGAATTTTAATTACTTAGAGAGGCATGTGAGGCAAAAGGGTTGCTGGAGAATTTCAATCCCTGGGATGTAACACTGGAAGAGAGTGAATAATGTACATCAACGGCCAAGGTCAGAGATATTTTACTATAGGTAAGGAAAAATACTTTTGATTCCCCATATTCCGATAGATTTGCCATTCCATTGTGCAAGAGTGCAGTTCCCTCTTCAAACAATATTCGCAATTTCTATTAACAAAGCGCAATCGCACACACTTAACAGCAGGTGTACAATTGCATAGTCCCCATTGACTTGATCGCGAGCGAAGCCGCGGGTACCTGCCAGTATATTATAATTGTGAAAATCTGTGTGTCCGTGTGTGTGTGTGTGCGTGTGTGTGTGTTAGTTTGTTACCTCTTGACACTAAAACGGCTGGACGGATTTGGATGAAATTTGACATGGAGACAGCTTATACCATGGGATAACATATAGGCTGCCTTTCGTCAGGAAATAAATCATTGTTCCCGTGTAACGGGCAACATAACTGAAAAGTCACCAAAAATACTCAACCAGGACAAAATATCGAAGTTGTCGCATAAAGATCGGACAAAGCTCATTTTACGCCCCTCGATGCAAGAAACAATACTCGGTATGTCCCTACGGGACACCGAAAACTACATTTTAAGTACGTAAAACCAACAGTTTCAAAGATATTCGCAGGAAAATATCTTCGCTCTGATTGATGAACTAATCGCAAGTCCGTTTCCATGGCAACACTACCTCAAGGTATGACATCCGATTTTCTATATATCCCTGTAGGAGGCAATGCAATCCATTTATTATCTTTTTCAAGAGATATATAAACACAATAAGAACAGTGTAGCGCGCCTGCCTCTCGTCCGGAGGCCCAGGGTTCGATTCCCGGCTCCGTCAGCGATTTTAGACACTGACGTGAGGGGTGCAACGGGCTGCACTCAGATTCGAGAGGACAATTGAGTAGCTGTGAGGCAGCGCCCTGGTCACGAAGAACAAGATTAACGGCTGAGGGGACACTATGCACTGACCACGCGTCACCACAATATCTGCAGGCCAAATGGCTAGGAAGCGGTCGCATGATAGGCCTATGCCCTTCATGGGCTGTAGTGCCACGGGTAAAAAAAATAGGGGCAGCGCCTTCTAATACCACCTTTAATTTTTAAACACTACAGTAGCGGCTATTAAATAAAGGTAGCGATATAGCTACGTTCAATTTCATAAACACTGGGCTCACAAATCCCGTATAGGTAAGTACAAATATCAGTCTGGTCATTATTTCAGTAGCAACGAAGCTCTGAGGCGGCTATTGCCGTTTCCTTAACACTTAAGGCATCCCGCCGTCATATACCTCAATGTGCACTTACAACATTGTGAACCAGTCTATTTTACTGAAAAGAATTTCTACTAGCGAGTATCCACTCCGGCAAAAACCACACTCACTACCTTTTCCAAAATTTACACAAGACATGATTTTTAAAGCACTCTTCTGTATGTCGAGGTACAGAGACATACCAAATGGAAAGATACAATAAAATGTTGGCAAATCTGAGTTCAAGGAACTGCTGTCCAGAATAGGCTTTCGGTACAGGTTATGCGGCCCATGTTCGTAACATGGAATGTTTTCCTTTGACAATGCATCTGCACCATGTGTGAGGGCAACGCATTTCAAAGATCTCTAAAAACACAATAATCAGGAAATTGGAGAACAATTTTAAGTCTGAGTGAAGATTCAAGGAGAAATAATTTCATCTCTAAGATTTGCTGATGACATCGTCATCTTGGCCAATACGCCAGAAGATTTGAACGAGTTTTTGAATGGTATGGACTCCGTCTTGACGAATGAATTCATGATGAAAATCAATAAATGTAAAACAAAATTATTGGAATGCAGCCGAAATAAATCAGAAACCTCTATGGACATCAAATTGGCAGGTGAAACGCTACGGGAAGTAGGAGACTTCTGTTATTTAGGAAGCAAAATATCCAGTGATGATGGATGAAGCAAAGAGGATATAAAAAGCAGGTTGGCTCAGGCAAGGAAAGCATTTCTACAAAAAAGGAATCTGTTGACATAGAATATACATTTAGGTATTAGGATGTCATTTTTGAAAGCCTTTGTCTGGGGCGTGACACTAGAAGGAAGTGAAACTTGGACTAATGGTGCTGCAGAAAAGAGGAGAATTGAAGCGTTTGAAATGTGGTGTTACGGGAGAATGATGAAGATCAGATGGGTAGTTAGGGTAACAAATGAAGAGCTATTCATACGAGTGGGAGAGGAGAGATGTTTCTGGCGACTGCTAATGAAGAGAAGAGATAGGTAGGTACGACACATATTAAGACACCCAGGAATAGCAAGCTTAGTTATGGATGAGAGGGTCAAGGACAAGAACTGTAGGGGTAGACCAGGGTTATACAGATTGCCTCAGATGTAGGGTGCGGTAGCTATGTAGAGATGAAACGATTAGCTCAGGAGAGTTAGGCAAGGAGGGCTGCATCAAACCAGTCAAAAAATTGAAGACTCAAACATCAACAATCGGGAATTTTAATTACTTAGACAGGCATGTGAGGCAAAAGGGTTGTTGGAGAATTTCAATCCCTGGGATGTAACACGGCAGGAGACTGCATAATGTACATCAGCGGCCCAGGTGAGAGATATTTTACTATAGGTCTATTAATAACGAAATGTTGACGTTCAAATCATCAATAAGTGTGGCAAAATTATACCCAGAATAGCTTAAGGAAAAATACTTTTAATTCCCCATATTCCGATTGATTCGCCATTCCATGTGTCCGTTTAGACAAAACCATTTTTTCTCATGGACAACTGTATGTGGCGTGCTGGAGAGTATCCGGACAACAAAATCTTTATGTCTCAGCAGAAGATGTCAAAACCAAAACCAAAATTTTCAAATGTGTTCACATAATGTAACATCGTACCCTGCAGACCTTCACAACTCTATAAAATTCCCACTTTTGCTGCTCATATCAGTATACTGTATGTATCAGAATTTTCAGAATTAGAATCGGCCCACCTCTAGCCGCGATTGCTGTAATAGAATAAACCAATTATCAGCAATAATGCATCGTCCCCATTGTCTTGGTCGCGAGCGAAGCCGCGGGTGCCTGCTAGTAAATAAATAAATAATAAATAAATCCAATTTGAGTTACAGATTTAATTGAAATAATCGATTCTACAATAAATCTGTATTTCCAAGCCTAGGTGAGTATCTATCTTGCAACTTTGCATATCTAATGAGAATCTAGGGTTATTATTTTTAGCCTATTTTCAATTTTGAAAAAATAGGCTTATGAGATCACCTTTTGTCCGTGTGTTTGTGTGTGTGTGTGTGTGTGTGTGTGTGTGTGAGGTGTGTGTGTGTGCCCCCCTAATAAAATCTAAACGGCTGGAGCGATTTCAATGAAACTCGGTAAGTTCATAGCACTATTCCGGACGACCCCGACCGTGCCCTTCAAATTTCGTTACGTCTCACTAATCCAACATATATCACCAGCATTCAATATCTCCGAAACTATTCCCGATATCACCCTGGAATTTTTTACGGTGATAAAGAAAACTACTAGAAGTTCACCTATGGGACTTTTGAAAAACTGGTAACTACAAAACCAACATGGCGGCCACGCGAATTTGCGACTTTTAAATAGACGTTTCTCGCGATTTAACCAACCAAACGCAATAAAAATTGGTACAGTATATGTCTATACACATTGTAATGCACTGACATCTAACTTCGTTCAATTGCTTACATAACCACAAGATGGCGGATGTGCGAAATATTTCACCGGCATTCTATATCTCTGATACTATTAGCGATAACACCCTGACATTTTTTACGGAGAAAAAGGGCAGTACTGGAAGTTCATCTCTAAGACTTTCAAAAACCGGTTAACTACAAAACGAACATGGCGGCCAAGCGAATTTGAAAAATTTAAATAGACCTTTATCGCGATTTAATGTTCTAAACGCAATGAAATCTGGTACAGGAAATGTTTATACGCATTGTAATGCACTGGTATCTAATTTAGTTCAATTATTTACATAACCTCAAGATGGCGGCTGTGCGAATTTTAAAATTAAGTTTGTATTTCTTGTGTCGTAATCAAGCGATCGAAGTGAAAGTTTGAATAATGAACCTACGCAATAATTTTCCTTTAATGGTACATGACTCTACGGCGTATACATTTAACAATCCAACATGGCGACCAACCGAAATATTTCGACGGTTCTGAATATCTACGAATCTATTATAGCAATCAAACTGATTTTTTTATGCTCATAGGGGTATGAACTTAAGTTCACTCATAGAACTTTCAATAACCGCGTCATCACAAATCCAACATGGCGGCGACGCGAAATATAAATATTCACATGGACATTTCTCGCAATTTAACCATCCGAGTGCAGTGACACTTGGTACAGTAAATCCTTATACGAATGTTAATCCACTGGCATCTAATTTATTTCAATTTTTTCCATAATCACATGATGGCAGCTGTGCGAAATTTTAAAAACCTCGTTGTTACTTCTTGTGTCCTAATCATGCGATTGAAGTTTGAATGCTACACGTACATAATAATCCTCATGTAAAAGTACAAAACTCTAGGACCTACATATATAAAATCCAACATGGCGACCATCCAAAATATTTAGTCGGTTCTCAATATCTACGAATCTATTACAGCAATCAAACTGAAATTTTGTATGTAGATAGGGGTTTAACATATAAATAGAATATATGAAAATAGGCTGTATAGTTCTTCACGGAACTACTTGTTATTAATACGAGCGGCTTATTATTATTACTCGTATTCTTCTTCTTGTTCCGTATAGGCCAATACAGACCACGATATTCAACTATTTTGCTTGGAGTGGGCCTTGAAGTTTGTCCAGTATTCACGCATCCTCTGGCTGCGTTGTTCTTTTCTCTCCTTTGTCCAGAGGGCACCTGTCTTCTTCCTTGGGGGCTTTTCCTGGAACTTTATTTGCTTTAATTTACTCCTGAGAGACGTTCGATCTTTTATGTCCTTTTCCGTAACTCCCAGTTCCAGCAGATCTTTGTCCACTTCTATCAGCCATGGTGACTTGGTCTTACTTCTTTGCCAGTATGTGAGTAGCTGGTTGGTCAGCCTGGTTGGATTCATCCTGGTGACGGGACGTGTCCATAAAATGTTAGACGTCTCTTCCTGGCCACGTCTGTAATTCTTTCAGAGTAACTATAGATCTCCTGTTTGGGCCGTCTAATATATTTAGCCTACTCCCTTCCTTGATTGGTCCCAATATCTTCCTCATTATCTTTCTCTCTTGGATTTCATGTTTGTCCGTGAGTTCTTTCCTGTTAAATATGAGGCATTCAGAGGCATATAAAGCTTCAGGGCGGATGACTCGTATTATTATTATTATTATTATTATTATTTTACTGTAATTATTGTTATGATATTCATGTTAACAGGTGTTCTCTGTCCCACGTCAGAAGGGCACAGTTTGTCTGTGTTAAGTAACATGGAAAAGTGTTCTCTGTTAGGGGCCACCTGGTGGTGCAATGACTAGCATCCTTGGCAGTTCCTTGTTCAATTCCCGTCGCTTTCATGAAATTTAATTCAGGTCTGAGGGCTGGAATGGGGTACACTCAGCCGCGTGAGGCAAGACTAAGAAGAGATGGGATTGAATCCCACCTCAGCCATCCCGGAAGTTGTTTTCCGTGGTTCCCCTCTTCGACTCCAGGCAAATGATGGGATGGCAGCTAACGTAAGGCTACGGTCGCTTCTTGCCCAAATTCTACCTCAATGCTTCGGTGGCGTAGTCGGTAGTATGCTGAACTGCTATGCCCAAGATAGCGGGTTCAAACCCGGCCGAAGTCGTCGGATTTTTTTAAGAGCGTTAAAAATCCTTCAGTATGCCTTCCTTCGGAGGGGAAGTAAAGCCGGCGGTCCCATGTCATAGATTTATGGCATGTAAAAAATCCTTTCACAGACTAAACTTGTGTAAAGCAAAATTTGTTAGGTTAGATTTCGTCAGAACGCTCTATCAAAGTTCCAACGTTCACCACTAGGTATCATTCATATCTGGTGGCGAAAGTTAGAACTACTTGAAATTGAACGGAACTTGTAGCTCACCGTTTAGGGTGTCCGCTGGAAGCAGCTACAGACTCAGGCGAGCCGAACATGTCCTCGGACACTCCCGGCACTAAAAGCCATACGATAATTAATTAATTAATTAATTACCTCAATTAAAAATACACACATTAATAATAGTGTTATTGGTTTTACGTTCCTTTTTGCAACTGCGGCTTTTAGAGACTCCGGGGTGCCTGAATTTTGCCCCGAAAGGGGATCATTAATGGGGGAGATCCAGCTAAAGAGAGGAATAAAATGTCAATATGCATTCGATCGTTGAACATGCTACAAATATTGTTGACAAATGATGCACCTGTCACAGTAATGGCAAGCTTGTGGCAACCAAAATCAACTTTTATTTATAATGTCAAAATTCTTATCATACGAGATTTTCTGTACATTTTCAACATTTGACAATTTTCTAGCATGCATCATCGTTTCCCTTATATATCCCAAGTTTATAAGGCATTTCCTACTTTTCTTTTGTAAGGGGCGTATTACATCTCCAATAATCCATCCATCACATTTATTAGCCTATTTTCATTTTATGAAAAAGTAGGCTTATGAGATCACCTTTTGTCGGCGTGTCTGTGTGTGCGTGTGTGATTCGTGTGTATGTGTGTGTCCCCCCCTAATAATTTCTAAACGGCTGGGGTGACTTCAAAGAAACTCGGTAAGATCATAGCACCATTCCGGCCGACCCCGACCGTGCCATTCAAATTTTATTGTGTCTCACCAATCCAACATGGCGGCTGTGCGAAATATTTCACCAGCATTCAGTATCTCCGAAACTATTACAGATATCACCCTGAAATTTTGTACGGTAATAAAGGACACTACAAAAAGTTCACCTATGAGACTTTCAGAAACCTGACTACTACAAAACCAACATGGCTGCCAAGTGAAGTTGAGACTTTTAAATAGACTTTTCTCACGATTTAACTATCCAAACATAATGAAACTTGGTACAGCAAGTGTTTAAACACATTGTAATGCACTGGCGTCTAATTTGGGACAATTGTTTACAAAACTTCAATGTGGCGGTTGTGCGAAATATTTCACTGGCATTCTATATCTCCGAAACTATTACAGAGAACACCGTGAAATTTTGTACGGTGATAAATGGCACTGCTACAAGTTGATCTATGTTTTTTTCAAACTCTTGTAAAACACAAAACGAACATGGCGGCCATGCGAATTTGAAATATTTTAATAGACTTTTCTCGTGATTTAACCATCTGAGCGCAGTGAAATGCGGTACAGTAAATGAATATACATATTGTAATGCACTGGCATCTAATTTTGTTCAATTGTTTACATAACCTCAAGATGGGGGCTGTGCGAAATTTTAAAATTAAGTTTTTATTTCTTGTGTCGTAGTCATGCGATCGAAGTGAAAGTTTGAATAATGAAGCTATGCAATAATTTTCCTTTAATGGTACATAACTCTATTGCCTATACATATAACAATCCAAAATGGCAAGCATCCGAAATATTTTGACGGTTCTCAATATCTACGAATCTTTTACAGCAATCAAACTGATATTTTTAATGTTCATAGAGGCTAAGCACATAAATTCACCTATAGGACTTTCAGTAACCTGGTGAGCACAAATCCAACATGGCGGCGACGCGAAGTATAACTATTTAAATGGACGTTTCACGCGATTTAACCTTCCGAGTGCAGTTAAACGTTGCACGATAAATGCTTATACAAATGTTAATCCACTGGCATCTAATTTATTTCAATAGTTTTCATAACCACAAGATGGCAGTTGTGCAAACTTTTAAAATCTCGTTTTTACTTCTTGTGTCCTAATCATGCTATTGAAGGTTAAATACCATACGTACACAATAATCTTCATGTAATAGTACATAATTAAAAATCCAGCCTGGCGACCATCTCAAATATTCAGAAAGTTCTCAATATCTACGAATCTATCACAACAATCAAACTGAAAATTTGTATGTTGATAGAGGCAATCAACATGAGTAGGATATATGAAAATAGGCTGTATAGTTCTTCACGGAACTACTTATTATATTCGAAAGGCATTCGAATGAATATTGATATGTTATTCCTCTCTTAACCTGGATCTCCCGCCTTAACGTGCTAGCATATCTACTCACACAGCTCCTTCACTTTTGCGCACCCTCACATGCCAGCTGACTGCACCAGGATTCGATCCTGCAACGTTCGGCACAGAAAGCGAGAACTTTACCGCTGTGCCAAGCAGCCAGCGGACAGTGACAGTGACACATGTTATGCAACATTTTCTACACGAACCCAAGTATACTGGGCTATATGATCTCGATGTCGCAAAGTCCCTTAATACCAACAACCTAATCCTCACCTGACATACAAATGCACACAGTAATGCATCCATCACAATTTATTTTAATTGAATTGCTTGCCACGGTGGGTGAGTGGTCAACGTGTCGGTCTACTAACCCCAAGCTTGCAGGTTCGCTCCTGGCCGTGGTAAGTGATTTTTTTTTTGAAAAGCGGCAAAAATTACGACATCATGTCATACGATGTTGGCATGTCAAAGAACCCATTTGAATTCAGTAGACTGTGTTCATAATGGCAAAATTAATCTCGGGAGTTTCCACCAACACAAAGATGCTCATTTCTCTACTAGAAAGCGCTATAGTGTTCAAGGAGCTTAGATACCTAACCTCCTTGACTTTCATAGTGCTTCAAGGAACGACGGAATTTGACATGCATGCTACGCTTTGGGTGTCAAATAACAAAGCTTGCACCCGGCACCCGAGGCCATAAGATATTATTATTATTATTCATTGAATTGCAACCAATGGCCACAGCGGGGTGTTTTAATTGAACGCCCGAAGGCTCCCAGCAAGTTCAGTTTCTAGTAGTTCCAACTTCCGACTACCAGTGATGCCACTGTCACTGACACCTAGTGGCGAAAGTTGGAACTGATAGAGGATTTCTAATCAAATAACCTACAAAATTAGCCACACACTACCAATTGTATTGGTAGGTTCTTTTATATGACGTAAGTCTATGATATGGGCCCGCCGACTTTACTTCCCCTCCGAAGGACTGTATACTGAAGGATTTCAATGCTCTTAAAAATCCGCCGACTTCAGCCGGGTTAGAACCCGTGATCTTGGGCTCAGCAGTTCAGCATGCTACCAACTACGCCACCGAAGACAGAGTCCGCTGTCTTTGGAGTAAATCTGAGACTTGTTCTCTCACAAAACTGTCGCTTTTACTGACATCGGCCAAAAGCGAAAGGTTTCGAAGATAGGTTGATTGGTTGGTTCCTCAGTTTAGGGGCGGCGACAGTGTGGTCATGTAGCCCCGTGTACTTTGGGTGTGTTTAGAATCTGTCTGATAACCGGTGTTAATTATAATGGCTGTATTAGTGTGCGTTATCTGTTTTTAATTCAACTAAGGACTGCATAGGCTACATTGAATTGCCAAGTAGTTCCTACTTTGCCGCAAAACGCCACCGTCAATGACCACTAGTTCAGAACTTAGTTACTAGACGCCACCGCAGTCGGCTCCTGGCGACGAACGTTAGAACCTAAGAGCATTGTTCAAATAACTTAACCTATAATTTAGATTCACACAGGTGTAATTAGTGGATGGTTCTTTAACATGCCATAAATCTATGACATGGGACCGCCCGCTTTACTTCTCCTCCGAAGGAAGGCATACTGAGGGATTTTTAACGCTCTTAAAAATCCGACGACTTTGGTCGGGTTTCAACCCGCGATTTTCGAAGATAATCCACCACTTAATTGGAGAAAGAAAATGCAGTGCATCAATGCGGTTCTCATATGTAGGAAAAATTGATCCTTCACTATAACACAGGTTATCATACGAATGCTACACACACTCAAATACATGAGGCATAATGACCACGATCTCCAAGCCCCTCGAACGAAACACAACCACAACGACAAGCTCAGTTAGGGAACTGACACTCATGCAAGAAACATTGTGGGGAAAGAAAACAAGAAAACATGACGTGAGCAAATAAAGTGGGTTCAGAACAAAGGTGAAAGAAGAACACAGACAAACAATAGTGCTTGTTAAGGGAGGAGTTGAGATACAATTTGTACCGTGAGAGAAGACCCGGGTGTATCACTCAACATTCATGAAGCCATTGCAAAGGCTTGATGACCCACGCTTTGAAGTGGACGCCATCCACTGTGTAGCAGAGAGGCTGTGGGGAAAGTTATCTCACCTGGTCAGTCATTCTTTTTCTAGTAATTGTATGTGTCTTTGATGTTAATACGTTCGACATTCTTGTTCCAGCTACTCAGCATATTGAAAATCCTCACTGAGTTAGCGGTAGAGTTCCAACTTATTGTTAAAAGAACGCGGGTTCAAATCCCAGGCGTGGAATCCGGATTTAATATTATTTTTCATTATATTTTTATTTTTATTTTCTTATTCTTTTCCTTATTCTTTTCCATATTTTTATTCTCATTAATTTTCTTTTCTTATTCATTTCGTTGTTCTTTAATTTTTCTTTTTCCTTTCCCTTTACATTCAATTGCATTCTGTAAGCATTTTAAACCTCAATTGCATTTTTCAAGTATTTTTAACCAAAATTGCATTTTGCAAGTAATTTGAATCTAAATTGCATTTTGTAAGTATTTTCAATCTCAATTGCATTTTATAAATATTTTGAATGTTTTGCAAGTATTTTGAATCTAAATTGCATTTTGTAAGTATTTTCAATCTCAATTGCATTTTATAAATATTTTGAATCTAAATTGCATTTTGCAAGTAATTTGAATCTAAATTGCATTTTGTAAGTATTTTCAATCTCAATTGCATTTTAAAAATATTTTGTATGTTTTGCAAGTATTTTGAATCTAAATTGCATTTTGTAAGTATTTTCAATCTCAATTGCATTTTATAAATATTTTGAATCTAAATTGCATTTTGCAAGTATTTTGAATCTAAATTGCATTTTGTAAGTATTTCAATCTCAATTGCATTTTATAAATATTTTGAGTCTAACTTGCATTTTGTGAGTATTTTGAATCTAAAATATATTTTGTAAGTATTTTCAACCTATATTGCATTTTGTATTTTTAATCTAAATTGCATTTTGTAGGTATTTTGAATCTAAATTGCATTTTCTGAGTATTTTGAATCTAAAATATATTTTGTAAGTAGTTTCAACCTTTATTGCATTTTGTATTTTGAATCTAAATTGCATTTTGCAAGTATTTTGAATCTAAATTGCATCTTGTAAGTATTTTCAATCTCAATTGCATTTTATAAATATTTTGAATCTAACTTGCATTTTGTGAGTATTTTGAATCTAAAATATATTTTGTAAGTATTTTCAACCTATAGCCCTATTGCATTTTGTACTTTTAATCTAAATTGCATTTTGTAGGTATTTTGAATCTAAATTGCATTTTGTGAGTATTTTGAATCCAAACTACATTTAGTGCGACTTTTCAATCTTTTTTTCTTTGTTCCATTTTGTGATTATTTGCCATCTAAATTGCATTTTGTAAGTGTTTCCGCTCTAAATTACATTTTGTGAGTGTTTTCACTCTGAGTTACATTTTGTCCATATTTTCAATCTAAATTGGTTTTTCATTATGGTTTCCATTTCATTGTCTTTTTCACTATCACCCAGACCATTAGGGGCCGATAACTTAGATGTTAAGCCCCTTAATACAACAATTGTCATCATTAACATTTTCCTTTCTCATATTATTTTATTTTCCTTATTCTAATTTTTTAATTTTCCATTATCTTTTTCGTAATTGTCTTCATATTATGTTCCCTTCTTCTTTGCTTTTTCTATCATTATTCTCCTTTCTCCTCATGCTCTTCCTCTTGCTCTTGCTCATGCTCATGCGCTCACGCTCTCTCGTTCTGTCGCTCTCACTCTCATCATCACTCTCACTCTTTACTTTTCCTTTATATTTCTATTTTTAGCTTACTTTTCACATTTTGCAAAAATGAGGAAAAAGTAGACATGAGATCGGGCAAATGTGTGTCTGTCTGTCTGTCTGGCTGGCTGGCTGTGTGTGTCCCCCCCCCCCCCCCTATCAACTCCTAAACGGCTGGAGCAATCGAAACAAAATTTGGTAGGAGTAAAGAGCTATACCTGAATATCTCACGGCTATATTTGAAAATGATATCAGTGCTACCAACTGCTAGAAAATCGCAATCGAAATTTGAGCTCCATGTTGGATATCCTGGAAGGTATGAATGGGAGCTATTTCAAAATTGGCACACGTATAGATAATAATATTGCAGTTTAATTTCCAGGAGGCCATACATGGCAGTGTTGCCAAAATGATTATAAGCCTGCTGATAGGTCCAATTTTAAATGCATATAACTTCTACACTATCAATTGGAATTCAACCAAATTTCGTATGTTGTATGTGTACATAACCAGATATGACTGAGCGTATTCTTAAGATCCTCCAGGGCTGCCAACTGTTAATAAACGCTCTCAATTTTTTTTAAACAAAATACCCATATATCAGAAAGTATGCAAGCCAACAGCTTTAAACTATGCACACGTATAGTACCTGACATTCTATATTAATGTGGAGTAACTTATATACGTCAGTGCTACCAACATGATTCTAAGCCTGCTGAGATGTCCAACATTAAATACATGTAGCTTCTATACTATAATTTGGATTTCAACCAAATTTCGTGTGTGATATGTGTACCGTAACAGATATGACTATGCCGATTCTTAAGGGTAACCAGGGCTGCCAACTGTTAATAAATGCTGTCTCTATTTTTGTTACCCTAATATAAATATATATTAGAAAGTATGCAAGCCAATAGCTCTAAACTTTGCACACGTATAGTACCTGGCATTCTAGATTAATTTGGTGTAACTAATATAGGCCTACGCCAGTGCTGCCAACATGATTCTAAGCCTGCTGATAGGTCCAATTTTAAAATGCATATAACTTCTGCACTAATTAATGGATTTCATTCAAAATTGACACAACAATAGATCAGATTATTTCTAACCAATACATGTATGTCATTGTTGCCAACATGATTTTACGCGCGCTGTTAGATCCAATGTTTAACTGCATGTAACGTCCATGCTATCCATTTGACTTCAACCAAATTTTGTGTTCTGTACCTTAAGAGATGGAACTAAGAATATATTCAGTCACCAGGGCTGCCAACTGTAGTTCTCTATTAGGCTACAAATTGCCAGGTATTCAGTATTTCGAACTAATTTGAAATTTCGATATTACAAACTTAATTTCGTTATTATTCTAGATAGATCCATATAGATTAATCATAGGCATGAATCATATATTTTAAGAAAACTAGGCTCTTTAGTTCGTCACGGAACTTCTTGTTGTTTACGCTGTTCCTATCCTATTTATATTATTATATTTGCCATTTTTCATTTCCTTTTCCTTATTCTTATTCTTTTTCTCCATTTTTATCTTTCTTATGCTCATTATATTTCTGGAGCGTCATTAATCAGCATATTTTTGACATGTGATTAAGTTGGTCATCAGCCCTATGTACTTGAATTTTATATTGTATGTGTTCAATAACACCTCTTTAATTGTTGGGACTATAGTACAGTGTACACCCTCTGTCTGAAATCCACGGGGATTACTTCGAAGGACAGTAACGGCTGTTTCAGGTAAGCCAACAATCCGTTCGTAATATAGTACACCCATTCACCGAACTTTTCAGACAGAGGGAGTACAATATTATAATGGTGGTTGGTTCTTACGACCACCCGGCCGTGCAGCCGTGTGCGTTAAATCGTGTCCACGAGGGTAGCTGCAGCATGTCATGAGATCGCCGGTTCGAATCATAGTTTAATTCCAATGTTAAGAGAAGATACTGTATGGGCTTACTGGGAAACAATTTAAGATGGCATTGTCGTCCAATTTGATAGGCTTGGCATTCTCTTCAGTTTTATTTCACCAATGTGACAGTTGCAATTTAATATTGGGGTTGATGATGATAATTGTTGTTTTAAGGGGCCTAACATCAGGGTTATCGGCCCCTAATGGTTTGGGTGAGCGTGAAGATGATAATGAAATGTAAACTATAACTTAAACTAACTACTAACTTATTTACTAGAAGAAGAAATGGAAAACAAAAGGAGAAAAAGGCAAATAAGGGACAGGAGGAAAAGAAATGCCCTCATCTCTCGAAGAATGTGGATTGAGGGACTTGGAAGGAAGGAGAGCCATGAAAGGCAGATAGGAAAGTTAAAGAGGAGAGGGTCTGTCCCAGAGGTATTAATATTAAGGAATTAAGCACTAATAGTTTTCAATAATAATTACCACACTTACTAAGGTGATCTGACGGGTTTTCTTGTGTTTGTATTTGGAGGGCAGAAACTGTCTCTGGGCGTCACTGTTGGTTTGGTAGTGATTTGTAGAGCTATTTTCTTGCACATTTGTATCTGATGATGCTCGCTTGACGAGAGAAACACGTCATCCCTCAGATTGCTTGTGGTTATTCTTCTGCAATGGTCCGTAGCAATATACCAGGTGTTTCATTTGCCACATACACTCTACCTATAAGTATCCCGCACACACTATTGCTGTATGGGGTGTGTACTAACTGATGTCCACTGCATGCTGGCAGATGACGTCAGAATACGAAGGGATAACAACAGGACGGCCGCTCGCTAATGTTCCTCAGAGCTACTCGTCTAATGCACCCCATTGCGTTATAAAACCTCACTTTTGAGAGCGTAATAGACTCATATACGGTACAACAACACGACAGTTGCTGGCAACATATTGACAATGGCTGGTGTATTCAGCAACAACGAGTACACTGACATCATACAAGTCTATGGAGAAATTCGTCATAATGTTGTCAAAGCTCGGTGTTTCATAACGCAATGGGGCGCATTAGACGAGAGCAATGAAGAACATGTGGTGACTGACCGACCGGTTGTTATCTCTTGGCATTTTGACGTTAACTGCTTGCATTAATGTATTATGTTATTGGTTCTACATCCCTTTTAACTACTCTGGCTTTTAGAGACACTGGGGTGCCGGAATTTTGCCCCGAAGGGGATATTTAACGTGCCAGTAAAACTACTGACACGACTCCCTCGCATTTGCGCACCCTCAAATGCTTGTGTCAGGATATGAACCTGCAACTTTTGACTCAGCAATCGAGAACGTTACCGCAGAGCCACGCAGCCAGCCGCTTGCATTAAAGGTTACCCCTTATGAATTCTGTTATTAGACCCTCCGTTCGTTATTAGTGCATGCGGTACACCTAAAAGTGGATTGTATAGGGCAAGTTAGCCTCCTAGTATATAAATCTTAACCACATTGGCGGCTAAGGTGGCGTAGTTGCTAGCATGCTGAGCTTCTATGCCCAAGATCGCGGGTTCAAATCCAGCCGATGTCGTCGGATTTTTTAAGAGCGTTAAGAAATTCCCTCAGTATGCCTTCCTTCGGAGGGGAAGTAAAGCCGACGGTTCCATGTCATAGATGTATGGCATGTTAAAGAACCTTCCACTAATTACACCTGTGTGAAGCTAAATTAGGTTAAAATGTAATCAACGCTCTGGTTCCTACGTTTGTCGCCAGGAGCCGATTGCGGCGGCGTCTAGCAGCCAAGTTCTGAACTAGTAGTTGTCGACGGTGGCATTTGGTGGCAAAAGTAGGAACTACTTGAAAAATTCAAAGTATGCAGTCCTTACTTGAATTAAGAAACAGAAACACACACTAATACAGCCATCACAATTAACACCGGTTATCAGACAGGTTCTACACGCACCCAAAGTACACGGGGCTACATGACCGCGTTGTCGCAGCCCCTAAACTGAGGAACCAACCAACCTATTTTGTTGAGCGACTGAAAACTATAGTCTAATATTTATTGTTAATAAGTCAACACTGAAGAGCCTCCGTGGCTTAGGCGGCAGCACGCCGGCCTCTCACCGCTGGGTCCGTGGTTCAAATCCCGGTCACTCCATGTGAGATCTGTGCTGGACAAAACGGAGGCAGACAGGTTTTTCTCCGGGTACTCCGGTTTTCCCTGTCAAAATTTCATTCCAGCAACACTCTCCACTATCATTTCATTTCATCTGTCATTCATTTCATCATTGCCCCAGAGGAGTGCGTCAGGCCTCGGCAGCCGGCACAGCTCATATCCTCGCCGCTAGATAGGGGCTTCATTCATTCCAGTCCTGACCCGGTCGGAGACTGGAAGCAGGCTGTGGATTTTCATTTTCAAGTCAACACTGAAAAATGGCTTCACATTTTTCTTTAGAATTCAAGATTTTAGTCAGAAACCTAGTATCCTTGGTGTATTGCTGCTGATACACACTGTACCTGAACTGTGTAATTTCCTTGAAACTTCCGTCCCACCTACTGTATCTTATTCCCTACCTGCTCCTCCGCGGTGTAGTATTCCTGCAACATGACGCCTAGGACGCAGGCAACCCATCGTGCTGTAGGCCTACTGCAAAGCATGCGTCGTCTTTCTTAGATGAGAGACGAGTCACCACAATGGAAAACTCTTTATCCCATCAGTAAGCTTAGGGAGAGAAATTCGTGTCGTCTTCTCCCCTTTGCATTGTTCGCCAGATATATAGCCTACATCAGAGTTTCTTGATACTTTATAACGCATCACACACCGGCTGTAGGTAGTCGCTCACATCCGGGAGGCGAGAAGGTTTGAATCCCCCTGCCGGCAACCTTGAAGATGGTCTTCTGTGGTTTCCCATCTTCCTTCCAGGCCCTAACTATAGGCCACAGCCGCTACCTTCCAATTCCTCTTCCTTACATTCACACATTCCTCCCAAGGGAACACTCCACACGTGACGGTACTTGAAGTTCACCCTATGGGTGCCCGCATAGAAGCAGCTACAAACTCTGGCGAGCCGAACATGACCTCTGACACTCCTGGCATTACCATACGTTAACAAAAAAAACGCATCACACAATACTGCGGTTATTGTCAACCTTTGATTCGGACTACACGTATATGTGCACATTGATGATATGCGGGAAATTGTTGTTGTTGTTTCAGTAAAGGGGCTTGGACATCGTGATTATTTATTCCCGTGTACTTGGGCGTGTGTAGAATTTTTATGAAAACACTAGCCAACAACAACAAAATATTTGAATATTTCCTTCACTTAGTTTTGTTATTTACTTATTTATTTAGCGTATGATGCTATACAATAAAATAAATATCATATATGCAGTACAAATAGGCTAATAATAAGCCAGTTTCTAGGCTGACTACCTGACAGACAGACAGCTAGGAAAGTGTAGCTTGTTAGATAGTGAGTTATTTCTGTTTTAAGGGGCGAAACTGCTAGGTAATCTGCCTCTAAGTGTAGCGATTTCTCACCGTTAATTTCAAAATGTTATTAAACAATATAATTAAAACATGGATTCCTTTCATCATCTAGCACCATGCACAATAACATCGGATTGTGTTTGGATAATGGGGAAACACAAAGACATATTTCCACGTTAAGTTGTAGTTTTTAATGCTCTTCTGGATGAAGAAAGATTTAGTTAAAACAACTGAAATGAAAATCCATAGCCTGCTTCCAGTCTCCGACCGGGTCAGGAATGGAATGAATGAAGCCCCCATCTAGCGGCGAGGATATGAACTGTGCCGGCTGCCGAGGCCTGACGCATTCCTCTGGGGCAATGATTAAATGAATGACAGATGAAATGAAATGATAGTGGAGAGTGTTGCTGGAATGAAATGTTGACAGGGAAAACCGGAGTACCCGGAGAAAAACCTGTCTGCCTCCGTTTTGTCCAGCACAGATCTCACATTGAGTGACCGGGATTTGAACCACGGACCCAGCGGTGAGAGGCCGGCGTGCTGCCGCCTAAGCCACGGAGGCTTCAGTAAAAACAACTAATTGAGTCTAATAAATATGAACATATCCGCCATATCAAAACTGCTTTCCGTGATTATTCACATCTACACGAGGTAAATTTTGGGATGTTGCCTAAATGAGGACAAAAGTCTGTTCGCCGTGTCAAGATAGTGGAAGTAAACACAGTTGTACACGTGATTGCAGGGCTGCCCGCAAAGGGTGCGTAGAGCTGTGCCTGTTGAACGTACGCCAACTACAGTGCTGTGTATAGTCTACAGATGAAGCGGGCTGACTTATCGGTTACATGCTACAGCGCGGTTTATTCATTGTTCAAGTGTTTATTTATTAATTTATTTAATTAGTTAATTAATTAATTAATTAATTAGTTCGTGACTGCTTACGACAGGCAACAGTATGCAGTGCGAAAATCATTCAGTGCTGGTTTGCACTAGATGGTCCAAAACTTCACACTAGAATTCTTTGAAAATGTCTATCGTAGCGTTATGATTTTCACCATTTTCGAGAATTGAAGGTATGGCTGGGCGGCAACGCCTCGCCGAAAAGGAAGAACTTCAGGAGATTCTCCAGACGTACCCACCTCAGTGGCAGCAGAATATTTTTGCCGAGGGCATTGGAAAGCTGGTGTAACGATACGACAAATGTTTCAATCGTGTTGGCAATTATGTTGAGACATAAGAATAAAACAAGCAAACATTTAGTAGTAAAATAAGTTTGGTATGTCAACCTGTTATTTTTATACAGTCCATTGGAACTTGAAGAAAAGCAGCCCTCGTATAGTTGCCTCACATTCCTGGTTAACGTGCGACTCGCCTTTGAAATTTAGCTGGGCGGATAAGTTTACATTCCAGGCACCTGGGGCCAAGGTTTTCCCAGCGTGAGGCACAGCGTTTTCAAATTTCCACTGTAGCCACTCAGGGCATGCAGCGAGACTGGACAGAACTTTGTGCAGAAATTCAACATTGGTCACTGATACCAGTTGGAGACACAAGCTAGCCACCGGGGCGGGACTTTAGAGTCCACGTGGAGTCAACAAACGTCAGCTATTGATCACAATGGTTATTGTCGGCGCGTGCTACTGCTTTACGTTTGAGTCACCGCTCGTTAACCAGGAAAGTGAGGGAACTATATATTCCGAACTCTGTTGTTCCAAGTATGTGGGAACTGGTTGGGCAAGTTACCTCCCCTCCGTTAAACTGACCTTCACTTATCAGTTGTCCGGGAGACCTACTCCGGTGAATACCGGCTGTTCTGTCAGTCCAGTGGCACTTCCTCGATCTGGTCTTATACACAGTAGCAAGATAAGTAGCAAGCAGTGTTGCCAAGAGTGACGTACTTTTGCACCTGCTTACTCCCAAACCACGTCCCTTTTCTTCTTCTTCGCGAATGGGTCGCGTAGGACCACGCAAAATCAGCACTGTCTAGCCTTCCTGTTGGCCCAGTATTCCCTCATTCGCAACGAGTGGGTCTTTTTCCATTGTTTTGACCATTGATGTTGTGTAGTCTTCTTCTCTTCTTCCTCGAAACCCCGCGTCTGAGTGATTTTCCTGATTTCCTTACGATCATGTAAGTTTGGTGATCCTAATTCCCTTAAGTCTTTTTCTGTAAATGTATAACAATTCGGTCTAGTAGCCTTGTTCTTTAAGAAAGTATGTATTTTGTGTGTCAGTCTGTTCGGGTCCATTCTTTCTGTGTGTCCAATAAATTGAATTCTTCGCATTCACATTATGTCTCTGATTTCTTTTTTTGTATATTTCTGTATTAGGTTTTGGGTAATGTACACCATATTTTGTTCTTTCTCCAAGGATTTTTCTCATTATTTTACGTTCTTTCACTTCTATTTGGTGTTTTAGTGTTTTGTGTTGGAGATTGAGTGTCTCTGAAGCATATAGAGCTTCAGGTTTGATTACAGTTGTATAGTGGCGAATTTTGCAGTTTCAGGAGAGACTCTTTTCATTGTAAATATTCGTTGTTGATAGAAAAGCAGTTTCCATTTTTACAAGCCTCGACTCAATTGATTTCCTTTCGTTACAGTTTGCTGTAATCCTTTCCCACGCCTGTTTTATTATACGTCTTTCACATATTTTGGTGCTTTCTGACCTGGGTAATCGTATGTTCTCAGATAGCGGATTTAACTCCACCCACCCAGTATATGCGGCTGGCAAACACGATGTCCAGAGGTCTTGAATGAAACACTACAAGAACTAGATTTACTAAGTAAGGTTGTAATATTTTAAGATGAGTAAACCAACAACAACACGGCCACAGTTGGGTGCCAAAATGTAATATTTTAAGGAATAATATGATATCCGGGAGGGCGCCAGCTCATAAACAGATTACTTATGAACGGATAAAACATATACTATATAAATAGAGAACACAAGAACTCCTCCATCTCAAGGGATGGTGTGATTTCATCCCCCAGCCAGGACACATCAGAGAACAAGGCAAGCTTAAATATACTGCAATATAATTATACTGTAGTTAATTGAAATATGACTTACTTTTTGGAAGAAGAAAGGGAAGTAATGTAAGTAGTAAAAGTAACACTATCAAATTGAGATATTATTTTCAATTTATAGCACCCGTCGATTTCACATTCACTCAAGTTTTATTTCTTTGGAGGAGCTATATAATATGCTGTAGGCGTTCAACTAGGAAGACATCCAAATAATAGCACTGTAGATTGTTTAGCTTTTGCGGATGACACTGCATTACTTACTGACCTACTGGATACTGCCCAAGAACAAATTTAGAGAGTTGCAAAAACAGGCAGCCAAAGTCAGACTACAAATATCATTTCAAGAGACTAAGTTCATGACAAACATCACCGATGCCCCGAAAAGTGTCACAATTCATGACAGTTCAGTATGTAAAACAAATTCCTTTAAATGCCTAGGAGAGTGGATAATGAACGACTCACAGTAAAAGACAGCACTAGAAACGCGTATGCATAAATTTTAAAGGTGTTTTCATATGACAAAAGATATTAAAACAAGTAGTTCCGTGACGAACTAAACAGCCTACTTTTCTTAAAATGTAAGATTCTTGCCAATCTATATAGACCTATCCGCAATAATAACGATATCAAGTTCCTAATACCAACATTTCTAAGTACTTCAGTTTGAAATACACCTAAAATAATGTAGCCTAATACAGTAACTTACTACAGTTGGCAGCCCTGGTGACTCTGAATATATTCTGAGCTCCCTCTCTTAAGGTATAGAATGCACATACAAAATTTGGTTGAAGACTAATGGATAGTACGGACGTTACATGCTGCTTGATATTGGATTTATCAGTGCGCGTAAAATCGTGTTGGGAACAATGTCATGTATGTGATGCTCAGAATTAATCTGAAATAATACGATCTATTATAGCCTAGTGCCAATTGGTAATAATTGTTAGTATAGATGTTACATTTAATTAAAATTGAAACTATCAGAAAACTTAGAATCATGTTGGCAGCACTGAGGTATATTAGATACTCCAAATTAATCTAGAAAGTCAGGTACTATACGTGTGCAAAGTTTAGAGCTGAAGGCTTGCATATATTTCTGATATATTGATATTGGGATTAAAAAACAAATAGAGAGAACATTTATTAACAGTTGGCAGCCCTGATGGTTCCTACGAATACGCATAATCATAACTCTTATGGTACACAAAGCACATACGAAATTTGGTTGAAATGCATTTGTTATTATAGAAGTTATATGCATTAAAAAACTTGACTTATCAGCAGGCCTAGAATCGTGTTGGCAGCACTGAAGTATATAAGTTACACCGAACTTGGGTAGAATATTAGGTACTATAAGTGTGCAAAGTTTAGAGCTGTTGGCTTGCATACTTTCTGATATATTGACATTAGGGTTAATCAAATAGAGAGAACATTTATTAACAGTTGGCAGCCCTGCTGCTTCCTACGAATAAGCATAATCATAACTGTTATGGTACACAAAAAGCGTACGAAATTTGGTTGAAATCCATTTGTTAGTATAGACGTTATATGCATATAAACACTTGACCTATCAGCAGGCTTAGAATCGTGTTGGCAGCACTGATGTATATAAGTTACACCGAACTTGGGTAGAATATCAGGTACTATACGTGTGCAAAGTTTAGAGCTGTTGGCTTGCATACTTCCTGATATATTGACATTAGGGTTGAAACATAGTGAGAGCATTTATTAATAGTTGGCAGCCCTGGTGGCTATTTAGAATATGCACAGTCATATGTGTTGTAGTACACATAGTACATACGAAATTTGGTTGAAATCCAATCGATAATATAGAAGTTACATGCATTTAGAAATTGGACCTACCGGCAGGCTTAGAATCATATTGGCAACACTGGCATGTATGAAATTCAGAAAATTAATCTGGAATGTTATTATCTATACGTGTTCCAATTTTGGAATAGTTCGCCTGCATAACTTCTGAGATATCCGACATAGAGATGAAAT
Organism: Meconema thalassinum; assembly: GCA_946902985.2. Taxonomy (NCBI): domain Eukaryota; kingdom Metazoa; phylum Arthropoda; class Insecta; order Orthoptera; family Tettigoniidae; genus Meconema; species Meconema thalassinum. The sequence continues at coordinate 91,590,873 of OX336399.1, forward strand.
TTCAATTGCGATTTTTCAGCAGTTGGTAGCACTGACGTCAATTTCAAATATAGTTCTTTACTCTTACCAAATTTGGTGTTGATAGCTGCAACCGTTTAGGAGTTGATAGGGGGGGACACACACACAGCCAGACAGACAGACAGAAGGACAGACAGACAGACACACATTTTCCCGGATCGATCTCATAAGTCTACTTTTTCCTCATTTTTGCAAAATGTGAAAAGTAGGCTAAAAACTTATCCTGGAACACTAAATTAAGGCACTATCAAACAGTGGTCAGACCTGAAACTCTGTATGCGGCAGAAACACTTAAATTAACAAGATTTGGTGATCTAGACAAATTAGAGAAGACTGAAAGACGAATTCTGAGAAAAAATACTGGGAGCTAAACGAAATTATAACTCAGAATATAGGTTACGACCAAATAGAGAGTTATATTTGAAATGTGAAAAATTAATTGATGTAATGAGAGAGAGAAGATTACAGTTTTTTGGGCACATTTATAGAATGGAAAATAGTAGACTAACTAAACAGATCCTCAACTTACTGACTAGTTACAAATCCAAACCCACATGTTTCATTGAAATTGACAAAGATTTGACAAACGCCAGAATTCAGACAGACACAATAGCAAACAGATCACTCTTCAGAGAAGCTATTCAAAAGGCAAAATTTCAAGAAAGGAAGAAACAAACAACTCGCAGAAAGTGGACTCAAGAGGAGAAAGATCGTCACTCTAGAAGGATGAAAGAAATTTGGAAACAAAGGAAATTGAATACAATGGACAATAGCCAAAGTTGATTCATCGTACCCTCCAAATGGGTTGTTCGGAAGAAGAAGAAGAATGCTGTAGTAAGATACAACCTATGCGACAACAGAATATCTCAAATTATATATTCCTTCACATATGTCTCATACCATATTTTTTTTATAATCAACCTCTCACCCTTCTTTATTTTCTGTTGTCTAACATCTCTAATCCCCAGAGTTGACACTCCCGTTCGACTACTGTCGACCAAAATATTATGTACACTCGAGTTTGAAGGTTGTTTGTGAAGTAACCAATAGGTCTACATAAAATCCAATAACATCATCATTTCTGTCGTTCTATTCTACGTTAGTTCATTTTAGTTTGGAACTTTTATTTATATTTTAATATTTTTTATCGCAGTTGGAACACAAAAAGTGCTCATTTTTAAGCGTGTGTCAACCATGCGTCACATTTAAGAATTACTATCTCACAAACCCGTCATCAGATCGAACCCAAATTTTAACACACTATACATTGGATTGTTGTTTAACTGGTTTATTAATTTCAAAATTTTGTGTGTCCAAGAAACAAAGTCGTTATCATTTTTGTAAGGTAACTTTTTCTCGGCTCGGGCTGGTTGGAAAATGTAGTTCTTGGTCTCGTTTTAATCCTCATACATCAAAATGTTATGCGGTATGACTGTGAAATACGTAAATTAATTCACTTATTTTACATCGGTTTGTATTTGTGTGGGAAAATAAGACATCTTTTAGCAGCTATCCGATACAGAGAACGCTGTACAGCGTTGCCGAGTTGGTGCCCATCTCTGCCGAGCGAGGCGAGCCATGACGCATGGTGGGCTCCAACTCGGTAACGCTGTACAGCGTTCTCTGTATCGGATAGCTGCTAAAAGATGTCTTATTATCCCATACAAATACAAACCGATTTAAATTAAGTGAATTAATTTACGTATTTCAAAATCATACAGCATAACCTTTTGTTGCATGAGGATGACAACGCGACCAAGAACAACATTTTCCAACCAGCCCGAGCCGAGAAAAAGTTACCTTACAAAATGATAACAACTTTGTTTCTTGGACACTCAAAATTTTGAAATTAATAAACCAGTTATACAACGTTCCAATGTATAGTGTGTTAAAATTTGGATTCGATCTGATGACGGGTTTCTGAGATAATAATTCTTAAATGTGACGCATGGTTGAAACACGGTTAAATACTGGCACTTTATGTGTTCCAACTGCGATAAAAAAAATATTAAAATATTAATTAACAAGATGTTCAGTAAAGAACATATAGCCTACTTTCTCCTAAATGCATGGGTATTGTTATAACTCTTTGTCCTTTTCAAGGAGTATGATTGAATGTTGGTTGTAGTAGCTTGTTGAAATACAACGTGCTATAGGGATATTAAACATGAATATGAGGTGCCCTTTGCTAGTGCTACCTCTGTACCAAATTTCGTTCAATTCGGTTTCACCGTGTTTGAATTGATAGGGGGAATCGATTTGCACACATACTTGGCCACCATCTGCAAACTATTGGGCTGATGTTCTTGCAGTTTGGTCTGAATATGTTTCCCACATAAAGATATGGTGTTGCAAAATTTGGTAGAGACTAGATTATTAGGTTGGTCGTAATTACATTTTAGCTTTTAACATTTGGTTGGCCGCAATTACGTTTCCGTCAAGATAGCGGTGATATAAAACATGACACTGAGGTGCCCTTTGCTAGTGCTACCACTGTACCAAATTTCGTTCCATTCGGTTTCACCGTGTTCGAATTGATAAGGGGAATCGATTTTCACACAAAGATGGCCGCCATCCGCAAAATATTAGGCTGATGACCTATTAGTTTGGTCAAAGGATGCTCCCTCCATAAAGGTATGTTGTTGCTAAATTTGCTAGAGATCGGATGATTAGGCTAATCGTAATTTGATTTAAGCTTTGAACATTTGTGTGGCCGCCATTACGTTTCTGTCAATATGGCGGCGATATAAATCATGACACTGAGATGCCCTTTGCTAGTGCTATCTCTGTACCAAATTTCGTTCCATTCGGTTTCACCGTGTTTGAATTAATAGGGAGAATCGATTTTGACACAAAGATGGCCGCCATCCGCAAACTATTAAGCGAATGACCTATTAGATTGGTCAAAGGATGCTCCCTCCATAAAGGTATGTAGTTGCAAAATTTGGTAGAGATCGGATGATTAGGTTAATCGTAATTTGATTTAAGCTTTGAACATTCGTGTGGCCGCCATTACGTTTCAGTCAAGATGGTGGCGATATAAAACATGACACTGAGGTGCCCTTTGCTAGTGCTACCTCTGTACCAAATTTCGTTCCATTCGGTTCCACCGTGTTCGAATTAATAGGGGGAATCAATTTTGACATAAATATGGCCGCCACCCGCAAACTATTAGGCTAATGACCTATTAGATTGGTCAAAGGATGCTCCCTCCATAAAGGTATGTAGTTGCAAAATTTGGTAGAGATCGGATGATTAGGTTAATCGTAATTTGATTTAAGCTTTGAACATTCGTGTGGCCGCCATTACGTTTCCGTCAAGATGGCGGCGATATAAAACATGACACTGAGGTGCCCTTTGCTAGTGCTACCTCTGTACCAAATTTCGTTCCATTTGATTTCACCGTGTTTGAATTAATAGGGGGAATTGATTTTCACACAAAGATGGCCGCCATCCGCAAACTATTAGGCTAATGACCTAGTTATTTGGTCAAAGGATGCTTCCTCTACAAAGGTATGTTGTTGCAAAATTTGGTAGAGATCGGATGATTAGGTTAATCGTAATTTGATTTAAGCTTTGAAAATTTGTGTGGCCGCCATTACGTTTCCGTCAAGATGGCGGCGATATAAAACATGACACTGAGGTGCCTTTTGTTAGTACTACCTCTGTACCAAATTTCGTTCCATTCGGTTGCACCGTGTTCGAATTAATAGGGGGAATCGATTTTCACACAAAGATGGCCGCCATCCGCAAACTATTACGCTGATGACTTATTAGTTTGGTCAAAGGATGCTCCCCCCATAAAGGTATGTTGTTGCAAAATTTGGTAGAGATCGGATGACTAGGTTAGTCGTAATTTGATTTAAGCTTTGAACATTTGTGTGGCCGCCATTACGTTTCCGTCAAGATGGCGGCGATATAAAACATGACACTGAGATGTCCTTTGCTAGTGCTACCTTTGTACCAAATTTCGTTCAATTCGCATTCACCGTGTTCGAATTGATAGGGGGGGGACAGACATTCAGAGTACACACACTCACACACACACACACAGACACACAGACACACACACACACAGACTCACACACACACATACACACACACAGACAGACACACTTTTTTCGCCCTGTGTTGATCTCATAAGTCTACTTTCATTTTTTGCAAAAATCGAAAGTAGGCTAAAAATTCCAAACCTACATGAACTAACGTAAAATAGAACGACGAAAATAATGGTGTTATTGGATTTTATGTAGGCCTATTGGTTACATCACAAACAACCTTCAAACTCGAGTACACATAATATTTTGGTCGACAGTAGTTCAGGTTACCTTCACTCAAGCGTTCCAATGCCGTATTAGCCATCTTGCTTGTTTTCCTTACATAGTAATTTTAGTTCAGCTTTACACCACTTCCAAAGAACACAAAGCATACTGCAGACTGTTACACCACAACCTTCATGGTTTCTTGAAACGTTACAAGATTTTGTGTTTATTGGACGGTATATTTTGTATATCTTTCTTGTATTTGCATTGGTGGCCATGATTTCATGTTTCTGGCTATCCTTTCTGTTGCAGGTGAGCTGTAATTCCAAGTTACCAGTGCCTCTGGAGTGTCGTGGCGTTCCAAGAAACGTCGCGGTAAGAACTACTGTCTACAGCTTCCTGCCCATCGTGTGCATGTTGTGGGATTATAGTGGTTATTAACTAGGAAGGAATTAGGTCTGTAGACTAATAATTAGGGCTCGTATTTTTAGGTGCTAAAAATCGGGAAAATATTTATTTTTTATGTATTGAAAATATGAATATTAATATGAATATAAACAATATGCAGTACTCACGAATGCAATTTATGCTATGTCTCGCTGGCTGCTGAAGAATTACAATACACAACGAGATACATCTTCAGGTTGTCCATCACAAATGAGTATGACCAACGATTATCGCGAAACTGCGGCAATATGTTTCTTGTCCTTGAGGTGTTGTGTAACTTGAGATCGCTGTTCAGCCTTGATAGCTTCCCCACATGGTTGGCAGAACAGAACGCCCCCTCAGGAGTAAAATTATATTTAAATTCCTCAACAGACGATAACTTGTAGTTGCCACACACTTCACAGTGCCAGAAATGAACTGCATGTGAGGGACACTGGTTCCATGTGGCTGGTTGGGGGGAAGTAGGCCTAAAACGTGGTGCAATATGACTATCGACAAGGAAATCCCCAGCTTCCACAGTGAGTGGCACGGGGCGACAAGTTAAGAATAACAGTTGCAAGCTGACATACGCTCTGCATGAAGATTAGATAGCTCACAAGTGCATCCCCATTGAAGTAACACAGAACAAAAATGCAATAAACTGAAAGATCTAGCATACTGATTTTTAAAAACCTAAATGTTATGTCTTTGTATGTGCTAATAAATGAAAAGCAGGAATTTATGTATTTATAGAAAAATGCTTAAAATATGTATTTAGAGTAAAAAATATTTATTTACCTAAAAATCCGATCCCTAGTTATAATACACCTTCACTTCACAGTACGCCATCTTACCCTTTATTCCAAGGAACACCAAGCTACAGGATATTACACATCTCTGCCACCACGGCCATCATAGAACATACATAGTCAGGGAATACTACAGTTCTCCACATTCTCCCCACACTGGTCAACCTCCAGTGGGATGACCAGCTGTACGGGGCGTGTGATATGGTGTCCGTTGAGTCTTCGAAGGATCACTGTCCTGATTTTGCCATCTCCACCCGGTCGTAGTTGTTCGATGACTGTCCTGTCCCACATGATACGTTTACGTTCATCATCTTATAGGAATACAAAGTCTCCTACCCGTAGTTCAACTCCGTTTCCAGTAACTTGCCGGACTGTAACAGGTACTCCTTTGTACATCTCACCAACAGATCCCGTGTAGCTTGTTGTTGGAGCCGAAATTTCCTTTTTAGGCTCGTAGGTGGGGGTGGTTGTGGGCCTGTACGGATGGTAGTCACGCGCCGTTCTAGGTGCAGGAAATGGGCAGGTGTCAAGGTATCTGAACTTTCATCCTGCAACACGGGGCGTGAATTTATTGAGGCTTCTACACTGGTAAAGATGGTGTTCAAAGTTTCATGGCCCACTTGTCTGAGAACTAAAAGCTCAAGCAGCCTTTCATCTTCCTATAAAGGCTGTCTAAAAGATGGTATATTGGCTTTCATGGCCAGTGAATTAAAACTCAGCAATTTTCTAGGAGTATGCCGTGTCTTGTGAGGGGTTAGGTCTAGAAACACCAAACTGGCTCATCAGCGGGCTCTTGGTGTCCGCACCTGGACCCCCACAGGAGTAGCGAACTGTGCACTGCCTCCCTTCTTATAAAGCCCACGTGAGCCTTCTAACAGCGAGAGCTAAAATCTCAAGCATCCTTTCACCTCCCTATAAAGGCCTTCACTGCCCGTGAATTAAAACTCAGCAATTTTTCTAGGTTTATGCCGTGCCTTGTGTGGGGTTTCGCCTAGAAACATTGACCTTAAGTCAATAAAATGTACTTTTATTTATAGACGAGTCTACCAGTTTCGGCCAAATTGTGACCTTCCTCGGCATAAATAGATAATACAAGTTGAGTTGCAAGTCTTACCTTGTGAATACTCAATTTTCCTGGATTATATTGTCACACCAACATTATCATAAAGATATTTATTCTCACGTAAACACATGATCATTTCAATCCCATCCTCAAAATTTCTATGCATGAATATATAGTGCCCACAAGCTTCTGCGAGAGATTACGTCACCAGTTACGTTGGCAGCACGGCTATCGCTTGTATCATAATAAACAAACAGTAAACTTTATACTCCCCACAGCCATTCATAACATACTGTTGCACTCTTCCAATAATCTAACTATACGCACTGCCGATTTTGACAGCCCACAGCCCACACATGTGGCCTTCACCCTATCAAGGGCACTGTGCTGCCAACTAAACTGATGACGCAACCACTCGCAGCTGCACGTATACACTGCGAAGAACATTTACTGGCGCTCTGTATAAAATCCACATCACAAATACTTTCCACTACAGGCTGGTTTCTACAATAGCTTCATCTTCCACCTTCAATCTACATTTGTAACAGATCCTTTTTCTTTATCTTTTAATGTTGAATCATCATCACCGCACTTCCCTCTAAACCGACAGCTGCTTCCACCTGGTTGCTAGGTCTAACTGTCTCCTGTTGCTGTTGCTTCTCCATATCCTGGAGTTGTGCCACTGTCCAAACCCGATCCCAGTTGTTGCCGCTAACCGCCAGTCTATTGCCCTTTACATAAGCCTTGAGACCCGAGTTTCTTGCCTTCCTTAAATGAAACTGCAAGGTCCGTTGCTCGCTTGCCTCTTCTTTACTCATTTCTCTCCTTATCCATATCCTCTCCCCTCTCAGGTTCTTTGTGTTCGCCAGAATTCTGTGAGCCATCAGCGAAGAAACTAATGACACTTTTAACGGGCCTCGTGCCCTTTCCCCGCCCTATCCTGGTCACATTGTCAATCTCTGAAACTCCAATGTGTATCCGCATGCCTTCACTAATCACTCGGAGCACCTTGGATGTTAGATCCTCGGTGCTTTCCTTGGCATCTTCCTTTATTCCGTAAATGAAGACGTTTTTCCTTCTCTCATCCAGCTTGGTCTTCTTTAATTCATTTACCTCCACCTCTAATATCTTCACCTTTTCTCTTAGGTCTTTTATCTCTCTACTATTCTCGGTCAGCCTTTCTGTCACTATTCCCATCTCTTCTCTTATACATGTCTTCATCTCCTTGAATTCCTTACATTGCTCACGAAGAATCTCCCGGATCTGGTCATTTTGTGACACTTCCTTTACAATTTCCCTTATTTTTTCCATTTCTTGCCATCCCAGCTGACCAGACCCTGGGTTTGACTCCACTCCTCCAATTAATAGTAGCGTCGCCACAACCAGCTCTACCATCCCCATCGCCAAAACCCCCATCTGTTCAGTGACGTTGCCCACTATCACCTTCCCGACACCGAAATCGCACTTCACTCTAGCCTGCCAGCGGCCGATGACCGCCCGGTACTACTGAATAGCGATTCCCATTCTTCCTTACACTTCACTGCACGTCTGTTCACCTTGCTTGCTTGGTTGAAACTGGATCTTTTAATGTGTTTTTAGCTCTTTTGTTAATTAGTATTTTTTTACATATTTGTTGATCTCTGCTCGAATCTCATGGTAAAACAAATATTGTGTTGCAGTGGAGATGAGAAATTTTCAAATGATGGCTGGTGAGTAAGAAGCACAACAGGTTGTTAATATTGGGTCATTACAGATCACTCCTCGTATGTGACAGTATAAGTAATATGTTGTTGCCATGGAGATGAGGAATTTCCGAATGATGGCTGGTGAGTAAGAATCAAAACAGATTGTTAATATTGGGTCATTATTCATCACTCCTCGTATGTGATAGTAAAAGTAATATGTTGTTGCCATGGAGATGAAGAATTTCCGAATAATGGCTGGTGAGTAAGAAGCAAAACAGATTGTTAATATTGGGTCATTATTCATCACTCCTCGTATGTGACAGTATAAGTAATATGTTGTTGCCATGGAGATGAGGAATTTCCGAATGATGGCTGGTGAGTAAGAAGCAAAACAGGTTGTTAATATTGTGTCATTATTCATCACTCCTCGTATGTGATAGTAAAAGTAATATGTTGTTGCCATGGAGATGAGGAATTTCCGAATGATGGCTGGTGAGTAAGAAGCACAACAGGTTGTTAATATTGTGTCATTGTTCATCACTCGTCGTATGTGATAGTAAAAGTAATATGTTGTTGCCATGGAGATGAGGAATTTCCGAATGATGGCTGGTGAGTAAGAAGCAAAACGGATTGTTAATATTGGGTCATTATTCATCACTCGTCGTATGTGATAGTAAAAGTAATATGTTGTTGCCATGGAGATGAGGAATTTCCGAATGATGGCTGGTGAGTAAGAAGCAAAACAGGTTGTTAATATTGTGTCATTGTTCATCATTCCTCTATGTGATAGTAAAAGTAATATGTTGTTGCCATGGAGATGAGGAATTTCCGAATGATGGCTGGTGAGTAAGAAGCACAACAGGTTGTTAATATTGTGTCATTATTCATCACTCGTCGTATGTGATAGTAAAAGTAATATGTTGTTGCCATGGAGATGAGGAATTTCCGAATGATGGCTGGTGAGTAAGAAGCACAACAGGTTGTTAATATTGGGTCATTATTCATCACTCGTCGTATGTGATAGTAAAAGTAATATGTTGTTGCCATGGAGATGAGGAATTTCCGAATGATGGCTGGTGAGTAAGAAGCAAAACAGGTTGTTAATATTGTGTCATTGTTCATCATTCCTCTATGTGATAGTAAAAGTAATATGTTGTTGCCATGGAGATGAGGAATTTCCGAATGATGGCTGGTGAGTAAGAAGCACAACAGGTTGTTAATATTGTGTCATTATTCATCACTCGTCGTATGTGATAGTAAAAGTAATATGTTGTTGCCATGGAGATGAGGAATTTCCGAATGATGGCTGGTGAGTAAGAAGCACAACAGGTTGTTAATATTGTGTCATTATTTATCACTCCTCTATGTGATAGTAAAAGTAATATGTTGTTGCCATGGAGATGAGGAATTCCCGAATGATGGCTGGTGAGTAAGAAGCACAACAGAGTGTTAATATTGTGTCATTATTCATCACTCCTCGTATGTGACAGTATAAGTAATATGTTGTTGCCATGGAGATGAGGAATTTCTAAATGATAGCAGTTGAGTAAGAAGCACACCGCATTGTAAATATCGTGTCTTTGTTGATTGCTCCTGGTATCTGACGGTTAAAGTAATATTTTATTGCTATGAAGATCAATTTCCAAATGATCGCTGGTGAAAGAAGCACGCCGCATTGTTAATATCGTGTCTTTGTTGATCGCTCCTGGTATCTGACGGTTCAAGTAGTTGCTATGAAGATGATAAGTTTCCAAATGATCGCTGGTGAAGGACGCACGCCGCATTGTTAATATCGTGTCTTTGTTGATCGCTCCTCGAATCTGAAGGTAAAACTAACATTTTGTTGTAATGGAGATGAGGAATCTCCAGATGATGGCTGGTGAGTAAGAAGCACGCTGCATTGTTAATATCGTGTCTGTGTTGATTGCTCCTCGTATCCGATGGTAAATCGAATAATTTGTTGCAGTGGAGATGAGAAATTTCCAGATATTTGCTGCTGAGTAAGAAGCACAACAGGTTGTTAATATTGTGTCATTATTGATCACTCCTCGTATGTGATGGTAAAAGTAATATTTTCCTGCCATGGAGATGAGGAATTTCCAAATGATGGCTGGTGAGCAAGAAGCACGCCGGGTTGTTAATATTGTCTCTTTGTTGGCGGAGACAGGGCTCGTATCGCGGCTGAACATCAAAAGCAAACGCTCGTCCCGCCTCCAACTTGATACAGGTAGAAAAGTTTATTACATCCGGGATGACAGGGAAACTACGCGAATAATTGCACCTCCCATCCTCCCTTTCAAACTTCACAAAAGCCGTGCGATACTCCCGGATCACAGCCCTAGGTAGTTTGATGGGAAAAGTCTATTCATTTTCTCGATAGAGGCGTGACTCCAACACGGATATTTGTTTTACTTCCATGGGGAAATACAGTCTACTGAAGTGCAATTTCCATCATGAGGTCCTATATATTTATATAGTTTATATTGAGTCGACCAGTTGCAAAACTCGTTTAATCCACTTGTGAATAAGGATCATGTCGTAATGGTACATTATGCAACGAGCCTATATTGGCAATAATTAAGACACGAGTATGTTTATAAAACGAGCGTATGCGAGTTTTATAATTTCCATACGAGTGCCTTAATTACCATTACAGGCGAGTTGCATACGACTGATTATGTTCGACCATAATTATTATTACTATTTTATGTTCGAACATAAATATTCATAAATATCTGTCGATATTTCGCCAGTTGTAGCCTATGTACTGAACAGAGCGCATGAGACGCAGAGAATGCCTTGTATTGGTCCATGACCTCCTCGATTAGCCCACTATGACACTAGGCAAAGCAGTGAAATTTAAATTAGAAGGCCTTGGAACTCAGAGCAGGTGCGATGTTATCCTTATCTAATTGGTCAAACAACTGTTTCTTGAGCTGTGATTGGTGGGAGAAACTGTTTTATAACGAAAAATCGTGTTATAATGGCCATCATTATGATACAGTTTTCTGACATATAATAGTCAGGGTCGAACATAATAGTACATTATGCAACGAGCCTATAATGGCTATAATTAAGACACAAGTACTTTTTATAAAACGAGCGTATGCGAGTTTTATAATTTCCATACGAGTGTCTTAATTACCATTATAGGCGAGTTGCATACGACTGTTTATGTTCGACGATAATTATAACTTTATTATATGTTTTAACATAAATATTCATAAATATCTGTTGAGATTGTCACTAGAATTTTGTGATCGGGTGCTGCGCTGGGTAGGATATCTCTGATTTCCAAGCTCTCTGACCGACCGACGCTTGTGCTCTGTGTGCTTCAATGCCATATGTGCAGAATAAGCACCAGTATTCAGTAAAAATGTCACCGAAATCGTTTGAAAACAACCCGCTGTGTAGAAATTGGATTTGGGGATATTAAGGTACAGTGTCTCATATTCACCAGTTTATTTACGCGAACATATGGACGGTGCACTTTCGGTAATTTATATAGACATGTTGGATTTTGAGCGCATGCGCGAAGGTATACTTATCTAATTGGTCAAGCAACTGTTTCTTGAGCTGTGATTGGTGGGAGAAACTGTTTCATAATGAAAAATACAGTTTTCAGACATATAATTGTCAGGGTCGAACATAACATTATTTATGTTATTATTTTATTTTATTTTATTTTACTTTATTTTATTTTGTTTTATTTTGTTTTGTTTAATTTAATTTTGATTTTGATTTTGTTTTGTTTTATTTTATTTCATTTTATTTTGTTTTAATTTTTTTTGTGTTTTTGTTTTTATTTTGTTTTGTTTATTTTGTTTCACTTAATTTTGTTTTATTTTGTTTAATTTTGATTTTGTTTTGTTTATTTTGTTTTATTTTGTTTTGTTTTATTTTGATTTTCTAGAAAACAAACACAAATCCAAAACAAAAAACACGAAGCAAAAACCAAATTCAGACACAAAAGCAAAAGCAGAAAAAAAAGAAACATAAAGCAAAAAGCAAAATTCAAAAACAGCAAAAGCAGAAAACAAACACAAAACCAAAACAAAAAGACGAAGCAAAAACAAAATTCAAAAAAGCAAAAAACAAAATACAAGAAACATAAAGCAAAATTCAAAAAAAAAGCAGAAAACACAAAACCAAGTAAAGCAAAAAGTAAAATTCAAAAGCAAAAGCACAAAGCAAACACATAACCAAAAACACAAAGCAAAAAGTAGAAAACAACAAATACAAAAGATACGTGAGGCGAAGAAACGTTTTTCATGAAAATGATTCTTATTCACAAGTGGATTGAACGAGTTTTGTAACTTGCCGACTCATATCATGCACACTCAGAGCTGGGTAAGTATTTAATACTCAAGTCTATTTGTGTAAATTTCAAGTTTAGTTTGAGTGTATTCATTCAGTCAGAACAAATTATCAACGTTCTTTTTAGTTCGTAAAATCTTGCTTCATATCTTCCCTTTTTATTTCGGTGTCTGATGAGCAAGATGAGTTGTGGTGGAAATTTTATTAAGCTGGGTGTATTTTGTTATTGTTGTGGAGTTGATGTCCTTTTAGCTACGTCGTGGTGCCAGAAAACTGCCCTGAAATATACTTAGCCTGCGCCACTTAGTCTATCGATCCCCATTACTTTAATATTAATATAATATCTTTTGATCTACCGTATATGAAATTAGTGTAATAAATTTATAGGCACCATGTTTGCCATCTCTTGATGAATGCAGTACATTTGCATTTGTCTGTTGGCACAGGCTAGAGTAAGATGTGGCTTTTCACTGATGTCTCAGTCTCACTCATGGCTGTGATTATATGGAAGCTACTGAGGTATGGGTGGTGCTGAGTAATGACATTCAGGGCACAGTCGGTGCCTGTGGATGCTGTGAAAGGTTCTACTCATAGGGTTAGTACTGCTGTTCTGACTCAGTGGGGAAAGCAATGGCAAACTACCTCACTCCTCAACTTGCCTAGTACGCCTCAATATAGTGCTGCCTTGGGTTTTTGTGGGTATCCACCCACATAACCTTACGGCGGTACTTTTTGAGGATCCAACCAGCCTTCGGGCTGACTACCTAACAGACATGATAACCATGGCGACCATTGTTCGTGTTCTATGTATACTGTGCAGCTCCATGGCTAAATGATTAGCGCGCTAAGCTATGGCCCAAAGTGCCCCGAGTTCGAATCCCGGCCGGGCCATCTGGGACTTAAATCTCCTGGGGTTAATTCCAATGGCTCGGGGACTGGGTGTGAGTGATGTCTTATCATCACTTCATCCTCATTACGGCGCGCAGGTTGCCCACGGGCGTCAACTAGAAAGACCTGCACTCGGCCTCTAAGGAGGCCACACGATCATTCATTCATCTATGTATACTGGGACAGAAGCGTCATATGTACGTTGCTATAAGAACACAAGCTCTTAGTTACGTATGGTTTGTTCATGTTGAATCCTATCGAGTATATTGCTATATGAACACAGGTGGTTTCGGTAGCGTAGTTGGTAGCATGCTGAGCTTCTATGCCCAAGGTCGCAGGTTCAAACCCGGCCGAAGTCGCCAGATTTTTAAAGTGCCTTAAAAATCTCTCAGTATGCCGTCCTTTGGAGGGGAAGTAAAGCCGATGGGCGCATGTCATAGATTTATAACAAGTAAAAGAACCTTCTACTAACTACAATTGTGTGAAGCTAAATTTGTAGGCTAGATTTGATTAACGCTCTATTAAATCCCAACGTTCGCCACCAGGTGCCAGTTATGGTGGCATCTAGTAATCAAATTCGCGGCTAAGTGTCGTTGACTGTACCATTTGGTAGCAAAAGTAAGAACTACTTGAAACTGATCGTCTGCTGTCCTTACCTGAATTAAAGATAACACACACTAATACAGCCATCACAATTAACACCGGTCATCAGACAAATTCAACACACACCCAAACTACACGGGGCTACCAACTATGATTCCACATACACACGCCCAAGTACACGGGGCTTACTGACCATGATGTTTAAACCGCTCAAATTAACAACAACCACCTCAGAGACTCATAACTTTAGGGACGTGGGTTGGCGACCACTGGACCCCAGCTGAGTCTGGCATTGCTTTCACTTACTTGTGCCGGGCTCCTCTCTGTTATCTTTCCTCTCGACCTCACTTGGTCTACTCTTGTTCTTTTCTGACCCCGATGGTATTAGGGTATCCGAGGCCTAGGCCCTTAATTGGCCCTTGTCTAATCTTTCCTGATCCCTCATTCTTCAAGGAGACAGACCTCTTGTTTTCTTTTCATTGTAACTCCTGCCTTCTGCTCAAGGCCCTCAAGGAGGCAGGGTGTGTGTAGCCCAACTACTTATAGTTGACCCTGGATTATGCTACACCCTCAAGGGCTCACGGCTGGTGAGTTTGGGAGTTGGCAACCCCGAGGGATTCCTGAGCTGGGTCCGTTTTGTCCCCTTTTTCCTTTGACTTTGGGGTGGGCGCTCTCCTCTTTACCTTTCATATCTGCCTTTGATGGCTCTCCTTTCGTCCAAGTCCCTTAATTATCATTCATCGAGGGTTCAGGGCATTTCCGTTTCTCCTGTCTTTTGTTTCCCTTATTCTTATTTTTGTTTTCCATTTCCTCTTCCAGTATGTAAGTTTGTAGTTAGTTTTATGTACAGATTAATTTCATTAACATTTTCACTATCACCCAAACCATTAGTGGCCGATAACCCAAATGATAGGCCCCTTAAAACAACAATTGTAATCATCATCATCATCATTAAACAACAACAACAACTATTCATAGATAGGCTTTCATTCGGTCAAATCAAATTGTATATCTCCCCCCCCCCCCCCGCCCTATTTCGTTCATAAAAGTGTGTTATTTTGTGATTAATATTTAATGTAATATTTATTACACGTTAGTACGTTTAAATACTTCTTCTCCCGCTTAATGTAATTGGGCCCAATTTGTGTTGACCAACTGAAAAACTTTCTTCAATAGAACTAGGCTACACTGGAAAATGGCTTAGTACTTCAACAAAACCAGCCTACAACAACAACAACAGTACTCTCCTGAACTCCTCCAGAGGTTAGAAGACAAGTAGTGGCAGAAGTTGAGAAGAAAAGCAAGAAACAGATCCATGACACCCAATGTATGGACTTGATGTCCATCCACCTGGGCTAAAACAACGATATCCATTCCTTACTCAGCTGAAGCTCGCCGAATTGAACTTTGGAAAACAAAATCACCAGGAGGATCGTGGGAAATGAAGGAGAAGCCGGCAGCAGGCTACCATTTACAATACGGATCTTGGAAGACGCTGCTAAACAGACTGAGAACTGGTGTGAGTCGGTGCAAAAGCAATTTGAAAAAGTGGGGATACAGTACTGAAGAACTTTGTAAATGTGGTGAAGAACAAGACCCTGAGCACCTTCTGAATTTCAGTATGTTACCAAGACCATGTGATATACAGGACTTGATAGAAGCTAATGACTGTGTCATTCTACCGGTTGAACACTGGAGAAATAAAATGTATTTCAATTTATATCTAGGCTGCAAGAGCAAGAAAATTGGACCTGGCCTATAGATTAACTCAGAACAGGTATAACAAACGAGCGATATTATACAAAGCAAAACTCAGACATTACAGTACAGTGGTAAAGCCAGAGGGGCTGCATGCCCCTGAGTGTCTAACATTGAACAAAAAAGGGGAGCTGAAGGAACTTGAGATAAAGGAAAGCAGGATCCTGAGGAAAATTCTCGGACTACGGAAAGATGATGACGGAACATGGAAAGAAAGGAAAAATGAAGATCTGAATATGCAGACCGAAACCATTGTAGTCACAGTGCGTAAAAGAAGGTTAACAATTTACGGGCATTTGATGAGAATGGACGGGAACCGGCTGACAAAGAACATTTTTAAATACATCACAGGGTTGAAATGGGTAGAAGAGGTCAAAAGAGACGCCATTGAAGTTGGACTAACTGAACTTGTCATTCACGATAGGAAAACGTTCCGAAGCCTAGTTGACAATTTCAAGACGCTCAAAGAAAAACCATCACAACACAGGCCAAATTTGGTAATAACTAGGGGGTGGAGTTCTATGACCTAACATTGTATGAAATATGTATGCATTTATGACCTAAAACATAAAAATATGACCTATAAAATTCAGAATATGACTTTTACCTCACACAATTTACAGAATAATATCAGTCCATCCGTACTGAATATGTTTTCACCGAACTCGCAAACAAAACTTCGCAACTTCCCACAAATTGAGACTTTCGTTTTAGGCATATTGAAAGGAACTGAATGACTGAAGCTCCCTAATGAGTGACCAAGGTCATTCAGTGTGTTGAAGGTGGAAGAGGGAAGGGCGAAGGAGAGAGATAAGAACGATGACAAATAATTGCGGAATTGCCTCAGCTTCCGTGTAAACAATAGCCCGGTTTCCATGAATTGACCCAGCTAGCAAACAATAACTCCTACCTGTTAGAAACATTCCATACACTTCTTTAGAATGGTTCTTCAGTGGTATATTCCAGTCTATCCTGAACAATAATTTCTAGAGCTTATTCTGATTTTTATAAAACGAAATTCAAATGAAAATTACCAAAATATGCCGTTTATAATGATATTTTCTTCAAAATATGCCATAAAACTTAAGAAAGCCTAAATATGCATTTATATGCCCAATAAAACCTGTTTAATTTTGATTATCATGCTTGGAAACGTGTTGAAAATACAAGACTATAAAATATAATGTTAAGGGGGAAAATATGACTTGTCAGAGAAATCCGCCCCCTGGTAATAACAGAGGAGCAGAGAAAGATTAGAAGTGAAAGAATGAAGAGGTTCTGGGAAGAAAAGAAGAAAAAATTGACCAGAAAGCCTTAGGTTCCATGCGGTCCATAGTTGGCCGAGGTCGGAAACAAAATAATATGTAGGCTATATTTGCATGTGTTTTGGACTCGGATAAATAATTAAATACAAATCTCCTGAACTAATCTGAGTGAAACAATACCGATAGTTTATGTAATGTGTTTGATCCTCGTGCTAGTGAGATGTTCTTGAACGAGAGACCTTTGACTAAAGGCCTGCTTCGTAACGAATTGCATTAGACTCAACCATGTGGAGTATAGTCCATACCAAACCGCTGCGTGTTTTTAATTTTCGCACACTGACATGGTTAAAGAGTAACGAGATTATCGTCCGACGTGCATTTCTAACCACTTTTGCTGCCAGCTATTTTTATGGCGCAGACTCAAATTGAATCTTGGTGCGACGGAGGAACACTATTAGGCTACGTGTTGGTTGATGAGCTGACCTCTCCTTCATATCGCGAGCTATTAGGGAAGAGCCTGTTGGTTATTTTCATGTATGAAGCCATCTGCTATAACGTCATCTATGAGTAATTTAGTTGTACACTCCATCAGGTACAGCTTGGATTGGACCGACGGTGTGAACCTCCAGGGGATTGAAATTATAACCCATGAAAAGTCGCGTGAACCAAGGTTATTGGAGAGGTAGCAACTTTCAGCGCTGTCTTTTCGACCGGTTTAATAATTGAGTCGTCCAGTTGCAAAACTCGTTTATTCCACTTGTGAATAAGAATCATTTTCATGAGAAACGTTTCTCTGGACTTTGCCTCATGTATCTTTTGTGTTCGTTGTTTTTTACTTTTTGATTTGTGTTTTTGGTTTTGTGTTTTTGCTTTTGTATTTTCCTTTTGGCTTTTCTTTCTTGGTTTTGGTTTTGTGTTTGTTTTCTGCTTTTGCTTTTTTTTGAATTTTGTGTTTTGCTTTGTGTTTATGTTTTTTGTTTTCTGCTTTGGCTCTTGTTTTTGAATTTTGCTTTTTTTTGTTTTTTGTTTGTTTTGTGTTTGTTTTCTGGAAAATCAAAATTTAACAAAACAATTTTAAATAAAGCAAAACAAAATAAAATACAAAACAATAAAAATTAAATTAAACAAAGAAAAACAAAATAAAATAAAATATAGTAAAATAAAATTAAATAATTAAATAAATATTTTTACGACATGATCCTTATTCACAAGTGGATTATACGAGTTTTGCAACTAAACGACTTAATTATGATGTGATAAAGATTATAATTATTTTTAAGGGGCCTAACATCTGGGTCATCGGGCTCTAATAGTTTGGGTGACCATGAAAAATGAGAATGTAATGTAAAATATAACTCAAACTAACCACACACACACTAGAAGAAGATAAAATGGAAAACCAAAAGAAGAAGAATAAGGCAAATAAAGAACAGGAGGAAAAGAAATGCCCTCAACACTCGAAGAATGAGGATTGAGGAACTTGGAAGGAAGGAGAGCCATGAAAGACAGATGGTAAAGGGGAAAGAAGAGAGGGCACGCCCCCAAAGTCAGTGGGAAAATAGGGGAGAAAAACCCGGACCCAGCTCAGGAATTTCTCAGGGTCACCCACTTCCAAACTCACTAGCCGTGAACCCTTGAGGGTGCACGTTAGTGGTTGGGCTACATACACCCAGCCTCCTTGAAGGCGTTGTGCAGAAGACAGGAGATATCATGAAAAGAAAAAGAAAGCTGACCCATCGCAAAATGAGGGTATCAGGAAATATGGGACAAGGGCCAATGAAGGCGGGAAAGTGAAAGACTCCCCAGGCCTCGGATAACCTAATATCGTCGGGGACGGATGAGATCAAGTGTTGACCAAGGGAGACCGGCAGGAAATATAACTGAAAGGAGCCCGGCACAAGTAGCCTACATAGAAGCAATGCTGGACTCAGCTGGGGTCCCGTGGTCACCAACCCATGTCCCACAAGTTGTGAGCCTCTGTAGGGGTATAATAATTAGGGGAGAGTTTTACACTTCTAATCATATTTATAAGTTTGTCTGTCTGTTAGTTAGTCAGCCCAGATGCTGGTCGGATCCTCAGAACGTACCACCGTAGGTTATGTGGGTCGAAACCCACAAATTCCCAAGGAAGCGCTATATTGAAGCGTACTAGGCAAGATAAGGAGTTTGCCATTGATTTCCTCGCTAAGTCGGCTCAGCAGTACAGTTTACGCCACAGTTTATGGCCGGTAAGCCCCGATTGCGCAGTCGTACAGAGGACAATCGGCGAGCCTCACGCAGGCGCAATTGATACGCGAGTTGCCAGTTACGCTGAAAACTAGGCTGTGCTAGGCTCTGCCGAAGACAAATATTTTTTAAGCGTATGGCTTTTAGTGCCGGGAGTGTCTGAGGACATGTTTGAGGCCATGTTCAGCTCGCCAGAGTTAGTAGCTGCTTCTAATCGGGCACCCATGGGGTGAGCTACATGTGCCGTCACTTGTAAAGTGTTGTTTTGATAGATTTTTTTACCATTGGCAATTTCTAACCAATACCCACAGCATGAGTCACTACTTGCGCGGTACGGGGTGGTCTGATGGTTCACAGACGTGCAATGAACGGAACAGACTGGGCATTCAATGTTTTATATATTAATAGAATACACCTGACCGTGTATAATACCAATGTATGTGCAATGCCGACACTGTTCATTATATAATGTCACAAATCTCTTTTCCCGCTCACATATCACGTTATCACAATTTACTACGAAATAAACATTATTTACGACACCTAGAGTTGTACGAAAAGAAAGAACACAACACACTGCAAAAGCTCACCGGTGGGATTCGATCCAGCTATCCCGCGCTTACGAAGCAGAGCTCTTACCGCTGCACCACGCTCTTGTTGGATTTTTGCTAGCGTACAACGCACATAGACGCCGCACTGTAATTGCAATTAACTAGTTTCTCGGAAACGGCTGAGAAACGCACCTTACTACTTGCACCTGGTATACGCCTGGTCATGCCCTGCTCGTGTACCAGAGGTGGTTAGAATCGATGACCCATGCATCGTATCTCCCCTTGTGAGTTTCAGACAAAGGACAGCTAGTCGGGTGCACAGTCATCACCATAGAGCGTTATTTCAGTGATTATATTCGTATTGGAATGGAGTAAGGATTGCATAATAAAGCTAATCGATGAGTACAAGAAGAAGGACGTGATATGGAACCCTCAAAACACAAACATTCTAATAAAATGAAAAAGCAGGTCGCATGGGAGGAGTTAGGCAAGGAAATGAACAAATCATTTGAAGACTGTAATAGGAAAATGGAATACTTGCTGGCTTCACTAAGGAGAGAGAGAGAGAGGATGAAGATGAAGAAACAGTCTTCCCTACTGCTATAGATCTGTGATATCTTGTTTCTTTTCTTTATACGAGATGGTACGGAACGGAGATACGATACAGGGATACGCAACAAGTCTCTACGTTACGCACCGTCCATGCATTTGCCAGGAGTAGAAATGGAAAACCACCAAAAACCATTTCCAGGATGGCTGCGGTAGAAGTCAAACCCGCCTCTTCTCAGTTTTGCCACACAAGACTGAGTGTACCCCGTGCCAGCACTCAGACAAGAATTAAATTTCTCGGCTGAGCCGGGAATCGAATCCGGGTCTCCGCGGTGACAGGCAAGAATGCTTGCCACTAAGCAACGAGGTGGACAATCAGGAGTATCTTTTGTTCCCGACTATCAAGTTATTCACTACCTACAATATACACAGCTAATAATAATATCGTATGGCCTTAGGTGCAAGCTTTGTTATTTGACTCCCAGAGAGCAGCTTGCATGTCGAATTATGTTGTTCCTTGGAGCGCTATCAAAGTCAAGGAAGTTAGATATCTAACCTCCTTGACACTATAGCGCTTTCTAGAAGGGAAAGGAGCAACTTTTCTTGGCGGAAAATCCCGAGATTAATTTTGTCATTATGAACACAGTTGGACGTGTGGGAAGGAATAATACAAGGATATGGGATGAATTTTAGCATAAATAAGAGTGAGATGGTGATCACAACAAGGAAGAAGGAAAGAACCACAGCAGGAATAACAATTGGTGGGGAACAGCTGAAGAAAGTGGAGAGTTTCAAGTATCTGGGAAGCCTGATACAAGAAAATGGAAGAAACGATAGAGAGATAAATGAGCGGGGGAGACAGGCAGAAGCATTCCGGAGGAGTGTGAGAAGCATGTTATGGAGCAAGGATGTCCTTCAGAACAGCAAAAAGATCATATATCGGACGTACTATGTCCCTATTCTGACGTATGCCTCGGAGACCTGGGTTATGAAAGGAAGGGAGAAAAACAAAATACAGGCCAGTGAGATGAGGTTCTTGAGAAGCAGTATTGGTGCTACAAAGATGGACAGAATAAGAAATGTGAGGACCAGAGAATTAATGAAGCAGAAACCATTACAGGATGGTATAGAGAAATCTAGACTTAGATGGTATGGACATGTAAAACGAATGGAGGAGAAGAGGACACCCAGGAGGATACACGAGACGAAGTGGGAAGGAAAGAGATCGAAAGGAAGACCGAGAGACATGTGGCTGAAGTGGTGGAAGAAAGCGTGAAGAAAAGTGGAGAAGACTGGACAAGGGTGGAGGCTGAGAGATGGTGGGGCAGTGGCTAGAAACTGTGCAAGATGATGATGGTGATGAACACGGCCTACTGAATTCAAATGGGTTTTTTTAACATGCCAACAACGTATGACATACGTGTCATCATTTTTGTCGCTTGGGGTTGGTAGACCGACACGATAACCACTCACCAACCGTGGCAAGAAATTAACAGCAAAATCGTCAATATGTCCTCGATTACATCCAATGACAAATGTCAGAATATTAAACAGACTTGAAATACCAGTGCCACATTCCTTTGTCACAGTATTCTGAACCTGACAGTTTTATCTTCATGTCAAGTTTGATGAAAATTAAATTATGCGTATCACTGGCAGTGAAACGTGCAGCAGGATATGAAGTCCTTATTATTATCTCTGTCAGCTAATATTGGAGAAGCTTGAAATATTCTCCCTTATTTCGAATATTTTTTAAAGAAAGAATTCACTTGAAGAAGCCCCTCGTCAGAGCTGTCAGCCTAGTAAGAACATTTCCATTTGAGATGTCACTTGGGAACGACCAAGGCTAATGAATCAGGCCCTCTTGTCATGATACAAGCTGTCAAGTTATATTCCTTCCTGCTGCATTCTCGGTGGAGATGTCATATTATCATCTTCTCTGGAGTTTATATGAAATATTTCCTCCGTCTACTTGTAATCAGTGAGGATTTCCTTTTGGAGAGGTTGCATTAATACAGTAGAGTAATTGTGTATATTATTAAAGGGGCAAACGCCCTTGCTGTTCCTCCCCTGTGAGTCATCATCACCATCATACATTATTCAAATTATATCTCAATTAATATTCAAAGAAAAGATTGTTAGAATTTGGAACTCTGAACTTGAACGCCAGAAGATAACTCCGATCTGCCTAGGATGAAAATCAGGAGGGATTAAAATCAACTGCCTAGCTTTTGCTGATGACTTTGCTGTTCTGTCTGAAAGTCCAGAGGTCGCAACCATTCAAATTAACCTTCTGGAAAGAATTGCTACCCAAACTGGACTGGGATCTCAACAGAGAAGACCAAATTCATGATGAACTCCAAAGATGGACCACAATTTCTGGAAACAGAGATAGGACGAATCAAAAGGGTCAAAAAGTTCAAGTACCTTGGTGAGACCATACAAGCGAATGGACTAGAGAAAGATGCAATAGAAGATCGGATCTATAAAATGGAGAGAGCATATGGCTTGACAAAAAACATGTACAATAAAAAGTACCTATCCTGGAATGCCAAAATAAAACACTACAACACCGTGGTGAAGAAAGAATGTCTCTACGCCAGTGAGTGTCTGTCTATGAACTACAAGCTGGATAAACTAGAGGTCTTGGAAAGGAAAAATTATGGGTGCTGTTCAAACCGAAAGTGGATGGAACTTCGAAGTAATGAAGAAGTTTACCAGAAAGTAGAAAGAATCTCTGAGACTATGAAGAAGAAGAAGAGGTTGAAGTTTCTCGGACATCTATCTATGGACTAAAATAGACTCACCAAACGGATAGTTGATTACTTCTGGAGAAAGAGGACCACAACAGCATGGATTGAGGAAACAAAGCTGGATATGGAAAGATTGAACATCTCTGAAGACCAACTGTTAGAAATAGATTTAGGAACATACTGAGTAAATTGGAAGGGATTCAAGCCGCAAGAAGACTTAAGAAGACCGGAAGAGCCTGGACGGACGAATAGCGTAAACAGGCCAGCGAACGCATGAAGGAGTATTGGGTGCAGAGAAAACTTCGCACCAAGAAAAAGAAATGAAGTTGTAGCGTGATCCTAAGTGGTCCATTCGCGAGTAAAAAAAAGGCTTCCTTCCAAGAAAACTATTTTAGGTCTCTATTTCTCCAGCACAATAAAAAAAATGAAAATGAAACATTTTTAAAAAATATGGAAAACAATAACTAAATATTAAAACTGAAATGGTGCAGTGATTGTTTATGATGTTGTTGTTGTTGCTTGAGTCTTCAGTTCTTTGAATGCTTTGATGCAGCCTTCCATGCCTTCCTGTCCTGAGCTAATCGTTTCATCTCTACATAGCTATCACACCCTACATCCGAAGCAATCTGTTTAACATATTCTAACCTTTGTCTACCCCTACAGTTCTTGTCCTCGACCCTTCCAAAACTAAGCTTGCCATTTCAGGGTGTCTTAGTACGTGTCCTACCAACCTATCTCTTCTCTTCATTAGCAGTCGCCAGAAACATCTCTCTTCTCCCACTCGTCTTAATACCTCTTCGTTTGTAACCCTATCTACCCATCTGATCTTCATCATTCTCCTGTAACACCACATTTCAAACGCATCAATTCTCCTCTTTTCTGCTGCACCAATAGTCCAAGTTTCACTTCCATAGAGCGCCACGCTCCAGACAAAGGCCTTCGAAAATGACTTCCTAATACCTAAATCTATATTCGATGTCAACAGATTCCTTTTTTGTAGAAATGCTTTCCTGAGCCAACCTACTTTTAATATCCTCTTTGCTTCGTCCATCACTGGTTATTTTGCTTCCTAAGTAAAATAAGTCTCCTACTTCCTTTAGTTTTTCACCTGTCCATTTGATATCCATACAGGTTTCTGATATGTTTCGGCTGCATTCCAATATTTTTGTTTTACATTTATTAATTTTCATCATGAATTATTTCCTCATGACGGAGTCCATACCATTCAAAACTCATTTAAATCCTCAGGCGTGTCGGCCAAGATGACTATGTCATCGGCAAATCTGATCATCATCATACAATATGAAAACTATATAATTCGATTAATATTAATAAAAACAATAAACATTCTCTTTCCAAGAAAACTGTTTTAGGCATCATTATTTTTTTAGCACAATAAAAAAATGAAAATATGTTTTATTTAAATATGGAAAACAGTAACTAAATATTAAATCTGAAATGATGCCATGGTATCAACATGTCCATACTATGTGTTGGTTGGTTGGTTCCTTAGTTTAGGGGCTGCGGCAACGTGGTCATGTAGTCGCGTGTACTTTGGTTGACTGTATTAGTGTGTGTATCTGTTTTAATTCAAGTAAGACCGGGTGAGTTAGCCGAGGTCGTTGCGGCATGACTGTTGGCAGTCGCTCACATCCGGGAGGCGAGGAGTTTCGAATCCCCCCCGCCGGCAACCTTGAAGATGGTCTTCTGTGGTTTCCCATCTTCCTTCCAGGCAAATGCCGGGGTTGGTCCCTAACTATAGGCCACAGCCGCTACCTTCCAACTCCTTGACCCTCTCATCCAACATTCCTCCCCAACGGTACTTGTAGCTCACCCATTGGGTGTCCGTCTCGAAGCAGCTACAAAAACTGGCGAGCCGTACATGTCCTCGGACACTCCCGGCACTAACAGCCATACGCTAGAAAAAAAACAAAAAAGCAAGTAAGGACTGCAGGCATTCAATTTTTCCAAGTAGTTCCTAGTTTTGCCGCCAAACGCCACCGTCAACGACCAACTAGTTCAGAATTTAGTTACCAGATGCCACGGCAGTCGGCTGTTGACGGCGAACGTAGGAACCTAAGAACGTTAGTCAAATGTTTAACCTATATACAATTTAGCTTCACACAGGTGTAATTAGTGAAAGGATCTTTTACATGCCATAAATCTATGACATGGGACCGCCAGCTTTACTTCCCCTCCGAAGGAAGGCATACTGAGGGATTTTAACGTTCTTAAAAATCCGACGTCTTCGGCCGGGTTTGAACCAGCAATCTTGGGCATAGAAGCTCAGCATGCTACCAATTATGCCACTGAAGCCGCGATATTATGTGAGAGGAAACTAATGTTTACCTCTCCATATTCTTGCAGCCATTACTATTGGTTCTCAAAATCTGCCTATCTTGATGTCTTTATCGGCATCATTGATAGGAACAAATTGCAGTAACACCGAATTATGTACCGAATTATCTTTAACGAAACGGACACGCAATTAAAGGAAACCGAAGCGACGAGAAACAAGTTACCAATCGCACAATTCAACAGGAAAACTGATCCAACGCTGAAGGAGGAGTCTCGCTGCGAGTAGACTACAGGACATTTACTAAGTGGCAGGTGAAAAGCTGAAGGAAGTAGGAGACTTCTGTTACTTAGGAAGCAGAATAACCAGTGATGGACGAAGCAAAGAGGATATAAAAAGTAGGTTGGCTCAGGCAAGGAAAGCCTTTCTACAAAAGAGGAATCTGTTGACATCGAATATAGATTTAAGTATTAGGAAGTCATTTTTGAAAGCCTTTGTCTGGAGCGTGGCGCTCTATGGAAGTGAAACTTGGACTATTGGTGCAGCAGAAAAAGGAGAATTGAAGCATTTGAAATGTGGTGTTACAGGAGAATGATGAAGATCAGATGGGCAGATAGGGTTACAAACGAAGAGGTATTAAGGCGAGTGGGAGAGGAAAGATGTTTCTGGCGACTGCTAATGAAGAGAAGAGATAGGTTGATAGGACACATACTAAGGCATCCAGGAATAGCAAGCTTAGTTATGGAAGGAAGGGTCGAGGACAAGAACTGTAGGGGTAGACCGAGGTTAGAATATGTTAAACAGATTGCCTCGCATGTAGGGTGTGGTAGCTATGTAGAGATGAAACGATTAGCTCAGGACAGGGAGGCATGGAGAGCTGCATCAAACCAGTCAAAAGACTGAAGACTCAAACAACAACATATATACAGGAGTTAAGACGCGTCACTGGCGGTAATGTAGAACAGGTGAGGTGGAACAGTAGGGGGATGATAGGGGTTCTGCCCCCCCCCACCACTACTCCCAATGCGAGCCGATAATTCCCGAACCCGTTGTCGGAGATTCACGAATGAGGTGTCGTTGGACTCGGGCTGACGGGGGCTTTGCTATGGACCACTCATTTCAACCCCTAAATAAAACCTACCCCTACTAGGGGGTGAAATTGTAATTTTTTAGTGAAAGTCTCTTTTCAAATACGACATGTATAAGGTGCGCTGCTAAAATGAACTTAAATGTTGTTGCTCATATCGCGCATGCGTTTTTCTGGCTGCCGCTATGGATGAACATTTTTGTTTTTGATTTTTACGCATGCGCACTTGGGATTTTTGTAAGAGGGCGAGCTCTTTGAAAAAAAAAATGATTGATAAGAAGAGGTTTTGGTGGTGAGGAGAGAGCCAGATAGTCGCCTACTTTCCTACGACGTTTGCCGATATCTCTCAAACGCAAGGTCGGATTTGGACGTGTGACGTGTCAAATTGCTTGTCTCAAAGCCCTATATATGTTATTAATAGGTTAAAGTTTTGAGAATGAGGGAAACAGGCGTTTTGGGGTAAAATTATGATTTTAGACTTTTTCTGATATTTCACGAATGCCTGGTCGGATTTGGTCCTATGACGTGTCAAATGGCTTGTCTCGAAACCCTTTTTATTTTGGTAATAGGTTAAAGTTTTTGAGAATGAGGGAAACAGAATTTTTTGTTGTAAAACCGTGATTTTAGACTTTCTGTTATATTTCACAAACCAATAACGCCAGAGACGTATACGAGGGGTCGTAGGACTCGGGGTGACGCCCCTCCCCTATCTCCCTTTCGAATATAGTATTTATGTTTAAAAAAATGCGAAAGAGCCTAACGACACTTATGTTGAAAACATTTCAGTTTTTAAAACTTTTCTTAAATTTGTCTAAAATGTTCATGACGAGTGGTTGTAGATAGAAAGAGACGATACCACTGGACACGTGTTTCAACGAAGCTATTACTGGCCACGGTGGTGATATACCAATACAGTATTCGCTATTTCGATGAGACGGCGGGTCGAGGGTTCGTTTTCTGATTTTTCCTATGATGGAATTCCTAATTCCTAAACCCCCTGAAGGGGGTCTTTAACGTGTAAACGATTATGAGTGACATGACAAATGATAATTCCTTGATTCGATGAAGTTGGCTTTAGATAGAACAAACAGAACTTGGTTATATATTGCTTGAAGTGAGTATAGAAAACAAACTTGCTGGGGCAGACTGACAGGATGTGAATGTTATTTGATCTTATTGGAATGCATTGACTTGACAGGGCAATGAAAAAAAGCACAGAGATGCTGAGGACACTTGAAGGTCAAACGATATGGCAACCATGGTGGGAGGGGGAAGCTAGGATGATGTCGCCGATCATGTTCAATGGATGAATTTATATTTTGCGAAGCATTGTTCGGAGAGGGTCATGGGACGACTTGTTTTAAGGGTATTTATTTTTTCGATGTTTCCTATGGTGGACTCATTGATTGAAATAATCCAAAACTGCTAGGGCATGGCCTTGAGATTTTATAAACCGATAATGGGATTTTGACATACAAGATCCACTCAGAACTTGACATGATGTCATTCTTTTTATGGCTTATGAATTTCCCCAAAAAAGACCCAAAACAACAAGATCATGGACTTTTGCTTTTCTTAATATATTGCAAACCCATAATGTAAGATGTTTACTGTGAGTGACGAAATCTAGCTAGGTAACGAAAGAATTATTGTAGGATATATGTATGGTGACTGACACGTCTTTGACCATTGGAACTTGTTTTCAGATCTGACTGTAGTACATAGGGAGTATAGGTTGTAGGCATGGATTGACAAACGGTGCACACAAAATTCAATTTATCGATTCAAGAATTAAGAGTAGACTATCATTAATTAATTGGTTAAAGAGTGTAGCTAAAAATAAAAAAATGGTGACTACATTAAACTAAACTGAACCAAGTCGAATCAAACCCAACCGAACCAAACCAAGCCTAAAGCAAACCAAACCTAATCAAGAACAAGCCAAGGGCTTAAGTGTAAAACTTGTGGGGGAATGCAGTCATTGGCAATGTCCAAAGGAAGGGATAACGCTCTACCTCTAGAGGGTAAGGTAAAGCTAGCGCATGGTGCTAATGCATATTCCCAAGTACATGAACCACACACACACACAACTATCCTATGCTGTTTTTATGAGTTAACTGTTAAAACTTACTCAGTGGTTACTGAGCAAGATGGTCGCTACACACAACAAGCTTTAAATACTTGAGGCTAATAATCTATACACACACACACACGCTTGTTCTAAACTAAACTGTCTTGCTGGCAGTGCTCACACAGTAGGCAAATGACAGAAATGCTTGGCTAACAGAAATACAATCATTTTCGTTTGTCTAATGTTACCAGCTAACCATTACATGCTATAGTGGTGAGCACATGTGCCTCTTGCACTGGAGATCGTAACTCGATTTCTAGCTCTAAGGCCTAGAATGAATCAAACTAAGAAAGAAGGGTATGGTGACGCAGTGGTTAAACTGTTAGCCTTTCACTAAGGTAGACTAGGGTTTGATTTTAGGTTAATATACATGTCATAAACAAACAAACAAACAAACAAACAAACAAAAAAAGCAGAGATAATGTTTAAAACTGATTACACTTGTCTCTTTTCAAATTATTACTTAGATTGCAAATACAAAGGTGGACTGGGTTTGATATTCAGTTAATGCTGCCTATCGCATACTAGCCTGTAAGAAAGCCAAACAAGCAAAAGGCGTAGGTAGAGCAGTGGTAAAATCGCTATGTGTAGAGAACTACCTAACGGTTTTATGAACTGGCAATGGTATGTCGCATAAACAGTGCAGGATACAATCCAGCAACCATAATTTGTATCTTGTGGAGCAGAGAAAACATATATATAGAGAAAGATATAGAAAGCTAGTGTATGTATGGGTAGCATTGATAATTTGACCAGAGAAAATACGATGAGGTAGGGTGGGGAGAGGGAGAATTAACACTTATATATGAATGAATGGTAAATAGTATTTTAGTTTTTTTCCCCAATAGTTTTGTTTTTTAAATGCAGTGGTAGATAGTCGTTATTTTGTAAAACATTCTTACTTGCAGTAGTAATAAGACTCTATGGTTTCGCTAACACATAGATAGACTGTATTATTGCCATGGTCAAGCACTCACATTAAGATCATTTACAAAATCATAAAATGAAAAATAAAAAATCTTGTTTTGGAAATATCGTTTTTCAACATACACAAAATAAATATATAAAAAATTTGTAAACAGCAAAATGGAAAATCCATGGTCAAGCACTCACATTAAGATCATTTACAAAATCATAAAATGAAAAATAAAAATCTTGTTTTGGAAATATCGATTTTTTTCAACATACACAAAATAAATATATAAAAAATTTGTAAACAGCAAAATGGAAAATCCATGTTTCCATATAGACAAAATTTAAAAACCTTAAACGGACATTTAAGAAAATATATATAAATGGGAAATTGACAAATGTGTAAATATGAAAATGGAAAAATCCATGTTTCCATATCATGAAATTGAAAAACATCAAACTGTCATTTTAAAAAATGCAAATGGAAAATTGACAAATTGCAATGTGTGAAATGTGAAATTGAACAAATGGCTATCATTATTTAAAAAAAAAAAAGAACATGGTGCTCTATGGTTGAGGTGTGAATCAAACCCTTTCTACTTATTTGGACCACCCGAGACTGAGTAGACTAGTTTAAGTTGTCATACCACTTTTAAAAGTTTGTGTTAAATCTAGGAATTGAACCCAAGAGCTTGTAGGGGAGATCAAAGGTTATAATATGTTAAACAGATAGCCTTGAATGAAGGGTGTGGTAGCTATATAGAGATGAGACGTTTCGCTCGGGGCAGGGAGGCATGGAGATCTGCATCAAACCAGTCAAAGGACTAAAGACTCAAACAACAACATGTACGTTCACCAAAATAATGTTGTGTAACGGTAAATGTTAGTCAACGAACAGTAATGCATTACTAAAACCCATGACACGATACCTAAGAGCTTTTCTAAAATGATTTTAAAATGCCTTTAACCCTATATTGAACACCCAGTTCACAAAACTCATAACTGCAATGTTATGGTAAAACAAAACAAAATCTATATTTCAAAACAAACAAGTGGTTTAGTCAATGTATACTGGAAAAAGTTTTGTAAACACTCAAGTCCTCAAGACCAATTAAATTAGTAACTGTCAGGTTGGCCGAGTGGTTAAGGTGTTTGACTTAAGATCAAATTTCTGTATAAGGAAGCAAGGGTTCGAATCCCTTACCTGACATAACTATTGCCTTAACATGGCTTGGCCACACTGTATTATTATGATACTCAGTACACAAACCATAGATATAGTGTATTGTTTAAGGCCACTCTCTTTCTGAACATAGTCAGAGACTGTTGATGGTTAACAATTGTATTAATAGTGGGACATGGGGATAGCAATTAAGAAAAAACAGCCAATACCCATACAATATTTTTATTCATTTTAGTTTTTTTTTACAATAGTTACACACTGAATACAACTTTTTATCTCTTTACCATTGTTTGATATAGATTTTAAACACAACGCTTGTTGTAGATCCTTTTACAACTTTCTCTAGGTACTCTTGTTCTTAAAAACTGGGGAAGCCGCAATGGTTTTATAGACATTAAACCCTCATTCTCTTCTTTTTCATCATTATCATCATCATTATTATAAATATTATCTTTATAATTATTATAGTCATTGTCACCATCATTATCATCATCATCATCATCCTCAACATCACTAGAACTATCCAATTCCATTTTTTCCTTTTCAAAAGGGATCTCTTGAAGAGTCTGTGTTGCTTTTGATAGTGTTACGGGTTTATTGAACGTTGACAACTGTCCTAACATGACTTTTTGAGGAGATAAATGTTTTTTCATAAGGAAGTCACTATGTTGAGTAACACTATGTTTTTGTCGGACTTGCTTTTTCTTGTTCTTTTGATCATGTTTTGTTAACACTAACGGTGTTTCATTTGGTATACCACATTGATGAGTACCCACACTTAAGACCTCACCATGTTTACTTTTTAGATGACCTAGACATTTTGTTGTTCTTTGTTTTGAGCACTGCCAAAATATGATGCCATTCGCATTTTCTCGCTTATAGTTATAAGAGTACCCATGATACAGGGCACGTGGTTTACCTTTATTGGTTATAGTATATTCCATACTAGTCACTGACTTGTATAGTCGATCCGCCTACTACAAAGGTCTGAACACTTGTGGTGAAAGAATGATGTTGTGTTGACGTTTTATGCAGGATAATGTTGGTGGCATATGTGGGTGGCTTATGTTGATGACATGTGTTGTTGGCTGATTTTGGTGGCTTATGTTGATGGTTTATGGTGGTGGCTTATGTTGATGGCTTATGTTGGTGGCTTATGTTGATGACATATGTTGGTGACTTATGTTGATAGCTTATGTTGGTGGCTAATGTTGATGACATATGTTGTTGGCTTATGGTGGTGGCTTATGTTGATGGTATATGTTGCTGGCCTATGTTGATGGTTTATGTTAATGGCTTAGGTTAATATCTTAGGTTGATGGCATAAGTTGATGGCTTATGTTGGTGGCTTATGGTGGTGGCTTATGCTGGTGGCTTATGCTAGTGGCTTATGGTGGTGGTTTATGGTGGTGGCTTATGTTGATGACATATGTTGGTGGCTTAAGTTGGTGGCTTATGTTGGTGGCTTATGGTGGTGGCTTATGGTGGTGGGTTATGGTGGTGGATTATGGTGGCTTATAGTGGTGGCTTATGGTGGTGGTTTATGGTGGTGGCTTATGTTGATGACATATGTTGGTGGCTTATGGTGGCTTATGGTGGTGATTTATAGTGGTGGCCTATGTTGGTGGCTTATTTTTGGTGGTTTACGTTAATACCTTATTTTTAATGGCTTATTTGACAAGTTATTGTTGTCAATGTATTTAGAGGATTTTTCTCTTGGTTTTGGAAAGTATCTCAACTCTTTTTTATGGTAGCATAATGCTTACCGCCATGTTTGTAAGCAACAACAACACACTAAAATTCCAAGAATCCAAAGTACTCTAAGGTTAATGATTGTCTCTCAACTCCATTCAACGTCTAGTCAAAAAACATTATATATTTTTCACATTTTACAAAAAAGGTAAATTGGGAAAGTAAGCTATATGTTTAAACTAAAAATCATATCAAATCATATGCTAACTCCAACACCTACGTCTACCCCAATCTCAGTCAAAAAAATATAATATTCTTCAAATTTTTCCAAAACAGTATTTGGAAAGTAGGCCATATTTTGAAAACTAATCATCCTATAAAGTCATATATATATACTGAAACCAATGGCTTTTATATCCTTAATCTTAAGAACAAAATATGGAATTTTTGACATTTTTTCCAAAAATGTTCATTTTAAAACGGGGCTATATTTTGGAAACTAGGAATTTTACAAGAAAGTTTGTTTAACGTAAATGGCAGGTATTTACCCCCACTACCCGCAAACCAAGTCCCAGGTCTCTGGGGAAAAATCCAAAAAAAGTTCAATTTGGAAAGTAGGCAATATTTTGAAAACTAATCATCCTAAAAAGTCATATATAGACTCAAACCAATGGCTTTTATGTCCTTAATTGGTAGAACAAAACTTAACATTTTTTCAGTTTTTCCAAAAAAGTCCAATTTTCAAAAATTGTCTATATTTTGGGAACTAAGAATTTTACAAAAAAGTTTGTTTAACGAAAATGAAAGGTCTTTACCCCCCTCTACCCAAAACATAAATTTCAGGTCCCTAGGACAAAAACTGTGCAGTATATATATATATATATTTTTTGGGGAGGGGGTCTATATTCACTTTACCTCCCCACTTCACAAGATGGCGGCCATAGCTTAACTTAACCTAGCCTAACCTAACCTGACCTACGAGGTGTGATCAAAAAGTTCCAAAAATGTGGCTGCAACTTAACCAAACCTAGCCTAGCCTAACCTAACCTCCCTGTTGACTAGCCCCCTTTGGACGGGTCCTTTTTGAAGGGAGTCATTTTTTTACGTGTCCCGGAGGACGGGTCCTTGTTGACGGGTCCCTGTGGCGGGTCCTTTGGACTGATCCCTATGGACTGGCCTTGCATTTTATCCAAATTATGTCAAAGGGGACCCGCCACTGGGACCCGTCAACAAGGACCCGTCCTCCGGGACACGTAAAAAAATGACTCCCTTCAAAAAGGACCCGTCCAAAGGGGGCTAGTCAACAGGGAGGTTAGGTTAGGCTAGGCTAGGTTTGGTTAAGTTGCAGCCACATTTTTGGAACTTTTTGATCACACCTCGTAGGTCAGGTTAGGTTAGGCTAGGTTAAGTTAAGCTATGGCCGCCATCTTGTGAAGTGGGGAGGTAAAGTGAATATAGACCCCCTCCCCAAAAAATATATATATATATATACTGCACAGTTTTTGTCCTAGGGACCTGAAATTTATGTTTTGGGTAGAGGGGGGTAAAGACCTTTCATTTTCGTTAAACAAACTTTTTTGTAAAATTCTTAGTTCCCAAAATATAGACAATTTTTGAAAATTGGACTTTTTTGGAAAAACTGAAAAAATGTTAAGTTTTGTTCTACCAATTAAGGACATAAAAGCCATTGGTTTGAGTCTATATATGACTTTTTAGGATGATTAGTTTTCAAAATATTGCCTACTTTCCAAATTGAACTTTTTTTGGATTTTTCCCCAGAGACCTGGGACTTGGTTTGCGGGTAGTGGGGGTAAATACCTGCCATTTACGTTAAACAAACTTTCTTGTAAAATTCCTAGTTTCCAAAATATAGCCCCGTTTTAAAATGAACATTTTTGGAAAAAATGTCAAAAATTCCATATTTTGTTCTTAAGATTAAGGATATAAAAGCCATTGGTTTCAGTATATATATATATGACTTTATAGGATGATTAGTTTTCAAAATATGGCCTACTTTCCAAATACTGTTTTGGAAAAATTTGAAGAATATTATATTTTTTTGACTGAGATTGGGGTAGACGTAGGTGTTGGAGTTAGCATATGATTTGATATGATTTTTAGTTTAAACATATAGCTTACTTTCCCAATTTACCTTTTTTGTAAAATGTGAAAAATATATAATGTTTTTTGACTAGACGTTGAATGGAGTTGAGAGACAATCATTAACCTTAGAGTACTTTGGATTCTTGGAATTTTAGTGTGTTGTTGTTGCTTACAAACATGGCGGTAAGCATTATGCTACCATAAAAAAGAGTTGAGATACTTTCCAAAACCAAGAGAAAAATCCTCTAAATACATTGACAACAATAACTTGTCAAATAAGCCATTACAAATAAGGTATTAACGTAAACCACCAAAAATAAGCCACCAACATAGGCCACCACTATAAATCACCACCATAAGCCACCATAAGCCACCAACATATGTCATCAACATAAGCCACCACCATAAACCACCACCATAAGCCACCACTATAAGCCACCATAATCCACCACCATAACCCACCACCATAAGCCACCACCATAAGCCACCAACATAAGCCACCAACTTAAGCCACCAACATATGTCATCAACATAAGCCACCACCATAAACCACCACCATAAGCCACTAGCATAAGCCACCAGCATAAGCCACCACCATAAGCCACCAACATAAGCCATCAACTTATGCCATCAACCTAAGATATTAACCTAAGCCATTAACATAAACCATCAACATAGGCCAGCAACATATACCATCAACATAAGCCACCACCATAAGCCAACAACATA
The DNA here is from genome assembly GCA_946902985.2 of Meconema thalassinum. Lineage (NCBI taxonomy): Eukaryota > Metazoa > Arthropoda > Insecta > Orthoptera > Tettigoniidae > Meconema > Meconema thalassinum. The sequence continues at coordinate 91,626,179 of OX336399.1, forward strand.
TGTCATCAACATTAGCCACCAACATAAGCTATCAACATAAGTCACCAACATATGTCATCAACATAAGCCACCAACATAAGCCATCAACATAAGCCACCACCATAAACCATCAACATAAGCCACCAAAATCAGCCAACAACACATGTCATCAACATAAGCCACCCACATATGCCACCAACATTATCCTGCATAAAACGTCAACACAACATCATTCTTTCACCACAAGTGTTCAGACCTTTGTAGTAGGCGGATCGACTATACAAGTCAGTGACTAGTATGGAATATACTATAACCAATAAAGGTAAACCACGTGCCCTGTATCATGGGTACTCTTATAACTATAAGCGAGAAAATGCGAATGGCATCATATTTTGGCAGTGCTCAAAACAAAGAACAACAAAATGTCTAGGTCATCTAAAAAGTAAACATGGTGAGGTCTTAAGTGTGGGTACTCATCAATGTGGTATACCAAATGAAACACCGTTAGTGTTAACAAAACATGATCAAAAGAACAAGAAAAAGCAAGTCCGACAAAAACATAGTGTTACTCAACATAGTGACTTCCTTATGAAAAAACATTTATCTCCTCAAAAAGTCATGTTAGGACAGTTGTCAACGTTCAATAAACCCGTAACACTATCAAAAGCAACACAGACTCTTCAAGAGATCCCTTTTGAAAAGGAAAAAATGGAATTGGATAGTTCTAGTGATGTTGAGGATGATGATGATGATGATAATGATGGTGACAATGACTATAATAATTATAAAGATAATATTTATAATAATGATGATGATAATGATGAAAAAGAAGAGAATGAGGGTTTAATGTCTATAAAACCATTGCGGCTTCCCCAGTTTTTAAGAACAAGAGTACCTAGAGAAAGTTGTAAAAGGATCTACAACAAGCGTTGTGTTTAAAATCTATATCAAACAATGGTAAAGAGATAAAAAGTTGTATTCAGTGTGTAACTATTGTAAAAAAAAAACTAAAATGAATAAAAATATTGTATGGGTATTGGCTGTTTTTTCTTAATTGCTATCCCCATGTCCCACTATTAATACAATTGTTAACCATCAACAGTCTCTGACTATGTTCAGAAAGAGAGTGGCCTTAAACAATACACTATATCTATGGTTTGTGTACTGAGTATCATAATAATACAGTGTGGCCAAGCCATGTTAAGGCAATAGTTATGTCAGGTAAGGGATTCGAACCCTTGCTTCCTTATACAGAAATTTGATCTTAAGTCAAACACCTTAACCACTCGGCCAACCTGACAGTTACTAATTTAATTGGTCTTGAGGACTTGAGTGTTTACAAAACTTTTTCCAGTATACATTGACTAAACCACTTGTTTGTTTTGAAATATAGATTTTGTTTTGTTTTACCATAACATTGCAGTTATGAGTTTTGTGAACTGGGTGTTCAATATAGGGTTAAAGGCATTTTAAAATCATTTTAGAAAAGCTCTTAGGTATCGTGTCATGGGTTTTAGTAATGCATTACTGTTCGTTGACTAACATTTACCGTTACACAACATTATTTTGGTGAACGTACATGTTGTTGTTTGAGTCTTTAGTCCTTTGACTGGTTTGATGCAGATCTCCATGCCTCCCTGCCCCGAGCGAAACGTCTCATCTCTATATAGCTACCACACCCTTCATTCAAGGCTATCTGTTTAACATATTATAACCTTTGATCTCCCCTACAAGCTCTTGGGTTCAATTCCTAGATTTAACACAAACTTTTAAAAGTGGTATGACAACTTAAACTAGTCTACTCAGTCTCGGGTGGTCCAAATAAGTAGAAAGGGTTTGATTCACACCTCAACCATAGAGCACCATGTTCTTTTTTTTTTTTAAATAATGATAGCCATTTGTTCAATTTCACATTTCACACATTGCAATTTGTCAATTTTCCATTTGCATTTTTTAAAATGACAGTTTGATGTTTTTCAATTTCATGATATGGAAACATGGATTTTTCCATTTTCATATTTACACATTTGTCAATTTCCCATTTATATATATTTTCTTAAATGTCCGTTTAAGGTTTTTAAATTTTGTCTATATGGAAACATGGATTTTCCATTTTGCTGTTTACAAATTTTTTATATATTTATTTTGTGTATGTTGAAAAAAATCGATATTTCCAAAACAAGATTTTTATTTTTCATTTTATGATTTTGTAAATGATCTTAATGTGAGTGCTTGACCATGGATTTTCCATTTTGCTGTTTACAAATTTTTTATATATTTATTTTGTGTATGTTGAAAAACGATATTTCCAAAACAAGATTTTTTATTTTTCATTTTATGATTTTGTAAATGATCTTAATGTGAGTGCTTGACCATGGCAATAATACAGTCTATCTATGTGTTAGCGAAACCATAGAGTCTTATTACTACTGCAAGTAAGAATGTTTTACAAAATAACGACTATCTACCACTGCATTTAAAAAACAAAACTATTGGGGAAAAAAACTAAAATACTATTTACCATTCATTCATATATAAGTGTTAATTCTCCCTCTCCCCACCCTACCTCATCGTATTTTCTCTGGTCAAATTATCAATGCTACCCATACATACACTAGCTTTCTATATCTTTCTCTATATATATGTTTTCTCTGCTCCACAAGATACAAATTATGGTTGCTGGATTGTATCCTGCACTGTTTATGCGACATACCATTGCCAGTTCATAAAACCGTTAGGTAGTTCTCTACACATAGCGATTTTACCACTGCTCTACCTACGCCTTTTGCTTGTTTGGCTTTCTTACAGGCTAGTATGCGATAGGCAGCATTAACTGAATATCAAACCCAGTCCACCTTTGTATTTGCAATCTAAGTAATAATTTGAAAAGAGACAAGTGTAATCAGTTTTAAACATTATCTCTGCTTTTTTTGTTTGTTTGTTTGTTTGTTTGTTTGTTTATGACATGTATATTAACCTAAAATCAAACCCTAGTCTACCTTAGTGAAAGGCTAACAGTTTAACCACTGCGTCACCATACCCTTCTTTCTTAGTTTGATTCATTCTAGGCCTTAGAGCTAGAAATCGAGTTACGATCTCCAGTGCAAGAGGCACATGTGCTCACCACTATAGCATGTAATGGTTAGCTGGTAACATTAGACAAACGAAAATGATTGTATTTCTGTTAGCCAAGCATTTCTGTCATTTGCCTACTGTGTGAGCACTGCCAGCAAGACAGTTTAGTTTAGAACAAGCGTGTGTGTGTGTGTATAGATTATTAGCCTCAAGTATTTAAAGCTTGTTGTGTGTAGCGACCATCTTGCTCAGTAACCACTGAGTAAGTTTTAACAGTTAACTCATAAAAACAGCATAGGATAGTTGTGTGTGTGTGTGGTTCATGTACTTGGGAATATGCATTAGCACCATGCGCTAGCTTTACCTTACCCTCTAGAGGTAGAGCGTTATCCCTTCCTTTGGACATTGCCAATGACTGCATTCCCCCACAAGTTTTACACTTAAGCCCTTGGCTTGTTCTTGATTAGGTTTGGTTTGCTTTAGGCTTGGTTTGGTTCGGTTGGGTTTGATTCGACTTGGTTCAGTTTAGTTTAATGTAGTCACCATTTTTTTATTTTTAGCTACACTCTTTAACCAATTAATTAATGATAGTCTACTCTTAATTCTTGAATCGATAAATTGAATTTTGTGTGCACCGTTTGTCAATCCATGCCTACAACCTATACTCCCTATGTACTACAGTCAGATCTGAAAACAAGTTCCAATGGTCAAAGACGTGTCAGTCACCATACATATATCCTACAATAATTCTTTCGTTACCTAGCTAGATTTCGTCACTCACAGTAAACATCTTACATTATGGGTTTGCAATATATTAAGAAAAGCAAAAGTCCATGATCTTGTTGTTTTGGGTCTTTTTTGGGGAAATTCATAAGCCATAAAAAGAATGACATCATGTCAAGTTCTGAGTGGATCTTGTATGTCAAAATCCCATTATCGGTTTATAAAATCTCAAGGCCATGCCCTAGCAGTTTTGGATTATTTCAATCAATGAGTCCACCATAGGAAACATCGAAAAAATAAATACCCTTAAAACAAGTCGTCCCATGACCCTCTCCGAACAATGCTTCGCAAAATATAAATTCATCCATTGAACATGATCGGCGACATCATCCTAGCTTCCCCCTCCCACCATGGTTGCCATATCGTTTGACCTTCAAGTGTCCTCAGCATCTCTGTGCTTTTTTTCATTGCCCTGTCAAGTCAATGCATTCCAATAAGATCAAATAACATTCACATCCTGTCAGTCTGCCCCAGCAAGTTTGTTTTCTATACTCACTTCAAGCAATATATAACCAAGTTCTGTTTGTTCTATCTAAAGCCAACTTCATCGAATCAAGGAATTATCATTTGTCATGTCACTCATAATCGTTTACACGTTAAAGACCCCCTTCAGGGGGTTTAGGAATTAGGAATTCCATCATAGGAAAAATCAGAAAACGAACCCTCGACCCGCCGTCTCATCGAAATAGCGAATACTGTATTGGTATATCACCACCGTGGCCAGTAATAGCTTCGTTGAAACACGTGTCCAGTGGTATCGTCTCTTTCTATCTACAACCACTCGTCATGAACATTTTAGACAAATTTAAGAAAAGTTTTAAAAACTGAAATGTTTTCAACATAAGTGTCGTTAGGCTCTTTCGCATTTTTTTAAACATAAATACTATATTCGAAAGGGAGATAGGGGAGGGGCGTCACCCCGAGTCCTACGACCCCTCGTATACGTCTCTGGCGTTATTGGTTTGTGAAATATAACAGAAAGTCTAAAATCACGGTTTTACAACAAAAAATTCTGTTTCCCTCATTCTCAAAAACTTTAACCTATTACCAAAATAAAAAGGGTTTCGAGACAAGCCATTTGACACGTCATAGGACCAAATCCGACCAGGCATTCGTGAAATATCAGAAAAAGTCTAAAATCATAATTTTACCCCAAAACGCCTGTTTCCCTCATTCTCAAAACTTTAACCTATTAATAACATATATAGGGCTTTGAGACAAGCAATTTGACACGTCACACGTCCAAATCCGACCTTGCGTTTGAGAGATATCGGCAAACGTCGTAGGAAAGTAGGCGACTATCTGGCTCTCTCCTCACCACCAAAACCTCTTCTTATCAATCATTTTTTTTTTCAAAGAGCTCGCCCTCTTACAAAAATCCCAAGTGCGCATGCGTAAAAATCAAAAACAAAAATGTTCATCCATAGCGGCAGCCAGAAAAACGCATGCGCGATATGAGCAACAACATTTAAGTTCATTTTAGCAGCGCACCTTATACATGTCGTATTTGAAAAGAGACTTTCACTAAAAAATTACAATTTCACCCCCTAGTAGGGGTAGGTTTTATTTAGGGGTTGAAATGAGTGGTCCATAGCAAAGCCCCCGTCAGCCCGAGTCCAACGACACCTCATTCGTGAATCTCCGACCACGGGTTCGGGAATTATCGGCTCGCATTGGGAGTAGTGGTGGGGGGGGGCAGAACCCCTATCATCCCCCTACTTGGAACAATATAAAGATTCAAGCAAACAAATGTCCCTGGGTGGGAGGTTAAGCCCTAACCCCCCGTCGGTAAGCCACTGCTTGTAATAACAGCACTATTTAAAAAAAAACGTGATCTCTTATGGTAAACCTTCTCAATTACTGACGATGAACCCAAGTTATTGGAGCAATAAATGACTGTAATTATTATTATTATTATTATTATTATTATTAACATCTTTAAATTCTGTAGCATGCTGAGCTTCTATGCCCAAGGTCGCAGGTTGAAACCCGGCCGAAGTCGTTGGGTGTTTTAAGAGCGTTAAAATCCCTCAGTATGCCTTCCTTCGGAGGGGAACTAAAGCCGGCCGTCCCATGTCATTGATTTATGGCATGTAAAATAATCTTCAACACACTTCAATTGTGTGAAGCAAAATTTGTAAGTTAGATTTGATCCATGCTCTTGAGTTCCAAAGTTCAACGCCAGATGCTGGTTAACATGGCATCTAGTAGCCAAGTTTACTGCTAGGTGTCGTGGAAGGTAGCATTTGGTAGCAAAAGTAGTAACTACTTGAAATTATCGTCTGCAGTCCTTACCTGAATTAAAAACAGATAACACACACTAATACAGTCACCACAGTTAACACCGGTTATCAGGCAGATTCTACACTCACCCAAAGTACACAAAGGACACCAGCGAGATTATCTCATATTCCTTTAGAAGTTGGAATTTCATTCTTTTTTATATCGGGTGATTCAGCAGCCCCTTCCAATATCGTATGCTGCAACTCAACTAACGCGTATTGGCAGGAAGGTCGATAATTCTCTGCTTGCATCGCGTATGATACTAATGTATCGCAAGCATATCCTGCAAACAATACTGAACCGTATTACCTTTCCCACGTTGTAACTACAGACAAAACGATGGAAAATAATAGTGTTCAGTATCGTTTGCGGGATATACTTGCAATGCATTTGTACCATACGGAATGCAGACAGACCTTCCTGCCAACACACGTTAGTTGGGTTGCAGCAAGCGATATTGAAAGGGGCTGCTGAATCACCCTTTCTACAGGCTGTTTCAGAAATACTTTTACAAACTTTGGGGATTGGTTTCTTACACCAAAACAAGAAAAAAGTTCATATATTTCCCAAAATCATTCGTTTTCGATTTATTAATGAAAGAACATTGTACATTGACATATTAATTGACAGCCTGTTTAGAAGTGTTTACCATATGAACTCATATCAAAAAAGGTTCCTGACACCACTGATAAAAGTCTTAACGGACCGTGCAAGCCATGGAACGGGTCCTCCTCTGCCCAACCATCTGTCCTGGAGGATCTCCGTCAGTGCAGTGCGAACAAGGTGACTTAAAGTGTGCAGGAGCCCCATCATGCATCCACCACATACGATGTCGTATGTGTAGGGGCGCATTGTCATGCAGTAAGTCTGAAAGGGTGTTCTGGATAAAGTATCTGGAGACAGCACCTGTAAGACGTGCTGGTAAAACGCATGGACCTTTAATGCCAGCCCACACATTAATTCTAAACTGGTGCTGATGGCGAGCCTGTCGGGAACACCTGTGCATTTGACAGTTTTTCCATCCGTCGATGTCAGGAACCTTTTTGATATGAGTTCATGTGTTAAACACTTCCAAACAGGCTGTCAATTAATGTGTCACTGTACAATGTTCTTTCATTAATAAATCGAAAACGAAAGATTTTGGGACATATGTGTACATAAACTTTTTTTCTTGTTTTGGTATAAGGAACCAATCCCCAAAGTTTGTAAAAGTATTTCTGAATCACCCTGTATACCGTACTGTAAATGTTTTCATGTATTTGGTTTGCTCATATCCTATCTGGATTCTTAATTATACTGTATAAATAAAGTTTATGAAGGAAAAGGAAATATTACCAGCTGATTACTCATTTAACACAGTTCACTTTCAATACTGATATGGCTTTTTCATTCTTAACACAAAATTAGCTTATTCAAGGAATAAATATTTGCCGGAACTATTTTATTATTACTACTAATTCCGTTGGGATATTTCTTTAGGCAATTAAGGAAATAAGTTCATGACCCCATAATGAATGATGATATACTTCCACTTTGGCCGTTATCACCTCACTACCGGGCTAGTCTCCCTTCCATTTTAGTAACTCCCAGTAATTTGGGGTGTCAGATGTGGGGGGAACAAAGTGGGTTAATTAAAATATGTGTCTGGAGGAAGGAACAGGGAGAAGATAAGACGGGGAGGAAGAAATCCATTGCTGTTCCTCGCCAGCAGTTTCACTCGTAAACGTAACCACAATGACCTATTGCCCCTCCTCCCGTGCTCTATTAACCGAGCTTCTGATAACTCTACAGTACACCCAACCTGACTACGAAGTGGGCCAAGGGGGATCAAACACCGCAACACAGTTAAGAATTAAATCATAGCTTCACTAATATGTAACATATAATTATGATTGCTTACAAGCGTATAGTCAACACATAGTGCTTTCATTTAATATATGAAGGAGAACAATATATAACGTATTGCGTGATGTATTGCTAGGACAATATTTGTGATTTTTTTACACGTCATGAATCACAAGAAACACGATTTAACGAGATATGCCAGTCTGAATGGAATGATTTCTTCTTCATATAAAGAAAACGCATGACTGCCAAGGATGAACCGCCATTAATGTTATATTGGCAATAGTATGCTTTTAAAAAAATGTATATACCTATATTTTTAGCCTACATTCGATTTTTGCAAAAAATGAAAGTAGACTTACGAGATCACTACAGGGCCAAAAATTGTGTGTCTGTCTCTGTGTGTGTGTATGTGTGTGTGTGTGTGTGAGTCTCTGTGTGTGTGTGTGTGTGTGAGTGTGTGTACTCTGAATGTCTATCCCCCCTATCAATTCGAACACGGTGAAACCGAATTGAACGAAATTTGGTACAGAGGTAGAACAAGCAAAGGGCACCTCAGTGTCATGTTTTATATCGCCGCCATCTTTACCAAACTGAATGGCGGCCACTCAAACGTTCAAAACGTAAAATCAAATAGCGACTAACCAAATTATCCGATCTCTACCAAATTTTATAATAATAACATACCTTCATGTAGGACGCGTCTTGTGACCAAACTACAAGGTCATCCGCCGTACCATTTCAGGATGGCGGCCGCGCGAATTATGCAAACTTTATAATCCATATCATGGGACCCACCAGTTCCGATTATCGAGCCGAGAATCGTTTTAACTGTTCTAAAGGAAGAGGCACGTTCGAAATTAAAAGTTTATTTTGTAATACTATAGTGCAGACGTGATTTTAAAAAGCTGAGCCGATTCAGTAATAAGACAAGATGGCAGCGGATATCTTGTGCCTGACTTATATTTCACTAATTTGAGTATTGCATGCAATATAGCGTACTGAAACAAAATAAATAAACTTTGTATGAAATGCTTTATAAATAAATAATATACTCCACTGATGAAATCGTTTAGTCTAAATCATTATTTGCTAACAAGTTATATGTAAGTCATTTTATGTTGAACGATGTTCGTTGGCACAAATGGCTCCGTAGTAAAGCGTTGGCCTATCACTCATATGCCTGTGGTTCAAATCCCATCAGTGTTTTTTTTTTTGCTTGAAATTTGATATATTTATTGTTTTGTAATGATTCAGACGTTTTAAAATTAAGCGTTATATTGTGCATATTACGGTGGAAAATATATATTTAATTAAAACATAATTCACCAGCAGATTTGCTCGAGACATCTAGCAGCCAAAAAGGTAACTGCACGCCGACCTACTTATTAACTTCAAGATTTTATTGAAAAGTTTCTTCTTATGGCCACTAAAATGCACTGGCCCTGTTAGGGTTATAATGTTCGATACTTCTCCACTAGATGTCACGACTGGTCTACGTGGGACTCCATTGGTTAGTACCGTATACCATTGGCATTCTATGCGCATCGAACTTGAAGAATGGCAAGATGATACTACGATAAATTTTTACTTTTTATTTTAAAGGGTTTGTAACAGCCTATTGTGCGTTATTTGAAAATGTTATTTAAAGTAAAGAACAAAACGATTTCACATAGTAACTGAATTCTAGCCGTTGGTGCTAGTTCAGGTTATTAATTAATACTTTTATTTCAGGCAAAGAGCAATCGAAAATATCCACATAGTTTGTATACACACGTCTCTGTAGGGTCATGGAAAGATTTGTTAATTCAATTAGGGTTGTGAAAGCCATGCACAACCGGACGTGTAAAGACATGCCTCAACTCAAAGTTGGATGTTGACCACGGCAGGTCGATTATGTAATAATTTTTCTTCTCTTCTTTTCTTAGTCGTTTACCCTCCAGGTTGGTGGAACCCAGGGACTCAGCGTGGGAACTCACCACTACCGCCTCTACGGGCAGTGTCCTAGAGCTTGGAACATCTAATCAGAGTGGATACAACTGGTGAGGTGTGATTGGCACCTCGCCCAGGCGGCCACACCTGCAAAGCGAACAGGGGCCTCATGAGGGAAGGTAATGGATGGGCAGGAAGGATAGGCAAGGAAGAGGGAAGGAGGCGGCCGTGACCTTGAAGAAGGTACTGCCCCCGTAATTGAATTATATAGAGACCACGGTGGCTATATTTGAAATTATAAGGAGAGTTATGGCTGTCATAGTTATAACGTGGGTAGTCATGACGTAAGCACGGATGACGTAAATGTTATACCAGCAGGCTACTTGAGCTGAGATTCTCAGTGACGTCAGCATTTAGTCGAGAATGTTCCAAGATGTACGACGCAGTCGCAGGAAACGAGGAATTCTGCTGAGGAAGAAACTATGCTATTGGAGGAGAGGCACGAACCAATGAACGATAGTTTAAAGGAAGACGGAGATTGCTGAAACTATGGTATTTTTATTACTTTTGGAATGCAGAATTGTGGAAATCCATTTGCAGTAAAAGCATTGATTTGGAATTTTGGTGAAATTTATTTTCTGTTTTTGAATTTTGAAAATCCGTCATGTATTAACGAAGTTGGAACTTTTAGCGATGACGTAGTATCACGCTTTGGAAGGGATGGAAACGCCCCTCGTGAAGTTAATAAAAGGGCTTGCGCAGAAGAGAGGAGCTCTTTCGTTCTCCGATCATTCTGAGATCTCATTCTCAGATCATCGAAGTATATTTGTGAAAGTTCTTTTCTTATACATTCATTATAGTGAGACGTCGAAGTGAAAAGTTGTGAAAAGAATCGTCTTTATAACGCGTGGCGAGGCCACTATATTAACGAGATCCAAGTCAAACTAGGTGAAGTTGAAACGGACCTTAGAAAGCTTCTACAAGTTTAGCTTCGAACAGTTAGCGGTCACCGATAAGCTAATTGTATTGTGCTGTGCTTCATAAAGTAATAGAGAAAAGCTGAACAATTTCGACCGATTAGTTTAAAAGATATTAGCAGTTTTATACGACTGACAAAAGTGATTATCTCGCCACAAGAGAAGCACTTTTGTATAGCCAGAATCAACGCAACGGCTGACGCTGCGAGTGGAATAGAAAGACTTCAGATTGCTTGGATTACAGAACGCTACAGTATAATGGAGCAATTTAATACGGCAGTTTGTTCTTCTAATACTACAACCGAAGAGCAGATGGAAGGCTAAAGGGCTTATTGCAATTGGGACATATTTCAACGGAGTAAGATAGCGACATGGAACTTCGCTAATTGCTATTCCACACAAGCGAACATGCGGTGAATACCATCTACACCCATGTTTCGTAATTAAAGGCTGAATACCATCGAACAGCCATAGAAACAATTTCATACTCTGAATATGAATAATTTCTTCGGAAATTTCTACAAAACTTCATGGCGATTGTCTACTGGAACTTCAGGGAATTTTTCAAGAGAGGTCAGGGATGTCCCGACTCACAAAGAAGATTATTGCCGGAAGGATGTCTATTCGTCTTCAAGGAGCAGAGCGATTTCCGGAGAAGGAAGCAGTTCGATTCTCCGAGGGTGCTATTTCCTATTTCGAGGATGGAGCTCAGCTTTAACGTGGTGAAATGGATCCATCAGCAGTCTTCTTTGGGGAATTTTCCTCTGGAACGTCAATCGGCAGATAAGGTAGTCGTGAACGTTTATTGTATTTGAGTTTACTAATGATGTTTGAGCAACCATTTTTCCCATATTTTTATCCTCATGTATTTTGCCCTATTTTCTTGTTGAGATTCTTATTCTCAGTACACCTAGATGAGTTTTGCATTTTTCGACGATTTATTAAGACATTGTTATGTCATGGGCATAGTAAATGATTTTGAACCAGTTGAGACTGATATTTAGAATATTCAGTAATTAATTTTTTTTGTAGTCACGATTTGACTGTAAGTTAATGATTTTTATGGCAGATTTAAATTCAGACAGCGTGTCATTTTATTAAAGTAATTCTACCCCAGTTTAATTACTTTGAACAATTTTCTGTCATCATCAAGAAGGAAGAACATTTAAATGATTTTAGAGCGTTAAAATCTCTTACGTTGTCGACGATCTTGGAAATACTAGTCGTTATTTGTATTGATTGCAACACAGACATTTACCGTCAGTTATGAATGAACATTGCATCATAGACACTTTTGTGAAAGAGTAACTTTAATAATGAATTATTGAATGCATTAAAGTCAAGAACTTTTGTTAGGAGTTTTTCTCAATTAGAGATTTATATAACGATGTTTGCATTCCCCAGTCTAATTGGATTCTATTCGACTACTTTGCATTTTAGTCGCACTTTATTTGATGATAGTATTTTCATACTACAATTTTTTTTAAGATGTTAATCTTAAATTTTGATAGACCAGACAGGCGTATATAAGCGTATTCACTATTAAATTTGTTTGTGATTGGCAAGTTTTGACTTCATTTCGGTTCATGAATGAAATCCACGAAGGTTAAATAAAAAACAGTTTTGAAACAATTAATGATTATTAGAATTTTTAAGTGGAACTATGAATGTATAATCGCTAGTGCAGCGCGTGTTGAAAGTCGCTGAGGTATAATGCCCTTGAATATGAAGGAGGTTCCCACAGGAATTAATGTTAAAGAATTATTTGTGGAAGTTTTGTAAGTTATGTGGAAGTTTTTAATGCCATATAGATTAATATATGATGATTTTGGGCATATTTTTAATGCAGTTTATGCATTAACTTGTTAGCGAAGGATTTTCCGCTGGAGTAAGATTGTCATAGTTCGTTGAAAATTAATCAAGTGAATCTACTGTTAGAATTAACACGAGTTCTGAAAGAATTTGAGATAAGATTTTGAATGAAGGTTGCCGTCACAAATCATTATTAAAACCTTTATTAAACCAGATTGTGACATTAACATGTATAACTAACCTTCATTGGTCGATTATATTAAACACGATTATGAAAATTACCAACCGAATGAACATGTGGTTAATGTATTTATTAAATTAATATTTTAAACAATTTAAATGTTAATATTGTAAATAATTGCTGTAAATATTTTTGAAAATAATATGGAACGAGAGTGATGTTAAAGGCGTGCTTATAATATTTTTATTGTCTTTGACAAATATTATAAACAATTTCTAATTGTTATAAATAATTTATGTGATTTTGTTATAAACATTTAAGAGCTAATTAAACATTTGGATTGAAGTTAACAAGTTTAAGAAATTAACATAATGATCCAATAGGATGTGAGCAAAGTACTTGAAAGATTTGCGTAAATATAATGTGAGTTGTCTTGTAGACATTTAAAAGTTTGAGAGAACAAGCTGTATTCTTACGTAACATAGCATGTGAGAAGGGAGTGCATTTGACCAGTATGCAACAGGCTGGAGGGTAGCCCGCAGCTGTGCCAACATCTGGTTCTCAGAGAGTGAGGTCGTACACACTCTGGCCTTGCGACTATAAATACCATTCTCATGTTTATTAAAAGGAAACCAAATGCTCTATATATGTCACACCCTGACGTCCTTTTCCAATCCAATAGTGTTATGAATATTACGTTATTTGGAGCCCTTGGGAGCTAAAATGTTCTATATCATGTTGTATGATAATTTTTGCAAGTCCTACTGGAGGACGTAGTCAGATTGACTTGGGCTACTGATAGCCACGTGTATTATGTTGTGTTATTAAAATCATTCCCTTTATTTGAAATAAAGCTTTTGTACAGTTCAAAGTTCTCGTCTTCGTTTTGGTTCATTTTTAAATGTCATGGTGGAGGTTATTGTGTGAACAGACTTTAGTGATCCTGTTGTCAACTCAAACCCCGAGATAATTAAGAGGTAAGTAACGGTAAGTATGAACCCCCGTCTATTTTGGTGTGTTCCACAATGATTTCCTGTGAACTTCTGTGCTCTTATCTCGATAGTATCTGTCAGTGCCATTTTCATTGATGTAACTGTGCCGGTGCGATTGATAATTGGCAATCCGATTGAGGGGGCGGATATCTGACAGCCTACTATCCAGGTAAACGGGGACAGTACCATCCCGGCATTTGCCTGAAGACGAAGTGGGAAACCACGGAAAACCACTTCGAGGATGGCTGAGGTGGGAATCGAACCCCCTCTACTCATTTGGAACACCCGAGACTGAGTAGACCCCGTTCCAGTCCTCATACCACTTTTCAAATTTCGTGGCAGAGCCGGGAATCGAACCCAGGACCTCCGGGGCGGCAGCTAACCATGCTGACCGCTACGCTACGGAGGCGACTTATGTAATAATAACAATAATAATCATGTTATTTGTTTTACGTCCCTTTTAACTACTGCTGCTTTTAGATACGCCAGGGTGCCGGAATTTTGGCCCGAAGGGGATCTTTAACGTGCCAGTAAATCTACTGACACGGATCCCGTGCATTTGTGCACCCTCAAATGCCAGCTGACTGCGCCAGGATACGAACCTGCAACCTAGGGCCCAGCAAGCGAGAACGTTACCGCTGAGCCACGCAGCCAGACCGGTCGATTATGTCTCCAGATCCATAACATTCTTGAGATACTTCTTATCTATCTTTCTTCAATGATGGTAGTAGTTTCTTTTCTAGGTTGTGGCGTTTGGTAGAGGTAAATAGTTTCTAAGGTCTTCAACCAAGAAATGATTCTATTTTACTCTTTGATAATAACAACGAGTTATAACTATACTCATACATTTAGGAGAAAGTAGGCTATATGTTCTTTACTGAACATCTTGTTTATCTTGGAATATCAAAATTTAAAACATATTACACACGCAACACGTCGTTATCTACAGGTAGTATACGAACTGCACGTGCAGCGAGCACAGTAACTGTTATAGCTACCCCTGGCACTACAGCCCATGAAGGGCCTAGGCCTACCAAGCGACCGCTGCCCAGCCATTTGGCCTGCAGATATTGGGGTGACGCGTGATCAACGCATCGAGTCCCCTCGGCCATTAATCATGGTTTTCGTGATCGGGGCGCTGCCTCACTGTCAAGACAGCTACTCAATTGTTCTCACGAGGCTGAGTGCACCCCGTCCCTGTTTCTAAAATCCCTGATGGAGCCGGGAATCGAATCCGGGGCCTCCGGGTGCGAGACAGGCACGCTACCCCAATACCACGGGGCCAGCGTAACTCCTATAGTACAAGATTGCTTTAAATGAGAGCAATGTGGATGATCAATCACTGGTGAGAGACGACTCGGTTGCTGGTTGAATTCGCATCACGGAACTCCTGTTGCCATGGTTACCGCTGACTTCCGTTCCCCCTCCGGCCCTACTCGTATCACCAAGGCAGGGACGTTCTTGCCAGCACATTCCTGTCGCATCAGGTTAGCTGAGCAACGCGGCTGTAGATTCGCCACAAGGCCATGTCGTTTGAAAAAGGAAGGAAGGAAGCTTGTAGTTTAACGTGACCGTTAATCTTGAGATCATGAGCCACGGGACCTCCTTTTTACGTGGAATCCGAACCACAGGACATGGCATTTCACTTCGAAAATCTCACATGCATTGACCGGGAATCGAACCCGGACCGCCTCGGTGAGAGGCATACAGCTAGACCGCTGAGCCACCACGCCCCTAATGTCGTTTGAAGGTTGATGTTCATGCCTTAATATGTAACATCTAATGCAGTAGAAATCGATGTTTAAAAATCCTAATAAATGCCAAAATATTTATTTTTAAACAATTACTTATTTTGCAGTAATGTAGGTGACGCGGCGATTCAAACGCTTCAATGGAGAACCGCCTCTGCTAGCCCGTATCTCGCCACCTTTGTCTGAAATTATGTCATTGCTGTCTTCAGTGACATATCCAGGAGAAGCTTCACATAGTTCATAGCTCGTGTACTCTCTCCTTGATGTGGGTGTAAATACCGTCTATGTTAAGCACAATAAACAAACGAAGCTTGTTGTTTTACGTGACCGTTAATCTCGCGATCATGAGCCACGGGACCTCCTTTTTACGTGGAATCCGAACCACAAGACATGGCATCACACTCTGAAAATCACACATGTATGGACCGGGAATTGAACTCGGTCTACCTTGGTGAGAGGCAAACAGCTTGACCGCTGCGCCACCACGCTCCTGCACAATAAATGTATTCATTTTTAAAACAGAGGACCTCACAAGCAAATGGAAACAATTCTGGACTGGTCTGGAGTCTCATGGTTAGATAATAGTAATTTGTGAAACTGCTAGTCCTAAGAGAATGTGAATTCTAATAATGTTAAACTTGATGCTTGTATGAGTATCATTAAGAACCTTATCGCACACCGTTCAAGGAACATTAGCTTAGTATGGAGCTGCTAATGGGATGTGGGAGCACGGAATGTCTCCCCTGCGGGCAACTAAGTCGACCCCGGGACCGCAGGATGTTCACCCTCAGAGGAACACTTCCTGTAAGCTTACCACCTGGCATCCGCATCACTTGCTACTGTCTTGAGGCCTATCTGCTAGCTATTTCCTTGATTAGACCATGGATATAACCATTTATCTCTATACCGCATGGCGACAGTATTCGAACTTAAAAGACTGTTTGTTCGCCTCGTTGCGTAGTTGCTGACATTCTTGGTTGACACCGCGGAACCCGAGTTTGATTCCCGGCTCTGCCATAAATTCAATTCTGGTGTGACGAATGGCGAATGGGAATAATTTAATTGCAAGGTTGCACTGCACTCGTCTAAAGCCATGGTGAGACAAAATCATTGGTCACTACTAGGTTAGATGACTGTCTGGACGAAACCATTGGTCACTACTAGGCTTTATGGCTGTATGGGCAAATACCATTGGTCGCTTCTAGGCTAGACGGCTGTCTGGGTGAAACCATTGGTCACTACTAGGTTAGATGACTCTCTGGACAAAACCATTCCTTACTATTAGGCTAGACGACTGTATGAGCGAAACCATTCGTCGCTACTAGACTAGAGGGCTGTCTGGGTGGAACCATTGGTCGCTACTAGGTTTGACAACTGCCTGGATGAAACCATTGGTGACTAATAGGTTAGACCACTGTATGGACGAAACCATTGGTCACTACTAGGTTAGACCACTGTATGGATGAAACCATTGGTGACTAATAGGCTAGACGACTGTATGGGCTGATTCATTGGTCGTTAAAAGATTAGACCACTGTATGGGCGAAACCATTGGTCACTACTAGGTTAGACGACTGTCTAGACAAAACCATTGGTAACTAATAGGCTAGACGACTGTAAGGGCGAATCCATTGGTCGCTACAAGATTAGACGACTGTCTGGACGAAATCATTGACCGTTACTAGGTTAGACGACTGTCTGGACGAAACCATTTGCCCCGTTCTAGGTTATACGGCTGTCTGGTCGAAACCATTCGTCGCTACTAGGTTAGACAACTGTCTGGACGAAACCATTGGCCACTACTAAGGTAGACAACTGTCTGGACGAAAATTACTGCTTGCACTATAAGCAATGACATCTGGGGCGTAATCCTCAGGTTAAGTTTGTGATTGAATGTAAATCCTTATCAACCCATACAATTTTACATGTCAATCTGTCTTTTGTCACATTCCCCATTACGAGTGGGGAATTAAATGAAATCGTTGGTAAACTCGAAATTTAAATTTCTAAATTTATATATAATAACCGGCAATTATACATAATCACTCGATTAATCACGTTAACCGTAAAATAGTTTATACAAGACAAAATATAGCTCTACTAACGCTGAAAAAAAAAAGACCAATAACCACACATTGCCTCCCACAGATAATCGTCATTTATCACTATTTCTACTTCTGCTGTGATACAATTAAGTGATAAGCCCCCAAACTGGAAATATAAACACAAATAAGCAGCATTTGTCTAAGAATACTGTGTCTAAATGTTGTGATATTATGTTATCTAATAAGTTATTTATTATTTAGCGTATGATGCTTCATTTGACAATCGTTTTAAATGTATTTTACATATAATTGTTTTTAGAAAAAAATATACATATTTATATACATGGATATAAATTATTACAGACTAACTAGGAGGCACGCATACACACACACACACAGCTGCAGATTCTGAGATTTCATCACAAGCTGATGTCTAGTCCTTCCAACCAAGTGAGTGCCGCAGGGGTTACTTGATGTAGCTCCTCCATAGGCCCAGTGAATGCTCGTAGAGGACATTCTTTCACGATGTGGCTCATGGTTTACACTACAGCACCACAGTTGCAGGAAGGAGACCCAACCAGCCCCATTGGTGTACTGCAGAAGCAGTTCTTCCAACGCCGCAGCGTATCCTGGTTAGTCTGATCCAGATGGTGCGTGGGAGGTTGAACCCAGGAGGTTTTGCTGTTGGATCATCGATGTTGATTAGACCATGTGGGTGTAATCTGGCCCATTCTTGCTTCCATGCTTTGTCAGGTCTAAAAGGTATGTCAGCTAGATTCCTGGCAGTCTTCCAGGCAGGTTTCCGGGATTTCAGTCTCGCTACGTCATTTTCATCTGTATCCTGGTGGATGGGAATTGAGCTGTTCTTCATCACCTTAGTCCTGTTTGTTGTAACTGTTTAGTCGGTCAACACAAATTTGCCCAATGACTGATCGGGGATACAATCACTACATAGTATAAAACAAAGTCCCCGATTCTTGAATGTTACGGGTAATTTCGAGAACCACTCTGTTAAGGATATCTCGAGGAAGGTTTCTGTACAAAATAATTTATTTATGATCAATGAAAGCCAAGCAGTAACGATTTCAGTGAAAAAGTCGAAAAGGAAACCTGAAGTTCGTGCACTATTTTAAGCTTACGCTGGGCAAACCGTTAAAAATATTTCTATACTATGAGTGTAAGATTTGTTCATCATGGAATGTTCTACAAAAACATCCCCGTCAGCATAACTCTACCTTCAATACATCGCCCACCATAAGTGTTTTTACGTTTTCATTTCTTCCAACAATATCCATTGAATTACTACAGTAGCTTTGAGACCGTTTACAAGCTAGCTGGCTGGCGAGCAAGTCTATCACCCTAGGCACTGCCGAGTCGTGTCGAGTTAAGACTTCAGAGAAAAGTAGATGTGTTTCCCTGTAAGTGCAACTCGGCTTTTCTTTACTTCCGCCGAATAACAATCAAGTTTAGATTAGTCGGAAGGGGAATTTGAGATTCATGCACCTCGCCATTCTTAAATTACGTCTGACAAGAATTCGTTGCACATGCTATCTCCATGATAATATTAAACATGAAGTTCCGTGACGAACTAAAGAGCCTACTTTTCTTAAAATTTAAGTTTCATACCAATGATTAATCTATATGGATCTATCTAGAATAATGACGAAATTAAGTTGGTAATATATAAATTTCAAATTAGTTCGAAATACTGTATACTTGGCATAATGTAGCCTAATGTAGCTTAATAGAGCACTACAGTTGGCAGCCCTGGTGACTGAATATATTCTTAGTTCCATCTCTTAATGTACAGAATACAAAATTCGGTTGAAGTCCAATGGATAGCATGGACGTTACATGCAGTTAGACATTGGATCAATCAGTGTGCGTAAAATCATGTTGGAAACAATGTCATGCATGTATTGGTTAGAAATAATAATAATATTGTTGTGCCAATTTTGAATGAAATCCATTAGTTAGTATAGAAGATACAGGCATTCTAAAATTGGACCGATCAGCAGGCTTAGAATCATGTTGGCAGTACTGACGTAGACCCTATATTAGTTACTCCAAATTAATCTAGAATGCCAGGTACTATACGTGTGCCAAGTTTAGAGCTATTGGCTTGCATACTTTATGATATATTGATATTAGGGTAACAACAATAGAGACAGCATTTATTAACAGTTGGCAGCCCTGGTTGCTCTCAAGAATACGCATAGTCATATCTGTTATGGTACACATAGCAAATACGAAATTTGATTGAAATCCAAATGATAGTATAGAAGTTACATGTATTTAAAGTTGGAACTCTCAGCAGACTTAGAATCATCTTGGTAGCACTGACGAATATAAGTTACATCAAATTAATATAGATTGTCAGGTACTATACATGTGCACTTACTTGTGCCGGGCTCCTCTCCGTCTTCTTTCCTGTCGACCTCCCTTGGTCAACTCTTGTTCTCTTCCGACCCCGACGGTATTAGGTTATCCGAGGCCTCGGGAGTCTTTCACATTCCCGCCTTAATTGGCCCTTGTCTCATCTTTCCTGATACCCTCCTTCTGTGAGGGGTCAGCCTTCTTTTTCTTTTCCTTTTACCTCCTGCCTTGTGCTCAAGTCCCTTAAGGAGGCTGGGTGTATGTAGCCCCGCCACTTCTGTTGCACCGTAGATAATGCTACACCCTCAGGGGCTCACGGCTGGTGAGTTCGGGAGTTGGCGACCCCGAGGGATTCCTGAGCGGGGTCCGCTTTCCCCTTTTGTCCCTTACCTTTGGGGCGGACCGTCTCCTCTCTCCCCTCTCCTCTCCTCTCCTCTCTTCTCCTCTTTTCATTATATTTACTTTTCTCTTTAAGATTCCCGCACTGTTTTTTTTGCTTGGTTCACCGTGTATCTAAATTCCTTTCTAGCGATTTTTTAAGGCATTTTTAATCTACGTTGCTTTTTGTATGTTTTTTTCGATCTAAATTACATCTCACGATTGTTTTCAACCTCAATTGCATTTTTAAAGATTGACAAACTAAATTGCTTTTTAGTAAGTCTTTCAATATGGCGGAGCGACCTTTGTGAGTATTTTGAATTTCAATTGCATTTTGTAAGTATTTTCAACCAAAACCGCATTTTGCACGAATTTTGAATCTAAATTGCATTTTGATTGGTGGGCATTTTGCACATATTTTGATTCTCAATTGCATTTTGTGGGTATTTTGAATCTAAATTACATTTTGTCAAGTATTTTCAATCTAAATTGCTTTTTGTAAGTATTGTCAATCCACATGAGTCGTTTGAATCTACCGTACATTTTGTAAGCATTTTCAATTTCAATTGCATTTTGTAAGTATTTTGAATTTCAATTGCACTTCGTGAATAATTTGGATTGGATCTGGGAGAGGGCCTATTTCAATCTGAATTGCATTGTGTATTTTCAATTTCAATTGCATTTTGTAAGTATTTTGAACCTCAATTTCATTTTGTACGTATTTTCGATCTCATTTGCATTTTGTAAGTATTTTGAATTTCAGTTGCATTTTGTAAGTATTTCGACGCTACATTGCATATTGTGAGTTGTTTGCATCTGAGTACCTTTTTGTACGTATTTTCTGTCTCAGATAATTTTGTTCTGGTTTCCATTTCATTATCATTTTCGCTATCACCCAGATCATTAGGGGCCGATAACCGCAATGTTAGGCCCCTTAAAACAACAATTATTAGCATCATCATTAACTATACGTGTGCATAATTTAGAGCTGTCGGCTTGCATACATTCTGATATATTGGTATTTGGATAAAAGTAATTGAGAGCATTTATTAACAGTTGGCAACCCTGGTGGATCTTAAGAATACACTTAGTCATATCTGTTTATGTACACACAGCACATACAAAATTTGGTTGAATTCCAATTGATAGTGTAGAAGTTATATGCATTTAAAAATTGGACCTATCAGCAGGCTTATAATCATTTTGGCAACACTGCCATGTATGTTCTCCTGGAAATTAAACTGAAATATTATCTAAACTTGTGCCAATTTTGAAATAGCTCCCATTCATACCTTCCAAGATATCCAACATGGATCTCAAATTTCAATTGGGATTTTTCAAAAGTTGGTAGCACTGACATCATTTTTAAATACGGCATTGAGATATGCAGGTATAGATCTTTACTCCTACCAAATTTTGTTTCGATTGCTGCAGCCGTTTAGGAGTTGATAGGGGGGGGGGACACACAGCCAGCCAGACAGACAGAAGGACAGACAGACAGACACACATTTGCCCGGATAGATCTCATAAGTCTACTTTTTCCTCATATTTGCAAAATGTGAAAAGTAGGCTAAAAATAGTCCAGTCAGTGAATTTAACACAGCATGCCGGGACGAAAAAGGGATATAGGTCGTAGTTCATTGAAAACGAAAATAATTCGCGTATCTCGTAACAATGAGACTGAGCAACAAATAATTTCTCGATTGTCACAAGTGAGAGAAAGAAAGAATTCACAAAGACGAAGGGAGTCTTCCCTAAAGTTCCTATGTCACTGGGAAGCAATGTTCATGGTTTGAGGTCCGATCAAGAGAATTCTGCTATGAATTATTATGATCCCTCCAAGTTAGACTATGTAAATGATGCTTCAGTTTCCGGGCGAAGCAGGGGCGGGTTGCTAGTTACTGTACCGGTATATAAAAAGGATAAGTAGTCTATGCAAACAAATAAACACTCCTGGAAATTAGTTATAGTCAGTATTATAATGATATGATTATGGCTGGTAGCTAAGGCAGCAGTAAGCCAAATAGACGATGACAGGTATAACAAGATGGCAGCGTGCCCATGGGGCAATATTGCGAATCCGGCTCTGTGATTGGTTACTGGTAGTTTGATGTTATACGTGTATTTATACTGGCAGTTAATATTTTGTGTTTCTTGTAGTTGTAAAATGGGCTGAATTTGGTTATTTAAAGCGTAAAATATTAGTTTTAAGTATCGGTTTGGTGACCCATCATCCCAGGCAAGCCAGTAATACCTTTACTTCTCAGGCAGATAGGTCACTTAGCCGTAATTTTGAAGTTATTGTGAAGTGAAGTATACATTTGTAGTAATGCTCAGGAGACGTAATCGGGCTAGGCTATCGCGTTTATAAATTAGTTCCCATTTCATGGTTTTTCAGTTTTGAGAGCGAATAGTTAGTTTGATAGTTGTAAAACAGTAAGGAGAGTATGTTTTGTATAGGTTTTAAGTTTTATTATGATTTATGTCGAGCTGAGAAGTGAATTTGGTTTAGCTTAAAGTGTAGTTTTTTTGGTCTGATCCGTTTCCTTATATTATGAAGTTTATTGTGCTGCTAGCATGATTAAAAGCTGTAGAATTTGATGTAGAGTGCTGGGATTACTTGGGGGAAGTGTTGGTGAAAGGGAGAGAAGTGAGGGGATGGGTATAAACTGCGCGTTACTTCATGGAAACAAGAATTCATTTCCAAGCACCGATTACAATATATCGAATCTAGGCCTGTATAGTGAGCTACGTTTATAGGTACATCATTTGAAGAATGCATAATTTCGTGGCATATATATACCGGTACACAATTTACAAGAATGTTTCAAGAAATTATTTTTCACTCGTTACTCTGTTGCAGATCGCTAATTGCGTGTACTCAGCACCTAAGTTGATATTTGTCAGCCGGTATTATACATTCATTTTTATTGCTAATCCGGAGATTTACTGACCTCGGCATGACGTGTCATTGATCCCAATGCTCTTATGCTATGAGAGAACATATCTCGATATTTTTATTTGTTCCAAAGCACCATTAATTACGATTTAAAATTGACTAGATCATCATTGCTTCCCCATAAGAAGAGCTTGAGAATGGGTACGCCAACATGGCGGACCGCGCGCTCAACCTGGCGTACTTTCTCGTGCAGCGGAGAGCTGCCATCAGCGATCCATGTATAGAGAGAGATCAGTGGATTATAGTGATCATAACAGCTTGCCACGGTGGGTGAGTGGTTAACGTGTCGGTCTACTAACCCCAAGCATGCAGGTTTGCTCCTGGCCGTGGTAAGTGATTTTTGAAAGGTGGCAAAAATTTACGATACGCCTGTCATACGATGTTGGGCATGTTAAAGAACCCATTTGAATTCAGTAGGCCGTGTTAATAATGGCAAAATTAATCTCGGGAGTTTCCGCCAACACAAAGTTCCTCATTTCTTTACTGGAAAGCGCTATATTGTCCAAGGAGCTCAGATATCTAACCTACTTGACTTTCATAGTGCTTCAAGGAACAACGTAATCCCACATGCAAGCTACCCTCTGGGTGTCAAATAGCAAAGCTTGCACCCGGCACCTGAGGTCATGCAATATTATTATTATTAGTGACCATAACCAATACAATGTATTTTCCAGGGGTGATTATTTGCTCATTTATCATTTATCATTATACATTGTACCCCATCCAGTCATTAGGCAAATTTGCGTTGACCGACTGAAAAGTTACAAAAAATAGTTTGTGAAGGCAACTCAGAAAGAATGGCTTCATAATAGTACATTATGCAACGAGCCTATAATGGCAATAATTAAGACACAAGTATGCTTATAAAACTAGCGTAAGCTAGTTTTATAATTTCCATACGAGTGTCTTAATTACCATTATAGGCGAGTTGCATACGACTGTTTATGTTCGACGATAATTATTATAACTATTTTATGTTCGAACATAAATATTCATAAATATCTGTCGAGATTTCGCCAGTTTTACGTACTGAACAGAGCGCATGGGACGCACAGATTACCTTGTATTTGACAATGGCCTCCTCGATTGCCCCACTATGACACTAGGCCAGGTAGTGAAATTTCAATTAGAAGTCCTTTGAACTCAACTGTTTCATAACGAAAAATAGTTTTATAATTACCATCATTATGATACAGTTTTCTGACATATAATAGTCAGGGTCGAACATAAATTTACATTATCTGTTTGTGTTCTGTCTCTGCATTTGATTTTTTTATTTGCAATGTTTGGCAGTGCATTTTTGTTATCCTATGACCGTGATCTGATGATGTTTGCTTGAGGAGCGAAACATATCATTCTCGTAAAATGTAATGTAATGTGTGCAAATAATATAGAATTCTCTCAGGTCTCCCATAGGCCCGACATAATTGGGCATAATTTCGTGTTATTTATGAGAACAATTCAAGAACAGAGACTAACATGCCAGAAAAGTGCACTTCTAGGTGCCTCACTACTGTTTAGGACAGCTCACCTAATGAGTGTAATGGAGCAATATCCCTGCCTAGGCAGGAGGCCATTGCCCTTAGGGGATTAAAGGGCTGTATTTATTATTATTTATTATTATTTATTATTATTTATTATTAATATGGTAACATTGAAGAGAGGCTTTGAAGCTTTCTGAAATGTCTTCTTTTTTCGTTGTTTTTTTATCGTGTGGCTTTCTGAGAGGCCGAGTGCAGGTATTTTTCCTTGACGCTTGTGCGCGTCGAAATGAGATATAAAATGAATGGATGAAAGTGGACAAGGATGTCGAAGGAAGCAGCCGTGGCCTGTCATAAGGTACCGTCCCATCATTTGATTGCTGTTGAAAATGCGGAAATCACGGAAATCCATTTCAAGGACGGCCGACGTTGGGGCTCGAACCCACACGTCTACCGAGTCAGCAGAGAGCTTGGCCCCATGACCTAACACTGCGCTTTAGTGAGCGTAGCCACCACCGTCGGTATTTTGTATAACGACACCACTGAATGAATAAACCCCATATGTCTTTAGGCAATTCCCAGTTAGGAAATCACTCCTCTACGTATATTCTTCTAAACTGTGACTTTTGAATATGCAAGGATTTTCAAACGGTGCTGCGCTACGCTTTGAGGAGGCGCAATTTACGGTTGGAACTCTTGCGATCGATGAATTGATTACGTAGGGATATTGCGGAATTCGTAGAATATTTCAGAATACTATCATACTCCAAATATCGTATATCTTCAGAGGATGAGCACGTTACTCTCCTATTGTATCTTGACACACGAATTACAGGAATTATATTCCAAACTGTACCAAAATGAATTGAATGCGTGGGAGTATCTGTTGTTGTGATATATATATAGTAGATTTCAACAATTACCTTTATATGATGACAGAAAAAAGGCAATATTATTCACTGTTACCAGCATTACAATAATTAATCAATTATTAAAGACAAAATATTAAACGAAAGGTACATTTATGACCTTACTATTGAAGTTAACGTTTTGAAACCAAATACACTTGCAGAAGATTTCATGGCTGCAATCCAAGTGCTTCAAACTTACTGTTTGTAAATTTTTCTTTGAGAAGTTAAAAATACCTTTTTTGAAGCCATGCAAAAACACTGCAGGCATTATTCTAGGTCAGATTATTGGACATATTTGTATAAAGATACTGTGAAAATTTCAAGTAGATCTATGTAGTTATTTGCATAAAAGTAAACGTCGTAAGGAATGGCTGTCAAAGAAATGTCTGAAAATCGATTAATAAAAAATGATAGATGTTTGTCACAGTCGACAAACTTCAAAAACCCATATCTTGGATATAGATTAACATTTTCCCTCCAAACAAAGTTCCTCTGATAATTTCAATATGCCGAGTACCCAAAACATCACAAAAGAGGATATTGATTTTTTCCATCAATACCTAAATTTAACCTGGCAGATCCTCATAAATATAATTCGAAAGGCGCATCACTTGTTATCTCTTTCTTTCTTTCTCTCTTTTTTCTTTCCTTCTTTCCTTCTTTTTCCCTTTATGCTTTCTTTTCTCTTTGTTTCTAAGTCTTTTATAATTATTCGAACATTTGAATGATTTAACCCCTTATAGGGCAGAATAATACAGTAGTAAATATATATTTATTGGCATTTATTTACATTTAATTATTTTAGCCTAATTATCATTATTATTAATTTTATTTTTTGTGTTATTCAACATTTTAATGCTCATAATTACTTTTATAATTTTACAACTAAGATGTTAAAATTATTAGAAATTTGATTTTTATACGCTCATTAATTTTCGCAAACATTTGGAAGCACATTAAGCAATTAAAATTAGTAAACAATTACAATTGAAAAGTAAGGAAAGCTAGAATAATAAAAATTAAATTTGAAAATGTATTATTACCATTTTCTTATCTTTTACTTTTTATTTTAATTGTTTTTATTATTATTATTTATTTTATCCAATAGCACTATTACAGAGCACGTAAAATCAATACTTCAAATCTTTCCACATATCTTTTTTTAATTATTAAAACATTCATCTAGCACCCTAGGTGAAGGTGACGAACTAATTATACTTGGTTTACAGAAACATTAACACTTTCACAAGAATTAGTTGAAATATGAGTGAAAGATTTAACCACTTGCATCTTTGATAATATAAATTGTCCTTTTGGTAGGTGGTAGGTGATTAATATACTAACCACTAACCTATAAAGGGTCGTCGAATCCTTCAATTATTGGCTGATTAGTCAAGTTATAGCACTAATGCGAATATTTCGATATTAGAATAGGTTGGAAATTCGATTAAATATTCGAATGGAATATTCGTATTCGAATTATACCAAAAGTTCAAATAATTCGATTTTCGAATAATGTAAAACCCTACCAAATGGGGGGTCGGATTTCACTCTGAACCCAGATAGAACCCACACTTAGGGATTTTGAAGACCAACTCTGTAAATAAGCCCTCGTTAAATGTAAGGAGTGTTGTATTATATTATCTAACTTGCACAGGGGCTCGCTGTTACTTAAGGCCTTATTGAACTACAGGTTACGCTATCTTGTATTTGCGTCCTCGAAACTTAAAGAGGGATGTAGGGCGTCTAGTAAATTTCCTTGCCGATATATCGCTTGTGTTCCACTTGCCTTTATCTTCTTCTGCGTTATCTCTCCCCCCCCCCCCTTCCCCCACTCTACGGAGTGCCCGACACTGCCAGACGATTTATGTACCGCTTTTGTTTTCAGTTTTCACAAAAACTCCTTTGGACCACCTTACCCTTCCATAGTTCTCGGCTTTCAAACTCGTTCCAGTACGAATGTGTCGCTATCTTACAAGTATATACACAACATGGACACACACACAATGATGCATTTTATTGCAGGGCACAGAAAATTCACAAACAAAACTCATGTATTTTACCAGTGTACGCTAAATTTGAGTGAATATCATGGATTATTGTGTACAGTTATGATCAGAAATCACGAATACATTATCATGTTTAAGATTCAAATAAACAAATAAATTAAATGAATAAATAAATTAATAGTCTAAATAGATAAATACATAAATAATTAAAGAAATAAAGACTTCAATAAAAAAAGAATCGTTCAGTTAAAAGCTCACCATTTTTATCTGCGATTAAGGTTCACTTTGAATATTGTTCCATCTATTTTGAAGCGCGTAATTGTATCGTGTTGATTTCCTTCAAAATATTGCTACGAAAGCAATTCATCACGCATCGTAGAGAAAGTTTCCTCTCTCTTAAGAGGTGTTTATTGAGGTACAACCTATTTTCATTTATGAACAAGTAGTTCCGTGAAGAACTAAAGCCTATTTTCATATATCCTACCTATGTTAATTGCCACTATCAACATACAAAATTTCAGTTTGATTGCTGTAATAGATTCGTAGATATTGAGAACCGACTAAATATTGAAGATGCTCGCCATGTTGGATTGTTATATGTAAAGGCCATAGAGTCATGTACCATTAAAAAGGAAAATCATTGCGTAGGTTCATTATTCAAACTCGCACTTCGATCGCATGATTATGATACAAGTAATATAAACTTAATTTTAAAATTCGCACAGCCGCCATCTTAAGGTTATGTATACAATTGAACTAAATTAGATACCAGTGCATTACAATGTGTATAAACATTTGCTGTGCCAAGTTTCTTTACGTTTGGATCATTAAATCGCGAGAAAAGTCTATTTAAAACTTTCTACTTCACTTGGCCGCCTTGTTCATTTTGTAATTAACCGGTTTTTGAAAGTCTCATAGATACGCTTCCAGCAGTGTCCTTTATCTCCGTACGAAATGTCAGGGTGATACCGGTAATAATTTCAAAGATATAGAATGCCGGTGAAATATTTCGCACAGAAGCCATCTTGAGGTTATGTAGGTCTAAGCAATTGAACGAAGTTAGATGTCGGTGCATTGCAATGTGTATAAACATGCTGTACCAAGTTTCATTGCGTTTGATTGATTAAATCGCGTGAAACGTCTATTTATAAGTCGCAACTTCGCTTGGCCCCCATGTTGGATTTGTAGTTACCAGGTTTTCAAAAGCCACATAGATGAACTTCTAGTAGTTCCCTTTATCACCGTACAAAATTCCAGGGTGATATTGGTAATAGTTTCGGAGATATTGAATGCTGATGAAATAATTTGCACATAGGTGAGACGTAACAAAATTTCGTCCGGAATAGTGCTATGAACTTGACGGACATGAATTATATGATTTGAAAGTTGACAGCGTAAAGGATATCCGATCCCAAATGTTTGCTAAAATAAACTGGGGATATGGGAAAATAAATAGCACTGTACCTTAATATCCCCAGTTCCAATTTCCACACTGGGCATTGCTTTCGTACGATTTCGGCGACAATTTTTTCTCAATGCTGATGTTGATATATTCACGTCATGGAGGCAGCAAACATTTGACATTAGATCCACGGAAAACTATAACCCAGCTCTCCGTTCAGTAAAGGGATTTCTTATGCGAAACGTATCCGCCAGATGTCATGACTGTTCAATGTGGGACGCCATTGATTTGCCTTCCGTTGACATTCTATACGCATCGAGTTTGAAGAATAACTAGTTGATAATACGAAACATTTTAATTTTAAAGCGTTTGTTACAGCCTATTGCGTGTTATTTGGCCAAAATAACAAAATGATCCACCATAGTACCTGTGCGCTATCTGTTGGTGCAACTTCAGGATAAACAAAGCTTTAGAATTTGTCATTGAGTAGAGAGCAAATGCTGAGCCCATACAATTCCCAGCGCTTGCACTTAAGTCAACTGACAGAATCTCGACAGATATTTATGAATGTTTATGTTATTTATTATTTATTTATTTATTTATTTATTTAATTATCGTATGGCTTTTAGTGCCGGGAGTGTCCGAGGACATGTTCGGCTCGCCTGAGTCGGTAGCTGCTTCCAGCGGACACCCTTAGGGTGAACTACAAGTTCCGTTCAATTTCATGTAGTTCCAACTTTCGCCACCAGATACCAATGATACCTAGTGGCGAACGTTGGAACTTTGATAGAGCGTTCCGACGAAATCCAACCTAACAATTTTGCTTCACACAAGTTTAGTCTGTGGAAGGATCCTTTACATGACATAAATCTATGACATGGGACCACCGGCTTTACTTCCCCTCCGAAGGAAGTCATACTGAAGGATTTTTAACGCTCTTAAAAAATCCGATGACTTCTGTCGGGTTTGACTCCGCTATCTTGAGAACAGCAGTTCAGCATGCTACCAACTACGCCACCGAACCCTTTAATATTTATGTTAGAAAATTATAAATAAAATTTTAATTATTGTCGAACATAAACAGTCGTATGCAACTCGCCTATAATGGTAATTAAGGCACTCGTATGGAAATTATTGCCATTATAGTCTCTTTGCATAATGTACTCTTACGTTCGACGGTGTCGAATTGTAAATATTATATGTCAGAAAACTGTATCATAATGAGTGTCATTATAAAACTATTTTTCATTATGAAACAGTTTCTCCCACCAATCAGAGCTCAAGAAACAGTTGTGTGACCAATTAGGTAAGGATAGCATCGCACTGCGCTGACTTCCACGGCCTTCTATTCTAAATTTCACTGCGTGGCTTCTAGTGTCATAGTGGGGTATTCCAGGAGGCCATGGTATTCTCTGCGTCCCATGCGCTCTGTTCAGTACATAAAACTGGCGAAATCTCGACAGACATTTATGAATATTTATGTTCGAACATAAAATAGTTATAATTATCGTTGAACATAAACAGTCGTGTGCAACTCGCCTATAATGGTAACTAAGATACTCGTATGAAAATTACAAAACGAGGGAAGCGAGTTTTATAAACACACTCGTGTCTTAATTATTGCCATTATAGGCTCGTTGCATAATGTACTATTACAGTACGGTGGGTGAGGGTTAGCGTGTCGGTCTACTAACCCCAAGATTGCAGGTTCGCTCCTGACCGTGGATAGTGATTTTTGAAAGGTGGCAAAAATACGACACCATGCCATACGATGTTGGCATGTCAATGAACCCATTTGAATTCAGTAGGCCGTGTTCATAATGGCAAAATTAATCTCGGGAGTTTCCGCCAACACAAAGTTCCTCATTTCTCTACTAGAAAGCGCTATAATGTTCAAGGAGCTTAGATATCTAACCTCCTTGACATTAATAGTGATTCAAGGAACAACGAAATTCAACATGCAAGCTACCCTCTGGGTGTCAAATTACAGAGCTTTCTACATTGTTTTGGTTACAACACTGATAGCACTGCTTGGCTAGAAATAATAACAAAACATTAGCAAAAGAAAAGGGCCAATAGACCGGCCCTGGCATTTTTCACTATAAGGGTTCAGAATATAAAAAGTTATATTTTCCATGTCTTCTGAAATTTTTTATTTGAATGTGAGGACACGACTGTACTCACTGTGTCTCAAGAATATAGAGTATATTGTGTGTCTCTTGCGATGTCTGTTGAAACACGACTATACTGTAAACGCTGCATTCCGGTCACGCACTGACTCTCACTAGAATCGCTGGGTGATGAACCACTTTGTGTGACTAGGGTCTCTCCGTTTAAACACCACCTAATTGCAACTATTGTACTTAATTTAATTTTCTGCTCCATCTAGCGACTTGACGCCTCCACACTCCTATCAATCTTTTCTCACTCGCACGGGAACACGTACAGTTCATAAAGTATCTATAGCAGCACCGCTTTTCCACACTCACTCGAGCAAACTACCAGGGTGATAACTTATTTCTAGTCCCGAGGTGGGGCAGATGACCTCCTAACGCCCCTTAAAATAACAATAACTAACTGACTAGTTGTGGGATTTGACACCATTTTTCAGTGTTGCCTTACATAAGTAATCAAGAGTTTGGTGCTTTTCAGTCGGTCAACACGAATGTACCCAAACGAGCTGGGTTATGTTCTAATCCTGAAAAAAAAAATGGCATGAGATTAATAAATACACTGAGTTGACCAGTTTCGATCGTCAAGCGATCATCATCAGAACCAATACACTTAGGCTGTAAAATCTGTTAGAAAATACAGGTGAAAATACAGTAAAACCCCGTTATTACGCTCTTCAAGAGACCGAGGTTGAAACGCGTAATAAGCGGGACAGCGCTATAGACGAGAAATGACTTCTGAGGTGGGAAAACAATTTGGAAACAATATTTCAGTAATGTACAGTACTGTATTTTATTATTACTGTGTTATTACTATTATTACCGTACAGCATGTTATTATTCATTACTGTAGGCACATTTTATCTCGCTTCGTATTAAAAAAGTATGTTATTGATCCTTGTCGGCTGTGTGTACTATCGCTGTGAATGATCACATTTTCTACGCGGTTTAAATACCTGCTCACATCACTTGATACGCCGCTAGGAAGATCCTGTATGTAATTTCGAAGCAGATGTATTGCTCCGAGAGCTTCATTTCGTGTGGGGACATTTCCATCCGCAGATTCGATTTTTGTACTGCTGTCTTCATCTTGGACAACATGATCTGCAACCATGTCGTCGACATCGCGGATGTCCGTAGTTGCAAGACCATTGTCAATTAACACAAAATCTTCGAAGTTAACATCTCCCAACTTGTCCCGTACAGCAGCCCAGTCCCCGACATTATCAGTTGTTACAGGGACATTTGTATCACTGGGTGT
The DNA here is from genome assembly GCA_946902985.2 of Meconema thalassinum. Taxonomy (NCBI): domain Eukaryota; kingdom Metazoa; phylum Arthropoda; class Insecta; order Orthoptera; family Tettigoniidae; genus Meconema; species Meconema thalassinum. Next base: position 91,658,782 of record OX336399.1, read on the forward strand.
TACACCATATCCCTAAAAATAAAAAGGCAAATTAATCCCCTGGCAAAACGAAAATGTATGCAGAAACTGGAAATCCACAGCATACTGTATTTCAAGTCAACGACCGGATCAGGAATAGGAAGAGCGAAGCTCGTAACTAGCGCTGAGGACAGGAATTGGTTCGGTTGGTGAGGCCTGTCGCACTCTGGGACAATGATTAAGGATTGAAAAATGAAATGAAATGATTGTGGAGAGAATCTTACCTTTAAAATCCTGCTTTATTAAAGCAATTGGCGATGGTCTTCGCGTCGATCCCTTCCCATGCAGCGGAGATGAAATTCATTGCGTCCAATAAGGTGATGCGGTTTTCGGCTCCACTGTCGATGCACTGCAGATATCGCAGAACAACACGCTTTCGATAGAAATGCTTGAGCTCTTTTATCACCCCCTGGTCCATTGGTTGGAGTTTGCTGGTTGTGTTGGGAGGCAGGAATGCTAGTTCTTCATTTTTCAGGTTCACATTGTTTGGATGAGCTGGACAATTGTCGACAAAAAGTAGGATTTTGCGATTGGCTTTTACCATTTCTTGGTCCATTTCTTTGAGCCAATTAACAAACAAATCACTAGTCATCCAGACACGTGCTTGATTTTTATATTCACACGGAAGACGTTTAATGTTTTTAAATCATTGGGGTCTAGCTGACTTCCCTAACATTAACAGAGGCAATTTTTCAGATCCATCAGCATTTGCAGCAACAAGCACAGTTACCCTTTCTTTGCTTAATTTCCCACCGTGACACTTCTCCCCCTTGAACACATATGCCTTGTAGGGCATTAACTTAAAAATATAAGCCGAATTCATCCGCGTTAAACACATCGCACGGTGCATATTTTTTAGTAAGTGTAGGTAGCACTTCACTTTGCCAGTCCGTAAAATCACTGTGACTAACTGACTCTGATTTACCACAGACTTGACGATACACTATGCCATTCCTTTGTTTGAATCTATCAAGCCAACCATTCGAAGCACTAAAGTCTGTACAGTTTAATTTGCCTGATATTTCCCGTGCTTTTTCTTGTATGATTGGGCCGCTTAATGGGATTGTAGGCTCCCGGGATTGGTGAACCCATTCAATAAGAATTTCCTCAACGTCTTCATATTTTCCAGTTCTCACTTTTTTACGTTTGCAACCACCCTTCGCTGTCTCGGTAATAGCGTGCCTATTTTATATTAATGTTCTCAAGGTGGATGAGGGGACACCCACAGATTCAAAAAAATCTTTTTGATTCAGAGTTGAATTTTCGTCGTGCTTATAAGAATTTGTAATTTTTCACTTATAGAAAAAGATTTACGCTTTGCCATTTTGCACTACAAAATTCACAACTGCACTGACACGAATTCAGAAAATGACTAATAAGAAGGGACAGAAATGAGCTGTATTGACAAATTAGTGTTAAATCCATTTCAAGGAAAGGCAAGTCGTTAGTTAAATTTTAGACACTCTTGGCCGGAGGGTTTCTTCAATTAGGATGGGAAATTCCGTTCATCCACTCCAGTACAGGGACACCAACAAGTTCTGTATTTCAATACGCCTTTTAAAACATGTCAAATGCAGTGCTATTAAACATTAGACTATACGGATTTTTCCCTCTTTTTCTCGACACGAAATAAGCGCTAAAAGCGGGATATGGAAGCATTATAATAGGGTAAAATTATGCAGTTTTATATACAAACCATCCAGGGTCCTTACAAAGAGAGCGTAATAAACGGGATAGCGTAATAGGTGGGGGTGTTATAACGGGGTTTCATTCAATATGTACAATTATTTAGTTGCAGTATTGGTAATGCAACTTGTCAGTGTATGCTAGTTGTAGTATATATGATGTTAGGTGGAATGCTAAAATGGTGATAGAAATCCGCAATTTGCCTTTTTGGAGTGACTATATGGTTGTAAAAGTCAACTATGGTTGTACTGTATAGTGCAAGCTATTACTTATCTGGCTGGATGTCTTCCGTTCTGTAACTGCGAGTAGTATCAACTTCCCTCTTGGAGCAGTGACAGTTGACTGGATTGGAATGTTGTCTCACTGAGCTGGTTTTCCCCTTCCCCCGTTCCCTGTTTCTATGTGTTATCTGTAGTCAGTGCATGTATAATTCTCACATGTTGCCAAATCTAGATAAGATGGATGTTATTAGATTCAGGAAGGTCTTCAACTATTAAAGACCGTGGAACATCCCCCGCCACGCGTAGACAATTAACCATTCATACTAAGCGCACCTGATCGCTTGACAATTGAAACTGGTCATCCTAGTGTATTTATTAATCTCATGTGTTTTTTTACTGGATTAGAGCATAACCAGGCTCTTTTGGGTACATTCGTGTTGACCGACTGAAAAGCACCAAACTTATAATTTTGTAACTGACTAGCCCAATGCACATACCTCAATCCTAGACTCTAATTGAAGATATTGATATTGTAACTTCCAGTCGGTGAACACACAATAATTCCAACTACTGGAATACTGTATGCGAAGTATAACCTGAATAATAAACTATTTATTACCGTAAGTCAATACATTGTACATTAAAACCGGAACGGTTTCATTCATTCATTCATTCATTTATTTGCAATTGGCGGTGTGTCCCCCGGTGGCAAATCGGGTATACATAACAAATACATAATTATACATAACAATTCAATAACAATTACACTGGAGCATTTACACAAATCGTTAGATTTTTCTTAAACACACCTATATGTTTGGAAAAAGGCTCTAAGACTGCGGCAGATAGAGAGTTCCAGCTATCAATGGCACGGTTAACGAAAGAATATTTACCATTATTTGTACGCTGTGGTCGGCCCTTAACTATGAAAGGATGATCACTCCTACCCATGTAAGTGGGCTTTCCCATAAGTTTGCTAAGCTCACCCCATGCTGGTTGATTTGTATACGTGTTGTACATAGCGCAGAGTCAAGATATCATCTTCCTAGCCTCAAATGATTCCCACTCAAGTTTGTTTAACATACAGCTCAAACTGCTTCTGGGATTAAAGTCTCTGAGCAAAAATCTAGCGACCTTTTTTGTACCATTTACAATTCATTGATGACCTTACTTGATATGGATCCCAAACCGCCGAGGCGTATTCCAGAATAGGACTTACAAGTGACAAATATCCTAATTCTTTAGCAGAGGTACTACTTCCTTTTAATACCCTCATACAAAGTGCAGAGATTTGTAAGCTTTAGAAACTACACATCCTACATGAGTACTCCATTTCATATCATGCATTACGATAACGCCCAAATATTTGCAAGAATCTTCTTCTACAAGTATTTCCGAGCCAATGTTATATTGTGGCCTTCCTCAGCGTACACTTAAACATTTTTGCCATAACAGAGGATTCCTATTTGTCTTTTTCGAAGTTAGTTGATTTTTACCATTTATAGAAAATTTGTATAACGCTCGACCATCTGGAAACAATATATTAAAAAAGACAAATAGGTTTCAACAGGATTCTCTCCAAGGTTAGATGACTTCATCCTTTTAAAATTTTATGCGCTGTTGCATATCATTATACCTGGCTGGAAGCAACATCCCATAGCGCTCTGCGGCGACGTCTATTAAGGTAGATTTATATTAACTTTTAATCCTGTTCTTTTATGTTTTTTTCTAAAAAAAACATTTGTGAACTTTCACTTATTTAAATTCTAATGCTTTTGTAAGGATATCCATTTTCTCTTTGGTATTTATTAAGATGGTTTCTTTAAGATTCTTTTTATATAATCTACGCGGACGAAGGTATCATTGTATACCGAAACATGTTCGTTTGAATTTAATTATTAAACTTCTCAGTGTTTGACAAGGCGGATGTTATAGTTGGAGATTAAAACTCACAAAGTAAAATTTCAAAAAACAGATCTGTTATATAAAAAAAACATGAAATTGTCCTGATAAAACAGCGAATTGAAGAGATGTGGATCTGAAAATAGATATGTTGAATACGTGAATGATGAAATTAATGGGTTAGAATATTTGATCATGAGGGCAAAAACTTCCTTTACTTGCATTGTAGAGAGAAAGTTGGAAATAGGTGTAATAAAGTTGTTATGAATTAGTAAGAAATGTATTGGTTATATAGTTACCAAGAAAGTAAATTTTGTAAGAAAGAAGGTTTAATTCCAAAACATATTCCAGGATATCAAAAACGGGGTCATACTTCCATGTATGATTACAAAACACAACAACTGGTTAACAAAGTTGTTCTCTAAAGGGAAATTAATTTTCTATACCTTAAGAGACAAACTTATTATTTTCCACTTTTATTTATTTATACCTCATATTACTTCAGCTCAGGCAGCCTTCTTCAAATTCTTTTCATTTAGCATGCAACGCCACTATGGTAACGGGACTTCCGACAAGCTTCATTCTTTACGTTTACATGCTCTCTATTAGGAGGTTTCTAGATACTAGTCTCCAGGCAACATTCTGTTCATATCTGTCCATATTATCCTTTCCATCTAGGCAATCCATTTCGACCACGCTATTTCATTTCTAAGCAACTGAAATAAACTACATTTGATTAAGATATTCAGGGTGAAGAAAAAATGCATGCGACTCATCCAAATGCAAGACAAATGTTTCTATAGCAAAATCGGAGCGGGTGCAGTTTGAAGACACAATTATGAAGACGAGAAGCTGGCAACACTGTCACATCCTGCAGCGCATCAAAATGTACAGAGGAATGTGTATCACCCCGCACTATCGTACCAGCCGTCGTAGCTCACTGAGTAGGCTGCTGGGTTATTAAACCCACATCCACCATGGAGCTACGGTTTGAATCTACTTCAGATCGTCTGCGTTTATAAGCATGACAGCATTTTGTCACGTGTCAATAGCCATCGCTGTCGGTAGATTTGCTGATGATATGGTAGTTATGGGGGAGAGTATAAGACAAGTAACACTAATGCTAATTATATTAGAATTGCGGCCAATGGCCATACAATGTTTTATATTGGAACGGCCATAGGCTCCATATCAAGTTCAATTTCAAGTAGTTCCAACTTTGGATACCAGGGATGCCACTGTCACTTACACCTAGTGGCGTATGTTGAAACTTGATACAGAGTTTCTAACCAATAACTTACAAAGTTAGCTGCTCACTACCAATTAATTGTAGTGGTAGGTTCTTTTCCATGCCATAAATCTATGACATGGGCCCGCCGGCTTTATTTCCCCTCCGAAGGAAGGTATACTGAAGGATTTTAACGCTCTTAAAAACATCAATGTTGAAAGACCTGGATAAAAAATATAAAATACATGAAAACAAATTAGTAATATACAAAAAGTATAGTAATAGCTGGAAAAGGTGAAAACTAAAAATACAATTAGGAGAAATTGAACAAGTTGATCGTTTTAAATCCCTGAGAAATTGAATTGTACAACACATGATATATTCAAAAGAAACAAAAACAAGGGTTGTGTTGGCAAAAGAAGCCTTTAATAAGAAAAGAGACTTACTTTGCGGTGCAATGAATATAGATTTAAGAAAGAGATTAGTGAAGTGGTATGTTTGGAGTGTGGCAATATATGGAGCCAAAACCTGGATACTTAGAAAAGAAGATGAGAGAAGAATGAGGGTCTAGAAATGTGAATTGGAGGTGGATGGGGAGAATAAGTTGGAAATAAAAATCAGAAATGAAGAGGTATTGCAGAAAATAGGAAAAGAAAGATGTTAATGAAGGTACGATAATGAAAAATGGATATTGGACATTACATTAGAGGAAGTAATGCATAATGTCAGTAATTGAGGTCCGTATTGACTAACTATAAATAAGAAAGAAAATAAAGGGATTCTGCCTTTCCAATACTTGTATTGAACCTACCCACAGGTACATGTTTCGAAGGTAAAACTCCTTCTTCCTCAGCCTGTACATAAAAATAACAAAGATAAATGACCTTTATAAGAACATACGTTGCATGAATGAAGATTTGTGAAATAAATAATATGAAGAAGGAGTTTTACCTTCGAAACATGTACCTGTGAGTAGGTTCAATACAAGTATTGGAAAGGCAGAATCCCTTTATTTTCTTTCTTATTTTTAGAGGAAATAGTTTGGTGAAAGAACGTTCGAAGGGACAGTAAACTGTCAAAATAGAAGAGGAAGAAGAAGATGATAATTTTCATTGCGTGCTGGTAATTGCAAAGTATTTCGCTATGTATGTTAACTGTATTAAAATTGCTCAAAAATCCCAAATCATTTCGTGCACTTTGAAAAATGTATTTCATAAAATAAATGCTACAATGCTGTCTATGTAATGAGATTCGTATGTTATTTTTATTGTAAATTTTGACTGTGCATTAGAAGCTTTTCTCAAAATGACATTGACTTTCCGGAATAGCTAATAGTGAATAGTAATAATTAAAATATTTCATGGAGGGGGGGGGGGAGGGGGGGGGAGAGAAAAATTGTGTAGGGGCGCTTAAATCCTCTCAGTGGCACTGGAAATTCAAATTGTGGTATCTACGCCCAACATTTATTCGTATAATTAGTAAATAAATCCTTAGAACCTCCTGACTATAAATATATTTCCCATCAGAACGAAGCCGCATGAAATAGTGATAACTAGGGCTCGGACTCGAGCATATTTGCATATTTTTTTCCTGAATAGTACACATTGAAAGAAGCCTTTCGGTGGTATTTTCACCTCTCGGGGACCAACAGAATTGAAATTTATCAAGCATATAAATGCATAAAACCGCGGTTTTCAGAATAGAAGCATATAAATGCATATTATTGTGGTGTTCGTCCAAATAGTTTGCTTTTCTTCGAATTCCCCACCCCGGATTCGGGCCTTGACCATCCCTAAGGTTCGAAAACAGAAATAATAAAATTATTGAAAAGCCCATCTGGTACGAATAATACAACCGCAGGTTTTTAACCTGTAGTGAGGTCGTTTTCGTCAATGAAACTTTTATTGACCGATTTAAGAAAATCATTCAAAGCTGAAAACATAGAAAACAATGTTGTTGTACAGACCAATGCAGATCTACTTCAATGACTCGCCTAATTCTGAACATTTTGAAAATGAACTTTTAAACTGTAACTTTTATAATAAAACTACTCTTATATATAGGCTACTTGAAAAACTGGAATGCGAGTATATTGCAGTGTATCATACATACAATTAGAAAATAAAGCTCGTATATAAAGGTATGTTAATGATTTTTTCGTTTCACTTTCCTTTCTGTAGTTTTTAACGGTGCTTTTCGAGCATATTCTGCTTATTTAACCGCATATAATGGGCTTTTCGAGCATAACTATCGAGCATATAATGGTTTTTGAGCATATCTATCGAGCATAAAACACATGGTTTTCGAGCATATCTGGAGATTTTATCGAGCATATCGATCCGAGCCCTAGTGATAACTGTAGCCTATATTCTGACTCGTAGAAGATCTCTCGAATGCTGTTCCATTGCCGTTGTTATAATATGAAATATACATTTACCTCTTTCTACTTCTTGAGGGCGGAATCAACATTAATAATTATAATTGTAGTTCTCTTATTTCCCCCAGGCAACGAGAGGTTTCAGAAACGGAAATCCGGAAGCTAGCAAACAGAGTCGAAACTATTCTGGCCGGAAACGCCTGAGTTTACACGTAATGTATTCCGGCTTCCGGTTGGTTTGCAACGTGTATGAGAGGCATAGATTTTGGATGGGTTCCGGTGTGGGGGGTAGGGGTGAAGGCAGAGGAGGGGGGTTGGCAGTAGAGGGGGGTTAATTGGGCAAGTTAAGGGTTGCGCTCGATACGCTTCGCTTAGATAATTCAACTTCTAACCCCTCTCCTTACCATTCGTACCCTTAACTCTGGACCACAACTTCTTTGCAAGAAATGACCCACATTGCGCTCCGCCCACAACTTGTAATATTAATAGTGTTTGCTCTATGAACCTCAATGTTAACCTCGGGATGTAGTTTCTAAATACAAGATGCAGGGCAAGGTTAGCTGGCTTTCCCATAGTGGTCAATGGACACATCATTACATAGTGATTAGTGCGAGAAACCGGAGACCCTTAGCGTCTCTGCGTAAAAATGTTGGAAGACTCAAATGGATCATCCACCTTACAATCCTGATCTCTCTCCTTATGTATATGAGGACCACCTCGTGGCGCAGTGGCTAACTTTCTTGTTGTAGCCCTAGAAGTCAGGGTTCGATTCTTGTCTCTAACAAGAAATTTAATTCTGGTCTGAGGGTTGGAATGCGGTATACTCAGCCTCGTGAGGAAATACTGAGAAGAGGAGTCTTTTTTTTGTCAACTCAACCATCCAGGAAATGGTTTCCCGCTGTTTCCACTTCCACTCCAGGTATGGTTCCTAATTTTAGGCCTCCCTCAGGGGCTCACCTCTGGTGGGACTTGGGTTGGCGACCACGGGGCCCCAGCTGAGTCCGGCATTGCTTCCACTTACTTGTACCGGGCTCCTCTCCGTCTTCTTTCCTATCGGCCTCCCTTGCCCAAGTCTTGTTCTCTTCCGACCCCGACGGTATTAGGGTAACCGAGGCCTAGCGAGTCTTTCACTTTCCCGCCTTAATTGGCCTTCTCTCATCTTTCCTGATCCCTCTTCTTCTAGGGATCAGCCTTCTTTTTCTTTTCATTATATTTCCTTTTCTCTTTAAGATCCCGTACTGTTTTTGTGAATTGGTTCCCCGTGTATCTATATTCCAATTTGTGAATTTTGACTCTACGCCACATTTTGTAGGTATTTTCAATCTAATTTGCATTTTATACGTATTTTCTATCTAGATTGCATTTTTCGAGTATTTGCAACCTCAATTGCATTTTGTAAGGATTGACAATCCAAATTGCATTTTCCATGCAGGAGTGGTGAGTATTGGTGAGTATTTTGAACCTAAACTACATTTTTTTTCGTATTTTTCAATCTCTTTCTTTTGTGTTTATTTTCCTTCTAAATTCCCTTTTGTAAGTATTACCGCTTTCCATTTTGTGCGTCGTTTCAATCTGAGTTCCAATTTGTAAGTATTTTTAGTCTCATTTAATTTTCGTTCTGGTTTCCATTTCATTGGCATTTTCCCCATCACTCCATTAGGGGCCGATAACCTATGTTAGGCCCCTTAAAACAACAATTATCATCACCATCATCATCATTTTAGGCCACGGCCGCCTACTCCCCATTCCTCACCTTAATTACAAATACACACACTTGTACAGACATCATAACAACACAAGTTATTAGAACTAATTCTACTCGCTCCTACTTACACGGGGTTAAATGACCACGATGTCCAAACCCCTCAAATAAATCAACAACAACTCTCTCCTTGTGACAATGTTGCCAGATCTTTCAAATTGTACACGCAATGGGAAGAAAAGTCAGAAATTACAGTAAAATCCTCAGAAAGTATTGTAGCGCTGCGTTAAACTAAAAACATTTAAATGAGAAAAATTTGAAATTGAAAAATATATATTAATCTACCTAACTAAATTCCATGAAATCTTCTCGGGTTTTGCTTCATCTGGTAAGGGATTGGCCTAGGTTTACCAAGTCAGGCTCATCAGCATGCTACTGGTAAGAGGGTGCTTTTAGTTCCCCCAGTAAAGAAGTGTGATGAGCTTCATATAAGGGAGGAAGTATATTATCAACTCTCGCAGCCGCGATTCAGGCAAGAAAAGTACTCATTATAATATTGGAATATTGCGCCCGCTGGTGTAGCAACTGGGATTCTGGATTATCAGCTAATTAAAATTACGTCATAAATGTCAGTGTTCATACACGTGTATTGGTCATTTAACTTAATAGAAGGCAAGCCATTTCAATTAATTCTAACGGCCAACTGCTTATATTTATAAAATGAGAAATGGACTTTGTTTGCTCACAGCATCAAGCAAAAATATGAACTCATACAAGCCCGTGTTTTGCCATCAGCTGTTATTATTGATGATGGTGACAATGGTGATGGTAATGGTGATGGTAATGATGATGATGATGTTGATGATGACGCGGCAGTACTACGGACATCAGCTCTTGCCTTGGTCTAACCAGTTTCAGAATACTGCTGCCCTGTGTGGCTTAACAGTGCACACACTTCAAAAGTTGATACCCAACTGAATGATACCATGAGGACAATATCAGGCACCATCAATTCGACACCTCTAAAATGGTTACCCGTCTTATCCAACATCCATCCCCCTCACATACGAAGAGAACTAGCTCTTGTAAGAGAATGGCAGAAATGCCGCAGTAATCCTCAACTGCCCTTACATCAGGACTGCAACCCTCAGAAACCGAAGAGATTAAAGTCCAGAAACCCATCATGGAAGCTAGGTGAGAAGCTCCTGGAAACACATTTTGATGCTGATGAGATCTGGCATGAAGAACGGTCCTCTTCAAATCCCGACCACCTGGGTTTAATCCATGATCCTTGTAGAGCTCCGCCTGGTTTCAACTTACCGAGAAGGTAATGGACATCGCTAAACAGAATCAGGACAAATCATGGAACGTGTAAATTCTGGCTTCATAAGTGGGGAAATTCTGAAGACCCATTCTGCGACTGTGGTAATGTGCCTCAAACCATCCAGCACATTGTTATGGACTGCCCAAAGAGAAAAAAGTCCTCTCGGCACGCCGGAAGGCGGAGGTAGATTTCACCGGACAAACTTGGGGATAGGCGAAAATAGGCAGAATATGCAGATTTTCGTAGAAGGATCAGACCTCATTTAATGCGAGAAGGTATTTTATAATTGGAGCTTAATTAACTTTGTTTTTCGTCATTTTATGCTTATTTTAAACATTTTATTGTCTTATGGGAACGGTAACCTTCTTGTCATTTGGGGTCCATTTTTATACTTGTGGTCACACTGTCCTTATGCTAGGTTTCGACACTGATGTGCAACTATGTAACGGTCTGTTACTTCTTCACGCAAAATTATATCTACCGCAGAGATTTTGGTTGGTTCCTCAGTTTAGGGGCTGCGACAACGCGGTCATGTAACCCCGTGTACTTTGGGATGGCTGTATTAGTCTGTAATTCAGGTAAGGACTGCAGACGGTCAATTTCAAGCAGTAGTTACTAATGTTCTAACCAGGTACTACCGTCAACGACACCTAGCTGTGAACTTGGCTACTAGATGCCACCGCAACCAGCAACTCGCAACGAACGTTGGAACTTCCCCTCCAAAGGAAAGCATACTGAGGGATTTTTGGCGCTCTTAGAAAATCCGACGACTTCGGCCGGCTTTGAACTCGCGACCTTGGGCATAAACATTCAGCATGCTACCAGTTACGTCACCGAAGCCGCTTCACACTTAGATGGAAATCTGAATCTGATCTCGTGCAAGTGCGTTATCTTGGCAACGTCTGATGGCTCATCCCTCATCAATTTAGTAGTGTTGCCATGGCAACCACTGATAGGTCTTGGCATTTTCTTATAATTCCGAAATTATTTTTCTCATCCCTTGGCATAATGGTGGGTTATATCAAAAATTCTTTCAGACAAAAGTTTTAGGTAATTATTATGGGAATATTGTCCATTTTGTACGGTTTTGATATTGTGCCTATTAAGAGAGATATGATTAATGTTTCCCGAAAAACCCACTTTTTCCCACCCCTTTGGTCAATGGTTGGTGCTATAAAAAAAACTCTTCAAACATACATTTTTGGGCTTTATCCGACACATAGTATGAATGTTGAACGGATTCGATATTTCACATATTAAGAGAGTTATAGCAATATTTCACTTTTTCGAAAAAAAAGCCCCCCATTTTCACCCCCCAACGACCGATTTAGCCCAGTAACGAACTCGACCGAGATTTTATAGGTATACGTATTCGGTAAAAAATTCAAAGTGATTGGTACAAAATTACGGCAGTTATCGTGTCCACAATAAACTGATATACATATACATACATAAATTATATATAACTTTTGAACTGACGGTGGTTTTGGGGCCTGGGGATGTGAAACGCGAAGATATGTCGAAATTTTCCGGAAGTCGAAACATGGTACCCATTGCAATAGTTAGCTTTCTAACGAAATCTACCTCTGGTTGGTTCCTCAGTTTAGGGGCTGCGACAACGCGGTCATCTAACCCCGTGTACTTTGGGTGAGTGTAGAATCTGTCTGATACACGGTGTGAATTGTAATGGCTGTATTAGTCTTAATTCATGTAAGTACTGCAGACGGTCAATTTCAAGCAGTAGTTCCTAATGTTGCTACCAGGTACAACCGTCAACGACACCTAGCTGTGAACTTGGCTACTAGATGCCACCCCAACCATCAACTCGCAACGAACGTTGGAACTTCCCCTCCAAAGGAAAGCATACTGAGGGATTCTAGTGCTCTTAGAAAATCCGACGACTTCGGTCGGCTTTGAAACCGCGACATTGGGCATAGACATTCAGCATGCTACCAGTTACGTCACCGAAGCCGCTTCCCACTTTATCAGGCGGCTTTGGTGGCGTAGTCGGTAACATGCTGAGCTTCTATGCCCAAGATACCGGGTTCAAACCCGGCCGAAGCCGTCGGATTTTTTAAGAGCGTTAAACATCCCTCAGTATGCCTTCCTTCGGAGGGGAAGTAAAGCCGGCGGTCCCATGTCATAGATTTATGGCATGTTAAAGATCCTTCCACTAATTGCACCTGTGTGAAGCTAAATTGGATAGGTTAAGAATGTATACAACGCTCTTAGGTTTCTATGTTCGTTGCCAAGAGCCGACTGCGGCGGCGTCTAGTAGCTCAGTTCTGAACTTGGCCTCGTAGTCGTTGACAGTGGCGCTTGGCGGCAAAAGTAGGAACTATCTGAAAAATTGTTAGTTGCAGTACTTAAATTAACAAACAGATAACACACACTAATACAGTCATCACAATTAACACCGGTTATCAGACAGATTCTACACACACCCAAAGTACACGGGGCTACATGACCGCGTTGTCGCAGCCCCTAAACTTAAGAACCAACCAACCACTTAATCAGATGGAAATACTGAATCTGATCTCGTGCAAGTGCGTTGTCATGGCAACGTCTGATGGTCCATGCCTCATCAATTTAGTAGGGTTGCCATGGCAACCACTGATAGCTCTTGGCATTTTCTTATAATTCCGAAATCATTTTTCTCGTCCCTTGGCGTAATGGTGGGTCATATCAAAAATTCTTTCAGACAAAAGTTTTAGGTAATTATTAGGGGAATATTGTCCATTTTGTACGGTTTTGATATTGTGCCTATTAAGAGAGATATGATTAATGTTTCCCGAAAAACCCACTTTTTTCCACCCCTTTGGTCAATGGTTGGTGCTATCAAAAATCTTATTTGACATAAATTTTTGGCACTTATCCGACACATATTATGAACTTTGAATGGATTCGATATTGCACGTATTAAGAGAGTTATAGCGAAATTTCACTTTTTCGAAAAAAGCCCCCCATTTTCACCCCCTTCGACCGATTTAGCCCAGTAACGAACTCGACCGAGATTTTATAGGTATACATCTTCGGTAAAAAATTCGAAGTAATTGGTGCAAAATTACGGCAGTTATCGTGTCCACAAGAAACTGATATACATATATATATACATATATATATATATATATATATACATAAATTATATATAAACTTTTGAACTGACGGTGGTTTTGGGGTCTGGGGGATGTGAAACGCGAAGATATGTCGAAATTTTCCGGAAGTCGAAACATGGGACCCATTGCAATAGTTAGCTTTCTAATGAAATCTACCTAAAAATTCAATGGATCTGCCCAAGAATTACATAGTGCCTCTACGGAAGCCGTGGACTGGCTGAAAAGTCTGGACATTAAGTTTTGAATGTGTATCATTGATCTGTAAATAATGTATATAAAATTGGAAGATATATGTATTTATAATGTATCCTTGTTTTTGCCATACGAAATAAATAAATGACGATGGTGGTGATAAGGGTGACTATGAAGGTGATGGTGATGATAATTACCAACAAACACTACAACAGTCGCTGGAGAAAAGCAAATTATCAGACAAATTGAACAAACACCCAAGTATACGGGGTTGATGACCAAGATGTCCATTTCATTATAGTAGAGAGATGGTGCCGATCCTGCTTCACCAATATTATTATGTCACCCACTGTACATCCTCACGTATGTAATATTTCCGATATCTCGCGAACCAATGATCGGAGATGGGCGTGTAGGTTTGGTTGGTTGGTTGGTTCGTTAGTTTAGGGGCTGCGACAACGCGGTCATGTAGCCCCGTGTACTTAGGGTGTGTGTTGAATCTGTCTGATAAACGGTATTGTTGTCACTGTATTAGTGTGTGTTATCTGTTTTTAATTCAAGTAAGGACTGCAGACGATAATTTCAAGTAGTTCCTACTTTCGCTACCAAATGATACCGTCAACGGCACCTAGCTGTGAACTTGGCTACTACTAGATGCCATCGCAACCAGCGCCTGGTGACGAACGTTGGAACTCAAGAGCTTTATTCAAACCTAACCTACAATTTTTTCCCCACTAAAGTGTAGTTAATGGAAGGTTATTTTACATACCATAAATCTATGACATGGGACCGCTGGCTTTACTTCCCATCCGACGACTTAGGCTGGATTTGAACCCGCAATCTTGGGCATAGAAGCTCAGCATGCTACCAACTACGCCACCGAGCCGCCGCCATGTAGGGTGTTAAATTACTCGGGATCTGATATTTAGAAGAATATTTCTCCTTGTCGCCAAATGGAACCACTCAAAGCGTTGTATAAATAGGCTTATTAAGAATAGTTTTGGTGTACTCTCCCACATTTTAAGGTCATCAGCCACCACTGGAATTACCGTATTTCAGTTACAACCAGAATTTGAAAAGCAGCGGTCTGTAATCGGTGCTCGTTTGTTGAGTCGTAAGACAGATGTTGGGATGAGAATTGCCACAAACAGAAAGGAACCAGAATCTCCCTGGGATTGTGTACGCGTGCTTGTACAGAACATGTTGGGGGCGAGCCATCAGAAGAGGATTTCATGGTCATCTTCCTTGACTGGTTTAGATATGGCTTCCCCTCGAGCTGGCTATAAAAGGCGAAGAACTAACTAATCCTGTCACAAAGCTCGGTATAATACAACTAATTTCAGAGGTCAGTCAACGCTGAGACACTAGCAAATTCTGGTGTATCGAATATTAGAAGGGTTCATAGTAACCTCACCTCTACTCTGAACAACGAAACATAAGAATACGTGGGAAGTTCAGGGAGTTACTGTACCGACATTTATCACGAAGAATATTTAAGCATTGCAAATCGAAAGGCGTACTTGCCATAAACATTTGTACCCTGAATGAGACGATTTGAACCAGTTCCACTTGTATTTGTTTTGGACTCGTAAATTATTTGTAAATGATCGACAAGATCACGTGTTTCGGTGTACTATGTACAACAATATTTAAACATGTACTTGTCAAAAATTATTTCGGATCTATGTTACAGGCGTTTACCAAAGAATAACTAATGGTGTAAAGGTGTCAAATTGTTGCTGTTAGATAATTCGTTTTAGGGCCTGGGGATACCTTGGTCATCAACCCCATAACCTTGAGCGTCTGCTCAAGTTGGTTAATAACCTGTCTTTCTTTGCTGACTGTAGTAGTGTGTATGATTTTATTATTACAGTTCGGAAAAGAGGAGGAACCCTGTGATTTGAAATAAGGTACTTTCCCGGCATTGATCTGGAGTGAGAGTGGAGGAACACAGGGAAAAATCCACACTCAGGATGGGGATTTAGACATATAATGTATTATTAAATCTTAACTGGTCTTCCTTAAGGCGATCTTACCTTGAAGACTCTGGCTGAATACTCATTTCCACACCACCTTGAGGTAGAGTACATGGCGCGTTTTTTTACGTGATTTCCCCGGTAGGCCTAGTCCACGATTACTCTGTTTAATATGACGCTCATGTCCACAGTAATACTCAGTAACACTGCGTCTATTTCGCTGCACCCTTTAAATGTTTCTACTGGTGACTCGTCATTCATTGACTTCTTAAATTGTGGATATTCGCTGGTTCTCCCATCATAAAACCTATACTTACTCTAAATCAGACTTAATACAAAGCAAAATTTCGTCGTCATTGATTGCCTTTAACAAAATATGAAGAGCTAAAAGTACCTTTGATCATTATAATTTGGCCGATGTCTGTCATTCTCTTATCTTTCAGAATACTTCAACCATATGAGTGTAATAATTATTCTTGGTTCTATTGCATGGGATATGTACTACGTATGCGATGTTTGTTGTCCCTCCTCCTCGCCAATAGTGTTCCAATATTATTACCAATAATGGTAGTATTCATATATTTCTTTTATCTCCCTCTTCGTTTTCTTCTTTGTATTCAGATGTGTCTCAGAGTTGATGATTAACCGACCAGCGCTTGCTGAAACACATATGAATTCTCGTCTTTATTTGCTCAATAGGGCTCGAACAATACTATATTAGTTTACACACACACATGATGGGGAGGGTATTGAAGGGTACAGCAGGCTCACAGCCAAAGGAGGTCCAGTTGTGGGAACATAACCTCCTCAGTGAAATGGCTGTGCTCCTGAAACCGGTGACTGAGACTGCTGTTGACACACACACATGATAGGGAGAGTGTTGGAGGGTAAAGTAGTCTCACAGCCAATGGGGGTCCAGTTATGGGATCATAACCTCCTCACTGACATGGCTGTGCACCTGATACCTGCGACCGAGACTGCACTTTGATGATGACCCCACTCTCTCATACATACATACACACACACACTCCATTAGACACACATGAATGGGAGGGTGTAGAATGATGCAGCAGTCTCACAGCCAATGGGGGTCCAGTTATGGGAACGTAACCTCCTCACTGACATGGCTGTGCACCTGATACCTGCGACCAAGACTACACTTTGATGATGACCCCACTCTCTCATACATGCATACATACATACATACACACACTCACACACACACACTCCATTATACACACATGAATGGGAGGGTGTAGAATGATGCAGCAGTCTCACAGCCAATGGGGGTCCAGTTATGGGAACGTAACCTCCTCACTGACATGGCTGTGCTCCTGATACCAGTGACCGAGACTTCTCTGTGATGATGTGCTGTCACTTTCACCACCAGACACAAATGATAAGGGAAGATTTGTAGGGTTCCAGTAGTCTACCAGCCAAGTAACATGGTGCCATATAGCGAGATACCGAGACTACTGTATGGCACACACACACATGATATCTGTTCAAAAACTAGACACTTACCGATCCTTAAAACACTTACTGGGCCTTGGTTCAATACTACCTCATCGAAGATACTCATGGCCCGTACTCTCCATCATTGTCGTTGGCGATACTGTTTGTTAAATCTATGAGGCACAGAGGTTAGCTGCTTCTTGTGGAGCAAGGGAAGATTCGACATGACTTATGAGAAATGTCCGGGATGACTTACGCGATAATCTAGTCACTTAGATCTGCAATTCAGTAAATTACATTGCCATTAGTTAGCATGCTCTCATATGGTCATGGATCAGATCAAGCACATCGGGAGTATAACCTAATAGCCTACATAAGAAGGGGATGTTTGCTGGAAATTCTCCGTACCATTGCTCGACGATTGGGCCCTCTCTCGACCATTCATCCGCACGCGCGGGACGCGAGATTGCAATTTCTAGTTCACTTTTAGCATTGGAGAAATACACGGCTTCCTGATTGGCTATTCTGACAACATGACTGCACCAAGGGCTGTGATTAGTCAGCGAAGTTATAGGGTACACCCTATCAGCGATGTCGTTCCAGGTTTGAAAAAAAAATGTAGAACTCCCGCTGTTTTAACTTCGTATTTTCTAGTACCCGTATAAGTTGTAATGCGCCAAGCAATAGTAGCATGAACATTGTTCCTGGGCCATAAGTTCTTCCGTATCTTCTTAAGTCAAGAAAAATCAATACCAATGTTTTTCATCGATTAGCTTATTTACTGTGTACGAACGCGGAAGTAGCTAATCATCCACTCCCGATCAAGAATTGTATGCCCATGGGAGGTGGCTCAAATTATTTTATTTCCGACGGCCTGAATGGCATGAATGGCAACCACGGGGCCGATAAATGAGCCTGCCATTCGTCGCACTTCTTGGCTCAAGAAGATACGGAAACACTTATGGCCTAGTAACAAAGATCATGCAATTTTTGCTAGGCGCATTACAATTTATGAAGCTACCAAGAAAATGCGAATTTAAAACAGTGGAAATTCTAGATATTTTGTTCAAACCTGGAACGACATCGCTGATAGGCTCCACTCTATAATTACGCTGACTAATCACAGCCCTTGCTGCAGTCGTGTTTCGTTGGAACAGCCAAGCAAGATGCCGTATCGCTCTCTAATGCTAAAAGTGAACTAGAAAATGCAATCTCGCGCGCGGGACAAGTAGCCTTTTTTATTTAGTAAGAAGCTCAACGGTGTGCACATTCTAACAGTTTACACTCGCGGCATATCGTTTATTATACTGCTTCAAATTTCTCGCAAATGGAACTAGTTGTATGATAATGTGCAATCGCTATGGTTACGCGCTCATTGTTAGATACATGGTTTGTCGAGTTCTTACCACGGCCAACTAACATGATTTATCCTCCGATGGTATCATACGTCTGTGAGACGGCTGCAAATGTTTCTCATGATCATACGTTCTCCTTCTGTGACCCTAATACTCTTTGTATACCTTTCAGTGTCTGACCTTTGTAGTGAAGGTGACATGATCTTCAGTACCGGTACAACGTAATAAAATAGTCGCTCCGTCTCACAAACGTATGCAACCAGTTCATTGACTATCCTTCGTGAATGAATTGTATTGTTCTGTATTTATTGTGGTGTAATATAACTGGTACTGCTTTTTAATTAATTACTATAATAAGGAGCCACGACCAGATCTATCTTGGGGAGTTGTGAGAGTTAATTGAATACCCTTTGAAACTGATTTCGAAGAGATGATAAATGAAGTCATCCAGATTTCGAAAGGAGCGTTCAATGTATGTTAACGTTTACCATAGCTTCCTACATAGAGAAATTACTACTCACATTTGGACACATACACTTAGTTATTTACATAAGAATATAAGTAGCATATAATGTGATAAGTAAACTCATGGATTTTAGACATCAAAATATCCATTTTTGTTTTGAGTTTTCCTTTATTGCTTATTCTAGGCTTCATAAAAAGACTGAATAAGCAGATAATCATAAAAATATTTCAATACACGCCTTGGGATGGAATCCATGAACTGCCGCACGTATTACCATGTGTCCGAGTTCGTAGCAACTTGGATTTCACTTGTCCGTCATCGCATCTGTGATGTCATCATCATCATCATCTTGTACAGTTTCCAGCCCCAGGCTAGGTCTGTTTGGAACATAAGCCTCGCCACTTAGTTCTTTCTTCCCACCACCTCTCCGCTGACACTCTGGTCCAGTCCTCGCCTCTCTTCTTGACACCTTCCTCCACTCCTTTCAGCCATCTATCTCTTGGTCTTCCCCTTGGTCGTTTCTTCTGCATCTGCATCTCATGTATCCTCTTGGGAATCTTCTTCTCATCCATTCTCTTTAAGTGTCCATACCACCTCAGTCTTGATGTCTCAATCCTACCTTGCAAGGGCTCCTCTTTCACCATTTCCCTGACCTTTTCATTCCTCACCCTGTCTCTTCTTGTTACTCCGATCCTACTTCGCAGGAACTTCATTTCACCTGTCTGTATTCTGCTTATGTCTCTTTTCTTCATTGTCCATGTTTCTGAAGCATAGGTCAGTATCGGGATATAGTAGCTTCTGTATAACACTTCCTTGCTTTTTTGTGGGACATCTTTATTCTACACTAAGCTCCTAATGCTTCTCAGAAATGCTTCTGCCTGTCTGCCACGTTCCGTAATCTCTTTGTCATTTCTCCCATTTTCCTCCACTATACTTCCCAAGTACTTGAGACTTTCCACCTTCTTCAGCTGTCCACCTCCAAGTGTTATCCCACTCATTGGTCTGTCCTTTTTCCTGGTCGTTAACAGGATCTCACATTTACTAATGTTGAACTTCCATCCGTACTCTCCCACTGTTTCTTCCCAAGCCTTCAGTTGCTCCTGAATTTCCTCCTCCTTGTTTCCCCAGACCATGAGATCATCTGCAAACACCATTGCTTTCATCTTATCTTCTCCTATCTTTCCTGCTATCTGTGTCATTACCTCGTCCATAACCACAATAAAGAGAAGGGGTGACAGCGCACTACCCTGTTTCAGGCCACTCATTTGTCTGAACCAGTCTGTTCTTTCCCCTCCAACTTTCACACAACTCACACTTCCACAATACATCTCCTTCACTCTGCCTACAGTCTCTTTTTCCACTCCCATGTTTTCCATTGCTTTCCAAACCTTCTCCCTACACACACTATCATAGGCCTTTTCGATGTCCAAGAAGGCCATGAACAGATCCTCTCCAAATTCGTAGTTTTGTTCCTGGAGCTGTCTCACTGAAAATATGAGATCCACTGTTGATCTCCCAGGTCTGAATCCATACTGCTCCTCTCTCAATTTTCTCTCCACTTTGGCTCGTATTCTACTTTCTAATATCTTTTCATATATCTTGGCACAGTGAGGTATGAGTGTGACTCCCCTGTAATTTCTGCACTCCTTTCTGCTTCCTTTCTTAAATATTGGGACAATTAATCCTTTCTTCCAATCTTCTGGGGTCTTTTTCTCCTTCCATATCACCCTCATCACACGGTACAGCCACTGTTTCCCAACCTCCCCTGCTGCCTTCACCATTTCAACACTCACTTCATCCACACCTGGTGCCCTTCCTCCATTCATCTTGTCTATAGCCATTTCCAGTTCTCTCCAAGTCAGGTCCTTTTCCATTCCTGTGTTGTCTTCTCCATCTTCCAATACATTGTCTTCCTCCCTATGACCATTTGGATTCAGCAAATCCTCAAAGTACTCTTTCCACACTGTCTTCAGTGTTTCTTTGTTGTGTACCTCATTTCCGTTTTTGTCCATCATTACCACATCCTCTCGCAGACCTCTTCTCTTACTTTTGACCAACCCATAAAGTACTTTCTTATTTCCTCTGCTGTCTTCCTCCATCATCTCTGTCCACTTTACCATCCACTTCTTCCTCTCCTCTGCGACAATCTTGTTCGCTTCTTTCTTCTTTATCTTATAATCTTCCCTTGCCAGATCAGTTCTTTCCTGGAACCACGCTCTGAAAGCCTTGTTCTTCCTTCCCACAGCATCTTTTACTCTCTCATTCCACCATGGTGTCTCTTTACACCGCTTTCTGTTGCTTGTTCTTCCACATACTGCCACTGCAGCTTCCACCATTGTGTTTTTGAATTGCTTCCATTCCTCTTCCCCTGTTTTAGGATTGCCTGTTGGCATCCTTTCCCTTATTATCTTCTGGAATTCTTCCTTGACTTCCTTTTCCTTGAGTTTCCATACTTTGATTCTCCTTTCCTGGTACTCTGTCCTCTTGCTATCCTTAACAACTCCCAGGTTCATTACAAGTATTCTGTGATCACTATCTAAGGCCTCTGAAGGTATTACCTTTATATCTCTGACACTTCTCTTCATTTCCCAGTCGTACAGCATGTAATCTACCAAAGATTTCTTTGTTAAATCACTGCTGTACCACGTTACCTTGTGGCTTGCTTTCTTCCGGAACCAGGAGTTGCCTACCACTAAACCGTTTCTCTTGCAAAAATCCAGCAACTTTCTCCCTTCTTCATTCCTGCTACCCCATCCTTCTGCTCCCAATACATTTTCATATCCTTGCCTTTCACTTCCTACATGTGCATTCAAATCTCCCATGACAATGATGCTCTGACCATTCAACTGCTGTTGTAGCTCCTCCTCAAAGTCTTCCTTCTCTTGAGCTGTACATCCAACTTGAGGGGCATATACCTGGACTATCTCCAGGCTTCTTCCCTTTACAGTTACTCTGATCTTCATGATCCTGTCACTTATTCCCTTTACCTCTTCCTTCATTCCATCTCTCACAACTACTCCTACTCCGCTGCTCCTTCCTTCACTGTTCCCACTCCAGTACAACCGGTGCCCTTTCCTCAGTTCTCTGCGACCTTCTCCTTTCCATCTTGTTTCTGCCAAGCCCAGTACATCCAGTTTTCTTCTCTCCATCACATCTACAATCTCCTCCACTTTTCCTGTCAGTGTCTGTATGTTTAATGTCCCAACTCGTAGTCCATTAGCATATCCGGGTCGTCGTCGTTTGCATCCGTCCTTTCCGAGGCCTGTTCCTGGTTTAAAAGCAAATATGATATCCACTACTGGCTTGCTAGGCCTATCGTAGCTTCACCAGAGCCCCGTCAGCCGTCACTTTTCGGGGTTCCCATAGAGCCTTCACAGCTACCGTAGCGGTCCCGGGGCACACAAAGTCCCCACTGTACTTCACCCCTACAGGCAATCCCCTACTTCATGCCGTTGCCCGTCTCCCACCACGTGGAGGAGGGGTTGGACTTGTGGGAGACGCATCTGTGATGTAAAAGTCATAAATCTATGACATGGGCCCACCAGCTTAACTTCCCCTCCGAAGGAAGGCATATTGAGGGAATTGTAACGCTCATAAAAAATCCGATTTCTTCGGCTGGGTTTGAACCCACGATCTTGTAATATTTTTGTTTTTAAATTTTAATTATAATATTGTGATATTATGTTACTTTTGAATTTTTTTTAAATGTTCATTATTAATTAGTTTGTAAATTACATTAATTATGATTAAATTAATTAGTTACTTTTGATTAATTTAAATTAAAGTACAATTTGCTGTGGTCAAATGACGTTGCAGCCATTCACAGTTTATATTTGATTCAAGGTCATTGGAATAAGTCTTTTGTTCCAATTTACTCAGGGACTAATATGTAATATGAGGCATAATGAATGAGTAGTTGTTGCCATATAATTATATGTAAAGATACTTCAAACACCCATGAACGAGGCTGGATTCAAACCGGCAGTAAACGTAAGTTCTGACAAGCTGGCCCTAAGCTAGGCGACCTAATGGAGCAAAGAATTCATTTGGAGCCGCTCTGCTCGGCCATCTTCCGCCAGATTTACTCGTACTCATTACTCTTCACCCTCCGTTAATTATTGTTAATGTTTAGAACTTGTAATCCTCTCAACTCCAGCCTGACGTCAGATTTCCTCTTCATTAAAGAGTTCCAGCCTGAGGAATAAATCGGATTTCGATAATATTCTTACTTTCTTTAGGGAATTAATTTCGGCGTATTATGAATTTCCAATCAGGCGTGGTAATTTAATTATTGAAAAGGATTTCCCTTTCCGAATTTGTTGACGTCACGGTAAAGTTCACTGTCTCTCCCCTTGGCTGAACAAAAGAGAGAACAGGAATTATCCTAGCTAAGCTGGGACTGTAATCATCATGGCTCTATGTCAGACAAGTTACGTGACCACATAATGACCCGACAGCGTAGCTGAGGTTCTTTTTTCACGCACATCACACTGCAAGGGGATGCTGGTGATCTAAGTTTAGAATCTCAGCGTTGAAAGTGGCCAATTTGAGTATGGTTTTATGACTGCATATTTCTCTCGCCGCCTCCAAGTGAATGCTGGGCTCTCATTCTGTCGCACCTAGACATAATAATTACTCCCACTGAAGCACCAGAGTGCCAGCGACAAGGTCTCGCCACCTGCTGTGCCCAAGGTCTTTTCCTTTTCTTGTAGAAACTATGTTATTTATGTAATGTTATTTGTTAATTTATTCAACAGTGGTAAATAAATTTGTGTAATTATAAACATTGTAATATTGGTAGACACTTAGTCTGAACAGCATAATTATTTGGGCTTAATAACTGTAGTACTCAATATGACTTAAAAATAAATAAATAAATAAATAAATAAATACATAAATAAATGATTAAATAAATATATAAATACGTAATAATTAAATAAGTAAATTAATAAATACATACATAAATAAATAAAATAAGTAAGTGAATTAGTAAATACATAAATAAATAATTAAATGAATGAATGAATAAATAAATACATAAACACATAAATAAATAGATGTATAAATACATAAATATATAAATAAATGTATAAATGAGCAAATAAATATATAAATAACAAATTAATAAGTAAATAAATAAATGAATGAAAGAATGATTGATTACATAAATAAATAAAAACATAAATAAATACATCAGTATATAAATAAATTAATAAATGCGTGAATAAATAAATGCATAAATAAATATAAAAATAAATAAATAAATGAGTGAATTATTAAATTCATAAATAAATTAGTAAATAAATGAATAAATACATCAATACATAATTAATAATATAAGTAAAGTAATAAATGAGTGAATGAATAAATAAATAAATAAACACACAAATAAAAGATAAATAAGTAAATAAATAAATAATTGATTGAATGAATGAATGAATGAGTGAATTAATGAGTGAATTAATGAATATATTAATAAAAATGAAAAAGTAAATAAATGATTAAATTAATTAATGAATAAATACATTAATAAATAGATAAATGGAGAGGTGGATAATTAGATAAATAAATAAATAAATAGAAAGATAGATAGATGAATGAAAATATTTAAATGTGAGAGAAATTAAGATGATTAGAAGGTCTAATGCACATCTATCCTATTCCTTGTGGTGGAACATGAGGTTACCTTGCTCTGACGTAATAAACCGTAAATCATTCTGATGACAGAGGTCATAAACAGAATATATCCAGGGCAATGGTAAAATATCCATGTAACAGTTGAGCGAAACATTTTAAAGCGTTTTGGCCTAATTTTTAGTTGCACCCTCTAATTGCTCTGCTACAATTCTGTTTCATTGTTATGTGGTTTGTATTGGCAAAGTGCCCCTCCATTTCCGAGATGAAACACAGTCAGGGATATACTGTAATAATCACAGGTTTAATCCCAGATTGAAAAAAGAAATGTTAACACAATGACAAAAATCTGGATGATGCAATAATCGTCTGGCCTAGTTTCAATAGAGTCTGATAAATCAAAACTAGACAACAGGACAAATGAGGACTTTGATATTCCAACATGTCCTTGTATTCAATTCAGAGTTCATTTTGAGCACCTCATCTTCCTGACTAACCTAGAATTTCCCTACCCACCGCCAGAAACGCCAGCAAATCTAGCACACCCTTGCGTCTGAGTTGTTGGCAACACATTTAATCCACAACTTTCCCATGCTTATCTCTTCAGAAAGTAGGCTACAGTAGATGTGAGACAATTCTCTTTCCTATTATGTTTGCAACATTGTGTATCGTTCCTTTTCCTTTTGCGGATTAGTTTATTAAATAATAACATGTACAAATTCCCCAAGAGCCTCCGTGGCTTAGGCGGCAGCACGCCGGCCTCTCACCGCTGGGTCCGAGGTTCAAATCCCGGTCACTCCATGTACGATTTGTGCTGGACAAAACTGGGGCAGACAGGTTTTTCTCCGGCTACTCCGGTTTTCCCTGTCACAAATTTCATTCCAACAACACTCTCCACTGTCATTTCATGTCATCTGTCATTCATTTAATCATTGCCACAGGGGAGTGCGTCAGGCTTCGGCAGCCGGCACAGTTCATATCCTCGCCGCTTGTTGGGGGCTT
The DNA here is from genome assembly GCA_946902985.2 of Meconema thalassinum. Taxonomy (NCBI): domain Eukaryota; kingdom Metazoa; phylum Arthropoda; class Insecta; order Orthoptera; family Tettigoniidae; genus Meconema; species Meconema thalassinum. The sequence continues at coordinate 91,684,436 of OX336399.1, forward strand.
CATTCATTCATTCATTCATTCAATCATTCCATTCCCTGACCCGGTCAGTCGACTGGAAGCAGGCTGTGGATTTTCATTTTTTCCACAAATTCCCCACCTAGATTGTATGCTGTATGTCTGCTAGCCTAGTTATTGACAGTACGCAGGATTTCTTTGGGGGGGGGGGGGGGGCGGGGGGGAGGGGTCATTGATATATTACGGTATCTTTGTACATTATTAATATTATTATTTTAATTATTACTCACAAAAAGCATTAAATGAACATTTTCTTTGCATATTTATATTTTCTAGCACTTAAAAAAATTGATAAAAATTGATAACAAAAGTAATAATTTGGAAAACAGTAACTAAATATTAAAACTGAAACAATATAATAATAATAATATCACGTGGCCTCGGATGCCGGGTGCAAGCTTTGTTATTTGGCACCCAGAAGGTAGCTTGCTTGTCGAATTTCGTTGTTTCTTGTAGCACTACGAAAGTCAAGGAGGTTAGATGTCTAAGCTCCTTGAACACTATAGCGCTTTCTAGTAGAGAAATTAGGAACTTTGTGTTGGTGGAAACTCCCGAGATTAATTTTGCCATTATGAACACGGCCTACTGAATTCAAATGGGTTCTTGGACATGCCAACATCATATGACATGCGTGTCGTATTTTTGCCGCCTTTCAAAAATCACTTACCATGGCCAGGAGCGAACCTGCAAGCTTGAGGTTAGTAGACCGACACGTTAACCACTCACCCACCGTGGCAAGCTGAAATGAAATGATCAAGTGGTCAATACGTGACTGATAATAATATTGATATTATGCGAGAGAAAAATGTTTTGCCCTCCATGTTCTAACTGCCATTGGCTACTTCTTCTTCATGTGCCGTCTCCTCTAAGAAGGTTGGCGATCATCACAGCAATCCGGTTTTTGGATCTAGCAGCACTGAAAAGTTCACTGGAACTACACTTGAGCCATTTTTTTAAAATTGTCCAACCAAGAGATCCTTATTCTTCCTTGACTCCTTCTGCCCTCAACCTACCCTTGAATAATTTCCTCTCATTATATGACCCTAGTATTGTAACTTCCCAATTTTGACACAGGCAATTATCTCTCTTATCTTTACCTATCCTTCGCAATATCTCAAGATTTGTGATTCTCTCCATCCATCTTACTCGTAAGATCCTTCGATAAGTCCACATCTCAAACGCCTCTAGTCTGTTAATCATATCTTGTTTGAGTGTCCGAGCTTCCATACCGTAGAAAAGCACCGAGAACACAAAACATTTAAGCAACCCGAGTTTTAAATTTAAACTAAGGTCTCTATTGGATAATACATTTCTCATTTGACTGAATGCACTTCTGGCTTGTCCTATCCTTGCCTTAATTTCTTGAGAGCAATCATCGGTATCATTAACTACGGTTCCTAAATATCTGTATTTCTGAAGTCTTTGAACTGCTTCAAATTTGCTGGATTATTCTCTATCGAAATTACTGTGAAATTGGTTTCCTTAACATTTAGAGTTAAACCACTTTTCCTCATGTACCGAATTATCCTTAACTAGCAACCAGCCCTGGCTTCGCCCGGAATCTTTAACGGTTTACCCAGCGTAAGATTAAAAATCGCACAGATTGCAGGCCCCAGAGGCAATTCAGAAAAGCCGAGGTGAACAGCGGAACTCCAAACACATATACTCTTCTCTGAAATCCTTACTCGACACGACTCGTCAGTTTGATGCTGGCTGAAGCTGGGGTGATAGACTCGCTCGCTAGCTCGTCAACTCGCTCCGGTTCTAGTAATTTAAAATTCTCCTGAATGGAGATGATTTTAAGATATGAAAACGTAAAAACACTTACAGTGGACGATGTATTAAAGATAGAGATATGCTGTTGTGGACTGTTCTTTTATTTTATATAGAATTTTTCATGCTGAACAATTCTTACACTCATAGTATATACTGTAGATATTTTTAACGGTTTACCCAGCGTAAGGTTGAAAGGCGCACGGGCGGCAGGTTTTTCTTCAACTCCATTCACTGAAATCGTTACTGCTCGGCTTCCTTTGGTCATAAATGAATGATTTTATAAAGAAACTTTCCTCGAGAAATCCTTTACAGAATGGTGAAAAATGCATCCAGTGGTTCTCGAGATTACCCGTCGCATCCAGGAATCGGGGACTTAATTTTATACTATGTAGAGATAACATGTATAACTTCCCCACCTAGATTGAATAATACTGGACTAGTTCTTGATACGCAATTGAAATCTCCCCCTCCCACTTCCTACCCTCCAACGTATAAAACATTGCTTTCATTCTGATGACCTGCGAACACTATTCATAAAACATAACATTCATGTTTACACCAGAGCGAGTGAAACAAATAGCATAATTACCAGGCAAAAAAGATTGCAAATTCACTGATATATGGGCATGTGCGCCCAGAATTGTCATGGCCACCATAAACATAAAAAGTAACGCTCCCACTGCCCGCCACCATGTCATCCCCCCTCCTAAATAAATGCCATAGCGTTCTATGATCTACTATTTTGAATGCTAGAAACTTCCGAATTGAACTCGATGGCTTACTGTTATTTCAGCAATGTCAATCAGATATCTGCGGGAAAAAATGTAAATACTGAACATTAAAATCTATCCGAGCCACTAAACATTTCCGTGAGTGGGTGTTAGAGCATAGATTTGAAGTCGTGTCCACTTTGCTAGTTATTACGGTGCAGTATACACATGAACGAATTTCTGTCACGCTGTTTGCTCCACATTGGAAAATAGAACAAAATATGCCTTCGCGCTATCGAGAGGAAGTGAAATAATTTAATAGATGAAGAATTGAACTACAATAAATCTGATAATAATAATAATAATAATAATAACAATAATAATAATAATAACAATAATAATAGTAATAATTTATAATAGGAAAATTTAAGGTCCCACGAGAGAAAATGGAATGTGGATTATGAGGAGAACAGCGGACCCCGACTCCTTCACTGACGGGTTCACTGATGCCATACGGAAGCGACGCCTGAATTTCTGTGGCCATATCTACAGAATGAACAGCGACAGACTAACTAACAGATTATTCAAAGTAATCAACTCAAAGAAGGTCAAGATAAAATGGCTAGAAGAAACTAAGACGGACCTCCGAGAAATGAATATTGTAACGTGCTACCCCTAGTGGCAAGTTCGTTAACTGGATTACGGTGGGGAGAAGCACAACACAGTGGTCCTTTTAAAGAAAAAGTAGTTTTATTGCAGGTCTTAGCAAGTTACAGTTCACCACACAATAAACAGATACAAGCAATTAGTATCTCACTCTAGGTCCTCTCTGACTGGGGACACTCCCCTATTACTCTCTCACAGCAGTCCGTTCACTAATTAGGCAGGCCTGTGTCCAGCCAGTCTGTCACTCACCGAAATACCCGAACACTTCCTTGAGTACACAAACTACCGCTAGGCTACTTACGAGTCTGCTACACACTGCTCCGCAGGCTCGGAAAGAATCTCACTGGGTTTCGCAATTCACACAGCACTTCACTGCATGCAATAGCCTCACTTGCGTTTCGCACGTCACGTCACAAACTATTGTCGCACTCGCTCAAAAACACTGTCCTCCCTCGCTGGTGAGGCCGATTATATAGCAGGCTGGTGACTCAATGAATGCTTCTAGAATCATCCAGGATTCACGGCTTCTCGAGATTTCCATCACTAGCTGGGTCATGAATGTTCTGGTCCATCCCTTTTGTCCTCGCAACCCCGTTGCGTAAGGCGCAGGTAACTCACAGAGGCAGAGCATAGCCCGTGTTGGCTGTGACTCACGCGGCGAGGCGACGAAACAAACTCACAGCCGTAACAATATCATAGACATCATAGACAATCGTAGGGCTTTTAGGACAAAACTAGCCAACCATAAATTTAGGGAGAAACCCATAAAGAAAACTGGTAGGAAGTGGTCGATAGAACGCAAGATGCAACACAGTGCATTCATGAAGAGATTTTGGGAGGATAAGAAGGCGAAAACCATCAGGCCAACTAACTACTGTCGACCAAAATATTATGTGCACTCGAGTTTGAAGGTTGTTTGTGAAGTAACCAATGGACCTACATAAAATCCAATAACATCAATTTCGTTCTACGTTAGGTCATGTAGGTTTGGAATTTTTAATTTATATTTTAATATTTTTATCGCAATTGAAACACAAAAAGTGCGCGTTTTTAAGCGTGTTTCAACCATGCGTCACATTTAAGAATTATTATCTCACAAACCCGTCATCAGATCGAATCCAAATGTTAACACAATATACATTGGAATGTTGTATAACTGGTTTATTATTTTCAAAATTTTGTGTGTTCAAGAACGAAAGTTGTTATCATTTTTGTAAGGTAACTTTTTCTCGCCTCGGGGTCGTTGGAAAAAGTAGTTCTTGCTTGCGTTGTAATCCTTATACATCAAAAGGTTATGCTGTATGACTGAGAAATACGTAAATTAATTCACTTATTTTATATCAGTTTGTATTTGTACGGGGAATTAAGACATGGTTCACCAGCTAGCCGCTCCGGGAAATGCCGAGCAAGGCGCGCCATGACGCGTGATGGAGCCCATCTTGGCAACGTTGTACAGCTTTCACCGGAGTCATGCCGATGCGGGGCGGATAAGAGGCGTGTGGATGCGGATAACAGTCGTGCGGATGCGGGGCGGATAAGAGGCGTGTGGATGCGGATAACAGTCGTGCGGATGCGGGGCGGATAAGAGGCGTGTGGATGTGGATAACAGTCGTGCGGATGCGGGGCGGATAAGAGGCGTGTGGATGCGAATAACAGTCGTGCGGATGCGGGGCGGATAATAGTAATGCGGATGCGGGGCGGATAATAGTCGTGCGGATGCAGATAACAATCGTGCGGATGCGGGGCGGATAAGAGGCGTGTGGATGCGGATAACAGTCGTGCGGATGCGGGGCGGATAAGAGGCGTGTGGATGCGGGGCGGATAATAGGCGTGTGGATGCGGATAACAGTCGTGCAGATGCGGGGCGGATAATAGTCATGCGGATGCGGGGCGGATAATAGTCGTGCGGATGCAGATAACAGTCGTGCGGATGCGGGGCGGATAAGAGGCGTGTGGATGCGGATAACAGTCGTGCGGATGCGGGGCGGATAAGAGGCGTGTGGATGCGGGGCGGATAAGAGGCATGTGGATGCGAATAACAGTCGTGCGGATGCGGGGCGGATAATAGTCATGCGGATGCGGGACGGATAATAGTCGTGCGGATGCAGATAACAATCGTGCGGATGCGGGGCGGATGCGGATAACGTTTTGTTTATCCGCTCAGGGCTCTAGCTATAGCACGGTGCGTTCCAACTTCATTGCACACGTACTAAAAAGGAAGGAAGCTTTTAGTTTTACGTGACCGTTAATCATGCGATCATGAGCCATGGGGCCTCCTTTTTACGTGGAATCCGAACCACTGGACATGGCATTTCCCTTCGAAAATCTCACATGCATTGACCGGGAATCAAACCCCATCCACTTTGGTGAGATGCTAACAGCTTGACCACTGCGCTACCACGCCCCTAACACGAACTAAAATTCGCAGCCTGCTTATTACACTTACGTCACGCGAGCACAAGCTCGTGTGCATTTTTCGTACAGTCGGAATATTTCGGTCTCGGTCAGGATTCCTAGAGCAGCAAAGAGCAACAGACAAAAGACACTCCACATCAAAGTTCTGTACGATAACATATTTGAATCCCAAGGAATCATGGAGGAGGGTTGTCGATTTAGGATAAAATTTGCTGTAGATTCGTATTATTAAAGCAAAATAGTCATGAAACTAGCTTTAAGTAAAGTTGAAAAAAATACCAGGCTCGGATGGATGCATTGCAATCGGTATTTAAGATCTAACTGAAATCATTCAACCTTTAGCCATATGGGTTAAGATGGGCGACAATAACCTGGCTATTTCGTAGGTATCGAGCCTGCTCGGTAACCTAAGGGCATTGGGTTCGATTTTTCTTCTTAGATATGGCAAAAATGTAAGCCTGCGCCATCTTTGGCCCAAAATCCTGATCTGCTTCATTCAATGCGCATGTGCGTTGCTATTTGCTGCTGTAGGAAACCCGAGCGATGCCGATACATTCCGACTTTGTACGAAAAATACACAGGAGTTTGTGCTCGAGAGACGGAAGTGCTTATAACCACCATTAAAAACTTCCTCAACTATTTTTTTATATTCTTTTGTATTAGATTGTGTCAGTTCAATATTAGTGTTCATCAACATCCACAAAACAAATAAATCTAGCGGGCGAAGCCGACCTTTTATTATAAAGATGATTGTTTCATTTTCCATGTAACAACAAACTCTATATTTTTTTGGGAGAAACCTTTAAGGGTATTGTCATTTTTTGTGAACGATTTTCAATACTGCTTTCCTAAAAGCGGTTATTCTTATTATCGTGAAAGACTTAATATAATATAAGGTTTGGGAAACCATGGACAGACCGCAAGAGAAATGTGACGTTGTTCAAGATAATAGCCAGTCGTTTCCTACAACGCAAAAACGACATTAGTGCCTTCTCGCGGCCGATACTATAGATTGAGATATGACGATTTTCTATATAAACAAGATATTCAGTAAAGAACATATAGCCTATTTTCTCCTAAATGCATGGGTATTGTTATAACTCTTTGTCCTTTTCAAGGAGTATAATTGAATGTTGGTTGTAGTAGCTTGTTGAAATACAACGTGCTATAGGGATATTAAACATGAATATGAGGTGCCCTTTGCTAGTGCTACCTCTGTAAAAAAAAACATTCAATTCGGTTTCACCGTGTTTGAATTGATATGGGGAATGGATTTGCACACATACATGGCCGCTATTTGCACATTATTGGGCTGATGACCTTGTAGTCAGTCATAAGATGCTTTCCACAAAAAGGCATTTTGTTGCAAAATCTGGTAGAGATCAAATTAATAGGATGGTCGTAATTTCATTTAAGCTTTTAACATTTGGGTGACCGTCATTCCGTTTCCGTCAAGATGGCGGCGATATAAAACATGACACTGAGGTGCCCTTTGCTAGTGCTACTTCTGTACCAAATTTCGTTCAATTTGGTTTCACCGTGTTTGAATTGATGGAGAGGAATCGATTTGCACACATACTTGGCCACCATCTGCAAACTACTGGGCTGATGATCTTGCAGTTTGGTCAGAATATGCTTCCCACATATAGATATGTTGTTGCAAAATTTGGTAGAGACTAGATTATTAGGTTGGTCGTAATTACAGTTTAGCTTTCAACATTTGGGTGGCCGCGATTACGTTTCCGTCAAGATGGCGGCGATATAAAACATGACACTGAGGTGCCATTTGCTAGTGCTACCTCTGTACCAAATTTCGTTCCATTCGGTTTCACTGTGTTCGAATTAATAGGGGGTATCGATTTTGACACAAAGATGGCCGCCATCCGCAAACTATTAGGCCAATGACCTATTAGATCGGTCAAACGATGCTCCCTCCATAAAGGTATGTTGTTGCAAAATTTGGTGGAGATCGGATGATTATGTTAGTCGTAATTTTATTTAAGCTTTGAACATTTGTGTGGACGCCAATAAGTTTCTGTCAAGATGGCGGCGATAAAAAAACATGACACTGAGGTGCCCTTTGCTAGTGCTTCCTCTGTGCCAAATTTCGTTCCATTCGGTTTCACCGTGTTTGAATTAATAGGGGGAATCAATTTTGACACAAAGATGGCCGCCATCCGCAAACTATTAGGCTAATGACCTATTAATTTGGTCAAAGGATGCTTCGTCCATAAAGGTATGTTGTTGCAAAATTTGATCGAGATCGGATGATTAGGTTAGTCGTAATTTGATTTAAGCTTTGAACATTTGTGTGGCCGCCATTACGTTTCCGTCAAGATAGCGGCGATATAAAACATGACACTGAGGTGCCCTTTGCTAGTACTACCTCTGTACCAAATTTCGTTCCATTCGGTTTCACCGTGTTTGAATTAATAGGGGGAATCAATTTTGACACAAAGATGGCCGCCATCCGCAAACTATTAGGCTAATGACCTATTAATTTGGTCAAAGGATGCTCCCCCCATAAAGGTATGCTGTTGCAAAATTAGGTAGTAAGCGGATGATTAGGTTAGTCGTAATTTGATTTAAGCTTTGAACATTTGTGTGGCCGCCATTACGTTTCCGTCAAGATGGCGGCGATATAAAACATGACACTGAGGTGTCATTTGCTAGTGCTACCTTTGTACCAAATTTCGTTCAAATCGCGTTCACCGTGTTCGAATTGATAGCGGGGGGGGGGGGGGGACAGACATTCAGAGTACACACACTCACACACACACACACAGACTCTCACACACAAACACACACACACATACTGACAGACACACTTTTTTTCGCACTGTGTTGATATCATGTCTACTTTAATTTTTTGCAAAAATCGAAAGTAGGATAAACAAGAAGTTCCATGACGAACTAAAGAGCCTACTTTTCTTAAAACGTAAGATTCATGCCAATGATTATTCTATATGGATCTATCTAGAATAATGACGAAATTAAGTTGGTAATATCGAGATTTCTAATTAGTTCGAAATACTGTATACCTGGCATAATGTAGCCTAATAGAGAACTACAATTGGCAGCCCTGGTGACTGAATATATTCTTAGTTCCATCTCTTAAGGTACAGAATACAAAATTTGGTTGAAATCCAATGGATAGCATGGACGTTACATGCAGTTACACATTTGATCTAACAGCGCGCGATAAATCATGTTGCCAAAAATGACATACATGTTTTGGTCAGAAATAATCTGAAATAATATGATCTATTGTTGTGTCAATTTTGAATGAAATCCATTAGTTAGTTTAGAAGTTACACGCATTTTAAAATTGGACCTATCAGCATGCTTAGAATCATGTTGGCAGCAGTGGCGTAGGCCAATATTAGTTACTCAAAATTAATCTAGAATGCCAGGTACTATACGTGTGCGAAGTTTAGAGCTATTGGCTTGCATACTTTCTGATATATTGATATTAGGGTAACAAAAATAGAGACAGTATTTATTAACAGTTGGCAGTCCTGGTTACCCTTAAGAATCGGCATAGTCATATCTGTTATGGTACACATAGCACACATGAAATTTGCTTGAAATCCAAATGATAGTATAGAAGTCACACGTATTTAAAGTTGGACCTCTCAGCAGGCTTAGAATCATGTTCGTAGCACTGACGTATATAAGTTACCCAAAATTAATATAGAATGTCTGGTACTATACGTGTGCATAGTTTAAAACTGTCGGCTTGCATACTTTCTGATATATGGGTATTTGGTTTTTAAAAAAAGATGAGACCATTTATTAACAGTTGGCATCCCTGGTGGCTCTTAAGAATACGCTCAGTCATATCGGTTTATGTACACATAGCACTTACGAAATTGGGTTGAAATCCAATTGGCAACACTGCCATGATTGGCCTCCTGGAAATTAAATTTCAATATTATTATTTACACGAGTGCCAATTTTGAAATAGCTCCCATTCATACCTTCCAAGATATCCAACATGGAGCTAAAATTTCAATCGCGATTTTTCAGCAGTTGGTAGCACTGACATCATTTTCAAATATGGCCGGGAGATATTCAGGTATAGATCTTTACTCCTACCAAATTTTGTTTCGATTGCTGCAGCCGTTTAGGAGCTGATAGGGGGGGGGGGGGACACACACAGACAGACAGACAGACACCCATTTGCCCAATCTCATAAGTCTACTTTTTCCTCATTTTTGCATAGTGTGAAAAGTAGCTAAAAATCCCTCTCGGCATGCCGGAAGGCGGAGGTAGATAGCACCGGGTAGAGAAACATAATTCCGAATTCACTACATTTGTCAATTGCTGTATACCAGTTTTCTAGATCTATTGATTGCCTTGGAAAGGTAGCCTTCATTATAAAGATACGTATAACAAATTACACGGAATTAATTTAAGTACCTTATCAAAAGGAAGGTTGTAGTTACTCCGTCGAAAAGGGCATAGTTTTCTTGAGCCGTGGCATTTTAGCCTATTTTCATTTTATCAAAGATAGGCTTATGAGACCACCTTTTGTCCGTGTGTGTGTGTGTGTGTGTGTGTGTGTGTGTGTGTGTGCGTATGTGTGTTTGTGTGTCGTCGTCGTCTACACCCGCCACGCCCCCCCCCCCTCTCCCTCCCTCCTCCCAATAACTTCTAAACGGAAGAAGCGATTTCAATGAAACTCGGTAAAGTCATACCGGTAGTACTATTACGGCCGACCCCGAGCTTACCCTTCAAATTTTATTACGTCTCACTAATCCAACATGGCGGCTGTGCGTAATATTTCACCAGCATTCTATATCTCCGAAACTATAACTGATATCACCCTGAGATATTGTACGGTGAAAAGGGACACTATTAGAATTTCACCTATGAGATTTTCAAAAACTTGTTAACTATAAAACGAACATGGCGGCCAAGCGAATTTGAAACTTTTAAATAGACTTTTGTCGTGATTTAACCATCCAAATGCAATGAAACTTGGTATAGCAAATGTTTATGCACATTATAATGCACAGGCATCTAATTTAGTTCAATTGTTTGCATAACCTCAAGATGGCGGCTGTGCGAAATATTACACCGGCATTCTATATTTCCGAAACTATTACCGATATCACCCTGAAATTTTGTACGGAGATGAAGGGCACTATTGTAAGTTCACGTGAGGGACTTCCAAAAACCTGTAGAATACAAAACGAAAATGGCGGCCAAGCGAACGTGAAATATTTCAATAGACTTTTATCGCGATTTAACCATCTGAACGCAGTGACATTTGGTACAGTAAATGTTTATACACATTGTAATGCACTGGCATCTAATTTAGTTCAATTGTTCACATAACCTCAATATGGGGCTGTTCACAATTTTAAAATTAAGTTTTCATTTCTTGTGTATCTCTCGTGCGATCGAAGTGAACGTTTGAATAATGAACCTACACAGAAATCGTCATCTAATTGTACATAATTCTATGGTATACATATATAACAATCCAACATGGTGACCAACCAAAATTTTTAGACGGTTCTCGATATCTACGAATGTATTACAGCAATCAAACTGAAATGTTGTATGTTGATAGGGGCAATTAGCAAAAGTAGGATATATGGAAATAGGCTGTATAGTTATTCACGGAAATAAAAAGTTTTACATATTACCATGGAGCACAGTGAGGACGGACTTATTTATTAAGCAGTGTCCACGCCTGCTCTACACAATTGAGATCGGGAGAATAGGTAGGCCATTCCATTCTGTGAATACCATTCTCCTGAAGAAAGGCATTCATTGTGCGGGCGAGCGTTATCGTCCACGAAAGTGATATATGGGCCGAAATTGTCAGTATAGCCTTTGACTACAGGTGCCAGGATAATAATAATTTAATAAGTGCAGCTAACTGCCAAAAGAAATATATACACGACCGTGCATACAATAACCAAAATGAGACCACACATTCAGTCATTGCAGAAATCTGTCAACGAGACTTTCCTTTTGGAGCACAAAAGCAGGTGATTACCGTCACAGGTTGTCCCACACAGTTTACACCTGCAGTTATCGTCCGGGTCGTGGAAATTATCAGTCTGACATATCCGGTGGTGGAAACCATGCACGGCGTATCGCTTCATTACATGCCGTAGTTCATATCCAGCTTGAGTCCATTCTCTGTAAATCATGGCATCTGTTGAAAAGAACGTTGGCCATATGTCTTGCCGTTTTGCATTGAGTTCTTGTACAAGTTCTACAAAGGCGGCGGTTGATGGTAGCAATAGGTAAAGGCGAAGATCTTCGATGAAAAATTGCTCTCTTGCTAGCACGTAGGTGAGGCGAGACCGTGTGAATTTCGACAGGCACAATGTTCTTTTCAGGAAAGTGGCTTTGACTCTTTCTATTTCTTCCAAATTTCTCTTCGTCAGATGTAGCCAAATTGTCTCTAGTCCATAAGATATGATTGGGGTAATTTTAAGGCGAAACAGGGTGAAAGCTGTGGCTAAAGATAGCTGTCTCAGATTCCTTATAGTGTGAATTGCAATCTTTGCCGCGGCGACTCTTTCCGTGATGTGTAGGCTATAGACATCTCCTCTTGTCTGAAAAGTGATTCCCAAGTACTTGAAGTGTGATACATTATGTAGCGGAACATTCTTATACATAATGGAGTCATTTGTTGAAAGTCTACCTCCTTTTCTGAAAGTCATTTTCACAGTTTTAGTACCGTTGAGTGTTAATTCATTGTTTTCGGCCCATGTTGAGAGTTTATCAAAAGCTCATTGAATGCAATCTAAGTTTCGAGAAGTGAGGACCATGTCATCTGCGTAAGCGTATATTTTAACGTTATCAACGGCCAGGATGATATCTCTGTAACGTATGCCTGTCATACGCGCTGGGATGTACACCAAAGGGGCTCGGTGACCATACATGATGCCACCCCAATACATTGCACCACCACCTCCCTGTTGGTAGCGGTCTTGATTGTATTGGTCGTGCATACGTTCACTGTGTTGTCTGCACACTCGCACAGATCTATCCTCATTGACACAGGCGAGTGTACACAGCCGATATACACTCACGCAAGAACGACTAATGGGTTTGAGACCGGTTGTGTCCTGATTGCGACCATTCCAGATTGCGTTCACCTCATTAGTAGTCCAGATTGCGGTCACTTTCATTTTAGGGAAGAACTATAAACATTCCAGCGTCCAGATTGCGGTCACTTTTCTTGGGAGACCGGTCCCTGGATCTTGATTCTTCGCGACTGACTCATACCTTCCGTAAGTTTTGTGGATAACAAGGGGAAACTGATATTTTACTACCTAACCAAAGAATACAGTTCAGTGTTCAGCTGAGCACACCCCATAAAACTTCGCTTAAAAACATCAAGACCCCTCCCAATCTGACAGCCCCTCGTAAAGCAATGATTATAACATGTTCAGTCTTAAGAATAGAAACGTTTCAGGATCGGAATCAACGACCTTCACTTTAAACAAAATTGTTTTAACGGGAAATGTTATACTTACAAGGTATAATTTTAAATTTCTGCCCTTCCCTTTCCATTTGAGACGCGAGATATCTATTTTTATAATAGGTAGCCTTCTGTATATAGTGAAAAACTTTCTTTTTATTACCGGTACCTCGAAACATTCGTCTCGTAAAAGTAATTCTGCGTTTGATTCTATATCCCAAAGACAACTGACATCTCACCATTGGCAAGAGGAGTGGAAGTGAAAGGTGAGGAAATCCCCAGGGGAGTTACAACCGGACCGGTCTCCCAAGAAAAGTGATCGCAATCTGGACTGCTAATGAGGTGAACGCAATGCGGAATGGTCGCAATCAGGAAGACACCGTTTGGGACCACTTGACCAGCAATATGCAAAACTTTTTGATGTGGAACATCTTTCCACTCGGTAGCTGTATATTTTTTGTGGAAATTCCGGCACCCCGGCGTCTCTAAAAGCCAGTGTAGTTAAAAGGGACGTAAAACCAATAACATTATTATTATTATTATTATTTATGTGGGGGTAATTTTTAAGAAATGAAACGGAAATGGGACGGAAATGAAACGGAAACAATGAGCGTGTGTTGTGGCGGAGATTGGTACTGCTGTATATATTTGACGAGGGGGGGGGGATATTGAGGAAATGAAACGGAAATGGGACAGAAATGCAACGGAAACAATGAGCACGCGCGGTGGCGGAGATTGGTACCACGACGTACTGTCGGCCATGTGGTTATGTGGAATGTATATCGCATACGATTTACTTCGAGGTTTAGAGGCCCCATTAAAGATATTACTACAATAAATCATCTTCAAATTGACGTTCTTTGGTGGTGAAAATATTCATTATATCATATTTTCTGAAAATAATCATGATTTATTAAATCTTCATTCTTTTGCTGCATTCTTATTTCATGTAAGCACTCGAGGTACTGCCGGCCAAAATACAGCACTATATTGAATGTATATCGCATACGGTTTACTTCAAGGTTTGGAGGGCCCCATTAAAGATATTCCTACAATAAATCATCTTCAGAGTTCATTGTTAACAAGGGATTAGCTCTCCCGGCAGACACATAGTAGGATAATATGCCATATATTACACATCATATGCGACTATTGTAAGGCTCGTGATTATTATTTTTGATGTGTTTTAACTATCTTTGTTTTGAGTGAATTCGTAAATAATCTTGTGAACCACATTCGGTTAACGCACTCTTAAATTATACCTTTCGTACTTCCATGGGTTGATCATGATGGAAGTAGTTATTTCTTATTTGTACTCCCCAACGTTAATGAAGTCACTGCCCTAGTTTGCTCCAAAGAATCTTCAGAAACTTTGATTGAGTTCAGATACGTGGTTTGACTTTGATTTCTTTTTTAAATCAGCTCTGGAGATTAATTGAACGACCGTCTAATTTGCAATGCAGCTCTTCTTCGATTTATTCATGATAATCTAATTTTTTGATCTACATTGTTTGCCCTACATTTGGTTGTTGGTGGAAGGAAAAGATTTGTTACAACACTTGAGAGTAGGAGCAGTAATAATAGTAGATATTATTGTTTGAAGGGGCGGAACACCGAGGTCATCTGCCCCTAAACGTTAGAGAATACGCAGTCACACACTCTTGTTGAAGAGCGCTGTTTCGTGTGGACAAAGAAAAAGAAGTATGCAGGTAAAGAAAAGGCTATGTCTATGTTAACTCTCTTGTATTTCTTTATCAAGCTGAATGCCCCTCACCAAGGCGGATCGGGTTCGATTCCCGGTCAATGCACGTGAGATTTTCGATGTGAAATGCCATGTCCTGTGGTTCGGATTCCACGTAAAACGGAGGTCCCGTGGCTTATGATCGCGAGATTGACGGTCACGTTAAACTACAAGCTTCCTTTTTTGTATTTCTTTATGTGAATGAGAGGTTCTTTCACTGTCCTAAACAATACCTAAGGTGGTTTTGGAAAGAATAAGTTAGGTCCGAGTATACGGGAAAAAGAAACAGTTCTCTGGGAAAGAAGGGGTTATATCCAGTGATTCAGGGATTAAACGGACTCTGAAAGTTGAAGGGAAGAAAGGCAGCGATAATGTTTTTTGGCTATTGCATGATTATTTTACAAGTACATGTCCTTGAGAATTAGAGACTTGGATTATTTATTTATCGTATGGCTTTTAGTGCCGGGAGTGTCCGAGGACATGTTCGGATCGCCAGAGGCTGTAGCTGCTTCTAGCAGACACCCATAGGGTGAGATACAAGTTCTGTTCAATTTCAAGTAGTTCCAACTTTCGCTACCAGATGTCAATGATACCTTGTCGTGAACGTTGGAACTTTGATAGAGCGTTCCAATAAAATGCAACCGAGAAATTTAGCTTCACACAAGTTTAGTCTGTGGAAGAATATTTTTCATGCCATAGATCTATGACATAAGACCGCCGGCTTTACTTCTCCTCCAAAGGAAGGCATACTGAGGGATTATTAACCCTCTTAAAAAATCCGATGACTTCGGCCGGGTTTGAACCCGCGATCTTGGACATAGAAGCTCAGCATGCTACCAACTACGCCACCGAAGCCGCCCTTGTAATGTAGAACTTAGAGTATACGTGTTTGATTCCCGCCTCGAGCATCCTAGAAAGAGTTTTCCGTGGTTTTCCCTGTTTCTACTTCAGGCAAATGCCAGGATGGTACCTAAATGAATGACACAGACACTTAGGCTAATTTTAGTTGCTTGGAAGTGGTGGTTGCTTATTTTGTGGCTGCTACATGGCGACCAAATAGCCCCATGATTTTTGGATGTGCGTGAATTTCGTGCTATAACCTGTGTCATTGATGTGGCTGTTCTAGTGTGTGTATTTGTAAATTGGGGACTGGCTGCGTGGCGCAGCGGCAACGTTCTCGCCTGCTGTGCTCAAGGTTGCAGGAGCGCATCCTGGCCAGCTGGCATTTGAGGGTGCTTCAATGTGGGAGCTTTCAATAAATAAATAAATTAATAAATAAATAAATAAATAAATAAATGATTGAATGAATGAATGAATAAGTAAATAAATAAATAAATAAATAAATAAATGAATAATTAAATAAATTAATAAATAAATAAATAAATAAATAAATAAATAAATGAATAATTAAATAAATTAATAAATGAATGGTTGGTTGGTTCTTCAGTTTAGGGGCTGCGACAACGCGGTCATGCAGTCCCGTGTACTTTAGGTGTGTGTAGAATCTGTCTGATAACCGGTGTTAATTGTGATGACTGTATTAGTGTGTGTTATCTGTTTTTTTAATTTAATTACAGACTGCAACTTAGAATTTTTCAAATAGTTACTACTTTTGCCGCCAAGCGCCACCGTCAACGACTACTAGGCCAAGTTCACAACTTAGCTACTAGACGTCACCGCAGTCGGCTCTTGGCAACGAACGTAGAAACCTAAGAGTGTTGTTTACATTCTTAACCTATCCAATTTAGCTTCACACAGATGTAATTAGTGGAAAGTTCTTTAACATGCCATAAATCTATGACATGAGACCGCCGGCTTTACTTCCCCTCCGAAGGAAGGCATACTGAGGGTTTTTAACGCTTTTAAAAAAATCCGACAGCTTCATCCGGGTTTGAACCCGCGAACTTGGGCATAGAAGCTCAGCATGCTACCGACTACGCCACCGAAGCCGCCAAATAAATGAATAGATAGATAAGGAAAAATAAGTAAATAAAAATAAATAAATAAATAAACTGGCGTTTTCCAGTTTGAAATCTTTGTAAAAATGTGTACAAATTTAAAAAATTCAGGAAAAATCCAAAATGCATTTATTTTCAAAAGAAAATACGACGTTATTAATATCCGCTTCGGGACAAAATTCCGGCATCCCGGCGTGTCTATAAGCCGCAGTTTTTAAAAGGTTTGTTGTTGATTCTTTTAGGTGATTTTCGACATCATGGTCACGTAGCCCCGTGTACTTGGGTGTGTGTAGAAATTGTGTCACTGTACTAGTTAGTGTATTTGAAATCTAGGTAGGTGTGTCTGGCTGCGTGGCTCAGGGGTAACGTTCTCGCTTGCTGAGCCCAAGGTTGCAGGTTCGAAACCTGGCGCAGTCAGCTGGCATTTGAGGGTGCGCAAATGCGAGGGAGCCGTGTCAGTACATTTACTGGCACGTTAATGATCCCCTTCGGGGCAAAATTCCGGCACCCCGGCGTCTCTAAAAGCCAGGGTAGTTAAAAGGGACGTAAAACCAATAACATTATTATTATTATGAAATCTAGGTAGGATTTGCTTTGGAAGCGGCGGAGGCCTTAATTTAGGAACCATCCCAGCATTTGCCTGGAGTAGAAGTGGTAAACCGAAGCCTTCGTGGCTTAGGCTGCAGCACGCTGGGTCCGTGGTTCAAATCCCGGTCACTCCATGTGCGATCTGTGCTGGACAAAACGGAGGCAGACAGGTTTTTCTCAGGGTACTCCGATTTTCCCTGTCAAATATTTCATTCCAGCAACACTCTCCACTATCATATCATTTCATCTGTCATTCATTTAATCATTGCCCCAGAGGAGTGCAGCCGGCACAGTCCATATCCTCGCCGCTAGATGGGGGCTTCATTCATTCCATTCCTGACCCGGTCGGAGACTGGAAGCAGGCTCTGGATTTTCATTAGAAGTGGCAAACCACAAGAAACCACTTCCAGGATGGCTGAGGTGCGAATCGAACCTGGTCTTCTGCGGTACAGCCACTATGCAATGAGGCGGACGTAGTTGAAAGGGACATAGCCTAAGACCAATAACATTAATTATTTAAATGTCAATCATATAGGATTGGGAAAGAGGCGACCGTGGCCTTTAGTTATGAACCATCCAAGCATTTCCTTGCAGTAAAAGTGGGTGAAACCACGGAAAACTACTTCCAGGATGGCTGTGGTAGGAATCAAACCCACCTCTCCTTAGTTTTGCCTCACGAGTCTGAGTGAAGGCCGTTCCAGCCCTCAAGCTTGAATTAAAATTTCTTGGCAGAGCTGGGAATCAGACCCGGACCTCCTGGGCGACATTCAAGAACGCTAGGCACTACACCACGAGGTGGTCGTGTTTGGAAGTAAAACTACATCGCTAAGTCTAATTAACTTATAGTCGTCAAGACCACATCCTCACTCAGCATAACAAATTACCCCAATAGATTCCTGCAATCCATTATTCTACTTGAAGTTGAAATTCATTGATTGTGTGGAGTGGGAGTTGAAGCAATCAGAAACATTGGCAGCCCACTAACGGCGGTACGCAATGCTAAAATATTCTTACCTCGTTTTAATTCTGTTGACGTGAAATCTGGAGTCGCTCCTGCCCAGCATTTTAATTCTGTAATGTGTATCCGATATTCCGAAGACCACTAGGTTGGCTCCCCAGCATGAGAAACACGCTAATGGTCCGATATCAGGCTGTCACTTGCCAGCTGCTCGTCCACAGCTGGCATACCAGGTAGTTAACACACTATATGTTTAGCCCATTTTCATTTATGAAAAAAAAAATAGGCTTATGAGATCACCTTTTGTCCGTGTGTCTGTGTGTGCGTATATGTGTCTGTGTGTGCGTATGTGTGTGATTCGTGTATGTGTATCCCCCTAATAAAATCTAAACGGCTGTAGCGATTTCGATGAAACTCGGTAAGTTCATAGCACTATTCCGGACGACCTCGACCGTGCCCTCTAAATTTTGTTACGTCTCACCAATCCAACATGGCGGCTGTGCGAAATATTTCACCAGCATTCAATATCTCCGAAACTATTACCGATATCATCCTGCGATTTTGTACGGTGATAACGAGAACTATTGGAAGTTCACCTAGGTGACTTTTGAAATCCTGGTAACTACAAAACCAACATGGCGGCCAAGCGAAGTTGCAACTTTTAAATAGACGTTTCTCGCGATTTAACCAACCAAACGCAATGAAACTTGGTACTTTATATGCTTATACACATTGTAATGTACAGACATCTAACTTAGTTCAATTCTTTACATAACCTCAAGATGGCGGCTGTGCGAAATATTTCACTGGTATTCTATATCTCTGAAACTATTACCGGTATCACCCTAAAATTTTGTATGGGGATAGAGGGCACTACTGAAAGTTCATCTGTGAGACTTTCTAAAACCGGTCAACTGCAAAACGAACATGGCGGCCAAACGAATTTGAAAGTTTTAAATAGACTTTTCTCGCGATTTAATGATCCAAACGCAATGAAACTTGGTACAGCAAATGTCTATACACATTGTAATGCACTGGTATCCAATTTAGTTCAATTGTTTACATAACCTCAATATGGCGGCTGTGCGAATTTTAAAATTAAGTTTTTATTTCTTGTGTCGTAATCATACGATCGAAGTGAAAGTTTGATTGATGAACCTTCGCAATAATTTTCCATTAATGGTATATGACTCTATGGCCTATACATACAACAATCTAACAATCGATCCGAAATATTTGACGGTTCTCAATATCTACGAATCTATTACAGCAATCAAACTGATATTTTGTATGTTGATAGTGGCTATTAACATACGTAGGATATATGAAAGTAGGCTTTAGTTCTTCACCAAACTACTTGTTAATTATACAGGAATGTAACTTACGTAACCTTATTTACTTTCTTCTTCTTTCTTCGCATTTGGCCTACTGTGGACCACGGGAAACAATTGTTTTGCAGGTCAGTTCCTTTCTCTTCACCCAGAATGTCTTTATTCTTTCGCTGTGGTTTCTCCTCCTTTCCTCTGACCAGGTGTTCTTGGTCGTTCTACTGGGTCTTCTCTTGAACCCCTTAAAATTATCAATTTTAGCTCGGAACACTGCCCTATTCCAGGCGTCTTTTCTCGTTTCTTCTACCCACACTGTAGTCGCCTTTAGCTTAGTGATGTAATTAAAGATTCTTTTCGTTATTCGATTCTCATGGAGGTGCCAATAAGACTTCAGTCTCCTCTTATGCCTGTCTATATAGATCCTCATTACTCCTCTTTCTCCATGTGCCATTGTTTCTTTTTTCAGGCCATAGTATCTTTCGCAAGATTTTTCTCTCTTTCTTCCCTAATTCGTCAATTTCCCCTTTTTTAAATTGAATATCAGGCATTCGGAACTGTAAAGGCCTCCCGGCTGGACAACCGTGATATAGTGTCGTATCTTCGCCCGGTAAGATATAGACCTCTTATTGTATCTAGATGGTACTAATCTATAAGCTAGCTCCATCTCCCTAGCTCGACCCTTATTTGCCTCCTTATCAAGCCCATTCGGCTGAATCCACTCACCCAAATATTTAAATTTATCCGCTCTCTGTATATCCCCATACCTAGTTTCCAGATGTTTTTCTTAATCATGTTTGTACTCTATATATTCTGTTTCTTCGTAGGAGACCCTTAGTCCTGTTTTTTCTGCTACTTCGTGTAATTTATCTAGCATTCTGCGGGCTTCGTCTTTTCCTTCAGCTAGCAATGCCGTATCAACAATTGCTAAGCAATCCACCTTCACTCCTTGCCTGTTTGGTTCCAAACAGATTCCATCCATCCCATCTTCTGTTAGAGCCGTTCTCCTAGTTCTCACTACTTTTTCCAGGTCAGCGTTAAACAAAATTGGTGATATCCCGCTTCCTTGTCTGACTCCTGTCTTAATCTTAAAAGCATCTGAGATTTCCCTTTGTAACTTTACTTTGGCGATGGTTTCGGAGAGTGTCTGCTTTATAATCGCTCGCGTCTTGCCATCTATTCCAAATTCTTCCAAAACATTGTAGAGTGTCTGTCTGTCAATGGACTTATATGCCTTTTTGAAGTCCACGAACACAACTACTGTGTTTTTGCCTCTTAGAGCTCGTACTATTAAGATGCTTTTCAGGCTAAAGATCTGTTCTACACAGGACCTTCCCTTTTGAAAGCCTCCATGATAATCCCCTACAGTATGTGATGATCTACCAGTTCTTCTACAATGTTTAGTAACATTCTGGTCAGTACTTTGTAAGACACAGGTAGTAGTGAAACTCCCCGATAGTTATTTGGGTCAGTGCGGTCTCCTTTTTTTATGAAGCGGATGTATAAGGGCGCCTTTCCAGTCCCTTCATTTTCCCAGATATCACATAATAAACGGTGTAAGACTTTCGCTGCCTTATCTCCCCCAATTTTCCACATTTTAGCTAATATCCCATCTTCCCCTGGTGCTTTATTGTTTTCAATAATAATTGTTTATTTAAGGGGCCTAACATCTAGGTTATCGGCCTTTTGTTTTTAAGTTCTTGAATGATGTTTACTTTATCTCTATGAGGCTCTGTGGCGTAGACTGTGGATTCAACGTTGTTGGTTTCTCGAATTTCAGGGTTCCTAGAGTTTCTTTGCAATTGAACAGGGTTATTTTTTCCGTCATCTCCTTCGTCTTCGTCGTCTTCTTCTTCTTCTACTTCTTTTTCTTCTTTATGCCCATTCAAAGAGCGCGGTTGAACTTGTTATTAGGCCTGATGATTTTCGCTATCTTATCCTCCCAAAATCTCTTCATCAACGCACTGTGTTGCATCTTGCATTCTGTGAACCATTTCCTATCAGTTTTCCTTTTTAGGTTACTCCACGAATTTCTGCTTGCCTACTATTGTACTTAAGGCTTCACGATTTTCTCTGATGTCGTATGTGATATATATTTCTTGGAGGTTTACCTTCCTTGAGTTGATTACTTTAAAAAACATTTGGTTAGTCTGTCGCTGTCCATTCTATAGATAAGGTCATAGAATTTCAGGCGTATCTTGCGTACGGCATCAGTAAGCCTAAAGGAATAGAACTCCACTGGTCTCCTCTTAATCCACATTTCACATATTCCTGAGACAATTCCGTTCTTGCTTTACGATTACTTTAGTTTTGGGGTGACCAACAACAGACTTATTTATTTCTTTAATTACTTATTTGTTTATCTGTTGGTTTATGTACTAATTTGTTTGTATATTTATTTGTTTGTTTATTTTTCTCGTCTAAATTTAATTTTTATTATTATTTTTTTATTTTTTTATTTTTAATTTTAAAATTTGTATTTAAATTTTTAATTCTTAAATATCAAAATTCCAACTATCAATTTTAAATTTCAAATTTCAATTTTGAATTTTGAATTTTGAATTTCGAAGTTTGAAGTTTAAATTTTGAATTTTTTACATTGTTTTTGTATTTTAGTTTATTAGTATTGTATGCCTAGTATTTTTTAAAATTTTATAGTATTTTGGTACTTTAATATTTTAGAATTTTAGTTTCTTATTTTTTTATTTTGATAGATATATTATATTTTATTTTATACATTTAATTTTAATCTTAATTTTTTTTTAATTTTGCAATTATTAATTGGTTTGTTGTGGAGAACGCTGTCCTTGGGGTAAATCTGAGACTTGTCTCATACAAAACTGTCGCTTACAGTGACATCGGACAAGATTGTAAACTGTCAAAGATTGCCACGCAAGTGGAAGAAGCAGCGAATCAATGCTGTTTCATCAGGAGGAAAATTGCTTTGTTATTTTTTATTTGTTTATTTTAATTTAAATTTTTTACTGTTGTTGTTTTTGTTTTTAATTTTAATTATTTTTAATGTGTATTTTTATTTTTATTTAATAATGCGAGTATAACGTGAAGAAATCAGTTTCATGAAAACAATGCAATGTTATTGCCATTAAAACATGAACTAGCTCACATATTATCACCGTCGGTCAAATTGGATGGTACCCAAGGAATCGCAATCTCCTGGTTAGCCTACTTTCGATTTTTGCAAAAAATGGAAGTAGACTTATGAGATCAACACAGGGCGAAAAAAGTGTGTCTGTCTGTGTGTGTGTATGTGTGTGTGTGAGTCTCTGTGTGTGTGTCTGTGTGTGAGTGTGTGTACTCTGAATGTCTGTCCCCCCCCCCCTATCAATTCGAACACGGTGAATGCGAATTGAACGAAATTTGGTACAAAGGTAGCACTAGCAAAGGACACCTCAGTGTCATGTTTTATATCGCCGCCATCTTTACTAAAACTGAATGGCGGCCACTCAAACGTTCAAAACGTAAAATCAAATAACGACTAACCAAATCATCCGATCTCTACCAAATTTGGTAACAACATACCTTCGTATAGGATGCGTCTTTTGACCAAACTACAGGATGGCGGCCGTGCGAATTATGCAAACATTATAATCGATATCATGGGACCCACCAGTTCCGATTATCGAGCCGAGAATCGTTTTAACTGTTCTAAAGGAAGAGGCACGTTCGAAATTAAAAGTTTATTTTGTAATACTATAGTGCAGACGTGATTTTAAAAAGCTGAGCCGATTCAGTAATAAGACAAGATGGCAGCGGATATCTTGTGCCTGACTTATATTTCACTAATTTGAGTATTGCATGCAATATAGCGTACTGATACAAAATAAATAAACTTTGTATGAAATGCTTTATATATAAATAATATACTCCAGTGATGAAATCGTTTAGTATAAATCATTATTTGCTAACAAGTTCTATGTAAGTCATTTTATATAGAACGATATTCGTTGACACAATTAGCTCAGTGGTAGAGCGTTAGCCTATCGCTCAAATGCCTATGGTTCAAACCCGATCAGAGCTAGGTTTTTTGCTTGAAATGTTATATGTTTATTGTTTTGTAATGACTCAGATGTTTTAAAATTAAGCGTTATATTGTGCATATTATGGTGTAAAATATGTATTTAATTAAACCATAATTCGCCAGCAGATTTACTCGAGACATCTAGCTGCCAAAAAGGTAACTGCACGCCGACCTACTTATTAACTTCCAGATTTTATTGAAAAGTTTCTTCTTCTGGCCGCTAGAATGCACTCGCTCTGTTAGGATTATATTGTTCGATATTTCACCACTAGATGTCACGACTAGTCTACGTGGGGCTCCATTGATTACTATACCATTGGCATTCTATGCGCATCGAATTTGAAGAATGACAAGATGATACTACGATACATTTTTACTTTTTATTTTAAAGGGTTTGTAACAGCCTATTTTGCGTTACTTGAAAATGTTATTTGAAGTAAAGAACAAAACGATTTCACATAGTAACTGAATTCAAGCCGTTGGTGTTAGTTCAGGTTATTAATTACTACTTTAATTTCAGGCAAATAGCAATCGAAAATATCCACATAGTTTGTATACATACGTCTCTGTAGGGTCATGGAAAGATTTGTTAATTCAATTAGGGTGTGAAAGCCATGCACAACCAGACGTGTAAAGACATGCCTCAACTCAAAGTTGGATGTTGCCCACGGCAAGTCGTATATGTAATAATAATAATAATAATAATAATAATAATAATAATAATGTTATTGGTTTTTCATCCCTTTTAACTACTGCTGCTTTTAGAGACACCGGGGTGCCGGAATTTTGGCCCGAAGGGGATCTTTAACGTGCCAGTAAATGTACTGACACGCCTCCCTCGCATTTGTGCACCCTCAAATGCCAGCTGACTGCGCCAGGATACGAACCTGCAACCTAGGGCCCAGAAAGCGAGAACGTTACCGCTGAGCCACGCAGCCAGTCCGGTCGATTATGTCTCCAGATCCAATAACATTCTTGATATACTTCTTATCTTTCTTTCTTCAATGATGGTAGCAGTTTTTATCTAGGTTGTGGCGTTTGGTAGAGGTAAATAGTTTCTAAGGTCTTCAAAAAAGAATAGTTCTATTATACTCTTTGATAATAACAACGAGTTATAACTATACTCATACATTTAGGAGAAAGTAGGCTATATGTTCTTTACTGAACATCTTGTTACTCTTGAGAACTGGAAGATCTGGAAGTCACTAAATAGATTATGAACTGAAGTGGACCGATCGTAGGCTAATCTATGGAAGTGGTATTTCCTATTGGTAAAGCATTAACGATCGGGAATCAGGCATATTGGCTTGGATGTGGTAACATTTTGGCGAGATCCGTCTTGAATAAATTGAAGAGATTGTTTCATTTTTTGCGTGCCGCTGAGGAAATAGATGATATATGCCACCGGTTGGCCACCCATGCATTAAACCAATGAATGCGCCTACAAAGTGTCCTATTTTTCTTTGAATTATTATTCAAGAAATTGTAATATTTCATTAGGACAGTTTTGCAAATAAAGCATAAAAATATTTTAGCATTGTATGCTCTGCTCTACTTTCCAGGGAAAGATGGATGCTCTTTTGAAGAAATGGAACGTTGTCTTGACACAGTGTTTGTATGAGTTGTGGCCCAGTTCGGAGGCCTCGCGGTAGATTGTTCATAATGTGATACATACATGGAGGAGGAATGACGGATGATAATGGCCGGAACATTTCCTATGGAAATATAATGGCTATTTCTATTCACAGAATTCTTTGCCGGACACAGATGATATAATGTAGCGTACTGATTTAATATTCTTACTAGCTATGAAGGTTAGCGAGCAGGGTAGCTACAGGCGCTATTGTAGGGTCCTAGTCCATCTAATACTTTGGTTTGGATAGCTACAGCCGTTTAGTAATTGAAAGGGGACACACACACAGACAGGCAGAAGGACAAACAGATACACACACATCTGCCCGGGTCATGTCATTATTTTGAGCCTATTTTCATCATATGAAACAAGTAGTTCCTTGCAGAACTAAATAGCCTATTTTCATATATTCTACTGTATGTTCCCATTTAAAACTCTCCCAGGATTTGCCATGTGATTTTTTTTTTCTTTTTTCCCCTGGCACTATACAGCCCATGATGGGCTAAGGCCGACCAAGCGACCGCTGCCCAGCCATTTGGCCTGCAGATATTGGGGTGACGCGTGATCAGCTTGTCTGGTCCCCTCGGCCGTTAATCTTGGTTTTCATGATCGGGGTGCTGTCTCACTGTCAGACAGCTACTCAATTGTCCTCACGAGGCTGAGTGCACCTCGTTCCAACCCACACGTCAGTTTTAAAATCCCTGACGGAGACGGGGATCGAACCCGGGGCCTCCGGGTGAGAGGCAGGCGCGCTACCCCAACACCACGGGGCCGGCTTTGCCATGTGATGTATACTAAATAGCTTCTGGTACACTACCTATGTCTTCATCAACTCCATTAAATGAGAATTTACGTGCTAGAACATACAGATTTCAATATCGGTGATTAAGAATTCTCCCATGAGTTGGCATCTTTCTCTAACGAACCACATGAATTAACTTTTTGAGAATTAGAATGCACGGCTTCTATGATTTACGAAAAGTAAGCTACAGAATTTAGTGCCATTAGATAAGGATTAATAGGACACAAAATAAAAACAATAAACATAAAATTTTGCACAGCCGCCATCTTGCCTTTATGAGAATGAATTGAATTGAATTAGATGCTAGTAGAATCAATCTAGTAAAGACATATACGGTGTTAAGTTTCACTGCACTCGGTTGATTAAATCTGAGAAAAGACTATTTTAATTATAATAAGATTTATAAAACCATAAGTCATGTCGTACCGGGTTTAGTCACATTGTGACCCTCCTCAGCGCAAATTAATACATGAAATGGTGCAAGAACTTATGCTTAATGTAAATTTTCCATAACAGAGGATGTTATCAAAACTTATAAAAATATTCTTCGTACAAAAGCACACACATTAAAATTAAAAAGAAATCAGATGTGTTATAAAATGTATTAAGTAAGAAAAATATGAACAATAGAAGTCTTGATACAAACAGCGTGGAGCATTTTGTAACAGATCTGTTTGTTTTTTTTTTTCTTTTTATTTATAACGTGGTTGCTTTTGGGGAAGAATATTTTTAGAATTTTTGATAACATCCTCTGTTATTGGCAAATTTATATTAAGCATATGTTCTTGCACCTTTTCGTGTCTTAATTTCCGATAAGGAAAGTCACAATGTGACTGAAATCGGTACGACATTAAAGTACAATATACGTATATTGACTGATGGTTTTATTGTCAAATAGTACATTATGCAACGAGCCTATAATGGCAATAATTAAGATACGCGTGCCTTAATTACCATTATAGGCGAATTGCATACCACTGTTTATGTTCGACGATAATTATAACTTTATTATATGTTTGAACATAAGTATTCATAAATATCTGTCGGAAACAGCAACAGAGCACGCTGGGTGGTTTGCTGACTGAACAGAGCGCATGCGTGGGTCAAAGAATTTCGAAAGCAGAGACCATTTACTTTGCTTGGCAATGCTATTGTTTACAGCCTGCATGATGTCTAGTGACGATAAGAACTAGCATTCACTAATATTGTCACCGAAGTCGCTTGAAAGCAATGCGCTGTGTAGTAATTGGGGTTGGGGATATTAAGGTACAGTGCTATTTCTTGTCTCATATTCGCCAGTTTATTTACGCGAACATATGGGATGGTGCACTTTCCATGTCGGTAATTTATATTGAAGGATGCTGTGTTGCTAACTTCTGGACGTAGATTCATACATTTCTTGCAAATGTCATAGTATCTTCTTGTTACCGTAAAGGTTCGTGCTGATTTTGTCTTTGTCTGTTGGGATTGTAACTGCAATGGTTGATCCGATATCCAATTTGAAGTTTCGAATCATGTAATTCATGTACGACATGTTGGATTTTGAGCTCATGCTCGAAGCTATCCTTACCTAATTGGTCAATGAATGAGCTCTGATTGGCTGGAGAAACTGTTTCATAATGAAGAATAGTACTATAATGACCCTCATTATGATACAGTTTTCTGACATACATTTCGTCATCTTCGAACATAAATCTCATTATAATTAGATCGTCAATAAGGAACAGGGCTTATATGTTCATTCTTCACCGCCATTCGTACTAAAACTTTTTAAATATTTTAATTTCGCTTGGCCGCCATGTTAGTTTTGTACTTAACATGATTTTGTAAGCTGAATTTACCTTAGTATTGTCTATCACCACACGCAATTTCAGGGTGATATCAGTAATAGGTGCGGAGATATTGAATGCCGGCGAAAGTTATATATTCTAGCACATAGCTTCTCATTGAAATGGTGTTGTGAAGACATTGGACGTGAAGTAAAATGCATAATGTGAAAAGTAGCCTGAAAATTATACTATAAACTAGCCGAAGTACTCGATCTTCGAATGGTCTTCGGTATTAACAACCAGATGTTATCAATTGAGCTACTGCTGCAATGGTTAGAGGCTTGTGTATCGTGTATCGAGTTTTTGTTTCTGACACCGAGGGGCTAAAAACGATCTTTGTCCCGTCGTTGTATGCCAAACAATATAATAATAATAATAATAATAATAATAATAATAATAATAATAATATAAACAAGTACAAAGTCAGAAAATGAAGGAGATATGGGCTAGGAAGAAGGCTCTTAAGAACGTGAAACCAAACCCAACTCATCAAGCTGAAAACCATTTTCGTTAACCTACGTAGTCCATAGTTGGCTTATTCGAAGAAAGAAAGAAAGAAAGAAAGAAAGAAAGAAAGAAAGAAAGAAAGAAATAATAATATAATATAATATAATATAATATAATATAATATAATATTCTACAATATAGGGATAGGGATAGGCTATAATAGACCTTCCGTATCACACCCCGACGTGAAAATTGCATGAAACAAAATTCTAGTGTACCCCTTGACCCCCTTAAACGCATCATATGTATTGATGAATTTTACAGCTTAATTTGGTTCCGTGATAACCTTATAACCGTTTGCAAACTTCACAGTTATGTAATAAATGGAATTGCATTGCGTCTTACAGAAATAGATTGACCTCTGAGATTCTGTTGCCATGGTTACCGGCTTGCATTCTTTAGTTAGTTAGTTAGTTATTGTTGTTTTAAGGGGAGGAACTACGAGGTCATCTGCCCCTTTGCTTCTTTCATTAGTTTATTGAATGAAATTAGTTTTCTGGGAATATCTCAAAAACTGTTGGCTTTAGTGCCTTCAAATGTGGTCGAGTTTTGTTTCTCACATTGAGGGGCTGAAAATAAGCTTTGTCTCGTCCTTCTACGGCTATTTCAGCATGTATTTTAAGGGAATAGCCCCCTATTGTGAGAGGTACGGAGAGGAGTTATATCAATGATTGGTGTCGTGTCTCTGATGGATATCTGTACCAAATTGTACGTTGATCCACCCAGCCTTTCTCGAGTTATAAGGACACAAAGTTGTACACAGACAAACAGACATACAGACAGACAAAAAATGCGCGCATTAGTCATAAAACAGTCTGAAACGCGCAAATAACGCAAGTTTCCGTGGAAATTCTTATATATATATATATATATATATATATATATATATATATATATAGGGATCACCATGTTTATAGTGTTGGGTACTAATGCTAAGAGAACATCGTTAGGAATTAATGTATTGTGTCGCTGACTAAATCAACAAAATACCATTCAACAGAACCAGTGATGACATACGATTGTTTGATGCCCTATTGTTGGCAGGTAGGACTGTAATTTGGTCGACCTGTTCTTGTCATTATTAACACGCGTAGGATATCAGCTATTGCCGGCCTTAATAGCATTGTAATGCGGTTGCTGCTATGACAACCGAAACAAATTTCTACCAATCACATGCAAGTGTTAGTCGATCGCTGTATGTATTCATCAAACACAATGGACATGATGTTACTGAACTCCAGTGTTCCAGAAACCTGCCTAACCAGGTGGTAATCAGAAACCCAGGAGCACATGATTCGCAGCCTCTGTTTATTACAATATATTGCTGTTATTTTTGTTGTTCGTTGTATTTCTTTTGGCACATCGTGGTCACCATCCTCTTTTTGAGTTTGTGTGGATTTTTTTTTCTTTTTTCGAAGTCAGTTCACCCTTCAGGTACGCTTTTCCCACGGACTCAGCGAGGGATCCCACCTTTACCGCCTCTACGGGCAGTGTCCTGGAGCTTGACATCGAGTCGGGGGAAACAACTGGGGAGGCGGCACTAGCGACTCCCCCAGGCGGCCTCACCTGCAAAGTGAACAGGGGGCCTCATGAGGTATGGGACTGGATGGGAATAATGGGATGGATAGACAAGGAAGAGGAAAGGAGGCGGTCGTGGCCTGTCGGTAGGTACCATCCCGTTTGCTCCAAGACGAAGTGGGAAACCACGGAAAACCACTTCGAGGATGGCTGAGGAGGGAATAAAAACCCCGCTACTCATTTGGACCGCCCGAGGCTGAGTAGACCCCGTTCCAGTCCTCATACTACTTTTCAAATTTCGTGGCAGAGCCGGGAATCGAACCTCGGACCTCCGGGGTGGCAGCTAAGCACGCTGACCACTACACCACGGAGGCGACTCTGTGGAATATGGCAGATTAAAAAAGAAAGAAGATTTGTAGTTTTGCGTAATCACTAATCTCGTATTTATAAGTCACGGGACCTCTTTTTTACGTGGAATGCGAACTAGAGGACGTGACATTTTGGGTCGAATATTACACATGTATTAATCGGGAATCTAACCGGGTCCACCTTAGTGAATAGTATCCATCTCGCCCCAATAAATCTGTGTTTTCGTTGTTAATTTGGAAGGAAAGGATTGATTGACTTTTATTTCCAAGGGTACACTAAGATCTTGGGAGCCCCTTTACAGTAGCGCCTTACAAGGAATAGGATTATAAATAATAATAATAACCCCTGGCACTACAGCCCCTGAAGCGCCTAGGTCTACCAATAGACCGCTGCCCAGCCATTTGGCCTGCAGATATTGGGGTGACGCGTGGTCAGCGCATTGGGTCCCCTCGGCCCGTTATCTTGGTTTTCGTGACCGGGGCGCAGCCTCCCTGTCAGACAGCTACCGGTACTCAATTGTCCTCATGAGGCTGAGTGCACCCCGTTCCAGCCCTCACGTCTGTTTCTAAAATAGCTGACGGAGAAAGGGATCGAACCCGGGACCTCCGGGCGGGAGGCAGGCACGCTACCCCAGCACCACGGGGCCGGCATTAGGGCTTATAAACACAGTAGACCTAACTAATAAAAGTAGAAAACACATTGAACTCAGATTATATCACAAGCATTATTTAAATTAAAAATATTATAATATACGTTTCATACCGACAGCGCTAGCTACGCTCGCTAACGCGCAGCGCTAGGCCATGGGACCAAGCTCTCTGCCGACTCGGTAGACATGGGTCCGAGCTCCACCGTCGGCCGTCCTTGAAATGGTTTTCCGTGGTTTCCCATTTTAACTCCAGGTAAATGCTGGGACGGTACCTTCTGACAGGCCACGGTCTATTCCTTCCACATCCTTGCCGAATTTCATTCACCATCATTCATTTCATCTCTCATTAACACCTCTCATGAGCTTGGCGTCAGGAAGGGCATCCGGCCTTAACATTCATCCACCATAATGGCTTCCATCGCATCCTATCCACGACCCCGTTGAAAATTGGGAATAATAACGGTTTGACATACACAATATAAATATTGGAAAATTATAAACAAAAGAGTACATACAGACCCAGTATCAGCCTGAAACATAAGCACCATATATTAACATATTCTTATGGTAGGTTGTTCTGATTTTATTTATAGAAGAAACTATTGCATAAAAATAAACTTTTAACATAATGGTGAGAGGTATACTGCTGCAAGACGACTTTTGAGAGCTGCAGTGCTTGCAACTTTGACAAACTTAGGAAGGAAGGGTTGGGAGGGAGGAGGAAGGGAGGGAGAGGGAGGGGGAGGAAGGTGGGTGGAATGGAGGAAGGAAGGAAGGAATAGAGGGAGGAAGGGAGGAATAGAGGGAGGAAGGGAGGGAGGGAGGAACGAAGGAATGGAGGGTAAGGGGGCAGGAATGAAGGGAGGGAGAGGGAGGAAGGAAGGTGGGCGGGCGGAAAGAAGGGAGGAAGGGAGGGAGAAGGCGGAAGGCGGGAGGGAGGGATAAGGAGGAAAGAAGGGAGGGAGAGGGAGGGAGGAAGGAAGGAAGGGTGGGAGGGAGGGGGATGGTGGGAAGGAGGAAGGAAGGGACGGAGGGAGAGGGAGGAAGGAAGGAAGGGAGGAAGGAAGGTTGGGAGGGAGGGAGGAATGAAAGAAGGGAGGGAGAGATAGGAAGAAAGGTGGGAGGGCGGAAAGAAGGGAGGAAGGGAGGGAGAGGGAGGAAGGTGAAAGGTAGGGAGAGGGAGGAACGAAGGGAGGGAGAGGGAGGAAGGAAGGTGGGAGGGAGGGAGGGAGGGGGAAGGAAGGGAGGGAGGCAGGAAGGGACGGAGGGAGAGGGAGGAAGGAAGGGAGGGAGGAAGGGACGGAGGGATGGAGAGGGAGGGAGGAAGGGACGGAGGGAGAGGGAGGAAGGAAGGGTGGGAGGAAGGGACGGAGGGAGAGGGAGGGAGGAAGGGAGGGAGGAAGGGACGGAGGGAGAGGGAGGAAGGAAAGGTGGAAGGAAGGTTGGGAGGGAGGGAGGGAGGAATCAATTAACCGTTGTTCCACTTGAGGGGCCTTGTACATCATGGTCATTTAGCCCCATGCACATTGGTGTGTGTATAGAATTTGTCTGATAACCTGTGTTATTGGTATGGCTGTATAGGTGTATTTGTAATTCAGCTGATTATTGGGAAGGAGGTGGCCGTGGCCACAAGTTAGGAACCATACCGACTTTTGCCTGGAGAAGGAAACCATGGAAAACCACTTCCAGAATGACTGAGATGGGGATCGAACCACAATGTTCTCAGTCTTGCCTCATGTGGGTGAGTGTACCCTGTTCCAGCCCTCAGACCAGAATTATATTTCTTAGCAGAGCCGGGAATCGGACATGGACCTTAGCTAGCTACGATACTGCATACAGACGTACATGGAGGAGGAGGTGAACACGGCAACCCTTCTCGAGGATCCATGAGATGGGGCTAGCAATACCACACACATATCTCAGCTACTTCCTCCACCACTCGCCCCTCTCCGGTCTGTTTAATTTATCGCCCAGCATGATGAGTAGCCCTGAGGGAGAGATGCATATGATACACCTGGCATCATCGCGCTGACAAATTAATGGCGGCACATCTTGTTCGCCCCCCATCTAATAGACTCTCCAACCCTCAAAAATCACACGATAGTAAATCACTTTATTCGACTAATGAACCATTTTGTCTAGAAAATTCGTTATGCATAACTGTTAATCAATCTTAAAAATGAGTCGTCCAGTCACTAAACTCGTTTAATCCACTTGTGAATAAGTATCATTTTCATGAGAAACGTTTCTCTGGACTTTGCCTCACGTATCTTTTGTGTTTGTTGTTTTCTACTTTTACCTTTTTGCTTTGTGTATTTGTTTTTGATTTTGTGTTTGCTTTTGCTTTTGAATTTTACTTTTTGCTTTTCTTTCTAGGATTTGTTTTTGGGTTTGTTTTCTGCTTTTGCTTTTATTAAATTTTGATTTTGTTTTGTGTTTCTTGTTTTTGGTTTCTGCTTTTGCTTTTGTTTTTGAATTTCCCTTTTTGCTTCGTATTTTTTGTTTTTGTTTTTATGTTTGTTTTCTGGTAAATCAAAATTAAACAAAACAAAATCATAAAACACAACAAACAAAACAAATTAAAAACAAAATAAAATAAAACAAAACGAAAAAACTAAACAAAAAGTAAAAAACAATTTAAAGCAAATTGAAACGAAATAAAATAAAACAAAATCAAATTGAAACAAAACAAAATTAAACATACAAAATAAAACAAAATAAAATAAAATCAAGTAAAATAAAATAAACTAATTAAATAAATAATTTTACGACATGATCCTTATTCACAAGTGGATTAAACGAGTTTTGCAACTGGACGACTCATATGAAAACAAAGTTATACAGAACACTGAACAGGGAAGCCGAAGAGTCTTCTATCTGATTTTTGTTATGGATACCCGAGTTTAGGCTTTAACAGTGGCTTCAGTGTCGTAGTTGGTAGCAAGCTGAGATTCTATGCCCAAGATCGCGGGTTCAAACCCGGCCGAAGTCGTCGAATTTTTTAAGAACGTTAAAAATCCCTCAGTATGCCTTCCTTCGGAGGGGAAGTAAAGCCGACGCGGTGGTCCCATGTCATAGACTTATGGCATGTTAAAGAACCGTCCACTAGTTACACTTGTGTGAAGCTAAAATATAGGTTAGATTTGATTAACGCTCTTAGGTTTCAACATTCGTCGTCAGAAGCCGACTGCGGTAGCATCTAGTAACCAAGTTCAGAACTAGTTGTTGTTGACGGTGGCGTTTGGTAGCAAAAGTAGGAACTACTTGAAAATTGAATGTCTGCAGTCCTTACTTGAATTAAAACCGACAGTAGTGGCTACGCTGGCTAAAGCGCGGCGTTAGGTCATGGGGCCAAGCTCTCTGCTGACTCGGTAGACGCGTGGGTTCGAGCCCCACCGTCGGCTGTCCTTGAAATGGTTTTCCGTGGTTTCCCATTTTCAACACCAGGCAAATGCTGGGACAGTACCTTCTGACAGGCCACGGCCGCTTCCTTCCACATCCTTGCCCACTTTCATCCATTCATCTCATCTCTCATCCCGACGCGCAGGTCGCCCACGGGCGTCGACTAGAAAGACCTGCACTCGGCCTCTCAGGAGGCTAAAAAAAAAAAAAAAAAAAAAAAAAACTTGAATTAAAAACAGATAACACATACTAATACAGCCATCACAATTAACACCGGTTATCAGGCAGATTCTTCACACCCCCAAAAGTACGCGGGACTACATGACCACGTTGTCGCAGCCCCTAAACTGAGGAACCAACCAAACTAATATACCTATTGTGAAATAAGTTATACTAATATTTTCCTTGTTTTATTCTGCGTTGGGCTTAATAGCCAATTATTGCCATGTTATTTTTTTATTTGTGTACGTTTGCAGTGGTTATAGTTTCTGATAATCACGAATGAGTGCTTCAAAATGAGGCCAAGTTTCCTGCTCTACGTTTATCCTGGGCTGAGAAACAATTACGTGAGAAAGATCAAGAGCTTCTTAATGGGTTGTTTAAAGTTGCGTTTTACAGAACCAATACTTGTGCCTATCCATCCCTCCCTATAATATTCTGCTAAGGTCCCATTCCAGTTTTGTATCGAAAATAATGTCCCATTAACACCAACCTACACATATGGGGTACCTACGGGTTCAGCATAACCCAATGCGTAAGCGAAATGCACTCACTTACTCTGTAAATGCCTCACAATTAAATAAATACCTTAAAACATGTATATTTACAATGGAATAATGAAAGAATGCAACACGGTAACCATGGTAACAGAATCTCACAGGTCCATATATTTATGTAAGACGCAATGCAATTCCAATTATTACATTACTGTGAAAGTTTCCAGACGGTTATAAGGTTATCACTGAACCAAATTAAGCTGTAAAATTCATCAATACATACAGTATACTGCGCTTAAGGGGGTCAGGGGGCACTCAAGAATTTTTTCACGCAATTTTCACGTGTGATTGTGGTACGAAAGTCTTTTTCACCCGACTATAAAGGGTCTCCGAAAGCCACATTTAAAGACCCTTAAATTAAGTGTCTGTGATATTCCCAGAAAACTAACTTCGTTCTAATATACCTATGAAGGAATGACAAACCCCTAACCACTGCACTAGTAGCTGCATTCATCAAGAGATGGCAAACAGGCCTCAAATTCCCTGGTGAATCGGCTTATATTAAAAGAAAGTAATTGTATGTGGTAGTTCGGTTAGTAGAAAGATGTACATCGTTAAGGTTCGATGATTATGGTAGAAGTTTGATAGTAAAGGCTATAATGGTCTCACTGCGACATGAAAGCAAATTTCCTTTTAATAAATAAACCTCCATCCTCTAGAATTTCAAGAATAAATATTTTCTTGTCTCCCATTTAGAGAGGAAGAAAGAGAAAGTAAACAAGCCTTTAAACTAAACTGAATGGTTAATTTCTGGTGTTAATTGCATGTCCGTGTAAGAAGACAAGCAGCGTTTAAAAAATATCTACTCTTTTAATTAAAAACATTCTCGTGCCCTCAAATTATTCCCATCCAACAGCCAGATGCATCGTCATCTTGGGAATGAGTGGGTAATGTAATACAGGGTGCTCCGAAAAGGATCCCCCCAGGGCCTCACGATTAGTCGGTTTGGATTGGCGACCACAGAGCGTAAAGCTGCTGAGGTGCAGAGTCATGGGCTCAGTTTTATATGAAGCAAGAACATTAACCATAATGGATAATGTGTTAAATATGCGTGTTAACAACATATTTATTTATTTATTTATTTATTTATTTATTTATTTAATCATTCATTCATTCATTTATTTATTAATTTGTTTATTCATTTATTCATTTGATTATTCATTCATTCATTTATTCCGTTCTTCGTTTATTTATTCATTTAATTAAATATTTATTTATCTATTTGTTTATTTATATATTTATCTACTTATTTATTTATTTATTCATTGATTCATTCACTTGTTTATTCATTCATTAATTTATTCCATTCTTCATTTATTTATTTATTTAATTATATATTTATTTATATATTTATTTATGTATTTATTAATTTATTTATATATCTATTTATTTAATACAAGCTGTACCCGGCATGCGTTGCAATGCCAATCAAAGAGAGTGTTGGCGTTGAAATTCTGTTTCTTGAAGTGCTTTTGGATACACAACATGTTTTTCAATTTCAGTTAACTGCCCCTATGCTATCGTAAAATGGATTTTCTGATTTAGAATCAATCGTGGGAGTGTGCACAACAACTTTCAAAAGTTTCATCGCATTCGGATGAATGGCATATGAACGTACACGGGATTTTGTTTGAACGATTCGTGCGCTGTCACTCATTTGTTGATTCTACGCGTACGCTACCTATTGAGAAATGGATTTACTAAGTCGAAACCCTACCCTGGCGTGTACACAATAACTCATCAAGGTTTCATCACAATCGAAGAAGGTTATATGAACGCATAGGGGATTTTGTTTAAACGCTTCGCGCGTCGTCACCCATTTGTTGCATATACTCGTGCGCTACCAATTGTGAAATGGATTTACTAAGTCGAAACCCTTCCCTGGCGTGTACACAATAACTCATCAATGTTTCATCGCAATCGGATGAATGGTATATGCACGTATACGGGGTTTTGTTTAAACGATTCGTGCGCTGTCACTCATCTGTTGAATCTACTCGTGCGCTACCTATTGAGAAATGTATTACTAAGTCGAAGCCCTTCCCTGGCGTGTACACAATAACTCATCAAGGTTTCATCGCAATCGAAGAAGGTTATATGAACGCATAGGGGATTTTGTTGAAACGCTTCGTGCGTCGTCACCCATTTGTTGCATCTACTCTTGCGCTACTTATTGTGAAATGGATTTACTAAGTCGAAACCCTTCCCTGGCGTGTACACAATAACTGATCAATGTTTCATCGC
The DNA here is from genome assembly GCA_946902985.2 of Meconema thalassinum. Lineage (NCBI taxonomy): Eukaryota > Metazoa > Arthropoda > Insecta > Orthoptera > Tettigoniidae > Meconema > Meconema thalassinum. The sequence goes on from OX336399.1 coordinate 91,721,809, forward strand.
AATCGGATGAATAGTATATGAACCTATACCGGATTTTGTTTAAAGGATTCGCGCCCCGTCACTCATTTGTTGAATCTACTCGTGCGCTACCTACTGTAAAATGTATTTACTAAGTTAGAAACCGTCACGTAAGTGTCCACAACATCTCACCCAAGTTTCATCGCTATCGGACTAATGGGATATGAAGACATAGGGGACTGTATTGAAACGCTCCGCGTGTCGTCGTTCATTTGTCGAATCTACTCGTGTGCTACCTACTGTGAAATGTATTTACTAAGCCAGAAACCTTCCTTGGAGTGTCCACCATATTTCACCCAAGTTTCACCGCTAACGGCAGAATGGTATATGACCTTATACGGGACTTTGTTGAAACGCTTCGCGTGTCGTCGCTCATTTGTTGATTCTACTCTTGAGCTACTTGTTGTAATATGGATGTACTAAGCCAAAAACCTTCCCTGGAGTGTACACAACATCTCACCCAAGTTTCATCGCAATCGGATGGCAATCGGATGAATGGTATGTGAACGTATACGGGACGTTGTCGAAACGCTTCGCGCGTAGTCACTCATTTGTTGAATCTAAACGTGCGCTTCGTATTGTAAAATGGATTTACTAAGCCAGAAACCTTTCCTGGAGTATACACAACAATTCACCAAGCATTTATCACTGTCAGACGAATAGTATATGACCTTATACGGGACTTTGTTGAAACGCTTCGCGTGTCATCGCTCATTTGTTGAATCTACTGCTGCGCTACCTATTGTAAAATGGATGTACTAAGCCAGAAACCTTCCCTGGAGTGTACACAACATCTCACCCAAGTTTCATCGCTATCGGATGAATGGTATATGACCTTATATGGGACTTTGTTGAAACGCTTCGCGCGTCATCGCTCATTTGTTGATTCTGCTCGTGCTCTTCCTATTTTTAAAGGGATTTACTAAGCCAGAAACCTTCCCTGGAGTGCACACATCTCAGACTAGTTTCATCGCTATCGGACGAATGGTATATGAACGCATACGTGACTTTGTTGAAATGCTTCGCGCGTCGTAGCTCATTTGTTGAATCTACTCGTGTGCTGCCGATTGTAAAGTGGATTTACTAAGCCAGAAAATTTCCCTGAAGTGTACACAACATTTTACGCAAGTTTCATAGCTATCGGACGAATGGTATATGAATGCATACGGGACTTTGTTGAAACACTTTGCGTGTCGTCGCTCATTTGTTGAATCAACTCGTGCGCTATCTACTGTGAAATGTATTCACTAATTTTGAAACCTTCACGTAAGTGTATACAACATCTCACCCAAGTTTCATCGCTATCGAACGAATGGTATATGAACACATACGGGACTTGTTTGAAACGCTTCGCGCATCGTCACTCATTTCTACGCGTGCGCTACCTATTGTAAAATGGATTTACTAAGTCAGAAACCTTCCTTGGAGTGTACTCAACATCTTAGCCAAGTTTCATCGCAATCGGATGAATGGTATATGAACGCATAGGAGATATACACACCCACAGACAGACAAACTATCACGTAACATTGATTTATATATATATTTATTTATTTACTTATTGTCTTCTGAGTGGCGAAGTTAGGGCTCTCGGCCCTCTCTTACACAACCACGTATTGTGTTATTAATTTAATACATAGTCAACCCCTGGCACTATACAGCCCATGAAGGGCTTAGGCCGACCAAGCGACCGCTGCCAGCCATTTGGCCTGCAGATAATGGGGTTACGCGTGATCTGCGCATCGGGTCCTCTCGGCCGTTAATCTTGGTTTTCGTGATCGGGGCGCTGCCTCACTGTCAGACAGCTACTCAATTGTCCTCTCGAGGCTGAGTGCACCCCGTTCCAACCCTCACGTCAGTTTTAAAATCCCTGACGGAGCCGGGAATCGAACCCGGGGCCTCCGCGTGAGAGGCAGGCGCGCTATCCCAACACCACGGGGCCGGCCAATTTAATATATACGAACATTAAAATCTTTTACATTGGAGTTTTCAGAAACGAAACACAAATCTATATTAGTTTCTATTTCAATTACAATTACACACTCATTCACAACAAAAAGTTCCGTGACGAACTAAAAAGCCTACTTTTCTTAACATTTAAGATTCATGCCAATGATTAATCTATATGGATCTATCTAGAATAATGACGAAATTAAGTTGGTAATATCGAAATTTCTAATTACTTCGAAATACTGTATACCTGGCAAAATGTAGCCTAATAGAGCACTGCAGTTGGCAGCCCTGGTGACTGAATATATTCTTAGTTCTATCTCTTAAGGTACAGAATACAAAATTTGGTTGAAGTCCAATGAATAGCATGGACGTTACATGCAGTTAAACATTCGATCTAACAGCGCGCGTAAAATCATGTTGGCAACAATGTCATGCATGTAATGGTCAGAAATAATCTGAAATAATATGATCTATTGTTGTGCCAATTTTGAATGAAATCCATTAGATAGTATAGAAGTTACATGCAATTTAAAATTGGACCTATCAGCAGGCTTAGACTTATGTTGGCAGCACTGACGTACATTAGTTACTCCAAATTCACCTAGAAAGCCAGGTACTATACGTGTGCAAATTTAGAGCTATTGGCTTGCATACTTTCTGATATATTGTTATTAGGGTAACAACAATGGAGACAGCACATATTGACAGTTAGCAGCCCTGGTTGCTCTTAAGAATACGCATAGTCATATCTGTTATGGTACACATAGCACATACGAAATTTGGTTGAAATCCAAATGATAGTATGGAAGTTACATGTATTTAAAGTTGGACCTCTCAGCAGGCTTAGAATCATGTTGGTAGCACTGACGTATATAAGTTACTCCAAATTAATATAGAATGTCAGGTACTATACGTGTGCATAGTTTAAAACTGTCGGCTTACATACTTTCTGATATATTGGTATTTGGATAAATGAAATTAAGAGCATTTATTAACAGTTGGCAACCCTGGTGTGTCTTAAGAATACGCTCAGTCATATCTGGTTATGTACACATACAACATACGAAATTTGGTTGAATTCCAATTGATAGTGTAGAAGTTATATGCATTTAAAAATTAGACCTATCAGCAGGCTTATAATCATTTTGGCAACACTGCCATGTATGGCCTCCTGGAAATTAAACTGCAATATTTTTATCTATACGTGTGCCAATTTTGAAATAGCTCCCATTCATACCTTCCAAGATATCCAACATGGAGCTCAAATTTCAATTGCGATTTTTTAGCAGTTGGTAGCACTGACATCATTTTCAAATATGGCCGTGAGATATTCAAGTATAGCTCTTTACTCCTACCAAATTTTGTTTCGATTGCTCCAGCCGTTTAGGAGTTGATAGCGGGAGACACACACACAGCCAGACAGACAGACACACATTTGCCCGATCTCATAAGTCTACTTTTTCCTCATTTTTGCAAAATGTGAAAAGTAGGCTAAAAATCAGTCAGCAGTACTCACCGGGTGGTTGTGGTATACTGTTTTGAATTTCCTCAACGAGGTCACAATCCTGACAATGACTGGTAGGGAATTCCACGGTCTTGAAACTGTGACCACAAATGATTTGTTAAAGCAGGAAGTTTGGTGCAGGGAAATAGCAAGGGAGGATCCAGAACGCGTATTGTTACTGTGGAAAGACGAGATCAGCTTACATTTATGGGAGATGTACAGTGGTGGTTTTTGGGTCAGTAACTTGTATACAGTATAAGAATAACGATATGATAGATCCTGCGTTTTTCGGGGTTTAACCATTTGAATGTCCGATAATACAGTACGGAGTAATATGCTCATCATACCAGGTTATAGATGAATCGTATGCAAGAATTCAGCGCCCATTGAAGTTTGGTTAGTTGGTTCCTCGACAACGCGGTTATGTAGCCCCGTGTACTTTGACTGTGTGTAGAATCTGTTTGATAACCGGTGTTAATTGTGATGACTATATTAGTGTGTGATATCTGTTTTAAATTCAACTAAGGACTGCAGATGATAATTTCAAGTAGTTCCTACTTTCGCTACCAAATGCTACCGTCCACGACACCTAGTTGCGAACTTGGCTACTACTAAATGCCATCGCAACCAGCGCCTGGTGGCGAACGTTGGAACTTAAGAGCATTAATCAATCTAATCTACAAATTTTGCTTCACACAAGTTTATTTACCGGAAGGTTCTTTTACATGCCATAAATCTATGACATGGGACCGCCAGCTTTACTTCCCCTCCGAAGGAAGGCATACTGAGGGATTTTAATGCTCTTAAAAAGTCCGACGACTTCGACCGGGTTTGAACCCGCGATCTTGGGAATAGAAGGGTAGCATACTACCAACTGCGCCACCGAAGACGCCCCCGTTGAAGTTTCATTGTTTGCTGCACTGTAGCATTCAACAAGAGCTATATAGCAATTATCAAGAAGTGGAAATAACAGCACCTGTACAAATTTGACCTTAAAATATATCGGCAATATGTCGATGAAGTATAGTTAGTCCCGTGAATGTGCTCGCTAGATATAGCACAGGCCGGACCGACACAACAAAACTGTCTTCCCGCCACGCAGTATACTTCATCAAAATCACGCGTCTCAAGCACAAAGCATAACAATGATATAAACCCAACAGAAATCAACGCAAAACTTTCAGCGCATAATACGCAATAAACATATTGTCGTAAAATGGACAAGACTACAATACAAAACGTAATTCACCAGCACTTATAAGAGGACGAAAAAGGTACCGTAGGCGTCAGGATAGTATAAACATGTAGTTTCGTGAGGAACAGCCTATTTTCATATATCCTACTAATATTAATTGCCTCTATTGAACCCGAGGTGGTCATGCTGACTGGTCTCGAACGTGGATCTCGGAGATAAGTTGAGCTCTGAATGAAGGTTCCACCAGGGAACGAACCCGAGATCTGTTGAGGGTATTTCATTGTAAGAACCCCTAGAAGGAATTATATATTTAATTACAGGTGTGATATCAGTTGTTACTGACATTATTTAGTGAAATAATGCAGGAAAATAGTGGAAGATAGCATGATTTGGACTACATGAAGTAGGCTATGCTGTATTTGAAACACAGGAGTTTCAACGTTTGACGTTTAGCAAATAGCCCCAGAATTGTGGGAGGAGGCCCGTGGCGCCACGTCAATCTTGCTGACCCAGATAAGTCGTTTGCAAGGGGTCGGGAGGTTAAATAATGACCAGGTTATTCCCCGTTTGAGAATAGACTTGAGAATGGAACGGGAAGATCCCAAGGAAAATCATTGATTACTCATGATTGGAGCAATGCAATGACATGATAGTTGCGCACAGGTGAATCTTTAGCCAGGAGGCTAATTTTAGAGCCATAAAACGACGAAATCAAGGCATGTTTAATGCAGTGCGTAATGTTACAGGACTATGGGTGTTCGCGGATGGACTTGAGGATGTTGCCAGGGATTCCCAGTGAAGTAGCGTCCCAAAGCCTAGGATAAGATAATTAATATAAATTAAGTGGCCGATCGATCCTCGAACACACATACATTTTTGTGACCAGCGAAGAAAAAGGAACAATATGGATATTATTCCAAGTTCAGAATCACCCTAGGAGAGGAGCTGATTTATCGCGGGAATTCTTGCCCTACTTTCTGTGTGAAACAGACATAAGAGGGTGGACCCAGTCGAAGGACACAGTTTTTACAGTTTTACAGTTGACCGCAGTTACAATTCGTGACAGTTTTAGACCGAGTCGGAGGGAGAGTTGTTTTGAAGCAGTCGCAGTTGAAAAGGACACGCAGCGCCCAGGCGCACACAAAGACTTAAACATGTCACTGGTAATCAGCATGTTAGCTATGCAATGTAACACACATGTGAGAATATATTCATGCATGGTCATGAACTAAGAATGAAGTCGGTAATTAACAAACTTGATTATGCGAAATGCATATTACCGAGGTTAGGAGAGGATGCTCGGACTTCAATGTGGGAAGCCGTGCAGTAAGACTGTTATATAATGTTTATTAAGTGCCGTGTGATATACTAGGCAGGACTGTGAAAAGTAATTATTCATGTAAATACAATGTACAACGTTGAGCGCAGTAAACTATAGTGATTGGTTATACATATTTGGAGTATACCAGTAAGTAGCGTTCATGACGAGATGTAAGCATATCGCTGCAATAGTTGGAAGATTATCAAGGGATGATCGAGAAACTGTTGGTGAATCCGTGAGCAGATGATCGGGAGATTCAATCAGGAAGGGGTAGGACCGAAGAAAGGGGCCGTCCGCACCTGTACTTTCGATACATGCTAGGGAATGTCAACCAATCAGGAATTAAAGTGTAACGTGTGTTTGTGCACCGATGTTATGTAAATATCTCTTAAAGTCATAATATAACCAGTGTTATATAGTGTTATGTGTTTCGGAAGCATTAGCTTCATTATAAAAATGGAAAAGTGTCATGTGTTTTGGAAGCATTAGCTTCATTATAAAAATGGAAAAGTGTCGTGTGTTTATGAATCAGATGTCATATAATATGTGTATTAGCAAGATGGCAATGTGTCACTAAGTAAGCCGATGGCAGGTGACACTAGAATATGGTGGTTGGGGCCACCTGGATAAAGCCGACGTAAGTACCCCACAAATCATGTTACTATAGAGGGATAGTCACTGCATGTAATGTGATTTCGGAAGTATAAAATATGCCAGTAAGAATCAATATTAGGAGGCATATCCTCATATGTTTGTTGTTTGATTCCAGTAAAGTTAAGTTGTTGTATACATCAGAGAGTGGATTAATCTTTACCACTATTAATGCTACTAAATAAAATGGCAATTCAGTTATGTGAAACTTAACGTGACGAACGCGAGTGTTCGATCATTGAAGCAGTTACGTTGTGTCGGAAGGATAATTTATGTCAGTAATAATAATAATAATAATAATTATAATAATGATAAACGGTATAATTGAATACATCAGGATGAAAGGTTTTAAGCAAGAAGTATTTACGCTAATTGGATTATTTATCTAGCCAAGCAGTAGATTACATTAAGGGAAGAGAAAAAAGTTAATATATTACATTAATGGGAATATAATTGTGCACGGGAATGTTGGAGCTTGACAGTGAATTGAATTTGAGGCTTGATTAAGCATTGTAGAGTAACAGAGTTCTCTTTATTAATAAGGCGAGATTGTGGACAGGTAAGGGGCCAGGTAGTCTAATCGACGTATGAAATCTCGTACGGCATGAGCGTACAGAGATATTAATTTATGCCGGAGCGTATTTAGTGTGTAACCCTATCTCCGATGTTGGATATGAAATGTTCCGGGTCCGAATCCCGTGGTAAGCGCGGGGAGAACATTGGACACCTCGACGCTATACCTGATTCCCCGAGAACTTAATGATGAGTGATTCAGCTCGTTGAAGCGAATCATTGGCGGCAGCTGTTGACTGACCGTAATATTTTATTTGAGATACCGGCTAACCACTAGACCTGCGTTCTATGAATCTCGTGCCTTCATATTGTGATACGGACCTGTTGAGGCCGTTATTAATGTCCTAAGGATAGGATTAAATATTCAAGCTCACCCAGAACCATTGCATAATAGTCAGTTCAGATCATATGGGATCACGTGGATCATTGCGACCACATTGTTATATTCAAAGTTGTAATACTGCTTGGGAGATAAAAGTCCAGGAAACGGGGAGACAAAGGGGCGGTTTACAGCCGTGAACGACCCTACCCTGTCCATTGTATGCAGGCAGTCCAAGGGGCTGGGGTTGCTAACTAACTGTGAAGGTTCGCGTTCATGAGCGGACAGATTTAAGACCTTGCTTGTCAATGAAAGGAAGAATTGTTATAATGTGTAATAAATGTGTGTGGTTTAAAAACACATTGCTAATCATAGATTTCCCTGATGATATAGAAATTTAGCAATCTAACGAATGGTTGGATGTTGTATTTGATACTGTACTGACACCTAGTTAATGAAGTTGGTTACTCGTTGCCACAGGCTACGCTCGTAAGGGTAGCGTAGTAGTATACTATCCGACACAACGGTAACAGAAGTTATTTAATGAAATCACAATGACATGCAGTGTAACTATAAAAAGAAGGGAGTGGAGGGGGTAGACTTACGTAATTGTGGTGTTGCAAGTAGATCGTAGTGCAAACCATGAGTTGGCTAATGCATGAAAGCATTTGGTGGGAGAGAGAGATGTAACACAGATAGTACACATGATGTAAATTAAGATGTATTGTAGGATACAAGTAACTTTGTGAATATAAAGAAGTCACATTAGGTGACATGAATGTAATAGTTCAGTTTTGTGAAATATTACATGTGGATCAGTGCACATGAGTAAAGTTTAAAGTCCACATAACGGTAAAAGATTGAATAGTGATTTGGATTTAATTTGTTCAACTATGTGAATAATTAATGGATTGTGGAAGTAACTTTGTTTGTTTGTGTATTGTTTATGGGATTTGTGTTCTCATTATTTGTTTGAAGCCATGAGTTTTACTGAATTAAAGTCCTTAGAGTAAAGTTGTGCCTTATCATTGTAGAGTTGATACCTTTTAGCCTCAAATCCAAAATATGCAACTGCTCAATGGGAGAACGGTACACGCCTGAGTCCTGATGCTAGCCGGAGGCAGAAGCATATTTTCCATCGAGATTACTCACATGGGTACACTATCAACATACAAATTGTAAGTTTGATTGTTGTAATAGATTCGTAGATACTGAGAACCGTCTAAATATTCTGGATGGTCACCATGTTGGATTTTTATATTATAGGCCTTAGATTTGTGTAACATTACAGGAAGATTATTGTGTAGGTGTTTTATTCAAATTTCAATCGCATGATTAGGAGACCAGAAATAAAAGCGGGATTTTAAAATTTCGCTCAGCCGCCATCTTGTGGTTATGAAAATAATTTAATGAATTAGATGCCGGTCGATAAAAATTTGTATAAGGATATACCGTATCAAGTTTCACTGCGCTCGGATGGTTAAAACGCAAGAAACGTCCATTTGAATATTTAAATTTCGCGTCGCCGCCTTGTTGGATTTGTGCTCGCCAGGTTATTGAACGTCCCATAGGTGAACTTATGCTTATATCTTCTATACACTTACAAAATTTCAGTTTGATTGCTGTAGTAGATTAATAGAAATTGAGAACCGTCTAAATATTTCGGATGGTCTCCATGTTGGATTTTAATATATGTAGGCCATAGAGTTATGTCCTATTAGATGATGATTATTGGGTACGATCATTATGCAAATGTTGATTTCGATCGCATGATAAGAACACAAGAAATAAAAACTTAATTTTCGAAATTCGCACAGCCGCCATATTGAAATTATATAAACAATTGAACTAAATTAGATACCAGTGCATTACAATGTGTATAAACATTTGCTGTACGATGTTTCATTGCGTTTGGATCATTAAATCGCGAGTAAAGTCTATTTAAAACTTTTAAATTCGCTTGGCCGTCATGTTCGTTTTGTGGTTAATCGGTTTCTGAAAGACCCTAGATAAACTTTCAGTAGTGCCCTTTATCTCCATACAAAATTTCATGGTGATACCGGTAATAGTTTAAGAGATATAAAATGCCGGTGAAATATTTCGCACAGCCGCCATCTTGAGGTTATGTAAACAATTGAACGAAGTTAGATGTCGGTGCATTACAATGTGTATAAACATACACTGTACCGAGTTTTATTGCGTTTGGTTGGTTGAATCGCGAGAAACGTCTATTTAAAACTCGCAACTTCGCTTGGTCGCCACGTTGGTTTTATAGCTACCAGGTTTTCAAAAGTCACATAGGTGAACTTCTAGTAGTTCCCTTTATCTCCGTACAGAATTCCAGGGTGATATCGATAATAGTTTCGGAGATATTGAATGCTGGTGAAATATTTCACACAGCCGCCATGTTGGATTGGTGAGATGTAACAAAATTTGTAGGGAACGGTCGGGGTCACGCGGAATAGTACTACGAACTTACCGAGTTTCATTGAAATAGCTTCAGCCGTTTAGAAGTTATTAGGGGGAACACACAAAAATCCTCACACACACGCACACACACACACACACACGGACAAAAGGTGATCTCATAAGCCTATTTAAAAAAAAATGAAAATAGGCTAAAAATCAGCAAAAAGGAAAACAAAGTTACAAGTTATAACATTAGCGAAACACGAAACAACGTGAGGCTCACACATTGTGATTTACTAACGCTCCGTTAAAAAACCCAAGACCCATATCCAGCATACGTGTTTGCTCGAAACGAAATACGCCGAAAATTGGGCTAGAGATGCCAACTATACAACAAAGTTTAATTTTAATATTAAATCAGTTAATTTTATTTAGCACTTACTTACTGTACATTAGTGAATTATCTAAAGTTTAATTTTTAACATTAATTGGTTAGTACAGTTTGACGTTAATTTAAATAAATAAATTAAAGTTTAATTTCTAACGTAAATCAGTTACTTTTGTTAGCGGTTTCAGTGGCGTAGTTGGTAGCATGCTGAACTGCTGTGCCCAAGATAGCGGGTTCAAACCTGGCCGAAGTCGTCGTCGGATTTTTTTAGAGCGTTAAAAATCCTTCAGTATACCTTCCTTCGGAGGGGAAGTAAAGCCGGCGGTCCCATGTCATAGATTTATGGCATGTAAAAGATCCTTCCACATACTAAACTTGTGTGAAGCTAAATTGTTAGGTTAGATTTCGTCGGAACGCTCTATCAAAGTTTCAACGTTCACCACTAGGTATCATTGTTATCTGGTAGCGAAAGTTCGAACTACTTGAAATTGAACGGAACATGTAGCTCACCCTAAGAGTGTCCGCTGGAAGCAGCTACAGACTCAGGCGAGCGAACATGTCCTCGGACACTCCCAGCACTAAAAGCTATACGATAAATAAAATAAATAAGTTACTTTTGTTTAACGTTAACTCAATCAGTTGATTATAAAATAGATCAACTTTAGCCTTAAACGGTCAGTTTTGTTTAACGCCAACTTAAATCAGTCAATTATATACAAGTTTAACTTTTAACTTAGACTAAATTGGCTCATTTTATTTAACGTTAACTGATTCCTGTCAATTAGTTTAAGTTGAATTTTTAACTTTAGCAGTTTGTTTTGTTTAACGTTAACCTAAATCTGGCAATTATGTTTAAGTTTAACTTTAATCGGTTAGTTTTTTATGTTAAATAAGAATTATTAATTATTTGAAAGTTTAACTTTATTAATAATTCAGAATATTTGTCGAACAGGTTGTGTTGTAATTTAGTACGTAAGTGCTGACGTTTCAAATGTTTTCCATATTCAAAATCTAGTCACTCTACTTTAACCGATCACTTCTATCATTATAGGAAACATTCCTGAACAATCAGCTGATAAAATATTGATTTGTGTTTACCATAAGCACCCGTATACACAACTGATAACACATTAGGTGCATGCGTATCTTTATGTGTCAAATGGAGCCTAGAATTAATTTCTTCCCTCCATGACATAGATTGATATGAAGCCGTGCATATAGAAGCCATCCATCACACGAGGCACTCAAAGTGGTGTCAAAAACTTGTTTCGTGTATAAACAAGGCCATTCCGTGTATGCTTGCACTACATCAAGAGAGGGCACTACTACAAACATAATCCAACATTCCGATTGTAATACCACTCCATTTCTCACGATTTATCAGCAGGTCCTTAGAAACATTCAGTGATACCATATTTTGATGTTATTATCTTTCGTCAATTACCTGGTATTACAATACAACATACTGAACATGTTCCGATGTATAAGGTGCGTTCAAAAAGTAACGAGCCGGAGGCATAATTACAGAAACCAGTAACTGTATGTTAGAAGTATTGGCCCTGGTTGTTGAGGCACTTGTCCCACTGTGCAACGAGGCGGTGAATGGCTGTCTCATAAAATTCCCTGGGCTGCGATGTGAACCAGTTCCGCACGTACAGCTGGACGTTGGCGTCCGAAGTGAATCGTTGGCCCCGCAGAGCCCTTTTCAGGGAACCAAACATGGCGTAATCACAGGGAGAGAGGTCTGGACTGTATGGAGGGTGGCCGAGAACCTCCCATTTGAATTTCTGCAGGAGTGCCGCGACTGTGTTGGCCATATGAGATCGTGCATTGTCGTGGAGTGACCACGGCGGCTGTGGCGTTCACTGTCACTCGGCGGTCCTGGGTAATGAGTGCATCAACCAGCTGGACGTTGTCATCGGTAATGCAGGGGGGTGTCTCAGACCGGGCATTATCGACTAACGACACTCGTCCTTCCCTGAAGCGCTTGTGCCACGCTTTGACCCCTGCAAGGGACATGCAGTGTTCGCCGTACACTTGTGACATTCGGCGATAAATGTCCGTTCCCCCTACTCCTTCCGCTGTCAGAAACCGAACAACACCTCTTTGCTCTTCGGTTGACGCCTCCATGTCACTGATTGCAATGCGACTGGCAGCGTTGGACGATTGATGCAGGCTGCTGCTCGCTTTGTATCGTCACGTGACGTGCACGCGTGCCCTCTAGAGACGGGCTGTGACCTTCCACGCTCTGGTCGGAACCACACCTCGTTACCCACGCCAAGATTAGCCGATGTAGTCACCGGTTTGCGCATTCCAGCCTCCGGCTCGTTACTTCTTGAACGCACCTTATATTTCAAGTCCAGGGCACTAGCGAGCGGCTCGTGCTTAACTCTATAAGAAAAGTAAGATTTTTGTCCAAACATTTTTTAGCCTATTTTCAATTTTGAAAAAATAGGCTTATGAGATCACCTTTTGTCCGTGTGTGCGTGTGTGTGTGTGTGTGTGTGTGTGTGTGTGTGTGTGTGTGTGTGTGTGTGTGTGTGTGTGTGTGTGTGTGATTCGTGTGTGTGTCCCCCCCTAATAAAATCTAAATGGCTGGAGCGATTTCAATGAAACTCGGTATGTTCATAGCACTATTCCCGGCGACCTCGACCGTGCCCTTCAAATTTTGTTACGTCTCACCAATCCAACATGGCGGCTGTGCGAAATATTTCACTAGCATTCAATATCTCCGAAACTATTACCGATATCGCCCTGAAATTGTGTACGGTGATAAAGGGTACTACTAGAAGTTCACCTATGAGACTTTCAAAAACCTGGTGACTACAAAACCAACATGGCGGTCAAGCGAAGTTGAGAATTTTAAATAGACTTTTCTCGCGATTTAACTATCCACACGTAATGAAACTTAGTACAGCAAATGTTTATACACATTGTAATGCACTGGAGTCTAATTTAGTTCAATTGTTTACATAACTTCAAAATGGCGGCTGTGCAAAATATTTCACTGACATTCTATATCTCCGAAACTATTACAGATATCACCCTGCAATTTAGTACGGTCATAAAGGGTACTGATACAAGTTTACCTATGTATATTTCATAAACTTGTAAATTAGAAAACGAACATGGCGACCAAGCGAAGTTGAGACTTTTAAATAGACTTTTCTCACGATTTAACCATCCAAACCTAATGAAACTAGGTACAGCAAGTGTTTATACACATAGTAATGCACTGGAGTCTAATTTAGTTCAATTGATTACATAACTTCAAAATGGCGGCTGTGCAAAATATTTCACTGACATTCTATATCTCCGAAACTATTACAGATATCACCCTGCAATTTAGTACGGTGATAAAGGGTACTGATACAAGTTTACCTATGTATATTTTATAAACTTGTAAAGTAGAAAACGAACATGGCGACCAAGCGAAGTTGAGACTTTTAAATAGACTTTTCTCACGATTTAACCATCCAAACGTAATGAAACTAGGTACAGCAAGTGTTTATACACATAGTAATGCACTGGAGTCTAATTTAGTTCAATTGTTTACATAACCTCAAAATGGCGGCTGTGCGAAATATTTCACTGACATTCTATATCTCCGAAACTATTACAGATATTACCCTGCATTTTGTACGGTAATAAAGGGTACTGGTACAAGTTTATCTATGTATATTTCATAAACTTGTAAAGTAAAAAACTAACATGGCGACCAAGCGAATTTGAAATATTTTAATAGACTTTTCTCGTGATTTAACTCTCTGAGCGCAGTGAAATGTGGAACAGTAAATGATTTTGCAGATTGTAATGCACTGCCATCTAATTTAAATCAATTGTTTACATAACCTCAATATGGCGGCTGTGCGAAATTTTAAAATTAAGTTTTTATTTCTTGTGTCGTAATCATGCGATCGAAGTGAAAGTTTGAATAATGAACCTAGGCAATAATTGTCCTTGAATGGTACATAATTCTATGGCCTACACTTATAACAATCCTAAATGGCGAGCTTGCGAAATATTTAGACGGTTCTCAATATCTATGAATCTTTTACAGCAACCAAACTGATTTTTTAATGTTCATAGAGACTATGAACATATGTTCACCTATAGGACTTTCATTAACCTGGTGAGCACTAATCCAACATGGCGGCGACGCAAAGTATAAATATTTAAATGGACGATTCTCGCGAATTAACTATCCGAGTGCTGTGAAACGTTGCACGTTAAATGCTTATACAAATGTTGATCCACTGGCATCTAATTTATTTCAATTGTTTGCATAATCACAAGATGGCTGCTGTGCGTAATTTTAAAATCTCGTTTTTACTTCTTGTGTTCTAATCATGCGATTGAAGTTTGAATACCACAAATACACAATAATCTTAATGTAATAGTACAAAAATAAAAATCCAACCTGGCGACAATCTGAAATATTTAAACGGTTCTCAATATCTAGGAATCTGTTACAGCAATTAAACTGAAATTTTGTATGTTGTTAGAAGAAATTAACATGAGCAGGATATATGAAAATAGGCTGTATAGTTCTTTACGGAACTACTTGTTTTTTTTAACTTAGCAATTTTCCTAGATTTATGCCGCGTCTTGTGCGGGGTATCGCCTAGGAACACTAAGCAGGCTCATCAGCGGGCTATTGGTGTCCGTGCCCGGACCCCACAGGAGTAGCGAACTGTGCACTACCTCCCTTCTTATGAAGCCCACCTGTGCTTCTTTGCTGCGAGAGCCAAGAGCTCAAGTAGTCTTTCACCTCCCTATAAAGGCGTCCAAAAATATGAGTCAGCTTGGTGTTCCGAGGCGAAACCCCACACAAGACACGGCATAAATCTAGGAAAACAGCTGAGTTTTAATTCCTGGCCATGAAATCCCATAAACCATTTTTAGCCTATTTTCATATAAGACAAAATAAGCTTATGAGATAACCTTTTTTCCGTGTATCTGTGTGTGTCCGTAATAAAATTTAAACGGCTGGAGCGATCTCAATGAAACTTGGTAAGGGCATAGTACTATTTTGTCTGACCCTGAACGTGCTCTTCAAATTTTATTATGTCTCACCAATCCAACATGGCTGCTGTGCGAAATATTTCACCAGCATTCTATATCTCCGAAATTATTATCGATATCACCCTGAAATTATGTAAGATGATAAAAGGGCACTTTTTAGAAGTTCATCCATGTGACTTTCAAACACCTGTTAAGTACAAAACGAACATGGCAGCCAAGCGAAGTTGAAACATTTAAACAGACTTTCCTCGTGATTTAACCAACCGAGTGCAGTGAAACATGGTACAGCAAATGTTTATACACATTGTAATGCACTGATATCTAATTTAGTTCAATTGTTTACATTCCCTCAAGATGGCAGCTGTGCGAAAATTTAAAATTAAGATTTTTTAGTGTGTCCTAATCATGCGATCGATGTCAACGTTTGAATAATGAACCAACGAATTAATCCTCATCTAATAGCACATAACTCTATGGCCTACATATTTTAAAATCCAACATGGTGACCATCCGAAATATTTAAACGGTTCTCCATATCTACGAATCTATTACAGGAATCAAACTGAAATTTAGTATGCTGATAGAAGCTATGAACATAAGTTCGCTTATGGGACTTTCAATAACCTGGTGAGCACAATTCAACATGGCGGTGACGCGCAATATAAATATTTAAATGGACGTTTCTCGCGTTTTATCCATCAGAGCGCAGTGAAACTTGGTACGGTTAATGCATATACATATTTTAATCCACTGGCATCTATTTTTTTCAATTGTTTTCATATCCACAAGTGGCAGCTGTGCGAAATTTTAAAATCTCGATTTTATTTCTTGTGTCCTAATCATGCGATTGAAGTTTTAATACTGGACTTACACAGTAGTCATCATGTAATAGTACTTAACTCTAAGAAGTGTAGCCTACTTACATATAAACATTTGACATGGCGTCCAGCCGAAATATTAGAAGGTTCTCAATATCTACGAATCTAATACAGAAATCAAAATGAAATATTGGCGGCTTCGGTGGCGTAGTTGGTAGCATGCTGAGCTTCTATGCCCAAGGTTACGGGTTCAAACCCGGCTGAATTCGTCGGATCTTTAAGAGCGTTAATAATCCCTCAGTATGCCTTCCTTCGGAGGGAAAGTAAAGCCGGCTGTCCCATGTCATAGATTTATGGCATGATAAAGAACCTTCCACTAATTACAATTGTGTGAAGCAAAATTATGGTTATATTTGATTAACGCTCTTGGGTACCAACGTTCGTCGCCAGGAGCCGACTCCGGTGGCATCTAGTGACAAAGTTCAGAACTAGTTGATCGTTGACGGTGGCATTTGGTAGCAAAAGTTGGAACTACTTGAAATCGATTGTCTGCAGTCTTTACTCGAATTAAAACAGATACTCACACTAATACAGTCATCACAATTAACACCGGTTATCAGACAGACTCTACACACACCCAAAGTACACGGGGCGACATGACCACGTTGTCGTAGCACCTAAACTGAGGAACCAACCAACCAACTTAACTGAAATTTTGTATGTTGATAGAGGCAATTAACATAAGTAGGATATAGGAAAATAGGATGTATAGTTCTTCACGGAACTACTTGGTTGCAATAAGCGATCGCAACTAGGACTAACTTCTTTGTAAGACACCAAGGAATAGAAAACTTAGTTATGGAAGGAAGTGTTGAGGACAAGAACTGTAGGGGAAGACCGAGGGTGGCGAGTGCGGACCCTTCTCAAGTTTCTGATGTAATATTTTCCACTTCTCTCGTAAAAAGAACCTTATCTGGTGTGGTTAATACATCTAGTCGTAAATGCCATCTGCCACATAGTAAAGGCATCTCCGGTTATCCCCGATCACGTTGAAGGAATACGACAACCACAAAGTTGTTTTGAAAAACATTGGCACTACTGACGTCTAATCACCATTGTTTGTATGCACTTATTTTGCTCAATTAGTCCCGCTGCCATAAACGGACACGCTGCTTTGTACGATAGCGGAATCAATCATCATTATTTGGAGTCTAATGGTGATTATAGTGCCTTGTGTGTTATTGTGTTTGAATATTAATTGTAATTAAACCAAATGGTAATGCAAGTAGTCCCAATGCAAGGAAGGAGCAGTCAGGGTATAGATTGCTTTATTTGACGACACAGCTGGGAAACAGTTGACGCGCTACTAATGGTTGTACGAGGGGCATTCCGATATTAAGTTTCGTCATATTAAGATCGTAGGCTTTCGCGGCCGAAGTCTAGTTTATTATCTAAGTTTTAAGGATGGAGCCACGTCGTGTTTCGATGTTTGATTCCCGACGTTTCGGCTGTAATTGCTATGATTTCATCGTCTGCCAATACGTGTTAGTCAGGGTAGTCTGCATGACATTAGAGTCAGTATTTAATATTTTCCTAGCCACTTACTACAAATCCTGAAAACACTTTGGTTTTTGGTTCCTTAGTTTAGGGACTGCGACAACACGGTCATGTAGCCCCGTGTACTTTGGGTGTGTGTAGAATACGTCTGATAACCAGTGTTAATTGTGGTGGCTGTATTAGTTTTCAATTCAAGTAAGGACTGCAGACATAGATTTTTTTTTCAAGTAGTTCCTACTTTTGCCGCCAAACTCCACCGTCAACGACTACTCGTTCAGAACTTGGTTACCAGACGCCACCGCAGTCGGCTCCTGGCGACGAACGTAGGAACCTGTCAAATGTTTAACTATAATTTAGCTTCACACAGGTGTAATTAGTGGAAGGTTCTTTAACATGCCATAAATCTATGACATGGGACCGCCAGCTTTACTTCCCCTCCGAAGGAAGGCATACTAGGGATTTTTAACACTTAAAAAATCCAACGACTTCGGCTGGGTTTGAACCCGCGATCTTGGGCATAGAAGCTCAGCATGCTACCAACTTACGAAAACACATTAATCAACCTAAAATTTGAATTTACCGGCTGGAATGCTTTTGCTTATTTATTTATCTATCGTATGGCTTTTAGTGCCGGGAGTGTCCGAGGACATGTTCGGCTCGCCTAGGCTGTAGCTGCTTCAAGTTGACACCCGTAGGGTGAGCTACAAGTTCCGTTCAATTTCAAGCAGTTCCAACTTTCGCTACCAGGTGTCACTGATACCTAGTGGTGAACGTTGGAACTTTGATAGAGCGTTCCAATGAAATCTAACCTAGAAATTTACCTTCACACAAGTTTAGTCTGCGGAAGGATCTTTTACATGCCATTTTTTTAGCGTATGGCTTTTAGTGCCGGGAGTGTCCGAGGACATGTTCGGCTCGCCAGTTTTGTAGCTGCTTCGAGACGGACACCCAATGGGTGAGCTACAAGTACCGTTGGGAAGGAAAGTTGGAAGGGAAGGGCGAGGAGTTGGAAGGTAGCGGCTGTGGCCTATAGTGAGGAACCAACCCCGGCATTTGCCTGGAAGGAAGATGGGAAACCACAGAAGACCATCTTCAAGGTTGCCGACGAGGGGATTCGAACCTCCTCGCCTCCCGGATGTGAGCGACTGCTATTAGTCATGCCGTAACCACCACGGCTAACTCACCCGGTTTAACATGCCATAAATGTATGACATGGGACCGCCGGCTTTACTTCCCCTCCGATGTTTTGGTTGGTCGGTATTAAACGTTTAAATTTTACGCCAAATCAATACATAAACAAATATATATTTTATATATTAGTTCATGTTCCGACCCACAATGGGGTCATCCTCAGCCTAAATAGAAAATCAAAAAAGAATTGAAAACTAAAATAGCATATGTGACTTAAATCTAAATTAAAATGAAAAACAAGATGTTCAGTAAAGAACATATAGCCTACTTTCTCCTAAATGTATGAGTATAGTTATAACTCGTTGTTATTATCAAAGAGTATAATAGAACTATTCTTTGTTGAAGACCTTAGAAACGATTTACCTCTACCAAACGCCACGACCTAGATAAAAACTGATACCATCATTGAAGAAAGAAAGAAAGATAAGAAGTATATCAAGAATGTTATGGATCTGGAGACATAATCGACCGGACTGGCGGCGTGGCTCAGCGGTAACGTTCTCGCTTGCTGGGCCCTAGGTTGCAGGTTCGTATCCTGGCGCAGTCAGCTGGCATTTGAGGGTGCACAAATGCGAGGGAGCCGTGTCAGTACATTTACTGGCACGTTAAAGATCCCCTTCGGGCCAAAATTCCGGCACCCCGGTGTCTCTAAAAGCAGCAGTAGTTAAAAGGGATGTAAAACCAATAACATTATTATTATTATTATTACGACCTGCCGTGGGCAACATCCAACTTTGAGTTGAGGCATGTCTTTACACGTCTGGTTGTGCATGGCTTTCACAACCCTAATTGAATTAACAAATCTTTCCATGACCCTACAGAGACGTGTGTATACAAACTATGTGGATATTTTCGATAATATAATCCTAACAGAGCGAGTGCATTCTAGCGGCCAGAATAAGAAACTTTTCAATAAAATCTGGAAGTTACCTTTTTGGCAGCTAGATGTCTCGAGTAAATCTGCTGGCGAATTATGTTTTAATTAAATATATATTTTACACCATAATTTGCACAATATAACGCTTAATTTTAAAACAACTGAGTCATTACAAAACAATAAACATATAACATTTCAAGCAAAAAACCTAGTTCTGATCGGGTTTGAACCATAGGCATCTGAGCGACAGGCTATCGCTCTACCACTGAGCTAATTGTGTCAACGAATATCGTTCTATTTAAAATGACTTACATAGAACTTGTTAGCAAATAATGATTTATACTAAACGATTTCATCACTGGAGTATATTATTTATATATAAAGCATTTCATACAAAGTTTATTTATTTTTTATCAGTACGCTATATTGCATTCAATACTCAAATTAGTGAAATATAAGTCAGGCACAAGATATCCGCTGCCATCTTGTCTCATTACTGAATCAGTTCAGCTTTTTAAAATCACGTCTGCACTATAGTATTACAAAATAAACTTTTAATTTCGAACGTGCCTCTTCCTTTAGAACAGTTAAAACGATTCTCGGCTCGATAATCGGAACTGGTGGGTCCCATGATATGGATTATAAAGTTTGCATAATTCGCACGGCCGCCATCCTGAAATGGTATGGCGGACGACCTTGTAGTTTGGTCACAAGACGCATCCTATACGAAGGTATGTTGTTACCAAATTTGGTAGAGATCGGATGATTTGGTTAGTCGTTATTTGATTTTACGTTTTGAACGTTTGAGTGGCCGCCATTCAGTTTTAGTAAAGATGGCGGCGATATAAAACATGACACTGAGGTGTCCTTTGCTAGTGCTACCTTTGTACCAAATTTCGTTCAATTCGCATTCACCGTGTTTGAATTGATAGGGGGGGGGGACAGACATTCAGAGTACACACACTCACACACACACAGACACACACACACATACACACACACACACAGACTCACACACACACATACACACACACAGACAGACACACTTTTTTCGCCCTGTGTTGATCTCATAAGTCTACTTTCATTTTTTGCAAAAATCGAAAGTAGGCTAATTAATGGTAATAATTGTAATAAATATAGCAATAAAAAATGGGTATCCTTAGAAATGTAGTATTAATTAAATAAATATAAGATTGGTCTTTTAATATTAATTTTTAAAAAAGTAGTTAGAAAATAAGAACTATTAACGGTGATTGTAAAAATGTTAAGCTTAAAAACATTTATTAAAATATACACAAAATAATTTAGAAAATCGATAAAATAATTCAGTTGGCCGCTTGAGTTAAATAAGTTGAATCCTCCAACTCAAGCGGCCAACTGAATTATTTTATTGATTTTCTAAATTATTTTGTGTATATTTTAATAAATTTTTTAAAGCTTAACATATTTACACTCACCGTTAATAGTTCTCATTTTCTAACTACTTTTTAAAAATTATTGTTAAAAGACCAATCATATATTTATTTAATTAATACTACATTTGTAAGGATATCCATTTTTTATTACTATATTTTATTTTATGTTCGACCCTCACTATTATGTGTCAGAAAACTGTATCATAATGATGGTCATTATAACACTGTTTTTCATTACGATACAGTTTCTCCAGCCAATCAGAGCTCGTTCATTGACCAATTAGGTAACGATACCTTCGCGCATGGGCTCAAAATCCAACATGTCAGACATAAACACAACATCGAACTGTAATAAATTACCGACTTGGAATACGCACCGTCCATATGTTCGCGTAAATAAACTGGCGAATATGAGACAAGAAATAGCACTGTACCTTAATATCACCAACACTATTTTCTACACAGCGCATTGCCTTCAAACGACTCCGGTGACAATATTACAGAGGGACGGCAGATGTAAACATTTGGCCTGCATAATATGGCATTGCAAGCACACAGAGCGCATGCGTCGGTCGGTCAGAGATCTTGAAAGACAGAGAGATCATACACAGCGCTCGCTCTCCGATCACAAAATTCAAGTGGCTGACTCTCAACAGATATTTATGAATATTTATGTTAAAACATATAGTAAAGTTATAATTATCGTCGAACATAAACAGTCGTATGCAACTCGCCTATAATGGTAATTAAGACACTCGTATGGAAATTATAAAGCTCGCATACGCTCGTTTTATAAAATTACTCGTGTCTTAATTATAGCCATTATAGGCTCGTTACATAATGTACTATATTACAATTATTATCATTAATTTTTCATTTTAATTTTGATTTAAGTCACATATGCTATTTTAGTTTTCAATTCTTTTTTGATTTTCTTTTTAGGCTGTGGATGACCCCATTGTGGGTCGAAACATGTACTAATATATAAAATATATATTTGTTTATGTATTAATTTGGTCTATAATTTAAACGTTTAATTCTAACATCAATACGGATATTTAAAACATTTGTTTTCAATGGTAAATGTGTTTGCATTCCATGGTCGGTATTCGAACAATTAATGCTCTACTGTATTCAAATTGTAAGCAGCCTTGTTCCCTCTGTATTTGGCAATAATTCAAATCCTTTCAATAAGAAGCTAGCATGACGACTTTACAGATCTGTATGGCAGGGCATGACTTTAGTGGCTGTGTATGGGAATAATTTCCTGACTTAGACAGAGTCTTGCCTGTGCATCATAGTTCCTGCCACCAGCAGATATATCTGTCTTCTCCCTACCCCACCATATTTCATTGCGGGACGCAAGGAACTAAGCAATTCTAAATATACACAAATATTTCACGATAAAACCCCTGTGCTTGCTTCCTTGCCAAGCCTCCCAAGACAGCCATATCGATTGCTTTCTCACTTTACAGCAGGCAGGCCAAACCGTCCAACCCGAGGTACAGGAAGGAAGAAGGAGCATATGCCACGGCAGGCCTTGTATTAAATCAACATCGATTGTATTGAACGAAGGCACAAGGAAAGGTGCAATATATTGCAGACACACAGACACACACAAACACACACTTGCTGTTATATGTAATCCCCTTGAAGAATGTTCATCTCTCCCTGAAAATGCGAAACCATCCCCCGTTTATGCGTTTCAATAAATCTTGTTCGCCCACCTTTATGTCGCTTACATGCAATGTGCCAAAAGTCGCTTACATATTGTTGTAATATACCCTGCATGGTTACAAAAAACATGGAAAGAAAAATGCAACACGATGAACTGGTGCGAGGTGAATAGAAATACTACTACTACTATTATTACTATTACTCAGGCGCGGATCTAGAGTTTGGCTATGGAGGGGGTCAGAGAATCGAAATTGTTAAGAAAAACGGAATCACTAAAACGCAATCAAAAAATAACCAAACGTACAAAACCACACACATTTTTTTGCAAGCTACATGGATAGAAATTTGATTCGTTTAGCGCACCAAAATTATTCGTACAAATTGCAACGGCGTGTTTTGCAACTTTTATATCGAGCTTCGAGAAAAGTATCAAGGTACGTTACAGTTTCGGCAAGTCGAGTTGGTACCGACAAAGGGAGAAAGTCACAGCCTAAATTGCCAACCAAGCTTGCAGTTTGGACGTCGGCAAATTTTTTTGGTGCGAAAAAGGCCCCGAATTCCTATCCGTGTGTATATATATATTTATAAACTAACATATACTCGGCACAACAATTACCGGGCCACTTTTCAATGCATTTTAATGGCCAAGTGGCCCGTTAATTGTTGTGCCAAGTATATAAAAATTAGTTGTGTAAGAAATAGGTATGAAGTTGTGAATATGTACAGTTGTAACAGAACATAATAATTGCAATAAAGATATTTTCAGTATTGAATAAAATGAAAAAAGAACTGCTTTTCAGTTTTATTTGTCTGGTTATTGTGTTTTAGTTTTTTGAGTTAGCAAAAAATTTGTCTCCGTTTGGGGGGGGGGGGGGTCATGATCCCCGTGACCCCCCCCCCCCCTTGAATCCGCGCCTGCTGTTACTGCCTGCCACGGTGTCAGACTACCAACCCCAAGCTTTCAGGTTCGCTCCTGGCCGTGGTAAGTGTTTTTTTTTTTTTAGAAAGGCGACGAAAATTTATGTCACGTATGTCATTCATTGTTTTTGGCATTTTAAAGAACCCATTTGAAATCCGTGTTCATAACGGCAAAATTAATCTCGGGATTTTACGCGAACACAAAGTTTCTCCTTTCTCTACTAGAAAGCGCTAAAGTGTAACGGAGCTTAGATATCTAACCTACGTGAGTTTATAGCACTCCAAGGGACGATCAAAATTTCCACATGCTAAGTGAGCAGCGACTGGCAAGTCGGATAAGAACGTAATGATTTTCAGTACTTAATAGTCTTGCCACGGTGGGTAAGTGGATATCGTGTCGGTCTACTAACCCCAAGATTGCAGGTTCGCTCCTGGCCGTGGTAAGTGATTTTTGAAAGGCGGCAAAAATACGGTACTCATGTCATACGATGTTGGCATGTCAAAGAACCCATTTGAATTCAGTAGGCCGAGTTCATAATGCCAAAATTAATCTCGGGAGTTTCCGCCAACACAAAGTTCCTCATTTCTCTACTAGAAAGCGCTATAGTGTTCAAGGAGCTTAGATGTCTAACATCTAACCTCCTTGACTTTCATAAACAAGGAACAACGAAATTCGACATGCAAGCTACCCTCCGGGTGTCAAATAAGAAAGCTTTCACCCGGCAGCCGAGGCCATACGATATTATTATTATAGTACTTAATAGTGAGTGTGCATGTGGCTGGGTGTAACACATTTTAATTTCGTAATTATTCGTGTTCATTGGCCGGTGCCACGTAGAGGAAACCAGCACTCAAAACATAACGTCATACTTAACCTAATGGCTTATTTTAGGACGGTACCTTAATTTAAGAAATCTTAAATGCAGACCTTGATATTCTGACAATCAGTCAGCTGTAAAAAATGCCAAATGTAGCGAAATACAAGAAAGGTCTAAACACATAGACGTAAAATATCATTTTGTCAAAAATGCAGTTGAAAAACAAGAAGTATCGGTTGATTTTAAAGGTACTAGTAAAATGATTGCAGATGTTCTGACAAAAAGCTTAGTTAAGTCAAAACATTTGAATTTTTGCAGATTGATGAATTTATTATTGCCGATCGAATCCGATTGATAAAATGATAACTGGATTAAGTGAGGGTATTGGGTTTTTAAGTAATCCAGTTTCGATCAGCGCCAACCTAGAGGAACTATTATACTTGCGTTTGACCGCCAGTCACTAACTTGCTCCTCTATCTAAGTTATATAAAAATGTACTCCTTTGTTTATTCCCTGTAATGGCGGACATGCCAAATCTATGTCCAAATATACAATTGATTAAAACTATCCTTTTGTATTAATCTCTGCTGAAACACAACATTCGAAATGTGGTGTCCGATTCCAAGCATCAGCAGAACAGTGACCTGTTTTTTTTCCACCTCAATGACAGACAGGCAAATTTAACCTTGGATGTCTCACTCAATGGCAGGGCTCTATCCCACAACCCCTACACCAAGTACCTTGGAGTTACTCTGGATTGGACAATATCCTTCCAGATCCTTGGTTAAGAGTGCTGTTAAACTGAGGACAAGGAAGATCATCATCATGAAACTTGCTGATCTACATGGCGAGCTTACGTCCGTTCGTCGATCATCTGCAATGGGACTAGTAGGCCTATAGTCACCATTAGAGTAATGTTCTTCAATGTGGTTGAACAGCCCAAATGTCACGAAGATCGACACTGTCCTGAATCAGACTATGCGCATCATCAGTGGTACAGTAAAATCTACTCCTCTTTTCTAGTTGCCTGTGCCAAGCCATAAATTGAACCACCAAGACTAAGGAGGTTGGTTGGTTGGTTGGTACCTTAGTTTAGGGGCTGCGACAACGCGATCATGTAGCCCCCGTGTACTTTGGGTGTGTGTACAATTTGTCTGATAACCGGTGTTAATTGTGATGGCTGTATTAGTGTGTGTTATCTGTGATTCAGGTAGAAGGACTGCATAGATTAATTCTTTTCAATAGTTCCTACTTTTCCCACCAAATGCTACCATCCACGACACCTAGCTGCGGACGTGGCTACTAAATGCCATCGCAGTCAGCACCCGGTGGCCAACGTTGGAACTAATATAGCGATATCAAACTAACCTACATATTTTAGCTTCCACAAGTGTAGTTAGTGGAAGGTTCTTTTTCATGCCATAAATCTATGACATGGGACCACCGGCTTCATTTCCCCTCCGAAGGAAGGCATACTGAGGGATTTTTAACGCTCTTAAACAATCCGACGACTTCGCCCGGGTTTGAACCCACGATCTTGGGCATAGAAGCTCAGAATACTACCAACTACGCTACCGAAACCACTAGACTAAGGAGATATAACCATTATTATTATTAGTGATTAAAGCCCACTAAGGAGTGCTCATGACTAGTGCTTCTGTGATGCTTTCATTATTTTCCAATATATCCTCATAATAATGATAATGTTATTGGTTTTACGTCCCTTTTAACTACTGTGGCTTTTAGAGACGCCGGGGTGCCGGAATTTTGCCCCGAAGGGGATCTTTAACGAGCCAGTAAATCTACTGGCACGGCTCCCTCGCATTTGCGCACCCTCAAATGCCAGCTGACTGTGCCAGGATACGAACCTGCAACCTAGGGCCCAGCAAGCGAGAACGTTACCGCTGAGCCACGCAGTCCAGTCCAGGCAATAACTTGTCCTTCCTCTCCTGTGTGAGGGGTGATCGGGTGGGGACCAAGAGTTAACACTATCACAACATTTGGAACGGTCAAGATTATCACAGTCTAAAATCCCAGCGTTATTCAAGTCTTGTTTCATTTCATTAAGACACAAACTGCCAGTCTTGTAGCCATTACTCAAGTTAAAGAAGATATTCTTGGTGTTTCTATCGTTCCCCGTCCGGTAGAGGTGCCCGTAGAATTTCACCCATCTCCGTCGCATGAGCGTAGCTCTCCCAGTTCATGAAGACGTACTTCATAAATTTGGTCGTATGAAATCAAGTTCTCCATCTGTGTTAAAAGTCCAAGAGTTGGTTCGGAGACGGTTTAACATTGCAGAGTAATGGCAGTCACTACTTTGTACCCTACACCCACCAGCAGGTTTTATCTGCCATGTAAAACGTGGGTTGGCCTTAACAGGGTAAGAACCAACGATGGACGGTGTGGCTCGTTGCTGTATCAGTGGGGCATAAAACCGTCACCCAACTGTGTCTGTGGTGTGCCGAGACAAACCATCCGTCACAATGCTACAGAGTGTTGTAATAATGTATGTACGGAACTTAGGACCGCTGGGAGACTTTGTGCAAGCCTCTACAACGGCTATAGATGGCTGGACAACTTAGATTAAAACTTGATCAGGTGCCCAATTGATTGTTTTTTTAAGGTACTAATTGTTTGTAATATTATGTGGTGGTGTTTAGGGGCTGCAACAACGCGGTCATGTAGCCCCGTGTACTTTGTGTGTGTGTAGAATCTGTCTGATAACCGGTGTTAACTGTGATGACTGTATTAGTGTGTGTTATCTGTTTTCAATTCAAGTGAGGACTGCAGACATTGATTTTTTTTTCAAGTAGTTCCTACTTTTGCCGCCGAACGCCACCGTCAACGACTACTAGTTCAGAACTTGATTACCAGATGCGACCGCAGTCGGCTCCTGGCGACGAGCGTCAGAACCTAAGAGCGTTTGTCGAATGTTTAACCTGTATATTATTTAGCTCCACACAGGTGTAATTAGTGGAAGGTTCTTTAACATGCCTTAAATCTATGTCATGGAACCGCCGGCTTTACTTCCCCTGCGAAGGAAGGCATACTGAGGGATTTTTAACTCTCTTAAAAAATCCGACGACTTCCGCCGGGTTTGAACCCGCGATCTTGGGCATAGAAGCTCAGCACGCTACCAACTACGCCACCGAAGCCGCTGTAATATTATGTTATACAGGGTGTAACAAATTATGTGGGAAAACTCCGGGGATTCGATAAAGGACCTGACTAAAAGCAAAACATGTCCTGTAAACATTTGGTGTATGCGCGTTCGTTGCCGAGTTACAAGCATTGGTTGTGGTGTGCATAACACAGACGGCGCAACGATGATAGTTGGTCATTTGTGGAGGGCACACAGGCCACTTGCACGTTTCATCGCTATTCAAGTCTGTGTGCATTCCCAAACAAATGGACAGGGCGTCGTGGCCTGCTCGTTCTCCCGAGCTCAACCCATTAGACTCCTACTTATCTGGTAAATTAAAGGCCATTGTGTATGCCACAGCTATTCATAACCTGGACATGCTGCGTCAGCGAATAGAGCAGGATGTCAGCAGATACGACAGACGCCGGGAATATGGGAGTGTGTGAGCCAGTCTATGATGCGACTGCATTACAGCTCGTGGTAGCCGTTTTGAGCACCATCTGTAGAGAACTGTAAGTAGTAAAGTACACTTTATAAACACAAATGACAAATGACAAATGGGAAGCAAGGGGACTAAGGCCTTACCTTTTGCAGATGTCATAGTAATATGGGGAGAAAATGAAATTGAAGTGCAAGAACAAGTTACTGTATGGAATCAAGAGATAGAGAAATATGGAATGAAAATAAGTGTGGAGAAGAGTAAGACTGTAGTGATGACAAGAAACAAGAGAGAAGGAAGACAGAATATTGAAGTCAATAGAAATCCATTGGAAATGGTGAAATGCTTTAAGTATTTGGGGAGCATACTCACAGATGATGCTACAATAAATGAAGAAATTGGAAAGAGAATCCAAGAAGCTAATGGGTTTTACTAGTGTGTGAGAGGTGGTAGCCATTTTGAGCATCTTCTGTAGAGAAATGTAAGTAGTACCGTACACTTTATCAACACAAATGACCAACCTGCACAGTGAAGCGGTCTGTGTTATGTACACCACAAACAACCCTTGCAAAACGGAAACGGAAACAAATACACCAAATGTTTACAGGACATGATTTGCTTGTTGTCAGGTCCTCTATCGAATCCCCGGAGCTTTCCCAGATATTTAGTTCACTTACTTAATTACTTAATTCCTGTCTCTCCTTCCGGAGCATAGGGCCTTGGTGAAATTTCTCCACGCAGTACGGTTCCTGGCGATTCTCTTCACTTGACTCCAGGTCTAGTCCACCTCTCCAATGTCTTTTTCTATCGTCCTCTTCCAGGTCTTCTTAGGTCGACCTCGCTTCCTGGCGTCTTGAGGATTCCAGTCTAGCGCCGCCCTCTCAATAGCTCCGTCCGGCTTCCTTAGTGTGTGACCAATCCAGCGCCATTTCCTCTCCTTGATCTGGATGCTAATCGGTTGTTGATTGGTGATGGTCCAAAGATCTTCATTTGAGATTATGTCCGGCCACCTCACATTCATGATGCGACGCAGACATCTGTTAATGAACACCTGTAGCTGGTTGTTGATCGGTTTTGTGACTTTCCATGTTTCACAGCCGTAGAGAAGAATCGACTTTACGTTGCTATTGAAAAGGCGGAGCATGGTCTTCCTGGAAATGTTTCTATTTCTCCAGGTGGGGTAAATCTGGACAAACGCACCATTTGCCTTCATGATATGGCTTCGAACGTCTCCCTCTGCTCCCCCGTCATTTGTGACTATACGTCCAAGGTAGAGGAAGGACTCGACTCGTTCAATTTCCTTTCCGTTGACTGTCAAGCTAGTCGTGACGTCAGAATTTATCCTCATCTCTTTGGTCTTGTTGGTGTTGATCATTAGTCCACATATTTTGTTACGCCCTGTATATTTCGTGTACGTTGCCATAAGCTTCATAATAAAAACCGACTCATTACAAGTGACGTATTCCAAGCAAGCGCTTTTTTTACCGGCTTGTGTTCAGTAAAGGACTAAAAAGCAGTCGTATGTACAAAACATTTGCGGGATAAAAAGCGTGTGAAATTGGATTGTTTGTTAGCATGTCCGCGTAATGTGATTATTTAACAATCCGTTTTGGTAACAAGCGAAGTTCGTTCACACACATTTAAATCATAATGGAATCCCAAATAAACATGTACAAAAATTTTCTCTGAAAGCAACACAAAAATATATACTGTATATAGCAGCGCCAAGGGAATATGGAGCAATAAAGTGGAAGTTGTTTTTGACACATGAAATATCTATAAATACCGTGACTCTGTGTTTGTAATCAATACAACGTAGGCAGAGAAACTGTTTCTAACAAATACGCAGAGGCGAGTTCTTAATAGAAACTTCACCCAAGCTGTCATGAGCACTTTGAATGAACTTCTTATACTGAATATTCTTATGTGTCACGCACAGAATAACGTGCTTTAGAAAATAGCAGACAAGCAATAGTGTATTATAACAGAAGGTTGAGTTGTGGGAGACAAAATATAGAGGGGGAGGAATGGGGCTACCTGATCGATGTGGACAAATCCATCAGCTTTTTTTGACAAGATACTTTTGGAGCTGTCCACAACTATAGGCCTAATAATTCTATGTCTACTCCTTATTAAGCCCCCCCCCCCAGGGGCTCACATCCAATGGGACGTGGGTTGGCGACCACGGGGTCCCATCTGAGTCCGGCATTGCTTGCACTTACTGTACTTGTGCCGGGCTCCTCTCCGTCTTCTTTCCTGTCGGCCTCACTTGGTCAACTCTTGTTCTCTTCAGACCCCTTTGGTATTAGGGTATCCGGGGCCTAGGGAGTCTCTTCCTTTCCCGCCTTAATTGGCCGTTGTCTCATCTTTTCTGATACCCTCTTTCTGCGAGGGGACAGCCTTCTTTTTCTTTTCATGTTATCTCCTGCCTTCTGCACAAGGCCCTCAAGAAGGCAGGGTGTATGTAGCCCCACCACATCTGGTGTACCCTGGATATTGCTACACCATCAAGGGCTCACGGTTCGTGAGTTTGGGAGTTGGCGACCCCGAGGGATTCCTGAGCTGGGTCCGGTTTTCCTCCTTTTATCCATTACCTCTGGGACGGACCCTCTCCTCTTTCACTTTCCTATCTGCCTTTCATGGCTCTCCTTCCTTCCAAGTCCCTCAATCCGCATTCTTCGAGGGTTGAGGGCATTTCTCTTCCTCCTGTCCTTTATTTGCCTTATTCTCCTTTTGTTTTCCATTTCTTGTTCTAGTATATAAGTTGGTAGTTAGTTTTAGTTATAGTTTACATTTCATTTTCATCTTCACGATCACCCACACCATTAGGGGCCGATAACCTAGATGTTAGGTCCATTAAAACAACAATTATCATCACCTTATTAATCGCGTTTCAAACGGGGTCGGGGATGAGATGCGATGAATTCCACGAGACCAGGGCTGGATTTACCACAGGCGCCGGACTAGGGGCGCAAAATTAAAAGTTCTTTTTACAGTTCAAAAATAGACTAAACAGACTTTTACTTTTCAGCGCAATATATCTTTGCCTCTGACGACCGTTGTATTTCTAAGAATATGATGTGTCATCGATTGCCAATCTCTCTACTCCTATTTTTATGACCTTACCCCTCATGATGAATTCATGAAGAAAATTAATAAATGTAAAACAAAAATATTGGAATGCGGCCGAAATAAATCAGAAACCTCTATGGACATCATATTGGCAGGTAAAAAGCTGAAGGAAGTCGGAGACTCCTGTTACTTATGAAGCAAAATAACCAGTGATGGACGAAGCAAATAGGACATAAAAAGTAGGTTGGCTCAGGCAAGGAAAGCATTTCTACAAAAAAGGAATCTGTTGACATCGAATATATATTTAGGTATTAGGAAGTCATTTTTGAAAGCCTTTGTCTGGAGCGTGCCACTCTATGGAAGTGAAACTTGGACTAATGGTGCAGCAGAAAATTCCCCCCAGGGGCTCACATCTAGTGGGACGTGGGTTGGCGACCACGGAGCCCCAGCTGAGTCCGGCATTGCTTCCACTTACTTGTGCCTGGCTCCTCTCTGTCTTCTTTCCTGTCGACCTCACTTGGTCAACTCTTGCTCTCTTCCGACCCCGACAGTATTAGGGTATCCGAGGCCTAGGGAGTCTCTTCCTTTCCCGCCTTAATTGACCCTTGTCTCATCTTTCCTGATACCCTCCTTCTGTGAGGGGTCAGCCTTCTTTTTCTTTTCCTTTTACCTCCTGCCTTGTGCTCAAGGCCCTTAAGGAGGCAGGGCGTATGTAGCCCCACCACTTCTGGTGCACCCTAGATAATACTACACCCTCAGGGGCTCACGGCTGGTGGGTTCGGGAGTTGGTGAAGCCGAGGGATTCCTTAGCTGGGTCCGTTTTCCCCTTTTGTCCCTTACCTTTGGGGCGGACCCTCACCTCTCTCCCCTCCCCTCTCCTCTTTTCATTATACACACATCAAAAAAAGTTTTGCATCACCTCGGTTCCCAGATCTCCGGCATATAGACGTTGACTGTGTATATTGTATCCAAGATACAGTCCCTTTGACTGTTCATAGATGTCACTAAAACTGCTCAAAGATGTAAACAACCATGCATGAGCAGGGCCTATTAGACGGAGGGGGTACGACAGCCGATCAGTTCCAGTCATTCCACCAGGACGAAGGTACGCTGCTCATGTTGTCTGTAGTTCTACCATGCCTAGAAGGTCAATACCGCAGTTCGATCGCGTCCGCATTGTTACTTTGTGTCAAGAAGGGCTCTCAACAAGGGAAGTTTCCAGGCGTCTCAGAGTGAACCAAAGCGATGTTGTTCGGACATGGAGGAGGTACAGAGATACAGGAACTGTCGATGACAGGCCTCGCTCAGGCCGCCCAAGGGCTACTACTGTAGTGGATGACCGCTACTTACGGATTGCCGCTCGGAGGAACCCTGACAGCAATGCCACCATGTTGAATAATGCGTTTCGTTCAGCCACAGGACGTCGTGTTTCAACTCAAACTGTGCGCAATAGGCTGCATGATGCGCAACTTCACTCCCGACGTCCATGGCGAGGTCCAGCTTTGCAACCCCGACACCATGCAGCGCGGTACAGATGGGCCGAACAACATGCTGAATGGACCCAACGGAATTGGCATCACGTTCTCTTCACCGATGAGTGTCGCATATGCCTTCAACCAGACAATCGTCGGAGACGTGTTTGGAGGCACCCTGGTCAGGCTGAACGTCTTAGACACACTGTCCAGCGAGTGCAGCAAGGTGGTGGTTCCCTGATGTTTTGGGGTGGCATTATGTGGGGCCGACGTACGCCACTGGTGGTCATGGAAGGCTCCGAAACGGCTTTACGATACCTGAATGACATCCTCCGACCCATAGTGCAACCATATCGGCAGAATATTGGAGAGGCATTTGTCTTCATGGACGACAATTCTCGACCTCATCGTGCACATCTTGTGAATGCGTTCCTTCAAGATAACGACATCGCTCGACTACAGTGGCCAGCATGTTCGCCAGACATGAACCCTATCGAACATGCCTGGGATATGTTGAAAAGGGCTGTTTATGGACGTCTTGACCCACCAACCACTCTGAGAGATTTACGCCGAATTGTCGTTGAGGAGTGGGACAATTTGGACCAACAGTGTCTTGATGAACTTGTGGATAGTATGCCACGGCGAATACAGGCATGCATCAATGCAAGAGGACGTGCTACTGGGTATTAGAGGTAGTGGTGTGTACTGCAATCTGGACCACAAATGCTGAAAGTCTAGCTGTATGATGGTACAACATGCAATGTGTGGGTCTCATGAGCAATAAAACGAGCTGAAATGTTGTTTGTGTTGATCTCTATTCCCTTTGTATTTAACGGTTCCGGAACTCTTGGAACCGAGGTGATGCAAAACTTTTTTTGATGTGTGTATTTCCCTTTCTCTTTAAGATTCCCGCACTGTTTATAGCCTATTTTCAATTTTGAAAAAATAGGCTTATGAGATCACCTTTTGTCCGTGTGTCTGTGTGTGTGTGAGGTGTGTGTGTGTGTCCCCCTAATAACTTCTATACGGCTGGAGCGATTTCAATGAAACTCGGGAAGTTCATAGCACTACTCCGGGCTACCTCGACCGTGCCCTTCAAATTTTGTTACGTCTCACCAATCCAACATGGCGGCTGTGCGAAATATTTCACCAGCATTCAATATCTCCGAAACTATTCCCGATATCACTCTGGATTTTTTTTACGGTGATAAAGGGAACTACTAGAAGTTCACCTCTGTGACTATTGAAAATCTGGTAACTACAAAACCAACATGGCGGCCATGCGAATTTGCGACTTTTAAATAGACGTTTCTCACGATTTAACCAACCAAACGCAATAAAACTTGGTACAGTATATGTTTATACACATTGTAATGCACCGACATCTAACTTTGTTCAATTGTTTACATAACCACAAGATGGCGGATGTGCGAAATATTTCACCGGCATTCTATATCTCTGAAACTATTAGGGTATCACCCTGATATTTTGTACGGAGATAAAGGGCACTACTGGAAGTTCATCTGTAAGACTTTCAAAAACCGGTTAATTACAAAACGAACATGGCGGCCAAGTGAATTAAAAATTTTAATACAACTTTCTCGCGATTTAATGGTCCAAACGCAATGAAATCTGGTACAGGAAATGTTCATACGCATTGTAATACACTGGTATCCAATTTTGTTCAATTGTTTACATAACCTCAAATTGGCGGTTGTGCGAATTTTAAAATTAAGTTTTTATTTCTTGTGTGGTAATCTTGCGATCGAAGTGAAAGTTTGAATAATGAACCTACGCAATAATTTTCCTTTAATGGTACATGACTCTATGGCCTATACATTTAACAATCCTACATGGCGACCATCGAAAATATTTATACGGCTCTGATTATCTACGAATCTATTATAGCAATCAAACTGAATTTCTTTATGTTCATAGGGGCTATGAACATAAGTTCACCTATAGGACTTTAAATAACCTGGTGATCACAAATCCAACATGGCGGCGACGCGAAGTATAAATATGCATATGGACGATTCTCGCAATTTAACCATCCTAGTGCAGTGAAACTTGGTACAGTAAATCCTTATACGAATGTTAATCCACTGGCATCTAATTTATTTCAGTTGTTTCTATAACCACAAGATGGCAGCTGTGCGAAATTTTAAAATCTCCTTGTTACTTCTTGTGCCCTAATCATGCGATTGAAATTTGAATGCTACACGTACACAATAATCTTCATGTAACAGTACATAACTCTAGGACCTACATATATAAAATCCAACATGGCGACCATCCGAAATATTTAGTCGGTTGTCAATATCTACGAATCTATTACAGCAATCAAACTGAAATTTTGTATGTTCATAGTGGCAGTTAATATTAGTAGGATATATGAAAATAGGCTGTATAGTTCTTCACGGAACTACTTGTTGTTACTTTATTCACCGTGTATCTAAACCCCCTTTTAGCGATTATTAAGGTATTTTTAATCTACGTTGCATTTTGTAAGTTTTTTCGATCTAAATTACATCTCGCGTTTGTATTCAACCTCAATTGCATTTTGTAAAAATTGACAATCTAGATTGCTTTTTAGTAAGTCTTTCAATGCAGGTTGCAGGGCAATTTAATGAGTATTTCGAATTTCAATTGCATTTTGTAAGTATTTTAAACCAAAACCACATTTCGCACGAATTTTGAATCTAAATTGCATTTTGTTTGGTGGTCATTTTACACATATTTTGATTCTTAATTGCATTGTGTGGGTATTTTGAATTTAAATTATATTTTGTCAAGTATTTTCAATCTAAATTGCATTTTGTAAGTATTGTTAATCCACATGAGTCGTTTGAATCTACCGTACATTTTGTAAGCATTTTCAATTTCAATTGTACTTTGTCAATAATTTGGATTGGAACTGGGATATTTCAATCTGAATTGCATTGTGTATTTTCAATTTCAATTGCATTTTGTAAGTATTTTGAACCTCAATTGCAGTTTGTACGTATTTTCGATCTCATTTGCATTTTGTAAGTATTTTGAATTTCAGTTGTATTTTGTAAGTATTTCGACGCAACATTGCATTTTGTACGTATTTTGAACCTAGCCTACATTTTGTGGGTCCTTTTCAATCTATTCTTTTTGTGAATCTTTTCGTTCTAAATTCCCTTCTGTAAGACCATATTGTGAGTTGTTTGTTTCCAGCTGAGTTCCTTTTTGTACGTATTTTCCGTCTCACACAATTGTCGTTCTGGTTTCCATTTCATTATCATTTTTGCTATCACCCAGATCATTAGGGGCCGATAACCTAGCTGTTAGACCCCTTAAAACAACTATTATCATCATCAGCAGCAACAGCAGCAGCATAAAAGAGGAGAATTGAAGCGTTTGAAATGTGGTGTCTCAGGAGAATGATAAAGATCAGATAGGTAGATCAGGTTACAAACAAAGAGGTATTAAGACGAGTTGGAGTGGAGAGATGTTCTGGCGACTGCTAATGAAGAGAAGAGATAGGTTGGTAGGACACATACTAAGACACCCAGGAATTGCAAGCTTAGTTATGGAAGGAAGGTTCGAGGACAAGAACTGTAGGGGTAGACCAAGGTCAGAATATGTTAAACAGATTGCCTCGGATGTAGGGTGTGGTAGCTATGTAGAGATGAAACGATAAGCTCAGGACAGGGAGGCATGGAGTGCTGCATTAAACAAGTCAAAAGACTGAAGACTCAAACACACACCCCTCATATTGGGGATCGGAAGTTTTGACGATACGGTATACTCGGCCGACTTGCCTGATGCAGTCAGCACTTTTCATTAGTACTTTCAGATTAACTTATTGTCAGAGTATGTAGTTCGGCAGTACTGTTGAATAATTTTTTGTAGTATTTAATGTGTTAAACAGGTGTAGTATTTAAAGTTAAAACCAAGAAACTGAACATCCAAAGTAGGGAGATGGTGGCTAATGTGCTAAAATTCATGGAAAATGAAGCGGCTTGCGGTGATTTCAATATTCCTGTTAACCAAGCACAGGCTAGTACCGCGGTGGCTACATATGTATCTAAAAGAACGGTGCGTGTTAAAAAGAGAGAGTTGGGCGATATTGAGAAAGGAGAATCGAACTTGTTCGCAACTCCTGATAAAACTCGTGCGAGAAGTAATACTGTTACTAATGTCGACAACTTTGACCAGTACGTATTAAGCAGGACTGTTCATGGCGATGTAAATAATCATTAATAATAATTATTATTATAAATACAATAGTGATTTGAGAAATGTTTTTGCTGAGGCTATTACAGTCGATAGAGCTTTCCTGGAAGTGATGACGTACGTCGCCGGGAGAGATATTATGCGAGCACAGTATTTATGATTTTTTTAAACCAATTTCGTAAAATTTTATGATTTAAATAAAATTTTCCAAAATGTTGACACTTTTCCAATTTATATCGTGGCCATCATTTTCCAACAAATGTTTTGCAACAGCAGATTTTTTGACTTCAGCTTTAGAACAGAAATGTTTTATGATTTATTGAGAGAATATTTAGGTATTGAATATTAATATCAGTTTAATTTGAATAATGCATAGCTGTAGGTTGCATGATGTAGTGTGTATGTACATCTGAATATCTGTAAGTGGATAATGAGTCTTCAATGGTTTAAACTTATTTTAATATCTCGTTGGCTTTTTTTATTCATAGTTTACTAGCAGTAGTACCCGGCTTCGCCCGGTGGAATGATGATAATGTTTTAAGGTCTCCTTAGAAATATAATGGAC
Source organism: Meconema thalassinum (assembly GCA_946902985.2). Classification (NCBI taxonomy): domain Eukaryota; kingdom Metazoa; phylum Arthropoda; class Insecta; order Orthoptera; family Tettigoniidae; genus Meconema; species Meconema thalassinum. The sequence continues at coordinate 91,759,332 of OX336399.1, forward strand.
TTAAAATCTAAGTCATTTGCCCCCAAAGACAATGAGGGAGTAATATCTAGGTCATTTGCCCTTTTGATAAGGATGATAATAAAAACTACTGTTGAATTGACACGTCAAACTTACAAACTACCGTAATAGAAATACATATTTCAAAATTCACAGGCGAGGAAGACTTATTGTGTGTGGTGATTAATGGTGGTGTAATGGGCGTAACATCTACTGTAGGTCATTTGCTCTTATGATGAGGATGATAAGGGAAACTACTACGGGTATTGAATTGACACTTCAACGTATAATGTACACAATGTACTGTAATAAAAATAACTATATGGCGGCTTCGGTGGCGTATTTGGTAGCATGCTGAGCTTCTATGCCCAAGATAGCGGGTTCAAACCCGGCCGAAGCCGTCGGATATTTTAAGAGCGTTAAAAATCCGTCAGTATGCCTTTCTTCGGAGGGGAAGTAAAGCCGGCGGTCCCATGTCAGATTTATGGCATGTTATTGAACCATCCACTAATTACACCTGTGTGAAGCTAAATTGGATAGGTAAACAACGCTCATAGATGTCTACGTCCGTTGCCAAGAGCCGACTGCAGTGGCGTCTAGTAGCTAAGTTCCGAACTTGGCCTAGTAGTCGTTGACGGTGGCGCTTGGCGGCAAAAGTAAGAACTATTTGAAGAATTCTAAGTTGCAGTTTGTACTTAAATTAAAAAACAGATAACACACACTAATACAGTCATCACAATTAACACCGGTTATCAGACAGATTCTACACACACCCAAAATACACGGGGCTACATGACCGCGTTGTCGCAGCCCCTAAACATAAGAACCAACCAAAAATAAATATTTTAAAAATCACAGTCGAGAAAGACTTTATGCGGCGGTGATTATTGGTATGATGCGCGTAACATCTAGGTCATTTGCACTTATGATGATAATAATAAGGTAATGAAAAAATGACTACTAAACGAACATGGTGTTATTTTAAAACTGATATAGGTAATTCAGTGGTCTAGCTTCGATGTCTTCCAAAGTCTCAACCTTATTTTCTGGCTTAGGCCTGTACTGGATGCGTCTAGTGAAAGAGCGTACTGCTCGGCAAAGACAAAGAATATAGGTCCAAGCTGCACGAACCTGAGATGATCGCAGATGATGACGAAATATGATGACACACGTTCGGGGTTCCCCGTCCTATACAGATTGACCGGGAATCACTCACTGTTTCGCAACGGCCCTGTGCTGGCATCAGCATAGACAGCAGGAGATAACACGGCGGGCTCTGGAAAGTACTCTCAAGTCACCTCACGATGAATCAGTAAGCTATTCTCACAACTGACCCCCCCCCCCAGGGTCTCACAACTTGTGGGACGTGGGTTGGCGACCACGGAACCCCAGCTGAGTCTGGCATCGCTTGTACTTCCTGGTGCCGGGCTCATTTCAGTTCTCTTTCCTGTCGGCCTCCCTTGGTCAACTCTTGTTCTCTTCCGACCCCGACTGTATTAGGGTATCCGAGGGCTAGGGAGTCTTTCAATTTCCCGCCTTAATTGGCTTTGTCTCATCTTTCCTGATACCCTCATTCTTCGAGGGGTCTGCCTTCTTTTCCTTTTCATAATATCTCCTGTCTTCTGCTCAAGGCCCTCAAAGAGGCAGGGTGTGTGTAGACCCACCACTTCTGGTACACCCTCAAGGGCTCATGACTGGTGAGTTAGGAAGCTGGCAACCCCGAGGAATTCCTGAGCTACATGCAGGGAATGGAGTGGTATGTCAGAAATTTCAAGTGGACAGTGTTACGCATCGGGTTCCAAAGGGTAAGTATACACAATTTGTTTTCGATCGGTGAACGATGTAGATTTGTACCAAAGGGCCTTAATGCGGGAAATGGAGTGGTCTGTCCGAAATTTCGAGTGGACAGTGTTACTCGTCGAGTTCCAAAGGGTAATTATGTAAAATCTGGTTGAGATCGGTGAAACGGTGTAGTTTTCTGCCAAAGGGCCAAAAAGCAGGGAATAGTGTGGTCTGTCCGAAATTTAAAGTGAACAGTGTTACTTGTCGGGTTCTACGGGTAAGTATATAAAATTGGGGTCAGATCGGTGAAACGGTGTAGATTTGTGCCAAACAGCCTAAATGCAAGGGATGGAGTGGCCTCGCCGCAATTTCAAGCAGACAGTGTTAGTCGCAGTGTGCCAAAGGGTAAATATACAAATTTTGGTTGAGATCGGTGAAACGGTGTGGATTTGGGACAAAGGGCCTAAATGCAGGGAATGGAGTGGTCTGTCCGCAATTTCAAGCAGACAGTGTTACTCGCAGTGTTCCATAGGGTAAATATACAAATTTTGGTTGAGATCGGTGGAACGGTGTAGATTTGGGCCAAAGGGCCTAAATGCAGGGAATGGAGTGGTCTGTCCGCAATTTCAAGCAGACAGTGTTACTCGCAGGGTTCCAAAGGGTAAATATACAAATTTTGGATGAGATCGGTGGAACGGTGTAGATTTGGGCCAAAGGGCCTAAATGCAGGGAATGGAGTGGTCTGTCCGCAATTTCAAGCAGACAGTGTTACTCGCAGGGTTCCAAAGGGTAAGTTTACGAATATTGGTTCTGATCGGTGAAACGGTGTAGATTTGTGCCAAAGTGCCTAAATGCAGGGAATGGGGTGGTCTGTCCGAAATTTTAAGTGGACAGTGTTACTCGCAGGGTTCCAAAGGGTAAGTATACAAAGTTTGGTTCAGATCGGTGAAACGGTGTAGATTTGTGCCAAAGGGCCTAAATGCATGGGATGGAGTAGCCTCTCCGCAATTTCAAGCAGACTGTGTTAGTCGCAGTGTTCCAAAGGGTAAATATACAAATTTTGGTTGAGATCGGTGGAACGGTGTAGATTTGGGCCAAAGGGCCTAAATGCAGGGAATGGAGTGGTCTGTCCGCAATTTCAAGCAGACAGTGTTACTCGCAGGGTTCCAAAGGGTAAGTATACACATTTTGGTTCAGATCGGTGAAACGGTGTAGATTTGTGCAAAAAGGGCCTAAATGCAGGGAATGGCGTGGTCTGTCCGAAATTTCAAGCAGACAGTGTTAGTCGCAGTGTTCCATAGGGTAAATATACAACTTTTGGTTGAGATCGGTGAAACGGTATAGATTTGGGCCAAAGGGCCTAAATGCAGGGAATGGAGTGGTCTGTCCGCAATTTCAAGCAGACAGTGTTACTCGCTGGGTACCAAAGGGTAAGAATACGAATTTTGGTTCTGATCGGTGAAACGGTATAGATTTGGACCAAAGGGCCTAAATGCAGGGAATGGGGTGGCCTGTCCGAAATTTTAAGTGGTCAGTGGTACTCGCAGGGTTCCAAAGGGTAAATATACAACTTTTGGTTGAGATCGGTGAAACGGTGTGGATTTGGACCAAAGGGCCTAAATGCAGGGAATGGGGTGGTCTGTCCGAAATTTCAAGTGGACAGTGTTACTCGCAGGGTTCCAAAGGTTAAATATACAACTTTTGGTTCAGATCGGTGAAACGGTGTAGATTTGTGTAAAAGGGCCTAAATGCAGGGCATGGGGTGGTCTGTCCGAAATTTAATGTTGACGGGGTTACCCGCAGGGTTCCAAAGGTTAAGTATACAAATTTTGGTTCAGATCGGTGAAACGGTGTAGATTTGTATACATAACAGACAGACAGACAGACAGACAGACAGACAAACTTTGTGCTTTATATATATAGATATATACAAATTTAGAAGCAGTTGATTCTCTCATTATTAGCCTACTTTCGATTTTTGCAAAAAATGAAAGTAGACTTATGAGATCAACACAGGGCGAAAAAAGTGTGTCTGTCTGTGTGTGTGTATGTGTGTGTGTGAGTCTGTGTGTGTGTGTATGTGTGTGTGTGAGTCTGTGTGTGTGTGTGTGTGTGTGTGTGTGTGTGTGTCTGTGTGTGTGTGAGTGTGTGTACTCTGAATGTCTGTCCCCCCCTATCAATTCGAACACGGTGAATGCAAATTGAACGAAATTTGGTACAAAGGTAGCACTAGCAAAGGACACCTCAGTGTCATGTTTTATATCGCCGCCATCTTTACTAAAACTGAATGGCGGCCACTCAAACGTTCAAAACGTAAAATCAAATAACGACTAACCAAATCATCCGATCTCTACCAAATTTGGTAACAACATACCTTCGTATAGGATGCGTCTTGTGACCAAATTACAAGGTCGTCCGCCATACCATTTCAGGATGGCGGCCGTGCGAATTATGCAAACTTTATAATCCATATCATGGGACCCACCAGTTCCGATTATCGAGCCGAGAATCGTTTTAACTGTTCTAAAGGAAGAGGCACGTTCGAAATTAAAAGTTTATTTTGTAATACTATAGTGCAGACGTGATTTTAAAAAGCTGAACTGATTCAGTAATAAGACAAGATGGCAGCGGATATCTTGTGCCGGACTTATATTTCACTAATTTGAGTATTGCATGCAATATAGCGTACTGATAAAAAATAAATAAATTTGCATGAAATGCTTTATATATAAATAATATACTCCAGTGATGAAATCGTTTAGTATAAATCATTATTTGCTAACAAGTTCTATGTAAGTCATTTTAAATAGAACGATATTCGTTGACACAATTAGCTCAGTGGTAGAGCGTTAGACTATCGCTCAAATGCCTATGGTTCAAACCCGATCAGAGCTAGGTTTTTTGCTTGAAATGTTATACGTTTATTGTTTTGTAATGACTCAGATGTTTTAAAATTAAGCGTTATATTGTGCACATTATGGTGTAAAATATATATTTAATTAAAACATAATTCGCCAGCAGATTTACTCGGGACATCTAGCTGCCAAAAAGGTAATTTCCAGATTTTATTGAAAAGTTTCTTCTTCTGGCCGCTAGAATGCACTCGCTCTGTTAGGATTATATTGTTCGATATTTCACCAATAGATGTCACGGCTAGTCTACGTGGGGATCCATTGATTACTATACCATTATCATTCTATGCGCATCGAATTTGAAGAATGACAAGATGATACTACGATACATTTTAACTTTTTATTTTAAAGGATTTGTAACAGCCTATTTTGCGTTACTTGAAAATGTTATTAAGCGTTATATTGTGCACATTATGGTGTAAATCATATATTTAATTAAAACATAATTCGCCAGCAGATTTACTCGAGACATCTAGCTGCCAAAAAGGTAACTTCCCGATTTTATTGAAAAGTTTCTTCTTCTGGCCGCTAGAATGCACTCGCTCTGTTAGGATTATATTATCGAAAATATCCACATAGATTGTATACACACGTCTCTGTAGGGTCATGGAAAGATTTGTTATTCAATTAGGGTTGTGAAAGCCATGCACAACCAGACGTGTAAAGACATGCCTCAACTCAAAGTTGGATGTTGCCCACGGCAGGTCGTAATAATAATAATAATAATAATGTTATTGGTTTTACATCCCTTTTAACTACTGCTGATTTTAGAGACACCGGGGTGCCGGAATTTTGGCCCGAAGGGGATCTTTAACGTGCCAGTAAATGTACTGACACGGCTCCCTCGCATTTGTGCACCCTCAAATGCCAGCTGACTGCGCCAGGATACGAACCTGCAACCTAGGGCCCAGCAAGCGAGAACGTTACCGCCGAGCCACGCAGCCAGTCCGGTCGATTATGTCTCCAGATCCATAACATTCTTGAGATACTTCTTATCTTTCTTTCTTCAATGATGGTAGCAGTTTTTATCTAGATTGTGGCGTTTGGTAGAGGAAAATCGTTTCTATGGCCTTCAACAAAGAATAGTTCTATTATACTCTTTGATAATAACAACGAGTTATAACTATACTCATACATTTAGGAGAAAGTAGGCTATATGTTCTTTACTGAACATCTTGTTTTAAATTATTTAATTGATTTTACTTCACGATACATTAGAATGAAATAAAAAATTACCTCCACAAAGACCTTTCTGAGGTCCAAATTGTCCCTCCTTCACGATGGTATGAAGAGGGGGCAGCAAAAACCCACGGGCCTAGGAGCGCATAAAATTTCAATCCGGCCCTGCACGTGGCTGGAAGTTTCTACTTCCGGATGCTCTTCTTGACGCCAAACTCACAAGAGGAGTTAATGAGAGATGAAATGAATGAAAGTTCAATTTCAAGTAGTTCCAACATTGGCTACTAGATGCCACTGCCAACACCCAGCGGCGAACGTTGGAACTGTTAGAGCGTTCATAACCTACAAATTTAGCTGCACGCTACCAGGGTAGGCAGAGCAGAAATACAAATGATCAAATCCATGTGTGAAAAGTGTGTAAGTAATATGAAGACCAAACTAGGACAACCAAACTGGTTGAGTGTTGAAACAGGACTTCGACAAGGTAGTGTGTTATCCCCTATACTGTTTATAACTGTCATGGATGAAATCCACAAGAGTGTGAAACGAAAAATGGGAAGCAAGGCGTCTAAGGCCTTACCTTTTGCATAGCAATATGGGAAGAAATTAATTAGAAGAGCAAGAACAAGTTACTGTATGGAATCAAGAGATAAAAAAATATGGAATGAAAATAAGTGTGGAGAAGAGTAAGACTGAAATGATGACAAGAAACAAGAGAGAAGGAAGACAGAATATTGAGGTCAATGGAAATCCATTGGAAATGGTGAAAAGCTTTAAGTATTTGGGGAGGAGGTACAATAAATGAAGAAATTGGAAAGAGAATCCAACATGCTAATGGGTTTTACCAGTGTGTGAGAGGCTTAGTATGGAACCAGGAAGTCCCAGAAAAATGAAAGAAAGTTCTATTCTCAATGTATTACACACCAATTTTGACATATGCAGCAGGAACTTGGACCACAACAAAACGCGATGAAAGCCGAATCCAAGCAGCCGAGATGAAGTTCCTTAGAGGAATAATTGGCAAGACACGGAGGGATGAAATAAGAAATGTGGACATTAGGGAGAGTACTGGGTTCTCAAAACTGCAAGACAAGATACCAGTAAGCTGTAGTGGTACGGACATATGATGAGAATGGAAGAATATAGCGTACGAAAACGAATATTTATGAAGAAGACCACGAGGAATGCCCAGAAAGCGGTGGATAGATACGGTGAAAGAAAGCATAGAGAAGAGAGGAGTAAAAGAAAGAGAATTATTGAAAGAAGGAAACGAATGGTGAAGGGATAGAAAACTGTGGAGTTCCTTGATTCGCAACCCGACCCAGGGAACTAGAAACGGGAAATGAAGAGGAGAAGAAGAATGTTCTTTTTCATGCCACAAATATATGAACTTTAGCTTTCTATATATATAAAGCTCAATGTTTGTCTGTCTGTTTGTCTGTTATGTATACAAATCCACACCGTTTCACCGATCTGAACCAACATTTGTATACTTACCCTTTGGAACCCTGCGGATAACCCTGTCCACTTGAAATTTCCGAAAAACCACCCCATTCCCTGCATTTAGGCCCTTTGGCCCAAATCTACACCGTTTCACCGATCTCGACCAAAATGTGTATACTTACCCTTTGTAACCCTGTGAATAAGATGGTCCACGTAAAATTTCAGACAGACCACCCCATTTCCTGCATTTAGGCCCTTTGAAAAACATCTACACCGTTTCACAGATCCAAACCAAAATTTGTATACTTAGTCTTTAGAACCCTGCGGGTAACACTGTCTACTTGAAATTTCGGACAGACCACCCCATTCCCTGCATTTAGGCCCTTTGGAACAAATCTACACCGTTTCACCGACCAGAACCAAAATTTGTATACTTGCCCTTTGGTACCCTGCGAGTAACACTGTCTGTTTGAAATTGCAGACAGAACACTCCATTCCCTGCATTTATGCCCTTTGGCCCAATCTACAACGTTTCACCGATCTCAACCAAAATTTGTATATTTACCCTCTGGAACCCTGGGAGTAACACTGTCTGCTTGAAATGGCGGACAGACCACCCCATTCCCTGCATTTAGGCCCTTTGGCACAAATCTACACCGTTTCACCGATCAGGACCAACATTTGTATACTTACCCTTTGGTACCCTGCGAGTAACACTGTTTGCTTGAAATTGCGAATAGACCACCCCGTTCCCTGCATTTAGGCCCTTTGGCTCAAATCTACACCGTTTCACCGATCTGAACCAAAATCCGTATACTAACCCTTTGTAACCCTGTGAATAACACTGTCACTTAAAATTTCGGACAGACCACCCCATTTCCTGCATTTAGACACTTTGGCACAAATCAACACCGTTTCACCGATCAGAACCAAAATTTGTATACTTACCCTTTGGTACCCTGCGAGTAACACTGTCTGTTTGAAATTGCAGACAGACCACTCCATTCCCTGCATTTAGGCCCTTTAGCCCAATCTACAACGTTTCACCGATCTTAACCAAAATTTGTATAACTTACTTACCCTCTGGAACCCTGCGAGTAACACTGTCTGCTTGAAATGGCTGACAGACCACCCAATTCCCTGCATTTAGGCTCTTTGGCACAAATCTACACCGTTTCACCGATCTCAACAAAAATTTGTATATTTACCCTCTGGAACCCTGCGAGTAACACTGTCTGCTTGAAATGGCAGACAGACCACCCCATTCCCTGCATTTAGGCCCTTTGTCTCAAATCTACACCGTTTCACCGATCAGAACCAACATTTGTATACTTACCCTTTGGTACCCTGCGGGTAACACTGTTTGCTTGAAATTGCGAATAGACCACCCCATTTCCTGCATTTAGGCCCTTTGGCTCAAATCTACACTGTTACACCGATCTGAACCAAAATCCGTACACTAACCCTTTGTAACCCTGTGAATAACACTGTCACTTAAAATTTCGGACAGACCACCCCATTTCCTTCATATAGGCCCTTTGGCAAAAATCTACACCGTTTCACCGATCCGAACCAAAATTTGTATACTTACCCTTTGAAACCCAGCGGGTAACCCTGTCTACTTGAAATTGCGGACAGATCACCCCATTCCCTGCATTTAGGCTCTTTGTCACATATCTACAACGTTTCACCGATCTGAACCAAAATTGTTATACTTACCCTTTGGAACCCGACGACTAACACTGTCTGCTTGAAATTTTTGACAGACCACTTACTTACCCTGTCCACTTACACTGTCCACACTGTCCACTTGAAATGTTCGACCGACCACTCCATTCCCTGCAATTAGGCCCTTTGGCACATATCAACATCGTTTCACCGATCTGAACCAAAATTTATATACTTACCCTTTGGAACCCGACGAGCAGCAGTGTCCACTTGAAATTTCGGACAGACCACTCCATTCCCTGCATTTAGGCCCTTTAGAACAAATTTACACCGTTCCACCTAATTGCACCGAATGTTACGTACTTACCCTTTGAAACCCTACTGGTAACACTGTCCACTTGATATTTTGGACAACCCACTCCATTTCTTATATTTAGAACAACAGACAAATGGATCTTAAAAACCACGTTTTAAGGCGCTAGAACTATTCATGTCCGTAGTAGTGTAATTGTAAGAAACTGCTCTGCATATTTTCCTACGGCACTATGCGACAAGAGACGACACTATTGGTGTCTATTTTTCGAACAGCTAATGAGAGATAGGCCCTAGGCAGTGTCTTTTAGTTCACTGCCTGCTCTTTCTAATCATATCTTTCAATTCGATTGTAAATTACATATGTCAGTACAGTAGTTAGCAAATAGCCGTTTCCCTATTCATTATTATCATTATATTACGGGAAAATGACCTAAATGTTACGTCAATTAGACTGTAGACTACTACTTATCACCCCCCACTACCACCACCACCATCACAAAAAGTTATATTATTCATTTTCTGTTAGATTTAATATCATTTCTGTAGGAAATTTGTATTAATTATCATCCATAAAACACATAAATCCTCCGGGCGAAGCCGGGCACTACTGCTAGTACCGTATATTTTTTCATATCTCATCCCTCAGACTACTTTCCTACTAGTGAACCCAACAAAGCATATTTTTATTTTCATTTCTATTAGACGAAGTAGGAGAAGTAAAGCCGGCGGTCCTAAGTCATGGATTTATGGCATGATAAAGAACCTTCCACTAATTACACTTGTGTGAAGCTAAAGTATAGGTTAGATTTGACTAACGCCCTTAGGTTCCAACGTTCGTCGCCAGGAGCCGACTGCGGTGGCATATAGTAACCAAGTTCTGAACTAGTTGGTCGTTGACGGTGGCGTTTGGTAGCAAATGTTGGAACTACTTGAAAATCGAATGTTTGCAGTCCTTACTTGAATTAAAAACAGATAACACACACTAATACAGCCATCACAATTAACACCGGTTATCAGACAGATTTAGACAGATCTGTTGGCTTGCATATTTTCTGATATATTGATATTAGGATAAAAAATAAAGAAAACATTTATCAATAGTTGGCAGCCCCGATTGCTCTGAAGAATACGCATAGTCCTATCTGTTATAGTACACATACTACATACAAAATTAGGTAGAAATAGAATTGATAGTATGGAAGTTACATCCATATAACGATATAACCTATCAGCAGCCGTATAATCATGTTGGCAACGCTGAATTATTAGTATCTCTGTGTGTGCCAATTTAAGAATAGCTCCCATGCATGCCTTTTGAGATATCCAACATGGAGCTCTAATTTCAATTGCGATTTTTCATCAGTTGGTAGCACTGACGTCATATTCAAATATTGCCTTGATGTATTCAGGAATAGATGTTTACTCATAACAAAGTTAGTTACCATAGCTGCAGCCATTTAGGAGTTGAAAGGGGGGGACTCACATTTGCCTGGAGCCATCATTTTTTTTACAAAATGTGAAAATTAGGCTAAAAATAATGCAAAGGAAGAGACTGCGTTAGAAGCAACGGCGAAGAGACATAGAACAATAGCAAAATGGATGCTGGTGCTTGAAATGGAAGAAAAGGAATCCTATGGTATGTAATAAAAATAGGAAAATCTTTGATTTCAATTTCTCGCTAAAAAAAAGGTTATTCTTGATATAAAATTTCACTTTTTTTTTCGGAACTTTTCAAAATAGCTGAAATGTTTAGATGTAATTCCTATATCTTAACACGTCTGTTTTTTTTTCTCAAAATGTACTTTAGTTTAGTGTTTCCAGATGGAAATGTTCATGAATGTGATGTTAAAATTAAGCAATTTTGAAAATATTAATGAGAATTTAAAAATACATTTATTTTCAAATAACATAAAGATGTCAAAGTAAGAAGCCGGTCTTGATTTACAAAAACGATTCATTTCTATTTATAGTTTCTGAGGTCATCTGCTCCTTACTCGTCTCAAAATGAAAATTAATGTAAACTTAGGATTTGGGATTTACACTTAGGCTAATAAAGATACAAAACCTAAGCTCCCCTGATATGTAAAAAATGACGACTTGTACAATTAATTGTTTTAAAATGCAAATGAGAAAGAACTCGGCACTTAGATAGCAAATAACTAACTGGGTAACTCAGCACGTAAGAAGTTGAGGATTGAACATTATCATCTTTTAATTACAATTGTTCTCATAAACATTTTTCACATCAATATACATTAGATTTAAGTACATCTATTTTATTTTATTCTTAATTGATTGCAATCTTAATTGAGCTGAAGAAGACCTCAATGTCAGGACGAACCACCATGTACATTGAATAATAGATATATTTATGTAAGTGGGAGACAAAGAATCAGATTGGCAGACATGTTCGTAAAATGGGGAGGAAAACAATGGACAAGAACAGCAAAGATGAGTCAGGAGTGGAATGATCTAGGGAAATTCACATGCAGTGACCATTAAAACAATGCATCAATTAGAATGACACCGTTCGGTGCACATGCAGCAAAAACGGTACATATGTCCGGTGTACAATAAAAGCTTTTCACAGAGCAGTGACCTCAAGAAGCACAGCTTTGTTCATACTGGAGTGAAGGAATACACTTGTAGCACTTGTGAGAAGTCGTTTGCACGGCGAACAGAGCTCATGGAACATTTTGTCGTTCACTCTGGGGAGAGACCGCATGTTTGTTGTACCCAAAGCGATTCATCTCGCGCTCTAATTTGAGGAAACATCATCGTGTTCACTTGGGGGAGAATAACCTTACTGCATCACTGGTTACAAGGAATTCAAAAGGTTCGACTATCTTGCGAAACACATGTTAATTCGTTCCGGGACCATGTGCACAACATAGTGAATGATTTGTGGGATGATAAAGAAAGTGTATAGGTATCTGCAACCAAACTAGATGACAAAACTCCACCAGTAATATTTTGTATTGCATTTAAAAAAAAATTATATTTGAAACGGTTCAATATAGATTTTACTGAAGTGTGAAAACTTGGCAGTTTCTGTCATTGTTCAAGTGCTTAGAGACGGTAAGCAGTGTGTTTAGTGGCAATGGGAAGCTCCCAGATATTGGTTGACGGCTATTATGATTTTCGTAATACTAATGGATATTTGAGGCCTTGATATCGCCAGACTCAGAAATGAAGATTGTTGTAGCGAATGTTATTCCAGCGCAATATAATTTACTTAATCTTTAATCAGCTACACATCTAAATAGAAGACCCAATCAGAAAGAATGACCCCGAATGCTCCTCAGGACTTGCTCACCTGATGAGTAAAAACTGAGCAATTCCCTGCAAATCAGGAGGCCATAGCCCTTATGGGATTTCTAAGGCTATTTATTATTATTATTATTATTATTATTATTATTATTATTATTATTATTATTATTATTATTATGTAAGTACTGATTGGAGTATAATTTAAACTTTGAATTCATAACATCTACAGTATCATAACGTATTTAATTCTATACGTATGTACTTCCGTTGTCGACTTGTCATTCGAATTTCCTGTGCAAAATGATTTAATTTAAAATGAAATTTTAGAAGAATCTGATGACTAATTATTTAATCGCGTTGATGTCTTAGCAGCGATAACGGCTCATTAGAAGCGACAATCTCTAATATTTCAAAGTGCCAAGCTTCTGTGAAAGCGGTAAGTGTCTCATGCTTTATGAACATCATAAAATTACGTTATTACAAACTTCATAAAGGAACCACTCTGCTTGATGAAATTTCACAGCGCTACCGAACTTAAACATAGTTCTAGAATATCCCGCGTTATTGTTGAGCCTATTGATAACATCGATTATCTCGTAAAAATGAAGAGTTATGTTCAATTATTTTGTGTCTGCACATTGGCAGCTACTGTGTTGCCAGTTTGTTCTATTTAACCCTATATAGGGCAGAATATTATTGAAGATGTTTTTTTTTATTTTAATTATTTTAGCCCAATTATAATTATTAATTTTATTCTTTTTTCTTCAACATCTTAATGTTCATATTTTTTTTGATAATTTTCATTTTTTTATAATTTCAAATTATAAAATTTTTAATTTTTTACCATCATATTTTTTGAATTCTAATTTTTATTACCATATTTTATTTTTTCACTCTTTAATTTCAAATGTTATTATAAAAATAATTTTAACAGGCAACTTTATATTATATTTGGTTTTCAGGAATATTAATACTTACATAATAATAATAATAATAATAATAATAATAATAATAATAATAGTAATAATAATAATAATAATATAATAATAATAAATGAAAAACGCACTTGAACAGCAAAAACCTAGTGAAAGCTGCTAACAAGTATGCTGTGCCAGTACTGAGCTACTCCTTTGGCATCATCAAATGGTGTAAAAGGGACATCGAAAGTCTTGAGCGGAAAATGAGAACGATGCTCACAAATGGAAGGAAACACCACCCACGGTCTTCAAAATTGAGTGAATGACTCTACCAGAAGCCTAGGTGGAATTAGTCTGATAACCTGTACTATTGTGATGGCTGTATTAGTGTATGTATTTGTAAGCCAAGTAAGGATTGAGAAGAAGACGGCTTTGGCTTTAATTTAGGAATTATCCCGGCATTTTCCTGAAGTAGAAGAGGAAAAATCACGAAAGACTACGTCAGAAGTGGCTGAGGTTGGAATCGAAGCCTCTGCTTATTAGTTTTGCCTCATGAAGATAGTTGAGAAAACCTCAAAAATCAGTTGGACTAGTCTGGTTTTTACCGAAATCTTAGTTAAATACAAAAATGAAAAATATTTTAATCCTCAAATACGATTGTTTATTATGTAAATCCTAACAAAGTACAAATCATTATTGAAGCCACACATTCCAGGTAATAATAATATCGTATGGCCTCGGATGCCGGGTGGAAGCTTTGTTATTTGACACCCAAAGGGTAGCTTACATGTCAAATTTCGTTGTTCCTTGAAGCACTTTGAAAGTCAAGGGAATTAGATATCTAAGCTCCTTGAACACTATAGCGCTTTGTACTAGAGAAATGAGGCACTTTGTGTTGGCGGAAACTCCCGAGATTAATTTTGCCATTATGAACACGGCCTACTGAATTCAAATGGTCAACATCGTATGACATGGTGTCGTAATTTTTGCCTTCTTCCAAAAATCACTTACCACGGCCAGGAGCGAACCTGCAAGCTTGGGGTTAGTAGACCGACACGTTGACCACTCACCGACCGTGGCAAGCAACATTCCAGATAATTAATTATCTTGACAAAGCATTGGACTTGTCTTATTTTTCTAGAATCCCCAATATTTCACACTCGTATAGAACCCGACCTGTTTGCCTTTCGGAGACACCAATAACATTTATACGTAGAGATGGCCTTGAAAAGGAAGAATATGTAGGCCTATTTTCCTCAAAAAGTCAATTTTTGGACTTGTGTGGTTTTTTGAATGAACCCTTCGATTCTACGGTAATTAAGAATTACTGCTTAAGTGTATCATAGCAATAGTGGCTACACATTGGAGGGGAAAAGACTGTTTTGTTGATGGGATTGTCATTTCTAAGTTTTGCAACATTAAAAATAAGCCGGCCCCGTGGATTTGGGGTAGCGCGCCAGCCTCTCACCTGGAGGCTCCGGGTTCGATTCCCGGCTCCGTCAGGGATTTTAAAACTGACGTGAGGGTTGGAACGGGGTGCACTCAGCCTCGTGAGGACAATTGAGTAGCTGTCTGACAGTGAAACAGTGCCCCGATCACGAAACCCAAGATTAACGGCCGAGGGGACCCGATGCGCTGATCACGCGTCACCCCAATATCTGCAGGCCAAATGGCTGGGCAGCGGTCGCTTGGTCGGCCTAGGCCCTTTATGGGCTGTATAGTGCCAGGGGTTGACTTTTTTTTTGAAAATAAATAGTTATTTTTTCGGATGCGTTTTGCCTTAATATTTAATAATAATAATTACCACAAAGGTTTGGTGCTTTTCAGTCGGTCAACACGAATGTACCCAAGTGAGTTGGGTTATTCCCTAATCCTGAAAAAAATTACATGAGATTAATAAATACACTAGGATGACCAGTTTCGATCGTCAAGCGATCATCATCAGATCCATTACACTTAGGCTATAACATCTAAGTCTGAGAATACGGATGAAAATATTTACAATATGTACACTTATTTAGTTGCAGTATTGGTCATGCAACTCGTCGGTATTTGTTAGTTGTAATCCATATGATGTTTTGGTGAGATGCTAGAAGTGGTGATGGAAAGAACTCCAAACTGACAAATTCCGGAGATTTTAATTTATTTGACATGTTTTCTTGTATTTTGTTTTTGGAGGGCAGACACAGTAGGTTTGATAGTGTTTTGTAGAGCTATTTTGTCTTGCATATTTGGATTTGATGATGCTCGCTTGAGCGAAACATGTCATCCCTTAGTTTTCTTCTCTTTCTTCTTCAATAGTCCTTAACAATATATTTGAATCTTTATCATATGTAATTTATATCGGGTTATTTTTTCTCATATTCCAGTAATTGGATTTATTTCGTGTTGACCAACTGAAAGCTACAATATTGATTGGTTGGTTCCTCAGTTTAGGGGCTGCGACAACGCGGTCATGTAGCCCCGAGTACTTTGGGTGTGTGTAGAAGCTGTCTGATAACCAGTGTTAATTGTCATGGCTGTATTAGTGTGTGTTATCTGTTTTTAATTCAAGTAAGGACTGCAGACATTCAAATTTCAAGTAGTTCCTACTTTTGATACCAAACGCCACCATCAACGACAACTAGTTCTGAACGTGGTTACTAGATGCCACCGCAATTGGATCTTGCTGATGAACGTTGGAACCAAAGAGCATTGGTCAAATCTAACATATAATTTAGCTCCACACAATAATAGTTAGTGGAAGGTACTTTTATATGCCATAAATCTATGACATGGGACCGCCGGCTTTACTTCCCCTCCGAAGGAAGGCATACTGAGGGATTTTTAACGCTCTTAAAAGCTACATAATTAATTGTTAAAAAGGCAACACTGAAAAATGGCTTCAATGCTATCTTTAAATACAATATTGCCAACGCCACTTATACGGTAGTTGTTGTTTAAGTTTTCAGTCTTTTGACTGGTTTGATGCAGCTTTCCATGCTCCCTGTCCTGAGCTAATCGTTCCATCTGTACATACGGTAGCTACCACACCCTACATCCAAGACAATATGCCACCTTAGTCTATCCTTACAGTTCTTGTCCTCGACCCTTCGTTCCATAACTAAGCTTGCTATACCTGAATGTCTTAGTAGCCTCTGTATCCTACCAACCTATCTCTTCTCTTACCGACAGCAGTGGCTACGCTGGCTAAACCGCAGCGTTATGTCATGGGGCCAAGCTCTCTGCTGACTTGGTAGACGCGTGGGTTCGAGCCCCACCGTCGGCCGTCCTTGAAATGGTTTTCCATTGTTTCTTATTTTCAACACCACGCAAATGCTGGGACGGTACCTTCTGACAGGCTATGGCCACTTCCATCCACATCCTTGCCCAGTTTCATTCTACTTCATCCATTCCATTTCCCATCCCGACGCGCATGTAATCCACAGGCGTCGACTAGAAAGACCTGCACTCGGCCTCTCAGGTGGCCACACGACAAAAAAGAAAAATCTCTTCTCTTCTTTAGCAGTTGCCAGAAACGTCTCATCTCTCCCACTCGTTTTAATACCTCTGCATTTGTAACCCTATCTACCCTCCTGATTTTCATCATTCACCTTTAACACCGCATTTCAAACGCTTCAATTCTCCTCTTTTCTGCTGCTACACAGTCCACGTTTCACTTCCATAAAGTGCCACGCTCCAGACAAAGGCTTTCAAAAGTGACTTCCTAATACCTGAATCCATATTCGATGTAGACAGATTCCTTTTCTGTAGAAATGTTTTCCTTGCCTGAGCCAACCTACTGTTTATATCCTCTTTGCTTCGTCCATCATTGGTAGTGCGGTAGTACTTAGCAATAATTTTTATCCAGGCCAATGGTTTTTGCTCAGACCAAAAATTGCTAATGTACGAAGGTGGATCAAAAAATAAGTTGCACTTCTCAGTTATGGCCATTTATATCACTACCTATACAACAGCTCACACGCCTATAACGACATGCAATGTAGCGTCACTTTTCCACATAGTTTCCAAGAGACTTCAAACATTTCTGCGAACGCACAACCAACTTGTCGATGCCGGATGCATAGACAGTTCCTCCAGCGTTCTGCAACCACACGGAGACAGCGGCCTTCACCTCCTCATCGGCCTGGAAACGTCACCAACCGAGCTCCGTTTGAGCTTACCGAATAGATGAAAGTCACATGGCGTTAGGTCCGCCAAACGAGTGAACTGCTGCAACGTTTCAAGTGGGAGGTCTGGCAACATCCACCCTACTGTCCCGACTGTCACTCGGCGGTCCTGGGTAATGAGTGCATCAACCAGCTGGGCGTTGTCATCGGTAATGCAGAGGGGTGCCCCAGACCGGGCATCATCGGCTAACGACACCCGTCCTTCCCTGAAGCGCTTGTGGCACGCCTTGACCCGTGCAAGGGACAAGCGGTGTTCGCCGTACACTTGTGACATTCGGGATGAATGTCTGTTCCCCCTAGTCCTTCCGCTGTCAAAACCCGAACAACACCTCCTTGCTCTTCGTTTGACGCCTCCATAGCACTGTTTGCAATGCGACTGTCAGCGTTGGACGATTGATGCATGCTGCTTGTCGCTTTGTATCGTCACGTGACGTGCACGCGTGCCCTCTAGCGACGGGCTGTGACCTTCCACGCTCTGGTCGGAACCACAACTCGTTACACACGCCACGATTAGCCGATGTCGTCACCGGTTTGCGCATTCCAGCCACCGGCTCGATATTTTGGAACGCACCTTATAAATATCCTGAACTAGCACCAACTGCTAGAGTTCAGATACTATGTGAGATCGTTTTGTTCTTTAGTTCAAATAACATTTTGAAATGACACGCAAGAGGCTGTTAAAAACGCTTTAAAATAAAAACAAGATGTTCAGAAAAGAACATATAGCCTACTTTCTCCTAAATGCATGGGTATTGTTATAACAATTTTTCCTTTTCAAGGAGTATAATTGAATGGTGGTTGTAGTAGCTTGTTGAAATACGTGTTATACGGATATTGAACATTGATATGAGGTGCCCTTTGCTAGAGCTACCTCTGTACAAAATGTCATTCAATTCGGTTTCACCGTGTTTGAATTGATATGGTGAATCGATTTGCACACATACATGGCCGCCATCTGCAAACTATTGGGTTGATGACCTTGTAGGTTAGTCAAAAGACGTTCGCCATATACATATTTGACGTTGCAAAATTTGGTAGAGATCGGATGGTTAGGTGAGTCGTAATTTGATTTAAGTTTTGAACATTCGGGTGGCCGCCATTATGTTTCCTCCAAGATGGTGGCAATATAAAACATGACGCTGAGGTGCCCTTTGCTAGTGCTACCTCTGTAACAAATTTCGTTCAATTCGGTTTCACCGTGTTCGAATTGATAGGGGGAGACAGACATTCACAGTACACACACTCACACACAGAAAGGGGCCGATAACCTAGACGTTAGGCCCCTTAAAACAACAATTATCATCATCACCACACACAGACAGACACACATTTTTTCGCCCTGTGTTGATCTCATAAGTTTACTTTCATTTTTTGCAAAAATCAAAAGTAGGCTAAAATATATTTTATAGGCCTACATATAAAAAATATATCGTTTTATCAACGTGTCACTCTTCAAACTCGATGCGTATACAATGGCATTGGTAACTTATGCTAACCAATTGAGTCCCACGTAGACCAGTCGTGACATCTGGTGGAAAAGTATCGAATGAGATAATCCTAATAGGGCGACTGCATTCTAGCGGCCATAAAAAGAAACTTTTCAACTAAAGCTGTAAATTAATATGTGGGCCGATGTACAATTCGCAAGCAGTTAGCCATGATAATTCACCTGGTTGCTATTAGATGTCTCGTGCAGATCCGCTGGAGAATTTTGTTTTAATTAAATATATATTTTCATTGTAATATGCACAATATAACGCGTGATTTTAAAACGTCTGAGTAATTACAAAACAATAAATACCGTATAAAACAAGTAGTTCCGTGAAGAACTATACAGCCTATTTTCATATATCCTACTTGTGTTAATAGCCACTATCAACATACACAATTTCAGTTTGATTCCTGTAATAGATTCGTTGATATTGAGAACCGACTAAATATTTCGGATGGTCAACATGTTGGATTTTATATATGTAGGTCCTAGAGTTATGTACTGTTACATGCAGATTATTGTGTACGTGTAGTATTCAAACTCCAATCGCATAATTATGACACAAGAAGGAACATGGAGATTTTAAAATTTCGCACAGCTGACATCTTGAGGTTATGGAAACAATTGAAATAAATTAGATGCCAGTGGATTACCATTCGTATAAGGATTTACTGTACCAAGTTTCACTGCACTCGGATGGATAAATTGCGAGAAACGTCCATGTGAATATTTATAATTCGCGTCGCCGCCATGTTGGATTTGTGATCACCAGGTTATTTAAAGTCCTATAGGTGAACTTAAGTTCATAGCCCCTATGAACATTAAAAAATTCAGTTTGATTGCTATAAAAGATTCGTAGATATTCAGAGCCGCTTAAATATTTCGGATGGTTGCCATGTTGGATTGTTAAATGTGTAGGCCATAGAGCCATGTACCATTAAAGGAAAATTATTGCGTAGGTTCATTATTCAAACGTTCACTTCGATTGCATGATTACGACACAAGGAATAAAACCTTAATTTTAAAATTCACACAGCCGCCATTTTGAGGCTATGTAAACAATTGAACTAAATTCGATACCAGTGCATTACAATGTGTATAAATATTTCCTGTACCATATTTCAGTGCGTTTGGAACATTAAATCGCGAGAAATGTCTATTTAAAATTTTCAAATTCGTTTGGTTGCCATGTTCGTTTTGTAGTTAACCGGTTTTTGAAAGTCTTAGAGATGGACTTCCAGTAGTACCCCTTATCTCCGTACAAAATTTCAGGGAGATACCGCTAATAGTTTCAGAGATATAGAATGCCGGTGAAATAATTCGCACATCCGCCATCTTGTGGTTATGTAAACAATTGAACGAAGTTAGATGTCGGTGCATTACAATTTATATAAACATATTCTGTACCATGTTTCATTGCGTTTGGTTGGTTAAATCGCGAGAAACATCTATTTAAAGTCGCAAATTCGCTTGGCCGCCATGTTGGTTTTGTAGTTACCAGGTTTTCAAACGTTACATAGGTGAACTTATAGTAGTTCCTTTTATCACCATACAAAATGTCAGGGTAATATCGGTAATAGTATCGGAGATATTGAATGCTGGTGAAATATTTCGCACAGCCGCCATGTTGGATTGGTGAGTCGTAACAAAATTTGAAGGGCACCGTCTGGGTCGCCCGGAATAGTCCTATGAACGTACCGAGTTTCATTGAAATCGCTCCAGCCGGTTAGATTTTATTAGGGGGGGGGGACACACACACACGAATCACACACACACGCACACACACACGGACAAAAGGTGATCTCATAAGCCTATTTTTTTTTTTTTTTTTTTTTCAAAATTAAAAATAGGCTAAAAATCAAGCAAAAGAAACAACTCTGATAGGATTTGAACCATACGTGTGAAAGGCTAACGCTTTACCACGCAGCCAAACATGTCAACGAAAATTGCATACAGCGAGTTAGCAAATAATGATTTAGACTAAACGATTTTTGCAGTGGGGTAATTTTTTTTATATATTTCATACAAAGTTGATATTATTTCTATCAGTAGTCTATATTGCATGCAATACTCAAACTAGTGATATATAGGTCAGGTACAAGATATCAGCGGCCATCTTGTCTTGTAACTGAAACAGCTCAGCTTTTTAAAATCAATGGACTATAAATTGATTACAATATAAACTTTAATTTTGAACGTGCCACGTCCTTTAGAACAGTTAAAACGATTCTCGTTTCGATAATCGGAACTGGTGGGTCCCATGTTATGGATTGTAAAGTTTGCATAATTCACATGACCGCCATCCTGAAGTGGTACGCCTGATGAGTTTGTAGTTTGGGCCCAAGTCGCGTCCCATATAACGGTATGTTGTTACCAAATTTGGTAGAGATCGGTTGATTAGTTTAGTCGTTATTTGATTTTAGCTTTGAACATTTGGGTGGCCGCCATTACGTTTCCGTCAAGATGGCGGCGATATAAAACATGACACTGAGGTGCCCTTTGCTAGTGCTACCTCTGTACCAAAATTCGTTCTATTCGGTTTTACCGTGTTTGAATTGATAGGGGGAATCCATTTGCACACATACATGGCCGCCATATGCAAACTATTGGATTGATGACCTTGTAGCTTGGTCAAAGAACGCTTCTCACATAAAGGTATGTTGTTGCGAAATTTGGTAGAGATCAGATGAATAGGTTGGTCGTAATTTGATTTAAGCTTTTAACATTTGGGTGGCCGCCATTAAGTTTACGTCAAGATAGCGACGATATAAAACATGATACTGAGGTGCCCTTTGCTAGTGCTACCTCTGTACCAATTTTCGTTCCATTCGGTTTCACCGTGTTGGAATTGATAAGGGGGGACCGCCATTCAGAGTACACACACACTCACACACTTTGACCCTGTGTAGATCTCATGTGCCTACTTTCATTTTTTTGTAAAAATGGAAAGTAGACTAGCCTAATAGGCGTAAATGGACAGACGAAGAGAAGAAGGCACACAGTGAACGGATGAAAGGTTCTGGGGGAGATAAAAATAAGATAAGAGCCACCAACACAAGCTAGATTTTTGTGTTTTTAGCGCTCTCCTTACAGGGGGTTGGTTGGTTGGTTGGTTCTTAAGTTTAGGGTCTGCGACAACGCGGTCATGTAGCCCAGTGTACGTAGGGTGTGTGTAGAATCTGTCTGATACCGGTGTTAATTGTGATGACTGTATTAGTGTGTGAGTGTGTGTAACTGTTGTAATTCAAGTAAGGACTGCAGCCGATCAATTTTCAAGCAGATCCTACTTTTGCCGCCACCAAACGCCACCGTTAACGACTACTAGTTCATAACTTAGCTACCAGACGTCACCGCAGTCGGCTCTTGGCAACGAACGTAAGAACCTAAGAGCGTTGTTTATATTCTTAACCTATACAAATTAGCTTCACACAGGTGTAATAAGTGGAAGGTTCTTTGACATGCCATAAATCTATGACATGGGACCGCCGGCTTTACTTCCCCTCCGAAGGAAGGCATACTGAGGGATTTTTAAAGCTCTAAAAAATTCCGACGACTTCGGCCGGATTTGAGCCCGCGATCTTGGGCCTAGAAGCTCACCATGCTACCGACTATGCCACCGAAGCCGCCTCTTTAAGGGGAATGTACGCAAATAATAATAATAAATAATATATACAATATATAATTATATATGCAATATTATTGTCAACATACATTCCAAAGAGCCGCCCTCGAAGACAGTCTCCACAGTTTGGTGTGTACCTCATAAATCAAAATCGCACAATCCTTGTCTACTCCTCAGTCAGAGACGAACGCTTCAACTGTCTATTAAATCATCTTGTTTCCAAATTGCTATCTTTTTCGAGTTTTTGTCCTCTCTTTCAGTCTTTTTCAAAAAGTTCCACAAGTATTTTTGATTTTTCTCAATATAATTTAACACCTTGTCAGCCTTCTTTTTCTGTTTGAATGTATATACCCGTTTTCGTCCAAAGGGTTTCTTTTTTCTAGTTTTTTTTCTTACAGTTACTGGTTCCATCTTGTTCTTGTGTGCAAAACTTAACAAACTCTGGATGTTTACGTGAATACGTTTGTATATCTTCTTTGAAATCCGCGATGTCTCTTGGACATTCGAGTACAAGATTTACCTTATTATTAGAATTATTACTACACATGTTTTGGAGCGTATTTGGTTTTAATAGGAAATCGATGCCTTCATTAATTATAAGAGAAGCTGTTTGTAGACCATCAAAGGAGTTCCCACAGAAGCAAGAGTGATATTTGACGGATTGTTTCAAGTATTTTGGACAGAAATCACGTGCTATATCGTCTGAGGTTTTATTATCTTTCGATGTAAGAAATTTACCACCATCGTCTTGTGAATGCACAACTTCTTCATTTAGTTCTCTTTCTCTATTATCATAATCATCATCATCTTTATCTTTTACGGTACCGGTACCCGAAAAACGGCGGCCACATGCTCGTCGTAATTTACTGATAGGCCCTACATCTCTAAATACACCGTGGACAATATTGTTGTTTAGGTCACGTGTTTCTTGAAAAAGTACCGTACTACTTACTGATGGGTTGAAAAAATGCACCAGTAGGGTAATGCTAAATTGTATTGTAAACTGGTCTCTTATCATATCTTAGTGAACGTTATTACCATAGAAACCGTAAATCATTGATTCATGGGGATTTTGTATTGTCATATTTTTAGAAATGACCCACATTGTTCAAATGTATCTCTTCTCCATTGTTCCTAAGAAGCCCATTCAGAAATTTCCAACCCGGCCGAAATCGTCGGATTCTTAGAACGGTAAAGGCCCTCAGTATGCCTTCCTTCGGAGGGGAAGTAAAGCTGGTGGTCCCATGTCATAGATTTATGGCACGAAAGAGAACCTTCCACTAACTACAGTTGTGTGAAGCCAAACTTTGTAGGTTAGGCCTAGGTTTGATTAATGCTCTTTAAGTTCCAACGTTCTTCAACGGGCGCTGGTTGCGATGGCATCTAGAAGTATCGAAGTCCACAGCTAGGTGTCGTTGACCGTAGAATTTTGTAGTGAAAGTAGGAATTCCTTGAAATTATCGTATGCAGTCCTTCCTTGAATTAAAACAGATAAGACACACTAATACAGTCATCACAAGTAACACCGGTTATCAGACAGATTCTACACATACCCGAAGTACACGGGGCTACATGACCGCGTTGTCGACGCCCCTAAACTAAGGAACCAACCAACCAACCAACCAACCAACAGAAATCACACAAAAAAAACAGTTACATGAAACACTTTATTGCCACCAGATACAGCAATATTTGAGCTATTTTTCGACATAATCTCCTCCAGAATTAAGACACTTGTTATATCGTAGGATAATAATTTCTATTTCTGTGTCGTAGGAGTTCGCCACCTGGGAATGGAACCTGTGTGTGATATTCGTCTTCAGGACTTCATCAGTGATATAATTCTGACCGGATGACAGGACCTTCTTCAGTTGCAAGAAAAGATGGAAATCACTGGGAATAAGATCAGGAATGTACGGCGGATGATCAAACAGATCCCAGCCGAACTCCTACAGAGCAGTTGCTGTGTTCCGAGCCGTATGCCTTCGAACATTATTGTGGATCATCACAGCATTTGCACCTTGCAGAAAGAACGAAAATCAAGAAGTTCCGTGACGAAATAAAGAGCCTACTTTTCCTAAAAAGATTCATGCCAATCTATATATAACTATCTAGAATAATGACCAAATTAAGTTGGTAATATCGAAATTTCTAATTAGTTCGAAATATACCTGGTATAATATAGCCTAATAGAGCACTACAGTTGGCAGCCCTAGTTACTGAATATGTTGTTAGTTCCATCTCTTAAGGTACAGAATACAAAATTTGGTTGAAGTCCAATGGATAGCATGGACGTTACATGTAGTTAGACATTGGATCTATGAGTGTGCGTAAAATCATGTTGACAACAATGTAGTGCATGTGTTGGTCAGAAGTAATCTGAAATATTATGATCTCTTGTTGTGCCAATTTTGGATGAAATCCATTTGTTATTATAAAAGTTACATGTATTTTATAATTGGACCTATAAGCAGGCTTAGAATCATGTTGGCAGCACTGGCGTAGGCCTATATTAGTTACTCCAAATTAATCTAGAATGTCAGGTAATATACAGTACGTGTGCATATTTTAAAGCTGTCGGATTGCATACTTTCTTATATATTGGTATTTGGATGAGAAAACAGATAGAGAGCATTTATTAACAGTTGGCAGCCCTGGTGGCTTTTACGAATACGCTCAGTCATATCTGTTTATGTACACATAGTACATACGAAATTTGGTTGAAATCCAATTGATAGTGTAGAAGTTATATGCATTTAAAAATTGGACCTATCAGCAGGCTTAGAATCATTTTGGCAACACTGCCATGGATGGCCTCCTGGAAATTAAACTTAAATATTATTATCTATACGTGTGCTAATTTTGGAATAGCTCCCATGCATACCTTCCAAGATATCCAGCTTGGAGCTCAAATTTCATTTGCGGTTTTTCAGCATTTGGTAGCACTGATATAATTTTCAAATATGGGCTTGAGATATTCATACCGCATTTGGATTCGATTGCTGCAGCCGTTTAGGAGTTGATAGGCGGGGGGGAACACACACAGCCAGACAGACAGACAGACATTTTCCCGGTTCGATCTCATAAGTCTACTTTTTCCTCATGTTTGCAAAATGTGAAAAGTAGGCTAAAAAAATATTTTAAAGGAAGTCTGTTAAGGCCCGTTCTACTGTGCATTTAATGCGAGGGATTCTGTAATATAATGCTTTGAATCCTGCATGAAGCATAGTTTTTAGAATGACAGAACTTGCTCCATTTTAGTGGGGACACACTATTAGCCACACCTCCAGGTCACATCGCCACACGAATCGAAACTTGCGTTTAGCTAACGAGATGTCAGTGGAGCTTCGGAGTCCTACGCCTGTAATCGGCAAACCTAGCGTTAGCTTGGTACTCTCAGCGCTCAGCGTGGAGATAAACAGTAGGCTGTGGAACTGTGCATTGAGCCTTTGGCCTTAGCCTCCAATAATAATATTATTGGAGGCTAAGATTGAGCGTAGATCTTTTATTGTAGGTTTAACACACTACATTAAAACTACGAGGGCTATTCCAAAACCAAGGTCCGGTTAAAAAAATCCAAAATAAAACTTGTTTCCAAAACAATTGTTTTATTGACATTCCTTAAGTCTTTCTCTTTTTTTCTACATAATTTCCATACATATTTACACATTTTTTGTCACATCGTTCCACAAGCTTTAGAATGCCTAAGTCGTAGAACTCGGCCGCCTGCGAAGCTAACCAGTCTTTAACAGCTTCTTTCACCTCATCATCTGTGTCGGAGCGCTTGCCGCCAAGAAACTCCTTTAGGTAGCGGTGGTCCATCTGTTCCCATCCAAATTTCTTGATTAGAGTTTGTGTGTCATTCGCAGTATGGGGTCTGGCATTGACATGCAACAACAACACTCCAGACGACAAAAGACCACGTCGCTTATTCTGGATTGCACGTCAAAGTTTAGTCAGGGTAGCGCAGTAGGCGGCTTTATTGATCGTTGTCCCTCTTGCAGACAGAAACCGTATCACTGCCCTTACTTCACAATCGGCGGGCTGATTAATTGTCTTAAACATTGTGAACTGACACTATCAGCAGCACACAGCAAGTCACAACGCTACTGGCGGCTTTTGCCGCGCAAGGCATGCCAGGAGTCGGCGCGCATGCGTGTTTTGCCCTTGGCGCCGCTTTCAAATATTTACGGCGAATCGGACCTTACCTTTGGAACTACTTTCGTACATTCATAACGTTCTGTAAAGACATGAATAATAATTTTCGATTACATCAATCAACACGGTAGTTCGTCAACTAAACAGTTAAATCACACAAGAATTACAAATTTAACACTAGTGTCCATAAGATAAGTCATGAATGAATAACATATGTGCCGAAGTGTGCTTTATAGTGAGCCCGTTAGAGGAGCTGCCAGGACAGCCAACAACCGCAATGACTTCCCTAACATCTCATCCGCCGGACCTAACTGCCGAGAGGATCAGGTGAACTTCCAAATAGGCCAAAGCGGCACGAGAAACTATCGTCCACGGGGATAGTGGTACATGGTGACGAAAGGTCATAGACTGCCTAAGGAAAAGTTCATCTTAAAAGCTAGACTGAGAAAGGAAACATCCAGACTTATGTAAAACATCGTGAAAATTTATTGTAAAATTGACAAACCCCTATCCTAGTTCGGAGGGTTTCTATCGGCTAATCCGCAAGCTAATAAATAATCAAAAATAAAGAGCAGGTCCCTACCTGAGAAGTTACAGTAAACCCTCGCGAAAGATCTGTCTCACAATAATAAAGCAACAACAGCAACACTAGGAAAATGGTACGACGAAAAACCCTAGGTCAAGTTACAAGATCATGCTAATATCGGAATTTACATTTAACAGGGTAGCAAAACAAATCTAAGTTAGAATGATACCATCTCCACATTTACATTTAATATTAATTCATCTAGCTAAGTCCTATCCATTAATTACAAAATTTACGGCGGTGACGTCCGTAATGTCAAACAATTATAATCAAAGCTATGTGACAAGCCATAAAAAAACATCTAAGACATTCTTACGAACTAGGTGCTAATCAGCACACAAAAGGGTAACATAGAGGATTCGTACACATTTACATCAATAAATAAATAAATACAAGACCACAGTTTTATTCAAAGCCTGCCTACACCTTGGTTTACTGTTTGTAAGCCATAGTCATTTAACGTGTGTAATTACGGTGACGACTGCGTAGTGAAGACTACGTCTAACATCGTATGGCCTGCGCTCCACTAACTACGAACTAAAGGTTCGAGCAAGCTTCAGTCTCAACAAAAAGTGTCAGCTGTCCTCAAGTCATTTCCTCCAGGAAATACCTTCATTAGCACGGCTATGTCAGCAGGTTCCAAATGCAAATGAACAAGGTTAAATAGAAAGGATTCGTTAGTTATATTTTGTTCATCAAAATTATGCGTTTTATTATTAAGATGTCGGTTTAGATTATCGTTGGTTTATGGCGAATAATAGCTGACAAGCCTTGGCACGGAGCGTCTCCCTGAGATCATCTCTGCCAAAAAGCCTCGACTCAAAAGTCGGAATACAATCAACGAGCAATACCAACTCGGACACACAATAACACAAGTTACCAGCGGCGCACAGCTCGCGTTCAATAACTCTGGGACGGGCCTGGACACATCAGTTACCCTCCTTAAATATCTGGTCCACGGGAACAGTCCCGGACATGGTACACAAAATATCTTCATACATGAAAAACCTCCTTTACGGGGCTAGCCTACAACATACTATAAGAAACCTGACATAACTGTACTCGTCGAAACAACGGTACACGCAAAAGGCGTTTAACTAAAAAATGACAATCTACAGAACATATGCTCAGACACAGAAGTGGACACTGGGTTCCATGAGCTATCAATGCAATGAAAAATAAATGAATGCTACAAGCATTCTGTCCTATGTTAACATAAGTCTGTCTCACTTAGAAGCAAGCGCTCTCAGTCGGGCGCTGGGAAGTATTCAACCACCTGTCCGTGTCACAGCAGGCTACAAGCTCCCTGTACTGTATGACAAAACACGTTGACTGGGCCGGCAGTTTAAGCAAGAAAAATTACTGTAAAACTGGCCTCATAATAATACCTTTGCCATAGGTTATAAACCTCGAAGAATGTGTGCATTAAAAGCACGCTATAAAGCTGAATATAAACATATAACTCTGTGTTTCATAGCAAAGACGTTTAAAAGATAGCAATGTCACTCATTGCTGGAGCTCTCTGCTCTCAAAGATAAAACATTCCATTTGTTACTTGTATCAAACATCAAATAAATCACGTGTCATCACACTTGACACTGACAAAATAATATTATGGCGCAAACACCACTCTGCTGGATCTGCTTAATGATACGACGGGAACAGGGTTCGATGCTAGGCTACAACGAAACTTCCCTTTTACTTGTAAGGTCCACACTTGACCTGGATGGTTTCTGAGCTCATCTCGAATGAAATATAAATGCAGTTACAAAACTGGTAATTACAGTCGATTACCCAAATGATACGACTACTCTAATGAAGTCAGGGGCGTAACATTGACTGGCTGCAAAAAGTGCAGTTAAAGAATCATGACCATGGCATCAGTTTGCCATAACAAGAGTCTGCTAAGACTTGAAAATCACCCCAGATAGGGTTAAACAAAGTAGCCTTAAAATGACTACAGTCACGTTTAGCAATGGACAGAAATTGACGTCCTATGACGTCCATCAGGTTGCACCAGGGTTGAACAAAATATCAAACCCAAGGGTGACTCACAATCACTGCAAATAAATGACATCTAATTAAACTAATTACATTCCCTACCTATGAAATGGCTGTCACTAAGTTCGGCTGATTTACAATCTACACTAATCTAACTATACCACCAATGACTAGAACAAAGAAGGGTTGTACAAACTCACGATATGGAGGAGCCCACACTTAGCTCTCTGTCCAACGACAAGGGTTGAACAAAAGCACCTCTGGCTTTCAGGATTGGCATCGTCCTCATCAGAACTTCCATCTTGGCTCTCCCAAAGACCAGGGTTCGGTCTGTCCCTGTAGTTGACATCGTGAATGGGTTGGACATGCCTAGGAAAGGCATCCTCGATTCCTTCCTTCTCGTTCGACGTTCTTGAAGTTCCATAATCATGCTCGTTCCGTCCGAGACATCTCCCTCATACCATAATGGTACTAATTAAACTAATTACATTCCCTACCTATGAAATGGCTGTCACTAATGTCGAACACGTGGTCGGTAATATTAGACTTCATGTAGTTCATTATTATTCGAAAATTACAGTATGCTTCGTAGATATCACAGGCTTTAAACATATATCTGGTAACACAGCCTCTACACTTTGCAGATATCATTAATAAATGGCCATGCACTGATCTGCTGTTTCACACGTGCGCAGACGCTACTTTGGCAATCACGTGGCATCCGTGAAAT
Organism: Meconema thalassinum; assembly: GCA_946902985.2. Taxonomy (NCBI): domain Eukaryota; kingdom Metazoa; phylum Arthropoda; class Insecta; order Orthoptera; family Tettigoniidae; genus Meconema; species Meconema thalassinum. Next base: position 91,789,573 of record OX336399.1, read on the forward strand.
AGGCGTCGTTTTCTTGTGGATAAATCCACCGTAGCAATTTATATGCAATGTACTTTTTGTATAACACTTGTCTAAAGTAACAATATCACATTTACCTGTATATTTCGCACCAGGCTCTTGGCCCTCCACAAATCACGTGGGTATAAAAATGTGGTGCTACATAATTATCGTAAATTCACAATACTTGCCAAATAAGTTCACTTTACTATTCGTGCTAATCACTACACATCAACAACTGTGATTCGCAATACAATTGTGCTCGATGGCACTTGATAAAGATTCCTCGCTAAAAAGCGGACTGTTTCCACGTCTTATGCGACGGATATCATAACACGCCTCAACAGGGCGGATTCCCAAGACGTAGTGCACGGAACTGCGTTCCTCGTGGAATCAAGTCGTCAAACTAAGTCGTTGAGCGACTACTTACATTCCTATTTGCGTATCTGCAATGATATTACCATACCTTAAAGTGAAAAAACATTCTCCAAAATGTTTCAATAATACTGAATGACGAAATGGAATATTCTGAGTCTCGTAGAAAGATAAAATTGATTAATAAGACCTCAGATAAATAATTAGCAGACTTCACCTAAGTCAAAAGTGCGATTCTCCACTACTCCAGAGAGAATTGTATAAGCTCTCAGCTTCTCGTAGCTTCCTGGGTGTGTTCAAAGGTAGTACATCCCATCATAAATGTGCTGTCATGAAAAATATCACATGAACCTTAGCTCAGCGGGTTCAATAGGGACATACGAGCCGTTTATTTTAATGAAGTCCTTATATAATCTCACTCCTTCCAGTCAGGCTTAATCCTAACGAAAGTCAAACAGAGACTTCATTGTAGGTTTAGGGCACTATATTATATATGTACATTAAAACTATTCATAATATTCTGTAAAGATATGAATAATAATAATTTTCCATGCAGCAGAAACACTAGACATGATTTGGAAGGGTGGCCCCGAAGACATCCGGAAGGGAGAAAGGAAAATGCTCCTAGAAATCCTAGGCTCAAATATCAAGGATGGAGAGAGGAGATAAAAACCTAACAAAAACATATACCTAAAGACAGAAGGAGTCGTAGCCCAAATTAGAAAAAGTAGAATGCAGTTTTATGGACACTTGGTGAGGATGAACAATGCCAGATTGACGAAGAGGATTTTGAATACTTCAGGAAGAGAAAGACGGAGCCGAAATGGTTTCGGCAAGTGAGATCGGACTTGGATCGGATGGGGGTGAAAGAAGAAAACAGAATTGACAGAGAGCGAATTAGACGTCTAGTTAAGGAGTTTGCAGGTTTCCAGGAGACAGGGGAGTTGTCAGTGAGGAAAGAAAGATCTTACTCGGAGGAAAAGAAGAAGGAAGTGGCAGAGAGGATGAAGAGATATTGGAAGAGAGCGAAGACAAAAAAATAATGTAACAACTGTCAAACGCGGTCCATAGTTGGCCGTAACGAATAAATATATGTATAGAAATAAATCGCCGGCCCCGTGGTGTTGGGGTAGCGCGCCTGCCTCTCACCCGGAGGCCCCGGGTTCGATCCCCGGCTCCGTCAGGGATTTTAAAACTGACGTGAGGGTTGGAACGGGGTGCACTCAGCCTCGTGAGGACAATTGAGTAGCTGTCTGACAGTGAGACAGCACCCCGATCACGAATACCAATATTAACGGCCGAGGGGACCCAACGCGCTGATCACGCGTCACCCCAATTTCTGCAGGCCAAATGGCTGGGCAGCGGTCGCTTGGTCGGCCTTAGCCCGTCAAGGGCTGGATGGTGCCAGGGTTTTTTTTTATAGAAATAAATCTATTTCTTCTCAAAATGAACAAGATGGCGAAGAAATCGAAAGACAATGTGATTCCCATTTTGTCTTGCACAAGAGTCACAGAATATTTTATTGTGTCTATTTAATACATATGAGGGGAGACATGATTGTAAAACATCTGAGGAGTGCCTTGAACGAGGTAAATTAACGATATAACATGCACTGCCGGTGTCCTCATTGCCTTAAATATTCCTAGCCAGTTGAGTCTATATTGCGAGTATCTTCCATATGCTGCATATGTGCACTTTATATGTTAAACTTTGTTTTGCAATCTTGGAAATGTATTATGCAAATGCTTCTAAATGTTCCTTGCTATATGCACTCAACTTCGCGGAGATTGAGGCCAAAGAGAGTTAGGCTACTTCTGCTATTTATCTCTCTTATGCGGCGTATGTTTCTACCTCCCAACCAGTGATATGTGTTTTGTTTACCACGGTACCCTGATTCTATCTTCCTCTTTAAATTCATCCGCGATCGACCAAGTTAGGGAACGGTGGGAGAAATAATTTTTCCCTTTTGAATTGCAAATTTGATTGCGGGAGGGAGAGTGGTGAGAAGAAGTATTCAACCTGGAGAGCGTGTGTAGTGTTTTATTCTAATGCTTGGCATCCTCGGTGGATTAAAAGTAGAGTGTACGACTTAAGATCTTAAAATCACAAGTTCGATTCTCAGCCAAGGAAGGGGATTTTTTTATTGTTGATGGTTGTTGATACATTTAGGGGAATTGATATTGTAGTTTTCAGTCCGTCTACACAAAAATCATTCCAATTACTGGAATATGTGAAAAACAACCTGAAATAATTACATGTTATTAAGATTTAACGGACTAGTGAAGAAGAAGGAGAAGAAGAAAAATATGATGATGATGATGATGATTGCGGGAGGGAGAGTGGTGAGAAGAAGTATTCAACCTGGAGAGCGTGTGTAGTGTTTTATTCTAATGCTTGGCATCCTCGGTGGATTAAAAGTAGAGTGTACGACTTAAGATCTTAAAATCACAAGTTCGATTCTCAGCCAAGGAAGGGGATTTTTTTATTGTTGATGGTTGTTGATACATTTAGGGGAATTGATATTGTAGTTTTCAGTCCGTCTACACAAAAATCATTCCAATTACTGGAATATGTGAAAAACAACCTGAAATAATTACATGTTATTAAGATTTAACGGACTAGTGAAGAAGAAGGAGAAGAATAAAAATATGATGATGATGATGATGATGATGATAATTGTTGTTTTAAGGGGCCTAACATCTAGGTTATTGGTCCCTAATGGTTTGGCTGATCGGGAAGATGATAATGAAATGTAAACTATAACTAAAACTAACTACTAACTTAAATACTAGAAGAAGAAATGGAAAACAAAAGTAGAACAAGGCAAACAAAGCACAGGAGGAAAAGAAACGCCCTCAACCCTCGAGGAATGCGGGTTGAGGGACATGGAAGGAAGAAGAGCCATAAAAGGCAGATAGGAAAGTGAAAGAGGAGAGGGTCCGCCCCACAGGCAATAGACAAAACGGGGAAAACTGGACCCAGCTCAGGAATCCCTCGGGGTCGCCAACTCCCAAACTCACCAGCCATGAGCCCTTGAGGGTGTAGCAATATCTAGGGTGCACCAGAAGTAGTGAGGCTACATACATCCTGCCTCCTTGAGGGCCTTGAGCAGAAATTCAGGAAATAACAGGAAAAGAAAAAGAAGGCTGACCCCTGGCAGAAGGAGGGTATCAGAAAAGATGAGACAAGGGCCAACTAAGGCGGGAAAGGAAGAGAACAAGAGTTGACCAAGTGAGGTGGACAGGAAAGAAGACTGAGAGGAGCCCGGCACAAGTAAGTGGAAGCAATGCCAGACTCAGCTGGAGCCCAAGAAGAAAAGAAGAATAAGGAGAAGGAGAAGGATAAGAATAAGAATGTTGTTTCTTGTTGTTTGAGTCTTCAATCTTATGACTGGTTTGATGCAGCTCTCGATGCCTCCCTGTCCTGAGCAAATCGTTTCATCTTGTAACCTTGGTCTACCCCTACAGTTCTTGTCCTCGACCCTTCCTTCCATAACTAAGCTTTCTATTCCTTGTGTCTTGATACCGTGTCCTACCAACCTATTTCTTCTCTTCATTAGCAGTCGCCAGAAACATCTCTCCTCTCCCACTTGTCCTAATACCCCTTTATTTGTTACCCTATCTACCCGTCTGATCTTCATCATTCTCCTGTAACACCACATTTCAAACGCTTCAATTCTCCACTTTTTTTGCTGCATCAGTAGTCCAAGTTTCACTTCCATTGAGTGCCACGCTCCAGACAAAGGCTTTCAAAAATGACTTCCTAATACTTAAATCTATATTCGATGTCAACAAATTCATTTTCTGTAAAAATGCTTTCCTTGCCTGGGCCAACCTACTATTTATATCATCTTTGCTTCGTCCATCACTGGTTATTTTGCTTCCTAAGTAACAGAAGTCTCCTACTTCCTTTAGCTTTTCACATGCCAATTTGATGTCCATAGAGGTTTCTGATTTATTTCGGCTGCATTATAATATTTTTGTTTTACATTTATTGATTTTCATCATGAATTCTTTCCTCAAGACCGTGTCAATACCATTCAAAAACTCATTCCAATCCTCTGGTGTGTCGGCCAAAATGACGATATCACCAGAAAATCTCAGATTTGAAATTATTTCTCCTTGAATCTTCACTCCCACTTTAAATGTTTCTCCAATTTCCTTCATTGTACTTAATTCCAATCGTTTTCAAACTGTCAATTTAGCCCGATCAACGTTATCAAAAGCCTTTTCTAAGTCTACAAATGCCATGAACGTTCTCTTATCTTTCCTTATTCTACCTTCCAAAATCAGCCTAGACTTAGTACAGCTTCCCTTGTTCCTAGATATCTCCTGAAACCAAACTGGTCTTCACCCAACTCCGTTTCGATCTGGCTTTCTATCTTCTTGTAAATTATTCTACACAGGATCTTTGAAGCATGAGTAATCAAGCTGATTGTACGGTAATCTTCACATCTTTCAGCTTCTACTTTCTTTGGTATAGGGATGGTAACTTTCTTCTTTAAATCACAGGGTTCCTCACCTGTCTCATAAATCCTAAACTCCAAGTGAAATAAGCTGATCAGACAATCATCACCTCTGCAGCGTACCAACTCATTCGGTATATCATCCATGCCTGGTTTTTGTTCCTGTTTAAGTCCTCCAATGCTCTGTCAAATTCTGTTCTCAATATTACATCTCCTTTTGCATCCTCATCAATTTCTTCTTCCCTTTCCATTAAATGATGCTCAATCTCCTTTCCCTTATAAAAACACTCTATGTAAGCTTTCCGTCTCTCAACCTTTTCTTCCCTATCTCTTAGAGGCTTTCCATCTGTGTCCTTAATATTACAGCACTTAGTCTTCTTTTCCCCAAAAGTATTCTTAATCCTTCGATAAGGTGGGTCTACTTTTCCTAATTTCAGACAATTTTCTATATCTACACATTTCTCTTTCAACCATTCTTCTTTCGCTACCTTGCTCTTCTTGTTAACCTCATTTCTCAGACGTATGTATTCTGCTTTCCCCTTTTCATCTCTTACATTCTTTTGTTTCCACCTTTTCCATTAATTCTAGTATATCCTGTGTGATCCACGCTTTTCTACTTATTCTTTCTTTCCTACCAATGTTTTCCTCAGCGGATTTTGTTATTTCATTCTTTAAAAGAGCCCATTCGTTCGCAATTGAAGTTTGTTTAGGGTTTTATCATTAGTCCTTCCTTTATACTCTTCTTGAATCCTTCGTTTACATCCTTCTCTTTCAGTCTGTCTATGGCCCACCTCTTTGGCTTTTGATTCTTCTTCAGTTTCTTCAACTATTATCTGCATTTCATAATAACCAAATTCCGGGTGAGTTAGCTGTGGTCGTTACGGCATGACTGCTAGCAGTCGCTCACATCCGGGAGGCAAGGAGGTTCAAATCCCCCCGCCGGCAACCTTGAAGATGGTCTTCTGTGGTTTCCCATCTTCCTTCCAGGCAAATGCCGGGGTTGGTCCCTAACTATAGGCCACAGCCGCTACCTTCCAACTCCTCGTCCTCACATTCAAAAACTTTCCTCCCCAGACAACACTCCACACATGACGGTACGTGTAGCTCACCCATTGGGTGTCCGTCTCGAAGAAGCTACAAAACTGGCGAGCCGAACATGTCCTCGGACACTCCCGGTACTAAAAGCCATACGCTTAAAAAAAATTGTCATAGTTTATGTCAGCACCGGGATATGTTTTGCAATCCAAAATCTGGTTTCGAAATCGCTGCTTGACCATAATGAAGTCGATTTGGTAACACCCTGTATCTCCTCGTCTCATCCATGTGTATATTCTTCTATTGTGGCTATTGAATAAGGTGTTAGCTATGACCAACTCATGGTCGGTGCAAAATTCCATCAGCCTGCTTCCTCGATGATTCTTTCACCTTCCTTTTCCAACCACAGCATTCCAATCTCCCATTACTATAACATTTTCATCGCCCTTGACATACCTCAGAATTTCATCTATTTTTCGTAGACATTTTCAACACGTTAATCATCAGCTTGACTGCTAGGCATATAGACTTGTACCACTGTGGTGAACGTAGGTTTTGTATTGATGTTTGCTACAGTAACCCGTTCACTATATTGCTCATAATATTCCACCCGCTGTCCAAGTTTCCTACTTTGTATGAGACCTATCCCCACATAGCCGTTGTTTGATTTAGTGCTAATGACCCTACCCCTTCTTGATGTTAACCCGGAGATCCGAACGTGGGTCTAGTTTACCTCCGGATTGGAATCTTACAAGACACGAGGTCATCATCACATGTAATTATGCATAGAGAGGTGCATATCCTGAGGATTAGCAATACGGCTGTAGTTTCCCATCGCTTTCAGCCGTGCAGCAGAACGCAGTGTAGCCATTATTTGGCTAATGTTATCAATATTTTAACCGTATATAAGACAAGTAAAGAATGGATTTATTCTGAAAGTCTGCTACTACCCTACAGAGTAAAGTAATAAAGCAATTCTACTAACAAAAAGAACAAAAATACTAACCTTCTACTAACAACTAAATACTAAAATTCTACTAACGAAAAATACTAAAGTTCTACCAACAACAAAATACCACTAAAACAGTCTGTCACCAGGCACACTTCTATAGACCCTCACACATCACAGTCTAATCAAACAATGAACTATATCTAATAAACAATGTAACTGTCACCAGGCGCACTCACATGGACCCTCGCACATCACAGTCTAATGAAATAATTAACTATATCCATCAAACAATGTAAGGATAAGAATATGAATAAGCATAAGCATAAGAAGAAGAATTAAATAATTTACAAAACGTACTGTAAGTACACCAAAACTGGTATTCTGAGCAGCTGTAGACATTCCATCACAACTTCAGATAAGTATCAACTGTAGACTACAGTAGATCTTTGAACACATTAGTAGTAGGCTAGATAAACAATAGTTTATGTTGTAGTTGTAGCTTTTAATCATCACAACAGAATACTTGTAGTTCATTTTCGCATATTAGTTTACAATTCTACTGTAGTTTTAAGACTTACTGATTAAGTGTATCACACCGATAGTAGCTACACCTTCATAGATTAGTTTGGGGGAGGAAGTCTGTTTTTGTTCATGGGAGAGTCATTTATAAGTTTTTGTAACATTAAAATTAAACGTTCTTTTGTTTTCTTTCGTGCAACGGGAGGTATGACTGAATTTTTTAGATTTTGAAGCAAAAACTCGTTTTTTTATTTTATTCAGACAAAAATAGCCCAATTCTTCCTCTTTCAGAAAATGATTTTATGTTAGTCATAGTTGAGTATTGTTAAGCTCTTAGAGGCCATTTAATATGTGCCTGCGTGTCATTTAAACATTATTTTGTAATTTGTCTTGACTCGTTGCCAAAATCACTTGGGTAATTAAAGACTCTGAGAGCTGTCGCTAGTATTCTGGGGAATATGTTGTTGCTATTGTTTGATTTGAGGAGTTTGGACATCGCAGTCATTTAGCCCCGTGTATTTGTGTATAAATAAATAAATAAGTAAATAAATAAATAAATGAATGATTGAATGAATAAATAAATAAAAAAATAAAAACTAATAAAAAATTAATACATAAATACATAAACTAACAAACAAATACAGTACATTAAAAAATTACGAGCGTTACAGAAGTCGCATATGATGTGTAACATGTGACATGTTATCCTTTGTTAACAGTGAACTCTGTTGGTCATTCAAATAACTACTTGTAAAACTGCAGTGCCAAATCCTGACCGATTTTCAGCAAATATGATATAATGAATATTTTCACACCAAACAACGACAACTTGAAAATTATTTATTGTAGGAATATCTGTGATGGGGCCTCCAAACCTTGAAGTAAACCGTATGCGATATACATTCCACATACCCACATGGCCGATAGTACGTCATGGTACAAATCTCCGCAACCGCGCGCTCATTGTTTCCGTCTCATCCATTTCCTTTCATTTTTCAAAATCACCCCCACAAAAAATATACAGATACCGAGTGGAAAGATGTTACGCAACAAAAACAAACAAATCAATAAATTACTACTTAAATAAATAAATACATAAACTAACAACAAATAAATAAATAAAATAATTAATTGTCTGATAACCTGTGTCATTGTGGTGTCTGTTGTAAAGTGTGTATTTGATTCAGTTGAGGATGGGGAATGAACCCTCAACTGCATTTGCCTAAAGTACTGCGGCGCATGAGCAAAGGTTCAGAAACGCTCCTGGCTAAAACATCTTTGAGTAAATGTTGTTGTTTAATTTGAGGCATTTAGACATCATGGTGAATTAGCCCCGTGTATTTGGATGTGTGAAATATTTCGTCTGATATTAATATTAATATTATCGTATGGCCTCGGATGCCTGGTGCAAGCTTTGTTATTTCACACCCAGATGGTAGCTTGCATGTCGAATTTCGTTGTTCCTTGAATCACTGTGAAATTCAAGGAGGATAGGTATCTAAGCTCCTTGAACACTATAGCGCTTTCTAGTAGAGAAATGAGGAACTTTGTGTTGGCGGAAACTCCCGAGATTAATTTTGCCATTATGAACACGGCCTACTGAATTCAAATTGGTTCTTTGACATGCCAACATCGTATGACATGCATGTCGTAATTTAGCCGCCTTTCAAAAAATCACTTACCACGGCCAGGAGCGAACCTGCAAGCTTGGGGTTAGTAGACCGAAACGATAACCACTCACCCACCGTGGCAAGCTATATCGTCTGATAACCAGTGTTGTTGTGATGTCTGTAGTAAAGTGCGTATTTGTAATGCAGGTGTTGATTGGGAAGGAGGCGACCGTGGGTCTTACGTTACGAACCATCCCAGCTTTTGCCTAGAGTAGACGTGGAAACCACGGAAGAACACTTCCAGGATAGCTGCGGTGGGAATCTAACCCACCTCTTGGCCTCACGAGGCTGAGTATTCTGTCCCACCTTTCAGACCTGAATTAAATTTCTTAGTAAATTCAGGAATTGAACTCTGTCATCCGGGTTGACAGCCAAGCATGCTAGTCACTACACCACGAGGTGGTCTGGACTGAGTACAGTTATGCTGTTTATAAAAGCTGTGGACAAACAACAGGTAATGCTACTGATCTCCAATAATAATAATAATATATCGTATGGCCTCGGGTAATCGGGTGCAAGCTTTGGTGATTGCGCCCAAAGGGCAACTTGTATGTCGAATTTTATCGATCCTTGAAGCGCTATGAAAGTCAAGGAGTTTAGATATCTAAGCTCCTTGACACTATAGCGCTTTCTGGTAGAGAAATGAGGAACTTCGTGTCGGCGGAAAATCCCGAAATTAATTTTGCCATTATGAACACGGCCTACTGAATTCAAATGGGTTCTTAAACATGCCAACATCGTATGATATGCGTATCGCTTTAAAAAAAAAACACTCACCACGGCCAGGAACGAACCTGCAAGCTTGGGGTTGGCAGTCCGACACGATAACCACTCACCCACCGTGGCAAGCTACAGTACTGTTCTCCAATGAACTTGAAGGACAAATAGCTTGAAGAAGACGAAGTAGAAGAAGTGGGAGACCACGGAAAAACATTTCCAGAAAGGCTGAGGTGGAAATCGTATCCATCTCTTCCCAGTTTTGGGGCGTGGTGGCGCAGTGATCAAGCTGTTGGCCCCTCACCACGGTGGACCGGGGTCTATTCCCGGTCACTGCGTGTGAGATTTTAAAAGTGAAATGCCACTTCATGTGGTTCGAATTCCATGTACAAAGGAGGTCCCGTGGCTTATGATCTCGAAATTAACGGTCACGTAAAACAATAATCTTTCTTCCTTCCTTCCTTTTCCGTCCTTCCTTCATTCCTTTCGCCCCCCAGGGGCTCACATCTAGTGGGACGTGGGTTGGTGACCCCAGCTGAGTCCGGCATTGCTTCCACTTACTTGTGCCGGTCTCCTCTCCGTCTTCTTTCCTGTCGACCTCACTTGGTCAACTCTTGTTCTCTTCCGACCCCGACGGTATTAGGGTATCCGAGACCTAGGGAGTCTCTTCCTTTCCCGCCTTAATTGGTCCTTGTCTCATCTTTCCTGATACCCTCCTTCTGCGAGGGGTCAGCCTTCTTTTTCATTTCCTTTTACCTCCTGCCTTGTGCTCAAGGCCCTTAAGGAGGCAGGGTGTATGTAGCCCCACCACTTCTGGTGCACCCTAGATATTGCTACACCCTCAGGGTCTCACCGCTGGTGAGATCGGGAGTTGGCGACCCCGAGGGATTCCTGAGCTGGGTCCGGTTTTCCCCCTTTTATCCATTACCTGTGGGGGCAGACCCTCTCCTCTTTCCCTTTCCTATCTGTCTTTTATGGCTCTCCTTCTTTCCAAGTCCCTCAATCCGCCTTCTTCGAGGGTTGAGGGCCTTTCTTTTCCTCCTGTCCTTTATTTGCCTTATTCTCCTTTAGTTTTCCATTTCTTCTTCTAGTATGTAGGTTAGCAGTTAGTTTTAGTTTTAAGTTTGCTTTTCATTTTCATCTTCACGATCACCCAAACCATCAGGGGCCGATAACCTAGATGTTAGGCCCCTTGAAACAACAATTATCATCATCATCATCGTTCCTTTCGTCCTTCCTTCCGTTTCCTACCTTTCTTCCTTCCTTTTCCGTCCTTCCTTCCTTTACCTTTCTTCCTTCCCTTTCCTTTCGTCCTTCCTTCCTTTTCCGTCCTTCCTTCCTTTCCCTTTGCTTTCGTCCTTCCTTACTTTTCCGTCCTTCTTTCCTTTTCCTTTCTTCCTTCCCTTTCCTTTCGTCCTTCCTTATTTTTCCGTCCTTCCTTCCTTTTCCTTTCTTCCTTCCCTTTCATTTCGTCCTTCCTTCTTTTTCCCTCCTTCCTTCCTTTTCCTTTCTTCCTTCCCTTTCCTTTCGTCCTTCCTTCCTTTTCCGTCCTTCCTTCCTTTCCCTTTGCTTTCGTCCTTCCTTACTTTTCCGTCCTTCCTTCCTTTTCCTTTCTTCCTTCCCTTTCCTTTCGTCTTTCCTTCCTTTTTCCTCCTTCCTTCCTTTTCCTTTCTTCCTTCCCTTTCATTTCGTCCTTCCTTCCTTTTCCCTCCTTCCTTCCTTTTTCTTTCTTCCTTCCCTTTCCTTTCGTCCTTCCTTCCTTTTCCGTCCTTCCTTCCTTTCCCTTTGCTTTCGTCCTTCCTTACTTTTCCGTCCTTCCTTCCTTTTCCTTTCTTCCTTCCCTTTCCTTTCGTCCTTCCTTCCTTTACCTTTCTTCCTTCCCTTTCCTTTCGTCATTCCTTCCTTTTCCGTCCTTCCTTCCTTTTCCGTCCTTCCTTCCTTTCCCTTTGCTTTCGTCCTTCCTTACTTTTCCTTCCTTCCTTCCTCCCTTTACCTTTCTTCCTTCCCTTTCCTTTCGTCATTCCTTCCTTTTCCGTCCTTCCTTCCTTTCCCTTTGCTTTCGTCCTTCCTTACTTTTCCTTCCTTCCTTCCTCCCTTTTCCTTTCTTCCTTCCCTTTCCTTTCGTCCTTCCTTCCTTTTCCCTCCTTCCTTCCTTTTCCTTTCTTCCTTCCCTTTCCTTTCGTCCTTCCTTACTTTTCCCTCCTTCCTTCCTTTTCCTTTCTTCCTTCCCTTTCATTTCGTCCTTCCTTCCTTTTCCCTCCGTCCTTCCTTTTCCTTTCTTCCTTCCCTTTCCTTTCGTCCTTCCTTCCTTTTCCGTCCTTCCTTCCTTTCCCTTTGCTTTCGTCCTTCCTTACTTTTCCGTCCTTCCTTCCTTTTCCTTTCTTCCTTCCCTTTCCTTTCGTCCTTCCTTCCTTTTCCTTTCTTCCTTCCCTTTCCTTTCGTCCTTCATTCCTTTTCCGTCCTTCCTTCCTTTCCCTTTGCTTTCGTCCTTCCTTACTTTGCCCTCCTTCCTTCCTTTTCCTTTCTTCCTTCCCTTTCCTTTCTTCCTTCCCTTTCCTTTCGTCCTTCCTTCCTTTTCCCTCCTTCCTTCCTTTTCCTTTCTTCCTTCGCTTTCCTTTCGTCCTTCATTCCTTTTCCCTCCTTCCTTCCTTTTCCTTTCTTCTTTCCCTTTCCTTTCGTCCTTCCTTCCTTTTGCTTCCTTCCTTCTTCCCAGTTTTAGGTTACGGGGTTGAGTGTAAGTTGTTGCAGCCCTAAGACCGGAAGTATTTATTTGGTAAAGACGGGAATCGAGCCATGCCATTGACAGGCAAGAATACTTGTTACTACACACCACGAGGTGGACTCATGAGGAATAGGGAATAGCTTCAGTGTGGGTGGTAGATCGGCGCCAAGCAGGCATTTGTCGTAATGACGTCATTGGTGCAGGTAGCAAGTCGATATAATCGAAAGTTTTGCAATATACATGATGCGAGTGTGCTGGGCCAAGCAGAATCAATACTGGGCAGCGTCGTAACTTGTGTGTGCTCAGGTAACCTGCTCGTCCGTGGCGGAGATCAGAGCACAGCTAGGGTTGACAGACGTTCCGCTTTACCTGGAACAATTCAGTTTATTCTTGTTTTGTTCCGAGTTCCATTTTAATCTTTAACGGAACGCCAAATATTCCGTTTTGTGGTTAATATGATAATATATTCAATTTTGCACCAATTTTCAAATGTCCCGCATCAGAATTGATTGTAATATCTAGCTTGTTTTCTGGTGGTACAGGTACAAGTTAGAAAGAGAAAATGATTTTAGGTAGATTTCATTAGAAAGCTAACTATTGCAATGGGTCCCATGTTTCGACTTCCGGAAAATTTCGACATATCTTCGCGTTTCACATCCCCCAGACCCCAAAACCACCGTCAGTTCAAAAGTTTATATATAATTTATGTATGTATATATATATCTTTATATATATAATTCTTCGACACGTGTGTATGTGACTGAACTCCTCCTAAACGACTGGACCGATTTTGATGAAATTTGATATGTACATTAGGGTGGGTCCATGTATGGTTTAGATTCACAATCTGACCCGGTAGGTGGAATGAACACAATTTTAGAACCACAATTTACACACAATTTTAGAACCACAATATACAGTCAAAAACAGTCGTCATGGAAACCACTAGCCTTGGCCTTGGTGAAAGCTGATGTCTTCGGACGGTTTGTCTCTGCACGTTAGAGCCACCTGGTCACAACCTGTGCAACTACCGCCATAACATACACGCCCGTGGCGGAAAGTTGTGTTTTATACCAAAGGTGGCAGTGATGTCGAATTCTACTGTTTGTCCCTGCACGTTGGAGCGTTTCAAAGTAACGTATGCGTTCATATACCGTTCATCCCATTGCGATGATACTTGGGTGAGATGTTGAGTGTACTCCAGGGAAGGTGTTTGGCTTAGTAAATTATTTTACAATAGATAGCGCACGACTAGATTCAACAAATGAGCGACGACGCACGAAGCGTTTCAAGAAGGTCCCGTATGCGTTCAAATACCATTCGTCCGATTGCGATGAAACTTGGGCGAGATGTTGTGTACACTCCAGGGAAGGCTTCTGGCTTAGTAAATTCATTTTACAATAGGTAGCGCATGAGTAGATTCAGCAAATGAGGGACGACGCGCGAAGCGTTTCAACAAAATCCCGTATAAGTTTATATACCATTCATCCATTGAGATGAAACTTTGATGAGCTGTGTACACTTACCTGAAGGTTTCTAACTTAGTAAATCTATTTCACAGGAGGTTGCGCACGAGTAGATTCAACAAATGAGCGACGACGTGCGAAGCGTTTCAACAAGGTCCCGTACGCGTTCAAATACCATTCGCCCGATCGCGATGAAACTTGAATGAGATGTTGTGTACACTCCAGGGGGAGGCTTCTGGATTAGTAAATCCATTTTACCTTAGGTAGCGTACGAGTAGATTCAACAAATGAGCGACGACGCGCGAACGTTTAAACTAAGTCCTGTATGCGTTCATATACCATTCATCCGATTGCAATGAAACTATGGTGAGATGTACACTTACGTGAGGGTTTCTAACTTAGTAAATCCATTTCACACGAGGTTGCGCACGAGTACATTCAACAAATGAGCGACGACGCGCGAAGCGTTTCAATAAGGTCCCGTATGCTTTCAAATACCATTCGTCCGATTACGATGAAACTTTGGTGAATTGTTGTGTACATATCAGTAAAGGCTTCTTGCTTAGTAAATTCATTTTAAAATAGGTAGCACACGAGTAGATTCAACAAATGTGCGATGGCGCGAGAATCGTTTCAACAAAGTCCTGTAGGTGTTCATATACCATTTATCCGATTGCGATGAAACTTTGGTGAATTGTTGTGTACACTCCAGGAAAGGTTTCTGGCTTAGTAAATCCAGTTTTTAATAAGTAGCGCATGAGTAGATTCAACAAATGAGTGATGGCATGCGAATCGTTTAAAGAAAATCCCGTATGCGTTCATATGTCATTCATCCGATTCCGATGAAACATTGATGAGTTGTTGTGTACACGCCAGGGCAGGTGTTCAACTTGGTAAATCCATTTTACAATATTGGTAGCGCACGAGTAGATGTAACAAATGAGTGACGACGCGCGAAGCGTTCCAACAAAATCCCGTATGCGTTCATATACTATTCATCGATTGCGATGAAATTTTGATGAGTTGTTGTGTACACTTACGTGAAGCTTTCTAACTTAGTAAATCCATTTCACAGTAGGTAGAGCACGAGTAGATTCAACAAATGAGTGACTGCGCACGAATCATTTAAACAAAATCCCGTATGCGTTATATGCCATTTATCCGATTGCGATGAAACTTTGGAGAGTTGTTGTACACGCTCTCACGAATGTTTCTAGATTAGTTAATTCATTTCACGATAGTTAAGAGGCAATTACCAGAAATTGAAAAATATTGTGTATCCAAAAGCACTTCAAGAAACAATGTTACAACACTTTCCTTGATTGGCAGGACAACGTCTGCCGAGTCAGCTAGTATATATATATATATATATATATATGTATATCAGTTTCTTGTGGACACGATAACTGCCGTAATTTTGCCCCAATCACTTTGAATATTTTACATAATAAGTATCCCATTAAATTCTCGGTCGAGTTCGTTAATGGGCAAAATCGGTCAAAGGGGGTGAAAATGGGGGGCTTTTTCGAAAAAGTGAAATATCACTATAACTCTCTTAATACATGAAATATCGAATCCATTCAAAGTTCATAATTTGTGTCGGATAAGTGCCAAAAATTTATGTCAAATAAGTTTTTTGATAGCACCAACCATTGACCAAAGGGGTGGAAAAAAGTGGGTTTTTCGGGAAACATTAATCATATCTCTCTTAATAGGCACAACATCAAAACCGTACAAAATGGAAAATATTCCCCTAAAAATTACCTAAAACGTTTGTCTGAAAGAAATTTTGATATGACCCACCATTACGCCAAGGGATGAGAAAAACGGTTTCGGAATTAAAGAAAATGCCAAGTGCCATCAGAGGTTACCATGACAACGCTTCTAAATTGAACAGGGATGAGCTATCAGAGGTTGCCAAGACAACGCCATTGACGAGATCACATTCATTTTTAGCTTATTTTTGCTTACTTTTTAGCCTATTTTCAATTTTGAAAAAATAGGCTTATAAGATCACCTTTTGTCCGTGTGTGTGTGCGTGTGTGTGTGTGTGTGTGTGTGTGTGTGTGTGATTCGTGTGTGTGTCCCCCCCTAATAAAATCTAAACGGCAGGAGCGATTTCAATGAAACTCGGAAAGTTCATAGCACTATTCCCGGCGACCTCGACCGTGCCCTTCAAATTTTGTTACGAATCACCAATCCAACATGGCGGCTGTGCGAAATATTTCACCAGCATTCAATATCTCCGAAACTATTACCGATATTACCCTGACATTTTCTATGGTGATAGAGAGAACTATTATAAGTTCACTTATGTGACTTTTGAAAACCTGGTAACTACAAAACCAACATGGCGGCCAAGTGAATTTGCGACTTTTAAATAGACGTTTCTCGCGATTTGACCAACCAAACGCAATGAAACTTGGTACAGTATATGTTTATATACATTGTAATGCACCGACATCTAACTTCGTTCAATTGTTTACATACTCACAAGATGGCGGATGTGCGAAATATTTCACCGGCATTCTATATCTCTGAAACTATTAGCGGTATCTCCCTAAAATTTTGTACGGAGATAAAGGGCACTACTGGAAGTCCATCTATAAAATTTTCAAAAACCGGTTAACTACAAAACGAACATGGCGGCCAAGCGAATTTGAACATTTTAAATAGACCTTTCTCGCGATTTAATGTTCCAAGCGCACTGAAACCTGGTACAGGAAATATTTATATGCATTGTAATCCACTGGTATCTAATTTAGTTCAATTGTTTACTGTACCCATGTGAGTAATTTCGATGGTAAATATGCAGCTGCCTCCAGCTAGCATCAGGTCTCAGGCGCGTGCCGTTCCCCCAAATGAGCAGTGCATATTTTGGATTTGAGGCTATAAGGTAACAACTCTACAATAACAAGGCACAACTCTATTCTAAAACTTTAATTCAGTATATGAAAATCATGGCTTCAAACACAAAAACAATCCCAAAACCATAAAAAAACAAAGCAAACAAAAATTTACTTCCACAATCCACAAACAAACAAAAATGAAATCATAATAAAATCATATTAAACCATAAAGCTGTACCCTTATGTGAACTACATAAAGATATTCTAGTGCGCTGATGCACCTACGACTTCAATACAAATTGTACATTAACATAACAGTCATACAATGTGACTTCTTTAATATCACAAATTAATTATTCCTTAAACCTTTTGGTTTTAACAATTATGTGTGCCGTGCGTGTTTTGATTTTTCTCTTCTCACCAAACAAATGCTTTCATGCATTACCTATTCGGACGTTGCACCGCAATCAACGTGCAACTCCATAATTATGTAAGCTACCCCTCCACTTCCTCTATTTATATGGTTCCACTGCATGCTGTATGTGATTCCTAGATAAAACGTTACGTTATAGCTTGTGTTGGATGGTATAATTATATTACCTTGCTCTCGTGGCAATTGGCATCTGGTAACTAACTTCAAAACTTGGTTTCAGTGACAGTACAAATACATCATCTAACTATTCGTCAGATAGCTAAAATAATGAACCATCAGGATATTCTATAATTATCCATGTGTTCCTAAACCACATGGCTACATTACTCAACATAACAATCTTTCATTATATGTCATTTACCAGGGTCTAAAATCTTTTCCTTTCAACTCGCCTTGACGGTTCGGGTGCCCGCCCGCCTAAAGACCCTCGGCTAGAGGAGTCAGTCCACAATAGAAAGTGGGATGGGTGTTCCACCAATTACCTCGACCCTCCTTAAAGGTTTTGAATGCTTTCCTTTCTAAGCAGTAAAGATTTACAAGACAAATACTGTCGTCTGACCGACACACATATCCCAAAGGATCTTAATTGACTATTATGCAAACAGGTATTGAATGAGCTTTTATAATTACTCCTACACAGAGGATATAATAATTACTGGCCTCACACGGGTCCATTCAACATGAAGGTTCGGGGTTCGTAATGCATTAGTCTGACGGGTGACCGATGTCTCAAGTAAAATATAGGCGCTCACTGCAGCTGTCGCCATGAGTTTCGCTACCACAAGCGGAATAACTCATTAATAAGTTCTCGGGAGACCATAGAGTTTCGAGGTGTCCTCGTTCTCCTCGTCTCTATCACAGGATCCCAACCCGGAACACTTTCATATCCTTCCTCAGAGCTAGGGTACGCACTACAACTCTGGCATAAAATTATATCTCCACTTATGCCCATGACATAGGAGATTTCATACGTAGAATAGACCATCTGGCCCCTTACTCAATGCTACGACCTCCGACCTATATTATTAAGAGAAATCTAACAATTACTCTATAAGCTTCTCATATAAGCTGCAAATTCAATTCACTAAAAGCTCTTTCATGCCTGGCATCATTACTGAATATATGCAATATTCTGATATAAAACTTCTTTCCTTAATTACTGTAATGTAATCTTACTGTATCATCTTACTGCTTAGATTGATAAGTCTTGCAATTAGCGTAAATCTCTCGCTTACAACATTTATTTGTTTCCTGATGTGTTCATTCATACTTTTAATATTCATTATTATTATTACCATTAATCTCACTGACATAAATGACCAAAATCATTACTTTATTATTCTTATTAATCTCACTGACATAAATGACCAAACTCATTACTTTATTATTCTTCTTACATAAATTACCAAAAAATCCGACATAGCTAAACGTCTTAAAATCCGAACAATCGCGTTCGTTGCATTTACATAACTGATTGCCATTCTTAATTCATAGTGGGAATAATTACTCCACTTAATGATGCAAATTAACATCTCAACTCTATAAAAATCAACACAACAAAGATTAAACATGGAGGATCTGCCTCCTAAACTGATTTTTACTGGCATCTTTAAGGAATTCACAACATGCAGTGGCCCATATTTCTACATAATCATAACTTGTGGGGTACTTACATTTCTATAGGCGTCTATGGTGGCTCCGACCAATCATATTTCTCCATGTCGCCTGCCATTAGCAGGTTTAACGCGACATATTCATCTTGCAAACACACATTTTATAACACATAATTTTCATCAACAACACGACACGTTGCATAACTCTCAGGAAGCTATTGCTCCCAAACATGTGAAACACTTATCTAATCACTACTTTAAAGGATATTTTACATATGTTGTACACTTAACACACGTCACTTTATACACTTTTCAATGCTGAAATTCCCTAGCAAAGATCGAAATTGCAGGCGTCGACAGCATCTCCCGTGCTCCTATCAAATCCTGATTGAAAGTCTGGTTTGCCTGCTTTCGGAATTCACCAACAGTTTTTATATATTCTTACTCCTACAGTAAGCGTCCTGCGTTGCATAAATATGCTAGCTCCCGTCTTGAGTGTTATCATCTGGTACTCTCATGGCATTACCAAACACGTCATAGAGTTTCATTTAGCGCATACCATCGTACTTACACATATACGATCAGTCAATACTATACACATTGCGCTTAACACAGTCCAATACTTTACACAAATAATTATTTACAATAGTTCTGCCATTAGCCTACACGGTGCTTCGTAACTGAACACGGCATAGTTCGTACGGCTGATTATGCCTATAGCAAGACTATTATTCATACAAGCTTATTAAATGCTTCATTTACATGTACCAGTCTTTGTCCGGCGTCTATTATGAGTAGAACCGCCATGCGTTCTGCCTTGACGAACTTGCTTCAAAGTGGCTGTACCTGACTGAAGATTCACTTGAAGACTGCTCGTACCTTACTTGAAGACTGCTGTATACTGCTTACATACTGTCTCGTACTGCCCTCGTACTTGTTGCATACTGTTTGCAACTTACTGCAACTGTGCTGCACCTGGGTAACTTCTAACGTCGTGAAGACTGCGTAAGACTGCAACTTGGGCTGTAACTGGGTGCAAACTGCACGTGAACTGCGCGTAGACTGAGCTTGACTGTGTTTAGACTGTGCGAGACTGGGTTTCAACTGAGCGCTCCTCCAAGGGTCTACTCCCTTATATCGTATTCCCACGGAAATTAGGGCGAAATCTTCCCGCGTAATCTTGGCTCCTCTCACAGCGTGAATCTGGTCTCCAAACCGTGATCATTGGGTTCCTCTTTCTTCACAGATTCCAAAACTATCTGCGCGCAAAGGAATCGCTCGTCCAATTAATTAATATTAATTCCTTTCTCCATAGCGTGGGTCGCTATCTTACGGGTATTCCCCGGCAACATTCTCAAAGCTATCCGCGCACAATGGTAGTTTTACAGTCCTTCCGCACTTCGTTAAATATGCCCCAATTTCGCAGGTAAAAGGCTCTAAAATTAGCCTCCTGCCAAAAGATTCAACTGTGAGCAACTCTCATCTCAATTCGTTGCTCCAATCACGAGTAATCAATGATTTTCCTGGGCATCTCTCCTCCCACTCCTCAAATCTATTCTCCGTCGGGGAATAACTGGGTCATTATTCAGGCCTCCACCCTGCTCCAGACGACAGAATGGGGTCACAGAGATGGACATGGCTCCACTGGGCCCCACCCACAATTCTGGGCTAATTTGTAAAATGTCAACTCTGTCCTCTCCGTGCTTCAAGCCTCGTATAGCCTACACCAAGTAGTCTAATAATGCTGTAATCTGCTCATTATTCCCTGCATTATTTTAATAAATAATGTCATTGCACCAAAATCACACCAGTGATTAAATATACACTTCTTTCGAGGGGTTTTTACCATGAAACTGCCTCTACAGATCTCTGGTTCGTTCCCTGGTGGAACCTTCATACTGAGATCACAGTCTCTGAGAACCACGTTCAATTCCAGTCAGCATAACCTCCTCGGGTTCATATTCCCCTTGCGAAACTTATAAAAGTCAATTGCAAGTGGCTTTCTATAAGTAACCAGCTGACTGTCTACCACTGTCGGTGTTTACATCAGGGGTCCTTCACCTCGCCTGGCTGCGAGTAGGTTAGTACTGTTCCCCCTTCCACACTCGGCCTTCTTCCTAAGCTGTTCATTCTCCACGTGGAGGGTCGCCTTTATGGCCTCAACCTCTCTCGCCACTCTGACCATTTCTTCATAGAATTCTCGCAGACACTGGCATTCTTTCTTCTCTTCGCTTACACTGGGTAAACTGTCTGCTTCTCGTCCCGTCTTGCCGTTCCAACTTTCAGGTCTGACTGCTTGGCTGACTTCGCTCTCCCCGTTGAGTTGGGTGTGCGTTACCAATGCTTCTTCTTGTTCGTCGAATTCTTCTGGCGAGTAATAAACTTTTAAGTTGGCTACGTTCATAACGACCTCGTTTCCATTTTCTAGATGCCTTAACCTGTATGCATTGTTCTGGAGGTCTCTTATCACCTCGAACGGGCCGTGGTAAGAAAAATTGAACTTTTTATACTTGCGTGCCTCTGGATCTGAACTGGCGGGTTTCTTTATTAAAACTTTCTCTCCCACGAGAAGCGGTCTATGATACCTCTTCGCACGATTTCTTCTCTGACGTCTCTCCGCCTGTGCTTTGAGATATTCAAAGGTTCGTTGGATCCTCAATTCTCTACCTGGCTGTGCATCTACTGGCAATGGAATAACACCAGTCCACGGTCTCTCTGGTCTTTGATCCAGATGTAGAGTCACGGGAACCTGACCTGTCGCCTCATGTACACTATTATTTATACAGTATTCAATGACTTCTAGAAATTCTATCCAACGCCAATTCTCCTCAGAGCAGTACATCTTCATGTATTTCTGGATCTCTCTCATTACTCTTTCAACTGGACTTGCCTCAGGATGGCGAATGGTAGATAAAATCTGCCTAATTCCTAGAGTTTCCAGTTCTCGACGAAATTCTGCACTTGTAAAGCAACTTCCGTGGTCCGAGAGAATGTTATCCGGCTTCCCAAGAATCGGAATAACTCGCTCTTTCAGGCGCTTCAAGACCTGTTTTGAACTTGTCTTTTGTATGGGGCATAACACCACCATTTTCGAAAATACATCCATGGCTACAAAAATGTGTCTATTGCCTCTACGTGCTCTAGGCAATGGTCCAAAGTTGTCTATACTCAATAGCTGCCTTGGCTTCTCTGGTAACAACGGGATAGGTCGTTGCCTCATTAAAAAGGGATTTGGCTTAACCCTTTGGCATAGATCACATGTCCTAATAGTATTTCTCACCGCTTCTCTCAATTTTGGCCAAGTAAATGCTTCCTTCAACAGAGCACAGAGTTTATCTATCCCCGGATGTCCAAATGCTCTGTGGGCTAGCCATACCAATCTTCTCTGCAAAGATGCAGGAATTACAATCCTTTGACGTGTATGATCTACATCGTCCCACTTGTGTACTATCTGATTATACCATACATACTCTGTTGCCAATGCCTCCGCCTCTCTGTATACCGCAGTTCCCCTTGCTAAGCGTCCCTCAAAGTAATCGATCATCATCTTCAACCATGGGTCTTCGCGTTGTAGGTTGGTAAGATTCCTTAAGTCATCCAACGTCTTCTGATCTCGATTCTCAATCTGGACAGCTAGCGCTTCCTCTTCTCTAGGGTAACGACTTAATATGTCCGGTATTACATTCTCTTTCCCTGGACAATATTTAATTTCCACATTAAATTGCTGGATATACAGGGACCATCTTGTCAATCTCTGGCTAGACAAATCTGTCTTTAACAAAAATGTTAAAGCTTTATGGTCTGTTCTAAGGACTATTCGGAAGCCATACACGAGTTTGTGCCAAGATTGCAACGCGTACAAGATTGCGAGCAACTCTATCTCTGTGATCGTGTAGTTTTTCTCATGGGCTTTCAGTCTCCTGCTTATAAAGGCGATAAAAACTTTCTTCTCAGGCTGGTCAACATTTTCCTGGAATAGCATCGCTCCAATCCCAATAAGTGATGCATCCGTCTGTATGATGAACTTCTGGGTATAATCCGGGTATCCCAGCTTCACATATTCCAAAAGCATTTGTTTTGACCTCACGAATGCTTCCTGACATTGCTCCGTCCAATTCCATCTGCCGCCTTTCTTCAATAGGTCCTGCAGGGGTGCTACTGTCGCAGTATAGTTTGGGCAGTGGTTCGAAAAGAATCCAATTACTCCCAAATACTGTCGGACGTGCTTTACTTTCGTGGGTCGAGGGAAATTTCGAATTACCTCCAATTTATCTGGGTTAGGCTTCACTCCATTTGCATCAATAACATGCCCTAGGAATTTGACTTCCCTCTGACAGAAGTGCGATTTCTTGATATTAACCTTAAAGTTAGCTTCTCGAAGGTCATCTAGCAACTTCTTCAGGTCTCTCATGTGCTCCTCCAGAGATTCTGATGTGAGTAGAATGTCGTCTACATATCTGATGGTACTCTCTTTAACCTCATCTGATAGATTGCGATCTAACGCTCTTATCAGGGCTGAACCAGCTGTTTTCAACCCAAAAGGTAGCCTTAAAAATGTGAATGTATGTTGATCAAACATAAATCCTGTCAACAGACTAGTTTTCTTCTCTAATTCACGATGATGGAAACTGCATGTGATATCCAAATTTGTGAATATGGTTTTTCCTTTAAACTTCCTGAGGATCTCTTTAATAGGTGGCACTTGGTCAAATTCCGGAATTACTCGCAAATTTAAGCGTCTCAGGTCCAGGCAGACTCTGACAGATCCGTCTGTCTTTGGTACAATTACCAATGGACTTACATAAGGCGTAGGTGTCTTCTCAATGACACCGGCCTCCAACATCTCCTGAATTGCCTCTTTCACTTTAGCATAATGCTTTTCAGCTATAGGGTAGGGTTTCTGCCTAAATGGTGTCCAATCACTGACTTGAAAGGCATAAGTGAAGTTCTTTATCCGACCAGGTCTCGAATCAAAGACTTCCTTCTGTTCCAGTAATAACTGCTTTAAACTTTCCTTCTCTTTTAGCCCAATTTTCGCTTCTTCTAGCTTTTCCGAAATATATTCTTCCAATTTGGGTTCCAGATCTTTTTCCAAGTCTGTGGCTAGTGTTTTAAGCTCCTCTTCTAACTGCTCAATAGCTAACACTCCCTCCTCCGCCACATCTCTGTATGTATGCCATACTTGTTCACTTGATCCTGGTTCAATCTCATTGAGTGCGACCTCTAAGCCTTCAGCTTCTTCATTCACATGGAACATAACCCTGTCCTGTGCTAGGTCGATTATCACTCTGTATTCCCTTATAAACTCTGCCCCAATAAGTAGGTTATAAGGCAGTTTGTTTACTAACAGAAAACTCTGTGAGAAAGTAGAGCCTCCTATCTGTAAATCTAGGAATACCTGGTATTTACATATCATTGTTCGGTCTGGAATTACCCCTTTAATCTTGACACTAGAGATCGGTATTTTCAAAATGTTCTCTCTCCGGGCTATTTCATTATACAGAGCTTGTGTCATAAGGCTCACTGTTGATCCTGTGTCTAGCAGACTTCTGACTTTTAATCCTGCCACTCTTACAATTATAATAGGTAATTCTCTCTTGACCATGACCTGTGGTCCTCCTGTATCCTCAATCAGTTCTTCTGGTTTGGCTATCCAATTGATGATGTTAATAGACTTCCATCCATCAGTCTCAAACTCTTCTAATTTTGGCGTTTTTTTTTCTTCAGCGCCCGCCCCCTTGGAGTTTCTTCTCTCCTGTTCGCTGCGCTGTAGTTCCAAACTCTTAGCTCCATCTCCATATCTGTCTGGCGATGTTCTGTTCTGCATGACTTCTTGCCATCGAACTTGTTGTTTCTGGGGCTCATCTCCCCTTTCTTCGAGGTATCGCAAAGAAGCATGGTATCGTTCTTCTACCTCGTCATCGAAGTTACTTCTTCTTTCTTGGGGTCTCCAATTTCTATTATTGCCTTCTTGGCCATTATTACCTCCATTGTTATGGTACGGTTTTCCCCTGTTATTCTGCTTATTCCACGAACTTCGACCTCTTCCTCCTCTATTAGCATTTCCTTTGAATTTTGACTGCCATCTTCTGGGTTCCTGTTCCCATTGCCGTCCATAGGAATCTAATGTTTCTGTGCTCGTAGCTTTGTTGTTCCTTGGAGCTTGCTGTTGGTCAGTCTGTGTGTTAGTCACGTGGACTTGTTCCACGGTTCGACTCTGACGTATTGTATTTGCTGTGGTGAGGTCCAGTTGCCTTAGAACTGTCTCCATTTCCATAGCAGTTTTCGCATTAGCCGAGATTAGTAGCCTTTGGATCTCGTATGGAAGCTGTTTGGCGATAGCAATACATAGCTCCAGTTCGCTCGGTTTTTGATCCAGCTCTTTAAAGCGACACATCTGCGATATGAAAAATTCTGCGTACTTTGTTGGATTATTAGTACTGTATTTCTTTGCATATAAATCCAACCGTAAATTCTGTTGGGTCGCGGCGTCCCAATATCTCTTCAAGAATGCCTCACGGAACTCCTCAACAGTATCAAAAGTGTAACGGAAGCTGCGAAACCATAATGCGCACTCCCCTTCTGTTAATTTCTCTATAGCACGTAGCCTACGCTCCTGCGGTATTCGTGCATCATTTAGATATTCAGTCACTTCCTTTAACCAATATTTTGGTGTCATACTACAGTGGCTACCTGAAAATTTCCTTGGTTTTTCTTCGCTTGCCCTAATGACGTTTATCACCTGGGTGTGCATAGCATTTTCATGTGGCGTTGATGCCGCAATTGGTACACCTGGCGTCATATAAGGACTTTCCCCTGGGCCTGTAGCATTCCTGCTCATAGGTTGGGTTTCCAAGTCTGCCCACCTTGTTTTCCTCATATCCTCCATGCTGCCTTCACTTGACTTAGGACCTTTCAGAAGCGTTTCCTCCTGTGCTATTATCCTAGTCTCCATTTGATTGTGGCGCATCTCTGCTCTTTCTAGGCGAGTAATGACTTCTTTCTCTATTCTTGTAAGCCTATCTCGGTTTTCCTCGGCTACTTGAAATATTTTCACCTTGTCTTCTTTCAGACTTTGTTTGATATGGGATATTTCATCCTCTACATCTTCTTTAATTTGAGCAAGGGTCTTGTCGCTTGCCTCTGTTTTCTGGCCTTCTCTTATTTCGAGTTCTTCTCTCAACCCTTTAATTTCATCTTGAATGTGTCCATTGACTTTAGACAATTCGTTCCGGACCTTGGTGATCTCACCTCTGTTCTCCTCTTGCCTTTTGTTAACTATGACAATGTCACTTTGAACTTGGTCCAGTTCTTGATGAACTTTGCCCATCTGACTTTTCACGTTGCTTACCAGCTCCTTATTTTCATGAGCGATAGCCTTAATTTCGCCTATTTCCTGGCATTGACCTAATATATTCTGGTCCTGTTTCTTGAGGTCACCGTTAATTGCTCTAGCATAGCTTTTCAATTTCTGGTCCCATTTGGAGTCGTTCTCCTCTAATCTCTGGTCTACCGTTTTTGTAAACTCTGCGAACTGTTTCGCTTGGCGTTCGAGATTCGCCTCATTTTGGATTTGAATATCCTTAATGTCGTTAGACAACGCATCTAATCTACTGTTGGTTTCCTCCTGAGCATGCTTACACGCTTGTAAATTACCCTCAAGTTTGGCTTCTATAGCCTCGAAACGTTTATCAGTTTTAACCTGCATTTCCGATACAATGCTTACAACAGTATCTGTTACTTCGGTCTTAATTACCTCTTGCATTTGACCTAACTTATTGTTTAATTCAATCTGGTTATTATTCATCTCAACTTTATTTGCATCTAAACGGTTGTTTATTTCAACCTGGTTTGCATCTAACCTGTTACTTAACTCACTCTGGTTATCATCTAACCGATTACTCAGTGCAACCTGATTTGCATCTAAACGAGTGTTTATGCTCTCCTGGAGAGCCTTGGCTTCCAGTTTATTCTGCTCGTTAGCAGCATCAAAATGCTGTTTCAATCCTGCAATAACCTGCAAGATTTCCTCCGTACCTGACATTTTACAATAACACACTTAAATATGCAGGCAGGCTTCCTGGAAAAATATGTGGATACGTTTCGAAGAGAAACATCAAACACTGCACACATATTGTGAAGTCGTACAAAACCTGATAATATTATGGTAGATTGTGGATCTGGTATGTAGCGCTCATACCCTTGGGCAATTCTCTTCTCAATAGAGAGATTCTGCGTTACATAAAAAGCCTACTGAATTCAAAAATCACTCAAACACAGTTTGAGGCAAAACAATTACTATGGTTTTCCCCATGAAATACCATAAAAAATCTATGGGTTTTCCCTAAATCCCATAATCCCCACGTACCTGGACGCCATGATAAATTTTAGACTCAGTACATCGTTCATATTGCACTGACGCAGGCGGTTCCATAATGAATTAATACCGCCCCACATTGGGCGCCATGATAATTAGAAGAGAGTAAGTACAGTTATCATTCATGTATGCCATGCATGTGCAATGCCAAGATCGCTCATATTGCACTGACGCAGGCGGTTCCATAAGGAATTAATACCGTCCCACGTCGCTTGGGCCATGATAATAAGAGTGTAAATACTTACAAGGGAGTAGAACTGTACTTATACATCTATCAAAATTTATATGTACGTATCGGAACTTATCTAGGGATAGGAGCGGTCATTCCCTACTTCGTTAATTCTTACTTTAATAGAGTTGTGTGCACTAGATCTGACCGACTTTAGTTGTACCGATAGCTCAAATCACAGTATAGGACATCAAATCCCATGTACCCATGTGAGTAATCTCGATGGTAAATATGCAGCTGCCTCCAGCTAGCATCAGGTCTCAGGCGCGTGCCGTTCCCCCAAATGAGCAGTGCATATTTTGGATTTGAGGCTATAAGGTAACAACTCTACAATAACAAGGCACAACTCTATTCTAAAACTTTAATTCAGTAAATGGAAATCATGGCTTCAAACACAAAAACAATCCCAAAACCATAAAAAAAACAAAGCAAACAAAAATTTACTTCCACAATCCACAAACAAACAAAAATGAAATCATAATAAAATCATATTAAACCATAAAGCTGTACCCTTATGTGAACTACATAAAGATATTCTAGTGCGCTGATGCACCTACGACTTCAATACAAACTGTACATTAACATAACAGTCATACAATGTGACTTCTTTAATATCACAAATTAATTATTCCTTAAAACTTTTGGTTTTAACAATTATGTGTGCCGTGCGTGTTTTGATTTTTCTCTTCTCACCAAACAAATGCTTTCATGCATTACCTATTCGGACGTTGCACCGCAATCAACGTGCAACTCCATAATTATGTAAGCTACCCCTCCACTTCCTCTATTTATATGGTTCCACTGCATGCTGTATGTGATTCCTAGATAAAACGTTACGTTATAGCTTGTGTCGGATGGTATAATTATATTACCTTGCTCTCGTGGCAATTGGCATCTGGTAACTAACTTCAAAACTTGGTTTCAGTGACAGTACAAATACATCATCTAACTATTCGTCAGATAGCTAAAATAATGAACCATCAGGATATTCTATAATTATCCATGTGTTCCTAAACCACATGGCTACATTACTCAACATAACAATCTTTCATTATATGTCATTTACCAGGGTCTAAAATCTTTTCCTTTCAACTCGCCTTGACGGTTCGGGTGCCCGCCCGCCTAAAGACCCTCGGCTAGAGGAGTCAGTCCACAATAGAAAGTGGGATGGGTGTTCCACCAATTACCTCGACCCTCCTTAAAGGTTTTGAATGCTTTCCTTTCTAAGCAGTAAAGATTTACAAGACAAATACTGTCGTCTGACCGACACACATATCCCAAAGGATCTTAATTGACTATTATGCAAACAGGTATTGAATGAGCTTTTATAATTACTCCTACACAGAGGATATAATAATTACTGGCCTCACACGGGTCCATTCAACATGAAGGTTCGGGGTTCGTAATGCATTAGTCTGACGGGTGACCGATGTCTCAAGTAAAATATAGGCGCTCACTGCAGCTGTCGCCATGAGTTTCGCTACCACAAGCGGAATAACTCATTAATAAGTTCTCGGGAGACCATAGAGTTTCGAGGTGTCCTCGTTCTCCTCGTCTCTATCACAGGATCCCAACCCGGAACACTTTCATATCCTCCCTCAGAGCTAGGGTACACACTACAACTCTGGCATAAAATTATATCTCCTCTTATGCCCATGACATAGGAGATTTCATACGTAGAATAGACCATCTGGCCCCTTACTCAATGCTACGACCTCCGACCTATATTATTAAGAGAAATCTAACAATTACTCTATAAGCTTCTCATATAAGCTGCAAATTCAATTCACTAAAAGCTCTTTCATGCCTGGCATCATTACTGAATATATGCAATATTCTGATATAAAACTTCTTTCCTTAATTACTGTAATGTAATCTTACTGTATCATCTTACTGCTTAGATTGATAAGTCTTGCAATTAGCGTAAATCTCTCGCTTACAACATTTATTTGTTTCCTGATGTGTTCATTCATACTTTTAATATTCATTATTATTATTACCATTAATCTCACTGACATAAATGACCAAAATCATTACTTTATTATTCTTATTAATCTCACTGACATAAATGACCAAACTCATTACTTTATTATTCTTCTTACATAAATTACCAAAAAATCCGACATAGCTAAACGTCTTAAAATCCGAACAATCGCGTTCGTTGCATTTACATAACTGATTGCCATTCTTAATTCATAGTGGGAATAATTACTCCACTTAATGATGCAAATTAACATCTCAACTCTATAAAAATCAACACAATAAAGATTAAACATGGAGGATCTGCCTCCTAAACTGATTTTTACTGGCATCTTTAAGGAATTCACAACATGCAGTGGCCCATATTTCTACATAATCATAACTTGTGGGGTACTTACATTTCTATAGGCGTCTATGGTGGCTCCGACCAATCATATTTCTCCATGTCGCCTGCCATTAGCAGGTTTAACGCGACATATTCATCTTGCAAACACACATTTTATAACACATAATTTTCATCAACAACACGACACGTTGCATAACTCTCAGGAAGCTATTGCTCCCAAACATGTGAAACACTTATCTAATCACTACTTTAAAGGATATTTTACATATGTTGTACACTTAACACACGTCACTTTATACACTTTTCAATGCTGAAATTCCCTAGCAAAGATCGAAATTGCAGGCGTCGACAGCATCTCCCGTGCTCCTATAAAATCCTGATTGAAAGTCTGGTTTGCCTGCTTTCGGAATTCACCAACAGTTTTTATATATTCTTACTCCTACAGTAAGCGTCCTGCGTTGCATAAATATGCTAGCTCCCGTCTTGAGTGTTATCATCTGGTACTCTCATGACATTACCAAACACGTCATAGAGTTTCATTTAGCGCATACCATCGTACTTACACATATACGATCAGTCAATACTATACACATTGCGCTTAACACAGTCCAATACTTTACACAAATAATTATTTACAATAGTTCTGCCATTAGCCTACACGGTGCTTCGTAACTGAACACGGCATAGTTCGTACGGCTGATTATGCCTATAGCACGACTATTATTCATACAAGCTTATTAAATGCTTCATTTACATGTACCAGTCTTTGTCCGGCGTCTATTATGAGTAGAACCGCCATGCGTTCTGCCTTGACGAACTTGCTTCAAAGTGGCTGTACCTGACTGAAGATTCACTTGAAGACTGCTCGTACCTTACTTGAAGACTGCTGTATACTGCTTACATACTGTCTCGTACTGCCCTCGTATTTGTTGCATACTGTTTGCAACTTACTGCAACTGTGCTGCACCTGGGTAACTTCTAACGTCGTGAAGACTGCGTAAGACTGCAACTTGGGCTGTAACTGGGTGCAAACTGCACGTGAACTGCGCGTAGACTGAGCTTGACTGTGTTTAGACTGTGCGAGACTGGGTTTCAACTGAGCGCTCCTCCAAGGGTCTACTCCCTTATATCGTATTCCCACGGAAATTAGGGCGAAATCTTCCCGCGTAATCTTGGCTCCTCTCACAGCGTGAATCTGGTCTCCAAACCGTGATCATTGGGTTCCTCTTTCTTCACAGATTCCAAAACTATCTGCGCGCAAAGGAATCGCTCGTCCAATTAATTAATATTAATTCCTTTCTCCATAGCGTGGGACGCTATCTTACGGGTATTCCCCGGTAACATTCTCAAATCTATCCGCGCACAATGGTAGTTTTACAGTCCTTCCGCACTTCGTTAAATATGCCCCAATTTCGCAGGTAAAAGGCTCTAAAATTAGCCTCCTGCCAAAAGATTCAACTGTGAGCAACTCTCATCTCAATTCGTTGCTCCAATCACGAGTAATCAATGATTTTCCTGGGCATCTCTCCTCCCACTCCTCAAATCTATTCTCCGTCGGGGAATAACTGGGTCATTATTCAGGCCTCCACCCTGCTCCAGACGACAGAATGGGGTCACAGAGATGGACATGGCTCCACTGGGCCCCACCCACAATTCTGGGCTAATTTGTAAAATGTCAACTCTGTCCTCTCCGTGCTTCAAGCCTCGTATAGCCTACACCAAGTAGTCTAATAATGCTGTAATCTGCTCATTATTCCCTGCATTATTGTTACGTGCCACCCCCTAGTGGCACTTTTGTTAACTGGATTACGGTGGGGGTACAAAGCACAACACCAATTACTGCTTAAAGAAATAATTTATTACAGGCCAGAAAATTACACTAATCAGCAAATACAAACAATTAGGAGCCTTACTCTAGTTTCCTCAAGTCTCTTCCTTATGCACTCTTAGCCCCTTTCACTCGCAACAGACCACAGAAGTTAATCCGTCCTAATGAGTCAGGTGGCCTTGACAGAAGCTACCTGCCCCTCTTCCTCAGGTACAACAAAATACAGTTACTTACGAGCACTTGATGTACGCTGTTCACAAGCTGGGAGAAACAATGTCACTGGATTTCGTAACCACCATATCTCAGACACACAGTGAAAGCACACTCACTCAAAACACAGGCAGTCCCCTGTATGTTTCTCTCTTCCCCGCTCCACTAGGGGTTACGCAAGTCACCACACTTCTGTCGCTCACGATAAACGCTCGCACTAGCTCGTAAAACACAACAACAACAACTGCTTCACGGGTCACTCTTATATAGCAGGCCGGTGACTCAATAAATGGTTCTAGATCCATCCAGGGTCCACGGCTTCTCGAGGTTTCCATCGCTGGTCCAATCACGAATCTTCTGGACTATCCCTTTGTCTTAGTAGCCCTGTTGCATAAGGCACACGCAATACAGGAGGCATGCCACAGCCCAGCCCCTGGGGCAGTTGTGACTCAAGCGGCGAGCGATGACACAAACTCACAGCCGTAACATTATTTTAATAAATAATGTCATTGCACCAAAATCACACCAGTGATTAAATATACACTTCTTTCGAGGGGTTTTTACCATGAAACTGCCTCTACAGATCTCTGGTTCGTTCCCTGGTGGAACCTTCATACTGAGATCACAGTCTCTGAGAACCACGTTCAATTCCAGTCAGCATAACCTCCCCGGGTTCATTACATAACCTCAAGATGGCGGCAGTGCGAATTTTAAAATTAAGTTTTTATTTCTTGTGATGTAGTCATGCGATCGAAGTGAAAGTTTGAATAATGAACCTACGCAATAATTTTCCTTTAATGGTACATGACTCTATGGCCTATACATTTAACAATCCAACATGGCGACCATCCGAAATATTTAGACGATACTGAATATCTACGAATCTATTTTAGCAATCAAACTGCTTTTTTTAATGTTCATAGGGGCTATGAACTTAAGTTCACCTATAGGACTTTAAATAACCTGGTGATCACAAATCCAACATGGCGGTGACGCGAATTATAAATATTCACATGGACGTTTCTCGCAATTTAACCATCCGCGTGCAGTGAAACTTGGTACAGTAAATCATTTTCCGAATGTTAATCCACTGGCATCTAATTTATTTCAATTGTTTCCATAACCTCAAGATGGCAGCTGTGAAAAATTTTTAAATCTCCTTGTTTTTTCTTGTGTCCTAATTATGCGATTGAAGTTTGAATACTACACGTTCACAATAATCTGCATGTGACAGTACATAACTCTAGGACCTACATATATAAAATCCAACATGGCGACCATCCGAAATATTTAGTCGGTTCTCAATATCTACGAATCAATTACAGCAATCATACTGAAATTGTGTATGTTGATAGTGGCAATTAATATAAGTAGGATATATGAAAATAGCTGTATAGTTCTTCACGGAACTACTTGTCACACTTTGCAAAAATGAGGAAAAAGTAGACTTATGAGATCGATCCGGGAAAATGTGACTGTCTGTCTGTCTGTCTGTCTGTCCTTCTGTCTGGCTGGCTGTGTGTGTGTGTGTGTCCCCCCTCCCCCCCCCCCCCCCCCCCCCCAACCTCTTATCAACTCCTAAACGGCTGCAGCAATCGAAACCAAATTTAGTATGAGTAAAGATGAATACCGGAATATCTCAAGCCCATATTTGAAAAAGATGTCAGTGCTACCAACTGCTAAAAAAACGCATTAGAAATTTGAGCTCCATGTTGGATATCATGGAAGGCATACATGGGAGCAATTCCAAAATTGGCACACATGTAGATAATACTATTTCAGTTTAATTTCCAGGAGGCCATACATGACAGTGTTGCCGAAATAATGTTAAGCCTTCTGATAGGTCCAATTTTTTAATGCACATAACTTCTACACTATCAATTGGATTTCAACCAAATTATGTATGTAATATAAGCACATAGGCAGGTATGACTGAGCGTATTATTAAGAGCCACGAGGGCTGCCAACTGTTAATAATCGTTCTCTCTACTTTTTATCCAAATACCAATATATCAGAAAGTATGCAAGCCGACAGCTTTAAACTATGCACGCGTATAATACCTGACATTTTACATTAATTTGGAGTATCTTATATACGTCAGTTCTACCAACATGATTCTAAGCCTGCTGATAACACCAATTTTTAAATACATGTAACTTCTATACTGTCAGTTGGATTTCAACCAAATTTCGTATGTGCTATGTGTAATATAACAGAAATGACTATAAGTACTCTTATGAGCAATTAGGGCTGCCAACTGTTAATAAATGGTGTCTATATTTTTTACCCTAATATCAATATATCAGAAAGTATGCAAGCCAACAGGTCTATACTTTGCATACGTATAGCACCTGACATTCTAGATTAATTTGGAGTAATTAATATAAGTCAGTGATGCCAACATGATTCTATGCCTGATGATAGCTCCAATTTTAAAATACATATAACTTCTATACTAAAAAATGGATTTCATCCAAAATTGGCACAAAAATATATCATAATATTTCCGATTATTTCTGACCAGCATACGCATGATATTGTTGCCAACGTGCTTTTACGTGTGCTGATAGATCCAATGTATAACTCCATGTAACATCCTTTGGACTTCAACCACATTTTGTATTCTGTACCTTAAGAGATGGAATTAAGAATATATTCAGTCACCAGGGCTGCCAACTGTATTGCTGTATTAGGCTACATTATGTCTAGTATACAGTATTTCGAACTAATTAAGACATTCCGATATTACCAACTTAATTTCGTCATTATTCTAGATAGGTTCATATACTGGAGATTAATCATTGGCATGAATCTTAATTTTAAGAAAAGTAGGCTCTTTAGTTCCGCACGGAACTTCTTGTTCCATCTGACTATGTGGGAAGCGGCTAACTGGTAGCATGCTGAACTGCTATGCCCAAGGTCGCTGGTTCAAAACCGGCCAAAGTCGTCGGATTTTCTAAGAGCGCTAAAATTCCCTCAGCATGCTTTCCATCGGAGGGGAAGTTCCAACGTTCATTGCAAATTGCTGGTTGCGGTGGAATCTAGCAGCCAAGTTCACAGTTGGTGTCGTTGACGGTAGTATTTGGTACAAAATTAGGTACTACTACTTAAAATTGACCTTCTGCAGACCTTAAGTGAATTAGAGACTAATACAGTCATCACAATTAACACCGTTTATCAGACAGACTCTACACACACCCAATGTACACGGGGTTACATGACCACGTTGTCGCAGCCCATAAACTGAGGAACCAACCAACATCTCTGCGGGAGATAAAATTTTGCGCGAAGAAGTAACAGACTGTTAGATAGTTACACATCAGTTCCAAACCTTGCATAAGGACATTGGGATCAAAAGTATTAAAATGAACCCCAAATATGACAAGAAAGTTACCATCCCCATAAGACAATAAAATGTTAAAAATATGCATAGAAAGACGAAAAAAAGGTTAATTAACCTCCAATTGTAAAATACATTCTCGCAATAAATGAGGTCTGATCCACCTACGAAAACCTCCATATTTCGCCTATTTTAGCCTATCCTCTAGTCTGCCCGGTGAAATCTACCTCCGCCTTCCGGCGTGCCGAGAGGAATTTTTTATATTGTAACCCAATGAGGTTACAGTGTTCATATGTTACTGTTCATTCTCTTAGAATTAGTTTTAGGTTAGGATCATGGATATTCTTTGATGATGTAGAAGTGGAAGGAGGCCATGATTTATAGAGTTTCATATCTGTTTAATAGTATATTTTTATGATTTTTTTGTGTGTGTGTTTCTTCTATGGCTGGTTAGAAAATGTTAGGTTTTGTTTATTGGGTTCCTTAGTAGTTGAAAGAAGTAAGATATTTTATTAAGAAGAGTGTAATTGGTCTTGTGGAGTATCTGTTGAGATTGTCTATGGAGAAGGAAGATTGGGTTATAGGATGATAATTGAGAGCTGATGACTGTTTTGTGTTTGGTGATGTAGTAAGCTGATTAGATATGAAAGGAATGAGGTTCTGGTTTTGAGTAAGGAATATGGTTGAATGTTTAGAAAATATTATGAAGTTAGATGTAGAAGATGAGATATGAAGAAAATGAGATTATGTTTTGGTTAAAAGAAGAAAGAATAGATGTTTGGAATTAGAAGATCAGATGTGGAAAGAATTATGTTTTGTAAGAAAAAGAGAGTGAACTAAATGAAGAAGAGTACGTACGGTTACAATATCTGTGTTAGATAGATGGATACATGTTATAGGTTTATTAGGGGCAACACAATTAAGGAGCAACATAGTCCTTGTGAAGTTAATACTCAGCATTTTTCCCGCCGATGCTTTTACGGAGAGTGTTTTTTCTGCCATGAAATCCAAATGGAGAGATTATAGAAACAGAAACTCCATTAGTTTAATAAAACAAGAATTGTTCACATATTACAATAAATTATGACAAAAATTGTAGTGAATTTTATCAGAAGGTACTCACAAATGAAAAATCCTTGCAAAGGGACGTGGAAATATAATCATTTGTAAGTTGCTGGTGTCATAGGCCTATATGATATGTCAGCAATATCTACAGTAACCCCAAGCTTGCAGGTTCGCTCCTGGCCGTGGTAAGTGTTTTTTTTTTTTTTTGAAAGGCGGCTAAATTACGACATGCATGTCATACGATGTTGGCATGTCAAAGAACCCATTTGAATTCAGTAGGCCGTGTTCATAACGGCAAAATTAATCTCGGGAGTTCCCGCCAACACAAAGTTCCTCATTTCTCTACTGGAAAGGGCAATAGCGTTCAAGGAGATTAGATATCTAACCTCCTTGACTTTCATAGTGCTTCAAGCAACAAGGAAATTCAACATGCAAGCTACCCTTTGGGTGTCAAATAACAAAGCTTGCACCCGTCACCGAGGCCATACGATATTATTATTATTATCTACAGTAGTTGTAATTTTGTATATTTGATTATTTAATGCTTATAAGGTGCGTTCAAAAAGTAACGAGCTGGAGGCTGGAATGCACAAACCGGTGACGACATCGGCTAATCGTGGCGTGTGTAATGAGGTGTGGTTCCTACCAGAGCGTGGAAGGTCATAGCCCGTCGCTAGAGGGCACGCGTGCACGTCACGTGACGATACAAAGCGAGCAGCAGCATGCATCAATCGTCCAACAATGCCAGTCACATTGCAAACAGAGACATGGAGACGTCAGTGGAAGAGCAAAGAGGTGTTGTTCGGTTTCTGACAGAGGGAGGGGTGGGGGGAACGGACATTCATCGCCGAATGTCACAAGTGTACGGCGAACACTGCATGTCCCTTGCAAGGGTCAAGGCGTGGCACAAGCGCTTCAGGGAAGGACGGGTGTCGCTAACCGATGATGCCCGGTCTAGGGCACCGCCCTGCATTACTGATGACAACGTCCAGCTGGTTGATGCACTCATTATCCAGGACCGCCGAGTGACAGTGAACGCCATAGCCGCCGTGGTCGCTCCATGTCAATGCACGATATTATACGGCCAACACAGTCGCGTCACTCCTGCAGAAATTCAAATGGGAGGTTCTCGGCCACCCTCCTGTGATTACGGCATGTTTGGTCCCCTGAAAAAGGCTCTGCGGGGCCACAGATTCCAGCTGTACGTGCGGAACTGGTTCACATCGCAGCCCAGGGAATTTTATGAGACAGCCATTCACCGCCTCGTGTCACAGTGGGACAAGTGCCTCAACAGCCAGGGCCAATACTTCTAACATACAGGTACTGGTTTCTGTAATTATACCTCCGGATCGTTACTTTTTGAACACACCTTATATTTAATACATGTGTGTATTATTTATTACAACATTTAACAACCCTCATTAACATTGTGAGGTTTGAAACCATTTTTCAGTGTTGCCTAAGTAAACAAAAGTTTGGAGCTTTTCAGTCGGTCAACATGAATGTACCCAAATAGAGCTGGGTAGTGTCCTAATCCTGAAATAAATTACATGAGATTAATAAATACATTAGGATGACCAGTTTCGATCGTCAAGCGATCATCATCAGATCCATTACACTTAGGCTATAACATGTATGATTGAGAATACAGCTAAAACTATATACAATATGTACAATTATTTAGTTGCAGTGTTGATAATGCAACTGTCGGTGTATGCTAAATGTAGTATATCTAATGATAGGTGAAATTCTATCAATGATACCTAGTGGTGAACGTTGGAACATGATAGAGCGTTCCGACGAAGTCTAACCTAACAATTTAGCTTCATACAAGTTTAGTCAGTGGAAGGATCTTTTTCATGCCATAAATCTATGACATGGGACTGCAGGCTTTACTTCCCCTCCGAGGGAAGGCATACTGAAGGATTTTTAACGCTCTTAAAAAATCCAATGAATTCGGCCGGGTTTGAACAGCAGTTCAGCATGCTACCAACTACGCCACCGAAGCCGCTAATATTTCAGTAATAATTCGATATTTGAAATGCCAGTAACGGGCCTTATTAGGAACTCCCGTTCTAAATAAGGCCCACTACTTGTTCGAAATAAGAGATAAAGGAATGCACATTAAGCTGAAAATATCAATTCGGTATATTATCCTACAAATCACATTCTTTGAAATTATAAACACCAGGTTTATGTATGTTAAATTTCAAAAACATGAAGAAGGTTTATTAAAATACTTAGAAATAGTAACAAAAGGAGCTTCGGAAGCCGTTTACTACTAGACTGAAGCAAACATCGCGGAATCATTCGTTTCAACAGTTGTAGTTTCTAGTCTAGCCAATAAATGCTAGTAGCCATCAGAAACACTACGAATCGTGCAGAATGTTCTGCTCATAAAATCACAGATGGGCCTTATTTGAAACCGGGCCTTAGTTGGCTCAAGTACCTTACTCAAATTTTCCATAACTTTTAAGGTGCGTTCAAAAAGTAACGAGCCGGACGCTGTAATGCGCAAACCGGTGACGACATCGGCTAATTGTGGCGTGTGTAACGAGGTGTGGTTCCGACCAGAGCGTGGAGGGACACAGCACGTCACTAGAGGGCACGCGTACACGTCACGCGACGATACAAAGCGAGCAGCATGCATCCTATAATTTGCAAGTATATTTTTTAGCCTATTTTAATTTAAGAAAAAGAAATAGGCATATGAGATCAACTTGTCCGTGTTTGTGTGTGTCTCTAATAATATCTAATTGGCCGAAGCGATTTCAATAAAAATCGGTAAGTGCATACTACTACCTTGTTCAACCTTAACCGTGCCTTTCAAATTATAATACGTTTCACCAATCCAACATGCCGGCCACGCGAAGTATTTCACTGGCATTCTATTCTATTTCTCCGCAACCGTAACAGATATCAACCTCATACTTTGTACGGTGATAAAAGGTCCTGAACCAAATTAAATGTCAGTGCATTACAATGGCTATAATGATTTGCTGTACCTAGTCTCACTGCCTTCGGATGGTTCATTCGTGAGAAAAGTCTATTATTTAGTCTATTTTCATTTTGAAAAAAATTGGCTTATGAGATCACCTTTTGTCCGTGTGTGTGTGCGTGTGCGTGTGTGTGATGGTGTGTGAGTGTGGGTGTCCTAATAACTTCTAAACGGCTGGAGCGATTTCAATGAAACTCGGTAAGTTCATAGCACTATTCTGGACAACCCCGACCGTGCCCTTAAAATTTTGTTACGTCTCACCAATCCAACATGGCGGCTGTGCGAATTATTTCACCAGCATTCAATATCTCCGAAACTATTACCGATATCACCCTGAATTTTTTTTGCGGTGATAAAGGGAACTGCTAGAAGTTCACATATGTGACTTTTGAAAAACTGGTAACTACAAAACCAACATGGTGCTAAGCGAATTTCCGAATTTTAAATAGACGTTTCTCGCGATTTACCAACCAAACGGAATAAAACTTGGTACAGTATATGTTTATACACATTGTAATGCACCGACATCTAACTTCGTTCAATTGTTTACATAGCCACAAGATGGCGGATGTGCGAAGTATTTCACAGGCATTCTATATCTCTGAAACTATTAGCGCTATTACCCTGAAATTTTGTACGGAGATAAAGGGCACTACTGGAGTTCATCTGTAAGACTTTCAAAAACCGGTTAACTACAAAACAAACATGGCGGCCAAGCGAATTTGAAAATTTTAAATAGACCTTTCTCGCGATTTAATGTTCCAAACGCAATGGAACTTGGTACAGGAAATGTTTATACACATTGTAATGCACTAGTATCTAATTTAGTTCAATTGTATACATAACCTCAAGATGGCGGCTGTGCTAATTTTAAAATTAAGTTTTTATTTCTTGTGTCGTATTCATGCGATCGAAGTGAAAGTTTAAATAACGAACCTACGCAATAATTTTACTTTAATAGTACATGACTCTATGGCCTATACATTTAACAATCCAACATGGCGACCATCCGAAATATTTAGACGGCTCTGAATATCTACGAATCTATTATAGCATTCAAACTGATTTTTTTAATGTTCATAGGGGCTATGAACATAAGTTCACCTATAGGACTTGCAATAACCTGGTGATCACAAATCCAACATGGCGGCGATGCGAAGTATAAATATTCACATGGACGTTTCTTGCAATTTAACCATCCGAGTGCAGAGAAACTTGGTACAGTAAATCCTTACACGAATGTTAATCCACTGGCATCTAATTTATTCCAATTGTTTCCATAACCACAAGATTGCAGCTGTGCGAAATTTTAAAATCTCGTTGTTACTTCTTGTGTCCCAATTATGTGATTGAAGTTTGAATGCTACACGTACACAATAACCTTCATGTAACAGTACATAACTCTAGGACCTACATGTATAAAATCCAACATGGCGACCATCCGAAATATTTAGTCGGTTCTCAATATCTACGAATCTATTACAGGAATCAGACTGAAATTTTGTATGTTGATAGAGGCAGTTAACATAAGTTCACCTATGGATCATTCAATAACCTGGTGAGCACAAAACCAACATGGTGGTGACGAGAAATTTAAATATTATAATGGATTTTCTCACGACTTTTCATCCGAGCGCTGTGAAACTTGGCACAAGCCTTAATATACTGACGACTAATTTAATGGAATTTTATGAGAACATGAAAATGGCGGCTGTGAAATTATTTTAAGTCTTGTTTTCATTTCTCGTGTCCTAAGTAAGACAAGTAGGATATATGAAAATAGGCGTTTTAGCTCTTCACGGAACTACTTGCTTCTAAAATAATTTACTGGTCCAAGCTCAAATAGGTTGACCACCCCTGATCAAAGTTATCATGAATGTCTCCACGACATCCCAGAAGCCTGCTCTAGAGTGCCTCTCCATTTATGACTTGAACATTTGCCGCCTTTGGACTCAGGCAGCATTGGTGTGAGTGACTAAGTGCATTTTTCTGGATAGCAGCAGATTCGGTTTTGAACCCCAACTGCAGTCATATTGTCAAGTTTTGACCGACATATTTGACCGCTTCGTGGGCAGCAACGCCCTTGAGTCATTTCTATGATACAAAATCTAAAATGTAAAATCAAAAATGTAAAATGAAAAAATCTAAACTTCAAGATCTAAAAATCTAAAAATCAAAAATATTAAATGTAAAATTTAAAATCTAAAATGTAAAAATAAAATAAAATTACATGCTGATTAAATATCTTACATCTTATACAACATCTTTTATTCTTCAATGACATCTGATGTCTTCTTTTGTTGCAGGTGAGTGATCATCAGGTGTTCCCCCCACCTAGAACCTGCGTGGACTATGATTACGAAAGTCAATGAAAGTACAGAATTCAATAAATATCCACAAGTAAGTATTTAGTAAATCGCTCTTCAATTGTCTACTCTTGTACTCCTCTTTGGCCTCAGAGACCAAACTTTGATAGAATTCTATTTTTTATTATAATAAGTAACTTAGTTGCTTCATGGAATTATTGATTTTTAGTTGGCCAACACTATTGAACCCAATTGTAATGGGTGGTTCCCTCAACCTGAAAGAAATACACACATCAAAAAAAGTTTTGCATCACCTCGGTTCCCAGATCTCCGGCATATAGACGTTGACTGTGTATATTGTATCCAAGATACAGTCCCTTTGACTGTTCATAGATGTCACTAAAACTGCTCAAAGATGTAAACAACCATGCATGAGCAGGGCCTATTAGACGGAGGGGGTACGACAGCCGATCAGTTCCAGTCATTCCACCAGGACGAAGGTACGCTGCTCATGTTGTCTGTAGTTCTACCATGCCTAGAAGGTCAATACCGCAGTTCGATCGCGTCCGCATTGTTACTTTGTGTCAAGAAGGGCTCTCAACAAGGGAAGTTTCCAGGCGTCTCAGAGTGAACCAAAGCGATGTTGTTCGGACATGGAGGAGGAACAGAGATACAGGAACTGTCGATGACAGGCCTCGCTCAGGCCGCCCAAGGGCTACTATTGTAGTGGATGACCGCTACTTACGGATTGCCGCTCGGAGGAACCCTGACAGCAATGCCACCATGTTGAATAATGCGTTTCGTTCAGCCACAGGACGTCGTGTTTCAACTCAAACTGTGCGCAATAGGCTGCATGATGCGCAACTTCACTCCCGACGTCCATGGCGAGGTCCAGCTTTGCAACCCCGACACCATGCAGCGCGGTACAGATGGGCCCAACAACATGCTGAATGGACCCCACGGAATTGGCATCACGTTCTCTTCGCCGATGAGTGTCGCATATGCCTTCAACCAGACAATCGTCGGAGACGTGTTTGGAGGCACCCTGGTCAGGCTGAACGTCTTAGACACACTGTCCAGCGAGTGCAGCAAGGTGGTGGTTCCCTGATGTTTTGGGGTGGCATTATGTGGGGCCGACGTACGCCACTGGTGGTCATGGAAGGCTCCGAAACGGCTTTACGATACCTGAATGACATCCTCCGACCCATAGTGCAACCATATCGGCAGAATATTGGAGAGGCATTTGTCTTCATGGACGACAATTCTCGACCTCATCGTGCACATCTTGTGAATGCGTTCCTTCAAGATAACGACATCGCTCGACTACAGTGGCCAGCATGTTCGCCAGACATGAACCCTATTGAACATGCCTGGGATATGTTGAAAAGGGCTGTTTATGGACGTCTTGACCCACCAACCACTCTGAGAGATTTACGCCGAATTGTCGTTGAGGAGTGGGACAATTTGGACCAACAGTGTCTTGATGAACTTGTGGATAGTATGCCACGGCGAATACAGGCATGCATCAATGCAGGAGGACGTGCTACTGGGTATTAGAGGTAGTGGTGTGTACTGCAATCTGGACCACAAATGCTGAAAGTCTAGCTGTATGATGGTACAACATGCAATGTGTGGGTCTCATGAGCAATAAAACGAGCTGAAATGTTGTTTGTGTTGATCTCTATTCCCTTTGTATTTAACGGTCCCGGAACTCTTGGAACCGAGGTGATGCAAAACTTTTTTTGATGTGTGTATTTTCCTTTTTTTTCTTCGTTTGGTCTGTGTCCTCTGATTCAGAATCATCATATTTTCCTCTTCTTCTTCTTCTTCTTCTTCCTTTGGTCTGTCTCCTCTGATTCGGTATCATATTTTCCTTTTTTTTCTTCTTTAGGTCTGTGTCCTCTGATTCGGAATCATATTTTCCTTTTTTTTCTTCTTTTGGTTTGTGTCCTCTGATTCAGTATCATCATATTTTACTTTCTTTTTCTTCTTTTGGTCTGTCTCATGCTATTCAACAACTCTCTTCTCTTCGTTTTAAATCTCATCCTTTTCATCCCGATCTTCCTTCTCCAACACTTCATCACTTTATCTTATTCCAGTATGTTATCTTCTCCATGACCTTCTCTTGCACTTTTACCCTCATCTTTAGCCTCTTTTTCTTGACTGCTACTGTCCTCCTCATGACCAACCTTATCCGATTCTTCTCTCTCTTCTACAGTTTCTCCCATATCACTTGCTTTCTCACGCCCTTCTGATTCACCTTCTCTCTTATCCGTTTCTCCTTTCTGTTCTACCTTCTCCTTCCTTTCACCTCTGTCCTCTCCTTCAGTTTCTGCCATATCACCTGCTTTCTCACGCCGTTCTGTTTCACCTTCTTCTTCGCGCCCCCCACTTCTTTGATAATGTTCTTGCTTCTTATTCCCTTCTTCATTTAGTTTTCTATCATTTCCTTCTATTTCAGCCACTCCAGCATCACTTACTTCACATATTTCCTCCATTTGTACTTTGAGTCTATCCGCTCACACATCCGTTCACTCCCCTTATCAATGATGTCACTCCGCTTATCAATGCTAGACTCCAGTTTGTTCATATTTTCAGTCACTAACATACTCATCTTCATC
Source organism: Meconema thalassinum (assembly GCA_946902985.2). Lineage (NCBI taxonomy): Eukaryota > Metazoa > Arthropoda > Insecta > Orthoptera > Tettigoniidae > Meconema > Meconema thalassinum. Next base: position 91,833,687 of record OX336399.1, read on the forward strand.
ATCTGCTCCATGAGCATTTTGAAATCACTAAGGTGCATCTCCCCCATTCGTGCTCCTCGTTGGTGCGTCCTATTGTAACTGTTCTACTCGGGGTCGTTGTTGTTATAGCCCCTGAGGGATATGAATCATTATTATACTCCATTTATTTTTATCTTCGCATTAAATCTGACCAAGAACACAATAATCTCCACAGAAAATCTCAACAGATACTCGTGGAATTAACAATATATACAAAATAACGGAATAAGAAAAACAAAAACAAAACAACATCAAAAAAGGATCATAGAAAATGCATAGAGATCTTAAAATAGGATAGTGTATGACACTCCTATATAGAATTCCTAACAAGCGCCATTTTTCTAACCTACAACTAATTCTAAGAGAACAGTAACATAATCACTTTGTAACCACATGTTACAATCGCCCCCCTATATATATGTTATTCTCGCGTGTGAAACACGTGAGAATCACATTTATATAAAAAACATAAATTAAAAATTAATACACCTAAGACATACACTATAAGAACATATTATACACAAAATAATACAACTTATCATCTACTTCAGAAGGTCCAAAGGAATTCCCTTCACTATAAACACTTGACACTTGTGTTAAATTCACCAAAATCACTAACACGAATATCTTCGTCAGATGGAGTAACCAAAACTATCACATCAAGTCTATTAGATACCTTACTCCTCATTGGATTCGACAAAAGTATAATAATCAGAAGGAACTACATAATCGTCATCAAGCCAGTCCACTTCGTTATCACAATCATTCTCGTCCTCCATTTCATCGTCGTTTAAAGAACCATCCTCATCTTCGTTCTCCTCTTCTTCATCCTCTTCGCTTGTCTCCACACCTGCGCCGTCGTTTGCAACTCCTGCGTCTCCTACGCCTTCCGCCTCGTCGTCATCTACGTATCCTACCTTCTCGATGTATCCTGTCTTCCATACCTCTCTATTCCTTCTTCTTCCTTTGGTCTGTCTCCTCTGATTCAGTATCATATTTTCCTTTCTTCTTCTTCTTCTTCTTCCTTTGGTCTGTCTCCTCTGATTCGGTATCATATTTTCCTTTTTTTTCTTCTTTAGGTCTGTGTCCTCTGATTCGGAATCATATTTTCCTTTTTTTTTCTTCGTTTGGTCTGTGTCCTCTGATTCAGTATCATCATATTTTACTTTCTTTTTCTTCTTTTGGTCTGTCTCATGCTATTCAACAACTCTCTTCTCTTCGTTTTAAATCTCATCCTTTTCATCCCGATCTTCCTTCTCCAACACTTCATCACTTTATCTTATTCCAGTATGTTATCTTCTCCATGACCTTCTCTTGCACTTTTACCCTCATCTTTAGCCTCTTTTTCTTGACTGCTACTGTCCTCCTCATGATCAACCTTATCCGATTCTTCTTTCTCTTCTACAGTTTCTCCCATATCACTTGCTTTCTCACGCCCTTCTGATTCACCTTCTCTCTTATCCGTTTCTCCTTTCTGTTCTACCTTCTCCTTCCTTTCACCTCTTTCCTCTCCTTCAGTTTCTGCCATATCACCTGCTTTCTCACGCCGTTCTGTTTCACCTTCTTCTTCGCGCCCCCCACTTCTTTGATAATGTTCTTGCTTCTTATTCCCTTCTTCATTTAGTTTTCTATCATTTCCTTCTATTTCAGCCACTCCAGCATCACATACTTCACATATTTCCTCCATTTGTACTTTCATTGAGTCTATCCGCTCACACATCCGTTCACTCCCCTTATCAATGATGTCACTCCGCTTATCAATGCTAGACTCCAGTTTGTTCATATTTTCAGTCACTAACATACTCATCTTCATCATTTGCTCCATGAGCATTTTTAAATCACTAAGGTGCATCTCCCCCATTCGTGCTCCTCGTTGGTGCGTCATATTGTAACTGTTCTACTCGGGGTCGTTGTTGTTATATCACCTGAGGGATATGAATCATTATTATACTCCATTTATTTTTATCTTCGCATTAAATCTGACCAAGAACACAATAATCTCCACAGAAAATCTCAACAGATACTCGTGGAATTAACAATATATATAAAATCACGGAATAAGAAAAACAAAAACAAAACAACATAAAAAAAGGATCATAGAAAATGCATAGAGATCTTAAAATATGATAGTGTATGACACTCCTATATAGAACTCCTAATAAGCGCTATTTTTCTAACCTACAACTAATTCTAGAAAACAGTAACATAATAACTTTGTAACCACATGTTACAATCGCCCCCCTATATATATGTTATTCTCGCGTGTGAAACACGTGAGAATCACATTTATATAAAAAACATAAATTAAAAATTAATACACCTAAAACATACACTATAAGAACATATTATACACAACATAATACAACTTATCATCTACTTCAGAAGGTCCAATAGCATTCCCTTCACTATAAACACTTGTGTTAAATTCACCAAAATCACTAACACGAATATCTTCGTCGGATGGAGTAACCAAAACTATCACATCGGGTCTATTAGATACCGTACTCCTCTTCTATCATTGGATTCGACAACAGTATAATAATCAGAAGGAACTACATAATCGTCATCAAGCCAGTCCACTTCGTTATCACAATCATTCTCGTCCTCCCTTTCATCGTCGTTTAAAGAACCATCCTCATCTTCGTTCTCCTCTTCTTCATCCTCTTCTCTTGTCTCCACACCTGCGCCGTCGTTTGCAACTCCTGCGTCTCCTACGCCTTCCGCCTCGTCGTCATCTACGTCTCTTACCTTCTCGATGTATCCTGTCTTCCAAACCTCTCTACTCCTTCTTCCTTTGGTCTGTCTCCTCTGATTCTGTATCATATTTTCCTTTCTTCTTCTTCTTCCTTTGGTCTGTCTCCTCTGATTCGGTATCATATTTTTCCTTTTTTTCTTCTTTAGTCTGTGTCCTCTGATTCGGTATCATAATTTCCTTTTTTTTTATCTTCTTTTGGTTTGTGTCCTCTGATTCAGTATCATCATATTTTACTTTCTTTTTCTTCTTTTGGTCTGTCTCATGCTATTCAACAACTCTCTTCTCTTCGTTTTAAATCTCATCCTTTTCATCCCGATCTTCCTTCTCCAACACTTCATCACTTTATCTTATTCCAGTATGTTATCTTCTCCATGACCTTCTCTTGCACTTTTACCCTCATCTTTAGCCTCTTTTTCTTGACTGCTACTGTCCTCCTCATGACCAACCTTATCCGATTCTTCTTTCTCTTCTACAGTTTCTCCCATATAACTTGCTTTCTCACGCCCTTCTGATTCACCTTCTCTCTTATCCGTTTCTCCTTTCTCTTCTACCTTCTCCTTCCTTTCACCTCTTTCCTCTCCTTCAGTTTCTGCCATATCGCCTGCTTTCTCACGCCGTTCTGTTTCACCTTCTTCTTCGCGCCCCCCACTTCTTTGATAATTTTCTTGCTTCTTATTCCCTTCTTCATTTAGTTTTCTATCATTTCCTTCTATTTCAGCCACTCCAGCATCACATACTTCACATATTTCCTCCATTTGTACTTTCATTGAGTCTATCCGCTCACACATCCGTTCACTCCCCTTATCAATGATGTCACTCCGCTTATCAATGCTAGACTCCAGTTTGTTCATATTTTCAGTCACTAACATACTCATCTTCATCATCTGCTCCATGAGCATTTTGAAATCACTAAGGTGCATCTCCCCCATTCGTGCTCCTCGTTGGTGCGTCATATTGTAACTGTTCTACTCGGGGTCGTTGTTGTTATAGCACCTGAGGGATATGAATCATTATTATACTCCATTTATTTTTATCTTCGCATTAAATCTGACCAAGAACACAATAATCTCCACAGAAAATCTCAACAGATACTCGTGGAATTAACGATATATATAAAATCACGGAATAAGAAAAACAAAAACAAGACAACATCAAAAAAGGATCATTGAAAATGCATAGAGATCTTAAAATAGGTTAGTGTATGACACTCCTATATAGAACTCCTAACAAGCGCCATTTTTCTAACCTACAACTAATTCTAAGAGAACAGTAACATAATAACTTTGTAACCACATGTTACAATCGCCCCCCTATATACATGTTATTCTCGCGTGTGAAACACGTGAGAATCACATTTATATAAAAAACATAAATTAAAAATTAATACACCTAAAACATACACTATAAGAACATATTACACACAACATAATACAACTTATCATCTACTTCAGAAGGTCCAATAGCATTCCCTTCACTATAAACACTTGTGTTAAATTCACCAAAATCACTAACACGAATATCTTCGTCAGATGGAGTAACCAAAACTATCACATCAAGTCTATTCTATCATTGGATTCGACAACAGTATAATAATCAGAAGGAACTACATAATCGTCATCAAGCCAGTCCACTTCGTTATCACAATCATTCTCGTCCTCCCTTTCATCGTCGTTTAAAGAACCATCCTCATCTTCGTTCTCCTCTTCTTCATCCTCTTCTCTTGTCTCCACACCTGCGCCGTCGTTTGCAACTCCTGCGTCTCCTACGCCTTCCGCCTCGTCGTCATCTACGTCTCCTACCTTCTCGATGTATCCTGTCTTCCAAACCTCTCTATTCCTTCTTCTTCCTCTGGTCTGTCTGTAACTGTTCTACTCGGGGTCGTTGTTGTTATAGCACCTGAGGGATATGAATCATTATTATACTCCATTTATTTTTATCTTCCCATTAAATCTGACCAAGAACACAATAATCTCCACAGAAAATCTCAACAGATACTCGTGGAATTAACAATATATATAAAATCACGGAATAAGAAAAACAAAAAAAAAACAACGTCAAAAAAGGATCATAGAAAATGCATAGAGATCTTAAAATAGGATAGTATACGACACTCCTAGCAAGCGCCATTTTTCTAACCTACAACTAATTCTAAGAGAACAGTAACATAATATCTTTGTAACCACATGTTACAACATATCGGGGTATTCCAGCCTCCCCCAGAAAGATGTGAATGAAATTCCCAGTTTCCACCGATACATCAGTTCTTGGGTCGCTAGTGGCACGATGTCAAATTCGTGGGTCACTTGTGGCACGGGTCGCACTCGGCACGGTCGCATCCGGCACGACACCGATGCAGGGCTACTATGAGACAAGACGGAAGACATGTACACTCCGCATCAAGAGTTATTGACTCGATGAGACTGCGCGATGTTCTGTTCTTAATATATAATACTAATCATACTAATAAGCATACGAATGTAGGGGCTAGCATTCTTGGCTGTTGGCCCGGAGGTCCGGGTTCGATTCTGGGCTCTGCCAAGAAATTTAATTCTGGTCTGAGGGCTGGAACGGGGACCGCTTAGCCTCGTGAGGCATAACTGAACAGAGACGGGTTCAATTCCCACCTCAGCCATTCTGAAAGTGGTTTTCCGTGGTTTCCCATTTCTACTCCAGGCGAATGCCGGATGCTTCGTAACTTAAGTCCACGGTCACCTACTTCCTAATCCTCAACTTCATTAAAATGCATACACTAATACAGCCATCACAATGACATAGGTTATCAGACAAAACATTCACACTCACCCAAGTACAAGGGGCTAAATAACCACGATGCCCAAGCCCCTAAAACTAAACAACAACAGCAACAAATGCCTTAAAACTATTCCCTTAACACAAATTTGAGCAAACACAACCCCCGTGGCAAAATGATCCATCGACATACTGTACAGGCCGGACGTTTGTTTTAGACGAGTGAAAAATCATAATGGAAGCCTGGAGGCGAGTTACTACAGTACCTGTGTTGTTATCAGCTGCCCCAAGCAGTCTGATGATTAACAAAGCTGTTTCACACTTCTGCTGAAGTACAGTCATTGGCAAATATAATGGCGATCTATTCGTAACTACGTAACGTATTCTTCCGCGTCACACAATACTTCGACGTGGACTTAACTGTCTGCTCAAGTCTGGAATTCCATTACATCAGATCGGTGGTGACAAGTGTGAAGCGATAGGGTGAGAGAGTAGGTGTGTGTAGGCTCACCCGCAGGCTTCAAGGTCAAGGGCAATCGTCTAAAACAAACGTCCGGCCTGTACAGTGCACATTGTAGCGATATCTCCGAGAAAACAGATTGCATCACACCGCTGACAAGTCGTAGTTCATATCGTGGTCATTTGGCCCCATGTATTTGGATGTGTGTAATATTTCGTCTGATTACCTGTGCTATTGTGGTGTCCGTAGTAAAGTGCGTATTTGTAATGCAGGTGATGATTGGGAAGGAGGCGACCGTGGGCCTTATGTTACGAACCATCCCGGAAAGGATTCGTCAGACTTTTTTTTTTAGCGTATGGCTTTTATACCGGGAGTGTCCGAGGACATGTTCGGCTCGCCAGTTTTGTAGCTGCTTCGAGGCGGACACCCAATGGGTGAGCTACAAGTACCGTCGCGTGTGGAGTGTTGTCTGGGGATGAAAGTTGGAATGTAAGGACGAGGAGTGGGAAGGTAGCGACTGTTGCCTATAGTTAGGGACTAACCCCGGCATTTGCCTGGAAGGAAGATGGGAAACCACAGAAGGTCAGACGGGTAATACTTGTAGACATAGATTAAACGGCCTAAGTGTAAATGATCTGATGATGATCACTTGACGAAGTGAAGTTATTTATTAATTTAATATAATTTGTTTTTTAGGTTTAAGGAAACACCTATATCTATTGGGTGAAATCGTTTTGAACGACTGAAAATCATTAATTTCGATTAATAAGGCTATACTTAACAAGTAGTTCCGTAAAGAACTATAAAGCCTATTTTCATATATCCTACTTATGTTAATTGCCTCTATCAAGATACAAATCTTCAGTTTGATTGCTGTAATAGATTCGTAGATATTGAGAACCGTCTAAATATTTCGGATGGTCGCCATGTTAGGTTTTTATATATGTGAGCCTTAGAGTTATGTAGTATTACATGAAGCATATTGCGTAGGCGTATTATTCAAATTTCAATCGCGTGATTAGGACAAAAGAAATAAAATGTTAATTTTAAAATTTTCCACTGCCGCCATCTTGAGGTTATGCAACAATTGAACTAAATTAGATGTCAGTGCATTACAATGTGTATAAACATATTCTGTACCAAGTTTCATTGCGTTCGGACGGTTAAATCGCGAGAAAAGTCTATTTAAATATTTCAACTTCGCTTGGCCGCCACGTTCGTTTTGTTCTCAACTGTTAGTAGTGCCGTTTGTCACCGTATAAAATTTCAGAGTCATATCAGTAATAGTTTCGGAGATATAGAATACTGGTGAAATATTTCGCACAGCCACCATGTTTGATTGGTGAAACGTAATGAAATTTGAAGGGCATGGTCGGAGTCGGCCAAATTATTACTATGACCTTACTGAGTTTCATTGAAATCGCTTCAGCCGTTTAGATTTCATTAGGAGGGTACACACACACACATGGACGCGCACACACACATACACACACAGAGACATAAGCCTATTATTTGATAAATGAAAATATCAGAGGCTCTCCTGAAGATCTGGAAAACCATTCAGAAGAACCCCCAGCTACCCATACATACTGATGTAGCAAAAGCAGGTAATCAACGGCTGAAGTCAAGAAAACCACCTTGGCGCTCTGCAGTACTTCTTGAAGACTCTCCATTTAACATCTCAGAAGCATGGAAAGCTATGTGGGAAGAATCATCAGTATTCAATGCACATCTGATTAAAAACCCTTCCAACCGGATAGAAGGTTTCAAACTCCCCAGACGCCAATGGAGAATCATTAACCGGATCCGTACAGGACAAGGCAAATGTGGATTCCTGCTTCACAAATGGGGTTGGGTTACTTCTGCTAACTGCGATTGTGGAGCTACCCTGCAAACCATCGAACATATTGTTGGTGAATGTCCGTAACGAGCGTTCCAAGGATCAGTAGGTGACATTCATCATGCATCTTCTGGGGCACTTCAGTGGATTGATGGCCTGGATTTAGAAGTTTAAAGCAAGAACTTGTGTTTATGACTATGTATATAACTGTATATATAATTTATATGTAGTGTATATAACTTTTATTTTAACTCGGTATCAGCATACGATAAATACATAATAATATAGATGAAAATAGGCTGAAAATGGCTTACAAAACGATAATGGTTGTTTCACTCTGTGGGATTGGTGTTATGTGTATATATCTATTTGTATGCCTGCATGTTGTTAGTAGAAATGTGACATTATTTTGATATTAACAAGTTATTTTTAATTTTTAAACCAATGACTCCTGAATGCTAACTGATAGTGGATCTCCATTTGTTATTTATGTTAGTTTAATAATTGAACCTGTTCTAAATGGTGATTGATAAATAATTTTCAAAGCTCTGCGTTTCAATACCTCCAACTGATATAAATAAATACCCAGAACTGCTTCCACCAACATAACACATACAGTGGAGCAAATAAATTACGCCATCACTTTCATTAACTAAATCGTATTCTTCTGCCTGTTGCGTTTCGGCCAACTAAGGACCACATCATTATGCTGTTTCCGTTTAGCTTTAAAATTAGCTCAGTATTCCTTCATTCGTATCCGGTGTTCTTCCTTTCTCACTTTCGTCCACGCCTTTCCAGTTTTCAGCGTTTACTTCGGTTGGAAACTCTGATGTTATAACACAATATGGTAAAATGTATTGATTGAGGGTAGGCGAATAAATGTCTGAAGAAGGGAGCAGCATTGCCCCGAAATATGTCCCACGAATGTGAGTTTTAATATAGTTTAATATAATTTTATGTATTGATTGAAGAGAATACATTTTACCGTAATTATTATGTTATAATCTTTTGTCAATACGAACCATGTCGGAATCAAAAGTAGATGGGAACTCTGAAGTTGTTTGGATTTTCTCTTAAGCTGGTCACGCTCCTCAATAGCTTCACATCAGATCCTAATCTCGTGCAGATCTGAACCAGCCACTTATTGTCACTTTCTCTTGGAGAAAAGTGAAAATGCGATAGATTTATTGTGTTGACGTCATTTGGGTAACGTGCCTTTAAAACATAATCCTCCTTTTCGCATCGCGTCAGTAATTTTCTCCACATGTGTATAGCCTATACATCCTGGTTATGCTGTCTTCCAAGCTCTCCGATCACTTTGACCGGACTTACTATTCTCCTCAAAATCTTCCTTTCCTGGTTTCCGATTTCTCCATCATCCCTTCCTTGTTGATAGTTTTATTAAAATTAAAATAATTATGATAAATTAGATTATTTTCCTCCATTTCGAATTAGAATTCGATTAACGACGTTTTGAATTCGATGAGTTTTCACCAATGGGACTTTCAAACACCTGACGAAAAGAAATTCAACATGGAGGTGACGTGAAATTTAAATATTTATATGAATTTTTTTCGTGACGTAATTATCTGAGCGCAGTGAAATTCAGCACGGTAAATCTTCATACAAGGCGTCTAATTTATTTCAATTTCTATGTGAACTTAAAAATGGCGGCTGTGCTAAATTTTAAAATCACGTTTATATTTCTCGTGTTAATTTGGTAATCGGCCGTAAAAGAATCAGCCGCCACATTTGTAGCATCTCATCCACGAGACCGTTTAAACGGCTTCGGTGGCGTAGTTGGTAGCATTCTGAACTGCTGTGCCCAGGATAGCGGGTTCAAACTCGGACGAAGTCGTCGGATTTTTTAAGATCGTTAAAATCCTTCAGTATGCCTTCCTTCGCAGGGGAAGTAAAGCCGGCGCGGCGGTCCCATCTCATAGATTTATGGCATGTAAAAGATCCTTCCACAGACTAAGCTTGTGTGAAGCAAAATTTCTAGGTTATATTTCGTTGGAACGCTCTATCAAAGTTCCAACATTCCCAACTAGGTGTCAGTGACATCTGGTAGGGAAAGTTGGAACTACTTGAAATTGAACGGACCTTGTAGCTCACCCTATGGAAGCAGGAAGGAAGCTTTTAGTTTTACGTGACCGTTAATCATGCGATCATGAGCCACGGGACCTCTGTTTTAAATGGAATCCGAACCACAGGACATGGCATTTCACTTCGAAAATCTCACATGTATTGACCGGGAATCAAACGCGGTTCACCTTGGTGAGAGGCCAACAGCTTGACCGCTGCACCACCTCGCCCCCTCCCAGCTCACCCTATGGGTATCCGCTTGAAGCAGCTATAGCCTACGAACATGTCCTCGGACACTCCCGGCACTAAAAGCCATACGATAAATAAATAAATAAATAAATAAATAAATAAATAAATAAATAGAGGGAAATAATAAAGAGCAGACCTAGAGCTAACGCACTTTCCAAAAACACTTTCTTAGATTACTGTTGAGTTGAATTGCAGGTAACTATAACACAGAACATAGTAACTTTGTCTCCGTGCTGTCTCGATAGCGCTGAGTGTGGCACTGCCATACTGTAATCACAAAAATCGTATCATATTTTCAGAATAATTTATTTATGAGTTGCAGTAACATCTCCCTCGTGGACGGACCCTAAAAGCTCTCAACCATTACTGTGAAAGCTATGAGAACTTGGAGTGACCAGTTACAGACACACATACAATTTCTATACCTTGACGCCTGTCCATTCTATTGTTTGGGCCACTGCACAGAAGGAACAATCGGACTGAGTTTTCAAATATGCGTAATGATTAATGTCATTTTAGTAATATTGCACGAGGTATCTTAATGAAGGGTGGGTGTATTAGGTCTATTATCCGTCAGCCCCGAATATACGATTCCCAAGATCAGGAAGCGCAGAAGGGCATGAAAATGTATATGAAAAGGTGTTAATCGAATAATTTAAAAGTAATCATAAATGATTAATCGATTAATTGACAGACCAATTAATTGATTAATCGACTGTTCTCATTCCGTAGATTGGTTGGCAGCAATCCTCCGCTTCCATTCTTCCCTGTCGCCAGTCAGTCTCTTCATGTCTCTGTATGAATGGGCATTAACATCTGTTATGATCTGTTTGATGTATTGCAGTCTCGATCGCTCTCTTCCTCTCTTGCCCCGAATTATGCCATCTAACACAGTTACCATAAAGTTATTGTGGCGATAGACATGTCCAGTCAGTTGGTCTCGTCTTTTCCGTCTTGTTTTGAGAAATGCTTTCTTTTCATTAATGTTTTTGAGCGCTTCGTCATTCGTCACTCTTGAGGTCAATGGAATTTTTCCCATCCGCCAGAAACACCACATTTCAAAAGCTGCAAGTCTTCCTTTATCAGCACATCCCATTGTCCAAGCTTCTGAGCCATACAAGGCTAAACTCCACACATAACATTTTATAAATTTAATCCTGGTCTCAATAGATATATACTTTGAAGTCAGAAGGGTTCTTTTGCTGTTAAATGCAATTTTGGCTTGCGCAATTCTAGCTTGAATATCAGTTGAACTTTTTCCAGTGGAAGTAATTTTACTCCCTAGATAGGTGAAAGTGTTAACTTGCTTAAGTGGAGAACCAGCTATGTCATTAGCTGCATTAAGTTGTTCTCTAGCGCATACCATAATTTCCGTCTTTTTAATATTGATTTGCATAATATATTTTTCGTGTAGTGGAAGGACAAACATCAATCGAATTGGGAAGATAAATTTCGATAAAGAAAACGAATAGTTTTCAGCAAAGATTTTGAATTCTAATTCAATGCTTACAATTTAGAATAGGAACATTTTTGCTTTACATTGTTTTAGCCTAGTTTTCACAACTAACGTACAGTATTTAAAAGTATATGATACAAAATATTTTAATTAATTAAATGTCTGTTTTGCTTCTGTGATAGCGAAGTACATCGTTTAATAGACAAAACAATTAATCAATAGACCAACCAAGGTGTTATGTGTATCTAGGTAAATGGATTGAACCCAACCTGTCAGAGAAAGCAACGTTCTACGCTAGATTTAATAAGCTGGAAATGGCTTATAGACTAACTCAGAACATCAATAACAAGAGATGCCTATCACGCAACCTTAAACTGAAACAATACACTACAGACATCCGACCGGAAGCCCTGTATGCCACTGAGTGTGTGTCAATGAACAAAAGAGGCTTTATTGATAAATTGGAGGTGGGAGAGAGAAGAATTGTCTGAAAAATCTTAGGACCAATTCTAGAAGATGGGGAATATCGGAGAGACAACACAACTAAGAGCTCTACATACAAATAGAGAGGCTTTCTGACTGTGCCAGGAATAGAAGGGTAGCCTTCTATGGTCATGTGGCAAGATTATCTCCGAACAGACTGACCAACTGTCGGTTCACCTTCTGGCGAAACAAGAAGGTCCGTACCACTTAGCTGACTGAAGCAGAGAAGGATATTAAAGAACTGGGCCTAACAGACCTACAAGACAAACACTGTGAGGCATATTCTCAAGAAGGTCCGTGGTTTTCAGGATAATCCTCTACGGAAAGGCACCTCCTGGTCTGAGGAAAGGAAGGAAATACACCGGGAAAAGATGCGTCAGTACTGGGCAAAAATCAGAACCCAGCAGTTGAACAAATGTGGTCCCCAGTGAGCCCGTACAAAAGAAGAAGACGAAGAAGATATAAAACACACCATCGATTAATCGTTATTTGTAGCAATTAATCAATTTTTCTGCTTCGATTAATCAATTAAGCAATAACTGAAATGAATCGATTAAAAGAACCATCCCCACTTAGAAGTCCACTACTGTACTGTGAGTACACGGGACTAAATGACCACGATGTCCAAGTAGCCCAGTCATTTGGTGCCCAGAAGTGCCTGTTTCAAAAAAAAAAAATGGTAGAAGGTTTCTCGGCGGATTCATATGTTTTTCGGTGTGCTGAATCCGAATCTGAAGTTTGCCTACAAAAAAATGATGGCATCACAGTGAAAATCGTAAAAAAAAAACTAAAAATTTCGGACTTTTTTCACAAAATCGCTTATAAGTTGAAAAATATGCAACCTAATGAATTTCTCATTATTTACAAAATTAAAGTAGACAAAATTTCTATAAAAATGCACTGGGTACTTTTAGTTTTGGAGCGCAGCGTACCGCCGCTAAAGCGCGCTGAAAAATAGCGACTTTTTGGCACTTGGGCAAAAACGAGAGAAACTCAGCCCTAACTAGCCCCAGACACTTCATAATCGTGTTTCCTCCATGAATACGTGTTTTATTCATGTTCTATGGTGGTAACATGATTGAAAGTTCGTTTAAAAAAAATTGATAAATTAATATATTCAAGTTAAGGTGGAGTATGACCATCTGTACTTATCCACCTAATGGTAAAGTGTGAAAGTGATGAGGTGAGTAATGTAAAACAGTTTTTGTGATTTTTCACTCAACAACTCACCATGTCACACACATCTCACACATTCCTGAAGAGATAGATAACCCGGACACACTGTTCCAGAGGATGTGCGTTGCAAAATCAGAAGACGAACTGAAATAATTTCTGACGTATGAGCTATCGCCATATCCCCTGGTTCTCTTTGATGGCTACGGGATACTAAGAAAAGGAACCAAATCGACCTTATACAAGGCATTTCAACCAATGGCCGACGCCAAATTGGACAAAAATATGAGATACGTTATAGATGGTGGGTTTCTGCTGCATCAGGTTGTCTGTACAAATGGGCAATCATTCACAGACATCTGTATTGCCTACATCTGCTTTGTTCAGACCAAGTACGGTGGAGGCTGTGTAGTTGTTTTCGACGGGTACCCAGAAGGCCCGGACGGCACTAAATCAATGGAGCGGTTAAGAAGGTCGAAAGTGAAGCACTCAGTGGAAGCTCAGTCTTCACCAACTATGGCGCCGACAATGTCGCAGGAAAACTTTCTTTCAAACGACAAGAACAAGAGTAGATTCATAGAGCTCCTCAGGAGTAGACTGAGTGAGGCGGGGATTGAATCACGACAAGCCATTGAGGACGCTGATGCCCTCAACATAAGAACGGCTCAATCCATAGCTACCAAGCATGGCACAGTTGCAGTGGTGGGAGAAGATGTTGACCTTCCCGTCATCATGATAGGCACCCGCACTTCTCTTAACGTGTTCTTCCTGAAACCAGGAAAATGACCACTGACGCTATATAGACCTGGCAGCTCGCTAGAGGAGCCTCTGAGCCTCTGAGCCACCATATTTTATTCCTCCACGCTGTTAGTGGTTGTGACTCCACATCCGCCATGTTCAACCAGGGTAAGACGAAAGACGAAAGAAGAACCCAGATCTTGTGAACCACCTTGAGCATTACATGGACACCACAGCACAAGTCGAGGAGCTAGTGAATGCTGTCGAAAAATGTCTAGTGGCCTTAAATGGTGGTGACCACCATACCACTCGTCTTAACGAACTGAGATACAGCAGTACAGCATATGAAGTCACCGGAAACATGGCCTCGATCCCTCCCACTGAAGCTGCAGCCCGTGAGCTCTTTCTGCGAGCTTACCACCAGATCCAGCAGTGGCTCGACAATCAGCTCAACCCAGAACAGTGGGGGTGGAAGTCGTCGAGGAACGGCGTCATCCCTACGAGAACAGCTAAGACCCCAGCTCCTGACAAGCTTCTCCGCAAGGTCTCTTGGAAATGCAAAGGCGACTGTCGAGGAAGCTGCGGTTGTCGACGTCTAGGCTTTGTTCCATCTGCGAGGGAAACTGTCTGAACGTTGACAACTTATGTGACATCGACAATGAAGGTGACCCTGATGACTCTCCTCCGGTTGAGTCACCACCTACAATCCTGGAGACATCAGCACAAGGTAAATAGCTTGTTTGTACACCACCTTATTCCAATGGGGTTTGCTTACTTCACCCTCTAATGTATTCGTACGATTTCCTTTTTAGAGGTCTCCGAGAATCCTGACGATTCCATCCCGGACGAATCACCAACACGATAGCGGAGACTTCATCAGAAGGTAAACTGCATGTTTGTAATACACTCTATTTCACTGGGTTTCGAACAGTTTTCCAACTATACACCTGAAAGTATTGTGTACAATAATACATACAATTCCTTTTCCAGTGGAGTTACCGACCGATAGCGATCAACCGGGGCCTTCTGCTCGTCAACCGAAGGCTGCTCCATCGAGGCCAAAAAGTAGGAAGTTCAATTAAAGAATTGAAATTAATTGTAATGTATTAATAGTTAATTGTTATTACATTCCTTTTTGCTATATTCATTTCATTTAATTTTTGAAATAAATAATAAAACGGCTTGATCGGTCCTTTATGAATTCCTACCACTCCGTGGGCAATGTTCTTCAAGGGCTCTGTAATCTTGTAACCACCATAAAGCATGAATAAAACACGTATTCTTGGAGGAAACACAATAAGAAAGCGTCTGGGGCTAGTTAGGGCTGAGTTTCTCTCGTTCTTGCCAAAGTGCCAAAAGCTGCTCATTTTCAGCGCGCTCTAGCGGCGGTGCCCTGCACTCAAAAATTTAAAGTAACCAGTGAATTTCGAAGGAAAGTTTGGCTACTTTAATTTTGCAAATAGTGAGAAATTCACTAGGATACATACATTTCAACTTATAAGCGATTTTTTGAAAATAGTCCGAAATTTTTAGTTTCTTTTTGCTTTTTTTCACTGTGAAGCCGTCATTTTTTGTTGGCAAACTTCAGATTCGGATTCAGCATACCGAAAAACATAAGAATCCGTCGAGAAACCTTCTACCCTTTTTTTTTTTTTTTTTGTCAAAACTACCATTTGACTGGGCTAAAGGCCCTCAAATGAAACAACATGTCTCTAAGGTGTTATAAATTGTGCTAGTGCGAAATTATATTTGGCAAATTTAGGATATACTGTACATTTGCCCTTTTCCCCCAGGGGCTCACAAATTTTGGGACGTGGGTTGGCGACCACTGGATCCCAGCTGAGTCCGGTAGTTCTTCCAACTAACTTGTGCCTGGCTCATCTCTGTCATCTTTCCTGTCGACAACCCTTGGTCAACTATTGTTCTCTTCCCACCCCGACGCTATTAGGGCATCCAAGACCAAGGACGTCTATCACTTTCCCGCCATGATTGGCCCTTGTCTTATTTTTCCTGATACCCTCATTCTTCATGGGTTCAGACCTCTTGTTTTTTCTTTTCATGGAATCTCCTGCCTGCTGCACAATGCCCCCAAGGAGGCACTTCACCACTTACGGTACACCTTTGATAGTGCTACACCCTCAAGGGATCATGGCTGGTGCGTTCGGGAGTTGGCAACACCGAGGGATTCCTGAGCTGGGTCAGGTTTTTTTTCCTTTCTCTTGTGCCTCTGGTATGGACACTCTCCTCTTTCCCTTTCCTGTCTGCCTTTCACGGCTCTATTTCCTTCCATGTACAGTACCTCAATCCTCATTCTTCGAGGGTTGAGGGCATTTCTTTTCCATGTGTTTTATTTACCTTATTCTTTATTTGTTTTCCAGTAAGTAAGACTGTAGTTTTCTTGGTTATAGTTTCCATTTCATTTTCTTATTTTACTATCATCCGCACCATTAGGGGCCGATAACCCAGATGTTAGGACCCTTAAAACAACCATTGTTATCATCATCATAATCATCATCATCATCATCATTTGTTTCCAATATATCGCTGGCATAACAATAATCTATACTAATATAATAAAGCTCAAGAGTTTGTTTGTTTGCTTGTTTATGTGTTTAAACGCGCTAATCTCTGGAACTACCAGTCGGATTCGAAAAATTATTTTTGTATATGATAGCCAGATTCAAGAGAAATAGTTTAGGCTATGTAGCATTAGGCTACACCTCTCAGGTAACCTTAGAGATTGATTTTTGTTCAATAAGTCGGAAGAACAAGCGCTCCCGAATAGCTTCAATAATACCGAAGTCTATTGTTGCCTGGCAATGCGGGCAGCATCACGTCGCCCCTACCTGTGTTCTGGTGCAGAATTGCGAGCTGCTTATAAATTGCAGTCACGGGGAGTAATTAGTGCAAAAAGATTTCTTAGGCCCCTTAAATCAGCTATCATCCTGACAATAGTATGCCTCTATATAAGGGCAATGGTGTTGGTGCAGTATACTGAGGTTATCAGCTGCAATAAGCGTTGGTGCTTTCCGATCCTTATCCTTGAGCGCTCCAGTTCTGTAGTAGTATTCATTATCATCCATAAAACAAATAAATCTACCGGGCTGAGCCGGGCACTACTGATAGTAATAAATATAATAATTATATTGTTACGTGCCACCCCCCTAGTGACACTTTCGTTAACTGGATTACGGTGGGTAGAAAGCACAACACAGATTTTTCCTTTAAAGAAATAATTAATTTTATTGCGGCCAGAAAGCTACACTACTCATCAGCAAATACAAGCAATTAGAACCTTACTCCAGTTTCCTCAAGTCTCTTGCTTATGGAGAGCTCTTGCCCCCTTTCACTTGTCAACAGTTAATCCTCTCGCTAATGATTCTGGTGGCCTTGACAGAACTACATGCAACTCTTCCTTATGTACACAAATTACAGTTACTTACGATAACCTGCTACACGCTGCTTCGCTGTCCACGAGCTGGGAAACAATGTCACTGCATTTCGTAACTCGCACGGCACTTCACCACAATATCTCTTGACGCTCAGTGAAATCGCACTCACTCAAAACACAGGCAGTCCCCTGTATGCTTCACACTTCCTCGCTGTCAAGAGAAACGGCTTCACTAGGGGTTTCGCAAGTCACCACACTTCTGTCGCTCAGGATAAACGCTCGCACTAGTTTGTAAAGCACAACAACACTGCTTGACAGGTCGCTCTTATATAGCAGGCCGGTGACTCAATAAATGCTTCTAGACCCATCCAGGGTTCACGGCTTCTCGAGGTTTCCTTCACTGGCTGAGTCACGAATATTCTGGACCATCCCTTTGTCCTAGTAGCCCTGTTGCATAAGGCGTACGCAATACACTGAGGCAGAGCACAGCCCAGCCCGAGACAGTTGTGACTCATGCGGCGAGCGATGAAACAAACTCACAGCCGTAACACCACCCCCTTCCTAAAAGGCTGATCGTCCCGGTCAATTATTGGTCTGTCTGTGTCCCTCGGTAGGCTGCCAGGCGATCTCGATGCACGATCTTCATCTTCGCCCTCGGGCTCCGCTGGATCCTGTAGACGACATCGTTGATTCGTTTCACGACTCGGTACGGGCCCACCCAGGACTTCTGCAGTTTGGGTGACAGGCCTTTCTTCCGTAATGGGTTGAAGAGCCAGACCAGGTCGTCCTCGTGGAATCCGCCGGCATCAGTCTGCTGGTCGTATCGGGTCTTCATTCGGTCGGTCTCGATCCGCAGTTTCCTCCTCGCGAACGCGTGCACGTCCTCCAGTTCGTCGACCAGTTCTTGACAATACTGGCCTACCGGGACCGGATCATTCCCAGGTCGGCCGAAGGCATGATCGACAGGTAGACCGAGCTCCCTCCCAAACATGGCCCGGGCTGGTGTGCACCCGGTGGCTTCATGCACGGCGGCGCGGTAGGCCAGGAGAAATAGTGGAAGATGTTTGTCCCAATCAGTCTGTTGCTCGCTGACGACTATTCGGAGATGGTTCTCGATGGTGCGATTGAATCGCTCTACCATCCCGTCGGACTGAGGTTGTAGCGGCGTTGTCCTTGTCTTCCGGATTCCCAGCAGCTGGCATAGGTTCTGGAACACTTGCGACTCGAAGTTCCTCCCTTGGTCGGAGTGCAGATCCAGGGGTACTCCGTACCGGCTGACGAATTCCTTCACCGGGGTCTCTGCGATCGTCGCGGCTTCTTGGTTAGGGAGCGCATACGCCTCCGGCCATTTGGTGAAGTAGTCGCTGACGACCAATATGTAGCGGTTCCCTGCCTCGCTTAACGGGAATGGCCCAGCAACAACGATGGCCACTCTCTCCATGGGGCCGCCCACGTTGTAGGTCTTCAGTGGACCCCGTCGTCTTCGTCCTGGGCCCTTGCTGGCTGCGCAAACGTGGCACCTCGCGCTGTGGTTCTCCACGTCAGTTCGTTCTCCAGGGTCTTCTTTATCCCTAGGTGTCCACCAGATGATCCTCCATGAACTTCCTTCAGGACTTCCTCCGTCATGGCCTTTGGAACGACGACTTGTTCCCGAGATGTCTTCCCGTCGGTGCTCTCCCAGGTACGGCAGCTGAGGCCATCCCTTACAATCAGCGAGTCCCACTGTGCCCAGTAAGATTTCAACTTTGGGCTGCAGTCACTCACAATGTTCCACCCGCGTCTGGGGACACAGGCCCTCTTCCATTCGGCTATCAGTCCCAGGTCATCATCTTCTGCTTGTGCCCGCGTGAAAGATTCGCGGCTCCAGCTCCCTTGAAGTTCCAAGGTAGTCTGTCGGCAATGCATCCCGGTCTTCTCCTCCCTTCCAGTACAGAAGGTGCAGCCTTCGGGGCACGGTCTTCGTGACGTCGGCATTAGAATGCAGTTGGCCTTTCCTGTGCTGAATCTCGAAGTTGTACTGTTGAAGCCACTATAACAACCGCGCGAGTTGACCCTCGGGCTGTTTGAAGTTCAGGAGCCACCGCAGGGATGCATGGTCGGTCCTGATGAGAAATTCTTGCCCGTACAGGTACTTGTGGAAGTGTTCGATGGTTTTCACGATGGCGAGCAGTTCCTACCTGGTGACGCAGTAGTTCCTCTCTGGCTTTGACAAGGCTTTGCTGAAGTAGGCCACTACTCTCTCCTCGCCGTCCACTATTTGCGACAGGATTCCCCCTATACCAAAGTCGCTGGCATCGGTATCGACGATGAACCTTGTTCCAGGTCTGGGGTAGGCCAGAATAGGCGCGGTGCACAGAGCCTGCTTGAGTTGTTCGAAGGCACTGTGGCATTCTGCTGTCCATGTGAAGAGTTGGTCCTTCTCAGTCAGTCGATGCAGTGGTTTGGCGATGTCGGCGAATCCTCTCACGAAGCGACGGTAATAAGTTCAGAGTCCCAGGAAGCTTCGTAGTTGGGACTTGTCCTTCGGAACTGACCACTCCCTCACAGCTGCGGTCTTTTCTGGGTCGGTTCGCACCCCTTCCTCGGAGACAATATGCCCAAGGTACTGGACCTGCTTCTGGAAGAGCTGACACTTCTTGGGGCTCAACTTCAGCTGGGCAGCCCGTAGCTTCATCAAGATCTCCTTCAGGTTGCTGTAGTGCTCCTCGAAGCTTTTTCCGAGAACGATGACATCGTCTAGGTAGACCAGGCAGGTCTTCCAGTGTAGTCCCTTCAGAATGGACTCCGTTAGCCTTTCGAAGGTTGCAGGGGCGTTGCACAGACCGAATGGCATGACGGTGAACTGCCATAGCCCGCTGCCCACAGAGAACGCCGTTTTCTCGCGGTCCGTAGGGTGGACCTCCACCTGCCAGTAGCCACTCTTCAAATCCAAGGTGGAGAACCATCTTGATCCTGATATGGTGTCCAGCGTGTCGTCGATCCAGGGTAGAGGGTAGCTGTCCTTCTTCGTGACGTCGTTCACCCGCCTGTAGTCCACTCAGAACCTGGTGGAACCGTCCTTCTTTTTCACAAGCACAACCGGAGAACTCCAAGGACTATGTGATGGCTCGATCACCCCTTGCTCCTTCATCTCTTCTACCATCCGGTCGACTTCGGCTTGCTTGGTGAGCGGGACACGTCGGAATGGGGCCCTAATCGGTGCGCTGTCCCCATCGTCGATTCTGTGCTGGACCAAGCTTGTGCTGCCGAAGTCTTTGCTCCCCACGGAGAAGACGTCCTGGAATTCGCGTAGCAGGTCCTGAAGTTGGCGTGATTGCTCCTCGTCTAAATGGTCCAGGGATCCTTGGTACCGCTTCTGTAGTTCTTCTGGCAGTGTGTGTCTTCTTCGGTTGTCCGTCTGAAGGTGTCCGTCCGTCGTATCTGTGATGCGGGCAATCCAGGTAACGGGCTCACAGACTCCTAGGTTGGTGTCCCGGTGAACTGTAATGTCGTAGTCGTTCAGGTTGGACAGGCGGACGTACGACCCAGACGTCGTGTTGATGAGGGTCTTGGCAACTAGCAATCCTTTTGTCTGGATGTCCTCATATTTTGGCTCGATGACAGCCGCCACTCCCTCGGCAGTTCCGTCGACAATTACGGCGGCGCTGACCTCCGTCCTGGCGGGAACGATGACGTCCTCTCTCAGCCTAAATCGTCGTGCGGTGACGGCCTCGTGTGCTGGTTGCAAAGCAAATTCCTCACCTCCGAAGTGCAGAGTGTTGGTACTCAGGTCCAAGATGATGTTGTTCTGGTCCAGGAAGTCCAGTCCGATGATCACTTCGTTTGATACGTCAGCCACAAGCACTGAATGCTTCACCGCCCGTCGACCAATGACGAGCTCCAGTGATGCTTCGCCATGTACCGGTGCGGTCTCTCCGGTCGTGGTTATTAGCTGGAGGTTCCTTTGTGTGGGTTGCACTCTCCACTTCGAGATCACGGTGCGATTGACGATGGTCCTCGACGCTCCCGTGTCGATCAGCATGGGCCAGCTCACTCCGTTGACGACTCCGTCGACCATCAGGCTGCTATTGTCCCTCCGTAACTTCGTCACACGCACTTGGACTGCCGGGGCTTGACGACTGCCACAAGCCAACCTTTGCCCCCCAAGGCTGGCTAATACTCGTTTCCCTGGGCCGCGCGGTTTTCAGACGACTGATTTCCCGTCGGATACCCTCGGCGGCGGCGATCACGGCAGCCCTTGCTCAGGTGGCCTTTCTTACCGCAGGCCCAGCAGGTCGGTAGTCCTCTTCCGGGCCGCCTCTCCGGTTGTCTTCCGGCTGTGTCGTTGCTGGTAGTGCCGCGACTATCGAAGAAACGGCTTAGCGCCTCCAACAATTCGTCGGCCAGGGGCTTGGTCTCGTTGGTTTTTGCTGGTTCGTCGACGTCCACTTGACGCACCCGCGCGTGCATTCTAGATGCCTGTTTTGCCGTCTCGAACTCAAGTACGTGGCTCAGCGCATCTGCCAGGGTCCTATTGCGCGCGAGTCGCAGTGCCTGTTGAGTGTCCGAGTCCCGTAGCCCGTCGGTGAAGGTCTGCGTCGCAATCTGTTCCAGAAAGTCGGCCGGCGCTGTTGGATAGGCGAGCCTTACGAGGCGTGCGATGTCCATCTCGAACTCCTGCAGGGTTTCCGCGTTCTTCTGTACCCGGGTCCGGAGCTGCATCTGGTTGGCCTGCTGAAGATGGCTACCTCCATATTGGGACTCCATATGGGTGATCAGTGAAGCGTAGTCCTGGGATCCAGTCGGGAAGGCCTGAAGGACGTTAAGGGCGTCACCTCTAAGCGCTACAATAAGAGCTGTAGCCTTTTCTGTGTTGTTCCAGTTATTTATGGAACAGGCTGCCTCGAACTGACGTAAGTAGGTTCTCCGCGGGACCTTTCCGTCGAAGGTTGGGGGCGTCACTCTGCTATGTCCCGTTCCTGATATTCCCGGTGTAACGGTGGGCGGGCGTTGGCGCAGCTCGGCAACTTCCTGTTGTAGAGCGTTGAATCTCGCTTCCATCCCCGTCGGCGGGCGTTGGCTCAGCTCAGCAATTTCCTTTTGTAAAGCGTTGAATTTCTCTTCCACCCCCGTCAGTGGGCGTTGGCGCAGCTCGGCAACTTCCTTTTGTAAGGCGTTGAATTTCTCCTCCTCCCCCATCAGCGGGCGTTGGCGCAACTCGGCAACTTCCACTTGTAAGGCGTCGAACTTATTTTCCACTGCCGTGACTTCCTCACGCAGACCCTGTTCTAATTTCCTTTCGCTTTCCTCTAATTCCGTCAGCAGACACTCTTCCAGATTTTTCTGACCATCCAGAAATTTGGCGGTTAGGTCCTCTGCTAACATATTCTGGCTGTGCTCCATCTTCCTCTGGCTGTCCTCTAATTTCGCAGTTAGGTCCTCGGTTAACTTATTCTGACCGTCTTCTAATTTAGAAGTTAGGTCCTCGGCTAACTTCTTCTGGCCGTCCTCCATCTTCTTCTGGCCGTCCTCCGTCTTCTTCTGGCCGTCTTCCATCTTGGCTTCCATGCCACTTAACTTTTCTAGCAATGCTGAAAATTGCGCTTCCATTTTAGATGTTTGTCTTGTAAAGGGCATACACTCACAGGAAAATTTTTAAAAATGACCTGCTCGGGTTTTGAAACCAGGACCGTCAGGTGTTGTGCTTGTGTTTGAGTTCGTAATTCGGCTTCTGACACCAGTTGTTACGTGCCACCCCCCTAGTGACACTTTTGTTAACTGGATTACGGTGGGTAGAATGCACAACACAGATTGTTCCTTTAAAGAAATAATTAATTTTATTGCGGCCAGAAAGCTACACTAATCATCAGCAAATACAGGCAATGTAACATTCACATACAGGTTT
Organism: Meconema thalassinum; assembly: GCA_946902985.2. NCBI lineage: Eukaryota > Metazoa > Arthropoda > Insecta > Orthoptera > Tettigoniidae > Meconema > Meconema thalassinum. The sequence continues at coordinate 91,856,967 of OX336399.1, forward strand.
ATAGGGTAATCAAATAATAACTAACAACATAATAGACTAGTGCCAACATTTATTATGTATGTTGAAGTATTAACAATTGACATAGTTGCGCAACGTATTCCAGAGATGTATGTATCGATTATCGAATCTCGAATCCGAAGGTTATCGTTACATCTCTCTTCTCAAAATAAAATTAATATTTATCTACGCTGATTAGATTTACAGATTTAACCTAACTACTGGTTTTACAGTTCTGCCATGTCTTGTAGTATATTTGAATGATTCTAATGAGGGTGCTTTTGATGCTTCTTACCTCTCTACGTTCGGTTCAACTGGAGATGTTCCTTTGTTGGGATCATCTGGATGTATGGGTAGACGTGACCTTCCATGGATGTCTGTTAGTGGATCTTGAATTGACGATTGCATTCTCTCGTTTGTACTTTGATTTGATTCAACGTTTAACTCGGCCTGAATTGGTGTTTCTTTTGTTATTGTGCCTCCAATATTCGATGGTCTGATGAAACTGGTATTTCTTCGCAAAACTGTTCCATCATCTTTCTGAATCACATATGAGCGATTAGTTACTGGATGTAAAATTCTCCCCGTGTACCACTTGTTGTTTAGATCTCTGATCAAGATTTTCTCGTCATTTTGATACTGTCGTGATTCCTTGGCTCCGCGATCAGCATATTTATTCTGTTTTGACCGCTTTTCCTTAAGTTTTATTGGTACATCGGTTTGTAGTTTGGGCTGAAGATTGTTATTAGAAAAGGAAATTGGAGTTCTTGTATTCCTTCCAAACAATCTCGAGGTTGGTGTGCCTAGTTCTGGGTCTCGTGGTGTATTTCTCGACATTAGCAGGGCCAGTTGTACATCTTCTCCGCTGATGTCGCATTTCTTCACCAGTCGCTTCGCAATGTCTACGTACTTCTCAGCTAATCCGTTCGACCTTGCAAAACAAGGACTCGATGTAACTAATTTGAAGTTCCATTCCTTTGAAAATTTTACAAATTCTCTGGACGAATATGTTGCGTTGTCGGCGTGAAATTCTTGTGGAACTCCATGTGTAGCAAACCAAATTTTAAGTTGATTAATTATTTCTGCTGCTGTTGTTTTGTTAATCTTTTGCACTTCGTAGTATCCACTGTAACTGTCTGCCAGAACAAGATAGCTGTTGCTTTTGTAGAAAAAGACATCTGAAGATACTATTTCAAATGGTAATTTAGGTATTTTCTTCATTATGATGGTTTCCTTGACAGGTTTACGCTGCGTATGTTGGCAGGTTTTGCAGGATTCTACCAATTTGGTTACGTCCTTTGTTAGAGTTTCCCAAAACACTAACTGTCTTGATCTTCTCAGTGTTGATTGTATACCCGGATGCCCTTTATGAATAACTTGTAGAACTCTAGGTCTTTCGCTTTTTGGTACAAAAACGCGATCTCCTTTGAAAATGAGTCCATCACAATGTGATAATTCATCACGAAAAGTGAAAAAACATCTCAATATCTGCGGCACTTGAAGGATATCGTTAGGCCAACCATTGTTCATCATCTTGATTAATGCCTGGCAAGTTGGGTCTTGGAGCGTTGATCTTTTGAAGTCTTCAGTGGCGCTTTCAGACATTGATAACACCATTAGAACTTCGAGTTCTTCTTCATCGTTTTCGTAAGAATCTTCACAATCTCTACTAAGTGTATCCGCAATCTTCAGTTCACTTCCTTTATGGTATACGATGATAGGATTGTACTCCTTGAGATCTAATAATATTCTTCTTAATCTCGGTGGTGCATTCACAAGCGGCTTTTTCCAGATTGACTCTAAGGGTTTGTGATCCGACTCGACTGTTAATTTCTTACCCCAAATGTAGTCATGAAATTTCTTACAGCCGTAGCGAATCGCAAGTGCCTCTTTAACAATCTGCGGGTAATTTTGTTCGGTGCTGTTTAATGATTTTGTAGCATACGCTACTGGTTGTCCTCTTTGCATTAGAACAGCTCCTAATGCCCTTGATGATGCATCCATTTTAACCATTTTATCAAGTTCTTGCTTAACTGTTTCCTTTATGGCCAATGGAATCGTTCTAGCTGAGCTAATCTCGAACTTTGGATTTTCTACAAGGTCTATGTCGTATTCGTAACCCTTGAAACATCCCAATCCATTAAACATCTGTTCGTTATTTAACTTCGGGTTGCTAATCTTCACGCTGTGTACTCTAATAATCAGATTTTCTTCTTCGCAAGTCTTTTTGCCGATTATAGGTTGAACTTGTTCATTCACAGTCAAGAATGTTACTTCTGTTTGACGATTCTTGATCTTACATTTCAATTTCAGTTCTCCGACAACGTTGAGCCTGTGTTCACTAAATGTTACCAACTTCTTTACTTTGGATGGTGTTATCTCAGCAGTGACTCCCAGTTTCTCGATTATGTGAGTCGGAAGAACGTTACATTGAGCACCGCTGTCTAGTTTAGCATGAAACGCTTTGTTTCCCACTTTTATTAATTCTTTCCAATCTTCTTGTCTTGGTGGTACTGTAACACTGCCAATGTACATCATATCTCTATCACGTGACGATTGAGTGGTTGCATCGTCGTCTTTAGAGCCGTGTACTGCATGAATCTCCTTTTTGGACTTGCAGCAGACTTCAAAATGTCCTAACTTCCCACACAAATTACATCTTTGCTTATACGCCGGACAAGATCGCTTTCCATGTGTCATACCACATCTGTTGCAATTAAACTGATCAGTATTTTTTATGTTAACTCCTTGTCTTTTCATTTTCTTGAGTGCGGCGACTGACATCTGTGATTCTGATTCGCTATTCTTACTCATGTCAATGGCTTGTTTGTGTGCCAGCTCGCTTGCTTGACACATGTCTACCGCTTTGTCATAGGTTAGGTCTGTTGTACCCAACAATCTTTCACGTAACATATCATTATTGATGCCACTAACAATTTTGTCTTTTAGCATTCGTTTCTCTGATTGACCGAAACTACATTTTCTTGCTTGAGTTGTTACGCGAATCAAAAACTGTTCGAAATTTTTGTCTGATTCTTGTAACATTTTATGAAAAACGTATGCTTCATATGTTTCATTAGCTTTAGGCACAAAATAATTGTTAAATTTGTCCATGATTACCTGCATGTTTGTTTGTTCTGCCTCAGTGAGGTTAAATGACTGAAAAATCTCTTCGGCTTCATAACCTATTGTTGTCATAAACGTAGCGACTTGGACTTCGGGCGGTTCTTTATCCAGCTGAATTGCTTTTGAGTACCAGTTGTAAGACACTTTCCACGTTTTCCATTCCTGTGCCATATTTTTGCCAAACTCCAGGGGTTTAGGTTGTCGAATATGAATTCTATGAGTTAGCCTCTGATTTTGGGCGTTTTGTTCTACGTTGGCCATTTTTTTTTTTTTTTTGCTGCTTTATAATTCAGAAAAAGCAATTACTTCTGACACCATGTAACATTCACATACAGGTTTATAGGGTAATCAAATAATAACTAACAACATAATAGACTAGTGCCAACATTTATTATGTATGTTGAAGTATTAACAATTGACATAGTTGCGCAACGTATTCCAGAGATGTATGTATCGATTATCGAATCTCGAATCCGAAGGTTATCGTTACAGGCAATCATCTCGCTAATGAGTCTGGTGGCCTTGACAGAACTACATGCAACTCTTCCTTATGTACACAAATTACAGTTACTTACGATAACCTGCTACACGCTGCTTCGCTGTCCACGAGCTGGGAAACAATGTCACTGGATTTCGTAACTCGCACGGCACTTCACCACAATATCTCTGACGCTCAGTGAAATCACACTCACTCAAAACACAGGCAGTCCCCTGTATGCTTCTCACTTCCTCGCTGTCAAGAGAAACGGCTTCACTAGGGGTTTCGCAAGTCACCACACTTCTGTCGCTCAGGATAAAAGCTCGCACTAGCTTGTAAAACACAACAACACTGCTTGACAGGTCGCTCTTATTTAGCAGGCCGGTGACTCAATAAATGCTTCTAGACCCATCCAGGGTTCACGGCTTCTCGAGGTTACCTTCACTGGCTGAGTCACGAATATTCTGGACCATGCCTTTGTCCTAGTAGCCCTGTTGCATAAGGCGCACGCAATACACTGAGGCAGAGCACAGCCCAGTCCGGGGCAGTTGTGACTCATGCGGCGAGCAATGAAACAAGCTCACAGCCGTAACAATATATATATATATATATTTAGGGGAAGAAATGCATTTACGCACAGAGTGTCGGGCTCCTGCTCCTGAGTAGCAGACTCCCGACTAAAACTCCCCCGTTACTTCTGAACATTAGCCTGGAACCGTTTAGCACATTACTTCAGGCTAGAGTCATTTTATATTTGCCCGTAGGGCACTCTTCCGTAATGAATCATCTTCAGTGGCGATCCAGATCCGTCTTCTTTGTTCGGAGGATATCTTCAACAAAACTTGCTACAAGTTTCCAATATTCTTCATTTTGTAGCATTACCGCAACAATATTGTCGGGAGATATCACTACATCAATTTGATCTTGAAGAGACTGCGTACTTTGGACCCACCGTCCACAAGAGAAGAAGATGTGATTAACATTATCTACCTCATTAACACAGTAGATACAATCTGGTGAATCCACTTTCCCCATCTTATTAAGATAAGAACAGAAGTACCCATGGCCAGTCAAGAACTGAGTGAGATAATAACCAACCTCACCATGTTTCCTCTCTGTCCAAACCTGCACCTGGGGTATCATTCTCCTAGTCCACTGGCTTCGGTGTCCTTGCTCCCATTTGATCTGCCAATTGTGAAAGGTTTGTGCTCTTGCTGTTCGTCTTGCATTTTGTAAACCTACTTCCGATTTCCTCCAGTAAATGTACTTGCGTTCTTTCGCTAGAAAAAAAATTGGAATTATCCCAGCAATAACAAGAACTGCTTCTTCAGAGACCGTGCGATAAGCAGATGCCACGCTTAAAGTACCCCGCCTCTGCACTTGTGCTAGTGACTTCCTATACATTTCCTTATCCGGGGCATCCGCCCATATTTCCGCTCCATACAGCTGAACTGAATGGATGGCTGTCATCAGTAATCTCCTCTTACTAGATTTTGGCCCACCAACATTGGCCATTAGCCGACTGAGAGACGTTACTCCTCTTGCCGCTTTTCCGCAGTCCGTCTAATTTGTTCTCCAAAATTCAGTTTATTGTCGATCATGAGGCCCAGATATTTTGCTGCTGTCCGCGTCTCTACTTGTATGTCTCCTACCTGTATTGGGAGTATTGTCTGAATTCTCTTCTTTGTTAGGACTACAATTTCTGTCTTACTAAGTGCTAGAGACAGACCATGTTCCTCCATCCAACTATTGATTGTACGCATTACCATATTGAGTCGCAACTGTGCCTGCTCGACACTTCTTCCTGCTACAAGAGCAGCAACATCATCTGCATAACCTACTAGGATAGTTTCATCAGGGACTTCAGATCTCTGTAAGCTATCATATGTGATATTCCACAGATCTGGTCCTAAAATCGAACCCTGTGCTGCTCCGGCTGTGACCCGTACCCTGCGTTGTCCTTCTGTCGTGTTATAAAGCAACGAACGATCTTTCAAGTAGGAATGTATCATGCGTAAGAGATAATTTGGAACATGAAATGTATTCTCCAACGCATTCATCCTGTCACTCCACTTGACAGAGTTGAATGCATTTCTTACGTCAAGAGTAACAAAGAGAACCACACGACGGGAGTGGTGATTTTAATTCTCCGCCCGCTGGACTGCTGCAACAATTTCTTGTATCGCATCCAGGGTCGATCTTCCTGTTCAAAATCCGTATTGTGTTGGTGATAAGTCGCCCGCTGCCATGATCGCTTGGCGCAGCCTGACCCTCAGAAGCTTCTCAAAGAGCTTCCCTGTTGTATCGAGCATACACAGAGGGCGGTATGATGATGGTAAATCCGGGTCTCCCTTACCCTTATTAATGGGCGCCAGACGACAGACCTTCCAGCAGATGCTGAACACTCCTGCTTTTAGACACTCGTTGAACATTCGTAATATTAATTGTGGATGTAACTCGATTATTAATTTGAGAATCTCATTTGAGATGCCGTCAGGACCAGGGGATTTTTTGCTTCGCAGAGACTAAGTAGCCCTACTCTACTCATCCTCAATAAAAAGAGGAATTTCAATATCTACATCGAAATTCTGCTCAGGGATTGTTGGATGTGTTGGGAAAAGAGTTTGGACAATAATGGCCATACTGTTTGCATCCATGACGCACGGTGTTCTTTGTGACCCAAGCTTCTTTCTGACAATTTTATAACCCAATCCCCATGGATCAGTGTCAATATCCTCACATAGCTTCCTCCAGCTCTCAGCTTTGCTTTGATTTATGGTTTTCCGAAGTAGCTTCTTTGCATCTCTATGTTCGGCTGATAAGGCATTGGCATCATCCAGATTTCTTGTCCGTTGTGCAGCACGTCGGAGTCTAAGGCAATTCCGCCTCAATTCTGCAATTTCATGTGTCCACCAATATGCAGGGCTCTTCCGATGGCGTGATCTTAAACTTGGCATTGAGGTATCACAAGCCAATGTAATAAGATTCATAGTTGAGGAAACGAGATTCTCAACATCAGCCTCTCCGTCAGGCTCCATATCCTCAATTAGTTCTACACCACTGGCTAACGCCTCCTTAAATGCATCAAGATGGATCTTATTCAAATTCCATCTCCGTTGTTTCTGAGTAGATAAGTTCTTCCCACTTATATTACAGCACACATCAAAATTAATATACTGATGATCACTACCAGTGTAGTCTTCTATAACCTTCCATTCCTTGATGTGTGGTACTAACGTCTCAGAAGCCATGGAGATATCCGGAATGGTCTCTGTATAACCCGGTCGCCGAAAGTTTGACACTGCACCTACATTCAAGATCAAAAGCCCTGTCCCTGATGTCATTTCCAGAATGAACTTACCTCTGGAATTGGTATGTGGCATACCCCATTCCACTGCTCTGGCATTGAAATCCCCAGCTACAATGATTGCTCCAGTTGTATTAAGAATGGCATCTTCCAGAGAGTTGACTTTCTGACGAAATTTTCCCATTGCTTCATTTGGAGTATGATAGACACTAAAATAGGTGACTCCTCTACTCTTTAAACAAACGAATCCGTTCCCGCTCCCATGTTCTTTAATTGGAATCTTTCCAGGGTCTAAGATCCAAATAGCAGAGGTGCCTAATTGATCTCTAAGCCAAAGAGGTGACTTCTTATCTTGGTACTGTTCACTATTTAACAGCAGATCAGCTTGTTTCTCGGCAGCTAGCTGGTACAACAGATTACGGGCTGTTCTACTCCTTTCTATATTAGCTTGTAGAACTCGGATCATTTTCGTTTCAGGTACGTCGCTTTCTCCATGGCCTCTCGGAACACCTTATATTGGCCCAATCCGGCCACATGACACAAATCCTGCTGCGTAACGCCACTCTCCTCGCATAAGACACACTTCTTTGGGTTGATGCAATCCTTGGCTTTGTGATCATTCTGTCCACAGTAGAAGCAAGACTTGCTTCTGTCAGGGCCCTCACAAATTTTGGCTATATGACCATAACTAAGGCATCGGTAGCATCGAAGAACTGATATTCTCCGCCTCACTCTAAAACTGACCCATCCTACTTGAACCAAGCCTTCCCTTAGAAGATCATTTGCAGCTTTTTCTGGCAGAGTTATAACAGCCATTCTCTGTTTCCGACTGTTAGTCTGCGTTACCATAATCCTCAGACCATCCGGGGGTTCTTTAATAATATCCTTAATGGACTCTAAAACTTCATCTTTGGTCGTGAGAGCATCAAGATCACTAATCTCAATTGTCACCTTCGGCTCAAGACTGCGGACTGTCGCATCTTGTCCCAGGATATTCTTCAGTGAGTCGCTAAATGCCGCATTATCTCGATTGCCTTTCCCAAGAGTAACAAGAACTTCACCGGCTCTAGTCTGGATTATAGACCTAACTTCCGTTCCTGTGTCAGCAGGATTTGCCTTCTGCCGAATATCCCGTAACACATCGGCATACGACTTGCCTTCTGCTGGCTTAATCAACACAGCTGGCAGTCGAGACTTTGTTAGTTGCTTCTTGAGCATTTGACTCTGTCTCTTGCCTGGAGAATCTTCCCGCTGCAATTCAACCTGCATTTGATTCCTTTTCTCTCGTGGTTTCTTCCTGGACACAACATTAGTCCATGACTCTACTTCTCCTCTTTCCTTTTCTTCCATTTCTCTTTCGTCATCAAGAGAGTTTGATGCTTGTGCTCGATCAGTTATTGTGGTTTCGTCGACTTGTTGTTTCTCCTTGTACCTAGCATTCTTACAGAAGAAAATGCTGTCAATGGCCTCCTCCATCCCCACAATACCATCCTTCACATCCTTAGACATGTTTTTCTGTTTCGCCGCAGCAAGCTTCATCTTTTTAATAATATTATAGCATTTCTGCAATGTCTCTTCTTCCGTTATCCTCAGTTTGTCAAGATGTTGGGATGGGAGAAGTATTGTATCTTCCTCAACTGCCCCATCAATCGATGACTCCCCCGTTATATTCAGCTTAGACAATCGAGGCCATACCTCATTTTTCCGGTTCGCATCTCTTTCTTGGTTCGTTAGAAGACGATTCATATTCCGAAACTGGTAAAGCGTAGGTCAGGCTAGTGGTGTGGGTAGAAAATAGCGCTGACTCCAAAGAGTCCAGACCCTCCCTCTATTATCAAGCTCGTACCCAAGGTAGCGGGGCTCTAATGGCCACCGATATAGGCCAGACCTCCTCACTGCCCCCTGACGACGGAACCTATATAGGCTCGGTTGACTATACTACTAATCTAAGCTCAGATGGCTTTGGATAATACGATTAGATTACGTCACTTCCTGTCACAGAGGAAACTTCATACTCTATGCGCTAATAGTGCACGATAAAACGTAACCCCAAAATCACGTAACAAATCCAGTCTACACTCGATGAAGTTGATTTGAGGAATACAATTTAGTGAGCACCGTATGTTAAACTATTGATTACGATACACACTGACCTGTTCCCAAGCTGGAATACAATTCTCACTTCCACAAATAACATTTTTTTCGATAAATACACCAGTACCACACAAGCACACTGTATGTCAATAATAATAATAATAATAATAATCGCACAGAACACTACGTGAATGAAAATGAGGAGAGCCGTATACGACACACAACAAAAAAAAGTCTGTGCATATTCATCAAACTCTGTCATTAAAACACGGTTATTAAATCTTAGGTGCTTTATGTCAGTGAGACATTGACGTTACACACTAAGGGCGACTTGAAAAAAAATCCCCACAGAGGAAAGAAAAATAACAAGGGAAATTATTGGACCAAAGCACACAGATGAAGGATACAAGCTTCACTACAGAGAAATTGTCCAACCTCGCAGAAGACATCAGAAAGAGGTGATTCAAATTTTACGGCCACATCAGCCGACTCCCAGAAACCAGACTTAACAACAAAATTCTTGGATACACACAGCGGCTCAGGGCTACTACACCATGGATGATGCAAGTCAAAATTTATCTGGAAAAGGCACAGGTTGACCCGGAAGACGTCGTTGACAAAAGCGTCTTTCGACACAAGGTACACGTCGGAACTGACGTCAGAGAAAGCAGCACCTACAGCCCAAAGACCAAAGTGGACCGAAGAAAGGAAGAGGGCCTTTGGTGCACGAATGAAAGAGGACTGGGAAAACAGGAAGAACAAATAGTCATGATTGCTTCGCGTGGTCTAACAGGGCTGTAACGTGTGAAATAAATAAATAAATAAATAAATAAATAAATAAATAATAATAACACTTGGAATGTAGCGCAACATCCACCGACCGCCTCAGGTATATGAAAACAAGTAGTTCCGTGAAGAACTATTAAGCCTATTTTCATAAATTGACCTCTTCTATTAAGAACTCCCCCGGCTATTATATGGATTTTCCATGTACCGTTGACTTATATGATGCGTTCAAAAAGTAACGAGCCGGAGGCTGTAATGCGCAAACCGGTGACGACATCGGCTAATCGTGGCGTGTGTAACGAGGTGTGGTTCCGACCAGAGTGTGGAATGTCAGAACCCGTCGCTAGAGGGCACGCGTGTACGTCACGTGATGGTACAAAGCGAGCAGCAGCATGCATCAATCGTCCAACGCTGCCAGTCGCATTGCAAACAGTAACATGGAGGCGTCAAACGAAGAGCAAAGAGGTGTTGTTCGGTTTCTGATAGTGAAAGGAGTAGGGGGAACGGGCATTCATCGCCGAATGTCACAAGTGTACGGCGAACACTGCATGTCCCTTGCAAGGGTCAAGGCGTGGCACAAGCGCTTCAGGGAAGGACGGGTGTCGTTAGCCGATGATGCCCGGTCTGGGGCACCCCCCTGCATTACCGATGACAACGTCCAGCTGGTTGATGCACTCATTACCCAGGACCGCCGAGTGACAGTGAACGCCATAGCCGTCGTGGTCGGATTGCGCGTCGGAAGTGTGCACACCATCATGAAGGAACGACTGCATTTGCGGAAAGTGTGTGCCCAATGGGTGCCCCACAGTCTTCAACCTTACCAGGAAGCATGTCGAATGGCCTACTGTCTTGGTCTTGGCTGGACGATTGATACATGCTGCTGCTCGCTTTGTATCGTCACGTGACGTGCACGCGAGCCCTCTAGCGACGGGCTGTGACCTTCCACGCTTTGGTCGGAACCACACCTCGTTACACACGCCACGATTAGCCGATGTCGTCACCGGTATGCGCATTATAGCCTCCGGCTCGTTACTTTTTGAACGCACCTGATAGATCGCATGACTAGGACACAAGAAATAAAAACGTAATTTTAAAATTTCGCACAGCCGCCATCTTGATATTATGTAAACAATTCAACTAAATTATATGTCAGTGCTTCACAATGTGTATAAACACTTGCTTTACCATGTTTCACTGCGCTCCGATGGTTAAATCGCGAGAAAAGAAGACTATTTGTATGTTTCAACTTTGCTTGGCCACCATGTTCGTTTTGTACTCATAAGGTTTCTGAAAGTCACATAGGTGAACTTTTAGTAGTACCCTTTATCACCATACAAAATTACAGGGTGACACAATGTTACTACAGACCTGATCTTTGCACTTAGGATGCTAATGGAAAAACACAGTGAGAAGAACAAACCTTTATTTCTAATATTTTTGGACCTTGAGAAAGCCTATGATAGTGTACCAAAGCAAACACTTTGGCAATGCATGGAAGAACTTCAAGTGAGAGACAGCCTCATAGACAAAGTGAAAATGTTATACAATGGGAATAAAAGTTGTATTCAAGTAGGACGTGGTTTGTCGGACTGGTTTGAAACAAAGAGAGGAGTGCAGCAGGGCAGCTCATTGTCACCGCTTCTATTCATCATTGTGATGGATGTGGTAATGAAATCTATTAAAAGGAAAGAACATGGAGATATTAGAGCCTTCACATTTGCAGATGATGTTGCGATCTGGAGTGAATCAGAGGAAGAACTGGGTGAGAGGCTGCAAAGCTGGAATGAGGAGTGTAAGAAATATGGTTTAAACATCAGCGAGACAAAGACGGTGGCGATGAAAGTGTATGAGGAAGGAGCAGAACCAATAGCCATGCTTAATGAAGCCAATTTGGACAGCGTTCAAGTTTACAAATGCTTGGGTGGCATTCTATCAAGTGACAACCTAGCAAAACATGAGGTAATCAATCGAATTAATAAGGCAACACAATTTTACTACCAGGTACGACACCAGTTGTGGGATGAGCAACTGCCCATGAAAACAATGATGACATTGTACAAGTCCTATTATACACCGATTCTTACATACAGTCTCGAAACCACAACACTAACCAATAGAGATAACTCTAAACTCCAGGCAGCCGAAATGAAATTCCTACGTACCATGATTCAGAAAACCAGGAAAGACAAGATCAGGAATGAGAAGATTAGAGAAGAAGTAGGAATAGATGATTCTCTCCTTAATAAGATCCAGATCTCAAGACTGAAGTGGTTTGGTCACTTGAAGAGGATGCCAGCAAACAGAACTGCACGGAAGGAATTTGAGAGAAAATTAGAAGGAAGACGACCCGAGGGAAGGCCCCGAAAGAAGTGGATAGATACAGTCAAGAACGATGTACTGCAGAGAGGTCATAATTGGAACAAGTTGAAGGAGGAGGAGTGGTACAAGGACAGGGTGAAATGGAGAGGGCTCATATACCACACCCGGGCAACTGGAATTGGTTCAGGATGATGATGATGATGATGATGATGATGACAATGTTACTGTTGTGGAGATATAGAATGCCAGTGAAATATTTCGTTTGGCCACCATGTTGGATTGGTGTAACGTATTAAAATTTGAAAAGGACGGTCAAAGTCGGGCAAGGTAGTAGTAGTATGTATCCTACTTACCGAGTTTCATTGAAATCGCTTCGGCTGTTTAGATTTTATTAGGAACACACACACATACCACACACACGGACAAAAGGTGATCTCATAAGCCAATATTTTCAAAAATGAAAATAGGCTAAAATGGATGTTCTTGCGTTCAATAATACCTGGCTGAAGACACGGAAAGGAAGTATATATTCTCATGTGTAGGTACACACAAGGTGCTTTTTTTTTTTTTTCTTTCAGGATAAGAGGATAAAGACCTATATTTTCTCTCTCTCCTTACCTTCCATCTCTCTGTGGTTTGCTTTCTGAATCGTGAAGTGGAGCAAAATCTGGGAAATCCTCGTCGGTCAATAGATAGAGCTCTTACAAGAATGAGGTCGGCCACTTGACTGTGCGTGTGTTTGTGCTATGGTGGTCTGGAGATGAGAGCCAATCCCACGTGCAGGATAACATTGTTCTGTAAATATGAAAGGGGTGGGATTTAACAAGCGCAATCAGTGATAGTGAGTGCTTAAGGTATTGAGGACAGGCGATATACCAGAGAAGACGGGTAAAAGGGAAATTTGCCCCTTCATCTGGCAGTCTTCATCCCTTATAAAATCTTGATGAAATTAACAACAACAATAATAATAATAATTACCGTACTGAAATTGAGAAAAAAGAAAGGAAATTGTTTCAGAAAATTCTAGGTCTCACCTGATGGTGGATATAAATTACAAATGCGGTCAAATTATGAGCTCTATGACACGTGTGATGGGGTTTCTGTCAGCATGAGAAAAATAAGTTTGATGCTCTATGGGCATATTAACTTAGAGGTTAGCAAATAATATTCTTTATAACCTTCAATAGAAGCCGGCCCCGTGGTGTTGGGGTAGCGCGCCTGCCTCTCACTCGGAGGCCCCGGGTTCGATCCCCGGCTCCGTCAGGGATTTTAAAACTAACGTGAGGGTTGGAACAGGGTGCACTCAGCCTCGTGTGGACAATTGAGTAGCTGTCTGTCAGTGAGACAGCGCCCCGATCACGAATACCAAGATTAACGGCCGAGGGGATCCGACGCGCTGATCACGCGTCACCCCAATATCTGCAGGCCGAATGGCTGGGCAGCGGTCGCTTGGTCGGCCTTAGCCCGTCATGGGCTGTATAGTGCCAGGGGTTGACTTTTTTTTGACCTTCAATAGAAGTGGAAGATACAACCTCCATGGCTTCAGGAGGTATACCGTGACTTAAAAGGGCAAATATTGGACTGGTTGAAGTGTGGGACAGGACAAGATTCAGAAATAAAGTTGCAAGCGGGAAGGTTCCCCCCCAAAAGAAGACTAACACTTTCAGTAGATGGAAGATTGACAAGGAGTCAAAGATTGAAATATCTGTGGCAGGAAACTAACTAACTTACTTACTCCATGGTTCCACAGTTCTTGAAGAGCCTTGGCCTCGTGGATGACCTTCGCCCATTCTTCCACATCGTCCTGCCACCGCTTCCTGGGTCTGCCTCTACTCCTTCGTCCTTGTGGTTTTCCTAGGAATACCTTTGTAACTGGATTACTGTCATCCATACATTGGACATCTCCCAACTACCTCAAACTACTCCTTTTTATTTCTGTCACGAGATCTGGCTCTCCATAAAGTACATGGGTTGTTTTTTTAGTTTTGGCACCTTAGTTATAACTGGATTAATAACTCACTTAGATGGTTCCAAGTTTCACAGGCCCTCGATGTAGTCCCCACCGTTGCGTACAACGTGTTCCCAGCGATAAGGAAGTCGCTGGATCCCGTTGGCACTGCCCAATCTATTGATGGTACGAAGAGTGCGCTCGGCAGCCTGCTTAACGTCTTCAATGGTACGGAAGCGCTTCCATACTGTTCCCCGAGGGCAAGCCGTTAATGCGGCGTACTATTGTTCGTTTCTGCAAGACCTTCTCCGAGGAGCTCTGAGAAGGAAACGGTGCCACCACATGGTTACACCGCCCATTGTTCTGCATGGCAATGCTAGGGCACACACAGCAGGCGTTGTGTCGGCATTGTTGGATCGCTGGGGCTGGGAGGTCCTCTATCACCCCCTATATTCTCCCGACATCAGTCCCTGCGACTATGATCTCATCCCAAAGATGAAGATGCCAATGACGTTAAGCAGGCTGCGGAGCGCTCTCTTCGTACCATCAATAGATTGGGCAGTGCCAACGGGATCCAACGACTTCCGCATCGCTGGGAACACATTGAACGCAACGGTGGGGACTACATCGAGGGCCTGTGAAACTTGGAACCATCTAAGTGAGTTATTAATCCAGTTATAACTAAGGTGCCAAAACTAAAAAACCAACCCATGTATATTCAGCTCCACGTTTGTTCTAATTCTCCATCCTTCCTTCTCCTTCACTGCGCCAAAGATCTTCCGCAAAATTGTTCTTCTCCCATACTCCCATTCTGCTTTGGTTGGTTGGTTCCTCAGTTTAGGGGCTGCGACAACGCGGTCATGTAGCCCCGTGTACTTTGGGTGTGTGTAGAATCTGTCTGATAACCGGTGTTAATTGTGACGGCTGTATTAGTGTGTGTATCTGTTTTTGAATTCAAGTAAGGACTGCAACTTTGAATTTTTCAAATAGTTCCTACTTTTGCTGCCAAACGCTACCGTCAAAAACTACTAAGTTTAGGCCTAGTTCAGAACTTAGCTACTAGACGCCACCGCAGTCGGCTCTTGGCAACGAACGTAGGAACCTAAGAGCGTTGTTTACATTCCGAACCTATACAATTTAGCTTCACACAGGTGTAATTAGTGGAAGGTTCTTTAACATGCCATAAATCTATGACATGGGACCGCCGGCTTTACTTCCCCTCCGAAGGAAGGCATACTGAGGGATTTTTAACGCTCTTAAAAAATCCGACGGCTTCGGCCGGGTTTGAACCCGCTATCTTGGGCATAGAAGCTCAGCATGCTACCAACTACGCCACCGAAGCCACCCCATTCTGTTTTCAACTGCTTTAGTTAGAGGCCATGTTTTCGCACCGTACAAGATTACTGGTCGAATTATTACTCGGTACGCTCTCAACTTCAGTCTTCTAGATAACAAACGCGATCGCAGGAAATAGCATCTGTTGGCAGACAGTATTCTTTCTTTTATCTCTGTCTGTACTTCATTATTTACAGTGATCACAGATACAAGATTTGAACTCTGAGACCCTCTCCAAGTTGTCATTATCGACGACTAGGCCAGTTCGGTGTTTGTGCTCTCTACCAAAAATTTCGTTTTCCCTTCATTCACCAATTTGCTGCTTTCATTTCCATCTGGCTGAAGCCCTCCGTGACAAATCTTTGACTTTTGCTTATCAGAGCAACAGCATCCGCGTACACAAGATACTGAAGTGCCTTATTGAGAATGGATCCTCCTCGATAACTATATATATCCCTCATAACAAGATGCCACGGCAACCAGCACCTGGCGACGAAGGTTGGAACTTAGAGCGTTAATCAAATCTAACTTACAAATTTTAGCTTCACACAATTTTAGTTATTGGAAGGTTCTTTAACATGCCATAAATATATGACATGGGCCCGCCGGCTTTACTTCCACTCCGAAGGAAGGCATACTGAAGGATTTGTCTGTGTTTGAGTCTTCAGTCTTTTGACTGGTTTGATGCAGCTCTCCATGCCTCGCTGTCCTGAGCTAATCGTTTCATCTCTACATAGTTACCACACGATACATCCGAGGCAATCGGTTTAACATATTCTAACCTTGGTCTACCCCTACAGTTCTTGTCCTCGTCCCATCCTTCCATAACTAAGTTTGCTATTCCTGGCTGTCTTAGTATGTGTCCTACCAACCTATCTCTTCTCTTCATTAGCAGTCGCCAGAAACATCTCTCCTCTCCCACTCGTCTTAATACCTCTTCGTTTGTCACCCTATCTACCCATCTGATCTTCATCATTCTCCTGTAACACCACATTTAAAACGCCTGAATTTTCTTCTTTCCTACTGCACCAATAGTCCAAGTTCCACTTCCATAGAGCGCCACGCTCCAGACAAAGGCTTTCAAAAATGACTTCCTAATACCTAAGTCTATATTCGATGTCAACAAATTCCTTTTCTGTAGAAAAGCTTTCCTTGCCTGAGCCAACCTACTTTTTATATCCCCCTTGCTTCGTGCATCACTGGTTATTTTGCTTCCAAAGGAACAGAAGTCCCCTACTTCGTTCCGCTTTTCACCTGCCAATCCGACATCCAAAGGGGTTTCTGATTTCTTTCCGCTGCATTCCAATATTTTTGTTTTACATTTATTAATTTTCATCATGAATTCTTTCCTCAAGACAGAGTCCATACCATTCAAATACTCTTTCAAATCCTCAGGCGTTTCGGCCAAGATGACGATGTCATCGGCAAATCTCAGAGTTGAAATTATTTCTCCTTGAATCTTCACTCTCACTTTAATGTTTTCTCCAATTTCCTTCATTGCTTGTTCAATGTAAAGATTGAAGAGTATGGGTGATAAGTTGCAGCCTTGCCTTACACCTTTCTGAATACCAGCTTCTCTCTCATGTCCTTCAGCTCGAATGACTGCTGTCTGGTTTCTGTATAGATTGTAGATCACCCTCCTATCCTGTACTTTATTCCAATCGTTTTCAAAATGTCAAACAATTTAGTCCAATCAACGTTATCAAAAGCCTTTTCTAAGTCTACAAATGCCATGAACGTTCTTTTGTCTTTCCTTATTCTACCTTCCAAAATCAGCTTAAGACTTAGTACAGCTTCCCTTGTTCCTACATTTCTCCTGAAACCAAACTGTTCTTCACCCAACTCCGTTTCTATCTGGCTTTCCGTCCTCTTGTAAATTATTCTTGACAGGATCTTACAAGAATGAGTAATCATGCTGATTGTACGGTAATCTTCACATCTGTTAGGTCACGTTAAACAACAAGCTTCCTTCCTTCCTTACATCTGTTAGCTCCCACTTTCTTCGGTATAGGGATGATAACATTCTTCTTGAAATCGGAGGGTACCTCAACGGTCTCATAAATCCTACACACCAAGTGAAATAACCTGATCAGACCTTCATCTCCTATGCAGCGTAGCAACTCAATCGGTATATCATCTATGCCTGGTGTTTTGTTCCTGCTTAAGTCTTCCAATGCTCTGTCAAATTCTGATCTCAATATTAAATCTCCTTTTGCATCGTCATCAATTTCCTCCTCCCTTTCCATTACATGATTCTCCATCTCCTTTCCCTTATACAAACACTCTATATAAGCTTTCCATCTCTCAAACTTTTCTTCCCTATCTGTTAGAGGCTTTCCATTTGTGTCCTTAATATTACAGCACTTAGTCTTCTTTTCCCCAAAAGTATTCTTAATCCTTCGATAAGCTGTATCTACTTTTCCTGATTTCAGACAATTTTCTATACCTGCAAATTTCTCTTTCAGCCATTCTTCTTTCGCTCCCTTGCACTTCTTGTTAACCTCATTTCTCAGACGTCTGTATTCTGCTTTCCCCTTTTCATCTCTTACATTTTTGTGATTCCGCCTTTCATTCATCAATTCTAGTATATCCTATGTGATCCACGGGTTTCTACCTATTATTTCTTTCCTACCAATGTTTTCTTCTGCGGATTGTGTTATTTCATTCTTCAAAACTGCCCATTCGTCTTCAATTGAAGTTTGTTTAGGGTTTTTCATAAGTCCTTCCTTTATACTCTTCTTGAATCTTTAGTTTACTTCCTTCTCTTTAAGTATGTCTATTGCCCACCCTTTTGGCTTTTGACTTTTCTTCAGTTTCTTCAACTTTAATCTGCATTTCATAACAGCCAGATTTTGTTAAGAGTTTATGTCAGCTTTGGGATATGTTTTACAATACAAAATCTGGTTTCGAAACCTCTGCTTGACCATAATGAAATCGATTTGGTAACGTCCTGTATCTTCCGGTCTCATCCATGTGTATATTCTTCTATTTTGGTTATTGAATAAGGTGTTAGCTATGACCAACTCATGCTCGGTACAGAATTCCATCAACCTGCTTCCTCGATGATTCCTTTCACCTAATCCGAAATCTCCTACTATCTTCCCTTCTCTTCCATTTCCTACCTCAGCATTCCAATCTCCCATTACTATAACATTTTCATCACCCTTGATATACCTCAGAATTCCATCTATTTCTTCGTAGACCGTTTCAACATCTTCATCATCAGCTTGACGGGTAGGCATATATACTTGTACCACTGTGGTGCACGTAGGTTTTGTATTGATTTTTGCTACAATAATCCGTTCACTAAATTGCTCATAATATTCCATCCGCTGTCGAAGTTTCCTACTTTGTATGAGATCTATCCCCGCATAGCCGTTGTTTGATTTAGTGCTAATGACCCTATAGTCACTTGACCAAAAATCCTGTTCTTCCTGCCAGCGCATTTCACTAATCCCAACCAAATCCTACCTCAACCTATCCATTTCCCTTTCTAAGTTTTCTAACCTTCCACTTCCTAGCAGACTTCTAACATTCCACGCTCCGATCCGTAGAATGTCAGATTTCATCTTTGTCACTTCTGTGATGTTAACCCCCTCTCGAATAGTCCCCACCCGGAGATACGAACGCGGGACTAGTTTACCTCCGGATGGAAATTTAACAAGGGAGGAGGCCATCATCACATATAATTATGCATAGAGAGGTGCATATCCTCGGGAAAGGCATTACGGCTGTAGTTTTCCGTTTCTTTCAGCCGTGTAGCAGAACGCTGTGTAGCCATTAGTTGGCTTATATTATCAATATCTTAACCGTATATAAGACAAGTAAAGAATTGATTTATTCTGAAAGGCTGCTACTCCCTTTCAGAATAAGTAAAAGAGCAATTCTACAAACAACAAGAAGTTCCGTGAAGAACTAAAGAGCCTACTTCTCATGCCAATGAATATTCTAGAATAATGACGAAATTAAGTTGGTAATATCGAAATGTCTAATTAATTCGAAATATACCTGGTATACTGTAGCCTAATAGAGCACTATAGTTGGCAGCCCTGGCGACTGAATATATTCTTAGTTCCATGTCTTAGGTACAGAATAGAAAATTTGGTTGAAGTCCTATGGATAGTATGGACGTTACATGCAGTTAGACATTGGATCTATCAGCACGCGTAAAAGCATTTTGGCAACAATGTCATGCGTATGCTGGTTAGAAATAATCGGAAATATTATGATATCTTGTTGTGCCAATTTTGGATGAAATCCATTTGTTAGTATAGAAGTTACATGTATTTTAAAATTGGACCTATCAGCAAGCATAAAATCATGTTGGCAGCACTGACTTATATTAATTACTCCAAATTAATCTAGAGTGTCAGGTGCTATACGTGTGCAAAGTATAGAGCTGTTGGCTTGCATACTTTCTGATGTATTGATATTAGGGTAAAAAATAGACAGGATTTATTAACAGTTGGCAGCCCTGATTGCTCTTAAGGATACTTATAGTCATATATGTTATGTTACACATAGCACATACGAAATTTGGTTGAAATCCAACTGATAGTATAGAAGTTACATGTATTTAAAAATTGGTCCTATCAGCAGGCTTAGAATCATGTTGGTAGAACTGAAGTATATAAGTTACTCCAAATTAATCTAAAATGTCAGGTACTAAACGTGTGCATAGTTTAAAGCTGTCGGCTTGCATACTTTCAGATATATTGGTATTTGGTTGAAGAAAATAGAGAGAGCAATTATTAACAGTTGGCAGCCCTGTTGGCTCTAAAGAATACACTCAGTCATATCTGCTTATGTACACATATTACATACAAAATTTGGCAACACTGTCATATATGGCCTCCTGGAAATTAAACTGAAATAGTATTATCTACATGTGTGCCAATTTTGGAATAGCTCCCATGCATACCTTCCATGATATCCAACATGGAGCTCAAATTTCTAGTGCGTATTTTCAGCAGTTGGTAGCACTGACATAATTTTGAAATATGGACTTGAGATATTCTGGTATACATCTTTACTCATACTAAACTTGGTTTCGATTGCTGCAGCCGTTTAGGAGTTGATAGCGGGGGAGACACACACAGCCAGACAGACAGAAGGACAGACAGACAGACAGACAGACAGACATTTTCCCGGATCGATCTCATAAGTCTACTTTTTCCTCATTTTTGCAAAATGTGAAAAGTAGGCTAAAAAAATACTAACCTTCTACTAACAATTAAATACCAAAATTCTACTAACGAAAAAATACTAATGTTCCACCAACAACAACATACTACCACTAAAACAGTCTGTCACCAGGCACACTCACATGCACCCTCACACATCACAGTCTAATGAAACAATGAACTATATCTAATAAACAATGCAACTGCCAACAGACACACTCACACACCATAGACTAATGGAACAATTAACTATATCTAATAAACAAACTAACTAACTACATACTTATAATTAAAACTAACTTCATACTTACACTCTAGAAGAGGAAAGGGAAAACAAAATACCTACGAAATACAAATACTTAGGTCTAAATGTAACTCAGTTGACATTGTGGTTTTGTAGACTTTGTAGCTTCACTATAGACATGATAACCACTCAATTCACAAGGAAACACGCATTTAGCAGTTGGGCATCGAATTATCAAGAGACACCCTCCCGCTTCCTATTAATATTTGAAGTTATTGAAATAGTCTCATAGAGTTGAAACTCTTTGAAAGCATTAGGGAAGTGATTCCTAGTTGAAGTTGTATCTGATAGAAATTATAGGATCAAAGGATCTTTGTTCAAACTGAGAGTAAACTGAGTTTTATTTAAATGGTTCTAATCGGAGATTGAATTATTCAACGAATTGGAAAAGTTTATTTTTATTAAGTATTTTTATTTTTTGATGAGAGACCAGTTATAGGAGGTTTATGAGCTGTGTCTTTACTTAATTGTACGGATTATAGAATCCCGAATTGAAATAGTTTCCCGAATAAGACATAGTATGGTGAAAGATTTGTTCTGAAAGTCTATTAGAATTTAAGCGAAGAAATATGAAGACGATTTATGTCTATTTTGAATGTGACGAAGGCAAAAGCCCAATGTAAATAATTTATTTTTAACTTGAGTAGTCGTTGAACTACATCGCCGATATTTGTGTTGTATATAAACTATTTTTAGGATTTGTGAAATGTTTATAGTCATATTTATGCGTGTTGTAACTGTTATCTTTAATTTAAATTTAATGGAGATTTTTATCGCTTCTATGAGAAGAATTTAAGTGATAGGAAACTGGAGATAATTGTATAGAGTAACGAATAGTTTTATAATGATGGAGATCTATGTTAGGGGTAAATTCTTTTTATTTTGGGGATATTTTTTTAAAGCTTAATAACATTAATTTATTTTTATTGTTTCTGACTTGGTAAATCCTTTTTACAATAGATAGCGCACGAGTAGATTCAACAATTGAGTAACGGCGCGCGTATTGTTTAAAAAAAATCCGTATGCGTTCATATACCATTCATGCGATTGCAAAGAAATTTGGTGAAATGTTGTTTCCACTCCCGCGAAGATTTCTGATTTAGTAAATCCATTTTACAATTGGTAGCGCGCGAGTAGATTCAACTAATGAGCGACAGCGCGTGAATCGTTTCAACCAAGTCCCGTATGCGTCCTTATACCATTCCTCCGATTGTGATAAAACTTTGGTGAGTTGAGTACAGTCCTGCGAAGGTGTATGAATTAGTAAATACGTTTTTCAATGGGTGGCGCACAAGTAGATCCAACAAATGAGTGACGGCATGCGAATCGTTTAATCAAAATCCCGTATGCGTTCTTATGCCATTCATCCGATTGCGATGAAACTTTGATGAGTTTTTGTGTACACGCCAGGGAAGGTTTTTGAATTAGTAAATCCATTGTACAATAGGTAGCGTACAAGTATATTCAACAAATGGGTGACGGCGCTCGAATCGTTTCAACCAAGTCCCGTATGCGTTCATATACCATTCATTTCATTGCGATGAAACTTTGTTGAGTTGCTGAGCACGCTCCCATGATTTTTTTGAGATAGTAAATCAATTTTACAATAGTTTGGAGGTGGTTAACGGAAAAAGAAAAAAAATTGGGAATCCAAAAGCACTTCGGTTGGTTGGTTCTTAAGTTTAGGGGCTGCGACAACACGGTCTTGTAGCACCGTGTACTTTGGGTGTGTGTAGAATCTGTCTGATAACCGGTGTTAATTGTGAGGACTCTATTAGTGTGTGTTATCTGTTTTTTTTATTCAAGTAAGGACTGCAGACTTTTGAATTTTTCAAATAGTTTCTACTTTTGCCGCCAAACGCCACCGTCAACTACTACTAGTTCAGAACTTAGGTACCAGACGCCACCACAGTCGGCTCTTGGCAACGAACGTAGGAACCAAAGAGCGTTGTTTACATTCTTAACCTGTACAATTTAGCTTCACACAGGTGTAATTAGTGGAAGGTTCTTTATCATGCCATAAATCTATGACATGGGACCGCCGGCTTTACTTCCCCTCCGAAGGAAGGCATACTGAGGAATTTTTAACGCTCTAAAAGCACTTCAACAAACAAAGTTCCAACGCCAACACTTTCTTTGATTGGCATTGCAACGCATGTCGGGTACAACTAGTTCAAATATAATTATTTTAGTCTAGTAATACACCATAACTGTACGACCTTCTCCAAGTGTGACGGTCTACACTACGCCCAACTTTGTTGTTGTTGTTGTTGTTTCATTGAGGGACTAGGAACGTCGTGGCCATCAACCCCATGTGCTTGGTGTAGGACTACAGTTCAACTTTTAATCTCACATCCATAGGTAAAGCCCTGCGCGGATGCGGATATCCGCGGATATCCGCAAAACCTTTCGCCATGCGGATATAGTTTGCATGGCTGCGCGGATAGCGGATAAGCTGCGGGTAATGTTTGAAGTAAATACAATCCGAACTTGTTGAATAGCATTAGTCATTATTAAGACCCGGATGTTTTTAACATAAGTTTACTAGCAACCCAGCGGCTTCGGTGGCGTAGTTGGTAGCATGCTGAAATGCTGTGCCCAAGATAGCGGGTTCAAACCCGGCCAAAGTCGTCGGATTTTTAAGAGCGTTAAAAATCCTTAAGTATGCCTTCCTTCGGAGGGGAAGTAAAGCCGGCGGTCCCATGTCATAGATTTATGGCATGTAAAAGATCCTTTCACAGACTAAACTTGTGTAAAGCAAAATTTGTTAGGTTAGATTTCGTCAGAACGCTCTATCAAAGTTCCAACGTTCGCCGCTAGGTATCACTGATATCTGGTGGCAAAAGTTGGAACTACTTGAAATTGAACGGAACTTGTAGCTCACTCTTTAGGGTGTCCGCTGGAAGCAGCTACAGACTTAGGTGAGCCGAACATGTCCTCGGACACTCCCGTCACTAAAAGCCATACGATAAATAATAATAATAAATAAATAAATAATAACTAGCAACCCGACCCGGTTTCGCCCAATATCTTTAACGGTTTACCCGGCGTAAGCTTAAAAGGCGCACGGACGGCAGGCCCCAGACTCAATTCAGAAAAGCCGAGGTGAACAGCGAAACTCAAATCACATATACTCTTCTTAAAAGTCTCGACAGTTTAAAGTTGGCCGAAGCTGGGGTGATAGGGTTGCTCGCTAGCTCGTAAACTCACTCCGAAGCTATTAATTTAAATTTCCACTGAATGGAGATTGTTGGAAGAAATGAGAACGCGAAAACACTTATAGAGGGCGACGTATTTAAAGATAGAGCTGTTGCGGACGTTCCTGCAGAACCTTTCATGCTGAACAATTCCCACACTCATAGTATAGCTTATAGATATTTTAAGCGTTTACCCAGCGTAAGCTCAAGAGGCGCACGGAAAGCAGGTTCTTTTTCGACTCGATTCGTTGAAATCATCACTGCTCGGCCTCCCTTGGTCGTAAATGAATGTTTTTCCACAGAAACCCTCCTCGAGAAATCCCTTACAGATGATGAAAACCGCATCAAAATCCATCCAGTGGTTCTAGTGATCACCCGTTACATCCAAGAATCAGGGACCTTGTTTATTACTTTGCAGAGATTGTTTATATTTTTAAAAAGTCAAAAAATTGAATAATAATAATAATAATAATAATAATAATAAATTAAAAATAATAAAAACAGTAACATCTCTTTTGAATCTGGATTTGAAACACAATCTCCTGTTGTTGTTTGAGTCTTCAGTCTTTTGACTGGTTTGATGCAGCTCTCCATGCCTCCCTGTCCTGAGCTAATCTTTTCATCTCTACATAGCTACCACACCCTACATCCGAGGCAATCTGTTTAACATATTCTAACCTTGGTCTACCCCTACAGTTCTTGTCCTCGACCCTTCCTTCCATAACTAAGCTTGCTATTCCTGGGTGTCTTAGTATGTGTCCTACCAACCTATCTCTTCTCTTCATTAGCAGTCGCCAGAAACATCTCTCCTCTCCCTCTCGTCTTAATATCTCTTTGTTTGTAACCCTATCTACCCATCTGATCTTCATCATTCTCCTGTAACACCACATTTCAAATGCTTCAATTCTCCTCTTTTCTGCTGCACCAATAGTCCAAGTTTCACTTCCATAGAGCGCCACGCTCCAGACAAAGGCTTTCAAAAATGACTTCCTAATACCTAAATCTATATTCGATGTCAGCAGATTCCTTTTTTGTAGAAATGCTTTTCTTGCCTGAGCCAACCTACTTTTTATATCCTCTTTGCTTCGTCCAACACTGGTTATTCTGCTTCCCAAGTAACAGAAGTCTCCTACTTCCTTCAGCTTTTCACCTGCCAATTTGATCTCCATAGAGGTTTCTGATTTATTTCGGCTGCATTCCAGTATTTTTGTTTTACATTTATTAATTTTCATCATGAAATCTTTCCGTAAGACAGAGTCCATACCATTCAAAAACTCATTCAAATCCTCAGGCTTGTCGGCCAAGATGACGATGTCATCAGCAAATCTCAGAGTTGAAATTATTTATCCTTGAATCTTCACTCCCACTTTAAATTTTTCTCTAATTTCCTTCATTGCTTGTTCAATGTAAAGATTGAAAAGTATGGGTGATAAGTTGCAGCCTTGCCTTACACCTTTCTGAATACCAGCTTCTCTCTCATGTCCTTCAACTCGAATGACTGCTGTCTGGTTTCTGTATAGATTGTATATCACCCTCCTATCCCTGTACTTTATTCCAATCGATTTCAAAATGTCAAACAATTTAGTCCAATGAACGTTATCAAAAGCTTTTTCTAAGTCTACAAAAGCCATGAACGTTCTCTTATCTTTCCTTATTCTACCTTCCAAAATCAGCCTAAGACTTAGTACAGCTTCCCTTGTTCCTACATTTCTCCTGAAACCAAACTGGTCTTCACCCAACTCCGTTTCTATCTGGCTCTCAATCCTCTTGTAAATTATTCTAGACAGGATCTTTGAAGCATGAGTAATCAAGCTGATTGTACGGTAATCTTCACATCTGTCAGCTCCCACTTTCTTTGGTATAGGGATGATTACATTCTTCTTGAAATCAGGGGGTACCTCACCTGTCTCAAAAATCCTACACACCAAGTGAAATAACCTGATCAGACCTTCATCTCCTATGCAGCGTAGCAACTCAATTGGTATATCATCTATGCCTGGTGCTTTGTTCCTGCCTAAGTCTTCCAAAGCTCTATCAAATTCTGATCTCAATATTAAATCTCCTTTCGCATCCTCATCAATTTCCTCCTCCCTTTCCATTACATGATTCTCAATCTCCTTTCCCTTATACAAACTCTCTATGTAAGCTTTCCATTTCTCAACCTTTTCTTCCCTATCTGTTAGAGGCTTTCCATTTGTGTCCTTAATATTACAGCACTTAGTCTTCTTTTCCCCAAAAGTATTCTTAATCCTTCGATAAGCTGTGTCTACTTTTCCTAATTTCAGACAATTTTCTATACCTGCACATTTCTCTTTCAACCATTCTTCTTTCGCTTCCTTGCACTTCTTGTTAACCTCATTTCTCAGACGTCTGTATTCTGCTTTCCCCTTTTCATCTCTTACATTCTTGTGCTTCCGCCTTTCATCCATCAATTCTAGTATATCCTGAGTGATCCACGGTTTTCTACCTATTCTCTCTTTCCTACCAATGTTTTCTTCTGCGGATTTTGTTATTTCATTCTTCAAAAGTGCCCATTCGTCTGCAATTGAAGTTTGTTTAGGGTTTTTCATTAGTCCTTCCTTTATACTCTTCTTGAATCTTTCGTTTACATCCTTCTCTTTCAGTCTGTCTATTGCCCACCTTTTTGGCTTTTGACTTTTCTTCAGTTTCTTCAACTTTAATCTGCATTTCATTACAACCAGATTGTGGTCAGAGTTTATGTCAGCACCAGGATATGTTTTACAATCCAAAATCTGGTTTCGAAACCTCTGCTTGACCATAATGAAGTCGATTTGGTAACGCCCTGTATCTCCTGGTCTCATCCATGTGAATATTCTTCTATTGTGGTTATTGAATAAGGTGTTAGCTATGACCAACTCATGCTCAGTGCAGAATTCTACCAGCCTGCTTCCTCGATCATTCCTTTCACCTAATCCGAAATCTCCTACTATCTTCCCTTCTCTCCCTTTTCCTACCACAGCATTCCAATCTCCCATTACTATAACATTTTCATCACCCTTGATATACCTCAGAATTTCGTCTATTTCTTCGTAGACCTTTTCAACATCCTCATCATCAGCTTGACTGGTAGGCATATAGACTTGTACCACTGTGGTGCAGGTAGGTTTAGTATTTATTTTTGCTACAATAATCCGTTCACTATATTGCTCATAATATTCCACCCGCTGTCCAAGTTTCCTACTCAATATGAGGCCAACCCCTGCTTGGCCATTGTTTGATTTAGTGCTAATGACCCTATAGTCTCCTGACCAAAAGTCCTGTTCTTCCTGCCAGCGCATTTCACTAATCCCAACCAAATCCAACCTCAACCTATCCATTTCCCTTTCTAAGTTTTCTAACCTTCCATTTCCTAGCAGACTTCTAACATTCCACGCTCCGATCCGTAGAATGTCAGATTTCCTCTTTGTCACTTCTGTGATGTTAACCCCCTCTCGAGTAGTCCCCACCCGGAGATCCGAACGGGGGACTAGTTTACCTCCTATGTTGTAAATAATGAATATGTCTCTCAGATAATCTGTAATGGATTTGCCGACACAATTGTGAGACATATTTAATAAATGTATTATTATTATTATTATTATTTATTTTGGCCATGCGCTTACACATTCTCAGCATTTGCTGGAAAGAAAACATTTACAATCCCAGATACCGTACATATCACAAGGAGCAAATTCTTGGTGACTGCATTGAGTAGTAGCTTCATATTCCCCTCATTGCTTCAGGCCTGATTGCCCAAGAACAGCCTTACTACGCGACACGTAGAAAGTATGACTGTTTTCTGCATCAGTTTGAAAAGGCCTGGGTCTAATTTCAACGCCGTGAGCGATTCCTTTAAGTTGTTGGGAATCACACCAGTGCTGGAGATAATAATAGGAACTGTCCTGACTTGTGCCATGTGCCATTGCTTCCTTATCAGTTCTGAAAGCTCTGTGTATTTTGACAGCTTTTCAACATGCTTTGTTAGTATGTTGCCACTGTTTGGGATCGCCACATCTATGAAGGTGGTGTGCTTCATGCATTTGTCAACAAGAACTAAATCAGGTCTGTTGTGCACAGCTGATTGGTCTGTCAATACAGTACGATCCCAGTACAACGTAAAGCTGTCATTTTCCAGTACACTTTCAGGAACATATTTGTAGTACGGCACTTTCTCTTGGCTCAGCAGTTGAAGTTGTATAGCCAATTCTTGATGGACTATCTTGGCAACAAAATCATGTCTCTTCCTATATTCTGTTCCTGCAAAATGGCGACAACCCGATATAATATGCTGAACAGTCTCAGATGTTGGGCAACCGTATCTGCAATGGTCATCTTGCACAGATGCATCCTTGGTTATGAACTTTAGGTAGTTCCTCGTGGGGACAACCTGGTCCTGAATAGCCATCATAAAGCCTTCTGTTTCAGGAAACATCTGCCCAGAAATCAACCAAAAGTTCGACGCTAGCTTGTCGACGTGAGTTTGGATGACTTCATTGGGATGTCTTCCGTATAGTGGCTTGGACAACCTGGCATTGAATCTATCCAAATCACT
The DNA here is from genome assembly GCA_946902985.2 of Meconema thalassinum. NCBI lineage: Eukaryota > Metazoa > Arthropoda > Insecta > Orthoptera > Tettigoniidae > Meconema > Meconema thalassinum. The sequence continues at coordinate 91,885,593 of OX336399.1, forward strand.
GCGCACCTGAATTTGAGTCTCTTGCTGACTTAAGAGTAGTGGAGTTGAATCATCTGCTTCTGTGACAGCCCTGTGCAGCATCGAATGGTTCGATACAGAACAGAAGTATTTTCTTAGCTCATAGATCTGTCGAGCTACTTGGTTGTTTATATCAACAATTCCTCTCCCACCCATATGTCTCGGTAACATGACTCGTTCCACAGATGCCCTGGGATGGTGTTTTCGTGACTTGGTCAGTGATGTTCTAATTTTCTGTTCTAAGCTTGCAATGTCAGTTTTACTCCACTTGATGACCCCAAACGAGTAACTAAGAATAGGGACAGCATAAGCGTTGATTGCCTTAACCAAGTTTTTACTGTTGAGGCTGGTGTTAGAAACAAGCTTAATTCTTCTGACAAATTCCTTCGTCAGATCTTGTTTCACTACTGAGTGTTCTATGTGTCTGGCTTGCTTCATTCCCAGATACTTGTAGGTCTCGCTAGTGAGCATTGTTGCAATCTGATGGCCCTGAGCTGTTTCATATACACCTTCCTGCAGCTTGCCTTTCATAATGTTCAGCGTCTTACATTTCTCCAGCCCGAATTCCATTTTCACATCCTGTGAAAAGGTTTCCACTATCTTCAACAGAAACTCTAGTTGTGCTCTGGTGGCAGCATATAGCTTTAGGTCATCCATATACAGGAGATGGTTGAGCTTTGCAAGCTCCCTGGAGTTCTTCTTGATACTGAATCCATATTTTGTTGAATTAAGTTGGTTTGATAGTGGGTTCATCGCAAGACAGAACCATAATGGGCTCAAGGAGTCTCCTTGGAATATTCCCTTGTGGATTGGGATCATACTTGTTGCAATACTGCCATTTGTAGTACTAAGTTATTATTATTATTATTATTATTATTATTATTATTATTATTTCTTTCTTTCTTTCTTTCTTTCTTTCTTTCTTTCTTCGTTTTGCCCACTTAGGGAGCGCCTTTGAACTTGTTGACTCGGGTTGATGGTGTTTTCCTCTTTTTCTCCTCCCAAAATCTCCTCATGAACTCACTAAGTCCCTTCTTACGTTCCCCCATCCATTTTCTCCCAGTGGTCTTTTTAGCTTTTTCGGTGAAAGAGTAATTTGTAACTAGAGTTCCAAACGTCTTGCGATTCATGATGCTATCTTCTGTAAAGTTTATTTCCTTTAAGTCCTGTTTGATTTCTTCTAACCAACTGATTTTGACCTCCTTTGAATTAATTATATCAAGCATTTTTTTTTTTTTTTGCATATCTGGTGTTGTCCATTCTGCAGATGTGACCATAACATTTCATTCGTCTCTTACGCCCGGTATCATTGAACTTATTGATTACTGTGTACAAGTCTGTGGTTTTCCTTTTAATCCATACGCCATTAACATATACGGCACCATATATTTTCCTGAGAATTTTACGTTCCTGGATTTTGATTTCACCAATTTGAGAGTGGCCTCCTAGAGATATAGTTTCGGAGGGGTACAATGCTTACGGAAGAACAACTGTCTGGTAGTGCCGTAGTTTTGCATTTCGTAACATCACTCTTTTATGATTCCATGTTATTCGGTATGCTTTCCGAAGTTTGGTAGCACTTTCTAAATGAGCTTTCCTGTCCAATCCAGATGGTACAATAATTTCTCCTGAATATTTGAAGGAAGGTACGTGCCTAATTATTCCATAGTTGGTCTGTAGTGGAGATCTTGGGATATTCTGGTGTCCATTTACTATGAAATGCGTCTTCTCATACGATATTTGGAGTCCTGTCTTTGATGCTAACTCATGTAACTTCTCTATGGCATACTGGGTTTCTTCACTAGTCTTGGTAGAGATAGCTAGATCATCAGCAAAAGCTAGGCATTTTACTTTGATTTTCTGTCCCAGAGTACCAATGCTTATGCCTTTGATGTTGTTTCCCCACTCCCTGATGACTTTGTCTAACACTAAGTAAAAAAGCAGTGAGGAGAGGCCGTCACCTTGTCGAACTCCTGTATGTACTTCGAAAGGCTCTGATAGTTCACCTAGAAACTTCACTTGAGATGTTGTGTCATTGAGAGTCTGGCGGATTAAATCCCTCGTCTTCCTATCTACTCTGAGCTCTTCTAGGGTGTCCAGAACAGTTGTCTGTAAATAGAACCATACGCCTTCTTAAAATCCACGAAGGTGACAAAATGTGCTGCTACTGTGGCGTATCCTTAACATCGTCTCTAGGCTCCAAATCAGCTCCGAACACAATCTACCTTTTCTAAAGCTTGCCTGGAATTCACCAATCAATTTACTAATTTGTTGTTCAACTCTGTTTAAGAGCGCTTTAGATAATACCTTGTATATAATTGGTAAAAGTGATATACCTCTGTAGTTGTTAGGGTCCGGTCGCCCTTTTATTATTATTATTAATTTATTATTACGTTGAGGGTCGCACGGATGGGAGAAGCCAGCTGTTAGGTCGTGTATTGTTTCGTGAAGCTTCGACTGTGTTCGTAGCTCGACGGTACTGCTCCCTGTGTCGAGAAATCATAGTACGCCGTCAGCTCAGTGTATTGACACTCGGGCAGCGAAGGAGCTGTATAATATCAGATTGCATCAACAGATCGCCGTTTAATGACAAAATAATTATGTTGTTTGAGGAATACAATTTATTGGTATCAGATGAGCTATATTAGAGGCACCTAACTTGATAAGTTTGAGCATAGTCTAGCACTAGAATTTTATCTCTCTTGTGTCCACGGTGACAAATGTTGTATAAAATAGAATTGGCTACATATGACAGAAATTTCGTTTTCATTTGTTTCTGTGGGTTCTTTGGCCTCTTATCATTTTATGAAACAAGATGTTCAGTAAAGAACATATAGCCTACTTTCTCCTAAATGTATGAGTATAGTTATAACTCGTTGTTATTATCAAAGAGTAATAGAACTATTCTTTGTTGAAGACCTTAGAAACGATTTACCTCTACCAAACGCCACAACCTAGATAAAAACTGCTTCCATCATTGAAGAAAGAAAGATAAGAAGTATATCAAGAATGTTATGGATCTGGAGACATAATCGACCGGACTGGCTGCGTGGCTCAGCGGTAACGTTCTCGCTTGCTGGGCCCTAGGTTGCAGGTTCGTATCCTGGCGCAGTCAGCTGGCATTTGAGGGTGCCCAAATGCGAGGGAGCCGTGTCAGTACATTTACTGGCACGTTAAAGATCCCCTTCGGGCCAAAAGTCCGGCACCCCGGTGTCTCTAAAAGCAGCAGTAGTTAAAAGGGATGTAAAACCAATAACATTATTATTATTATTATTATTATTATTATTATTATTACATATACGACCTGCCGTGGGCAACATCCAACTTTGAGTTATTATTATTATTATTTATTTACCATAAATCGTACACGAAGTATGGAAGGCCTAGTGAAAAAGGGCAAGCCCCACATACATATTTCATGCTTCACAGGCACAGCTTACATCTACATTTGTTTTAACAATATTTACAAGTTTTACAAAGATATTTGCAGTATTTACATATTTAGAATATTGACATAGTACATTTTCCTGTTCACTCACTCTCTCACGCACGCACTTTCATAACCTCGATCACGCGATACATACATTCATTCCATTCAGATACTCATTCATTCAGCGAGACAATCAATCACACATACATACGTTTATTTATACAATGTACCTTTTTACGTACGGCTTGAATTTCCTAAGAGGCAAGATCTTGGCATCCCCTGGCAGCGCGTTCCATAACCGCGCAGAGCGGCCGTAGAAACCTGTCAGGTAAGCATTGCTACGTGCGAAGGGCGGAACGAGGGTTACACCTCGTCCTCTCCGAACTGAGCGGTATGCCAATGACAGTCGGCAAAAAGGGTCAATATTAATGGAACCTGTAAGGGATTTTTTAAGAAAAATTAGATCAATTTGTTTGGCTGTTGCCTCTATAGATGAAAATTTTGACAAAGGGGAAGGGGAATAACGAGCTATTAGCCTTTCTGCGCGGCGCTGTACACGCTGGAGCTTGTTCATGTTTTCCGCTGTAGTGGGATGCCAAGCAGGTAAGCCGTACGTTAATATCGGACGGACCATGCATGTGTAAGCCATCCTGAAGGCTCTAGGTTTACAACCTCTCATGTTTCTGTACAAGAAACCCAGAACTTTGGTGGCCTTACATCTTGCCTCTTCACTTTGCATGTTCCAATTCAGGGTGTCGGAGATTGTTACCCCTAATAGCTTTAAGTTTGTGCACTGTGGGATGACACTGTTCATAATTTTGTATTCATTCTCAATGGGTTTTTGTGACCTGATTATTCTTATGTATTTACATTTTTGTACATTTATATTTAAATTATTCACAGAACACCACAGCGATAAGTTGTCCAGATCTGATTTAAGACAGAGGGAATCTTCTTCACATTTAATGCCCCTGTATAGCACGGTGTCATCTGCATATAGTGACATTGATGAGGTGACACAGCCAGGAAGATCGAGCACATATATAGTGAAGAGAAGAGGTCCGATCACAGAGCCCTGAATCACTCCAGAAGTAACTTGAGCAGCCTGCGATCGAGCTCCTCCGTACACCACACACTGTGTTCGACCCTCTAGGAATGACCTCACCCATGCAAGTAAGCTACCCCGTATGTTAAGCTGCTGTAGCTTTAACAAAAGTCTTTCGTGAGACACTTGATCGAAGACCTTAGCCCAATCCAGTGCAATACAGTCCACTTGTTTCACTTCTGGCTGATTCAAGTAGAACTGAAACTCATCAATGACTTTTGTCAATAGAGTAGTGCAAGAACGACCCGGAAGAAAACCGTGCTGATTTGGGTCGAGCAGATTGTTCTCCCGTAGGAATTCCAGCACACTGTTTGCTACTAGCCGCTCCATACATTTACAAATTATAGATGTTAGACACACCGGTCTGTAATTTGCAACATCTTCTCTGTCACCTTGCTTATAGATTGGCACCACGTTAGCACATTTCCACCCACACGGCACAGAACCTTGGTTGATAGACAGGTTGAATAACGCACTCAGAGAGGGCGCTAATGCTTCCGCACACTGCAGCAGGATCCGTCCGGGAACATCATCTGGGCCGGTCGCCGCATGTGGTCTAATCTTCCGTAGGCTCTGAATCACCTCAGTTGTTGTGAAGTACAGGTTGGAGAGTGGGAGGGGTGGAAGTGATGACCTTGGCAGAAGCAGGTTCGTGGTCATATCCGGCTTAGAAAAGTTCTGCTTGAAACTGTCACTGAACGCTGTTGCAATATCTTGGGGTGCACTGAGGAATGTACCGTTACAGTGAAATGAGGCTGGCGCAGCGGTGCCGCGTCTTCTGGACAAAAATTTCCACATTTCACTGGTGCTGCTTATTTTGTGAATATAATTGTATGTTTCGCGAATTAATTTCTTTGTTTGGTTCCTGATGTTCTTGTATTTTTCCCACATGATGTCAGTTGAGCAACTTTTCCATTTCTTGTATAAAACGTTCCTTTTCCTAATCATTTTAATGACTTCCTTCGTCACCCATGGAGAATTTTTCTTCCCACTAATGGTTATTTTCGGTATAGCTATATCCACACATTCAAAGAAACAATTTCGCCAGGCGTGCCACACTGAGTTGATGTCGCTGGTGTCCAGAATACATGGGGTGGGAAGGTGTTTGAGGAATAAAGATGATAGCAATTTCCAGTCTGCCTTTTTGTAATTGTATACTGTCCTCACTGTGCTCTTGCTGCGTGGTTTGTTGTAATGCAATGTGGTAAAGATGGCTGCGTGATCACTGAAACCGGGTATGACTTCAGCTTTCTGTACGGAGGAAGGAAGGCTTGTTAGGAATAGGTCTATTGTGGAGCGTGTAGTTTGTGTGATTCGAGTTGCTTCGGTTATTAATTGGTCAAGGAATAAATCGTAGAATGCGGTAAGGAATTCATTAGCAATGGGATCCTTGGGAGTGGGAGGAGAGTTTTGCCAGTCTATTTCTAAATTAAAATCGCCTGTTATGTAAATGGCCTTGTATTTGTGCTGGATGTATTGTACACGACGGAGGGACTCCAAAAGTTCATCATTGATGTGCCGAGTTGAATTTGGAGCACGGTATACAGAGCCTATTAGAAATGTATTGTTCGCACACGTGAATTCCACCCACACAGCCTCAGCATCAGTTTCAAGCTCCCGTTGGCGAACAGGCCTTAACTCTGGTTTCATGGCTATTAGTACCCCTCCCCCTGATGTCCAGGTTCGATCTTTGCGGAACATGGTGTATGTTACCGGAAGTATTTCTGGGTCGTTAGTGGATTTTTTCAGCCATGTCCCCCTGAACACACAATTGACGGATTAAGTGCTGTGAGACAAGAACGCAGGTCCGGTTGTTTGGAGGGACATGTTACACTTCGAGCATTGAAGGAAAAAATGGACAATGCTTTGCTATCCGAGGGTGTTACGTCACTATCTACACTATTTGCACTCTGTGTCGATGTATTAAAAAATGAGTTAGAGAACTGAGGTAAAGAACAGTTCCAACATAGCCACGATTGTTTCCCAGAGGTGATTATTTTGTGTTTTGAAGCACTGATTTTTGCACAAGTTCTGTGCGCTTGAGAGTGGCAAGATGTACATGTCACAAATAACTGATTCACACGACCCTTCGAATCACAAATTATACACACCTTATTCGGCCCTGGGTTCATCTCCACATCTCCACTGAGAGCCACAGACAGCACCACGAGATGTAATAATGTAGCGGGCGGTCTGGCAACCCCGCGCAGTGCTGGGCGCCCTCTGCCTGCTGCCGTGACTATCAGCCCCTCGCTTCCACACCATGTGAGAGAAGATATATTGAGTTTACAAACTACCATAAGGTGTTCCTTCAGGTCCGAGTTCACACACGAGTCTTCAATTGTTAAAGAATGATCGAGGATCTTTTTCGAGGCACCCACTGAGCTTTTTACTAGGTAGAACACGAGGAAAAGTTGGAGCACTCTAACTGCTACACACCTGCTGGCCGCCATCTTGACGTTAGGCATGTCTTTACACGTCTGGTTGTGCATGGCTTTCACAACCCTAATTGAATTAACAAATCTTTCCATGACCCTACAGAGACGTGTGTATACAAACTATGTGGATATTTTCGATTGCTATTTGCCTGAAATAAAAGTAGTAATTAATAACCTGAACTAACACCAACGACTTGAATGCAATTACTATGTGAAATCGTTTTGTTCTTTACTTCAAATAACATTTTCAAGTAACGCAAAATAGGCTGTTACAAACCCTTTAAAATAAAAAGTTAAAATGTATCGTAGTATCATCTTGTCATTCTTCAAATTCGATGCGCATAGAATGGCAATGGTGTAGTAATCAATGGAGCCCCACGTAGACTAGTCGTGACATCTAGTGGTGAAATATCGAACAGTATAATCCTAACAGAGCGAGTGCATTCTAGCGGCCAGAAGAAGAAACTTTTCAATAAAATCTGGAAGTTAATCTAGTTACCTTTTTGGCAGCTAGATGTCTCGAGTAAATCTGCTGGCGAATTATGTTTTAATTAAATATATATTTTACACCATAATATGCACAATATAAAGCTTAATTTTAAAACATCTGAGTCATTACAAAACAATAAACATATAACATTTCAAGCAAAAATCCTAGCTCTGATCGGGTTTGAACCATAGGCATTTGAGCGATAGGCTAACGCTCTACCACTGAGCTAATTGTGTCAACGAATATCGTCTATATAAAATGACTTACATAGAACTTGTTAGCAAATAATGATTTATACTAAACGATTTCATCACTGGAGTATATTATTTATATATAAAGCATTTCATACAAAGTTTATTTATTTTGTATCAGTACGCTATATTGCATGCAATACTCAAATTAGTGAAATATAAGTCAGGCACAAGATATCCGCTGCCATCTTGTCTTATTACTGAATCAGCTCAGCTTTTTAAAATCACGTCTGCACTATAGTATTACAAAATAAACTTTTAATTTCGAACGTGCCTCTTCCTTTAGAACAGTTAAAACGATTCTCGGCTCGATAATCGGAACTGGTGGGTCCCATGATATGGATTATAAAGTTTGCATAATTCGCACGGCCGCCATCCTGAAATGGTATGGCGGACGACCTTGTAGTTTGGTCACAAGACGAATCCTATACGAAGGTATGTTGTTACCAAATTTGGTAGAGATCGGATGATTTGGTTAGTCGTTATTTGATTTTACGTTTTGAACGTTTGAGTGGCCGCCATTCAGTTTTAGTAAAGATGGCGGCGATATAAAACATGACACTGAGGTGTCCTTTGCTAGTACTACCTTTGTACGAAATTTCGTTCAATTCGCATTCACCGTGTTCGAATTGATAGGGGGGGGACAGACATTCAGAGTACACACACTCACACACACACACACACACACATACACACATACACACACACACACACACATACACACATACACACACACACACACACACAGACACACTTTTTTCGCCCTGTGTTGATCTCATAAGTCTACTTTCATTTTTTGCAAAAATCGAAAGTAGGCTAAAAATAGGCTTATTATTATTGAAAATATTAAATGTAAATATACGTTAGTGTTTTCAACTTTTCACCTTCCTCCTTCACAAAATTTCACAATGGAGGGACCCAGGTTCTCACATGTGATTACGTGGTACCGGCTACATTGTTTACCACATAATTTACAAGTACTGGATACGTCTATGTCATGAAAGTACTCGGTGACGCACAGTTTATGGTGGTACCCATGTACCGCCATCGAGTTAACGAAGTGTCGTAGGTCTTGATTGGTGTCAGTCCATACCCTATTCGTCATGGCTTCCGTTATGTAAAATTCGAGCCAGATTTCATCTCTCTTCTGCACTCTCTCATGCATTAGTCTTTTCCAGGCGTCCGTAGATGGTAGTCCTCTCTTCGACCGTCGGTCCTCTATGAAGGCTTATGAGATCACTTTTGTCCGTGTGTCTGTGTGTGTCCCCCTAATAAATTCTAAACGGCTGGAGCGATTTCAATGAAACTCGGTAAGATCGTAGCACCATTCTGGCCGACCCCGAACATGCCCTTCAAATTTTCTTGTGTCTCACCAATCCAACATGGCGGCGGTGCGAAATATTTCACCAACATTCAGTATCCCCAAGACTATTACCGATATCACCTTAAAATTATGTACTGAGATAAAGGGAACTACTAGAAGTTCAGCTATGGGACTTTCAAAAACCTGGTATCTACAAAACCAACATGGTGACCAAGCGAATTTGAGACTTTTAAATAAACCTTTCTCTTGATTTAACCATCCAAACATAATGAAACTTGGTACAGATAATGTTTATACACATTGTAATGCACTGGCGTCTAATTCAGTTCAATTGTTTACATAACCTCAAAATGGCGGCTGTGCGAAATATTTCACTGGCATTCTATATCTCCGAAACGATTACAGATATCACCGTGAAATTTTGTACGGTGATAAAAGGCACTGCTACAAGTTTATCTATGTAACTTTCAAACACCTGTAAAGTACAAAACGAACATGGCGGCCAAGCGAATTTGACATATTTTAATAGACTTTTCTCGTGATTAACCATCTGAGCGCAGTGAAATTCGGTACAGTAAATGATTATTCATATTGTAATGCACTGGCATTTGTTTACATAACCTCAAGATGGCGGCTGTGCGAAATTTTAAAAATAAGTTTTTATTTCTTCTGTCGTAATCATGCGATCGAAGTGAAAGTTTGAATAATGAAGGTAGACAATAATTTTCCCTTAATGGTACAAAACTCAATGGCCTATACATATAACAATCCAAAATGGCAAGCATTCGAAATATTTTGACGGTTCTCAATGTCTACGAATCTTTTACAGCAATCAAACTGAAATTTTGTGTGTTCATAGAGGCTATGAACATAAGTTCACCTATATGACGTTCAGTAACCTGGTGAGTACAAATCCAACATGGCGGCTACGCGAAGAATAAATATTTAAATGGACGTTCCTCTCGATTTAACCATCCGAGTGCAGTGAAAGTTTGCACGTTAAATTCTTATACAAATGTTAATCCACTGGCATCTAATTTATTTCAATTGTTTTCATAACCACAAGATGGCAGCTGTGCCAAATTTTAAAGTCTCGTTTTTACTTCTTGTGTCCTAATCATGCGATTGAAGTCTGAATACCACACGTACACAATAATCTTCATGTAATAGTACATAAATAAAAATCCAACCTGGTGGCCATCTGAAATATTTAGACAGTTCTCAATATCTACGAATCTATCACAACAATCAAACTGAAATTTTGTATGTTGATAGAGGCTTAGGCGGCAGCACGCCGGTTCAAATCCCGGTCACTCCATGTGAGATCTGTGCTGGACAAAACTGAGGCAGACAGGTTTCTCCGGGTACTCCGGTTTTCCCTGTCAATATGTCATTCCAGCAACACTCTCCACTATCATTTCATTTCATCTCTCATTCATTTAATCATTGCCCCCAGAGTGCGTCAGGCACAGATCATATCGCCGTAAGATGGGGGCTTCATTCATTCCATTCCTGACCCGGTCGGAGACTGGAAGCAGGCTGTGGATTTTCATTTTAAGGATATATGAAAATAGGCTGTATAGTGTCAATGAGTTTGAAAGCTTAGGTGTTTAAAATTGACTGGTGAAGTGTGTCGTATTATAGATGCACTTTTGTTAAGGGCATTAAACTGCTGTTTGACTGATATTGAGATGGGTGCTAAGTGGTCTTTATGAGCAAGACGTAGTGAAAGGCAAGTTTCATTCCAGTGAAATAGTGTAAATGTGGCATGCATAAGGGGTAAACACCTTAGATATAATTCACGGAATATTTTTTGTATAGTAACTTATGTGTAATTAGTAGTGCTATGGCTGTGTTTGTATTGTAGCGTGCCGTATTGTAAATATCGTTAAGTTAAAGGCAATGGACTTTCATTTCATACATTTCCATTGAACGATGACTTACGGGGACAATGGATTCTATAGGTTTCACGTGAGGGGGCAAACCCAGGGTATTTGTGGACTCCGAAACCGTCTTCTACAATTTGTAGCAAGCATTTCGAGATCTGCAAAGATAACGCTATTACCGAACGCATTTCTGACGGTTTTGAGGGCTACTCCGAACATAAACAAGTACAAATAAATAGACATACACGCAAAAGAGCAAGTGTAGATAAAGACAGCCATATAAACAATAAAATGTTCAGGTAATTTAAATATTACGGAAGACTTATGTTGAATGAATTGAGGAAAACTATGATCAACCACGTGTTATTGTAGGAACGCATTGTTCTACAGTCAAGCCAACTCATGGGAAGTCAACAAAAATAGAATTAAGTCGGGCATTAAGAAAAATGCAGACCTGCAATTACAAGTTATTGAACCGGAGGATAATTTCATTAAAACAAAATTATTATTCACTGCAACGTCAGGTCAAATTCGATGTTCAAATATCAAAGCTCAAGAGTGAAGCAGATCGTGGGGAACTTGAAAGCTAATTTCTTACTTCAAATTCGAACTGTCACGAAATGAAAGTGTAAATACAATGAAACAACAATCAAAATATGTGTATTGCTCTCTAATAAATAACCGCATACTGAGAGATATAAATATTTTACAACTTCCTCATCCATGAACCCTGAAAACGTACTTTGGGTACACGAACGGAGAAGCGAGTGTCACGTCACTTGCTAGGTAGACAACTGAAGAACAGTCGCTGACTCACGATGATGAAAAGGTTGGTTCATTAAACATTGATGAAGTGGCCTATAAAGTATGAACTATTGTATGACCAGAAGTTAGACTCTTTCTCGACATTAGTAATATTGAGAAAAATGGAATTGGAATCGAACATAAACTGGCTAATAAATTATAACGCATACTGTACTATTCAAGGGCCTGTCATCAACCGTGTCCTGCAAACGATTTGCATTGCGTGATTACGCGGAATCTCCCAAGTGACGAAGTAGAAGTGCTCTTCAGTCACCTGAGAAATAAGGGAGGTACCAATGACACGAGGTACGTGAGATCATGTCTGCATACAATCGAGTCAACACTTCGCACAGGAATTATCGCATCTTCTCTAAGTGGTAATGTGAAACTAAGGGAAGATTCAGTCCCAGCAGGCACCTTGTCCAAGTTTCTGAAGCCTAAAGGGTCGCGGAAGGTGCATAACCCAGCCAGTGCTACAGAAACACCTCAGCTTCCGGCACATATCTCGCAAATTCTTAAAAGCTCTATTCATGGTAAGAATGTAAGAATGTGGGGCATATAGCATATAAAAACATTATCATTTACATTAAGCATATTTTAGCATTGAAGTCTCTTTGTTTTCAGAAAAAACGGCATCTCTATCTTCCAATTCAATTGCAATAGTAGCGGGGTTTCTTGTAGGAGTGGCAGAAGAGTTGCGAAGGTTGACTTTAAAAAAATATCAGCTCCAGCAAGTTCAAGCCCGTCATTAAGTTTAATACATTTTCAAGACAGAGGAGGATTAAGATATCCCAATGCTTCTTCAATTGGAAACAATTTCTCACTTTGTCACAACAGCCGTAAATTTCAAGTCTTGAAACTAGATAATGTCAAATTTCACTAATATTTTAACTGGCATGTTTTCCGAGAACAAAAAAATATTTATTTATTTAGCGTATGATTTTCTTTTGGTGTTAGTGCCGGGAGTGTCCGAGGACATGTTCGGCTCGCCAGTTTTGTAGCTGCTTCAAGACGGACACCCAATGGGTGAGCTACAAGTACCGTTGGGAAGGGAAGTTGGAATGGAAGAATGAGGAGTTGGAAGGTAGCGGCTGTGGCCTATAGTTAGGGACCAACCCCGGCATTTGCCTGAAAGGAAGATGGGAAACCACAGAAGACCATCTTCAAGGTTGCCGGTGGGGGGATTCGAACCTCCTCACCTCCCGGATGTGAGCGACTGCCAGCAGTCATGCCATAACGACCATGGCTAACTCACCCGGTTAGCGTATGATGAAAACAAGCTATAAACTATTTACATATCCAGTGGAAGATAAGTAGAGAGTAAATACAAATTATCATGTATATACAAAGCAATTTACGAATCTTGAGAGAAAAAATAACAGGATTAAAACAATATATTTATACATCACTATCTACCTGACAACTTCGACAGTTCAATTGTAAACATTGAATGTGAGTGATGTACGTCTCACTAAATTTGAATGTCCAATTCCGCTACCCACTTCACTGCTTCCGGTGTTGCTGAGTTGAGGTCTTCCCTGGTGCAGAGAAAGCACGGAGTGGGCATTCCTGCACTACATGCTTCATTGTTTGGCGAACCTCCCCACAATCACAATGGGGAGAAATTGACCAGCCCCATGTGTGTAAAGTAGATCCTGTTCTACCTACTCCACATCTCATGCGATTAAGTCTACTCCCGGTGCAGCGTGGCAGATCGAAGCCAGCCAGTTTTGTAGATGGATTATTAATGTCCACTATTTCACGAGGTGGGGATAAAGACCACTCTGTTGACCACTTAGAAGTGGAGTTGAAGGAGCTGGATGTTAACTTCACAGCAGGCTGACGAGACTTAGGGCGTGTGCATTTCTGTGTGATATCCTCATGAACAGGTAGATGTTCATTCTTCAACATTCTTGTCCACAGCTGAAAAAGGGCCTTCTCTCTCCTGATATGTGGAGGTACTATATTGCTGAGTACCGGTAACCATTAGATCGGTGTAGCACGAAGTGTACCAGTTATGATCCACATACAACAAAATATGAAGTGTATATTGACAATCCATAGTTAATTTGCAACATTTAATAATAATATATTTATTTCAGCCAATGGCCAAAGCAAAGAAAATAAGACCTATAACTACACAACTAGTTCGTACAAATTTCCTTCAAGGACTTATTCCTCTTCATTCAGGTAGCAAGGTAATAACGCTCACATGTTTTCTCGCAGAGAGAACAAACACAGTTTACGTGCAAATACTTGGCCATCCATGTAAGGAATGCTACGAAATGGTGTACTCATGTGGGATGTGTCGTCTCCAAAGCGTACAAATCACTTCATTTTGTAGTGCGGGTATTAAAAGGCAGTAGCTCTACCGCAAAAGAATTAGGGTATTTGACCCTGGTTAGGCCAATCCTAGAATATGGCTCAGCGGTTTGGGACCCACATCAGGTAGGGCTCGTCAATGAGCTGGAGATGGTACAAAGGAAGGCTGCTGGGTTTGTGCTCAACGATTTTAATCCTAGAAGTAGTGTAACTCGAATGATAGAAAACTAGGATGGGAATCTCTGGAAGATAGAAGGACTATACGCTATGTTTAACACTTAGACTAATCGGCCAGCATGGAGAGAACTAAGCAAACGTCTGGGAAATCCCACCTACCTGAGCAGGGCAGATCATCCACATGAAGTTAAGGGCCGACCACAGCGTACAAATTATGGGAATTATTCTTTCATTAAACGTGGTATTGATAATTGGAACTCATTACCTGCCTCATTCTTAGAGCCTTCCCCCAAACATATTGATGTGTTTATGAGAAGATTGAAATTGTGATTAAATACTACGATGTAATTACTCTAGTTCCTAAATATTGCGAATTGTGTATATTGTGTTTGATGTTACTGTTGGTAATTTTCTGTATTTGTACAATTTGCCACCCCATTTGCAAATATTATATATAATAATAATTAAAAACATTTAAATGTCTATATTTTATATACTATGTGATGCGTACATGTTTCGAAACACGTTGGTTTCTTCATCAGCACATTAAGAGAACTTATCCTAAGGAGACTTAAAGTAAGAAAATGGATATCCTTACAATACGTTTTAAGAGATAATTAAGAAAAAACATTAAAAATCCTTTGAAAATATATATGAAATTTTGTGTTATAGGCAATTACAGGTGTTAATTTTTTGAAAAAATATCTATGATTTTATTTTATTTTTGTAAATGTTCCTCATCTGGTAAAATTATTGCTTATTATGTGTCCCGCTGAATATAAAAAGTACCTTCAAAATAACTAGCAAAGTTTTAAAATAGTTGCACAACGGAGATGAATATCGCATTTAGTCAAACCCCCAGGAACTGAAATAACCTATGATCCTTCTCAGAGCATCAAGTATTTATTCGTTATTATGTTCTTCAGTTCTGAAAGTTAAACATGTTGCTATTCCTACAATTGCCCTTTTTATATCTCTTGTTATGACAATGTATATCGGCAACTTACAAATATTCTATACGATGTTTATATGTGCCAATATGTAGCGGCATCTCGAATCTAGGAAATTCAAATAAGTTATAGTCGTTTAAGAGTGTTGGAATTTGACAAAATAATTTTGTATGACTATCCAAACCTCATATGTTGTTCCTCTTCTCCTCCCTTGTTGAACATGTCGTGGATTACTGGTGTTTTTCAACCTCGAAAACATCCAACTTAGAACATTAGGTCTCCATTTCGCCGCTATGCTCTCTGTCTCGAATGTGTACGTCTCCTTAGGATAAGTTCTCTTAATGTGCTCATGGAGAAACCAACGTGTTTCGAAACATGTACACATTTAAGTGTTATTAGTATTGATTTGGCGTTTTTTTTATTATTCTATCAATACGGATCTAAACAATCTGTTATTATGGCAAATATTGTTGCTTAATAATAACAATAATAATAATTTACACATCTCCTAATTAATTAATGTTAATTCATTCTGAGAAACTTAAAAATATAATAGCCTAAGTGTAAAGGAGCTAATGATAAACACCTGACGATCGAAACTGGTCATCCAAGTGTTTTTATTAATCTCATGTATTTTTAGCCTATTTTCAATTTTGAAAAAAATAGGCTTATGAGATCACCTTTTGTCCGTGTGTGTGTGCGTGTGTGTGTGTGTGTGTGTGTGTGTGTGTGATTCGTGTGTGTGTCCCCCCCTAATAAAATCTAAACGGCAGGAGCGATTTCAATGAAACTCGGAAAGTTCATAGCACTATTCCCGGCGACCTCGACCGTGCCCTTCAAATTTTGTTACGACTCACCAATCCAACATGGCGGCTGTGCGAAATATTTCACCAGCATTCAATATCTCCGAAACTATTACCGATATTACCCTGACATTTTCTATGGTGATAGAGGGAAATACTATAAGTTCACCTATGTGACTTTTGAAAACCTGGTAACTACAAAACGAACATGGCGGCCAAGCGAATTTGCGACTTTTAAATAGACGTTTCTCGCGATTTGACCAACCAAACGCAATGAAAGTTGGTACAGTATATGCTTATATACATTGTAATGCACAGACATCTAACTTCGTTCAATTGGTTACATAATCTCAAGATGGCGGATGTGCGAAATATTTCACCGGCATTCTATACCTCTGAAACTATTAGCGGTATCTCCCTAAAATTTTGTACTGAGATAAAGGGCACTACTGGAAGTCCATCTATAAGATTTTCAAAAACCGGTTAACTACAAAACGAACATGGCGGCCAAGCGAATTTGAACATTTTAAATAGACCTTTCTCGCGATTTAATGTTCCAAGCGCACTGAAACCTGGTACAGGAAATATTTATACACATTG
The DNA here is from genome assembly GCA_946902985.2 of Meconema thalassinum. Classification (NCBI taxonomy): domain Eukaryota; kingdom Metazoa; phylum Arthropoda; class Insecta; order Orthoptera; family Tettigoniidae; genus Meconema; species Meconema thalassinum. Next base: position 91,902,191 of record OX336399.1, read on the forward strand.
TAATCCACTGGTATCTAATTTAGTTCAATTGTTTACATAACCTCAAGATGGCGGCAGTGCGAATTTTAAAATTAAGTTTTTATTTCTTGTGATGTAGTCATGCGATCGAAGTGAAAGTTTGAATAATGAACCTACGCAATAATTTTCCTTTAATGGTACATGACTCTATGGTCTATACATTTAACAATCCAAATGGCGACCATCCGAAATATTTAGACGATACTGAATATCTACGAATCTATTTTAGCAATCAAACTGCATTTTTTATGTTCATAGGGGCTATGAACTTAAGTTCACCTATAGGACTTTAAATAACCTGGTGATCACAAATCAAACATGGCGGTGATGCGAATTATAAATATTCACATGGACGTTTCTCGCAATTTAACCATCCGCGTGCAGTGAAACTTGGTACAGTAAATCTTTATCCGAATAAGAGTTTAGTGCTTTTCAGTCGGTCAACACGAATGTACCCAAAAGAGATGGGTTATGCCCTAATCCTGAAATAAATTACATGAGATTAATAAAACACTAGGATGACCAGTTTCGATCGTCAAGCGATCATCATCAGATCCAATACACTTAGGCTATAAAATCTATGTTTGAAATACAGGTGAAAATATTTACAATATGTACAATTATTTAGTTGCAGTATTGGTACTGCGACTGTCAGTGTATGCTAAATGCAGTATATATGTTAGGTGAAATGCTAAATGGTGATGGCTATCTGGAGATTGTACTTTAGAGAGATTATATGGTTGTAAACTATGGTTAAACTATAAAATTTTAGGCTAACTACTTATCTGATTGTCTTCCGTACTACAGCTATTCGCAGTTTCCGTGTTCACTTGAGCTCGCTGTGCGGTCGACTGCACAGTCGATGGCTTCAAACACCATATGGCTTCAAACACCACAATACTTTATCCGAATGTTAATCCACTGGCATCTAATTTATTTCAATTGTTTCCATAACCTCAAGATGGCAGCTGTGAAAATTTTTTAAATCTCCTTGTTTTTTCTTGTGTCCTAATTATGCGATTGAAGTTTGAATACGTACAATAATCTGCATATAACAGTACATAACTCTAGGACCTACATATATAAAATCCAACATGGCGACCATCCGAAATATTTAGTCGGTTCTCAATATCTACGAATCTATTACAGCAATCAAACTGAAATTGTGTATGTTAAATAGTGGCAATTAACATACGTAGGATATATGAAAATAGGCTGTATAGTTCTTCACGGAACTACTTGTTGTTTTTTTTTTTTCAGGATTAGGGAATCATCCATTACATGGGAACACACGTGTTGACCGACTGAAAAACATTACATTTCGATTACTGAGGAAACTGTATAGTGGCTTCCAACACGATAGGAATCAAACAATGTTTAAAGTTAATTTTGATATTTTTTCTTCCCGTGTGGCCTCCTGAGAGGCCGTGTGCCGATCTTTCTAGTTGACGCCCGTGGGCGACCTACGCGTCGGAATGAGAGATGACATGAATGGATGAAAGTAGGAAAGGATGTGGAAGGAAGCAGCCGTGGCCTGTCAGAAGTTATCATCCAAGCATTTGCTTTGTGTTAAAAATGGGGGAAACCACGGAGATCCATTTCAAGGACAGCTAACGGTGAGGCTCGAACCCACGCGTCTACCGAGTCAGCAGAGAGCTAGACCCATGACCTAACGCTGCGCTTTAGCGAGCGTAGCCACCACTGTTGTTAATTTTGAGTTTAACAAATGAGTCGTCCAGTTGCAAAACTCGTTTAATCCACTTGTGAATAAGGATCATGTCGTAAAATTATTTATTTAATTATTTTATTTTATTTTTATTTTTATTAATTTTGTTTTATTTTGTTTTGTTTAATTTTTTTTTGTTTTTTAATTTTGTTTTATTTTATTTCGTTTTATTTTGTTTTGAAATGTTTTGCTTAATCTTTTGTTTTGTTTTATTTATATTTTTATTTTTAAAATTTTATTTTGATTCTTTTATTTTGATTTTGTTTTGTTTATTTTGTTTTATTTTATTTCGATTTTCCAGGAAACAAACACAAAACTAAAACCAAAAAAGACGAAGCAAAAAGTAAAATTCAAAAGCAAAAGCACTAAGCAAACACAAGACCAAAAAACAAAAACACAAAGCAAAAAGTAGAAAACAACACACACAAAAGATACGAGAGGCGAAGTCCAGAAAATCATTTCTCCTGGAAATGATTCTTATTCACAAGTGGATTAAACGAGTTTTGCAACTGGACGACTGAAATGCAAATTAATGGTGTGACTTTTGAGATGAGTTCAGCGCTGCGTAGAAAATAGTGATCCGGAATCTTCAGTGGAAGACCACATTAACACGATAATCCGGACGGTCGATTTGAGCCATTACTTGGGTCATCAATAATGGATGGTATTGACCTCAAGAGCTAGTCACAGATTGGATAGTGACCGGACTAATCCTGGCATGATACATCCATGGCACGCCCGTGGTACAATCAAGAAGTGAGCTATAGCCTACTATGTATGGCAACAATCATTAATTCTAGGGCTCCCCTTACCACGAGGTCTAAGGCAATGTTTGTTAAACTGTGGATCACGACCCCCTGAGGGAACACACAGGGTCGCTCCGTGCTGAGTATCCTATACAGAATGTCACAAAATTACGTCGACAAACAGAAACCAGAGGATCCGGCCCTTATCAGAAGCAACATGAGATTGGACACTTAAGGCCGGAAACGAACCGTTGAAAATCTGTGCGACGTTAAACTTTTAACAATACAAATTGGCAACACCGAGCCGAGAAAGTGCGACTATTTCTAATGTTGCCGTTCCATACCAGCCGCGGAAAAATGCCGCCGCTTCCCATCTAGCGAACTAGCTCAGTGCACAGTGGGCCAAAATCGAAATCTAGGGGGACAAAATTATTTTTACGGTTTAATCATGAATTTAGAGTGAAAGCAACGTATATAATTTGTTTACTTCATAATAAACATCAGTTAAGACATTTTTTAAGCTATGTCTACACATGCAAGAAATTGTCTATGACTAGGAGTTGTATAGAGCATTCAGTTATCTCTTATGAACAATTTTCTACCCCTAATTTACTTTTAACAAAGTCACTAAGTTCCATTTTTGACGTAATCGTCGAACCCAGTGCTTCAAACAGCTGTAAACGTGTGAGAACTGGTTGTGCGGCATCTTCTAAAACGTAAAATAACTAATTAAGTTGCAAAAAGATGCAAAAAATCTTATAACAGGCGTAAACTACAAGACTTTATCTACATTTTAACATTAAGTAGAAAGTGACGCAGAGTGACGAGACATACTAAAAATCTAAGTGAAAATATAAATTTAAAAATAATAGTTAAATATTATATAATGCAAATATAGCTAAAATTACGTTACAATTACGCTCATTAATAACTGAAACACGTTACAAAGATCATACCTTCAGCTGCATGTTCCATCTTAAAGCATCACACTAACCACAAAGACAACCAAACCACAGCCACTTTCATTCAACTGCTCGAACAGTGGTGACAGATTTACACTAAGATGCGTTTATATCCCAGAATAGTGAGCGGCAATTATATGAGAATGCTGTATAAGTATTTTTTTTTTATTATGAAAATAAAGAATTTTGTCCTCCTAGATTTCGATTTTGACCCACTGTGCATGGTATCGTTCACGGTGCGACTCTGATTCGAACCGCTGCCAAATTACTCGTTTCGAGGAGCACGCCGTGCCGTGCACGATACCTCACACTGAGCTAGTTCGCCAGACGGGAATTGGCGGCATTCATCCGCGGCTGGTACGGAACGGAAACATTGGAAAAAGTCGCACTTTCCAGGCGCTGTGTTGCCGATTTGCCTCGTTAAAAGTTTAACGTCGCACATATTTTTAATGGTTCGTTTCCGGCCATAAGTGTCCTATCTCAAGTTGCTTCGGATAAGGGTCGGAACCTCTGGTTTCAGTTTGACGACGTAATTTTGCGATACAGGGTGTTCCAGTGATTGCGTGCAAGATGGATACAGGTAATCGAGGCTGCCACACTGACAAGGGGAGGATACGATGTATGGGTCACCGATTCGAACCACCTTTAGTACAAGTGTAGGGCATGGCCAGGTGTATATCAGGTGCAAGTAGTAAGGTGCGCTTCTCAGCCGTTTCCAAGGAATTAATTAACTGCAATTACAGTGCGGCGTCTATGTGTGTTGTACGCTAGCAATAATCCAACGAGCTGTGGTACAGCGGTAAGATCCCTGCTTCGTAAGCGCGGGATCGCTGGATCGAATCCCACCGGGGAGCTTATGCAGTGTGTTGTGTTTCTTTCTTCTTTGACCATTGGCAATTTCCAACCAATACCCATAGCATGAGTCACTGCTTGCTGGGTACGGGGTGGTCTGATGGTTCACAGACGTGCAAATGAACGGGACAGACTGGGCCTTCAATGTATAAATCTATACATATAGTAGAATATACCAGACCGTGTATAATACCAATGTATTTGCAATGCCAATACAGTACATTGTCACAAACGTTGACCCCCATACGATGATTTCAGAATCTGTTTTCCCGCTCACAAAATACGTTATTACAATTGACTGAAAAATACACATTATTCATGACACCTACAGTTGTATGAATTGCCAATGTTGACCAAAAAACACTGCAAAAGCTCACCGGTGAAATTCGATCCAGCGATCCCGCCCTTACAAGGCATGGCTTTTACCGCTGCACCACGCGCTCGTTGTCTTCCTGCTAGCGTACAACGCACATAGACGCCGCACTGTGATTGCAATTGATTAATTTCTCGGAAACGGTTGAGAAGCGCACCTTACTACTTGCACCTGGTATACGTCTGGTCATGCCCTACACTTGTACTAAAGATGATACGAATCGGTGACCCATGCTTCGTATCCTCCCGTTATGAGTTGGCTACAGCAACATCATATCATAGCAAACACTCGTATCGAGTAGGTTGGCCTTCTAATCCGGAATATATCATCATCGGTGAGTTCGGAGGTGACTATACAGCCCAATGCGGGAGGCACACAATTTGCCGCAGTGTTGACAGGTGGTTCCAGGTGGGGCATCCACGTTCCTTTCATTTCTCCTCATGAGCTCTCTGTCCTTCCTGCGCTGCCTCTTATCTTCTACCGTTCGTCGGTGGTTTCCTTCAAAATGTGTTGCACCATGATGAACAAGTGATCTCCAGGAAGAACGATCATGAGCTAAGGTCTCCCAGTTATTAATGTCAATGTGACACATTTGAATATTACCTTTTAGTAATAAAAATAACCCCTGGCACTACAGGCCATGAAGGGCCTAGGCCTACCAAGCGACCGCTGCCCAGCCATTTGGTCTGCAGATATTGGGGTGACGCGTGATCAGCGCATCGGGTCCCCTCGGCCGTTAATCTTGGTTTTCGTGATCGGGGCGCTGCCTCACGGTCAGTTCGTTCGATTGAGTCTTCAGTCTTTTGACTGGTTTGATGCAGCTCTCCATGCCTCCCTGTCCTGAGCTAATCGTTTCATCTCTACATAGCTACCACACCCTACATCCGAGGCAATCTGTTTAACATATTCTAACCTTGGTCTACCCGTACAGTTCTTGTCCTCGACCCTTCCTTCCATAACTAAGCTTGCTATTCCTGGGTGTCTTAGTATGTGTCCTACTAACCTATCTCTTCTCTTCATTAGCAGTCGCCAGTAACATCTCTCCTCTCCCACTCGTCTTAATACCTCTTCGTTTGTAACCCTATCTACCCATCTGATCTTCATCATTCTCCTGTAACTCCACATTTCAAATGCTTCAATTCTCCTCTTTTCTGCTGCACCAATAGTCCATGTTACACTTCCATAGAGCGCCACGCTCAAGACATAGGCTTTCAAAAATGACTTCCTAATACCTGTCAGACAGCTACGTAATTGTCCTCGCGAGGCTGAGTGCACCCCGTTCCAGCCCTCACGCCAGGTTCTACAATTCCTGACGGAGCCGGGAATCGAACCCGGGGCCTCTGGGTGAGAGAAAGGCGCGCTACCCCAACACCGCGGGGCGGGCTTTTTGATTTAGTACGTCATTGAATCCCTTCCACTGACCTCCCACACAGCGATTATCCTCTGTTAATTAAGAGCAAAACACCTGTTTGGGAACATAGGAAGACTTAGGCCTACTGTCGCGGGTTATGGCTGCGGTGGATGTTTGAGGACCAGGGATTGCTGAAGGTGTGTACCAGAACATGGTACTGTGTCTGTGTTGACGTCGGTGGTCGTCACATCGAGCACCACCTATGATTAAACCCAGAGGACAATCAGCAGGATTTTGACTGAGCGCCGAATTTGGAGGAGCTGTGAACGTGTGCTGTGGTGGTTTCTTGTGGGTAGCGGGAAGACGATACGTTTCTGGACACAAGTTCCTATGCTAAACTTAACCCTTTCACTTTCAAACTCTCATCTGATGGATGTGTGAAAAGTGTCAGCCATATTTACCATGCTGTGCACACACTTCTTTTAAAATGAGATGGAAGAGAGACCAATAAAGATATTAAAATAAAATATAATGAACATAGAATGTATATATCACGTGTTATTACTGAAAATAAGTGATGTCCCTGAGCCATATGATTTCATTGTAAAAAAAACAATAGAAAAAAATACAAATTTCACATTTGAAATTTTTGAAGTAATTTTGTGAAATGGAATTCACTTGTCAAGTGTACTATTCATGTTAAAAGAAACTCAATATTATTTGATAGCATGGTAAATGTCAAGATTCCAAAATCACCAACGAAAACTGAGAATAATACACGCATGTTTACCACCAACCACGACGTAAACCTGACACGAAACTCTGTAAGCACATGTTTCAGACTCGTAAGAATTAATATAAATATAGATTGTCAGAGGTTCCCGCGGAATTTAAACGTGAGTCAAAATTGCCTTCTTCATATTCCCTAAAAATTGCTGCTATCGAGCTTAAAAATAACGAAATATTCAATAATAATAATAAAGGCCGGTAACGAAGGTTCGTTACCCTGACAGTTTTGGCACGAACAGGGTGTAACGACAGATCGTTATCTTTAAAGTCAATGGGTTAACTGTCTTGGTCCCCAGTACAAGTCCTCAAAGTCTGTAATGCAAATTTAGAAACTCCCTGTATATGGCATTCCATGCTTTGTCTTCCCCCTTAATATTGGCGACTGACTCGGCATTGTCAGTAGACCACCAAGCTGTCCATTGCTTTTATATACTCCCTTTGTTTAGCACAGAAGAAATTTATTTTTATTTTTAATTATGTACCGAGCATTATTATACCTTCCTTTGATATAAGGGTTTTCTTTTTCCTTTGCTGAACAATCAGTACTCCATGTGCTCGCCTGTTTTACTTCTCTTGTGAACCGTATCGTTTCAACTCCTTCTCACCCGACTGGTTCGCTAGCGCGCGCGCTTAAAGGAGACGTGGAATATATTTATTTTAATGAATTTTGTCATTAGTTTCACAATTATACCGCTCTCATTGCAACTAAGAGAACTGTGAGAGTTTTGTTTACCTTAAAAAAACACCTTGTGAAGTTTATGTGTGCGTGTGTGTGTGTTAAGTGAGAAGAAATTAAATTTCATGTTAGCAAGTCTGACTTCTAGATGAGGCCGTGTTTCTCCCATTTAATTGGATTTAGGTATTATTACCCTACACCCTGCACCCCACACCCCCAACTCACTTATACAGGCCCCTTGTTAACCACAAATATTCGTTTAAACTACGCCTTCCAGTTACCGGATTTCCGTGTTCATCTAAACTTCATAATAATAGTCCGAGATGAGACAGTTATTTTCTTCGTTAAGGAAACATTCTGCCGATATGTATGAACTTAAAAGATAACAAGACAGCAAGCAATGAAAGAGCTTGGCACTAAAGAAGAATGATCTTAAATTCATTCTATTTAAATGCCCAGAAATGACATTCGTCTGTAGCGCATGGTGCGAATGATGTTCTCCACGTGGGTGTATATTTCCATGTTAGGTTGTGGTCTCTTATAGTGCATTTCTGTTTTCCTTGAGCCAAGGATGCATCGAACAAATCTTCTTTCCATGAGCATGATTTTGTTTATGTCACCTTTCCGCATTAACTTTGATGTTTCAGCTCCAAAGAGTGCTTCAGGTCTCACCATTTTTTTTAATGTTTAATTTTATTGTCCCATGATAATGCCTTCTTCTTGTATACATTTCTGGTGATCTGAAATGCTACGTTCATTTTATATGCTCGGACCTCTAAGCTGTTTTCTTCATTGTTGTTGATAGTTATCCATTCACCTGAACACTTAAACGAGTTAGCTTTTTGTATTTTGGTTTCGTTTATGATTATTACATCAGGACAATCTTGAATAATAATATATAATATAATAATAATATATAATATACAGTGTATAATAATATTAAAAGAAAGTGGTAGTGAGCACAATTAGGAAAAGCATATTATTCTTTGGATTTTTAATTAGGACAGCGGAAAGTAGAATCAGTTGGAGAATAATAAGAAAATTATGGAACAGTAACAGTAATATTAAATGTATTGTTACGGCTGTGAGTTGTTTCGTCGCCTCGCCGGTTGCGTCACAGCTGGCCCGGGCTGTGCCCTGCCTCAGTGTATTACGTGCGCCTTACGCAACGGGCTGCGAAGTGAATGGGATGGTCCAGAATATTCGTGACCCAGCCAGTGACGGAAATCTCGAGAAGCCGTGTATCCTGGACGATTCTAGAATTCATTGAGTCACCAGCTTGCTATATAAGCGGCCTCAACAGTGAGGGGACTGAGTTTTTGAGGACAGTGTTTCTGAGCTAGTGCGTGTTTTTCCTGAGCGACAGAAGTGTGGTGACGTGACTTGCGAAATCCAGTGAGATTCCTTCCGAGCCGCGGAGCAGTGTGAGGAGTGTGTACTTGCCTAGGACGACGGAGACATTGTGGTGAATTACGAAACGCATTGGGCATCTCCCTAGCCAGCGGATAGCGAGGCAGTGTGTGGTGGCGAGTGACTGGCTATCATAAATAACTGTAGTTTGCGTACAAGGAAGTGGACAGGTATTTCGGTGAGTGACGACCGGCTAGACACCGGCCAGCCAAAATAGTGAACGGACAGCTGCTCGAGAGAGTGATTAAAGGGAAGTGACGGCAGCGAGAGAGGAACCAGAGTGAGATACTAGTTGCTTGCATGTGCTATTTGTGTGGTGTATTTTCTGGCCCGCAATAAAGCCAATACGTTTCTTTAAAGCAGTAATTGGTGTTGTGCTTTCTACCCACCGTAATCCAGTTAACAAAAGTGCCACTAGGGGGTGGCACGTAACAGTATTGAGCCAGGGGTCTCCAAACTATGCCCGCGTTCCAACACCGAACCACGAGAACCACAAATGCGGCCCGTGGTAGCCGGCCGGACATGCCCGGAATCCAGTCCGCCATAACTTATATTGATTACATTGTAAAATTTACAATGTACGTAAATTATGCAAACTAATAAGCATTTTTTAATTTAATGACCAACTGAGAAACACAATAACTGGCATACATAATGAAATGGAACATTTTAACAGTGATTAATGAAAGGCTATGGGATTTATCCTAAAACTTAAAATACGGTATTTGGGATGCATAGGTAGTCATATGATCAAATTATTTTATTTTACAATGTTATGCCCAACTAAGGAGTGCGATTGAACCTATTTCACAGATGAATTTCAATTTGCTTTATTCTCTTCCCAAAATCTCTACATTCTCTTTCTATGATCTTTCGTTACTAGTGTTTATTGAAGTAGTCTAATGAAGGCATATAATGCAAATAATTAAATAAATATAGAAAGAAAGAAAGGAAGGAAGAAAGAAAGAAAGAAAGAAAGAAAGAAAGAAAGAAATACATTTATATAATAAATAAATACTGAAAATGAATGTATAAATAAATAGACAAAAGAATGAATGAACGAATGGACGGATAGATGAATAAACGTTACGGTGTTGCAAACCCAAAACATTGAATCATGGATATGATGTTATTTGTCTATTATACGTACCGCTTTCTACTTGTTTATGGTAATCGCATGAACAAGTTGCAATGGTAATACTGTAACAATAAGTGGCGGGAATTTGTTGACTTATAAATAATAATAATAATAATAATAATAATAATAATAATAATAATAATAATAATAATAATAATAATAATAATAATGGTGACAATGCTCACTAGCGAGACCTACAAGTATCTGGAAATGAAGCAAGCCAGACACATAGAACACTCAGTAGTGAAACACGATCTGACGAAAGAATTTGTCAGAAGAATTAAGCTTGTTTCTAACACCAGCCTCAACAGTAAAAACTTGGTTAAGGCAATCAACGCTTATGCTGTCCCTATTCTTAGTTACTCGTTTGGGGTCATCAAGTGGAGTAAAACTGACATTGCAAGTTTAGAACATAAAATTAGAACATAACTGACCAAGTCACGAAAACACCATCCCAGGACATCTGTGGAACGAGTCATTTTACCGAGACATATGGGTGGGAGAGGAATTGTTGATATAAACAACCAAGTAGCTCGACAGATCTACGAGCTAAGAAAATACTTCTGTTCTGTATCGAACCATTCGATGCTGCACAAGGCTGTCACAGAAGCAAATGATTCAACTCCACTACTCTTAAGTCAGCAAGTGACTCAAATTCAGGTGCGCAGTGATTTGGATAGATTCAATGCCTGGTTGTCCAAGCCACTACACGGAAGACATCCCAATGAAGTCATCCAAACTCACGTCGACAAGCTAGCGTCGAACTTTTGGTTGATTTCTGGGCAGATGTTTCCTGAAACAGAAGGCTTTATGATGGCTATTCAGGACCAGGTTGTCCCCACGAGGAACTACCTAAAATTCATAATCAAGGATGCATCTGTGCAAGATGACCATTGCAGATACGGTTGCCCAACATCTGAGACTGTTCAGCATATTATATCAGGTTGTCGCCATTTTGCAGGGACAGAATATAGGAAGAGACATGATTTTGTTGCCAAGATAGTCCATCAAGAATTGGCTATACAACTTCAACTGCTGAGCCAAGAGAAACTGCCGTACTACAAATATGCTCCTGAAAGTGTACTGGAAAATGACAGCTTTACGTTGTACTGGGATCATACTGTATTGACAGACCAATCAGCTGTGCACAACAGACCTGATTTAGTTCTTGTCGACAAATGCATGAAGCACACCACCTTCATAGATGTGGCGATCCCAAACAGTGGCAACATACTAACAAAGCATGTTGAAAAGCTGTCAAAGTACACAGAGCTTTAAGAACTGATAAGGAAGCAATGGCACAAGTCAGGACAGTTCCTATTATTATCTCCAGCACTGGGGTGATTCCCAACAACTTAAAGGAATCGCTCACGGCGTTGAAATTAGACCCAGGCCTTTTCAAACTGATGCAGAAAACAGTTATACTTTCTACGTGTCGCGTAGTAAGGCTGTTCTTGGGCAATCAGGCCTGAAGCAGTGAGGGAAATATGAAGCTACTACTCAATGCAGTCACCAAGAATTTGCTCCTTGTGATATGTACGGTATCTGGGATTGTAAATGTTTTCTTTCCAGCAAATGCTGAGAATGTGTAAGCGCATGCGCAAAATAAATAATAATAATAATAATCATCATCATTATAGGGGCCTAATCATAATAATAATTTTATTGTTGTGGCTACTTTTTATTTTATTTTCAGGACGGGTCAGGAAAGGGATTTTGGAAGTAAATCGGCCGTGGACCTGTTGTAAAGAACCGTCCCGGCATTTGCCTGATGGTGAAAATGGGAAACCACCAAAAATCATTTTAGGGATACTAAGGTGGGATTTGAATCCACGCTCTCCCGATGTCAGCGAGGCTCAGGGTGGCGCATTAGCACTCTTGGCCACCGTGGCCGGTATAATAATAATAATAATAATAATAATAATAATATTTTATTATTATTTATTATTATTCACTACGCTCGCTAAAACACAGCGATATGCCACGGGACCAAGCTTTCTGCTGACTTGGTAGACGTGGGTTCGATCCCCACCGTCGGCTGTCCTTGAAGTGGCTTTCCGTGGTTTTCCATTTTCCACTCCTGGCAAATGCTGGGACGGTACGTTCTGACAGTATTTCTGTGTATTATCTTTCTCCTTACTTAAACTACTATACCGCTCCTTCTTTGTTTAATATACAATGATGATGAGCTCGAAGAACGTTGAAGAAGAAAGAAAGAAAGAAAGAAAGAAAGAAAGAAAGAATGAAAGAGGGCAGCAGAAATAATAGAAGGGAGAACACCCAACGGCTCTAGTCTCCCTCGATTTCCGATCGATGAAGTCATATTATTATTATTATTATTATTATTGAAGACACCAAAACCCCGCGGCATTCCGTGTCATACGATGTCGGTTGGTGATAACAAGACAAAATAAAATAAACCTCACTTGAAATTGGAGATAGTTCACCTCCTGTTGTAGCGGCTACCATTATATGAAGATAAGAAGTAATAACCACAACTTAATTAAGATTTTGACGCACTTTCGCTGATTAATATTGGAGTACTGCGACTAGTGATTAGCATTGCGAATTTTAAGAGGGCTTATATACCTGGAACGCATGCTTTTGTAAATTACTCATTATCTAAGGATCCATAACAGGGATTTGAATTAAACTTACGAGGGAACGGTACGAAGTCGGACGGCGAATTTTGGTTTTATTTTTACATAGTCCTAAATGTATTTTTACGCTGAAAATGGTAGTGGAGGTCTAATTTTTCGCAAGTCCTTTTTATGAGGGCATTTGGGAGCTCAAAGTTGGTGGTGCGTGCTCTAAATTGTACAGTACATGCCAGCACACGTCAGCGCGCACAGCCAGCGGCTGTCTTGCCACGCCTACCCTCTCCACTCGTTCGGTTCTCCACTGACGTTAGTTGGGATATTTTATTAACAAAGATGAATTCATTGTGGAGTATAGAACAATAACAATGGTTTACAAACATATAATACATAATCACATATCATCATCATCATGCCGTTCAAACTGTTCAAGAAATGCCTTTATTCTAACACAGGCTGGCATGAGTGCATTGTTTATGGCATGATAGTGAAAATCTAACACACAATGTGAATAACAGAATACAAGAAAACAATGCGCTCACCTTATAAAAGAAAAATCGGTACAATCATTTCCAGCACACATTTTATCAAACAAATTATGAAAATTAGTTTGCGAGACAGTATGAAATTCCGGTGTATTGTCAGTAATGGAATAACCACCCACTTTCCAAGCATATTTCAGCATTGGTACAAAACAATCAGCTTGTAATTGGTTGTGCGCTAGCATTTGACTAGTTATAATGAAAAGTCTGTTCTTGGGTTTTAATTTTGACAGGCCGTGTACATTCCTTACTCGGCAAATGTTTCCCATTCGACGGACTAAACATTTTAGTTGTCGGAAGAGTCCAAGATCACACGGCTGGGAAAGGTACGTAGTTCCTTTCGGTATGTATTCAATTTGTACATGTTTGTCCGTCAGAGATTCAAGTTGTGCATTTTTGCCCTGGTCACTGAATGAATCTAGGAGAAGAATATTTAGTGCGTCGTCTTGTAATTGCGGATGGAAAACGTTTTGGAACCAGGCACGTACATACCCTTTCCCCATTTTCGCGGAAGATGAACAATCAATGACGACATACTTAAAGACATCCATGTAGGCGTTGATACTTTCTTGTACCCTAGGTCCAAACTTTCCATTAATTTCTTGGAATACGATCAAGAACAAATATCCCATTTCTCCGGCTTTAGAAATGTGATATTGCACTGTGTGGGAGTGCGTAAAACTATTTCGGCAAACAAGCGTAGCAAGAACGTCTTTCACACCACGAAAATCATAACTTCTCTGTGTTGCCATTTCGTACTCGAATCGGGACTTGTCCGAATTTCAGATATTGGTACCAGGGATCTCTTTCTCTTCTTTCAATTCATTAATGAATTTTACAAACTTTTTAGCCTCTTCATGTCGTACTTCTTCGTCGGTTTTAAAAGTTTTACCGACGAGTTTGGTTACTTTTCGGAACCGAATTTTCAAACGCCTTTTAAGGTTTGTCAAGTAGGAGTCGCTCTGGAGAGAGTGTTTGGGGGCAAAACAACTCTCTACCCTCACCAATCCAACGCTCAATGTCGGAGTTTGTGACATATAAATAACGCATCCTTGCCTTGGTGAACTCCTCCTTCACATACGCTCAAACCATTGCACATTTCCTAATTTCTCCATTGTGTTCAACGTGGTTGACGATTCCGTAAATTTGTCGCCGAGTCTTCTTATACTTCCGTACAGCGTACATGTGTCCTTGAACCTTTATTGTTTCATAAATATCCAACAATAACTCGGAATCATAATCTTCCACTGACTTACAGGGTCTTCCTCGGCCATCACACGACATGTTCTCTTCGTTAAACTCATCTCCATGTTAACGTTTTTTCGGTGGTTGTGTCCCCTCCTCAACGCCAACGTCGTCTTCTGAATCAACGAAGAAAGCTTCTTCCTCCTGAATAAGTTCGCATTTGTCCTCCAAAATTGCATCAAACGTTGTCTTTATATGTATGTACATTATTTGCTCTTTATCAGATAGCTCTGTAGCTTCCTGAATATTAACACCGTAGGCACTAATAAGAGCTGCAATAATGTTGCAAGCAGTCATTACAACACAAAGACTCTAATGCGATCGCCTGTATGTGGAATAGCCATCAGTCGTGGATAACTTGACCGTATAGAATAGGATTCGCCGCCCATTATCACAACTGTAGGCAGCCGTATGTGGTGGGGGATAGTGGAGCACCGAACGAGTGGAGAGGGTAGGAGAGGCAAGACTGCCGCTGGCTGTGCACGCTGACGTGTGCTGGCATGTACTGTACAATTTAGAGCACGCACCACCAACTTTGAGCTCCCAAATGCCCCCTTAAAAAGGACTTGCGAAAAATTAGACCTCCACTACCATTTTCAGCGTAAAAAGACCTTCACAACTATGTAAAAATAAAACCAAAATTCGCCGTCCGACTTCGTACTGTTCCCTCGTTAGTACACTTCTGGTACAAATGCTGGACTTTCATTAGATATATAATGTTTTAAGTTTAATTACATACAAGTGTAATAAAATTTGCATATTAAAATATTTAAAAAATCTTTCTTGAATGTTACAAAAATCGAAATTTCTTAAAAACTATCAATGTGATTGGCATAAACTATTTTTTTTACTTAAGGACAACACTAATTTACCCAGGATAGACCTCTATAAACTTAGTCGAAGAATAAGTTTCATTTGAATATTGAACAAAATTAAGAAATTCACATGATGTTTTAGATGCAGTGAGAATTTTATGAAAGGAATTCAATAATTGAGGTTCATCCTTTATAACCTAGTTACAACAAGGGGAATTCCAAATTTCAAATTACATTTTTTAACTTAAGGACAACACTAATTTACCCATGATAGACCTCTATATACTTAGTCGAAGAAAAAGGTACCCTTTTATAGGTATTTCATTTGAATATTGAAAAAATTAAGAATTTCACATAATATTTTAGATGCACTGCGCATATTTTTCAAAGGAATTCAATAATTGAGGTTCATCCTCTATAACCTAGTTACAACAAGGGGAATTCCAAATTTCATGCAATCCGGACCATTAGTTATTGTGTTATTTTGTATTTTGTGTGAAAAATTTATACTTTTGGGAAAATGGCTCTAAACATAGTAGGCCTAAATACATTTCCACTTGCACGCCCACACAGCTGACAGTTCAGTACATGCATGGATTTAAATCGAAATATCTCGGTCAAAATCGAAATTTCGCTATAAAATTTCAGATTTAGGTAAATAAATGTTTATTCTTTCATTCGAGATCAAAAACAAATAATCGAACAATTTCATATTTCTAGGTAAATCAACCCCCTTAGTAGTATTTCGTAGAACAATTTTGTTGTCCCTTATAGCCTATAGGCTTGACTTGTTTGATGTGAAATTGATTATGGTCGCTTGACGACAGAGACATGTCCCCCTTGTTACTCCCCCGTGTAACCTGTGATAATAATAATCGCATGTAGATTCTTCTGATGGAATATCATATTTCCCGACTTAAGGGGCCGGTACAGTAAACCACCTTCAAATGTTGGCATTTTAAATAATTCTTATCTCAGCTCCTATTATATGTACAGAAATGAAACTTTCTAAATAAAGCATCCTATATATTTACTAGTAAGCACATATCTCAGAACTGATTTTAGCATTATCAAACTCGCTAATTAATAATTCAAAATGGCTGCTGTTTGCGTGTCGGTGCTCAGCGTTATATTCATAGCCGGACTATTTATCAATATATTAATGTTCTGCTTTGTTAAATGTACTTTTAAAGGTTACAGCTACAAATCTGACCACTTCCAGAATTATATGTTCAAAATTAGTATTTCTAATTTTGTGTTACTTAAAAATGGCATATTTTGGTCAATTTTTGGGATGTAAATAATTTGTATCCCTTTAATTATCAACCTTAGGAACATGCTTTTGGTCAGTTTTGTAGTCTCTAACACTTTGAACATTAGAGAAAAGTATCCTTGTAATACAATGTATAATTTAGGAGTTACAAATAAAACGGATTTTAAAAATATGGTTTTGAGAATATGAACCGCAAAGTACCGCAGAGCCTATGCAATGTCTACCATTTTAAATCATAACTCCTAAACTATTGCAGATATTTAAATAATTCTTTCACCAAAATGAACTAGACGAGTGAGGCTGTACATTAAAAAATACATTGAAAAATTGAAATTTTGAAGGTGGTTTTACTGTAGGCCTACCGGTCCCCTTAAGTATTGTCTGTTAGGCAGTCTGCCCGAAGTCTGGTTGGATCCTCATAAAGTCCTGCCGTTAGGTTACGTGGGCATATACCAACAAAACCCCAAGGCAGACTTATATTGAGACGTACTAGGCAAGATGAGGAGTGTGGTAGTTTGCCATTGCTTTCCTCACTATATTAGAACAGCAGTACTAACCCTATGAGTAGAACCTTTCACAGCATCCACAGGCACTGACCGTGCCCTGAATGTCATTACTAAGCACCACCCATACCTCAGTAGCTTCCATATAATCACAGCAATGAGTGAGACTGAGACATCGGGGAAAAGCCACATTTTACTCTAGATTGTGCCAATAGACACAGGCGTGGATTTAAAGAGGGGGGGGGAGGGTCACGGGGGTCATGACCCCACCCCCCACCAAACGGAGACCAAATTTTTTTTTGCAAACGCAAAAAACGAAAACACAATAACCAGACAAATAAAACTTAACGAATTTTAACTGAAAATATCTTTATTGCAATTATTATGCTCTGTTACAACTGTACATATTTACAACTTCATACCTGTTATATAAAAACGATTATTTATATAACAAAATCAACTCGTCTATTTTGTTTAGCAAACCTTGTGATTACCGAATCGATGTCTATAGTGATATCACGATGAATATGCAGCAATGCACGGATAGGAATTTGCGGATTTTATCGCACCGAAAATTTTTGCCGACGTCCAAACTGCAAGTTTGGTTGGCAATTTAAGCTGTGACTTTCTCCCTTTGTCGGTACCAACTCGACTTGCTGAAACTGTGACGTACCTTGATACTTTTCTCGAAGCTCGATGTAAAAGTCGCAAAACACGCTGTTGCAATTTGTACGAATATTTTTGGTGCGCTAAACGCATGAAATTTCTATCCATGTAGCTTGAAAAAAAATTGGTCTGGTTTTGTACGTTCGGTTATTTTGTGATTGCGTTGTTAGTGATACCATTTTTCTTAACAATTTCGATTCTGTGACCCCCTCCCCCAAAGCCAAACTCTAGATCCGCGCCTGAATAGACAAATGCAAATGTACTGCATTCATCAAGAGCATGGTAAACTGGCCATGGCCTTAAGTAATTGAACATAAATTCGTGTTGACCGACTGAAAGTTATCGATCAATGAAGAAAAGAATTACATTGATATTTAGTTATTCCACTTGCCTGCTTTAGAATCATCCACATGCATTGAATCACTAACAATAACGTTTCTTTGCTATATTACAAAAATGAATCACGTTCTGTGTTATCTTTTGTCCCTTTTTAGAAAGAACAAGAAATAAAAATAAAACAGGTAGGCCCAGTCGTAAAAATAAAAAAGTACGAAAGAAAGAAGAGAAAAGTTGGTTGAAAATGTTTTCAATTCTCTCCTGTCTTTGCCATCCAATAACCAACTTTATCACTTGCGCCTTGTGTAATCATTGGGATGTATTTCTTTATGTTTATCTGTCTCTTTCCTTTAGTTACTGTACTGCTCCGTCTTTGTCTAATATCCAACGATGATGAACAAGGGGAAGTTGAAGAAAGAGAAAAGAGAAAGGAAAAGGACAGTGGAAATAAAAGACGGCCAAACACACAACGTAAATCTATTATCTATGTCTTGTATTTGTCTTTACTTCGAGAGAAACAATTGCTTCGTGCTATTCTCTGATGTACCGCGATCATTGTAGGCAGGGTCGCTTGTTTGTTTGTTGTGTCCATATGGACACAGAGTGCACACAAAAACGAAGTCGAGGGGGATGAAACATTTCAGTCACGACAAAGGAAGTCTGTATTTATCTGTAAAGAATGAGACCAATGACACTTCGAAGTTTTCATAAATCAATGATCTAGCCCTCAAACTGCGTTGTGACATTTCCGGTGTACAAACTGTTTATTTCAAGATTATTAGGCTCTTTTACTATGATGCATTACATGCATAATTTGCATGTAAAAATGCGCCATCTTAAAAATGACAGCATTTATAAACGATTGTTGCCATCCACAACTCCACTAAGTCAAATCAAAACATAATAAGAAATTTAAGAGTTTTGTGTATAGAAGATCAACATAAAATCAAATAATATTTGTTTCACAGAAAAGGCAAAGCTTATAGCAGCCAGAAAAATTAAGAATTTCGTTAATGTTTCTCATACAGTCGTTATTTTTATTATTTATTGAATAATTATTAGATACAACCATGAAAAGGTCATTTTACGCTAATATTTTAACAATTTCGAATAATATTAACAAAACCAACAACAACAATAACAGGTAACAAATAGCAGTGATGGCAGCAAGGGATAAATCTCGGGGAAGACGCAGGGAATGATTGGGGAAGTGGGTGAATTGGAGGGTGAGGGGGTAGGAATTGAGGATGAAAGGGATCTTCTAATGCTATGTTTGAATGTTCTATAGGGAGAGCAGTTGATAAGGGTAGGTAGACGGTGGAAAATAGAGCGCTTCTGTACTTCAAGACGCGGGCGAGGTATGTGGTGTAAATGGTTCAGACGTTTTGAACGGGGGGGGGACATGGACTGGGAAGTAACTTAGTAGCATGTTACATTGAGCTGATTTAGAATGTCGATATTTCACAACACTTCAATTACGGTAGCACTACAGATTTGCATCTCTGATCGACAGTAATTTTCAATAACTTCCGAAAAATTAGGGTACTGGACTGAAACTGAAATACCAGCTTCTCTGAAAGACGCCATCACCGTAGACTCCTTCAGTCACTCAATAAAGTTATTAAAATGAACAAGCACGCATGACAACATTTACGACATAAACTGCATCGTGGGGTCAAATGTGGCACCACTCACGATTATCACACAGTTACAACACAATCTAAACTGAGCGGAATTTTGCCAGCCTGGCAACAGCAGAGTTGCCAACCTCTCAAACCTGAGAATCCCAACTTCCCCCTCAGAATGTCCCTTTTCAATAGAAAATATCCCACGTAAAAATGTATTTTGTTCAAAACAAATGTACGAGTATAATGAATGAAAACTGAGCTCTAGTGTGTTTCTAATTGCAGTACCATATGCGCTAAAATTAATTTTAACTAAACACAAAACTGTCTTGCAAACTATCAGTATCATGCACTTAAACATTCATTTAATACACGTTTTTATTCATTTAAAGATTGAGATGTTTATCTTTCCCTGTAGAAGTCTTTGAATATTTTTTATAAATGAAGATTTCACAAAAACATCAAACTGTCTGTTATCAATTAGCGGCAGTTGGCGATTGTAATGTAATACTATACTTCCGTGACATGTTTTATTTTTATTTTTTACTAGCAGTAGTGCCCGGCTTCGACCGGTGGATTTATTTGTTTTATGGATGATAATGAATACCACTACAGAACTGGAGCGCTCAAGGATAAGGATCGGAAAGCACCAACGCTTATTGCAGCTGATAACCTCAGTAAATACTGGACCAACACCACCGCCCTTATACACAGGCATACTATTGTCATGATCATAACTGTTTTAAGGGGCCTAAGGAATCTTTTTGCACTAATTACTCCCCGTGACTGCAATTTATAAGCAGCTCGCAATTCTGCTCCAGAACACTGGTAGGGGCGACGTGATGCAGACCGCATTGCCAGGCAACAATAGACTTAGGTTTTATTAAAGCTGCTCGGGAGCGCTTGTTCTTCCAACTTACTGAACAAAAATCTATCTTTAAGATTGCCTGAGAGGTGTAGCCTAATGCTACATAGCCAAAACTATTCCTCTTGAATCTGGCTATCATATACAAAAAGAATTTATCAAATCCGACTGGTAGTTCCAGAGATTAGCGCGTTTAAACACACAAACAAACAAACTCTTCAGCTTTGTTATATTAGTTTAGATTCTATTGGCATGTATGAATCGTACCTATTGAGCACGTTTGCTGTGCAAACGAAGCTTTTATGTATTATTGGCAACTCAGCTGGTGATATATGACATAGGCCAAATATCCCAAATTCACCTCACTTTTTGCAACAACAAAAAATACCTTTACCCCTTTCCTAAAAATATTTGTCTACATGTCCCACAATTTGGGACAAATCCCACGGGTTGGCATCACTGGGCAACAGTTAAACAACACAAAGGCGGGAAGGTACAGGGATCACCAACAATTGCAAACGAAACTACTTCCTGTTATAAGCGCTAGATAGTTCAGCGATATCGTAAATGATCCCACGACGCAGTTTGCGGGTTATATAGATGAGCATTATTTTAACGAGGATTTATAAATTGACTAACAAGGGAAGCTTGTTTTTAATATTGTTGTTAATTCGTTTTAAGGGCTTGGGACACCTTCGTCATCAGCCCTGTCCAATATGTCCAATTCGACTAAAATACTGTATTTCTGTGGTGATTCTAGTTGTGTGCGTAGCTGTAATTATTACAGACTACTCTTTGCCGCATTATACTGCAAATTCTCAATAGCAAACCCAGTTGCCGATTTTTTAAATCGTCTTGAATATATTTAGTCGATTAATTCTTAACTAGAGCAAAGAAAGTATCCTGTAGGAATTAAATAGTTTGCCAAGTCTCGTCAGTCAGCGTTTTTAGTTATCGGGTTATATTCGAGATGGTGATTCCGCGTACGTTTCCATCACATGACTCTAAAATTGTGTCGTTGCTTGAAATAATACGAAATTCATGTAAATTCATTGAATGGTTTGGAAATTACTCTCAGTTAACAATAAAATATTCAAGAACACCATACTTATTGTTGGTTAAACTGGTGTCATGAAATCTTTCAGGATTGATTTCGGCGCTACAAATTTCCCATTGAAATATAAAACGGTGTCTTATTTAAATGGGCAGTAAAAGCGCAATTTAAAAGAGCAAAGGACAGATACCAGTAATAATTAAATACAAGTTTTTCGGGCTTGTAGGCCGTGGTCCAGACAGGATATCTCCCGACGTTTCACCGGTGAAAACCTTGAACTTAATTATGAACGCCGGCCGTGAAAGCCTAAGCTGTTATATCAGATACCAGTAAGCTTGTTGCTGTTGCTTATATTTAGTTGCCATGTAGCCCCTTGTACTTGGGTGTGTGTATGGGATTTGTGCGTCATTGTGATGACTGTACTAATGTGTTTGTATTTCTAAATTGGGGATAGAATTGGGAAGGAGGCGGTCATGGCCTTAAGTTAGGAACTATCCCAGAATTTGCCTGGAATAGAAGTGGGAAACCACGGAAAACCACTTCCAGGATGGCTGATATGGGAATCGAACCCTTCTCTCAGTTTTTCCTCACGAGACTGAGTGTGCACTGTTTCAGCCCTCAGATCAGAATTACAATTTTTTTGCAGATTCAGGAGTTTTTTTTAAATGTATTGTTACATGCACCATCCCCATTTTGGTTTTGATATCATTCAAAAAGATAATCCCCATGAATCTATAATTTTGCGTTATTTCACAATTCAATATCAGGAAGAAACTTCGTCTCGGGATGTGTAAAAAAATATTCTCACTACATTTTCGCGTTATTTAATATTTTTGTTGTGTTCTCTCCTAAACGAAATATTTCCATCACCAACAATCAGTCCTCAACGATTGTCACAAACTCACCCAAACACTCTGTATATCAACTGCAACGGATATTACACAGAAATGTGAATGTTCTTTGTTGGAGCCCGATATGAAAATCGGTTCGCTAGTAAGATACGGAGCTATTATTTGTGAAAGACGAGCTAAGATAAGAATTTGCTCATCTAACGAGCGAGTTCATAATTAATAAGGCTGCCTTTTGATCACCGTGAACAAGCAGCTCACGTTACTCTCCAGACTAATGACGTTAAATCGCAGTCATTACTTGATGGAGTAGAAAACTGACATATCAAATTTGTGTATCAAGTCAACTGACAATGTTGGGTCACCATTGCAACTTTCAACAAGCAAGCCTTATCTGGCACTTAACATCAACACCATAAGCACGGGCCTACTTTTTATGTGGAATCTGAACCGCAGAATGTGACTTTTTATACAACGATAATTGAAGACTCCACCGAAAGAACGGGATAGGTCCATGTTTTTCTGAAATGAGTTGATGGTGCATTCTGGTGGCCAGCATCATAACTACAAATCAGTTGAAATTAATCCCTCCCTATATTATTCTGCTAAGGTCCCATTCCAGTTTTGTACCGAAAATAATGTCCCATTAACACCAACCTAAACATACGGGGTACCTACAGGTTCAGCATAACCCAATGCGAAAGCGAAACGCACTCACTTACCCTTTAAATGCCTCACAATTAAATAAATACCTTAAAACATGTATATTTACAATGAAATAATGAAAGAATGCACCACGGTAACCATGATAACAGAATCTCACAGGTCCATCTATTTCTGTAAGATGCAATGCAATTCCAATTATTACATTACTGTGAAAGTTTCCAGATGGTTATAAGGTTAGGGGCCGATAACCTCGATGTTAGGCCCCTTAAAACAACAATTATCATCATCATCATCATCATGGTTATAAGGTTATCACTGAACCAAATTAAGCTGTAAAATGCATCAATACATACAGTATAATGCTCTTAAGGGGCACTCTAGAATTTTTTCACGCAATTTTCACGTGTGAGTGTGGTAAGAAAGGTATTTTTCACCCGACTATAAAGGGTCTCCGAAACACACATTTAAAGGCCCTTAAATTAACAGTTTCTGTGGTATTCCCAGAAAACTAACTTCGCTCTGATATACCTATGAAGGAATGACAAACCCCTAACCACTGCACCAGTAGCTGAATTGATGAAAATCCACAGCCTGCTTCCAGTCTCCGACCGGGTCAGGAATGGAATGAATGAAGCCCCTACCTAGCGGCGAGGATATGAACTGTGCCGGCTGCCGAGGCCTGACGCACTCCTCTGGGGCAATGATTAAATGAATGACAGATGAAATGAAATGATAGTGGAGAGGGCACGCGCGCCCCCGGCCGACCTTGGCTACTGCGCATCTAGTGTGCGCATAACAAGGTCACGTCCCGTCCAAAACAAAACTTACTTTAACGAGCTGGCGTTCAGTGAAACAATTACACGTTTAACATAAGGGTTTCGGTGCTATCATTTTTTTAAATGTTGGCATTATTTTTCGATGACCCTGTATATTGCTTACTCTCAATTGGAGCGTTTTAAGAATTTATTTTTAGTGTTGAAAATTTAAATATGGTCTCCTGAAAAATTTACAGACTGTGACTTATCTCGTTTTTCCCGTGGAGTCTTCATTTGTTATTGTAGCGGCTTCGGTGGCGTAGACGGTAACATGCTGAACTGCTATGCCCAAAATCGCGGGTTCAAACCGGGCCGAAGTCGTCGGATGTTTAAGAGCGTTAAAATCATTCAGTATGCCTTCCTTTGAAGGAGAAGTAAAGCCGGCGGGACCATGTCATAGAAGCATGGCACGTAAAAGAACCAACCACTGCAATTGGTAGTTTGTAGAAAAATGTGTAGGTTATATTTTGGCTATTTAGAAATGCGTTATCGAGTTCCAACGTTCGCCACTAGGTGTTAGTGACAGTAGCATCCGGTAGCTAAAGTTGGAACTACTCGAAATTGAACTTGTTGTGAGCCCTCGGGCGTTAAATCAAAAATACCCAGCTATGGCCATTTGGTTGCAATATTCATATATAATAATAATAATTGTTGTTGTTTTAACAACACAGTTAAAAAATACGAGGCAGCTGAGACCTTATTTCAAATACCATTCCGATGTGTAGCTCAAAATGTCAATACTCTGTTCAAAATCTCACCTCGCAGCCCAAAATTTCAATACCCAGCTCAAAATCGTATCTGCGCTGCTCAAAATTTCAATGCGCAGCTCAAAGTCTCATCTGCGCAGCTCAAAATCTTATCTTTACTGCTCAAAATTTCAATATCCAGCTCAAAATCTTATCTGCGCTGCTCAAAGTTTCAATACGCATCTCAAAGTCTCATCTGCGCAGCTCAAAATCTTATCTGCACTGCTCAATATTTCAATACGCAGCTCAAAATCTCACCTCGCTGCCCAAAATTTCAATACCCAGCTCAAAATCTTATCTGCGCAGCTCAAAATTTCAATACACCGCTCAAAATCTTATCTGCGCAGCTCAAAATTTCATCTGCGCAGCTCAAAATTTCAATAAGCAGCTCAAAATTTCAATACGCAGCTCAAAATCTCATCTGCGCAGTTCAAAATTTCATTTGCCTGGAGCAGAAGTGAGAAAGCACGAAAAACCACACTTCTAGGAGGTATGAGGTGGGAATCGAAGCCACCATTTCTCAGTTCTGCAACACGAAACTGAAAATGCCCCGTTCCAACCATCAGATAATAATTAATTTTTCTTGGCGGATACATGGAGATGTTACGTCCTTTTCTTCTTCTTCTTCTCCTTTTGTTTTGTTTCACCCTCCTTGGGGTACGAATCAATCATTTCTCTGTGTGTTATTTCCTTAGTGTCCAGTATCTCTTCATTCCGTCTGATCTTCTTTTCCTCTCTTCTTTCAAGACGATGTGTTTGGATTTTAGTGTAAATTTGTCTTGGAACCTTATATTTTCGTCTTTAATAATTATATTAGCTTTTCGATTGAGTAAGGAATTTTCTGAATTTTTTAATTCTACTAGGTCTTTTTCAGTTTCTTTAAACCATGTGGATTTTGTTTCGCGGTTACGGAAGAAATCAAAGATTTGTTTGGTTAATCTCTTAAGAGTTCATTCTGAGAAGATGAAGGTCCTTCAATCGTAATTATTACAATTAAAAATTAAAATTAAACGACATAGAACTTCTCAGTTAACTATCGATTACAAGGGCTATTCAACCGGTCCATCAAAATATTACATATTTTTTAATTATTATTAATCTTATGGCTTTTAGTGCCGGGAGTGTCCGAGGACATGTTCTGCTCGCCAGAGGCTTTAGCTGCTTCTAGCGGACACCCATAGGGTGAGCTACAAGTTCCGTTCAATTTCAAGTAGCTCCAACTTTCGCTACCAGATGTCAATATAACTAGTGGTGAACGTTGGAACTTTGATAGAGCGTTCCAACGAAATCTAACCTAGAAATTTAGCTTCACACAAGTTTAGTCTGTGAAAGGATCTTTTACATGCCATAAATCTATGACATGGGACCGCTGGTTTTACTTCCCCTCCGAAGGAAGGCATACTGAAGGATTTGAACGCTCTTAAAAATCCGACGACTTCGGCCGGATTTGAACCCGCTATCTTGGGCACAGCAGTTCAGCATGCTACCAACTTCGCCACCGAAGCCGCTATTACACCAATAATAACCTATCACCCTTCTATAAAATAAAGACTTAAAGGAGATAGAAAAGGTTAAAGCAACCTTTCTGAAAAGAACCATTTGTTTATCTAAATATACACCCTCCAGACTCGTGTATGAGCTGACTCGAGATCTATCTTTCATTGACGACTTAGGAAGTAACATGCAACTACAATCCACAAACGAATATCAAGAGCTCCTCCACGAATTAAAATTGAAGACAAAATAAATGTGTAGTGATTTTTAAAACACACATGCGATGATGGACAAGTGGAGTCAAAGTTGTTATGAACTTGGTTTCATGAGTGGTGATTCATGGATTCCATCTCAAAGCGTGTATTACTTCGGTATCATGAACCGAACAACGAATGTATACTGTGCGTTCAAAAAGTAACGAGCCGGAGGCTGTAATGCTCAAACCGGTGACGACGTCGACTAATCGTGGCGTGTGTAACGAGGTATGGTTCCGACCAGAGCGCGGAAGGTCACAGCCCGTCGCTAGAGGGCACGCGTGCACGTCACGTGACGATACAAAGCGAACAGCAGCATGCATCAATCGTCCAATCAAGACCAAGACAGTAGGCCAATCGGAATGCTTCCTGGTGTGGTTGAAGACTGTGGGGCACCCATTGGGCACACACTTTGCGCAAGTGCAGTCGTTCCTTCATGATGGTGTGCACACTTCCGACGCTCAATCCGACCACGGTGGCTATGGCGTTCACTGTCACTCGGCGGTCCTGGGTAATGAGTGCATCAACCAGCTGGGCGTAGTCATCGGTAATGCAGGGGGTGCCCCAGACCGGGCATCATCGGCTAACGACACCCGTCCTTCCCTGAAGCGCTTGTGCCACGCCTTGACCCTTGCAAGGGGCATGCAGTGTTCGCCGTACACTTGTGACATTCGGCGATGAATGTCCGTTCCCCCTACTCCTTCCGCTGTCAGAAACCGAACATCACCTCTTTGCTCTTCGTTTGACGCCTCCATGTCACTGTTTGCAATGCGACTGGCAGCGTTGGATTATTGATGCATGCTGTTGCTCGCTTTGTACCGTCATGTGACGTGCACGCGTGCCCTCTAGCGACGGGCTGTGACCTTCCACGCTCTGGTCGGAACCACACCTAGTAACACACGCCACGATTAGCCGATGTCGTCACCGTTTTGAGCATTACAGCCTCCGGGTCGTTACTTTTTGAATGCACCTTATACGTACTGAGTGTGTGAAAAGTTATGTGATCGTTATCCATCACGCCATGCATTGTCCGAGGCGGCCATGCTCTCTACCAAGATTAGGTGAATGATCGATCGTATGGCTTCCGGAGAGGCCGAGTGCAGGTCTTAATAGTTGACGCCCGTGGGCGACCTGCGCGTCGTGATGAGGATGAAGAGATGATGAAGACGTCACATCAACCCAGTCCCCGAGCTACGGAAATTAACCCCAGGATATTAAAATCGCTAATGGCTCGGGCGGGTATCGAACCCGGGCCACTTCGAGCCAAAGCCTAGCGCGCTAACCATTTAGCCACAGAGCCAGACACCAAGATTAGGTAATGTAGTGACTACGTTTGCGCTAATATGTTTTTCAGTTTTATATTATTTTCGTGCATGGCCATTGGCTGCAATAAAATACAAGTAGTTCCGTGAAGAACTAAATAGCCTATTGTCATATATCCTACTAATATTAATTGCCTCCATCAACATACACACATTTTCAGTTTGATTGATGTAATAGATTCGTAGATATTGAGGACCGTCTAAATATTTTGGATGGTCACCATGTTAGATTTTTATATTATAGAACATAGATTTATGTACTATTACATCAAGATTATTAGCTTGCCACGGTGGGTGAGTGGATAGCGTGTCGGTCTACTAACCCCAAGATTGCAGGTTCGCCCCTGGCCGTGGTAAGTGATTTTTGAAAGGCGGCAAAAATACGATACGCATGTCATACGATGATGGCATGTCATAGAACCCATTTGAATTTAGTAGGCCGAGTTCATAATGGCAAAATTAATCTCGGGAGTTTCCGCCAACACAAAGTTCCTCATTTCTCTACTAGAAAGCGCTATAATGTTCAAGGAGCTTAGATATCTATTATCTAACCTCCTCGACTTTCATAGTGATTCAAGGAACAACGAAATTCGACATGCAGGCTACCCTCTGGGTGTCAAATTACAAAGCTTGCACCAGGCACCCGAGGCCATACGATATTATTATTATTATATCAAGATTAGTGTGTAGTTGGTTTATTCAAACTTCAAACGCATGATAAGGACACAAGAAATAAAAGCGGGATTTTAAAATTTCCTTCAGCCGCCATCTTGTCGTTATGAAAATGATTTAAATAAATTAGAATCCCGTCGAATAAAATTTGTATAAGCGTATTCCGTATCAAGTTTCACTGAGCTCGGATGGTTAAAACGAAAGAAACGTCCATTTGAATATTTAAATTTCGCGTCGCCGCCATGTTGGATTTGTGCTCGCCAGGTTATTGAACGTCCCATAGGTGAACTTATGCTTATAGCCTCTATACACTTACAAAATTTCAGTTTGATTGCTGTAGTAGATTAATAGATATTGAGAACCGTCTAAATATTTCAGATGGTCGCCATGCTGGATTTTCATATATGTAGTCCATAGAGTTATGTAATATTAGATGATGATTATTGTATACGTCATTATGCAAATGTTGATTTGGATCGCATGACTAGAACACAAGAAATAAAAAATTAATTTTCGAAATTCGTACAGCCGCCTTCTTGAGGATACGTAAACAATTGAACTAAATTAGCTACCAGTGCATTACAATGTGTATAAACATTTGCTGTACGATGTTTCATTGCGTTTGGATCATTATATCGCGAGAAATGTCTATTTAAAACTTTCAACTTCGCTTGGCCGCCATGATCGTTTTGTTGTTAACCGGTTTTAAATGTCTCAGAGTTGAACTTCCGGTAGTGCCCTATATCTCCGTACAAAATGCCATGGTGATACCGGTAATAGTTTCAGAGATATAGAATGACGGTGAAATATTTCGCACTGCCGCCATCTTGAGGTTATGTAAACATTTGGACGAAGTTAGATGTCGGTGCATTACAATGTGTAAAAAAATATACTGTACCAAGTTTCATTGCGTTTGGTTGATTAAATCGCGAGAAACGTATATTTAAAAGTCGCAAATTCGCTTGGCCGCCATGTTGGTTTTGTAGTTACCAGGTTTTCAAAAGTCACGTAGGTGAACTTCTAGTAGTTTTTTTATCACCGTACAAAATTCCAGGGTGATATCGGTAATAGTTTCGGAGATATTGAATGCTGGTTAAATATTTCGCACAGCCGCCATGTTGGATCGGTGAGACGTAACAAAATTTGAAGGGCACGGTCGGGGTCGCCCAGGATAGTGCTATGAACTTACCGTGTTCCATTAAAATCGCTTCAGCCGATTAGAAGTCATTAGGGGGGACACACAAAAATCAATCACACACACCATCACACACGCACACACAGACAGACACACGGACAAAAGGTGATCTCATAAGACTATTTTTTCATAAATGAAAATAGCTAAATATGATTTGCCTACAATTAAAAATACAGACAAAACTCTAATTTTACAAACATTTCTCCAGGCTATGTTTCTTATATTAGCCAGCAAATATAAATGAAACATGACTCTCAATTCGAATTTCAAGTTAAATACTGCCGAGCAATTTGTTTAACGCAGCAAATTATGTGAAGAATGTCTTTTATAAGTAGGTGCTCAACTCAGATATTGTTATTAACACAAAGTGAAATACACATAAAAAGAATGCAGAACATGTCACATTTCAGGAACTTATTAAAGCGAAGCTATTCGCCAATTAAGGTGCACGCGGAATATATATTAAAAAAGAGAAAGGGAAAATGTCTGAAATATTTTCAAAACGAAATTAAATATATCCCGGCAGAGATACCATAAATTCCTCCAGTCATTTTCCCTTTAGGAAGCGTGCACTTTGTCAATTATTTTCTTATTATTAACTAACATAGCAACCCGCCCCGACTTCGCCCGTTATCTGTAACGTTTTACCCATCGTAAGCTTAAAAGGTGCACGTACGACAGGTCGCTGACGCAATTCAGAAATGCTGAGGTGAACAGCGAAACTCCAAACACAGTATACTCTTCTCTGAAGTTTTAACTCGACACGACTCGACAGTTTGATGCTGGCCGTAGCTAGGGTGATAGGCTCCGAAGCTAGTAATTTAAATTTCCACTGAATGGAGATTGTTGGAAGAAATGAAAACGTAAAAACACTTATATTGGCCGTTGTATTAAAGATAGATATAATATGCTGTCGCGGACTTTTTTGTAGAACTTTTCATGCTGAACAATATAATTCTTACTCTTATATAGATATTTTTAACGGTTTACCCAGCGTAAGCTTAAAAGACGCACGGACGGTAGGTTCTCTTCGACTTGATTCACTGAAATCGTTTCTGCTCGGTTTCCTTTGGTCATAATGTTTTTCTACCGAAACATTCCTCGAGAAATACTTTGCAGAATGGTGAAAACCACATCAAAATCCATCCAGTGGTTCTGGAGATTACCCGTTACATCCAAGAATCGGGGACATTGTTTTATACTATGTACCTAGGCAGAATGATATAATAATGTCAAGGATGCGGGTAATGTATAAGTTACTGCCAATGTAACCTTATGATTTATACCCTGTCACTACAGAAAGGGTTGTACATGTACATATTTGAATTGTTCGAATAATTTTGGATTCAAATATTTGAATCGAATATACGATTAGTGTGAATATCTAAACAACCCGATTATTCAGTCAATAATCAAATGAATCGAGGAACATGTCGAATCATGCAAATGCCCGAATAATAATAAACTTAGATGCAAGCAGAATATATTGTAAACGTAGAAAGAAAGAAAGAAAGAAAGAAAGAAAGAAAGGAAGTATAACCTTACGTATTCTCTATTCGGGGTGTGGTGGTATTAATTGACCATGGGGAACACATTTCTTAAAAAATATAACCATCCTTTTTATCTATCATCCAGCAGACACAATTCAATAATCATCCCGAACATTCAACCAATTCCGTTTTCTTACTTAAAGCCAGAACCTCATTCTTTGAATATCTCATCCCCTTACTACTTTTTCCAAACACATAACAATCATCAGACCTAATACCCCGTTTAGACGTCCCGGTTGCGATCGCGATCAGGTGCCGATCCAGATTAAGTTGGGACTTCTAAACGCAACAGGCTAACATTATCGCGATCAACTTTCCCTCCAACAGGATCAGCCCGATCCCGTTCCCACAACGAGATAATCGCGTTCGCGGCCATTGCGATCGTCGGTGTGTTCTATCCTTCTGCTGTGTGAGTGAAGTAGGCAGTGGGAATGATGACCATTTAGGTAGATTTTATTAGAAAGCTAACTATTGCAATGGGTCCCATGTTTCGACTTCCGGAAAATTTCGACATATCTTCGCGTTTCACATCCCCCAGACCCCCAAACCACCGTCAGTTCAAAAGTTTATATACAGTATAACTTATGTATGTATATATATATATATATATTTTAGTTCCGTTTTGGCCGGCTGTGGACCACGTGGTTCTTATCTCTGGCAGCTTTCCTCCTAGCCCAGTATTCCTTCATTCTGGCACTGTGAATGTCCTTCCGCTCCTGAGTCCATTTCACACCTGCTCCTGGACGCACTGCTTTTGCTGTTAGTGACTGGAGAGAGTCTGATGTTCTGACTAAAGTCCTGTATTTATTCCTGTCATAGATGTTACTGGGGTCAATATCCAATTGTTCAAGGTCTTTTCTGACTAGTTTCGACCACTTGGCGTTAGTTGCTTTCCCTCTAGAGACAGTGTTGAATATATATATCAGTTTCTTGTGGACACGATAACTGCCGTAATTTTGCCCCAATCACTTTGAATTTTTTACATAATAAGTATCCCATTAAATTCTCGGTCGGGTTCGTTAATGGGCAAAATCGGTCAAAGGGGGTGAAAATGGGGGGCTTTTATCGAAAAAGTGAAATATCACTATAACTCTCTTAATACATGAAATATCGAATCTATTCAAAGTTCATAATATGTGTCAGATAAGTGCCAAAAATGTATGTCAAATAAGTTTTTTGATAGCACCAACCATTGACCAAAGGGGTGGAAAAAAGTGGGTTTTTCGGGAAACATTAATCATATCTCTCTTAATAGGCACAATATCAAAACCGTACAAAATGGAAAATATTTCCCTAATAATTACCTAAAACTTTTGACTGAAAGAAATTTTGATATGACCCACCATTACGCCAAGGGATGAGAAAAACGATTTCGGAATTAAAGAAAATGCCGAGTGCCATCAGAAGATACCATGACAACGCTTCTAAATTGATCAGGGATGAGCTATCAGAGGTTGCCAAGACAACGCCATTGACGAGATCACATTCATTAGCCTACCTTCGATTTTTGCAAAAAATGAAAGTAGACTTATGAGATCAACACAGGGCGAAAAAAAGTGTGTCTGTCTGTGTGTGTGTATGTGTGTGTGTGTGTGCGTGTGTGTGTGTGTGTGTGAGTGTGTGTACTCTGAATTCTGTCCCCCCCTATCAATTCGAACACGGTGAACGCAAATTGAACGAAATTAGGTACAAATGTAGCACTAGCAAAGCACACCTCATTGTCATGTTTTATATCGCCGCCATCTTGACGGAATCGTAATGGCGGCCACACAAATGTTCAAACCTTAAATCAAATTACGACTAACCTTATCATCCGATCTCTACCAAATTTTGCAACAACATACCTTTATGGGGGGAGCATCCTTTGACCAAACTAATAGGTCATCAGACTAATAGTTAGCGGATGGCGGCCATCTTTGTGTGAAAATCGATTCCCCCTATTAATTCGAACACGGTGAAACCGAATGGAACGAAATTTGGTACAGAGGTAGTACTGGCAATGGGCACCACAGTGTCATGTTTTATGTCGCCGCCATCTTGACGGAAACGTAATGGCGGCCACACAAATGTTCAAAGCTTAAATCAAATTACGACTAACCTAATCATCCGATCTCTACCATATTCTGCAACAACATATCTTTATGGAGGGAGCATCCTTTGTCCAATCTAATAGGTCATTAGCCTAACAGTTTGCGGATGGCGGCCATCTTTGTGTCAAAATAGATTCCCCCTATTAATTCAAACACGGTGAAACCGAATGGAACGAAATTTGGTACAGAGGTAGCACTAGCAAAGGGCACCTCAGTGTCATGTTTTATATCTCCGCCATCTTGACTGAATCGTAATGGTGGCCACACAAATGTTCAAACCTTAAATCAAATTACGACTAACCTTATCATCCGATCTCTACCAAATTTTGCAACAACATACCTTTATGGGGGGAGCATCCTTTGACCAAACTAATAGGTCATCAGACTAATAGTTTGCGGTTGACGGCCATATTGGTGTGAAAATCGATTCCCCCTATTAATTCGAACACGGTGAAACCGAATGGAACGAAATTTGGTACAGAGGTAGTACTGGCAATGGGCACCTCAGTGTGATGTTTTATATTGCCGCCATCTTGACGGAAACGTAATGGCGGCCACACAAATGTTCAAAGCTTAAATCAAATTACGACTAACCTAATCATCCCATCTCTACCATATTCTGCAACAACATATCTTTATGGAGGGAGCATCCTTTGTCCAATCTAATAGGTCATTAGCCTAATAGTTTGCGGACGGCGGCCATCTTTGTGTCAAAAATGATTCCCCCTATTAATTCGAACACGGTGAAACCGAATGGAACGAAATTTGGTACTGCCCCCGTAATTGAATTATATAGAGACCACGGTGGCTATTTTGGAAATTCTAGCGAAAGTTATGGCTGTCATAGTTATGACGTGGGTAGTCATGACGTAAGCACGCAGACGATATGCCAGCAGGCTACTTGAGCTGAGATTCTCAGTGACGTCAGCATTTATTCGAGAAGGATCCAAGATGCACGACGCAGTCGCAGGAAACGTGGAATTCTCCTGAGGAAGAAATTATGCTATTGGAGGGGAGACTTAAACCAATGAACGATAGTCTAAAGGAAGACGGAGATTGCTGAAACTATGGTATTTTTATTACTTTATGGAATGCAGAATTGTGGAAATCCATTTGCAGTAGAGGCATTGATCTGGAATTTTGGTGAAATTTATTTTCAGTTTTTGAATTATGAAAATCCGTCATGTATTGACGAAGTTGGAACTTCTAGCGATGACGCAGTAACACGCGATGGAAGGGATAGATACGCCCCTCATGAAGTTCATAAAAGGCCTTGCGCAGAAGAGAGGAGCCTCATTCGCTCATTCTCAATTGTGAGATCTCAAATAGTCATTTCAGTGAAACGTCGAGTGAGATTATTAGTGAAAAGTCGTCTTTGTAACGCGTGGCGAAGCCACTGCATTCAACGAGAGTCGAACTTACAAGCAGTGCAGGTTTACTGTGAAGTAAATCTAGGTGAAGTTGAAACGACACTTATAACGCTTCTACAAGATTAGCTGTGAACAGTTAGCGGTCGCCTATAAGCTAATTCTCTTGTGCATTGCTACAGTAAGGACTGTAGAAAAGCTGAACAATTTCGAGGAAGTATTTTGGAAGTTATTGACAATATTAGACGACTGACAAAAGTGATTTTCTCGCCACAGAAGAAACACTTTGTATAGCCAGACGCTACGCTACGGCTGACAGGGCTAGTGAAATAGGGAGACGTCAGATTGCTTTTGTGACACAACACTGCAGTATAATGGAGCAATTTAATATGGCAGTTTGTTCTTCTAATACTATTACCGAGGAGAAGATGGAAGACTAAAGGACTTAATGCAATTGGGACATATTTCAACGGAGTAAGATAGCGACATGGAACTTCGCTAATTGCTATTCCACACAAGCGAACATGTGGTGAACAAACCATCTACACCCATGTTTCGTGAGTAAAGGCTGAATACTATCAAACAGCAATAGAAATGATTTCATACTTTCTGAATATGAATATTTCTTCGGAAATTTATACAAAAACTTCATGGCGATTTTCAACTGGAACTTCAGGGATTTTTCAAGAGAGGTCAGGGTTGTCCCGACTCACAAAGAAGATTATTGCCGGAAGGATGTCGTTCGTCTTCGTGAAGCAGTTCGATTCTCCGATGGTGCTGTTTCTGGTTTCGAGGATGGAGCTCAGCTTTAACTTGGTGAAATGGATCCATCAACAGTCTTCTTTGGGGAATTTTCCTCTGGAACGTCAATCGGCAGATAAGGTAGTCGTGAACGTTTATTGTATTTGAGTTTCTTAGCAATGTTTGAGCAACTATTTTTCCCATATTTTTGTCCTCATGTATTTTTTTTGCCCGATATTCTTGTTTGAGATTCCTATTCTCAGTACACCTTGATGAGTTATGCCTTTTTCGACGTTTTATTAAGACATTGTTATGTCATGGGCATAATTAAATGATTTTGAATCAGTTGAAACTGATATTTAGATTTTTCAGTAATTTGCTTATTTTTGTAGTCACGATTTGACTGTAAGTTAATGATTTTTATGGCAGATTTAAATTCAGACAGCGTGTCACTTTATTAAAGTAATTCTACCCCAGTTTAATTACTTTGAACAATTTTCTGTCATCATCAAGAAGGAAGAACATTTAAATGATTTTAGAGCGTTAAAATCCAGTACGTTGTCGACGATCTTGGAAATACTAGTCGTTATTTGAATTGATTGCAACACAGACATTTATCGTCAGTCATGAACGACCATTGCATCTTAGGCAATTTTGTGAAAGATGAACATTAATTATGAATTATTGAATGCATTAAATTCGTGAAACTTGTGTTAGGTTTTTTCTCATATAGAGATTTATATAATGATGTTTGCATTCCCCAGTCTAATTGGATTCTATTCGACTATTTTGCAGTTAGTCGCACTTTGTTTGATGATAGTATTTTTATACTACAATTCTTTGAAGATGTTAATCTTAAATTTTGATAGACCAGACAGGCGTATATAAGCGTATTCACTATTAAATTTGATTGTGATTGGCAAATTTTTATTTCATTTCGATTCATGAATGAAATCCACAAAGTTTAAATGACAACAGTTTTGAAACAATTATTGATATAAGAATTTTTAAGTGGAACTATGAATGTATAATCGATAGTGCAGCGGACATGTTGAAAGTCGCTGATGTATAATGCCCGTAAATAAATGAAGGAGATTCCCACAGTAGTTAATAATGATAAAGAATTATTTGTGGAAGTTTTGTAAGCTCGGTGGAAGTTTTAATGCCATATAGATTAATATATGATGAATTTTGGGCTATTCTGAATGCAGTTTGTGCATTATTTTGTAAGCGAAGTATTTTCCGCTAGAGTGTATTGTCATAGTTCGTTGAAAATTAATCAAGTGAATTTACTGTTATAATTAACAAGAGTTGTGAAAGAATTTGAGATAAGATTTTGAATGAAGATTACCGTCACAAATAATTAAAATTATTACAACCTTTATTAAACCAGATTGTGACATTTACATGTATAACTAACCTTCATTGGTCGATTATATTAAACACGATTATGAATTTACCAACCGGATAAAACATGTGGTTCAATGTATTTCTTAAATTAATAATTTAAATAATTTAAATGTTGATATTGTAAATAATAAATGTAAATACCTTTGACAATAATGTGGAACGATAGTAATGTTAAAGGCGTGTTTAAAAATTTTTGTAATTATTTTCGACAATATTATAAACAATTTCTAATTGTTATAAATAATTTATGTGATTTTGTTATAAACATTTAAGAGTGTGTTTGATACTATAAACTATGCTTTTTAAACATTTGGATGATAACTTAACAAGTTTAAGGATAGTTAAAATAATCCAGTGGGATGAAAGTTAAACATTTGAAAGATTTGCGTCAATATGTATGAGTTGTCTTGTAGACATTTAAAGCTTTAAAAGGAGCTGAATTCTTACGCAAGTGTGGGGAGAGGAGTGCGCCCCATTTGACAGGTGTGAGCCAGGTTAAAGAGTAGACCAGCCAGCCAGACATCTGGTTACAAGCAGGCGAGGTCGATACTCCGGCCTTGTGCCTATTAATAAAGGTGTTATGTTTATTGAAAGAGACCAAATGCTCTATATATGTCGTATCCTGACTTCCTCATCCAATCCAAATGTGTTTTAAAATGTTACGTTATTTTGAGCTCATGGGAGCTAACATATTGTTTGATACTTTGCAAGTCCTTTAGGAGGACGTAGTCAGATTGACATAGGCTACTGATAGCCACGTTTATTTTGTTGAGTTGTTAAAATCATGCTCTTTATTTTGAAAATAAAGCTCTTGTACAGTTCAAAGTTCTCGTCTTCGGTCTGGTTCATTTTTAAATGTCATGGTGAAGGTTATTGTGAGAGCATACTTTAAGGATCCTGTTGTCAACCCAATCCCCGAGATATTTATAAGAGGTAAGTAAGAGTAAGTATGAAACCCCGTCTATTTTGGTGTGTTCCACAATAATTTTTCTTGGTAACTTCTGTGTTCAAACCTCGGTAGTATCTGTCAGTGCCATTTTCATTGATGTAGCTGAGCTGGTGCGATTGATTGTTGGCAATCCGATTGAGGGGGGCGGATATCTGACAGCCTACTATTCGGGTAAACGGGGACAGAAGGATTGGCGACCCAAGAACGTGGGGCTGAGTCAATAGAAGGATTGGCGCACCTAAAACGTTGGGGCTCGATTCAACATAACTGGATCACCAGGTTGAACGCCAGTAGGATTGGCAAACCTAAAACGTGTGGTTCGATTAGACTCAAATAAAGAGGTTGATTCTTTGTTAGATGTCTAGGCCAATTGTAGAATTTAAGAGTGTGATTATATAGGAATTAAATGTTGTATTGTAGTAGGAAAATTACACTCAGAAAAGATCAGATCTTATACAACTTGAGAAAGGTTAAATTGGCTGGAAACTTAGAAAAATCGCCTATGATCTAGAATCTTATTTTATTTGACCGGCTTATGACATTTTAGTCATATTAAAGATAAAATTAAATTATTTAGATTGTAAATGTAAATTATTTGTGATAGGATATTTTAAAATGAGCCAGGGAAATTTGAACATGTGCTTGAGTTTGTTTCAACATGAAGTGTCTTCGAAAGTTAATTATAAGGTAGTTATAAGTTAGATTTAAGACAGAAAATTGATCAAAATTATATATGGTGAAAAGTGTTGCTCAAATGTTGTTATTTTGCTCTTTTGATGTATGTCCCTACAGCAGTCTAATTTTGAATAATATTGTAATGGCAGATGAAAGTTTGAAGATGATGTTAGCGGAGATGTCTGCTAATATGAAGCAGATGATGGAGGAGAATGCTAGTAATTTGAAAGCAAGAAAGGAGGAGAATGCTAGTAATTTGTCTACTAGCATGAAGGAGATGGAAGCTAGGAATACTAGTCGAATGGAGGAGAATATGAAAGTTCTCCAGACCAGTTCTGCTAACTTAGAGGATAATATGTCGCGTTTACAGATTAATACCCAAGGAATTGAGAATACTGTAACTGACATGCGCTCAGACATGTCCAATGTTAAAATAGATGTTGCTAATGTGCATTAAGATCTTACAATGTTGAATTTAGATGTTGCTAATGTCCGTAGTGATATTTCTTGTGCTAGGGCTGAGGTAGTTGTTGTCAAAAATGATGTTGCGACTGTCCAAGACAAGGTTGAGGAAGTCCAAAGAGGAATCCAAAATGTTAGAACTGATGTGTCCAATGTTCAGGTTGATATTAATAACATTCATTCGGATGTAAACGAGATGCAAAGCGACATAAATAAAATTCAAGTAGAGGTCAACACAGTTTTCGTAGACGTTGCTAAAGTCCAAACTGATGTAAATAAAGTCAGGGAAGAGATAGAAAATTCAAAAACTCTTTGTACACGTAATATAAGTGCATTAACGACTAGGCTAGTTGATGAGTCAGTTAGAACGACAGCGTCTTTAGAAGGTTTAAAGTTTGATGTAGAGGTCATGAGAACCCAAGTATTAGACCATAATAAAGTATTGAAAGAGGATATTGAATTAGACATAGCAGAAATGTTAACGGCAAACGTAGCAATATGGAAAGACGAGTGGATTAGGTCAAGTGGGGAACATGTAACCCAAATTCAGGATCGTATTGAAAGGAAACTTGCCAGTACTCAAATTGATATTAACAATGAAGTAGTACAGATTAGGAAAGATTTAAGCGTCAGGATGGATTCGCTATCCGAAAGACAAGTTGAAGATAGGACACAATTAGGTCAGGATGTGCAAACATTAAAATCTGCATTAGAGGAACAGATTCATAAAGTTGTCTCTGATGTGAATGAAACGACGAGTAAACTGCAGAATTTGAAGTTAGGAGAGGCTAATTTAATGGAGACCTACAAAGAAGAGTTAATCAAGAAAGTCTTAACGGAAATCACTGACAAGGATACAGTAGGCTTGGCTTGCGAAACTAGTAGGAATTATGCCAGAAGATATAACCTAGATCCAGAAGAGAGAGACGTGACTCCTGAAGAACGTATATCCAGATTCAGGGAGAAAGATGACGAGAGAAATATGGAACCTGAGTGGAACTATCGTGATAGTGGGAAAAACTACACGGATTCATATCCGAGGAACGTAACGGTCATCAGCAAATTTTGAAGATAAACCGCAAAAATTCAGTAACACGGATAGTTTGACACCTATCGAATATGTAAGGAACCTCAAAGATTATTTCATCGAAGCTCACATTCCCAGAGAGAGAGAGATGAAGATAGTGGAGAGATATTTGATTGGAGGACCCCTCGAATGGTTTTGCGCATTTAGATACACATTCAGTAACTTTGACGAGTTTGCAGAGGCATTAATCAAACGATTTCGGTCCATAGAAGCGCAGAATTCGTTAAGAGCGGAGGTGTATTCAAGAAAATACTCCGGTACTCTTCCAACGCGGTACGCTGATTTCTTTACGAGTCAATTATCCCGCTTGAGATTCTTACAACCCCCATTGTCCACGGAGCAACTTATTGATGCGATTTCTCGTATGCTGCCAGTTGAGGTGAGAAGACTAATAATTTCGTCCAACATCAGGGATTTAACCAGCATGGATGAATTACTGAGAAGGTTAGACTACACAAGTCCAATGCCTAACGTGGTGCAGAAAGGTCAAAGGCAGGAGTATAAAGAAATAAATACTGTATATATGGACCAAGTCCAACAAACTGACAAGCCAGATGAGGAGAAAACTGACAATGTAGGTCCTCAAAGGAATAATCAGTTTCGAAATAACAGATCGCAAGGTTACCGACCATATCAACAGAGAAGAGGCTGGAACTATAACCGAGGAAATTACAATGGAAGAGGCAGATATTATAACAATAATGGTTATAACCGAAATTATAACAGGAATAACCAGAGCCAAAACAGAAATCAGAATCCTCAAGGTCAGGTTATGACACCCGATCAGTATCAGGAAAGAGAGAAGGAAAGCCAGCAATACCTGAAAGAATTACGGGAAAAAGAAGCCGACAACCAAAAGAAAAGGCAGAATGTTGTAATGATCCTGGGCCTTCTACGAGCCAGCAGAACTTAGAAAATAGAAATACTGGACAGAAGAGAAATTAGAGAGGAGAGAATACATTAACCACACAACCCAGATTTATGATTAAGGAACATAGAGGAAATATCAGACGAGAGTAAGCCAGTAATAATTC
Organism: Meconema thalassinum; assembly: GCA_946902985.2. Classification (NCBI taxonomy): domain Eukaryota; kingdom Metazoa; phylum Arthropoda; class Insecta; order Orthoptera; family Tettigoniidae; genus Meconema; species Meconema thalassinum. The sequence continues at coordinate 91,943,130 of OX336399.1, forward strand.
AATTTCGTGTTCAAGAGAGTTGAGATGCTTGTAACGCTGAGTTTAAAAACAATTTGCAACTGTTTTTAAAACGTGGTGAGAGGAGAATGCCCCCGTAATTGAATTATATAGAGACCACGGTGGCTATTTTGGAAATTCTAGCGAAAGTTATGGCTGTCATAGTTATGACGTGGGTAGTCATGACGTAAGCACGGATGACGCAGACGATATGCCAGCAGGCTACTTGAGCTGAGATTCTCAGTGACGTCAGCATTTATTCGAGAAGGATCCAAGATGCACGACGCAGTCGCAGGAAACGTGGAATTCTCCTGAGGAAGAAATTATGCTATTGGAGGGGAGACTTAAACCAATGAACGATAGTCTAAAGGAAGACGGAGATTGCTGAAACTATGGTATTTTTATTACTTTATGGAATGCAGAATTGTGGAAATCCATTTGCAGTAGAGGCATTGATCTGGAATTTTGGTGAAATTTATTTTCAGTTTTTGAATTATGAAAATCCGTCATGTATTGACGAAGTTGGAACTTCTAGCGATGACGCAGTAACACGCGATGGAAGGGATAGATACGCCCCTCATGAAGTTCATAAAAGGCCTTGCGCAGAAGAGAGGAGCCTCATTCGCTCATTCTCAATTGTGAGATCTCAAATAGTCATTTCAGTGAAACGTCGAGTGAGATTATTAGTGAAAAGTCGTCTTTGTAACGCGTGGCGAAGCCACTGCATTCAACGAGAGTCGAACTTACAAGCAGTGCAGGTTTACTGTGAAGTAAATCTAGGTGAAGTTGAAACGACACTTATAACGCTTCTACAAGATTAGCTGTGAACAGTTAGCGGTCGCCTATAAGCTAATTCTCTTGTGCATTGCTACAGTAAGGACTGTAGAAAAGCTGAACAATTTCTAGGAAGTATTTTGGAAGTTATTGACAATATTAGACGACTGACAAAAGTGATTTTCTCGCCACAGAAGAAACACTTTGTATAGCCAGACGCTACGCTACGGCTGACAGGGCTAGTGAAATAGGGAGACGTCAGATTGCTTTTGTGACACAACACTGCAGTATAATGGAGCAATTTAATATGGCAGTTTGTTCTTCTAATACTATTACCGAGGAGAAGATGGAAGACTAAAGGACTTAATGCAATTGGGACATATTTCAACGGAGTAAGATAGCGACATGGAACTTCGCTAATTGCTATTCCACACAAGCGAACATGTGGTGAACAAACCATCTACACCCATGTTTCGTGAGTAAAGGCTGAATACTATCAAACAGCAATAGAAATGATTTCATACTTTCTGAATATGAATATTTCTTCGGAAATTTATACAAAAACTTCATGGCGATTTTCAACTGGAACTTCAGGGATTTTTCAAGAGAGGTCAGGGTTGTCCCGACTCACAAAGAAGATTATTGCCGGAAGGATGTCGTTCGTCTTCGTGAAGCAGTTCGATTCTCCGATGGTGCTGTTTCTGGTTTCGAGGATGGAGCTCAGCTTTAACTTGGTGAAATGGATCCATCAACAGTCTTCTTTCGGGAATTTTCCTCTGGAACGTCAATCGGCAGATAAGGTAGTCGTGAACGTTTATTGTATTTGAGTTTCTTAGCAATGTTTGAGCAACTATTTTTCCCATATTTTTGTCCTCATGTATTTTTTTTGCCCGATATTCTTGTTTGAGATTCCTATTCTCAGTACACCTTGATGAGTTATGCCTTTTTCGACGTTTTATTAAGACATTGTTATGTCATGGGCATAATTAAATGATTTTGAATCAGTTGAAACTGATATTTAGATTTTTCAGTAATTTGCTTATTTTTGTAGTCACGATTTGACTGTAAGTTAATGATTTTTATGGCAGATTTAAATTCAGACAGCGTGTCACTTTATTAAAGTAATTCTACCCCAGTTTAATTACTTTGAACAATTTTCTGTCATCATCAAGAAGGAAGAACATTTAAATGATTTTAGAGCGTTAAAATCCAGTACGTTGTCGACGATCTTGGAAATACTAGTCGTTATTTGAATTGATTGCAACACAGACATTTATCGTCAGTCATGAACGACCATTGCATCTTAGGCAATTTTGTGAAAGATGAACATTAATTATGAATTATTGAATGCATTAAATTCGTGAAACTTGTGTTAGGTTTTTTCTCATATAGAGATTTATATAATGATGTTTGCATTCCCCAGTCTAATTGGATTCTATTCGACTATTTTGCAGTTAGTCGCACTTTGTTTCATGATAGTATTTTTATACTACAATTCTTTGAAGATGTTAATCTTAAATTTTGATAGACCAGACAGGCGTATATAAGCGTATTCACTATTAAATTTGTTTGTGATTGGCAAATTTTTATTTCATTTCGATTCATGAATGAAATCCACGAAGTTTAAATGACAACAGTTTTGAAACAATTATTGATATAAGAATTTTTAAGTGGAACTATGAATGTATAATCGATAGTGCAGCGGACATGTTGAAAGTCGCTGATGTATAATGCCCGTAAATAAATGAAGGAGATTCCCACAGTAGTTAATAATGATAAAGAATTATTTGTGGAAGTTTTGTAAGCTCGGTGGAAGTTTTAATGCCATATAGATTAATATATGATGAATTTTGGGCTATTCTGAATGCAGTTTGTGCATTATTTTGTAAGCGAAGTATTTTCCGCTAGAGTGTATTGTCATAGTTCGTTGAAAATTAATCAAGTGAATTTACTGTTATAATTAACAAGAGTTGTGAAAGAATTTGAGATAAGATTTTGAATGAAGATTACCGTCACAAATAATTAAAATTATTACAACCTTTATTAAACCAGATTGTGACATTTACATGTATAACTAACCTTCATTGGTCGATTATATTAAACACGATTATGAATTTACCAACCGGATAAAACATGTGGTTCAATGTATTTCTTAAATTAATAATTTAAATAATTTAAATGTTGATATTGTAAATAATAAATGTAAATATCTTTGACAATAATGTGGAACGATAGTAATGTTAAAGGCGTGTTTAAAAATTTTTGTAATTATTTTCGACAATATTATAAACAATTTCTAATTGTTATAAATAATTTATGTGATTTTGTTATAAACATTTAAGAGTGTGTTTGATACTCTAAACTATGCTTTTTAAACATTTGGATGATAACTTAACAAGTTTAAGGATAGTTAAAATAATCCAGTGGGATGAAAGTTAAACATTTGAAAGATTTGCGTCAATATGTATGAGTTGTCTTGTAGACATTTAAAGCTTTAAAAGGAGCTGAATTCTTACGCAATTGTGGGGAGAGGAGTGCGCCCCATTTGACAGGTGTGAGCCAGGTTAAAGAGTAGACCAGCCGGCCAGACATCTGGTTACAAGCAGGCGAGGTCGATACTCCGGCCTTGTGCCTATTAATAAAGGTGTTATGTTTATTGAAAGAGACCAAATGCTCTATATATGTCGTACCCTGACTTCCTCATCCAATCCAAATGTGTTTTAAAATGTTACGTTATTTTGAGCTCATGGGAGCTAACATATTGTTTGATACTTTGCAAGTCCTTTAGGAGGACGTAGTCAGATTGACATAGGCTACTGATAGCCACGTTTATTTTGTTGAGTTGTTAAAATCATGCTCTTTATTTTGAAAATAAAGCTCTTGTACAGTTCAAAGTTCTCGTCTTCGGTCTGGTTCATTTTTAAATGTCATGGTGAAGGTTATTGTGAGAGCATACTTTAAGGATCCTGTTGTCAACCCAATCCCCGAGATATTTATAAGAGGTAAGTAAGAGTAAGTATGAAACCCCGTCTATTTTGGTGTGTTCCACAATAATTTTTCTTGGTAACTTCTGTGTTCAAACCCCGGTAGTATCTGTCAGTGCCATTTTCATTGATGTAGCTGAGCTGGTGCGATTGATTGTTGGCAATCCGATTGAGGGGGGCGGATATCTGACAGCCTACTATTCGGTTAAACGGGGACAGTACAGAGGTAGCACTAGCAAAGGGCACCTCAGTGTCATGTTTTATATCACCGCCATCTTGACGGAAACGTAATGGCGGCCACACAAATGTTCAAAGTTTAAATCAAATTACGATTAACCTAATCATCTGATCTCTGCCAAATTTTGCAACAACATACCTTTATGGAAGGAGCATCCTTTGACCAATCTAATAGGTCATTAGCCTAATATTTTGTGGATGGCGCCCATCTTTGTGTGAAAATCGATCCCCCTATCAATTCGAACACGGTGAAACCGAATGGAACGAAATTTGGTACAGAGGTAATACTAGCAAAGGGCACCTCAGGTTCATGTTTTATATCACCGCCATCTTGACGGAAACGTAATCGCAGCCACCCAAATGTTAAAAGCTAAAATGTAATTACAACCAACCTAATAATCTAGTCTCTACCAAATTTTGAAACAACATATCTTTATGTGGGAAGCATATTCTGACCAAACTGCAAGATCATCAGCCCAATAGTTTGCAGATGGAGGCCAAGTATGTGTGCAAATCGATTCCTCCTATCAATTCAAACACGGAAAACCCGAATTGAACTAAATTTGGTACAGAGGTAGCACTAGCAAAGGGCACCTCAGTGTCATGTTTTATATCGCCGCCATCTTGACGGAAACGGAATGACGGCCACCCAAATGTTAAAAGCTTAAATGAAATTACGACCATCCTAATAATTTGATCTCTACCAGATTTTGCAACAACATGCCTTTTTGTGGAAAGCATCTTATGACTGACTACAAGGTCATCAGCCCAATAGTTTGCAAGTAGCGGCCATGTATGTGTGCAAATCCATTCCCCATCTCAATTCAAACACGGTGAAACCGAATCGAATGAATTTTTTTACAGAGGTAGCACTAGCAAAGGGCACCTCATATTCATGTTTAATATCCCTATAGCACGTTGTATTTCAACAAGCTACTACAACCAACATTCAATTATACTCCTTGAAAAGGACAAAGAGTTATAACACTACCCATGCATTTAGGAGAAATTAGGCTATATGTTCTTTACTGAACATCTTGTTTTTAGCCTACTTTTCACACTTTGCAAAAATGAGGAAAAAGTAGACTTATGAGATCGATCTGGGAAAATGTGACTGTCTGTCTGTCTGTCTGTCCTTCTGTCTGGCTGGCTGTGTGTGTGTGTGTGTGTGTGTGTGTGTGTGTGTGTGTGTGTGTGTGTCCCTTATCAACTCCTAAACGGCTGCAGCAATCGAAACCAAATTTTGTATGAGTAAAGATGAATACCGGAATATCTCAAGCCCATATTTGAAAAATATGTCAGTGCTACCAACTGCTAAAAAAACGCATTAGAAATTTGAGCTCCATGTTGGATATCATGGAAGGCATACATGGGAGCAATTCCACAATTGGCACACATGTAGATAATACTATTTCAGTTAAATTTCCAGGAGGCCATACATGACAGTGTTGCAAAAATAATTTTACGCCTTCTGATAAGTCCAATTTTTAAATGCACATAACTGCTACACTATCAATTGGATTTCAACCAAATTATGTATGTAATATAAGCACATAAGCAGGTATGACTGAGCGTATTATTAAGAGCCACCAGGGCTGCTAACTGTTAATAATTGTTCTCTCTTCTTTTTATCCAAATACCAATATATCAGAAAGTATGCAAGCCGACAGCTTTAAACTATGCAGGCGTATAGTACCAGACATTTTACATTCATTTGGAGTATCTTATATACGTCAGTTCTACCAACATGATTCTAAGCCTGCTGATAGGACCAATTTTTAAATACATGTAACTTCTATACTGTCAGTTGGATTTCAACCAAATTTCGTATGTGCTATGTGTAATATAACAGATATGACTAAGTATTCTTATGATCAATTAGGGCTGCCAACTGTTAATAAATGGTGTCTATATTTTTTACCCTAATATCAATATATCAGAAAGTATGCAAGCCAACAGGTCTATACTTTGCATACGTATAGCACCTGACATTCTAGATTAATTTGGAGTAATTAATATAAGTCAGTGATGCCAACATGATTCTATGCCTGATGATAGCTCCAATTTTAAAATACATATAACTTCTATACTAAAAAATGGATTTCATCCAAAATTGGCACAAAAATATATCATAATATTTCCGATTATTTCTGACCAGCATACGCATGACATTGTTGCCAACTTGATTTTACGTGTGCTGATAGATCCAATGTATAACTCCATGTAACATCCTTTGGACTTCAACCACATTTTGTATTCTGTACCTTAAGAGATGGCATTAAGAATATATTCAGTCACCAGGGCTGCCAACTGTATTGTTGTATTAGGCTACATTATGCCTAGTATACAGTATTTCGAACTAATTAAGACATTCCGATATTACCAACTTAATTTCGTCACTATTCTAGATAGGTTCACATACTGTAGATTAATCATTGGCATGAATCTTAATTTTAAGAAAAGTAGGCTCTTTAGTTCGGCACGGAACTTCTTGTTCCATCTGACTATGTGGGAAGCGGCTAACTGGTAGCATGCTGAACTTCTATGCCCAAGGTCGCTGGTTCAAAACCGACCAAAGTCGTCGGATTTTCTAAGAGCGCTAAAATCCCTCAGCATGCTTTCCTTCGGAGGGGAAGTTCCAACGTTCATTGCAAGTTGCTGGTTGCGGTGGAATCTAGCAGCCAAGTTCACAGTAGGTGTCGTTGACGGTAGTATTTTGTACAAAATTAGGTACTACTACTTAAAATTGACCTTCTGCAGACCTTACCTGAATTAGAGACTAATACAGTCATCACAATTAACACCGTTTATCAGACAGATTCTACACACACCCAATGTACACGGGGTTACATGACCACGTTGTCGCAGCCCCTAAACTGAGGAACCAACCAACGTCTCTGCGGGAGATAAAATTTTGCGCGAAGAAGTAACAGACTGTTAGATAGTTACACGTTAGTTCCAAACCTTGCATAAGGACATTGTGATCAAAAGTATTAAAATGAACCCCAAATATGACAAGAAATTTACCATCCCCATAAGATAATAAAATGTTAAAAATATGCATAGAAAGACGAAAAAAAGGTTAATTAACCTCCAATTGTAAAATACACACATCAAAAAAAGTTTTGCATCACCTCGGTTCCCAGATCTCCGGCATATAGACGTTGACTGTGTATATTGTATCCAAGATACAGTCCCTTTGACTGTTCATAGATGTCACTAAAACTGCTCAAAGATGTAAACAACCATGCATGAGCAGGGCCTATTAGACGGAGGGGGTATGACAGCCGATCAGTTCCAGTCATTCCACCATGACGAAGGTACGCTGCTCATGTTGTCTGTAGTTCTACCATGCCTAGAAGGTCAATACCGCAGTTCGATCGCGTCCGCATTGTTACTTTGTGTCAAGAAGGGCTCTCAACAAGGGAAGTTTCCAGGCGTCTCAGAGTGAACCAAAGCGATGTTGTTCGGACATGGAGGAGGTACAGAGATACAGGAACTGTCGATGACAGGCCTCGCTCAGGCCGCCCAAGGGCTACTACTGTAGTGGATGACCGCTACTTACGGATTGCCGCTCGGAGGAACCCTGACAGCAATGCCACCATGTTGAATAATGCGTTTCGTTCAGCCACAGGACGTCGTGTTTCAACTCAAACTGTGCGCAATAGGCTGCATGATGCGCAACTTCACTCCCGACGTCCATGGCGAGGTCCAGCTTTGCAACCCCGACACCATGCAGCGCGGTACAGATGGGCCCAACAACATGCTGAATGGACCCCACGGAATTGGCATCACGTTCTCTTCACCGATGAGTGTCGCATATGCCTTCAACCAGACAATCGTCGGAGACGTGTTTGGAGGCACCCTGGTCAGGCTGAACGTCTTAGACACACTGTCCAGCGAGTGCAGCAAGGTGGTGGTTCCCTGATGTTTTGGGGTGGCATTATGTGGGGCCGACGTACGCCACTGGTGGTCATGGAAGGCTCCGAAACGGCTTTACGATACCTGAATGACATCCTCCGACCCATAGTGCAACCATATCGGCAGAATATTGGAGAGGCATTTGTCTTCATGGACGACAATTCTCGACCTCATCGTGCACATCTTGTGAATGCGTTCCTTCTAGATAACGACATCGCTCGACTACAGTGGCCAGCATGTTCGCCAGACATGAACCCTATCGAACATGCCTGGGATATGTTGAAAAGGGCTGTTTATGGACGTCTTGACCCACCAACCACTCTGAGAGATTTACGCCGAATTGTCGTTGAGGAGTGGGACAATTTGGACCAACAGTGTCTTGATGAACTTGTGGATAGTATGCCACGGCGAATACAGGCATGCATCAATGCAAGAGGACGTGCTACTGGGTATTAGAGGTAGTGGTGTGTACTGCAATCTGGACCACAAATGCTGAAAGTCTAGCTGTATGATGGTACAACATGCAATGTGTGGGTCTCATGAGCAATAAAACGAGCTGAAATGTTGTTTGTGTTGATCTCTATTCCCTTTGTATTTAACGGTTCCGGAACTCTTGGAACCGAGGTGATGCAAAACTTTTTTTGATGTGTGTACATTCTCGCAATAAATGAGGTCTGATCCACCTACGAAAACCTGCATATTTCGCCTATTTTAGCCTGTCCTCTAGTCTGCCCGGTGAAATCTACCTCCGCCTTCCGGCGTGCCGAGAGGAATTTTTTGTATTATCTTGTGTTTTGAAAGCGAGAAGTACGTAATGTTGGCCTTGATGGTTGTATTTATGTTGGTTAATATCAGATATATGAAGATTGAGGGACACGAAATGATGGATGTAGACAAACATACCAGTGTTTAAACGCTGAAAAAAAAATATTAGCGTTGGGGAAAGTCGATGAAGACGATTAACAAAGACATAGGGCGAAATGACTCTGAACGAACAAAGAAGTATTTATGCGATAAATATCCTAGACCTGTGCATGAATATTTCAAAATATTTGTATTTCCACACCAAGAGTAGGCCTTGCCTACACGATTCATCAGGATTTGTATATACTTAAGAACATACATTAGCAGGTTGAATTATGTATAAAGAATAACTGAAATACTTCAACAAACTACTGTAAATTTCTGCTAAAACCCTTGGAATTCAAAAGTTTGCAGACCTTAGCAATGCCATGCTGTTTTACTCGATTATCCTGTTGTTTCATGATGGGACGTCTAAACACGTACCAATGACAAATACAGTTGATCGCGATTGGACATTATCCAGCGGAAATAAATTTCTTGGCAGAGCCGGGAATCGAACCCGGACCTCCGCAGTGATAGCCAAGAAGTCGAGGCACTGCGCAACGAGGCGGACAGATATTTATTTCAAGGGTCTATCAGGCTGAATGGGAAGGGGTTGAACCTGAAACAGTTCATTTTATTAAGGGAGTATATAAAGTCAACCCCTGGCACTACACAGCCCATGACAGGCTAAGGCCGACCAAGCGACCGCTACCCAGCCATTCGGCCTGCAGATATTGGGGTGACACGTGATCAGCGTCGGGTCCCCTCGGCCGTTAATCTTGGTTTTCGTGATCGGGGCGCTGTCTCACTGTCATACAGCTACTCAATTGTCCTCACGAGGCTGAGTGCACCCCATTCCAACCCTCACGTCGGTTTTAAAATCCCCGACGGAGCCGGGGATCGAACCCGAGGCCTCCGGGTGAGAGGCAGGCGCGCTACCCCAACACCACGGGGCCGGCTAAGGGAGTATATACGAGCTATAATTTTCTGGCACTGATCATCTTCGAACAATTAACATATTTGAACTGTTCGATTTATTTCAATAATCGTTTATTCGAAGTACTTGAAAATAGTTGTTTAGTTGCCATGGTGGGTCAGTGGTTATCGTGTCGAACTACCAATCCCAAGCTTGCAGATTCGCTCCTGGCCGTTGTAAGTGATTTTTGAAAGGCGACAAAAATCACGACACGCATGTCCTACGTCGTTGGCATGTTAAAGAACCCATTTGAATTCAGTCGGCCGTGTTCATAATAGCAAAATTAATCTCGGAATTTCCCGCCAACACAAAAGTTCCTCCTTTCTCTACTCGAAAGTGCTATAGTTACAAGGAGCTTAGATATCTAACCTCCTGGACTTTCATAGCGCTCCAAGGAACAACAAAATTCGACATGCAAGCTGCCCTCTGGCTGTCAATTATCAAAGTTTGCACCCAGCTCCCGATGCCATACGAAATTATTGTTATTTAGGGTAATAATCTGTACTGGTTAGTAATTGGTCAGGTTGGTGTTCTAACTTGGATATGGCTACTAAAAGTACTTAGCTGTTCGTTTTCGATCAGCATCAGTCACATTTCACTGTGTATACTGTACATGTTGTATCCGTGATGATGTTACATACTTTCCGGGATGATGGATAGAGTCCCGGATTTTTGGCTTTAACGATATCGTCGAAATATTACAGTAAACATTTATATCTTATCAAAACGATACATTTACCTAAAAAAAAAGGCCATTTGTTTTCGATATTTAAGCCGCGAAATATCACGATATCAAGTTATTTGTTAGAAAATAAGAAATCGGAGGTATAATGTTTCATAAGATATGGGATAACGAAATCCCTTCTTGAGCTTGATTGGTTGAAGTCCTTAAATCATGGAAACAATAATGATCTGCTTATACTTTGGGGACAACATAAGTTTCACGAGTTAGTGAAAAGAGAACTATGGTAGGCATGGGTCATATTTGTTGAAGTAAACGTTGGTTGGTTGGTTGGTTCCTCAGTTTAGGGGCTGCGACAACGCGGTCATGTAGCCCCGTGTACTTTGGGTGTGTGTAGAATCTGTCTGATAACCGATGTTAATTGTGATGACTGTATTAGTGTGTGTTTCTGTTTCTTAATTCAAGTAAGGACTGCAGACTTTGAATTTTTCAAGTGGTTCCTACTCTTACCGCCAAAAGCCACCGTCAACAACTACTAGTTCATAACTTGGCTACTAGACGCCACCGCAGTCAGCTCCTGGTGACGAACGTAAGAACCTGAGCGTTGTTTACATTTTTAAACTAATTAAGCTTCACACAGGTGTAATTAGTGGAAGGTTCTTTAACATGCCATAAATCTATGACAAGGGACCGCCGGCTTTACTTCCTCTCCGAAGGAAGGCATACTGAGGGATTTTTATCGCTCTTAAAAAATCCGATGACTTCGGCCGGGTTTGAACCCGCGATCTTGGGCATAGAAGCTCAGCATGCTACCAACTACGCCACCGAAGCCGCTGAAGTAAACGTTAGGTTAGGTATTAAACACAAAAACAAAAACATATTATTAGAGTTTTAGTTCATTCGAAAAAATAAAAATAAAATTAACCAAATCCGTGCACCATACACATAGTCAATAAGCTCTCTCACACGTCCGAATCACCTTTCCAAGCCACATGGGAATTGCGGGAAATGAGTTAGCTGATCATGCGGTATCACTACCACCTCGACCAATGGAGGTACCCGCTAGAGATATTCGCTCTCAGTTACGCCTACAAGTTCTGGCTTTTTGGGAGAGTCAGTGGCTAGCTGACCCACTGCCCAGTAAACTGAGAGCGATCAAGGGGACTACTCGCGTGTGGTGGAGCTCTTTCCGGCCACGGAGAGAGTCCGTCATTTTGTGTAGGCTAAGGATAGGTCATACAAGATCCACCCACTCGTACCTAATGAGAAGGGAAGACCCCCCAATTTGTACCTGTGGAGCCGTTTTCACCGTGGCCCACATTTTCACCGAGTGTGTGGATCTTGCTGACTTACGAAGAAACCATGGTTTGCAGATGACACTTAAACTTATATTAGCCGATGACGGGGTGGCTGCTGATCGCGTTATCCGCTTTATAAGTGAGAGTGGGTTAGGGCCAGCAATCTAAATTTTCCAGTGAACATTGACTCAACGACTTGTTCGTTTTTGAATGATAATGTTTTGTTTTTCCGTAATTTTTGTTTATTTTTATAATTTAAAATTATTATTTTTTGTTTGTTTTTGTTTTATTAATTTTTGGTCTTTTTAAATTTAGGCGTCCACCTCAAAATTTTAAATTCAATTCCAAATTTGTATTCTTTAATCTGTGTTAAGAGGGGCAGATGACCTCGTAGTTCCGCCCCTCAAAACAACAATAACTAACTAATTCTCACACGTCACTTTTATTTATTTCACCGCTTTGATCTTTTTATATTAGCCTACCACAAATCATGGTCCCTAATGATGGAGGAATGGAAATGGATCAATGTAAAAATGTGAAACAAAAATATTGGAATGCTGCGGAAATAAATCAGAAACCTCTATGGACATCAGATTGGCAGGTGAAAAACTGAAGGAAGTAGGAGACTTCACTTACTTAGGAAGCAAAATAACCAGTGATGGACGAAGCAAAGAGGATACAAAAAGTAGGTTAGCTCAGGGAAGGAAACCAATTCTACAGTAAAGGAATCTGTTGACATCGAATATTGATTTAGGTATTAGGAAGTCATTTTTGAAGGCCTTTGTCTGGAGCGTGCCGCTCTATGGAAGTAAAACTTGGACTATTGGTGCAGCAGAAAAGAGGGGAATTGAAGCGTTTGAAATGTGGTGTTACAGGAGAATGATGAAGATCAGATGGTTGGATAGGGTTACAAAAGAAGAGGTATTAAGTCTAGTGGGAGAGGAGAGATGTTTCTGGCGACTGCTAATGAAGAGAAGAGATAGGTTGGTAGGACACATACTAAGATACCCAGGAATAGCAAGCTTAGTTATGGAAGGAAGGGTCGACGATAAGAACTGTAGTGGGAGACCAAGGTTAGAAAATGTTAAACTGATTGCCTCGGATGTAGTGTGTGGTAGCTATGTAGAGATGAAACGATTAGTTCAGGACAGGGAGTTATGGAGAGCTGTATCAAACCAGTCAAATGACTGAAGACCCAAACAACAACACAATCTGCACACGTTTCACAAGCTGCTACATTCACAAGAATTGTTCAAAATGGCGTCCCATTGCGCCAATGCAGGCATAGCAACGTACCACTCCAACTCATCAACACAGATTGAAGCCTACAGTACTTTACAGACCCGATCCAGTCAGAACGCAAAGGAGTAGTTGAGTTATCCTCCTAGCCTCCTACCTTACAATCGTAGCACATTACACTATGTGTTCCACTGTCGGAGGTATCGTACCGAATTTTGGTTTTGCCGGTCGCAGTGGTATAGTGGTTACGGTGTTGGTCTACTAATCCCAAGTTTGCGGGATCGAACCCAACTGCGGTTGGTGGCGTTTATAAATAATTTTATGAATGCAGCCAATGGCCATGCACTTTTTCTTTTCAGGACGGGTCAGGGAAGGGATATTGGAAGGAAATCGGCCGTGGACCTATTGAAAGGAACCGTCCCGGCATTTGCCTGGTTGTGAAAATGGGAAACCACGAAAACCATTTTCAGGACGGCCTTGGTGGGATTCAAACCCACGCTCTCCCGATGCCAGCAAGGCAGGAGGTAGCGCCTTAGCGCCCTAGGCCACCGCGTGGGTAGATTATTGGATAAGGAATAACCCACCCACCAAGGGAAGATGATTAAAAAAAGGGAAGTAGGTTTTGGATTGGAGAAAAAGGATAGAAAAATAGGAGGAGAGTTCCACAAAAGTTGTAATTTTAACTTTAAATACCTTTAGAGGCAGTTGCCACTGAAAATTAACTCTCTGATACCTAAAGTAGGTACGAGCTTGGTCGAAGCTAACGGGAACCGCAGCTAGGACTTGGGCGATTTGCAAGAGAGAGGCTTTAGTGTATTTCCTCCCAAGCATGTGTAAAACTACTATAGGGAAGGGTGATGGTCTGGCAAGACTGATAGTAACACATTTGTTGTATGGTTTTTCAAAGCAATTCGTTTTTTCAAAATAATTCGAAGAATGCCAATAATTTAAATCAGATTTGGTATTTCCAATTTTCAAAGTTGTGGAATTCTTGAAAAGGCAACCAAGTGCTTCCAAGAAGGAGAATGATAAAATATTACACCTGGGGAAGTAATTTTGTTGAATGAACCAATGGTTGCATTTAGAAATGGCTAAGCTTTTACTCAGCGAGGAGCCGGCTAAAAGTTTAGACAAAAAGAAACACTTATCTTTTGGAAAACTGACCATAAGTTTTCGGAGAGGATCTCCACAAGCAGGTAGCTGGCTTAGCGAGCTTTACTTGCCTTACTGGCCAATTAGAATTAGCTATTAAAGCTAAAAGAAACTTTAGTGAGGTGGAAACTAAGATCTCTTGCTCAAATGCAAAAAGTGGTGAAAGCCCTATTAATGGATTTAATAACATTGAGTAGGAAGAGCCAAGGAAGACAAAATCTTGCCTAATCGTTGTACTTGCGAAATGATAAATCCAAAAACAAATATTTAATTTATTAAACAATTCAAAGAAGGATAATGAATTTAATAAGTATGTAATACATTTTTGACAAACATAGTTCATTTGAACTTTTTGACAAATGGGGTCACAGACCTCTCAACATTAAACGTTTGCTCCAGGCAATTGACAATTTACAAGGTTTAAAACCTTACATGTTTCTAAAATCTTTATAAGATTTAAACAAATAACCAATGAAGTAATTAAAGTTTGAACGTTAGTTGGAGTACAAAGAGTGTACCTTAAGAAATTCCGGAGAGAATATTCTAGAAAGAGTGAAAACTTCTAAAATAACAATAAGAAAACATGAAAAATAAGATAGAAGTTCCTACAACTTCTTATATTTATACAGAATTAATGTTGGTTATTATGCAAATAAGGGCAGGTCACTGACTGTGAAACCTGAAGAGATAATCAAAAGGAAGGTTCTCGACCTCCTATGTTTTAAATGGGAATCACGAACCAAATGGGGCAGTTTCCATTTCGTGAGACCTAGAAATAACTCACTCAAGAGTTGAAAGAATTGTTTTCCCTGATCAGAAGGGAGAAACAATGTAAGTTTGAAACGTGCGCTGAACACGTAATTATACAGAAATTAATTAATTACACATGAGAAAAAATGGGAGGGCACATCTATGGATTGACACCTCGTTGAAACAGACCTAAATTTAAAAGTTTATTACAGATTGTTAGTAAGAGGTTTAGGAAAGAGAAATAGGGATTGAGGAAAAATGTTCATGGCTTTATTTATATGTAAACGGACGATCGCGACGCGGTAGAAAGTTGAACAAGCACTGGTTTTCACTATAGTTCGTTGAAATATATGAAAAGTTCACTATAGAAACACGAAAGTTTTTGGCAAAGAAAGTTATTTCAATTTGAAAAAAACTGACTGGTTGCACTAGATGAACGAAAGTCTATTGCTGGAGAAAATGGTGGATTACAGTTAAATGCGCCAAGAACATCCAACGGTGGAAGAAAATTCGCTATTGAGCTTTAATTCAGAAGTGAGATTCTTCAATTTTAAATAGCATTCTCACAAGTAAGTGAAAATTTCATAACGGCAGGACTTGTAGATGAAATACAGAATCTAGAAGGTTCCAGAACGACCTTAGTAGAAAAATGGGGTTAAGAAAATCCAACGGAGGAACTAGCTTGGTGAATTATAGACAGCGGGTATTAGATAATATCCCACGTAGTGAGAGGATTTCTCATTTGAATAGCTTAAGAAAAGCTCTTTTTAGTAAGGTTGGCTTGTACGAACCAATGCTCAACATGGCAAATCCCACGAAGAATGATTTTTGCCCCAAAATAAATAATCTCACACTGTCTATAAAAGTATCGTTAAAAGCACGTGAAAGTTAAAACCATGAAGATGAGGTTAAAACTTTAAGATGGTACTTATCTTGATTTCATGTTGAAAGTGAAGTTCCTTTTGACGATAACTACTTTGTCAACATGGCTTAGAAGAGAGTATGCCTCTTGGTTTGAGGAGGCTGGCTCGAGAGGAGCCTTAACTGATCGAGTCAACTGCCGACTGAGAAGTGAGACTTGCTCAACGGAGCACGGAGGGTCCAAGGAAGGGAAAAAGAGTGGGGGATGGGAGACAAAAGGAGAACATATAAACATTGCCAACTTTATAACAAAAAATTATTTTCTCTTGATGAGCTGGTCTTCAAAGAGTTGATAACAGGCAATACTAGCGCAGCATGGTGAGTAAAAAGTAGACAGAGTCCTCTTGCTCAAGGAGAAAATAGCTGGCGATGGTAACAGGATCTGGTGGCCAAATGGATAAGTAAGTCCTCTTGCACCAGGAAGAGTTGAAGAGCTTCAGAGATTCGCTGCTAGATGACGCTAGGTGAGTCACAGAGAATATATATCTAGAACAGACTCATAAAAGATATAAGCGACCTGAACACCTAAGAGAAAACAGAAGATCACTGTTGGTGTTTGACAAAGAGGAAGGAAAGAACATGCAAAAGCATTGAAAATTATAATCTCTCGTACCGTGTATTCCAAGAATACACCATACTGGGAGGAGAACACCAACAGAGAACAAATAAGCAGTTAGACATTTAAGGGAAGAGGAGCGATCAAAGACAGGGGTCTTGTAATCGGACCGTTAGTGGTCAAGACTCTGACCACCCTGACTCTCCCATCTCTTCCAGGATAACACTCGGTCACTCTACCAGAGATCCAGACTAGAGGGGGAGAAACATCCCTAACCAAGACCAAGTCTCCCACTTTAATGTCGGGACTGGAAAGAAACCACTTCTGTCTCCGTTGCAAGGAAGTTAAATATTCCAAGTTCCACCTCTTCCAAAAAGAATTACGGAGGGCTTCAAGTTTACGCCAAGCGATAGGTAGATTAGAAACCCTGTAAGAATTGGGAAGAGGGGGAGGGGCAGAAAGAGAAGTGCCGATAAGGAAGTGACCAGGGGTGAGTGGAAGTAGGTCATCAGGGTCATTGGAAAGCGGAGTTAAAGGGCGAGATTTAACAACACCTTCAATCAGAACAGACAGTGAATTGAATGCTTCATAAGTCAGAATTCGATTACCTAAGACTTTTCTTAAATGACGTTTAGTGAGCTTTACGCAAGATTCCCACCTACCACCGTGATGAGGAGCGTAGGGAGGTATAAAGCGCCATTTAAAACCTTTTGAATAGGAAAAATTAGAAATTTGTTCCATGGCAGGAGAGGAAGTGAGAGCTTTCTTCCAAAGCGAAGCTGCGCCCTGAAAAGTGGAAGCGTTATCAGAGAACATCTCTGAAGGAACACCACGCCTAGCGGTGAAGCGAGAGACAGCTGATAAAAAATAAGAGGTAGAAGCATTCGTTACTAGTTCCAAGTGGATTGCGCCAGTAACCATGCAAACAAAGAGAGAAACATAAAGCTTACCAAACAATTTGCGTTTAGCTTCAGGAGAATTTCGTTGATATTGGAACGGACCCATATAGTCCACACCAGTTAAAGCAAATGGGCGTATAGGAGAAGAGCGAAAAGAGGGCAGATCGCTCATTAATTGAGTTTTGATTTTAGGTTTCGCTTTGAAACAAGGAATGCACTTGTGAATTACAGAAGAAACTTCATGAATTCCATTTATAATCCAGTACTTTTCCCTTAAGAGGCAAAGCAGAGTGCGTGTACCAACATGAAGATTACGATAATGAAAGTCACGTATAATTAAGGAAGTTACGTGATGTTTGGAAGGCAAAATGACGGGATGCTTTTTGTCCTCAGAGAGTAAAGATTGCGAGAGCCTTCCACCTACCCTGAGTAACCCATGGTCATCAAGGAACGGGGCTAAGGCACGAAGACGGCTGGATTTGGGAAGATCCCTTTTAGAAGAAAGCAAAGACAATTCAGAAGAAAAGGCTTCTTGCTGTGTTAGTTGTAAAACCTTAATGGTAGCGAGATTCAATTCATGATTGGTAAGGTGTGGTTTAGGGAGGAGAGGTTGGTCAACCACTAAATATTTCCATCTAAGGAGATAGGCGATAATTCGTATTAATTTATGAAAAGAAGAATAGCGGGCCAACATGGGATGAGAAGCGTTGGAAACAAGACACGAAGCAATGGGTAGAGGTACTTTAGCGTCGGGCACGTTGGAGTTTGTAACTGGAGGTTTAGAAGGCCATGAAGAAGAGTCTTCGATTAGCCACGAGGGCCCATGCCAGTACAATTGGGAAGCTGCCAATTGAGAGGGTAAACAACCACGAGAGATAATATCGGCTGGATTATCCGCACTGGGCACATGCCTCCATTGACATCCAGAAGAAAGAGTTTGAATTTTGGAAACCCTGTTTGCAACAAAAGTTTGCCAGTGAGAGGGGTTCTTGGCGATCCAAGAAAGGGTGATCATGGAATCGCTCCAGAGATAGATTTGCAAGAATTCGACCTTTAATACTGCCCGTAGTTTTTTAACAAGTTCTGCAGCCATGAGTGCAGCGCACAGTTCGAGCCTAGGCAATGTGATTGTTTTAAGAGGAGCGACCTTCGATTTGGCACAAACAAGGTTGGAAACTGGAGATCCATAGAGTGAATCGTGATGAACTAAATACGCACAGCAACCATAAGCTTTTTCGGAACTGTCCGCGAACACATGAAGGAAAAAGGATGCATTAGAATGAGAGCTGATTAAATTCCTGGGAATTTCAATAAGGGAAAGATCCAGCAAATTGCTGCGAAACGAGAGCCAACGATTAAGAAAAGAAAGAGGGACAGTATCATCCCATTCACATTTAAGTGACCACAGCTCTTGCATGAAGAGTTTGGCTATAACGATAACTGGGGCAAGGAATTGAAGCGGATCAAAAATTTTTGCAATTTCAGATAGGATTTGTCTTTTTGTATTAGGAAGCTCTTCTGCGAGCGAAACTTTATAGATAAGAGTGTCAGTGCTTGTGCACCAGTGAACTCCTAGAGTTTTTATGGATTCGGAGTTTCCACAAATTTCGACAGAAGAAGGATCTACGTCTTCGATGGGAAACTGAGCAAGAAACTCAGGGGAGTTGGAGTTCCACTTATGAAGTGGGAAACCTCCATTCCTTAACAATGCCTGAAGTTCTAAAGACACAAAAGAAGCTTCCTCCAAAGAGGGGAAGGACTGCAAATAATCGTCAACATAGAATGACGTAGTTAGTGCTTCAGAGGCTTTGGAATTAAATAAATGACCACCTTGTGAGGCTAGCAAGTGTAGGGATCGGATAGCAAGGAAAGCAGAGGGTTTTAAGCCATAAGTAACCGTTTTCAAGCGAAATACCTTAATGGGCTTACTGATTTCATCACGCCACAAGATTCTTTGAAGATCTCGTTGTTCTGGTTGAATTAACACTTGACGGTACATCTGTTTTATGTCGGCTATAACAGCTATGGGAAATAACTGAAAGTTTAAAAGTATAGCGGATAGATCTGACTGAATAGCAGGACCAGAATAAAGAGTGTCGTTAAGGCTGTTGCCATTAACGTCGGGCGATGAACCATTGAAAACAACTCGGATTTTATATTTTACAAGAGGGTTCTTCCACACGGGATGATGATTTAAATAAACCGTTTCAATTGGGGGGTGCGATTCATCATCAGATTTGTTAACAACTTCCATATGATCCAAGCTTTCATACTCATCCATGAAATCAGTGTACTGCTGTTTGACAAGGGGTTCTTTTTTGAATTTGCTCTCGATAGCAAAGAGAGCTTTGCGAGCTTTAGGCTGAGAGTTGATAAGTTTGGGAGGATTGTGTAATCTTGGCATTTGAACAACGAACCGGGCATCAGAAGAACGAGTGGTGGTGTTCAAAAAAAGTTGCTCACATAATTCGTTTTCTGAAGAGGTCACATTAGGAGAATCAACGCTTTCAAGCCTCCAAAACTGTTGCAGGTCAGTGTTGGAGAAATAACATTGCGATGCAGGTTGGAGAGAATAATGGGGAAGTTGCCCTGTGACGATCCATCCAAAATTAGTGTCTCTGGCGACCACGTTTGAGGATAACTTACGAACCTGTTTACGTAGGCAATTCCAAAAAACATTGGCACTAAAGAGTATGTCAATAGGGTTCTGCATATTGAACGAAGGATCGGCTAGCCTTAAATGCGAGGGAATGTTTAACCCTGAAATATCCACAGAGTGACTTGGAGTGTCTTCTCCAATGCTATTGAGAATTAGACAATTAAGTTTAAAGAAGTTGTTTCTATGACAAATATCTCTTATGGTTAGTTTTGAGAATTGTAAAGCTTGCGATTTTGAGCTGTTGATGCCCGACACATTGATAGAAGTGGGGTTTACGGGTAGGCCTAGTTTTCTAATCAAGGAATTAGACACAAAATCATGAGTTGCCGCTGAATCTAAAAGACCGCGTGCACGGACCCAGTTGCCAAAGTTATCCTGAACTTCAATTTGGACAGTAGACAACAATACTTGAGCACTGCGAATGGACTTGGCATTCTGAATATACGATGACGCATTAGAACTGTTAGCACTATCATTTTTCGGAGAAGTAGATGCCGTCGATGACCTTGCCTGATCATGACGATGTAGCAAAGTATGGTGAGCCTTTTCACAATGGTAGCAAAGTATTGTGGACTTGCAATTAGAAGCAGAATGCGTGGGCGCTAGGCAGTTGAAACAATGTTTGTTTTGAGCGACTAATTTTCGTCTGTCGTCGACTGACATTTCTTTAAAAGATTGCAGAGGTATAGGGCATGGGGATCTTTACAAAGTATGCACTTTACAGCTTCGTTTAAACTTTTGCGAGGTTCGCTTTGCGTGTTTAAAACAATAGAGCTAGCAACACGACGTTCACTAGACCTAGTTGGGTAACCAGTAGTGTTTGATTTAAATTTGGATGAGCTGAGCCCGGGTTTTTGGGTATTGGACGCTGAGCGTTCACTTTTGGGTTTGATGGACATTAATTCGAATTTGGAACTAGGAGATGCAGGTTCACTTTGATTAGCTAGAGCGGTTAAAAGTTGGCATCTAGCGTTTATGAAAGTAACTAAATGCTCGTAAGTGTAGTCGTCTTCTTTAGAAAGTTCAATTTCCCAAGCTTTGAGGGTAGCAGCATCAACTTTAGAAACCACTAAATGTATTAGGAAAGTATCCCAATAATTAGTAGGTTGATCTAGTTGGGACAAAGCCTTAACGTGAAGTTGTGTAGTGTCAACTAGAGTACGTAAACTAGTGACGTCATTGTGCTGTGACGCAGGTAGATTGAATAGAGCCTTTATATGGCGCTGAATACGTAACCGTAAATTTCCATATCTTTCCTTTAATAAGTTAAAGGCAATGGGGTAATTTTCGGCACGCAGAGGAAGTGCTTCGACCAACTGCAAAGCTTGACCTCGGAGAATAGATCTCAAATAATGAAACTTGTAAATGACTTGAATGTCTTCATTGTCATGAACAAGGGAGCAAAATAATTCATAGAAAGAATCCCAAGCAGATTCATCTCCAGAAAAATGGGGTAAATCAATTTTCGGTAAAGTTGGTTTGGGCTTGTGAGTACCCTCACGGAAAGAAGTTTGTGGTTCGTGAAGGGAACCAAGAACAGAAGCGTCCTTTTTCTGCTCCTCTTCGAGTTGGCGTATTATTTTGAAAGCAGAACCTATGCCTTCGTAATATTGGTTTTCTACTTCGACTCGATCTTCTGTTTGATTGAGCATGCAAGTTTCTATTTCAGTTTGAATGTTGCAGTAGTTTTCATAAGAACGTTCAAAATCCCTTACACGATGTTTCAACAAGTCTAATTGAGCTTCTGAGGGATCCAATTCTTTTATGTACTTTCTGAATCGGGTAATTTGCCCTTTATAGGATGCTCGTTTAGAAGTAAGTTTTTCATCCTTATCCTTATCAGTAGGAGCCATGTTAAAGAAGGTAGATTGAAATGTAACTCACGAAACTGTGGAACCTTGGAAATGCTGTCAAGCTGGCAGCAGCAAATAAGTAGAAAGAACGGGACACACCAAAGGAGACAGGAGCAGCCTCTTTCCCCTTCACAGGCTTTGCATGATGTAGTTATAGCTGAAAAATTCAAAGCAGATATTAATAATTTGCAAAGTATTGTCAAATGACACTTTTTAAAAAGAAAAAATGGAAAATTGACTCTCCCGGGTTTCGGCACCAATTCATGGGTAGATTATTGGATAAGGAATAACCCACCCACCAAGGGAAGATGATTAAAAAAAGGGAAGTAGGTTTTGGATTGGAGAAAAAGGATAGAAAAATAGGAGGAGAGTTCCACAAAAGTTGTAATTTTAACTTTAAATACCTTTAGAGGCAGTTGCCACTGAAAATTAACTCTCTGATACCTAAAGTAGGTACGAGCTTGGTCGAAGCTAACGGGAACCGCAGCTAGGACTTGGGCGATTTGCAAGAGAGAGGCTTTAGTGTATTTCCTCCCAAGCATGTATAAAACTACTATAGGGAAGGGTGATGGTCTGGCAAGACTGATAGTAACAAATTTGTTGTACGATTTTTCAAAGCAATTCGTTTTTTCAAAATAATTCGAAGAATGCCAATAATTTAAATCAGATTTGGTATTTCCAATTTTCAAAGTTGTGGAATTCTTGAAAAGGCATCCAAGTGCTTCCAAGAAGGAGAATGATAAAAGATTACACCTGGGGAAGTAATTTTGTTGAATGAACCAATGGTTGCATTTAGAAATGGCTAAGCTTTTACTCAGCGAGGAGCCGGCTAAAAGTTTAGACAAAAAGAAACACTTATCTTTTGGAAAACTGACCATAAGTTTTCGGAGAGGATCTCCACAAGCAGGTAGCTGGCTTAGCGAGCTTTACTTGCCTTACTGGCCAATTAGAATTAGCTATTAAAGCTAAAAGAAACTTTAGTGAGGTGGAAACTAAGATCTCTTGCTCAAATGCAAAAAGTGGTGAAAGCCCTATTAATGGATTTAATAACATTGAGTAGGAAGAGCCAAGGAAGACAAAATCTTGCCTAATCGTTGTACTTGCGAAATGATAAATCCAAAAACAAATATTTAATTTATTAAACAATTCAAAGAAGGATAATGAATTTAATAAGTATGTAATATATTTTTGACAAACATAGTTCATTTGAACTTTTTGACAAATGGGGTCACAGACCTCTCAACATTAAACGTTTGCTCCAGGCAATTAACAATTTACAAGGTTTAAAACCTTACATGTTTCTAAAATCTTTATAAGATTTAAACAAATAACCAATGAAGTAATTAAAGTTTGAACGTTAGTTGGAGTACAAAGAGTGTACCTTAAGAAATTCCGGAGAGAATATTCTAGAAAGAGTGAAAACTTCTAAAATAACAATAAGAAAACATGAAAAATAAGATAGAAGTTCCTACAACTTCTTATATTTATACAGAATTAATGTTGGTTATTATGCAAATAAGGGCAGGTGACTGACTGTGAAACCTGAGGAGATAATCAAAAGGAAGGTTCTCGACCTCCTATGTTTTAAATGGGAATCACGAACCAAATGGGGCAGTTTCCATTTTGTGAGACCTAGAAATAACTCACTCAAGAGTTGAAAGAATTGTTTTCCTTGATCAGAAGGGAGAAACAATGTAAGTTTGAAACGTGCGCTGAACACGTAATTATACAGAAATTAATTAATTACACATGAGAAAAAATGGGAGGGCACATCTATGGATTGACACCTCGTTGAAACAGACCTAAATTTAAAAGTTTATTACAGATTGTTAGTAAGAGGTTTAGGAAAGAGAAATAGGGATTGAGGAAAAATGTTCATGGCTTTATTTATATGTAAACGGACGATCGCGACGCGGTAGAAAGTTGAACAAGCACTGGTTTTCACTATAGTTCGTTGAAATATATGAAAAGTTCACTATAGAAACACGAAAGTTTTTGGCAAAGAAAGTTATTTCAATTTGAAAAAAACTGACTGGTTGCACTAGATGAACGAAAGTCTATTGCTGGAGAAAATGGTGGATTACAGTTAAATGCGCCAAGAACATCCAACGGTGGAAGAAAATTCGCTATTGAGCTTTAATTCAGAAGTGAGATTCTTCAATTTTAAATAGCATTCTCACAAGTAAGTGAAAATTTCATAACGGCAGGACTTGTAGATTAAATACAGAATCTAGAAGGTTCCAGAACGACCTTAGTAGAAAAGTGGGGTTAAGAAAATCCAACGGAGGAACTAGCTTGGTGAATTATAGACAGCGGGTATTAGATAATATCCCACGTAGTGAGAGGATTTCTCATTTGAATAGCTTAAGAAAAGCTCTTTTTAGTAAGGTTGGCTTGTACGAACCAATGCTCAACATGGCAAATCCCACGAAGAATGATTTTTGCCCCAAAATAAATAATCTCACACTGTCTATAAAAGTATCGTTAAAAGCACGTGAAAGTTAAAACCATGAAGATGAGGTTAAAACTTTAAGATGGTACTTATCTTGATTTCATGTTGAAAGTGAAGTTCCTTTTGACGATAACTACTTTGTCAACATGGCTTAGAAGAGAGTATGCCTCTTGGTTTGAGGAGGCTGGCTCGAGAGGAGCCTTAACTGATCGAGTCAACTGCCGACTGAGAAGTGAGACTTGCTCAACGGAGCACGGAGGGTCCAAGGAAGGGAAAAAGAGTGGGGGATGGGAGACAAAAGGAGAACATATAAACATTGCCAACTTTATAACAAAAAATTATTTTCTCTTGATGAGCTGGTCTTCAAACAGTTGATAACAGGCGATACTAGCGCAGCATGGTGAGTAAAAAAGTAGACAGAGTCCTCTTGCTCAAGGAGAAAATAGCTGGCGATGGTAACAGGATCTGGTGGCCAAATGGATAAGTAAGTCCTCTTGCACCAGGAAGAGTTGAAGAGCTTCAGAGATTCGCTGCTAGATGACGCTAGGTGAGTCACAGAGAATATATATCTAGAACAGACTCATAAAAGATATAAGCGACCTGAACACCTAAGAGAAAACAGAAGATCACTGTTGGTGTTTGACAAAGAGGAAGGAAAGAACATGCAAAAGCATTGAAAATTATAATCTCTCGTACCGTGTATTCCAAGAATACACCACCGCGGCCGGTCTTGGTGGCGTTTATGGGTGTTAAAACGTGCCAACCCCATATCGTTGGCTTCTGGCACGTTAAAGAACACATGCTGGACGAAATTCTGCCACACCGGCGTCTGTTTCGAGCCAGAATAGAGGACGGACGTTTAACAACGGCGATTATTAACTGTTGACTCGATCGTTTCCGGACTATGGTTCCTCATCTCACATTGATCCATTTGCCTTCCTCCAACATCCCTGAAAGTTTGTAATATCATCACGGATACATCCTGTATATTGTATATATCTTGTTTCACATATTCGTAGACATTGATTAATAGCCTGACCGTCAACCAAGTGTATTAATTAATCTCATATAATGCTTGCCACGGTGGGTGAGTGGTTATCGTGTCGGTCTACTAACCCAAAGCTTGCTGGTTTGCTCCTGACCGTGTTAAGTGTTTTTTGAAAGGCGGAAAAAATTGTGACACGCATGTCATACGATGTTGGCATATCAAAGAACCCATTTGAATTCACTAGGCCGTGTTCATAATGGCAAAATTATTCTCAGGATTTTCCGCCAACACAAAGTTCCTCATTTCTCTAGTAGTAAGTGCGATAGCGTTCAAGGAGCTTAGATGTCTAACCTCCTTGACTTTCATAGTGCTTCAAGGAACAAAGAAATTCTACATGCAAGCTACCCTCTGGGTGTCAAGTAACAAAGCTTGCACCCGGCATCCGAGGCCAAACGATATTATCTCACATAATTTCTTCAGGTGTACGGAAATATACCCCTTTGAGTACAATTTACGAAGGAAGGACTGGAAATGTCTTCCAACACGACAAACTTGTTTTTAGCCTACTTTCGATTTTTGCAAAAAATGAAAGTAGACTTATGAGATCACTACAGGGCCAAAAAATGTGTGTCTGTGTGTGTGTGAGAGTCTGTGTGTGTGTGTGTGTGTGTGTGTGTGTGTGTGTGTGTGTACTCTGAATGTCTGTCCCCCACTATCAATTCGAACACGGTGAAACCGAATTGAACGAAATTTGGTACAGAGATAGAACAAGCAAAGGGCACCTCAGTGGCATGTTTTATATCGCCGCCATCTTTACCAAAACTGAATGGCGGCCACTCAAACGGTTAAAACGTAAAATCAAATAACGACTAACCAAATCATCCCATATCTACCAAATTTGGTAACAACGTACCTTCTTATAGGACGCGTCTCGTGACCAAACTACAAGGTCCTCCGCCATACCATTTCAGGTTGGCGGCCGTGCGAATTATGCAAACTTTATAATCGATATCATGGGACCCACCAGTTCCGATTATCAAGCCGAGAATCGTTTTAACTGTTCTAAAGGAAGAGGCACGTTCGAAATTAAAAGTTTATTTTGTAATACTATAGTGCAGACGTGATTTTAAAAAGCTGAGTCGTCTCGGTTATTTGACAAGATGGCAGCGGATATCTTGTGCCTGACTTATATTTTACTAATTTGAGTATTGCATGCAATATAGCGTACTGATACAACAAAAATAAACTTTGTATGAAATGCTTTATATATAAATAATATACTCCACTGATGAAATCGTTTAGTATAAATCATTATTTGCTAACAAGTTCAATGTAAGTCATTTTATATAGAATGATGTTCGTTGGCACAAATGGCTCAGTGGTAAAGCGTTGGCCTATCGCTCATATGCCTATGGTTCAAACCCAATCAGAGATACGATTTTTGCTTGAAATTGTATATATTTATTGTTTTGTAATGACTCAGACGTTTTAAAATTAGGCGTTATATTGTGCATATTATGGTGGAAAATATATATTTAATTAAAACATAATTCGCCAGCAGATTTGCTCGAGACATCTAGCAGCCAAAAAGGTAACTGCACGCCGACCAGATTTTATTGAAAAGTTTATTCTTATGGCCGCTAGAATGCACTCGCTCTGTTAGGATTATATTGTTCGATTCTTCTCCACTAGATGTCACGACTGGTCTACGTGGGACTCCTATGATTACTATACCATTGGCATTCTAAGCGCTTCGAATTTGAAGAATGACAAGATGATACTACGATACATTTTTACTTTTTATTTTAAAGGGTTTGTAACAGCCTATTGTGCGTTATTTGAAAATGTTATTTGAAGTAAAGAACAAAACGATTTCACATAGTAACTGAATTCTAGCCGTTGGTGCTAGTTCAGGTTATTAATTAATACTTTTATATCAGGCAAATAGCAATCGAAAATATCCACATAGTTTGTATACACACGTCTCTGTAGGGTCATGGACAGATTTGTTAATTCAATTAGGGTTGTGAAAGCCATGCACAACCAGACGTGTAAAGACATGCCTCAACTCAAAGTTGGATGTTTCCCACGGCAGGTCGATTATATAATATTAATAATAATAATAATAATAATGTTATTGGTTTTACGTCCCTTTAAACTACTGCTGCTTTTAGAGACGCCGGGATGCCGGAATTTTGGCCCGAAGGGGATCTTTAACGTGCCAGTAAATGTACGGCTCCCTCGCATTTGTGCACCCTCAAATGCCAGCTGACTGCGCCAGTATACGAACCTGCAACCTAGGGCCCAGCAAGCGAGAACGTTACCGTTGAGCCATGCAGCCAGTCCGGTCGACTATGTCTCCAGATCCATAACATTCTTGAGATATTTCTTATATTTCTTTCTTCAATGATGGTAGCAGTTTTTATCTAGGTTGTGGCGTTTGGTAGAGGTAAATAGTTTCTAAGGTCTTCAAACAAGAAATGATTATATTATACTCTTTGATAATAACAACGAGTTATAACTATACTCATACATTTAGGAGAAAGTAGGCTATATGTTCTTTACTGAACATCTTGTTTAGTGGTAAAAGTGACGTCGATTATAATATGTAGTAGGCTACCTGGCCGTATTAGATTCTGGGACTTTTTACTACTTAACTTTTCTATGTTACGATCCTAGAATTTTCAAGTAGCTTTTAACATAAATGTAGGCTACATAACTTTCTCATTATGACACCAATTACTGCCCAGAGAAAGAGGGATTCTTCTATCAACATCAGGCCATCTAAAACATCATGATCGTATCCTAAAGGCAGGGCCTTGTCGCTGCAACCATATTTGCCTCTCCTCTGCTGAACGTACATAACAATTCACTAACAATTAAGCTGGAGTATTTACACAAATAGTCAGTCTTTTCTTAAACACACTGCGGCAGGTAGAGAGTTCCAATTATCAATGGCACGGTTTACGAAAGAATATTTACCATAATTTGTTCGCTGTGGTCGGTCCTTAACTTTGAAAGGGTGATCGCTCCTACCGATGTAAGTAGGTTTTTCCACACGTTTGCTAAGCTCACCCCATGCTGGTTGATTTGCATACGTGTTGTACATAGCGCAGAGTCTAGATTTCATCCTCCTAGCCTCAAGTGATTCCCACCCAAGTTTCTTTAACATACGGCTCACACTGCTCCTGGGATTTAAGTCACTGAGCACAAATCTAGCGGCCCTTCTTTGTACCATTTCCAACTCATTTATGACCCCTACTTGATATGGATCCCAAACCGCCGTGGCGTATTCTAGAATAGGTCTTACAAGTGACAAATATCCTAATTCTTTAGCAGAGGTACTACTTCCTTTTAATACCCACATTACAAAGTGCAGGGATTTGTAAACATTAGAAACTACACATCCTATATGACTACTCCATTTTATATCATTTCTTACGTGAACGCCCAAATATTTGCAAGAATCTTCTTCTTCAAGTATTTCCGAGCCAATGTTATATTGAAAATCTTGCCTTCGCACTTTCCCTATTTTTATTAGACTACATTTTCTTGTGTTTATTTTCATTTTATTTTCAATCGCCCACTTATAGACCTGGTTCAGGTCATCTGGAAGTACTGCATTGTCTTGTGAGTTATGTATATTTCGATATATTACACAATCATCCGCAAACAATCGACAGTCACTGCGAATCCCATTTGGTAAGTCATTTATAAACGCCAAAAATAACAAAGTTCCGATTACGCTTCCCTGGGGGATACCCGATGTTACGGTAATTTCATCCGAGAATCGGCCTTCAACTTTCACTTTCTGGGAACGACCCGTCAAAAATTCTTGGATCCATAAAATTACTCTTCTATCAATCTTCGTCAAAGCTAATTTATGAAGTAGCATGTCATGCGGCACGACATCAAATGCCTTCGCAAAATCTATAACTACGGCGTCGACTGAAACTCCATCGTCTAACGATTCGCTAATATCTTGAAAAAGTGATAGCATCTGACTCTCGCATGAGTAACCTTTCCGAAATCCATGTCGCCTATCATTAAACCATGATAATGTTTCCCACTGTTCCCTCAAGTAGTGGCAAATGAGATGCTCCATTTGTTTACAAACGATGGACGTAAGACTAACCGGCCTGTATTTGCCTAATTCAAGTCTGCTCCCTCCCTTAAATATTGGGACTACCGTAGCTCTTTTCCAGTCATCCGGGATTTGCGCATTGTTTATGGACACATTAAACATCACCTCTAAGTATCGTGCCACGGCCCTACCTCCTAGTTTAAGTACTTCACTAACAATATTATCAGGACCCTTCGATATATTGTAACGTAATTTTTGTATTAGCTTTACAATTGCTGACTGGTTTATTTGGAGAAGTGGAGCCCCTAATTCACCGTTAAGGTCCAACACGCAGCTATTGGATTTATTGAACACACTACCATAAAAAACATTTAATTCATTAGCAATGGCCTGCTTCTCACTAATTAATTTACCGTCACCGGACATTATCATCGACAAATTATTTGAATTTCCCTTTCTTCTCCTAACATAACTGTATTTTTTTTCCACCCATCTCCTCCCGAACCAAGTAAACCTTGCATGAGCAGCCCTCTTTTTTAAGACGAGCTCTCTTGATAAGGACTTAAATTTCAACATATACTTGTCACTATCATGTCTTTTATTGTATAATATCCTAATTTTCCGTTTAAGACTCCCGATTTCCCGTGTGTAATACTCAGGATCTGGGTTTTGTTTCAGTAATTTAAATGGAACAAATTTATCAATAGCGCTATTTAAAATTTTCAAAAAGTTAGTCCACAGGATATTAATGTGATTTCCTTCCGATGCCCATCCTACAAATAGCTCATTCAAATACCCCTGAAATTTGCCCTGATCCGCCCTGCGATACTGGAATATGATCGTAATTGCTACATCAGAGTCTAATTTTGTAATGTCACCGTATCCAATATTTAATGGCGTAGTGCGTGGCCAAGGAATTTTGTTTTCCTCTTTTCTACAGTGTTGATCAACTCCCTTGTTTCATCAACTTACTTAAGGACCTTTTGGTTTGACTTATTCTCTATCCAGCTTATTTCCAGCATCCTCCTGCATACCCACATTTTCATCGCTTCCAGCCGTTTTATATCTTGACCACCAGTGGTGCCCGGCTTCGCTCGGTGGATTTATTTTTTATGGATGATAATGGATACTATTTGAAGGCCCCTCAGGGGCTCACATCTAGTGGGAAGTGGGTTGGCGACCACGGGACCCCAGCTGAGTCCGGCATTGCTTCCATTTACTTGTGCCGGGCTCCTCTCCGTCTTCTTTCCTGTCGACGTCCCTTGGTCAACTCTTGTTCTCTTCCGACCCCGACGGTATTAGGTTATCCGAGGCCTAGGGAGTCTTTCACTTTCCCGCCTTAATTGGCCCTTGTCTCATCTTTCCTGATACCCTCCTTCTGTGAGGGGTCAGCCTTCTTTTTCTTTTCCTTTTACCTCCTGCCTTGTGCTCAAGGCCCTTAAGGAGGCAGGGTGTATGTAGCCCCACCACTTCTGGTGCACCCTAGATAATGCTACACCCTCAGGGGCTTACGGCTGGTGAGTTCGGGAGTTATCGACCCCGAGGGATTCATGAGCTGGGTCCATTTTCCACTTTTGTCCCTTACCTTTGGGGCGGACCCTCTCCTCTCTCCCCCTCTCCTCTCCTCTTTTCCTTATATTTCCTTTTCTCTTTAAGATTCCCGCACTGTTTTTGTTACTTGGTTCACCGTATATCTAAATTCCCTTTTAGCGATTTTTAAGGCATTTTTGATCTACGTTGCATTTTGTAAGTTTTTTCCGATCTAAATTACATCTCGCTATTGTTTTCAACCTCAATTGCATTTTGTAAAGATTGACAATCTAAATTGCTTTTTAGTAAGTTTTTAATGCAGGTAGACGGGCCTTTTAGTGAGTATTTTGAATTTCAATTGAATTTTGTAAGTATTTTCAACCAAAACCGTATTTCGCACGAATTTTGAATCTAAATTGCATTTTGTTTGGTGGGCATTTTGCACATATTTTGATTCACAATTGCATTTTGTGGGTATTTTGAATCTAAATTACATTTAGTCAAGTATTTTCAATCTAAATTGCATTTTGTAAGTATTGTCAATCCACATGAGTCGTTTGAATCTACCGTACATTTTGAAAGCATTTTCAATTTCAATTGCATTTTGTAAGTATTTTGAATTTCAATTGCACTTTGTGAATAATTTGAATTGGAACTGGGATAGGGCCTATTTCAATCTGAATTGCATTGTGTATTTTCAATTTCAATTGCATTTTGTAAGTATTTTGAACCTCAATTGCATTTTGTACGTATTTTCGATCTCATTTGCATTTGTACGTATTTTGAATTTCAGTTGCATTTTGTAAGTATTTCGACGCTACATTGCATTTTGTACGTATTTTGAATCTAGCCTACGTTTGTGGGTCTTTTTCAATCTATTATTTTTTGTGAATCTTTTCGTTCTAAATTCCCTTTTGTAAGACCATATTGTGAGTTGTTTCCATCTGAGTTTCCCTTTATACGTATTTTCCGTCTCACATAATTTTCGTTCTGGTTTCCATTTCATTCTCATTTTCGCTATCACCCAGACCATTTGGGGCCGATAACGTAGATGTTAGGCCCCTAAAACAACAATTATCATCATCATCAACTATTTGAAGGATCTTGAAACCCAAGTGCAGACATGACATGATCGTCTGCAAGGATTTGGTCATCGTTTGAACATCCACAAGACTGAATACCTCGAAACGATTCCATCCCCTGGAACTATAGGTATTATTGGACCTCCTCTTACCAAGGTAAATACATTCCGATAGCTAGGCTCACGATTGAATGACGACAGCTCTGTGAATGAAGATGTGCGAGCACGAATCAATGCGACTTGGATGCGTTTCAGAGATGTCACCGATGTTCTTTGTGATAAGAAGATGCCTATCCGCCTAAAATCAAAGACATACCGCACAATGGTGAGACCAGTTGCATTATATGGTACCGAGTGTTGGCCAGCACCTAGAAGTGCTGAGCACTCACTTCATGTCATGGAAATGCGGATGCTGTGAAGATCTTTAGACATTTCTCTGCTCGACCATATCCCCAACACAACGATTCGACATACAGCTGACGTGGCTCCAATCAATGAGAAAATGCAGGAATGGAGACTCCGTTGGTATGGCCACGTTGTCCATGCACCACAAAGTTCAGTCATCGGCTCGGCCTACAATCTAAAGATCGACGGCCAGAGTCAGCGTGGGAGACCAAAATTGCGGTGGCTGGACACTATTAACGCAGATTTACGATCAAGAAATTTGAAATCGCGCGAAGCATTAGATCGCAAGAAATGGCGTGCATTGATCCAAAAAGCGGACCCCGTTCCTACGGGATGACGCTAAGGAGAAGAGGAAGAAGAATGAATACTATTACAGAACTGGATCACTCAAGGATAAGGATCGGAAAGCATCAACGCTTATTGCAGCTGATAACCTCAGTACACTGCACCATCGCCCTTATACAGAGGCATAATATTATCATAATGATAACTGTTTTAAGGGGCCTAAGAAACCTTTTTGCACTAATTACTCTTCGTGACTGCAATTTATAAGCAGCTCGCAATTCTGCACCAGAACACTGGTAGGGGCGACGTGATGCAGCCCACAATGCCTGGCAACAATAGACTTAGGTATTATTGAAGTTGTTCGGGAGCACATGTTCTTCCGACATACTGAACAAGAATCAATCTTTATGGTTACCGGTACCTGAGAGGTGTAGCCTAATGTTATATAGCCTAAACTATTGCTCTTGAATCTGGCTATCATATACAAAAATAATTTTTCGAATCCGACTGGTAGTTCCAGAGATTAGCGCGTTTAAACCCAACAAACAAACAAACAAACTCTTCAGATTTATTATAATAGTATAGAAGAATAGATTTGGTTGGTTCTTATGTTTAGGGGCTGCGACAACGCGGTCATGTAGCCCCGTGTACTTTGGGTGTGTGTAGAATCTGTCTGATAACCGGTATTAATTGTGATGACTGTAATGGTGTGTGTGATCTGTTTTTTAATTTAAGTACTGCAACTTATAATTTTTCAAATAGTTCCTACTTTGGCCGCCAAGCGCCACCGTCAACGACTACTTGGCCAAGTTCAGAACTTAGCTACTAGACGCCACCGCAGTCGGCTCTTGGCAACGAGCGTAGAATCCTAAGAGCGTTGTTTACATTCTTAACCTATCCAATTGAGCTTCACACAGGTGCAGTTAGTGGAAGGTTCTTTAACATGCCATAAATCTATGACATGGGACCGCCGGCTTTACTTCCCCTCCGAAGGAAGGCATTATGAGGGATTTTTAACGCTCTTAAAAAATCCGACGGCTTCGGCCGGGTTTGAACCCGCTATCTTGGGCATAGAAGCTCAGCATGCTACCGACTACGCCACCGAAGCCGCTAAAAAGTATATATTTGCTAAGATCCATGTTTCACTGTCATACAACAAAACAAAATCTAAAAATAATTTCTTAATTGGTTTCGATCATTAGTTCTTTATCTATGGCCTGATAAGCGTTATATATTGTACCCATTCGTCATCATATGGAACATGTGTTCGTATCCCAGCTAACTCACGGTCTTTCGAGGTATGGGGCGTTCAACCCACTATACGAGCACATATTGTGGATTTGAGTCTGTCAGGTGACTACTCTACTTGAAAAAACAACATATTCCTAAGTATAACATTTAATGGTAGTAATTCATGGCAAAACAACATAAAACACCAAAAAAAAACTTTACATTTATTTCCCACAACAAAAATCAAAATTATCTGTGAGTCTCTTCTCCTCAAGATTGGTGCTCCACCGCATTCAAGTCTATCCTAAACATCCTATTGTTGATACTCTTTGACATTTGCGAGTGTCCATATTGTTCTTCACGTAGCACAATTTAACACAAATTGGAATATCACAACACAACAAACACAAATTATATTTAAATGACATTAAATCTGCAATTATGAAACATTTATCCGTTTTACACGGAACATTTACTTTAAATAACATTGATTCATTAGCTTATGCCTTGTTTAATAAGTGCTGTCCCGTGCGAATCGTATTCTTTTCCCATAAGTTTCAAACGCTGAAGTGGTACACTTTCCCATCGAAAATACACATAGATATAGATATTTTATAGCTTCACCATACAACGATTTTTTGGGTCTGGTCAAAACAT
This sequence comes from Meconema thalassinum, assembly GCA_946902985.2. Classification (NCBI taxonomy): domain Eukaryota; kingdom Metazoa; phylum Arthropoda; class Insecta; order Orthoptera; family Tettigoniidae; genus Meconema; species Meconema thalassinum. The sequence goes on from OX336399.1 coordinate 91,977,586, forward strand.
TATCGTTACAAACGTGTCATCTCATTCAAATTACGCTACCCGTATGAATAAATTAGTGTGAACTGGGTAAATACTCTTCACAAAAATGCTTCTATTTATTTGGTTCAGTTAATTTCTCCTTAGAGAATAACTGGGCCAAATGTTATCCGATTACTTCATTCCAACATTGCATATGTATGGAAATAGTGCATCTAATACAATTGATATCATCATATCAAGCATATCTTAATTACTTTTCGAAATATCGAGATTCTTCAGTGTCCCACTACAATCTTAAAATAAAAGGATCTGATCTATTGACATCCTTTCGTGCGAACAATGGATTAGTCATGGGCCGTCCTATGCAAGATGGCTGCCGGGTTAGTGGATTATACCTGCTACCCCGCCTGACTCCCCGCATGGTCAAGTGTTCACTCAATGGTGCAGCTACTAGAGGTACCCTGAATGGGTCGTCTCCTTACGAATTGAGTCAATCTAATTATTTAATACCTACATTTAGAGTATTTAATGGGCTCATCTCGGCTCCTAATTACTATTCAAGGCAAGGGATGGATCACGAAATAGCTTTGCCGTTCTGTGGTCGTAATCAGTGGCTTTTGCGCGCGTCTCAGGTGAGTTTCACTGTTATCTCACTGGGCGGGCATGCATATAACAAGAGGAAATCAACGTTTCCTCCACGACAAACCATTTGTCTTACCTCTAAGGGCAGATCAATTAATATATCGGCCTACCTAGGGTGTCTAGCAGTTATCCCTGGTGGCGAAAACTCTGCAAACAGTGGATACAGACAGACTCTGTCCCAACTCTGTTGCGAATACACATGTATGCTCTAAGGCAATACTATATCGTAGCTTCGAAGATTTAGCCGACTAGATTCGACAACGCGCGAACTATTTTCGGATGATCCCCGCAACTTATTGACGTAAATCTCTTGATTCTACGTTACATGCTCGCTGATCGCGGCTCAAACAATATTTCTTACAGATGACTCAATTCTTAAAGCACTCACGTCCTCTATACATTTACTCATAAGCCAAAGTTCTACGTAGCTCCAAAACAAGTATAAATTTACTGGCATACATTAACTATCTTAATGGCTCTGAAATACAACCCTGTAGAATATACCATAATAAAACATTTATTTAACATTTCAATGACACTGAAAAACTCTCTTTATGTCGATATTTAACTTTCTTTCTTACTTTTCACAATAACACAGTATTCTTACGCTAGATATGACACACTTTGCACGTACTATAAGCCTGACAAGCCGATTTATTTATTTATTATTGTTACGGACCCCAGATTCTTCTTATTATTATTATTTAACGTTACCGTTACTTTCATCAATGTCTTACGCCTAAATGGCCGTAAGCATGTCATCCTCAAAGCCATATTTTTACCAAAATACGAGGGATGTGATCTCGTACACAAATGACTGTTAATTTTTAATCTTTGAGGGAATGCTTCGTTGTATGGTGAGCTATTAAATCATATCAACATATTAAATTTGTACTCACTTTCATTTTAGCTGGGTTAGTCCAGCATGCCAGCCCTTCGCCTGCCATAATGCTTGTTTTAAGCCATCATGATATTATTCACACGACACATTGCATAGACATTACACATGGTAATTATATTTTTTACTACTGGCATTTTCACTTTAACACAATACACATTCTTTTACCATATAAACATAAACACTTTTAAAGATCACTGTAATATAACTTTATACATAATTCTCGCACAATTTTCACACACGGATCCTTGATCGGATTCCCACTATCGCCTGACCTCAGAGATGCGATGCAGCTAACTCCTGACAACAACAAGTAGTTGTGACCTAGGGTTGAACAACTTTGCAGTAGAGGAGACATAAACTGTAGGTGACGGGAGACGAACACACACACGCAAGTTGTTCAATCCTAGGTCACAACTACTTGTGATGCCTCCCAGGCTACGTAACTGTAGTGTTCATTACAATAGTATGTTTTATTTTGCCCATGATAACACTTCCTGGTTATGTTCATTGTCTGTAAACATCATCCTAAATTATCTCTACGCTGTACTGATTCTATACTCGCGTATACTGTTGCTGATACGTCTGCTGTAGACTAATTATTATATGATGCAGAATTACTGTTATTAAGCTGCATGATGCGCCTTTCATTGTTTACCGCTAGTACATTTGAACGTCAATACTTTATAAATTCCGCGCACTTTCTTGCGTGATCCGACAGCGTGTCACCACACGAGTTGAGTCAAGACGAACTGACTCTCCGCTCCAGCTCCCCCCATATAAAGCTTCCTGATGAAAAGTAGTTCACTGGATTTCCAGGAGCGACTCTCTTCTTAAAATAATACATTTTCAGACAAAGTGAATTATGATCCTTATTCGTCTATTCATGGAGGTTCGTAATTCACTCGCGTGCAGGCAATCGCTTCGGCCAATTAATTATAATTAATTGCTTTCTTCCACGGCGTCATGATGCTACCCCGGTTCTTCCCCTCTGTGACCTTACAAATCCTGCCTCTGCCACGGATTAGGTCTGTGCATAGGTTCCTTTATAGATGCAGGCTTTTATTTAGGCGTGAGGACACTCCTAAATTATCTTTCCTAGAATACATGCATCTGGGTGTAAGTTTCATCTCAATTCATTGCTCCATTTGGCCGTAATTAATTATTTTCTGTGGGCGACCACCCCCACTCCACTGTTTCGCCTTGTTGAAGGGGGATTTTCTTAGTCGTTAATCACGGCCTTCACCCTCCAGCCACGCCGAAAGTAGTGCATAGGCGCCACGGCTACTCCACCCACATTCAACTTCGCTTTGTCAAATGTCAAGCTGGCTCGCTTTCTTGAGCTCTTAGCATCTTAAACGTACATAGGTTTGTATTTTCTACAATAATCCACCTTTAAAGCTTTAATATTCCCGTTCCGGCCGTAAAATCATGCTGTTATAATTATATGCAGTTATAACTCATTGTTCCTCGGGTTCACTGTGGCTGTTCCCCCCTCAGAGATCAATGATTCGATTCTGCGCAGAATCATGGGCCTGGTCTTCCTTGTGATGAAGACCCCGGTTCGATGCCAGTCAGCCGTGTCTAATTGGGCACAATATGCAGAAGTCCCGTAAAAAAGAACATAATTGTGAAAATTGAGCTATGTATTATTTGTTTATAACTTTCAATTTTACTACACCTGAAGGGCGGAATATTTTATATAAGATCACGCTATCATTTTATTAGATTTAACACTTTGCATTATTTTAGGTTGCCGGCCGCGTGGTGTTGGGGTAGCGCGCCTGCCTCTCACCCGGAGGCCCTGGGTTCGATTCCTGGCTCCGTCACGGATTTTAGAATCTGACGTGAGGACTGGAGCGGGCTGCACTCAGCCTCGTGAGGACAATTGTGTAGCTGTCTGACAGTGAGGCAGCGCCCCGATCACGAAAACCAAGATTAACGGCCAAGGGCATCCGATGCGCTGATCACGCGTCACCCAAATATCTGCGGGCCAAATGGCTGGGCATCGGTCGCTTAATAGGCCTAGGCCCTTCACGGGCTGTAGTGCCAGGGGTCATTATATTATTTTAGGTTTCTGTGGCGTAGTAGGTAGCATGCTGAACTGCTGTGCCCAAAATCGCGGGTTCAAACCCGGCCGAAGTCATCGGATTTTTTAATAGCGTTCAAATCCTTCAGTAAGTCATGCCTTCCTTCTGAGGGGAAGTAAAGCCGGCGGTCCCATGTCATAGTCTTATTGAAGCCAATGGCCATACAGAATGTAACATCATGTTACAAGACATAATTGCATTGGTATTCAGTCCCTTTTAAGTCTTACAGAAGTCTGTTCGGGAGGTTCCTCTGTTTTTTGCATCGATAGCAGTTCGACCCACATAGCTTGCACTTGCACTTTTCTTCTGGATTACGGTAGATTTATGTAAATTTATAGCATGTAAAAGATCCTTCCACTAACTAAACGTGTGTGAAGCTAAAGTTCAAGGTTATATTTCATTGAAACCCTTTATCAAAGTTCCAACGTTCACCACTAGGCATCAGTGATATCTGGTAGCAAAAGTTAGAACTACCGTACTTGAAATTGATTGGAACTTGTAGCCCATCCCATGGGTGTACGCTCGAAGCAGCTACAGTCTCTGGCGAGCCGAACATGTCCTCGGACACTCCCGGTACTACGGTACTAAAAGCCGGTACTAAATAAATAATTATAAGCAACATCGCCGGGATAGAAGAGGACGAAGCAAATTGCAGGACAAATGAGTGCGAGTGAGAAGCAAATGCTACATTTAGTTCTGTACTGTCTTTAAAGGTTCTTGTTGTTAGAGTCTTCAGTCTTTTGACTGGTTTGATGCAGCCCTCCATGCCTCCCTGTCCTGAGCTAATCGTTTCATCTCAACATAGCTACCACACCCTACATCCGAGGCAATCTGTTTAACATATTCTAACTTTGGTCTACCCCTACAGTTCTTGTCCTCGACTCTTCCTTCCATAACTAAGCTTGCTATTCTTGGGTGTCTTAGTATGTGTCCTACCAACCTATCTCTTCTCTTCATTAGCGGTCGCCAGAAACATCTCTCCTCTCCCACTAGTCTTAATACCTCTCCTTTTGTAACCCTATCTACCCATTTGATCTTCATCATTCTCCGGTAACACCACATTTCAAACGCTTCAATTCTCCTCTTTTCTGCACCTATAGTCAAAGTTTCACTTCCATAGAGTGCCACGCTCCAGACAAAGGCCTTCAAAAATGACTTCCTAATACCTAAATCTATATTCGATATCAAGAGATTCCTTTTGTGTAGAAATGCTTTCCATGCCTGAGCTAACCTACTTTTTATGTCCTCATTGCTTCGTCCAACACTGGTTATTTTGCTTCCTAAGTAACAGAAGTCTCCTACATCCCGTAGCGTTTCACCTGCCAATTTGATGTCCATGGATGTTTCTGATTTATTTCGGTTGCATTCCAATATTTTTGTTTTACATTTATTAACTTTCATCATGAATTATTTCCTCAATACGGAGTCCATACCACTCAAAAACTCATTCAAATCCTCAGGCGTGTCGGCCTAGATGACGATGTCATCTGCAATTCTCAGAGTTGAAATTAAAGGTAGAGACGCAGTATAGGTCATCCACTGGACCGGCGCCTGCTTCTAAATAGCGTAATCCTCGTTGGCATAATTGCCATGAGGTCTAATTCTTGTTCAACAAGGTACCCTTTTGGGACTGAAATTACACTTGTATGTGGAACTCCATCGTACGGAACCTGTAAGAATCACCGGATATGAAGAAAACCGTGACGCATTTTGAAAATCGAAATCTTTTGATACAAGCTGATACAAGGAGATGGCTTTGCAGTTAAATTGATGTTGCCGACCCTTGTGGGGGAGGCAGAGGAGTGATTCCCGTGGGACTTGGGTCTCAGGAATATAATCAAGTCAGTCTTTTAGAAACATGAACACCGTCCCCTAGACGAGATCACAGGAGAATTGATCCGTGTTGCAAGATGACCTGGCTTTACTGGCACAAACATGGCAATATGGAATAGGTCGTGCTCCAAGGCTTATTGTACAGTCTCATTCAAAACATGATGAAGCTGTGGTGATAAAAATATTTATGCCACCTTTTATGTTCTAGGGGTACATATTGGGATTCCTGTTCCGGCACTGACAAATAATTTCATTTTGGCCTGTGGGTTCTAACAGGGTACTCGCATTATCGTTGGGTTAACTCAGAAGATGCGGCTTCGATTCTCACATCAGCCATCTTAGAAATATATACGGGATGTTCTGGAATTCATATTACTCACTTTTAGGAGTTTTCGTTTTAGAGGAGGTCAAATGTTGTTAGTCTGTACAAGATGTGTGTGAGTGTGTGTGTTAGTTAGTTATTGTTGTTTTAAGGCGCGGAACTACGAGGTCATCTGTCCCTAGTGTGTGTGTGTGTGTGTGTATGTGAGAGAGTGTGTGTATGTCTCTCTACAACTCCTACAAGTCTGTAGTAGGCTCTGCCATGAATTTCAAGTCGGGACTGAGGGATAGAACGAGGTACACTCAGCCTCGTGTGGCTAAACTGAGAAGAGGAGGGTTCGATTCCCCCCAACATTGTACAGTACAACTATAAACTACAGTTATTGTTATCGATTCATTTAGGGGCTTTGCGACATCGTAATCATGTAACCCCGTGTAGTTGGGTGTTTGTGGAATTTGTCTAATAATCTGTCTTTGTGTGATGGCGGTTTTAGTGTGTGTATTTGTAGTTCAGATGTGGATTGGGAAGGATGCTTCTGTGGCCTTAATTTACGAACCATCCCGGCATTCTTCTGGAGTAGAAGTGGGACACCAAGGAAAACAATTTCCAGGATGGCTGAGGTAGGAATCGAAACCACCTCTTTTCAGTTTTGCCTCACGAGGCTGAGTGTACCCCCGTCCCAGCCCTCAGATCAGAATTAAGTTTCTTGGCATAACTGGGAATCGAACCCGGGTCTCCACGGCGACAGCCAAGAATGTTAGCCACTACACAATGAGACTGAAACATTGGTAAAAAGTCATATTTTTCTCTAGCGAGTGCCAATAGACAAATGCAAAATTACTGCATCCATCAAGTGATGGTAAACAGGACAAAAATAGTATATCATTCCAAAATTTGGTTCCATTTTTTCTTTTCTTTTTTCTTAGTCATTTTACCCTCCAGGGTTGGCTTTTCCCTCGGACTCAGCGAGGGATCACACCTTTATCGCCTCCAGGCAGTGTCCTGGAGCTTGAAACTTCGGGCCTGGGGATACAACTGGGGAAATGGGACAAGCACCTCACCTGCAAAGCGAACAGGGGCCTTATGTGGGATGGGAAGGGAGGGGAAGATTGGGAGGGATAGGCAAGGAAGAGGGAAGGAGGCGGCCGTGGGCTTACGTTAGGCAACATCCCGGCATGGAGACGAAGTGGGAAACCACGGAAAACCACTTCGAGGATGGCTGAGGTGGGAATCGAACCCCCCTCTATTCAGATGGACCACCCTAGCCTGAGTAGACCCCATTCCAGTCCTCATACAACTTTTCAGCTTGCCACGGTGGGTAAGTTGTTATCGTGTCGGATTACTAATCCAAAGCTTGCAGGTTCACTCCTGGCCGTGGTAAGTGATGTTTTTGAAAGGCGGAAAGAATAACACCACGCATGTCATACGATGTTGGTATGTTAAAGAACCCATTTGAATTCAAGGAACAACAAAATTCGACATGCAAGCTGCCATCTGGGTGTCAAATAACAAAGCTAGCACCCGGCACCGAGGCCACACGATATTATTATTATTACCACTTTTCAAATTTCGTGGCAGAGCTGGGAATCGAACCTCGGACCTCCGGGGTGGCAGCTAAGCACACTGACCACTACACCACGGAGGCGACATGGTTTTATTCATAATCCAAAACGCCATCATTTTTAGCCTATTTTCAAATTTGAAAAAATAGGCTTATGAGATCACCTTTTGTCCGTGTGTGTGTGCGTGTGTGTGTGATTCGTGTGTGTGTCCCCCCCTAATACAATCTAAACGGCTGGAGCGATTTCAATGAAACTCGGTAGGTTCATAGCACTATTCCGGGCGACCTCGACTGTGCCCTTCAAATTATATTACGTCTCACCAATCCAACATGGCGGCTGTGCGAAAAATTTCACCAGCATTCAATAACTCCGAAACTATTACCGATATCATCCTGGAATTTTGTATGGTCATAAAGGAAACTACTAGAATTTCACTTATGTGACCGTTGAGAACCTGGTAACTACAAAACGAACATGGCGACCAAGCGAAGTTAAGACATTTATATAGACATTTCTCGCGATTTAACCATCCAAACGCAATGAAACTTGGTACAGTATATGTTTATATACATTGTAATGCACCAACATATAACTTCGTTCAATTGTTTACATAACCTCAATATGGCGGCTGTGCGAAATATTTCACCGGCATTCTATATCTCTGAAACTATTACCGGTATCACCCTGAAATTTTGCACAGAGGTGAAGGGCACTACTGGAAGTTCATATATGAGACTTTAAAAAACCGGTTAACTACAAAACGAACATGGCGGCCAAGCGAAGTTGAAAGTTTTAAATAGACTTTTCTTGCGATTAATGATCCAAACGCAATGAAACTAGGTACAGAAAATGTTTATATACATTGTAATGCACTGGTATGTAATTTAGTTCAATTGTTTACATAACCTCAAGATGGCGGCTGTGCGAATTTTTAAATTAAGTTTTTATTTCTTGTGTCGTAATCATGCAATCGAAGTGAAAGTTTGAATAATGAACCTACGCTATAATTTTCCTTTAAAGGTACATGACTCTATGGCCTATACATATAACAATCCAACATGGCGACCATCCGGAATATTTAGAATGTACTAAAGCAATCAAACTGAATTTTTTTACGTTCATAGGGGTTATGAACATAAGTTCACTTATAGGACTTTCAATAACCTGGTGATCACAAATCCAACATGGTGGCGACGCGGAGTATAAATATTCTCATGGTCGTTTCTCGTAACTTAACCATCCAAGTGCAGTGAAACTTGGTACAGTAAATCCTTAAACAAATGCTAATCCACTGGCATCTAATTTATTTCAATAGTTTCCATACCACAAGATGGCAGCTGTGCGAAATTTTAAAATATCTTTATTACCTCTTGTGTCCTAATCATGTGATTCAAGTTTTAGTACTACACGTACACAATAATCTTCATGTAAGAGTACATAACTCGAAGCCCTACATATATGAAAGTCCAACATGGCGACCATCCGAAATATTTAGACGGTTCTCAATATCTACGAATCTATTACAGCAATCAAACTGAAATTTAGTATGTTGATAGGGGCAATTAACATAAGTGGGATATATGAAAATAGGCTGTACAGTTCTTCACGGAACTACTTGTTTTTATATATATTTTTATTTATTTATTTATTTATTTTGGTGGCTCTGGGGGCGGAATTTGATCCTCCTAACGCCCACGCCAGTGCACTCACGTATATTTAATGCTTGCTGACCAGCAAGTGACAAGACTGATGAGAAGTTACCAGTGGTAAAGAGAGTCTATTTCGTGGCGGACTCCAAGGGATTTACTCTTATAGTCCACACAATCCCTGGGTAAGATAGCTGCGCTATTGTCTGAGCAAGGGGCTTGTTATTCGACAGAGAAGACACACATACATAGGAGCGACCACGTAATTGGGCCATAAAACGTCCGGATCGAACACATGGGCCATCTCAGCAACAGTGCGGTGCGACCCGTGCATGGGGACTAGCAAGTAGCTAGCTTCAGGCACTGCTAACAAGAAGCTTCCAACCTCTTCTGCAGAGGTCTGCAAATTATTAGATCAAATACAGAATTTTATGTTCAACGATGTCGAAATGTAAATATTATATGTCAGAAAACTGTTTCATAATGATGGTCATTATAGTACTGTTTTTCATTATGAGACAGTTTCTCCAGCCAATCAGAGCTCATTCATTGACCAATTAGGTAAGGATACTTTCGCGCATGCGCTAAAAATCCAACATGTCGGACATGAATTACATGATTTGAAAGTTCAAACTGGATATCGGATCAACTATTGTAGTTATAATTATTATTATTATTATTATAATTTATCGTATGGCTTTTAGTTCCGGGAGTGTCCGAGGCTGTAGCTGCTTGAAGCGGACACCACTAGGGTGAGCTACAAGTTCCGTTCAATTTCATGTAGTACACACTTTCGCTACCAGATATCAATGATACCTAGTGGTGAACGTTGGAACTTTGATAGAGCGTTACAACGAAATCTAACCTAGAAATTTAGCTCCACACAAGTTTAGTCTGTGGAAGGATCTTTTACATGCCATAAATCTATGACATGCGACCGCCGGCTTTACTTCCCCTCGGAAGGAAGGCATAATGAAGGATTTTAACGCTCTTAAAAAATCCGATGACTTCGTCCGGGTTTGAACCCGCTATCTTGGGCACAGCAGTTCAGCATGCTACCAACTACGCCAACGAAGCCGCAACCATTGTAGTTACAATCCCAAACGCAAAGACAAAATCAGCACGAACCTTTACGGTAACAAGAAATACTATGATATATGCAAGAAATTTTGAATCTACGTCCAAAAGTTAGCAACACAGCATCCTTCTATATAAATTATCGACATGGAAAGTGCACCGTTCATATGTTCGCGTAAATAAACTGGCGAATATGGGACAAGAAATAGCAATGTACCTTAATATCCCCAACACCAATTTCTACACAGCGCATTGCTTTCAAATGACTTCGGTGACAATATTAGTGAATTCTAGTTCTGATCGGCACTAGACATCATGCAGGCTGTAAACAATAGCATTGCCAATCTAAGTAAATGTCTCTGCTTTCGAAATTATTTGACCCACGCATGTGCTCTGTTCAGTCACTAACTGAAGTTACTGAACCCCACAGATATTTATGAATATTTATGTTAAAACATATAATAAAGTTATAATTATCGTCGAACATAAACAGTCGTATGCAACTCACCTATCATGGTAATGGTAGAGGTAATTAAGTCTTAATTATTGCCATTATACGCTCGTTGCATAATGTACTATTATGTTCGACGATGTTGGTATGTCAATATTATGTGTCAGAAAACTGTTCAATAATGGGTGTCATTAAAGTACTACTTTTCATTATAACACTGTTTTTCCAACCAATCAGAGCTCATTATTTTTGGCAAGTCATTTGATAATCATTTCTCATAGAAGGCGACTACCAACAAGTAAGAAACATCTTCGGTTCATTTTGAAGGTTAGAAGAGGCTATATCGAGCCCTTTACTTGTCCCATACTCCACCAAGAAAGCAACGTTTCTCAAGAAGATGTTTTTGGCAGTTCAATTGATATTCATTTCATATTACGTACATATGTTTTTCCACACATTATGTTCACATGCAAGTCAGATAATCCTACAGAGTGAAGTATCGTTTTGAAGGTTTTGACTGATTTTTTGACAGTATTTGATTACGTTTTCTTTCTCGATAAAAAAAATTCAAATTGAAACGAAGATTTACATACCTTTTTTACGTATCTACATTTTACGAAAAGAGAAGTCTATATTATTCGAGATATTAATAGAATATCAAAATTTTCACAAAATTGTTTTTATCTTTAAAGACCATAATTGTTACAGATCTGATTTTTTTTAAATATTTGGATACATTTTTAAATTAATTCTTCAAAGGAAAAAATCCTGGTAGCCTATATTCAAACTTTGATCACAATTACTGAGGAGAGCCATAATGTGACCGAAACTAGTCTAATCAATTAATGTTCATTAATTCAATTTATACCGACAGCGGTGGCTACACCCGCTAAAGCGCAGCCTTAGGCTATGGGGCCAAGCTCTCTGCTGTCTCGGTAGACGTGGGTTCAATCCCCACCATCAGACGTCCTTAAAATATTTTACCAAGGGTTTCCCCCATTTTCAACTCCAAGCAAATGCTGGGACGGTACCTTCTGACAGGTCACGGCCGCTTCCTTCCACATCCTTGCCCACTTTCATCAATTCATCTCATCTCTCATTCCGACGCAAAAGTCGCCCTCGGGCGCCAACTAGAAGGACCTGCATTCGGCTTGTCAGGAGTTCACACGACAAGAGAAGAATCCATTTATTGACGTAAGGTGTAATAATATCATTAAATATCCATGGTATTTAATTTAGTTTGGTTGGTTCCTTAGTTTAGAAGCTGCGACAACGTGGCCATGTAGACCCGTGTACTTTGGGTGGGTGTAGAATTTGTCTGATAACCGGTGTTAATTGTGATGGCTCTATTAGTGTGTGTTATCTGTGATTCAGGTAGAAGGACTGCAGACGATTAATTATTTTCAAGTAGTTCCTAAATTTGCTACTAAATGCTACCATCCACGACACCTAGCTGCGGACGTGGCTACTAAATGCCATCGCAGTCAGCACCTGGCGGCGAACGTTGGAGCTAATATAGCGTTATCAAACTAACCTACAAATTTTAGCATCCACAAGTGGAAGGTTCTTTTTCATACCATAAATCTACGACATGGGACCGCCGGCTTTACTTTCCCTCCGAAGGAAGGCATACTGAGGGATTTTAACGCTCTTAAAAAAAACCGACGACTTCGGCCGGGTTTGAATCCGCGATCTTGAGCATAGAAGCTCGACATGCTACCCACTACGCCACCGAAGCCGCTTTCATTTAGTTTAAACGTCAATAAAGAGGCTCGTAAAATGATTTACTGTAGTTCATATCACTACGTACACATTAATAATTATAATAATAATAATAATAACAGATAAACACTGTTAAAATTTGTAGTTCACTTTTAAGATATTTCCGGACACTTGCGGCCCTATGTGTCCTATATCAAATTACTTGTCTCAATGCCATCTACGTCGCTATAGAGAGTTTTAAACGTTATTAAGAGACACCCTGTATGTACATCACCATGTAATTTATTTCAAGTTTTTGTTTCACTTATTACAGTTATTGAAATTATTTGGTGTTGACCGACTGAAAGTTAAAATATCAACAGTAAAGGACATTTTGGAGCCCCTTAAAAATAGTAGTTACTACCCCGATATAAACTTTATCACAGCCATTCCCTGTCATATCCTGCGGCTATTGTGCACACTTTAACCTTCTAATATGAGCATGAATAATGTGTATATTCCTCGTGCTACATAGAGTTTCAGAATTACTCCCCATGGAGTTATATATTTTGTTATTACGTTGGATAAAAATAACATTTTTTCACTTGTCAGACTGTCCTTTTGCGCAACCTTCACGTCATCTACATTAACAAGTGGAGTGAAGTGAAGTTGTTTTCCTAGCAAGCACGCACACACATACACTGTGAGTTAGTAACAAAATGAAGAGACGGAGGGGGAACGAGGCACAATGTAACATGATAGTGTAATATAAAGTTTCTTTACTGAGCGCTCCAACTCAGTGGAGGGATGAAAAGAAAATTTTGAAATAGATGTGGAGTAAAATTTCAACAAGCACAGCTTTGTAGAGGCTTCTGAAACCTTATATGTGGTTTATTCAGTACTCTTCTGTTACAATCAAGAGTTTCATGCGAGGTTTTCAAAACTGTTACTTAAAGTTTGATAATGTTTCTTCCTGAAGACCTAACGCCAATAACTTTTTCTATCTGATATGGGCTTCTCCTGTTTAGAGTGTATAGAATTCAGGTGTCTGTCACATAATAATCAATTTGTACATGATGCTGTAGTCTCTTGATCTGACATTATGTTCTTCCTGGCAGCGTACTTCACACATCTCAATCAAATCCAATTTAAGCGTATCCATTTCTCTTCCCAAATAAGTGCAGCTCCTTGGGTAGAACATACCGGCTTCAGTTTCTCCATCAATTATTATTATTATTAGTAGTAGTATTATATTATTATTATTATTATCATTATTTTAACAACGTTAAGCTCACCTAAGGAGCACGATCGAATATATCATAAGATTATGATTATTTTTATTATTAGTATTATTATTTTTATTATTATAATAATTATTATTTCGCTTCGGCGAACTAAGGTCCTTGTCATTTCAACTTTTTCCATTCTAGTTTTAAAATTAGTCCAGTATTCCTTCATCTCTGGACTGTGTTGTTCCCTTCTTTCTATTGCCCACGCCTCTCCAGTTTTCAGCGTTGGCTTAGGATGGAAACTTCGATTATCGAAGGGTTTTCTCTTCAGCTGATCACACTCATGGATACCTTCACATGACACCCCAATCTCGTCAGATCTTTGTGTATCTCACTGAAACAGGCTCCCTTTCTCCTTTTTTCATGGAGAAACGTAATCCATCTTTTCCCTATCGCGTCATCAATTTTTTTTATTTTTTTATTTTTCCACATCACTATCACGGCATAGCCTGGTTACATTTAAAGCTACAGCTTGGTTCGGCCTTAGCAAGGAACCATCTGTACTGAAATACCATACCGGTATATGTGAATTACACTATACAGACATCTCACATTACATTCATTTCGTGCCAGCGCTCTTCACGAGTCTCCCCTCATTTGAAGAATGAGCTAAGTTTGCATCTGAAACATCTTCGAGTCTTGCCGAGTGATGGATGGACCTGAGTGTTTCCTCCAAGGAACTTCCTGACGATATGGCATGTGCTTAACAGAACTGCCGTGCTTCATTCGCGTTACATTGCGCCCGTCCATACAGAAGATCCATGTCTGCCATTTCCTGATTCGAGTACCCCATTGTATCATGACGTGTACTGTCCGTCCACTCAATAACAACTGACAACACGTATCACTCCACTCCTCCACCAAGGGCTCACATCTAGTGGGACGTGGGTTGGCGACCACGGGACCCCAGCTGAGTCCTGCATTGCTTCCACTTACTTGTGCCGGGCTCCACTCCGTCTTCTTTCCTGTCGACCTCCCTTGGTCAACTCTTGTTCTCTTCCGACCCCGAAGGTATTTGGGTATTCGAGGCCTAGGGAGTCTTTCACTTTCCCGCCTTAATTGGCCCTTGTCTCATCTTTCCTGATCCCTCCCTCTTCGAGGGGTCAGACCTCTTCTTTTCTTTTCATTATATTTCCTTTGCTCTATAAGATTCCCGTACCGTTTTTTGTTAATTGGACCCCCGTGTATCTAAATTCCATTCAGCGAATTTTTGCATCTACACCCCATTTTGTAGGTGTTTTCAATGTCCGTTGCATTTAGTAAGCCTTTTCTTTCTAAATTGCATTTTGTGAGTGTTTTCAACCTCAATTGCATTTTGTAAGGATTGACAATCTAAATTGCTTTTTAATAAGTCTTTCAAGGCTGGGACTTTTGTGAGTATTTTGAATTTCAATTGCATTTTGTATTTTCAACCTAAACCTCTTTATGCAAGTATTTTCAATCTAAATTGCATTTTGTATGGTGCGCATTTTGCTAGTATTTTGAATCTCAATTGCATTTTGTGGGTATTTTGAATCTAAATTACATTTTGTAAGTATTTTCAATCTAAATTGCATTTTGTAAGTATTTTCAATATCAATTTCACTTTGTGGTGGGGGGCGTGGTGGCTCAGCGGTCTAGCTGTATGCCTCTCACCAAGGCGGTCCGGGTTCGATTCCCGGTCAATGCATGTGAGATTTTCGAAGTGAAATGCCATGTCCTGTGGTCCGGATTCCACGTAAAAAGGAGGTCCCGTGGCTCATGATCTAAAGATTAACGGTCACGTTAAACTACAAGCTTCCTTTTTTCACTTTGTGGTTATTTGGAATCAGAAATGTGCATTTTTTAATCCAAATTGCATTGTATATTTTCAATTTCAATTACATTTTGTAAGTATTTTGAACTTAAATTGCAATTTTTTACGTATTTTCAATCTCATTTGCATTTTGTAAGTATTTTGAATTTCACTTGCATTTTGTAAGTATTTCGACTGTACATTGCTTTTTGTACGTATTTTGAACTTAACCTACATTTTGTGTGTATTTTCAATCTATTCCCTGTGTGAGTATTTTCGTTCTAAATTCCCTTCTGTAAGTATTATCGCTCTCCATTTTGTGAATAGTTTCAATGTGAGTTCCTTTTTGTAAGTATTTTCTTTCTCTCTTAATTTTCGTTCTGGTTTCCACTCCATTGACATTTTCGCTATCACCCAGACCATTAGGGGCCGATAACCTAGATGTTAGGCCCCTTAAAACAACAATTATCATCATCATATCATCGTCATCATCACTCCACTCCACTCTACTGTAGCATATGACCTGTGTGTTTGCTAAGCACCTGACATCACGTGGCTTTAAATGAAAAACAAATGCA
Source organism: Meconema thalassinum (assembly GCA_946902985.2). NCBI lineage: Eukaryota > Metazoa > Arthropoda > Insecta > Orthoptera > Tettigoniidae > Meconema > Meconema thalassinum. Next base: position 91,993,428 of record OX336399.1, read on the forward strand.
CACAGACTTGAATAGCGACGAAACGTACAAGTGGCCTGTGTGATCTCCTCAAGTAAACAACTAGCATCGTGCCGCCGTCTGTGTTATGCAGACCACAAACAATGCTTGTAACACGGCAACGAATTCACATACGCCATATGTTTACGGGACATGTTTTGCTTGTTGGCAGGTCCTCTATCGAATCCCCGGAGCTTTTCAACATATTTATTTACACGCTGTATATCAGCGGATACAGATTCAATACTGATAGACTGCTGTGGAGGGTTTTGGGTATAACACCAGTACATGATACAATTCTTGGGATTGTAGTCACCGATTCAAGTATCCACATCTGCTTTATCTCAATTGCCAGCTGTGTGTACTTAGCTATTTTAGTAGCAGCTGTTGTTTGGATGTTTTGTTTGTCAATTAGTAATGCCTCTCGGTGTTCTTTATTGACGACAATTATATCTGACCGGTTGTTACTGACGGTAACATCTGTCACAACTCCTCTGTCTCAGTATTATCCTCCCTATATTATTCTGCTAAGGTCCCATTCCGGTTTTGTACCGAAAATACACCAACCTACACATATGGGGTACCTACAGGTTCCGCATAACCCCATGTGTGCCCAAAACGCACTCACTTCCTCTTTAAATGCCTCACAATTAAATAAATACCTTAAAAAATGTACATTTACAATGGGAGCACCGTAACCTGGCGAGCCTGCCGCTAGAGCGCAGGACAGCGTGGCAGCGGAGCGCGACGTACTGCTAGGCGAGCCTGTCGCTAGAGCGCAGGGCAGCGCGGCGGCGGCAGGCATCTGGCGGGAGCGCGGCGTACTGCTAGCTGAGGAGTCTCTCAGCAGATGGCTCCAGTGTGGTCTCGTCATTACTTTCTCTAGGGTTCAATCCTTTGCAAATGTAAAAATTGCTGTAGAAGAAACTCCCGAGCAAACAATAACCGATGAATTCGTTGTAACATCGAATATTGCCTACAAAGAGGTTCTGTGACAAGTACAAAACACTGTTCTACATAATTATTTGTGTTCTTCTCATGTACGTATGCCGTTTAACAACAATAAATACGTTTCTTCAATATTTAAAACTTCGTTCTCCCACATTCTTCCCTGCTACCCTATAAACCTACATTCACGTTGCGAAAGCTCGCACGGGCCCACTTGTTTTTATTGTTAGCTTACTTTCGATTCCTACAAAATAAGAAAGTAGAGTTATGACACGGGCCAAAAGTTCACGTGTCTTTGTGAATAAGTGTTTGTGTATGTATCTACCTTATGTATGCCTGACCCCCTACTATCAAATCAAGCATGACGAAGCCGAATTGAACCAAATTCGGCACAGAGATAGCACTAGCAAAGGACACTTCAGTGTCATGTTCCATATTGGCACCATCAGAGGGACCTACACCTTTAAGGATCCGAAAATCATGTATATTTCATTTTTTTTATTTCTCAGCAACAGAAAGTACTAAAGAATTGTAATTTGTTCAGCAAATCACACTATGCTTTGCCAATATGTTCGTGTATTTACAAGTTATATGGCGAATGCGTTTCAGCAAATTAGGCATTTAAAATGGCGGCTGCATATTGTGCACTGTTCCACCGTTACCCTAATGTTTTACCCAAATATCATTGTCTTTCAAATATTATTCTTTCATTGTATTTAGTAATACAGTAGCTAGAGATTGACCTAGAATAATTGGAATCTATAAAGAAACATATTTTTAAAAAAGCTTATATTAAAGTGTAACTTTTTTGCAAGTTTTCTCACTGAATATTTTTTTAAAAACCGAAACTGTGACATGTACAGCAACAGTTCTAGGTCATATTGTTCTTCCCTATAAGATACACGTTTATACTAAATTTCACTTCATTATCTTGAAAACTTTGGCAGTTACTAAGGAAACGGATTTGAAAATCCAAAGTTTCGGGAAACGAGCAATAAAGTTACCAATGTGTAGGAAAACTTCCTAAACTCCCTTGCACGTTTTTGGTCATAACTTCAAAAGTATTATACATATCAAAGAAATAGTTGCAGTGATGAAGAGGAAGAATCAATAAACGCAAAAAAAATTGAAAAATGACAAATTTTGATTCTTAAAGGTGTAGGGCCCCCCCGTTACCAAAACAAAGTCATCCTGGAAGTGTTTTTTTGTTTGTTTTGTTTTTGTCGTTGCCCACTACTCCAGGTGAATGCCGGCTGCCTCCCTCCTAATTTTCACCTTAATTACAAATATACACATTAATACGCTCATCAAAATAACACAGGTTATCAGACGAAATGCATTACTCACCCAAGTACACGGGGCTAAATGAAGATAATGTACAAGCCCCTCAAATGTAAAAAAACAAGGAAGTACCGTAATGATTGGAAAGAAGGAAAACCTTTAGAATAATATAACGTATAATAGAGGGGCAGATGACTTCACTGTTCCGCCCCTTAAAACAACCAACCAATGAATGTGTAACACACTACGTTGCATTTCAACAAGTTACTACAACCAGCATTCAATTATTGAAGGGTTCATTCCAAAAACCAGGCTAGGTCAAATATTGACTTTATGAGATAAATATATCTTCTTCCTCTTCAAGGCCAGCTCTACGTATAGATATTATTGCTCTCTCCGAAATGCAGACTGGTCGGTTTATATACGAGTGTGAAATATAGGGGATTCTACAAAAATAAGACATGTCCAATGCTTTTCCTAGATAAGTAATTACCTGGAACGTTTGGCATTCAATAATGATTTGTACTTTGTTGGGATTTACATACTAAATCGTATTTGAAGATTAAAATAATTTTTCATTTTTGTAAACCAAGATTTTGGCAAAGACCACACTAGTCCAAAGGATTTTATAGGTTTTCTTAACTATCCTCATAAAATATATATATTTCCTTTATGTGCAATGTAAATCTTTTTGTGTAACCATAGTAGATCTAAAAAATATTTAGAACAGCAAAAATGAAGCTATACTGTTGTTTTTTTTTAGTTTCTGAACAATTTAATTTTTGGACTTATCTGGTTCTTGGAATGAACCCTTTAATTAGCCTCCTTGATTATGACAAAGAGTTATAAGTAGGGTTCGGAAGCTTACGACCTAAAGAAGTACAAAATATGCAAGCAAATATGCCTTAAAAACTAGCTAAATATGACCTAAAACTACTAAAAATTGACCTAAAAACATGGCATTTCCATGTTTGCTAATTGCTTCTGAACTAAATATATCTACTGGAGTGACATCCTATCGAAAGGCGGAAGCACACTATCGTCATGTTCTGCGACCTCATGCGAGCAGTGTCGCTATCTAACTAGTCCAGAAAGATGTGCTAAAAGACGTCCGAAGAGGAGCGCCTTCTTGGAATCAGGTCTTCTAAACCTGCTATCTGTCTGTTCCGGGAAAAGAAAGAAAAATATATCTACTACACTATTTGGAAATCCTGTGTTTGAAACTCGACGCAGATGACACTTACCTTGTTAACGACGCCTCAATTTAAACAAAAATGCTGAAATATAACCAAGTGTGACCTTATATAACTAAAATATGACCAAATACACACATCAAAAAAAGTTTTGCATCACCTCGGTTCCAAGAGTTCCGGAACCTTTAAATACAAAGGGAATAGAGATCAACACAAACAACATTTCAGCTCGTTTTATTGCTCATGAGACCCACACACTGCATGTTGTACCATCATACAGCTAGACTTTCAGCATTTGTGGTCCAGATTGCAGTACACACCACTACCTCTAATACCCAGTAGCACGTCCTCTTGCATTGATGCATGCCTGTATTCGTCGTGGCATACTATCCACAAGTTCATCAAGACACTGTTGGTCCAAATTGTCCCACTCCTCAACGACAATTCGGCGTAAATCTCTCAGAGTGGTTGGTGGGTCAAGACGTCCATAAACAGCCCTTTTCAACATATCCCAGGCATGTTCGATAGGGTTCATGTCTGGCGAACATGCTGGCCACTGTAGTCGAGCGATGTCGTTATCTTGAAGGAACGCATTCACAAGATGTGCACGATGAGGTCGAGAATTGTCGTCCATGAAGACAAATGCCTCTCCAATATTCTGCCGATATGGTTGCACTATGGGTCGGAGGATGTCATTCAGGTATCGTAAAGCCGTTTCGGAGCCTTCCATGACCACCAGTGGCGTACGTCGGCCCCACATAATGCCACCCCAAAACATCAGGGAACCACCACCTTGCTGCACTCGCTGGACAGTGTGTCTAAGACGTTCAGCCTGACCAGGGTGCCTCCAAACACGTCTCCGACGATTGTCTGGTTGAAGGCATATGCGACACTCATCGGTGAAGAGAACGTGATGCCAATTCCGTGGGGTCCATTCAGCATGTTGTTGGGCCCATCTGTACCGCGCTGCATGGTGTCGGGGTTGCAAAGCTGGACCTCGCCATGGACGTCGGGAGTGAAGTTGCGCATCATGCAGCCTATTGCGCACAGTTTGAGTTGAAACACGACGTCCTGTGGCTGAACGAAACGCATTATTCAACACGGTGGCATTGCTGTCAAGGTTCCTCCGAGCGGCAATCCGTAAGTAGCGGTCATCCACTACAGTAGTAGCCCTTGGGCGGCCTGAGCGAGGCCTGTCATCGACAGTTCCTGTATCTCTGTACCTCCTCCATGTCCGAACAACATCGCTTTGGTTCACTCTGAGATGCCTGGAAACTTCCCTTGTTGAGAGCCCTTCTTGACACAAAATAACAATGCGGACGCGATCGAACTGCGGTATTGACCTTCTAGGCATGGTAGAACTACAGACAACATGAGCAGCGTACCTTCGTCCTGGTGGAATGACTGGAACTGATCGGCTGTCGTACCCCCTCCGTCTAATAGGCCCTGCTCATGCATGGTTGTTTACATCTTTGAGCAGTTTTAGTGACATCTATGAACAGTCAAAGGGACTGTATCTTGGATACAATATACACAGTCAACGTCTATATGCCGGAGATCTGGGAACCGAGGTGATGCAAAACTTTTTTTGATGTGTGTATGACCAAAACAATAAAAATGGCCAAAATATTAATTTATAGGCAACATCAAATTGCTATAAACGTGGCCAGGGACCCGATATTCAAAATATTTTTTTCAGATTTCGGATAAAATGAGTCCAGGAAAAAAATATGACTGTTCCTTAATATCCGAACCTGAGTTATAACTACACTAATACGTTAAGGACAAATAGGCTGTACAGTATGCTCTTTACTGAACGTCTAGTCTTCATTGTTATTATTCATTCAATTTCGCTAATCGGCCAACTACTAGCACGACGTTCTTCTGTCCATTTCGCACCAGTTGTCCGTTTTTCGTCCCGGAAAGTCTCAACCGTCTTGATGGCAGCTCTATAAAAATGTCGGTCTTGTGCATCTTTTGCTCTATTCCCATTTATTTAATATCTTTCTGAATGTTAACGTACCATGGTTTTGTTGGTTTTGGTTTTGAGTCAAAGGTACTGAAGATACGTTTCGTCCATCGGGAGTCGATAAACCGTCGTATATGACCGTAGAAGCAAACTCGACGTTTTCGCATTGTGTCTGTGATCTTCTCTATCTTAGAGTATATTTCTTGCCTCGATTTTCTGAAGTAGATGCCATTTTTGTAGTCCGGACCAAGTATGATGTGTAGGATCTTTCTTTTCTCTCTAAATTATTATTATTTTATATTATTATTATTTATTTATTTAAGCGAAAATTCCCCTACAGGAGAGCGATTAAACTTGATAGATGATGTCATTTGGAGGCGTGTCTCCTCCGCTCCTCCCAAAATCTCTTCATTCTCGCGGAATGCTCCCTCTTCCTCTCATTCGTCCACTTTATTATTATTATTATTATTATTATTATTATTATTATTATTATTATTATTATTTGTGGCTTAGGCGGCAGCACGCCGGCCTCTCACCGCTGGGTCCGTGGTTCAAATCCCGGTCACTCCATGTGAGATCTGTGCTGGACAAAACGGAGGCAGACATTCTCCGGGTACTCCGGTTTTCCCTGTCAAAATTTCATTCCAGCAACACTCTCCACTATCATTTCATTTCATCTGTCATTCATTTAATCATTGCCCCAGAGGTGTGCGTCAGGCCTCGGCAGCCGGCACAGTTCATATCCTCGCCGCTATATGGGGGCTTCATTCATTCCATTCCTGACCCGATCGGAGACTGGAAGCAGGCTGTGGATTTTCATTCATTATTATTATTTAACGTCGGAAATCAGTTTCACAACATCAGCTTGTGTACCGTAAAAACGTGTAAAAATTGCTGTTGTCTAACTACACACTTTTGTAATTTACAGAGAGTAAATAGATTGGTCGGTTCCTCAGTTTAGGGGCTGCGACAACGCGACAACGCGGTCATGTAGCCCCGTGTACTTTGGGTGTGTGTAGAATCTGTCTGATAACCGGTGTTAATTGTGATGACTGTATTAGTGTGTATTATCTGTTTCTTAATTCAAGTAAGGACTGCAGAGTTTGATTTTTCAAGTAGTTCCTACTTTTGCCGCCAAACGCCACCGTCAACGACTACTAGTTCAGAACTTGACTACTAGTAAAGATCATGATGATAATTGCTGTTTTAAGGGGCCTAACATCTAGGTTATCGGCCCCTAAACTTCTAGTAAAGAGATTACAAGTATATGTGACTGATAACCTCGATGTTTCAATCTCTGGAATGAAACATTATATTGGTTAATGTATTCAACTACAAATTGTTCCTGCTGGATTGGGACAGACTATAGCAAACTCAATGTCAAGTCTCATATTCTAGTCAAACTGAACAGAAACTGCGGGTTGCTCACGAACGTAACTTCCATGAATTTAATGAATATTACTTTTGTAATCCAATATCCTATACATGTTTTTAATCAAAATAACTTTCATTTCCTAAAGAAATCCTGACTTCCCCAAGCTCTAACACATCTTACTGAGGCGTCATAGGAAGTAGAGAAAGAGTAAGAAAAAAAAAAAAAGTTGGCCGGCACAATATTCGTCAACGAATACCATCAAATAGGTTAGCGAAACGTGAAATTGAAATGCGAACGTTACAAACCTACACTTGAATGCGGAGATGAAAATTTTCCTCATTCCATTTATAACACGTCTGCTCTTCCACTCTCATCTCTGTCTATCTCCCTCTCTCTCTCTCTCTCTCAACTCATCCATCCTTACAGCCAGGCACATTCCCTCTCATTTCCCGTTACATCCCTCGATAGGGCAGCAATTGCTCCTTCGCTTGCCAGACCAGACCAGCTGATAACTTCTTCGGTAATTGCAACATTCGTGTTAATCGTCAGGTGAAATTATTTCTTTCTGCTCATTCCGTGAACTTGATGACTACGTTAGCATTTCTGTGCAAAAATATGCTATAAATAGGTCTCTGCAATCCATACAAAATGGCATTTACGCTTTTCTAATGTTAACCCTCTTTGTACGAAGCCATTTCCTGAAATACTTGCCAAGAATGCCAAGCCATTTTCAAGGGTCGTGCAGACTATTCGATAATAAATCATAAATACCTCATTTCCAACGACAGAATCATTATTTTTGCTTTGCATTATAACCAATACCTCATTCTTTCATACATTATGTTCATAAAAGTAAATATGGCATCTAGACCTTTTTAATAGAGGTTATTCCGATAATTATTCAAATTTTCATTTTTTTTGTATAAAAATCAGTTTTGATCCTAAATGAATGACACCTAAGAGTCGTATTCAAAGAAAAACCACGTTTCCAGCTGTAGAAAGTTCTTAGATACATCTGTAGGCAGAAAACTTCAACAATAAGAAAACAACTGCATCACAATTTTGGCGGGAACACGCGTGATTGGGGGTGCGCAAAGGAAGTGCGTGAATACAAACTGAAACCTATCGCGTAACGCACTTCGAAGGAAAAAAGTAAACACCGCACAGGCAAGCTTGGAACCTCACCTTTCCACCAGTATGAAATAATCACGGCCATATGCCTATAGACATCTACAAATATAAGATAAACAGCGCGCCGATTGAATCGGCTTTGGCACTTTTGTCGCGAGCAGCGAGAAGCCGATCTGATCAGCGAGTGGCACTGAGAGGGTTAAAAACATTTTGTAGTGATAGAAGCCATTTTTCAGTGTTGCCAAATTCTATTAAATAGAGATTTTCAGTCGTTCAACACAAATTGTGTCCAATTACATTAGAAATGAAAATCCACAGCCTGCTTCCAGTCTCCGACCGGGTCAGAAATGGAATGAATGAAGCCCCCATCTAGCGGCGAGGATATGAACTGTGCCGGCTGCCGAGGCCTGACGCACTCCTCTGGGACAATGATTAAATGAATGACAGATGAAATGAAATGAGAGTGGAGAGTGTTGCTGGAATGAAATTTAGACAGGGAAAACCGGAGTACCCGGAGAAAAAACTGTCTGCCTCCGTTTTGTCCAGCACAGATCTCACATGGAGTGACCGGGATTTGAACCACGGACCCAGCGGTGAGAGGCCGGCGTGCTGCCGCCTAAGCCACGGAGGCTTTCCCAATTACATTAGGCGGGAAACAATTATTTACATACTGGACCGGATTTAGATTTGATGCGATCCTAGGCCCGTGGCTTTTAGCCGCCCCTTCTTCATCCCATCGTGTAGGAGAGAGAATTTACACCTCAGAAAGGTCTTTGTGGAGGTATTTTTTTTTAAATATCGTGAAGTAAAATCAATTAGATAAATTAAAATAATGAGAGAATCTACTGTTTATAAATTTGTATATAACTCTACTTAGTATAAAACAAAGTTCCCGATTCTTGGATGTTACGTGTAAACTCGAGAACCACCGGATGGATTTTGATGCGGTTCTCACCATTCTGTAAAGGATATCTCGAGGATGATTTTTGTAGAAAATTATTTATTTATGATCAAAGGAAGCCGAGCAGCAACGATTTCAGTGGAAAAGTCGAAAAAAAACTGGCGTCTGAGCGCTTTGTAAGCTTACGCTGGGCAAACAGTTGAAAATATCTAAATACTATGAGTGGAAGAATTGTTCAGCATGAAAAGTTCTACAAAAAGGTCCGCGAGAGCATATATGTCTATCTTCAATACATCGCCCACTATAAGTGTTTTTACGTTTTCATTTCTTCCAACAATCTCTATTCAGTTACTGAGGCGACAGTTTATGAGCTAGCAAGGGGTGAGTCTATCACCCCAGTTACACCTTATCTAACGGACGAGCTTATTGCCCCAGATACAGCCAGCAGCAAACTGTCGAGTCGTGTTGAGTTAAAAACTTTAGAGAAAAGTGGTTGTGTTTGGAGTTTCCCTGGAAATGCAACTCGGCTTTTCTTCATTTCGCCTGTGAACTTTTCGTTCCGCAAAATTCACAGTCAAGTTAAGATTGGATGGAAGGGGATTTGTGCTTCATGCACCTCGCCATTCTTAAATTACGTCTGACCAGAATTTGTTGCACATGCAACTCCATGATAATATAATTAATCGTCCAGTCAGGGGTTTTTAAACCATCATGCCGAGACGTAAAACGGATATTGGTCGTTGTTCATTGACATTTAAACAAGTAGTTCCGTGAAGAACTATACAGCCTATTTTCATATATCCTGCTCATGTTAATTGCCTCATCAACATACAAAATTTCAGTTTAATTGCTGTAACGGATTCGTAGATATTGAGAACCGTCTAAATATTTCAGATGGTCGCCAGGTTGGATTTTTATTTTTGTACTATTACATTAAGATTATTGTGTACATGTGGTATTCAAACTTCAATCGCATGATTAGAACACAAGAAGTAAAAACGAGATTTTAAAATTACGCACAGCAGCCATCATGTGATTATGCAAACAAATGAAATAAATTAGATGCCAGTGGATCAACATTTGTATGAGCATTTAACGTGCAACGTTGGACAATTATTGCCTAATAAGGTTTTGAATATTCCCGAAGGGAATGTGATGTAGTTTCCATTTGAGCGGATGAATTATCAATAAATGATAAAAATGGTCCGGTTAGCTCAAACAATGCCAGCGTTTCACCCCAGTGTGCCGTTGGGCTCGTCAGTTGGTACAGACACACCTACCAATAAGCGTGGCTAGCACATACTGAGAAGGCCAGTATTTTGCTTGTATTTTGTGTCTTGCATGGCCTTCTCAGTATGTGCTAGCCACGCGTATTGGTAGGTGTGTCTGTACCAACTGACGAGCCCAACGGCACACTGGTGCGAAACGCTGGCATTGTTTGAGCTAACCGGACCATTTTTATCATTTATTGATAATTCATCCGCTCAAATGGAAACTACATCATATCAAAACCTTATTTGGATTGCCAAGGTAAGGCTTTTGTTTTTTTGAAAGGGAGTTTTACTCCCGTAGCACATTGTCATGCTCGTGACGTCAATACTGCTTGTATTTTGTGTCTTGCATGGCCTTCTCAGTATTTGCTAGCCACGCGTATTGGTAGGTGTGTCTGTACCAACTGACGAGCCCAACGGCACACTGGGACGAAACGCTGGCATTGTTTGAGCTAACCGGACCATTTTTATCATTTATTGATAATTATTGCCTAGGTTCATTATTCAAACTTTCACTTCGATAGCATGATTACGACACAAGAAATAAAAACTTAATTTTAAAATTTCGCACAGCCGCCATCTTGAGGTTATGTAAACAATTGAATTAAATTAGATGGCAGTGCATTACAATCTGCAAAATCATTTACTGTACCACATTTCACTGCGCTCAGAGAGTTAAATCACGAGAAAAGTCTATTAAAATATTTCAAATTCGCTTGGTCGCCATGTTCGTTTTGTACTTCACAGGTTTATGAAATATACATAGGTAAACTTGTATCAGTACCCTTTATCACCGTACAAAATTGCAGGCTGATATCTGTAATAGTTTCGGAGATATAGAATGTCAGTGAAATATTTCGCACAGCCGCCATTTTGAGGTTATGTAAACAATTGAACTAAATTAGACTCCAGTACATTACAATGTGTATAAACAATTGCTGTACCAAGTTTCATTACGTTTGGATAGTTAAATCGCGAGAAAAGTCTATTTAAATGTCTGAACTTCGCTTGGCCGCCATGTTGGTTTTGTAGCCACCAGGTTTTTGAAAGTCTCATAGGTGAACTTCTAGTAGTGTCCTTTATCACCGTACACAATTTCAGGGCGATATCGGTAATAGTTTCGGAGATATTGAATGCTAGTGAAATATTTCGCACAGCCGCCATGTTGGATTGGTGAGACGAAACAAAATTTGAAGGGCGCGGTCGAGGTCGCCGGGAATAGCGCTATGAACTTACCGAGTTTCATTTAAATCGCTCCAGCCGTTTAGATTTTATTAGGGAGGGACACACACACACCTCACACACACACACCTCACACACACACGCACACACACACGGACAAAAGGTGATTTCATAAGCCTATTTTTCAAAATTGAAAATAGGCTAAAAATCGCTTATCACGTAATGCATTCATAACTGTTCCCGGGCGAAGCCGGGTTGGGTTGCTAGTAAACTATAAATAAATAGGCCAACGAGATATTAACATAAGTTTAAGCCATTCAAGACTCACTTACAGATATTCAGATATGCATACTACATCATACAACCTTCGTAGAAGTATGCATAATGGATTATTCAAATTAAACTGATATTAGTATTCAAGACTTAAATTTTCTCCTAATAAATCAAAAAGCATTCCTATTCTAAAGCTGAAGTCGAAAAATCTGCTGTTGCAAAACATTATGTCGGAAAAAGATGGCCACAATATAAATTGGAAAAGTGTCAAAATTTTGGAAAGTTAAATTTAAATCATAAAAATTTGGGGATGAACTTTGCGCCCCTCAGCATGGTACGCCCCTAGGTCGGTTCCTATAGGGCCTATTGGTAAATCCAAACCTGTTTACATGCCCTACAAACTAACACGATTTTATGTACAAATACCTACTTTCAAAAAACAAGGAATCATAGTAGCATTCTGAACCAACAACACACTAGGAAAGCACCTCCACACTAGCAATTTAAATAAACAAAATCCATACTCAAAATCAGGAGTTTACTTATTTTCATGCCAAGAAACAGGTTGTCGGGCAAATTACGTAGAACAGACAGGAAGGAGGATGGGCACACGTTACAAAGAACATAGAAATGCAATCAAACCCAGGAAACACTCAGCAGTATGCAAGCACATAGCTTCACAAACATAGAAACCTAAAAATTGTACACTATGAAACAAAAGGTAGGGAATTTGACATAAAGGAAGACATAGAAATGCACTTAGTTAAATTAAACAACCCAGATAATCTAAATGAGCTCACATTCTTCAGTTCAGCCCTATTCACATTATTAGGCAACAATCCCGTCAATAATAAGGTAACAAGATAACAGGGAAAAATACTAAGCGTGAATAATGCACTTTGTGCGGTAGTCTCAATAAACCCAGGCCTTAATTATGCAGTGTTAACGAGTTCAAGAAGCGCCATCAAGTCCTGCGGCGCTTACGCATGTCTCTTAGTTTATGCGAGGCGGGGAAAAGATTGTTCGTTAATAGTTGAGATCGTTCTTCACAATTAGCATGCAATCATACAATCATACAAATTCGATCATTGCCGGCCACGAAGCAATTTATCATAAAAAGACATCTAATATTTTTAGTTACTACAACAGATAGCGCTGATAACTCGTGGACGAAGCATTAATGACTAGTATTCAGAAGAACAAACAGCGCACCACAGGAGACAGGATAAAACCTAGCAATTGTTCGGAACGTCAGCGTCAGTGCGCTGGAGGAAAGCAGCGGAACCAGACGCCACAAGGATCAGTTCTAAAAGCCAAGTTGACATATCTTCATTACATTCAGTGCATTTGTGTATTTTTAGCTATTTTCAATTATGCAAAAAAAAAAAGCTTATTAGATCACCTTTTGTCCGTGTGTGTGTGCGTCAGTGTGTTTATCCTCCCCCTAATAAAATCTAAACGGCTGGAGCGATTTTAATGAAACTCGGTAAGGACATAGTACTATTTTGTAGGACCCCGACCGTGCCCTTCAAATTTTATTACGTTTCACCAATCCAACATGGTGGCTGTGCGAAATATTTCACCAGCATTCTACATCTCCGAATCTACTACCAATATCACCCTGAAATTTTGTACGATTATAGAGGGCACTACTATAAGTTCACCTATGTTACTTTCAGAAACCTGTTAGGTACAAAACGAACATGGCGGCCAAGCGAAGATGAAACTTTTAAATAGACCTTTCTCGCGATATAACCATACGAGCGCAGTAAAGCTTGGTACGGTAAATGTTTATAGACATTTTAATCCACTGGCATCTAATTCATTTCATTTGATTTCATAATCGCAAGATGCCGGCTGTGCGAAATTTTCAAATCTCGTTTTTATTTCTTTTGTCCTAATCATGCTATTGAAGTTTGAATAATGCACCTACGCAATAATCTTCATGTGTATTACATAAGTCATGCACCTACATACTGTATATAAAAATCCAACATGGCGACCATCCGAAATATTTAGACTATTCTCAAAATCTACGAATTTATTACAGTAATCAAACTGAAAGTATGTATGTTGATAGAGGCAATTAACCTAATTAGGATATATGAAAATAGGCTATACAATTCTTCACGGGACTACTTGTTTTATTTGTGTATTCGCCACACGAGATATTACAATATAATTCGGCCAATAGATTAAACATGAACGTTTGGTTTCGAACAATAGTAACAAAATTGTACAGAAAATTTCACTGTTGAAATTATTCATAATACCAATTCCATCGACAGGCCACAACAACAATAACAATAATAACGCAATAACCATAGAAGTGTACTATAGGGCCTACTGTCTGTAAATAGTTGACACGTTACACAAGTATTACAAACTTATGTTTGTAGAAAGTGAAACACCAAGAACGAGAGATGTGACCACATTGCACTTTATACCACAGATTAGGGACATGACACAATAAATACATTACTGATTAGAAGGACAGTCCGGTACATGCACGTTGACGGTCGAACTTCAGTACGGTGTTGCGCCACCACGTGCTGCACTCGGAGCCGCTAGACGTCGTAGCATGGAATCATACAGCGCTTGAATACGCCGCTGGGGAATACTGTCCCACGCGGTTTGTAGGCACGTCCACAAAGCATCAACAGTGGCGGCAGATGGACATGAACGAACAAGTTGCCGACCGACCTTATCCCAGACATGTTCGATGGGCGACATGTCAGGCGAACGGGCAGGCCGGGGAAGCTGAGGTATCCGTCGTTCTGCGAAGAAGGCTTGCACATTCCTCGCCACATGCGGGCGGGAATTGTCCTGCTGAAATATGGCCTGTGGAACGGCCTGAGGGGCAGTGACGCGGACTGTAAAACTTCCCTGATGTAGCGGTCACTGTTCGCCTGTTATAGGCAATTGCGCCCTAAACCATTACACCTAGTGTTTGTCCGCTATGCCGTTAAACAATACAGTCTGCCAGATTGCGTTCTCCCCGGCGGCGTCGAACGCGTATGCGGCCATTACTGTAGGAGAGGTTGCAGCGGGACTCATCCGAAAACACTACTACATTTCGCCACTCAGCCTGCCAGTGTCGGCGTGCACGTGCCCATTGTAGTCGGCCATGCAGATAAGATGGCGGTCGTCTCGCGCTTTGGTCACATTGCGTCGTCCTGTACCCTGTCGTCACTGTGTACGGCCCTCCTCTCTCCATTGGATCCACATACGCCTTAATGTTGACGCAGCGTGCCCTGTACGTGGCGCAATGTCCCGGAACGACAGACGCGCCTCCCGGAGCCCAAGCATTCTGCCTCATTCAACCGCACTCTCATGTTGATTGTCCACCCTGTGATGTCGGCGAGGCATCGTTGCACTTGCTTACATGTTTCCACTTAGTATGACGGCCCCATGCCGACAGAGCTGTGCGGAACACTGACCTGTCTGGTCCCACGACAGAGAGCACTGGTGGGCCAATGTGCACGCCATCTCACTGCGATTCCAATCACTTAGTACAGTATGGTACCACAGGCCTACACGACCCCTGTTCTGGGAGTGTCTCCGAGCATTTCTTCTGGGTGTTTCACTTTCTACAAACAGTAGTCCTACTGTATATTTAAATTTCTTCGAAAGTGTTGAAGTACGTGAGTGATCTAGGCCTAAATGATTATCAAGGAAACACAAACTCTTTCACACGACAGATGGTTATCATTTCATTCAGAAAGTAATTAAAACCCAGTTCGGTACTGAGAGCATTTATAACATTTTTCAGCGGATATGAGATGTGCCAGTAAAATTGGTAATTTTAAACATCATCACTCCATTATCATACAGACGAGTACTTGATAAACAATCCAGAATGCTGAAGTAAACAGATTTATAACTGAGTTTATGAACGATTTTATAGCAGTTGTTAAAGGAAAGAATTTTATTGACTCATTCAAATTTTGCTTTAATTGCTGTTATCATTTTGACTGTAGAACTGGCTTTGTGTGCGGGTTCCAGAACTTCAGCGGACAGCCCACCGATTTTGACGTAGAAGACTCTATGAACCAACAATTCGTTATTATCGGATGAAGTACAAACTGAACGAACTGAACGCGTTCTTACAGAAGATTATATTTCAGAGCTATACATCATATAGCCGTTGTACCGTATCAAACAAGATCCATTCCAGGTTAAATATTGAATAATAACACACCCGTACGATCAATAGGTACATCAAGGAGGACATTTAACCCATAACATATAACCTACTTCATATTTCAACAAATGAAGTATACATAGATTTACTACGGTTTTAAGATAATACGTAGTGTAAACTACAATCAACATATGTCATAGGTGTCTTTCCGTAAGCAACCCAATGCATCATACGTTCTAAATCGGAAGATGTTTTCCTGTTTGCATAATAACTCAAGAAATTTCTCATTTTGATATCGGGTTGCACATAATATTTCGACATTTTTTTAAAAACTCAATTCGAAATTATATTGTTTCTATTCTTTTTAGCCTATTTTCAATTTTGAAAAAATTAGGCTTATGAGATCACCTTTTGTCCGTGTGTGTGTGTGTGTGTGTGTGTGTGTGTCACCCCCCCCCCCCTAATAAATTCTAAACGGCTGGAGCGATTTCAATGAAACTCGGTAAGTTCATAGCACTATTCCGGGCGACCGCGACCGTGCCCTTCAAATTTTGTTACGTCTCACCAATCCAACATGGCGGCTGTGCGACATATTTCACCAGCAATCAATATCTCCGAAACTATTACCGATATCACCCTGGATTGTTTTACGGTATTAAAGGGAAATACTAGAAGTTCACCTATGTGACTTTTGACAAACTGGTAACTACAAAACCAACATGGCGGCCACGCGAATTTGCGACTTTTAAATAGACGTTTCTAGCGATTTAACTAACCAAACGCAATAAAACTTGGTACAGTATATGTTTATACACATTGTAATGCACCCACATCTAACTTGGTTCAATTGTTTACATAACCACAAGATGGCGGATGTGCGAAATATTTCACCGGCATTCTATATCTCTGAAACTATTAGAGGTATCATCCTGAAATTTTGTAGGGAGATAAAAAGCACTACAGGAAGTTCATCTATAAGAATTTCATAATCCGGTTAACTACAAAACGAACATGGCGACCAAGCGAATTTGAAATTTTAAATAGACCTTTCTCGCGAATTAATGTTCCAACCGCAATGAAATCTGGTACAGGAAATGTTTATACACATTGTAATATACTGGTATCTAATTTAGTTCAATTGTTTACATAACCTCAAGATGGCGGCTTTGCGAATTTTAAAATTAAGTTGTTTTTATTTCTTGTGTCGTAATCATGCGATTGATGTGAAAGTTTGAATAATGAACCTACGCAATAATTTTCCTTTAATGGTACATGACTCTATGAGCTGTACATTTAACAATCCAACATGGCGACCATCCGAAATATTTAGACGGCTCTGAATATCTACGAATCTATTATAGCAATCAAACTGATTTTTTTATGTTCATAGGGGCTATGAACTTAAGTTCACCTATAGGGCTTTAAATAACCTGTTGATCACAAATCCAACATGGCGGCGACACGAAGTATAAATATTCGCATGGACGTTTCTCGCAATTTAACCATCCGAGTGCAGTGAAACTTGGTACAGTAAATCCTTATAGGAATGTTAATCCACTGGCATCTAATTTATTTCAATTGTTTCCATAACCACAAGATGGCAGCTGTGCGAAATTTTAAAATCTCCTTGGCACTTCTTGTGTCCTAATCATGCGATTGAAGTTTGAATGCTACACGTACACAATAATCTTCATGTAACAGTACATAACTCCAGGACCTACATATATAAAATCCAACATGGCGACCATCCGAAATATTTAGTCGGTTCTCAACATCTACGAATCTATTACAGCAATCAAACTGAAATTTTGTATGTAGATAGAGGCAATTAACATAAGTAGGATATATGAAAATAGGCTGTATAGTTCTTCACGGAACTATTTGTTTAATTTAATGTTTTTATATGTAAGGATATCCATTTATTTATTTACTTTTTATTTATTTATTCATTTATTTATTAACTTATGATGTGCGAATGGACCCAGATTGATCACGCAGTACTTTTATGATTCGCCTTTCTGATCTTCCATACGGCTCTCATTCCCTCTCCATGCACCATCTTCCCTTTCTCGGTCTACTTGGTTTCTGGTCTCTTTGGAGCGTTATTCTCTGGTGTTACTATCCATCCATTTACCCTGCATCGGAATAGGTTCCTGTCAAAGACTTCCATTGTTCCTACTTGGGCCTTCTCCATGTCCTGTTTGACTTGCTGAATCCACGGTATAATCTTCAGTTCTTCTGATCTTGTGTGTAAGCCTGGTCGGTGGAAGTCTTTAAACATGTCCATGAAACGTCAATCTTCGATTTCTGATGTTTGCCGCAAGATTAGATAATTTCTCAGTTGCTTTACGAGATTTCAACCTGTATCCATCTTCTGTTCTTTCTAGGACAAGAATTTTCCTCAAGATCTTTCGTACTCCTTTAGGGGTGTTTTCCAAGTCACCCTTCCTGTTAATTATCAGAGTTTCACTTGCATACTGAGCTTCTGGTTTGATCACCGTGTTGTAGTGTCTGATCTTTGTATGTGTGGACACAGGGCCGTATTTATAAATGGGCTAAGTAGGCTGCGGCCTAGAGCGGCAAATTTTCAGGGGCGGCAGTTTGGCAATTCATTAAAAAGTTAAAATGAAGTATTTCATACGTTAATAATATTTTCCGTACGAATTTAAGAATACAAGTTATCTGAAAAATATGTTTTAGTCCTTCTACAGTTCTTCCTGCCTTAGAAGAGTTAAGAACTAGTATTTCTGAAATACGGTTAAACTCACTTTCATTAAGTTACTTTGTATTGAGGAAAATACAACAGAAACACTTTCATATGAGGACGAGTTTGCCATTAAGAAATCTCGTAAGAAAACTATGCAAATTTGAACACGAAGATTACGTGGGGTGAGTTGTTTTCGAGAAGTTTGTATATTTTCAACAAATAAACCAGTAAATAACTAAATTTTGTGTAATTTCATTTCACCATGTAGGACAACTTAATTCCAATTGAACACAGTTCTTCAATTACGAAAAAGATAGTCATTAGCATTAAAATATAAAAATATGTGTAAAATAGTGATCGCTGATCTCCAAGAACAAATTAATTAATTAAGTTCGAAACCCATTTCATTTTTTTATGAATCTTTAAAGAAGTAAAAAACTGAGTTCGTTGCAGTCAATTGCTACATGTTTCCCGCAACACCCCCTAGTGCAGCGAATCCACGACCTACTAGCCGGGCTGTGCCACGCTGACACTCGAATCACCTTTCTGTGGCTTCCAAGCCACATGGGAATTGCGGGAAATGAGTTAGCTGATCAAGCTGCAAAAGAGGCGGTATCACTACCACCTCGACCAATGGAGGTACCCACTAGATATATTCGCTCTCAGTTGCGCCTACAAGTTCTGGATTTTTGGGAGAGTCAGTTGCTAGCTGACCCACTGCCCAGTAAACTGAGAGCGATCAAGGGAACTACTCGCGAGTGGCGGAGCTCTTTCCGGTCACGGAGAGAGTCCGTCATTTTGTGTAGGCTAAGGATAGGTCATACAAGATCCACCCACTCGTATCTGATGAGAAGGGAAGACCCCCCACTTTGTACCTGTGGAGCCGTTTTCACCGTGGCCCACATTTTCATCGAGTGTGTGGATCTTGCTGACTTACGAAGAAACCTTGGTTTGCAGATGACACTCAAACTTATATTAGCCGATGACGCGGTGGCTGCTGATCGCGTTATCCGCTTTATAAGTGAGAGTGGGTTAGGGCCAGCAATCTAAATTTTCCAGTATAAATTGACTCAACGACTTGTTCGTTTTTGAATGATAATGTTCTGTTTTTCCGTAATTTTTGTTTATTTTTAATTTTTAATTTTTTATTTAATGTTTTTGTTTTATTAATATTTTGTCTTTTTAAATTTAGGCGTCCACATCAAAATTTTAAATTCAATTCCAAATTTGTATTCTTTAATCTGTGTTAAGAGGGGCAGATGACCTCGTAGTTCCTCCCCTTAAAAAAACAATAACTAACTAACTAACTAACTAACTAACTAACTAACAAGTAGGTAACTAATTTCATTATAACATTTATTACGTAAGCCATTAAATTTGTAGTTTTATCTAAACTAATTGAACTTTATGTTTAAAAAAGATGAAAATGCCAATGAACTCTCTCCTTTTGTTGTATAAAACAAATGTATTAAGCAAATAATTATGAACTATAGAGGGGGCGGCAAATGGACTTTAGCCTTTAGGCTGCATACTCTTAAATCCGGCCCTGTTGTAGCAGTTTTGCTAGCCCACCCTTTGCCTAAGCTATGTTGTTTTAATGGGCGCCAAGACCTCAACGCAATGTTGAAATCTAAATTTGTATTTAACAACGTCTAGCTCTGGCAGAACACCTTCAAGACACTATTCACTCAGATCGTGGTATGATTTGATCATTAACCCAACAAACAATTGTATCAGGAGAAGGAATTGGTCTATATCTAATGCTACCTACTGAAAGCAAAGATTGCATTGTAAAAGAAATGAATTTATTATATAAAACAAGAATAGCAAAATTAATAATAATAATAAGTATAAAATTTAAATTGGAGCGTTGTGATTTGAATATTACCGATAGAAAATTACGTGAAAACGGAGTCTGATAAATTATTGATTTTACTCTTATTCCCAAGCTATGAAGTTACTGAAATATGAAATATAAAACAAAGAAAAACGAGAGATTGCGTATTTCTGCGTCATTCGCGCTTACCACTGGAAATGGCCGAAGCTTTTCCCTCGTACTGGATGATGCTGTGAGCTTCCCACAGTCTCCTGGACGTCGTCATCACGTTGCTCCACTAGCATATTTGATGATATTCTGGTAGATTAGATAATTCTATGGTCCGTACATCGGACCCAAACACTCGTACAACCACACTGGTTAAGTTTTACAAAAGTTAGTCCTCCACTCCACGGAACATCGGAGCCACTCCCGCGTACAACCGTACTCGTTAAGTTCTATACAGATAGTCCTCGTTCCACGGAACACTGAACTATATATGCACCCGTCGCATCCCCACTCTTCATCCAACTTCTAGCTTGCGTGGTCCTCACTGATTGGCTGAGCACGCCGCTATATTTCCCTCCTCTGGCTCATTACACACGGCGCGCGAGAGGGAGAAGTCGTTTTCCGTTCCATATATCCGCCTTTCTTGACGCTGCGACCCAGGATTGCGTCATGCTTTCCGACAAGATTAAGCCTGTATTTGAATTCCCCGTGACTCATCTCTCTCAAATACCCTAACTGACGAAACTCCGTAAAATTCCGTAATCACATAATTTTCTATGATATTGTCGTTCGTAATAATTTGCTTGATAGCGTTTTCTAAGACATAGAAAACCTATCTGTATGCTTATAATTTTTATAAAATGCTCCGAAAATATCTTAATAATAATTATAATAAATTAATAATAATAATAAATTAACATGAAAAATTCTCTTGGCTGAACAATTTGCCGCGTAAATAAATATAGAATGGCTTCCTACTGACTTATGCCAGTGGCATAAAAACCCCTCGAAAAACACGTTACACTGTGTGGACATGCACTTTTTGTTGACGTCGCGCGTTCTCCCGTACGTTCTCTTCAGTTTCTGTAGCCGAACTCTTTGAGCTTCCTTTTCAAAACCTGTTGGTTCCAAGATCTCCCCTAGGTACTTGAAGTGTGAGACCCGATTGATTTTTCCATATTTGCTGTTTCATTTGTGAATGTGGAAACTAGTAAAGATGAACTCAGTTTTCTCAGAAGAGATTTGTAGGCCAACTTCTCCAGCACATTCCTGGAGGACTTCTATCTTTTGTAAAAGGACCCACCACTAATTAAACTTGTGTGAAACTAAATGTGCAGGCTAGATTTCGTTGAAACGCTCTATCAAAGTTCCAAAGTTCACCACTAGATGTCAGTGACATCTGGTTGGTTCCTTAGTTTAGGGGCTGCGACAACGCGGTCATGTAGCCCCGTGTACTTTGGGTGAGTGTTGAATCTGTCTGATAACCGGTGTTAATTGTGATGACTGTATTAGTGTGTGTATCTGTTTTTTAAATTGAAGTAAGTAGTGCAACTTTGAATTTTTTCAAATAGTTCCTACTTTTGCCGCCAAACGCCACCGTCAACGACTACTAGGCCTAGTTCAGAACTTAGCTACTAGACGCCACCGCAGTCGGCTCTTGGCAACGAACGTAGCAACCTAAGAGCGTTGTTTACATTCTTAACCTATACAATTTAGTTTAACACAGGTGTAATTAGTGGAAAGTTCTTTAACATGCCTTAAATCTATGACATGGGACCGCCGGCTTTACTTCCCCTCCGAAGGAAGGCATACTGAGGGATTTTTAACGCTCTTAAATAATCTGACGGCTTTGGCCGGGTTTGAACCTGCTATCTTGGGCATAGAAGCTCAGCACGCTACCATTACGCCACCGAAGCCACCTCAGTGACATCAGGTTGCGAAAGTTGAAACTAATCGAAATTGAAGAGGAGAGAACGAAATAATGAAGAAAGGATGGATGAATATATGGAAGGAAAGACTGAAGGAAGGAAAGAAGGAAGGATGGAAGGAAAGAAGGAAGGCATAAAAGAAGGAATAAATGACGGTAAGAAGGAAAGAAGTACATAAAGAAAAAAGGAAAGAAGGAAGGAAGTAATGAATAAAGGAAGTAAGAAAAGGCGGAAAGAAAGAAAAAGAGTGTAAAACAAAGAAGGAATGAAGCAAGGAAAGATGGCAGCTAACTATTTCAACCATTTTCAATACTATTTCGTATAACATGCTGATGCCTTCAGCGTGGTTGCGCTGCATAATTGATACACCATTACACACTCCTTGTATTCAAGTTGAAGGAATCCTATTTAATAAGACGAGGAATTTAATATCCGTCACAATCAAGTATGCAATGCAATGTGCTTCACTTGATTCGCATTTCAGGCGCACGATCCCTATTTATAAAGTAAGCTATGTCTAGAAAAAGTACAATGAGACAATGAATGTCTGGAAATTCTTCTTCTTCTTCTTTATTTTTTCACCCGACTTTGGGGTACATGAAATCAATCACTTTTAATTGTTTTGAGCTTTCCTTTTGGCCCAGTACTGCCTCATCCTTTGAGATATTGCTTCCCTTTCTTCGGCAGGGATATGGAACGTAAGCTTTTGTTTGAGTTTCACTTGGGACCGTTGATTCTTATCCTTGGTGACGGTTTTGGCTGTTTTGCCCCTGAGCATGGTGTCTGTAATTTGGAGTTCCACGAGGTCTTTCTCGGTGTCCTTAAACCAAAGAGGTTTTTTTTTCTTACGCAAGTGGACGAAGATCCTTTTGGTTAATCTATTTGAATTCATCCGGAGGATGTGCCCATAAAAATAAATTCTCCGTTTTCTTATTGTGTCCGTGAGTTTTTCAGTTTTTTGGTAAAGAGTTTCGTTCCTGACTTGGATTAATTTGTTGTTATGAAATTTGGGGCCTAAGACTTTGCGTATTATCTTCCTTTCCTTGACCTCCAGCCTTTCAAGTGGTCCCTGGGTGGTGAGGGACAATGTTTCGGCTGCATATAAGGCTTCTGGTTTAATTGCCGTGTTAAAATGTTTTATCTTGGTATTCCAGGAGAGACACTTCTTGTTTTAAGTGTCCTTGGTGTATTCTTGGAATACACGCTAAGATAGTATATTTTTAATGCTCTTTACTTGTTCATTCCTTCCCTTTTCTCAAACACCAACAGTGATCTTCTAATTTCTCTTTGTTGGTCATGTCTCTTATGTTCCTTGTGAGTCTGTTCTAGATATATATCTTCCATGACCCACCTAGCGTCATCTAGCAGCGAATCTCTGAAGTTCCTCAATTCTTCCCTGTACAAGAGGACTTCCTTATCAATCTGGCCACCAGATCTCGTCGCCATCGCCAGCTATCATCTCCGTGATCAAGAGAACTTCGTTTACTTTTTCACCCACCATGCTGCGCTAGTATCGCCTGCTATCAAATCTTTGAAGATCATTTCATCAAGAGAAATTAACTTTACAATGTTGGTTATGCTTATAGGTTTTCCTTTTGTCTCCTACCCCCACTCCTTTCCCTTCCCTGGTCCCTCTGTGCTTCGCTGAGTGTGTCTCACTTGGACGTCGGCAGTCGATTCAGTCAGAGCTCAACTTGAGCCAGCCTCCTCAACTAAAGAGGCATTCTTTAAATTCCACGCCATGTTGGAACTGTAATCTCAACCGTCAAAGGGAACTTCACCTTCGCCATGAAGCAAAGATAAGTACCGACTTCAGGTTTTAACCTCATCCTCATCGTCTTTTAATAGTTACATGCTTTTAACTATCGTTTTATAGGCAGTGTGAGATTACTATATTTGGGGCAATAATCATCCTTCGCGGGATTTTCTATGTTGGGCTTTTGTCTGTCTAAGCCAATCTTTCTAAAAAGCAACTTTTCTTATGCTTGTTAAATGAGAGATCTTCTCACAACGTGGGATACCATTGAATACCCACTGTCTATAAAATACTAAGCTCGTTCCACCGCTGGAATAACTTTGGCCCCATTCTTCAGTTAGGATTGCTCTGGAACCTTCCAGAATCTGCACTCTATCTACAAATCGTACCGTCATGTATTTTCCACTCACATGTGGGAATACTGTTTCAAACTAAGAAATCTTCCTTATGAATTACTGCTCAATAGCTAATCTTTCTTCCTCCGTTGGAATTTGCTCTGGCGTATTTAATGATAATCTACAACCTTCTCAAGCAATAGACTCTCGCCTATCTAGTGTAACTAGTTATTTTCCAGAATTGCAATAACTTTCTTTGCCATAAACTTTTGTGCTACTACAGTGAACTTTTCATCCATTCAACAAACTATAGTGAAAAACAGTGTTCTTTCAGTATTTCTTCCGCGTCGCGCTCGTCCGATTATTATAAATATCCCATGAACATTTACCTTCCATCCCAGTTGATCTTTCCTAAACATCTTACTAACAAACCATAATAAAATTGTTACTTTAGGTCTTTTTCAATGAGGTGTCACTCTAAAGACGTGCCCTCCCCTTTTGTTTATATATCATTAATTAATGTCTGCATAACTACGTGTCTAGTACACGTTTTAAATTACCTTGTTTCTCCCTTCTAATTAGGGAATACAATTCTTTCAACTCATAAGTGAGTTATTTCTAGGTTTCACGAAAGGGAAACTTGCCCCATTTGTCTCGTGATTCCTACTCAAACATAGGAGGTCAAGAATCCTCCTTTCGACTTTCTCTTCAGGTTTCACAGTAAGTGACCTGCCTTATTTGTATAACTACTAAAAAGAAAGTAATTCAGCTTAAATAAAAGAAGTTATAGGAACTTCTCTTTTATTCTACCTGCTTTTTGTTGTTGTTACTTTCGAAATTGTTACTCCTTTCAAGATATTTACCCAGAATTTCTTAAAGTACACACCTTGCACTCGATTTATTGTCAAACTTTAATCACTTTAATTGTCTTTAAATTTTGTATTTTATCTTCGCTATTTCAAAATCTTGCGAGGATTTTATAAAGGTTTGAAACCTAATGAATTGTTAATTGCCTGGCGCAAACTTTAAATGTTTTCTGAGGTCTGCGACCCCAAATTGTTAACAAAATTGAAAATATATATTTGTTAAATTCATCAAATTCTTTTGAATTGTTAAATAAATTAAGAGTTCCTTTTCGCTTTTTCATTTTTTCTAGTATAACAGTTAGGCAAGATCCTGTCTTCCTTGACTCTTCCCACTTAATGCCATTAAATCAATTGATAGGGCTTTCACCACTTGTTGCATTTGAGCAAGAACTCTTAGTGGTCAACTTGGTAAAGACTCTCTTAGCTTTAATAGCTAATTCTAACTGGCCAGTAAGGCAAGCATAGCTCGCTACGCCAGTTTCCTGCTTGTGGAGATCCTCTCCAAAAACTTATTGTTGGTTTTCCAAAAGATAAGTGTTTCTCCTTGCCTAAACTTTTAGTCGGCTCCTTGCTGGGTAAAAGCTCAGCCATTTCCAAATGCAACTATTGGTGTACTTACCAAAATTATTCCAACTGGTATAATTCTTTTATCACTGTCCTTCTTGGAAGCACTTGGTCGCTTTTCAGGAACTCTACAATTTCGAAAACTGGAAATATCGAAACCGATTCAAATTACTGGTATTCTTCGAATTACTTGTTCAAAAACGAATTCCTTTGAACAGACATACAATAAGTCTGTTACTCTTTGTCTTGCCAGACCATCACCCTTCCCCATAGTAGGCATATGCATGCTTGAGAGGGAATACGCTAAAGCCATTCTCTTGCATATTGCACAAGTCCTAGCTGCGTTTCCCGTTAGCTTTGACCAGGTCCTTACCCACTTTAGGTATCAGAGAGCGGATTTGCAGTGGCAACCGCCTTTGAGTGCATTTAAAGTTAAATTTATAACTTTTGTGGGACTCTCCTCTTATTTCTCCATCCTTTTTCTCCAGTCCGAAACCCAGCTCCTTTTCTCTATCATCTTCCCTTGGTGGTTAGGTTATTCCTCAGCCAATAATCTACCCAGTCCTTCGTAAATTGGAAGGCGAATTCAACTTTATTTCTCCTAGATTCCATTGCCTCTTTCTCTAGCGCATTCCAGCCGATCCATTCCCCAAGATATTTAAATTCTTTGACGATGTCTATGCATTGTTTGCCCACTTGAAGCTTTTTTGGTGTTTTTTTATGTTCGTCATTATTTTGGTCTTTTCAACTGAGATTTTGAGACCCATTTTTAACGCTTGCCTTTGGAATTCAAAGATCTGTTCCTTGGCTTCTTCCCATGTCACAGCTAATAAGGCCGACTGAAGAGCATTTTAATTACATTTACGAACACAACACTGAAAAATGTCTTCCAATACCATAACGAAAGAAAGAAAGAAAGAAAGAAAGAAAGAAAGAAAGAAAGAAAGAAAGAAAGAAAGAAAGAACGAAAGAAAGAAAGAAAGAAAGAAAGAAAGAAAGGAATGGATGAAGGAAGGTTGGTGTTATTATTATTATCATTATTATTATTATTATTATTATTATTATTATTATTATTATTATTATTATTATTATTTCATTTAAGGGGCTTGTACATCGTGGTCATTTAACCCTGTGTACCTGGATGTGTGTGTAGAATGTTCCTGATAGCCTGTGTATTTGTAGTGTGTAAATATAATTCAGTTGATGATTTGGGAAGAAGCTGGCCGTGGTCTTTAGTAAGGAACCATCCCGGCATTTGCCTCGAGTAGAAGTGGGAAACCACGGGAAACCACTCTCTAGATGGCTGAGGTATGAAACTAAACCCACCTCTTCTCAGCTTTGCCTTGCAAGGCTGAGTGTACCCCGTTCCATCCTTCAGAACAGAATTGCATTTCTTGGCATAGATGGGAATCGAACCCGGACCTCCAAAGCGAATAACTGAATAAATTACCGATAAATTAGACTCAAGCACTTGTTTTTACTAAATCTTCCTTCATCCAGCAGGGCATTAAAAACTGTAACTTAACGTGGAGAAATGTATTTGTGTTTCCCCATTATCCAAAAACAATCTGATTTTACTGTGCACGTCGCTAAATGATGGAATGAATCAACGATTTAATTATATTGTATATTAACATTTCGTAATTAATTAACGGTGAGATATAGCTACACTTCCCTGACAACTCCCTATTCAATGTCAGAAGGCTGTGACTAGACAATGTTCACGAGGTTCGTGCTGCCGTAGTTACATCTCATTTGGAGAGGTTTTTGGATATCACATTGGAGTGCGAATTGTATATCAAAGTATTCTAGATACCTACAACACTTTTGTAAGTATTATTCCTAATATTTGTGAACCTTACCGTAAGTTACGTGAAGTGGAAGAAACACAACCTAAAACTCTGTTCTGATCAACTCAACATGGCCGCCGCCTCTGTTGATAGAGGTCTCTTAACGAACACAACGAATGATAAAACTTCTGACGTATCAACCCACCAAGTACCAAACCAACCAATGAATTATTATAATACTGTAAATAACCCTGATTTTAACAACAGTACATCTGGCTCCCAAATGACAACTACAATAACTACCGGCACCAAAGAAACAAATCCAAGGTCAAGCTATTCTGCTATAGCTCAATCTCTCCCCTCCAAAGAACAAGCTATCGTAATTGAATCCCAAGATGGAATCAGTATCAAAGATTATGTGCTAGCTGTAGGAAAACTCACTAGCCCTAGCAACATTCGTTTTGTTTCACGAATATCGAATGGACGAATATGCATTTTTCTTTCTAGCAAGAAAGTTGTTGAAGAGGTAATATTAGCAAACCCCAAGATCTTAATAAACAATGTATCTTTGGAAATACGACCACTCTTAACAAAAAACAAGCGTATTATATTATCAAACGTTTGTCCTGTAATACCCAACTATGTAATTGAAGAGGAATTGTTAAACATTGGTGTGAAAATCATGTCTAAAATTACCCCTATCAGAGCAGGCTTATCCATCCCAGGTTTTTCTCATATTTTGAGCTTTCGAAGACAAATGTACATCCAAAATGAAGACTTCGATAAACTCCCTGCATTTCTCCAAACTGAATACGATGGCACTAACTACTGGATTTACCTATCATCTGACTCACCCACCTGCTTTATTTGTAAAACTGAGGGACATTTGGCCAAAGACTGTCCTACTAACAACTCAGTTCCAAATGATCAACCAACCTCTCAGCACGACATTCATGAAATTGACAAACCTAACCTCTCCAAATTTCCTAAACTACAAGAGAAACCACAAACAACAGAGATAAACCCCAAAAATGCAACCAGTACTTCCTACCTTCCTCCAACAAATTCACATGATGAAACTTCATCAGCTATCCTAAACTTAAATCTAACTCAAGATTGTAATGGCATTTCTCTCTCCGAAGTTCCAATAGAAAGAACAGTGCCTGGACATAGTGAAACATGTCCTGCCTCAACAACTGGACATTTCCCTGGATTTAAAAGACCAATGTCACACGCCAGCAGTGAAAGAAATGACCAAAATATTTCTAATAGCAACAGACCCAAAGTCGACTCTTCTGAACAAATTGAGAATCACAAGGTAAATCACACTTCTAAGAAACCCAAGAAAGAACCACAAAAACCAACAATCAGCGATATGCTCCTTCCTGTGAAACAGGTTTTGGAAGCTGATCCATCACTAGCTCCTCTCAGTTACACACAACTCCAATCTTTTCTCGAAAATTCCCAAGGTGTCAAGGACGTGGTGGCAATTGCTTTCAATTACACCCATGACATAGAAGGTCTCGCTAAAGCCCTACAGAAACTATACCCCTACTACACCGATAAAAGCTTTAAAAACAGAAGCTCTCGGATAGTGAAGAAATTACTGAAGTTCGTCAACCTAAGCGAAGACCAAATGGATAACAATGTTTCTCTAGACTATTCTAGCGATGACTAATCTCTCCCTCTATAAGAATGGAAATGGATCTTTTGCTATTCCTTATCATACTTATGGCAACAACACTACTCCAATGGAATATCTGTCTCCAAGAGACCAACTTTCGGAACGATTTTGCTGATAATCTAAGACTTTACAATGTGTATCATAAAACAGAACTATTGCAAGTCATGCAAGTGGAGGAGTAGCTACCTACGTCAAAAACAATATATACCTTAAAGAAATTTCTTTAAACTCCAATTTGGAAGCTGTAGCCGTCTCATTGCATCTACCTCCCTCTCTGTGTATCTGCAATATTTATATACCAAACAGTTATCTATTTCACGGAGATGATCTACGAAATCTTATCTGTCAGCTACCTAAACCATTCATTCTAGTAGGCGACTTCAACAGCCATAACACGTTATGGGGCAATCATCACTCCGATGCAAGAGGGAAGGAGATAGAAAAGATACTAGATGAATTTGACCTAATTCTAATGAATTCAACTGCTCCAACTCGTTTCGATATTGCTCATGGAACCTATAGTAGCATAGACCTAACTATCTGCACTCCGGAGATAGCAACTGGTTTTGACTGGTCTGTCTATTCGACGCTCCAAGGAAATAGTGACCACTTCCCCATACTGATCAATAACGACAACGCTTCAATCAACGCCCCGATACCCCAAACCCTTAAATGGAACTTAAATAAAGCAAATTGGACGCAGTTCAATCATATAGTCAACAACCATTTAATTGGCCTAACCCATCCACATGACTTCCCTTCCAAACACATCAATGATATTGTTCAAGATTTTACAGAAGCAATAGTTAAATCTGCAAACCTTAGTGTTCCGAAAATAAAGATAAACCCGTGTATGAAGACAGTACCTTGGTGGAACGACGCATGCAAGGAAGCTCTAAAGAATAAAAACCATGCTTTCTATGTCTTTAAGAGAAAACCAACTCCTGAAAATAAAGCCCAATTTCAGAAATGTAGAGCAATCGCCCGAAAAGGAATTAAAGATAGCAAAAAGAACTCGTGGCTGACATTTGTTTCCTCACTAAATTCTCAAACTCCACAAAAAGAAGTATGGAATAAACTCAAACGTGTAAATGGTAAATATAACCAGTTCCACATTACTTCTCTCAGAAACCCGAATGATGGATCCTTCATAACCAACCCTCAAAACATTGCTGATAAATTAGCTGACACATTCTCCGAGATTTCTAGTGACCACAATTATGACCAACATTTTCTCCATATAAAGAAAACCAGCAAACCTCTTGATCTAAAAAGAACCTCCTCCGACTCCAATTCTAATTTAAATGAACCTTTTCAATTACAGGACATGATTATTGAACTTGACAAATGTGGCAAATCCAGCCCTGGCCCAGATACGGTCCCTTATGAGTTCCTAAGACAGCTCCCACTAAACGCATTAAATTATCTTCTGGCTATTTTCAACTACATATGGACCTCTCAGACGTTCCCTGATCAATGGCGCAGAGCCATTGTTCCAATACTCAAGCCAGGGAAGGATAACTCAATTGCAGAAAATTACCGTCCAATCGCTTTAACAAATGCAATGTGCAAATTAATGGAGAAAATTGTTAACAAGAGATTACGATGGTATCTTGAACATATAAACTTTTTTAGTGATGTACAAAGTGGATTTCGTAAAGGACGTTCAACTGTCGATACTCTCATAAGTTTGGAATCTGAAATTAGGGAAGCTTTCCTAAACAACCATCACCTCATAGCAGTTAGTCTAGATATTGAAAAGGCATATGACATGGTGTTCAAAGACCATGTACTTAAATCATTGATGGAATATAACATTTCAGGAAATATGCTCTATTTCATCTACAACTTCCTCAAAGATCGTAGAATTCAAGTTAAGACAAATGGCATTTTGTCACAGGAAGTTACAATCGACAATGGAGTCCCTCAAGGATCAGTTATCAGTGTTACTTTATTCCTGGTCGCAATAAACGGAATTGTATCCAACATCCACTTGCCAGTAAAGGCTTGTCTTTTTGCCGACGATTTGACCATATTCTGTGCTGGAAGAAATAGTTCAACTACTCAACAACTACTTCAAGAATCACTTGAAAATATTCAACAATGGGCCAAGATTACTGGATTCAAGTTCTCCAAAACAAAGTCCAAATGCATAGTATTCTCTAAAAACAAACACTCTGTACCAGATCCCGAGCTCAACATAAACAGTCATAAAATTGAGACAGTATCTACTCTTAAAATCCTGGGAATTCTGTTTGATAGTAAATTAAGTTGGATTCCATACCTGAAAAATCTCAAGGATGAGTGTCTACGACGGATTAATTTAATGAAGATTCTCGCAGCAAAAAACTGGGGAGCAGACTATCAAGTGCTCATGAATACTTATAGATCAATTATTAGGGCAAAATTAGATTATGGCAGTATAGTATACAACTCTGCAACAGCGTCTTCCCTCAAGATCCTTGATTCTATCCAGTCAGCTGCTCTTCGAATTGCTCTGGGAACTCTCCGCACCAGTCCAGTAACCAGTATGCAAATAGAAGCCAAGACCACCTCTTGCAATTAGACGTCAACAACTAAGTTTATCATATGCACTCAAAGTATCAACTATGACTAAATCACGCATTAAGTCGTATGTTTTCCCTACTAACAGCTACACAAGAACAAACACTGAATCAAGACGACAACCTTCGCCCTTCAATGTCAGAATATCCAAGTTCCTTGAAGAATTAAACCTAAATATTCCTCCCATACTACTCTCAGACCATTCTCTTGATATCCCACCATGGACAATTACCTTACCAACAGTCAACTTCGAACTGAACAACTTGGTTAAAAACCAAACTGACAGATCACAGTACCATCGATTATTTCTTGAAATCTCCAATAGATACCCAATGCACAGTGCTATTTATACTGATGGTTCGAAATATGACGAAAGAAACGGTTGTGGGATAATTTATCCTGACCATACCATGCTTTTTCGACTTCCTGAATCTTTCACTGTCTATTCTAATGAACTCTTTGCTCTTAAACAGGCCATGAAATACATTTTGAATACAGCCAGCTGCAACAACTCATTTATTATTTACTCCGATTCACGAAGTGCATTAAACGCAATAGAGAATCTATCTTCGACAAACGTCCTTGTACAAGAAATTCAACTGATATTCCATAAAGTGGTGAAGCAAGGTAAACAAGTCATATTTGTGTGGGTACCCTCTCACAGAGGCATTCATGGCAATGAATCTGCCGATCAAGCAGCTAAAGAAGCCACACTTGTACCTTTATATGATCCTACAATAGCTACACCTCATACTGACATCATTTCCTACGTCAAAAGAAAAGTATTCCAACAGTGGAAGAATCATTGGCTTAGAACTTCTACCAGTAAACTCCATGAAATAACATCAGGAACTACAGAACAATATCTCCATCATAAACTTTCCAGGCAAGATCAAGTTCTAATACCACGAATAAGAATAGGTCATACCAACATCACCCACAGCTATCTCCTCGAGAAGAAACAACCCCCTATCTGCTCAACATGTAACGGCGTACTGACTGTGCAGCACATAATCTCAGACTGTGCTCTCTACAACCACTGGCGCCAGCACAACAGCATTCCCAAGAAGATGTGAGGCCTTCTCATCTCTTTCACAGCTCAAAAACTCATCAAGTTCTTCAAAGACTCGGAACTTTATTTCAAAATCTGATTGATCAACTCATAGTAGTGGGACTTTTCTTTATTTCTAGTGTTCATTTTATGATTTTATAGTGTATTCAATTCAATGTATTGTATGTATTGTATAATGTAAATTTAAAGTGAAAGTCGCGATAAGACTTTCCAAGTTAAAGCGACTATAAATTAATCTAATAAAAAAAATCCCTATTAAAAATATATTACACTATCAATGACCATAACCTCAAATGTTCATTTTTGTCTTGTCTGGCTGCGTGGCTCAGGGGTAACGTTCTCACTTTCTGCGCCCAAGGTTACAGGTTCAAATCCTGGCGCAAGTCAGCTGGTATTTGAGGGTGCGCAAATGCGAGGGAGCCGTGTCAGCAGATTTACTGGCACGTTAAAGATCCCCTTCGGGGCAAAATTCCGGCACTCTGGCGTCCCTAAAAGCTAGAGTAGTTAAAAGGGACGTAAAACCAATAACATTATTATTATTATTATTATTTCATTGTTGTCTTAAGCTGTTCCTTTCGGTAACAGGGGAGCGACTGACTCTCCCTTCAAAACATAACAGCTGAAGGTGAAATCATAGTTGCCAATTTCTCGGATGAATCCAGAAATCTAGTGGGATCTGTTATTGTGAATTATACCAACAATCTGACAAGGAAATTCCTATTTATGAGCAGCCATGTTGCAATATATTATTTTAAAGATGATGGAAATGAATGTGTGTGTGTTGAGTCTAATAATAATTATTGGACTCCGCCCGGTCATTGGGCAAATTCAAGTTGACCGACTGAAGAATTACAACCTACAGCTCTGTAAAATGTTTATTCCCTACTCATTTTCTGTAACACACATAGTTAATTCATTTGAGGGTCTTGGGACATCTTGGTAAATTACCCCATGTAGGTGGATGTTTGATGAACTTGTTTGATGACCTGTATCGTTGTGACGACCAGTGCCAGATTAAGGTAAAATGAGGCCCAAGTCCGTCAGATTTTTGAGGCCCCTTTATTTTTATCAAATAATTTTTATTTTTAGCACCTGTACATTTAATAAAGTATATACAAGAGTTTTTTTTTCTCAAGATGAATAATACACGTTTTATTAAATCATACATAGGCCTACATATATACATACATTTCAATTGAAGCGATCATCGTTATTCGAAATCATTTCAGATGATTTGATGAACAATTTAACAAATCATACTATTTTTTACTTCTGTAAAATGTAATCAATTTTTTGTTTCTGTTTTTTCGGTCAATGAAATCTTCTACGATGTATTCAAAATCAATTTCCCGCAGAACATTTGACTCGATATAGATTAAACTTAGCATGTCTAATCGTTCTTGTGACATGATACTTCTTTGCGCACTTTTGATCCATTTCAATTTCGAAAACGAGCGCTCCACAGAACAATTCGTTATCATGAAGGTCAGGAAAATGCGAAAAGCAATTTCAACGTTCGGAAAAACAGACTCAAGCTTGTCTCGAATAAGAATTTCGTCAAGTTCAGAATGAGTGAACTCAGTTTTTAAAGGACATAGTAATTTAATGTAATGCTGAAACCGTCTCAGTTCTGGATAAAAATGTTCTAAATCTTCGGAATAAAATTTTGGGGGCCCCAGATAATTGGGGGCCTTAGGCCTGGGCCTAGTCGGGCCTAATGGGTAATCCAGCACTGGTGACGACTGTATTACGGACAGAGATGGGGTAGGCGCTCTGGGACTTGAAGTAAGTTACTATCCCGACATTTTCCTGGAGGAAGTGTGGAAAAACCCGGGGCCACACTCAGGATGGCCACTGTCAGCTCCAAGATTCGAACTTCCGTTCCCCGGACTTGCTGTAGTTGACCTCGTGGCCGTGGTGCATGGCTATTCTGTGAATGTATCGGATAATGTAATTATCTCCTCGTTTAGATTTTTCTTCTTCTTAGTTTTTTCTCAATTTTTTTCTCTAAACCACCAAAGGATGCATTCTCTTACTTTATTAATTATTCAAATTTGCAGTTAAGCCGCGTTTACACCAAATGTTTCCAACAAATTTTTGCCATCTTTCGTTGACAACATGTTGGCAACAAATGCTGGCAACAATGTTGGCGAATATCGAGAATGGTAAGATTTGTTGACAACAATTTAGCTCATTTTGGCGCGTTTCGCCAGTTGCATTCTGCATACCGAGATGTCAACACTAGAGGAACTTGCGGCGATAGCAACAGCGTGCGTCATCATAGGTAAAAAAGATAATTCGTGGTTTTCATTTCCCGCGAAATGTCATTCCAGGCATAGTTTTTCAGGTTTTTGTTTTTAGAGTCTGGGACCATCTGGTTCCAGAGAACTGGTTGCTCACGATAGAGCTCGATCAAATTTAGGACATTTTCCCGCGACCAATCAAAATCACTTAAAGGGTTGTCCATATTGACTTGCACTTCGACAGTTCGACACCACAAACAGAAGTCCAGAAACTATACCAGCAACTGTCGTGACTAGAGTGAAGCCGCATCGGCCAACCACGTGCGCTGGACAGTTGAACGGGAATTGTTGCCAACATTGTTGCGGGTCACTTTAAGTCCCGTCAACATTGCTGCCAACAAATGTTAACAACACTCTTTGATCTTTACCGACTGCTGGTGGGTAATGTTGCCAACACTTTTTCGGTGATGACAGCATTGTTGGCAGCAATGTTGACAAAAATTTTAGTACGATTTTTGTAAATGTTGTCAACATTTGTTGGCAACACTGTTGTCAACTCCGGTGTGAACGCGGCTACACCACGTAGTTATTTCTTGTTTAGTCTGATTACAGTTTTACTTTTTTGGGTTCATCCCTTGTACCGCAGTGCGGAGCACACGCAGTGTTGTCTATCGTTTCATGAAACCTCCATGGCGACTGAATTAAGTTCCCCTCCAGATGAGCGAGTAGAGTGCATGGAGCGAAGTCTGTCAGCTAGGCCTAAAACTTGATGATACGGCATAATGTTCGACAAACATCTGAACCAATTTCAATCAGTAGTTTTGAAATTATTGTTTGACGGTAACTAATTTAGCATAACCCTGTATAAAAGTGCTTGTGCACAAAAGTATTCATTGACGCACTGAACTTATTTCAGTCATACTTCTCTCTACAGTAAACTGGAGTCATTCAACAGAAATAAATAATTTAATAACGCAGCCAAATGGCCAGTTACATACATAATCAAGTTGATTCACAACAAAATTGAGACAATGATACAGTGATATCTCTCACAGTTTCCCACAGATACGACAAACACAGTCCGTGCAAGGCTTATGTAAACGTATGGTCACTTGTGATGAAAACCATGCACTGCAAATCGGGTAACAGATGTCTGAGCTGATAATTTGCTTCTTTCTAGTCCGTCGTTATCATGGCATTCGTGGTATAAAATGTCATCCAAATATATTTTCTAGTGTTCTCTGGTTCCGTCCCACGAGTTCCATTCCCATGAGTTCCGAAAACAAATTTCTTAGGAAAAACGTCCCTCGAGTTCCGAACGCGTATTCAGCCTGAGTAAATAAGCTAATGAGTCCCACTAGTTCCGAATGTCTCTGAAAACTCAGCTGTCAGTTCTGGGGTTTGACCGGCTAATAATAGTACAACGTGACCTAGAAGAGTTAATGGCAATGGACAGTTAATCGAATTTTTTGATTATTTTGTCGAACAATGGCTTGAAAACGTGCATATTCCGATTGAAATGTGGAATTGCCATGGGAAGAATAACTCTGTAGAAGATTGGAACCATAGGAAAACCACATCCTCGTGTAAGAAACTTGGTGTTGTGTTTGAAGAAGGAGTCTCAAAATTCAGACGAAAAAATTATGCGGGCAGAGTTGAATTTGCAAGCCACGAAAAGGAAAAGAAAATATGTTGCAATGGATGACAGAATCCAAAGAGCAACTCAACAGTTTGAAGAGACCGGCGATTTAACAGTATTTTTGAGAAATGTTTCTTTTGCTGTACATATTGATTAGAGTATAAAGAGAAGAGTAATTCAGTTAATAGATCAATTTGATGAAACTACGTGGTGATTACTAAGTGACTTGTAAATAAGATTAAAAAAACAGTTCAAAGACGAAGCGACATGCTGATACTATTTTAAGAACTTTGTAATTATAACTCGAAACTGATTATTTTGACGAAGGCACATGCTGACACAGATACTGACGAGGCGAAAGCTGCTCATGGGAGCTACCGGTCCATGGCGTCCGCATCTCCCCCCCCCCCCCCCCCCTCTGTTAGAGGAGCCAAGGGCACGCTCTCCCGGCTGGCGCTAACAATGGACCTTATTTGTTTCAGTAATAAACAAATTAATACAATTTTGCTGTAGAAATCTAAGCTGGAACTCGCTCAGGTAGTGTTCGGAACTGATGGGACTCGCTCAGGTAGTGAAATTGGCAGATAGCTAATCCGCTAAAGAATTTGGAACTGGTGGGAATCGGAACTCATGGGAGGACTCGGGTGTTCCCTGACTACCTCTTTGAAGGTCGGCGTGGGCACAAGAAATATAAAGCTAAATTCATTTGGTGCATATTCTTTGTATAGGCTATATGGATTTCCCAGATATTAAATTTAAATAGAATTCCTTCAACTTGAAAATAAGGAGCGTCTAACGATCTGTCAATTATGCGGAGTAAACACGAGTGAATTCTAAGTAGTGCAGAAATGACAGATCAGCTTGTTATACGGGACGCTATTGAATAGCATTAGAGAATATCACAGGCTAGATAAATGGGTAGAGCGTTAACGTTTTTGCTGTGTGGGATGTCAGTCCTCTGTAAGAATATAAAAGTGTTTATATTAACGTTTTGTATTGTGGATATCCATGAATCATTCATACACATTTTAATGGGGGATTAATCTTGGTTCAATAGGGTCCTACATTGACAACTGGGGCGAGACGGTAAATTCTTCCGAGTTGATGGCTATATTAGAACGCGTTTTATTTTTTGGCTGGCACTCAACAGTCATTGCCTGCGAGCGAAGTGAGAATAATATCCAACTAATACATAACATATGACGAAATCCGTTAGGTTACGACACACCTTTTTTAGCCTATTTTCAATTTTGAAAAAATAGGCTTATGAGATCACCTTTTGTCCGTGTGTGTGTGTGTGCGTGTGTGTGTGTGTGTCCCCCTAATAAAATCTAAACGGCTCGAGCGATTTCAATGAAACTCGGTAAGTTCATAGCACTATTCCCGGCGACCTCGACCGTGCCCTTCAAATTTTGTTACGTCTCACCAATCCAACATGGTGGCTGTGCGAAATATCTCACTAGCATTCAATATCTCCGAAACTATTATCGATATCGCCCTGAAATTGTGTACGGTGATAAGGGGCACTACTGAAAGTTCACCTATGAGACTTTCAAAAACCTGGTGACTAAAAAACCAACATGGCAGTCAAGCGAAGTTGAGACTTTTAAATAGACTTTTCTCGCGATTTAACTATCCAAATGTAATGAAACTTGGTACAGCAAATGTTTATACACATTGTAATGCACTGGAGTATAATTTAGTTCAATTGTTTACATAACCTCAAAATGGCGGCTGTGCGAAATATTTCACTGACATTCTATATCTCCGAAACTATTACAGATATCTCCCTGCAATTTTGTACGGTGATAAAGGGTACTGATACAAGTTTACCTATGTATATTTCATAAACCTGTAAAGTACAAAACGAACATGGCGACCAAGCGAATTTGAAATATTTTAATAAACTTTTCTCGTGATTTAACTCTTTGAGCGCAGTGAAATGTGATACAGTAAATGATTTTGCACATTGTAATGCACTGCCATCTAATTTAATTCAATTGTCTGGCTGCGTGGCTCAGGGGTAACGTTCTTGCTTGCTGAGCCCAAGGTTGCAGGTTCGAAACCTGGCGCAGTCAGCTGGCATTTGAGGGTGCGCAAATGCGAGGGAGCCGTGTCAGTAGATTTACTGGCACGTTAACGATCCCCTTCGGGGCAAAATTCCGGCACCCCGGCGTCTCTAAAAGCCAGAGTAGTTAAAAGGGACGTAAAACCAATAACATTATTATTATTATCAATTGTCTGCATAACCTCAAGATGGCGGCTGTGCGAAATTTTAAAATTAAGTTTTTATTTCTTGTGTCGTAATCATTTGATCGAAGGGAAAGTTTGAATAATGAACTTAGGCAATAATTGTCCTTGAATGGTACATAACTCTATGGCCTATACATATAACAATCCTAAATGGCGAGCTTCCGAAATATTTAGACGGTTCTCAATATCTATGAATCTTTTACAGCAACCAAACTGAATTTGTTTATGTTCATTGAGACTATGAACATATGTTCACCTAAAGGACTTTCAGTAACCTGGTGAGCACAAATCCAACATGGCGGCGACGCGAAGTATAAATATTTAAATGGACGTTACTCGCGAATTAACTATCCGAGTGCCGTGAAACGTTGCACGTTAAATGCTTATACAAATGTTGATCCACTGGCATCTAATTTATTTCAATTGTTTGCATAATCACAAGATGGCTGCTGTGCGTAATTTTAAAATCTCGTTTTTACTTCTTGTGTTCTAATCATGCGATTTAAGTTTGAATACCACACGTACACAATAATATTAATATAATAGCACAACAATAAAAATCCAACCTGGCGACCATCTGCAATTTTTAGACGGTTCTCAATATCTTCGAATCTGTTACAGCAATTGAACTGAAATTTTGTATGTTGATAGTGGCAATTAACATGAGCAGGATATATGAAAATAGGCTGTATAGTTCTTCACGGAACTACTTGTTTTATTTTCATTTCGGATCACTTGAAAATTTCCACTAGAGCAAGAGCATAAATTTAAGGTCCAGGGTGTTCTCCATTCCACAAAGAAACTTTATTCACGAAGTAAACACACTTCACACCCTGTTGACCATCTACAGATAGTAAGCCTATTGCGTATGGACATAAAATAGTACATTATGCAACGAGCCTATAAACTTTCCTCGGATTTTCCCAATTAATTGAGGCCGCCGGAGCCAACCAGGCCCATTTTGGTTTTGGCCGGGAATTTAAGGCCGGATGCCCTTCCTGACACCACGTGATTTTTCAGTTGAAAATTCCACCTTGCTGTCACCGGGAATCGAATCCCGGCCGTCCAGGTGAAAGACGAGCAGCTACGCTACTGCACCATCACGCTCCCCTATGCAACGAGCCTATAATGGTAATAATTAAGACACGAGTATGTTTATAAAACGAGCGTATGCGACTGTTTATGTTCGACCATAATTATTATAACTATTTTATGTTCGAACATAAATATTCATAAATATCTGTCGAGATTTCGCCAGTTTTATGTACTGAACAGAGCGCATGAGACGCAGAGACTGCCTTGTATTTGACCATGGCCTCCTCGATTACCCTAGTGTGACACTAGACCAGGCTGTGAAATTTAAATTAGAAGGCCGTGGAACTCAGCGCATCTAATTATCTAATTGGTCAAACAACTGTTTCTTGAGCTGTGATTGGTGGGAGAAACTATTTCATAATGAAAAATAGTGTTATAATGAGCCTCATTATAGTACAGTTTTCTGACATATAATAGTCAGGGTCGAACATAAATAAAATTTTGGACAAAATTCAAATGTATTTTTAAAGACATACTTAGACTAATTTATAGGAATATACAGTACAATTTAGATGTATGTAATTCTTTCAAAATTATTTTTATTAACATCAAATTAAAGCCCACATTTGTTACAGATCTGTATTTAATAGAGCTGTCGATTTAATCGATAAATCGGACCAATTAACATATTAATCTAAAAGTACGATTAACCGATCAATGTGCTTTAGTGGATTAATCGAACTGATTAAAAACAAGAAGTTCCTTGACGAACTAAAGATCCTACTTTTATTAAAATTAAGATTCATGCCAATGTTTAATCTATTGGCATATGGACTTATCAAGAATAATGACGAAATTAAGTTGGTAATATCGAAATTTCTAAATAGTTCGAAATATACCTGGCATAATGTAGCCTAATAGAGCACTACAGTTAGCAGCCCTGGTGACTGAATATATTCTTACAGTAATCCCATCTCTTAAGGTACAGAATACAATATTTGGTTGATGTCCAATGGATAGCATGGACGTTACATGCAGTTAGACATTGGATCTATCAGCGCGCGTAAAATCATGTTGGCAACAATGTCATGAATGTGTTGGTCAGAAATAATCTGAAATATTATGATCTCTTGTTGTGCCAATTTTTGATGAAATCCATTTGTTAGTATAGAAGTTACATGCATTTCAAAATTGGACCTATCAGCAGGCTTAGAATCATTTTGGCGACACTGTCATGTATGACATCCTGGAAATTATTCAGTATTATTATTATTATCTGTATGTGTGCCAATTTTGCAATAGCTCTCATGCATACCTTCCGAGATATCCAACATGGAGCACAAATTTCAATTGCGTTTTTTTTTTCAGTTGGTAGCACTGCCATCATTTTCAAATATGGCCTTGAAATATTCAGGTATAGATCTTTACTCATATCAAATTTGATTTTGATTGCTTCAGCCGTTTATGAGTTGATGGGGGACACACACACACACACACAGCCAGACAGAAAGACAGACATTTGCCCGGATCGATCTCATAAGTCTACTTTTCCTCATTTTTGCTAAATGAGTAAAGTAGGCTAAAAAGTAGTGTGGTTAGGAAAAGTAATTGTCCTTATATATGAATTGCAGCCGAATGGCCATCAGCTGGGTAGCACAAAACTTGTGTATTGTATTAGCCTATTATTATTTGCATTTTGGCGTGCTAGCAACAGCTATTGTAAGATTGATAGGTCATTAAACTTAGCTGATGCGGATGCCTTTGCTTCAGAAAGATAAAAGCGATATTATATAGAAAATGACTTCGCAAACCCTCTACAATGGTGGAAAAACCATTCAGTCCAAATTCCACAACTCGCATGCATAGCGAAACAAATTACAGTCAGTCTGAAAGACTAGACGTTATATCATTTCAAATGACGCATGTTACAAAGCTACACATGTTAGAAAGGCTCAGGAAGACTTCTCGCTTCGCACGAAGCCCCAGGACCCTTTCAACAGACTCCATTACCCATTAACTTAGCCTTCCCACGCGGTCACCTCCTTAAGGGTCACCCTGTATTTGAGTCTGACATCTTTTACGACTCTTTAAGGGTCACCCATTATTTGAATCTGATATCTTGCAAACCTCTTTAAGGGTCACCCTGTATTTGAATTGAATCTAGCATACTGTACAACTCGTTAAGTGTCACCTTGTAATTTGCTCTGAGATCCTGCACATCTCTTTAGGAGGCACACTGTATTCTCATCTGGCAGCTTGTATTTCTCTTTAGAAGTCACCCTGTATTCTTGAGTGACATATTGTACACCTCTTTAGGAGTCACCCTGTATTCTTGTCTGACATCTTGTGCACCTCTTTGGGAGTCACCCTGTATTCTTCTCTGCCATCTTGTACACCTCATTAAGAGTCACCTTGTATTCTTATATGGCATCTTGTATATCTCTTTAGCAGTCACCCTGTAATCTTATCTGGCATCTTGTACTGTATTTTGCTCTGACATCCTGCACACCTCTTTAGGAGGCACCCTGTATTCTTGTCTGGCATCTTGTATATCTCTTTAAAAGTCACCCTGTAGTCTTGTGTGACATCTTGTACACTTCTTTAGGAGTCACCCTCTATTCTTGTCTGACACATTGTGTACCTCTTTAGGGGTCACCCTGTATTCTTATCTGGCATCTTGTGCACCTCTTTAGGAGTCACCCTGTATTCTTTTCGCATCGCTCGAAGCCCCAGGTCACTCGACGCCCCAGGACTCTTTCAACAGACTCCATTAACCATTAACTTCGGCTTCCCTCGTGGCTGCATGACGTCATGCACTCGCCGTCCTTTACCCATTAACTTAGGCTTCCCGCGCGGCTGCATGACGTCACTTCCTTCTCCGTAACGCAACCATCTCCGTCCCGCATAACTTTAGACTCAAGCATAACGACGAAGTCGACAAGATCATTTGAAATGATAAAATTGCGTTACATTCCAGCTACTTCATTTCCGTGTGAGAGTGTTCAGTGAAGCAGGAAATATTGTTACTAACAGAAGGGCAGCATTTAGTTCCGAGGATGTCAAATTACTGACATGTCTGAAGTCCTGGAACACAGAAGTGTGACTGGAAGTAACTGTGAACTTCAAACACTTGTGTCGGTAAATAATCAATATTGAAACATATCCCTCCCTATATTATTCTGCTAAGGTCCCATTCCAGTTTTGTACCGAAAATAAGGTCCCATTAACACCAACCTACACATATGGGGTACCTACAGGTTCAGCACAACCCAATACGTAAGCGAAACGCACTCACTTACACGTTAAATGCCTCACAATTAAATAAACACCTTAAAACATGTATATTTACAATGAAATAACGAAAGAATGCAACACGGTAACCATGGTAACAGAATCTCACAGGTCCATCTATTTCTGTAAGACGCAATGCAATTCCAATTATTACATTACTGTGAAAGTTTCCAGAAGGTTATTAGGTTATCACTGAACCAAATTAAGCTGTAAAATTCATCAATACATACAGTATAATGCGCTTAAGGGGGTCAAGGGGCACTCTAGAATTTTTTCAAGCAATTTTCACGTGTGAGTGTGATACGAAAGGTCTTTTTCACCCGACTATAAAGGGTCTCCGAAAACCACATTTAAAGGCCCTTAAATTAACAGTGTCTGTGATATTCCCAGAAAACTAACTTCGCTCTGATATACTGAACCCATGTGCTATTGGTTCAAGCGTCGAATCCATAATTTAATCGAAAAAGAAGAGAGGAAATAATACAGTCTTTACAATGACTTGGGAAGATTTTAGAAGTGGGCTGTTATAACGTGGCGCAAGAATTGGTGACCACTAGTCATGCCGACGTGATATCATGCTTGACGCATCGATAAGGAGCTGGCTCATGATTATTAGTAGAACGATAAAAACTTTCCACAGCGTGTAAGAGAGAAGAGGTTTCGGAAATAGACCTTAGTCAGCTATAAAATGACAACCTCGCAATTGCGCAAGAAGAGAAATAATTAGAAATAAGCCATTTGCGAGCATTTAATTAATAAAAGAAACACATCATTGTTGATCATTCTGGAATAGA
This sequence comes from Meconema thalassinum, assembly GCA_946902985.2. Lineage (NCBI taxonomy): Eukaryota > Metazoa > Arthropoda > Insecta > Orthoptera > Tettigoniidae > Meconema > Meconema thalassinum. Next base: position 92,037,440 of record OX336399.1, read on the forward strand.
GATTTTTGTGTGGGGAAAAAGTTTATAATATTTGCTCAGGAAAGAAGTGCCGACGTGGCATGACGTCGTTAGTAATTCCTCGAGACCATAGTTGGTAGGGATGGAAAAATAAACCGCAACACCCACGTATCTGAAGAGCAAAATTATTTAATATCTTGGAATTGTGCGATCGATTTTCATGATCAAAGAAACCAGTTGACGTTTAGAACAAGAGCGTTCCAGAGATATATTTTTCAAAATTATACGACTATTACTTCAAAAGTTAGTGCTGGAGAAGATGCGGATTTTATCTTTTTTGCCGCCGATTTGAATATAAACCCTGGCCAAGCCAGGGAGAGCATGCAGTCTTTACCAGACCTTGAGAGGTCGTGATGCGCTGTATCACCAACGAGCACCCGTATGGAAGTGGCCGAGCAGTATCGTCATTTGTATCGCCGTGTGGAGACACATTAGAATCCTAGTATAGGAATAATATAGGCAAGCTTCAGACTTTATCGTTAAAGTTCATTAGTACAGTCAAAGTTAGGCTGTGGACTTGAAGAAATAACAGGCGATAGGTACTCGAATAATAGTTCAGTTAAAGAACCAACGCATCATAAGGTTTCGAAGTACCCTAGGAAAGTGAAATAAACAGTTCTATCGACGTTAAGGAACCCGATCAGGGTAGAACGAAATAAATAACGCCTAGTGTTCCGGAATTGTAGGGACTAGAGCGAAGGACAATAAAAGTTAGGAATTGTAGTTCCAGGCTATGTCTAAGTAGACAAATGAACAAGTAAACATTGGGGAGGAATCCAATAAGCTACGAATTAAAGTAATAGCAAGTAATGCAAGGAAATTACTAGGTCACCGATAAACTATTCGAGCGGGCGTAAGAGTAATACATGAAGGACAGACTTTATCTAGACGAACAAGCTAACGTCTAGCAAGAAACGACATCGTGCAGTAAAGTTAGAAGCCTATAGTCAAACCCCGGATTTGGAGATCAGCCGTTCCAGTGAGGTGTAGTTCGATCGAGACTTTCCATCATCTCGTCAGATTAGGAAGCCGACGTTCTATAAGTGCCACCCTTGGAAACGGGAAAGAAAAGAAATCAGGTGTGTAAGGCGAATACTTAACGCCCAAGTGATAAAATGGTTATGTAATGTAAATATAGTGAAATTTTTTGAGTGTAATATTTTTAGTGAATTTGTATTGTGTTAAGTGAAAACGAATACAAAATGGTATTCATTATATTCCAAGTGATTAAGGTAAATATTTTATGTGCTGTTAAAGAAGTGTCATTGAGTGTAAGTGTAACCATGGAAATGGCTTAAAAAGCAGTGAGTGGGCAAAAATGCTCCATCGCTGGAGGATTCGGTCGCTGACCGTACAGTCATGTGAGTAACTATTACATTATGATATGTGTTTGGGAAGATTTGCGTATAATCCTCATGAAAGAGAGAGTAGGGATGTTGAATAACAAGTAAAAGAATGAGTGCGCGATCTGAACAATTAATTTGAGATAAATATAATAAATATGTGAAATATAAATGAATCCCTTGGGGAATGTATTCAGTAAAATATCAGTGTAATTGATAAATGATATAAATATGAGAAAGCAAGCGTAATAATAATAAAAATAATAAATAGATAAATGAATGAAGATTATGATGAATTTTATATTGAAAGTAGTAGCTTCCGAGCTCCTTTAGATGAATTAATACATGTTATGAATACATGTTCTTATGGTAAAAAATGATTATTGTCAAGGGAGTAGAGTAATATATATTTTGAGATGTAGATCAAACGTTGGTTTTGAATTTATTAGTTCTTTGAAGGCAACTTGGCTAATTAATGTATAAGCGCCATGTAGCGCATTGAAGTAATTTGTCCAGCTAGGAATGCGTTGAAATGCTCGGTTAAACTAATTATGAGGGACAGTTGGTCGTGGTAATTGAACTGTGGTAAGTCCTCAAAAGTTGTGATAGTGATCACGAGGCAGTGTGTGTTGTATGTTAAAAAGGGTGTTATTTATGTTGTATTATGAGCGCTGGTATAAGGCGAGGCCTGCCCTAAGTCGCTAATGTTATAAGTCCTCCAATTTGGGATACTGCTCCCGAGGCATTTGAAAGGATCGAACTCAGAGTCGTCCATGTTGATGCCCCTTAATATTGGTTGTATTATTGAATTTTTCTTACCCGCCAATGAGGACACTTCATAATTATTATATACCGAAGCCAAGAGAATAGGTCTGTTGAGCCTAAATATGTTGTTTTAAGAATCTGTATTAGAAGCCTTGTCATTCAGAGAATTGCATTTGAAACAGCTGTATAGAAAGCTGATGGTAGCCAGTGTCTTGTAGATGCGAGACTGTGAACTCTCTGTCTCCCTGCAATAAATCACGCTAAGTAGTCAAGGCTAGACCCTCACCCTCGATGTATTGCTGTAGGTCGGGGAACGGTCTGCTTGAGTTATAATACACAGGAGTGTTTAGAGATTGTTTGAACGACCCGGTCTTGGAACCGAGGTCCCTTTATAAATTATTATCGCTTGCAGAGTTCAGATCGTTGCTTTCTTATAATATAATGGTCTTTTAAGACAAATAATGATAAATCCCTAACTTAATTATTATATGATTCAGTGATTCACGAGTTCTATTGAATACATTAGATTCCGGGAGTAATCTTAATTTTGACTTGTTCAGTAGTCTTCGGTAGCTCGGGAGTACGCAAATTTTTCCCAGTCACGGTAGTGAGTAGTTGACTTGAGGGAGAGAGAGAGGGATGGTAACATATGAGCATTGTGAAAGCCCAAAATTAAGTGATGATTAACCATACTTTGGTAATTTTGATATTTATGATTAAAAGATATACTCATGTAAATAGTAAGTGATGTGTATTAAATTGATAACACAGGGTAGGTAAACATTACCGAGCCGTTTGGAGCTCTTATTTTAAAGAATTTGAAGTGACACTATATGGAAGTGAAACTTAGTAGAAGTTTGTTGGTTTTTGGAAAACCAGTCATTATGATCTTATAATTGTTTAATATGAATTCCTTGTTCAACTTTGGACAAGTGTGAAGTGGAGTGTCAGTAATTTTTATTTGTTTAATTTTTGTAGCGCCATATATTTGGATAATTGAATGTTTTAATAGTAGGAGTTGATTTTTGTTTATTTTTGGAAGTGTATCCTCTGCTTAATCCAAAGTGTGTAAGTCACAGAGTGGGAGAACAAACCATGAACCCCGATACTCCCGATTGAGCATTGCTGGCAAACTGTGATTTGCATATTTCATTGTTGAATGGGCACAATACCTATGAAGGAATGACAAGCCCCTAACCTTTGCACCAGTAGCTGAATTGATAAAGTCTGATTATTCATACCAAGGATAAATCAGTCATAGCATTCATGATTGAGATTTTGCTAAGTGTACTCTTTACAACTAGAATATTCGCGGGCGAAGCCGCGACGGGTAATGTTAGTTTTAAATAATAGGTTTAATATTAACTTAAATACTTTTGAATTTATTTATTTTTTTACTTACATGCCACGAATAAATTTAATTTTAAAATTGTAAACATTTTAAAATATAATATTCAAAGGTCTTTTTTCTCGAACTGATAATTCGTAGAACCGAATTAAGTTCAATTAATCGACTGATTAATCGATAAAAGGCATTCGGTTAACGAATCAAATTTTTAATCGATCGACAGCTCTAGTATTTTAAGTATTTTTACAAAAATTTTCAGACAAATCCCCTAAGTGAAAAATTAGCAAAAACCTTTGCTCGTAATTGCTTTAGTTTCTTTATGTTCGACCCTGACTATTATATGTCAGAAAACTGTACTATAATGAGACTCATTATAACACTATTTTTCATTCTGAAACAGTTTCTCCCACCAATCAGAGCTCAAGAAACAGTTGTTTGACCAATTAGATAATTAGATGCTCTGAGTTCCACGGCCTTCTAATTTAAATGTCACTGCCTGGCCTAGTGTCATAGTAGGGTAATCGAGGAGGCCATGGTCAAATACAAGGTATTCTCTGCGTCTCATGCGCTCTGTTCAGTACATAAAACTGGCGAAATCTCGACCGATATTTATGAATATTTATGTTCGAACATAAAATAGTTATAATAATTATCGTCGAATATAAACAGTCGTATGCAGCTCGCCTATAATGGTAATTAAGACACTCGTATGAAAAATTATAAATCTCACATACGCTTGTTTTATAAACATACTCGTGTCTTAATTATTGCCATTATAGGCTTGTTACATAATGTACTATTATAACAGTATCGCTTAAGAAAGTCATACTATGGCTGAGACTGGTATATTTTATTAATTAATTTATATTAATTTAATTATTATTAACTAAAGTGTAATAAATTCATTACATATCTATTGGTTTAGACATATAGTATGTCAAAAAAGTAGTTCATATATCCTACTTATGTTAATTGCCACTATCAACATACAAAATTTCAATTTGATTGCTGTAATAGATTCGTAGATATTGAGAACCGACTAAATATTGCGGATGATCGTCATGTTGGATTTTTATGTAGGTCTTAGAGTTATGTACTGTTACATGAAGATTATTGTTTACGTGTAGTATTTAAACTTCAATCGCATGATTATGACACAAGAAGTAAAAACGAGATTTTAAAATTTCGCACAGCTGCCATCTTATGGTTATGGAACCAATTGAAATAAATTAGATGCCAGTGGATTAACATTTGTATAAGGATTTAATGTATCAATTTTCACTGCACTCGGATGGTTAAATTGCGAGAAACGTCCATGTGAATATTTATACTTTGCGTCGCCGCCATGTTGGATTAGTGATCACCAGGTTATTGAAAGTCCTATAGGTGAACTTATGTTCATAGCCCCTATGAACAACAAAAGAATCAGTTTGATTGCTGTAATAGCTCGTAGATATTGAGAACCGTCTAAATACATCGGATGTTCGCCATGTTGGATTGTTATATGTATATATGCATAGATGAACTTCCAGTAGTGCCCTTTATCGCCGTACAAAATTTCAGGTGATACCGGTAATAGTTTCAGATATATAATGCCGGTGAAATATTTCGCACAGCCGCCATCTTGAGGTTATGTAAACAATTAGATGTCGGTGCATTAAAATGTGTATAAACATATACTGTACTAAGTTTCATTGCGTTTGGTTGGTTAAATCGCGAGAATCGTCTATTTAAGAGTCGCAACTTCGTTTGGCCGCCATGTTGGTTTCGTCGTTACTAGGTGTTCAAAAGTCACATATATGAACTTCTAGTAGTTCCCTTTATAACCGTACAAACTTCCAGGGTGATATCGGTAATAGTTTAGGAGATATTGAATGCCTGTGAAATATTTCGCGCTGCCGCCATATAGAAATGGTGAGACATAACAAAATTTGAAGGACACGGTCAGCGTTGTCCGGAATTGTGCTATGAACTTACCGAGTTTCATTGAAATCGCTCCAGCCGTTTAGATTTTATTAGGGGGGACACACACACACACACGAATCACACACATAGGCTACGCACAAACACACACAGCCATACACACGGACGAAATGTGATCTCATAAGCCTTTTTTTTTTCATAAATGAAAATAGACTAAAAATGGAATGCTATAATGGAAATATAACATTGTGAAAGAATTATGATAGAAATATTACTGTGAGTGTTAGTTATGGGGATTGTTAAATCAGTGAAGTCAGCTATGTTTGTTGTAATTATTGTTCAGTTAGGTAGAACTTTTGATGTGACATAGAACTACTAAATTTTAGTTATTGTTACATAATCCGAGTAAATAGATTATCATCAATCTGTCAGTATTGTTGATTGATTAATAATAATAATAATAATAATAATAATAATAATAATATCGTATGGCCTCGGAATTACTATGAAAGTCAAAGAGGTTAGATATCTAATCTCCTTGACCACTATAGCGCTTTCTAGTAGAGAAATGAGGAACTTTGTGTTGGCGGAAACTCCCGAGATTATTTTTGCCATTATGAAAACGGCCTACTGAATTCAAACGGGTTCTTTGACATGCCAACATCGTATGACATGCGTGTCGTATTTTTGCCGCCTTTCAAAAATCATTTACCACGGCCAGGAGCGAACCTGCAATCTTGGGGTTAGTAGACCGACACGCTATCCACTCAGCCACCTTGGACATGTGTCGAAATCGGTTAGTTCTTTATCAGCAAAATTGTATATTCACTAAAACATAAATAAGCCAAATAATTAATGAGATAAAAATCTTAATAATACAGCTGATAAAAACCTAGACAGATTAGAAAAATGAGTGAAATAAAATAAAATATTAACATAAAAATGTTATACAGTGAAATCCCTCAAATGCGAACCCCAGAAATCCGAAATCCCGGGTAATCCGAACGAGTTATTTTCGAAATTTTCAAGTTTGAAAAAAAAAGAGAGAGAGAAACTTATTTTAGAAAACAATTATATATTCTACAATATAACGTTATTTTAAATAATTAACAAAGAAGTACAGTTAGCATACCTAACAAAGTGTAAATGTGCCTAAGCTACATACTTATCTCATCCAGGATTGAAAAACGGAAAGGTTGGTTATTGTAATTCCGTATTTGCAAAAACAAATGAAATAACAATAGAAAAACACAAATTATCACTTAATCTTTCACTTGAAATCAGTTATCTTCAATTGTAGAAGCGACGAAAATATTTCCGCGGTGGCTATCGTGCGCCAGCGTCGCATGAACATGACATCTATTTGCGTGACTATTGCGTGTTGTTCTACGAAGCGCAATGCGATATCAAGAGCAGATGCAGCTTCAGTATAAGTCACATATACTGAAGCTGTCTGTCGAAGTTTCTTCTTCCTCACTGTCGCTAGCTCAACGTACAGTCCTATACCGTAACGAGGGCTGGTTATTTATTATGTTATGGATATTTTCGGCTAACCCGAACAAATTGAAATCCGAACAGGCTACAGCCCCAATTAGTTCGGATTTCGGGGGTTTCACTGTAATACCAAAAGAGGGAAGGATGGGGAGGGGGTTTGAACTAATACTTTTAATTATTTCACAAATATTCAAGTAAATATTACTGATGGATTTCTATAATTGAGCCTACTTTGTTAAATTATTAGCAGTATTAGTTCAACCCCGCCCCTCCCCCTTTCTAGAGATTAGAAAATTTTGATTTTTGTTTTTATTTTGTTTTATATGATAACAACAATACCAATAATAATAATAATAATAATAAACTTTAACACATCCATACTGGCCAAGATGGCAGAGAGCACTGATGCGCTAGCTCGTGCCTCGTTGGAATCGGGAGAGCGTGGGTTCGAATTCCACCTCGACCGTCCTTAAAAGGGGTTTCGTGGTATCCCATTTTTACCACCTGGCAAATGCCGAGACGTTTCCTTTCAACATGTCCACGGTCGACTTCCTGCCAAAATCCCTTCCCTGACCTTTCCCCAATTATACCCAAGTTAGCGGTCGTCTGAGCGATCGGCCTGTCACCATCACCAGTCGTATCTGCTGAAGAAGTGTTTTCACCTTCCAGACACCGTCTTTGTGACGGTAGAGGAATAATACCTGGCAGAGAGCGATTTACGTATAATATACCCGTCTCCACGCAGTCAATCACATATAAGGTGAGTTCAAAAAGTAACGAGCCGGAGGCTGGAATGCGCAAACCGGTGACTACATCGGCTATTCGTGGCGTGTGTAACGAGGTGTGGTTCTGACCAGGGCGTGGAAGGTCACAGCCCGTCGCTAGAGGGCACGCGTGCACGTCACGTGACGATACAAAGCGAGCAGCAGCATGCATCAATCGTCCAACGCTGCCAGTCGCATTGCAAACAGTGACATGGAGGCGTCAACTGCAGAGAAAATAGGTGTTGTTCGGTTTCTGACAGCGGGAGGAGTAGTGGGAACGGACATTCATCGCTGAATGTCACAAGTGTACGGCGAACACTGCACGTCCCTTGCAAGGGTCAAGGCGTGGCGCAAGCGCTTCAGGGAAGGACGGGTGTCGTTAGCCGATGATGCCCGGTCTGGGGCACCCTCCTGCATTACTGATGACAACGTCCAGCTGGTTGATGCACTCATTACCCAGGGCCGCCGAGTGACACTGAACGCCATAGCCGCCGTGGTCGCTCCACGATAATGCACGACCTCATACGGCCAACACAGTCGCGGCACTCCTGCAGAAATTCAAATGGGAGGTTCTCGGCCACCCTCCATACAGTCCAGACCTCTCTTCCTGTGATTACGCCATGTGTGGTTCCCTGAAAAGGGCTCTGCGGGGCGAACAATTCACCTCGGACGCCGACGTCCAGCTGTACGTGCGGAACTGGTTCACATCGCAGCCCAGGGAATTTTATGAGACAGCATTCACCGCCTCGTGTTACAGTGGGACAAGTGCCTCAACAGCCAGGGCCAATACTTCTAACATAATGGTACTTGTTTCTGTAATTATGCCTCCGGCTTGTTACTTTTTGAACGCACCTTATATAAGCCTAAAAACGTTCATATGTGTTTTACGATCGACATTCTCCCCGCTGCTAACCCTGTCAGTGGAGTTAATAATAGGTACTAATATTATTATTATCATCGCGATATTATTCTCTTTACATATTTGTAAGTAACATAGACTAGTTAAACTGTGTCGGTTTTTAACCTCATTTCATTTCAATGCAACCGGGTGAGTTAGCCGTGGTGGTTACGGCATGACTGATGGCAGTCGCTCACATCCGGGAGGCGAGGAGGTTCGAATCCCCCCGCCGGCAACCTTGAAGATGGTCTTCTGTGGTTTCCCATCTTCCTTCCAGGCAAATGCCGGGGTTGGTCCCTAACTATAGGCCACAGCCGCTACCATCCAACTCCTCGTCCTTACATTCCAACTTCCCTCCTTCCCTCCCCAACGGTACTTGTAGCTCACCCATTGGGTGTCCGTCTCGAAGCAGCTACAACACTGGCGAGCCGAACATGTCCTCGGACACTCCCGGCACTAAAAGCCATACGCTAAGAAGATTTCAATGCTCATGAACAGTTGCATGAGAACCGCTATCGACGCGGTAACAACGACATCGATAAGAAGAAGAATAGATAACATTAGAATTCCAATAAAATTGTGAAGAGTCAATAAGGAGCATTATAGGCAATATCGAATTTATTATGTTTAGTGTGTATTTTTCTTTTGGTAGGATTGTGCAATCTAGATTTCTTTCAGTGTTTGCCTTAATATTCATAGTTATATGTCTTTTAGACCACCTCATGGCGCAGTGGCTAGTATTGTTGGCTGTCACCCCCCCCCCCCCCCAGACACTGGGTTCGATCCCTGGCTCTGCCAAGAATTTAAAAAGTCTTGGTATGGTCTGGTACAGCGTTTTCTAGCCTCGTGATGCAAAATGGAACCTGCTAGATGCTATGGCAAGAGGAGGGGTGGAAAGGAACTGGCTACCCCACCACACGCAAACTCCGGCTCGGGATGCATGGTTAGTGATCCCTCTAATTCAGGTTGTCTACGTCCTTGGAGGGGATATGGTACCCTGATGTCTTTTGCTTGTGACTATTTTTTATATTTTTTATTTCTGCTACCTGATGATGAATCAATTATGATTCGATACATGTACTAGTTCCTTATATAGGCAATCTCCGAATTAATGCTGCGTAGTCCAAGTAAATCAACACCAAAATTAGCTCAACAAACTGGAATATCTAAGTCGACCGCACATAAAGCTGAAAGAGACAAGCTTCAGTTTTCCCTTAAAAAGTTACCGTGGTTCATGAATTAAAACAAACTGATTACGGAAAAAGAGTGATGTACTGAGAATGGTTCCAGCATCTGTTATGAATGGCTGTGGTGAGTACGAAGTTTACTGTTTATTTGTTATGATGCAAGCGGCAGCCGTGCTACCAACGTAACTGCTGTAGATAGCTCTCGCAGACGCATGTAGGGCGCTGCGGAGAACATTCCCGGACTCACTGTAGCATTTCATATTTACCGCCTAATATAATTGAGCATAAATCGTATTGACCGACTGAGAGTTAACCTGTACACATAGTAGATGCATTAAAATTCCCCGAGTGACCACAACAGCACAGCCAGCGAACTCTTTTCCGGCTTTTGTTTGCTATAGAGTTTTAACCAGATGAAGGGAGATAGTATCCACATATGAACCACCTCAGGCAGTATAATATAACATGTATGTTTTGACAAATATGAATTATATCTAATGTGTGTGTCTGTATTAAAGCACATGATTTATTTTTTGGTTTGTTTTTGTTTTTATGATTTGCTCAGGGGGTTTAAAGATAGCTTTATTACGTATTTAGTGTGGATAGTAAGCTGGGAAATATGGCCGAGTGGGCTGCGAAGAGCTTTTGATATCCATCCCCAGGGTTCACTCTAACTTTATGATATCGTGGGTACTTACACAGAATCTTGCGGTCTTGTCCTAGCTTGTCCACTTGGGACCAACAGACCGCTGGATAATTACACACAGGAACATTCTGGAAACATCGTACGTTCTTGGCTCTTCTGTTTATAAAACCAATTGAAACAAAATATAGAATAATCATAGTCTAAGCTTAATTGTTTTTAATTTTTTATTATTTTTAGAGGAGGAATGCATTTACGCACATAGTGTCGAGTTCCTTAGTGGGAGACTACCGACTAAACCTCTCCCCGTTACTTCTGAACACTAACCTGGAATCGTTTATTACATTACTTCAGGCTAGGGTGATTTTATCTTAGCCCGTAGGGCACTCTTCCACAGTGAATTATCTTCAGTGGCGATCCAGATCTGTCCTCTTTGTTCGGAGGATATTTTCAACAAAACTTGCTACCAGCTTTAAATTTTCTTCCTATTGTAGTATGACCTCAACAATATTGTCAGGAGATATATCTCTCTCTCAATTTGCTCTTGAAGAGACTGTCTATTTTGAACCCACCGTCCACAAGATAAGAAAGTGTAATTAGCTTTATCTAGTTCATTAATACAGTAGATTCAATCTGGTGAATCCGCCTTCCACATCTTCTTAACATAAGAACAGAAGTACCCATGACCAGTCAAGAACTGAGTGAGATAATAACCAACCTCGACATGTTTCCTCTCTGTCCAAACCGGCACCGAAGGGATCATTCTCTTAGTCCAAATAAGTAATAATAATAATAATAATAATAATAATTTTAATTTGAATTTATTAATTAGTACGATGTACTTTTCTTCTGCATTAAAACCAAGGCCCGTATTCGCGGCAGTATTAAAGGTGCCGGGACGTCCTCATAAGACCGGGCAGCGTTTACTTTGAATGGCTTATGGTCCACGCGTGGCGGGGAATGTTCCACGGTCTTTGATAGTTGTAGACCCACCTCATTCAATAACATACATCTTCAATTCAATAATAATAATAATAATAATAATAATAATAATAATAATAATAATAATAATAATAATAATAATAATAATAATAATAATAATAATAATAATAATAATCTCTGCAGACAAACAGTTATTTTGAAAGAATCTGATTATCCGGGAATTTACTGCGAATGTATTGCATGTTTTCGGTTCAGTTAATATTTACTTATTTTTATATTATTATTAATAATAATGGTAATAATAATAGTAATAGTGACTTAAGTTCCGGTTTCCAGTCCTCCGGACATAATAATATTTGCTTCTGGTTATCTGCCAGATACCACACACATAGTCTACTATGATCATTAGACTCATGTTCAAAGATGATCCTGGGCTCTACTTGAAATAGAAACAACAACAACAACACTAAACCTTAGCCTGATAACCGACTTAAAACTTTATATGTCTCTCACGTTGAGAGATTTCACCAGTTCAGCTTGAAAAGGGGAGGACGCAATGATTAGATTTTATGCCCAGGAAATTGTTCCAATTTTTAACTCTCTCTCCCTCTCCCTGTATCCCCTCTCCGTCTCTGTTGGTAATTCCCCTCCCCTGAGAGAGAACTATCTCCTCCTCCCCACGAGCTTGGCGTCACGAACAATAGCTCGGCACAGCGTCATTAAGTGATCGTCTTCCGGCGCCACCACCAGGTGCCTCCAGCTGATGTCTTAACTTAAGACCATACAACCGTATCCTTTTACCATTACTGAGAGATCTATTGTGACGTAGCCAAGAACTCCAAAGCATTTATCATCAGAGATATTGAGATTTTATTTAAAGAGAGAAAGACAGTAAATATAAATGATAGATTGCTTTTAAATTCTTTCCGACATATTTCATTGCATTATGCACTTAGGAATTACAGAGATTTTCCGTTATGAATGTATAAGAATAAACCTCTCATAAATCATTGTCAAGAAAAGGTAATGAAAAAATTGCTTCACTAAGAGCGATACCCATTAGCTTTGTTAGCATTTTGAAAAGTAGGTCAAGGTTTCGTGTTCGTATCCTCACAGGAATAAGGGATGTCTTAAAAATGTTCTTGCCTCTACATGGTATTTTGTAAATACTGTATGTGTCAAAAGTATTTGGGAAAGATGATGTTTGGGAAAGATGATGTATGCCGGAAGATGTGTGTTTGAGTTTTCAGTCTTTTGCCTGATTTCATGCAGCCCTCCACGCCTCCCTGTCCTGATCCAATCGTTTCATCTCTACATAGCTACCACATCCTACATCCGAGACAATTTGTTTAACATATTATAGCCATAGTCTACCCCTACAGTATTATTTTGTCCTTGACCCTTCCTTCCATAACTAAGTTTAGTTAGTTAGTTAGTTAGTTATTGTTGTTTTAAGGGGAGGAACTACGAGGTCATCTGCCCCTTAACTAAGTTTGCTCTTTCTGAGTATCTTAGATGGTCATACCAACCAAGCTCTTCTCTTCTACCAATGTTGTGGACACGGTGTATTGGTACAATTAAAAATTAGATTTTTAGCCTATTTTCATTTTATGAAAAAAATAGGCTTATGAGATCACTTTTTGTCCGTGTGTGTGTGCATGTGTGTGTGTATCCCTAATAACTTCTAAACGGCTGGAGCAATTACAATGAAACTCGGTAAGATCATAGAACTATTGTGACCGACCCCGATCGTGCCCTTCAAATTTTATTGTCTCTCACAAATCCAACATGGCGGCTGTGCGAAATATTTCACCAGCATTCAGTATCTCCGAAACTATTACCGATATCGCCCTGAAATTGTGCACAGTAATAAAGGGCACTACTAGAAGTACACCTATGAGACTTTCAAAAACCTTGTAACTACAAAACCAACATGGTGGCCAAGCGAAGTGGAGACTTTTAAATAGACTTTTCTCGCGATTTAACTATCCAAACGTAATGAAACTTGGTACAGCAAATGTGTATACACATTGCAATGCACTAGAGTCTAATTTAGTTCAATTGTTTACATAACTTCAAAATGGCGGCTGTGCGAAATATTTCACTGACATTCTACTGTATATCTCCGAAACTATTACAGATATCACCCTGAAATTTTGTACGGTGATAAAGGGTACTAATACAAGTTTATCTATGTAACTTTTATAAACCTGTAAAGTACAAAACGAACATGGCGGCCAAGCGAAGTTGAAATATTTTAATAAACTTTGCTCGTGATTTAACTCTTTCAGCGCAGTGAAATGAGGTACAGTAAATGATTTTACATATTGTAATGCACTGGCATCTAATTTAGTTCAATTGTTTACATTACCTCAAGACGGCGGCTGTGCGAAATTTTAAAATTAAGTTTTTATTTCTTGTGTCGTAATCATGCGATCGAAGTGAAAGTTTGAATGATGAACCTAGGCAATAATTTTCCTTGAATGGTACATGACTCTATGGCTTATACATAAAACAATTCAACATGGCGAGCATCCGAAATATTTAGAAGGTTCTCAATATCTACGAATCTATCGCAACCTTCAAACTGAAATTTTGTATGTTGATAGAGGCAATTAACATGAGTAGGATATATGAAAATAGGCTGTAGGCTGTAGTTCTTCACGGAACTACTTGTTAAGGTTGGGATGACTTATCGTATGTTCATAATATGTTAACGTGAAAATGATTACTTTATGACAACGTTGCTGTCAAATTACTAATTAAGAAAATCCATGCTCAAATATCAACTTCTAATAATCTTCTTTTTTATATACTGTACTGTATATATAGGAAAAGAAGTTGCAAGTCTGATACTTAAATTTACTTTAATAAAATATTGGCATTTCCCGCGTCGAGCTGTTTTCAAGAAAACAAATTTTCAACACTAATCAAAATTGTAACAGATATGTTTGTTTTTTTCTCAGTAATTTACTATATATATACTTAGTATAAAACAAAGTCCCCGAATCTTGGATGTCACGGATAATCTCGAGAACCACTGCACAGATTTTGATGCGGTTTTCACCATTCTGTAAAGGATATTTCAAGGAAGGTTTTTGTAGAAAATAATTCATTTATGATTAAAGGAAGCCAAGCAGTAACGATTTCAGTGGAAAAGTCGAAAAGAAGACCTGGCGTGCGCTTTTTAAGCTTACGCTGGGCAAACCGTTAAAAATATCAATATACTATGAGTGTAAGAATTGTTCAGCATGAATAGTTCTACAAATAAGTCCGCAAGAACATCTGTATCTTCAATACATGCCCCACTATAAGTGTTTTAGATTGGACGGAAGGGGGGTTTGTGTTTCATGCACCTCGCCATTCTTAAATTACGTCTGACAAGAATTCGTTGCACATGCATATCCATGATAATATAATTAATTGTCCAGTCAGTGATTTTAACCCACCATGTCGAGACGTAAAACAGATATAGGCCGTAGTTCATTGACATCGAAGAAAAAATTACACTCAGTCTGAAAGACTAGACGTCATATCATTTCAAATGACGCATGCTACAAATGCTACACATGTTAGAAAGGCTCAGGAGGGCTCTTTCAACAACTCCATTACCCATTAACTTAGGCTTCCCGCGCGGGCATCCCTTTAAAGGTCACCCTTTATTTTAGTCTGTCATCTTTTACAACTCTTTAAGGGTCACCCATTATTTGAATCTGATATCTTGCAAGCCTCTTTAAGGGTCACCCTGTATTTGAATTGAATCTAACATACTGTACACTCGTTAAGTGTCACCCTGTATTTTGCTCTGACATCCTGCACACCTCTTTAGGAGGCACTCTGTATTCTTATCTGGCATCTTGTCTATCTATTTAGAAGTCACCCTGTATTCTTGTGTGACATCTTGTACACCTCTTTAGGAGTCACCCTGTATTCTTGTCTGACATCTTGTGCATCTCTTTAGGAGTCAACCTGTATTCTTCTCTGCCATCTTGTACACCTCTTTAAGAGTCACCTTGTATTCTTATCTGGCATCTTGTATATCTCTTTAGGAGTCACCCTGTATTCTTATCTGGCATCTTGTACACCTCTTTAGGAGTCACCCTGTATTCTTTTCTCTTCGCTCGAAGCCCCAGTTCGCTCGACGCCCCAGGACTCTTTCAACAGACTCCATTACCCATTAACTTAGGCTTCCCGCGCGGCTGCATGACGTCACTGTCTCCGTCTCCGTAACGCAACCGTCTCCGTAACGCATAACTTTTGACTCAAGCATAACGATGAAATCAACAAGATCATTTAAAATGATAAAAAGCGCTTATCACGTAATGCATTCATAACTGATCCCGGGCGAAGCCGGGGTGGGTTGCTAGTATTTAATATTTTAGTTAGTTAACATTTTTTTAGAAATTGTTTTGAACATAACCTTTTAATAAATTTATGTATCAGACTTGCAACTTAATTTCCTATTAATCACGTTTTGCTGACAAATGTCATAATGTGACCGAAACCGGTACATTGAATTATATTAATAACTAGCAACCAGGCGGCTTCGCCCGGGAACAGTTATGAATTCATTACGAAAGAAGCACTTTTTTTTCGATGTCAATAAACCACGACCTATATCCGTTCTACGTCTCGGCATGATGGGTTAAAATAACTGACTGGACTATTAATTATATTTTCATGGAGATGCATGTGCAACGAATTCTTGTCAGACGTAATTTAAGAATGGCGAGGTGCATGATTCCCAAATCCCCATTCCATCCAATCTTAACTTGACTGTGTATTTCGCGGAACGAAAAGTTCACAGGCGAAATGAAGAAAAGCCGAGTTGCACTTCCAGGGAAACTCCAAACACAACCACTCTTCTCTGGAGTTTTAACTCAACACGACTCGACAGTTTGCTGCTGGCTGAATCTGGGGTGATAGGCTCGCCCCTAGCTAGCTCGTAAACTGTCACCTCAGTAATAGAATGGAGATTGTTGGAAGAAATGAAAACGTAAAAACACTTATAGTGGGCGATGAATTGAAGATACTTTTGTAGAACTCATGAAACTCATAGTATATTGATATGCTTAACGGTTTGCCCAGCGTAAGCTTAAATAGCGCATGGACGCCAGTTTTTTTACCGACTTTTTCACTGAAATCGTTACTGCGTGGCTTCCTTTGATCATAAATAAATAATTTTCTACAGAAACCTTCCACGAGATATCCTTTACAGAATGGTGAAAACCGCATCGAAATCCATCCAGTGGTTCACAAGATTACCCGTGACATCCAAGAATCGGGGACTTAGTTTTATACTAAGTAGAGATACTGTACTTTTATTGACTTACTGTATTAATATTTCGTTTATTAATCTTTGTGAATAAGGATAACTTTAGGTAGACATAGTTCTCATGTCTCTTCGTACTAATTATTGTTTGATTTAATATATTCATTCTAATACCGTTGTTTGATCCTAACGTTACTGTGTTCTAACATTCGTGTACGACAGGGCAAGGCCAGGAGCCACTTGTAGCACTGTTTGACATCACTCCCTCACACTATCTTAAGATGTTCATTCGGCAGTCAAAAGTCTCAGCAGGTGTTCCTTCCCCAAACAAGAAAGCTATTTCCCGTTCCGGATGTCCTGTGTGTATCAGTTAAACGTGAGACAAGCAAGTATTGCATTGTTTGAGAGGGGTAGAGGCAGGAGATTGCATGTTGAGCGTGAAGACAAGGAATATTGCATTAAGATTGACTTGTAACAGGACCTCCCCTACCTTATCCGCCTTCAGGAAATTGAAACTTTAATTTGAACCAGGAAGGTGGCATTACGAGGTGGGTAAATGTTCTTCTCAGCAGCACCGTAGCATCTTTGTACAGCGTGCGACAACAGAAATGCCACTAACTTCATTTCCTGGATGTTCCATTCCAAGGGTATTTTTTTAAAGAGAAAGGTCTTTACTGACTTCGGTCTGTGTGTCAGGTGGTCGATTCATACAAATAGACATCTCTATAGGCTCGTAATGAGAATTTAAGATTATCTGTTCTTCTGAATTTCCATAGAATTTTGCGTTACTTACACATTCCAGACCGTTTTATGACGAATGAGCACAAAAATATTTCTGTCTGTCTGTTTCCACGTTTATAACTCGAAAACGACTTCAGCACGAGTTCTAGGGGTGGAAATACGCAGATTTTTGTCTACATGCCATCTGTATTTGATGTAATTAAAGTTCCTCAATCGTAGAGGGGACACTAGCTTCCGATAAGCGATCCCAAGTAATATTAAAAATTACAGGTTGATGATCAGAATTTAACCAATCGGGAACTGTAAAAGACAGTTCATACCTGAGGTATTTAGTGACTGCAATATCAATGATGTGAGGCCGACCGTTTGAGGGGTATATGGTCGGCTCTGAAGGTGCATACACCGATATGTCACCATGCTCTGAAATGTATGTTCTCAACAATCGACCCTTGGGATTAATAACTCTGGAATTCCAATCTGGGTGTTAAGAATTGAAATCCCCTGCGACAATTGAAGGGACAAGGTTTTCGTTATCCAATAAAGCTAACAAATCATCGGGATGAAATGGAGCTCTAGGCGGCAAATAAACAGCGAAAAGCCTGTAATGCAGGTTATTTAATTTAATTTCAAGACCTAAAGACTCTATTGTTGAGATAGTGAGGGGGTCCAACACGTGATGAGTAAGCCTAGACTTAATCAGCACGGCTACACCGCCACGAATTCCAGTTAACTTATATTTTCTATAAATAGTATAATTTTTAATAGAAAGCTGCTTATTAGCTTCCAACCAAGTCCCGTTCAAGAGGCATAAGCAGAGATAAAGCTTCAACCTCATATCTCTGCCTAATCAGACCCACACAGTTCTAAACACAGATTGTAAGTCGTGTGTCCATTACCGAGGAGCTTAAGGTTCGTTGAAGTACTGCACAATAGCGTCCAACAGGACCATGACCTTCTCGATAGTATTCGTACAATTACGAATTCAGGTAGCAGTTACTCTGGACCAATTTTCATGAATTTTTTAATGTATATTACAGTGGGTCCCTGTATGGTTTAGATTCACAATTTAACACGGTAGGTGGAATGAACACAATATTACAACCACAATTTACACACAACTTTAGATCCACAATATACAGTAAAAAAAACAGTCGTCTTGGAAACCGGAAGCCTTAGTGAAAGCTGAAATCTTTGGACTGTTTGTCTCTGCCCGATAGAACCACCTGGTTGCAACTTGTGCAATTACCGCCATACCTTACACTCCAACCGTGACGGAAAGGTATGTTTTGTACCATAGGTGGCGTGATGTCGAAATCTTCTGTTTGTCTTTGCACGTTAGAGCGTTTCAACTAACAATAAGTCCCGTATGCGTTCATATAGCCTACCATTCGTCCGATAGCGATGAAACTTGGGCGAGATATTGTGTACACCTCAGGGAAGGCTTCTGGATTAGTAAATCAATTTTACAATAGGTAGCGCACGAGTAGATTAAACAAATGAGCGACGACGCGCGAAGCGTTTAAACAAAGTCCCATATGCGTTAATATACCATTCATCCGATTGCGATGAAACTTGGGTGAGTTGTTGCGCACAATCCAATGAAGGTTTCTGGCTTAGTAAATCCATTTTACAATAGGTAGCCCACGAGTATATTCAACAAATGAGCAATGACGCACGAAATGTTTCAACAAAGTGGCGAATGCGTTAATATACCATTCGTCCGATAGCGATGAAACTTGGGTGAGATGTTGTGTACACTGCACGTAAGGCTTCTGGATTAGTAAATCAATTTTACAATAGGCGCACGAGTAGACTCAACAAATGGGCGACAACGCGCGAAGCGTTTCAACAAAATCCCGTATAAGTTTATATACCATTCATCGCTTGCGATGAAACTTTTACGAGTTGTTGTGTAGACTTACGTGAAGGTTATTAACTTAGTAAATCCATTTCACAGGAGGTAGCGCACGAGTAGATTCAACAAATGAGTGACAGCGCACGAATCGTTTAAACAATATCCTGTATGCATTCATATAGACTACCATTCGTCCGATTACGATGAAACTTGGGTGAGATGTTACGTACACCCTAAGGAAGGTTTCAGGCTTATTAAATCCATTTTACAATAGGTAGCGTGCGAGTAGATTCTACAAATGAGCGACGGTACGTGAATCGTTTCAACGAAGTACCGTATGCGTTCATATAGTCTAACATTCATCCGATTGCGATCAAACTTTGCTGAATTGTTGTGTACAGTCCAGGAAAGGTTTCTGGCTTAGTAAATCCATTTTACAATAGGTAGCGCACGAGTAGATTCAACAAATGAGCGATGGCGCACGAATTGTTTCAACAAAGTCCTGTATGCGTTCATATACCATTCATCCGATTGCGATGAAACTTTGGTGAATTGTTGTGTACACTCCAGGAAAGGAGTCTGGCTTAGTAAATCCATTTTTAATAGGTAGCGCACGAGTAGATTAAACAAATGAGCAACGACACGCGAAAGGTTTCAACAAAGTCCAAATGCGTTAATATACCATTCGTCCGATAGCGATGAAACTTGGGTGAGATGTTGTGTACAGTACACTGCACGGAAGACTTCTGGATTAGTAAATCAATTTTACAATAGGTAGCGCACGAGTAGATTCAACAAATGAGCGACGACGCGCGAAACGTTTAAACGAAGTTCCGTATGCGTTCATATACCATTCATCTGATTGCGATGAAACTTGGGTGAGATGTTGAGTACACTCCAATAAAGGTTTCTGGCTTAGTAAATCCATTTTACAATAGGTAGCGCACGAGTAGATTCAACAAATGAGCAAAGACGCGCGAAAGGTTTCAACAAAGTCCCGAATGCGTTAATACACCATTCGTTCGATAACGATGAAACTTGGGTGTGGTGTTGTGTACACTCCACGGAAGGTTTTGGGATTAGTAAATCCATTTTACAATTGGTAGCGCACGAATAGATTCAACAAATGAGCGACGACGTGCGAAGCCTTTCAACAAAGTCCAGTATGCGTTCATATACTATTCGTCCGATATCGATGAAAGTCGGGAGAGATGTTGTGTACACTCCAGGGAAGGCTTCTGACTTAATAAATCCTTTTTACAATAGGTAGCGCAAGAGTCGATTCAACAAATACGAGACGACGTGCGAAGCGTTTCAACAAAATCCCGTAAAAGTTTATATACCATTCATCTCTTGAGAGGAAACTTTGACGAGTTGTTGGGAACACTTACGTGAATGTTTCTAACTTAGTAAATCCATTTCACAGGAGGTAGCGCACGAGTAGATTCAACAAATAAGTGACAGCGCACGAATCGTTTAAACAATATCCTGTATGCGTTCTTATAGACTACCATTCGTCCGATTACGATAAAACTTGCGTGAGATGTTACGTACACTCTAAGGAAGGTATCTGGCGTATTAAATCCATTTTACAATAGGTAGCGCTTGAGTAGATTCAACGAATGAGCGACGGTGCGTGAATCGTTTCAACAAAGTACCGTATGCGTTCATATAGTCTAACATTCATCCGATTGCGATCAAACTTTGCTGAATTGTTGTGTACACTCCATGAAAGGATTTTGGCTTCGTAAATCCATTTTACAATAGGTAGCGCACGAGTAGATTCAACAAATGAGCGATGGTGCGTGAATCGAGTCAGGAAAGTCCTGTACGCGTTTATATACCATTTACCCTATTGCGATGAAACTTTGGTGAATTGTTGTGTACACTCCAGGAAAGGTTTCCGGCTTAGTAAATCCATTTTTAATAGGTATCGCAAGAGTTGATTCAACAAATGAGCGATGGCACGCGAATCGTTTCAACGAAGTCCCGTATGCGTTTATATACAATTCATCCGATTGCGATGAAACTGATGAGTTGTTGTGTACACTTACGTGAATTCTAACTTAGTAAATCCATTTCACAGTTGGTAGTGCACGAGTAGATTCAACAAATGAGTGACAGCGCACGAATCATTTAAACAAAATCCTGTATGCGTCATATGCCATTTATCCGATTGCGATGAAACTTGGTGAGTTGTTGTGCATGCTCCCACGAAGGTTTCTAAATTAGGAAATCCATTTCACGATAGTTTAGAGGCAGTTAACGGAAATTGAAAAAAAAATATTGTGTATCCAAACGCACTTCAATAAACAAAATCACAACGGCAACATTTTCTTTGGTTGGCATTGCAAGCATGCCGGGTACAATTATTTTGTACGTGTGTATGTCACTAAACTCCTCCTAAATGACTGGACCGATTTTGATGAACTTTTTTATGTATGTTTGAGTGGACCCCTGTATGGTTTAGATTCACAATGGGACCCGGTAAGTGGCGTAGCGACCAAAATGTAGGATGAACACACTTTTAAAACCACAAGATACAGTCAACAAAACAATAACAGTCGTCATGGAAACCGCTAGCCTTAGTGAAAACCAAACTCTCAGCTAATCAGGGTCTTCTTTCCCCACGAATTCTCCCAAGCCCCGTCCCCTTGGCAGTGGTTTCTTCTGAATAGTTCATGAATAATTTACTTGCTGAGAATAATTCATAGTTATGTTTTTGTATCATAGGTGGCGGTGATGTCGAATAATTGGTATTGGACGTAGGCTTCAAAACATGCACAAATCACTTGCATCGTAGCTTGGCGTAGTTTTGACATTTCAATAACGGCTGAACAACATGTAAGGTTGTTTGAGAATCTCCCTGCATGTAGTACAGTACAGCTGGAATGGTTTTGTTCCAAAAACTGTGCTATGGTTGGCTTTTTGTAAATCGTTAGAAAAGCACAAAAAAAGCTTATCTCTAAATTTTAGATTAATTTGCACGATTATTCTGTCGGAAAAGTTAAAAAAAAACATTGAAATGCGTTTTTCTCTGAATCGACGTACTTTACAGAAAAGTTTTTTAAACAAAAATTTAGAGGACATTGTCACCTACAATTCGTCTCATTGAGATCATGTCATACGTTTTGAAATGCAGAAGCTAGGTGGCGCCAAACTTTCCAAAAAAGTGCTTTTTCACTTTTTGTCCTAGAAAAAATAGTTTTTTCACAAAAGAGTGAATCATAAATTTGTTCCCCTCAAAATTGTCTGCAACATTTATTTAAACGTTTGTTTCCTCCGACTTACCGTTCCAAAGTTATAGCTCAGCAAATGCAACGCTGCGTAGTCAAGGCTACTATTGTTACTGCGGAGAGAACGGTGGGCATAATTTAGACAGGGACCGGTATCGGACAGCTGCCTAAGGCTCGGTCAAACAGGACGCGGACTGTGTTTGTTAATTAGCTCAAACAATCATATCTATTTCAATCGCAACGTATCAATCATAACTGTACACATATTAACCTTTGTGCCATCTGAATAGTACAATTTTCACACTTCGGCAGACTATAACTTTGGAACGGTAAGGCGGAGGAAATAATGTTTCAGTAAATGTTGTAGACAATTTTGAGAGGAACAAATTTCTCATTCGCTCTTTTGTAAACAAAACACTTTTTCTAGGACAAAAAGTGAGAAAACACTTTTTTGGAAACTTTGGCGCCACCTAGCTTCTGCATTTCAAAACGTATGACATGATCTCAACGATACGAATTGTAGGTGACAATGTCCTCTACATTTTTTGTTTAAATTTTTTTTTTAAACTACGTCGATTCAGAGAAAAACGCTTTTCAATGTTTTTTTGAGTTTTCCGACAAAATGATCGTGTAAATTATTCTAAAATTCCGAGTTAAGCTTTTTTTGTGCTTTTCTAACGATTTACAAAAAGCCAACCATAGCACAGTTTTTGGAACAAAAGTTTTTTTTTTCTGTGCAGCTGTCCTGTACTAATGGTTTATATTCCCAATTGAACCCGATATGTGGCGCTGCAATCAGGTTATAGACATTTTTTGATTATTTCTTGTCAGGGTCTTCTTTCCCCACTAATTCTCTCAAGCCCGTTCCCTAGGCAGTGCTTTCTTCTGAGAAGTTCATGAATAATTGACTCTCTGATAATGATGATCGTGTGGCCTCTGGGGAGGCCGAGTGCAGATCTTTATAGTTAACGCCCGTGGGCGACCTACGCGCCGTAATGTGGATGAAGTGATGTTGAAGACGTCACACACTCCCAGTCTCCGAGCCATTGGAACTAACCCCAGGAGATTAAAATCCATGATGGCCCGGCCGGGAATCGAACCCGGGGCACTTTGGCCCAAAGCCTAGCGTGCTAACTTTATAGCCACGGAGCCGGACACTTTCTGAGAATAATTCATAGTTATGTTTTTGTACCTTAGGTGGAAGTGATGTCGAATTATTGGTAGACTTCCATGGATATGATTTGAGATTTTTTTCCTTTAAAAAATCAATGTCAAATGTCACTTAGTACAGTATATAGTTCATTCAAAATTCAAATATGTTTGCTGAAGCCGCTCTATCTATTCGGGCAGGACAACGTTTGCCGGTTCACTAGTTTACTTATAAATTGCCGATGTTCTCATCTCTACGCATGCCTTTGATAAAGTCAGGCACAGCGGACTTTTGTTCAAAATGAAACATAAAGGCTTCCCAGATCATCTACTCAAGGTCATCGAATCCTATCTTAGGAAAAGGAAATTCTATGTCCAGGTGGCAGACGATACATCCTCCACGAGACGGATTAAGGCCGGCGTGCCTCAGGGTAGTGTCATTGCCCCAGCCCTTTTCAACATCTATGTCTCTGACATCCCCAAAACTGATGCTACCAGTCTCCATCTGTATGCAGACGATACTGCAATCTCAACTACCTCCACGAGAGGACATAGAGTTGACTCCAACCTCCAAGTCGCATTAGACACCCTAGAACCCTGGTTTAGGGATTGGAGAGTTAAGATTAATGTTAATAAATGTTCAGCCACACTGTTTACTAAGAAACGCAAACATACAGGAGTCCAGGAACTCAACTTCTTTGGCGATGTAATCAGGTGGCAACCTACTACTAAATACTTGGGAGTCACGCTGGACCGAGGCCTCACCTTCGCCCAGGAGGTTTCTCAGCGCGCTAATAAAGCGAAGGCGGTCCAAGCGCAGCTCTGGCCCTTACTCAAGCTAGATGTATTCAGCAAGCTCTTGTCTTATAGCACCCTTGTGCGTCCTGTGATGGAATATGACAGTCCTGTTTGGGGTTACGCAGCTCCCTCAACTCTCAGGAAACTCCAGACTGTTCAGAATCGAACATTGCGTATGATATCAGGCGCCCCCTGGTACATTCGCAATGCTCAACTACACACCGATTACAACCTCCCGACCATCAGTCAGAGGATACACCGACAGGCGGTCAAAACTTATAGAACAGCTACACGGATTAACAATCCTCTTATAAACAGGGGGTGTCGCCACAAACGCCCCCGAATTATTATAGAATGATACACTTTCCAACCATGCTACTATAGCACTTTTACTTTCTCCTGAAAAGTTCTATCTTCACAACCATCTTAATTTCTGATTTCATTTTCACGAACTTCTCACTCCTACTATCCTTTAAATTTCTGTATTTCATATGTCTAGTACACCAGATCATATTCTGATCAGTTCGATTCACGGTAATTACCCAAACACCCCACAAACAACTGTAGTCGGTCGTATCAATTTGTCAGAGCTCTCAAGGCCTCAGGGCTGAAAGGCTAAAAAGCAAAGCACCGAAGCCAGCTACGCCGGCTTCGATTGCTTGGGTTCCGGAATCTCTACGCACTTGTGATCCGACTGACGAAGATAGACTGAAGGACGATTGTTGAATATAGGCGCTTCGTATTGGTCTCTTCGGTGAGCATCTATTCTTGCTAGAGATCGGCCTTGTGCGTTTTCGATGCGGATACATTCAACCTAAGGGAATGACTGTTGCGCAAAGTGGCAACTGTCCAGTTATCGTATCAGGCTGTTCAAATAAGGTCTCCCCTGTGTATTTTTTGGGGCATATGGAATATGTCTGTTAACGTAAGTTATAGTCGTTTTGAAAGACGCTGGCGAAGGGCAGCATGTGTGTGATGTAGCTTGACAACCTACTCCTAATACTGACTTACTTCCTCGGTGATTTGAGACACAGTCTACCTCCACAGCAGCTATCTTCGAATTCCTTGTCCAGTTTCCCCCATTCATTCCATATCTCTTTAACCCTTTTGAAGAGTTTGTTATCAGCAAGGATTCCAACCGTAAAAGGATTTCCTCACCTATTCCACGACCCCATAAAACCTATTAAGGTAAATATACAAAATACATTATTATTATTATTATTATTATTACCGGTATTCTTCTTCTTCGCGAATGGGTCACTTAGGACCACGCGGAATCAACATTTTCTGAGCTTTCCTCCTTGCCCAATAGTTCTTCATTTTCACTGATTGCTGTAATTTCTGTTCCTCCGACCAGGTACGTCGCTGTGGTTTCTTCTCATCTTCCTCAAATCCCCTTGTGTGAACAATTTTCCGGATCATATTTCTATCTTGTAAATTTGGTGAACCCAATTCATTAAGGTCTTTCTCTACTTGTTTATACCATTTTGGTCTTGTGCGTTTGATTTGCAGAAATTTGTGGATTCGATAAGTGAGTCTGGTAGGATTCATTCTTTCCAAGTGGCTTAGAAACTGAATTCGTCGCAATCTCATTGTATCAGTTAATTTAGAAACTCTTTTATAAATTTCAGAGTTGGGTTTGGGGTAGTGTATGTCATTTACAATTCTGGGCCCTAAGATTTTCATCATGATTTTCCTTTCTTTAATCTCTAATTTTTCCTTTAAGGTCTTACGATGTAAACTGAGCGTTTCTGAAGCATATAGAGCTTCAGGTTTAATCACTGTACAGTAATGACGAATTTTGTTGTTCCAGGACAAGCTTTTTTGTTATAAACATTCTTTGTGTGTTGAAAAGCAATTTCCATTTTCTGAATTCGTAATGCTACAGATTTATTTTCATTGCCATTTTCAGTGATCCATTCACCTAAGTATTTAAATTCTTTCACTCTTGCAATCTTATTGATACCAATGACAATTTCAGGTGGACCATTCTTAATATTTGTCATAAATTTAGTTTTTTCATAGGAGATTTTTAGTCCTATTTTGGCTGCTTGCTCCTCCAGTATAACAAGCTGTTTCTGTGCATCAGCGACGTTTTTGGCAATTAGTGCTAAATCATCAGCAAACGCTAGACAATCTAAGTCAATACCCTTAATCTTTGGGCCCAGGCGTTGAGATGGTGCACCTGCTTTCCTCCATTTTGTGACAACTTTCTCAAGAGCACAATTGAAAAGTAAAGGGGAGAGCCCATCCCCTTGACGGACACCTGTGTTTATTTCAAACTCATCACTACAACCACCCATAAATTTAACTTTAGCCTTCGTTTCAGTTAGTGTATCTTTAATAATATTTCTTGTTTTGTTATCAAGTCCAAATTCTGTTAAAACATTAACAAGTGACATGCGATCTATACTATCATAGGCCTTTTTGAAATCGACAAATGTGATGACATAATTTTTGTTTGTTGTGTTCCGAAAATATGATATAGTATTCTTCAGGTTCAGAATTTGCTCAGCACAGGATCTCCCCTTTCTGAATCCACCTTGGTATTCACCAATTCTTTGGTCAAGTTGTCTCTCTGCACGGTTGAGTAGAATTTTTGAGAGAATTTTATATGTGACTTGAAGAAGGGAAACACCTCTATAATTGTTTGGATCAGACCTGCTTCCTTTTTTATGTATGGGGTGTATTATTGCCATCTTCCAATCCTTTGGTATTTTTTCAGTTTGCCAGATGTCCAGCATAATGTCGTGAAGTTTTTTGAGGAAATTTTCCCCTGCATTTTTTCAAAGTTCTGCAGTTATTTGA
Organism: Meconema thalassinum; assembly: GCA_946902985.2. Classification (NCBI taxonomy): domain Eukaryota; kingdom Metazoa; phylum Arthropoda; class Insecta; order Orthoptera; family Tettigoniidae; genus Meconema; species Meconema thalassinum. Next base: position 92,064,624 of record OX336399.1, read on the forward strand.
TCTTCTCCTGTGGCCTTGTTATTTTTTAGTGATTGAATTGTTTTTCTAATTTCCTGAACTGTTGGTGGGGCTGAATCTTGATTAATTCGGTTAGAAGTGAACTGAAACTTTTCCAGAGGGCTTTCACTATTAAGTAATTTAGAAAAGTATGCTGCGAGGATTTTGCAGTTAGCATCAGTGGTATAAGCCATTTCTCCTCTATGATTGACAAAATGGAGTGATGGAGGAGAATATTTGGTTAACTTTTGTTTGAAAGTTCTATAATAGTTCCTTGAATTATGTTGTTTAAAGTCATCTTCTATAGACTGTAATTTCATATCCTCAGTTTACGAATTTTCCTTATTGATTTAGTAGCAACCTTTCTAACATTTTGAAGTTCTTGAAATGTGGCTGGAGTTATTATTATTATTATTATTATTATTATTATTATTATGTACAAAGCATATTATGTTCCTATAATGACATATGCAGCAGAAACTTGGACAATGACTGACAACGAGGGATGAGAGCAGAGTGCAAGCAGCTGAGATGAGATTCCTGAGAAGTATGATCCAGAAAGCGAGGAGAGACAGAATGAGAAATGAAGATATACGGAAAGAACTGGGAGTACAGAAACTAAATGACAAACTGGAGCAAAACAGATTGGGATGGTTTGGACATGTCAAACGGATGAATGAAGTAAGGCTACCAAGACGAGCACTGGAACGACGGATGACAGGGAAGAGAGGACGAGGAAGACCAAGAATGCGTTGGATGGACTCGGTGAAGTATAGCATTAGAAAACGGAACCTGGATTGGAACACCGTGTCGGAAGAGGAATGGTGGAACGACAGAACAAAGTGGAGAGGAACCATATTTGCCCCCACCCAGTGCCAACTGGAAAAGGGGAAATGAATATGATGATTATTATTATTATTATTATTATTATTATTATTATTATTATTATTATTATCTGTACAGTGGGGGTGAAGCTGATTCCTGCCCGTGGTGCCCCTGCTAAGGTAGTTGGAATTATATTTCCATTACCGAACTGAACGTCAGCAATCCAGAAGCAAATCAAAGAATGGTGAAAATTAATATAAACCGGCCCTTTTCAGCGCCAAAACTGACAATCATCTCTGTCAATATTGAAGGTCTTTCATCCACCAAGGAAGAGTTATTAAGCCAGATATGCCATGATCAGAAATGTGATTTACTATGTATTCAGGAAACCCACCGAGACTTGACTCTCCACCGTCCAAAAATCAAGGGTATGAGCCTAATAGTTGAACATCCTCATCGACATTATGGCAGCATTATCTTTGCCAAACCTAATATTCAGATCGTCTCCACAGGAATTTCCATTGTAGATGACACCGAAATTCTTACAGTAGAGCTTAGCAACTGTTCTGTAACATCAGTTTATAAGCCCCCAGGTACTGTATTTAAATTTGTAGAACCCAGCAACTTCCAGCATCAATCTGTGAAGTTTGTTGTTGGTGATTTCAACAGCCGTAACACAATATGGGGTTACTCAACTACCGATGAAAGTGGTGAGGCCGTGGCTGAATGGGCAGACTCTTATGATCTCAACTTATTGCATGATAACAAACTTCCAGCATCTTTCAACAGTGCAAGATGGAGGCGTGGATATAATCCCGATATGATATTTGTGAGTGAAAACATATCTCATTTATCAATAAAATCAGTGGGTCAAGCTATTCCTCACACGCAACACCGGCCTATTATATGCCAGATTTATGCTGCCATTCGACCACAGTCAGTTCCTTTCCGACGTAGATACAATTTTAAGAAGGCTGATTGGGAGAAATTTACCATTTCTCTAGAAGAGAATATTCTAAATATTGAGCCAGTTCCTGAATTATATGACGACTTTGTAAATATCGTGAAGTATTGTTCCCGTGTTTCTATTCCCCGAGGCTGCAGAGCACAATATATAAAAGGTCTGACTTCGGAAACTGAGGAACTTTTGAAAAACTATCTTGACCTCTTTGATAATGACCCATTTGGTAACGATACCCTTCAAGCTGGGGAAGATCTTTTAACAGCGATTTCCAAGAACAGGAACGATGCATGGTGCCAATTGATGGAGGAGACGGATCTAAGTAAGAGTAGTCAGAAAGCCTGGAGACTCCTTAAGTACCTGAGTTGTGATCCAACAACAAAAGAGGGACACAAAAATATAACAGCTAATCAGATTGCTCGTCAGCTCGTGGAAAATGGTAAATCTGACCATCCATTACGCAGGTCAGATCATAAAATTGCTCGGTCAGAAGAACTCGAGACTAGTCAACTTATGCAACCTTTTTGCATGGCAGAACTGACGGTAGCCATTGATAGTTGTAAGATCGGCAAGGCAGCAGGAGTAGATGATATCAGATTAGAGCAGATCAAACACTTTGGGGAACGAGCAAGAGAATGGGTCCTAGCTTTCTTCAACAACTGTTTGAAATCCTGCAATTTCCCAAAAACCTGGAGGAAATCACGAGTCATACCGATTCTGAAACCTGGAAAAATGTCAACTGAACCCCAAAACTACAGGCCAATATCCTTGTTGTGTCACCTGCTTAAAATCTTTGAACGAATGTTACTGAACCGCCTAGTTCATGTCGTAGAGCCTGCTCTCATACAACAACAAGCAGGCTTCAGACCAGGGAAAAGTTGTACATCCCAGATCCTTAACCTCACTCAATTCATTGAGGATGGCTTTGAAACACGGAATATCACGGGAGTAGCTTTTATCGATTTGACCGCTGCCTATGACACTGTCAATCATCGTGCTTTGTTACAGAAGATTTATGGAATCACGAAGGATTACAGTTTCACAAAACTTATTGAAAGTTTCCTTCAAAACAGGAGATTTTATGTGGAATTCCAAGGACAGCGCAGTCGATGGAGACGTCAAAGAAATGGCTTACCTCAAGGTAGTGTTCTATCACCAATGTTGTTTAACGTCTACACTAACGACCAACCACTTCCAAGGAACACTAGAAGTTTTCTTTATGCCGACGATCTAGCATTAGCTTGTCAGGGAAAATCCTTCGAAGATGTTGAAGCTCATTTAACACAAGCATTGACTGAGTTGGATGTCTATTACTATGATAATCAACTTCGTCCAAATCCATCAAAAACTCAGTTGTGTGCATTTCATCTGAAGCACAAGCAGGCTCGTCGTGAACTTAACGTCTCTTGGCAAGGAACACGCTTAGTTAACACTCCTCATCCAAAATATCTGGGAGTTACCCTCGATCGTACTCTGACCTACAAACAGCATTGCCGGAATACCAGACTAAAGGTGGAAGCTAGAAATAACATCCTACGTAAGATCACTGGTAGCACCTGGGGCTCTCAACCATCAACCTTGAGAACGACAGCGCTTGCAACATGTTACAGTGTTGCAGAATATGCATGTCCAGTGTGGTACAAATCCACCCATGCAAATAATGTTAACAAGGCGCTTAATGAAACATGTAGGCTTATTACAGGTTGTTTGAAGCCTACACCTCTTGCAAAACTTTACCAGCTTGCAGGGATAGCACCACCGGATATACGTCGTGAGGTAGCAGCCAATGAAGAGGGAGCTAAACAGGTTAATCAGTTTTCCCATCCGTTGTACGGTTATGTACCAGCCACCCGTAGGTTGAAGTCCAGGAGAAGTTTCCTCAACACCACTGCAGTCTTGCTAACTACACCAGCTACAGCTAGAAAACAATTGTGGACTTCTCGGCTTGGGAATAACTCTCTATGGGATCACCCTTCGGAAAGCCTCCCACCTGGACATGATCAGAAATGGATCGTGTGGAGGGCACTTAATCGTCTCCGTTCTGCTGTTGGAAGATCTAAGGATAACTTGCAGAAATGGCACTTCCCCGTCGACTCCACCAACTGCGACTGCGGTATGCCCCATACCATGGAGCATCTACTGAATTGTCCGCTGTGCCCTGCCACTTGTACAGCAGAAGATCTTTTACTAGCAACTTCCAATGCTATACAGGTTGCACATTTTTGGTTGACCGTGGTTTGAAAAGACATTGTGTGTTGTATGGTTTACTTTGTAAATATGTATGTAATTTTAGTGTAATCCAGTATTTTGTTTGCTTCTGACACGAATAAAATAAATCTGTACAGTGACTAAATGGTAAATATGTCAGGCATTACAAGTATCGTGGGTTCTATTCCCGACCGGGCCATGGAGAATTTTAATTTCCTATGGTTAATTTCTCCGTCTAGGGAACTGGGTGCTTGCGACGTCAACATTCCACCCTCAGAACGACGCGCAGGTCAACCACAGGCGTCTGCACCAGGACTCTCATGAGGGCACCCACGCATCCAATTATTTATTATTTATTATTTATTATTTATTATTTATTATTTATTATTTATTATTTATTATTTATTATTTATTATTTATTATTTATTATTTATTATTTATAATTTTTATTTATTATTTATTATTTATTATTTATTATTTATTATTTATTATTTATTATTTATTATTTATTATTTATTATTTATTATTTATTATTTATTATTTATTATTTATTATTTATTATTTATTATTTATTATTTATTATTTATTATTTATTATTTATTATTTATTAACGACAGCGGTTGCTACGCTCACTAACGCGCAGCGCTAGGCCATGGCGCAAAGCTCTCTGCGGACTCAGTAGACGTGGGTTTGAGCCTCACCGGCGGCCGTTCTTGAAATGGTTTTCCGTGGATTCCTTATTTTCAACCCCAGGCAAACGCTGGGACGCTACCTTCTGACAGGCCACGGCTGCTTCCTTCCACATCCTTGCCCAGTTTCATTCACAATCATATATTTCAACTCTCATTAACACCTCTCATGAGGTTGGCGTCAGGAAGGGCATCCGGCCATAAAAACCATCCGCCACAAAGCCTTTCATCGCATCTCATCCCCGACCTCGTTGGAAAACGGGAATAATAAGGGGTACATACGGGGTCTTTCATATAAAGTAAGAACGGCAAACGGCAGTTTTGTTATCCGCTGCTGCGGTGGCCTTGACCTAGCTTGTGGCGCGCCATGGCCTCGTGTCGTAGTATTGAAAGCGCGCGCATAGTACATACTTTACCTTGCAATAAGCGTGCAGGTGTTCAGTCTGCTAACATGGTGAGACAGTTATCTTTGAAACATCACATTTTTTGTATGTAAAACTTATTTTAACAAATTTCAACAAATCCTCACACATTGCACAGTGGGTCAAAATCGAAATCTAGGAGAGAAAATTATTTATTTTCATAATTAAAAAATCAAAATTGATTACTTCTAGAGCATTCTCATATAATGGCCGCTCACTATGTAACGTGTTTTTCGAGGGGTTTTTATGCAACTGGCATAAGTCAGTAGGAAGCCATTCTATATTTATTTACGCGGCAAATTGTTCAGCCAAGAGAATTTTTCATGTTAATTTATTATTATTATTAATTTATTATAATTATTATTAAGGTATTTTCGGAGCATTTTATAAAAATTATAAGCATACAGATAGGTTTTCTATGTCTTAGAAAACGCTATCAAGCAAATTATTACGAACGACGATATCATAGAAAATTATCTGATTACGGAATTTTACGGAGTTTTGTCAGTTAGGGTATTTGAGAGACGTGACTCATTGGGAATTCAAATACAAGCTTAATCCTGTCGGGAAGTATTACGCAAGCGGGCTCGCATCGTCCAGGAAAGGCGAATTGTTGGAACGGAACCCTCCCGCCGAGTGTAATGACCCAGAGAAGGGGAGTATAGCGCGTGGGGGTCAGCCAATCAGTAGAGGACCACGCAAGCTGAAGCCGGCTGAAGAGTGGGGGAGCCGACGTGTGCATATATCGTTCAGCGCGCCGTGTAACGAGAACTATCTGTGTTGAACTTGCCGAGTACGGTTGCAAGTGCGTGTCGCTCCGATGTTCAGTGGAGTTAGCGACTATCTTTGTGAAACTTAACCGGTGTGGTTATACGAGTGTTTGGGTCCGATGTATGGACCATAGAATTATCTAATCTACCAGAATATCATCAAATTTCGACGGAGATGACGACGTCCAGGAGACTGTGGGAAGCACACAGCATCATCAAGTACGAGGGAAATGCTTTGGCAATTTCCAGTGGTAAGCGCAAATGACGCAGAAATACGCAATCTCTCATTTCTCGTTGTTTTACATTTCATATTTCAGTAACTTCATAGCTTGGAAATAAGACTAAAATCAATTTATCAAACTCCGTTTTCACGTAATTTTCTATCGGTAATATTAAAATCGCAACGCTCCAATTTAAATTTTATACTTATTATTATTAATTTTGCTATACTTGTTTTATATAATAAATTCATTTCTTTTACAATGCAATCTTTGCTTTCAGTAGGTAGCATTAGATATAGACCAATTCCTTCTCCTGATACAATTGTTTGTTGGGTTAATGATCAAATCATACCACGATCTGAGTGAATAGAGTCTTGAAGGTGTTCTGCCAGAGCTAGACGTTGTTAAATACAAATTTAGATTTCAGCATTGCATTGAGGTCTTGGCGCCCATTAAAACAACATAGCTTAGGCAAAGGAAACCATAACATTTGTCGCCGACAACTTGGGGCTGAAAACCTAATAACATTTGTGGAAGGAGAAGGGTATATATTTCTGTGCCTGTATTTTGGGGGTTATTTGTCTGTATCAGTGTATATCATTATGGGGGATGAGAAAGAAAGACAGATGAGGTTACGTAGTGGTCATCAACGGGAGAGTGATGATACGAGCAGTATGTCGAGTGATGGTAGTACCGGGGTAGCGGAGGTAAATCCCGATACTGAAACAGGGAGTGTAGGCGGCCAACCAGAATTAAAAACTTTACTTCTCGAGTTTATGTATCAGAACAAACTTAGTAGTGATGCCTTAAATGCAAAGTTAGAACAGAATAATGCAAGATTAGAACAAAACAGTAGGGAAAATAAAGAGAGCAATAGGGAATTGAGCGATAGTTTAAACGCCAAATTAGAACAAAACAGTAGGGAAAATAAAGAAAGTACAGACGCTTTAAATGCAAAACTGGAACAAAACAACGCTAAACTAGAACAAAACAGTAGGGAAAATAAAGAAAGTACAGACGCTTTAAATGCAAAACTGGAACAAAACAACGCTAAACTAGAACAAAACAGTAAGGAAAATAGAGAGAGTACTGAAACTTTAAATGCAAAACTGGAACAAAACAACGCCAGATTAGAACAAAACAGTAAGGAAAATAGAGAGAGTACTGAAACTTTAAATGCTAAATTAGAACAAAACAGTAGGGAAATGAGTGACAAATTCGAACTGATTAGAGGTGAGATCAGGGGGGTGATGGAAGAAAAGGCTAAAGAGATTGTTGCAGATGTAGACAGAAAATTAGGAAAAGTACAGGAGGAGTTGGAAATTAGAATCAGTACACAGGCTGAAAATCTAAAAGAACTAGTGCAACTGGAAACACAGCAGGTCAAAAAGCAATTGGGGGGAGAAATTGACAAAATTCAGGTAGCTACTAAAGAGGTTAAGGAACAGCTGGGGGGTAGAATTGAGAAAGTCCACTCACAAATAGTTGCAGAAGTAAATGATTTAAGAGAGAGTAATAGAGAGAGCATTGCAAGATTGAGGAGAAACAAGCAAAGCTATATGATAAAGTAGAAGAATCAGAAGGAAACATTAAATTAACAGTAAACAGTATTGAGAGGAAGGCTGAGGAGAAAATCGCAGAGTTAGAATTGAAATTAAAAGCTAGGATCAGGCAAGAAAATAGTCAGAATAGGCCAGTTTTTGTGAATAGCACACACAGGGAGGTAGAACTGGGTAAGTTCAGCAATCGACAGGGGTGCCCAATGGAGTTCATGAACACTATAGAAAATAAATTCGGGGAGAGGTTGGAAAATGGTAGTATTGAGTGGTGCCAGGTAGTTGAAATTTTAGAACAAGTGTTTGTGGGGGAAACGAGGAATTGGTTTGCTGTCTACAGAGACAAGTTTACTGATATCAATGATTTTAAAATGAAATTCTGTGAAAAGTTCTGGAATGAGGTTATTCAGTCGCAGCATCGTGAGGGAGTAGTGTGTGGTAAATATAACCCTAAAGGAAGCTCCACCATGACCGAATATTTTTAGGGCAGGTATTAGTGTGTAAATATCTGGATGGTTTGAAGGAGGAAAGTGATGTGGTGAGGTTGCTACTTAGGCACTTTCCCTATAGGATCCTATGATGTGTTATTGTGTAATAGGATAGTTTTTGAGGATCGCATTGCTATGGCCAATTGCTATACACATTCATTGAACGTTATTGATAGGTCAGTATTCACAGGACATAGATATCCTGTACCTTTCGCTTATCAGAGTGCAGTTGAGGCACAAATTAACCAGATGCTTGAAGATGGGATTATTGAGCACTCTAACAGTCCATATGTTAATTCTTTGATCACGGTACCCAAGACCGACGGCACAGTTCGTATTTGTTTAGACGCTCGTTTGGTTAACAGTAGAATTAGTTCAGATCAGCTGAAATCTATGTCAATAGAGGAATTAATGCAAACATTTGAGGGGAAGAAGTATTTCACTTGTGTAGATTTGAGTTCCAGTTTTTGGCAAGTGCCACTTATGTACGAAGATAGACCATTTACAGCTTTTAGTCATAAATATAACCTTTATCAATTTTGTAGAACACCTTATGGGTTAAAGAGTAGTTCAGCAGCTTTAATTAGGGCTTTAAACATCGCATTAGGGGATGACACAGGAGAGTTTGTAACCATTTACATAGATGATATGGTAATTAGTTCACGCAGTTTTGAGGAGCATCTACGTCATTTAGATATAGCTTTTCAGAAGTTAGATCAGGCAGGGTTCACTTTGAAGCTGTCTAAGTCGTCATTCTGTCAGTCAGAAGTGACATTTTTAGGTCATAGAGTGTCAAGTAGAGGTGTGACACCAGAGGAAAGTAGGGTTAATAAGATACTTAACGCAGAGGTGCCACAGAATGTTAAACAGTTAAAAACTTACCTGGGAATTTGCAACTTTTTCAGGAGGTTCGTTCTTAAATACTCAGGGTTGGTAGAACCATTCAGGGAATTGCTTAAAAGTGGGACTCGGTGGAGATGGGAGTCCAAGCATGATCAGGCTTTTAGAGCGCTGAAGGAAGGTTTTGAGAAAGCTGTAGTGCTGAAATATCCGTTAAAAGATAAGGAATATGTGGTTATGACATATGCTTCACATATAGACATTGCTGGAGTATTATGTCAGAAAGATGATGAGGGTAATCTGTGCATTGTATCTTTAGCCTCACGAGGACTGACAGCAGCAGAGAAAAGGTACACGATTACTGAGTTAGAGCTTTTAGGTATTGTTTTCAGTTTAGGGAAATTTAGAATGTATTTAGTAGGGGGGAAATTTGAGATCCACACAGATCACCATGCATTACTGTATATGAGGACTTGTAAACTCAGTTCTAACAGAGTTAGTAGGTGGATTCTTGCTCTGCAGGAATACGAATTCACAGTAAAATATATTAAAGGTAAAGATAACATTCTTGCAGACATGCTATCGAGGGACACTAATTTATGTAGGGATTATCCTGTGGTTAAAGCAGAGGATGGTATTTTAATATGTGCATGTGTGGACAGTAGCAACAGGGCATCGTTACAGACACTGAGAAATATGCTAGTGGAGCAACGTGATGACGTTCATTTAAAGGAGCCACTGGCTAGGTTGGAAATAGGTGAAGAAGAGTATGTGAAAGTAGGACGGTTCACGTACAAGATGCAGGATGGGCTTCTTGCAAGGAAATGTAGGAATAATCGGTGGGCAATATGTGTTCCTGCCACTTTGCGGGAGGAGCTAATTTGGTTCATTCATAGGGAATTAGGACACTTTGGTGCTGCCAAGGTCTTCTATGAAATTGGTCGTGACTTCATTTGGAGTAAAATGGGAAGGGATGTTAGGAGGATTTTAGCTAAGTGTGACACCTGTCAAAGGAGTAAATATCCAGTTAAATATTTAGTGGGGGAGAGATCTGCAGTTCTCACCAGTAGTCCCGGCGAACTAGTGTGTGTGGATTTATTTGGCCCGATCGTTAAAGGACAGTACGGCTACGAGTACATTTTTATAGTTATTGACGCTTTTAGTAAGTATGTCAAGCTATATCCGCTAAGGAAAGCCACGGGACTAGCGTGTAGCCGTCTGATCATTAATAAGTATGTACCAGAGTGTGGCCTTCCTCTCAGGATACTATCTGACAGTGTACCACAGTTTACTGCAAAGAAATGGAGAACCAGTATGCAGGAAGCTTGTATAACACACGTTCATTCCTCTGTAAGGTACCCTCAGGGTAATTCTGCAGAGCGTCCATTAAGGGAAGTGGCTCGTCTTTTTCGGACTCTAGTGCATGACAAGCATGCGGCCTGGGTTGGACATCTTCCCAAGGTCGAGACTTGGCTGAATTCTGTCCAGCATGAGAGCACGAAATTGACGCCATACGAAGTTCACTTCGGAAAAAGACCACAAAATGAACTAGCGAGGGTGTTGGGATTAATTGAGGGTAAGCAACCGGGGATGGATTACATTGTCCAGTTGGCGAAACAGAATTTATCTAAGTCAGCACAAAAGAGAATTTGCTAACAAAAAGAAACTAAATTTGACCTATTCGAGCCGGGAGACAGAGTCTTACTTAGAGTGCCGAAACAGTCAAATAAGCTAGAGAAAGTCATGTCCAAGTTCTTTTATCTCTACGAGGGCCCATTTATAGTTTCCAAACGTATTGGGAAAACAGCATATGTGCTGGAGAATAGTGAGGGAAACAGATTATACGGGACGTATAATATACATAGTCTACGAAAATATGTGTCATAAAGTGAGTGTGTTTAGCTGGCGAGCCAGCCTATCAAATGAGTAAGTGTGGTGTCTGGTGCGTGGAAGATCTGGTCTTCAAGGCAGGCGTATCAGAAGTCGCACAGGGGGGTAGTATGTAAGTAAATGAGAGCTTTTAAGGTACAGGGAAATATGACGGGATTGTCGGATGCTCTTGAGCACTAAAATGTCTCGATACACCAAGGCCAGAATTTGGTAGCGCTGGTGAATTCCCATTTGCCTCCAAGAGATGGGTGAGCGCTTGTACATGGTATTTTTGCTTAAGGCGTCCACGAGGCAAAAGATGGGCCATCAGAATGCGAGACAGTCCTTCATGAAACTCATACATATCAGCACACGTGATTTCTGTTTACGGCCTCGCCATGTAAGATTTGTAAGTGTGTAATTTAAGGTAATTTGTACAATGGTATTATTTCTGTGTTGAGAACTAGTATTAAGTAGAATATGGTCTACGGGAACTTAACAAGACAGAGCGATTACGGCACAGAAATATTTGGTGTTATATGTAATGCGCATTTACTGTTTTTTTTTTTCAGAAGTCAATATTAATTTAATCTACTTTAAAGAGAGATTAAGTATTATGGTCACGAGGCGCTGCCACAATAGTGTGATCGTGTGCTCAGTGATAAGTGAGATTAAATTTCACCATAAGGAAGGGACCTCCAGTGAAATTAGGAAGTTCTATGGTGATATAAATATATCAGAACACCTTCAATGCGTGTGATATGACATAAATACATAGTGCTCACACATTAATGATGTCTATTTCTCCAACATAGAGAAATTTGAGAGGCGGAAATATCCGTGGAACACTATTCAATATGTAAAACATTGGACTGGTTGCAAAGTGCAATCCATAGTGACAACAAACTTTGACGCAAAGTGCGTGAAGAAAAATTATGAGTGTATATATCTGTAATTTAGGGTGATCTCATTTATGTAATATGTATTTTGGATGGGGTTTATTAACGTGTCTGGGATAATCGGATAATGGACCGTCGTCACGGTAAATCATCCGATGATCCGAGGCGAATATGTAACGTGTTTTTCGAGGGGTTTTTATGCAACTGGCATAAGTCAGTAGGAAGCCATTCTATATTTATTTACGCGGCGAATTGTTCAGCCAAGAGAATTTTTCATGTTAATTTATTATTATTATTAATTTATTATAATTATTATTAAGGTATTTTCGGAGCATTTTATAAAAATTATAAGCATACAGATAGGTTTTCTATGTCTTAGAAAACGCTATCAAGCAAATTATTACGAACGACGATATCATAGAAAATTATCTGATTACGGAATTTTACGGAGTTTTGTCAGTTAGGGTATTTGAGAGACGTGACTCATTGGGAATTCAAATACAAGCTTAATCCTGTCGGGAAGTATTACGCAAGCGGGCTCGCATCGTCCAGGAAAGGCGAATTGTTGGAACGGAACCCTCCCGCCGAGTGTAATGACCCAGAGAAGGGGAGTATAGCGCGTGGGGGTCAGCCAATCAGTAGAGGACCACGCAAGCTGAAGCCGGCTGAAGAGTGGGGGAGCCGACGTGTGCATATATCGTTCAGCGCGCCGTGAAACGAGAACTATCTGTGTAGAACTTGCCGAGTACGGTTGCAAGTGCGTGTCGCTCCGATGTTCAGTGGAGTTAGCGACTATCTTTGTGAAACTTAACCGGTGTGGTTATACGAGTGTTTGGGTCCGATGTATGGACCATAGAATTATCTAATCTACCAGAATATCGCAATTTCCAGTGGTAAGCGCAAATGACGCAGAAATACGCAATCTCTCATTTCTCGTTGTTTTACATTTCATATTTCAGTAACTTCATAGCTTGGAAATAAGACTAAAATCAATTTATCAAACTCCGTTTTCACGTAATTTTCTATCGGTAATATTAAAATCGCAACGCTCCAATTTAAATTTTATACTTATTATTATTAATTTTGCTATACTTGTTTTATATAATAAATTCATTTCTTTTACAATGCAATCTTTGCTTTCAGTAGGTAGCATTAGATATAGACCAATTCCTTCTCCTGATACAATTGTTTGTTGGGTTAATGATCAAATCATACCACGATCTGAGTGAATAGAGTCTTGAAGGTGTTCTGCCAGAGCTAGACGTTGTTAAATACAAATTTAGATTTCAGCATTGCATTGAGGTCTTGGCGCCCATTAAAACAACATAGCTTAGGCAAAGGAAACCATTACAACTATTCTGGGATATAAAGACATCTTAATGTAAATCCGTCACCACTGTTCGAACAGTCTGAATTGGAGGGTGAATGTAAGTGGCTGTGGTTTGGTTGTCTTTGTGGTTAGTGTGATGCTTTAAGATGGAACATGCTGCTGAAGGTATAATCTTTGTAACGTGTTTCAGTTATTAATGGGCGTAATTGTTACGTAATTTTAGCTATATTTGCATTATATAATATTTAACTATTATTTTTAAAATTATATTTTCACTTAGATTTTTTGTATGTCGCGTCACTCTGCGTCACTTTCTACTTAATGTTAAAATGTAGATAAAGTCTTGTAGTTTACGCCTGTTATAAGATTTTTTGCATCTTTTTACAACTTACTTAGTTATTTTACGTTTTAGAAGATGCCGCGCAACCAGTTCTCACACGTTTACAACTGTTTGAAGCACTGGGTTCGACAATTATGTCAAAAGTGGAACTTTGAGACTTTGTTAAAAGTAAATTAGGGGTAGAAAATTGTTCTGAAGAGATAACTGAATGCTCTATCCAACTCCTAGTCATGGACAATTCCTTGCATGTGTAGACGTAGCTTAAAAAAAGTCTCAACTCATGTTTATTATGAAGTAAACAAATTATATACGTTGCTTTCACTCTAAATTCATGATTAAAACGTAACAATAATTTTGTCCCCCTAGATTTCGATTTTTACCCACTGTGCATTGGGGGAACTGAAAGGAAACATTACAGTGTCAGAACTCACCCGCGTTAGCCAGAATGTGGTTACCAGATACAATGCCTGTATATCCCAGTAAGGACGACACTTCCAGCATCTTAAAAGATGCCTAATTTTCCTTAGATAGAAAATTCGTATAGCGGAGATAGGCAGATCAACCTCTGAACCAGTGTACACTGTCAAACGTAAATGCACTAGGTAGAGCAGCGCTAAAAATTTCTGAGAGAAGTGTGACTCTAGGTTGTTGTTTCTTTGCCATGTTTTGTGAAGTTAAAATGTCTTCAAGAGAGCGTTTAGCATCTGTGGTGGTTGTGTGTGCCTTGTTAAAAAAAAGAAAACTATGAAGAGGAAAAGAAGGTTGTGGGTGAGGAATTGGATATCGAAAAGAGAATTCGAGGGAATGCACGCTAAATTATTGCAAGAGTTATGTTCTGAAGATTCTGAAGCGTAGGATACAACAACTTTTTAAGAATGAGCAAAGATATCTATGATTATATTTTGGCCAAAATTACCCCCCAGGATCAGCATGGGGCTTCCCATGGCTTCTGCCATCACCCGAAATGACTGTGCTTTCAAATTAATTCTGTCTCTGTATTCCCTCAGAGTACAATTCAAAGTTTCTGGACGGGCTTCAATGTGTTCAATTAATATTATTGATTTTTCGCGACTCTACACAAATTCAGCCATATTCATACACTATAATAATAATCAAATAATCACAATAATCCACCACTAACTCTACGTATAGCACTTTCCAATATTCAACTGGATGAATGGAGCTAGACTGGTCTAGTTAGGGCACCCAAATACTGTTTACACCGTAGAGTCAGCATTCTTTAGCTAGAGCTTAGAGCGGTCTCCACTAGGGTTCTCTACCACCTGTGTACACTGGAGAGGAGCTTAGAGCACCCTAGGTAGGGCAAAAGCTCTCCAGTGTACAGGCACCTTTATAAGGTAACATTTCATATAGGATTGTACACACGCTTAAAGCAGGGGGCTACGGAGCGTCACAAGCTCGGCCAAGGCCACTGCAGCAGCGGATAACAAAACTGCTGCTTGCCGTTCTTACTTTATATGAAAGACCCTGTACAGACATTATTTATTATTTATTATCGTATGGCCTTAGATACCATAGCATAGATCTTTTGAGTTGTAGCCACTCTCCAATTTTGACGGTCTGTTTAACAATCTGGCAATGAAAACCGGAACTCTACTGAGCTTCCTGTGACTGAGATTTTTTTTTCTTTTCTTATAATCACCAAAGGTGATATGAGAGATCTTTCATGAGCTGACATCGTACGATTCGGAATGCAGTGGATTCTTATCAGTTGTAACTCTTCAGTCGGTCAACACAAATTTGACTGAAGAGTTACAACTGATAATTCGTACAGGTAAGACTGGAAGATAAATGGCTTCAAAACTTCACATTACAGTGGATTTATGCCACACTTCAATAATCTGACTTCCTCAGTCGGCAGTCAATCCCACAATCTTTGGAGCATAAGTCGGACACACATCACATGCCAAGGAAGCATTTATTATTATTATTATTATTATTATTATTATTATTATTATTATTATCATATATATTATTTCAGTAGTATAGATCCCTCCTGCGGCGCTCACAAGCGACTGATCGTGACAAATGAGCATTCAAATGAAAGAGGATAGACATTAGTAGTGACGAATTGCACTCTAATTTCATAAATATCTATAATTTCTTTAAAAAATGACAATTAAAAATGTACGAAGTGTGCGATATGCAGAAAATTGTTGCTGTAGGAAAATACGCTCCATAATTACTGTCCACTTCACATTTTAGCCGCTGTGACGCCTGTTTCATGTAATTTTAACATTCTGAGGTCTTTCCTTTATCATTTTGCATGGATTTCAGAAACAGTAAATCAATGGTCGGCTTATAAGTACTCAAATCGTATAATTTCCTAAATATCGAATAACCAGTGAGTGTTACAGCTAAGCTGTCAATCAATGGACTCAGCACACAAATGACATTAGCAGTGACGAATTGCATTCTAATTTCATAAATATCGATTTTTGTAAGAAGTGTGCGATTTGCAAATAATGATGCTCTAACATGCTGCAATTTTGGTTGAAATAAAAACATAACAACCTTTCTCATGAAGTCTCTCATTATAAACCTATTGGGGAAAGTGTGGTCTATGAACATGCGAGATTTCTCGCAAGAGAAATATTATTTCAGTAGAATAGGTTCCCTTTTGAGGTGCTGACAGGAACTGATTGTAACAAATGAGCATTAAAAAGAAAGGGAATTACCCGCAGCAGTGACGAATTGCCCTCTGATTCCATAAATGTCGACAATTATAAACAAACGCTTAAACAAATGAACTTAACGATGCCCCTGCCAGAACTGTGTCGCGTCGAGCCTTTTACTGTTGTTCGAAGCTAATCCACAACAACAATGATGTTGAAATGCGAGATTTCATGCACGTGTCCCATAGTATAAGGTGCGTTCAAAAAGTGACGAGCCGGAGGCTGGAATGCGCAAACCGGTGACTACATCGGCTAATCGTGGCGTGTGTAACGAGGTGTGGTTACGATCAGAGCGTATAAGGTCACAGCCCGTCGCTAGAAGGCACGCGTGCACGTCACGTGACAATACAAAGCCAGGAGCAGCATGCATCAGTCGTCCAACGCTGCCAGTCGCATTGCAAACAGTGACATGGAGGCGTCAACCGAAGAGCAAAGAGGTGTTGTTCGGTTTCTGACAGCGGAAGGAGTAGGGGAAACGGACATTCATCGCCGAATGTCACAAGTGTACGACGAACACTGCATGTCCCTTGCAAGGGTCAAGGCGTGGCACAAGCGCTTCAGGGAAGGACGGGTGTCGTTAGCCGATGATGCCCGGTCTGGGGCACCCCCCTTCATTACCGATGACAACGTCCAGCTGGTTGATGCACTCATTACCCAGGACCACCTCCATGTCACTGTTTGCAATGCGACTGGCAACGTTGGACGATTGATGCATGCAGCTGCTCGCTTTGTATCGTCACGTGACGTGCACGCGTGCGCTCTAGCGACGGGCTGTGACCTTCCACGCTCTGGTCGGAACCACACCTCGTTACACACGCCATGATTAGCCGATGTCGTCACCGGTTTGCGCATTACAGCCTCCGGCTCGTTACTTTTGAACTCACCTTATATATTAAAATTCTTCTTGGTCAGTCTGTCTTCGTTCATCCTATGTAGGCCTATGTGTCCATAAAATGTTGCCTTTCTTTTTATGATGTTGTTTGTAATCGTCTATGTCTGTTTGTATAGTTCTATTGTCGGCCTCTTTAACCATATTCCCACTTTCTGAACAGGCCCGTAGATCTTTCTCAGTATTTTTTCTCTTGTTTTTCTAGTTCCTTCATTTTTGTTCTCCCCTTGGTTGCTGTCGTTTCTGTCTTCATTGGATGCCAAGTTCAGTACTACTTTCTGTATAATCTCTCCCAGATAATTGAAACTTTTCACTTGCGTTATTTTTCCATACTTATTATTATTACTACTGTATTTATTAGGAATATTATACAGTACAATAGTTTTTCTTCAACCCAAAAATATTCTACTCCTCCACAAATGTCGGTCTTCAGCATCTTCCTCGGTTAAGCCTCTGATAGCCATGCTTCTCTTTACACCATCCATCCATTGTACTCTTGGTTTACCCGTTTCCGTTTGCCTTCAGCTTGCCAATGTATCATTAAATTTGGAAATTCTACTATGCTGCATCCTTTTCACATGTCCAGACCATTGTAATCTTCTTTCTTCAACCACTTCTAGTAACATTTTTTTTTACCTGCATAATTTCTGCGATTCTCGTGTTTCTAATTTTATCCAATCTTGATTTCCTTGCCGCCCTCCTACAATAGTCCACCTATTATTATTATTATTATTATTATTATTATTATTATTATTCAAGCCTCCGTGGCTTAGGCGGCAGCACGCCAGCCTCTCACTGCTGGGTCCGTGGTTCAAATCCCGGTCACTCCATGTGAGATCTGTGCTGGACAGAACGGAGGCAGACAGGTTTTTCTCAGGGTACTCCGGTTTTCCCTGTCAAAAATTTCATTCCAGCAACACTCTCCACTATCATTTCATTTCATCTGTCATTCATTTAATCATTGCCCCAGAGGAGTGCGTCAGGCCTCGGCAGCCGGCACAGTTCATATCCTCGCCGCTAGATGGGGGCTTCATTCATTCCATTCTTGACCCGGTCGGAGACTGGAAGCAGGCTGTGGATTTTCTTTTCATTACTATTATTATTCGATGGTTATTGTTATTATTTTAGAGATCTGTTCTACACAGTGTATAAGTTAATTATACTCATTACCAGGTTTTGATAATAAACAACTTTATTTATTTATTTATTTATTTATTTATTTATTTATTTATTTATTTATTTATTTATCTATTTATTTTATTTATCGTATGGCATTTGGTGCCGGGAGTATCCGAGGAAATGTTCGGCTCACCAGAGGCTGTAGCTGCTTCAAGCGGACACCCATGGGGTGAGCTAGAAGTTCCGTTCAATTTCAAGTAGTTCCAACTTGCGCTACCCGATGTCAATGATACCTAGTGGTTAACGTTGGAACTTTGATAGAGCATTCCAACGAAATTGAGCCTAGAAATTTAGCTTCACACAAATTTAGTCTGTGGAAGGATCATTTTCATGCCGTATATCTATGACATGGGACAGGCGGCCTCCGAAGGAAGGCATACGCTCTTAAAAGAGCCGACGACTTCGACCGGATTTGAACCCGCTATCTTGGGCACAGTTCAGCATGCTACCAACTACGCCACCGAAGCCGCTAATAATTAACTAATTACGCCCCTTAAATCAACAACAATCGTTAACATCGATATCCTGTAAAATCCCAGACAGTGTTGATTCTCTCCAACGCCAACACAATATACCATTAAATACACTTACAGCCCTATTACACAAGTGCCTCAGGCCCTCATTGTGACGAGCATTGTCAAGCGGCAGCAAATATTTGGAATGGTCGTACTCTGTCTCGAAAATTGGTTTTCTAGCTTCAACAATATTGCTATTTGCTGATTAAATTTACCACAGGGACGGACATCCGCTAGAACTGGGTTTATTGTAGTAGGCTGCTAAATGGTAGTTCTCCTAGATAAGGTGGGCTGACCGTGTTTAATGGTTTCATTTGCTGTACAGACTAGGTGAATATTAGTATTATTATTATCTAGTAGTAACACCTCCGTGGCTTAGGAAGTAGCACGCCGGCCTCTTACCGCTGGGGTCCGTAGTTCAAATTCCGGTCACTCCATGTGAGATTTGTGCTGGACTAAGTGGAGGCAGACAGGTTTTTTACTCCGGGTTCTCCGGTTCTTCCTGTCAATATTTCATTCCAGCAACACTCTCCACTTTCATTTCATCTGTCATTCATTTAATCTTTGGCCCTGAGGAGTGCGACAGGCTTCGGCAGCCAGCACAGTTCATATCCTCGCCACTAGATGGGGGCTTCATTCATTCCATTCCTGACCCGGTCAGTTGACTCGAAACAGGCTGCGGATTTTCATTTTCATTGGCTAGTAGTGAGCCTGTGGTGATAATAGTGCTACTAACTGACAAATGTGGGTCAGTGGTAGAATATTTGCTTCAACTTCTCATAATCGCGGGTTCGATTCCCCCTACCTTGACACTCCTCTGCCGTTCTTCGTTCAGACCTAAATTATTATTAAAAGTCTTTTTTATTAATTAATTAATTTAATTTAAATTGTAAATTGTAAATTGTAAATTTTTAATTTTTAATTGTAAATTTTTAATTTTTAATTTTTAATTTTTATTTTTTAATTTTGAATTTTAAATTTTGAATTTTGATTTTTGAATTTTGATTTTTGAATTTTGAAGTTTTAAGTTTTAAGTTTTAAGTTTCAAGTTTCAAGTTTCAAGTTTCAAGTTTCAAGTTTCAAGTTTCCAACTTGAAACTTGAAACTTTCAAGTTTTACTTTTTTATTCTCGAGGCATTTACCACAAATTTTGTAATAATGAAGAAAGCTTTCCAGTCGGTCAACGCAAATTGTGTTACCTATCACTGTGCGATGCTGGAGGATCTGCAGAGATGTAGCTCTGAACCTATTGTTCCGTCTATTGTTAGAAGCTTTTCAGTCGGTCTACACGAGTATACCCAATTTGATTGGGCGGAGAGCTACAATTGAGGACCTGAATTCTAAAGCGAATACTCCAAAAAAGGCGAAATTGAGTTATGTACAACATTGGGCTCGAAAAGTTTTCATGATACTTCACCACAAAAACAGTCTACCTTATGTAACCGTGCAACTTTATCTAAATTTTAAACCATGCCATGTCCAAGGAGTTAGCATGGTTTGGAATTCAGATGATTGACTGGAATATCTAATAAATAAGCCATAAATACGTATAAATAACAAATACACAACATACAGTATATATCATTCCTTATTTCCTAACAGGCCTATATGACAATATCTATAACATAACTTACTTATACTGTACAGTATTAGGTAAGCGTCTGCTGCAAAACCTTGCTAACTCCATTCTTAATAATTTTTAGCCTACTTTTCACATTTTGCAAAAATGAGGAAAAAGTAGACTTATGAGATCGGGCAAATGTGTGTCTGTCTGTCTGTCTGTCTGTCTGTCTGTCTGTCCTTCTGTCTATCTGTCTGGCTGTGTGTGTGTCCCCCCCCCCTATCAACTCCTAAACGGCTGCAGCAATCGAAACAAAATTTGGTAGGAGTAAAGATCTATACCTGAATATCTCACGGCCATATTTGAAAATGATGTCAGTGCTACCAACTGCTAAAAAATCGCAATTGAAATTTGAGCTCCATGTTGGATATCTTGGAAAGTATGAATGGGAGCTATTTCAAAATTGGCACACGTACAGATCATAATATTTCAGTTTAATTTCCAGGAGGCCAAACATGGCAGTGTTGCCAAAATGATTATAAGCCTCTTGATAGGTCCAATTTTTAAATGCATATAACTTCTACACTATCAATTGGAATTCAACCAATTTCGTATGTTGTATATGTACATAACCAGACATGACTGAGCGTATTCTTAAGACCTACCAGGGCTGCCAACTGTTAATAAATGCTCCTAATTTATTTTATCCAAATACCAATATATCAGAAAGTATGCAAGCCGACAGCTTTAAACTATGCACACATATAGTACCTGACATTCTATATTAATTTGGAGTAACTTATATACGTCAGTGCTACCAACATGATTCTAAGCTTGCTGACAGGTCCAACCTTAAATACATGTAACTTCCATACTATCATTTGGATTTCAACCAAATTTCGTATGTGCTATGTGTACCATAACAGATATGACTATGCGTATTCTAATGAGCAACCAGGGCTGCCAACTGTTAATATGTGCTGTCCCTATTTTTCTTACCCTAATATCAATATATCAGAAAGTATGCAAGCCATTAGCTCTAAACTTTGCACACGTATAGTACCTGGCATTCTAGACGAATTTGGAGTAACTAATATACGTCAGTGCTGCCAACATGATTCTAAGCCTGCTGATAGGTCCAATTTTAAAATGCATGTAACTTCTATACTAACTAATGGATTTCATTCAAAATTGGCACAACAATAGATCATATTATTTCAGATTATTTCTGAACAATACATGCATGACATTGTTGTCAACATGATTTTACGCGCGCTGTTAAATCCAATGTTTAACTGCATGTAACGTCCATGCTATTCATTGGACTTCAACTAAATTTTGTATTTTGTACCTTAAGAGATGGAACTAAGAAAATATTCAGTCATCAGGGCTGCCAACTGTAGTGCTCTATTAGGCTACATTATGCCAGGTATACAGTACTTCGTACTAATTGGAAATTTCGATATTAGCAACTTAATTTCGTCATTATTCTAGATAGGTTCATATACTGTAGAATAATTATTGGCATGAAAAGTAGGCTCTTTAGTTCGTCATGGAACTTCTTGTTAGACATACAATAACACAGGCCAACAATTTTTTTTTTCTTCAAATAAATATATGTGATTCCTGTGCAATTTTGAGTGCTAAACCCGATTCTCGTGTCAGATTTTATGTATCACCCACAGTTCTTTCACATTACGACACCGATTACTCTGGGAAAAGGGGGAAATTAGTAATATCCAAGGAAATCACAAATTATAAAATAATATCTATTTATTTATTTAATTATGCTACAATTGTTGGTTAATTTAAAGACACATAAACACTTTAGGAGTTATTTTTTACTTGTATTTTCTTTCTCTTTTTTCTGTAAAACTTCTTATGTAACTTTTTCTCCGATGTGATGCATTTTGTTGTTCCCGATGAAGTGACCAACAGTAATCACCCATCATGTTGGTGTTCCAAAGTCGTTTCTCCATCACCTTGATGTCCTGATGGAATCGTTCCCCTTGCTCTTTACTCACATCACCAAGATTTTCGGGGAAAAAAGTCAAGATGGTTGTGTAAAAAGTGGACTTTAAGGCTCATAAGACATCCCAAACTTTTAAATTTACTCAGCATATTAGCCACTATGAACTCATAGTTAGGGTCTTTTACATTGCCTAAGGACTTGGTTACAACTTCTTTAAATGCAATCCAAGCCTCTTTTTCAACCGTAGTCATCTTCGTTTCAAAGGTGGGATCGAACATCATTTTTCGAATATCTGGTCCCACAAAAACGCCTTCTTTTAGTTTGGCTTCTGATAGATGTCCATGGCCTACTGTCTTGGTCTTGGTTGGACGATTGATGCATGCTGCTGGTCGCTTTGTATCGGCACGTGACGTGCACGCGTGCCCTCTAGCGACGGGCTGTGACCTTCCACGCTCTGGTCGGAACCACACCTCGTTACACACGCTACGATTAGCCGATGTCGTCACCGGTTTGCGCATTACAGCCTCCGGATCGTTACTTTTTGAACGCACCTTATACTTTATTAGAGTGTCTAAGTTTAGCTTTTCGAGATATTATTATTTTCATTTATTATTTTTTATTTTTTTCGTTTTCGTAGTCAGTTGACCCTCCAGGTAGGCTTTTCCCACAGTCTCAGCGAGGGATCCCACCTTTACCGCCTCTACGGGCAGTGTCCTGGAGCTTGACATCGTGACGGGGGATACAACTGGGGAGGTGGGACTAGCGCCTCGCCCAAGCGGCCTCACCTGCAAAGCAAACAGGAGGCCTCATGAGGGATGGGACGGAATGGGAAGAATGGGAGGGATAGACATGGAAGAGGGAAGGAGACGGCCGTGGCTTCACGGTAGGTACCATCCCGGCATTTGCCCGAATACGAAGTGGGAAACCACGGGAAACCTCTATTATTATTTTCCTTCAAAATCAGGACAAATGCTTCTTTTGCTGTTAGCCGACAGGACGAGCAGGACGTATTAAAAACTAGGACTGTCTCTGCCAAAATGGAACGTACTGTATGGCTATCCTGTGCAATGTTTCAACGTTTAGAAAGAAGCTTGTAACCTGACCTAAGACCATTTAATTCCGTGCTTAAGAAATGGCTCCCTACTTGAGTTAATCTCTGTAAACTGAAGGGTGTGTGTTTGAATGCCTTGAGAGAAGTTTCTTTAACATGATCTGGCGGCGAGCAAGCAAATCAAATGAAGCGGACGGGCGGACGGGCGGGCGGGCCCTGAGCGGGCGCTTGCGAGGTTTGGGGATGGTTGTCATGGTGACAGAAGCGTGGTAAACAAACTGCTAATAAAGTGAATCAAACAAGAAGAGTTGTGCTTCAGAGTAAACCGTTTAAATAAACTCCACCAGCTATTAGGGGACTGTGGCGTATATACTCAACTTGTTGAGCCAACTATAAGTGGAAATTAGCACAATGTACTGTATACCAACTGCTATATTTGGGCTTTCGGAAGAGATTTCAACACAGTAGTGGCGTAGTCGGTAGCATGCTGAACTGCTCTGCCCAAGATCGTGGATTGAAACCCGGCCGAAGTCGTCGGATTTTTACGAGAGTTAAAATCCTTCAGTATGCCTTCCTTCGGAGGGGCAGTAAAGCCTGTGTGCAATGTGACGGGTTCTACTCATAGGGTCAGTGCTATAATTCTGACTCAGTGAAGAAAGCAATGTCAAACTAATTCACATGAGGCTAAAAGATTAACAATATTGGATAATGCTTTAGTTCTACGTATTAACTTCGATATCTTATTAAATTGTTTGATACCTGTTAATACTCAATTATGTTTACTTTATTATTATTATTATTATTATTATTATTATTATTACATTACATTACATTATGCGAACCAGCCAAAACTAAAGACCACGCAAATATCATTTCATTTCCTTCTCATAGTTCTTTCTTCCTTTCTCTTCCTCCAAACTTCCTTCATTCTTGCAGAGTGTTGCGCCTTTCTCTCTGCTGTCCACCTTTCTCCCCTGCGTTCCTTCTTTTCTCCCACAAGAACCTTATGTTGGAAAGAATTTCTCTGAACTGTGTTCTGTCTCGACAGTCGTCATATGTAATTTCTAGCCTCCAGAGTTCTTTCTTCATCTGCTTGGTGTAACCCCCTTAGCTCTTCAGATTATATATTTTATTAAAAATTTATTTATTATTTTCATACGTTGGAACATGATAGAGCGATTCCCACTAAATAACCTAAAAATTTTGACTACACACTACCAATTGTAGTGGTAGGCTCTTTTACATGCCAGATGCTACTGCCACAAACACAAAGTGACGAACGGCAGAACTTGATAGAGCGTTTCTAACTAGTCAAATATAACCTACAAATTGTTCTACACTCTACCAATTGCAGTGGTAGGTTCTTTTACGTGACATACATCTATAACTTGAGCCCGCCGGCTTTACTTTCGCTCCGAAGGATGGCATACTGAAGGATTTTAACGCCCTTAAAAATCCGATGACTTCAGCCGGATTTGAACCCGTGAACTTGGGCATTGCAGATCAGCATGCTAGCAACTACGCCACTGAAGCCACTTCATTTTCTTTATTGAAACATGTTTTCGGCCCTTTAGTGGGGGCCTTCTTCAGTTTTGTTGCTTAGGTTAACACTTCATACGTATTTATTGAAAACATTACAAGAACGACAATATAAATCAAGGCCATCCACACAGCGCTCCCCGAGCGCTAGCGCTCCGGTCACGCTCTATGCCAGTGCTCCGAGCGCTTTGGTGGAAGGAGCTTCGCTGGTTGAGCGAGTGGTCTGCCAGCCACGCCGAAGAGAGCAACGTACAACTCAACATACATTTGTGAGCGTTTCTCTTCGGTTCTTAAGCTTTCCAAAAGTAAACATCGTGCAACGATGAGCGATAGAAACTTGCGCAATTGTTTACGAATAGCTGTGTCCAGAAATATTGTACCAAATTTGGAAAAGATTGTTTCCTCCAAAACTAAAAGCCCGTAAAAACGACAGAGCAAAAGTCAATCAAGGTCTGTACTATCTGTTCATATTGGTAAAATATTGTTGAATTTTCCTGGCTAATATGTTCAGATTTCCGTTTGGAATAAATCACAATATTGTTTACTTAACATTAGCATTCGTTTCCTGCACATTCCATACATCGGAGTGCCATTCGATTTGTAAATGCGGTATATTATTTATGGCAAAACAGCCCTATCAATATGACGTCAACAATCCCACAAAACCGTTGGCCGCACGATGTACGTACCGTACGTATCTATTCAGCGCGGTCCGAACATCGTCCATCTGTCTCTGGTCTCCGCGCTGCCACAGTGTAATTGAGGTAGGGGAAGGAGCGCTAGCCTGACTGCCCAGTGCTCCCCGAGCGCGGCCGCGGCCTCAGAGCGCAATGACTGGATGGGCCTGATATAAATAAACACCTTTTGAAACGGACGTCCTTACATTACTTACTTTACTTTTATCGTTTTGGCCACTACGGACCGCGAGCTCTCAACTCCTTTTCTTCTTGTTAGCCCGCCATGCCTTCATCCTTTCGGAATGGGATTTCTTCCATTCATCCGAGTGAACATATCTCTTGCTGGGGTTTACATCCTCTTGATGAACCTGACGGAGTTTTTCTTTCAATGGGGTTCTGAGCAAGATATCTGATTCGGAAATGTCAAACTTTAACAAGTCCTTATCCACTTCCACCAACCAAAGAGGCATCACCTTTAAACCTCGGAAGTATGATAATAGACGGTTGAAGGATCTACTGACTGGCATTCTGAGGATGTGGGCATACAATGTTATTCTCCGTTTCCGGATTACACTTGAGATATTTTCAGTGTTCCATCTTTGAACTTAGGACCAAGAATTTTCCTAATGATCTTTCTTTCCTTAACTTCAAGTCTCTCGATCGGACCAGCTGCGCGGTTTGTTAGGCATTCCGCTGCATACAGTGCTTCCGGACTAATCACAACTTGATAGTGTCTTAACTTTGCATTCCTATGGATGGACTTTTCATTGTACAGTTGATGTGTGAGGCGGAAGGCTGTTTCGAATTTATTGACTCGTGTTGAGATGGCGAACTTTTCAGAATTATTTGGTTCGATCCACTCACCAAGATATTTAAACTTCAGAACTTTTAAGATCTGTCCTTGGGTGGTTTGAAGATGAGCTGGAGCTTTTTTTTTTACATTCGAATTGAGTCACTATTGACTACAGAGTAACAATGTATGTCTACCCCTTATTATTCCCGTTTTCCAACGGGGTCGGGGATGAGATGCAATGGAAGTCTGTGTGGCGATGGTTTTTACAGCCGGATGCCCTTCCTGACACCAACCTCATGAGAGGAGTTAATGAGAGATGAAATGAATGATGGTGAATGAAACTGGGCAAGGATGGGGAAGGAAGTGGCCGTGGCCTCTCATAAGGTTCCGTCCCAGCATTTGCCTGGTGTTGAAAATGGGAAACCACGGAAAACCATTTCAAGGACGGCCGACGGTGGGGCTCGAACCCACGCGTCTACCGAGTCAGCAGAGAGCTTGGCCCCATGACCTAACGCTGCGCTTTAGCCAGCATAGCCACTACTGTCGGTTACTACGGAGTAACAATAAAAATCAATATTTCGTTCTATATCGTCTGCCAGCTTTGAAGTCCTGCCAGTATCTTTTGAGCCCATCGCTCAGTGCCTTCTTCCGATCTTCTGAAAGAGGTCCCCTCCGTCTTTTATATTAGATATTAATTGGGTTTTAGTGTAAGATATCTTGAGTCCTATTTTGGTTGCACAATCATGTAAGTAATTTACTTATTGAATGGCTATTTCTGGAGAGGAAGCAAATAAAGCGAGGTCATCAGCAAATGCGAGGCAATCAATATTGATTATGGAAAATATTACTCGTATTCAAATCAGAAAGCAAATTTAGTGTCTTGATTCCTAATATGGTTTGTGGTGGCCACGTGTAGTGTGTTTTGGAACTATTATTATGGAAGTCTTATTCAATTGAATTAGGCAAAAAGTAACTTTTATAGATTTCTATACATCATTCCAAAAATAAGCGTAACTCAACTTAAGCGATAAACTCTCATTCAAACTTCTTTTCTTCTCTCGTGTCTACTTATCGGTGGCGTAGTTGGTAGCATGCTGAACTGCTGTGCCCAAGATAGCGGGTTCAAACCCGGCCGAAGTCGTCGGATTTTTTAAGAGCGTTAAAATCCTTCAGTATGCCTTCCTTCGGAGGGGAAGTAAAGCCGGCGGTACCAAGTCATAGATTTATGGCATGTAAAAGATCCTTCCTCAGACTAAACTTGTGTGGAGCTAAATTTCTAAGTTAGATTTCGTTGTAACGCTCTATCAAAGTTCCAACGTTCACCACTAGGTATCATTGAGATCTGTTAGTGAAAGTTGGAACTGCCAGTACTTGAAATAGAACGGAACTTGTAGCTCACCCTATTGGTGTCCGCATGAAGTTGCTACAGCCTCTGGCGAGCCGAACATGTCCTTGGACACTCCCGGCACTAAAAGCCATGAAAATGAAAATCCACAGCCTGCTTCCAGTCTCCGACCGGGTCAGGAATGGAATGAATGAAGCCCCTATCTAGCGGCGAGGATATGAACGTGCCGGCTGCCGAGGCCTGACGCACTCCTCTGGGGCAATGATTGAATGAATGACAGATGCAATGAAATGATAGTGGAGAGTGTTGCTGGAATGAAATTGTGACAGGGAAAACCGGAGTACCCGGAGAAAAACCTGTCTGCCTCCGTTTTGTCCAGCACAGATCTCACATGGAGTGACCGGGATTTGAACCACGGACCCAGCGGTGAGAGGCCGGCGTGCTGCCGCCTGAGCCACGGAGGCTTACTAAAAGCCATACGATAAATAAATAAATAAATAAATAAATTAATTAATTAATCGATTATTACGTTACAGGATTAATAGATTCTTTGATTAGCGAATTAATCTATTATTCGTTTCATCTATTAATCGATCGATCGGTTAGTCGATTAATCGATTAGGTGGTCGGTCGAATAATCGATTAATCGTTTAAGTTGTGTTTAAAATTATTCCATTAACTGACTATTAATCGATTAACCTAACATCGCTTATTAAAAACTCTAACCTAGGTAGATAGAATTAGTTGTAGCTGCAATAGTGGGTTATTATTATTATTTTTAATATTATTATTATCATTATTATTATTATTATTATTATTATTATTATTATTATTATTTGTGTCATGTGGCTGGAACGGGCCAATGTACGGTGTTCCGAGAGGCCTTGGAGAAAGCGAAGAACCTGAAACGAAAATTATCCGAGTTCTACAAGCTCATATAAAAAGGAGTAGAACAGCCCATCATCTGTTGTACCAGCTAGCTGCCGAGAAACAAACTGATCTGCTGTTAATTAGTGAACAGTACCAAGATGAGGAGTCACCTCTCTGGCTTAGAGACCAATTAGGCACCTCTGCTATTTGGATCTTAGACCCTGGAAAAAATCCAATAAAAGATGATGATGATGATAATTGTTGTTTTAAGGGGCCTAACATCTAGGTTATCGGCCCCTGATGGTTTGGGTGATCGTGAAGATGAAAATGAAAAGCGAACTTAAAACTAAAACTAACTACTAACCTACATACTAGAAGAAGAAATGGAAAACTAAAGGAGAATAAGGCAAATAAAGGACAGGAGGAAAGTAAATGCCCTCAACCCTCGAAGAAGGTGGATTGAGGGACTTGGAAGGAAGGAGAGCCATGAAAGGCAGATAGGAAAGTGAAAGAGGAGAGGGTCCGCCCCAAAGGTAAGGGACAAAAGGGGAAAAACGGACCCAGCTCAGGAATCCCTCGGGGTCGCCAACTCCCGAACTCACCAGCCGTGAGCCCCTGAGGGTGTAGCATTATCTAGGGTGCACCAGAAGTGGTGGGGCTACATACACCCTGCCTCCTTAAGGGCCTAGAGCACAAGGCAGGAGGTAAAAGGAAGAGAAAAAGAAGGCTGACCCCTCGCGGAAGGAGGGTATCAGAAAAGATGAGGCAAGGGCCAATTAAGGCGGGAAAGGAAGAGACTCCCTAGGCCTCGGATACCCTAATACCGTCGGGGTCAGAAGAGAACAAGAGTTGACCAAGTGAGGTCGACAGGAAAGAAG
The DNA here is from genome assembly GCA_946902985.2 of Meconema thalassinum. NCBI lineage: Eukaryota > Metazoa > Arthropoda > Insecta > Orthoptera > Tettigoniidae > Meconema > Meconema thalassinum. The sequence goes on from OX336399.1 coordinate 92,094,004, forward strand.
ACAGAGAGGAGCCCGGCACAAGTAAGTGGAAGCAATGCCTGACTCAGCTGGGGCCCCGTGGTCGCCAACCCACTCCAATAAAAGAACATGGGAGCGGGAACGGAAGATAATTCACTAAGGAGGAATGCTCTACGGGCAAATATGAAATGACTCTAGCCTGAAGTAATGTGATAAACGGTTCCAGGCTAGTGTTAAGAAGTAATGGGGGTAGTTTTAGTCGGTAGTCTGCTACTCAGGAGCCCGACACTCTGTGCGTAAATTCATTTCTTCCCCTAAAAAAATATATACAAAAAAAATATTATTTCGTCTCACTATAATTCCCATGAAAGTTGGAGAGGTGGACGTTTGAACTGGAGCCACTGCAAAGTACTTAGAAATTACTCTTGACACGAAACTGACATACTGGTCTCTTACACGGAAGGCAGCAGACAAGGCGGAAGTAGTGACAGCTGCCATTAGTAGTCTCATGGCTAATGTGCATGGTCCTAGACAAAGCAAGCGTCGACTACTGTTGTCCACAGCGCAGTCTATTCTCCTGTATGGAGCGGAGATTTGGTCTGATTCGCTGAGGATAGAGAGGTATAGGAAACGCCTAGCTGCAATTCAGAGGAGAGGAGCTCTGAGGGTGGCGTGTGCTTACCGTACAGTTTCGGATCCTGCAGTTCTTGTTGTCTCAGGTGTTGCGCCAATAGACTTACTCGTGCATGAACGTAAAGACATATACTTCCGACGAGTAGAACTGGGCAAGGCTCAAGCACGGAAGGAAGCCGTGGCACGCAAGATGGATGGAGCTTTGGCAGCAGAGGTGGAATGATGGTCTCAGAGAAAGATGGACAGCTCGGCTGATACCGAGTCTGGTTGAGTGGACAAGTAGAAAACATGGGGAAACTAATTACTTTCTGACTCAGGTGTTGACAGGTCATGGCTACTTTCGGTGTTACCTTCATCGTATGGCCAAAGTAAGGAGTCCAGCGTGTATTTACTGCGAGAACGAACGAGATGACGTATATCATACGTTCTTGGTCTTCGCTCGTTGGGCAGCGGAAAAACAACGACTTGAGGCTGAGGTTGGTCCAATAACGCCGGACAATATGGTTGGAATTATGCTGAGAAACGAGCTCAGCTGGGACACGGTCGCTTTCTTCGTTGAGGTGGTCCTTCGTCAGAAGAAGTCTGATGGGACATGCACGATTTAGTTGTTTAAGTCTGCGATCCGCGGACTATGAATTGAGAAGTAAGATGGTGCGTGTGAAGCAAAGAAAATGGCTACATCCTGAATTAATACGAAAGTGGTCCCGGGATGGGTTTTGTCATGAGGACAGGGTGTGTTTTTTTAGTGGGTAAGAATCCCACACTCTTGAGGAGTGCGGACCCTTCTCAAGGTCTTATGCAAGATTTTTCCACTTACCGCGTAAAAAAAGAAAAATCGTCTCATATGTTTACCATATCACATCTCGCATGTTGCCAAAGTAATCGAAAGAATCCTAGAATAACGAATTAGAGTAAAGGTAGAAAGCCAAATAGAGGAGGAGCAGTTTGGATTCAATGGGGCAGGTCAACAGTGGAACCCATTTTCATTCGGAGACAGAACATTGAAAAGAGTTGGGAATATGGGAAGGATATGGTAATGACATTAATTGATCCAGAAAAGGCCTATGATAGCATCCCTAGAACAAAAGTTTGGGAAAGCTTAACAAATATGGGGATAGGCAAGGAACTGAGATACATGATTAATGGAATGTGCATGGATTGCTATAGTAGTGTGAAGATAGAGTCGGGACATCGGAATGGTTTAAAATTGACACTGGACTAAAGCAAGGAAGTGTGTTGTCACCCTTATTGTTCTTAATGGTGATGGATGACATCATGAAGGCATCAATGAAAGACTATATTAGGGCAAAGATGAAGGTAATGTTGTTTGCAGACGATGTTGTGATCTGGGGGCGAGGATGAGATGGAGGTACAAGAACAGTTAGACGTAATAAATGAAAAAATTGAGCAATGGGGATTGAAGATAAATGTGGAGAAGAATAAAACAATGGTGATGAGTAGAGGTAAGAAAGAAGTAAAAGGAGTAATCAAAGTCGGAGATAAGGAATTGGAAGTGGTGAAACACTTCAAATACTTGGGAAGTGAACTGACTGAAGATGGAAGACTAGATTTGGAAATTAGCAGAAGAATACAACTCGGGAGTGCTTTCTGCCAACAGGTACGGGGACTAGTATGGAACAAGGATATACCAATTAAGGCTAAAGAAGTTACGTACAAAGCCTATTATGTTCCTATAATGACATATGCAGCAGAAACTTTGACAATGACTTAGAGGGATGAGAGCAAAGTACAGGCAGCTGAGAAGAGATTCCTGAGAAGTATGGTCCACAAAACGAGGAGAGACAGAGTGAGAAATGAAGATATGCGGAAAGAACTGGGAGTACAGAAACTAAATGACAAACTGGACCAAAACAGATTTAGATGGTTTGAACATGTCAAACGGATGAATTAAGTAGGGCTACCAAGGCGAGCACTGGAACGACGGATGACAGGGAAGAGAGGACGAGGAAGACCAAGAATGCGTTGGATGGACTCGGTGAAGTATAGCATTAGAAGACGGAACCTGGGTTGGAACACCGTGTCGGAAGGGGAATGGTGGAACGACAGAACAAAGAGGAGAGGAACCATATTTTCCCCCACCCAGTGTCAGCTGGAAAAGGGGAAATGAAGATTATGATGATGTTCACCATATCGTTGAGTACAATTCACTATTTCAGCGGCATTTGTTGCAAGATGGAGTGGAGTTCTCTATACTGGTACGTTGAGGAACGAACGAACTATGGAGCAGGTCTCTAAAATAACTACTTTCTGCATTCTGGTATGCAGATTATGGTGGAGCCCCAATTTATCGAAGTTGGCCTTCAGCGACTTTGGTATGATCCCTGTGGAAGAGATTATGATAGGCAATACAGTGACAAATTCCTGTCGCCACATCTCTCGGATCTCTTCAGCCTGAGGCATGTATTTCGTCACTTTCTCAGCATAGCTGTGCTGGATATTATGCGAGTTAGGGACTGCGATATCTATTAGAAGAGTTTTCTTCTGCACTTTATCAATAAGAATAATGTCTGGCCTGTTTGCTGATATAAGTCTATCTGTTATCACTGACCTGTCCCAGTGTAGCTTGTGTGTATCATTCCATAGAACAGCATCAGGAATGTATTGATAGTAAGGCAGAACATTATTACTTAAGGAGTGCTTCTTTACCAGGTTCAGGTGGATTATCTTCGCTACTTGGGCATGCCTCTTCAAGTAGTAACTTACGTAGATAAAATTGTTGTACAGCCCCCTGTGATATGCTGGATGGTCTCCGATTCGCAATGGCATCTCCTACATTTGTCATCTGGCATGTCTGCCTTAATTATATATTTTAGGTTAGATTTTGTTGCCACTACTTGATCTTGTATCGCGATCATGAACCCCTCAGTCTCAGAAAATAGATCCGGATGGGTCAGCCAGCTGTTCGACGCATGTATGTCGACATATTCTTGACTGAGATCATACGGATGACGGCCGTGCAGTGCATTCTGAGTCCACTCTTGAAGCTTGTTGGTTATGTACTCTTCTGACGTAGCTAGCTGCACATTTCTGGCATGGAGAAGGTCCAATGGCGTGTACTTGTCATCCACCTTAATAATAGCCTGATGCAGGGGAGAGTTCGTCTTGCTCAATAAGTAGGCCTGAAGATTCTTCACCTGCTTCGCATGTAGGTGTATAATATCAGTAAGCGTGCGTCCACCTGTCTGGCATGGCAAAGTCAGTCGTTCAAATGCTGACTTCGGGTGCAGGCATCTGTGTTTCGTTACGGTGGTGCGCGTCTTATTAAGAATATTTTGTAGGTCTATCTGTGTCCATTTTACTATACCAAACGTGTAAGCCAGTACTGGAATGGCATATGTATTGATGGCCTTGAAGATGTTCCTTCCATTCAACTTGGATTTCAGAATCTTGTTGAGACGTTGATTGTAAGTTGCTACTGTTTGATCCTTAATGACCTTGTAATCAATTCTCTTTGACTGTTGTAAACCAAGATATTTGTTTATTATTATTATTCTTTTTCGTTATGCCCATTCAAAGAGCGCGTTTTAACTTGTTAGTTGGCCTGATGGTTTTCGCCTTCTTATCCTTCCAAAATCTCTTCATGAATGCACTGTTGCATCTTGCGTTCTGTCGACCACTTTCTACCAGTTTTCTTTATGGGTTTCTCCCTAAATTTATGGTTGGCTACTGTTGTGTATTCGAACCCTCAGAAATGTATGTTTTAAATAAATGTCATCCTCAACAGTTGGTAACACATACAAACCACCAGAGACTCAGTTATCGATTACTCGAGCGACCATAGCCGTTATTGCGGCGCTCTGATCTGTATTGTTCTGTCGGTTCTGTAAATATTGTTTGACTTCCTCATAATAAATGTTCAATCTTAGAAAACACAAAAGTGGTGTCAGAAGTAGGATTTATAAATAATGTGTACGGTGCCGAAGTTCAACGCCACGCCGTGAAACTTGTGCGGAACGTGCTACCGAACGAAATTCAACTCCACGCAGGTTAGTGTATCAGTGAAGCATCTCCCTTCATCGTGGCAGAAGGAATATCCACAGAATTTCTTCAGACTCTTTCTGAGATTATTGCTAGCGCTATCAGGGAATGAGCGGCATCGGGAATGAGCCGATGTCACCGGGACGGCCTAGACCACCACAATTCTCAATGTCAGCATACCACGCCGCCGATGGGACCACCATAGGGGACTATTTCACGCGGTTCACATGGGCGCTCGGTCTTAGTAAGGTCCCGGAAAACTAACACGCGCAGTATGCACGTGTCTACATGGGCGCCGAACTTAACGAAGCTTTGAAGATTCAAGTAAGTCCCGTCGACCCGGAAACTCTCTCATACAGCGAAATCCAGTCAAGATTGTCGAACCATTTCGACGCCAGCCGTAACAAATATGCAGAGAGCATAAAATTCCGGAACGTCATGCAGAGAGCAGGGGAGACGATCGCCAGCTTCACTCTCAGATTAAGACAAGCAGCAACACACTGTGAGTACGGAGAATTTTTAGACCGCATGCTAATTGAGCAACTGCTTGAAGGTTTGGAATCGAGGGACATGTGTGACGAAATTATTGCCAAGAAACCGGAGAGCTTCACTGCTGCGTACGAGATAGCCCGCGCACTCGAAGCCACCCGGAACACTGCTGACGAGGTTAAGAATTCGAATATAACCTCAAAATCCGATTCAATCAATCGGATAGGCTTCGAAAAGCCACAGTCGCGGAGGGGTGGCAACCAATGGCAACGTGGGATATCGACCAATTGTCAACAGAAATCCGACCAATCAAGGCCTCAACAAGGATTGCATCCAGCAAATCAGGGAACATCAAGTAACCAATCGTTGTGCGCTGGGTGTGGTGAGGAACATCCACGCAGTCAGTGCAGGTTCCTCAACGCTGAATGCCGGACATGGGGCAAGAAAGGTCACGTTGCTAAAGTTTGTAGGTCCAAACCAAAGCAGCGGAATACAAATCACGTGACCGAAGGAGAACAACCAGCTGACAGCGTTGATGTCATACATCATTTCAACAAAGTTGAGGTCATCGGAACAATGCAGTCTCCAGGGAAGCAGTTGATAGATGTCATCATAGAGGGAACCACCGTCAAGATGGAAGTCGACACCGGAGCCCCCTGTTCGATGATGAGTAAACTGAGGTTAGGTATGATCAAACCAAATTGTGTTTTACAGAAGGTTGATCGTATTTTTGCGAGCTACTCTGGCCACCGTATTAACTGCATCGGGAAGACACCAGTCACCGCCACCATTGGCACCATCTCCAGGAACCTCGACCTCTACATCGTCGACGATGAACTCGAGACACTCTTTGGTCGAGAGTGGATCTCTGAGTTTGTGCGAGAGATCAATTTCGAGCAGCTTTTTGGAAAACCAGAACCGTTCCACCAACTCTCCGTCAAACAGTCTCTGTCCCTGGATCAGCAAAAGGAACTTGACGCCACCCTCAACCGCTACCATGATGTCTTCAGTGATACCACCGGGAAGCTGTCAGGCCCACCAGTGAAGATGCACCTGAAGGATGGCGCCACCCCAATCTTCTCCCGAGCACGTGACATTCCTGTAGCCCTGCGAGATGCCTATGCCAAAGAAATCGACGCAAAAATCGCATCTGGTTTCTACAAGAGGGTAGACTACTCAGAGTGGGCGTCAACAACTCATGTCGTTGTGAAGAAGAACGGCAAGTTGAGAATCACTGGAAACTACAAACCTACTCTCAACCCGCGGATCATCATTGATGAACACCCGATTCCGAAAGTGGAATACTTGTTCAACCAATTGCGTGGTGCCACCCTCTTCTGTCACCTGGACGTCACAGACGCATACACTCATCTCGAGATCGATGATGAGTTTAGGCAAGCCCTCACGCTCAACACTCCAACCCATGGCCTGATCCATCCAACTCGTGCTGTCTACGGAGCAGCCAACATCCCCGCTATCTGGCAACGGCGAATGGACACGGTTTTGCAGAAACTCCCAAATGTTGTAAGTTTCTTCGACAACACCATTGTTTTTGCCGATAGTTTTGGCAATCTGATGGAGGCCCTCACCGTGGTACTAGAGCGCTTTCGCCAACACGGTCTCAAGCTCAACCGAGCAAAATGCAGCTTTCCAGAACCTGTCCTGGAAGCTCTTGGCCACAAGATCGATGCTTCAGGCATTCATAAGTCTGATTTGCACATCCAAGCCGTACGGGATGCGCCGAAACCAACGACTCCAGAAGAACTCCAGCTGTTTTGGGGTAAAGCGACATACTACAGTGCCTTCATCCATAACCTTTCAACGAGAGATCGGCCACTCAGAGACATGCTGTTGAAGGATCCTCTCATATGGACACCAGACGGCGACAGGGCCTACCAGGACATCAAGGACGCTCTAACCTCACCGCAGGTCCTTATGCAGTACGATCCAACACTACCACTTTTGCTGGCAACGGACGCCAGCAAAACCGGTCTCGGCGCAGTGCTGTCTCACCGGCTCAGCAACGGACTAGAACGGCCTATCGCATATGCTAGTCGGACATTGTCACGTACGGAGCAAAGGTACCCCCAGATCGACAAGAAAGCGCTCGCCATCGTTTGGGCAGTACAAAAGTTTTTCAACTATCTGTACGCTCGACACTTCACGCTAATCACGGATCACAAGCCCCTGACGCAGATCCTACATCCAGAGAAGTCGCTACCAGTCCTGTGCATTAGTCGCATGGCCAATTATGCCGACTACCTCGCACACTTTAACTACACTGTGGTTTTTAAAACATCGAAGCAAAACGCCAACGCTGACTACTGCTTTAGAGCACCGTTACCATCGACCGTCAACAAGATCCAAAACTCAATCTCACAACAGAAGGAGGAAACGGAGGATTACGACGACTTTGATTTTTTTACAGTTCACCAGATGCAGCAGTTACCCGTCAAATCCGAAGCCATTGCACGAGAGACGAGGAAGGACCCTGATCTCGGTAGAACTGTCAAACTTCTGGAAGGAGGCCAAGATCTCACCCGCCACGACTTCAAGGCACCCGAGGTAAAATACACGCTCGCCGCCAACTGCTTGATGTTCGAGCACAGAGTAGTGTTCCACCTGCACTGCGAGATGCTATCCTCAACGACCTCCATGCAGCTCACCTGGGGATCGTCAAACTGAAGGGAATGGCACGTTCCTTTGTGTTTTGGCTAGGCATCGACTCCGACATCGAGAAGCTCGCTAAGTCCTGCACCACATGCGCAACCCTTGCACACGCTCCACCCAAGTTCCGCGAGCATCACTGGGAGTAACCGAAGGCACCGTGGGAACGCATTCACATCGACTACGCGGGCCCGGTAGCTGACAGCATGCTTCTGATTGTTGTAGACGCCTACAGCAAGTGGCTCGAGGTCAAGACAACAACCACCACGACAGCTGCAGCAACAATCTCCCAGATGGATTACCTGTTCACAGCGCACGGCACCCCAGTCACCGTCGTTTCAGACAAAGTCAGGCAGTTCGTCTCAGAAGAATTCAAGGCCTTCCTGCAGAACAGTGGTGTGATGTACCACAAGCTTACAGCACCATACCATCCATCAACTAATGGCCAAGCAGAACGGTGTGTCCAAACGGTGAAGGATGCCCTCTACGCGATGAAAACAACCAAAGGAACTTTGCAGACAAACCTGAACGAGTTCCTTCGCCAATATCGAAGAGCGCCGCACTCTACCACCGGACAATCTCCATCTCAACTATTCCTGGGACAAGAACTTCGGACACGTCTCAACCTGGCGAGACCCGAAGACGTTCGCACTAGAGTCTGCGAGAAACAGAAAGCAGAAATGGACTCTACATTCCGCACCTTCGAAGCGGGTCAGTCAGTCTACTTCCACTCTGGCAACCCGAACCTGGACAAGTGGCTCCCCGGTACCATCGCAGCCCGTATCGGAGATCTTCACTATGATATCAACTACCGGGAGAAACGAATAAAGCGCCACATCGACCAAATTAGGCCATTTCCAGGAATACGGCCAAACACAGAGAACCAGGAACCGACCAGCGATGAACCTACCGAAATTCCACCTAGGTCACGACGTGTTCGGTTCTTCCCAGCACCAGCTACCGTAGTACCACCCGAGAGGATGCCACAAGTGATCCGTGGAAACCGAACACCAACACCAGCTACTCCAGTTATACCGCGCATGTCTACTCGCAAACGCCGCCCACAGTTAAGATTTCCACCATAGACATAAGTTCAATTTAAAAGAGGGAGGAAATGTTGTGTATTCGAACCCTCAGAAATGTATGTTTTAAATAAATTTCATCCTCAGCAGTTGGTAACACATACAAACCACCAGAGACTCAGTTATCGATTACTCGAGCGACCAGAGCCATTATTGCGGCGCACTGATCTGTATTGTTCTGTATATATTGTTTGGCTTCCTCATAATAAATGTTCAATCTTAGAAAACACGAAAGCTACCTTTGTCCTAAAATCTCCACGATTGTTTGGTTGGTTGGTTGGTTGGTTCTTAAGTTTAGGGGCTGCGAAAACGCGGTCATGTAGCCCCGTGTACTTTGGGTGTGTGTAGAATCTGTCTGATAACCGGTGTTAATTGTGATGACTGTATTAGTGTGTGTTATCTGTTTTTTAATTTAAGTACTGCAACTTAGAATTTTTCAAATAGTTCCTACTTTTGCCGCCAAGCGCCACCGTCAACGACTACTAGGCCAAGTTCACAACTCAGCTACTAGACGCCACCACAGTCGGCTCTTGGCAACGAACTTAGAAACCTAAGAGCGTTGTTTACATTAACCTATCCAATTTAGCTTCACACAGGTGCAATTAGTGGAAGGTTCTTTAACATGCCATAAATATATGACATGGGACCGCCGGCTTTACTTCCCCTCCGAAGGAAGGCATACTGAGGGATTTTTAACGCTCTTAAAAATTCCGACGGCTTCGGTCGGGTTAGAACCCGCTATCTTGGGCATAGAAGCTCAGCATGCTACCGACTACGTCACCGAAGCCGCCTCAACGATTGTTTATGATGTCGTCTGTGATATTCATTTCTTGGAGGTCTATCTTAGTTTCTTCTAGCCATTTTATCTTGACCTTCTTTGAGTTGATTACTTTGAATAATCTGTTAGTTAGTCTGTCGCTGTTCACTCTGTAGATATGGCCATAGAAACTCAGGCGTCGCTTCCGTACGGCATCAGTGAACCTGCCAGTCAAGGAGTAGAGGTCCGCTGTTCTCCTCTTAATCCACATTCCATATTCTCTCGTGGGACCATACATTTTCCGGAGAATTTTCCGTTCATGTTTTTCAATGTCTGCAATTTTAGAATGGCCACGGTTTCTGAGGCATAAAAAGCTAACGGCAAACAACTGTCTTGTAGTGTCGTAATTTTGCATTATGCGATATGATTCTTTAGTTGAAGTAATTGCATGACAGTCTGTACGCCTTATGGAGTTTATTATTATTATTATTATTATTATTGGCTTTATTGTGGCAATGTTAGGGCTCTAGGTCCTCTCTTACACTTAACCACACACAATGCAACTTACATTAATACACATATGGGAGACTCGGCTATATCCGCAATATTAAGGGTTTGATGGTAAACAAGATAAATTCAGGGGAAGCTTTCAAAAAATTAACATAGAAATTAAATAACTACATATTTGTGATATAAATTCAGGTTTTATTTTATCCGGCATTGTTTTTTTAAACATTTAATACTTAACTCTTTCAATGAAATTCGAATTGAGTAACTTTTTAGGGATTTTTGGTTGATACTAGTGGTACTAGCGCTAAATCCAAGATACCTTGGCTAAATCCGCAATATAATAAGTATAACAACATGCTTCATTACTAACACTACCGCCAAAATGCACCTATTATAAATACTTCTTAAACATAATACGTACAACACAGGTTTCCACGATTTTACCACCAGATGGTAGCATTTGTCATTTCAAGATTCATAGCCAAGGGAAATAGTTGACTCAACATAGGCCTAACTGGTGAGATGAACTTGTCTTTTATGCTGGGATATCTTTGCAGAAAATGTTTATTTTGTGTATTGCTGAATTAGCCGTTCTGCGGAGTTAACAAAGTCTCCCATACTGCTTATGTTATTCTTAACCCACCAAAATTAAATACTAAGAAAACTTAAATACAACTAGAATTATAGTGGAAACTGTGTAATAATAACTATGCTATAAAAATACGTAGGTTCATTTAATTACAGTAGAACGTCGTTTATCCGGACTAAATGGGTCCAAAAGTGTTCCGGATAACGATTTTTCCGGATAATGACACATGCGTTTATTTCACAGGAAAAAACATGCACAGTACATTATGGTGATAACCACCAAGCTTCTCATTTCGCTGCAACGCTTTCTCATATAACAAAGGTCCAGCAATGGGATCTCTCTTACTTCTTGGCTGAATAAACCATACGGACACCGCTTCTTCCAATTTTTCATCCGTAGCTGGACTCATGGTTTTTCTCTTTTTAAACCTTTCTTTACTATCTAACTTCGATGCATAATTCAGAATTTCACATTTTCAGTTCTTCAAATCATAAATTGCAGATTTTCCAACACTAAGTTTTCATCAGACACTGCACACTCTCACCTTTATCCAGTTTATTAATGATCTCTACCGTCTTCTCAATCGATAAAACATTGCGATTTCGTTTTTCCTTTTTGCCACTCGTAGAAGCCATTTTCACAACGTAATACAGTACAGTACGCACACTCACTGGCTATATTTGGACATAGGAGACATGGATTCGATCCCCACCCCTAGACGTCCCTGAAGTTTGTTTTTTTTTTTCTTCTTTTTGAGAGTAACATTGGTAGGAGACAACACAGAAAACAATTGAAAACGAGAACCGACTCACTGCTGTAGGCAGCGCACACTTCCGCATAGCAACAGTAAGCGCGCGCTGCTCAGTATTTTTTTTTTTTTTTTTTTTTTGCTCGTTCGGATAGTTGACGTCCGGATAAACGACGTTCTACTGTATATTTTTTCTTTCGCTTTCACCCGTATCATAAAGGGCTGATAACCCAATTATCACCATCATCATTTCTGTACCTCAGAACCAGACTAACGTAAGTCACATTATGCCAACTTTCAGGATAGCATAAAAACTGTAGAAAATGAACTCTATGTCTGACTGTAGAGCTAACACTTGAATTAGCCAGCACAAAACTATTGACATGATTAAAGTTGTATATAACCGGCCGCGGTGGCCGAGAGCGCTAACGCGCTACCTCGTGCCTCGCTGGCATCGGGAGAGCGTGGGTTCGATTCCCACCTCGGCCGTCCTGAAAATGGTTTTCATGGTTTCCCATTTTCACCACCAGGCAAATGCTGGGACGGTTCCTTTCAATAGGTCCACGGCCGATTTCCTTCCAATATCCCTTCCCTGACTCGTCCTGAAAAGAAAAGTACATGGCCATTGGCTGCATTAATATATATATATATATATATATATATATATATATATATATACTTAACCCCTTTATTTCCTTTAGAATTAACGCAATATTCAGTCAGGACTGGACTTAGTCGTTTTTGGCTGTACTTATAAAGTCGTTTTAGGACTTAAGACTGGACTTGCGTTATATTGGCTGTATTAATATACTCTTTTCCGCTTAGTCTCTTCTTCCTTATAAGGACTTGAGAGTATGTCTTACTCATGAACATTCCAGCCAGTGGACTTGCGTGTTAATGTATTGTTTAAGCTTCAGAACCACAATAACGTAAGTGGATTTATGTTTGTCTGGCTCAATCATAGGTTAGGACTTACGTCCTTACAACCCTTATTAGTAAATACAAAACCCGATGTTTCCCCGGACTTAAGTTGTTATGGCTTAACGTAGAATCAAATTCCACATACAATGATGTAATAACCTGAAAATCGTAATTTTTGGACTTACGTTCGTCTGGTTCTGAGGTACAGATTTGTTTTCGTGCATCCTGTTCGTAATTGAACAATTTCCTGAAATATCCTCACGCACGGTCATCTCGTCATCATATAGAGTGCAGTCCACCCAGCAGTTTCAAATATTTACCTGCCAGTACAATCAAAATATTGGAAGAGCAATCTGAAGGACTCTAAAATTGTATGTTACACAGCGTCGGAAATTTCATTCATTTCCTGACGAACGTCCGACAGCACGCGTTAGTCGCTTTTGACGCTTTAAATGGATCAAGCCAGTTGTTTCTGTAGACTATTGTATGCTCTTCATGCGTACGGTACATCACTTCGTCAAAGTAGTCAACATCACGATCCATTAGACAGGATAATTCTGTTAAGGTGAATGCGAACCTGTTTCATTTAGTCAGATTAATGGTGTTACAAAGCATTAGGTGAGCCTTTGTTCCACCAACGGCTAACGAGTCTTCACGTGTGCTCAACTGGAGTTCAATTGACTTAACGTCAACAATACCAAACAGCATTGCGCTTCTATCTGCTCTCATTTCACTACTGTATTTGCTTATAACATTTCTGTTCACATGGAAGTCATCGAAAGAGGTTTGATTGTGACATTTTAAACGAGGATGATGATGGTGATTGTAGTATAAGGGGGAAGAACAGTGAGGTCATCTTCCCCTCGCAAAACTGGTATGCTATATTTCCTCCTCAGAACGTAACATACCCCAGCTGAGTCCGGCATTGCTTCCACTTACTTGTGCCAGGCTCCTTCCAGTTATCTTTCCTGTCGGCCTCCCTTGGACTACACTTGTTCTCTTCCAAACCCGACGGTATTAGGATATCCGAGGCCTGGAGAATGGATATTTTGATGGTTTTCACAGCTTATAACTGTTGTCCACGTGATGGAATACATGCGGTCCATAATGGCTGCCATGTGGCTCGTAGCTCATTGGCTGCAATACACGTAGTAGCAGTGGATGGATATGTTCAATGGTACCACATCCCCAAGGGAAATGTCCAAAAAAATGTACATTTGGAGTAAACAAATTCTAGCTAGGTACTCGTGTAGGCCTATATCCTACACTACTGGTGAGCGCGATGTCGGGGCATTAAATTTGGTGACCAATGGATAATGGTTACCTGCAGGGGCGTATATGAGGGATGTGCTGAGGGGGCTCCAGCCCCCCCCCTCCCCCTCCCCGAAAAAGCCAATAAAAATTACGAAAGAGTTGCTTTAGTAAGAGCATATATAATTGTAAATTTGGCTGTACCCTAATCTTAACTTATTGGATAAGTTATAAACAATATTAAGATTGAAATTATACTCGTGGTGTAGTGGCTAGCATTCTTGGCTGCGGCATCGGAGGTCCGAATTCGATTCCCGGCTCTGCCAACAAATTTTAATTCTAGTCTGAGGGCTGGAACGGGGTACACTCCGCCTTGTGAGGCAAAACTGTGAATTCCAGAGTACGGTACTTTTGAGAAATAAATTATCAACTTGTAAAAAAAAAAGTTTACCTTTCTGCTTAGTATTTAGATATTAGATTTAGATATTTGCCATTCACACTCCCTAGATCATAATAGAAAATTCATTAAGTATAAAATTGTATTTGTGTTGTGTTGTATTTTACAACTATTTTTGTATTGCCAGTAACAATAATTGTAGGCTATATAAACTTTGAATCTTATCTAAAATAATTACTCAAAGTTATATGCTCGTAGATATTGGTTGATATTTCTGGGTATTTTGCGGTGATAATCCCCTGAGAACACTCACAATTTTCCAGGATAGTCAGCCCCCCCCCCAAAGAAAAATTATATATGCGCCCCTGGTTACCTGTGGGAGCTTCTGTGGCGTTAATCGCTTAAGACCATTGCTACAGAAAGCCGGATGGAGGAACTGCATCAGCTTTGGTTTTAAGACGAGACACTCCGACACCCATTTTGCTTTCTTAATAAGTGTTTGACCTGTTAAAAATGTCCATTAGCAAGCCTCAGAACTATGAGAGTGATGGACTCCCACTCCCATCTCATAGAGGCTTCCAGACTGGACGCTGGAAGGCAAGGACTGGTGTTATCTGTGTTCTTAAGATGGTTTTACTACTGAAATCATTGATCTGTTGGCGGATTTTCTCAACGTTTTCATCATTACGATATGAAGGGCGCCTAGAACGAGCATGATCTTCAACACTTATCTCGCCACGTTTAATGCGCCCAAACTACTCAAAACCGTGTGCGGCTCATAAAATTCTCCTTAAAAGCCTGTTGAAGCATTTGGTAGGCTTCTGTTGCAAATTTTTCAAGCATGAAACAAAATTACAAACACATTCTTTGTTCTTTTAAATCTGCCATAACCACTTCGCAGACGTAACACGAAAACAGTAAGAGAAAATCAACACCACGATCAAATGGTCACATACAAACTGACGCGGTCTAGGCCAGTCTAGGCAGTGTTTCGTGAAGGTCTCTATTAACCCCATCTAGCGAGAGAACTCTCTACTACGTCCACGAGTGGCAGCGCGCTCCCAGTCCGGTTCTTTTTTGGGTCCACCCTCGTGGTAGCTGATTTATTAAGCATTTTATTTTGTTTTACACAAGTTTACGTTTCGTTACGGGGCTTAAAAAATAACCGATTCAATTGTTGTTAACGTTAATGATCATTACACCTCAGCTAACACCTATGTGAAGCTAAATTATATGTTAAACATTTGACAAACGCTCTTAGGTTCCAACGTTTGTCGCTAGGAGCCGACTGCGGTGGCATCTGGCAACCAAGTTCTGAACTAGCAGTCGTTGGCGGTGGCGTTTGGCGGCAAAAGTAGGAACTACTTGAAAACAGTCAATATCTACAGTCCTTACTTGAATTGCTTGCCACGGTGGGTTAGTAGTCAACGTGTCGGTCTAATAACCCCTAACTTGCATAGTGCTTCTAGGAACAACGAAATTCGACATGGAAGCTACCCTTTGGGTGTCAAATAACAAAGCTTGCACCCGGCACCCGAGGCCATACGATATTATTATATTATGATTATTATTACTTGAATTGAAAATAGATAACCCACACTTATACAGCCATCACAATTAACACCGGTTATCAGACAGATTCAGCCGGCCCCGTGGTGTTGGGGTAGCGTGCCTGCCTCTCACCCGGAGGCCCCGGGTTCGATCCCCGGCTCCGTCAGGGATTTTAAAACTGACGTGAGGGTTGGAACGGGGTGCACTCAGCCTCGTGAGGACAATTGAGTAGCTGTCTGACAGTGAGACAGCGCCCCGATCACGAAAACCAAGATTAACGGCCGAGGGGACCCGACTCGCTGATCACGCGTCACCCCAATATCTGCAGGCCGAATGGCTGGGCAGCGGTCGCTTGGTCGACCTTAGCCCGTCATGGGCTGTATAGTGCCAGGGGTTGATCAGACAGATTCTACACACCTCCAAAGTACACGGGACTACATGACCGCGTTGTCGCAGCCCCTAAACTGAGGAACTAACCAACCACCTCAGCTAAATCGTTCTTCGCATGTTGCACAGGATGTATCGAGTATTTGAGTTGAATCATACTTAGAATAACGCCAGTTGAACTGTGCAACTACTCTCATGCGTGTGTATTCTGGGTGAAGTTCAGGCAGTGTATGGTGAACCGCACGGTATAGGTCTAAAGCCTGGAGGTTGTGGGCGAGTAAGAGCAGCTTTAGTGATCACCCAGTCGGGATGGGCAGGGGTAGGGTCAGTTGAAAGCCCCGCCATATGAGACTGTAACCAGAACATATTACTCTGCCAGGTTTTACTCCCTCTACTCCTCTCTCTCTCTCTCTCTCTCTCTCTCTCTCTCTCTCTCTCAGGCTCCCTCACGCTATTTACTGTTGGCCTAGCTCTCATAAAATGTGCTATTTAACAAGATCAAGTGATCCTGAGACCCTTCTCCAATTCCCCTGTGACGGTATGAAATTAAAATAAACTATATCATACCATATTCTCATACGTACTCTTCAGGTGTCACTTAGCTAAATAACAATAATAATAGTAATATAAATAGTAATAAAATAATCTTTCTTTATTCGTGTCAGAAGTATCAATATGAATATTGAATACAGAATATCTACATTACTACCATAGATATACATACACCAATGCTTCAGTGCCAAGTTGCAACAATGATGGGCGCTGCCACTTTTACCGACGGTTGCTACCCTGCATCCCCTCCCTCAGAGCGCATGACCTCGCCCGTCCTCACCACCGCTCGTGCGCAGTCGCGCTTGTTAGATGAGTCGTGTGAGACCAGCGCTCGCGAAAGACAGTCGCAATGTTTTCCAAGCAGGAGCAGAGAACGTGGATAAAAAGTCAGTGTGCTAGGGGTCACAGTGCTAAACAGTGTCACCGAGGATTGCAGGAAGCGTGCGGTGCAGCTGCGTTACCGTTCAGAACGGTAGCAAGATGGGTTGCAGCCTTTCGAAATGGGCGCGAACGTGTGGAGCACATGCCTCGATCTGGTCACCCACCAGTAAGTGATGGCAATGTACAGATGGTGTCCGCGTTAGTAGAGGTGGATCGGAACGTAACGATTCGTCAATTAGAGCAAGATACCGGACTGGCGCATTCAACTGTCCTCCACATCCTGAAGGACTTACTGAAAATGAGGAAAATTGCGTCCAAATGGGTTCCGCATGACTTAACCGACATGCACAAATGGCTGCGATATGACGCTTGTCGTATGCACTTGCAGCGTTATGAGCGCGAAGGAGAGGCCTTCTTACGGCGTATCATAACCATTGACGAGTCGTGGGCCAGATCTTATGAGCCACAGTTAAAACGCCAATTGAACGAGTGGCGGCACCACGGATCACCACGGAAACAAACAGTTCGACCAACCCCCACCAATGTGAAGGTAATGTTGATTCTTGCCTATGATTGGGATGGTGTGATCATTCACCATACTGTTCCCCGAGAGCAAACCGTTAATGCGGCGTACTATTGTTCGTTTCTGCAAGACCATCTCCGAAGAGCTCTGAGAAGGAAACGGTGCCACCACATGGTTACACCGCCCATCGTTCTGCATGACAATGCTAGGGCACACACAGCAGGCGTTGTGTCGGCATTGTTGGATCGCTGGGGCTGGGAGGTCCTCTCTCACCCCCCATATTCTCCCGACGTCAGTCCCTGCGATTATGATTTCTTCCCGAAGATGAAGATGACAATGCGCGGGGAGCGCTTCCGTACCATTGAAGACGTTAAGCAGGTTGCCGAGCGCTCTCTTCGTACCATCAATAGATTGGGCAGTGCCAACGGGATCCAACGACTTCTGCATCGCTGGGAACACGTTGTACGCAACGGTGGGGACTACATCGAGCGCCTGTGAAACTTGGAACCATCTAAGTGAGTTATTAATCCAGTTATAACTAAGATGCCACAACTAAAAAACCAACCCATGTATATACAGGTATATTAGACTATACAGAACAAATCAAATATTGAGCAACAAATTTGAGAGCTAGATGAATTTTGCCCAGTATTGGGCGACGTCAATAGCGCTGGAGGAGGCTGCAATCAAATCTTTCATGGTGCACTTTGAAGGGCATAAGTCACACTGACATAAATGTTGGATTGTCTGCTGCTCTCCACAGTCACAGAGTGATGAGTCGCTTGAGAAACCCCACTTCCGCTGATTTACTCTTGTTTTGCCGACTACTGTACGGAGTCTGTTAAGGGCTTTCCAGGTTGTCCACTTCTCTTAGTGTCCACATGGAAGACTTTCCTTCGGCTCCATCCAGTTGGAAAGGTGGTTAGTTCTTTCTTTCCACATCTTGATCCTAGCATTCTCTGCTTTCCCTTGAAGCTTAACTGATGTGCGGAGAAAACACTTTCTAGATTTCAGCCTCCGTGTGGCAGGATGGTATCCATAGAGAGGATGTGCTTCTGAAGTAGATGATTGGAGCCTCTCTTTGTTAGCTGCTACCTCCCTACGAATCTCACCAGGAGCAATACCAGCTAGAAGTAATAAAATAATAATAAAATATTAAACTACGTCACTATGAAACTGTTCTGAAGCCAGTAGTTATGTATGCAGCCAAAATCCTATCCCTAAATGCTAATAGAGGACCCCTCGAAGAACTGGAGAAAAAAGAGCGCAAAATAGTTAGAGGTATAATGAGATCAAATAACAAGAATTACATCTATTATAAAAAAAGACCGACAGTAGTGGCTACGCTGGCTAAAGCGCAGCATTAGGTCATGGGGCCAAGCTCTCTGCTGACTATGTGGACGCGTGGGTTCGAGCCCCACCGTCGGCCGTCCTTGAAATGGTTTTCCGTGGTTTCCCATTTTCAACACCAGGCAAATGCTGGGACGGTACCTTCTGACAGGCCACGGCCGCTTCCTTCCACATCCTTGCCCAGTTTCATTCACCATCATTCATTTCATCTCTTATTAACTCCTCTCATGAGGTTGGCGTCAGGAAGGGCATCCGGCCGTAAAAACCATCGCCACAAAGACTTCCATCGCATCTCATCCCCGACCCCGTTGGAAAACGGGAATAATAAGTGGTAGACATACATACATCTATTATAAAAAAGAGTGATAGTCAGTCTGAAAGACTAGACATTATACCATTTTAAATGCTACAAATGCTGAAAAATGCAGGGTGAAAGCCTCATGATCATGCAGCGAACTGCGTGAACTCAAGGTCCATTAGCATGTGCAAACCAAGGTCAAAGGAGGTAGCTGGCTGGATGACGTCACGCTCACCGGAGCGCGCGGGGAAAGGAGGGATCTCAAGCGGTACTATGACGTCACACAACTCAGTGCATTCTCGGTACATTTCGTCCCGTCGCCGTAACGTAACGCTAGACCTCAGCGTAACGACGAAGTCGACAAGATCATTTAAAATTATAAAAAAACAACAAATAAGTCTACAGTGAAATAGAGAAATTAAAGAAACTATGCGTAAGAGGCGTGCACGGTATCACGGTCATCTCAAAAGAAATTGACGAAAACAGGCTGACTAAACAGATTTTTCATTTTTTTTTTTTTTTGTCCCCAAACCCAAAACCACAATACCAGAGACGACCTCAAAATTCTGCATATAAAACCCGACGACTCGATGTCTTCAATAGACATCTCTTCGGCAAAAAGATACTGACTAATTAGCTAACCTGAGATGAGACTCTGAAACCGGAAAAAAGACAAGGTACCACCTGGACAGCGGAGCGCAAGATGGCCCACTCACAGAGAATGAGGAGATTGTGGGCTCAGAGGAAAGCGAAGCAAATTGTCAAGTGTAATAAGACTTAACGTGGTCGTAGATGGCCTCAACGAATCTCTAGTCTACTTAGTATAAAACAAAGTCCCCGATTCTTGGATGTCACGGGTAATCTCGAGAACCACTGGATGGAATTTGATGAGGGTTTCACCATTCTGTAAAGGATATCTCGTGGAAGGGTTCTGTAGAAAATAACTTATTTTTGATCAAAGGAAGCCAAGCAGTAACGATTTCAGTGAAAAAGCCAAAAAATAACCTGGCGTCCATGCGCTTTTAAGCTTACGCTGGGCAAACCGTTAAAACTACACTACTAATGCTCGTAGTGGTAGAAAATACAAACTGCTAATCTAATCGATCGGATATGGTTGAGCTTCTGAAGAACAATCATCAGTCTACCGCGTGTCATTATTCCGGCATCTCGTAAGAAACGTTTAGTGTGTCCTTTACGTTTGGAAAAGTTGAGAAAACTGAATGCCTAAATACACATTCGGTGCTTATGAAACACTACTATGAGTGTAAGAATTGTTCAGCATGAAAAGTTCTACAAAAAAGTCCGCGGGATCATATCTCTATCTTCAATACATCGCCCACTATATGCTAAGCGTTTTTACGTTTTTATTTCTTCCAACGATCTCCATTCAATTACTGAGGCGACAGTTTACGAGCTAGCTAGAGGCGAGCCTATCATCGCTGTTACAGCCTAGCTAGCGGGCGAGCCTATTACCCCAGATACAGCCAGCAGCAAACTGTCGTGTCGTGTTGAGTTAAGACTTCAGAGAAGAGTGGTAGTGTTTGTAGTTTCCCTGGAAGTGCAACTCGGCTTTTCTTCACTTCGCCTGTGAACTTTACGTTCCTCAAAATACACAGTCAATTTAAGATTGGACGGAAGGGGGATTTGTGTTTCATGCACCTTGTCATTCTTAAATTGCGTCTGACAAGAATTTGTTGCACATGCTATCTCCATGGTAAAACGGATATAGGTCGTAGTTCATTGACATCGGAAAAAAAAGCGCTTATCACGTAATGCTTTCTTAACTGTTCATAACAGTTCCAGCCCTTCAGGCAAGCAACTCAATGTTAAGAACATCCTTTAATGTCATAGACTAGACCTTCCACGAGTATTATCCCTTTAGGAGATATAGACTTGGTAATTCACGTACCATCAACCTCTAGAGGTATGAGCTAGGAATTTTAGGGAAATAGAATATAGTGAAGTTTGAGAATACATCCTATATTTATTCCTAAAAAGACTATCCGTTTCATAAGCACCGAATGTGTATTTAGGCATTCAGTTTTCTCAACTTTTCCAAACGTAAAGGACACACTAAACGTTTCTTACGAGATGCCGGAATAATGACACGCGGTAGACTGATGATTGTTCTTCAGAAGCTCAACCATATCCGATCGATTAGATTAGCAGTTTGTATTTTCTACCACTACGAGCATTAGTGTGAGTCAATGCAGAGTTTCACTTAAGGCCTTATAACTACTTCCGGTGTGAATATTTTAAAGAAAATCAAAAAACGCCTGAGGGTATTGGACCAAGGAAGAAATAATTATGTAAATATAAGTTGCGTTCAAAAAGTAACGAACCGGAGGCATAATTACAGAAACCAGTACCTGTATGCTAGAAGTATTGGCCCTGGCGGTTGAGGCACTTGTTCCACTGTCACACGAGGCGGTGAATGGCTGCGATGTGAACCAGTTACGCACGTACAGCTGGAAGTGAATAGTTGGCCCCGCAGAGCACTTTTCAGGGGACCAAACATGGCGTAATCAGAGGGAGAGAGGTCTGGACTGTATGGAGGGTCGCCGAGAGCCTCCTGTTTGAATTTCTGCAGGAGTGCCGCGAATGTGTTGGCCGTATGAGATCGTGCATTGTCGTGGAGCGACCACGGCGGCTATGGCGTTCACTGTCACTCGGCGGTCCTAGGTAATGAGTGCATCAACCAGCTGGACGTTGTCATCGGTAATGCAGGGGGATGCCCCAAACCGGGCATCATGGGCTAATGACACCCGTCCTTCCCTGAAGCGCTTGTGCCACGCCTCGACCCTTGCAAGGGACATGCAGTGTTCGCCGTACACGTGTGACATTCGGCGATGAATGTCCGTTCCCCCTTCTCCTTTCGCTGTCAGAAATCGAACAACACCTTGCTCTTCGTTTGACTCCTCCATGTCACTGTTTGCAATGCGACTGGCAGCGTTGGACGATTGATACATGCTGCTGCTCGCTTTGTATCGTCACGTGAGGTGCGCGCGTGCCCTCTAGCGACGGGCTGTGACCTTCCACGCTCTGGTCGGAACCACACCTCGTTACATACACCACGATTAGCCGATGTCGTCACCGGTTTGCGCATCACAGCCTCCGGCTCGTTACTTTTTGAACGCACCTTATACAATTTTCAGCCTGCCAACGTGCTTGAAAATGAGTATCGTAAAATGTATTGGGATAGGCTTACTTTAGCCGACCAGAAAGTCTTGGGCAGCCGACCCGATATTGTCTATCTCAAAAGAAACCAAGAGACCTACTAGATAGACGTTGCTGTCCCACTTACAATTAACTAAAATATGCTAACTACCCAGGCTCAAAACACAAACAAGTGCGCACCGTAGGCTGAAGAAATACGAAGAGACGAGAATTTTACCAGTTGTTCCAAAGGCATTGTTAATGGCTCTGAAGGAACTGCAAATGGAACACCTGATTGTTAGAATACAGAAGGCAGTATTGCTGGATACTTGTCACATTATTGGGCTTTTTTCTTATCACAGCATGATTGACATGATACTTGATTTTGAAATCCGTATCTTGTAGACTGAGTTGTACCATATTTACGAGAATGTAAAGATGACAGTATAAGAGCGAGAAGATTCTACCTTTGAAAACACCCTTAACACTATGTATAATATCTTGGAAATTGGATGCTTCTCAGGCGAATCACACTATTAAGTCAAGAGCGAGAATATTCATGCCTTTCGAAGACATCCTTTACCAAGTATAATCATAGAAATTGGATGTTTCTCAGGTGAACTACACTACGACGTCAAGAGCAAGAAGATTCATGCCTTTCGAAGCCATCTCGCTTTAGTCTCACGAATTAAACGATCAATTATTCAGACAGAAAGGTCATGTGTAACCCTTGCTGGAGGAACAGCAAGGGGTTGTAAATTTTACCAAGGGCATGTTTTAACTCTGTCTTCTTCCCCCCACCCCCCTTAAATATGAGAAAGATTTATAACGACAATATATCATACTTTGTTTATACCGCGGTATGACTTGAGTGTTGGTTTCCACTTCGCTCTGCGTGGCCTTTTATGACTTGAACTTCTAATATTAATACGCATGCGTGCCTACTTGTGTACGAAGGATTTACAATGTGTAAAATTTATGTTCTGTATTTTATGACATAATTTATTTTGGTCTTAGCATCAAATCCTAAGAAATTAAAATGTCACAGAAGAAAATAATGATACTAGGATTATTTCTGTTTGACACAACAGGATATACTGAGAGTATCATTGGCGTAACTACGGGTAATCAGGGGTATCAATCCCCCTCCTCAGAGCTAAATAATGAACATACCGGTATGAAATTTGATGAAGTTTTTAATTTTGAATAAAACCAATCTTTGGATTGATGGTTAATGACTGGAATGGATTTGAAATCATTTCTCTTCACTCGTGGTTGGTTGGTTGGTTGGTTGGTTCTTAAGTTTAGGGGCTGCGACAACGCGGTCTTGTAGCCCCGTGTACTTAGGGTGTGTGTAGAATCTGTCTGATAACCAGTGTTATTTGTGATGGCTGTATTAGTGTGTCTTATCTGTTTTTGAATTTAAATACAGACTGCAACTTAGAATTTTTCAAATAGTTCCTACCTTTTCCGCCAAGCGCCACCGTCAACGACTACTAGGCCAAGTTCAGAACTTAGCTACTAGACGACACCACTGTCGGTTCTTGGCAACGAACGTAGAAACTCAAGAGCGTTGTTTACATTCTTAACCTATCCAATTTAGCTTCGCACAGGTGCAATTAGTGGAATGTTCTTTAACATGCCATAAATCTATGACATGGGACCGCCGGCTTTACTTCCCCTCCGAAGGAAGGCATACTGAGGAATTTTTAACGCTCTTAAAAATCCGACGGCTTCGGCCGGGTTTAAACCCGCTATCTTGGGCATAGAAGCTCTGCATGCTACCGACTACGCCACCGAAGCCGCTTCTTCACTCGTGTAACAATGTTTTGTGCTATCCTAACTTAACACTTACTGAATTAGTAAAATGGTCAGCTGTTCAGTTAGTCGAGGAGTGGAAGTAAGGTAGGCGTGGCACTATCTTTCCTCAGCCCTTCCCAAGAATACACCACTTCACAGTTGCCATTCTGTTATTGTGGATAGAGAATAATTCTGCGTTTACTTGTATTGCTGTTTTAAGTTAATCTTTGGTTGTACAAGATTGTATATTGGCTTTCACGGCCAGTGAATTAAAACTCAGCAATTCTTCTAGGTTTGTGCCGTGTCTTGTGTGGACTTTCGCCTAGGACACCAAGCTGGCTCATCGGCGGGCTCTTGGTGTCCCCGCCCGGACCCCCACAGGAGTGACGAACTGTGCACCACCTCCCTTTATATTAGGTGCAACTGCACCACTTGACTGCGAGAACCAAAGTTCAAGCAGCCTTAACCTCCCAATACCGACAGTAGTGGCTGCGCGGGCTAAAGCGCTGCGTTAGGTCAAGGGGCCAAGCTCTCTGCTGACTCGGTAGACGCGTGGGTTCGATCCCCACCGTCGGCTGTCCTTGAAATGGTTTTCCGTGGTTTCCCATTTTCAACACCAGGCAAATGCTGGGACAGTACCTTCTGACAGGCCACGGCCGCTTCCTTCCACATCCTTGCCCAGTTTCATTCATCTTCATCAATTCCATCTCTCATCCCGGCGCGCAGGTCGCCCACGGGCGTCGACTAGAAAGACCTGCACTCGGCCTCTCAGGAGGCTACACGACCAAAAAAAAAAACTCCCAATGAAGGCTACCAAAAAGATGGTATATTGGCTTTCACGGCCTGTGAATTAAAACTCAGCAATTCTTCTAGGTTTGTGCCGTGTCTTGTGTGGGGTTTAGTCTAGGACACCAAGCTGGTGTGTGGGGTCCGGGCGGGGACACCAAGAGCCCGCCGATGAGCCAGCTTGGTGTCCTAGGCGAAACCCCACACAAGACACGGCACAAACCTAGAAGAATTGCTGAGTTTTGGTTGTACAGTTTATTAATATGTATACAAAGTCAGGGAATATAAAGAACCAGATGGTTTCACGAAGAAAACTGGACTTTATAATTTGATATCAACACCATTATTAATTTTCGAGCATTTGCACAATGATAAGTGCAAATGCAAGGTATCAAATGCAAATTAAATCAAACATTATATACAGTAGATAGAAAGTTTTGAAATTTCGGGACCGTATATTAGATTTCAGTCCAGGCCTTCCTCTCCCGCCACCCCAATTTAATTTTGACTCAGCTCATCCCCATCCAGAAGCAAACCTTAGTTGCATCACTGGAGGGTATATTAACCCTTTTAATGCCAAGATTTTGATGAGTGGGTACGTTAAAAATGCTAAATTTAAGGAAATTACAAGTTCTTCCCGTAACTGTAAAAAACGTATTTTAAACGTATTACTTGCTATATAATTAACCCTTTATAGGGCAAAAGACTGGGGGTATAAAATATTTGCTTTTTTTGTGCAAATTTGTAATTGGGGGTGATAGATGGGTAGGAATATGCAACAATTTTATGGGTGTGGATTCTATTTTATGAAATATGGGGTGGGAAATTATTATCCCACTGCCCACACCTGACAGTATGTTTTCTTAAATGAGCAATGGGGTAATAATCTCCCACCTCCAAATTATGATGATACTCTGTTTATCACTCAATAATGAGGTTTATTTAACAGGATTTAATGTATAAAAACACCCAACACGCTCTATAATTTAAGAAAAACCCGTAACTCCCACGCAACACAAGGTCAGTGACCTATATCATCTTTGCCGAAAACTGCACAAAAAAATATAAATTGATTTTGGAATGTTAAAAGTTAGTATATTCGAATATAATTCAATAATTTCAAAATAGTTACTAAAAATACAGAAAATTAATTTTAAAAATCTTCTATTCAATGGCAAACACCCTGAGCAGGATAATAATTTCTATTCTAGCTGAAATATATTTACTCAAGTGACCAAAACCATTATTAACATTGTATTTCAGTTATATACCAACGTTTACAAATCTCTTAACTTCAATAAAAACACCTTCTTCTGTAAAACAATGCATTTCTTTCACTCAACACAATCGAACTGGCGAGCACGTGGACTGTGGAGACCACTGGGATATAGTCTATGCTTCCCACCTCTGGTTTCTGATGACAGTATACATCAAATTAATAGGTTTTCAATATTTCTCTGCATCTAGCATGTGGATACATGTAGAACTGCTTGAAATGAAATGGGTGGGAAGATTCTCTCCCTAACACAGTTCTATAAATACATGGTGGGAAGATAGTATCCCAAGGACTTATTGTTTAATTATTTTCATTAAAAATACCTTTAAAATATTTTTCTTTTGTAATTTAAAATTGGAAATGTTTCTAAGTCACTGTCATCAGTCGAAAATGTATTTTCACACACTTCACGTATTGTTAAAACAGTATCTATTTCGTCGTCAACGTAACTTAATAAGCTCCGAGTACGAACGTAAATGTACACTACTTCAAAAGATAACACCCGCGGGAAGTCAGCTGATTCCAGCTGAATCAAAGAATACCGTACTTAAATAAAAGAAAACTTTTTTTCATTTTTCACAGAAATTAAACACATCGATATATCTAGAGAGAATGATTCCCTCGTTGCCTTGGTAACGATAGTTACAGCACTGCGTGGCTGCAAACTTAATAAAATAAATTATAAAAACAGGGCCGCTAGATTAGTCCATATCATTTTTATCAGAAGCTCCGTCGGCCGGTATATCGCCCCCTGGCACTAAAAGGTTGGTTGGTTCCTCAGTTTAAGGGCTGCGACAACGCGATCATGTAGTCCCGTGTACTTTAGGCTGTGTACAATCTGTTTGATAACCGATGTTAATGTGATGGCTGTATTAGTGTGTGTTATCTCTTTTCAATGCATGTAAGGACTGCAACATTCAATTTTCAAGTAGTTCCAACTTTTGTTACCAAACGCCACCGTCAACGACCAACTAATTCTAAACTTGGTTACTAGATGTCACTGCAGTCAGCTCCTGGCGACGAACGTTGGATCCTAAGAGCATTAGTCCAATCTAACCCATAATTTAACTTCACAAAAGTGTAATTAGTGGAAGATTCTTTACCATGCCATAAATTTATGACATGGGACCACTGGCTTGACTTCCCTTCCGAAGGAAGACATACTGATGGATTTTTAATGCTCTTAAAAATCCGACGATTTCGACCGGGTGTGAACCCGTGACCTTGTGCATAGAGGCTCAGCATGCTACCAACTACGCCACCGAAGCCGCCAAAGGCACTTAAATGGTTAAGACCGGGATTGAAATATTAGAAATAATTTTTAAGTGTTGCCTAAGTGATATATTGCTAGATGTGTTTCAGCCGGCCAACATGAGTCTACAATTAATTAGGGAATTTTGAATTAGGGGTCGCCTCCGTAGCGTAGTGGTCAGCGTGGTTAGCTGCCGCCTCGGAGGTCCTGGGTTCCATTCCCGGCTCTGCCACGAAATTTGAAAAGTGGTATGAGGACTGGAACGGGGTCTACTCAGCCTCGGGTGGTCCAAATGAGTAGAGGGGGTTCGATTCCTACCTCAGCCATCCTAGAAGTGGTTTTCCGTGGTTTCCCTCTTCGTCGTCGGGCAAATGCCGGGATGGTCCCTACTGTAAGGCCACGGCCGCCTCCTTCCCTCTTCCTTCCCGCATGAGGCCCCTGTTCGCTTTGCAAGTGAGGCCACCTGGGCTCGGTGCTGGTTACACCTCCCCAGATGTATCCACTCCAATCAGATGTTCCCAGCTCTAGGACACTGCCCGTAGAGGCGGTAGAGGTTAGTTCCCTCGCTGAGTCCGTGGGAGCTACCAACCTGGAGGGTAAATTCGATTTAAAAATAAATAAAAATACACTTCTCTCACAAAATGGTTGTTTGGTTGGTTGGTTCCTTAGTTTAGGGGCTGTGACAACGTGGTCATGTAGCCCCGTGTAATTTGGGTGTGTTTAGAATTTGTCAGATAACCGGTGTTAATTGTGATGGCTGTATTATAGTGCGCGACAAACCATTGGAAGCCTGAAGGTCAAGGGGCCCTCCGCTCCGCTCTCCTCCCCGCGCCTGGCGGTGTTGCCATGTTATTGCATGGTACCTTCAGTGGAGTGCTGCATGCGAGAACGTACATGACAACATCTTACCGACTACGCGTGACCTTCAGGCTTCCAATGGTTTGTCCCGCTCTATAGTGTGTGTTATCTGTGATTCTGGTAGAAGAACTGCAGAAGATTAATTTTTTAAGTAGTACCTACTTTTGCTACAAAATGCTACCGTCCACGACACCTAGCTGCGGACGTGGCTTCTAAATACCATCGTAGTCAGCACCTGGTGGCGAACTTTGGAACTAATATATCGTTATCAAACTAACCTACACATTTTAGCTGCCTCAAGTGTAGTTGCTTTACTTCCCCTCCGAAGGAAGGCATACTGAGGGATTTTTAACGCTCTTAAAAATCTGACGACTTCGACCGGGTTTGAACCCGCGATCTTGGGCATAGAAGCTCAGCATGCTACCAACTATGCCAGCGAAGCCGCTTCTCATAAAATGTGGGCCTAATTGGATGACTAGTTTTGTTCGTAAAGCGTACATTATCTCAATGTGCTCACTTGCACCTCACCCCGTGGAGTAGCCGTGCTCGTTAAATCGTCCACCTCGGCTTCATTAAGTCAGGATATAGCATGTTTAAATCTCGGCGCTGACAGCGGCTATCCTGAGTGTGGTATTTCCTCACTCCTTCCAGCAGATGCCCGGATAGTACCTTACTTAAAGTCCTGGGGCACCTACCACATCCCTGTCCCTACTTTCTTTCTTTACTTTCCGTGTCCGGGAGACACACTAAATTCTTCCTTTCAAGAACTCTGCAGCTCTTATCCCTCGGTCTGTGGCCAACATAAGGTCTTCCTGGCTGCAGGTGTCATTAAGATCTTTGCACGTGAGCAGGTGTTGTGAAGTCTGGATTTCCCCACAGGCACATCTTGGGTCTTCTGCATAACCCCACTTCACAAGGTCGCTACGGCACTTAGGCACTCCTGTTCTCATCCGGTTTAAGGACCTCTAGGTGGTATAAGGCAAATGACTACCACTGCTCAGTTCTTCTTTAGGGGTAAACCCCTCTGGTACTATTTGTTTCCAGAGTGACACAGGCCGGACGTCTGGCTTGATATGGAGGGGTACTGTTCTCTTAATAAAACTCTTCCTGGATCTTAGAGGAGGAGTGGTCACCTTGTGGTTGAACATAGAATGTCTGGGATCTGTTTCAAGCTTTTGTCTCTCTTGCTCTGCTGCCACCTCGCGTCGGATAGCTGGAGGTGCAATGCCAGCGAGAGGGTAGATCTTCTGCACTGGAGTAGGTCTCAGACATCCAGTGACAATACGTGTGGACTCGTTAAGAGCTATGTCCACTTGCTTGATATGGGCAGATGCTCCCCACACTGATGATCCGTACTCTCCTGCTGCGAAGCAAAGTCCCAATGCTGTTGAACGTAGAACCTGAGGGTTCGCTCCCCATGTTGAACCTATCAATACAGTTACGTACACAACTACTGTACACGGTTCTGAAACCAAAATGTCCCAATTCCCTAAAATGAAATAACAACCTCGCTTGTACTTAATTTAGGTTCAGTGGATATGTTTGTGTTGTGTTTCAGTCTTGAGTGTTTTGACTGATTTGATGCGGCTCTCCATGCCTGTCTGAGCTGAGTTTATCGTTTCATCTCTACATAGCTAAAATTATTAAGGCTAAATGACTCGGCACATGTTAAAAGGGCCTTAGTCCAAGCAACCTAGTTTTGAGAAACATGAACCAAACTGTGTCTAAGCAACGGACTAAGAACCTTTTGATGATGATGATGATAATTGTTGTTTTAAGGGGCCTAACATCTAGGTTATCGGCCCCTTAAGAACCTTTTAGCGTACGTTAAGAATTTCCCTAGCTAATATTAGGTATCCCACGTGTGTGGCTCAATCCCTTTTATCATTTTAAATGATCTTATCGACTTCGTCGTTACGCTGGGGTCTGGCGTTACGTTACGGTGACGGGACGAAATGTACCCAGATGCACTGAGGTGTGTGACGTCATAGTATCGCTTGGTGCATGTGTTCCCCGACAATATCTACTTCGTTAGTATAAGACAAAAATCCCCGATTCTTGGATGTCACGGGTAATCTCGAGAACCACTGGATGGATTTTGATGCGGTTTTCACCATTCTGTAAAGGATATCTCGAGGAATGATTCTGTAGAAAACAATTTATGTATGATCAAAGGAAGCCAAGCAGTAACGATTTCAGTGAAAGAGTCGAAAACAAACTTGGCGTCCGTGCGCTTCTTAAGCTTACGTTGGGCAAACCGTTAAACATAGCAATATACTATGAGCGTAAGAATAGGTCAGCATGAAAAGTTCTACAAAAAAGTCTGCGGGAGCATATGTCTTTCTTAAATACATCGCCCACTATAAGTGTATTTAAACTGGATGGAAGGGGCACGTCCCCACGCGCTCTGGCGAGCGGGACGGCATCCCGCGCGTTTGAACTTGCTTTGCCCTTGGTTTGCACTTGCCGTTCGCGAGTAATTTGAAACAAGATAAGCAAGATAAGTATCATGCAGATAATTTTCTAACATGTCAAGAGTCTTTGGCTTCGAGCAAAGCGAGAAACCTCCAGCCTTTCTAGCATTTTTCAGCTTTTGTAGCATTTAAAATGATACAAAGTCTAGTCTTTCAGACTGACTGTCACTTTTTAACAAACATGATTGAGGCTATCCTATATCAAGCAATTTTCATGCTTAACTCAGTTTGCCATTTCTTGTGACTAAGGTCCAGTTAACCTGAGCTTATTCAAATGTCCCGTTTTTTAGTTTGTAATTCTGACACCACGAAGCAGCACCAAAGTGAGACAATTTCATTTTTCAGTGTTCTCTTGAACGAAAGCTTGTAATTACGATCTGAAAACCACTATGTATACTAGACTGCAATTGAATTGATATTAATTCAATGCATTTTCCAAAATGTGAAAAACAAAAAAGTTACCGTATAACAGTTTTTTATATCCCTGCTTAAAATATGAAATAACTTGGTAATACGAAAACGGAGATTTATTACCTCATCCCAATGCATTTTTCAGAATTAAAATCGGTTGAATGGAATCGACAGCATTAGTTTGGGAATTGTTTTGAAAAGGGGATCTTGCGCAAGGAAAATTATGAACACGCTGACTGGGCCGAGGAAGAAGGGAACGATTTGACGACAGGAAGGAATTGTCTTTCTCTCGTCATAAATATTATAGTTTGGCAAGTTACAAGTGGAAGCCTCCGTGGCTTAGGCGGCAGCACGCCGGCCTCTCACCACTGGGTCCGTGGTTCAAATCCCGGTCATTCCCTGTGAGATTTGTGCTGGACAAAACGGAGGCAGACAGATTTTTCTCCGGGTACTCCGGGTTTCCTTTTCAACATTTCATTCCAGCAACACTATCCACTATCATTTCATTTCATCTGTCATTCATTTAATCATTGCCCCAGAGGAGTGCGTCAGGCCTCGGCAGCCGGCACAGTTCATATCCACGCTACTAGATGGGGGCTTCATTCATTCCATTCCTGACCCGGTCGGAGACTGGAAGCAGGCTGTGGATTTTCATTTCAAGTTACATGTACAAGTGCCTAGTCGTGGAACAATATCTGAGCAATAAAATTATACTGTAGTAGTGTCACAATATGTAACGTTGCCACAATGTGTTTGTACAGATTCCTTTGTTACTTCCTCAAACATTCTTGTTGATAATAATACATTGTAGGGGCTTGGGACATCTTGGTCATCAGTCCATTTGGCTGGCTGCATGGCTCAGTGGTAACGTTCTCGCTTGCTGTGCCCAAGGTTGCAGGATCGAAACCTGGTGCAGCCAGTTGTCCTTTGAGGGTGCGCGAATGCGAGGGAGCCGCGTCATTAGATTTACTGGCACGTTAAAAATCCCCTTCGGAGCAAAATTCTGGCACCCTGGCGTCTCTAAAAGCCACAGTAGTTAAAAGGGACGTAAGACCAATAACGTTATTATTATTATTATCATCATCCTCAGTCCCGTCTAGTAGATTATGTGTGTAACTGTATTAGAGTCAGGGATGGGGCAGGTGCCCTGAAACTTCACGTACGGTACTATCTTGGCATTTACCTGGAGGGATTGTGGAAAACCCGGTGAAAACACACTCATGATAGATGCTGACAGCGCTGGATTCCCTTCTAGGTTACTGTTTTAGAGTTATTTGAGGATAAACTCCCGTACAAAAAACACATTGTTGTGACATTAGTAATACTTTGTAGGGCATAATTCTTACCGCACAGAGCAGCGACTGGTTTCACTCGATGCAATATTGAATATTGTATAGAGAGATATGACTGGTTTGTAGTTAGCACGTTCTTGATATTTTAGAAAACAGATGGACAAGATATATTCGTGTTCAGGTTTGTTGGGAATATCTATTCTAAAAACCATCTGATGCGGACGTCCAACTCTAGGTATCGTCTTCTAGACATAACAAACAAGACCACAAACCGTGAAAAATTCTAATCAATGGAGCCAGCTATTATCGATTTATAAGAGGCCAAATGTGCACGCACATAGACCTACATACATACATACATACATTTATTTTGGTGATTCGTATGGGTCTTTGGTTCTTTTGACTCTAATTCCTTTTTTTTTTGTTTTTCGTGGGATCTGAAACGACTCCTCGAGGCCAATCACTATAAATTACTTCAATTTTCATGGAAGTAATAATAAAAGTTCATTTATGTAGGACATTTTATTACAATAAACAAATTATGAAAATGCATACCAAGAGCAAAATTGTTATGTATATGTACACACATCAAAAAAAGTTTTGCATCACCTCGGTTCCAAGAGTTCCGGAACCTTTTAATACAAAGGGAATAGAGATCAACACAAACAACATTTCAGCTCGTTTTATTGCTCATGAGACCCACACATTGCATGTTGTACCATCATACAGCTAGACTTTCAGCATTTGTGGTCCAGATTGCAGTACACACCACTACCTCTAATACCCAGTAGCACGTCCTCTTGCATTGATGCATGCCTGTATTCGTCGTGGCATACTATCCACAAGTTCATCAAGACACTGTTGGTCCAAATTGTCCCACTCCTCAACGACAATTCGGCGTAAATCTCTCAGAGTGGTTGGTGGGTCAAGACGTCCATAAACAGCCCTTTTCAACATATCCCAGGCATGTTCGATAGGGTTCATGTCTGGCGAACATGCTGGCCACTGTAGTCGAGCGATGTCGTTATCTTGAAGGAACGCATTCACAAGATGTGCACGATGAGGTCGAGAATTGTCGTCCATGAAGACAAATGCCTCTCCAATATTCTGCCGATATGGTTGCACTATGGGTCGGAGGATGTCATTCAGGTATCGTAAAGCCGTTTCGGAGCCTTCCATGACCACCAGTGGCGTACGTCGGCCCCACATAATGCCACCCCAAAACATCAGGGAACCACCACCTTGCTGCACTCGCTGGACAGTGTGTCTAAGACGTTCAGCCTGACCAGGGTGCCTCCAAACACGTCTCCGACGATTGTCTGGTTGAAGGCATATGCGACACTCATCGGTGAAGAGAACGTGATGCCAATTCCGTGGGGTCCATTCAGCATGTTGTTGGGCCCATCTGTACCGCGCTGCATGGTGTCGGGGTTGCAAAGCTGGACCTCGCCATGGACGTCGGGAGTGAAGTTGCGCATCATGCAGCCTATTGCGCACAGTTTGAGTTGAAACACGACGTCCTGTGGCTGAACGAAACGCATTATTCAACATGGTGGCATTGCTGTCAGGGTTCCTCCGAGCGGCAATCCGTAAGTAGCGGTCATCCACTACAGTAGTAGCCCTTGGGCGGCCTGAGCGAGGCCTGTCATCGACAGTTCCTGTATCTCTGTACCTCCTCCATGTCCGAACAACATCGCTTTGGTTCACTCTGAGACGCCTGGAAACTTCCCTTGTTGAGAGCCCTTCTTGACACAAAGTAACAATGCGGACGCGATCGAACTGCGGTATTGACCTTCTAGGCATGGTAGAACTACAGACAACATGAGCAGCGTACCTTCGTCCTGGTGGAATGACTGGAAGTGATCGGCTGTCGTACCCCCTCCGTCTAATAGGCCCTGCTCATGCATGGTTGCTTACATCTTTGAGCAGTTTTAGTGACATCTATGAACAGTCAAAGGGACTGTATCTTGGATACAATATACACAGTCAACGTCTATATGCCGGAGATCTGGGAACCGAGGTGATGCAAAACTTTTTTTGATGTGTGTATATAGAATTAAAGTTCCTATGATATTCTCATCTGCCTATTGTTAGCACAGGCACGAGTACTGCGTACTATAAACAAATAAAAAATATTATTCCTAATTATTTTCTGTTCTTGAGATCAATGCTTCAATTTTTTCCATATCAAAGGTAACGTTTCATGATTTACACACACTAATTGGTATTTTACTTCACCTCAGGTTCCCTTATATCCATTGATCTGGTCATCCTGGGATCAATGATCTTAGGCAACAAGATTTTCTCGTAGCAGAATGTCAGTTACATAAGCATATTTTGTCTCCAGAACTTTTCGTCCCTCTTTATTGTTTCTATGTGAATGTCCTTAGGCGTCCATACCACAAAATAACATATTTCCCGCTATGTTATTTCCAACTGGCCTTGGTTATGGAAATAAAAATCATTTGAGTGTTAGAGAGTTATCAATCTGTTATCTTCTGAATGGCACTGTTCTTGACATTCTCTAGCTTTTTTCCCCGCTTAGTTGCTGTCAAACAAAATCCCTTTTTGACTTCGACTATAGCGTCGTCTCCTATTAATCCGTCTGGGGAGGCACCTAAAAACCATAAGTTTTATGTACGACAAGACCATATTCTTCGACTTTTCTACCGATTTCTCCTCTATATTTCGTTTTGCAATTTGTTCATTATCACAGTCATACTGCATTGCTTTTCAGTAAAATTCGCCGTACAGAATGTTTTTTGCCACTTGAGCCCATTTCGAAGTAGGTTTCCTCTTGCATACATATCCAAAATTGGATGCCGAAAGTCTGTCCTTTCTAGCTCTGTGCCACTTTTCATTTTCCCTTTGGCCCCTTGTTTCCTTTTCCAGTTTTTGTATATGGCCTTCACTAAGCGTTAGTTGCTTGATCTTCTCATCACTAAACTCTCTCAACAGTACCTCATCGAAATCCAACTGCATTGATCGGTTTCCATTTTTTTTTTTTTTTTTTTTTTTTTTTGGCGTATGGCTTTTAGTGCCGGGAGTGTCCGAGGACATGTTCGGCTCGCCAGTTTTGTAGCTGCTTCGAGACGGACACCCAATGGGTGAGCTACAAGTACCGTTGGGGAGGAAAGTTGGAAGGGAGGGCGAGGAGTTGGAAGGTAGCGGCTGTGGCCTATAGTTAGGGACCAACCCCGGCATTTGCCTGGAAGGAAGATAGGAAACCACAGAAGACCATCTTCAAGGTTGCCGGCGGGGGGATTCGAACCTCCTCGCCTCCCGGATGTGAGCGACTGCCAACAGTCAAGCCGCAACGACCTCGGCTAACTCACCCGGTTTCCATAATCACGTGAGACAGTTCTGTTTCATTTCATTAGGCTGTTGTCGGGACATTCTTTTCCCTTCTCGGCTCGGAAAAAACTTTTTCGGAAAGCTGCTCTTCTTCTCTTTCTGCTGAGTGCAGTGTCCTTCACTATTGTGGCAGTTTTTTTTAAACCAATATCATTGTTTTATAATGCCAGGATGGCCCAAACTGAAAGACCAGTCCGTCAGCTTTAGTTCTATGAGTGAAGGAACCTCGTTTCTCTCGATTGATCTGCTTACCTCCGGGGAATTTTGCAACAAGGGACATATAATTTTCGGCAGCATTGCTGGTGGTGTTTAGTACCAGCTGGGAACTTTTTGCAATTAGGGGCTGTAAGCAATAACGCATAAGTTTGGTTGCAGTTAGCTGTTTGTCTTCACCTTGCCCGCTGGTAGTTCAAAAGTACTGTTTTCAGTCTTTATGGATCCCAATCCAATCCAGTATTTCCGGAACCAATTTTCCATTTTTACAATCGCTACGCCTTTATTTTTCCACACAACGCATTGTATTCATTTGAAGTCGAACTTGCTTCTCTGAAAAAAGTTGACACTGAATAGTTCGTGATTTTGTAATCCTACTCTTAAGTATTATAAGTAAAAAACAAACTACACCCGTGGCGTGACAGCCTATGAAGGGCCTAGGCCTACCAAACAACCGCTGCGCTGTTCAGCTATGTAGCCTGCAGATTGCGGGGTGACGTTTAGTCATCCAACTAGTAGGCTACAGGTAAAATAAAAGTGAAATCATAACTGCTCAGTGCATTACAGATTCTCTAATGCAAGAGTAAAGAAATATATAATTACAAATATAAACTAGGAAAAACAACTTACGGGTGTGAAGAGGTGGTTTTTTTTGTTAG
This sequence comes from Meconema thalassinum, assembly GCA_946902985.2. Taxonomy (NCBI): domain Eukaryota; kingdom Metazoa; phylum Arthropoda; class Insecta; order Orthoptera; family Tettigoniidae; genus Meconema; species Meconema thalassinum. Next base: position 92,130,578 of record OX336399.1, read on the forward strand.
GGCCTGGCGTCCTTTTCTTGGTACTTAGTCGCAATCTCCCCCTGGGATTTAGTGGAATCCGTTTTGGTGGTGGCTCCATTTTTCAACAAAAACGAAAAAATAACTCCATGTGAAGACCGCTATGCCCTCCACCAGTCGTAGCCTACCTAGGCTATATGTACATACATCTATTCTACCAGAAATACTGTCCAAAAATAAAGTGCCGAAAATAGAACACCTAATGGGCATTAAAAATAATACTGTTGCAGCTAAAATAAAATAAACAAACGTAATTAATGAGATCGATGAACTAAAAACAAGAAGTCGTAACTAAGAACTGGTAAAATATCAAAGGATCACTCAGAAATATCCAGGCCTTGACAATAATTCAGAACTAACCAGCATAGTCAATCGCAACATTGGACTAGATGCTTGGGAATCCATACCGTCTGTTAAGGTTGTCGCTCTCTCAAATAACTCGAGCTCCGCTCCGCTCTCCTCCCCTCCCCTCAACCCTCTCTCCATAACCTTGTTCTACTGCCGTGCCTTGTTGCAAATACAGAACACTTTTATTCGCAAACTTCACAAAGTGATCCCGACGATTCTATCCAACCGATTTAGGTTTTCGATGCGGCTTTGGAATCAGTGAGTAAAACTCAACTTTCGTATTACCCGTTTTCTTTCGAATTTTAATCAGATATTTGAAAAACAAACAGCAACTTTTCTGTTTTTGAAATTAAAAAGCAAGCAATGAATTAATATAAATTCTGCTACTAGACAGAGTACATAGCAGTTTTCAGATCGCAAATCGGAGCTCCCCTTCGATACAAAAATAAATAAATAATTTCAGCTTCGCTTGTGCTGCCATCTGTTGAGATATTGTGACCGTCAGCCGGGTGGCAACGGCACATATTTGTGAGTGACCTTCAGAAGTCCTCCGGTAAAGCTGTCGGGATAGCCAACAACCGCGATGACTCTCCTAACATCTCCCCCGTCGGACCTTTAAAAGATTGCCGTGAGGATCAGGTGAACTTCCTAACAATAGGCCAATGCGGCACGAGGTTCCATAGTCCACGGGGAGCGTGGTACATGGTTGCGATGGTCAAAGACGGCCTAAGGAAAGGTTCATCTCAAAAACTAGACTGTGAAATTAAACATCCAGGCTTATGTAAAACACCGTGAAAATTTATTGTAGATTTCCACAAACCCCTATCCTAGTTCGGAGGGTTATATTCGGCTAATCCGCAAGCTAAAAGTTAATGATAATAAAAGTTCAAGTCCCCAACAATGAAGTTACATTAACCCTCGCGAAAGATCTAATACACAATAAGTAAGCAACAGCAACAACGCTGGGTAAATGGTACGACGCAAAATCCCTAATACAAGATACATGATCAAGCTAATATGAAGTTACATTTAAGTGAAGGAGCAAAGCAAAGCTAAGTTATGGTGGTATCATTTCCACATTTAAATTTAACTTTTCTAGCTAAGTCCTATCAGTTAACATTCAAAGTTACGGCGGTGACGTCCGTAATAGCAAAACAGTTACAATACAAAGCTAAGTGTACAGCCATTTAAAAACAATTAATCTAATCAACAATCATGTGCTAAATAGCACGCAATAAAGGTAACATGGGGAAAAATACAGTTTCATTACATCAATAATTATAGTACAACACAGTTTTTATTATAATGCCTTCCTGCCCCATGGTTAACTCTTTGTAAACCATTGTCATCTAGCTTGATAGTAATGTCGGTGATAGCGTAGTTAAAACCACGTCTGACAATCACATGGCCTGCGCTCCACACACTATGAACTAATGGTTCATGTGTGCGCCAGGTCACAACAAAAATGTCTCCAGTCTTCGTCGTTTCCAATAAAGGAAATCCCTTCATATGCACGGCCATGTCAGCAGGTTCAAATGTAAGAATGTCAAAGTTTAAATGGAAATAATATGTTAGTTAGATCTTGTTTAAAACAATTATGCGGATGATGTTTATTATGCCGGTTTATGTTCCTTCCGTAGGTTTATGGCGTATTCTGACAAAGGCCTGACAAGGAGTAGTCTTCTAAAGATCATTCTCCCGCAGCAAAACATCGACTCAATAGTCGGAAAACTCAACGAGCAAACTCGGCTCGGACTCACAATAACACAAGTTATCAGCGGTAAATACCTCGCTTTCAACAACTCTCATAATAATGCCTTATAACAACAACAGATGCGCGAATTACAACAATGGCACGTCTTACTCACTCAAAGCACATAATATCATGGGTTACCTGCGGCGAAAACCTCGCATTCAATAACCAAATTGCCTTCATTATAATTTGCCTCTCTCAAGAGGATCGCCAACAATGAATAAAGAAACCTGACAACCCTGGACATGTCGAAATGACATTCCTCGCAGCAAAATATCCAACTAACAGTATGAAAATCCAAGAAAAACAAATGAACAAAAAATACAGTAAGAAACACTGGGTTTCATGAGCAATAGCTGCATTGAAAGAAAGAGATGAATGAAATCAACATTCTGTCCTATGTTATCGTATTTCTGTCTCGCTTTCAAGCATTTGTTTTCAAGGTTACTGGGTCAACAAACCAGCTTATTGGTGACAACTTCACAAATTGCAGTCCTACACTGACCACATTTTTCAACAGGCAAGGCCGGCTAGTTTTAACATTATATAATACCGTAATATTTGGCCTTGTCATTCTTAGCATATGCTTGGTTCAAAAACCTTATAGAATCCGTGTGCTAAACACGTTACAATTTAACTGTACAATAAAGTATCGCAGTCCTTCATTTCAAAGAATAGTAAATCACAGACATAACAGCATGTCTCACGAGCTTCTTTGCTCATCAAAGATATAACACTTATTAAGTTCTCAGTATAACATTAACACCTGTGTCCTCATGACGGAAACAAAGTAGTAACAAATTGATAAATATGGCACAGATCTGCAACTCTAGTCCTGCATAATGATGCGATAGTGCACTTAGTTCGATGCTTTACATCTACACTTTCTCCAAAATAATAAATCTGTCAGTATTTGACTATAAATTGGCTTCTGAGCGCTTTCAAAAATGAAAATACAGCATATTTTTATAAAACTGGAAACTACAGTTGGTTTCCTAACGATACGACCTATCTAACGAGGTCATAAGTCTCAACAGACTGGTTGCAAAGATTGCAGTTAAATAAAGTGACGATGACATCTGAATGAAACCACGGATAAATATCCTACACATGGCTGAGCAAAATAGCTGCAAATGATTACAGTCATGTTTGGCAGTGGGTCGGCTATAACGTGGTACGACGTCCATCAGGACGGCACCAGGGTTAACCAAAACTGGTCTACCCCACAGGGTGACTCACAATGACTGAAATAAACAACAATTATACTAATTACAACCCTACCTAGCAAATGGCTGACACATAAGTGCGGTTGATTCACCAAAAAAAAACTACGATATCTAAATATACCACCGCGGACTATTACAAAAGAAAGGGGTGCCCAAACTCACGACTTTTGGTAGCTCTCACACCGGCTCAGACATTCATCGACCAGGGTCGCGAAAAACTCTGCTTGGCTCTCCAGCATGGCCCTGTCCTCCACGGATTCACCAATCTGGACCTCCCAAGCAACCAGGGTTCGTTCGCCTCCGGATGATGGTCTCCCAAAAAGGTCTGGAATGTGCCTGGAAGTCGGCATCCACGTTCCTTCGTCTGCGTCCTCGGCATCCTGACGTTCCATCAAGCTGGTGGTCTCCATCACGACGTCTCCCTCATACCGGAATGGTATTAGCCCATAATCGTCTTCTTCACCATGGCGTGGAAAAGTTCAATGTCTTGCATGATGTCGAAAATGTCGAAATATCTCGTTCCTCTCGGCGTTTTGGCGTGATTATTGTGGACGATGCAAATAATGGTGTTCTCCACAGTATTTTGTAGTTTTCAGCCTGTTGATCCTCAAGATTCAACACGATGCTTGTTAGCACGTGCAATTGTATCACGTTTTATCAATCACGTGGCATCCGCGATAAAATTGATATTTTCAATTCAGAATTTCCGTAGCAATAATGTTGTGATCGTTGGCAGTAATAATCACGTCGTCTTGGCACAATTATCAGACGATAACTCTTATATTTTCGGCGTGGCACTTTGCCCTTCCACTTACACGTGGGAAAAATATCTGGCGTATGGCACCAATTACAGTTTGTAGAGAATATTGCCTAATATGGCCTTTCGTAGAACAATAATATGTCCACAATGTGTGACAACGTTAGTATAGTTATTTTCAACACACGATGCAGTCGGATGCTCACTTGAGCACAAAAATATTTATAATGTCCACGTCGCGACGGACGGATACTCGAAACACGCCTGTCTGGCGTCAGATCTCCAGATGTAGTAGTCGTCACTGACTTTCACTCGGAAGTAGGTCGTCAAAACGAAGTCATTGAGCGACTGCTTTCATAGCTCCTTGCGCATCTGCAAGTGTTATACCTTACCAAAAACGTAATAATCATACACCAAAATGATTCAATAATACAGAATGACGAATTAGAATATTCTGAGTCTTATGAAAGGATAAAAGTGATTAACAAGACCTCCAAAGTCAAAAATGCAATTGAGCGCTACTTCAAAGAGTATAGCATGAGCTCTCTGCTCCACGTGGTATTCTGGGTATGTTCAAAAGTACTACATCCCATAATAATTATTCCGTCACAAAAATATCACATGAACCATAGCTCAGCGGGTTCAATATATTCTTACCAAAGTGCCTTAAGCTACAGAAGTGTTTAATTAAACTTTGTCAAGTGTTTCAACCAACATTCGATAAGTTCTTTCATTTGGAGTTGGACATCATGGTAATTTAGCACTGTGTACTTGGGTGGGTGTGGATTTTTTGTCTGTTAACCTGTGTCACTGTGATGGCTGTATTAATGTGTGTCATTGCAATTCCTGCGAGATTTGGGAAGGAGGTGGCCGTGGCCTTAATTTAGGAACCATACCGGCATCTTTCTGAAGTAAAAGTGAAAAACCACAGAGAATCACTTCCAGGATGGCTGATCTATGAATCGAACACACCTCTTCTTAGTTTTGCCTAACGAGGCTGAGTGAACCTCTTTCAAACCATCAAACCAGAATTAAATTTCTTGACAGATAGACCTGGAAGGTATGCTAAAATAAAATTCAGCATGATTAATATTGAAAATGTTCAAAATCATAATATACCTGTCTTCACAGTCCAAATTACAACTTACTGAAAATAAAAATGCAATTATCGTATGGATCCGATAATTGTGGTACAGTTCACAATACTGAACTGTACTTGTGAATTGTTTGATTGATATTATCACGTAACTGATACATATTGTTGTTTGTTGTCACATCTAAATCAATAATGCTGGGTGCTAAATGGAATGGGCATATCCAATTGATACAAATAGGCACCGCTTTAACAGTTCAAAACAATATTAATAATGGATCTAATCGTAAATAACAGTCTGTATAGAGTATTTCCAACAGGAGAAAGGTTCTGCGAGAAAGCGCTGGTGTCGCTAAACAGTCGAGTATTGCTATTTGAAAGGGGCCTGTTGCTATAGTAACACAGACTATGATGCTAATGATACTAACCCTTAGCATTTCGGTCTTTTGATTTGCTTTTGAAAGTGTTAGTTGGTTGGTTCCTCAGTTTAGGAGCTGCGATAACGCGGTCACGTAGCCCCATGTTCTTTGGGTGTGTGTAGAATCTGTCTGATAACCGGTGTTAATTGTGATGACTGTATTAGTGTGTGTTATTTGTAATCCTGGTAAGGACTGCAGACGATCAATTTCAAGTAGTTCCTACTTTTGCTACCAAATGCTACCGTCAATGACACCTAGCTGTGAAATTGGCTACTAGATGCCACCGCAACCGGCACCTTGCGGCGAACGTTGGAACTTAGAGAACGTTAATCAAATCTAACCTATACATTTAGCTTCACGCAATTGTAGTTAGTGGAAGGTTCCTTTAAATGCCATAATAATAATAATAATAATAATATCGTATGGCCTCGGGTGCCGGATGCAAGCTGTGTTATTTGACACCCAGAGGGCAGCTTGCATGTCAAATTTTGTTGTTGCTTGAAGAACTATGAAAGTCAAGGAGGTTAGATATCTAAGCTCCTTGACACTATAGCGCTTACTAGTAGAGAAATGAGGAACTTTGGGTTGGCGGAAAATCCCGATATTAATTTTGCCATTATGAACACGGCCTACTGAATTCTATTATATGGGCCCACTGGCTTTACTTTCCTTCCGAAGGAAGGCATACTGAGTTTTTTGTTTGTTTTGAAATTGTCATTATATAATTTTTATGGAAATGTTGTGGGCAGAAAGCGGTTCACGCAGCCATCTTAGGTGTGTTTATTTATTGATTTCATTCTTCCTTTATTTCTTTGTTTGTTTATTTATTATTTATTTATTTAATTATTTATTTATGTAATTATTTATTTATTTATTTATTTATTTATTTATTTATTTATTTATTTATTTATTAATTTCTTAGGGGCGTGGTGGCTCAGCGGTCAAACTGTTTGCCTCCCACCAAGGTAGACCAGGTTCGTTTCCCGGTCAATACATGTGAGATTTTCGAAGTTAAATGACATGGCCTGTGGTTCGGATTCCATGTAGGAAAGGAGGTCCCGTTGCTCATGATCGCCAGATTAACTGTCACGCTAAACTACAATCTTCCTTTTTTATTTGGTTTATTTATTTATTTATTTGTTTTTTATTTATTTTTTCCCTTCCTTTCTTAAAAACTTTTTTTAAATTAAGTGATACATAATCTACTATATACAGCTCAAATACCACTCACTGACTGACTGATTCATTCATCACGAAATCTCAGAAACCACCGAACGGATTGGAATGAAATTTGGTATGCAGCTTCCTCAAGGGCCGCAAACGCCCACTAAGAAAGGATTTTTGGATATTCAGGTTCTAAAGGGGTGTTAAGGGGTAGACCTGCATTTCATTGAATAGCAATATCTCCCGATTGGTTTCATTGGGGGATGTGATACTCGGCATATAAACTCATCATTAAAAATAAGAAGACATATGTCTGAGGGTTTTTCGATGTGGTGTATATTATGAGGTGAAAGGGGTGGAAAGTGGGGGTTGAAGGATTCCTAATGGAGCGTGTATCCCTTAAACGACATAGGCCAGGAGTTTGGAACTCAGCGGGAAAAAATCAGCATAAAAAATAAGTAAATAGGTGTTTGACCGTTTTTTCATAAATCCAATTTAAGGGGCCCATGGGGAGGGGTGAAATTATGGGGGGGGGACGTAATATGTATGAGGGTAAAATTATACATGGAGTATGTTGTAGACAATAACACATTACATCTTTTTTGTCTCTTGCTATTTCATCATACGACGAATACTTACGGAGTTATTAATGATTTTGTACTTTTTGGTCGGAATTTTCTAAGTCCTAGGAATGACACAAAAATTGATTCGAATGAAATTTCAAAAAAAAAAAAAAATTATACTTTTATTATATTTTTCACGTCTTTTTTGGTCCGAAACCAACATGATATTTTGATGTTTTTCTTTTCGTCCCATGCATTTTTGGTTTCAGGTGATAGACCATGCTTATCTATCTATATAACTAATGTTATAACGGGATTCCAAATGTTATTGCGGGCGAAGCCGCGGGTAACAGCTAGTTATTGTAATATTTATTTCAGGTTAGGGTGTTTAAATATTTGTGCTCCCTACCTAATATAATTGGGCGCAAAGGTGTTGATCGCCTGAAAATCATTCTATGATATCCTGTGGAGTAGCTAAATAGGATTCGGCAGCGTTTATCTGGGGGAGGTATTCAATTAGGTATCAAACTAGAACGTCCTGTGACTGAATCCATTTCACCACCAATCGTTTCAATCTAATATCGACAATATTACGCGCATTAATGCAAAATATATTATTGTATATTGTTATCCAGTAATAAGCCACATTAAATAACGTCATTTATTTTTATATATTGCTGGAGGGAGTAGGTTTAACTTTCAAATGTTTCCAATTATATTTGTTGTTGTAAATTCCAGTTTTATATTTTGCATATGCATTTGACAATTTGTGTGATGTTACGCGTTATTGCACAAGTATGACATACTTGACTTATTTCCTTTATCTCCTAAGTGGAGCATAGGGCGTCATTGAATTTCCGCCATCGGACTCTGTTCTGCGCCATCCTCCTTATCTCGTACCAGGTCTTCCCTCCTTTTTCCATTCCTTCTGTTATTACACTCCGACTCCAGGTGTTCCTTGGTCTGCCTCTTCGCCTACTACCTTGTGGATTCCATTCCAGGGATTGGCTTGCTATGTTGTCTCCATCTCTCATAATGTATGCCCAATCCATTTCCATTTCCTACGACGCATCTCAATATAAATGGGTGTTTGCTGTGTTCTTCTCCATAGCTCTTCATTGGAGATAACTTGTGGCCACCATATCCTCAGGATATTCCTCAAGCATCTGTTCACAAATATTTGGAGTCTGTTTATCAGTAGTTTGTTGGTCTTCCAAGTTTCACACCCATATAGCAATATTGACTTGACATTTGAATTGAAGATGCGAAATTTGGTATAGGTGTTAAGTTCCCTTGCTTTCCAAATTGGTCTCAACATTGCGAATGCTCCTTTAGCCTTATTTATTCTATTTACTATATCCTCCATAGTATCTCCCACAGTGGTGACCATACTTCCCAGGTAGCAAAACTGTTTGACTTGATCGATCTCTTGATTCCCTAGAAATAATGGTGCCTTATTTTAGTTATTATGGCGCATCTCCTTGGTTTTCCTCCCATTGATCTTCAATCCCACCTCAGATGCTTCAGTTCTTAAATCATTCAGCTTTGCTTCCATATCTTTGTAACTGCTGGCTAACAAGCACAGGTAGTCTGCGAAATCCAGGTCCTCCAACATGTCTGTAAGTCCACACTGGATACCTCTTCGGCGATTCATTGCTTTCTTCATGATAAGATCCAGCACCATGAGAAATAGTATTGGAGACAGCAAACATCCTTGTTTGAAGGATGAAGCCCTTATAAATCTAGCTGTCATCCCTGAGGTCCGAGTAAGATCTCTTTCTCATAAGGCGAAAATTGAAAATACAGGGTCATTATCTATGTGCGCGCGAGTCAACACGGCAAGCTAAGCCGGCTGTGAATGGCTCAGATCGCGGGCACGCATACACGTTCAGCCGGTGGTGGCGCGCACTTTCACATTTTTACCAAACATGTTCAATAATGTGTACTTACAGTGCTCATAGGCGATGATGAAAATGTCCTCCCTCTCTCGTAACACACACCTGACATCTTCTGATGAAATAATATCTGTTAACTCTTATATTATTTACGGAGCCTGTTTCCTTAAATCGTTTAGGGAGCCTCCTAATTGTACTGGCATTAGGCACAGGTCTTCCTGGAAACTTGATTCGAATTTTTCGTCTCGTTTCAGAACAAAATTTCTGCTTTTCATACTGTATACGAATTATGGATACATACACATGTTCGCGCAATGTGAATTGGTGTCTAGGCATGACCATTAATCACAGAAATCACAATACTCACTAAACGTGCAACACTTACGTACGTCTAAGCTTTGCAAATATACGTCCATATGAATGAAAAAACACGTGAGTACTAACGATATGAGTCAGCGGAGCGCGCCTACCACCGGCTGAACCGTATACGCGCGCCCGCGATGTGCGCCAGTCACAGCCGGCTTAGCTTGCCGTGTTTACTCCGGCGCACATAGATAATGACCCTGTAGTTAGATTCCTGTCTTAGACAACCTAAAGTTACAAGCTACTTCTGTTACAAGCAAATACCGGGATGGTTCCTAACTTAAGGTCGTGGCCACCTTCTCCCCAATCCTGGCCTCAGTTCTTAAACCCCCGCAACTACAGTACGAGTGTGTCAATAACATGGGTTATCGGACAAATTTTAGAATGGTTGGTTCCTCAGTTTTATGGGCTGCGACAACGCGGTAATGTAGCCATGCACTTTGGGTGTGTGTTGAATCTGTCTGAATTGCTCTCGACTTAAACGTACAAGCACTACATTGACTACGTCACAGAAGGATTTGACTTACACGCCATGGCCTGTCTTTCTCGTTGGCCGAGGATACGAGCTATTAAATCTCGATAATCTCACGCTAGACTACAAATAACAAGACAAAGACCAACATGATTGTAGTTGGTCTTGCTAGTAATAACATGCATGCGTTAGATAAAAATTATACATAATTACAATTTGTATTGAAAATATTTTCAGGATGGATCAGGGAAGGATTCTGGAAGGAAATCGGCCGAGAACCTATTGAAAGGAACATTTGTTTGATGGTGAAAATGGGAAACCACAAAAACCATTCTCACGACGGCCGAGGTGGGATTTGAACCCACGCTCTCCCTATGAGATTGGTTGGTTGGTTCTTAAGTTTAGGGGCTGTGACAACGCGGTCGTGTAGCCGCGTGTACTTTGGGTGTGTGTATAATCTGTCTGATAGCCGGTGTTAATTGTGATGACTGTACTGTATTAGTGTGTGTTTTCTGTTTTTTAATTTAAGTACTGCAACTTAGAATTTTTCAAATAGTTCCTACTTTTGCCGCCAAGCGCCACCGTCAACGACTACTAGGCCAAGTTCAGAACTTAGCTACTAGACGCCACCGCAGTCGGCTCTTGGCAACGAACGTAGAAACCTAAGAGCGTTGTTTACATTCTTAACCTATCCAATTTAGCTTCACACAGGTGAAATTAGTGGAAGGTTCTTTAACATGCCATAAATATATGACATGGGACCGCAGGCTTTACTTTCCCTCCGAAGGAAGGCACACTGAGGGATTTTTAACGCTCTTAAAAATCCGACGACTTCGGCCGGATTTGAACCCGCTATCTTGGGCATAGAAGCTCAGCATGCTACCGACTACGCCACCGAAGCCGCTCCGATGAGATTAATAAGTTAATTATTTATCAATTTAAATGCATTGCTTGTTAATATGAGACTACGCGAGATTAATAAATGAATTATTTATTAATTTATTAATCCCATGTACTTCTTTTTTAAAATTTAAGGAATAACAACAACTATAAATCAAATCATCAGTGTAGGCCTGATTTTGTTAAGGCACGTCTAGAGGAGTACAAATTACGAAGTACAAATTAATGTTGATTTAATCGAGACTGTATTTTAAAATTTTCCGGTAAAAGGCTTTTCGTCCTTGGGTGTGTTCCACAACCTCCAGAGCTTCAGAGTACTAGGCTTTTGACTTGAGAAATCAAGCTCTGTCCTTGGCCCTTAAATTAAGCAACAACAACAACTATGTAATTCTACAGCAACATTATTCCAATGCAGTTTTATCTCTACTTAACTGCAGCATGCGCGTTGGTTGGTTCTTAAGTTTAGGGGCTGCGACAATGCGGTCATATGTAGCCCCGTGTGTTAATTGTGATGACTGTATTAGTGTGTGTACTTGTTTTAATTCAAGTAAGGACTGCAGACGATCAATTTTCAAGTAGTTCCTACAGTCGACGACTACTAGTTTAGAACCTAGCTACCAGACGTCACCGCAGTCGGCTCTTGGCAACGAACGTAGGAACCTAAGAGCGTTGTTTACATTCTTAACCTATACAATTTAGCTTCACACAGGTGTAATTAGTGGAAGGTTCTTTAACATGCCATAAATCTATGACATGGGACCGCCGACTTTACTTCCCCTCCGAAGGAAGGCATACTGAAGGATTTTTAACGCTCTTAAAAAATCCGACGACTTCGGCCGGATTTGAACCCGCGATCTCGGGCATAGAAGCTCAGCATGCTACCGACTACGCCACCGAAGCCGCCAGCATGCGCGTTGTTTACGCCAGTAAACACTGAACTGGAGTAAACATGGCCGACTGTGCAAAGCTGCAGTACCTTCCAAAGCACTTGACACATGGAATCAGCTGCTGATGAAAGAACGATCACTCACTGCGATCAGTAAACATTTCGCTGTTGTTTTGTTTGTTTTAATATTGTCTAGAGACTAGCCACGAAATGTGACAAAATCGGAGGGATACCTTTTCCCTAGTGTTTTCTGTGTGTTTTTGTATGTAGCTTATTCGTTTTTCTTTCGGTTGTGTGGGGGGAGTATCAAAATTATGTCCGAGTTTAATTATATCCCGAGATAAATTCGTAAAAAAGTGTGTTTTACAAAAATCGTGTCCGTGTTCCGTGAAGTCGTCAAAGTATGTATGTAAACATAAGTTTTTCTTTGTTCTGCAAAATGGAAAAAATCGGTATTAAGAAGTGCTTCGTTGTACGGTTCGTTTTCGGAATGTTTTAAATCGTTCGGAAAATTTTCATGTCGTTTATCGCGGTAAGTACAGACTTCTTAGGTTATGCAGTAGGTTATGTCTGACAAGTGGGTTTGTAACGGGTAGTGGCTATATTTGGATTGCTGATTAATGCAACAAATTGTTTAAAATCGGCCTTGGCGATATTTCCTTTAGTTGTTGTTCTATTATACGTATTTTTTGGAGGATGAATATTTTTATGTGGTTATGTGCTTTCTCTGCCACTCCCCCTTCATACAATCTCACGCCTCCATACAACCAAACTTGCCCTAATACACTGCACCCGTGCTGGTGTTGTTGTTGCTTGATTTATTAGGGGCTTATAGATCGTGGTCATAGTCCTATATACTCAGATGTGAGGCACCCATGAGGTCCTGAATTCAATTCCGGGCTTTGCCAAGAAATTTAATTTTGGTCTGAGACAGCGGTTCCCAAACTGGGGTACGCGTACCCCTTGGTGGTACGCTACGAACCGGTTTGGGGTACGCCAAAAATAAACGGTAATGGCGGGCGCCATGTTCCCATCGTAAGTGTCAATCGTAATGTACTGGCGTGCAGTGCCGTCTTATTCAGCCACGTCCCTCTCACCAAGGCGGTCCGGGTTCGATTCCCGGTCAATGCATGTGAGATTTTCGAAGTGAAATGCCATGTCCTGTGGTTCGGATTCCACGTAAAAAGGAGGTCCCGTGGCTCATAATCACAAGATTCACGGTCACGTAAAACTACAATCTTCCTTCCTTTTTTTTATTCAGCCACGTCAATGTCAATGCTCACCCCAACCCCAGTCGCTTTTACCGCTGCACTGCTATTGTCTTGTTTTGTCTATTTTTGTCAAACTAATAATTAGAATTAATTGGTTTTCAATAAAATCAAAATAAAAAATAACTTATCTACAGTAATTGTTTATTGTCTTCAGCTAAATGACAATCTACATTTTATTTGCACAAGTAGGCCTAAGTAAACGTAAACTTGCAAATTATATTAAGCATTTTATTGAAATGAAATGCATACTAACAGCAAACAAATAATACATAAAAATATTAGTTATACTGTATTTTAAAAAAGGTATAGGCTAAATAGTTGTAAGTTATTTTTTATTATTAGTGTTTTTATTAAGTTATGCACATATTGATCGTCACCCGGCCATAAAACCACCCACCACATAGAATTTCATCGCATCTCATCCCCGACCCCGTTGAATACGGGAATAATAACGGGTAGTCATACATACATAAATACATACAAGTACTCATTGCCCGTAAAATATTAAAGGTTTCAAAAGTTTACTTTTAAGGGGGTACTATTTTAGATAAATATGTATAAAGGGGTACGCGAAGAAAAAAGGTTGGGAACCGCTGCCTCTGAGGGTTGGATCTGGGCTCACCCAATATCGTTAGGCACAACTAAGAAGACCTAGGATCGATTCCTACCTCAGCCATCCTAGAAGTAGTTAGCAGTGGTTTCCCACTCCTAAAAATGATATTGCAACGCTTCAGTCGGTCAACAATTGCAATATCAATAATTGTCAGTAAAGCAACACTGAAAAGTGGCTTCAAAGCTATCTGTTGCTACTTCTACTCCAGCCAAATGATGGGATGGTTCTTAACTCCAGGTCGTGACCGTCTCTTCCTCAATCCCAGCCTCACACATTACTACATACCCCACAATAACACAGGTTATCTTAAAAATTATGTACACATAAATACAGCTTAAGTACACAGGGCTGAAATTACCACGATGTCCAAGCCCCTAATAAAACTTGGGTGTATGCGGAATTACCTTTCTGATAACCTTCAGTATGGGTGTGTCCGTAGTAGTACGGTATGTGCTATTGTAATTGAGGCTAGGATTTGGTCGGAGACGGCCGTGGCCGTAAGATAGGAACCTGACATTTGCCTTGAGTAGAAGTGGAAAACCACGACAAAACACTTTTTGGATAACTAAGGTGGGAATGGAACAAACACGCTACTCATTTATCTTCACGAAGATGAGTAGACCCCATTCCAGCCCTCAGGCTTAAATTAAATTTCTTGTCACAGTCAGGAATCAAACCCGGCCCTAGAAATGGTGACCAACAACTCTGACCATTACCACGAGACGGTTCAATCACGCTGATACAGTATGTGTCTTTGATGTTGATAACAGTTATATTAAGAGGTTTCAATTTTTCGGGCCACATTAGATGTTGATCTATATATTCATGTTAAGTAGCCTATAAGTTTCCTTTGCAATTCTCACTTTATATGGTACCGGTTGAGTTAGCCTTGGTCGTTACGGCATGACTGCTGCAGTCGCTCACATCCGGGAGGCAAGGTGGTTCGAATCCCCCCGCCGGCAACCTTGAAGATGGTCTTCTGTGGTTCCCATCTTCCTTCCAGGCAAATGCCGGGGTTGGTCCCTAACTATAGGCCACAGCCGCTACCTTCCAATTCCTCGTCCTTACAATCACACTTTCCTCCGCAGACAACACTCCACACGTGACCGGTACGTGTAGCTCACCCATTGGGTGTCCGCCTCGAAGCAGCTACAAACACTGGCGAGCCGAACGTGTCCTCAGACACTCCCGGCACTAAAAGCCATATGCTAAAAAAATAAAAAAATAAATAAAAAATATTGTTATAAGTTGGGGTTTAACCTGCCTGAGGAATGCTGTGGTGGTTGTTGTTGTTGTTGATGATTCTTTAGGGGCTTTGCGACATAGTGGTCATGTAGCCCCGTGTACTTGTACGTGTGTGTAGAAGTCTGATAACCTGTGTCTTTGTGATGTCTGAATTAGTGTGTATATTTGGCTAGGAAGCGGCCGTGGCGCTAAGATAGGAACCATCCGGGTATTTGCCAGGAGTTGAAGTGGGAAACTACGGAATATCACTTCATTGATGGCTGAGGTAGAAATCGAACCCACCTCTTTATAATTTCGCCTCACGAGGCTGAATGTACCTCGTTCTAGCCCTCAGATCATAAATTAATATCTTGACAGAGCCGGGAATCGAATCCGGGCCTCCACGGTGACAACCAAAAATGTTGGGCACTATGCAACGAGGCTGACTAAAAATACGATACTTTGCTATTGCAGTAGAAATTGTTGCGATTTAAACATACTCGTGGAAAGTGTTGTTGTTTGGAAAATCATCTCTGTGTATTTGGTTGGGTGTGGAATTTTTCTGATCCCTCCCAGGGGCTCACATCCAGTGGGACGTGGGTTGGCGACCACGGGGCCCCAGCTGAGTCCGGCATTGCTTCCACATACTTGTGCCGGGCTCCTCTCCGTCTTCTTTCCTGTCGACCTCACTTGCTCAACTCTTGTTCTCTTCCGACCCCTACGGTATTAGGGTATCCGAGGCCTAGGAAGTCTCTTCCTTTCCCGCCTTAATTGGCCCTTGTCTCATCTTTTCTGATACCCTCGTTCTGCAAGGGGTCAGCCTTCATTTTCTTTTCATGTTATCTCCTGCCTTCTGCTCAAGACCCTCCAGGAGGCGGGGTGTATGTAGCCCCACCACTTCTGGTGCAGCCTGGATATTGCTACACCCTCAGGGGCTCACGGCTGGTGAGTTCGGGAGTTGGCGACCCCGAGGGATTCCTGAGCTGGGTCCGGTTTCCCCCTTTTGTCCCTTACCTGTGGGGAGGACCCTCTCCTCTTTCCTATCTGCCTTTCATGGCTCTCCTTCCTTCCAAGTCCCTCAATCCGCATTCTTCGAGGGTTGAGGGCATTTCTTTTCATCCTGTCCTTTATTTGCCTTATTGTCCTTTTGTTTTCCCTTTCTTCTTCTAGTATATAAGTTAGTAGTTAATTTTAGTTATAGTTTACATTTCATTTTCATCTTCAGGATCACCCAAACCATTCGGGGCCGATAACCTAGATGTTAGGCCCCTTAAAACAACAATTATCATCATGATCATCATTTTCTGATAACCTTTGATATTCTGGTGACAACACTACTGTTTGTACCGTTTGTATCTACTTGTTGTTGTTGTTGTTGTTGTTGTTGTTGTTGTTGTTGTTGTTGTTGTTGTTGTTGTTGTTGTTGTTGTTGCTGCTGCTGGTCAGGCATTTATAGAGGCCTGAGTAATCTTCGCCACCAGCCCCGTTTACTTGGATGTCTGTTGTATATTTGATAACCTGTGTTTCTCTAGTGACTGTTGGGTTGGTGGTAGGTATCCCGGAACTTTAAATAACAAGCCATCTCGGCATTTGCTTGAAGGGGTGGCTAATGTCAGTGCCGGAATACAAACCTCAGATCTCCGGACTTGCTGCACAGCACAGCACCGCATCACACTCATGGTACGCGTCTTAACGTGCACGGCTGCAGTGTTGTGTGTACTGGCCATCCGGCTTAAGTTTGGTAAAGAGGTTGTCGTAGCTTTATATAAAGTAAGCCTACCATCCTGACATGCGTCTGTGAGTCCCCCCCCCCCCCCAGGGCTCACATCTAGTGGGACGTGAGTTAGCGACCACGGGACTCCAGCTGAGTCCAGCATAGCTTCCACTTACTTGTGCCGGGCTCCTCTCCGTCTTCTTTCTTGTTGACCTCTCTTGGTCAACTCTTGTTCTCTTCCGACCCCGACGGTATTAGGGTATCCGAAGCCTAGGGAGTCTCTTCCTTTCCTGCCTTAATTGGCCATTATCTCATCTTTCCTGATACCCTCGTTCTGCGAGAGGTCAGCCTTCTTTTTTTTCATGTTATCTCCTGCCTTCTGCTCAAGACCCTCCAGGAGGCAGGGTGTATGTAGCCCCACTACTTCTGGTGCACCCTGGATATTGCTACACCCTAAGGGGCTCACGGCTGGTGAGTTCGGGAATTGGCGATCCCGAGGAATTCCTGAGCTGGGTCCGTTTTTCCCCCTTTTTCCACTGACTTTGGGGCGGGCTCTCTTCTCTTTCCCTTTCCTATCTGCCTTTCATGGCTCTCCTTTATTTGTTTACCATTTCTTCTTCTAGTATGTAAGTCTGTAGTTAGTATTAGTTATAGTTTTCATTCTCATCTCATATTTCACTATCACCCAATCCATTAAGGGCCGATAACCTAGATGTTAGGCCCCTTAAAACAACACTTATCATCATCATCATGCCTGTGAGTAAACGTGGGAAACCACGAAATAACACTTCGAGGAGGACAGAGTAGGACGTGACCCCATCTCTCTACTCAGTAGTCTTCATGATGCTGACAGCATCCCATTCCAACCCTCATTCCACCATTAAAACCCTCCATGAGTCGAACCGTCTATGAGGTAAAGGAACATTACATACCGCACGCAAGATCACGATGGAGGAGGCGACAGAACCTTTAACGCCATGAACTATGGATCTAGGCCAATGGTTCTCAAACTTTTCAGGCTTTGAACCACTTTCAAGTTTTGAAATTTATAAATCAAACTGGAAATATGATAGAAGCTCTTACGTTTTAATATAAGGTTACTTCGTGGTGTAGGGGCTAGCATTCATGGATGTCTTTCCGGAGGTCTGGCTCAGCGTAGAATTTAATTCTGGTCAGAGGGCTAGAGCGGGGTACACTCAGCCTCTTGAGGCAAAACTGAGAAGTGGTAGGTTCGATTCCCATCTCAGCCATCTTGGAAGTGATTTTCCGTATAACTAGGAACACCTACATTCTTGTAATCTTTAGTAAAATTCCAAACAACACCTTTACCCTGTACAATTGTTTTGTAAAACAAAAGACGTAGTGCTGCGCACTCGCGAAGAAAATTTTCCCCGGGTGTACGAGTTCCACAGATCCACAATTCATAAATCGGTAAAATTAGGAAAGAAAACCGAGGCATTTGTCAAAGAGAAAACCATAGTTTGCGCACCAACTTGGATGAAATACGTGCTAGCTGCGAGCGTTTCCTCGGATATCATTCCTAGGGTTTGCTCTGTTCGTCACGCGAGTCTAAGATATTTTTTACTGAAGCTTTAAAAGCTTTAAAAGACAGATTATTTACAAACAACCTGAGACCAGCTCGTTCTTAAGGCGACCTGCTGTCCAGTGAATAGAAACTTTTTTTCGGAAGGTGTCACTAAAGTTTGCTAGCTGAGGGACACCCCTTTCAATATTTTCTGTAATTGTAAGCGATGTACATTTAACAATACGGCTTCTTTGTTTCTTTCATTCTTTCTTTCTTTCTTTCTTTCTTTCTTTCTTTGCCACTGACACCTGAGAGTACGGGGCATGTTGCTCGGGCTTTGAGGGCTCCAGACCCGGCCAGAGGACTACGTAAGATCTGTCGTTAAAGCCAGAAATCACCCTGCATATCGGAGTGAATGAACTAGAAACTTGCATGAATGACATAATATTAGATATTAGAAGTTTAAAAAATCGAAGATCAATATTATTCCGTAAATGAGCTGAAGTGCTGTGTTCTCCACCTTTTGGTATTATTTCCGTCAGGTCACTAAACGACTTCGTCGTATTCTCTTCTTTGATCCACTCTTTTCTTTATCCTGTTAAATTCATTTAGTCTTTATTTCCCGATGAATCTTGTAGTTTCACGCAGCGCTGTATCTTAAAGCATCCTTTCTTCCCAGTTAATCCTTGAGGACTACAGTATAGGTCATCTCACTCTCTGAAAACGAAGTTGGAAAAGAAAAAGGAACTGGATGAAATGAAAGAGAAGGGACGCAGTTCGCAGCTTTCAGAGGTCGAGGTTAATTGGATTTTTACTGAAATACGATAGAATAAGGAGCGGAAAGATAAAGGAAGAGAACAAAGGGGAAGTCGAAGAAATTGTTAGCAGAAGAAAGGAGGAAAAACGAGAAGTTTTGTAAGATAAGGGAGAAAGGTACTTTTAAAGGAGGATCTTAGTTTCACGGGCCTGCCTCATGGTCTGTTCTTTTCTTTTATTTATTTCATAGCAGTTCCTTTTCAATTTTGTTTTGTTTTTGTATCCTTGTTTTGTGTCACAATTAATTAGCCCCTAGTTAGGTGGCTTTAAGACCAAAATCATCTTTGAACGAAGAGGAAAAGAAATAAAATTAAATGGCCCTTGTTAAAGTTACTTACAGAGCAAAATTGTCAAGTAAGAGACCAGCACAAGTCAAGTTATTGACCTGACGTAGGCCATCTCGGAGAATTTATTGCCTTGAATTCTGTTTATCTGATATTATATCTCTTGATATTCAGTATGTTTTTTTATAAAACATGGACATATGTCTGGTAATTGTTTGATGGAATGACGACGAGTTGTATTTACCTACGAATCCATCAACAGAATACTTAGCCGACAACACAATGTACCAATAGGATTGGGTGAGATGTAAATAATATGTTATCCCCTTAGTATTTGTAAGAAATGTTACATGAATTATACACAACTTACCACGTCATTGTGTAGCGGCTCGCGTTCCCGGTTTTGCCAAGCAATGTAATTCTGGTCCAAGGACTGTAACGTGGTACACTGATTAGCCTCGTATTGCAAAACTGAGAAGAGTTGGGTTCGATTATTCCCACGTCAGTTATCTTGGACGTGTTTTTCCCCCATGATTTCTCACTTCTACTCCAGGCAAATACTGGGAAGGTTCCTTCCCAATCTTCCCCTAAATTTCAAATTCACACACTATGTATTTATTGAATATCCATTACAAGGGGAACCCTATTCCACCGAAGTATATTAGGGTTGTAGTTTAAGAAATTACAGATTACATACTGTATAAGACAATTTACAAAGACAATTTAGAGTAAATGTGAATGTTAGAAGAGGCAGCGTCGGTGGCATAGTTGATAGCATGCTGAGCTTCTATGCTGAAGGTCGCGGGCTCAAACCCGGCCGAAGTCGTCGGATTTTTTAAGAGCGTCCCATGTCATAGATTTGTGGCATTTTATTATTATTATTTATCGTATGATGATACAGAGTTAAAATAAAAGTCCATACACTACATATAAAGTTATATATACAGTTATATACATAGTCATAAACACAAGTTCTTGCTTTAAACTTCTAAATCCAGGCCATCAATCCACTGAAGTGCCTCAGAAGATGCATGATGAATGTCACCTACTGATCCTTGGAACGCTCGTTGCGGACATTCACCAACAATATGTCCGATGGTTTGCAGGGTACCTCCTCTAACTACACTTGTGTGAAGCCAAAATGTGTAGGTTAAAATTGATAAGGCTCTATTAGTTCCAAAGTTCGTCACCGGGTGCTGGTTGCGATGGCATCTAGTAGTGGCGAAGTTCCCTGCTAGGTGTCGTGGACGGTAGCATTTGGTAGCAAAAGTAGGAACCACTTGAAATTATCCTCGCAGTCCTTACTTGAATTGAAAACAGATAACACACACTAATACAGTCACCACAATTAATACCGGTTATCAAATAGATTCTACACACACCCGAAGTACACAGGGCTACTTTACCGCGTTGTCGCAGCCTCTAAACTAAGGAACCAAAAAACCAACAAGAACCAACCAATGTTAGAAGCCGATTGTAACAACAAGATTTTTGAAAAATTGTTTAAAGTGATTGTGTTAGTTCATTATTGCAGTAATTCAAATGGCAATTCAGATTATATCATTCTCTGTAGAAGGTAGAACTGTCAAATAGGAGATGACTTATACCTTGAGTTTTGAAAAATTGTTTCAAGTGGTTTTGTTAGTTCATTATTGCAGTAATTCAAATGGCAATTCAGATTATATCATTCTCTGTAGAAGGTAGAACTGTCAAATAGGAGATGACTTATACCTTGAGTTTTGAAAAATTGTTTCAAGTGGTTTTGTTAGTTCATTATTGCAGTAATTCAAATTGCAATTCAGATTATATCATTCTCTGTAGAAAGTAGAACTGTCAAATAGGAGATGACTTATACCTTGAGATGATCCACAGAAGCAAGAGTAATCGTCTTCTATTTGAATTTTGAAACGCTCGAGGTAGAATTTAAATTTTCCATGGCCGGAGAGGAATTGTGAAGCTCAAAGCTTGGTGTCAGCATTTTGCATTGGAGTCGGTCGAAAATTTTGTAGAAAAATATATTCCTGGTAAATGCGCCCTCTGTAGAGGAAGTCCATGGGTGGTTCCACCGATCGAAGGTGTATTGCCAACTGGAGATTTATCATACGTCTCCAGCAAGTTAGACATGACAGCAGTATTTGCAAGCTGATCTGCTTTCTTTTCCAATGATTCCACACGCTAATAAAGCCATCACGAAAAACAGGTTATCAGACAAATTCCACACACACCCAAGTATACAGAGCTACATGGCCACGATGGCGCAAATACTCTAAAGAAATCAACAACAACAATCACAAATGACTGTCCGATTGTAAACTTTAAGAAACATGTAACTTTTTTTTACCGAAATAATGGAAAATAACGATGTTTCACTTCGACTATTGTAACTGTAATGCCGGCACCTTTTGCCCAAAAAACTATAACTTAGCTACTATAAGGTGTGATCAAAAAGTTTCAGATTGAGGACGTTGATGCAGCAATACCCCGGGCGATGAATGCCGAACAATAGGGGAGCAGTGATGGTCCAAAATAGTTTCATGGCCACCGCACGAGTCCAACCCGATATCTTGTGAACCAATGGTTGGATTTTAACATGAAACATGTCGTAGGACTTGGGGTGACGCCCCGTTTGCTATGGACCACTCATTATAATTTTTAAAAATTATTTAAAAATTATTTGAAACTTTTTGTTTTTGAAAGTAGGCGATATTTCGAAAACGAAACATGATAGAATGTTGTGCAATGGTTCAAACAAAATGTATCTATATCCTTTATTGATAGAACAAAGGTTTATATTTTTTGATTTTTCCCTAAAAAGTCCAATTTTGATATTGGCTATATTTTGGAAACTAGGAATTCTACAAAAAAGTGTGTTGGACGTAAATAAAAGGTATTTCCCCTCTCTACCCCCAAAATAAGTTTCAAGTCTCTAGGACAAAATTAACAGTAGATGAGCAGTGACAGTTTGAAGCCCTAGCGTCAGCAGTTTTTAAATTGCGCGCGGCTGACGTACGGTTTAAACTGGCACTGCTCATCTACTGTTATGTTTGTCCTAGAGACTTGAAACATATTTTGGGGGTAGAGGGGGTTAAGACCTTTCATTTACGTCACACACACTTTTTTTTTGTAGAATTCCTAGTTTCCAAAATATAGCCAATTTAAAAATTGGAATTTTTAGGGAAAAAATCAACAAAAATAAACTTTTGTTATAACGATAAAGGATATAGAGACCTCTGATTTGAACCATTGCACAACATTCTATCATGTTTGGGTTTTGTAATATCGCCTACTTTCAAAAATAAAAATTCTCATTATTTTTTTTTGAAATATAATGAGAGGTCCATAGCAAAGGGGACGTCACCCCAAGTCTTACGACATGTTGCATGTTAAAATCCAACCATTGGTTCACAAGATATCGGGTTGGACTCGCGCAGCGGCCTTGACACTATTTTAGACCATCACTGCTCCCCTACTCCGAACAAATAGCACTTGCTGCTTTTAAATGTTGAAGGAAACACGTTCCTGGAGTACATTGTTGCAGGCACGGAAAGCTGGTGTCACTACTGGTAACCGGAATCGAAAGCATCGACGATGCAGTGGTATCATCCATCTTCCCCTCGTTCCAAGAAGTTCAAGAACCAACCATCCGCTGGATAGGTGATGCTCACCCTGTTCTTTGATTACAGGGACCCTTTGCTTATTGATTTCAAGGAATCTGATGTCTCCATCACTGGAGAACGGTACTGCGCAACACTGCAGAAACGACTTCGCGCAATTAAGGCGAAACGTCCGGAAAAATTGTGACAAGGGGCGCTAATATCGTATGGCCTCGGGTGCCGGATGCAGGCTTTGTTATTTGGCACCCAGAGGGTAGCTTGCATATCGAATTTCGTTGTTCCTGGAAGTCAAGGATGTTAGATATCTACGCTCCTTGAACACTATAGCGCATTCTAGTAAAGAAATGAAAATTCCCGATATTAATTTTGCCATTATGAACACGGCCTACTGAATTCAAATGGGTTAGTTGACGTGCCAACATCGTATGACATGGTGTCGTAATTTATGCCGCCTTTCAAAAATCACTTATCACGGCCAGGAGCGAACCTGCAAGATTGGGGTTAGTAGACCGACACGTTAACCACTCACCCACTCACGCAGCCGGACAAGGTGTTTTACTTCACGGGGATCTTCAACCTGGTGCCTCGTTGGGATGGGTGCTGATGGTTCATCATAACGCACGTCCCCATACCTCAAAGATCGAAACACAGCAGGTACGCCAACTCAAGTGGGAGACACTAGAGTGACCGGCCTCTAGTCCTGATCTCTCCCCATGCGATTACCACGCTTTTGGTCCCTTAAAAAAGGTCCTGAAGGGTCGACGATTTCTGTCGGTCAAGGATGTACAGCAGGCGGTTAAGGAATTTTTCACGCAGCCGGACACGGTGTTTTACCACACGGGGATTTCTTACCTGGTGCGTCGGTGGGATGAGTGCCTCAATGCTCACGGCCATTTTGCCTGATTGACATACCGATTCTCGACTGTACGGTCGTCAAACGGAAACTTTTTGATCACGCCTTATATTTTGAAACCCATGCCAAGCAGCCAGATCAAGTGAACAAAGAAAAGAAGGATATTTCTAAAAGGAAAAATACCACCTTTACGAAATAGAAGGTATTGGGTTATTAGTGGGGGCCCAGGGAACAATACCTTCTCTTTTTGCTTCCACCATTAATACCATAGCAGTAACAGTCCTTAAAGTATCCATTAGTATTTTGAGAAATCACCTATATTCGTAAATTATGTGTATTTTAAGGGGATGCATCTGTGAAATTTGAAACTCCCACAGTGTTGAAGATACAACGCTGAAAATGTATAAGAATTCACACCTTACTGAGAAACGTCTGTGTACAAAGTAGCAACATTGTAGCATTAACGGTTTTGGAGATATTAATTATTTATTTTTCAAAATCATGGTTCAAAAGAAATGGTCCACATGATGCAATTTTTATTTTATGGATCCAATAATTTTATATATAATTCTCTGAATATAGAATAAAAATCTGACATATGCTTTTTGAAATTGATGATTCGAACGCTTCAAAATTATTTTTCAAATTTAATTCAGAGTTTTTTCTTGAGATTTTGAAGCAAATTCAAAATGCAATTGAATTTTTCTAAGGAACTGTGATGATTCGACTAAATCGCATATATCACATTTTTATTATGTAATTAAAAAATCTTAATTTTTCATATCTATTTTAAGGCTTAATATCTATTTTAATTATTTAATTTTAGTTGTGGTTTGCCCACTCTTTAGTTCTTTTATTCTAATTTATATGTGTGTCATACATTTCATAGTTCATTAGTCGTATTTTGTTATCCTTCTAATTTTTCTTCTCTCACCTCATTATGATTGTTAAGCTTTGTATATTAGCAGCCTTGTAAGTCGGGGAAGCATAAGAAATAAGAAATAATATTAACTTAGTTACTTTGAAAACATAACTTACACAAACTAATACTAAACGCTATTTTTGAGACTTTTGTTACCATTAATCAGGGTAAAATCAGCATTTATCTTCAACGGTTCACAAGATATTTGGAGGGGTTCACTTATGAATAACCTCCTATTTCGAGACGATGTATTAGAAGGCGTGAATGCACACAAGGTTCATGACTTATAAATTAAAATATAATCCCCGTTTACCTTAATCTCTTGAACAATGTGTGTTGCTAGTGATGTGTGTTTCAGCATGTATTTGTATCATGCTGTTATGTTTGAAATGCTGCTCCAGATAAATCAATATTTACACATACACACAGTAGTATCCAGTGATAATCTCAAAGGGATATAGAATGGTAGGCACACAAACCATGCATTGCCGATAAGTAAGCAATTGCAGTGTGAATGTATGAATCATAAAGGTCATTTTTATTGGCAATGGCGCACGCTAATGCCATCAAAATGACAACTAATGTGTATCCGGTTCGTGCAATATCGGATAGATCCCACTATTGGAGTTTAGCTAGAGCTAACGGTCTCCTGAATTTCCTCAGCATTGGGAAGTCCTTACTCAAAACAATTCAAGGTGCCGAGTGTGTTTTTAATAGAATATCTTTAAGATATAATCTGTATTGTGTAATACGCCTTGTGCCGCGCTGACACTCGAATCACCTTTCTGTGGCTTCCAAGCCACATGGGAATTGCGGGTAAAGAGTTAGCGGATCAAGCTGCAAAAGAGGCGGTATCACTACCACCTCGACCAATGGAGGTACCCGCTAGAGATATTCGCTCACAGTTACGCCTACAAGTTCTGGCATTTTTTGAGAGTCAGTGTCTAGCTGACCCACTGCCCAGTAAACTGAGAGCGATCAAGGGAAGTACTCGCGTTTGGCGGAGCTCTTTCTGGCCACGGAGAGAGTCCGTCATTTTGTGTAGGCTAAGAATAGGTCATACAAGATCCACCCACTCGTACATAATGAGAAGGGAAGACCTTCCACTTTGTACCTGTGGAGTCGTATTCACCGTGGCCTACGTGTTAACCGAGTGTGTGGATCTTGCTGACTTACGAAGATGACTTATATTAGCCGATGATGCGGTGGCTGCTGATCGCGTTACCCGCTTTATAAGTGAGAGTGGGTTAGGGCCAGCAATCTTAATTTTCCACTGTACATTGACTCAACGATTTGTTCGTTTTTGAATGATAATTGTTTTGTTTTTCCGTAATTTTTTAATTTTATTTTATAATTACCGGTATTAGTTTTATTTAATTTTTCTTTATTAATTTTAGGTCCTTTCAAATTTATGTATCCACCTCTAAAATTTAAATTCCATTCCAAATGTGTAAACTTTCATCCGTGTTAAGAGGGGCCGGTGACCTCGTAGTTCAGCCCATTGAAACAACACTAACTTGTCAATACTATGAAAATTATGTTTAATAATATAATTTTAAACGTACATGTTTCGATATAGCAATGATATCTTCATCAGCGTTGATATTTTAAGATAATAATATAAGTGAAATGGCTATCCTAACAATATTGGATTTAAAATAAAATGAAAAGTTCACATAAAATTTCAATTTTGCTCACTAGAGAGAAGTTGTTACAAAAATGGAGTTGCGAATATCTTTGGTGAAATGTAAAAACAAAAATATAAATGAAAATTTAGTAATCTACCTTACGAAATTGCCCAAGTCGCACTCCTTTTATTTGGCTCAATGCCGTAGAAATTGGTCGAATAATCTTGTCAGACAATAGAAGATCCCGCTTCCAAATGGACAATGAGGTGAAAACGTAAAACTTATTGGCTATTGATCCCTCCAACCTCGATGTCTGTCAAAGTCAAACCACACTTGTTGGCTCACTCTTACTGCAACAAGTAAATCAGCTGTTCAAGGGGTATCATAATGTATGGATCAGTTTTTGAATCCAACATTCAATGTATGATATATATGCACAAGTTGACCGAAATATTGAGAATGTGACTGTCCCAATTCGTATAATGCTTTACAAATATTGAGATACTCGTATTCTCAGTTAAAACACCTTTGCTTATTGCTGAAACAGTATAACTGTTCATACAATTTGTTTATATTTTAGAATACCTTTATCCACTAGTAGAAATATCTGGTGTATTTACAATCTCATGTCTGCCTACAAGACAAGTCCAGTAGAATGTGACACTTGACTTACTACTCCAGGTATTAATAGGGCTAGAAAACAATGTCCTTCTAGTCCGGGAAAATGCAGAGATGGTTCTTTAACTTAAGGCCTCGGTGGCTCCCTTCCTGCGTGGTGGCGCAGCTGTCAACCTGTTTGCCTCTCACAAAGGTGAACAGGGTCAATGCGTGAGATTTTCGAAGTTTTTTTAAATTGTATGGCCTCGGGTGCCGGGTGAAAGCTTTGTTATTTGACACCTCGAGGGCAGCTTACATGTCGAATTTTGTCGTTCCTTGAAACGCATTGAATGTCAAGTCCTTGACACTATAGCACTTTCTGGTAGAGAATGGAGGAACTTTGTGTCGGCGGAAAATCCTGAGATTAATTTTGCCACTATGAACATGGCCTACTAAATTCAAATGGGTTCTTTAACATGCCAACAACGTATGACATGCGTGTCGTGATTTTTGTCGCCTTAAAAATCACTTACCACGGCCAGGAGCGAACCTGCAAGCTCGGGGTTGGTAGTCCGGCATGATAACCACTCAGCCACCGTGAAATGCCATGTCCTGTGGTTTGGATTCCACGTAAAGAGGAGATCCCGTGGCTCACGAGCCACAAGGTTAACGGTGACTTTAAACTATATGCTTCCTTCCTTTCTTCCTTCCTTTCTTCCCAATTCTCACCTGAGAATTACAAATACACACACTAGTTATGTTTGCTGATAGTAAATGTGTACACTGGTGTAAATGTGTAAAAAAGGTGTATTGTTTATTTGTTTTTTGTTTATTTGCAGTAAATGTGTGCACTATTACACAGGTAGCACTGTAACTGATGGCCTTACCATGAACGGACTAGAGTTATTGTATCAGTGTGTACTCATAAAAGTTGCTCAACATGACGGCCACCAACCTCGATACATATGGAAGACCCCCAACTTTGTACCTGTGGAGCCGTTTTCACCGTGGCCCACATTTTAACCGAGTGTGTGGATTTTGCTGACATACGAAGAAACAACTTATATTAGCCGATGACGCGGGGCTGCTGATCTCATCATCCGTTTTATGGGTGAGAGTGGGTTAGGGCCAGCAATCTAAATTTTCCAGTGCATATTGACTCAAAAATTTGTTCGCTTTATAATGCTGAATTTTTGTTTTTCCGTAATTTTTGTTTATATTATAATTGTTAGTTTTTTTTGTTTTATTAATTTTCTGTCTTTTCAAATGTAGGTGACCACCTCTAAATTTTAAATTCCATTCCAAATTTGTATACTTTAATCTGTGTTAAGAGGGACAGATGACCTCGTAGTTCCGCCTCTTAAAACAACAATAACTAACTAACTAACCTCGATACAAGCATGGCAACAACGTACGAGGTTCTGTACGACTGTGCTACCTTCCGGACTATAGAGGAACACAACATTGGTCATCGACATGTTCATATCCCACCGTTCACTGGCTACCTATGTAATATCCTAGTATACACATTTACTGTCAATAAGCAATACCCATAACTAACTACTCAGTCGTGTTTCACATGTTTACGTCCATAGCACCTTTGGGTGTAGTCGGAGACCTCATGTTCCCTATGGCTATGAGTTCAGTTTGGTGGCCTGGATTACCAGTATCCGCTTGGCATTCCCTTACTGAAACACCCTATATAATTAAGACACTGCTAATGAAATATTCTAGGCTCATTTCTTCATTATACAATTTCTTTCTTTCAGTGCCGTGTATGTGTCTTCTTTGTTGGGCGTGCAATTGTCTGTGTGCCAACGTCTTCTAAGGTAAGAAAACAAAACTCATTTAAAGTGTGAATATTTAGTAGCCTATGTTGATTCTTCTAAAGCTATGTAATGCTCTTAAATAATGGAAGAAAATATGTTCTTTTCCGTTACATTGCAAAGTTTTCTGTGGTAATGCAGTGACTGTGTCGATATGATTTTTCCTAGCCATTCTCACTGCTATCCAAACTTCACAACATCCACCTTGGAATAAGCTTCCCTTTGAATCATATTTTCGTAATTTCGAAGCAGTAGATCGAAAACAGAATAAAATTGAACTTCATTTATAGCATAATTCCTATGAAACGAAAATTTGATACTTTTCAGTCGGTCAACAGGATTTTACCCGAAAGAGATGGGTTATTCCCTAATCCTGAAAAAATTACATGAGATTAACAAACAGCAAAAAAACAGCAGCACCCTTTGTCGCAATTTTGTCTGACAAAAGTTTGTCTGACGCCGGTTCTGATTGGAAAGGGCTCTCTGATAATTCTCCCATAAATTTGACCTTGGAGACGATATTAGTGAGGGTATCTCGGATGAGAGTTCGTGTTTTACTGTAATGTCTACTTTCATCTGGTATGGAGTTTGAAATAGTGTGTCTCGGTCTATAGAGTCATAGGCTTTTTGAAAGTCTACAAAAGACACTGTAGTACTCCTGCAGTGTCTTATGGACAAGATTGTACGAACAATCCAAATCTGTTCGCTGCAAGAGCAATTTTTTCTAAATCCAGCAAGATATTAGCCAATTTGGGGGCCAATTTGTGGTTCCAGACGGTTTAACAGAGCTCTAGAGAAAATGTTATAAGCTACTGGAATCAATGAGATTCCTCTATAGTTTTTCGGATTGGTTTTTTGTAAATTGGATGAATGATGACCAATTTTCATTCTTCTGGAATTTTACTTGTGATCCAACAGTTTTCGATAATTTTGTGGATTTTGGGTGTGATATTTTCATGACCTGCAAGCCTCCGTGGCTTAGGCGGCAGCACGCCGGCCTCTCACCGCTGAGTCCGTGGCTCAAATCCCGGTCACTCCATGTGAGATCTGTGCTGGACAAAACGGAGGCAGACAGGTTTTTCTCCGGGTACTCCGGTTTTCCCTGTCAAAATTTCATTCCAGCAGCACTCTCCACCATCATTTCATTTCATTTGTCATTCATTTAATCATTGCCACAGAGGAGTGCGTCAGGACTCGGCAGCCGGCACAGTTCATATCCTTGCTGCTTAGATGGGGCTTCATTCATTCCATTCCTGACCCGGTCGGAGACTGGAAGCAGGCTGTGGATTTTTATTTTTCATTTTCATGACCTAATTTCCAAATTTCTGCGATTATACCATCTTCACTCGGAGCTCTGTTATATTTCGGTGTTTTGATTATTTTTATGATTTCTTGTAGGGTTGATGGCTGCGAGTCTGGATTGGGTTCAGGAGTTTCAAAGTGCAATTGTTCTGTGAGTTTATTTTTACAGTTGAGCAACTTGTTGAAATATTGAGAAAGAATTTTGCAATTTTTGTTTGTGTTCGTTTCCAGGGATCCGTCTGGTTTCCTGAAACAGAGATTGGGTGGTTGGCATCCTGACATGTTTTCCCTGAAGGTTATGTAAAGTTTCGTGTATTGTTTTGAGAGAAGTCTTCTTGCGTTGTTCTTTCCGGATAGTTTTTGATGAGAGGTTCTTCACTGATTTGAAAGTCTCCCAAGTTTCAGGTGATTTGTGACTGTTGAAGTTTTTCCAGGCAGAAATCCTGTTATCGATCGCATAGTCGCAGATTGCATTCCACCACCTGTGATTTCGCTTTCGTGGGTGTTGGCCTAGTTTTATGAGCTCTTGCATTTTCTGGGAGAGCGCCGTCCAATTAGTTTCTGATATCTTGGAGAATTCTTATAATTCCAAGAATAATTTGCTCATCTCTTGGCGTAAGGGTCAGGGCTTCCAGCGACTCACTTTTATTCACTATTTTCAAAGCAGCCTTACTTTTCTCACTATTTGATAAAAATTACTCACTATTCTCACTTTTTTTTTACAAAACTGGTCACATTCTGCGTTAAAAATATTCTCATGAACAATCAGAGTGCTAGAAACGACCCAATATATATCCATGAATGGGTAGTTCATTTTTCAGCCACCGGTGCCTGAGCGCGCTGACGGTAGCGAGCCAGGCGGCCAGAAAGCAATAAAAGTTTCCATAGTGCAATACCACAGCCGGAGCCGTGCAGCGATCGCCGAAAATTTTAAGAAAAGTTCAATTTTTGTTTTTAGCCTATTTTCAATTTTGAAAAAATTGGCTTATGAGATCACCTTTTGTCCGTGTGTGTGTGTGTGTGTGTGTGTGTGTGTGTGTGTGTGAGGTGTGTGTCCCCCCCCCCCCCCCTAATAAATTCTAAACGACGGAGCGATTTCAATGAAACTCGGTAATTTCATAGCACTATTCCGGGCGACCCCGACCTTCAAATTTTGTTACGTCTCACCAATCCAATATGGCGGCTGTGCGAAATATTTCACCAGCGTTCAATATCTCCGAAACTATTACCGATATCACCCTGGAATTTTTTACGGTGATAAAGGGAACTACTAAAAGTTCACCTTTGTGACTCTTGGAAATCTGGTAACTACAAAACCAACATGACGGCCAAGCGAAGTTGCGACTTTTAAATAGACGTTTCTCGCGATTTAACCAACCAAACGCAATAACATTTGGTACAGTATATGTTTATACACTTTGTAATGCACCGACATCTAACTTCGTTCAATTGTTTACATAACCACAAGATGGCGGCTGTGCGAAATTTTTCACCGGCATTCTATATCACTGATACTATTAGCGGTATCACCCTGAAATTTTGTACGGAGATAAAGGGCACTGTTGTAAGTTCACCTATAAGATTTTCAAAAACCGGTTGACTACAAAAAGAACATGGCGGCCAAGCGAATTTGAAAATTTAAATAGACTTATCTTGCGTTTCAATGTTCCGAACGCATTGAAACTTGGTACAGGAAATGTTTATACACATTGTAATGCACTGGTATCTAATTTATTTCAATTGTTTACATAACCTCAAGATGGCGGCTGTGTGAATTTTAAAATTAAGTGTTTATTTCTTGTGTAGTAATTATGCGATCGAAGTGGAAGTTTGAAAAATGAACCTACGCAATAATTTTCCTTTAATGGTACATGACTCTATGGCCTATACATTTAACAATCCAACATGGCGACCATCCGAAATATTTAGACGGCTATGAATATCTACGAATCTATTACAGCAATCAAACTGAATATTTTTATGTTCATAGGGGCTATGAACATAAGTTTACCTATAGGACTTTCAATAACCTGGTGATCACAAATCCAACATGGCGGCGACGCGAAATATAGATATTCACATGGACGTTTCTCGCAATTTAACCTTCCGAGTGCAGTGAAACTTGGCACAGTAAATCCTTATATGAATGTTAATCCACTGGCATCTAATTTATTTCAATTGTTTCCATAACCACAAGATGACAGCTGTGCGAAATTTTAAAATCTCGTTTTTACTTCTTGTGTCCTAATCATGCGATTGAAGTTCGAATGCTACACGTACACAATAATCTTCATATAACAGTACATAAATCTAGGACCTACATAAATAAAATCCAACATGGCGACCATCCGAAATATTTAGTCGGTTCCCAATATCTACGAATCTATTACAGCAATCAAACTGAAATTTTGAATGTTGATAGTGGCAATTAACATAAGTAGGATATATGAAAATAGCTGTATAGTTCTTCACGGAACTACTTTTTTTGTTTTACGATTTAAATTTCTTGAGTGTTGCATTGATTTTCCTATCCATTATTTCCAAGTGTCCTCTAACTATATGAAAAAACACCAACAGTACTCAGAGATATTAACATAGGCGCAATTTGGTTGAAATTTTTGGGGGCTAATATGTTTTTCAGATACACA
The DNA here is from genome assembly GCA_946902985.2 of Meconema thalassinum. Taxonomy (NCBI): domain Eukaryota; kingdom Metazoa; phylum Arthropoda; class Insecta; order Orthoptera; family Tettigoniidae; genus Meconema; species Meconema thalassinum. The sequence goes on from OX336399.1 coordinate 92,163,272, forward strand.
TTCTTTAAAATTTTGTCTATTTCAATACAGTTTTGTCACATTTTTGGTGGGCTATGGTTGGTTTTGGGGAGCTTAGCCACCCAGCCCCCCCCCCCTAATTGCGCCTACAGATATCAACAAACTTTAAAATTATGAACCAGATATAAGGCCTTAAATGCAAATAATGCTATGAATTTACTCACTATTTACTCACTTTTTCATACAAAAACTCACCTCTTTTTCACTTTTTCAAGAAAAAACGCCCACTATTTCACTAGTTTTGGTCGAGTAAGTGGATGAAAGCCCTGGTAAGGGTGGGTCTTATCATAAACTGTTTCAGACAAAAGTTTTATATTTTTTTAGGGCTAAAGAGTTCTGATATTGTGTACTTCTTTTTCTAAAAAAAATCGCAAATTTTCCTACCCCTTTGGTCAATGGTTGGAGCTATCAAAAAATGTTACTGAGATACGTTTTTGGCTCTTACCGGAAGAATCGATTCGATTTTTCACTCATTAGAAACGTTATAGCGATATTTCGTATTTTCGAAAACCGGCCTCCTATTTCCACCCCCTTGATCCAATTTTGCCCTTTTAACGAATTCAACCGAGTAGTTAATAATAATGATAATTCTTGTTTAAAGGGGTTTAACATCTCGGTTATCGGCCCAACCGAGTAGTTATATGATTACATTTTATCTATAGATTTGAAAGTGATTGGTAGAAAATGGTGCTAGTTATCGTGTTTACAAAAACGTGATGTAAATGTAAACTTTAGAACTGACGGTGGGCAGCTTCTGTGGCGTAGTTGGTAGCTTGCTGAGCTTCTATGCCCAAGATTGCGGGTTCAAACCCGGCCGAAGTCGTCGTATTTTTAACAGCGTTCAAAATTCCTCAGTATGCCTTCCTTACATAGATTTATGACATGTAAAAGTACCTTCCACTAACTACAATTGTGTGAAGCTAAATGTGTAGGTCAAATTTGATTAACGTTCTATTAAGTACCAACGTTCGCCACAAGGTGCCGGTTGCGGTGGCATCTAGGATCCAAGTTCTCAGTTAGGTGTCGTTGACAGTAGCATTTGGTAGCAAAGGTAGAAACTACTTGTAATTGATCGTCTGCAGTCCTTGCCTGAATTACAGATAACAAACGCTAATACAGCCAATCATCACCGGTTATCAGACAGATTCTACACACACCCAAAGTACACGGGGCTACATGACCGCATTGTCGCAGCCCGTAAACTGAGGAACCAACCATCCAACCGAACTGACGGTTGTTTTGTAGTCTGGGGAATATGGACTGTCGAAATTTTCTGGAAGTCGAAACATTGTGTCCAAGGCAATATGTAGTTCTCTTCTGTCGTTACACAAGTAGCGCGTGCAATGCTGCTTGACTTATGTGAGACTGCACTCTATCTTCGGTGTATCCCCCTGCTCGTTCCGCAATGCTCCAGATGCCATTATCAACAAACACTGGTGCAGCCAAATTCAGCGGCAGTCGTATCTTGAAAGGCTAATGTTGTCATTCACCAGACTGGTTTGGATTTTTTGTAGAAGTGTTCACATCATATGTTTGCTTCCTATATCTCCTGTCTTCTAACTCAAGCCACTAGTCCCTTATGATAGAAAGTACTTTTCGAAAGCACAATAATTATCGTTTACTGAATTTTCATAAACTGGAAGAGTCTGAAATGTTTGGTGGAAGTGTTCACAGCATATGTTTGCTTCATATATTTGCTGTCTTCTAATTGAAGTTGAGGAAGTTGTTCGAGATGACATCTCAATTAGTTCACTCGAATTCCCGCCTTCCGTCGCTTGGAAATTGGCGTCATACCATTCTTTATCCACGCCTTTTGTTATCAATAAGGGGCGCCTCATTGGTCGGTTGACTTCACGTCAGGAATTCCTATGGAGGCGACTTCTTCTTTATTTGGCATGCACCTCACCCCCATCTCTCTCTCTCTCTCTCTCTCTCTTTCTCTCTTGGTAATTCAATTAATTTTGTTTTGGGAGCTAAACTTCGAATATCATATTCCATTAGTCTTCCTGTCTTTTATCTCTGCTTTTCCTCTCAGCTGTCATAGCTCGTTTGAGAATTAATGAAAACGTGCCACTATGGAAAAGAAAATGTTGATAGCTCCGTTATTTTTTCAGTGAACTATCATTGAATAAAAGATTACTGATGGCGAATTTGTGTTCCGCCTGCCGTATTACCATCAATCTTAACGAAAGATCAATAAAATACACCCCACGTAAGAATAACGAATTCTATAATACTTTCCAAATATGCAGTTGTATTCTCATCCATTAAATGGGTGGAAATCGTAATGGTGTAAGCAGGCGTGATGAGAGGATGGAACAAACGGGGCTGTAGCCCTGGGATCCGGACTTGCTGGGAATCCCGTTGTGGTAGGAGAGCCCAAAGTAGACAATTTCACTGAACGTAATATTATATAGATTTTTTAATTCTTCTACAGTAACAAGACTATAGGCCTAGACTATTATTTAATACAATAATAATAATTATTATTATTTAATTATTTAATACAATAGCAACTAGTGAAGTCTGTTGGTTGGTTCCTCAGTTTAGGGGCTGCGACAACGCGGTCTTGTAGCCCCGTGTATTTTGGGTGTGTGTAGAATTTGTCTGATAACCGGTGTTAATTGTGATGGCTGTATTAGTGTGGGTTATCTGTGATTCACGTAGAAGGACTGCAGACGATTAATTTTTTCAAGTAGTTCCTACTTTTACAACCAAATGCTACACCTAGCTACGAACGCAGCCACTAAATGCCATCGCAGTCAGCACCCGGTGGCGAACGTTGGAACTAATAGAGCGTTATCAAACTAACCTACACATTTTTGCAACTACGGCCGGGTTTGAACCCGCGATCTTGGGTATAGAAGCTCAGCATGCTACCAACTACGCCACCGAAGCCGCTGAATAGTCTGTATTCCATCATAAAGACAACATGAAATGAATGTTATGTTAACCAATGTTTGAGCTTTTCTTCCAGGAAAATTGCAAAGTTTCCCGAGTTATTAATTTAATGTATGACATATTGAAATTAAAGAATTGCTATAGGGCGGAAAGTTTCTATCAATAGCACAAACTGGCATATATAACAAAACTGACTTAAATCCACATTGATCAAAATCAAAAAGTAAATAGAATAATCATGGAAGACAATAATAGAGCTATGAATAACGCAAGCAAAGGGAAACACATATTTAATTAGATATACTAAATTACACGGAGGTTTTATTTAGGAGGGGGCGCTGACTTCCAGGATGATGTCATGGAACGAATAAAAAATAAGGCGTCCAGAAGTTCTAATCCTGGGGCCCGTAGTTGCTCTCTACTGCCCTGGGTATAAGTGACAATTTGCGTTGTGTTTTCTATGAGTAGTTGGCGTGAACTCTCGTAGGCACTTGTATCTGCACTCTAGTGTGCTCTATGAAGAAACTCTCTTTCCTTAGGACATAAGTCAGTCTTGACGGTAATAATAATAATAATAATATCGTATGGCCTCGGGTGCCGGGTGCAAGCTTTGTTATTTGACACCCAGAGGGTAGCTTGCATGTCGAATTTCGTTGTTCCTTGACTATGAAAGTCAAGGAGGTTAGATGTTAGATATCTAAGCTCCTTGAACATTATAGCGCTTTCTAGTAGAGAAATGAGGAACTTCGTGTTGGCGGAAACTCTCGAGGTTAATTTTGCCATTATGAACTCGGCCTACTGAATTCAAATGGGTTCTTTGACATGCCAACATCGTATGACATGCGTATCGTATTTTTGCCGCCTTTCAAAAATCACTTACCACGGTCAGGAGCGAACCTGCAACCTTGGGGTTAGTAGACCGACACGCTATCCACTCACCCACCGTGGCAAGCTAGTCTTGACGGTGGGACGGCTTCTATTCAACTGACGCCATAATGACGGAAGAATGGAAAGAGACAAACTACGAACTCCGACACGTATAAACACAACTCATGGATTGCACCACAAGTTCTGGCACAACAAGAAATCCCACCAGCCGAATGAAGACTGTGTGCGTGTGAACTGAGCAGTCAAATAAACTGTGAACGATTGTTGTTTGAGTATTCAGTCTTTCGACTGGTTTGATGCAGCTCTCCATGTTTCCCTATCCTGAGCGAATCATTTCATCTCTACATAGCTACTACACTCTACATCCGTAGTTGGTAGCATGCTGAGCTTCTATGCCCAAGATAGCGGGTTCAAACCCGGCCGAAGCCGTCGGATTTTTTAAGAGCGTTAAAAATCCCTCAGTATGCCTTCCTTCGGAGGGGAAGTAAAGCCGGCGGTCCCATGTCATAGATTTATGGCATGTTAAAGATCTTTCCACTAATTACACCTGTGTGAAACTAAATTGGATAGGTTAAGAATGTAAACAACGCTCTCAGGTTGCTACGTTCGTTGCCAAGAGCCGACTGCGGTGGCGTCTAGTAGCTAGTTCTGAACTAGGCCTAGTAGTCGTTGACGGTGACGTTTGGCGGCAAAAGTAGGAACTATTTGAAAATTCAAAGTTGCAGTCTCTACTTGAATTAAAAAAACAGATACACACACTAATACAGTCATCACAATTAACACCGGTTATCAGACAGATTCTACACACACCCAAAGTACACGGGGCTACATGACCGCGTTGTCGCAGCCCCTAAACTAAGGAACCAACCAACCAACACTCTACATCCGAGGCAATCTGTTAAACATTATTTTAACTTTGTTCTACCCCTACTGTTCTTATCCTCGACCCTTCCTTCTACAGTATAACTAAGTTTGCTATCCCTGGGTCTCTTAGTATGTGTCCTACCAACCTAACTCTTCTATTCATTAGCAGTCACCAGAAACATCTCTCCTCTCACACTCGTCCTAATACCTCTTCATTCGTAGAAAAACACAACTGTCAATCACGCAATAGGATTGGATTAATGTGCCTAGTTTTGTTTTGCACATTGTGCGCATTTATCAGTAATAAATTAGTGACAATTTACCACAAATGAGTTTAGCACCTATTTTTAGCCTACTTTTCACATTTTGCAAAAATGAGGAAAAAGTAGACTTATGAGATCGATCCGGGAAAATGTGTGTGTGTCTGTCTGTCTGTCTGTCTGTCTGTGTGTGAGTCCCCCCCCTATCAACTCCTAAACGGCTGCAGCAATCAAAACCAAATTTAGTATGAGTAAAGATATGCACCGGAATATCTCACGTCGATATTTGAAAATGATGTCAGTGCTACCAACTGCTGAAAATACGCACTAGAAATTTGAGCTCCATGTTGGATATCTTGCAAGGTATGCATGGGAGCTATTCCAAAATTGGCACACATGTAGATAAGACTATTTCAGTTTAATTTCCAGGAGGCCAACCATGACAGTGTTGCCAAAATAATGTTAAGCCTTGTGATAGGTTCAATGTTTAAATGCATATAACTTCTACACTATCAATTGGATTTCAACCAAATTTTGTATGTAATATCTGTACATAAACAGATATGACTGAGCGTATTCTTAAGGCCACCAGGGCTGCCAACTGTTTATAATTGCTCTCTCTATTTTTTCATCCAAATACCTATATATCAGAAAGTATGCAAGCCAACAGCTTTAAACTATGCACACGTATATTCTGACATTTTAGATTAATTTGGAGTAACTTATATATGTCAGTTCTACCAACATGATTATAAACCTGCTGATAGTACCAATTTTTAAATACATGTAACTTCTATACTATCAGTTGGATTTCAACCAAATTTCGTATGTGCTATGTGTACCATAACAGATATTACTATTAGTATTGTTAAGAACAATCAGGGCTGCCAACTGTTAATAAATGCTCTCTATATTTTTTTACCCTAATATCAATATATCAGAAAGTATGCAAGCCAACAGCTCTATACTTTGCACACGTATAGCTCCTGACATTCTAGATTAATTTGGAGTAATTAATACAAGACAGTGCTGCCAACATGATTCTATGCCTGCTGATATGTCCAATTTTAAAATACATGTAACTTCTATACTAACCAATGTATTTCATCCAAAATTGGCACAAAAAGATATCATAATATTTCAGATTATTTCTGACCAGCACACGCATGACATTATTGCCAACATGCTTTTACGCGTGCTGATAGATCCAGTGTCTAACTGCATGTAACGTCCATTGGACTTCAACCAAATTTTGTATTCTGTACCTTAAGAGATGGAACTAAGAATATATTCAGTCACCAGGGCTGCCAACTGTAGTGCTCTATTAGGCTACATTATACCAGGTATATTTTGAACTAATTAGATATTTCGATATTACCAACTTAATTTCGTCATTATTCTAGATAGGTTCATATACTGTAGAATAATCATTGGCATGAAAAGTAGGCTGTATAGTTCTTCACGGAACTTCTTGTTACTTACTAGAAGGGAAGAAACACACAAAAATAAATTACAGTGCCAGGTAGGAGGAATTAAATTGGAGCAGGTAGGCCCTTTTATGTACCTGTGCTGTGAATTCTCTCAGGAGGGCAGAATCGTGATAGAGTCAAGGTACAGAAAAGCCAATGCAGTGAGTTCTTACTTGCGATATATCGTATTCAGAAAGAGATGATTGTAGCGACGAAATTCTCCCTACATCGCAGGGTATTTAGACCGACCTTGCTGTATGGGAGTGTGATCTGGGTGGGTTCAGGATATCTCATACCCAAGCTAGAGCTAACTGATATGAGGGTAGCACGATTGATAGCTGGAGGAAAAGATGGGAACAATGGCAAGAGGGTAGATAGATAGATAGATAGATAGATAGATAGATAGATAGATAGATAGATAGATAGATAGATAATGCTTTTATTGGTGGCGAAGTTAGGGTTCAAGGCCTTCTCTTACACTTAACCAATAGTAGAATATACATCTACATGACTTATAATTACAAATACAAATAGCACAAATAATATTAATAGCAATAAGAATAGTGATAATATGAATAATGATAGAAGGCTTAAATTTAAAATACACTAAGTAAAGTACACTTAAATTACGTAACTGCAGTAATACAATACATTCATCTCATTCATTCATTCATTCATTCATTCATTCATTCATTCATTTATTTATTCAACATTTATCCAGGAAGTCAGCGGGATCCAGCCAGCAAATACTCGCAGCGAGCCACTTGAAACTTGCAGGTAGCAAATTCCATGACCTGGATGCAGAGATTATGAACGAGCGATTGTAAACAGCAGTACGGTTTATAGGTATGGCAGGAGAGGAGCCACATCTCGTATTGTGGTCATGATAGGACGAGAGGTAAGAAATAGGTGTAACAAGGTAGTTGTGGGTTATTAGTGGAAAGTATTTTGTGCAGTAGAGGTAGGCTAACATGTGGAGTTCACGACGCTGGTGCACACGAAGCCACTACAGCTCCTTATAATAGGGTGATATATGATCATCATATCGCAGACCAAATATATATCTTACAGACACAGTTGTTCAGGCTCCCGTCCAGTTTCTTATTACTGTCACAGCCACTTGCCACTCGTAATGAAGAGATAAAAGCTAAGTTATATTGAGCACCATCGCTAGCAAGGCTGAGGAAATAGGTGAGAACCAGTTCTTTCGATTTCAGTTTAGGATTGAACATGATTCAATTCAATCCTAGTATCCACGGTGGTAGGTTTCTTTATCTCCCGAACTAAATAAACTGGGTGTTAAGCCATATATTTGCCAGATAATGTTCTGAGAGTGAAGTATAGTTATGAGCGCCATATTCTTGGGAAGGATACATCTGACAAATGCCGTCTGTGTAACAGAGCTACTGAATCTATCCAGCATATCACGGGGGGATGCCATACGCTTGCTCAAAAAGAATACTTGGAGCGGCGTAACAACGTGGCGAAAGTAGTCCATCAAGCTATTGCGCAGCGAATCGGTTTTGTTGAAAAGGAAGTCCCACATTATAAATGCAGACCTGATCAGGTTCTGAACAATGACAAAGCCAAGATCTTATGGGATTCCACTATAATAACCGATCGTTGTAGAAGCCAACAGGCCAGACCTTGTGATATTCGACGAGGAAGCACACAAGGCTACCATCGTCGATGTTCTTGTTTCACTCGATAATAATAATAATAATAATATCGTATGGCCTCGGGTGCCGGGTGCAAACTTTGTTAATTGACACCCAGAGGGCAACTTGCGTGTCGAATGTAATGCTCCTTGGAGCGCTATAAATGTCAAGGAGGTTAGATATCTAAGCTCCTTGAAGCTATACCGCTTTCTAGTAGAGAAATGAGGAACTTTGTGTTGGCGGAAAATCCCGATGAAAACCTACAGAATACGGTGGCTGAGAAGAGGCGCAAATACCAGCCACTTGCTGCTGAGCTCAGTCACCTTTACGGCCTAAAGGAAGTTTTCATCATCCCAGTTGTTTTCTCTGTGAATGATTTAGTAACAAAGGACTGGGAATATGCAAAGGAGAAGCTTGGCTTGAAGGTAAACCATATGCAGTTAATGTAAGAGACTGCCCTCCTTGGTACTGCAAGTATAGTGAGTTAGGTTTTGTCTCTTCAGTGGCTTCCTCTGAACATCTTGAGATCCAGTCCTATCATCAGTCTTTGCCTCGCATGGAGTCCGACGGTGATAGATTTGTATTGTAAATTTCATATATAATAATAAATAATAATAATGCAATGACTACTATAGGCTCATTTTTCATGATCAGGGAAGGTCATTATAATTACCCTACCAAAGTTTTACAAGCAGCTTCATAGGCATTTGAATCATTCTACGCTAGAATCACCTGATATGCGGATGTAGCTGTTGAAAAATGCCGTGGAGGAAGTCTTAGGTAATACTACAGTATAAATCATATAAACAGACTTTTGGGACATCAGACAAGTATTGATTTTGAGTCCCAGTACGGACAGCGACCATCAGGAACATGGTTTTCCCCCATTTAGATTATTTTTCTCCTATAGTCATCAGAATCCTTCACCACCGTAGCATTACCTTTGTCAACTGAAAGAACGGATAAATCAGGGCTGTCCTCAGTCCCTTCGACGCTATTCTCTCACTCCCTTGCCTGGACGATTAGACGAGGTTGCTTTAGCAGTTCTAATGACCCTGTTACACCTCCTTAGCTTCATTCAAAGGCAAGTTATGAATGGAAGTCTCATCGGATGTAATGAATTTCTCAGATGGAATTTAGGAGGAAGCGACAGTGAAATTCAATCCTCCAGCTAGTACAATTTTATTTTTAGATAGCCCTATAAATTAAGCTTTCTTCATAAACCTTGACGTGTCAAAATATGTAATTCTTCAATTTATGTTTTCATAAAAATTTCCTCTTCAAATCACTGCAACAATTTCTTTGATATATGTCATACTTTCGAAGTTATGATGTAAAACGTGCAGGACTGTCTCCGACGTGAGCCTACACATTGGTAATTTTGTTGCTCGTTTCCCGAAACAACGAATTTTCAAATCCGTTTTCTCAGAGACTCCCCGAGTTTTCAAGATAATAAAGTGACATTTTGTGCACATTTCTATTATAGAGAAGAACAATATGATCTAGAACTGTTACTGAATACTGCATCGTCCGTGATAATTTTTTTCTTTATTATTTCGGATTGTGGATTTGTTATTAGGTGTTCAATCATATGAAATAAGAACTAGAGGGTTGGTCTGTCTTGAATATTCCAAAGACAAGTGTCTCCTAAATGAGTAGTTAGTAAACATTCGCAACAGAAAATACCATATGAAACAGCTTGCCTATATAGTGTGCGATTAGCACATTTTAAACGTCACTGGTCTAACATCAATTTTGAGTCAATTAAATATGGTATATATAAGAATATCATAAGCAGTTCCTATCCAGTTATACATTGATATATTCCAATATACGTAGAGAACGAAGCGGTTCTGCTTGCTATTATATCCATATCCTTGAAATTTATACCCAAATCACTGTTGTCTACCGAGTTCGGAGATAACTTAACCCTACGGCCTATCGTTGCGCTTTAGCGAGCGTAGCAGATGATGTCGTTAATATTATTGTTAATGATTTAGGTGAATTAAATTTAACGATGCTCTAAATTAAAAATAGTGAAGAGCAGAATATTTTAAGGAATAAATACTTTCGATTCACATTAACAACATATGAACGGAAGAACTACACTCACAGATAAACAAAGGGCAGCCAGGTCATATAGAATGAAGAAATGTTGAGTGGAGAAGAAGCTGAAGCTGAATCGCCAATCTCCAAATACAGTTGTTCGACTTAATTGTATTTGTATTGATTTAAGTGCTCCAATGGGGGCGTAAAATATGGGGGGGGGGGGGGATAAATAGACAAATAATAATATAGAAACGCAAAATTAAAACACTATAACACGGTAATTCATCCTGAAGCATTATACGTATCAGAAACCCTGATCATTGAAGGCAGATCACTAACTAAAAATTTATTAAAACAAGAAAGGAAATTCTCTGGAAAATCTTTTGCCCAGTGTGCAGAGAGGGAGTGTGGATGAAAAAGATACCCTCACTAGTTATACCATTATTTCGAGAAAATATCAAACGCTATTAGAAAAGAAGAAAAAAGATTAAAATTTTATATCAAATACTATTAGAAAAAGACGATTAAAATTTTATCGATGTATTCAAAGAATGGACAATGCAAAACTGACTAAAAGGATATTTAAGCATGCCTCCTCATTAAAAGACAAGAATAACTGGCTAATAGAAATTGAAAATGACTTTCAGGAAGTCAAGGTAACAGACGAAGTTTATAGGACAGGTTGGTGAACAAACATTATTTTTCTGTAAACCCCCGGATGAGAGCCACCACTGCATGGACAGCAGAAAGGAAGAAAAATTATAGTAAGAGAATGAAGATCTTTTGGAAATAATAATAATAATAATAATATCTTATGGCCTCGGGAGCCGGGTGCAAGCTTTGTTAATTGCGCCCAGAGGGCAGCTTGCATATCGAATTTTTGTTGTTCCTTAGAGCGCTATGTAAGTCAATGAGCTTAGATTTCCAAGCTCCTTGATACTATAGCGCTTTCTAGTAGAGAGTTGGTTAGTTATTGTTGTTTTAAGGGGCGGAACTATGAGTTCATCTGCCCCCTTTCTAGTAGAGAAAGGAGGAACTTTTTGTGTTGGCTGAACATCCCGAGATTTTTTTGCCATTAGGAACTACAGCGTTAATCTTTAATTCAGTTGAGGATTGGAAAGGAGGTGGCCGTGGCCTTAAGTTAGGAACTATCCCAGTATATGCCTGGAGTAAAGTGGGGAAACCACGGAAAACCACTTCCACGATGGCTGAGGTGGAAATCAAACCTCCTCTTCTCAGTTTTGCCTCACGAGTCTGAATATACCCCGTTCCAGCTCTCACACCACAATTACAATGTATTGGTAGAGCCGGGAATCGAACCCGGACGTCGGGGGCGACAGCCATGAACGCTAGCCGCTACATCACGATATGGTTTACGGATATGAAAAACATACAGCTGGACGCACCCGAACCGTAAGGAACGTGTTTTAAAACACTTCAGCCACAGATATAAGTATTCCTCTACTGATACAAAGTTCAGTTACTTTTACGTACATTTGAATTAATGAGTCTATTTCAAATATTTGTAAGATGCAGTAGCGGCTGGTGCAGAAAATCAGTTGAGTGCTTTAACCCATCCCCCCCCCCCCCCCCAAAAAAAAATGTTTAGAAACATAACTAAATTCAAATGGGTTCTTTAACATGCCAACAAGTATGACATGCGTGTCGTGATTTTTGTCGCCTTTCAAAGATTACTTACAATGGCCAGGAACGAACCTGCAAGCTTGGGGTTGGTTTTTCTTTTAGCGTATGGCTTTTAGTGCCGGGAGTGTCCGAGGACATGTTCGGCTCGCCAGGTTTGTAGCTGCTTCGAGACGGACACCCAATGGGTGAGCTACAAGTACCGTTGGGGAGGAATGTTGGATGGGAGGGTCGAGGAGTTGGAAGGTAGCGGCTGTGGCCTATAGTTAGGGACCAACCCCGGCATTTGCCTGGAAGGAAGATGGGAAACCACAGAAGACCATCTTCAAGGTTACCGGCGGGGGGATTCGAACCTCCTCGCCTCCCGGATGTGAGCGACTGCCAACAGTCATGCCGCAACGACCTCGGCTAACTCACCCTTGGGGTTGGTAGACCGACACGATAACCACTCACCCACCGTGGCAAGCTATTTTGGGAAGAGAAAAACCTAACGCAAATTCATCTGCGAAATATGTTCAATCGCGCTCCCTAGTTGGGCATAACGTCGTTAAAAAGAACAATATAGTATTAATAATAATAATATGAATACGCTAGTACTACAGCTTACTAATCTACTAATGGCAGCAGTTCTCTGACTTACTTCAGACTTCCCAAGGAGTGTGCAGTACAATGAGGTCGAGCGCTGCATGCTAGATTACTTTGTGTCATTTTGGTAAACTCCTGGGATGTCTTGAGCTAAGTTTCCTCACTGCCGCTCTATAATACAAGCTGTCTTCTGTTGAACTTCTTGAAGTACTACATTTAGAATGTTACAACGTTAGTAGTAGGTTTGAGTGAGTCTCCCAGTTCTACAATACAAACCGTTGAAAACAGTAAGGTTAATTTTGTTTAATGATTATATCGATGCAGCTTTCATGTTTTTATTGTCATAATACTAACTTTCATTACCTTAGATGACGGGATCATTAATTAAAAGAAGTTAATGACAACTTCTAGGTCATATTCTCGTCACTCAAGAAAAGAAACACAAGTCATATGGCAGTAAAAGATGTTCAGTATTGAACATGAAGCTTGCTTTCTGTTACATTTATTTGGGCCGTCGATTTACTTTGTAAGCACAAAGAAAGTGGGCCGGAGGGGGGGGGGGGGGGGGGTTGAAACTTATGATTACGTTGATGACGTGTGAGGAAGGGCGGGGATCAAACAAAATGATTACATAATCACAAATAACAAAAAATAAACTCATGGTTTAATGTAATGTTATTTTTGTTTTACTTATAAAATTAGCAGAATCCTCACCTTGTTTAACTGTCTGCCTCATTACGTAGTGGCTAGCATTCTTGGCTGTCACCGCGGAGGCCCGGGTTCGATTCCCATCTCTGCCAAGAAATTTAATTCTAGTGTGAGGGCTGGAACGGGGATAACTCAGTCTTGTGACGCAAAACTGAGCAGAGGCCGGTTCGATTCCTACCTCAGCCCTCCTGGAAGAGATTTTTCCGTGGTTTCCCCACTTCTACTCCAGGCAAATGCAGGGATGGTACTTAACTTAAGGCCACGGCCGCTTCCTACTCAAATCCTACCTATATTTATGTATTTATTTATTTTAGCCTGTGGCTTTTAGTGCCGGGAGTCTCCGAGGACATGTTCGGCTCCCCAGAGGCTGTAGCTGCTACAAGTGGACACCCATAGGGTGACCTACAAGTACCGGTCAATTTCAAGTAGTGCCGACTTTCGCTACCAGATGTCGCTGATATCTAGTGATTAACGTTGGAATTTTGATACAGCGTTTCAACGAAATCTAACCTAGAAATTTAGTTTCACACAAGTTTTGTATGTGGTAGGATCTTTTACATTCCATAAATCTATGACATGAACCGTCGGCTTTAATTCCCCTCCGAAGGAAAGCATACTGAAGGATTTTAACGCTCTTAAAAAACCTGACGAATTCGTCGGGTTTGAACCCACGATCTTGGGCACAGCATTTCAGCATGCTACCAACTACACCACCAAAGCCGCTATCCTACCTGTGTTACTAATATACACACTAGTACAGACATCACAGTGACTCAGGTTATCAGACAAATTCTACACACACCCAAGTTTACGGGGATACATGACCACGATGATGCAAAGCCCTCAAAGAATCAACAACAACTACCTTGTTCAATGAATTCTTCTATTCAGATCACAAAGAGGTTCAAAAAATATTTTTCATGAGACATAAAGTAGGTGATTTTCGTCAATTATTGTTCGCACATATCTTGTGCCTTTTCTCTCTTGCCCTCGAAGCACCTCAGGAAACTGCAGCGTTAATCTTTAATTCAGTTGAGGATTGGGAAGGAGGTGGCCGTGGCCGTGGCCGTGGCCTTAAGTTAGGAAATATATATGCCTGGAGTAAAGTGGAGAAACCACGGAAAACAACTTCCACGATGGCTGAGGTGGAAATCAAACCCTCCTCTTCTCAGTTTTGCCTCACGAATCTGAATATACCCCGTTCCAGCTCTCACACCACAATTAAAATGTATTGGTAGAGCTGAGAATCAAACCCGGACCTCGGGGGCAACAGCCAAGAACGTTAGCCGCTACATCACGAGATGGTTTACGGATATGAAAAACATACAGCGGGACGCGCCCGAACCGTAAGGAACGTGTTATAAAACACTTCAGCCACAGAAATAAGTATTCATCTTCTGATAAAAAGTTCAGTTACTTTTACGTACATTTGAGTTAATGAGTCTATTTCAAATATTTGTAAGATGCAGAAAATCCGTTGAGTGCTTTAACCCATCCCCCCAAAATATATTTAGAAACATAATTTATAGAACCTCTCAAGAGGCTCTCCACTGAGTTTCACATACTGAACAAATTCAAGACATATTCACAATCCTCATACAAAATTAATTAAACACGCAGTAACACTTGCAAAGACAAAATATTCACGAACTCAGAAACACTTTGTGTGAGCGTGCAAAGCAGAACTCCTCAGTGTTACCAATAGCATTAACATGAAACCAGCAACGCTGTAATGAAAATTTATAATTTATTTTGCCACAGTAAAATTTTCAAAATAGATATTTTGTAATTATAGAAAATAACAATATCGTGCCCTGTTACACTCCAAAATACTTAGGAGCCACACTCGACAGGTCTCTCACATACAAAAAACATTGTATGAACACTAAGCAGAAAGTTTCCACAAGGAACAATCTCCTCAGAAGATTGGCCGGATCGCAGTGGGGCAGCCAACCAGCAACCATCAAATCTTCTGCAATGGCATTATGTTATTCAACCGCAGAGTAGGCCTACGCATGTCCTGTTTGGTATAACTCAGCTCATGCCAAACAGGTGGATGTGGCACTCAATGATACGCGCAGAATAATAACTGGGTGTCTCAAATCCACTCCAATTGAATGGCTTTACCACCTCGGTGGGATACACCACCTTCTGTTCGAAGAGAAATATCAGCGAACAAGGAAAGGAAGAAGGTGGAGCATGAAGGAACTCATCCGTTATATGGGTACGAATTACACACACCAAGACTGAAATCTAGGAAGAGTTTCCAAAAGACATCAAAGGAATTCACAACCACCGAGAAAAATGCTAGACTACAATCTTGGAAAGCTAAAGGTCTTCTTCCTGGTGGCTGTACAACACCATCTGAAACTTTACCACCGGGTCATAACGATGCATGGATGACATGGAAATCCCTAAATAGGTTGAGATCAGGAGTCGGCAAATCAAGAGCTAATATGGTAAGATGGAACTACGCTAAAGACGGAAACATCAAGTGTGATTGCGGAGAAGATCAGACTGTCGACCACATGATTCAATGTCGTATGTGTCCAACCACTTGCACAACGGAGGATCTACACATAGCCTCAGAGAATGCACTAAAAGTCGCCAAGTTCTGGTCTAATTGTATTTAGTGAAATGTTTTGTATTGTGTAACATGTTTCTGATAAGAGAATAATAATGATTTTGCCAACATTAAAATTTTAACGTTTATAGGCCTAGCTAATCGATTTACAAATTTGGCTATTGAATAGATAAGTTGGGGGTGTTAAAAGATATTCTAGCGGGTACAGCTGATGACTTCCTCTTTTCCCCCCTGTTTGGTTTGAGCGATTCACTCTAAAATCCTATCGCGGAGTCTAGAAGGTGCCACCTGCCACGTTCTCATTACTTGCGTCTAGCTACCGAGATGTCAGCTAGGTTTCGGAGCCCTTCGCCTACTATCGGCAAACCTCGGGTTAGCTCGGTGCTCTCAGCGCTCAGCGAGCAGTTATACAGCAGGCTGTGGAACTGTGCATTGAGCTTAGATTTTATTGTAGGTTTAGCACACTATTATGTACATTAATAAAACGACATTTATAACATTCTCTAAAGACATGAACAATAATAATTTTCCAATACATCAATTAGCTCGGTAGTTCGTTAACTAAATAGTTTAATCACAGAAGATTACAAATTCAACACTAGTGTTCATAAGACATGTCATGAATAAATAAAATATGTTCCAAAATGAGTCATTGGTGTGCTTTATAGGGACATACTTTGATTTGATTTTGATTTGATTTATTTTCACTGCTACACTTAGAGCTTAAGAGCTCCTTTACAGTAGCGCCCTACATAAAATAAAGTTAGGGCTTATAAAAATAAAACATTTCACCTACATTACAATATAAATAATCATAGTCTAACAATTATAGTAACAAAAATATAGTAACAATACAATAATAATAATAATAATATTACTAATGATAATGGAAAAATTATATACAAAAGAGTGAGAGTGCATACAGACTATCAGCCCGAAGAGCTATTGAACTAGACAGGTTGTCAGCTATTGTCCTTGTGTTATAATTGAACTTTAAAATAGTATTTTAACATAATACAGTAATCAAATGTGAGAGGTATACTGCTCCAAGAAGCGGGATGAAAGATGTCTTTTGAAAGCTGCAGTGCTTGCAATGTTGACGAACTTATATAAATCGAAGGTGTTGAAGAGGCGTGAGGCGGTGGAAACAAAAGATTTATTGAACTTCATGGTTCGGTGTGTAGGAATCTGGAGTGTTAATTTTGTGTATCTATTTTCTCGATTATGAACAGAATGCATTGGTGTAAAGGCATTGTAGAGATATAACGGGGTCTTGGTATGTAATATTTTATGTGTCAGAATGGCAACTGATAACTGCCTGCGCTCGTGGAGTTTCAGCCATTTCAGCTGCACGTAGTAAGGTGTGATATGTTCATCTCGCCTTACATCCAGAATGTACCGAACACATGCATTCTGGACTCTTTGTAATTTGATGTTCTGTGTTTCTGGTAAATCATTGTATACAGCAGAGCCATAGTCAATGATTGGAAAGATGAGAGTTTGGACGAAGAGCTTACGTATGTTAGGTGGGGTGTAAGAAACAGTTCTTTTCAGGAGATGCATAGTTGATACAACCTTTCTTACCACATTAGACGTATTCTCTGCCCACGACAGTGTTCTATCAAATATCACTCCGAGATTATTGACAGTGTTTCTATATTTAATATTATTATCTAGTATCTTGATGGGTGGTAGTGAATTAAAATCTACTGAATTCAGAAGTTTTGTGTATCCAATGGATATAAGTTGTGTTTTAGATATGTTCAAGTTAAGATTATGATTTTGGGCCCATTCACAAAGCCTGTCAATGTCTTCATTAAACAGATTTATACGATCACATGCAGTGTTAGGCGTGAGGTGAAAATAGGCTTGGAGGTCATCAGCGTATATATGAACAGAACTATTTCGGAATTCATTAGAAACATCGTTTATATATAGCGAGAAGCATAGTGGACCTAAGACAGATCCCTGAGGTACTCCACCTTCTACCGATTTCCAGTCTGAGGAGGAGCCATTCGCGAGGACCACTCTCTGTGTACGCATGGAAAGGTAGGATTGAGAGTCAGCTTGCCACGGTGGGTGAGTGGATAGCGTGTCGGTCTACTAACCCAAAGATTGCAGGTTAGCTCCTGGCCGTGGTAAGTGATTTTTGAAAGGCGGCAAAAATACGACACGCATGTCATACGATGTTGGCATGTCAAAGAACACATTTGAATTCAGTAGGCCGTGTTCATAATGACAAAATTAATCTCGGGAGTTTCCGCCAACCCAAAGTTCCTAATTCCTCTACTAGAAAGCGCTATAGAATTCAAGGAGCTTAGCTATCTAACCTCCTTGACTTCCATAGTGATTCAAGGAACAACGAAATTCGACATGCAAGCCACCCTCTGAGTGTCAAATTACAAAGCTTGCACCCGGCACCGAGGCCATACGATATTATTATAATTTTACTATTATTATTACTGTGAGAGTCGTTTCTATTAATCAAGTTTTTATAACATCGCACTCCTTCCCGTCAGGCTTAACGAAAGTCAATTTACAGAGCTTCTTTGGTGGCTTCTTCGTGGAAAGCAGAGACTTTATTGTAGGTTTAGCACACTGCATTATTTATGTACTGTACATTTAAGCTGTTCATAATATTCTGTAAAGACATGAATAAAAATAATTTTCTATTACATCAATCAACACGGTAGTTCGTTAACAAAACAATTTAATCACAGAAGAATTATAAATCTGTATTGTAGCACGAATTAGTACATTATGCAACGAGCCTATAATAGCTATAATTAAGACACGAGTATATTTATAAAACGAGCGTATGCGAGTTTTGCAATGTCCATACGAGTGTCTTAATTACCATTATAGGCGAGTTGCATACGAATGTTTATGTTCGACTATCATTATTATAACTATTTTATGTTCGAAGATAAATAATCATAAATATCTGTCCAGATTTCGCCAGTTTTATGTACTGAACAGAGCGCATGAGACGCAGAGAATGCCTTGTATTTGACCATGGCCTTCTCGATTACCCCACTATGACACTAGGCAACGCAGTTTAGAAGGCCTTGGAACTCCACGCAGGTGCGATGCTAACCTTATCTAATTAGTCAAACAACTGTTTCTTGAGCTGTGATTGGTGGGAGAAACTGTTTCATAATGAAAAATAGTGTTATAATGACCATCATTATGATACAGTTTACTGACACATAATAGTCAGGGTCGAACATAAAACTTTAAATACTTCAGAGAACAGACTTTCGATTTATTGCATTCTACTAGCATGATGAAGCATGGCTCAGTAGCACGTGTTTAGCTGACAATGGAGGGAAAACCAAAGCTAACGCGAGGTTTGCTGATAGCAGGCGAAGGGCCCCGAAGCCCCGCTGACATCTCGGTAGCTAGACGCAAGTTTCGTGGGGCTAGTGCTGCCGCTCTGTGGTCGAACAAAGAATTGCTGTTATGTCTTGTCTCTTGTCTTGTACTGTGGTCTTGGCTGTTGTCCCAACAGGACAAGGGAAATTTTGGGCAAGCATGTGCAAAAGGCAGAGTTCAGGTTTGCTGGCAATAAACGTCGAGATTCTCGCTGAGCTGCGATCTGCACAGCCTGTGCTGGACGGGAGTGGAGCGCAAGTTGTGAGGGAATTTGAAATATTTCCTATTCTTCGCTGGGATGGTATTCAAATAAAACAATGTGCTGAAGCACTTCAGCTCATACTGTAAGGTGCATACGCCCCTGGTAAGAGGGGGCTGCGTGGCGCAGTCGGTAGAGGCGCTGAGCTTCTAACTGAAAGGGAGTGGGTTCGATCTTCACCCAGGTAGTGGATTTTAGAAACAAAACTACCACTTTCGGAAACGCAAATAGCCCTGGGGTTCACTCAGCCTACACCAGAAATGCGTACCAGGGTAAGTCCTGGGAGCAAAGACGGCCGGGCGTAGAGCTAACAACTCCATCTCATCTAGTGCCGATGTCACAAATAGTGGAAGCCACTACCTTCCACTACTCCCATGGCCAGGGGCGAATCTAGGGGAGGGCGACCGCCCAGGGCCCCATGGTCCGGGGGGGGGGGGGGCCCAAGCCAAGGATTTTAAAAATTTAATTAATTAATTAATTATATGTTGCAAACTTTTCAAACTAAGTTATAATTCATAATCTTTTTTCAGTGAAGCTATGACCTCCCGTGACTGTTTAACAAGTTTAGATTTCATTGAAATAATATAAGACTTCAGCCGGGAAAAGAAGTCACAAAGTGATATTTTAATACTTCATAGTTTACATAATCTTCATCAAGGAGACTTAAATGTTTCTTTCATTTTGTTAAAATAATGTACTGTAGTGCATTCAAAATATGGTAACTATTCTTTATTTTATTACTATTACAAAACTATTTTCCATTTGTTTTTTTATTATTATTTCCTATTGTTGTGGGCCCCACCTTGTCAAAATAATATGACCAACTTATGATTTTGAAACCCCTTCCAGGATGGCTGAGGTGGGAATCGAACCCACCTCTTCTCAGTTTTGCCTCACAAGGCTGGATGTTCCCAGTTCCAGCCCTCTGACCAGAATTAAATTTCCTGGCAGAGCCAGGAACCGATAGCCCAGGGCCCCGCATGGCCTGCATCCGCCACTACCCATGGCCTGTACGGAGTTGGCTTTGCTCTTTTTTTGGCAGCTGGCAAGAAGTCTCCACTTCTATGTCGATGGATTGTTTTAGATTTCGATAAACAAATGTGGGCACCATTTACAAACTACTTATACTACATTTTCGCGAAACTTTGGCCACCCCGTATATTTTCAGCCACCCCAATATTCGAATCACGCTACTGCAGTACATTTCCTGGTTTAGAGAATTAAGGTAGGAAGCACGAAGTTGGCGAACAAATTCCCTGTTCTTATGATAAAAGATAGTGCTTGAGAGATTGATATAGAAACTTCTGGTGAGATATTATCGAAGCAAGAGTGCGGGAAAAATCGGAAAGCGTCATGAGTGAGTGGACAAAGGATGGTTGCAATAAATAAGTAGCGGTATCAGCGGTGAGGATGGATAGCAGTGTCACTGCTAGCACGTCTTCTGTTCGTACGCTATTTCCCCTGCCTGCAGCCAGAGGCGTCTTATCGGTGCAACGACGCGTCGCGACGCGAGGAGAGGCGACACACAGCGCAGTGCCGGCTGATAAGAGAAGACTAGACAGAAACATCACCTCGCGGGCGTCTGGGCGCTCCCTTCCTGAACATTGTTCCCTGTCTGGAGGGCGCCGATCGACCCTGTAACTTGTTGCGCGGAGCAAATAGATTGTTTTTTCCACCTTCATCTAACTCTCATCATTCTCTTACTTATCGTGTTTGGAGCCATTTTTCAGTGTTGCCTTAGTAATAGAAATTGATGCTTTTCACCCCCCAGGGGCTCACATCTAGTGGGACGTGGGTTGGTGACCATGGGACCCAAGCTGAGTCCGGCATTGCTTCCACTTACTTGTGTCGGGCTCCTCTCCGTCTTCTTTCCTGTCGGCCTCACTTGGTCAACTCTTGTTCTCTTCCGACCCCGACGGTATTAGGGTATCCGAGGCCTAGGTAGTATCTTCCTTTCCAGCCTTAATTGGCCGTTGTCTCATCTTTTCTGCTACCCTCCTTCTGTCAGGGGTCAGCCTTCTTTTTATTTTCATGTTAACTCCTGCCTTCTGCTCAAGGCCCTCAAGGAGGCAGGGTGTATGTAGCCCCACCGCTTCTGGTGCATCCTGGATATTGCTACACCCTCAGGGGCTCACGGCTGGTGAGTTTGGGAGTTGGTGACCCCGAGGGATTCCTGAGCTGGGTCCGGTTTTCTCCCTTTTATCCATTACCTCTGGGGCGGACCCTCTCCTGTTTCAGTTTCCTATCTGCCTGTCATGGCTCTCCTTCCTTCCAAGTCCCTCAATCCGCATTCTTCGAGGGCTGAGGGCATTTCTTTTCCTCCTTTCCTTTATTTGCCTTATTCTCCTTTCGTTTTCCATTTCTTCTTCTAGTATATAAGTTAGTAGTTAGTTTTAGTTATATTTAACTTTTCATTATCATCTTCACTATCACCCAAACCATTAGGGGCCGATAACCTAGAGGTTAGGCCCCTTAAAACAACAATATCATCATCATCATCATGTTTTTCAATCGGTAAACAAGATTCACCCAATTGTAATGGCTGTTTCCCTAAACCTGAAAAATGTTACATGAGATTCATAATAATGTTATTGGAGTTAAAAGAGAGAAAGATCCTGAGGAGGATCTTCGGTCCAATTAGAGAGGAAGGAGGAATTTACAGAATCCGTCATAATGATGAAATGTATGAACACCAGGAGGACATCATCACGGCTATAAGGAAAATTCGCCTGACCCTTTATGGACATTTGGCACGTCTGGATTCTGAAAGACTCACCAACAGGATGTTCACAGTAACACGAAGAGGCAAGGCTTCTAAGAACAATTAATAGTTGGGAGAAGACATAATAAATTATACAGTTTGTGTTTGCGAGAAAATAGCATTAATCACACATCTCATGCTATTGCAATGCCTTACTTTTTGCGCTGTTAATCATACATATTAATTTAGAATAGTATTATCAACGTACAACTTTACCTTTCTCTTTCCCATTTTTAAAAAAATATTTGTTTAACAGATTAATTGCAATAAGAAATTTCAATCCCTGAAAGGGGATGTAAACCATGTCTTTCATAATTTAATCCTTTGTAGGTTTCAAAATATTTTAAACACATTACGAGATTGTTTCAAGTCTTCCTTCCTGCAACAATGGGAAAAACCAAAGAACGTTGCGGTGGATATTGTAAACGAAAGGGTCTAAGGGTTGAACAGGGTACACTCAGACTTGTGAGGCTACATGTATGGCCGTTTGACTGCAATAAAAAAAATAAAAAATAAGGGGAGAGGAGGGTGGTTCAATTCCCACCTCAGGTATCCTATAGGCCAAGTTGCTTTTCTTGGTTTCCCCAGGAAAATGCCGGGATGATTCCAACATAGGCTAGTAAACAATTTCAACACACACGCAAGTACATGGGCACAAATAATGAGCAGGGCACTTCAGGAGTTGTTCATTACACGAATACTGTGTCGGGAGCTGGATTTCTAAAAGAACAACCTTGATGCTATTGTAACCCGGACAGAATATTGGTATATTGCTATAGGTGAGGTCTGTCTCACTCTTATGGAGATTGGGTGCTCTTATTCATGTTTTGATGACAACACGTGCAATGTTAGCTGTGGAGGTGACATAAGCTCACCTCAGTTTTATCATTATATTTATGGTCATGATATTTGTCGATATACTCGCGTTATATAATAATCCACTTCCTTCACATCCCTCATTTTCATGAAACAGTGAATCTTCACCAGCGGCTCACAAATAGTAGGACGTGGGTTGGTGACCACGGGACTCCAGCTGAGATGGCATTACTTCCACTTGTTCTGGGCTACTCTCTGTCATCTTTCATTTCAACCTCTCTTCGCGCAGTTAAACTGCTGACCTCCCCTCGTTCACGCTGATCTAATTAGTTGGGCTTCATATAAAACAGTGCCTGGGTCTGTCAGGACCCCTTGTTGGTGTCCTATTTATAAAAATGTCGACTACAAATCAAAATTAATGAGGCGTTCCTTCTACGAATGTACTGTTGTTTTTGTTTTGTTTGTTTGTTTCTGAATACGAAGAATTGCGTTCGAGGATGGCTGAGGTGACAATCGAAACCATCTCTTCTCAGTTCTGCTCACGAGGCTGAGTGGGCCCTCTTACTGCCCTCAGACCAGAATTAAATTTCTTAAGAGTCGGGAATCGTATTTGGACCTCTACACCACGAAATTGTTTTTACAAGAATAAGCTCGTCTGAACCTGATACCTTAGATGAATAAACCGTCTTGTTTCTTTTTGTTACAATATTGCATAATTTTCTAATAGGTACTTACGTATTGAAAGCATTTCAGGTGATTGGTTTCAGGTCTCTTAAAAACAAAGGAAATCTAAACCTACGAATACTCTGGATTTTTGCTTTATTTTTGTTTTGTTTTGCGTTAGGGAATCTCAGTGCCCCAGTATGGAGTCATCAGGGCCCATATTTACCAGTTGAATTTCTTTTAAAAATGTTCTCATTTTTAACTGTGATTGTTTCAGTATAAAGTACTTGTGAGGACCACAAATAACTTTTCATTTTAAGAAGTTGGCAGGAGAGAATGCCTATTTATGTAACATAGTTTTTTGCTAAGATAGGCTATGCATTATGTAGGCATGGAAATTAATCTACCTAAGGAAATTTAAGTTATTAAGTGTTGGTTGGTTGGTTCCTTAGTTTAGGGGCTGCGACAACGCGGTCATGTAGCCCCGTGTACTTACGGTGTGTGTAGAATCTCTCTGATAACCGGTGTTAATTGCGATGACTGTATTAGTTTGTGTATCTGTTTTTTTTTTTAAATTCAAGTATGGACTGCAACTTTGAATTTTTCAAACAGTTCCTACTTTTGCCACCAAACATCACCGTCAACGACTACTAGGATTAGTTTAGAACTTAGCTACTAGACGCCACCACAGTCGGCTCTTAGCAACGAACGTAGCAACCTAAAAGAGCGTTGTTTACATTCTTAACCTATACAATTTAGTTTGGTTGGTTGGTTCCTCAGTTTAGGGGCTGCGACAACGTGGTCATGTAGCCCCGTGTACTTTGGGTGTGTGTAGAATCTGTCTGATAACCGGTGTTAATTGTGATGACTGGATTAGTGTGTGTATCTGTTTTTTAATTCAAGTATGGACTGCAACTTTGAATTTTTCAAATAGTTCCTACTTTTGCCCCCAAACGCCACCGTCAACGACTACTAGGCCTAGTTCAGAACTTAGCTACTAGACGCCACCGCAGTCGGCTCTTGGCAACGAACGTAGAAACCTAAGAGCGTTGTTTACATTCCTAACCTATACAATTTAGCTTCACACAGATGTAATTAGTGGAAGGTTCTTTAACATGCCATACATCTATGACATGGGACCGCCGGTTTTACTTCCCCTCCGAAGGAAGGCATGACAGGTTGTACCCGTTCGTCCTGGGGATGCGATGACCCATCTGCTATTACATCGCATTCCTGGATTTCCAGGACAGAGCGGAGTTAAATGAACATGAAGTCAAAAAAGGAATGTGTCGGAAATTCAGTTGAAATATCTCAAAAGCAGAGGGTAACACGAGATAAAGTATCTCCAGGGTCGTTACGGGTTTAAATTTAATTTAAAAAATGCAAATATTAATGGGCGCCATCAACTGAATCCCTAGCAAACCACATCCTTCCTAGTTAAGCCTTAATTAAGACAAGGAAGGAAATAGGAAAATCACATCATCATCAGATCACAACTAAGATAAAAACAAATTTATTCAACTTTGATAGTCAGACAGACATATTAAACACTCGTCCTACCTGAGAGCATGGTCGAATGCCAACGTTAAATTGTCATTGTCCAGAAAATCGAACCATCTCTATTCTACACAAAGTTTATTTAATCCACATAAAATAGGAAAAATTTCTAAAGTTCTCTTGGGTTCTCAGGATCACCGTAGCACTATGTCTTTGTGTCACTGACATTCGTGATAACTGAGACCTAACTTCTCTTTAAATTAACATCATGAATGTGGATGTAAAAATATTAATTAATCTGTCTAAACACATATATTCTAATCACATATTTAAATATCACATAATTTATGGCTTGCATGGCATTATTCAAATGCTGAATATGTTAGTAAAATGCTCCTAAACATCGAATAATTAATTTACACTATTTACACTGTCATTAATAATTGCTTGTTTGTGAATCACAGAAAATCCACTACTCATTGGTTATAATCATCATCATCATCAAAATTAAATATTTCTCACATTAGTTCTCATCTCAAAATTCAATATATTCACGTCAGAATAATTAATTCATTATCATCAAATCGTTTAAATGAATATTATAATCATCAATTCTTTATGCTCTCTAATTATTCACACACTCTCCTTTCATCATCTCCTTCAGATTAAATCATCTTAAATCATCAACATAAATTGTTTAATTCATCAACTCAAGTTGCAATTCTTCAAATCATATCTGAATTAAATTTATTTAAATTCATTTAAATTTATTAATCATCAGCTTCTTTAATTAATTATCACCTTCTAATTCAGTTATTCATCACCTATTTAATCATCTATTAATTTATCTAAATCAGCTTATTTATTCAATCTTTAATTCATCCATTTATTTAATTCATTGATCTATTCCAAAATTTAATTTATCAACTTATTTAAATTTTATTCATCTGGTTATGTAGATTTTCATTATTTCATCTAGTCATTCTGATTTTTATTTCATTAGGTCAGATCATTAATATGCTTAAATTTCAGATTATTATTTCATTTTTATTTATTTATCGTATGGTATGGTACACACTTACAGTACATCAAAATACATCTTAATGAAAAAGAAAAAAATGAAAATAAAATAAAGAGAACAGATAGGCTCATAATTTTACATCTAAATTCAAAATGTAGTCCACTGATGCAGGAGTCGCTGAGAGAAAATCCAATATGTTGCCTCCGTAGGATCTTAGAGGACAGTCGTGAATGATGTGCTTCACCGTTTGTCTATCGGCTCCACAGTCACACTTTGGAGAGGGTAACCTGTTCCACTTGAACAAAGAGTCCGCACAAACACCAGAATTGGTCCTGATACGGTTTAATTTCGACCATATCCGACGAGGAAGATCAAAGCCAGGTACTTTGGAAGTGACAGATGGCATGTCTCGGCACTCCTGTGGAGCAAAAATCTTCCAATCATGAGACCACTGCTGGACTATGTCAAAGTTCTCATTCATAAGTCTCATAGCTGTCTTCACAGGCGGCTGCCTTGAGCGAAGTCTGGGTAGACAAGCAGCAGGTATATCAACATGAATAGGGAGATCCTGATTTTGAAGTATCTTTTGGTATGTTTTGACCAGGATATTACACCTGCGGAGATGGGGTGGAGGAATGTAGCTCAGAACAGGAAGCCATTGAATGGGGGTGCATTTAATTGTACCAGATACTAATCGCATGGTCTTGTTGATTTCAACATCGATCTTCCCTATGTGAAGGCTGTTTAACTACACAGGGGCACAATATTCAGCAACAGATAGAACGAGGCTAATTGCAGAAGATCGAAGAGTTGAAGCATTAGAGCCCCATGTTGTTCCACATAGTTTCTGGATGATGTTGTTGCGTGATCTCAGCTTAGCAGCAGTCTTCAAAAGGTGTTGTTTGAAGGATAAGGTTCTGTCTAAAGTAACACCCAAATACTTGGGATGCCGATTGTGTGGCAGAAGGACGTTATCAAAGTACACCCTGAGATCCATGTTAGCCATGCGATTATTCAAGTGGAAGGCACACACTTCTGTCTTGGTCATACTAGGCTGTAGTCTCCATTTGCGAAAGTACTCCCCTAGGACACTCAGGTCTGTTGTTAGTGTGTTCTCAGTTGTTGTTATGTTTGAACTGCTTGTAGCTATAGCCCAGTCGTCTGCATACCCAAATGTCCTTGATTCCGTCCTTGGCATATCAGCTATGTACAAGCTGAAAAGAAGTGGAGCCAGGACAGAACCGTGTGGTAATCCTGTGATGGTCCCAATTTGAGACCAGAACGAAATAATTTTATATATATTATTATTATTATTATTATTATTATTATCAATATTTTTTAAGTTTACATTTTACCTTTTATTAGTTATTATGTTAACTAATATATTTATATCTATTATTATGCGGTAATGTAGAATATTATGGCAATTGAAAGGATTTGGAGCGATACACATATTTGAAATTAGTTTGACGCTTGACTGAATATTATTTCTGAAGAAAATTCGAACAAGAGAAGAAGGAGGGTGTTCACAGAAGGCGGCTTCTTGGAAATGACATAAATAGACACTTATGTCTGTCACATCAAGTATTCTACCAATATACAAATCATACTAAGAAGGGATTCTAAGAAGACTTACCACTAACAATGCTGGGCCGATGAATGAGTCCTTTGCAACTTTATACTAAAGGTGGGCTAGACCTCCCGAGAAATACTACAAAGAAGTATTGTCATTGTTGATATGTGAAAGGTCTGCTTATATCGCCTAGCGACTTCTGAAGAGGGGTCAGACACTTGCTTTACCTGGGAACGTTATATATATGACGGCCGCCCAAATGGATTATTATTATTGAATTGCTGGAGAAGAGAGAAGATGCTGAGTGGAGCAGAGGAACTTGTATCGAGATGGAGTATATAACGCAGTTCTAAACTAGACAGTTGACTATTAAGTATGTGAATTTGATAAGACATTCTGTCCCATCAAACTGTGACATGGTTGTGTACGAGGCTATTGTCACAGGGATGATTTTTGGAATTTATTCCGTCATCCACATATAAAATAATTACTTTGAGGATGATCAGGGCCATGTGGAACTCTCTACGCAACAAGCCAACTACAAAGATCTTCAATGCGGTGAGCGATGTAAACAGTTATACTCCAGTCAAATCAGAAGGCTATCATGCTTATTAAATTCAATATATTCTATTCAATTAACTCAGTATACTCCAATTTCTAATCAAGAACCATAATACAAGTAAATTCAGTAGATTCTTTAATTTAAATTTATTATTATTATCTTTAGTATTTTATATTTTTTGCACTTGTTGTTTTTATATATTAAATTCATTTTAAATTCATATGTTTGACTGGTTTCCTTTAGTAGCTAGAAATTACTATAAGGCAACACCATACTCCTGAACTAATTATCGTAAGGTTAGATTACGTAAGTTTCACTACGGCTGGAGATAGGAATTTCGATGCTCTGCCTCTGTTTAACCGAGGTTTAATATATTATTTTGATCATGATATATAAATGATCTGGCGCCCTGGCAACACATATATTACACATTATGTACTTTTTTAGTGAAGCTGACAACAATACAGATACACTATTAGATTAATACACAATTAAATGTTTCATTTTGATCACCCAAATGTGGGCGATTATTTAAATATTAACCTTTTTTTAAACTTTATTCTTATTACCAGTAATCAAGTTTAAATATCTCTATAAACCAATTACATTAACGCCCAACTAGCGGAGCGCTTTTCTTATTATTAATGGAACCTTAAGTTCAAAAAAAAAACATTACAATTAACGCCCAACAGGAGCGCTTTTACTATTAACAGTAACACTCTCTCTAAGTCCTCCAAACCATTACAAATGGCGCCCAACGTGGGGATCGAACCCACGATATTTACGGAAGGAGTGAGTGTTAATTCAGTGCAAATTGTCAGTGATTTTGGGGGAAAGTGAAATGAATTAGTGTATTATTAGTAATTGATTTTGGGGGAAAGTGAGGTGAATTTTGGAACGGTAAACTTTATACGGTGTACTTCGAGATGGCGGATGAGGAACAAAGGAAATTGAGGAGTAGGGGTAAAGGCGAGAAAGCTAATTATACGAAAGTTGATAGTGGTACTGAGGCTGAGAGTGTAGAGGATTATACCAAGATGTCGGAGGTAAATCTTGAGAGTAATCCTGAGAATAATCCCGAGGTTAACCCTGAGACGAATATAGAGGTACATCCTGAAATAAATCCTGAGACTAGTGGAGGGAAGGAGAAACAAAAGCCTTTGGATATTTCGGAAAACAAATTAGATGAGATCATGGGAATGTTTCTGGAGATGAATAGGCAAAATCGGGAGATGAGTAGGGAGATGAGAGAGGAGATAAGCAAGGCAATAGACAAGAAGCTAGAAGATAGCAATAAAAATAATCAGGAGATAAGTAAGCAAAATCAGGAGATAAGTAAGCAAAATCAGGAGATGAGTAGGGAGATGAGAGAGGAAATAAGTAAGCAAAATCAGGAGATGAGTAGGGAGATGAGAGAGGAAATAAGTAGGCAAAATCAGGAGATGAGTAGGGAGATAAGAGAAGCGATATGTAAAGATAATAAAGAAATTAATCAGAAACTAGATAATATGGTCAAGGAGAATGAGGAATTAAATAGGAAGTATGGGACGCTGCAGGAGAGTATTCAGGGGGCAAAACAGGAGATCAGATGTGAAATTAAGGATGTGTTAGAAGAAAAGGCTAAAAATATTATAGAGGAAGTAGATCTGAAATTAGTAGAAGTGGAAGGGAGAATTCAGGAAAAGTTAGTCAATCAAAGAGAGAATCTTCAGAAAATAGTACAGATGGAAACTAGACAAGTAAGAACAGAATTGGGAGGAGAGATAAAGAAAGTGCAGTCAGAATTTCATAAGAAAGTAGAGGATAGTCACCTGACAAATGAAGAAAATTATCAGGAGATTCAGGATAAACAGAAGATATTAAGAAATGAATTGATAGAAAAAGAGAATAATTTGAAAGAAAGAGTGGAAATGGTAGAAAAAGTGGCGGATAAAAAGATAGCAGAAATTGAGACTAAGTTAAGAAAGCAATTAAGGCAGGAGGGAATACAGGGTAGAGTTATTGTATCAGGAGGTGGAATGAAGGAAACTGAACTAGTTAAGTTCTCTAACGAGCAGGGATGTCCTATGGAATTCATAACTATAGTTGAAAATAAATTCAAGGAAAGGCTACTAGAAGGACAGATAGAGTGGAATATGGTAGTGGAGATATTAGATCAGGCTTTTGTGGGGGAAACAAAAAGCTGGTTTTCTGTCTATAAAAACACTTTAGTGGACTTTAATGATTTTAAAAATAAATTTTGTGAAAAATATTGGAATGATGAAATACAGGCCCAGAAAAGGGAAAGTATTATTTGTGGGATATATCCGCCTGACAGTACTTGCAATTTGACTGAATATTTTCTGAATAAGGTTATCATCTGCAAATATCTAGATGGCATGACACAAGACAGCGATATAGTCAGGCAAATGATAAAGCATTTCCCATTCCGAATAAGAGAGGCTGCATGCATGCAACGCACTTCGACTATCACAGAGTTAGAAAGATTATTAGGGAGATTTGATGCTCTAGGGAATAGTGTTGGTGAAACACCGGCAGGACAGCAGAATAGTCGATATATGAATGAGAATGCGAATCAAAATAATAATGGCAGGCAACAACACCAGATTTTTCAAGGCAACAATAGGGGGCGTAATTTTGAAAATTCATATGCTCAAAATAACAGGGGGCAATTTCAAGGTAGAGATGGTTATCAGAATAACCGTGGCCAGTATCATGGCAATAGGAGAAACCATGATAATAACCACAATGGTAATCAGGATAATAATGCAGGTCCTAACAATGGGCAGCGTTATTACAATCAAAGAAATAATGCAGGAAATTCAGGGAGGCAGAGAGAAGAAAATCAAGGTAATGGCAGCAACCCTCGTCAGAACCACAACAAAAATAACGGGGAGACACAAAACCAAGATAATGGTACCGATACTTTAAATGTGAACCAGACTGTGACGTAAGGTCAAGTTGTCAGTCTGAGTCTTTTCCAGCTTACACCATTTTAAGCGAACCGTATGACCTAAATATCCGTAATGATTTATTAAGTGAATTTATGGATGTATCTAAAGAATCTACCGTTATTAATTTTAACTCAGTGTTAAAATTACAAGTGTTAGGGGCGTGTATCGATACACTTTTTGACAGTGGCTGTCAGGTTTCTTGCATCAGTGCAGCATTTTATAATAATAAGAAGGAACATGGTAACAAAAATATATAGGAAATTCCAATTAGAACTACTATTGTGTTAACTGCGATGGGATAGATATTCCGCATAATTTCTAAACAAGTGGTTGCAGAATTTTTAAAAGAAAGTAAGATTGGAACACAAGTATGTTTTTTTTAATTCCAAATCTGATATATTCACTAATTATGGGTTCGGACAGGATGTCGCAACATTCTGCACAGCTATATTATAAGGAGGGTAGTGTTAAATTCAGATGAATGGGTGGAGTTATGATCATGTCATTTAATAATTGAAGTAAGTTATACTGTGGTTCTAAGAATATATGTACGCTTGAGGAGGTATTAATGACTTAAGGAGTCGATATTTGTAGTGAGGTGGTGAGTGGTGAGATTGTTGGGGTATCTCTTGAGAGGGAACCTTGTTTTTTTTTACATTTTTAGGCAGTATGATGACGAAGGATTATCTAGAGGATTCCTTGCGTGAGGCTGCATTACAGAGTGCGTTAGAGTGTGATCGTGTGGATCGATTTTTGATCGTGTGGATCGAGTGTTGAAGGTGTTGTAAGAGAATTAGTATATATTTGAGAACCGTATTGGATTAGCTAATTGCTACGAACATTCATTAAATGTACATGATCGCAGTATTTTTGTAGGTCATCGCTACCCCGTGCCTTACAAATTTCAGGAAGCTGTAAGTAGGCAGATTGAAAGCATGTTGCAGGATAAAATTATAGAACCCTATATTAATTAGCCCATATATTAATTCGTTAAGGGTAGTTCCCAAATCAGAAAGGAAAGTAAAGCTATATTGTGATGCCCGTAATTTAAGTAGGCAGATTGAAAGCATGTTGCAAGATACAATTATAGAACCCTATATTAGCCCATATATATATTAATTCATTAAGGGTAGTTCCCAAGTCAGAAAGGAAAATAAAGCTATGTTTTGATGCCCGTAATTTAATTAGGCAGATTTTTGTGAACAGTTAATATTTCAGTAGCTAGGATGGTAATGCAAGGATTTAAAGGAAAGTCATTTTTTGTAATGGAGAAAGTAAATTTTATCTGTCATACGGATTCCGCGAAAGAAAGGTATTATGAAGTAGAAAGAAGTGTAATTTTGAGAAATAAGGTGAATAACTACGGGTAATAAAGAGGTGTAATCTTGAGTAGAAAGAAGTGTAATTTTGAGAAATAAAGTAAGTGAATACGGATTTAACGAAAGAATGGTAATCTGAAGTATAAAGTAGTGTAATTTTGAGGAATAAGGTGAGTAATTACGGGTGATAAAGAAAGGTAATCTTAAGTAAAAAGAAGTGTAGTTCTGAGAAATAATGTGAACAACTACGGGCGATAAAGAGGTGTAATCTTGAATAGAAAGAAGTATAATTTTGAGAAATAAGGTGAGTATCTACAGGTGATTAAGAGGTGTAATCTTAGGTAGAATGGAGTGTAATCGTGAGAAATAAAGGGATCTTGAGTAGAAATGGACTGTAATTGTGAGAAATAAGGTGAGTAACTACGGTTAAAAAAGGTGAGTAACTCAGGTCAAAAGTGAGTAATTAGACGATACAGTAAAACGATTATGCGGGACCTATAATGTGAGATCCTTAAGGAAATATGTATCATGAGTAATAAGAAGTGAAGCTGATGGTAAGTAAGGAAAGTCGCTTAATATTAAGTGAATAATTGAATAAAAGTGAAAGTCTGTATGTGGGTAT
This sequence comes from Meconema thalassinum, assembly GCA_946902985.2. Classification (NCBI taxonomy): domain Eukaryota; kingdom Metazoa; phylum Arthropoda; class Insecta; order Orthoptera; family Tettigoniidae; genus Meconema; species Meconema thalassinum. The sequence continues at coordinate 92,196,319 of OX336399.1, forward strand.
GTATGTATGTATGTGGGTCTGTTCCGTATACAAATCTACACCGTACCACCAATCTCAACCAAATTTTGCATACATATAGTTTAGGATCCAGAAGGAACCGCTGGCTACATGAATTTTCGATAGTCTTTCTCATTCTTCTGATTTCGGCCCTTTTGCACTCAAGCACAGGCTAATCAAATCATAAAATATACTCATGAAGGAATGGCAAGCCAGATAGTTTCCATGGCAACATAGCTCAAGTCGAGACACGGCCGACTGGATGCCAGTTCTGCTCTGCACTACCGGTATAGAAAAAGAGGATCTTTACTTGAAATCCCGTTAGTTACTCACCTACTCACACAGCACTGTCAACCGAGTTTAGCATAACAAAGACTTGACACTATCATCTACTATATATATTTGTGAAATACCACTCACTCATTCATTCATCACGAAATCTCAGAAACCACCGACGGATTGGAATGAAATTTGGTATGCAGCTTCCCAAAGGGCCGCAAATGCCCCCTAAGATAGGATTTTTGGATATTCAGGTTCTAAAGGGGTGTTAAGGGGGTTGACCTGCATTTCAGATATATAAAAGTGAAAGTCTGTATGTGGGTATGTATGTATGTATGTGGGTCTGTTCCGTATACAAATCTACACCGTACCACCAATCTCAACCAAATTTTGCATACATATAGTTTAGGATCCAGAAGGAACCGCTGGCTACATGAATTTTCGATAGTCTTTCTCATTCTTCTGATTTCGGCCCTTTTGCACTCAAGCACAGGCTAATCAAATCATAAAATATACTCATGAAGGAATGGCAAGCCAGATAGTTTCCATGGCAACATAGCTCAAGTCGAGACACGGCCGACTGGATGCCAGTTCTGCTCTGCACTACCGGTATAGAAAAAGAGGATCTTTACTTGAAATCCCGTTAGTTACTCACCTACTCACACAGCACTGTCAACCGAGTTTAGCATAACAAAGACTTGACACTATCATCTACTATATATATTTGTGAAATACCACTCACTCATTCATTCATCACGAAATCTCAGAAACCACCGACGGATTGGAATGAAATTTGGTATGCAGCTTCCCAAAGGGCCGCAAATGCCCCCTAAGATAGGATTTTTGGATATTCAGGTTCTAAAGGGGTGTTAAGGGGGTTGACCTGCATTTCATTGAATTTCAATATCTCCCGATTGGTTTCATTGGGGGATGTGATACTCGGCACGTCAACTCATCATTAAAAATAAGAAGACACGAGTCTGAGGGTTTTTCGATGTGGTGTATATTATGAGGTGAAAGGGGTGAAAAGTGGGGATGGAAAGATTCCTAACGGAGCGTGTATCTCTTAAACGACATAGGTGAGGAGTTTGAAACTCAGCGGAAAACAATCAGCATACAAAATACGTAAATATGTGTTTGACCGTTTATTCATAAATCCAATTTAAGGGGCCCATGGGGAGGGGTGAAATTCTGGGGGGGGGGGGACAGGAAGAAAGTGTCCTAACTGATTGACTGACTCACTCACTCATCAAACTCAGGGGGGAAAAACTGCTTTAAAGTAAGTAAATAGCTGTTCGACAGTTTTTTTTATTAAATCAAATTTAAGGGGTTCATGGGGAGGGGTGAAATTCTGAAAAAAGAAAATTGAAAGATAATGTCCTGCCTGACTCACTCACTCACTCACTCACTCACACACTCATCATCGCCCAGCCAAAATTATTGAAGTTAGAAACATGACAGTTTGGGGATATGTTCATTGTATGTCAAAACCGTCTACTAAGGGAGGATTTTCGGATATTCAGGTTCTGAAGGGGTCTTAAGGGGGTTAAACCTGCATTCCATTGAATAACAATATCTCCCGATTGGTTTCATTGGGGGATATGATACACGACATATAAACTCATCATTAAAAAGGAAGAAGACACGTCTCTGAGGGGTTTTCGATGTGGTGTATATTATGAGGTGAAAGGGGTGAAAAGTAAGAATTGAAAGATTCCTAACGGAGCGTGTATCTCTTAAACGACATAGGCGAGGAGTTTGAAACTCAGCGGAAAAAATCAGCAAAAAAAAAAAAAAGTAAATATGTGTTTGACCGTTTTTTCATAAATCCAATTTAAGGGGCCCATGGGGAGGGGTGAAATTCTGGGGGGAGGGGGGGAAACAGGAAATAAAGTGTCCTAACTGATTGACTGACTGACTCACTCATCAAACTCAGGGGGGAGGGGGAACTGCTTTAAAGTAAGTTAATAGCTGTTCGACAGTTTTTTTGATCAATCATATTGAAGGGGTTCATCGGGAGGGATGAAATTCTGAAGGAAAAAATGAAAGAAAATGTCCTGACTCATTCACTCATGATCGCCCAGTCAAAAATATTGAAGTTGGAACCATGGCATTCTGGGGATATGTTCGTTGTATCTCAAAACCGTACACTAAGGGAGGATTTTTGGATATTCAGGCTCTAAAGGGGTCTTAAGGGGGTTAAACCTGCATTTCATTGAATAACAATATCTCACGAGTGGTTTCATCTGTGGATGTGATACTCGGCATATAAACTAATCATTAAAAATAAGCAGACATGTGTCTAAGGGTTTTTCGATGTGGTGTATTATTATGAGGTGAAAGGGGTGAAAATTGGGGGTTGAAGGATTCCTAACGGAGCGTGTAGGCCTATCTCTTAAACGACATAGGCGAGAAATTTGAAACTCAGCGAAAAAAAATCAGCTAAAAAATTAAGTAAATCGGTGTTCGACCGTTTTTTCATAAATTAATTTAAAGGTCCAATGGGGTGGGGTGAAATTCTGGGGGGGGGAAAGGAGAGAAAGTGTCCTGACTGACTGACTAACTCACTCATCAAACTCAGGGGAAACAGACAGCTAAAAAAATAACTTAATAGGTGTTCAAGCGTTTTTTCATCAATCCAATTTAAGGGGCCCATGGGGAGGGGTGTAATTCTGGTAAAAATAATTGAAAGAAAATGTCCTGTCTGACTCACTCACTCATCGCGCCCAGCGAAAACTATTAATGTTGGAAAAATGAAATTTTGGGAATATGTTCGCTGTATGTCAAAACGTCAACTAAAGAATGATTTTTATTTATTCGGGTTTTAAAGAGATGTTAAGGGGGTAAACGTGCATTTCATTGAATAACGATATCTCATGAGCTGTTTCTTTGGGGATGTGATATTCGGTATATAAACTAATCATTAAAAATAATCAGACATATATCTAAAGGTTTATCGATGTCGTGTATATTATGAGGTGAAAGGGGTGAAAATTGGGGATTGAGGGATTCTTAACGGAGCGTGTATCTCTTAAACGACATAGGCGAGAAGTTTGAAATTCGGCGGGATAAAAGAGCTTAAAATACAAGTAAATATGTGTTCGACCGTTTTTTCATAAATCCAATTTAAGGGGCCCTTGGAGAGGGGTGAAATTCTGGGGTGATAAAACACGAAAGAAAGTGTCCTAACTGATTGACTCACTTACTCACTCATCAAACTCAGGGGGAAATCAGCTTTAAATAAGTAAATAGGTGTTCGACCATTTGTTTCATAAATCCAATTTAAGGGGTTCATGTGGAGGGGTGAAATTATCATATATAAATGAAATTAAATGTCCTGACTGACTCACTCACTCATCATAGCCCAGCCAAAATTATTGAAGTTGGAAACATGAAATTTTGGGGATATGTTCGTTTTATGTCGAAAACATCCACTAAGGTAAGAGTTTTGAATATTCAGGTTCTAAATAGGTGTTAAGGGGGTAAACGTGCATTTCATTGAATAACAATATCTCACGAGTGGTTTCATTTGGGGATTGATACTTGGCATATATACTAATCATTAAAAATAAGCTGACACATGTCTAATGGTTTTTCGATATAGTGTATATTATGAGGTGAAAGGGATGAAAAGTGGGGGTTGAAAGATTCTTAATGGAGCGTGTATCTCTTAAACGACATAGGCGAGGAGTTTGAAACTCGGAGGAAATCAATCAGCTTAAAAATAAATAAATAAATAAATAAATAAATAAATAAATAAATAAATAAATAAATAAATAAATAAATAAATAAATAAATAAATAAATAAATAAATAAATAAATAAATAAAATAGGTGTTAGACCGTCTTTTCAAAAATCCAATTTAAGGGGCCTATGGGGAGGGGTGAAATTCTGGAAGAAAAACGTCCACTAAGGAAGGATTTTTGGATGTTCGCTCTCATCGACCAACCAAAACTATTAATGTTAGAAGAGTGATATTTTGAGGATATGTTTGTCGTGTGTCGAAAAGATCTACTAAGGAGGGATTTTTGGATATTCAGGTTCTAAAGGGGTGTTAATGGGGTTAAACCTGCATTTCATTGAATAACAATATGACACGACTATGACGCGAGCGAAGCGAGACTAAAAATGAGATGGTGTGTGTGTGTCTGTGTATTACTCAATCACGCAAGTACCACTGGTCCGATTTACATGAATTTTACATGGAAGTAGCAGATTTACCTGGTTAACATACAGGTTACTTTTGATTTCAATACTTTGCACTTTTAAAGATGGCGACCATTTTAGTGACGTCACTCTACCCTTTGGCGTGGCCGACGAAAGAGACAGGCCACAGCGCGGATCTGTGACGTCAGAGGAGTGGTGTCGCTCGCTCGCCGCAATGATAGCACCGAGGTATTCTCATCTATACAAGCCTACCAATAGCCGAGTAATTTGTTAGTTTGAATTTAAGGATACCGGTACTCAAAAATAAAGTTAAATGCTGTGGAAGAAATACACCTCTATCACTAGCTCAAAACTTTCGAGCAGTAGAATATTAGGCAGTGTTATAAAAACATTGAATGGATGTTCCAGTTTATGCAGATATACAAAACTGTACATATTATCCTCTTATCTTTGTTCATCAATAAGTTGTTTCCATATATACCAGTTTACATGTAAGTTTAACTTCAAAAGCAGCTGGATTTTTTTTTTTTTAAGAAGAAGAATCAACCAAGCATTGCATTAGGAGAAAGTAGCCAGTGCTTCATTTATTGCAAGGGAAGGGTCATTCATGCCCCAAAATAATAAAAACGAATATAAGAAATTTGAGCCTACACTCATGGTTTTAAAAATTTTGCTTTCTTGAGTAGGCCTACCATAAGACAATCTTTTTCAATAACAAAAATTTAATGCATTCTTCAGTTACCGGTACATATATGAATTGCTGAGATAATACTTACCTCCTTTAGCAGAGAGCCTTTTATCTGACACCAATCTCCTAATAGCAAGTTTACTTCTTGTGGCAACTACCTTCATGTTAGACATGTTTAACAGTTCTCTCCCGTTCCCAGTTAGGCTTATGTCAAATTTATGGTTTTATGGGCTCAAGATTCTTATAATGAAGTTGTTGTTGTTTGAGTCTTCAGTCTTTTGACTGGTTTGATGCAGCTTTCCATGCCTCCCTGTCCTGAGCCAATCGTTTCATCTCTACATAGCTACCACATCCTACATCAGAGGCTATCTGTTTAACATATTCTAACCTTGGTCTACCCCTACAGTTCTTGTCCTCGACCCTTCCTTCCATAACTAAGCTTGCTATTCCTGGGTGTCTTAGTATGTGTCCTACCAATCTATCTCTTCTCTTCATTAGCAGTCGCCAGAAACATCTCTCCTCTCCCACTCGCCTTAATACCTCTTCGTTTGTAACCCTATCTACCCATCTGATCTTCATCGTTCTCCTGTAACACCACATTTCAAATGCTTCAATTCTCCTCTTTTCTGCTGCACCAATAGTCCAAGTTTCACTTTCATAGAGCGCCACGCTCCAGACAAAGGCTTTCAAAAGTGACTTCCTAATACCTAAATCTATATTCGATGTCAACAGATTCCTTTTTTGTAGAAAGGCTTTCCTTGCCTGAGCCAACCTACTTTTTATATCCTCTTTGCTTCGTCCATCACTGGTTATTCTGCTTCCTAAGTAACAGAAGTTTCCTACTTCCTTCAGCTTTTCACCTGCCAATTTGATCTCCATAGAGGTTTCTGATTTATTTCGGCTGCATTCCAGTATTTTTGTTTTACATTTATTAATTTTCATCATGAATTCCTTCCGTAAGACGGAATCCATACCATTCAAAAACTCATTCAAATCCTCAGGCTTGTAACTAATAAAAGGTAAAATGTAAACTTAAAAAATATTGATAATAATAATAATAATAATAATAATAATAATAATATATATATAAAATTATTTCGTTCTGGTCTCAAATTGGGACCATCACATATTCGCCCCAGAGAATTATGGTATATGTCAACAATCATATCACCATACTTCTCTTCAACACTTGTACAAATATGAAATATTATACCCTACAAAGAAATTACCAACATCGACAATATTATACTCTTCAAAGCAATTACCAACATCAAAAAAATTATACCCTTCAAGTTTTATGTATATATATTTTTAAATCTCATCATTTCAGTCATTCACTGTTCATAATGTCTTTTTCTTTCTTCTTTACATAATTAAAGCGACCTGTAAACAATGTACATCAAAATACCCTTCACTTTTATATTCTTGTTTTGGACATAAGTCATCGTTGCACTTATGTATATTTGGGTGGCATACACCTTTGCTTTATATCTTGAGGACGTAGAATTCAATTTTCAGCCTGGTGTCGAACTGAATACCCTATGGCTAGTTGGTGGGACTGCCAACTGATTAATTCACTTAATCACTTCACAACACTTGGTATGTGATGCGAATAACCAGATCTACTCCAGTCTCTCAGGAATTATATGTATCTAGTAACACAGGCATATTATAAAAAAATGAAACTTTATTAGCTTGTATTACCTAAGGCAACATCGTTCAGTGCAAATGCAGTGCGCTAAATTACCCCACATATGTATATATATCACACTCAAATACACAAGCTTATAGCCGACAAAATACGCATTATATTTCCTCTGTGCTCTTCAAGACACACAATATCATAGGTTGATGCATACCCTCGCCATTACCTACTATTATTATTACTGTGAGAGTCGTTTCTATTAATCAAGTTTTTATAACATCGCACTCCTTCCCGTCAGGCTTAACGAAAGTCAATTTACAGAGCTTCTTTGGTGGCTTCTTCGTGGAAAGCAGAGACTTTATTGTAGGTTTAGCACACTGCATTATTTATGTACTGTACATTTAAGCTGTTCATAATATTCTGTAAAGACATGAATAAAAATAATTTTCTATTACATCAATCAACACGGTAGTTCGTTAACAAAACAATTTAATCACAGAAGAATTATAAATCTGTATTGTAGCACGAATTAGTACATTATGCAACGAGCCTATAATAGCTATAATTAAGACACGAGTATATTTATAAAACGAGCGTATGCGAGTTTTGCAATGTCCATACGAGTGTCTTAATTACCATTATAGGCGAGTTGCATACGAATGTTTATGTTCGACTATCATTATTATAACTATTTTATGTTCGAAGATAAATAATCATAAATATCTGTCCAGATTTCGCCAGTTTTATGTACTGAACAGAGCGCATGAGACGCAGAGAATGCCTTGTATTTGACCATGGCCTTCTCGATTACCCCACTATGACACTAGGCAACGCAGTTTAGAAGGCCTTGGAACTCCACGCAGGTGCGATGCTAACCTTATCTAATTAGTCAAACAACTGTTTCTTGAGCTGTGATTGGTGGGAGAAACTGTTTCATAATGAAAAATAGTGTTATAATGACCATCATTATGATACAGTTTACTGACACATAATAGTCAGGGTCGAACATAAAACTTTAAATACTTCAGAGAACAGACTTTCGATTTATTGCATTCTACTAGCATGATGAAGCATGGCTCAGTAGCACGTGTTTAGCTGACAATGGAGGGAAAACCAAAGCTAACGCGAGGTTTGCTGATAGCAGGCGAAGGGCCCCGAAGCCCCGCTGACATCTCGGTAGCTAGACGCAAGTTTCGTGGGGCTAGTGCTGCCGCTCTGTGGTCGAACAAAGAATTGCTGTTATGTCTTGTCTCTTGTCTTGTACTGTGGTCTTGGCTGTTGTCCCAACAGGACAAGGGAAATTTTGGGCAAGCATGTGCAAAAGGCAGAGTTCAGGTTTGCTGGCAATAAACGTCGAGATTCTCGCTGAGCTGCGATCTGCACAGCCTGTGCTGGACGGGAGTGGAGCGCAAGTTGTGAGGGAATTTGAAATATTTCCTATTCTTCGCTGGGATGGTATTCAAATAAAACAATGTGCTGAAGCACTTCAGCTCATACTGTAAGGTGCATACGCCCCTGGTAAGAGGGGGCTGCGTGGCGCAGTCGGTAGAGGCGCTGAGCTTCTAACTGAAAGGGAGTGGGTTCGATCTTCACCCAGGTAGTGGATTTTAGAAACAAAACTACCACTTTCGGAAACGCAAATAGCCCTGGGGTTCACTCAGCCTACACCAGAAATGCGTACCAGGGTAAGTCCTGGGAGCAAAGACGGCCGGGCGTAGAGCTAACAACTCCATCTCATCTAGTGCCGATGTCACAAATAGTGGAAGCCACTACCTTCCACTACTCCCATGGCCAGGGGCGAATCTAGGGGAGGGCGACCGCCCAGGGCCCCATGGTCCGGGGGGGGGGGGGGCCCAAGCCAAGGATTTTAAAAATTTAATTAATTAATTAATTATATGTTGCAAACTTTTCAAACTAAGTTATAATTCATAATCTTTTTTCAGTGAAGCTATGACCTCCCGTGACTGTTTAACAAGTTTAGATTTCATTGAAATAATATAAGACTTCAGCCGGGAAAAGAAGTCACAAAGTGATATTTTAATACTTCATAGTTTACATAATCTTCATCAAGGAGACTTAAATGTTTCTTTCATTTTGTTAAAATAATGTACTGTAGTGCATTCAAAATATGGTAACTATTCTTTATTTTATTACTATTACAAAACTATTTTCCATTTGTTTTTTTATTATTATTTCCTATTGTTGTGGGCCCCACCTTGTCAAAATAATATGACCAACTTATGATTTTGAAACCCCTTCCAGGATGGCTGAGGTGGGAATCGAACCCACCTCTTCTCAGTTTTGCCTCACAAGGCTGGATGTTCCCAGTTCCAGCCCTCTGACCAGAATTAAATTTCCTGGCAGAGCCAGGAACCGATAGCCCAGGGCCCCGCATGGCCTGCATCCGCCACTACCCATGGCCTGTACGGAGTTGGCTTTGCTCTTTTTTTGGCAGCTGGCAAGAAGTCTCCACTTCTATGTCGATGGATTGTTTTAGATTTCGATAAACAAATGTGGGCACCATTTACAAACTACTTATACTACATTTTCGCGAAACTTTGGCCACCCCGTATATTTTCAGCCACCCCAATATTCGAATCACGCTACTGCAGTACATTTCCTGGTTTAGAGAATTAAGGTAGGAAGCACGAAGTTGGCGAACAAATTCCCTGTTCTTATGATAAAAGATAGTGCTTGAGAGATTGATATAGAAACTTCTGGTGAGATATTATCGAAGCAAGAGTGCGGGAAAAATCGGAAAGCGTCATGAGTGAGTGGACAAAGGATGGTTGCAATAAATAAGTAGCGGTATCAGCGGTGAGGATGGATAGCAGTGTCACTGCTAGCACGTCTTCTGTTCGTACGCTATTTCCCCTGCCTGCAGCCAGAGGCGTCTTATCGGTGCAACGACGCGTCGCGACGCGAGGAGAGGCGACACACAGCGCAGTGCCGGCTGATAAGAGAAGACTAGACAGAAACATCACCTCGCGGGCGTCTGGGCGCTCCCTTCCTGAACATTGTTCCCTGTCTGGAGGGCGCCGATCGACCCTGTAACTTGTTGCGCGGAGCAAATAGATTGTTTTTTCCACCTTCATCTAACTCTCATCATTCTCTTACTTATCGTGTTTGGAGCCATTTTTCAGTGTTGCCTTAGTAATAGAAATTGATGCTTTTCACCCCCCAGGGGCTCACATCTAGTGGGACGTGGGTTGGTGACCATGGGACCCAAGCTGAGTCCGGCATTGCTTCCACTTACTTGTGTCGGGCTCCTCTCCGTCTTCTTTCCTGTCGGCCTCACTTGGTCAACTCTTGTTCTCTTCCGACCCCGACGGTATTAGGGTATCCGAGGCCTAGGTAGTATCTTCCTTTCCAGCCTTAATTGGCCGTTGTCTCATCTTTTCTGCTACCCTCCTTCTGTCAGGGGTCAGCCTTCTTTTTATTTTCATGTTAACTCCTGCCTTCTGCTCAAGGCCCTCAAGGAGGCAGGGTGTATGTAGCCCCACCGCTTCTGGTGCATCCTGGATATTGCTACACCCTCAGGGGCTCACGGCTGGTGAGTTTGGGAGTTGGTGACCCCGAGGGATTCCTGAGCTGGGTCCGGTTTTCTCCCTTTTATCCATTACCTCTGGGGCGGACCCTCTCCTGTTTCAGTTTCCTATCTGCCTGTCATGGCTCTCCTTCCTTCCAAGTCCCTCAATCCGCATTCTTCGAGGGCTGAGGGCATTTCTTTTCCTCCTTTCCTTTATTTGCCTTATTCTCCTTTCGTTTTCCATTTCTTCTTCTAGTATATAAGTTAGTAGTTAGTTTTAGTTATATTTAACTTTTCATTATCATCTTCACTATCACCCAAACCATTAGGGGCCGATAACCTAGAGGTTAGGCCCCTTAAAACAACAATATCATCATCATCATCATGTTTTTCAATCGGTAAACAAGATTCACCCAATTGTAATGGCTGTTTCCCTAAACCTGAAAAATGTTACATGAGATTCATAATAATGTTATTGGAGTTAAAAGAGAGAAAGATCCTGAGGAGGATCTTCGGTCCAATTAGAGAGGAAGGAGGAATTTACAGAATCCGTCATAATGATGAAATGTATGAACACCAGGAGGACATCATCACGGCTATAAGGAAAATTCGCCTGACCCTTTATGGACATTTGGCACGTCTGGATTCTGAAAGACTCACCAACAGGATGTTCACAGTAACACGAAGAGGCAAGGCTTCTAAGAACAATTAATAGTTGGGAGAAGACATAATAAATTATACAGTTTGTGTTTGCGAGAAAATAGCATTAATCACACATCTCATGCTATTGCAATGCCTTACTTTTTGCGCTGTTAATCATACATATTAATTTAGAATAGTATTATCAACGTACAACTTTACCTTTCTCTTTCCCATTTTTAAAAAAATATTTGTTTAACAGATTAATTGCAATAAGAAATTTCAATCCCTGAAAGGGGATGTAAACCATGTCTTTCATAATTTAATCCTTTGTAGGTTTCAAAATATTTTAAACACATTACGAGATTGTTTCAAGTCTTCCTTCCTGCAACAATGGGAAAAACCAAAGAACGTTGCGGTGGATATTGTAAACGAAAGGGTCTAAGGGTTGAACAGGGTACACTCAGACTTGTGAGGCTACATGTATGGCCGTTTGACTGCAATAAAAAAAATAAAAAATAAGGGGAGAGGAGGGTGGTTCAATTCCCACCTCAGGTATCCTATAGGCCAAGTTGCTTTTCTTGGTTTCCCCAGGAAAATGCCGGGATGATTCCAACATAGGCTAGTAAACAATTTCAACACACACGCAAGTACATGGGCACAAATAATGAGCAGGGCACTTCAGGAGTTGTTCATTACACGAATACTGTGTCGGGAGCTGGATTTCTAAAAGAACAACCTTGATGCTATTGTAACCCGGACAGAATATTGGTATATTGCTATAGGTGAGGTCTGTCTCACTCTTATGGAGATTGGGTGCTCTTATTCATGTTTTGATGACAACACGTGCAATGTTAGCTGTGGAGGTGACATAAGCTCACCTCAGTTTTATCATTATATTTATGGTCATGATATTTGTCGATATACTCGCGTTATATAATAATCCACTTCCTTCACATCCCTCATTTTCATGAAACAGTGAATCTTCACCAGCGGCTCACAAATAGTAGGACGTGGGTTGGTGACCACGGGACTCCAGCTGAGATGGCATTACTTCCACTTGTTCTGGGCTACTCTCTGTCATCTTTCATTTCAACCTCTCTTCGCGCAGTTAAACTGCTGACCTCCCCTCGTTCACGCTGATCTAATTAGTTGGGCTTCATATAAAACAGTGCCTGGGTCTGTCAGGACCCCTTGTTGGTGTCCTATTTATAAAAATGTCGACTACAAATCAAAATTAATGAGGCGTTCCTTCTACGAATGTACTGTTGTTTTTGTTTTGTTTGTTTGTTTCTGAATACGAAGAATTGCGTTCGAGGATGGCTGAGGTGACAATCGAAACCATCTCTTCTCAGTTCTGCTCACGAGGCTGAGTGGGCCCTCTTACTGCCCTCAGACCAGAATTAAATTTCTTAAGAGTCGGGAATCGTATTTGGACCTCTACACCACGAAATTGTTTTTACAAGAATAAGCTCGTCTGAACCTGATACCTTAGATGAATAAACCGTCTTGTTTCTTTTTGTTACAATATTGCATAATTTTCTAATAGGTACTTACGTATTGAAAGCATTTCAGGTGATTGGTTTCAGGTCTCTTAAAAACAAAGGAAATCTAAACCTACGAATACTCTGGATTTTTGCTTTATTTTTGTTTTGTTTTGCGTTAGGGAATCTCAGTGCCCCAGTATGGAGTCATCAGGGCCCATATTTACCAGTTGAATTTCTTTTAAAAATGTTCTCATTTTTAACTGTGATTGTTTCAGTATAAAGTACTTGTGAGGACCACAAATAACTTTTCATTTTAAGAAGTTGGCAGGAGAGAATGCCTATTTATGTAACATAGTTTTTTGCTAAGATAGGCTATGCATTATGTAGGCATGGAAATTAATCTACCTAAGGAAATTTAAGTTATTAAGTGTTGGTTGGTTGGTTCCTTAGTTTAGGGGCTGCGACAACGCGGTCATGTAGCCCCGTGTACTTACGGTGTGTGTAGAATCTCTCTGATAACCGGTGTTAATTGCGATGACTGTATTAGTTTGTGTATCTGTTTTTTTTTTTAAATTCAAGTATGGACTGCAACTTTGAATTTTTCAAACAGTTCCTACTTTTGCCACCAAACATCACCGTCAACGACTACTAGGATTAGTTTAGAACTTAGCTACTAGACGCCACCACAGTCGGCTCTTAGCAACGAACGTAGCAACCTAAAAGAGCGTTGTTTACATTCTTAACCTATACAATTTAGTTTGGTTGGTTGGTTCCTCAGTTTAGGGGCTGCGACAACGTGGTCATGTAGCCCCGTGTACTTTGGGTGTGTGTAGAATCTGTCTGATAACCGGTGTTAATTGTGATGACTGGATTAGTGTGTGTATCTGTTTTTTAATTCAAGTATGGACTGCAACTTTGAATTTTTCAAATAGTTCCTACTTTTGCCCCCAAACGCCACCGTCAACGACTACTAGGCCTAGTTCAGAACTTAGCTACTAGACGCCACCGCAGTCGGCTCTTGGCAACGAACGTAGAAACCTAAGAGCGTTGTTTACATTCCTAACCTATACAATTTAGCTTCACACAGATGTAATTAGTGGAAGGTTCTTTAACATGCCATACATCTATGACATGGGACCGCCGGTTTTACTTCCCCTCCGAAGGAAGGCATGACAGGTTGTACCCGTTCGTCCTGGGGATGCGATGACCCATCTGCTATTACATCGCATTCCTGGATTTCCAGGACAGAGCGGAGTTAAATGAACATGAAGTCAAAAAAGGAATGTGTCGGAAATTCAGTTGAAATATCTCAAAAGCAGAGGGTAACACGAGATAAAGTATCTCCAGGGTCGTTACGGGTTTAAATTTAATTTAAAAAATGCAAATATTAATGGGCGCCATCAACTGAATCCCTAGCAAACCACATCCTTCCTAGTTAAGCCTTAATTAAGACAAGGAAGGAAATAGGAAAATCACATCATCATCAGATCACAACTAAGATAAAAACAAATTTATTCAACTTTGATAGTCAGACAGACATATTAAACACTCGTCCTACCTGAGAGCATGGTCGAATGCCAACGTTAAATTGTCATTGTCCAGAAAATCGAACCATCTCTATTCTACACAAAGTTTATTTAATCCACATAAAATAGGAAAAATTTCTAAAGTTCTCTTGGGTTCTCAGGATCACCGTAGCACTATGTCTTTGTGTCACTGACATTCGTGATAACTGAGACCTAACTTCTCTTTAAATTAACATCATGAATGTGGATGTAAAAATATTAATTAATCTGTCTAAACACATATATTCTAATCACATATTTAAATATCACATAATTTATGGCTTGCATGGCATTATTCAAATGCTGAATATGTTAGTAAAATGCTCCTAAACATCGAATAATTAATTTACACTATTTACACTGTCATTAATAATTGCTTGTTTGTGAATCACAGAAAATCCACTACTCATTGGTTATAATCATCATCATCATCAAAATTAAATATTTCTCACATTAGTTCTCATCTCAAAATTCAATATATTCACGTCAGAATAATTAATTCATTATCATCAAATCGTTTAAATGAATATTATAATCATCAATTCTTTATGCTCTCTAATTATTCACACACTCTCCTTTCATCATCTCCTTCAGATTAAATCATCTTAAATCATCAACATAAATTGTTTAATTCATCAACTCAAGTTGCAATTCTTCAAATCATATCTGAATTAAATTTATTTAAATTCATTTAAATTTATTAATCATCAGCTTCTTTAATTAATTATCACCTTCTAATTCAGTTATTCATCACCTATTTAATCATCTATTAATTTATCTAAATCAGCTTATTTATTCAATCTTTAATTCATCCATTTATTTAATTCATTGATCTATTCCAAAATTTAATTTATCAACTTATTTAAATTTTATTCATCTGGTTATGTAGATTTTCATTATTTCATCTAGTCATTCTGATTTTTATTTCATTAGGTCAGATCATTAATATGCTTAAATTTCAGATTATTATTTCATTTTTATTTATTTATCGTATGGTATGGTACACACTTACAGTACATCAAAATACATCTTAATGAAAAAGAAAAAAATGAAAATAAAATAAAGAGAACAGATAGGCTCATAATTTTACATCTAAATTCAAAATGTAGTCCACTGATGCAGGAGTCGCTGAGAGAAAATCCAATATGTTGCCTCCGTAGGATCTTAGAGGACAGTCGTGAATGATGTGCTTCACCGTTTGTCTATCGGCTCCACAGTCACACTTTGGAGAGGGTAACCTGTTCCACTTGAACAAAGAGTCCGCACAAACACCAGAATTGGTCCTGATACGGTTTAATTTCGACCATATCCGACGAGGAAGATCAAAGCCAGGTACTTTGGAAGTGACAGATGGCATGTCTCGGCACTCCTGTGGAGCAAAAATCTTCCAATCATGAGACCACTGCTGGACTATGTCAAAGTTCTCATTCATAAGTCTCATAGCTGTCTTCACAGGCGGCTGCCTTGAGCGAAGTCTGGGTAGACAAGCAGCAGGTATATCAACATGAATAGGGAGATCCTGATTTTGAAGTATCTTTTGGTATGTTTTGACCAGGATATTACACCTGCGGAGATGGGGTGGAGGAATGTAGCTCAGAACAGGAAGCCATTGAATGGGGGTGCATTTAATTGTACCAGATACTAATCGCATGGTCTTGTTGATTTCAACATCGATCTTCCCTATGTGAAGGCTGTTTAACTACACAGGGGCACAATATTCAGCAACAGATAGAACGAGGCTAATTGCAGAAGATCGAAGAGTTGAAGCATTAGAGCCCCATGTTGTTCCACATAGTTTCTGGATGATGTTGTTGCGTGATCTCAGCTTAGCAGCAGTCTTCAAAAGGTGTTGTTTGAAGGATAAGGTTCTGTCTAAAGTAACACCCAAATACTTGGGATGCCGATTGTGTGGCAGAAGGACGTTATCAAAGTACACCCTGAGATCCATGTTAGCCATGCGATTATTCAAGTGGAAGGCACACACTTCTGTCTTGGTCATACTAGGCTGTAGTCTCCATTTGCGAAAGTACTCCCCTAGGACACTCAGGTCTGTTGTTAGTGTGTTCTCAGTTGTTGTTATGTTTGAACTGCTTGTAGCTATAGCCCAGTCGTCTGCATACCCAAATGTCCTTGATTCCGTCCTTGGCATATCAGCTATGTACAAGCTGAAAAGAAGTGGAGCCAGGACAGAACCGTGTGGTAATCCTGTGATGGTCCCAATTTGAGACCAGAACGAAATAATTTTATATATATTATTATTATTATTATTATTATTATTATCAATATTTTTTAAGTTTACATTTTACCTTTTATTAGTTATTATGTTAACTAATATATTTATATCTATTATTATGCGGTAATGTAGAATATTATGGCAATTGAAAGGATTTGGAGCGATACACATATTTGAAATTAGTTTGACGCTTGACTGAATATTATTTCTGAAGAAAATTCGAACAAGAGAAGAAGGAGGGTGTTCACAGAAGGCGGCTTCTTGGAAATGACATAAATAGACACTTATGTCTGTCACATCAAGTATTCTACCAATATACAAATCATACTAAGAAGGGATTCTAAGAAGACTTACCACTAACAATGCTGGGCCGATGAATGAGTCCTTTGCAACTTTATACTAAAGGTGGGCTAGACCTCCCGAGAAATACTACAAAGAAGTATTGTCATTGTTGATATGTGAAAGGTCTGCTTATATCGCCTAGCGACTTCTGAAGAGGGGTCAGACACTTGCTTTACCTGGGAACGTTATATATATGACGGCCGCCCAAATGGATTATTATTATTGAATTGCTGGAGAAGAGAGAAGATGCTGAGTGGAGCAGAGGAACTTGTATCGAGATGGAGTATATAACGCAGTTCTAAACTAGACAGTTGACTATTAAGTATGTGAATTTGATAAGACATTCTGTCCCATCAAACTGTGACATGGTTGTGTACGAGGCTATTGTCACAGGGATGATTTTTGGAATTTATTCCGTCATCCACATATAAAATAATTACTTTGAGGATGATCAGGGCCATGTGGAACTCTCTACGCAACAAGCCAACTACAAAGATCTTCAATGCGGTGAGCGATGTAAACAGTTATACTCCAGTCAAATCAGAAGGCTATCATGCTTATTAAATTCAATATATTCTATTCAATTAACTCAGTATACTCCAATTTCTAATCAAGAACCATAATACAAGTAAATTCAGTAGATTCTTTAATTTAAATTTATTATTATTATCTTTAGTATTTTATATTTTTTGCACTTGTTGTTTTTATATATTAAATTCATTTTAAATTCATATGTTTGACTGGTTTCCTTTAGTAGCTAGAAATTACTATAAGGCAACACCATACTCCTGAACTAATTATCGTAAGGTTAGATTACGTAAGTTTCACTACGGCTGGAGATAGGAATTTCGATGCTCTGCCTCTGTTTAACCGAGGTTTAATATATTATTTTGATCATGATATATAAATGATCTGGCGCCCTGGCAACACATATATTACACATTATGTACTTTTTTAGTGAAGCTGACAACAATACAGATACACTATTAGATTAATACACAATTAAATGTTTCATTTTGATCACCCAAATGTGGGCGATTATTTAAATATTAACCTTTTTTTAAACTTTATTCTTATTACCAGTAATCAAGTTTAAATATCTCTATAAACCAATTACATTAACGCCCAACTAGCGGAGCGCTTTTCTTATTATTAATGGAACCTTAAGTTCAAAAAAAAAACATTACAATTAACGCCCAACAGGAGCGCTTTTACTATTAACAGTAACACTCTCTCTAAGTCCTCCAAACCATTACAAATGGCGCCCAACGTGGGGATCGAACCCACGATATTTACGGAAGGAGTGAGTGTTAATTCAGTGCAAATTGTCAGTGATTTTGGGGGAAAGTGAAATGAATTAGTGTATTATTAGTAATTGATTTTGGGGGAAAGTGAGGTGAATTTTGGAACGGTAAACTTTATACGGTGTACTTCGAGATGGCGGATGAGGAACAAAGGAAATTGAGGAGTAGGGGTAAAGGCGAGAAAGCTAATTATACGAAAGTTGATAGTGGTACTGAGGCTGAGAGTGTAGAGGATTATACCAAGATGTCGGAGGTAAATCTTGAGAGTAATCCTGAGAATAATCCCGAGGTTAACCCTGAGACGAATATAGAGGTACATCCTGAAATAAATCCTGAGACTAGTGGAGGGAAGGAGAAACAAAAGCCTTTGGATATTTCGGAAAACAAATTAGATGAGATCATGGGAATGTTTCTGGAGATGAATAGGCAAAATCGGGAGATGAGTAGGGAGATGAGAGAGGAGATAAGCAAGGCAATAGACAAGAAGCTAGAAGATAGCAATAAAAATAATCAGGAGATAAGTAAGCAAAATCAGGAGATGAGTAGGGAGATGAGAGAGGAAATAAGTAAGCAAAATCAGGAGATGAGTAGGGAGATGAGAGAGGAAATAAGTAGGCAAAATCAGGAGATGAGTAGGGAGATAAGAGAAGCGATATGTAAAGATAATAAAGAAATTAATCAGAAACTAGATAATATGGTCAAGGAGAATGAGGAATTAAATAGGAAGTATGGGACGCTGCAGGAGAGTATTCAGGGGGCAAAACAGGAGATCAGATGTGAAATTAAGGATGTGTTAGAAGAAAAGGCTAAAAATATTATAGAGGAAGTAGATCTGAAATTAGTAGAAGTGGAAGGGAGAATTCAGGAAAAGTTAGTCAATCAAAGAGAGAATCTTCAGAAAATAGTACAGATGGAAACTAGACAAGTAAGAACAGAATTGGGAGGAGAGATAAAGAAAGTGCAGTCAGAATTTCATAAGAAAGTAGAGGATAGTCACCTGACAAATGAAGAAAATTATCAGGAGATTCAGGATAAACAGAAGATATTAAGAAATGAATTGATAGAAAAAGAGAATAATTTGAAAGAAAGAGTGGAAATGGTAGAAAAAGTGGCGGATAAAAAGATAGCAGAAATTGAGACTAAGTTAAGAAAGCAATTAAGGCAGGAGGGAATACAGGGTAGAGTTATTGTATCAGGAGGTGGAATGAAGGAAACTGAACTAGTTAAGTTCTCTAACGAGCAGGGATGTCCTATGGAATTCATAACTATAGTTGAAAATAAATTCAAGGAAAGGCTACTAGAAGGACAGATAGAGTGGAATATGGTAGTGGAGATATTAGATCAGGCTTTTGTGGGGGAAACAAAAAGCTGGTTTTCTGTCTATAAAAACACTTTAGTGGACTTTAATGATTTTAAAAATAAATTTTGTGAAAAATATTGGAATGATGAAATACAGGCCCAGAAAAGGGAAAGTATTATTTGTGGGATATATCCGCCTGACAGTACTTGCAATTTGACTGAATATTTTCTGAATAAGGTTATCATCTGCAAATATCTAGATGGCATGACACAAGACAGCGATATAGTCAGGCAAATGATAAAGCATTTCCCATTCCGAATAAGAGAGGCTGCATGCATGCAACGCACTTCGACTATCACAGAGTTAGAAAGATTATTAGGGAGATTTGATGCTCTAGGGAATAGTGTTGGTGAAACACCGGCAGGACAGCAGAATAGTCGATATATGAATGAGAATGCGAATCAAAATAATAATGGCAGGCAACAACACCAGATTTTTCAAGGCAACAATAGGGGGCGTAATTTTGAAAATTCATATGCTCAAAATAACAGGGGGCAATTTCAAGGTAGAGATGGTTATCAGAATAACCGTGGCCAGTATCATGGCAATAGGAGAAACCATGATAATAACCACAATGGTAATCAGGATAATAATGCAGGTCCTAACAATGGGCAGCGTTATTACAATCAAAGAAATAATGCAGGAAATTCAGGGAGGCAGAGAGAAGAAAATCAAGGTAATGGCAGCAACCCTCGTCAGAACCACAACAAAAATAACGGGGAGACACAAAACCAAGATAATGGTACCGATACTTTAAATGTGAACCAGACTGTGACGTAAGGGCAAGTTGTCAGTCTGAGTCTTTTCCAGCTTACACCATTTTAAGCGAACCGTATGACCTAAATATCCGTAATGATTTATTAAGTGAATTTATGGATGTATCTAAAGAATCTACCGTTATTAATTTTAACTCAGTGTTAAAATTACAAGTGTTAGGGGCGTGTATCGATACACTTTTTGACAGTGGCTGTCAGGTTTCTTGCATCAGTGCAGCATTTTATAATAATAAGAAGGAACATGGTAACAAAAATATATAGGAAATTCCAATTAGAACTACTATTGTGTTAACTGCGATGGGATAGATATTCCGCATAATTTCTAAACAAGTGGTTGCAGAATTTTTAAAAGAAAGTAAGATTGGAACACAAGTATGTTTTTTTTAATTCCAAATCTGATATATTCACTAATTATGGGTTCGGACAGGATGTCGCAACATTCTGCACAGCTATATTATAAGGAGGGTAGTGTTAAATTCAGATGAATGGGTGGAGTTATGATCATGTCATTTAATAATTGAAGTAAGTTATACTGTGGTTCTAAGAATATATGTACGCTTGAGGAGGTATTAATGACTTAAGGAGTCGATATTTGTAGTGAGGTGGTGAGTGGTGAGATTGTTGGGGTATCTCTTGAGAGGGAACCTTGTTTTTTTTTACATTTTTAGGCAGTATGATGACGAAGGATTATCTAGAGGATTCCTTGCGTGAGGCTGCATTACAGAGTGCGTTAGAGTGTGATCGTGTGGATCGATTTTTGATCGTGTGGATCGAGTGTTGAAGGTGTTGTAAGAGAATTAGTATATATTTGAGAACCGTATTGGATTAGCTAATTGCTACGAACATTCATTAAATGTACATGATCGCAGTATTTTTGTAGGTCATCGCTACCCCGTGCCTTACAAATTTCAGGAAGCTGTAAGTAGGCAGATTGAAAGCATGTTGCAGGATAAAATTATAGAACCCTATATTAATTAGCCCATATATTAATTCGTTAAGGGTAGTTCCCAAATCAGAAAGGAAAGTAAAGCTATATTGTGATGCCCGTAATTTAAGTAGGCAGATTGAAAGCATGTTGCAAGATACAATTATAGAACCCTATATTAGCCCATATATATATTAATTCATTAAGGGTAGTTCCCAAGTCAGAAAGGAAAATAAAGCTATGTTTTGATGCCCGTAATTTAATTAGGCAGATTTTTGTGAACAGTTAATATTTCAGTAGCTAGGATGGTAATGCAAGGATTTAAAGGAAAGTCATTTTTTGTAATGGAGAAAGTAAATTTTATCTGTCATACGGATTCCGCGAAAGAAAGGTATTATGAAGTAGAAAGAAGTGTAATTTTGAGAAATAAGGTGAATAACTACGGGTAATAAAGAGGTGTAATCTTGAGTAGAAAGAAGTGTAATTTTGAGAAATAAAGTAAGTGAATACGGATTTAACGAAAGAATGGTAATCTGAAGTATAAAGTAGTGTAATTTTGAGGAATAAGGTGAGTAATTACGGGTGATAAAGAAAGGTAATCTTAAGTAAAAAGAAGTGTAGTTCTGAGAAATAATGTGAACAACTACGGGCGATAAAGAGGTGTAATCTTGAATAGAAAGAAGTATAATTTTGAGAAATAAGGTGAGTATCTACAGGTGATTAAGAGGTGTAATCTTAGGTAGAATGGAGTGTAATCGTGAGAAATAAAGGGATCTTGAGTAGAAATGGACTGTAATTGTGAGAAATAAGGTGAGTAACTACGGTTAAAAAAGGTGAGTAACTCAGGTCAAAAGTGAGTAATTAGACGATACAGTAAAACGATTATGCGGGACCTATAATGTGAGATCCTTAAGGAAATATGTATCATGAGTAATAAGAAGTGAAGCTGATGGTAAGTAAGGAAAGTCGCTTAATATTAAGTGAATAATTGAATAAAAGTGAAAGTCTGTATGTGGGTATGTATGTATGTATGTGGGTCTGTTCCGTATACAAATCTACACCGTACCACCAATCTCAACCAAATTTTGCATACATATAGTTTAGGATCCAGAAGGAACCGCTGGCTACATGAATTTTCGATAGTCTTTCTCATTCTTCTGATTTCGGCCCTTTTGCACTCAAGCACAGGCTAATCAAATCATAAAATATACTCATGAAGGAATGGCAAGCCAGATAGTTTCCATGGCAACATAGCTCAAGTCGAGACACGGCCGACTGGATGCCAGTTCTGCTCTGCACTACCGGTATAGAAAAAGAGGATCTTTACTTGAAATCCCGTTAGTTACTCACCTACTCACACAGCACTGTCAACCGAGTTTAGCATAACAAAGACTTGACACTATCATCTACTATATATATTTGTGAAATACCACTCACTCATTCATTCATCACGAAATCTCAGAAACCACCGACGGATTGGAATGAAATTTGGTATGCAGCTTCCCAAAGGGCCGCAAATGCCCCCTAAGATAGGATTTTTGGATATTCAGGTTCTAAAGGGGTGTTAAGGGGGTTGACCTGCATTTCAGATATATAAAAGTGAAAGTCTGTATGTGGGTATGTATGTATGTATGTGGGTCTGTTCCGTATACAAATCTACACCGTACCACCAATCTCAACCAAATTTTGCATACATATAGTTTAGGATCCAGAAGGAACCGCTGGCTACATGAATTTTCGATAGTCTTTCTCATTCTTCTGATTTCGGCCCTTTTGCACTCAAGCACAGGCTAATCAAATCATAAAATATACTCATGAAGGAATGGCAAGCCAGATAGTTTCCATGGCAACATAGCTCAAGTCGAGACACGGCCGACTGGATGCCAGTTCTGCTCTGCACTACCGGTATAGAAAAAGAGGATCTTTACTTGAAATCCCGTTAGTTACTCACCTACTCACACAGCACTGTCAACCGAGTTTAGCATAACAAAGACTTGACACTATCATCTACTATATATATTTGTGAAATACCACTCACTCATTCATTCATCACGAAATCTCAGAAACCACCGACGGATTGGAATGAAATTTGGTATGCAGCTTCCCAAAGGGCCGCAAATGCCCCCTAAGATAGGATTTTTGGATATTCAGGTTCTAAAGGGGTGTTAAGGGGGTTGACCTGCATTTCATTGAATTTCAATATCTCCCGATTGGTTTCATTGGGGGATGTGATACTCGGCACGTCAACTCATCATTAAAAATAAGAAGACACGAGTCTGAGGGTTTTTCGATGTGGTGTATATTATGAGGTGAAAGGGGTGAAAAGTGGGGATGGAAAGATTCCTAACGGAGCGTGTATCTCTTAAACGACATAGGTGAGGAGTTTGAAACTCAGCGGAAAACAATCAGCATACAAAATACGTAAATATGTGTTTGACCGTTTATTCATAAATCCAATTTAAGGGGCCCATGGGGAGGGGTGAAATTCTGGGGGGGGGGGGACAGGAAGAAAGTGTCCTAACTGATTGACTGACTCACTCACTCATCAAACTCAGGGGGGAAAAACTGCTTTAAAGTAAGTAAATAGCTGTTCGACAGTTTTTTTTATTAAATCAAATTTAAGGGGTTCATGGGGAGGGGTGAAATTCTGAAAAAAGAAAATTGAAAGATAATGTCCTGCCTGACTCACTCACTCACTCACTCACTCACACACTCATCATCGCCCAGCCAAAATTATTGAAGTTAGAAACATGACAGTTTGGGGATATGTTCATTGTATGTCAAAACCGTCTACTAAGGGAGGATTTTCGGATATTCAGGTTCTGAAGGGGTCTTAAGGGGGTTAAACCTGCATTCCATTGAATAACAATATCTCCCGATTGGTTTCATTGGGGGATATGATACACGACATATAAACTCATCATTAAAAAGGAAGAAGACACGTCTCTGAGGGGTTTTCGATGTGGTGTATATTATGAGGTGAAAGGGGTGAAAAGTAAGAATTGAAAGATTCCTAACGGAGCGTGTATCTCTTAAACGACATAGGCGAGGAGTTTGAAACTCAGCGGAAAAAATCAGCAAAAAAAAAAAAAAGTAAATATGTGTTTGACCGTTTTTTCATAAATCCAATTTAAGGGGCCCATGGGGAGGGGTGAAATTCTGGGGGGAGGGGGGGAAACAGGAAATAAAGTGTCCTAACTGATTGACTGACTGACTCACTCATCAAACTCAGGGGGGAGGGGGAACTGCTTTAAAGTAAGTTAATAGCTGTTCGACAGTTTTTTTGATCAATCATATTGAAGGGGTTCATCGGGAGGGATGAAATTCTGAAGGAAAAAATGAAAGAAAATGTCCTGACTCATTCACTCATGATCGCCCAGTCAAAAATATTGAAGTTGGAACCATGGCATTCTGGGGATATGTTCGTTGTATCTCAAAACCGTACACTAAGGGAGGATTTTTGGATATTCAGGCTCTAAAGGGGTCTTAAGGGGGTTAAACCTGCATTTCATTGAATAACAATATCTCACGAGTGGTTTCATCTGTGGATGTGATACTCGGCATATAAACTAATCATTAAAAATAAGCAGACATGTGTCTAAGGGTTTTTCGATGTGGTGTATTATTATGAGGTGAAAGGGGTGAAAATTGGGGGTTGAAGGATTCCTAACGGAGCGTGTAGGCCTATCTCTTAAACGACATAGGCGAGAAATTTGAAACTCAGCGAAAAAAAATCAGCTAAAAAATTAAGTAAATCGGTGTTCGACCGTTTTTTCATAAATTAATTTAAAGGTCCAATGGGGTGGGGTGAAATTCTGGGGGGGGGAAAGGAGAGAAAGTGTCCTGACTGACTGACTAACTCACTCATCAAACTCAGGGGAAACAGACAGCTAAAAAAATAACTTAATAGGTGTTCAAGCGTTTTTTCATCAATCCAATTTAAGGGGCCCATGGGGAGGGGTGTAATTCTGGTAAAAATAATTGAAAGAAAATGTCCTGTCTGACTCACTCACTCATCGCGCCCAGCGAAAACTATTAATGTTGGAAAAATGAAATTTTGGGAATATGTTCGCTGTATGTCAAAACGTCAACTAAAGAATGATTTTTATTTATTCGGGTTTTAAAGAGATGTTAAGGGGGTAAACGTGCATTTCATTGAATAACGATATCTCATGAGCTGTTTCTTTGGGGATGTGATATTCGGTATATAAACTAATCATTAAAAATAATCAGACATATATCTAAAGGTTTATCGATGTCGTGTATATTATGAGGTGAAAGGGGTGAAAATTGGGGATTGAGGGATTCTTAACGGAGCGTGTATCTCTTAAACGACATAGGCGAGAAGTTTGAAATTCGGCGGGATAAAAGAGCTTAAAATACAAGTAAATATGTGTTCGACCGTTTTTTCATAAATCCAATTTAAGGGGCCCTTGGAGAGGGGTGAAATTCTGGGGTGATAAAACACGAAAGAAAGTGTCCTAACTGATTGACTCACTTACTCACTCATCAAACTCAGGGGGAAATCAGCTTTAAATAAGTAAATAGGTGTTCGACCATTTGTTTCATAAATCCAATTTAAGGGGTTCATGTGGAGGGGTGAAATTATCATATATAAATGAAATTAAATGTCCTGACTGACTCACTCACTCATCATAGCCCAGCCAAAATTATTGAAGTTGGAAACATGAAATTTTGGGGATATGTTCGTTTTATGTCGAAAACATCCACTAAGGTAAGAGTTTTGAATATTCAGGTTCTAAATAGGTGTTAAGGGGGTAAACGTGCATTTCATTGAATAACAATATCTCACGAGTGGTTTCATTTGGGGATTGATACTTGGCATATATACTAATCATTAAAAATAAGCTGACACATGTCTAATGGTTTTTCGATATAGTGTATATTATGAGGTGAAAGGGATGAAAAGTGGGGGTTGAAAGATTCTTAATGGAGCGTGTATCTCTTAAACGACATAGGCGAGGAGTTTGAAACTCGGAGGAAATCAATCAGCTTAAAAATAAATAAATAAATAAATAAATAAATAAATAAATAAATAAATAAATAAATAAATAAATAAATAAATAAATAAATAAATAAATAAATAAATAAATAAATAAATAAAATAGGTGTTAGACCGTCTTTTCAAAAATCCAATTTAAGGGGCCTATGGGGAGGGGTGAAATTCTGGAAGAAAAACGTCCACTAAGGAAGGATTTTTGGATGTTCGCTCTCATCGACCAACCAAAACTATTAATGTTAGAAGAGTGATATTTTGAGGATATGTTTGTCGTGTGTCGAAAAGATCTACTAAGGAGGGATTTTTGGATATTCAGGTTCTAAAGGGGTGTTAATGGGGTTAAACCTGCATTTCATTGAATAACAATATGACACGACTATGACGCGAGCGAAGCGAGACTAAAAATGAGATGGTGTGTGTGTGTCTGTGTATTACTCAATCACGCAAGTACCACTGGTCCGATTTACATGAATTTTACATGGAAGTAGCAGATTTACCTGGTTAACATACAGGTTACTTTTGATTTCAATACTTTGCACTTTTAAAGATGGCGACCATTTTAGTGACGTCACTCTACCCTTTGGCGTGGCCGACGAAAGAGACAGGCCACAGCGCGGATCTGTGACGTCAGAGGAGTGGTGTCGCTCGCTCGCCGCAATGATAGCACCGAGGTATTCTCATCTATACAAGCCTACCAATAGCCGAGTAATTTGTTAGTTTGAATTTAAGGATACCGGTACTCAAAAATAAAGTTAAATGCTGTGGAAGAAATACACCTCTATCACTAGCTCAAAACTTTCGAGCAGTAGAATATTAGGCAGTGTTATAAAAACATTGAATGGATGTTCCAGTTTATGCAGATATACAAAACTGTACATATTATCCTCTTATCTTTGTTCATCAATAAGTTGTTTCCATATATACCAGTTTACATGTAAGTTTAACTTCAAAAGCAGCTGGATTTTTTTTTTTTTAAGAAGAAGAATCAACCAAGCATTGCATTAGGAGAAAGTAGCCAGTGCTTCATTTATTGCAAGGGAAGGGTCATTCATGCCCCAAAATAATAAAAACGAATATAAGAAATTTGAGCCTACACTCATGGTTTTAAAAATTTTGCTTTCTTGAGTAGGCCTACCATAAGACAATCTTTTTCAATAACAAAAATTTAATGCATTCTTCAGTTACCGGTACATATATGAATTGCTGAGATAATACTTACCTCCTTTAGCAGAGAGCCTTTTATCTGACACCAATCTCCTAATAGCAAGTTTACTTCTTGTGGCAACTACCTTCATGTTAGACATGTTTAACAGTTCTCTCCCGTTCCCAGTTAGGCTTATGTCAAATTTATGGTTTTATGGGCTCAAGATTCTTATAATGAAGTTGTTGTTGTTTGAGTCTTCAGTCTTTTGACTGGTTTGATGCAGCTTTCCATGCCTCCCTGTCCTGAGCCAATCGTTTCATCTCTACATAGCTACCACATCCTACATCAGAGGCTATCTGTTTAACATATTCTAACCTTGGTCTACCCCTACAGTTCTTGTCCTCGACCCTTCCTTCCATAACTAAGCTTGCTATTCCTGGGTGTCTTAGTATGTGTCCTACCAATCTATCTCTTCTCTTCATTAGCAGTCGCCAGAAACATCTCTCCTCTCCCACTCGCCTTAATACCTCTTCGTTTGTAACCCTATCTACCCATCTGATCTTCATCGTTCTCCTGTAACACCACATTTCAAATGCTTCAATTCTCCTCTTTTCTGCTGCACCAATAGTCCAAGTTTCACTTTCATAGAGCGCCACGCTCCAGACAAAGGCTTTCAAAAGTGACTTCCTAATACCTAAATCTATATTCGATGTCAACAGATTCCTTTTTTGTAGAAAGGCTTTCCTTGCCTGAGCCAACCTACTTTTTATATCCTCTTTGCTTCGTCCATCACTGGTTATTCTGCTTCCTAAGTAACAGAAGTTTCCTACTTCCTTCAGCTTTTCACCTGCCAATTTGATCTCCATAGAGGTTTCTGATTTATTTCGGCTGCATTCCAGTATTTTTGTTTTACATTTATTAATTTTCATCATGAATTCCTTCCGTAAGACGGAATCCATACCATTCAAAAACTCATTCAAATCCTCAGGCTTGTAACTAATAAAAGGTAAAATGTAAACTTAAAAAATATTGAT
Source organism: Meconema thalassinum (assembly GCA_946902985.2). Classification (NCBI taxonomy): domain Eukaryota; kingdom Metazoa; phylum Arthropoda; class Insecta; order Orthoptera; family Tettigoniidae; genus Meconema; species Meconema thalassinum. The sequence continues at coordinate 92,224,453 of OX336399.1, forward strand.
AATAATAATAATAATAATAATAATAATAATAATATATATATAAAATTATTTCGTTCTGGTCTCAAATTGGGACCATCACATATTCGCCCCAGAGAATTATGGTATATGTCAACAATCATATCACCATACTTCTCTTCAACACTTGTACAAATATGAAATATTATACCCTACAAAGAAATTACCAACATCGACAATATTATACTCTTCAAAGCAATTACCAACATCAAAAAAATTATACCCTTCAAGTTTTATGTATATATATTTTTAAATCTCATCATTTCAGTCATTCACTGTTCATAATGTCTTTTTCTTTCTTCTTTACATAATTAAAGCGACCTGTAAACAATGTACATCAAAATACCCTTCACTTTTATATTCTTGTTTTGGACATAAGTCATCGTTGCACTTATGTATATTTGGGTGGCATACACCTTTGCTTTATATCTTGAGGACGTAGAATTCAATTTTCAGCCTGGTGTCGAACTGAATACCCTATGGCTAGTTGGTGGGACTGCCAACTGATTAATTCACTTAATCACTTCACAACACTTGGTATGTGATGCGAATAACCAGATCTACTCCAGTCTCTCAGGAATTATATGTATCTAGTAACACAGGCATATTATAAAAAAATGAAACTTTATTAGCTTGTATTACCTAAGGCAACATCGTTCAGTGCAAATGCAGTGCGCTAAATTACCCCACATATGTATATATATCACACTCAAATACACAAGCTTATAGCCGACAAAATACGCATTATATTTCCTCTGTGCTCTTCAAGACACACAATATCATAGGTTGATGCATACCCTCGCCATTACCTACTATTATTATTACTGTGAGAGTCGTTTCTATTAATCAAGTTTTTATAACATCGCACTCCTTCCCGTCAGGCTTAACGAAAGTCAATTTACAGAGCTTCTTTGGTGGCTTCTTCGTGGAAAGCAGAGACTTTATTGTAGGTTTAGCACACTGCATTATTTATGTACTGTACATTTAAGCTGTTCATAATATTCTGTAAAGACATGAATAAAAATAATTTTCTATTACATCAATCAACACGGTAGTTCGTTAACAAAACAATTTAATCACAGAAGAATTATAAATCTGTATTGTAGCACGAATTAGTACATTATGCAACGAGCCTATAATAGCTATAATTAAGACACGAGTATATTTATAAAACGAGCGTATGCGAGTTTTGCAATGTCCATACGAGTGTCTTAATTACCATTATAGGCGAGTTGCATACGAATGTTTATGTTCGACTATCATTATTATAACTATTTTATGTTCGAAGATAAATAATCATAAATATCTGTCCAGATTTCGCCAGTTTTATGTACTGAACAGAGCGCATGAGACGCAGAGAATGCCTTGTATTTGACCATGGCCTTCTCGATTACCCCACTATGACACTAGGCAACGCAGTTTAGAAGGCCTTGGAACTCCACGCAGGTGCGATGCTAACCTTATCTAATTAGTCAAACAACTGTTTCTTGAGCTGTGATTGGTGGGAGAAACTGTTTCATAATGAAAAATAGTGTTATAATGACCATCATTATGATACAGTTTACTGACACATAATAGTCAGGGTCGAACATAAAACTTTAAATACTTCAGAGAACAGACTTTCGATTTATTGCATTCTACTAGCATGATGAAGCATGGCTCAGTAGCACGTGTTTAGCTGACAATGGAGGGAAAACCAAAGCTAACGCGAGGTTTGCTGATAGCAGGCGAAGGGCCCCGAAGCCCCGCTGACATCTCGGTAGCTAGACGCAAGTTTCGTGGGGCTAGTGCTGCCGCTCTGTGGTCGAACAAAGAATTGCTGTTATGTCTTGTCTCTTGTCTTGTACTGTGGTCTTGGCTGTTGTCCCAACAGGACAAGGGAAATTTTGGGCAAGCATGTGCAAAAGGCAGAGTTCAGGTTTGCTGGCAATAAACGTCGAGATTCTCGCTGAGCTGCGATCTGCACAGCCTGTGCTGGACGGGAGTGGAGCGCAAGTTGTGAGGGAATTTGAAATATTTCCTATTCTTCGCTGGGATGGTATTCAAATAAAACAATGTGCTGAAGCACTTCAGCTCATACTGTAAGGTGCATACGCCCCTGGTAAGAGGGGGCTGCGTGGCGCAGTCGGTAGAGGCGCTGAGCTTCTAACTGAAAGGGAGTGGGTTCGATCTTCACCCAGGTAGTGGATTTTAGAAACAAAACTACCACTTTCGGAAACGCAAATAGCCCTGGGGTTCACTCAGCCTACACCAGAAATGCGTACCAGGGTAAGTCCTGGGAGCAAAGACGGCCGGGCGTAGAGCTAACAACTCCATCTCATCTAGTGCCGATGTCACAAATAGTGGAAGCCACTACCTTCCACTACTCCCATGGCCAGGGGCGAATCTAGGGGAGGGCGACCGCCCAGGGCCCCATGGTCCGGGGGGGGGGGGGGGCCAAGCCAAGGATTTTAAAAATTTAATTAATTAATTAATTATATGTTGCAAACTTTTCAAACTAAGTTATAATTCATAATCTTTTTTCAGTGAAGCTATGACCTCCCGTGACTGTTTAACAAGTTTAGATTTCATTGAAATAATATAAGACTTCAGCCGGGAAAAGAAGTCACAAAGTGATATTTTAATACTTCATAGTTTACATAATCTTCATCAAGGAGACTTAAATGTTTCTTTCATTTTGTTAAAATAATGTACTGTAGTGCATTCAAAATATGGTAACTATTCTTTATTTTATTACTATTACAAAACTATTTTCCATTTGTTTTTTTATTATTATTTCCTATTGTTGTGGGCCCCACCTTGTCAAAATAATATGACCAACTTATGATTTTGAAACCCCTTCCAGGATGGCTGAGGTGGGAATCGAACCCACCTCTTCTCAGTTTTGCCTCACAAGGCTGGATGTTCCCAGTTCCAGCCCTCTGACCAGAATTAAATTTCCTGGCAGAGCCAGGAACCGATAGCCCAGGGCCCCGCATGGCCTGCATCCGCCACTACCCATGGCCTGTACGGAGTTGGCTTTGCTCTTTTTTTGGCAGCTGGCAAGAAGTCTCCACTTCTATGTCGATGGATTGTTTTAGATTTCGATAAACAAATGTGGGCACCATTTACAAACTACTTATACTACATTTTCGCGAAACTTTGGCCACCCCGTATATTTTCAGCCACCCCAATATTCGAATCACGCTACTGCAGTACATTTCCTGGTTTAGAGAATTAAGGTAGGAAGCACGAAGTTGGCGAACAAATTCCCTGTTCTTATGATAAAAGATAGTGCTTGAGAGATTGATATAGAAACTTCTGGTGAGATATTATCGAAGCAAGAGTGCGGGAAAAATCGGAAAGCGTCATGAGTGAGTGGACAAAGGATGGTTGCAATAAATAAGTAGCGGTATCAGCGGTGAGGATGGATAGCAGTGTCACTGCTAGCACGTCTTCTGTTCGTACGCTATTTCCCCTGCCTGCAGCCAGAGGCGTCTTATCGGTGCAACGACGCGTCGCGACGCGAGGAGAGGCGACACACAGCGCAGTGCCGGCTGATAAGAGAAGACTAGACAGAAACATCACCTCGCGGGCGTCTGGGCGCTCCCTTCCTGAACATTGTTCCCTGTCTGGAGGGCGCCGATCGACCCTGTAACTTGTTGCGCGGAGCAAATAGATTGTTTTTTCCACCTTCATCTAACTCTCATCATTCTCTTACTTATCGTGTTTGGAGCCATTTTTCAGTGTTGCCTTAGTAATAGAAATTGATGCTTTTCACCCCCCAGGGGCTCACATCTAGTGGGACGTGGGTTGGTGACCATGGGACCCAAGCTGAGTCCGGCATTGCTTCCACTTACTTGTGTCGGGCTCCTCTCCGTCTTCTTTCCTGTCGGCCTCACTTGGTCAACTCTTGTTCTCTTCCGACCCCGACGGTATTAGGGTATCCGAGGCCTAGGTAGTATCTTCCTTTCCAGCCTTAATTGGCCGTTGTCTCATCTTTTCTGCTACCCTCCTTCTGTCAGGGGTCAGCCTTCTTTTTATTTTCATGTTAACTCCTGCCTTCTGCTCAAGGCCCTCAAGGAGGCAGGGTGTATGTAGCCCCACCGCTTCTGGTGCATCCTGGATATTGCTACACCCTCAGGGGCTCACGGCTGGTGAGTTTGGGAGTTGGTGACCCCGAGGGATTCCTGAGCTGGGTCCGGTTTTCTCCCTTTTATCCATTACCTCTGGGGCGGACCCTCTCCTGTTTCAGTTTCCTATCTGCCTGTCATGGCTCTCCTTCCTTCCAAGTCCCTCAATCCGCATTCTTCGAGGGCTGAGGGCATTTCTTTTCCTCCTTTCCTTTATTTGCCTTATTCTCCTTTCGTTTTCCATTTCTTCTTCTAGTATATAAGTTAGTAGTTAGTTTTAGTTATATTTAACTTTTCATTATCATCTTCACTATCACCCAAACCATTAGGGGCCGATAACCTAGAGGTTAGGCCCCTTAAAACAACAATATCATCATCATCATCATGTTTTTCAATCGGTAAACAAGATTCACCCAATTGTAATGGCTGTTTCCCTAAACCTGAAAAATGTTACATGAGATTCATAATAATGTTATTGGAGTTAAAAGAGAGAAAGATCCTGAGGAGGATCTTCGGTCCAATTAGAGAGGAAGGAGGAATTTACAGAATCCGTCATAATGATGAAATGTATGAACACCAGGAGGACATCATCACGGCTATAAGGAAAATTCGCCTGACCCTTTATGGACATTTGGCACGTCTGGATTCTGAAAGACTCACCAACAGGATGTTCACAGTAACACGAAGAGGCAAGGCTTCTAAGAACAATTAATAGTTGGGAGAAGACATAATAAATTATACAGTTTGTGTTTGCGAGAAAATAGCATTAATCACACATCTCATGCTATTGCAATGCCTTACTTTTTGCGCTGTTAATCATACATATTAATTTAGAATAGTATTATCAACGTACAACTTTACCTTTCTCTTTCCCATTTTTAAAAAAATATTTGTTTAACAGATTAATTGCAATAAGAAATTTCAATCCCTGAAAGGGGATGTAAACCATGTCTTTCATAATTTAATCCTTTGTAGGTTTCAAAATATTTTAAACACATTACGAGATTGTTTCAAGTCTTCCTTCCTGCAACAATGGGAAAAACCAAAGAACGTTGCGGTGGATATTGTAAACGAAAGGGTCTAAGGGTTGAACAGGGTACACTCAGACTTGTGAGGCTACATGTATGGCCGTTTGACTGCAATAAAAAAAATAAAAAATAAGGGGAGAGGAGGGTGGTTCAATTCCCACCTCAGGTATCCTATAGGCCAAGTTGCTTTTCTTGGTTTCCCCAGGAAAATGCCGGGATGATTCCAACATAGGCTAGTAAACAATTTCAACACACACGCAAGTACATGGGCACAAATAATGAGCAGGGCACTTCAGGAGTTGTTCATTACACGAATACTGTGTCGGGAGCTGGATTTCTAAAAGAACAACCTTGATGCTATTGTAACCCGGACAGAATATTGGTATATTGCTATAGGTGAGGTCTGTCTCACTCTTATGGAGATTGGGTGCTCTTATTCATGTTTTGATGACAACACGTGCAATGTTAGCTGTGGAGGTGACATAAGCTCACCTCAGTTTTATCATTATATTTATGGTCATGATATTTGTCGATATACTCGCGTTATATAATAATCCACTTCCTTCACATCCCTCATTTTCATGAAACAGTGAATCTTCACCAGCGGCTCACAAATAGTAGGACGTGGGTTGGTGACCACGGGACTCCAGCTGAGATGGCATTACTTCCACTTGTTCTGGGCTACTCTCTGTCATCTTTCATTTCAACCTCTCTTCGCGCAGTTAAACTGCTGACCTCCCCTCGTTCACGCTGATCTAATTAGTTGGGCTTCATATAAAACAGTGCCTGGGTCTGTCAGGACCCCTTGTTGGTGTCCTATTTATAAAAATGTCGACTACAAATCAAAATTAATGAGGCGTTCCTTCTACGAATGTACTGTTGTTTTTGTTTTGTTTGTTTGTTTCTGAATACGAAGAATTGCGTTCGAGGATGGCTGAGGTGACAATCGAAACCATCTCTTCTCAGTTCTGCTCACGAGGCTGAGTGGGCCCTCTTACTGCCCTCAGACCAGAATTAAATTTCTTAAGAGTCGGGAATCGTATTTGGACCTCTACACCACGAAATTGTTTTTACAAGAATAAGCTCGTCTGAACCTGATACCTTAGATGAATAAACCGTCTTGTTTCTTTTTGTTACAATATTGCATAATTTTCTAATAGGTACTTACGTATTGAAAGCATTTCAGGTGATTGGTTTCAGGTCTCTTAAAAACAAAGGAAATCTAAACCTACGAATACTCTGGATTTTTGCTTTATTTTTGTTTTGTTTTGCGTTAGGGAATCTCAGTGCCCCAGTATGGAGTCATCAGGGCCCATATTTACCAGTTGAATTTCTTTTAAAAATGTTCTCATTTTTAACTGTGATTGTTTCAGTATAAAGTACTTGTGAGGACCACAAATAACTTTTCATTTTAAGAAGTTGGCAGGAGAGAATGCCTATTTATGTAACATAGTTTTTTGCTAAGATAGGCTATGCATTATGTAGGCATGGAAATTAATCTACCTAAGGAAATTTAAGTTATTAAGTGTTGGTTGGTTGGTTCCTTAGTTTAGGGGCTGCGACAACGCGGTCATGTAGCCCCGTGTACTTACGGTGTGTGTAGAATCTCTCTGATAACCGGTGTTAATTGCGATGACTGTATTAGTTTGTGTATCTGTTTTTTTTTTTAAATTCAAGTATGGACTGCAACTTTGAATTTTTCAAACAGTTCCTACTTTTGCCACCAAACATCACCGTCAACGACTACTAGGATTAGTTTAGAACTTAGCTACTAGACGCCACCACAGTCGGCTCTTAGCAACGAACGTAGCAACCTAAAAGAGCGTTGTTTACATTCTTAACCTATACAATTTAGTTTGGTTGGTTGGTTCCTCAGTTTAGGGGCTGCGACAACGTGGTCATGTAGCCCCGTGTACTTTGGGTGTGTGTAGAATCTGTCTGATAACCGGTGTTAATTGTGATGACTGGATTAGTGTGTGTATCTGTTTTTTAATTCAAGTATGGACTGCAACTTTGAATTTTTCAAATAGTTCCTACTTTTGCCCCCAAACGCCACCGTCAACGACTACTAGGCCTAGTTCAGAACTTAGCTACTAGACGCCACCGCAGTCGGCTCTTGGCAACGAACGTAGAAACCTAAGAGCGTTGTTTACATTCCTAACCTATACAATTTAGCTTCACACAGATGTAATTAGTGGAAGGTTCTTTAACATGCCATACATCTATGACATGGGACCGCCGGTTTTACTTCCCCTCCGAAGGAAGGCATGACAGGTTGTACCCGTTCGTCCTGGGGATGCGATGACCCATCTGCTATTACATCGCATTCCTGGATTTCCAGGACAGAGCGGAGTTAAATGAACATGAAGTCAAAAAAGGAATGTGTCGGAAATTCAGTTGAAATATCTCAAAAGCAGAGGGTAACACGAGATAAAGTATCTCCAGGGTCGTTACGGGTTTAAATTTAATTTAAAAAATGCAAATATTAATGGGCGCCATCAACTGAATCCCTAGCAAACCACATCCTTCCTAGTTAAGCCTTAATTAAGACAAGGAAGGAAATAGGAAAATCACATCATCATCAGATCACAACTAAGATAAAAACAAATTTATTCAACTTTGATAGTCAGACAGACATATTAAACACTCGTCCTACCTGAGAGCATGGTCGAATGCCAACGTTAAATTGTCATTGTCCAGAAAATCGAACCATCTCTATTCTACACAAAGTTTATTTAATCCACATAAAATAGGAAAAATTTCTAAAGTTCTCTTGGGTTCTCAGGATCACCGTAGCACTATGTCTTTGTGTCACTGACATTCGTGATAACTGAGACCTAACTTCTCTTTAAATTAACATCATGAATGTGGATGTAAAAATATTAATTAATCTGTCTAAACACATATATTCTAATCACATATTTAAATATCACATAATTTATGGCTTGCATGGCATTATTCAAATGCTGAATATGTTAGTAAAATGCTCCTAAACATCGAATAATTAATTTACACTATTTACACTGTCATTAATAATTGCTTGTTTGTGAATCACAGAAAATCCACTACTCATTGGTTATAATCATCATCATCATCAAAATTAAATATTTCTCACATTAGTTCTCATCTCAAAATTCAATATATTCACGTCAGAATAATTAATTCATTATCATCAAATCGTTTAAATGAATATTATAATCATCAATTCTTTATGCTCTCTAATTATTCACACACTCTCCTTTCATCATCTCCTTCAGATTAAATCATCTTAAATCATCAACATAAATTGTTTAATTCATCAACTCAAGTTGCAATTCTTCAAATCATATCTGAATTAAATTTATTTAAATTCATTTAAATGTATTAATCATCAGCTTCTTTAATTAATTATCACCTTCTAATTCAGTTATTCATCACCTATTTAATCATCTATTAATTTATCTAAATCAGCTTATTTATTCAATCTTTAATTCATCCATTTATTTAATTCATTGATCTATTCCAAAATTTAATTTATCAACTTATTTAAATTTTATTCATCTGGTTATTTAGATTTTCATTATTTCATCTAGTCATTCTGATTTTTATTTCATTAGGTCAGATCATTAATATGCTTAAATTTCAGATTATTATTTCATTTTTATTTATTTATCGTATGGTATGGTACACACTTACAGTACATCAAAATACATCTTAATGAAAAAGAAAAAAATGAAAATAAAATAAAGAGAACAGATAGGCTCATAATTTTACATCTAAATTCAAAATGTAGTCCACTGATGCAGGAGTCGCTGAGAGAAAATCCAATATGTTGCCTCCGTAGGATCTTAGAGGACAGTCGTGAATGATGTGCTTCACCGTTTGTCTATCGGCTCCACAGTCACACTTTGGAGAGGGTAACCTGTTCCACTTGAACAAAGAGTCCGCACAAACACCAGAATTGGTCCTGATACGGTTTAATTTCGACCATATCCGACGAGGAAGATCAAAGCCAGGTACTTTGGAAGTGACAGATGGCATGTCTCGGCACTCCTGTGGAGCAAAAATCTTCCAATCATGAGACCACTGCTGGACTATGTCAAAGTTCTCATTCATAAGTCTCATAGCTGTCTTCACAGGCGGCTGCCTTGAGCGAAGTCTGGGTAGACAAGCAGCAGGTATATCAACATGAATAGGGAGATCCTGATTTTGAAGTATCTTTTGGTATGTTTTGACCAGGATATTACACCTGCGGAGATGGGGTGGAGGAATGTAGCTCAGAACAGGAAGCCATTGAATGGGGGTGCATTTAATTGTACCAGATACTAATCGCATGGTCTTGTTGATTTCAACATCGATCTTCCCTATGTGAAGGCTGTTTAACTACACAGGGGCACAATATTCAGCAACAGATAGAACGAGGCTAATTGCAGAAGATCGAAGAGTTGAAGCATTAGAGCCCCATGTTGTTCCACATAGTTTCTGGATGATGTTGTTGCGTGATCTCAGCTTAGCAGCAGTCTTCAAAAGGTGTTGTTTGAAGGATAAGGTTCTGTCTAAAGTAACACCCAAATACTTGGGATGCCGATTGTGTGGCAGAAGGACGTTATCAAAGTACACCCTGAGATCCATGTTAGCCATGCGATTATTCAAGTGGAAGGCACACACTTCTGTCTTGGTCATACTAGGCTGTAGTCTCCATTTGCGAAAGTACTCCCCTAGGACACTCAGGTCTGTTGTTAGTGTGTTCTCAGTTGTTGTTATGTTTGAACTGCTTGTAGCTATAGCCCAGTCGTCTGCATACCCAAATGTCCTTGATTCCGTCCTTGGCATATCAGCTATGTACAAGCTGAAAAGAAGTGGAGCCAGGACAGAACCGTGTGGTAATCCTGTGATGGTCCCAATTTGAGACCAGAACGAAATAATTTTATATATATTATTATTATTATTATTATTATTATTATTATTATTATTATTATCAATATTTTTTAAGTTTACATTTTACCTTTTATTAGTTATTATGTTAACTAATATATTTATATCTATTATTATGCGGTAATGTAGAATATTATGGCAATTGAAAGGATTTGGAGCGATACACATATTTGAAATTAGTTTGACGCTTGACTGAATATTATTTCTGAAGAAAATTCGAACAAGAGAAGAAGGAGGGTGTTCACAGAAGGCGGCTTCTTGGAAATGACATAAATAGACACTTATGTCTGTCACATCAAGTATTCTACCAATATACAAATCATACTAAGAAGGGATTCTAAGAAGACTTACCACTAACAATGCTGGGCCGATGAATGAGTCCTTTGCAACTTTATACTAAAGGTGGGCTAGACCTCCCGAGAAATACTACAAAGAAGTATTGTCATTGTTGATATGTGAAAGGTCTGCTTATATCGCCTAGCGACTTCTGAAGAGGGGTCAGACACTTGCTTTACCTGGGAACGTTATATATATGACGGCCGCCCAAATGGATTATTATTATTGAATTGCTGGAGAAGAGAGAAGATGCTGAGTGGAGCAGAGGAACTTGTATCGAGATGGAGTATATAACGCAGTTCTAAACTAGACAGTTGACTATTAAGTATGTGAATTTGATAAGACATTCTGTCCCATCAAACTGTGACATGGTTGTGTACGAGGCTATTGTCACAGGGATGATTTTTGGAATTTATTCCGTCATCCACATATAAAATAATTACTTTGAGGATGATCAGGGCCATGTGGAACTCTCTACGCAACAAGCCAACTACAAAGATCTTCAATGCGGTGAGCGATGTAAACAGTTATACTCCAGTCAAATCAGAAGGCTATCATGCTTATTAAATTCAATATATTCTATTCAATTAACTCAGTATACTCCAATTTCTAATCAAGAACCATAATACAAGTAAATTCAGTAGATTCTTTAATTTAAATTTATTATTATTATCTTTAGTATTTTATATTTTTTGCACTTGTTGTTTTTATATATTAAATTCATTTTAAATTCATATGTTTGACTGGTTTCCTTTAGTAGCTAGAAATTACTATAAGGCAACACCATACTCCTGAACTAATTATCGTAAGGTTAGATTACGTAAGTTTCACTACGGCTGGAGATAGGAATTTCGATGCTCTGCCTCTGTTTAACCGAGGTTTAATATATTATTTTGATCATGATATATAAATGATCTGGCGCCCTGGCAACACATATATTACACATTATGTACTTTTTTAGTGAAGCTGACAACAATACAGATACACTATTAGATTAATACACAATTAAATGTTTCATTTTGATCACCCAAATGTGGGCGATTATTTAAATATTAACCTTTTTTTAAACTTTATTCTTATTACCAGTAATCAAGTTTAAATATCTCTATAAACCAATTACATTAACGCCCAACTAGCGGAGCGCTTTTCTTATTATTAATGGAACCTTAAGTTCAAAAAAAAACATTACAATTAACGCCCAACAGGAGCGCTTTTACTATTAACAGTAACACTCTCTCTAAGTCCTCCAAACCATTACAAATGGCGCCCAACGTGGGGATCGAACCCACGATATTTACGGAAGGAGTGAGTGTTAATTCAGTGCAAATTGTCAGTGATTTTGGGGGAAAGTGAAATGAATTAGTGTATTATTAGTAATTGATTTTGGGGGAAAGTGAGGTGAATTTTGGAACGGTAAACTTTATACGGTGTACTTCGAGATGGCGGATGAGGAACAAAGGAAATTGAGGAGTAGGGGTAAAGGCGAGAAAGCTAATTATACGAAAGTTGATAGTGGTACTGAGGCTGAGAGTGTAGAGGATTATACCAAGATGTCGGAGGTAAATCTTGAGAGTAATCCTGAGAATAATCCCGAGGTTAACCCTGAGACGAATATAGAGGTACATCCTGAAATAAATCCTGAGACTAGTGGAGGGAAGGAGAAACAAAAGCCTTTGGATATTTCGGAAAACAAATTAGATGAGATCATGGGAATGTTTCTGGAGATGAATAGGCAAAATCGGGAGATGAGTAGGGAGATGAGAGAGGAGATAAGCAAGGCAATAGACAAGAAGCTAGAAGATAGCAATAAAAATAATCAGGAGATAAGTAAGCAAAATCAGGAGATAAGTAAGCAAAATCAGGAGATGAGTAGGGAGATGAGAGAGGAAATAAGTAAGCAAAATCAGGAGATGAGTAGGGAGATGAGAGAGGAAATAAGTAGGCAAAATCAGGAGATGAGTAGGGAGATAAGAGAAGCGATATGTAAAGATAATAAAGAAATTAATCAGAAACTAGATAATATGGTCAAGGAGAATGAGGAATTAAATAGGAAGTATGGGACGCTGCAGGAGAGTATTCAGGGGGCAAAACAGGAGATCAGATGTGAAATTAAGGATGTGTTAGAAGAAAAGGCTAAAAATATTATAGAGGAAGTAGATCTGAAATTAGTAGAAGTGGAAGGGAGAATTCAGGAAAAGTTAGTCAATCAAAGAGAGAATCTTCAGAAAATAGTACAGATGGAAACTAGACAAGTAAGAACAGAATTGGGAGGAGAGATAAAGAAAGTGCAGTCAGAATTTCATAAGAAAGTAGAGGATAGTCACCTGACAAATGAAGAAAATTATCAGGAGATTCAGGATAAACAGAAGATATTAAGAAATGAATTGATAGAAAAAGAGAATAATTTGAAAGAAAGAGTGGAAATGGTAGAAAAAGTGGCGGATAAAAAGATAGCAGAAATTGAGACTAAGTTAAGAAAGCAATTAAGGCAGGAGGGAATACAGGGTAGAGTTATTGTATCAGGAGGTGGAATGAAGGAAACTGAACTAGTTAAGTTCTCTAACGAGCAGGGATGTCCTATGGAATTCATAACTATAGTTGAAAATAAATTCAAGGAAAGGCTACTAGAAGGACAGATAGAGTGGAATATGGTAGTGGAGATATTAGATCAGGCTTTTGTGGGGGAAACAAAAAGCTGGTTTTCTGTCTATAAAAACACTTTAGTGGACTTTAATGATTTTAAAAATAAATTTTGTGAAAAATATTGGAATGATGAAATACAGGCCCAGAAAAGGGAAAGTATTATTTGTGGGATATATCCGCCTGACAGTACTTGCAATTTGACTGAATATTTTCTGAATAAGGTTATCATCTGCAAATATCTAGATGGCATGACACAAGACAGCGATATAGTCAGGCAAATGATAAAGCATTTCCCATTCCGAATAAGAGAGGCTGCATGCATGCAACGCACTTCGACTATCACAGAGTTAGAAAGATTATTAGGGAGATTTGATGCTCTAGGGAATAGTGTTGGTGAAACACCGGCAGGACAGCAGAATAGTCGATATATGAATGAGAATGCGAATCAAAATAATAATGGCAGGCAACAACACCAGATTTTTCAAGGCAACAATAGGGGGCGTAATTTTGAAAATTCATATGCTCAAAATAACAGGGGGCAATTTCAAGGTAGAGATGGTTATCAGAATAACCGTGGCCAGTATCATGGCAATAGGAGAAACCATGATAATAACCACAATGGTAATCAGGATAATAATGCAGGTCCTAACAATGGGCAGCGTTATTACAATCAAAGAAATAATGCAGGAAATTCAGGGAGGCAGAGAGAAGAAAATCAAGGTAATGGCAGCAACCCTCGTCAGAACCACAACAAAAATAACGGGGAGACACAAAACCAAGATAATGGTACCGATACTTTAAATGTGAACCAGACTGTGACGTAAGGTCAAGTTGTCAGTCTGAGTCTTTTCCAGCTTACACCATTTTAAGCGAACCGTATGACCTAAATATCCGTAATGATTTATTAAGTGAATTTATGGATGTATCTAAAGAATCTACCGTTATTAATTTTAACTCAGTGTTAAAATTACAAGTGTTAGGGGCGTGTATCGATACACTTTTTGACAGTGGCTGTCAGGTTTCTTGCATCAGTGCAGCATTTTATAATAATAAGAAGGAACATGGTAACAAAAATATATAGGAAATTCCAATTAGAACTACTATTGTGTTAACTGCGATGGGATAGATATTCCGCATAATTTCTAAACAAGTGGTTGCAGAATTTTTAAAAGAAAGTAAGATTGGAACACAAGTATGTTTTTTTTAATTCCAAATCTGATATATTCACTAATTATGGGTTCGGACAGGATGTCGCAACATTCTGCACAGCTATATTATAAGGAGGGTAGTGTTAAATTCAGATGAATGGGTGGAGTTATGATCATGTCATTTAATAATTGAAGTAAGTTATACTGTGGTTCTAAGAATATATGTACGCTTGAGGAGGTATTAATGACTTAAGGAGTCGATATTTGTAGTGAGGTGGTGAGTGGTGAGATTGTTGGGGTATCTCTTGAGAGGGAACCTTGTTTTTTTTTACATTTTTAGGCAGTATGATGACGAAGGATTATCTAGAGGATTCCTTGCGTGAGGCTGCATTACAGAGTGCGTTAGAGTGTGATCGTGTGGATCGATTTTTGATCGTGTGGATCGAGTGTTGAAGGTGTTGTAAGAGAATTAGTATATATTTGAGAACCGTATTGGATTAGCTAATTGCTACGAACATTCATTAAATGTACATGATCGCAGTATTTTTGTAGGTCATCGCTACCCCGTGCCTTACAAATTTCAGGAAGCTGTAAGTAGGCAGATTGAAAGCATGTTGCAGGATAAAATTATAGAACCCTATATTAATTAGCCCATATATTAATTCGTTAAGGGTAGTTCCCAAATCAGAAAGGAAAGTAAAGCTATATTGTGATGCCCGTAATTTAAGTAGGCAGATTGAAAGCATGTTGCAAGATACAATTATAGAACCCTATATTAGCCCATATATATATTAATTCATTAAGGGTAGTTCCCAAGTCAGAAAGGAAAATAAAGCTATGTTTTGATGCCCGTAATTTAATTAGGCAGATTTTTGTGAACAGTTAATATTTCAGTAGCTAGGATGGTAATGCAAGGATTTAAAGGAAAGTCATTTTTTGTAATGGAGAAAGTAAATTTTATCTGTCATACGGATTCCGCGAAAGAAAGGTATTATGAAGTAGAAAGAAGTGTAATTTTGAGAAATAAGGTGAATAACTACGGGTAATAAAGAGGTGTAATCTTGAGTAGAAAGAAGTGTAATTTTGAGAAATAAAGTAAGTGAATACGGATTTAACGAAAGAATGGTAATCTGAAGTATAAAGTAGTGTAATTTTGAGGAATAAGGTGAGTAATTACGGGTGATAAAGAAAGGTAATCTTAAGTAAAAAGAAGTGTAGTTCTGAGAAATAATGTGAACAACTACGGGCGATAAAGAGGTGTAATCTTGAATAGAAAGAAGTATAATTTTGAGAAATAAGGTGAGTATCTACAGGTGATTAAGAGGTGTAATCTTAGGTAGAATGGAGTGTAATCGTGAGAAATAAAGGGATCTTGAGTAGAAATGGACTGTAATTGTGAGAAATAAGGTGAGTAACTACGGTTAAAAAAGGTGAGTAACTCAGGTCAAAAGTGAGTAATTAGACGATACAGTAAAACGATTATGCGGGACCTATAATGTGAGATCCTTAAGGAAATATGTATCATGAGTAATAAGAAGTGAAGCTGATGGTAAGTAAGGAAAGTCGCTTAATATTAAGTGAATAATTGTGGTCTGAACTAGCAGGTAATGGCGAGGGTATGCATCAACCTATGATATTGTGTGTCTTGAAGAGCACAGAGGAAATATAATGCGTATTTTGTCGGCTATAAGCTTGTGTATTTGAGTGTGATATATATACATATGTGGGGTAATTAAGCGCACTGCATTTGCACTGAACGATGTTGCCTTAGGTAATACAAGCTAATAAAGTTTCATTTTTTTATAATATGCCTGTGTTACTAGATACATATAATTCCTGAGAGACTGGAGTAGATCTGGTTATTCGCATCACATACCAAGTGTTGTGAAGTGATTAAGTGAATTAATCAGTTGGCAGTCCCACCAACTAGCCATAGGGTATTCAGTTCGACACCAGGCTGAAAATTGAATTCTACGTCCTCAAGATATAAAGCAAAGGTGTATGCCACCCAAATATACATAAGTGCAACGATGACTTATGTCCAAAACAAGAATATAAAAGTGAAGGGTATTTTGATGTACATTGTTTACAGGTCGCTTTAATTATGTAAAGAAGAAAGAAAAAGACATTATGAACAGTGAATGACTGAAATGATGAGATTTAAAAATATATATACATAAAACTTGAAGGGTATAATTTTTTTGATGTTGGTAATTGCTTTGAAGAGTATAATATTGTCGATGTTGGTAATTTCTTTGTAGGGTATAATATTTCATATTTGTACAAGTGTTGAAGAGAAGTATGGTGATATGATTGTTGACATATACCATAATTCTCTGGGGCGAATATGTGATGGTCCCAATTTGAGACCAGAACGAAATAATTTTATATATATATTATTATTATTATTATTATTATTATTATCAATATTTTTTAAGTTTACATTTTACCTTTTATTAGTTACAAGCCTGAGGATTTGAATGAGTTTTTGAATGGTATGGATTCCGTCTTACGGAAGGAATTCATGATGAAAATTAATAAATGTAAAACAAAAATACTGGAATGCAGCCGAAATAAATCAGAAACCTCTATGGAGATCAAATTGGCAGGTGAAAAGCTGAAGGAAGTAGGAAACTTCTGTTACTTAGGAAGCAGAATAACCAGTGATGGACGAAGCAAAGAGGATATAAAAAGTAGGTTGGCTCAGGCAAGGAAAGCCTTTCTACAAAAAAGGAATCTGTTGACATCGAATATAGATTTAGGTATTAGGAAGTCACTTTTGAAAGCCTTTGTCTGGAGCGTGGCGCTCTATGAAAGTGAAACTTGGACTATTGGTGCAGCAGAAAAGAGGAGAATTGAAGCATTTGAAATGTGGTGTTACAGGAGAACGATGAAGATCAGATGGGTAGATAGGGTTACAAACGAAGAGGTATTAAGGCGAGTGGGAGAGGAGAGATGTTTCTGGCGACTGCTAATGAAGAGAAGAGATAGATTGGTAGGACACATACTAAGACACCCAGGAATAGCAAGCTTAGTTATGGAAGGAAGGGTCGAGGACAAGAACTGTAGGGGTAGACCAAGGTTAGAATATGTTAAACAGATAGCCTCTGATGTAGGATGTGGTAGCTATGTAGAGATGAAACGATTGGCTCAGGACAGGGAGGCATGGAAAGCTGCATCAAACCAGTCAAAAGACTGAAGACTCAAACAACAACAACTTCATTATAAGAATCTTGAGCCCATAAAACCATAAATTTGACATAAGCCTAACTGGGAACGGGAGAGAACTGTTAAACATGTCTAACATGAAGGTAGTTGCCACAAGAAGTAAACTTGCTATTAGGAGATTGGTGTCAGATAAAAGGCTCTCTGCTAAAGGAGGTAAGTATTATCTCAGCAATTCATATATGTACCGGTAACTGAAGAATGCATTAAATTTTTGTTATTGAAAAAGATTGTCTTATGGTAGGCCTACTCAAGAAAGCAAAATTTTTAAAACCATGAGTGTAGGCTCAAATTTCTTATATTCGTTTTTATTATTTTGGGGCATGAATGACCCTTCCCTTGCAATAAATGAAGCACTGGCTACTTTCTCCTAATGCAATGCTTGGTTGATTCTTCTTCTTAAAAAAAAAAAATCCAGCTGCTTTTGAAGTTAAACTTACATGTAAACTGGTATATATGGAAACAACTTATTGATGAACAAAGATAAGAGGATAATATGTACAGTTTTGTATATCTGCATAAACTGGAACATCCATTCAATGTTTTTATAACACTGCCTAATATTCTACTGCTCGAAAGTTTTGAGCTAGTGATAGAGGTGTATTTCTTCCACAGCATTTAACTTTATTTTTGAGTACCGGTATCCTTAAATTCAAACTAACAAATTACTCGGCTATTGGTAGGCTTGTATAGATGAGAATACCTCGGTGCTATCATTGCGGCGAGCGAGCGACACCACTCCTCTGACGTCACAGATCCGCGCTGTGGCCTGTCTCTTTCGTCGGCCACGCCAAAGGGTAGAGTGACGTCACTAAAATGGTCGCCATCTTTAAAAGTGCAAAGTATTGAAATCAAAAGTAACCTGTATGTTAACCAGGTAAATCTGCTACTTCCATGTAAAATTCATGTAAATCGGACCAGTGGTACTTGCGTGATTGAGTAATACACAGACACACACACACCATCTCATTTTTAGTCTCGCTTCGCTCGCGTCATAGTCGTGTCATATTGTTATTCAATGAAATGCAGGTTTAACCCCATTAACACCCCTTTAGAACCTGAATATCCAAAAATCCCTCCTTAGTAGATCTTTTCGACACACGACAAACATATCCTCAAAATATCACTCTTCTAACATTAATAGTTTTGGTTGGTCGATGAGAGCGAACATCCAAAAATCCTTCCTTAGTGGACGTTTTTCTTCCAGAATTTCACCCCTCCCCATAGGCCCCTTAAATTGGATTTTTGAAAAGACGGTCTAACACCTATTTTATTTATTTATTTATTTATTTATTTATTTATTTATTTATTTATTTATTTATTTATTTATTTATTTATTTATTTATTTTTAAGCTGATTGATTTCCTCCGAGTTTCAAACTCCTCGCCTATGTCGTTTAAGAGATACACGCTCCATTAAGAATCTTTCAACCCCCACTTTTCATCCCTTTCACCTCATAATATACACTATATCGAAAAACCATTAGACATGTGTCAGCTTATTTTTAATGATTAGTATATATGCCAAGTATCAATCCCCAAATGAAACCACTCGTGAGATATTGTTATTCAATGAAATGCACGTTTACCCCCTTAACACCTATTTAGAACCTGAATATTCAAAACTCTTACCTTAGTGGATGTTTTCGACATAAAACGAACATATCCCCAAAATTTCATGTTTCCAACTTCAATAATTTTGGCTGGGCTATGATGAGTGAGTGAGTCAGTCAGGACATTTAATTTCATTTATATATGATAATTTCACCCCTCCACATGAACCCCTTAAATTGGATTTATGAAACAAATGGTCGAACACCTATTTACTTATTTAAAGCTGATTTCCCCCTGAGTTTGATGAGTGAGTAAGTGAGTCAATCAGTTAGGACACTTTCTTTCGTGTTTTATCACCCCAGAATTTCACCCCTCTCCAAGGGCCCCTTAAATTGGATTTATGAAAAAACGGTCGAACACATATTTACTTGTATTTTAAGCTCTTTTATCCCGCCGAATTTCAAACTTCTCGCCTATGTCGTTTAAGAGATACACGCTCCGTTAAGAATCCCTCAATCCCCAATTTTCACCCCTTTCACCTCATAATATACACGACATCGATAAACCTTTAGATATATGTCTGATTATTTTTAATGATTAGTTTATATACCGAATATCACATCCCCAAAGAAACAGCTCATGAGATATCGTTATTCAATGAAATGCACGTTTACCCCCTTAACATCTCTTTAAAACCCGAATAAATAAAAATCATTCTTTAGTTGACGTTTTGACATACAGCGAACATATTCCCAAAATTTCATTTTTCCAACATTAATAGTTTTCGCTGGGCGCGATGAGTGAGTGAGTCAGACAGGACATTTTCTTTCAATTATTTTTACCAGAATTACACCCCTCCCCATGGGCCCCTTAAATTGGATTGATGAAAAAACGCTTGAACACCTATTAAGTTATTTTTTTAGCTGTCTGTTTCCCCTGAGTTTGATGAGTGAGTTAGTCAGTCAGTCAGGACACTTTCTCTCCTTTCCCCCCCCCAGAATTTCACCCCACCCCATTGGACCTTTAAATTAATTTATGAAAAAACGGTCGAACACCGATTTACTTAATTTTTTAGCTGATTTTTTTTCGCTGAGTTTCAAATTTCTCGCCTATGTCGTTTAAGAGATAGGCCTACACGCTCCGTTAGGAATCCTTCAACCCCCAATTTTCACCCCTTTCACCTCATAATAATACACCACATCGAAAAACCCTTAGACACATGTCTGCTTATTTTTAATGATTAGTTTATATGCCGAGTATCACATCCACAGATGAAACCACTCGTGAGATATAGTTATTCAATGAAATGCAGGTTTAACCCCCTTAAGACCCCTTTAGAGCCTGAATATCCAAAAATCCTCCCTTAGTGTACGGTTTTGAGATACAACGAACATATCCCCAGAATGCCATGGTTCCAACTTCAATATTTTTGACTGGGCGATCATGAGTGAATGAGTCAGGACATTTTCTTTCATTTTTTCCTTCAGAATTTCATCCCTCCCGATGAACCCCTTCAATATGATTGATCAAAAAAACTGTCGAACAGCTATTAACTTACTTTAAAGCAGTTCCCCCTCCCCCCTGAGTTTGATGAGTGAGTCAGTCAGTCAATCAGTTAGGACACTTTATTTCCTGTTTCCCCCCCCTCCCCCCAGAATTTCACCCCTCCCCATGGGCCCCTTAAATTGGATTTATGAAAAAACGGTCAAACACATATTTACTTTTTTTTTTTTTGCTGATTTTTTCCGCTGAGTTTCAAACTCCTCGCCTATGTCGTTTAAGAGATACACGCTCCGTTAGGAATCTTTCAATTCTTACTTTTCACCCCTTTCACCTCATAATATACACCACATCGAAAACCCCTCAGAGACGTGTCTTCTTCCTTTTTAATGATGAGTTTATATGTCGTGTATCATATCCCCCAATGAAACCAATCGGGAGATATTGTTATTCAATGGAATGCAGGTTTAACCCCCTTAAGACCCCTTCAGAACCTGAATATCCGAAAATCCTCCCTTAGTAGACGGTTTTGACATACAATGAACATATCCCCAAACTGTCATGTTTCTAACTTCAATAATTTTGGCTGGGCGATGATGAGTGTGTGAGTGAGTGAGTGAGTGAGTGAGTCAGGCAGGACATTATCTTTCAATTTTCTTTTTTCAGAATTTCACCCCTCCCCATGAACCCCTTAAATTTGATTTAATAAAAAAAAACTGTCGAACAGCTATTTACTTACTTTAAAGCAGTTTTTCCCCCCTGAGTTTGATGAGTGAGTGAGTCAGTCAATCAGTTAGGACACTTTCTTCCTGTCCCCCCCCACCAGAATTTCACCCCTCCCCATGGGCCCCTTAAATTGGATTTATGAATAAACGGTCAAACACATATTTACGTATTTTGTATGCTGATTGTTTTCCGCTGAGTTTCAAACTCCTCACCTATGTCGTTTAAGAGATACACGCTCCGTTAGGAATCTTTCCATCCCCACTTTTCACCCCTTTCACCTCATAATATACACCACATCGAAAAACCCTCAGACTCGTGTCTTCTTATTTTTAATGATGAGTTGACGTGCCGAGTATCACATCCCCCAATGAAACCAATCGGGAGATATTGAAATTCAATGAAATGCAGGTCAACCCCCTTAACACCCCTTTAGAACCTGAATATCCAAAAATCCTATCTTAGGGGGCATTTGCGGCCCTTTGGGAAGCTGCATACCAAATTTCATTCCAATCCGTCGGTGGTTTCTGAGATTTCGTGATGAATGAATGAGTGAGTGGTATTTCACAAATATATATAGTAGATGATAGTGTCAAGTCTTTGTTATGCTAAACTCGGTTGACAGTGCTGTGTGAGTAGGTGAGTAACTAACGGGATTTCAAGTAAAGATCCTCTTTTTCTATACCGGTAGTGCAGAGCAGAACTGGCATCCAGTCGGCCGTGTCTCGACTTGAGCTATGTTGCCATGGAAACTATCTGGCTTGCCATTCCTTCATGAGTATATTTTATGATTTGATTAGCCTGTGCTTGAGTGCAAAAGGGCCGAAATCAGAAGAATGAGAAAGACTATCGAAAATTCATGTAGCCAGCGGTTCCTTCTGGATCCTAAACTATATGTATGCAAAATTTGGTTGAGATTGGTGGTACGGTGTAGATTTGTATACGGAACAGACCCACATACATACATACATACCCACATACAGACTTTCACTTTTATATATCTGAAATGCAGGTCAACCCCCTTAACACCCCTTTAGAACCTGAATATCCAAAAATCCTATCTTAGGGGGCATTTGCGGCCCTTTGGGAAGCTGCATACCAAATTTCATTCCAATCCGTCGGTGGTTTCTGAGATTTCGTGATGAATGAATGAGTGAGTGGTATTTCACAAATATATATAGTAGATGATAGTGTCAAGTCTTTGTTATGCTAAACTCGGTTGACAGTGCTGTGTGAGTAGGTGAGTAACTAACGGGATTTCAAGTAAAGATCCTCTTTTTCTATACCGGTAGTGCAGAGCAGAACTGGCATCCAGTCGGCCGTGTCTCGACTTGAGCTATGTTGCCATGGAAACTATCTGGCTTGCCATTCCTTCATGAGTATATTTTATGATTTGATTAGCCTGTGCTTGAGTGCAAAAGGGCCGAAATCAGAAGAATGAGAAAGACTATCGAAAATTCATGTAGCCAGCGGTTCCTTCTGGATCCTAAACTATATGTATGCAAAATTTGGTTGAGATTGGTGGTACGGTGTAGATTTGTATACGGAACAGACCCACATACATACATACATACCCACATACAGACTTTCACTTTTATATATAAGATTATGTTAACTAATATATTTATATCTATTATTATGCGGTAATGTAGAATATTATGGCAATTGAAAGGATTTGGAGCGATACACATTATATTTGAAATTAGTTTGACGCTTGACTGAATATTATTTCTGAAGAAAATTCGAACAAGAGAAGAAGGAGGGTGTTCACAGAAGGCGGCTTCTTGGAAATGACATAAATAGACACTTATGTCTGTCACATCAAGTATTCTACCAATATACAAATCATACTAAGAAGGGATTCTAAGAAGACTTACCACTAACAATGCTGGGCCGATGAATGAGTCCTTTGCAACTTTATACTAAAGGTGGGCTAGACCTCCCGAGAAATACTACAAAGAAGTATTGTCATTGTTGATATGTGAAAGGCCTGCTTATATCGCCTAGCGACTTCTGAAGAGGGGTCAGACACTTGCTTTACCTGGGAACGTTATATATATGACGGCCGCCCAAATGGATTATTATTATTGAATTGCTGGAGAAGAGAGAAGATGCTGAGTGGAGCAGAGGAACTTGTATCGAGATGGAGTATATAACGCAGTTCTAAACTAGACAGTTGACTATTAAGTATGTGAATTTGATAAGACATTCTGTCTCATCAAACTGTGACATGGTTGTGTACGAGGCTATTGTCACAGGGATGATTTTTGGAATTTATTCCGTCATCCACATATAAAATAATTACTTTGAGGATGATCAGGGCCATGTGGAACTCTCTACGCAACAAGCCAACTACAAAGATCTTCAATGCGGTGAGCGATGTAAACAGTTATACTCCAGTCAAATCAGAAGGCTATCATGCTTATTAAATTCAATATATTCTATTCAATTAACTCAGTATACTCCAATTTCTAATCAAGAACCATAATACAAGTAAATTCAGTAGATTCTTTAATTTAAATTTATTATTATTATCTTTAGTATTTTATATTTTTTGCACTTGTTGTTTTTATATATTAAATTCATTTTAAATTCATATGTTTGACTGGTTTCCTTTAGTAGCTAGAAATTACTATAAGGCAACACCATACTCCTGAACTAATTATCGTAAGGTTAGATTACGTAAGTTTCACTACGGCTGGAGATAGGAATTTCGATGCTCTGCCTCTGTTTAACCGAGGTTTAATATATTATTTTGATCATGATATATAAATGATCTGGCGCCCTGGCAACACATATATTACACATTATGTACTTTTTAGTGAAGCTGACAACAATACAGATACACTATTAGATTAATACACAATTAAATGTTTCATTTTGATCACCCAAATGTGGGCGATTATTTAAATATTAACCTTTTTTTAACTTTATTCTTATTACCAGTAATCAAGTTTAAATATCTCTATAAACCAATTACATTAACGCCCAACTAGCGGAGCGCTTTTCTTATTATTAATGGAACCTTAAGTTCAAAAAAAAACATTACAATTAACGCCCAACAGGAGCGCTTTTACTATTAACAGTAACACTCTCTCTAAGTCCTCCAAACCATTACAATCCGTCATTCAATTTCCTTTGTGCACTAACTGTACTACCCATGACAACTCTAAACAGTCTGTTACTCATCATGTTATTGACTAAATTGGCAATGGTCTTGCAGGGAATTACTCGAAGTAGTTTGTAAATCAGACCTTCCCTCCAAACAGTGTCGTATGCAGCCTTGAGATCAATGAATGCCACTGATGTCTTAAGGCAATTTTGAAATCCTGCCTCAATAAATATCGTTAGTGACAACACCTGGTCTGTACAGCTGCGATGAGGTCTAAATCCCGCTTGCTCAATGGGTATCTCCGCAAGCAATCTTGGAGCAATTCTGTTCAGGAGGAGTCGTTCCACTAATTTGTAGCAAACACTCAATAGAGATATTGGTCTGTAACTCTCTGGCTTATTATTTGGTTTCCCAGGTTTCAAAACAGCGATGATTTTTGTTTGCTTTAACAAGTGAGGAATCTTACCAGTCTGCAGGATATTGGTTGCAAACTTACAGAGCCATGATCGTGCATTTCTACCACAGTTGACAAGAAATTCGGGATGAAGTCCATCAAATCCCGGTGCTTTACCAATTGACATATCCTTCAAAGCTACTTCAACATCGTCAAGAGAAAAGGGACGAGCATATTCTGAGTATGATTGGCTTTGAGCTTTCAAACATTTCAGTTCCTTTCGGACCTGTCTAACATGCTTCACATCCATTGTTGCTTTGGACACGGAAACTATGTGCGCAGCAACTTTATTAGGAGTTATTGTAGGTGTCTCACGAACTGCTGGTTGACCATTACCCAGTTTCCTCAGCAAGGACCAAGCTTGTCTGCTTGATTTCTTAAGATCCAAAGATTCTACAGTCTCAACCCATTTTTGTCTTCGAGAGTTATCCAAGCTTTGGAGGAGTTCATCAGCAATATCCTGGTCTCCATTAGTGATAAATTCCTTGTAAAGCTCCTCAGAAACATCAGTCCAGCCAGGAATGTACTCTTTCCTGTAGCCTCTTGGAATATGCTTTTTAGCAACAGCTAGAACGGCACCAACGAATCTGCCATAATTATCGGCATTTGGAGGAATCCATCTAACGTATTTATCGAGGTCTCGTGAGAAATCATTCCAATTTGCTTTCATGAAATTCCATCGAGGTCGTGGGAAGGAGGTCACAAAAGGGATTTGAGTGCCAACTTCTAGGACAACAGGGCGATGTTGACTGTGGGGAAAATCAGATGAAACTTCCCGTGTAGTGGGTAGAGGTTGGCCGTATCTGTCTGTGGACACGAAGGACAAGTCAGGATTAAAATCACGTCTCCATGCAGCAGATCGAAAGGTAGCTCTGTCCTTTGCATCAAAGATAAGGTAGAGGCCATTTTCCTCAGCCCATTGTGAGACAGATTCTCCATTTACATCATTTGTCTCGTATTTCCAGTCAACATGGTGGCTGTTGAAATCACCTACATAGATTGCAGGATGAGGATACGGTTGTAACACATGATTTGGCCATTCCATTGCTGGTGGCTTATACACGTTGGTAATTACAATGTCCCCTATCTTAATTGTGACTAGATGTATATTGTCAAAGCTAGTTGCTGAAAGAAGTGAGACATTCTCTAGATTTTTCCGGACGTAGGTAGCTGTGCCATATGCATGATGATAAGTCGCACCAATAATGCTAAATCCTGGTATTCTGCCTCTTTGCTGAAGTTGACCTTCATCCACAGTATGAGTTTCTTGGAGTGCAAGCACATCAATATTGTCATTAATCAGCATTTTGGAAAGATATTGGCACTTTGATCTACTTAAGCCTTCTACATTTAAATGACAGATACGTAAATTAGAACCAAGCTTTCTTGTCAATCGGTCCTTAAAAGAACCATTTTCTTGAGTTTCCATTGTAAGTGTGTTTTGGTCAGGAGATCTATATAGATAGTCTGGCCACCTAGTGCTGATGCTCAGTTCAGTATTGTAATTTTGATTCCAATACCTATGCAGGGGCACCACTTGCAGGAATCAGCTTCATTAATTATTATTATCAGAAAATCTTGTATTATCAACTTTATTTATTTGTTTAATTTCCTAACAAATTGTTTAATATGGTTTATAGAACGTTGTCTTACAGTTTTATCACTTCCAAGTTATATCTCGTATTAATTATCTTGCCAAAAAATATTATTGCCTTCACAAATTCACGTTGGATCTCACTGTCCACAACTACATTATATATTCTCACTTTATCAAATATCACATTTGAATACCACAATTATTCCACAAAACTCCATAAATATTCAGCGCACAGCATGAATCTCAAAAATTATGCTGACTGGGTTCGACAACCTCATGTCTGCTTCAAAATACATTAGCAATATTGCAACTTCCACAAAATGCCTATCACAAACTTCACCTAACCACGTTGCATGATCTACAAATTATATAACTGGCTTCAAATTATCAACGCACACAATCTCCAATAACTGTAATTAATCTGATTACATCTAGACAACTTCTTAAACAATTAGGAAAAATATTACCTT
Organism: Meconema thalassinum; assembly: GCA_946902985.2. Lineage (NCBI taxonomy): Eukaryota > Metazoa > Arthropoda > Insecta > Orthoptera > Tettigoniidae > Meconema > Meconema thalassinum. The sequence goes on from OX336399.1 coordinate 92,251,283, forward strand.
TGTAATCGTAATCAAATTCAAGATCTGCTTTCAAATAGCATAAATTCTCTTAAAATTCTCATAATTCACTTCACAGAAAAACACCAATGTGCTATAATCTCTCACATCAAAATATGCAATACTGATCTGCCTTAAAATAAATCTGACCATTAATGATTCATCTTACAAGATTCAATTACTTTAAATCCTTCTCAAAGGTATCAAACTCAACCATAAAAATTATCAAAAGCATCAGCTGTATCAGCTGTTAAATGAAAGTACTCTCAAATGAGTATAGCAACAAAATATTGGATTGGCAAACATGAATTACAAATGTAACCCTGCTGACATTTATTTCTAATTTATTTAACAAAATTCGACTGATATGTGACTAGTAGTTTCTTGTTTGATCCTCTTACAATCTCAAGTACACTCGGATGATAAAAATTAGTTCCTCAATGGCGTGTAAGATGAGTATCCACCACACAATCGTATAAATACGAAAGGCCTCGCCCCGATGACTATCATGATAATGCCCTGAACGATGGGTAAAGATGTGTACCACCACGCAATCGTATAAATATGAAAGGCCCCATCTCGTTGTCTAATGAGTGAATGTACCAGATTGGAATTAACAAGCCTCTAGTTGTCACATAAAAGCGATATTCATTCACTTGAGTGAATAACATCTTAATATCTCCAAACAATCCAATGGAAAAATCCCTACTGATGAATAATACACACTCGCTAGTATGCAATGAACTGACGAAGTAATTTAAATAATCCAATTGAAACTATCCTTACTGGAAAATGTCTAAAAGACCAAACATCTGCTTAATAAAGCCAACCAATGGTGAGAATGTCGTATAATGGTGCCTGCCATGTCATATGGTAACGCCATATTCTAGCAAATTGGAGTAAATAATGTCTAAGCCATGTCTAAATAATCGTAGAACTCCTACTAGAAAAATATATACAAGTATGCCCAGTGTTCATGGAAAAATCATATCAGAAAGTCATAACTCTTACAGTACCTTCTCATATCAGCTGTTAATATATTTCAAAGATCGTCGATTATCTTCGTGTGTAATAAATTTCTCGAAAGATCGACGTGAATATCGTATCACCCACGCAAAAACGATCGCCTTCATATCCCAAGTGAATCAGCTGTTAGACCTCCTCTTCTTCAGGAACCGAATCCATCGCTCCGTGGTGCCATCGCGTCTCTGTCTTCGTTTACTCCGACATGATGAACTGCATGTTATCCATAGCGGATACTGTCCAAATTCTTACGTAAATGTTCATAAAAGCAGCGTGCCCCATATTCTTCTTCTATGTTACGCCACTGTCCCATTCAATGTTCGGTTCGCTTGTTAAAAGTTCAATCTCCACAGCGGTTAAGTCTCACTTACAGAAAATAAATTTTATTTATGAGAGTGTATAAGTTTTTGAAACACCCTGTAGCTGTGTTCGTACTCGATATTCTATAATAATTCATAAAAAGGAATTGTATTAATGCACGTGCCCAATGTTCATAAGTGCATATAATTGTAACATTTCGTTTGCCTTAAAAGCGTTAATGTTAGCTTGACCCCATGGTCGCTCTACATGTTCCGTTATGAAATGCATAGTCGTAATGTCATTTGAATATCTAAGTTCATAATTGCAGTATATTACAACCATCCGTCTGCACAATTCTATTACTGAATACAAGTCCCAACTCAATGTTGTAACTGAATGTTGAAATGAAGTTCAGCTTCTTTAATGTTGCATGCGTATAAAAGTCGGAAACAGCCCGCTCGGATCTACTGCACTGTTCCAGAATGATCTACGCTTAAAGTCGGCCTCGCCATGCCGCTTCGCTGTGCTGTTCTGCGTTACAAAATGCAGCTCGAAATAAAGTTCTCAATCTCGTATTACAATGCTGTTCTACCCCGGCCCTTCTCCTGCTTACACGGCCCGTACAGCCTGCCTCGTAACCGGTCCTCTCGCCGTCTACCGTACGTTGCTCGCCTTGGCGCACTGACCTACTTCCGCTCTCTGCTTGGTTAAGTAATACTGTACGCTTTCACGCCACGCAACAAGTGCTGTGCACCGCTCAACTTTTCCGTACGCTCTGCGCATGTGTACTACTCAGCCCTGACGACTGAACTCGACTGATGTCTCTAGACTGCGTTAAGGAGCTCGTACCTGGCGCTGTCACGTGATGCTCCCCCACCTTCTGCGGTCGTGCGTCACAAATAGAATCTCGACCACCATCATCTCGGCTATTAATAACTTAAGGGATTATCTGTCTTTCTTCAAGTTATTACCATATATATTGCTTGACATTTCTTCTCTTCTGAGATGATTAAACACTATGTTCCATTTAGATCTTAATAAAACTGCAATATTCCTCCCATAATTCCATCTGCTTGACTGGCAGTGCCTTCTTGATCCTTGGCCTTCTACGTCATTTCCTAACATTCTTCTCGACTCGATGTGAGCGCTATCTTGACAATTCTTCCCATAAATCTCAACTACGGCTCAATGTCAGCTGGCGTAGCCGATAGCCTCAACTAGTTATCGGGTACAAGGTCTAGGTATGAAGCTAATATCTATGGAAACGTCAGTCCAATAATATTGTAACATAAAATAGAAACGCATATAAAAACGGTCTACAATTATGGTGTGTGGATATTATTGATTGTAGAAGGGTAAATAAAAGTTCTAAATAGTACAAGCTACAGCAAGTAATAATAATATTCAGTGTCAACGGTTAAATACTTTTAGGTAGTTTCTAAAATGTGGCTATAATATATTTATGTAATGAATAGGATAAATCATAAAACGGGAAAAGAAGCATTTTAATTTTTGCCAACATTTCTGTTAGTAAAACAATCTAAAACGCGCAAATAAAGCAAAATTCCGGGAAATTCAGAAGAAAAACCAGACAACCTTTTATTTTGATATACAGAATATAGAGAGGTTTGCGGATGACCTTGCACTGCTTGCAACCAGTATAGATGACGCTAAACACCAAATTGAATAACTTGGGTCTATTGCAGCAAAAGTAGGACTTCAAATTTCATTTGAAAAGACTGAAATAATGGCATCCTTTGATGTGGAAACACAAGCTATTGCATTGATTAACAATAAAGAAATTAATGTTGTACATAAATTTAAATATTTAGGGGAGATTATAACATGGAATTTGAATGAGAAAGCGTCAATCGAAAACAGATCAACAAAGTTAAGACAAGCGCAATATATTAATTGGTCTAGTTACAAAAAAATCACTCTCCATAAATGCCAAATTACGACATTACGAATCAGTTATTAAACCGGAAGCAATATATGCTTGTGAAACACTTTTCAAGTTAAACACTCGATCAGTTACTGACACATTACAGAAGACTGATAGAAGAATTCTCAGAACTATAATTAATAAAAATTGTTTTTAGCCTACTTTTCACATTTTGCAAAAATGAGGAAAAAGTAGACTTATGAGATCGGGCAAATGTGTGTCTGTCTGTCTGTCTGTCTGTCCTTCTGTCTGTCTGGCTGTGTGTGTGTCCCCCCCTATCAACTCCTAAACGGCTGCAGCAATCGAAACAAAATTTGGTAGGAGTAAAGATCTATACCTGGATATCTCACGGCCATATTTGAAAATGATGTCAGTGCTACCAACTGCTAAAAAAATCGCAATTGAAATTTGAGCTCCATGTTGGATATCTTGGAAAGTATGAATGGGAGCGATTTCAAAATTGCCACACGTACAGATCATAATATTTCAGTTTAATTTCCAGGAGGCTAAACATGGCAGTGTTGCCAAAATGATTATAAGCCTCCTGATAGGTCCAATTTTAAAATGCATATAACTTCTATACTATCAATTGGAATTCAACCAAATTTCGTATGTTGTATTTGTACATAACCAGATATGACTGAGCGTATTCTTAAGACCTACCAGGGCTGCCAACTGTTAATAAATGCTCCTATTTTTTTTTCAAATGCCAATTTATCAGAAAGTATGCAAGCCGACAGCTTTAAACTATGCACACGTATAGTACCTGACATTCTATATTAATTTGGAGTAACTTATATACGTCAGTGCTACCAACATGATTCTAAGCCTGCTGACAGGTCCAACTTTAAATACATGTAACTTCCATACTATCATTTGGATTTCAACCAAATTTCGTATGTGCTATGTGTACCATAACAGATATGACTATGCATATTCTAAGGAGCAACCAGTGCTGCCAACTGTTAATATGTGCTGTCCCTATTTTTGTTACCCTAATATCAATATATCAGAAAGTATGCAAGCCAATAGCTCTGAACTTTGCACACGTATAGTACCTGGCATTCTAGACGAATTTGGAGTAACTAATATACGTCAGTGCTGCCAACATGATTCTAAGCCTGCAGATAGGTCCAATTTTAAAATGCATGTAACTTCTATACTAACTAATGGATTTCATTCAAAATTGGCACAACAATAGATCATATTATTTCAGATTATTTCTGACCAATACATGCATGACATTGTTGCCAACATGATTTTACGCGCGCTGTTAGATCCAATGTTTAACTGCATGTAACGTCCATGCTATTCATTGGACTTCAACCAAATTTTGTATTTTGTACCTTAAGAGACGGAACTAAGAATATATTCAGTCATCAGGGCTGCCAACTGTAGTGCTCTATTAGGATACATTATGCCAGGTATACAGTATTTCGAACTAATTGGAAATTTCGATATTAGCAACTTAATTTCGTCATTATTCTAGATAGGTTCATATTCTGTAGAATAATCATTGGCATGAAAAGTAGGCTGTATAGTTCTTCACGGAACTTCTTGTTTTTGGTCATATCTCACGCCTGCCGGATACTAGACAATTAAAAGTATTATTTAATTATTTTTTCAACAGTAAAACAAAGAACTCTTGGTTTATGGAAATTCAAAATGATCTGGATGAACTCGGCTTGACAATGTCCCAAATTGCTCACAAAGATGAGAAGAATATCTTGAAAAACAAGAACATCCGACTTCCCTTAAAAACCTTTACTCGCAAAACGTACACCATAAACGATGCAGAGAGAGCGGCAAGGTCGACTAGAATGAAAATGTTTTGGGAAAAGAAGAAAAAGAAGAAGCTGAATCTTTAATATTGTTTTTGAGACATGTATATACTTGTTTTGGTTAAGTGCTCCAATGAGGGCGTAACATATGTAAATAAATAAATAAATACATAAATAAATAAATAGAGAGGTTTCCCAGAATATAAAACACCCATTTAGTATCACCTGACAAACCTATAATGCAGTAACAGGTTAAGAAGAATTAAAGCTTGTTGTCGAGAGCAACGAACTGAACCACACACATAAGTCTGTCTGCTAGGTAGTCAGTCCTGAGGCTGGTTGGATCCTCAAAGGGAACCGCCATAGGTTACGTCGGTAAATACCCACAAAACCTCAAAACAGCACTATAATGAGGCGTACTAGGCAAGATAAGGAGTGAGGTACGTTGCCATAGCTTTTCTCGCCCTATGAATAGAACTTTTCACAGTACAGACGGGCACTAGTTGTGCCCTTAGGCCATTATTCAGCACCAGCCATACCCCAATAGCTTCCATATAATCACAGCCATGAATGAGGCTGAGAGACATCGGTGGAAAGCCTGTGCCAATAAACAATAACGTGACGCAATATGAAAGGAGAAAACACTTTATTCTACCAATGTACTTCCTCAATAAGTTTTCCAGTCGTGTGTAGTCCACCCTTTTAACCAAGAAGTGAACTAAATTTAGTACAGTTAAGTTTTATAGTAGCGCTATAAATTGACGATGCTAAATGTACGGGAATACATTCGAGTTAGAAAGAGATATTTTGTGCTGCTCAGTTGAGGTTACTCAAACTTTATGTCACATAACGAGGACTAACATCCACAACATGAGCAATCATAACCTTTATAGGGAATGAATAGTTTTCATTCTGGATTGAATGCTGCTTTATTGCCCGTATCCGTGTCGTTTAATTTAAGCGTACACAAGATAATAAAATTCATCGTCATGCCCTTCCCGCAACACTGGTTTTAATGCACTGGTTATATTATCTCTTGTGTAGTTTAACCCTGGAATAGTAACATTCAAGTTGGTTGGTCATTGTTGTAACCCTAATTTGGTAGTACATAAACACAACCCCTCGTAAAATTTACGACTATTTATTTCCATGATGAATAAAATGTAATTGCACACAAAATATAATATAAGAAGCACATATTAACATGTAAGTTATTTTACAGAGTGTTAACTCCTAGGTTTTCAAGTCCCTGGTGTCTCATTTACAGCAGTTAGTTTGCTCTATGTTCCTTGCAATATGCGAGGTGACATTCGCTGCAGTATGTTGTCGTCATTCGCCTTTTCTGAGCAGGAGAGATGTGACAAACAGTTCTTACCAGCATGTATATGACAAGTTCTGCGGTTCTAAATACTTATTTCATTCAGAATAGTGCTGTAATTTAACTTTGTTACAGAACTTACCTTGCTAAGTTTAGCATACGTAGTCACAAATCGTCGTAAATTTTACGATGCAATCAATTTGAAATCAACAGACTCACTCTAACAATGCACGCACACTGACGAAGCTCGCGGTATTGTAGGAAGCTACTGAGTAGGACAGCATCGTGGCGAGAAAAGCCTAGCAGATAAAGCCGTGTTGCCAAGTATACGTCGTAAAAATTACGAGGGTTTGTGTTCTAGGGGTTGAACAGCGAGATCATCTGTCCCTGAGCGCCCAAGTTTTAGTAGGCCTACATTAATGTTAACTTGGGGGTACCACATAACCCATAAATTGTAAAATGTTGGGTTTTGATTAATTTTAATACGTAAAATAAAAGTGGTGACCGGTCGACTTACAGAGAGACCACTTCGCGGCCAACTTGCCGGCTGAGTGGAATATTCACAGACCTTAAATTCAAGTAAGATCACTATTTGGCATTATAACTGCCCTATAACACGAAGACGAACACAAGCACGTTGTCTCACAATGTATCAAGTCCCTTCAACTGTCTAATAAGCACATGGAGTACGTGCAGCTGTGTAGACAGAATCGGTTAGAAGCGGTAGCCTATTGCTCGCCGCCAGGTGACCCCGCTGTGAGTATATTGCTGGCCGGCCACCACTTGAAACAAATATTACACTACTGTTGTAATCATACACTGAAAATCATCAAAAGATTCATACTAGCTCTTTTTCGTTGCATCGCACTATGCATACAAATTATGTTTTTCACGGGGAAACGGTTGGTTGGTTCCTCAGTTTAGGGGCTGTGACAACGCTGTCATGTAGCCCCGTGTACTTTGTGTGTGTGTAGAATCTGTGTGATAACCGATGTTAATTGTGATGTCTGTATTAGTGGGTGTTACTGTTTTCAATTCAAGCAAGGACTGCAGACATTGAATTTTTTCATGTAGTTTCTACTTTTGCCGCCACCGTCAACGACTAATAGTTCAGAACTTGGTTACCAGATGCCACCGAAGTTGGCTCCTGGCGACGAACGTTGGAACCTAAGAGCGTTTGTCAAATGTTTAACTTATAATTTAGCTTCACACAGGTGTAATTAGTGGAAGGTTCTTTAACATGCCATAAATCTATGACATGGGACCGACGGAATTACTTTCCCTCCGAAGGAAGACATACAGAGGGATTTTTAACGAAGAGGAAACGGATCTGCAAAACTATCATAGTACACTAGAACAATAGAAAGTATAAATCGCATGATGAAACCATCTCTTGTGCAAAAAAACACTCGCTTACGTGTTTATAACAGTTTGGTCACTCCAACCATTTGCTACGGCAGTGAGGCACGGACACTACAGTACATCTCTCGACTTACAGCTTGTGAAATGAAATTCATTCGACGAATAGCAGGCTATACAAAATGGGATCATACACACATCAAAAAAAGTTTTGCATCACCTCGGTTCCCAGATCTCCGGCATATAGACGTTGACTGTGTATATTGTATCCAAGATACAGTCCCTTTGACTGTTCATAGATGTCACTAAAACTGCTCAAAGATGTAAACAACCATGCATGAGCAGGGCCTATTAGACGGAGGGGGTACGACAGCCGATCAGTTCCAGTCATTCCACCAGGACGAAGGTACGCTGCTCGTGTTGTCTGTAGTTCTACCATGCCTGGAAGGTCAATACCGCAGTTCGATCGCGTCCGCATTGTTACTTTGTGTCAAGAAGGGCTCTCAACAAGGGAAGTTTCCAGGCGTCTCAGAGTGAACCAAAGCGATGTTGTTCGGACATGGAGGAGGTACAGAGATACAGGAACTGTCGATGACAGGCCTCGCTCAGGCCGCCCAAGGGCTACTACTGTAGTGGATGACCGCTACTTACGGATTGCCGCTCGGAGGAACCCTGACAGCAATGCCACCATGTTGAATAATGCGTTTCGTTCAGCCACAGGACGTCGTGTTTCAACTCAAACTGTGCGCAATAGGCTGCATGATGCGCAACTTCACTCCCAACGTCCATGGCGAGGTCCAGCTTTGCAACCCCGACAAGATGCAGCGCGGTACAGATGGGCCCAACAACATGCTGAATGGACCCCACGGAATTGGCATCACGTTCTCTTCACCGATGAATGTCGCATATGCCTTCAACCAGACAATCGTCGGAGACGTGTTTGGAGGCACCCTGGTCAGGCTGAACGTCTTAGACACACTGTCCAGCGAGTGCAGCAAGGTGGTGGTTCCCTGATGTTTTGGGGTGGCATTATGTGGGGCCGACGTACGCCACTGGTGGTCATGGAAGGCTCCGAAACGGCTTTACGATACCTGAATGACATCCTCCGACCCATAGTGCAACCATATCGGCAGAATATTGGAGAGGCATTTGTCTTCATGGACGACAATTCTCGACCTCATCGTGCACATCTTGTGAATGCGTTCCTTCAAGATAACGACATCGCTCGACTACAGTGGCCAGCATGTTCGCCAGACATGAACCCTATCGAACATGCCTGGGATATGTTGAAAAGGGCTGTTTATGGACGTCTTGACCCACCAACCACTCTGAGAGATTTACGCCGAATTGTCGTTGAGGAGTGGGACAATTTGGACCAACAGTGTCTTGATGAACTTGTGGATAGTATGCCACGACGAATACAGGCATGCATCAATGCAAGAGGACGTGCTACTGGGTATTATAGGTAGTGGTGTGTACTGCAATCTGGACCACAAATGCTGAAAGTCTAGCTGTATGATGGTACAACATGCAATGTGTGGGTCTCATGAGCAATAAAACGAGCTGAAATGTTGTTTGTGTTGATCTCTATTCCCTTTGTATTTAAAGGTTCCGGAACTCTTGGAACCGAGGTGATGCAAAACTTTTTTTGATGTGTGTATAAGCGAAATGAAGATGTGCTGAAGAAATTGAAGGTGAAACCTGTCATCACTTACATCTATGATTACCAGGAAAACTGGAAACGTCACGTGGAAATGATGGATTCTGGAAGACTACCAAAGCAGATACTACACTACCAACCCTGAGGAACAAGATCTGTAGGACGTCGGATGAAGCAATAGAAGGAAAATTCAAGACACTTTGAAGGAAGATGATGATGATGTTGATGATGATGATGATGATGATGATGATGACATAGCACGTTACATGGAAGTTAAGAGCAATATTTTTTCCTGAAATTCATCATCGACTTCAAAGTAAAATTATAGTTCCGAACTTTGTGCTTATTCAATTTTTATCTGGACATAGGAAATTCACCTCATACTTCGAGCGATTTCACATCACTATTTTAAATGACTGTACATGCCTTTGTGGATCTTCTCAAACTGTAAATCACCTGCTTTTCGATTGCCCTGTTTTTGAAAGAGAAAGACTTATTATAAAATGTCGCCTGAGTTACCGCAATAATGAACTGACCAAACCTTTGCATCCTATATTTAAACAATCATGTTGTTATTCTCTTCTTACATTTATCCATCATATCTTCCATAAGTTATTATAACGTAATACAAGTTGTTGTTTGAGTCTTCAGTCTTTTGACTGGTTTGATGCAGCTCTCCATACCTCCCTATCCTGAACTGATCGTTTCATCTCTACATAGCTACCACACCCTACATCCGAGGCAATCGGTTTAACATACTCTAACCCTGGTCTACCCCTACAGTTCTTGTCCTCGACCCTTCCTTCCATAACAAAGCTTGCTATTCCTGGGTGTCTTAGTATGTGTCCTACCAACCTATCTCTTCTCTTCATTATCAGTCGCCAGAAACATATCTCCTCTCCCACTCGTCTTAATACCTCTTCGTTTGTAACCCTATCTACCCATCTGATCTTCATCATTCTCCTGTAACACCACATTTCAAGCGCTTCAATTCTCCTCTTTTCTGCTGCACCAATAGTCCAAGTTTCACTTCCATAGAGTGCCACGCTCCAGACAAAGGTTATCAAAAATGTCTTCCTAATACCTAAATCTATATTCGATGTCAACAGATCCCTTTTCTGTAGAAATGCTTTCCTTGCCTGAGCCAACCCAATTTTTATATCCTCTTTGCTTCTCCCATCACTGGTTATTTTGCTTCCTAGGTAACAGAAGTCTCCTACATCCTTTAGTTTTTCCCCTAACAATTTGATGTCCATAGAGGTTTCTGATTTATTGCGACTGCATTCCAATATTTTTGTTTTACATTTATTAATTTTCATCATGAATTCTTTCCTCAAGACGGAGTCCATACCATTCAAAAACTCATTCAAATCCTCAGGCGTGTCGGCCAAGATGACGATGTCATCAGCAAATCTCAGAGTTGAAATTATTTCTCCTTGAATCTTCACTCCCACTTTTAATTTATCTCTAATTTCCTTCATTGCTTGTACTGTTGTAAATATTTTGTAATTGTCGAACTATAACCCTATATCATCATCATCATCATCATCATCATCATCATCATTTCCCCTTATCCAGCTCCTGCCGGGTCAGGGTATTTATGGCACTTCTCTACTTTCCTCTTTCCTTCCACCATTCTTCTTCCACGATCTTGTCCCAGTCCAGATTTATTTTTCTTACGCTGTTCTTCACTGAATCAATCCACCTTTTCTAGGTCTTCCTCTTGCTCTCTTACCCTTGCACTTCGCCTCCAGCATCTGTCTTGGTATTCTATTTTCCTCCATCCTCTTTACATGTCCAAACCACCTTAGTTTATTCTTCTCAATTCTCTCATTTAGTTTTCCCATCCCAACTTCCTTCCTAACATCTTCATTCCTCACTCTGTCTTTCCTTGTCTTTCCTATCATACTTCTTAGGAATTTCATTTCACTGGCTTGGATTCTACTCTCTTGCCTGCTTGTCAGGGTCCAAGTCTCAGCTGCATAAGTTAATATGGGAACATAGTACACTTTATACATTACCTCCTTGCTTTTTCTTGGTACTTCCTTATCCCAAACAAGTTTTCTTACACTTTGATAGAATGCATTGCTCTGCTGTACCCTCCTGCCAATCTCCATGTCCAACCTACCAGTTTGCATCAATTCACTTCCTAGGTATTTGAACGTGTCCACAATTTCCAAACTCTGACTTCCAATTTTCACAGTGCCCTTTCCTTGTCTTTCCCCTCTTGTCATCACTATGGTCTTGCTTTTCTCTATACTGATTTTCAGGCCGTACTTCTGAATATTTTCGTTCAATGCATCTAGTTGTTTTTGCATTTCTTCGGTGTTCCTTCCCCAGACCACAATATAATCTGCAAATAACAATAACTTCATTTCTTTATGTCCATATGCTTCCTTTGTTTCCTTTACAATTTCATCCATCACCATTATGAACAAGAGAGGTGACAGCACACTCCCCTGTCTTAGTCCAGTCTTGTTCCTAAACCAATCTGTCTTAGTCCAGTCAAATTAGATATAAAAAGGGGTCCGACCTTGCAAAAGGTCATGTAGTTCTAATTTTTTATATGTTGTTTGGACCTCAGCCAATAGTCAAAAACCAAATTTGCAACTTCGAAAGACCTGTGCTAGTTGTGTAATACCAAAAAAAAAAACAGCTAACTTTTTGCACAATGTTTGGTTTTTGCTCAATGTCTTTCAAAATATGCATCTGCGTGAAAAACCCATAATTATCTTTTTTATCCTAGATTAAATTTACTACAATGTGAAACCCAAACGAATACTGTATGTTAAGTAGATCCCGAGATACAATTCTTCAAAGATTGAATATTTTTCATAAAAATAAAAATTGTTGGTTTTGGTCTCCTAATTTGACAAATATTATCAAAAATACTCATTCCATCAAAAGGTGATAGGCAATGAACTTGAAGTTTATTTGTTTAGCTTTAATTAGAACTCTGATTGGTACCGGTAGGCCTAATGCTTCTCTCAAAAGTGGCATGTAATTGAAAATCTTGAAGTATAGATATCAGGAAAAATGAGTGAAAACAAGTTTTGAGTGCATCAGATATCAAGTATAGGGCCGATAATGATGATGTGTAATTTACGTATAATATTTACTCGTCCGAATGGCTTGTAGACGAGTGAGGTTCATTGTGTTTGTGAGAGAAAGCGTCGGGACCTCAACAATGAAGGCGAGGCCCCTGAACAAAGAATCGACCATTCCCTCCTCCCTCCTACACTTTCTTTCTTCAGTTTTGCCGCTTAAATCGAAGAATGCGGCCTGTGAAGCGTTAGTGTACTCGAAAACCTTGTGCAATGCCTATTCCTCCAGGTGTTTGTTTTAAATATCGTAAGCCCCTGAGTGAAGGCACAACCCTTGTCGTAAAACAAGTAGATATTCGTCACATTAACGTGAGTGTGAAACGGGACCTTAAAGAAAAGAAAATTTTCTCTCGAAAACTTGAAGAGGAAGCAGGAAGAGTTACACTGCTGCAAGCAATGTTTAAGCATCTGTTCGACGTAAAGGAGATTATGATCTCCAACCATCCAGACCCTCAAGATCGTCAAGTGAGCTCGGTAGGATATAACTGAAGAATTCATCAGACTATAAAAAGAACTGCCCACATCACGAAGAAATGATGTCCACAAAGTTGATAAGTTTGGTTTCAGGATAACAGTCCTAGATGCAGCTGAATGCTGAGGTGGCCAATGGGGAAAGAAAATTATACAGCGGCTCTCAAGTGTAAATAACTGGGTAGTTGCTGATACAAGATACCACGATCTGTGTAATTAAACGTTATTCACTAAGCCATTAACAACTGGACAGAAGAGAGGACATCGACCGGCAATTGATACAGATGAGGCATTGGAAGATATAGGCTATACACGTACCTCTTAGAGAACTCTGAGGAACATCTGTTCTCATCCGTTTGAAATAGATCAAAGGAGATTATCCTGACATAACAACTGTGAGATCTCATAAGTGTATGAAACCAATGAATATCCTCCATCCGGTGATTTCTTAGGCAATGGTAATTCAGTCATCCCTGAATCCGTACAGTAGGTTTACTACTGTGTCATCCCTGAATCCGTACCGTACTACTATTTTATGAAACCTTTGTTCCGGAACACAAGCGTGCTGTTCTTTACACTTGGAGAACTGATGTGTAGCTTTTTAACACACCGTACTCTCAAATGTGCTGTACGACCACGGTCTTTCATCTCCTCACTCATGTTAGGCCTTGGGACCTACTTATACAGGAAACTTGGTTCCAAGCATTTAGTTAATACTGTATGTATTCAGCTCTGGGATTTCCATGCACTTGAGCGATGCAGCGCAGCTTGAAAGTTCTGCGATCAGGAGGTCAGATTTCTCACCACCTATTTATAAGGAGCTCTCATCCAGTTTGTCTTTGACAAAGAAAAATCCCCAACTTCTAGAACTGGCAGAACTTTTCCTGCTACTAGACTCCAGTACCGAAACCATAGCAAAAGCTGGGGAGAAGTGCTTTGTGGCTTTGTATTGGGTGATTTCCTAACAAACACCCTGAATAGCCTTCCTTACGAACTATTTGTTACATTTGCAGCCAACACCAAAATCAATCTTGCTTGCTTGCCCCCAACAGAGGATGCAGCACCCCACCATGCTAACAGAACTTACAACCGAGTTCAAAAGTAGTTTGGGGTCAATAAAAATCTTACAGATTGGTGGTAGAAGCTTGATGATCAAGGTCCTATCCCTATCCCTTCAACTATGGATCCTGAAACTCAGCTCCTACTGCGCATGATTTCCTGCAATATTGCAGAAAAGGTTGCAGCGGCGGTTGGAGTCGCCGTAAGCTGAACTCAAATGCTCAGCCCTTTGTCGATATTGTGGTGGAAAAATTATGTAAAAACGTGCAATCTCTTCAGCTAGAGGATTCTGACAACGAGGAAGAAGTCCCCACCGCTAAATTGATAGAACGAAAAAACGAGCCTGTACCTGCTGTTAGTTCGAGAACTCCTCCAATGAACGTGCACCATCATCACAGGAAGATTTTTGAGACCCAGGCAATGAAAACAACTGGAATTACGATGAGACCTGTTGCTTCATACATGTAAAAACTTATTTTAAACGTTACGTTTTCCCTTGTAATAAAATAAAATAGTACCTACTGGTATGTGAACTGATTTCTTTCAATTTTTTCAAATTCACTTTTGAGAGAAGCACTTGGCCTACAGGTACCCGTCAGAGCTCAGATTGAAGCTAAACAAATATCCTTCAAGTTCATTTCCTGTGAATTTTCTCATGGAATGAGTATTTTTGATAATATTTGTCAAATTAGAAGACCAAAACCAAGAATTTTTACTTTTATGAAAAAATATTCAACCATTGAAGAACTGTATCTCGGGATCTACTAAACATACAGTATTCGCTTGGGTCTCAAATTGTAGAAAATCCAATCTTGTTTACAAAAGATAAGTACAGTATGTTGTTTTCTGTCAGATGCATATTTTAAACAACATTGAGCAAAAACCGATAATTGTGCAAAAAGTTAATTGTTTTTGGGTATTACACAACTAGCACAGGTCTTTCAAAGTTGCAAATTTGTTTTTTTTTTACTATTTGCAGAGGTTCAAACAACATATTAAAAAATTAGAACTACATGACCTTTTGCAAGGTCGGATGTCTAATTTGACTGGACTACTAATATGCTAGGTAAGATAGGGTTCTTCAATTTTTTTTGAAACTCAATAAATAAATAAATAAATAAATAAATACATTCAAGTCACCAGTTTGTGTCCTGGACATACAAATTCTTACACTCAAAAAAGTATGAAGCGTTCACACATAATAGTACATTATGCAACGAGCCTATAATGGCAATAATTAAGACACGAGTATGTATTTATTTATTTGGATTTATTGTGCTTCTAACAGGCATATGCCTAATAAAAAGAAACACATGTACATTTCTTTACACAATTCTATCAAATTATAATATAATTGACAGACATAATGCTGAGATTGTAATGCAAATTAATTCTACAACTAAATACGAAAATATGATAATTATGTGCAGGAAATTGGTAGGTGGTATGTACGAGTTCATGTAATCGCACAGCAGGCAGAAACAAAGGAACTATATGTGTAACTGAATAAGTCGAGGTTGTTTGCTATTGAATGCTTATTGTATAATTGAATAGCACTTATTATTGGGGAATGTTTATGCTGTTCAGTTCTAGTTCTTGGGCAGTAAAATGTAATAAACTTAGGTCGAGTTGAGGGAGGTGGGACACGTAAATTAAACTGTGATATTAAATACGGACTATACAAAAGGTTATTGAATACTTTGAAGAAAAAAACAAGAATTGAAATTTTTCGTCTGTTAGCCAGAGATGTATAATTCAGGTAACTTAGAAGATTTCCATAGCTATCATATTTCGGATAAATTCCCGTCATTTTATACTGCAAATATCTTAGGAATTTATTCTGAACCATTTCAATTTCACTAATGTGGTTCAAGTACCAGGGATTCCATATGCTGGATGCATATTCTAATCTGCTTCTAACAAAATAATTGAACAATTTTATACTTTTTGGGTTGACGAAATCTTTAGAATTTCTTCTTATAAAGCCTAGCATTTTATAAGCACTAGCTACCATAGCTATGTTTATAAAACGAGCGTAGGCGAGTTTTATAATTTCCATACGAGTGTCTTAATTACCATTATAGGCGTGTTGCATTCGACTTTTTATGTTCGACGATAATTATTTGAACTATTTTATGTTCGAACATAAATATTCATAAATATCTGTCGAGATTTCGCCAGTTTTATGTACTGAACAGAGCGCATGTACGCAGAGAATGCCTTGTATTTGACCATGGCCTCCTCGATCACCCTACTATGACACTAGGCCAGGCAGTGAAATGTAAATTAGAAGGCCGTGGAACTCGTTATCTAATTGGTCAAACAACTGTTTCTTGATCTGTGATTGGTGGGAGAAACTGTTTCATAATGAAAAACAGTGTTATAATGACCATCATTATGATACAGTTTTCTGACATATAATAGTCAGGATCGAACATAAAGTACATTATACTGCTAAAAAGTAGCACAAACAATAACGTGGTGGTAGAGTAGGCTATAACCCAGAACCTCGATAAAGCAGCAGCTTGAACAAAGTGCATCCAGGTCATCAGCGGTTTCGGTGGCGTAGTTGGTAGATGCTGAACTGCTGTGCCCAAGATAGCGGATGTTTTATGAGTGTTAAAAATCCTTCAGTATGCCTTCCTTCGGAGGGGAAGTAAAGCCGGCGGTCCCATGTCATAGATTTATGGCAAGTAAAAGATCCTTCCACAGACTAAACTTCTGTGAAGCTAAATTGTTAGGTTAGATTTCGTCGGAACGCTCTATCAAAGTTCCAACGTTCACCACTAGGTATCATTGATGTCTGTTGGCGAAAGTTGGAACTACTTGAAATTGAACGGAACTTGTAGCTCACCCTAAGGGTGTCCGCTGGTAGCAGCTACAGACTCAGGCGAGCCGAACATGTCCTCGGACACTCCCGGCACTAAGAGCCATACGATAAATAAATAAAATAAATAATCATTTGGAGGCTGTTGAGTGGTGTAAATAAGGTCCTCGAGAATGAACCACTTCAGAGCTGTCAATCCAAAATTAGGGATGAAATATTCCAGGGTTCAAAGTACACTACATGAATCAGATAGTTTCAAAAATACTGTGAAATAAAGTCCGTTTTTCTGATAACTTGGATAAGATTGCGGCACAGAAACTCGATTGGAGATGCCAGTACGGATGTCATTTTGTGAGTATTTTTCCCTGGAAGCGGGTCTTGACATTACAGCTGCAGAACACGCCTGGAAACTAACCACGGTCACTCGAATCACCTTTCTGTGGCTTCCAAGCCACATGGGAATTGCGGGAAATGAGTTAGCGGATCAAGCTGAATAATAGACGGTATCACTACCACGTCGGTCAATGGAAGTACACGCTAGAGATATTAGTTCTCAGTTACGCCGACAAGTACTGGCATTCTGGGAGAGTCAGTGGCTAGCTGACCCAATGCCCAGTAAACTGAGAGCGTTAAAGGGAACTACTCACATGTGGCGGAGCTCTTTCCGGTCACGGAGTTCATCATTTTGTGTAGACTAGGATAGGTCATGCAATATCCACCCTCCTGTGGAGCCGTTTTCACCGTGGCCTACATTTTAACCGAGTGTGTGGATGTTGGTGATCAACGAAGAAACCTTGGTTCGCAGATGACACTCGAACTTATATTAGCCGATGACGTAGTGGTTGCTGATCTCATCTGCTTTATAAGCGAGCGTGGGTGAAGGCCAGCAATCTAAATTTATAAGTGATTATTGTCTCAAAGATTTGTTCTTCTTTGAAATTCTGTTTATTGCTTTTCCGTAATTTTTGTTTATTATTATAATTATTTGTTTTATTTTGTTTTTTGTTTTTATTATATTTATGTAATTTACTTATTTAGGCTTCCACCTCTACATTTAAATTTATTCTAAATTTGTATAATTTATTCTGTGTTAAGAGGGGCAGATGACCTTGCTGGTCCGCCCCTTAAAACAACAATGACTAACTAACTAACTAACTGACTAAATAACTAACGCCCCATGGTGGAGTATTTGGTAGATTTTGTAGAATTCAATAGGCGTGGGAAAAAGAATTTGCATGGTAAAACTGAATATCCAGAAAATAGGGTAAGTTATATCAACATCCCTGCACTTGTGGACATAACCTACAGTGTCTGACCACATTGTTCACTCAAGCATATTTTTTGTTTGAAAACATTTAACGTTCAAAAGTATTGGTGAGGCATGCAGACGGTGTATTCTAGACGTTGGCGTAATTCGAACCATTTAAGGAGAGTCATAAAGCCCTATGTTGCCAATGTTAAAATGGCGATATAAATGCCCATTTTTTCTCAGGATCTATTGGGTATTGAGATCTGTATTTTTACAGCATGTTAATTCATTTGTCTTCAATACAATGATCTACAATCGCTAAAATATGTATTATAAAAATGGTTGTGAAGCTCCAATTTCATTTAAAAATCGGACATTTCATTTTTTTTAAATAATCAAATCAAGGAAAATTGTTTGCTCTAGATCCACAGCATTACATGTAGTATAATATGTCTGGAGATATAACCAACAGTTTCTTAAATAAAGGGGCATTTATGCACAAAAATTTAGTTTTGAATAAATTGAGTTTAAGGTACAAATTACCACCCACTCACTTTATGCAGAATAAATATTCTAAAACCCTCCTAGTTGGTCTTCTCTATCTTGCTAACCAAATGCCTCCCTCCTTTTTAGGTTGGGGGGATTGTGAAAAACTCACGACAGCCGCTGCTTGCCACTGTGGGTGTGTGGTTAACGTGTCGGTCTACTAACCCCAAGCTTGCAGGTTCGCTCCTGGCCGTGGTAAGTGATTTTTGAAAGGTGGAACAAATTACGACACGCATGTCATACGATATTGGCATGTTAAAGAACCCATTTGAATTCAGTAGGCCGTGTTCATAATGGCAAAATTAATCTCGGGAGTTTCCACCAACACAAAGTTCCTCATTTCTCTACTAGAAAGCGCTCTAGTGTTCAAGGAGCTTAGATACCTAACCTCCTTGACTTTCATAGTGCTTCAAGGAACAACGAAATTTGACATGCAAGCTACCCTCTGGGTGTCAAATAACAAAGCTTGCACCTGGCCCCCGAGGCCATACGATATTATTATTATTATTATTTATTTTGCGCATGCGCTTACACATTCTCAGCATATTTGCTGGAAAGAAAACATTTACAATCCCAGATACCATATATATCATAAGGAGCAAATTCTTGGTGACTGCATTCAGTAGGCTAGTTGCTTTACGCTTTTCCCCCACTCCTTCAGGCCTGATTGCCAAGAACAGCCTTACTACGCGACACGTAGAAAGTATGACAGTTTTCTGCATCAGTTTGAAAAGTCCAGGGTCTAATTTCAACTCACTGAGCGATTCCTTTAAGTTGTTGGGAATCACGCCAGTGCTGGAGATGATAATAGGAACTGTCCTGACTTGTGCCATGTGCCATTGCTTCCTTATCGGTTCTGAAAACTCTGAGTATTTTGACAGCTTTTCAACATGCTTTGTTAGCATGTTGCCACTGTTTGGGATTGCCACATCTATGAAGGTAGTGTGCTTCATGCATTTGTCAACAAGAACCAAATCAGGTCTGTTGTGCACAGCTGACTGGTTTGTCAATACAGTACGATCCCAGTACAACGTAAAGCTGTCATTTTCCAGTACACTTTCAGGAGCATATTTGTAGTACGGCACTTTCTCTTGGCTCAGCAGTTGAAGGCGTATAGCCAGTTCTTGATGAACTATCTTGGCAACAAAATCATGTCTCTTCCTAAATTCTATCCCTGCAAAATGGCGACAACCTGATATAATATTCTGAACAGTCTCCGATGTTGGGCAACCGTATCTGCAATGGTCATCTTGCACATATGCATCCTTGATAATGTACTTAAGGTAGTTCCTCGTGGGGACAACCTGGTCCTGAATAGCCATCATAAAGCCTTCTGTTTCAGGAAACATCTGCCCAGAAATCAACCAAACGTTCGACGCTAGCTTGTCGACTTGAGTTTGGATGACTTCATTGGGATGTCTTCCGTGCATAGGCTTGGACAACCAGGCATTGAATCTATCCAAATCACTGCGCACCTGATTTTGAGTCTCTTCCTGACTTAAGAGTAGTGGAGTTGAATCATCTGCTTCTGTGACAGCCTTGTGCAGTATCGAATGGTTCGATATAGAACAGAAGTATTTTCTTAGCTCATAGATCTGTCGAGCTACTTGGTTGTTTATATCAACAATTCCTCTCCCACCCATATGTCTCGGTAACATGACTCGTTCCACAGATGTCCTGGGATGGTGTTTTCGTGATTTGGTCAGTGATGTTCTAATTTTCTGTTCTAGACTTGCAATGCCAGTTTTACTCCACTTGATGACCCCAAACGAGTAACTAAGGATAGGGACAGCATATGCGTTGATTGCCTTAACGAAGTTTTTACTGTTGAGGCTGGTGTTACAAACAAGCTTAATTCTTCTGTCAAATTCCTTCGTCAGATCTTGTTTCACTACTGAGTGTTCTATGTATCGGGCTTGCTTCATTCCCAGATACTTGTAGGTCTCGTCAGTGAGCATTGTTGTAATCTGCTGGCCCTGAGCTGTTTCATATATTCCTTCCTGCAGCTTGCCTTTCATAACGTTCAGCGTTTTACATTTCTCCAGCCCGAATTCCATTTCACATCCTGCGTGAAGGTTTCCACTATCTTCAACAGAAACTCTAGCTGTGCTCTGGTGGCAGCATATAGCTTTAGGTCATCCATATACAAGAGATGGTTGAGCTTTGCAAGGTCTCTGGAGTTCTTCTTGATACTGAAGCCATATTTTGTTGAATTAAGTTGGTTTGATAGTGGATTTATCGCAAGACAGAACCATAATGGGCTCAAGGAGTCTCCTTGGAATATTCCCTTGTGGATTGGGATCATACTGGTTGCAATACTGCCATTTGTAGTACTAAGGCACATTACTGTACACCACGTTGCCATGGCGTGTTCCAAGAAATATATAATCTGAGGATCAATTTTATACACTTTCAAAATATGGATCAACCAATCATGGGGCACGGAATCATAGGCCTTCTTGTAGTCAATATATGCCGTGAATAAATTTCTGTTATTGGCAAAGGCCTGGTTAGAAACCACTGAGTCAATGATAAGTATTTCTTTACACCCTTTGGACCCTTTCGTGCATCCTTTTTGTTGTATTGCTAGGATGTTATTTTGTTCACAGTGAGCATATATCCTCCTACTAAGACAGGACGTGATGATCTTATACATCGTGGGTAGGCATGTAATTGGACGGTATTTTCCAGGATCTTGCATATTTTGTGGGTCTTTCGGAAGTAGATGTGTTACACCTTGTGTAAGGAAATTTGGCATCTTCTGTGGATGAGCAACAACTTCATTCACCAGAGAAGACAGAAGATCGTAAACGCACCGAACTTCTTATACCAGTAATTCTGTATCTGATCTAAGCCGGGTGCTTTCCAGTTAGGAAGACCTTTAATGATGGAAGAAATTTCAGTTGATGTTATTGGATCATATTGCATTGAATTATATTCTTTAGAGATGTCTGTTACTTCCTGAACCCAATGGGAGTCTGGGTTAAAATTGGTGGCTTTGGATAGTTGATTTCTCCAAAACTCTTCAATTTCTTCCTTTGTTGGATAAGGAACATTTGAGGATACATGGTTTTTGCTCAGTGCTCTGTAGAATTTCTTCTCGCCTTTGACAAATAAGTTGTTGTCCTGTCTCCGTTTCCTTCTGGCTCTGTATCTTGAAAGTCTGTTCGCTACCAACGTAAGTTTCTGTTTGAGTGTATCTATACACTGTTCGGCTTTTGTGTTTGGATCATCTCGGTCGGTGTGGATTTTGGACCGCCTCATTATTGCCTTACAGAGTCTCACCAGTCTTCTTGTGTGCGTTCCTCTGATAAACTCAGTCAAACGGCCAATATCTGTTCACAATTTGTCAATATTGCCTATCAGACGTCTTTCCCACTTAGGAGTAACAGGAGCACATTTCTTACTGCAGGAATTATTCCTTTCTCTCAGTTGGATGCCCATAGTTCTGATAACTGTGACGGCTCCACAGTACAAAACAGTATGAAGAGATTCTAAGTCCTTCACATCTATCAAGTGCTTAGGATAGCTTGATTCATGATATTTAAAATTATTGATACCTTCCTAGACGAATTCACTCGAGGCAAGGCAGGTCTATGCATTGCGTCTGTTCCATTGAACTGAGCCATTGCCGTCAACATTTCATCTGCTAAGATCTTGGTATGTGACTCATCTTCATGATGTGTACCCGGCTTTATGCCACTGACTGGCTCATTGTGTTCTTCTTGATGTTGTTCCTGCTCATGGAGCTCTTGTGCTAATTCACCCTCCAGATTAGTTCCTTGATCACAATCAAACACTCTTCTGACGACCTGCTTGATTGTATTCAGTCTTGCTTCTGGCACTAAATTATTACGGACTATCGCCCTATATTGGTCCGCCACTCTCTGTTCAGTCACACGTAGTTCGGGGTATGCTTCATGGAACTCCTTGAATAATTTCTGCCTATATCCAGTTAGTTCTGTTCCAATGCGAGTCACCTTATAATAAATGCGCATTGTAGTCTCGTTCATTGCGATTGACTATTTTAAGCGCTTTCTTGGCAGGCCTGCTAGGGTGAGTGCCGGAAGTGGTTCTGACACAGCACTTTCAGCAGGCAAAGCACTTGACGTTGATTGGCTTTGTTGTAGTTGTTGGGCTGCATCTTCTTGTGCGACATATTATGGGTTGGTGCCTTTTTAACCTACAGCCAGGTGTTCATCTTCAGCCGCTCCTAACATGGAGAACAGACGCTGTTTGCAGCCGCCCGCTACGGATCAGACACTGCAGTTAAGGTTTGTTATCAGGGTTTTCCCTCCCCTAGGCAGGTTGCCTTCACCACGGCTGAGGAGTCCTGCCTACACCATTTAGTATATCTCGTCATTTCTGGTTAGCACATACCTTGTCATTACAGATTTCTCACAACTCACATTAGATAAGCTATACGGTATAATTATCTTGCAGGTATATTGTTTATATTACAACAGTGGACGTCATTTAAGTGCAGCAGAGAAGGAATACTGTACTTACACGAATATATGTAGCAAATACGTGTATGGGAAGGTGGGCCACAGTGAGACATGGGCCACAGTGAGACAAGCTCATTAAATCCTTTTTTTTATTTGAAAGAGGGACATTTTTTCATATTTCTTAGAGATTGGATCTCCTGGTAGCAGACATTTTGATCCTGTTTACTCTTTGAAAGAAGCATGTTATGTAGGAGATAAACAACATCTTCGTTTTTGAGGTAACAAAAGTAAAATTTTCTTCCTTTGTTGTTTTTTTAAATATAGTTATGTGTATCATTGTACATTAATGAATATAATATGGTCGAAATACATACATATTACTAAATAATTATTGGAATTGTCAGCTTGTTCAGTATTGTAGGTGAGATAGTAGACATAATTGTTTTTACATGTCGCAAGTGGGCCACAGTGAGACACAGTAGGGTGGGCTACAGTGAGACAGTGAGAAAGATATACGGAGTTACCCCAAAGCTGAGGAGAGGGCAGAGTCAACTTCTAGGAGAGAAAAGGGGAGATCTTTCATTCCAACTCACATCCCAGAAAGAAATAAAAACTTGATTTTAAGTCCACAAATAAAAATTTAAAAATCTAAAGAACTGCAAGAAGAATTTGTTCAGCCAAAGGCAGCCCTAGCTACAGACATTTCCATGGATGATGATGTTGATGATTCTTCTAATTCAGACAGCTCATCAGATAATGAAGAAATCGAGCTCCTAACATTTCATCAACTTGCTCGCAAACCTAAGGAAGGTGACTTCGTTCTGGTTGAGTTTTCAGGGAAACACTCAAGATTTTGCATCGGGGAAGTGAAATGAGATTTAGATGATGAAAATTATTAAGTAAAATTCTTAAGAAAAAGAGAAAAAATGATAGGCAGTTCTCTTTTTACCCATAGCGTGCAGATATTACTTCAGTCCCCGTGAAAGGCAACAGATCACCGTGGCCGGTTTCCTGTGCATATGGCAAAACAAATAGACAAAAGTCATATCTCAAATTTTCTGTAAATTTTGGGAATCTGAATGTGCTGTAGTGTTTTCTGGCATTAATTATTTGTTTCAGTGTTTATCTATGTATTTAACCAGTCAAAATAAATTCTTTTCATTGTGTCTCAGTGTGGCCCACGGGTGGGCTACAGTGAGACGGCTGCAACATGTTCACAATATATTATTTTTACAGAAACGTGTGGATGTTTTGGAAATTCTAAGGGTATGAAATTGATGAGCAACAATCAACTTATATTTCAGTATATAAAGACATTCTCATATATCAAAAAATAAGACAGTATACAAAAATATATTTTTTCTGTCTCACTGTGGCCCACCTTCCCCTAACCTAATTTTGTAGGCTAAGCAGGTGTACACTTTACCTTTCGTAATATTAACACGAAAACAATCCGATTACCTCCACACATTATATGACTAATATAATAAATGGGCTTGAAACATCCCTATTACACACAAAACACCGTACATAACCCATTTTGAGAAGGCATTTGGGGTTATAAGGCACTGTAACTAACGATGTAACAACTACGGCATGAATGTAAACAAACATATTGCAGTTGTATTTTGATGATTATGACGTTGATATATCCACAGGCACTATAACACACACTTGTTTTCGACAAGAGTCCTTAAAAGTCACCATAGAAATCATAAGCTAACAATATATGAACCTGTAAAACTTATATAAAAAGCGGAAATGCGAGGAGCTCAAAATCAAGGGCTGTACAGCTTGCCACCGCCATTATTATTATTATTATTATTATTATTATTATTATTATTACGACAGCCGCTGTCAGTGACAGGATTCGAGTTATTGGTCTCCGGACTTTCAGCTTCCCGCATTGCAGTCGTGGTAGGCAAGTTAATGCACACAGTTACGCTGAAAGAGGGTCATTGCCTTGCCTTACTGTCAGTAATACGATCTAGAAATAGGACAGGGTTCCCTTTGGGTTACAGTGACAGTTCCAGTCCTATTAGCACTAATTAGCCAACTATCGCTACTAAACGCCATGACTGCCAATTAGCACCGTGTTCAGTTGCATCCTACCTGACCTGTTTCCTGTCTCCCTCTCGAGATGATGGTGTTCCTCCCTCCGTGCTAGTCTTGGAGGGATTATGCATATTCTTCTATTAAAGAAAGCTTTCCAGATGGTCAACACAAATTGTGTTCAATTACATTAGGCGGGAAAAGAAGAATTTATACAACCTAACTTGAAAGAAATATTACATAAGATAATTACAAACCTCTATTAAGAGACCAGTGACGGTTCCTTGGAAAACTGGTCTTTTAGACGGGTGGTCTCTTAATAGGGGTAGGCATTAAAAATAATTTTATACTGCGTTATTAATAAAGTACAGTTGGAACACATACTTGATTACAATTTATCTGCATTGGTTCACATTTAGTACAAATTAATTACAATTAGTTATTTTCAGAGCTCTATCATTTAAAAAAGTCACGAATTGATCTCTGTTTCAGATTAGCACATCTTTTTTTTTAACAATTTCACTTTCTAGAATATCTCTGAGTGAGTTCGAAAGTCCATTAATTTGTTCTGGGTTCGAACAATCTTCTAGGAGAGCCGATTTTTGTACTTTTTAAACTTTACCTAACACTTTTTCTAATGACCTTGTGTGCTGATGAAGTTCTGTGCTAACAGAACCATTGTTACCATCATCACCATCTCCAATGGGAAGGCAGACGAGAAGTGGTCTTTGATCGGGGAGAGGGGTGGTCCTTAAATAAAAGTAACAAATACATTGACCTTATGAGGTTTAAAATTATTTCCAAGAAAAATCGGTCTTTAAGAGGGGTGTTCTTTTAATAGGGGTGGTCTTTTAGAAAGGTTTCACTGTAATTAAAATTATCCGCCAATCAACACAAATTCTATTAATCTATACTTCTTCGTCGTTTGGGCCTACTGAGGACCACGGGGCTCGTATCTCCTGGTCGCTTTGTCTTTTCTCTTCTTCCTGTACTTTTTCATCACCTGACTATGAGCCAGTTTTCTTTCCTCCGTCCATGGTGGTCTGCTGATTCCGGTGTTCTTCCTACCTGTCAGTGATACAGGAAAAACTCCCTGTCGGATTGCTTGCCGGAATTGTTTGCGGTCATGTATGGAATTAAGTGCGATCCCTAGGTGGTCTAAATCCGTCCTGACCGTAGAGATCCACTTGGTCCTAGAGGCCTTCCCTCTTCCTGCCAATGTGAAGATCTTACTGGTGAGCCGACAAGGGATCATGCGGGTCAAGTATCCATAGAAGGCCAGGCGCCTTTTTCTTATACAAGTCACAATGTATTCTTGATGGATGTAAAGCTCATCATTGTGCCGAATTCTGTAGGTGCCTCCCTCTTCCTGTATAGGTCCTAATATCCTCCACAGGATCTTCCTCTCCTTGAGTTCAAGTTTCCTGAGTGGGCCTTTCCCGGCCATCACGAGGCACTCGGAGGCGTACAGAACAGATGGTTTTACTAATATAATAATATAATAAAGCTGAAGAGTTTGTTTGTTTGTGTGTTTAAACGCGCTAATCTCTGGAACTACCAGTCAGATTCGAAAAATTCTTTTTCATATGATAGATGGATTCAAGAGGAATAGTTTGGGCTATGTAGCATTAGGCTACACCTCTCAGGTAACCTTAAAGATTGATTTTTGTTCAGTAAATCGGAAGGACAAGTGCTCCCGAACGGCTTCAATAATACCTAAGTCTATTGTTGCCTGGCAATGCCGGCTGCAGCACGTCGCCCCTACCTGTGTTCTGGTGCTGAATTGCAAGCTGCTTATAAATTGCAGTCACGGGGAGTAATTAGTGCAAAAAGATGTCTTAGGCCCCTTAAAACAGTTATCATCATGACAATAGTATGCCTCTGTGTAAGGACGATGGTGTTCGTGCAGTATACTGAGGTTATCAGCTGCAATAGGCGTTGGTGCTTTCGGATCCTCATCCTTGAGCACTCCAGTTCTACAGTAGTATTCATTATCATCCATAAAACAAATAAATCCACCGGGCGAAGCCGGGTGCTACTGCTAGTGTAATAATAATGCTATTGATTTTACGTCCCTTTGAACTATTCTGGCTTTCAGAGACGCCGAGTGCCAGATTTTACCCCGAAGGGGATCTTTAATGCGCCCGTAAATCTACTGACACGGCTCCCTCACATTTGCACACCCTCCAATGGTAACTGACTGCACCAGGATTCGATCCTGAAACCTTGGTAACAGCAGGTGAGAACGTTACCACTGAGCCACGCAGATAGTCACAAATTATATTCAAATGTTAGTACATGTTTGGATATACGATGATTTTATCTTCTTCAGCGTTTATACAATATTATGAAAATGAAAATCCACAGCCTGCTTCCAGTCTCCGACCGGGTCAGGAATGGAATGAATGAAGCCCCCATCTAGCGGCGAGGATATGAACCGTGCCGGCTGCCGAGGCCTGACGCACTCCTCTGGGGCAATGATTAAATGAATGACAAATGAAATGAAGTGATCGTGGAGAGTGGTGCTGGAATGAAATGTTGACAGGGAAAACCGGAGTACCCGGAGAAAAACCTGTCTGCCTCCGTTTTGTCCAGCACAGATCTCACATGGAGTGACCGGGATTTGAACCACGGTCCCAGCGGTGAGAGGCCGGCGTGCTGCCGCCTAAGCCACGGAGGCTTGCGTTTATACAATATTATAATAAAATGAAATGAAATGGATATCCATAATCCATACAAATAATTTGATTAAGTAAAGATTCTAAATATCTCCATAGTACATAGTATTAAAAAAGGGACAGATGACCTCGTAGTTCCGTCTCTTAAAACCTCAATAACTAAGTATAAAACGAAGTCCCGATTCTTGGATGTAACGGGTAATCTCAAGAACCACTGGATGGATTTTGATGCGGGTTTCACCATTCTGTAAAGGATTTCTTGGGGAAGGTTTCTGTAGAAAAACAGCAGCCGAGCAGTAACAATTTCAGCGAATCTAGTCGAAGAAAAACCTGCCGTCCGTGCGCCTTTTAAATTTACGCATGAGTGTAAGAATTATTGTTCAGCATGCCAATTTCTACAAAAAAATCTTGCACAGCATATATCTATCTTTAATGCAACGTCCATTGTAAGCGTTTTTACGTTTTCATTTCTCCCAAAAATCTCCATTCAGTGGACATTTAAATTACTGGCTTTGGAGCGAGATTACGAGCTAGAGAGTGAGCCTATCACTCCAACTTCGGTCAACATCAAGCTGTAGAGTCGTGTTGATTTTAGACTTCAGAGAAGAGTATATGTGTTAGCAGTTTCGCTGTTCACTTCGGCTTTTCTGAATTGCGTCTGGGACCTGCCGTGCAAGTGCATTTTAAGTTTACGCAGGGTAAACCGTTTAAGATACCGGGCGAAGCCGGGCTGGGTGGCTAGTTTAAATATAATTTTCAAGAACACTCAGGGGATGCAGTTTCCAAGCTGGCCAATGGAGAAGAGACAGATGGAATTGAGACTTCCACTCTCGACATCGACCAAATTCAAAGCCACAATTGCCGGCCTATTCTCGATGTAGTCATTTGGATTGCTTCAGAAAATGTTTATATACTGTACTTCATACGGATCTAATCATTCTGTGCTGTTATATGAATGATTCCGTATATTAGAAGCTCTGATTGAAAACTAATGCTATGTCGCTCATGTGTGTATGGTCAAGTGATCATAATCGGATCCTGCTCACCCAGGCTTAGGTATCACAGGTCTACACGATTTTTCCTTTCTTGGTTATGGCTCTTATTTTATATGCACATTGTTCATCTGAATTCAGAAGTGCCATTACATTTATTGTAGCATATTCCAATGTTTTATAATTGCAGTAAATTTGATTAACAAGATATTGCAAAAATTTACAATGTCTCTACTGTTGGCTGATAAAACGTGATGTTTAAAGCCCGGATGTTGATGGCATGTAATCTTTTTACTGAGCTGTCTAAAACAATGCTGAAGTACATAGAAACTCCGGACGGGCCACCCCGTTTTCAAATATGTCATTTTTATTTTGCATCTTTTTGCATTTTTTGCTATTATTCCATTTCAAGATCATTTTTTTAAGTTTGATAGATTTTATGGTCATATTTTAGAGAAATCGGCCTTTTAAAGTCTTTCTTTTTCAATTTAGTCATGTCACAGCTTTATATGTGGGAGTTACGTCTCTCAGAGTTAAGAAGAAGCTAGTAGCTATGAACCTTTTGTTACGTTCTAGAAATCAATTTTGATTGACTTTTCAGTTTGAGCTTCAGATGTCATTTTTGAAATATTGGTGAGTTTATTATTATAAGATCATTTTCTCCATTTTACAGTGCATTTTTTGAATTTTTGAAATATTGGTGAGTTTATTATTATTATTTTATTATTTTATTGTGCATTTTAAGATTTTTAGGTCATTTATTAGAGTCATTTTTGAAAATTTTAAGTGCATTTTTTAAACTTTTTACGGCATCAACATCCGGGCCCTAATGATGATCCTAGTATAGTGAACAAGAGGAAAAACAGTAGCCTATAAGAAGCTTTGCATCCAAGCGGCGACGGTTCCAATGACCTAATCATACAAGTGAACACAAACTGTTTTCTTATTTGATATATATTTGTTACACTATGTCTTAGGTTAATGTGTTTATTATTTGCATGCACTAAACTCTGCCTGCTATAAAGAAACAAAACAATGCAGATTTTCAAGTTCACGTAACTTGTAATGATTTCTTTAATATGCAGTTTTATCGTTTCAAATGATCTTGTCGACTTCATCGTTATGCTTAGGTCTACCGTTATGCGTCACGGTTACGGCGTGTATGACGTCATCATGTTGTTCAGTGCATATGCACCGAGTCTAAGTTTACTCCTGGGGTCTGGCGTTATGCGAACGGAGACGGCGAGGGCGTGACGTCATGCACCCCCCACGCGGGAAGCCTAAGTTAAAGGGTAATGGAGTCTGTTGAGTCTGAGTTTACTCCTGGGGTCTGGCGTTATGCGAACGGAGACGGCGAGGGCGTGACGTCATGCAGCCCCCCACGCGGGAAGCCTAAGTTAAAGGGTAATGGAGTCTGTTTAGTCTGAGTTTACTCCTGGGGTCTGGCGTTATGCGAACGGAGACGGCGAGGGCGTGACGTCATGCACCCCCCACGCGGGAAGCCTAAGTTAAGGGTAATGGAGTCTGTTTAGTCTGAGTTTATTCCTGGGGTCTGGCGTTACGCGATACGGAGACTGCGAGTGCGTGACGTCATGCAGCAGAGTGCAGAGAGCCCTCCTGAGCCTTTCTAACATGTGTAGCATTTGTAGCATGAGTCATTTGAAATGATATAAAGTCTAGTCTCTCAGACTGACTGTATCTCTTTAATAAACGTGATGTGATACTGGAAAATAGAAGACATTTCCGTAATTCATATACTTTCAATATGCAAAATCAGTTATTGAATCTAAAAAAGGTCTCCAAAAATTGTATTTTGTAGACCTGTGCAATGTATGATGTATCTGCACAAAATTCACTAATTTATATTACAAAAGTTTGTAATTTTGTGATAAATAACTTATGTATATTTCCCTCAGGTTAGGGTGTACAAATACTTGTTTTCCCGCGCAATGTTGTTGATTGTTGTTGTTGTTTGAGTCTTCAGTCTTTTGACTGGTTTGATGCAGCCGTCCATGTCTCCCTGCCCTGAGCTAATCGTTTCATCTCTACATAGCTACCACACCCTACATCCGAGGCTATCTGTGTAACATATTCTAACCTTGGTCTATCCCTACAGTTCTTGTCCTCGACCCTTCCTTCCATGACTAAGCTTGCTATTCCTGGGTGTCTTAGTTTCCGTCCTACCAACCTATCTCTTCTCTTCATTAGCAGTCGCCTGAAACATCTCTCCTCTCCCACTAGTATTAATACCTCTTCGTTTGTAACCCTATCTACCCACCTGATCTTCATCATTCTCCTGTAACACCACATTTCAAACGCTTCAATTCTCCTATTTTCTGCTGCACAAACAGTCCAAGTTTCACTTCCATACATTGCCACGCTCCAGACAAATGCCTTCAATAATGGCTTCCTAATACCTAAATCTGTATTCGATGTCAACAGATTCCTTGCCTGAGCTAACCTACATTTTATATCCTTTGCTTCGTCCATCACTGGTTATTTTGCTTCGTAAGTAACAGAAGTCTCCTACTTCCTTTAGTTTTTCACCTGCCAATTTGATGTCCATAAAGGTATCTGATTTATTTCGGCTGCATTCCAATATTTTTGTTTTACATTTATTAATTTTCATCATGAATTCTTTCCTCAAGACGGAGTCCGTACCATTCAAAAACTCACTCAAATCCGCGCAATGTAGTTGTACACAATTTGTGTTTACCGACTGGAAAGCTATCTTTAATAGAACTATAAGGTGCGTTGAAAAAGTAACCAGCCGGAGGCTGTAATGCGCAAACCGGTGACGACATGGGCTAATCGTGGCGTGTGTAACGAGGTGTGGTTCCGACCAGAGCGTGGAAGGTCACAGCCCGTCGCTAGAGGGCACGTGTGCACGTCACGTGACGATACAAAGCGAGCAGCAGCATGCATCAATCGTCCAACCAAGACCAAGACAGTAGGCCATTCGACATGCTTCCTGGTGTGGTTGAAGACTGTGGGGCACCCATTGGGCACACACTTTCCGCAAGTGCAGTCGTTACTTCTTGATGGTGTGCACACTTCCAACGCTCAATCCGACCACGGCGTCTACAGCGTTCACTGTCACTCGCCTTCCTGGGTAATGTAGAGACCGGATTTTAAAGGGAATACCTATTTTTAAATTTTATTGGAAACAAGAAATAATCGATACTATGGGTTAAAACTGTATTTAAAACTCAAGATTGCCATGATTTAACTTCCCTTTTTTCCCTTTTTTTAGCCCTTGTTCCGTTTTCTCCTACATCTGCCCTTATTTTCCCTTTTTTAAGAATATACGGCAAAACCTCAAGAATTTATTTCACTTTGAGGGGAAATACCTGCATAAAATACCGATGTAGCGTAAGGGAAGAAAGAATTAACACGGGTTCTATACCGAACTCACCCCAGAGTTGAACTCGCCCACTGCACCGCCTCACCCCGCCCGCAGGTGTTGTTGGACTCGTCGCATCCCCTCCAGAATGTGTGAAGCAGTTACAGCCTATTCTCTTTGGTTACAGTAGCTTGCTCGCCTCAGTAGCAGAAACAGAGTCTTAGAGAATAGCACGCACCGTTAAGTGGCAGCAGTAGCTTGTAATAGTGATGGCGAAGTCGTCTTTTAGCGATAAAATGCGAAGAGCGGTAAGCAGTTTCAAGGACGATTTAATCGAAACGGATGGTACCGTTATTCGATGTTCTCTATGTGATATTGATATTAAAGTAGATGGAAAAGATATAAAGGACAGAATAATTCAGCATCTCAAGTATGCCAAACATGAGAAAAACAAAGCTATTCGTGCGAAAGTTTCCAAGCAGTAATTTTTACAGGAATCTTTTCAGAAGGCCGAACAAAAAAGCAGGGAACCAAACGTTTTTTCAGTGACCTCACAGTTACCATTGTTCAGTGTGGAATTCCTTTAAATAAGGTAAATAACCGATCAATGAAGAGTTTCTTGGAAAAATACACACAACGCACTGTCCCTGATGAAAATACACTTAGAAAGAGTTACCTACAACCAATTTATAAAGCTAATGTACAAAAAGTTAAGGAGGTTGTTGGAGACCATCCAGTTTGCTTCATTTTGGATGAAGCAACCGATTCACTTTCAAGAGCTGTTCTAAGCATTCTTGTGATGCCATTGACAGGAGACCCATCAAAACCAATGTTGGCTGCCATGTACGAATTGGAAAAAGTAAACTCTACGTCTATAATGCAGAGTTTCAATGACTGTTGTTTTAAACTCTGGCCATCAGGAATACAGTACAACAAAGTGTGGCAAGTTATTACGGAACCAAGCATCATACATGGTCTCAGCATTTGCACAGTTGAAGTCTATGTATTCTAATCTTCACCATACAACTTGTATTGCTCATGCTTTGCATAGGGTATGTGAAGCAATAAGTGTTGAATATATTGTGGCAAATGCCTTCAAATCCGAACTTAAGAAGACATTGATTAAAGCTCCAAGTAGAATACAGCTTTACAAGGAAGTTACAGGCCTACCACTACCTAAGTTTCCCATCATAACTAGATGGGGGACATGGATTTCATGTGCTGTTTTCCTTTGTGAACATTTCACTAAGATAAAGGAATTTATACTGTCTTTGGACGATGTTGAATCTGCAGCTGTGGGTCGAGTGAAGGAGTGATCCGAATTTGGAGACAGAGCTGTACGCAGTGTCTACGTTCAAGTTTCTTCCTGCCGCCATCTTGCAACTGGAAGAACAGTGCTTATCCAAGGAGGTGCAGTGGAGTGTGGTTGAAAGAACTGACAACATGCTTGAGGGATTCTCAAAAGAAAAACTTAAGGCAAGCTTAGCAAAGAATCCAGGCATTGAAAAACTAGTGAAGTGCACTGATTTAGAGTTTAGAGTAAAAACCAAGTATTCCCCACTGGTTTCCGTTGATGTTGAGCGCTCATTTTCTTTGTATAAAGATATTTTAAATTCAAAGAGACAAAATTTGACCTTCAAATATATTGAAATGTTAAATGTCATCAGGTTCAATTCGTTCTTAATGCAATAAACAATGTAACACAAGGACACTACATAAAAGAGAATAGGCGTATATCCTTAACATCCTCAAATGTTGGACATGTAATTGATACCATTCTTTAATGCAGTAAAGTTAAATTAGAAGTGATTAACTGATTATGCATACCTTTTTATTTCCTTTATTCTATTGACCAGATCCATTTTCTTAAATAATCCCTTTTTAATGAATATTTTCCCCATTTTTTGGTCCTTTTTTATTGAATATTTTCCCCCTTTTTGGTCCTTTTTAATGAATATTTTTCCCCTTAAAATCCGGTCTCTAGTAATGAGTGCATCTAATAGCTGGACGTTGTCATCGGTAAAGCAGGGGGGTGCCCCAGACCGGACATCATCGGCTAATGACACCCGTCCTTCCCTGAAGCACTTGTGCCACGCCTTGACCCTTGCAAGGGACATGCAGTGTCGCCGTACACTTGTGACATTCGGCGATGAATGTCCGTTCCCCCTACTCCTTTCGCTGTCAGAAACCGAACTACACCTCTTTGCTCTTCGTTTGACGCCTCCATGTCACTGTTTGCAATGTAACTGAAAGCTTTGGACGATTGATGCATGCTACTGCTCGCTTTGTATCGTCACGTGACATGCACGCGTGCCCTCTAGCGACGGGCTGTGACCTTCCACGCTCTGGTCGGAACCACACCTCGTTACGCGATTAGCCCATGTCGTCACCGGTTTGCGCATTACAGCCTCCGGGTCGTTACTTTTTGAACGCACCTTATAGATAACACTGAGAAATGGCTTGTAATATTTCAACATATAGGCTACTTCTTGGATTAGTATCCCTACACACTTAAAGTGATCGAAATTTAATGTATTTCCTACCTCAGCTATCCTAGAAGTAGTTTTCCGTAGTTTCCCCACTTCTACTCCACGCAAATGCTGGGATGGTTCCACCCACCACGGCCATCTCCTTCCCTATCCACACCTGAATAACAAAGACACACACTACTTTAGACACCACAATAACAAATTTCATCAGACAGATTCGTCACATTCCCCAAGTACATGGGGCTAAATGACTACATTGTCTAAGCCTCTCAAATGATACAACACTACCTTATCTGTGTGCATTAGGCTTCAGCGTTGTTGATGATTCTCTAGGGGCTTTGCGATATCGTAGTCATGTAGCGCCGAGAACTTGGGTGTGTGTAGATGGCCTGTCTGATACTCTGTGTCACTGTGATGGCTGTACTAGTGTGAGTATTTGTATAAGGTGCGTTCAAAAAGTAACGATCTGGAGGCTGTAATGCGCAAACCGGTGACGACATCGGATAATCGTGGCGTGTGTAACGAGGTGTGGTTCCGACCAGAGCGTGGAAGGTCACAGCCCGTCGCTAGAGGGCACGCGTGCACGTCACGTGACGATACAAAGCGAGCAGCAGCATGCATCAATCGTCCATCCAAGACCAAGACAGTAGGCCATTCGACATGCTTCCTGGTGTGGTTGAAGACTGTGGGGCACACACTTTCTGCAAGTGCAGTCGTTCCTCCATGATGGTGTGCACACATCCGACGCTCAATCCGACCACGGCGGCTATGGCGTTCACTGTCACTCGGCGGTCCTGGGTAATGAGTGCATCAACCAGCAGGACGTTGTCATCGGTAATGCAGGGGGACGCCCCAGACCGGGCATCATCGGCTAACGACACCCGTCCTTCCCTGAAGCGCTTGTGCCATGCCTTGACCCTTGCAAGGGACATGCAGTGTTCGCCGTACACTTGTGACATTCGGCAATGAATGTCCGTACACCCTACTCCTTTCGCTGTCAGAAACCGAACTACACCTCTTTGCTCTTCGTTTGACGCCTCCATGTCACTGTTTGCAATGCGACTGGCAGCGTTGGACGATTGATGCATGCTGTTGCTCGCTTTGCATCGTCACGTGACGTGCACCCGTGCCCTCTAGCGACGGGCTGTGACCTTCCACGGTCTGGTCGGAACCACACCTCGTTACACACGTCACGATTAGCCGATATCGTCACCGGTTTGAGCATCACAGCCTCCGGCTCGTTACTTTTGGAACGCACCTTATAATTGTAGTAGGAATGCGTAGGAAGCGGCCGTGGCCTTACCTTAGTTACCATCCCGGTATTTGTCTGGAGTAGAAGTGGGAAACCACGGAAATCCACTTCCAGGATGGCTGAGGTAGGAATCGAAGCTGCCTCTTCTCAGTTACGGTTCTCGAGGCTAAGTGTACCCTGTTCCAGCCCTCAGATCAGAATTAAATTTATTGGCAGAGTCAGGAATCGAACCCGGGCCTCCGCAGTGACAGCCAAGAATGTTAGTCATTAGGCTTTAGAAGGCCATGATAACCCTCCACTTGTATTCCGTGCTGGGTTTGAGACAGTGGAATGGATGGGCGCTTTGAACGACATAAGGCCGCATGTCGTTGAGGTAAAGTAGACCTGATGAAGAATTATACAGCCGCAGCATTTGCCACCGTAGAGGCCATAAAAGGAGGTTTGACTACCAAACGAGAAGCAATGTGACCCTCACGGTTCGATAGCTTGCACTCGATAGTCTTTATTACAGGATGAGTCGGGGCCGTGTACCAAGGGAGCAGCTTCTCAGAATATCACCAGCCAGCTCTGATATCAAGAGGTATGGCCACACAACGCTGGCTGTAGGACTTCCATTGACAATATTGGCGAATTCTACCGAACAGTTTACTGTGAAATACTTCTTAACGGTTATACCAAATACGGATTTCACCAAGAATAAATGTGACTGTCTGAAGACGAGAATATGTGAGAGGATCAGCGAAATGAATGGAAAGAATATTACTTCATCTACACTTAATCCTTGTCAGCATGAACTAGAAGTTAGCAATTAATATTTTGGCTTTAAGTCGGTCAATATATCATAATTCCAATTTCTGGAATATGTGGCTTGCCACGGTGGGTGAGTGGTTATCGTGTCGTGTTACTAACCCCAAAGCGGCTTCGGTGGCGTAGTTGGTAGCATGCTGAACTGCTGTGCCCAAGATAGCGGGTTCAAAACCGGCCGAAGTCGTCGGATTCTTTAAGAGCGTTAAAATCCTTCAATATGCCTTCCTTAGGAGGGGAAGTAAAGCCGGAGGTCCATGTCATAGATTTATGGCATGTAAAAGATCCTTCCACAGACTAAACTTGTGTAAAGCTAAATTTCAAGGTTAGATTTCGTTGGAACGCTCTATTAAAGTTCCAACGTTCACCACTAGGTATCATTGACATCTGGTAGAGAAAGTTGGAACTACATGAAATTGAACGGAACTCGTAGCTCACTCTCTGGGTGTCCGCTGGTATCAGCTACAGCCTCTGGCGAGCCGAACATGTCCTCGGACACTCCCGGCACCAAAAAGCCATACGATAAATAAATAGATAAATAAATACATACTCAAATAAATAACCCCAAGCTTTCCGGTTCGCTCCTGGCCGTGGTAAGTGGTTTTTGAAAGGCGGCAAATATGACCACATGCATGTCATACGATGTTGGCATGTTAAAGAACCCATTTGAATTCAGTAGGCCGTGTTCATAATGGCAAAATTAAACTCGGGATTTTCCGCCAACATAAAGTTCCTTATTTCTCTATTAGAAAGTGCTATAAAGTCAAGGAGCTTTGATATCTAACCTCATTGACTTGCATAGTGATTCAAGGAACAACGAAATTTGACATGCAAGCTGCCCTCTGGGTGTCAATATAACAAAGCTTGCACCCGGCACCCGAGGCCATACGATATTATTTTTTTTACTGGAATATCTGAAGAATAATCGGAAACAAATTACATGTGATTAATATTAATTTTATGTATATTGTTACAGCAGCTTCGGTAACGTAGTCGGTAGCATCCTGAACTCCTATGCCCAAGATCGCGGGTTCAAATCTAGCTGAGGTCGTCGGATTTTTAATAGCGTTAAAATCCTTATGCCTTCCTTCGGAGCGGAAGTAAAGCCGGCGAGCCTATGTCATAGTTTTTTAGCATGAAAAATAGCCTACATTTACAATTGGTAGTGCGTAGCCAAATTTGTAGGTTATATTTCGATGGAAATGCTCATCAAGTTCCAACGTTCGTTCCTAGGTGTCAGTGGCATCTGATATCCAAAGTTGGAACTACTTGAAATTGAACTTGCTCATTCATCTACATTCATTTCATCTCATCCACACGCGACGGTACTTGTAGCTCACCCAATGGGTGTCCGCATAAAGACATCTACAAACTCTGGCGAGCCGAACATGTCTTCTGACACTCCCGGCACTAATATCCATACGCTAAATACATAAATATATTGTAATATAAGGTGCGTTCAAAAAGTAACGAGCCGGAGGCTGTAATGCGCAAACCGGTGACGACATGGGTTAATCGTGTAACGAGGTGTGGTTCCCACCAGAGCGTGGAAGGTCACAGCCCGTCGCTAGAAGGCACGCGTGCGTGTCTAGTGACGATACAAAGCGAGCAGCAGCATGCATCAATCGTCCACCGCTGCCAGTCGCATTGAAAACAGCGACATGGAGGCGTCAAGCGAAGAGCAAAGAGGTGTTGTTCGGTTCCTGACAGCGGAAGGAGTAGGGGGAACGGACATTCATCGCCGAATGTCACAAGTGTACGGCGAACACTGCATGTCCCTTGCAAGGATCAAGGCATGGCACAAGCGCTTCAGGGAAGGACGGGTGTCGTTAGACGATGATGCCCGGTCTGGGGCACCCCCCTGCATTACCGATGACATCGTCCAGCTGGTTGATGCACTCATTACCCAGGATCGCCGAGTGACAGTGAACGCCATAGCCGCCGTGGTCGCTCCACGACAATGTACGACCTCATACGGCCATCACAGTCGCGGCGCTCCTGCAGAAATTCAAATGGGAGGTTCTCGGCCACGCTCCATACAGTCCAGACCTCTCTCCCTGTGATTACGCCATGTTTTGGTCCCCTGAAAAGTGCTCTGTGGGGCCAACAATTCACCTCGGACGCCGACGTCCAGCTGTACGTGCGGAACTGGTTCACATCGCAGCCCAGGGAATTTTATGAGATAGCCATTCACCGCCTCGTGTCACAGTGGGACGAGTGCTTCAAGAGCCAGGGCCAATACTTCTAACATACAGGTACTGGTTTCTGTAATTATGCCTCCGGCTCATTACTTTTTGAACGCACCTTATAGTTTTGACAGTTTAGTCGCAGTGCCATTAGCGTAAAAAGTAATGACACCGCGTATTTAAGTAGAATACTATGTGAAGCTTTAATGAAGCGAGTATGATTGATAGAATATCTGTGCAGCACGGCGAGTGACAAAACATATCTAAGAATGAAATATTTAAGATACGGTACTATACAAATTTCCAAGAAGTTCGAAAAGGTCAGTTGCTAGTGCTAACCACAACTGCGTGCCCCTTTTTCGTCAGCAGCTCAATTATTATTTCAGGTGAGCTAGTCGTGAAGATTCGTACAAGGTTTTCTACACCATACCTTTACGATAAGGGACGCCATTGACCCGCGCCTATAGCTATATCCCACGTTTATACGGCAAGGTATACACTGAAATAAACGCCATAATTTACCGAACTGAACCTAAGTTGGTCACAGACAGAATGACGAGTTGACACAGAATATGAACCGGACTGAACCTAAATTAGACACAGACAGAATGACGAGTTATCAAACCAAGTGTGTCCTTCCATAGTGACTGCATACTCAAGCAGAGGATTCCCACTGGTGGCTTTAAGACAACGTGGCCAAGCAACCTCGTGTTCTTAGGTGTGCTGTGGTATCTCATAACCTGTGTCATTGTGAAATATAAATGCTTATCAGTCGTTGTGTAGTACCACCAAATATGTCATAGAGGAAAACTGGAACAGTGGAGGGCAGCCTTGGAAGACAGAATACTCAGGATTAGCAGGAAGAAGACCGAGTATATGAGGTTCAATACAGATCAAGACTGTGAGATCAGAATGCAAGGGGAAACGTTAAATAGAGTGGATGAGTTCAAATACCTGGGTCCGGTGGTTACTGGAGATGGAAATCTGGATGTGGAAGTGTCACACAGGATTCAGGTAGGTGGATGAACTGGAGGAAAAAGTCAGGAGTGCTCTGTGATCGCAGGATCAAGCCTAGGGTTAAGGGGAAAATATATAAAACTGTCGTAAGACCTGCTTTGTGGTATGGCTCTGAAACATGGCCTGCACGCAAAATGCACACAAACAGGCTTGACGTCACGGAAATGAAAATGCTCAGGTGGATGAGTGGAGTGACTAAGCGTGATCGAGTGGAAAATGTCAAAATAAGAGGAACATTGAAGGTTGTGGAAATATCTAAGAAGATACAAGAAAAGGGACTTCAATGGTACGGGCATGTGAGAAGAAGGGAGGAATCCTACGTGGGGAGGAAGATGCTAAACATGCAAATACAGGGAGTGAGAATGCGATGCAGGCCTAAACGAAGATGGAAGGATTGTGTACGGGAGGACCTCAGAGAAAAACAGTTGTCAGAAGAGGATGTGCATGACCGGGTTAAATGGAGGAGAGCTGTCAGAAACATCGACCCCACATAGGAGTGGGAATGATGTAAAGATAAAGAATAAGAAGTCGTTTATCATGGTTGTACCCGATTTTTGATGGGTGATATTCCTTAAACATTTAGAACTACACGATATTAATTAATGCACTTGGATGTCTAAAGATTTAGGGAGGATAAGAAAGCGAAAACCGTCAGGCTACCTAATAAGTTCAAACGAAGCAGAAGAAGAATAAACTTGTGCTTGTACACTCTATATTAGTGGCAATTCGGTTGTTGTTGTTGTTGATTCATTTAGGGACTTTGCGACATCGTGATCATGTAGGCCTGAGCGACAACTTGCTCTATTACGCCTGTGACATGGTGTCGATTACACATAAGATAGGACTATCCCGAGAGACTCAGGATCGAACTCGGATGCTCATGTATCTCACTCCCACTGCTCTGCTGTTAAGTGTTTGCGTGTTGGGTCAGGAATTTCTCCTCCCACATCGCCCGGTAGTACAGTATGTGTAAACCCCCCCTTCTCACTTCTCCCATCCTGGCCCCAACATGCAAATGAGCAATGTGTTTGTGTTTGTAACACAGACCTACCCTCTCCTCTCCGGAACGATTGCCTTCTACCTGCTTGCTGGGGAGAATCGCCTACAATATACGAAGGGCGATCAATAATTTATTTAATGATATATTCCTGTGCGTGTACAGCACCAGGCCATATTATTAGACTCAGGCATATTAAAACAATACATTTAACATTCTTTGACGTGTAATAGCAAATGCATAGTTGAGGCATGCATTACATTGCATTATGCGAACCGGCCGAAACTAAGGACCACGCAAATATCATTTCATTTCCTTCTCTTAGTTCTTTATTCCTTTCTCTTCCTCCACACTTCCTTCATTCTTTCAGAGTGTTTCGCCTTTCTCTCTGCTGTCCATCTTCCTCCCCTACGTTCTCTCTTTTCTCCCACAAGAATCTTTATGTTCGAAAGTATTTCCCCGAATTGTGTTCTGTCTCGACAGTCGTTATCTTTAATTCCTAGCCTCTGGTGTTCTTCCTTCATCTGCTTGGTGTAACCCCATTGGCTCTTCAGATTATATAATTTATCAAAAATTTGTTTATTTATTCTTGTTGGATCCTTTCTAACCATAGGTCCATAGAAACGTAAACGTTTTTTCCTAATTGTTGTTTCCAGGTCTTCCACCCTTTCATATACCTCCTTGTTTGATCTTAGTCTGTAGGTTCCCTGTACCACTTTTGGGCCGTAAATCCTCCGCAATATCCTCCTTTTAATCTTCAGAAGCTTTTCCAGGTTCATCAAATTTGCCGTCTCCACATCATATAAGAACACCGGTTTTAACACAGCATTGTAGTGTTGTAGTTTGGTAACGT
Source organism: Meconema thalassinum (assembly GCA_946902985.2). Classification (NCBI taxonomy): domain Eukaryota; kingdom Metazoa; phylum Arthropoda; class Insecta; order Orthoptera; family Tettigoniidae; genus Meconema; species Meconema thalassinum. The sequence continues at coordinate 92,293,033 of OX336399.1, forward strand.
TCTCGCTTGCTGGGCCCGAGGTTGCAGGTTCGTATCCTGGCGCAGTCAGCTGGCATTTGAGGGTGCGCAAATGCAAGGGAGCCGTGTCCGTAGATCTACGTTAAAGATCCCCTTCGGGGCGAAATTCCGGCACCCCGGCGTCTCTAAAAGCCGCAGTTGTTAAAAGGGACGTAAAACCAATAACATTATTATTATTATTATTATTATTATTATTATTATTATTATTATTATTATTGTAGTTTGGCTTTAAGGGAGAGGTTCATTTTTAGAATGCAAACACATTTACCATTGAAAATAAATGTTCTTTTTGTTGTAATTATTTTTAGTGGAGAAGTTGAATGTTTCTAGTTTAAGTCTTCTGTTTTCCATTGACTCTTTGTCCAGTCCATTGTTGCTAATGATCTCTCCGAGGTATTTAAACTGTTTCGTGACCTTTAGACCCCCATATTTCGTCATAACAGTTTTCTTCATGTAGTTCTTGTTGGTGCTCATCATCTCTGTTTTTGGAAAAGAGATTTGTAGCACTGTTTTCCCAACGTGCATGCATTATAGTATTCTTGATTATTTGTTTATTTATTTATTTATTTATTTATTTAGCGTATGGCTTTTAGTGCCGAGAGTGTCTGAGGACATGTTCGGCTCGCCAGAGGCTGTAGCTGCTTCAATGCGGTTACACATGGGGTGAGCTACAAGTTCCGTTCAATTTCAAGTAGTTCCAACTTTCACTTCCAGATGTCACTGACGTTGGAACTTTGATAGAGCGTTTCAACGAAATCTAACCTACAATTTAGCTTCATACAAGTTTAATTAGTGGAGGGTTCTTTTACATATCATAAATCTATGACATGGGACCGCCGGCTTTACTTTCCCTCCTAAGGTAGGCATACTAAATGATCTTATAGCTCTTATAATATCCGATGACTTCGACCGTGTTTGAACCCGCGATCTTGGGCATAGAAGCTCAGCATGCTACCGACTACGCTACCGAAGCCGCTAGTATTCTTGGTGACATAAGGCGTTATCAAATGTTTCCGTTTGAGGGCGTTGCTGCAGCGATACCCCGGGCGTTGAATGCCGAATAAAAAGCACACCGGATGGCTGTTTGTCTGCAGCCCCAGATGCGTTTCAATATCTGATATGGCTTTTCCTTTTTATAGACTCCTTGATCTCTATGGATCAGCCATAGTTAATTGTCTTTGTTTCTTCTGTATTCTTTGGTAGATGTCTGATACGCATCATGTACCGGTATGTGTTAAGTTAAGATTAATAAAACCTAACTAACAGGTTTATCAATGTGTTCATATTTATTACATTATCGAAGGCAACACGTTCCTGGAGCGCTATGTTGCAGGCGACGAAAGCTGGCGCCACCACTGGGAACAGGAATCGAAAGCGTCGACGAAGCAGTGATGTCATCCCTCGTCGCCTCGTCCCGAGAAGTTCAAGAGCCAACCATCCGCTCGTTGTCTGTATACCCTCTTTGAGATATTCATCATCATCAAAACGCTTGCCACCAAGGAACTCCTTGAAATGATGAAAAAAAAAATGGGGTAGTTGGTAGCAAACTGAACATCTGTGCCCAAGATCGCGGGTTCAAACCCAGCGGAAGTCGTCGGATTTTTTAAGACCGTTAAAATCCTTCATTATGCCTTCCTTCGGAGGGGAAGTAAAGCTGGCGGTCCCATGTCATAGATTTATGGCATGTAAATGATATTTCCGCTAACTAAACTTGTGTGAAGCTAAATTTCTAGATTATATTTCGTTGAAACGCTCTATTAAAGTTCCAACGTTCACCACTAGGTGTCAGTGACACCTGGCAACGAAAGTTGGAACTACTTGAAATTGAACGGAATCTGTAGCACACCCCATGAGTGTCCGCTTGAAGCAGCTACAGCCTCTGGTGAGCCGAACATGTCCTCGGACACTCCCGGCACTAAAAGCCATACGCTAAATAAATAAATAAATAAATAAATAAATAAATAAATAAATGACTTGGTGCCAAATCAGTACTATAGAGGCCATGCACATGTTGACGATCTTCATCGGGCATTCGAACCCATATTCTCACCATTCCATCCGACATTGTACTTTCATCAGACACCTTACACACTTAGCGATGAATGTCAACTGGTATAATGTTTTGATATATTGTCTGGGGCATTTTAACAATCACTACGAGATGACCACACGATGTGAATGTTTCCAACGTTGCATATGGTGTGTTAACAGATGAATGAAGACATTACACATACCTCGCATCGCAACTGCAGTGCTGCAGCTAAAATAGCGCATTGGCTAGCATTCTTAGCTGTCACTCCTGAGGTCGGGGTTCGATTTCAGGCTCTGGCAAAAAAAAAACTGGTTTGAGCTCTGGAATGCGGTACACTTAGCCTTGTGAGGTAGAACTGAGAATGGGTGCGTATTACTCCCACCCCAGCTAACCTAAAAGTCGTTTTACGTGATTTCTATCTTCTACACGAGGCAAATGGCTCCTAAATTAAGGTCATGGTCGTCTCCTTCTCAATTCTAGTCTTAGTTACAAATCCGGGGCGTGTTGGTGCACTGGTCAAGCTGCTTGCCTCTCACTATTCCCGGCCAATGCATGTGAGATTTTCGAAGCGAAATATCACGTCCTGTGGATTGGATTCCACGTATAAATGGACTTTCCGATGCTCATGATCGCGAGAATAATGTTCACATAAAACTGAAAGCTTCGTTCCAATTACAAATACACAGTATAACACACACCACAATGACACCACGATATATCAAAAATGGATCAACAACAAACACAACAACTCATATGGTGACCTGATCACAAGATAATTGATCCCCAAATTGATAATGGTCCATCCTCAGTATAAGCCGTGTCCTTACACCATAGATTTGTTGTTGATTCTTTTAGGAGCTTTGCGACATCGTGATCATCTAGGCCCATGCACTTGGTTATGCGTAGAATTTGTCTGATAACCTGTGTCACTGTGATGTCCGTACTAGTGTGTGTATTTTTTGTAATTGACTTAGGATTTGGGCAGGAAGCGGCCGTGGCCTTAAGTTAGGTGCCGTCCCGGTAATAATAATAGTATCGTATAGCTTCGGATGCTGGGTGCAGGCTTTGTTATTTGACGCTCTGAGGGCAGCTTGAATGTCGAATTGTGTTGTTCCTTGGAGTGCTATGAAAGTCAAGGAGGTTAGATATCTAAGCTCCTTAACACTATAGCGCTTTCTAGTAGAGAAAGGAGAAACTTTTGTGTTGGCGGAAAATCCCGTGATTAATTTTGCCATTCTGAACACGACCTACTGAATTCAAATGGGTTCTTTAACATGCCAACAACGTATGACATGCGTGTTGTGATTTTTGTCGACCATCCCGGTATTTGCCTGGAGTAGAAGTCGGAAACCACGGTTAACCACATCCAGGATGTCTGAGGTAGAAATCGAACCTGCCTCTTCTCAGTTTTGCCTCACGAGGCTGAGTATACCCCGTTACAGCCCTCAGACCAGAACTAAATTTCTTGGCAGAGCCGGGAATCGAACCAGGGCCTCCGCGGTGACACCCAAAAATGCTAGCCACTACACAACGAGGTGGACTCACACTTAGGAGAGCAGCCTGTTCATTGGTAGGGAAGGAAGGAGCCTTGTGCTTTTAAGTAACCGTAAATCTCGCGATTATGAGCCACGGGTCCTCCGATTAACTTGGAATCCAAACCACAGGACATGGCATTTCACTTCGAAAATTGCACATGCATTGACCGGGAATCCGTCCCAGTCCCCCTTGGTGAGAAGCAAACAGATTGACCGCTGCGCATCGTAATGCAATTGGCTGGAAAGGATTTGAATTTAAATTTGACTTTACTGTTGCTCTTGTACAGACCACTGAGTCTACAAAGCCACTTGAGCAAGCTCTCTACATTCAGAGGGCGGTTACAATGAAAGAAGATGAAAAAATAACCTAAACATTCAGTTGACAACAAAATTATGTTCTTGTTGTTACTTGCAGATAATAATCTTTGAAATTTAGCTACTGGAAAATGAATCCTTACTACCATATTTTCGTTTATATTATAATTTTGTTCTGCGTAATTTTTGAATTGTGACCTCAACGCGCCCATTGGCCTAAGTTTCTCTAGGGCTAACCAATGCAAACTGACACAAATTTGCCCTCTCTAACGATGAACCATATAAATCTAGGGGTGGAATACCATCACGGATGTTTAATTTGTGTCCTGACCATCATACTGTATTTCAGCATGATGTTTCCTTGGCTGACAGTCTCCCCAATATTTGAAATAATCCGACAGTTGGTTTATTCTTTCTACAATTACACCATGCTTCCTGTTCTGTTCCCGTAGTTCATATGAAATACTGTTCACCTCGAGATGGTAAAAGCTCTTTAGCTCTATGGCCCTGTCATAGTAATTCAGCGAGACATTTACGGTAGATGTTCTCTCTTTTATAAGCGAACTACTTTTATAGTAGTGAAATGTGAGAATAAACGCGCCTCTCCGTCTCCGGCTTGGAATAAGGTGCAACCGGTTCTATTTACGAGCACAATGAAGTAGCGTCTGTTTACCCAAGTAGCGTCTGTTTTCCTCCCATTTACCCGTCAGGCCGCAGTTCGCTGGCATGTGACTGTAATAGACACTCGCTTTCCGTCAGTGATACAGGCTGGGTGGGGGTATTATTAGGCTCCCGGGAGCATACAACCTTCCGTTTCATCGAGATTCCTTCTAACCACACTGGACCGAGGATTTTTCTCAATATTTTCTTCCCTTTTTTGTTTCTGTTCGCCGTTAATCAGAGATCTGCCTACAATGATCAAGGTTTTTGAGGCATATAGTGCCTCAGGAGTGATTACTCTGGTGTAATATCTTAATATTGCGTTCTTCGACAACGATTTTTTGTTATATCTGTTCCATGTGAAGAAGGTAGACACAAAATTGAATGATACTGTTGTAGCATTTGGGGGCTGCACCGGGGTTTAAAGGGGTGTGTTGTGTTCGAATGTTTGAGGGGGGGATTAGGGGAAGGTGACACCTATGATGATGTGGGAGGATCGGATGCTTGGAATGATCGTTACGATAGGAGAGCTTCCAGACGCTCGGGACGTCTGCTAATTACATGGGTTGGGGGTGCTCGTGATCGAGTGTCAAGGTTAGACCGCTGTCTAAGTACGAACGCCTAGTGCAGAACAATGGAAGTGTACGCAAGCGCGAGCTTAGACAAGAACTGCTGAATGGTAACCTTACAATGCGACGGCAGACGAACTGCTTACAAAGTAATAATGAGCATGCAATTTAAATAACTTAACTGAGTCACATGAGTGACATGCAAGATTGGAAGTATGTGAAGAGAAAGCTGTTAAAATATGCTGGGGAAGCGTATTAAAATCAACGGGTACGTCAAATACCAGCAAAAACACAACCAAATGAGGTGAGAGAAAAAGGACCTCTGTAACTTCATCTATGAGAACTTCCTATTAATAGGCGTCAATTTGGTAATGACTTATTTGAATATAACCATATTAATAATGTAGAGAGTAAGTTGGTTAATTTAGAAACTTGGGACATTGTATCATCAGCCCCGTGTAAACGACACCCAAGCACAGAATTATAATTCAGTTGTAAGTATGAAGTTAATTTGTTTATTAGATATATGTCATTGTTCTATTAGACTGTGGTGTGTGAGTGTGTCTGGTGAGGGTGCATGTGAGTGGGCCTGGTGACAGACTGTTTTAGTAGTAGTATTTGTTGTATTTTTTTCGTTAGTAGAATTTTGGTATTTAATTGTTAGTAGAAGGTTAGTATTTTCTAGTAGAATTGCTCTTTACTTATTCTGAAAGGGAGTAGCAGCCTTTCAGAATAAATCAATTCTTTACTAGTCTAATAGACGGTTAAGATATTGATAATATAAGCCAACTAATGGCTACACTGCGTTCTGCTGCACGGCTGAAAGCAACGGGAAACTACAGCCGTAATGCTATTCCCGAGGATATGCACCTCTCTATGCATAAATACATGTGATGATGGCCTCCTCCCTTGTAAAATTTCAATCCGGAGGTAAACTAGTCCCCCGTTCGGATCTCCGGGTGGGGACTACTCGAGAGGGGGTTAACATAACAGAAGTGACAAAGAGGAAATCTGACATTCTACGGATCGGAGCGTGGAATGTTAGAAGTCTGCTAGGAAGTGGAAAGTTAGAAAACTTAGAAAGGGAAATGGATAGGTTGAGGTTGGATTTGGTTGGGATTAGTGAAATGCGCTGGCAGGAAGAACAGGACTTTTGGTCAGGAGACTATAGGGTCATTAGCACTAAATCAAACAATGGCCAAGCAGGAGTTGGTCTCATATTGAGTAGGAAACTTGGACAACGGGTAGAATATTATGAGTAATACACTGAACGGATTATTGTAGCAAAAATCAATACTAAACCTACGTGCACCACAGTGGTACAAGTCTATATGCCTACCAGTCAAGCTGATGATGAGGATGTTGAAAAGGTCTACGAAGAAATAGATGACATTCTGAGGTATATCAAAGGTGATGAAAATGTTATAGTAATGGGAGATTGGAATGCTGTGGTAGGAAAAGGGAGAGAAGGGAAGATAGTAGGAGATTTCGGATTAGGTGAAAGGAATGATCGAGGAAGCAGGCAGATGGAATTCTGCACCGAACATGAGTTGGTCATAGCTAACACCTTATTCAATAACCACAATAGAAGAATATACACATGGATGAGACCAGGAGATACAGGGCGTTACCAAATCGACTTCATTATGGTCAAGCAGAGGTTTCGAAACCATATTTTGGATTGTAAAACATATCCTGGTGCTGACATAAACTCTGACCACAATCTGGTTGTAATGAAATGCAGATTAAAGTTGAAGAAACTGAAGAAAAGTCAAAAGCCAAAAAGGTGGGAAATAGCCAGACTGAAAGTAAAGGATGTAAACGAAAGATTCAAGAAGAGTATAAAGGAAGGACTAATCAAAACCCCTAAACAAACTTCAATTGCAGACGAATGGGCACTTTTGAAGAATGAAATAACAAAATCCGCAGAAGAAAACATTGGTAGGAAATAAAGAATAGGTAGAAAACCGTGGATCACTCAGGATATACTAGAATTGATGGATGAAAGGCGGAAACACAAGAATGTAAGAGATGAAAAGGGGAAAGCAGAATACAGACGTCTGAGAAATGAGGTTAACAAGAAGTGCAAGGAAGCGAAAGAAGAATGGTTGAAAGAGAAATGTGCAGGTATAGAAAAGTGTCTGAAATTAGGAAAAGTAGACACAGCTTATCGAAGGATTAAGAATACTTTTGGGGAAAAGAAGACTAAGTGCTGTAATATTAGGGACACAAATGGAAAGCCTCTAACAGATAGGGAAGAAAAGCTTGAGAGATGGAAAGCTTACATAGAGTGCTTGTATAAGGGAAAGGAGATTGAGAATCATGTAATGGAAAGGGAGGAGGAAATTGATGAGGATGCAAAAGGAGATTTAATATTGAGATCAGAATTTGACAGAGCATTGGAAGACTTAAGCAGGAACAAAGCACCAGGCATAGATGATATACCGATTGAGTTGCTACGCTGCATAGGAGATGAAGGTCTGATCAGGTTATTTCACTTGGTGTGTAGGATTTATGAGACAGGTGAGGTACCCCCTGATTTCAAGAAGAATGTTATCATCCCTATGCCAAAGAAAGTGGGAGCTGACAGATGTGAAGATTACCGTACAATCGGCTTGATTACTCATGCTTCAAAGATCCTGTCTAGAATAATTTACAAGAGGATTGAAAGCCAGATCGAAACGGAGTTGGGTGAAGACCAGTTTGGTTTCAGGAGAAATGTAGGAACAAGGGAAGCTGTACTAAGTCTTAGGCTGATTTTGGAAGGTAGAATAAGGAAAGATAAGAGAACTTTCATGGCATTTGTAGACTTAGAAAAGGCTTTTGATAACGTTGATTGGACTAAATTGTTTGACATTTTGAAATCTATTGGAATAAAGTACAGGGATAGGAGGGTAATATACAATCTATACAGAAACCAGACAGCAGTCATTCGAGCTGAAGGATATGAGAGAGAAGCTGGTATTCAGAAAGGTGTAAGGCAAGGCTGCAACTTATCACCCATACTTTTCAATCTTTACATTGAACAAGCAATGAAGGAAATTGGAGAAAAATTTAAAGTGGGAGTGAAGATTCAAGGAGAAATAATTTCAACTCTGAGATTTGCTGATGACATCGTCATCTTGGCCGACAAGCCTGAGGATTTGAATGAGTTTTTGAATGGTATGGATTCCGTCTTACGGAAGGACTTCATGATGAAAGTTAATAAATGTAAAACAAAAATACTGGAATGCAGCCGAAATAAATCAGAAACCTCTATGGAGATCAAATTGGCAGGTGAAAAGCTGAAGGAAGTAGGAGACTTCTGTTACTTAGGAAGCAGAATAACCAGTGATGGACGAAGCAAAGAGGATATAAAAAGTAGGTTGGCTCAGGCAAGGAAAGCCTTTCTACAAAAAAGGGATCTGTTGACATCGAATATAGATTTAGGTATTAGGAAGTCATTTTTGAAAGCCTTTGTCTGGAGCGTGGCGCTCTATGGAAGTGAAACTTGGACTATTGGTGCAGCAGAAAAGAGGTGAATTGAGGCATTTGAAATGTGGTGTTACAGGAGAATGATGAAGATCAGATGGGTAGATAGGGTTACAAACGAAGAGGTATTAAGGCGAGTGGGAGAGGAGAGATGTTTCTGGCGACTGCTAATGAAGAGAAGAGATAGGTTGGTAGGACACATACTAAGACACCCAGGAATAGCAAGCTTAGTTATGGAAGGAAGGGTCGAGGACAAGAACTGTAGGGGTAGACCAAGTTTAGAATATGTTATACAGATTGCCTCGGATGTAGGGTGTGGTAGCTATGTAGAGATGAAACGATTAGCTCAGGACAGGGACGCATGGAGAGCTGCATCAAACCAGTCAAAAGACTGAAGACTCAAACAACAACAACATGTTCCAGGATTTCTATAGGCCTTCTGTGATTCTTTCTTTGTTTGCCTCACGATTCAATCATAATGGCTGAATTACTTCTCCCAAGTACTCGAAGTTTATACACTGACCGGCAAAAAAGTGGAACAGTAATTTAAAAAGTATAAAATTAGCCATGAAAAAGATGTAATCACATTTTAAAAGCTTTTCACGCATTAGGACACACATCTGAAACATCCGTGACATTTCACAGGGTGGTTTATTACCACCAATTACCCCCAATCTTCGATGAGCCTAACAAGCTGTCATGGTTTTAGTGACCAGTGTTCCCGTGCAGTGCAGTGCAAACATTAACCAGCCCAAAAGAAAATTGTTAGATTTGTGAAATGTAACGGAATTTGTCAGTTAGGGCGTGTTGTAAAACATGTTTCAGTATTTTATGTAGCCAACCATCTAACATTTACATGAATAATGCAAATATTGGAAAACCGATACATTTTAGTGGAATAAATTAAGAAATTACATAAAAAATTGAAGTGTTCCACTTTTTTTGCCGGTCAGTATATTGGTGTTACGGCTGTGAGTTTGTGTCATCGCTCGCCGCATGAGTCACAACTGCCCCAGGGCTGGGCTGTGGCCTGCCTCCTGTATTGCGCGCGCCTTATGCAACAGGGCTACTAGGACAAAGGGATAGTCCAGAATATTCGTGACTGGACCAGCGATGGAAACCTCGAGAAGCCGTGAACCCTGGATGGATCTAGAAGCATTTATTGAGTCACCGGCCTGCTATATAAGTACGACCTGTCAAGCAGTGGTTGTTGTGTTTTACGAGCTAGTGTGAGCGATTATCTTGTGCGACAGAAGTGTGGTGACGAAGTGCTGTGCGAGTTACGAAATCCAGTGACATTGTTTCTCCAGCTTGTGGACAGCGAAATAGCCTGCAGCAAGTGATCGTAAGTAATTGTGGTCGGTGAACATAAAGGAGAGGAGCAGGTAGTTTCTGTCAAGGCCACCGTACTCATTATGACGGATTAACTTCTGTGATCTGTTGACAAGTGGAAGGGCCAAGAGCGCTCAAGGAAGAGACTTGAGGAAACTGGAGTAAGGCTCCTAATTGCTTGTATTTGCTGATTAGTGTAATTTTCTGGCCACAATAAAGTTAATTATTTCTTTAAGCAGTAATTGGTGTTGTGCTTTGTACCCCCACCGTAATCCAGTTAACAAAAGTGCCACTAGGGGGTGGCACGTAACAACTGGTGTCAGAAGCGGGATTACGAACTCAAGCACAACACCTGACGGTCCTGGTTTCAAAACCCAAGCAGGTCATTTTCTCTAATTTTCCTGTGAGTGCATGCCCTTTACAAGGCAAACAACTAAAATGGAGGCGCAATTGGCAGCATTGCTAGGAAAGTTAAATGGCATAGAAGACGGCCAGAAGAATTTAACCAAGGACCTAACTGCCAAATTAGAAGACGGCCAGAAGAAGATGGAGGACGGTCAAAATAAGTTAGCGGAGGACCTGAAGAAGATGGAAGACGGCCAGAAGAAGATGGAGGACGGCCAGAAGAAGTTAGCCGAGGACCTAACTGCCAAACTAGAAGACGGCCAGAAGAAGCTAGCGGAGGACCTGAAGAGGATAGAGGACGGCCAGAAGAAGATGGAAGACGGTCAGAATAAGTTGACACAGGACCTGAAGAAATTAGAACTGGGTCTGCGTGAGGAAGTCACGGCAGTGGAAAAGAAGTTCGACGCCTTACAAGTGGAAATTGCCGAGCTGCGTCAACGCCCGCTGATGGGGGTGGAGGAGAAGTTCAACGCCTTGCAAGTGGAAGTTGCCGAGCTGTGCCAACGACCGCTGATGGGGGTGGAGGAGAAATTCAACGTCTTACAAGTGGAAGTTGCCGAGCTGCGCCAACGCCCACTGACGGGGGTGGAAGAGAAATTCAACGCTCTACGAGAGGAAGTTGCCGAGCTGCGCCAACGCCCGCCCACCGTTACACCGGGAATATCAGGAACGGGACATAGCAGAGTGACGCCCCCAACCTTCGACGGAAAGGTCCCGTGGAGCACCTACTTACGTCAGTTCGAGGCGGCCTGTTCCATAAATAACTGGAACAACACTGAAAAGGCTACAGCTCTCATTGTAGCACTGAGAGGTGACGCCCTTAACGTCCTTCAGGCCATCCCGACTGGATCCCAGGACTACGCTTCACTGATCGCCCATATGGAGTCCCGATATGGAGATAGCCATCTTCAGCAGGCCTATCAGATGCAGCTCCGGACCCGGGTACAGAAGAACGCGGAAACCCTGCAGGAGTTTGAGATGGACATCGCACGCCTCGTAAGGCTCGCCTACCCAACTGCGCCGGCCGACTTTCTGGAGCAGATAGCGACGCAGACTTTCACCGACGGGCTGCGGGACTCGGAAACTCAACAGGCGCTAAGTCTCGCGCGCAATAAGACCCTGGCAGATGCGCTGAGCCACGCACATGAGTTCGAGACGGCAAAACAGGCATCTAGAATGCACGCGCGGGTGCGTCAAGTGGACGTCGACGAACCAGCAAAAACCAACAAGACCAAGCCCCTGGCCGATGAACTGATGGAGGCGTTAGGCCGGTTCTTCAAGATTCGCAGTACCACCAACAAAAACGTAGCCGAAGAACATTCGGAGAGGCGGCCCGGAAGAGGACTACCGACCTTCTGGACCTGCCGTAAGAGAGGCCACCTGAGCAAGGACTGCGGTGATCGCCGCCGCCAAGGGTTTCCGTCGGGACAGTCAGTCGTAGGGAAACCGCGCGGCCCAGGAAAGCAAGTATCAGCCAGCCTTGGGGGGCAAAGGTTGGCTTGTGACAGTCGTCAAGCCCCGGCAGTCCAAGTGCGTGTGACGCAGTTACGGAGGGATAATAGCAGCCTGATGGTCGACGGAGTCGTCAACGGAGAGAGCTGGCCCATGCTAATCGACACGGGAGCATCGAGGACCATCGTCAGTCCCACCGTGATCCCGAAGTGGAGAGTGCAACCCACACAAAGGAACCTCCAGCTAATAACCGCGACCGGAAAGACCGCACCGGTATATGGCGAAGCATCACTGGAGTTCGCCATTGGCCGACGGGCGATAAAGCATCCAGTGCTTGTGGCTGACGTATCAAATGAAGTGATCATCGGACTGGACTTCCTGGACCAGAACAACATCATCTTGGATCTGAGTACCAACACTCTGCATTTCGGAGGTGAGGAACTTGCTTTGCAACCTGCGCACGAGTCCATCACCGCACGACGAGTAAGGTTGAGGGAGGACGTCATCGTTCCTGCCAGGACGGAGGTCAGCGCCGCCGTAATTGTCGACGGAACTGCTGAGGGAGTGGCGGCTGTCATCGAGCCAAAATATGAGGACATCCAGACAAAAGGATTGCTAGTTGCCAAGACCCTCATCAACACGACGTCTAGGCCGTACGTCCGCCTGTCCAACCTGAACGACTATGACGTAACGGTTCACCGGGACACCAACCTAGGAGTGTGCGAGCCCGTTACCTGGATTTCCCGCATCACCGACACGACGGACGGACACCTGCAGACGGACAACCGAAGAAGACTCACACTGCCAGAAGAACTACAGAAGCTGTACCAAGGATCCCAGGACCATTTAGACGAGGAACAATCACGCCAACTTCAGGACCTGCTACGCGAATTCCAGGACGTCTTCTCCATGGGGAGCAAAGACTTCGGCAGGACAAGCTTGGTCCAGCACAGAATCGACGTTGGGGACAGCGCACCGATTAGGGCTCCATTCCGACGAGTCCCGCTCGCCAAGCAAGCCGAAGTCGACCGGATGGTAGAGATGAAGGAGCAAGGGGTGATCGAGCCATCACATAGTCCTTGGAGTTCTCCGGTCGTGCTAATGAAGAGGAAGGACGGTTTCACCAGGTTCTGCGTGGATTACAGGCGGGTGAATGACGTCACGAAGAAGGACAGCTACCCTCTACCCCGGATCGACGATACCCTGGACACCATATCATGGTCGAGAAGGTTCTCCACCTTGGATTTGAAGAGTGGCTACTGGCAGGTGGAGGTCCACCCTAAGGACCGTGAGAAAACGGCGTTCTCTGTGGGCAGCGGGCTCTGGCAGTTCACCGTCATGCCATTCGGTCTGTGCAACGCCCCTGCGACCTTCGAAAGGCTAATGGAGTCCATTCTGAGGGGACTACACTGGAAGACCTGCCTGGTCTACCTAGTCGACGTCATCGTTCTGGGAAAAAGCTTCGAGGAGCACTACTGCAACCTGAAGGAGATCTTGATGAAGCTACGGGCTGCCCAGCTGAAGTTGAGCCCCAAGAAGTGTCAGCTCTTCCAGAAGCAGGTCCAGTACCTTGGGTATATCGTCTCCGAAGAAGGGGTGCGCACCGACCCAGAGAAGACCGCAGCTGTGAGGGAGTGGCCAGTTCCGAAGGACAAGTCCCAACTACGAAGCTTCCTGGGACTCTGCACTTATTACCGTCGCTTCGTGAGAGGATTCGCCGACATCGCCAAACCTTTACATCGACTGACTGAGAAGGACCAACTCTTCACGTGGACAGCAGAATGCCACAGTGCCTTCGAACAACTCAAGCAGGCTCTGTGCACCGCGCCTATTTTGGCCTACCCCAGACCTGGAACAAGGTTCATCATCGATACCGATGCCAGCGACTTTGGCATAGGGGGAATCCTGTCGCAAGTAGTGGACGGCGAGGAGAGAGTAGTGGCCTACTTCAGCAAGGCCTTGTCAAAGCCAGAAAGGAACTACTGCGTCACCAGGAAGGAGCTGCTCGCCATCGTGAAGACCATTGAACACTTCCACAAGTACCTGTACGGGCAAGAATTTCTCATCAGGACCGACCATGCATCCCTGCGGTGGCTCCTGAACTTCAAGCAGCCCGAGGGTCAACTCGCGCGGTGGTTAGAGAGGCTTCAACAGTACAACTTTGAGATTCAGCCCAGGAAAGGCCAACTGCATTCTAACGCCGACGCCCTGTCACGAAGACCGTGCCCCGAAGACTGCACCTTCTGTGCCCGAAGGGAAAAGAACACCGGGATACAGTGCCGAAGGACCACCGTGGAACTTCAAGGGAGCTGGAGCCGCGAATCGTTCACGCGGGCACAAGCAGAAGATGATGACCTGGGACTGATAGCCGAATGGAAGAGGGCCTGTGTCCCCAGACCCGGGTGGAACATTGTGAGTGACGGCAGCCCAAAGTTTAAGTCCTACTGGGCGCAGTGGGACTCGCTGGTTGTGAGGGATGGCCTCATATGCCGTACCTGGGAGAGCACCGACGGGAAAACATCTCGGGAACAAGTCGTCGTTCCAAAGGCTATGACGGAGGAAGTCCTGAAGGAAGTCCATGGAGGATCATCTGGTGGACACCTAGGGATAAAGAAGACCCTGGAGAAGCTGAGAGAGCGGTTCTACTGGATCGGATGCCGAACTGACGTGGAGAACCACTGCGCGAGGTGCCACGATTGCGCAGCCAGCAAGAGCCCAGGACGAAGACGACGGGGTCCACTGAAGACCTACAACGTGGGCGGCCCCATGGAGAGAGTGGCCATCGATGTTGCTGGGCCATTCCCCTTAAGCGAGGCAGGGAACCGCTACATATTGGTCGTCAGCGACTACTTCACCAAATGGCCGGAGGCGTATGCGCTCCCTAACCAAGAAGCCGCGACGATCGCAGAGACCCTGGTGAAGGAATTCGTCAGCCGGTACGGAGTTCCCCTGGAGCTGCACTCCTACCAAGGGAGGAACTTCGAGTCGCAGGTGTTCCAGAACCTATGCCAGCTGCTAGGAATCCGGAAGACAAGGACGACGCCGCTACACCCTCAGTCCGACGGGATGGTAGAGCGATTCAATCGCACCATCGAGAACCATCTCCGAATAGTCGTCAGCGAGCACCAGAGGGATTGGGACAGACATCTTCCTCTATTTCTCCTGGCCTACCGCGCCGCCGTGCATGAAGCCACCGGGTGCACACCAGCCCGGGCCATGTTTGGGAGGGAACTCCGTCTACCAGCCGATCTTGCCTTCGGCCGACCTGGGAATGATCCGGTCCCGGTAAGCCAGTATTGTCAAGAACTGGTCGACCAACTGGAGGACGTGCACGCGTTCGCGAGGAGGAAACTGCGGATCGAGACCGACCGAATGAAGACCCGATACGACCAGCAGACGGATGCCGGCGGATTCCACGAGGACGACCTGGTCTGGCTCTTCAACCCATTACGGAAGAAAGGCCCGTCACCCAAACTGCAGAAGTCCTGGGAGGGCCCGTACCCAGTCGTGAAACGGATCAACGATGTCGTCTACAGGATCCAGCGGAGCCCGAGGGCGAAGATGAAGATCGTGCATCGAGATCGCCTGGCAGCCTACGGAGGGACACAGACGGACCAATGATTGATCGGGACGATCAGCCTTTTTAGGAAGGGGGTGGTGTTACGGCTGTGAGTTTGTGTCATCGCTCGCCGCATGAGTCACAACTGCCCCAGGGCTGGGCTGTGGCCTGCCTCCTGTATTGCGCGCGCCTTATGCAACAGGGCTACTAGGACAAAGGGATAGTCCAGAATATTCGTGACTGGACCAGCGATGGAAACCTCGAGAAGCCGTGAACCCTGGATGGATCTAGAAGCATTTATTGAGTCACCGGCCTGCTATACAGGGTCTTTCATATAAAGTAAGAACGGTGAGCGGCGGTTCTGTCATTCGCTGCTGAAGCCGGCTTGGCCGATCTTGTGACGCGCCACGGCCCCCTGCTGTAGTATTGAAAGCGCGCGCATAGCACAAACTTGACCTTGCAATAAGCGTGCAGGTGTTGTCAGTCGCCAGTCTGAACCACAGCTGCTAACATGTTGAGACAGTTATCATTGCAACATCGTATTTTTGTATGTAAAATTTATTTTAATTACGATTCGGCTCGGCGGGTACGTGATGCATTTATTCAGCAATTTCCTGATGAAGTGCCACCTTCACTAGCACAGATTCACGTAATTGTTAATAACTTTGACACTACTGGTTCAGTGCTCAATAAAAAACACAAAATAAAAAATCAGAAAAAATACAGTGGCATGACTCACTCGCGTCAGCCAAAATGTGGTTACCAGATACAATGCCTGTGTAACCCAGGAAGGACGAAACTTCCAGCAACTTTTATAAGGTAATATTTCATAGAGGATTGTACACACGCTTAGAGCAGGGGGCCACGGCTCGCGACAAGCTCGGTCAAGGCCACCACACTAGCGGATAACAAACCCGCCGCTTGGCGTTCTTACTTTATATGAAAGACCCTGTATAAGTACGACCTGTCAAGCAGTGGTTGTTGTGTTTTACGAGCTAGTGTGAGCGATTATCTTGTGCGACAGAAGTGTGGTGACGAAGTGCTGTGCGAGTTACGAAATCCAGTGACATTGTTTCTCCAGCTTGTGGACAGCGAAATAGCCTGCAGCAAGTGATCGTAAGTAATTGTGGTCGGTGAACATAAAGGAGAGGAGCAGGTAGTTTCTGTCAAGGCCACCGTACTCATTATGACGGATTAACTTCTGTGATCTGTTGACAAGTGGAAGGGCCAAGAGCGCTCAAGGAAGAGACTTGAGGAAACTGGAGTAAGGCTCCTAATTGCTTGTATTTGCTGATTAGTGTAATTTTCTGGCCACAATAAAGTTAATTATTTCTTTAAGCAGTAATTGGTGTTGTGCTTTGTACCCCCACCGTAATCCAGTTAACAAAAGTGCCACTAGGGGGTGGCACGTAACATTATTATTGTGGTAAGTGGTTTTTGAAAGGCGGCAAAAATACGACACGCATATTCTACGATGTAGGCATGTCAAAGAACCCATTTGAATTCAGTAGGCCGTGTTCATAATGGCAGAATTAATCTCGGGAGTTTCCGCACCACAAAAGTTCCTAATTTCTCTACTAGAAAGCGCTATAGTGTTCAAGGAGCTTAGATAATCTAACCTCCTTGACTTTCATCGTGATTCAAGGAACAACGAAATTCGACTTGCAAGCTACCCTCTGTGTGTTAAATTTCAAAGCTTGCACACGGCTCCCGATGCCATAGGATAAAAAATATTGTTATTATTATTATTACTATTATTATTATTATTATTATTATTATTAGGGGGCTGCGTGGCGCAGTCGGTAAAGGCTCTCAGCTTCTAACTGAAAGGGAGTGGTTTCGATCCCCACCCAGGTAGTGGATTTTAGAAACAAAACACCACTTTCGGAAACGCAGATAACCCTAGGGTTCACTCAGCCTACACCAGAAATGAGTACCAGGGTAATTCCTGGGAGCAGAGACGGGCGTTGAGCTAACAACTCCTTCCCATCTATTGCCGATGTCACAAAAAGTGGTAGCCTCTACCTTCCACTACTCCCATGGCCTCCATGACCAGTACGAGATGGCTTTGCTTTTTTTTCGCTTTTAATTATTATTATTATTATTATTATTATTATTATTATTATTATTACTATTATTACTATTGTTATTATTCTTATTATGATTATTATCTTTATTATTAGTATTTCTCACTGGTAACTTGGAAAAGGAAAGTAGAATCATTCTCACAAATGCACCACGTTTTCATATTTCACATCCTTTGTCATGTGAGTCCATTTAACTTTTTGTCGTCGTACCTTATTCTCATCCTTCACGTTCCCCCTCTTCTTCCATTCACTTAATGTCGCCACTCTCACCATTCGGTATATCTCATTATATAAAAATATCCTCCCTATCTTCCATTTTCACCCTCTACCCTGTCTCGCTTTTATGTTGGCCTGATATATCATGAATCTTCCTCAACATTCCCTACATACGCTAGTGAACATCCTCTTCTTCCTCTATTTTTCAGAACTATAATGCTACGTACCGCACCTTATTTCCCGGTAAATTCCTTCGTCCCCTTAGCTTGCCCAAAATACCCATCCCCTTCAAATACTCTCGTCCGAGGGAAGTTTTCCATCCCTCTGCCGAGCAAGTCGAGTGTTCTGTGGAGCTGATTTAATAACGTTGATAAATGAGCAAGGGAGGGATGAGAGGGGGAGGGGAGGAGGAGTTGGTTACCCTCCACTCTCCGACAGTCACTTGTCTCATGTTTGAAGAACCTAGGGCCATCTCCATTAAGGCAGATCCAGAAAGGTTATGATGTTCTTGTGACTTTTTATTTTTTATGGAGTGCTGTTTTTAGCCTTCCATTTGCGACCTAATGAATATTATACGTACTTAAGTTACATAAAATATGACAGAACAGTCTCTCAAAACACATTAAATAAATGTCCTCTTTACCCGTTAGAAGATATACATTTCGTTACGTGATATGTTTAAGTGTTCTGCTTTCCCAGACTTCTGGTACTTTTCTGTAATTAATTTCAAACGCCTTAGGCAAGAGTTAGACTGGTATTTTAAACTCAGTGCAACGTATTGAATGTTAAATTATTATTATTATTAAGTGAGACACCGGAGGAAGTAGACGTGTGCCCGAGTGCTCCGCAAAAAGTTAAGTATAGCAAGGAAATGGTTTGCGACCGCTGTCAAGAAGGACTCCCAAGTGATGGTGACTATGTATACTGCACAGGATGCAAAGGGAAATATCATTATGAATGTACATCAGTCACAATACGTACGTGGAAAGGTATGGCAAAACAAGCTAAGGAGTCATGGCGGTGTTCACAGTGCCGTAGCTTCAAGAAGACAACGTCAGCATATGTTGTCGCAAGCGGTGGAACGATGACCCTACCAGCTGCTGCCAACACTGATGACACAGCGACTCCACCTTCAACACCGGACACGGAGATAATACACGCATCGGATATCAAAGGTATGTTTTTAGAATTAAAGAAGCAGATTAGTGAACTGAAAAACCAAGTGAGTGAAAGTGTAAAAAGTGCCGACTTTATTGCGCAGAAATATGATGAGTTGATTAAGGAAAATAAGTCAAATGCAACTCTTCTGAAATCACTTACAGCAGAAATAAAAACCCTAAAAGACGAAAAGAATCTACAAGACAAAATAATATCAGATCTAAACGAGAAAGTGCACACAATGGAACAGAACGGTAGGCAACAATACATTGAAATATGTGAAGTGCCACGCGCGAAAGATGAATGCCTGGATGAAATCGTCCACAAAATTGCTGAGACTCTAGAAGTAGATCTAAACATGTTCGATGTAGAGGAAGTTTACAGGCCCCCACTGCAAAGAAAGAACAAAATCCCCCCAATAGTGGTAAAATTTAACTCCATATCCAAAAAGAATGAATTTTTACAGAAAAGAAAAGGACAAAATTTCCTCACTCATGGGAACACTAAATCTAGGTTTTTCATTAACGTAAGTCTAACGTCATTTTACAGGGAGCTACTATGGAAAACTAAAAATCAGGCCAGAGAAAATAACTGGAAATTCATTTGGGTTAAAAATGGCAAAATACTTGCGCGAAAAAACGACGGATCTGGTATATTGAGAATCTCCCGTGAGGAAGACATTAACAAAATTAGGTAACCCCCCCCCCCCCCCGCCAAAAAGAAAGAATTATTATTGAATTATTATATTAATTGATATTATGATGAACAGTTGGGATAGCAATATAAATGTTGCTGGAATACAAAATGAACTCACATTTCTCAATATACCCGATTTCGTCGAAAATGGTAATAAGACTAGAAATAATGCTGAAATCAATATCCTCTCTCTAAATATTCAATCTATATCAAAAAACTGGGATTATTTAACCATAACCTTAGGCAAGAAAATTAATGATCTGGATATTATTTGCTTAACAGAAATTAACATACTTGAATCTAATAATTACCTATTTACTTTGGATAATTTTAATGTTGTATTTTGTAATAGAACAAATCGTAAAGGAGGAGGCATAGCCATATATGTAAAGAACAACATGGCTATTAGAACACACAATTCATACATTTCCAATACTCATGAATCAATGGTAATAGAAATACTTCACATGAACAAAAAGATTGGATTAACATGCATTTACAGACCACCTAGCACTAACATAAATGACTTTCTTGATGAACTGGAGACACATATAACACTACACACTAGTAAGTACAGCGAATACGCCATTTTAGGAGATATCAACATTGATACTTTATCTAATGACATCAGTCTATCAGCTATCAAATATACAAATATTATGGCAACTCATGGTTTCCTACCACTTATCACTCAATGTACTCGTTATGATCCAAATTTAGACTCGAGAACATGTATTGATCACATAAACTATCGTAGCAGACTAGATCAATATACTTCTGCAGTCATACAATCAGATATCTCTGACCACTACATAACATATGCAGGTATTTGGCCAAAAAATGATAAGACACAATTACAAGATAATGAATCGTACATTACGCTAATGAACGATACTATAATACACACAAGCCTTAACAACACAGACTGGACAGATTGCCTTGAATTAAAAAATCCTAATGACATATATAACAATATAACAACCAAATTTAAGGAAATCTACCAAAAAGCATCTTACATAACAACTCGTAAACACAGAAAAAGCAAACAATGGTTCACTTATGACCTAAAAATACAATGTAAGGAAAGAGACAGACTTTACAAAACAATGCTCAGAAACAAGGATAATATTACAATAAAAAATTAATACAAAGCTTTCAGAAACAAATTAAATAAGCTAATAAACAAAACAAAACATCAATATTTTAAAAATAAGATAAATAGTTCCAAAAACGATAATAAAGGAATGTGGAAAGTCATTAATGATATAACAGGTCGGAAAACACAAACTGTCAATGAAGTCATAAACAAACATTTAATATTACATTATACTAACGAAGTGATAGTCAATAAATTCATCAATACCTTTAGTGAAAAAATAAACAACCTAGCTCATAACTGTAGTATCAACATATGGCAATCAAATAGAAACACATTAATGAATTCCTTTACATTACTTGAAACTGATGAATATGAAATAGAAAATATAATTAAGGAATTAAAAACAGACAAATCGCCTGGGGTAGACAATATACGCTTGAAAGACATAAAGGCAACATCCAAAAAAACTATACCAATCATAACACATCTCATAAACAAGATATTCGAATCAGGCATAATACCAAAATATCTGAAATACACAATTATTAAACCAATATATAAGAATGGCGATCACTTAGACTTTGGCAACTACAGACCAATATGCATTTTATCAATCCTCCACAAAATAATGGAAAAATGCTTGGATAAGAGATTGAAGAATTTCCTAAATAAATATGATATCTCAAAGGGACACCTATACGGTTTTAGGAAGGGGAAAAGTACTGAACTACTCCTGGCTGAATTTGCCAATGTAATAAATAATGCCTTAAATAAGAACAATCACATAATGGTACTTTTTCTTGACTTTTCTAAAGCATTTGACACAATAAATCACAATAAACTACTTGCTAAATTACACGATATTGGAATAAGAGGCACGACTTACAAACTATTTGAAAGCTATCTGAAAAACAGGGAAATGGCAGTTATGGTCAATAACACTATCAGTGACGCAGTAGAAGGAACACAAGGTATCCCTCAAGGCAGCATTATTTCACCTACACTATATAACCTGTTCGTAAACGACATGAATGAAGCCATTAAACACAGTAAAATATTTATTTATGCTGATGACACCACTATATATACCATACATAAAGACTCTAAAACAACTTTTGAGAGACTTCAAGAAGACTTCAATAACATCACAAGATGGTGTCATGACAATAATTTGTATATAAATACAACCAAATCTAAAATAATGCACATCAGAGTTGATCACTTCACACAAGAAAAATACAAACTAACGCACCACAGCTTATCATGCATACACCAAAACATCCTGGCAGGTTGCAAATGTAACACCTTCATAAATAGTACTTCGACACAAAAATACCTAGGAATTACCCTTGATGAACACTTTAAAATGAACACACACACAGTAAACATAATAAAAAACCTAAGAGCAAACCTCTACATCTTCTACAATCTCCGATTTTATGTAGATAGGAAAACTTACAAAACAATTTACAGTGCTCTGATTGAAAGCAAATTAAGATATGCTATAGCAGCTTGGGGAAATCAAAACACAACTTTAATTAATAATCTTCAAGATAGCCAAAACAGGTTCTTTAAATATTTCACTGATATCCCTTATTTTAATATTATAGAGTTGTTTCAAATTACTGTACTGAATCTCTACTACCATGATCCAAGATTCAGGCATAAGGTCTTTCACAACATACAAACAAGAGCCATAACAAGTACTAAACATGTTAAACCTTTATGTATAAATAGCTATGGTTTCAAGAGACTAAATTATATTATACCATCACTACTTAATGAACTACCACCTGGACTGACAAACATTAACAGCAAACAACTAGCTATAAGTCGCATTAAAAAATATTACTTAACCAAACATTAACTCATAACATAAATTTATTAATATAACTACCATAGTGTAATTTTTTGTATCTTTAATTATTTACATTAGTATTTTATCATTAACATTACAAAAAAAATGCATGCACTCTTGTACTGAAATATAATCTATATATATGTTGTAAATAATAATTAATATGTCTCACAGATAATCTGTACTGTCATCAGATTCGTGAGACATATCACAATAATGTAACATAAATAGTATTTAATAAATAAATTAAATTAAATCAGAGCTTGCTCTTACACTACCACAGTATATTTGCTTGAATTACACCAACGTAATCGTAAATATGACAGAAAAAGGAACGAGGAGATACGTAGAAGAACCGGTATTAAAGACGTCATCCCCCGCAGGGGTTCACATCTAGTGGGACATGGGTTGCCTACCACGTGGCCCCAGCTTCCACTTACATGTGTCAGGCTCCTCTCCGTCTTCTTTCCTGTCGACCTCACTTGGTCAACTCTTGTTCTCTTCCGACTCCGACGGTATGAGGGTATCCGAGGCCTAGAGAGTCTCTTCCTTTTCCGCCTTAATTGGCCCTTGTCTCATCTTTTCTGATACCTTCCTTCTGCGAAGGGTCAGCCTTCTTTTTATTTTCATGTAATCTCCTGCCTTCTGATCAAGGCCCTCAAGGAGCCCCACCACTTCTGGTGCACCCTAGATATTGCTACACCCTCATGGGCTCACGGCTGGTGAGTTGAGGAGTTGGCGACCCCGAGGGATTCCTGAGCTGGGTCAGGTTTTTCCCTTTTTTTCCATTGCCTCTGGGGCGGACCTCTGCTCTTTCACTTTCCAATCTGCCTTTCATGGCCCTCCTTCCTTCCTCCCTCATTCTTTGAGGTTTGAGGGCATTTCTTTTCCTCCTGTCCTTGATTTGCCTTATTCTCCTTTTTTCCATTTCTTCTTCTAGTATATAAGTTAGTAGATAGTTTTTAGTTATAGTTTACATTTCATTATCATCTTCACGATCACCCAAACCATTAGGGGCCGATAACCTAGATGTTAGGCCCCTTAAAACAACAATTATCATCATCAACATTAAAGACGTCATCAACATAGCGGACAGACTAAAATGGAAATGGGGAGGCCACGTAGCGAGGATGGAGCATAGGAGGTGGACGCACAGACTAATGATGTGGACCCCAGAACTGGCAGGAGAAACGTAGGAAGACAGAGGACACGCTGGGCTGACACATTCAAGAAATTTGCCGGACCACAATGGACAAGACGAGCAAGAGATAGACAAGAGTGGAAGACCCTAGAAAAGCTCCTTTTCAAAACATAGTACGCATATACTATGTTTTGAAAAGGAGCTTTTCTAGGAAAAGAGCCACTCAGTGCAACATAGTGAACTCTTATATACAAAAGTGATAATGCATTGAGGACATTTAAAACTACTAAAATAAAGTGTGCGTGCTAGAAACATTAATAATTTTCCAAAGATTAGATATAAGAACAAGAATACATAACATAGAGAATACAGTAACTAGGTTATATATATATATATCAATAGCTATAAGAACAGAGACTAACATGCCAGAAAAGTGCACCACTAGGTGCCTCACTTCTCTTTAGGACTGCTCACCTAATGAGTGTAATGGAGCAAAATCCCTGCCTAGGCAGGAGGCCATTGCCCTGAGGGGATTAAAGGGCTGTATTTATTATTATTATTATTATTATTATTATTATTATCGTAAATATGCGGCATATCACAAGGATTAAATTCAGTGATGATGGTATTGAATTTCTGCAACCCATCGATAACTGCCTTCCTTTGTAGCATTACACCTCTATTTCTCCTTATGTCTGATCCCTCATTATCATTATCATTATTTTTATTATTACTATAAACAGGCTTTCCAGCCAATTAATCATCAAATTATTTGTATTAATTATATTGAATAATGAAGCCTCCTTGGCTTAGGCGGCAGCACGCCGGCCTCTCACCGCTGGGTCTGTGGTTCAAATCCCGGTCATTCCATGTGTGATCTGTGCTGGACAAAACGGAGGCAGACAGGTTTTTCTCCGGGTACTCTGGTTTTCCCTGTCAAACTTTCATTCCAGCAACACTCTACACTATCATTTCATCTGTCCTTCATTTAATCATTGCCCCAGAGAAGTGCGTCAGGCCTCGGCAGTCGGCACAGTTCATATCCTCGCCGCTAGATGGGGGCTTCATTCATTCCATTCCATTCCTGACCCGGTCGGAGGCTGGAAGCAGGCTGTGGATTTTCATTTCATATTGAATAATCTTTTTGTTAGTCTATTGTTGTCCATCATAAATATGAGCCGGAAAACTGTAAACCGTCTCCTGCGTACAGTGTTTGAGAAACTGTCTGTGAGACTATAGAGATCTGCAGTTTATATCATTATTATTATTATTATTATTATTATTAATCTTTCTTCGAATGAGCCAACTATGGACCACGTAGGTTAACGAAAATGGTTTTCAGCTTGGTTAGTTAGGATTGGTTTCACATTCTTAAGAGCCTTCTTCCTAACCCATATCTCCTTCATTTTCTGACTTTGTAGTTGTTTAACTGCTTCTAACCTCTTTGGTCTCTGCCCTTTCTTAAGTTTAATCTGTGGGTCTTCTTTTAACATTATCATTATTATTATTATTATTTAGGATCGTTTCAACCTCCTATGGGTTACGATTAAACAACTCCTTGACTGTTGATGTTCTTTATTCTTACGCCAATACTCCTTCAATCTCTGGCTCGCTCTTGCTCCTCATCCGAGAACGCCCGTCTTGTTCTCTTGGGTTTCTCTACGAACAGATGCGTCACCTCCGCAATTATCCTTCTGAACACCGTTTTGTTTGCAATATCTCCCTCCACAATGCCACATTTTTAAAGATCCTGATGAATTTCTTTCAGCTATGGTACTTGATCTTTCCCCTTTCCTGGAAGATGAAGAACTTATTTGCTAGGCGTTCCGGTTCCATTCTTCTCAGGTGTCCATAGAAAGTCAGTCGTCTTTTTCTCACCGAAGTTGAAATGTTCTCGCATTTCTCATACAGCTCTTGATTTGATCTCAAACGGAAGGTAATCTCATGTTTTCTTGCTTTCTTGGTTCCCAGAATTTTCATCAGAAATTTACGCTCTTTCTTTTCTATTTTGGTGATCCCCTTTCTGGCAATTGTCTCCGCTACATAGAGGCATTCAGTTTTCACCACTGTATTATCGTGTATGAGTTTGGCTTGTTAGGAGAGGGATTTGGACTTATAAGTTTCCTGGCGTAGTCTGAATGCAATCCCCATCTTCTTTGCTCTTTCTTTGGTAGCTGGCTTCTCGTTGTTGTTAGGAGTCAGAATGTCCCCTAGATATTTGTATTTTTGGACTCTCTTTATGTCACCATACTAGGTTTTATTATTATTATTATTTATTTCGCGTATGGCTTTTAGTGCCGTGAGTGTCCGAGTACATGTTCTGCTCGCCCGAGTTTGCAGCTGCTACTATGCGGACATCCATGTGCATGAAATGAAGTGAAGATGAATGAAACTGGATAAGTTCAATTTTAAGTAGTTCCAACTTTGGCTCCCAGACGTCACTGACACCCAGTGGCGAACGTTGAAGCTTCATAGAGCGTTTCTAGCCAAATAACCTACAGATTTAGGTTCACACTACCAATTGTAGTGGTAGGTTCTTTTTCATACCATAAATGTATGACATGGGCTGGCTGGCTTTACTTCCCCTCCGAAGGAAGGCAAACTGCAGGATTTTAACGCTCTTAAAAAATCCAACAACTTCGGCCAGGTTTGAACTCGCGATCGTGGGCATTGAAGTTCAGCATGCTACCGACTACGCCACCGAAGCCGATTTTATTATTATTATTATTATTATTATTATTATTATTATTATTATTATTATTATTATTATTATTATTATGCAAATGAAACAGAAAATAATACGTTTATAAACAGAGGTTTTAAGCTTCGGAACTTTCGTTCATAGAAAAATACTCTAAGGGCTTAAGAGCTTTCCCTACCTCTCATTTCGTAGACTGTAATCTTAGAAGTTTGTTTTGTTGAAGACTCCAGTAGATTGCTTTTGCTGTAAACTCCCTTGAAAGTAAGGTGCAGCATTACTAAAGACAGTTTAGCAGAACATTAATTACGCAGTCTCCTTTAAGAAGAGAAAATCTGTGACGCAGCCTCATGTTGGTTAGAAAGGTTGTCTGAGGATCACAAGAACGGTTGTCAACATGTATTATATATGAATCTAGACGCCCGCCGCGGCGCTGTCTGTCTTCACCGTTCATTATGGCGGGGGCTAATTAGATTTGCAAGTTTGTCTTTGTTTAACACGTTACTTGCTCGCTCATGTCAACGTCGCGGCGTGGAGCGTCGGTGGTGCTGTGGCATGAAAATGCAAATCTTTTGAATTAACATAGTTTGAGCTGGCGACGCGTCATTAGTAGGCCAACTTCTATATTGTAATCTATCTTTTCTGTGCAACTTGACTTGCTATTCCATTTTCCATTCATCGCTACTATAATAATGGGCCTGTTTATCATCTCGTGATGGATGCAGTATTTTTGTATTTGTCTATTGGCACAGGCTAGAGTTGGTTGGTTGGTTGGTTGGTTCCTTAGTTTAGGGGCTGTGACAACGCGGTCATGTAGCCCCGTTTACTTTGGGTGTGTGTAGAAACTGTCTGATAACCGGTGTTAATTGTGATGACTGTATTAGTATGTGTTATCTGTTGTTAATTCAAGTAAGGACTGCAGACAATTGAATTTCAAGTAGTTCGTACTTTTGCTGACAAGCGCCACGGTCAACGACTACTAGTTCAGAACTTGGCTACTAGACGCCACTGCAGTCGGTTCCTGGCGACGAATGTAGAAACCTAATTAGAGCATTGTTTAACCTATAATCAATTTAGCTTCTCACAGGTGTAATTAGTGGAAGGTTCTTTAACATGCCATAAATCTATGACATGAGACCGCCGGCTTTACTTCCCCTCCGAAGGAAGGCATACTGAGGGATTGTTAACGCTCTTAAAAAATCTGACGACTTCGGCCGGGTTTGAACCCACGGTCTTGGGCATAGAAGCTCAGCATGCTACCAAGGTTAGAGTAAATTATTGTGGTTTTTCACCGATGTCTCAGCCTCATTCATGGCTGTGATTATATGGATGCTACTGAGGTATGAGTGGTCTGAGTAATGACATTCAGGGCATAGCTAGTGTCTATGGATGCTGTGAAAGATTCTACTCATAGGGTCAGTGCTGTTGTTCTGATGCATTGAGGAAAGCAATGACAATAGTACATTATGCAACGAGCCTATAATGGCTATAATTAAGACACGAGTATTTTTTATAAAACGAGCGTATGCGAGTTTTATAATTTCCATACGAGTGTCTTAATTACCATTATAGGCGAGTTGCATACGACTGTTTATGTTCGACGATAATTATAACTTTAATATATGTTTTAACATAAATATTCATAAATATCAGTTGAGAGTCAGCTACTGGAATTTTGTGATCGCAGAGCGAGCGTTGGGTGTTATATCTCTGCCTTTCAAGAGCTTTGAACGACCGACGCATGCGCTCTGGGTGTTTGCAATGCCATATGCAAACCATATGATTACATCTGCCGTCCCTCAGTAATATTGTCACCGGTGTCAGTTGAAGACAAAGCGCTGTGTAGAAATTAGTGTTGGTGATTTTAAGGTACAGTGCTATTTCTTGTCTCATATTCGCCAGTTTATTTACGCGAACATATGGACGGTGGGTATTCCATGTCGGTAATTTATTATAGTTCGATGTTGTGTTTATGTCCGACATGTTGGATTTTGAGCGCATGCGCGAAGTTATCGTTACCTAATTGGTCAATGAACGAGCTCTGATTGGCTGGAGAAACTGTATCATAATGGAAAACAGTGTTATAATGACCATCATTATGATACAGTTATCTGACACATAATAGTGAGGGTCGAACATAAACTACCTTACCTTGCCTAGTACGCCTCATTATAGTGCTGCATTGGGTTTTGTGGGTTTCTTCCACATTATACAATGTTTTCCATTGTATAAACACAATAATATTGTGCGGTTATGCTAAATATTCGTACTAGAATACACAACATAGTTAAAATTCGGGACTGAAGAACATAACAACGGAATAAGGGCTTGACGCTCTAAGTTGGACTATTACGAAATTATTAAAACCGCTGATCCATGACATGTTTGACAAAAAGGAATAAAGGAATAACACATGAGGTTTGATAATCATAGAAAATTATTTAATATTTTCCAACGCCTGAATCAACTTAAGCTCAATTGATTTTCCTAAATTCAAAATACCGCAGCATATTAATAACTAAAATTACAGTATAAATTGTATAGCTTATCAGTTCCAAAAGGTATGTCTATATACAGTATGATACACATCTTCGTTATAAGGAGATAAAGGCAATTTATTTATTCAATCGTATGGTGAATTACATACAAAATTTACATTATACAACATTATCCACATTCTGCAACCAAGTTATGACATTTGTAGTGACATGAAAGAGTTCAGCAGGGTTCCCAGGGAACGAGAACAGAGGGCAGCGCCGGAGCAGATGATCCATTGTCTGCTCCTCTTGATCACAGTCGCACATTGCTGAATTGGTCCAGCCCCATCTGTGTTGAAAGAATTTACAGCAGCCATGGCCGGTTCTGAATCTGTTAAGACGGCACCACAGTTTCCTTTGGAGGTCAGAACATTTCAGTTCCTTTGTAGGATCAAGAGAATGGGCACTTGTCTCTGCTGTTTTAGTTGACCACTCGTTTCTCCAACTTTGGTTCAAATTAAACCCATCCATATATAGTATTTCTGCAGTAACACATGTTGGCCTCCTAGACCGTAGTCGCTGTTGTGAGGGATGGCAAAATTCATGGTATAGTGGTAAAGTAGGTGAAGCCCTGATCTTCTTAGCCTCTCTCAACAATGCTTCTTTCCTTCTTAGATGTGGTGGAGGAATGTGGCTCAGCACAGGCAGCCAATGGCAAGGCGTTGAATTAATAGTACCAGTGATGCATCGCATTGTATCATTTAATCTTGAGTCTACTTTATGCACATGTGCACTTTCCAACCACACTGGATAAAGGCAATTACAAGAATAAACAACAAAGTTATCAATCGTGACAGAATGACCATAATAATAGAATAAGGACTTGATGCTCTAGGTTGGATTATAGGTTATCAGTTCCTGAAGGTTTGTCTACATACGATATACATCTCCGTTACAAAGAAATAAAGATAGTTATTAAAGACCAAAGAAATATCAATCACATTTCATGAATATTTAATACAGAGAAATAAAAAATACACACCTGAAACATTAATATAAAAACATAACATCCGAACAAATCAAAAGTATACAAATAAATTCATGACTAAAACAACAGTGATAAAAACGGAGACTACACAAATTTACCAAATGTGAAACTACATTAGAAAACTTTTACTAGTTATTTACAAGGTGATATTTTATCAATTAATATGATAAAATTGGTCCGGTCAACTCAAACATAAAATGCCAGCGTTTCGCCCCAGTGTGCCGTTGGGCTCGTCAGTTGGTACAGACCGTGGCCTACGTTATATACAAGGCCTGGAAATGAGGCGCCAGACAACATTGCGAGCGATGGTTCAAACTTGTTCCACATTTTGCCGCTAGGTTCGCTGTCTGGCGCCCTTAATCGTACCGTTTGCATTACGTACAATGTGATTAGTGTGTCTGTATTTGGCGGTAAATAAGGTGTCCTATTGTCCTAATGAGTGAGAAAGCTAAGGCGAGTTTAAAATTGACTGGCGAAGCGTGTCGTATTAGTTGTGCTTTCGTTAAGAGCAGTAGACTGCTGTTTGACTGATACTGAGATGGGTGCTAAGTGGCCTTTATGAACAAGACGTAGTGAAAAGCAAGTTTTAATCCAGTGTACTAGCGTAAATTTGACACGTATGTGTGATAAATACTTTAGATATAAATCACTGAATGATTTTACTAGAGTAACTTATGTGTAAATATTAGTGCCATTATTGTGTTCGTCAAAAATGGTGTACTGTAGCGTGCCGTATTGTAACTCTCGTCAAGTTAAAGGAAATGGATTTTCGTTTAATAAATTTCCATTGAACAATGACATACTGAAACAATGGCTTCTAGCTGTTTCGCGTGAGGGGGTAGAGCCAGGGTCTTTGTGGATACCAAAACATTCTTCCACAATTCGTAGCAAGCATTTCAAGGATTCTGATTTTAGTATAAGTGCTACAAAGAGAACGCTCTTACCGAACGCATTTCCGACGGTTTTTTGAGGATTACCCCGAACATAAACAAGCACGAATAAATAGAAATACGCGCAAAAGAGCACGTGTCGATAGAGACATACATATCACCAATAAAAGGAAATGTTCAGGTAATTTAAATTTTACGGAAGACAATATTGTGATGATCGAATTGAAGAAAACCATAATCAGCCACGTGTTAGTGTAGGAACGCAATGTTCTACAATCAAGCAAACTCATTGCAAGTCAACAAAATTAAAATTAAGGAGGGCACTAAGAAAAAATACAGTATACGGAACTAAAATTAAGTCATTGAATCAGAAAATAATTTCATTGAAACAAAAATTACATTCAGTGCAACGTCAGGACAAACTCGATGTTCAAATATCGAAGCTCAAGAGTGAAGAGGATCGTGGGGACTTGAAGGCTAATTTCTTACTTGAACAAATTCGAGCTTTCACGAAACGAAAGTGTAAATACAATGAAACAACAATAAAAATATATGTATTGCTCTCTAATAAATCACCGTCTGCTTACCGCTTACTGAGAGATATAAATATTTTACAACTTCCTCATCCACGAACACTGAAAACGTACATTGGGTATACGAACGGAGAGACAGGTGTCACGTTACTTGCAAAAGCTAGGTTGACCGCTAAGAAAAGTCACTAACACGATAATGAGAAGGTTGGTTCATTAATTATTGATGAAATGGCCATAAAGTCTAGACTATTGTATGACAAGAATTTGGACATGTTTCTCGGCATTAGTGATGCAATTGGAATCGAATATAAGTTGGCTAATAAATTATTATGTATACTCTTCAAGGGCCTGTCATCCTTCTACAGGATACCTGTTTCGTTCTACTTTACATTTGGACTCACAGGACAAAAGTTATCTAGGATAACACTGGACGCACTGACTGCGGCTTCAAGGTCATCAGTATAGTGACGGACAACTGTCAGGTGAATGTGTCTATGTTTGAGGCGCTGTGTGGCGGATGTGTCACTCATGAAATTCGTCACCCGAAAGACGAGCAGAGGCCACTTTTTCTTAGTTTCGATCCGAGTCACATCATTAAGAATGTACGGTCACAATATCTGAATAGGAACTTCTATGTAGATGACAATTTAATAACTAGTGATCATCTCAAGAATCTGTACCACTTACAGAAAAAGCTAGTAAGTAAAGCCAGTTAGAAAATTAAGCAGAAAGGTTGTATATCCAAGCAATTTAGAAAAAAATGAATGTGGCAAGAGCCAAATTGGTGTTTACTCCAGAGACAATAGCTGGGCTTAAGAGCATGGAAGTCGTGTGCCCAGAAAAAGTTGAAGGTAAGGACTGCCCACACGAAACAACAAAATTCTTGGAAATGCATAGAAAATGGTTGGATATACATGCTATCTGCAATATCGCACACGGACTTCATTCCAGAAACACGGACAAGCTTCTTTTCAGTGAAGTTAATGAGGAGAGTCTTTCATGGCTGACCAATGAATTTTTGCCTACGTGTCACAGATTCAAAGTTACCCCGATAAAAAGATGAGACTTACATAGGAAACTTATCAAGCTTTGGTGCTAACAACTTCATCAACATTGTCCTGCATACGATTTCTAATCAGTATCGGTATCCATTATGTGCTTACGCGGAATCTCTCAAGTGACGATGTAGAAAAGCTCTTCAGTCACCTGAGAAATAAGGGAGGTAACAATGGCATGATGGACGTGAGATCATGCCTGCATGCCATCGAGTCAACACTTTGCACAGGAATTATCGCATCTTCTAGAAGTGGGAATGTGGAGCTGAGGGAAAATGCAGTCGTAAAAGGCGCCTTGACCAAGTTTCTGAAGCTAAAGAAACACCCCAGCTTCCGGCACATGTCTTGGAGATTCTTGAAAGCCCTCTTCAAGGTAAGAATATGGGGCATATACCCTGTATTAAGTTCATTGAAATAAAACATTATGATTGACAATAATTTAGCATTAAAATCTCTATTTTTGTTTTCAGAAAAGTCAGCGTCTCTATCTTCCATTTCAATTGCAATGGGATTTCTTGTAAGAGTGGCAGAATAGAGAACAGACTGTGAAG
The DNA here is from genome assembly GCA_946902985.2 of Meconema thalassinum. Taxonomy (NCBI): domain Eukaryota; kingdom Metazoa; phylum Arthropoda; class Insecta; order Orthoptera; family Tettigoniidae; genus Meconema; species Meconema thalassinum. Next base: position 92,325,888 of record OX336399.1, read on the forward strand.
GTTGCTTACAGAAAATATCAGCTACAGCAAATTCAAGCCTGTCATTTAGTTTAATACATTTTCAAGACAGAGGGGGATTAAGATATCCCAAAGCTTCTTTTATTTATCTGTTGGAAACAATTTCTCACTTTGTCACAACAGCCGTAAATTTCATGTCTCGAAAAATATTTAGTGTCAAATTTCACAAATATTTTAACTGTCACGTTTTCCGAGCACAAAAAATGTGAAGTGTCTATTGACAATTCTCTCTCCGTAGTTCTTCTGCAAAAGTTCTTAAGGCCACATTTAAAGAATATTGGTGTGAACCACACGTTTCTGAATTTAAGAAGTAAGCCACTTGACAGAAAAAAAAAGTGTTAATGTGAAGTGAAATACAGTCAAGAATGAGCCGTATTCATCATTCGGGAGTAACTGGAGGAAAACAGGTAAAAAGTGCTAAAAAACTTGTATTAAATGTATTGAGTTGCATGTAACGCATAGTCAAAAGCAGGCAACTAGGGCGCCGAACCGCGATCCTAGTGGCGTAAAGTGGAACTACCAGTTTGGCGCACCAAGTCTCAGCTCTATTTCCAGGCCTTGAGTATAACGTAGGCCACGGTACAGACACACCTCACCAATACGCGTGGCTAGCTCATACTGAGAAGGTCATCGCAAGACACAAAATACAAGTAGTATTGACGTCACGAGCGATGCCCGGTCACGTAAAACTAAAAGCTTCCTTCCAATGTGCTACGGAAGTCAAGCTCCCTTTCATAAAACAAAAACCTTACCTAGGCAATCCAAATAGGTTATGAATATTCCCGAATGTGTTAGCCACGCGTATTGGTGAGGTGTGTCTGTACCAACTGACGAGCCCAACGGCACACTGGGGCGAAACGCTGGCATTTTATGTTTGAGTTGACCGGACCAATTTTATCATATAATTGATAATTTATCTGCTCAAACGGAAATAACATCATATTCCCATTCGTGAATATTCATAACCTATAAGGTGATATTTAGCAAAAGAAAACTATTAGTATTATTCAGCGGCACACATGATAACCTACAATACATATTTTCATGGAAGAAAAGGGAGAAGAATTTTAATAGTTATTTTGAAGAAGAGGTTTACCAAATGAAGAATATTATTACTATTCAGTGACACCTATAAGTAACTACATTAACATTTTCATTGATTTTTCAAAAGATTATAATACGATTTTTCAAATATATTTTCAAAGGATTATGTCTTATGTTTTTTCTTAATTAATTCTTAATTCTCATTGTAAGGATATCCATTTCTTAGTTAAGTCTACTTAGGATAAGAAATATTTATGTGCTGAAGAAGAAAACTAATGAGTTTCGAAACATGTACACGTAGTCTTTAAAATATAGACAATTATGTGTTTTTTATGCATTGATTTGGCGAATATTGTAACATAAGAGTTTTTAACTGTGTGATATTAACTAAGCTATACAAATTACATACAGTAATAACAATACATGGAAGTTTTAACAAAGTTTTACTATGGTCATTCACTCACACATTCATACACAAATTGTTCTCGTTGGCCTACGAATTCAAGAGGAAATCTTTACATGCACGTTTGAAAGTTGTTAGGGATGTACAATTTCTAATGTCACGAGGACAATTATTTCAAATTCTAGTTCCCGACACGAGGAAAGAGTTACTGAAAGCAGATGCGTGATGTAGAGGATTTGCAATTATAGATCCAGATCGCGTGTGACGATCATGAAAGGAAGAAAGAAAATGAAAATTACAAGAGAGATAGTGAGGTCTACTTTCATTGAGAAGTCGATAGATGAGTGTACATATGTGCAGGTTTCTTTGTTGTTCTAATTTTAACCACGAAAGTAGTGTCACCTGATATACCTTTTGCCCCGGCAATAAAATGACGAAACATACTTTCGGAACTTCCTTCGTACTTGCTTTCAAAGGTTACAGTAAGATTTTAACGAAAATATATTTATTTCAATAATATTCCCGCTATTCTAATTCAAGCCATGACATTTCATATAGTTTCCATGCAGGTGGAAATTAAAATACAGTACATAATGGCGTTAAAACATGATTATGTGTTTTGAAATCACTCACTGAAAATGCATTATTACTCTTTGACACTGAATGTTAGTTTTTAATCGTTAAATCATGTTTACTTTTCCGGTAAAAATTGAACAGATAAACAGTTCTAATGGACTTTGATATATTCCACATCATTTTGAACACAGTATTGTATACACATGATTAGATTTGTCATACTGTATAATGAAAGTGGGGATTTGAAAATGAAATCAATATTCCAGTAGGGAATGATCTCAATTTCAATTCAATGCATTAGTTAATACAGTGTGAACTGTATGTGTGAACATTATTTGACAGTAAATACCCTGGGATGCGACGACGATAAAAAATGAAATTATTTTAGTATCCTCTTACTCAATACGATGTGGAGGGAAATTTTTCTGTGTTCATTTATTTATTTATTTATTTATTTGTTCGTTTGCTTGCCTGCATGCTTGCTTAGTTATTTATTTTGTTTATTTACTAATTTACTTTAAATATATACGGTATATTTATTTACTAAATAATTCCATTCTTCTTCTTAGAGTAATGACGGTGCTGTAGCTTAGCTGCTCGTCTTTCATCCGGACGGCCGAGGTTCGAATCCCGGTGATAGCGGGGTGGAATATTCACCTGAAAAATCACGTGGCGAAAGGACATCCGGTCTTAAATCTCCGGCTTACACCAAAATGAGCCTGGTTAGCTCCGGCGACCCCAATTAATTGGGAAAAGCCGAAGAAAGATTTTCTTCTTAGAGTAATTCAGTCTGATGACTGGTTTGCCCCTGCGACGAGTCTTCTCCAACTGGGCCGATCCTGTGCTGTACGTTTGGCGTCTGCATAGTTCCTGCATCCAGAGTTCACAAGAAATGGCATTATGAATGTCTTTCTTGGTCTTCCACGAGAGTGTTTTCCTGGTATTTTACCTTCCAATACTTCCGACAACACATTCCTGTGTCGAAGCCTATGTCCTATCCACAAAAGTTTTCTCTTCCTAATCGGACTCATCAGCTGTCTCTTTTCTTCAAAAATGTTCAATACCTCAGTGTTAGTATTCTCCTCCACCCAACTAATCCGTTTTAGCCGACGCCAACACCACATCTCAAAGGCTTCTAGCCCCTTAATATCACTCTTGGTTAACGACCAGGTCTCAAGCACAATACAACGCGACAGACCAAACATAAGATTTCATTATTCTTTAACGTAAGCTCAGGGACATTGTTTTCTGCCATAGATAATTCCATTATTTATTATTAAATTTATTTAATCATTTCTTCATTCATTTATTCATTTTATAAAATTACATTAAATTGGGGCATGGTGGTGCAGTGGTCAAGCTGTTGGCCTCTCACCAAGGTGGACCCGGTTCGATTCCCGGTCAATACATGTGAGATTTTCAAAGTGAAATGCCATGTCCTGTGGTTCGGATTCCACGTTAAAAGGAGGTATCTTGGCTCATGATCGCAAGATCAACGGTCAAGTAAAACTACAAGCTTCCTTCCTTTTTACAATCCAAAGAGCTTTAAACCATTTCTTGAATTTCGAATATGTCAAGGATGTTCTTTTCTTCAGTACCAATTTGCGTTAGATCTTTCTCACATTCTTGGATCCACCTCTATTTGGTTGCCTTTTTCTTCGGGAAATTCCAGATTTTCCTAGTGAGTTGGTCTTCAATCATACGGAAGATATGGCCGTGGAACAACAATATTTAATGGGCGACATATTATTATAATAAGTTATGATAATTATTATTAGACTTAACAGTCGTACTACCAGAAGCATTATATGCTTCAGAAACGACAACAATTGGAGCATCAGGCATCATAGAAAATCAAAAAATTGAACGCAAAATTCTCAGAAAAATATTTGGAGCAATACACAGAGATGGCATATGGATTGAAAGACCTTCCCAAGAGCTATACGAGTACAGAGACAGACTCACCGATATGATCAGAAAACGCAGACTAACATCTTACGGGCACATACAGAGAATGAACAATAACAGCCTTACAAAGAAAATCTTCGATGTGGTAAACAGCTCAAGCAGGAAAACTAATTGGTATCATGAAATAGAGGAAGACTTAGGCAGTTGGGGAACGACAGGCAAATGATTGGAGACAGAGGAGAATTCAGAAACAACATTAAGAATACAAAATTATTTTGAAGTAAACGAAAAGAAGAAAACGGGAACATTGTGGACGGAACAACGGAAACATGAGCAGAGTCAACGGATGAAGAGATTTTGGGAAGAGAAGAGGAAGAAGGGAGAGAATTGAAAATTGTGTCATCATGAGATATTTAAGTTCAAACAATGTCCATAAGGGCAAAGATGATATAATAATAATAATAATATATGAAATTTACATAAAATAAAAAGCATGACCGTTGGACCCTTTAGTGCCAAATACACTGATCATAACACTGTATCATTTGACCGATATTGGGAAGCAAGAGGGACGCATGGCTCAATGATGTTGTTATGTATTCATCAATGCACCTACCATTGAAATTAAAAATGTTTACAAGACCTGGAAAGTATTCTCAACGTACATTTGTGCATGGAATTGTTCTATTTCCGCCAGATATGAGCGTATAATTCCATATTACCCCGATGTTAATTATTAGCCTTCAGCAATATTTTAATGTACTGTAATTGCTCAAAAGCAATGGAATTGTTATGAGCACGGAACATTATAAACATGTATTGTATAGTAAAAAATTTATATTACACATGACAGATGAATCTCTACTGTACATGTAGTGTGATAATAACACTGGTAAACTAATTTTATCCCATGTCATAGATTTATGGCATGTTAAAGAACCTTCCACTAATTGCACCTGTGTGAAGCTAAATTGGATAGGTTAAGAATGTAAACAACGCTTTTAGGTTTCTACGTTCGTTGCCAAGAGTCGACTGTGGTGGCGTCTAGTAGGTAAGTTCTGAACCTGGCCTAGTAGTCGTTGAAGGTGGTGCTTGGCGGCAAAAGTAGGAACTATTTGAAAAATTCTAAGTTGCAGTACTTAAATTTTAAAAAAATCAGACAACACACACTAATACAGTTAACACAATTAACACCGGTTATCAGACAGATTCTACACAGACCCAAAGTACACGGAGCTACATGACCGCGTTGTCGCAGCCCCTAAACTTAAGAACCAACCAACCAAACTAATTTAAAAAATAATTTCACTTGCTTGAATTTTAGTTTGAAGAAAGAATTAGATCAATTGGATAGAGATTTACTCGGAGGTTCTATTAAGTTATGTTATATAATAATATCGTAGGGCCTCGGGTGCCGGGTCAAAGCTTTGTTAATTGACGCCCAGAGGGCAGCTTGCATGTTAAATTTTATCGCTCCTGGGAGCGCTATGAAAGTCAAGGAGGTTAGATATCTAAGCTCCTTGACACTTTAGCGCTTTCTAGTAGAGAAAGGAGGAACTTTTTTGTGTTGGTGGAAACTCCCGAGATTAATTTTGTCATTATGAACATGGCCTACTGAATTCAAATGGGTTCTTTAACATGCCAACAAGGTATGACATGCGTACCGTGATTTTTGTCGCCTTTCAAAAATCATTTACCTCGGCCAGCAGCGAACTTGCAAGCTTGGGGTTGGTAGTCCGACACGATAACCACTCGCCCACCGAGGCAAGCTATTAAGTTATGTTTATGAATCGCAATATTCTGAAAATGATAGTGTCATAATAATCTAGAAACTGCTAGAATTCGGGGTCGAGCCACGACTTTATTCACAATTTCCAGTCCCCATTCAAATATAAACGAGATATTCAGTAAAGAATATATTAGCCTACATTCTCGTAAATTAATGGGTATAGTCACAACTCATTGTCCTTTTCAAGGAGTATATTAAATTGAATGTTGGTTGTAGTAGCTTGTTGCATAACAACGTGCTATATTATATATTGATTGAATCCTCACATAAAATATGAACTAGCGAGCAAACAATAGTCTCCATTTTGACCCAACGGGACGGCACGGCCCAGCACGATACTGTACGATCGGCCTGAACTGTTAGTCAGTGCTATGGAATAGTAATTCTATTATAAGATGGTAATATCCTACGGGTCACCTCCGTGAGGACAGTTTAAATCACCCTCTGTACGATAAACGGATTTGGTTAGGCCTGGCCTTGTTGAGTCGTAAGTAAGGGTTAGGCCATAGACCCTAATACTTGTATGATTCATACGTCCACCTTCTTAAATTATTTGGCTTGTGACCTTCTGGTTTAGAAGAAATACAGTTCCCACATTAAAATACATTTTTGTAAAATTTGCTAGAGTTCGGTTGATTAGGTTAGTCGTAATTTGATTTAAGCTTTGAACATTTTGGTGGCCGCCATTACGTTTCCGTTAATATGGCGGCGATATAAAACATAACACTGAGGTGCCCTTTGCTAGTGCTACCTCTGTACCAAATTTCTTTCAATTTAGTTCTGCCTTGTTTGAATTGATAGCGGGAACAGATATTCACACTCACGATGCACGATTTGCACACATATATGGCCGCCATCTTCAAACTATTTGGCTGATAACCGTGTAATTTGGTCAAAAGATGCTTCCCACATAAAGGTATGTAAATGCAAAACTTGGTAGAAAACAGATGATTAAGTTAGTCGTAGTTAAATTTAAGCTTTGAACATCTGGGTGGCTGCCATTACATTTCCGTCATGATGTCGGTGATATAGAACTTGACACTGAGGTGTCCTTTGCTAGTGCTACCTCTGTACCTAAATTTCGTTCAATTCAGTTTCGTTGTGTTTGAATTGATAGGGCGTGGGGGACAAATATACACACTCACACACGCGATTTGCATACATACACGGCCGCCATCTTCAAACTACGCATTTGGCTGATGACCTTGTAATTTAGTCAAAAGGCACTCCTACAGGAAGGTATGTTATTGCGAAATTTGGTTGAGATCAGGTTAGTCGTAATTATATTTAAGCTTTGAACATTAGAGAGGCCGCCATTCCGTTTCCGTCAAGATGGCGGCGATATAAAACATGACACTTGAGGTGTCCTGGTACCCACCCAAATGTTCTAAGCATAATCAAATTACGACTAACCTAATCAAACCGATCTCTACCAAATTCTGCAAAAATATAGTTACCTCAATGTGGAAAGCGTCTTTTGGCCAAACTACAAGGTCATCAGCCCAATAATTTCAAGATGGCGGATGTATCAATCATGCAATCATTATAACCTAAGCGTAACTTAAGATTAAACAAGGCCCTGCCTCACTAAATCCGCTTGTCGTATTGAGGGTGGTTTAAGCTTTCTTTAAGGAGGTGATCTGTAGGATATTAACATTTTAAAGATATTACTATTCATATTAAATACCATAACAACATTTAATGTTTCCCGACACGCTGTTGTGTAACGGTAGATCGAGTCAACAAATGGTATCGACTTATAGTCTACTCTACACGCACGTGACACGGCGCTTGCACGGTTCCTAAAATCTATTTTTTTAAATTTATAAAATGCCTTTAAGAGATTATTGGCAAACAGTTTTTTCTTGTATTCACTACAACACAATCTTCTCAGAGCGGTTCAGTGATGCGAAATGTATCTTATGAATTATTCTAAATAATGAGCTGACAGAGTCGACTGACTTTGTGACAGTCAGCACTTCTAGAAACATCAGTAAGGTGAGAGTGAGGCATGCTCAGTTTCTATGCCCAATATTGCGGGTTCAAATCCGGCCGAAATCGTCAGACTCCGCAGTAGTGACTAATAGTTCAGGCTGACCATGCCGCATTGTGCTGGGCCGTGCCGCCCTGTTGGGTCAAAATGGACGCTATTGCTTGCTTAGTCCATATTTCAACGTTCGTCGCCAGGAGCCGACTGCGGTGGCATCTAGTAACAAAGTGCAGAACTAGTTGGTCGTTGACGGTTTCGTTTGGTAGAAAAAGTTGGAACTACTTGAAAATCCAATGTATGCAGTCCTTACTTGAATTAAAAACAGATAACACCAACTAATACAGCCATCACAATTAACAACGCTTATCAGTCAGAATCTACACACACCCAAAGTACACGGGGCTACATGACCACGTTGTCCCAGCCCCTAAACTGAGGAACCAACTAACCCTCGGAGGGGAAGTAAAGCCGGTGGGCCCATGTCATATATTTATTGCATGTAAATGAACCTTCCACTGACTTCAATTGTGTGAAGCAAAATGTGAAGGTTAGATTTGATTAATGCCTGTAAGTTCCATCGTTCGTTGCCAGGTGCTGGATGCGATGGCATCTAGTAGCCAAGTTTACAGCTAAGTGTCTTGGCCGTTAGCATTTGGTAGCAAAAGTAGGAACTGCTTGAAATTATCGTATGCAGTCCTTACTTGAATTAAAAACAGATAACACACACTAATACAGTCATGACAATTAACACCGGTTATCAGACAGATTCTACACACACCCAAGGTACACGGGGCTCCATAACTGCGTTGTCGCAGCCCCTAATCTAAGGATCCAACCAACCAAAAATGTTTGCCTGCTATTTTAAAGGCAGTCTCGATTATTACGTAGTTTTAATGAACTCTTGAAGGGTGCTTTAACGGGATTTTACTTTAATAATTATAATTGAGATAATTTGAATAGTCATTATTGTTGGATTATTTTCGATAATCCTCTCCTATTGTATTCAGTAAATTCATTTTATCATCTTCTCTACAATTCCATTATATCAATTTGCTAGTATGTGTACCACAAAAATCTTCAACAGTCAGCTTTAAATGAATGGGGATGCAAAGCCCTAGAGCACATTATACAAATACTAAAGTGTAAATTTCAATGTTCAATTAATACTTCGTTCAGGTTAATGAGGCCCAGTTTAGTGGCTTTATGTTTTATTGAAATACTGGTTTACTGATAAGCCTCTCTCCGTATTTCATTCAAATGATGTTCAACAGTATACATGCAGTTCCAACAGTAACAATACAGGTAGGTGCTTTCGGGTATTATTGTTTAATGATTCAAGAGGCCAGCGTCTCGATTTATAGCAATGTCCCGAAAATATATCACACAGTACAGCATGCTGAGCTTCTATGCCCAAGATGGCGGGTTCAAAACCGGCCGAAGCCGTCGGATTTTTTAAGAGCGTTAAAAATCCCTCAGTATGCCTTCCTTCGGAGGGGAAGTAAACCCTGCGGTCCCATGTCATAGATTTATGGCATGTTAAAGAACCTTCCACTAATTGCATCTGTGTGAAGCTAAATTGGATAGGTTAAGAATGTAAACAACGCCCTTAGGTTGCTACGTTCGTTTCTAAGAGCCGACTGTGGTGGCGTCTGGTAGCTAAGTTCTGAACTTGGCCTCGTAGTCGTTGACGGTGGCGCTTGGCGGCAAAAGTAGGAACTATTTGAAAAATTCTAAGTCGCAGTACTTACATTAAAAACAGATACACACACTAATACAGTCATCACAATTAACACCGGTTATCAGACAGATTCTACACACAACCAAAGTACACGGGGCTACATGACCGCGTTGTCGCAGCCCCTAAACTTAAGAACCAACCAACCAACGACTTACCAAAAGGATATTTATTCATGCCTCAGCGGATTCGGTGGCGTAGTTGGTAGCATGCTGAACTGCTGTTCCCAAGATAGCGGGTTCTAACCCGGCCGAAGTCGTCGGATTTTTATAAGAGCGTAAAAATCCTTCAGTATGCCTTCCTACGGAGGGGAAATGAAGCCGGCGGTCCCGTGTCATAGATTTATGGCGTGTAAAAGATCCTTCCGCACACTAAACTTGTGTAAAGCAAAATTTCTTTGTTAGATTTCGTTGGAACTCTCTGTCAAAGTTCAAACGTTCACCACTAGGTATCATTGATATCTGGTAGCGAAAGTTGGAACTACTTGAAATTGAACGGTGTCCCTTGAAGCAGCTATAGCCTCTGGCGAGCCGAATATGTCCTCGGACACTCCCGGCACTAAAAGCCATACGATAAATAATAAAATGATTCAAGGAAAAAGTAATCAGTGCAAATGAAGTCTTGTTGTTGTTGTTGTGTTTCTAAGCTGTAACATTGACGATTGCATAAGCCAACAAGAAGATGATTATTATTATCATCATCACATAAGGAGTGATAATAAAGTTTCCGTTTGATGGCCGTACAGTCAAGAATTCAGCTTTAAATGAGTGGGGATGCAAAGCACATTATACAAATTCTAAATTGTAGGCTAAATTTCAATGTTCAATTAATACTTCGTTCAGGTTAAGGCCCTGTTTAGTGGCAATCAGGCAAAATTGCCATGTGCATTCAGTTACTCATTCAACCGACACACCAGGTTGAAAATTCTCGTTTGTTGAATCACCGTGTACTGCTACTTGAAGAAGTCCGTACCCGCCTGCTACACATCCTCGTCCAACAGGAATTGTCGACCCTTCAGGGACTTTTTAAGGGAACGAAGGTGTGATAATCGCATGGGGAGAGATCAGGACAATAGGGTGGTTTGTCGAGTGTCTCCCATTTGAGTCGGTGTACCTTCTTCGATACGACTTTTGCGGTATGGGGACGTGCATTATCATGAAGCAGCAGAACCCCATGTCACAGTATTCTAAAGAAAGGGAATTACCCTCAGCAGTGACGAATTGCACTCTGATTTCATGAATATCGACAATTTGTATAAAACGTGTGGTTAAACAAATAAACGAGACGATATCCCCCGCCAGAACTGTGTCGCCTCGATCCCGCATAACAGTGTAGCTGGGCGGGTGGTTTAACACATGCTTGATTTCTCACACTGACTCTCTAGTTATTATTATTATTATTATTATTATTATTATTATTATTATTATTATTATTATTATTACTGTCTCTTTGTTTCACCACAGCTGTGGGTACAGATCAATATATCGTCCGGCTTGTTGGCAAGACGGTATGCAAACTTCTTTTACAGAAATTGTTATTCCCGAAGATAAAATTCTGAACAGGAATGAATTCAGACAACAGAAACAATTCGGGTTTTAAGGTAGGGGCACAAAACAAATAGGACCTCTTTGAGAAGATCGGAAGAAGATACTGAGTGATGATTGGCTCAAGAGATACTAACAGGACATCAATGCTGGCAGACGAACAAGAGCAAGACACAGATTGTGATATTGATTGTTAGCTCGTAGCCCACAGTGGCTCAATTCGAATGTAAAAACAATAATAATAGTCAAAATAACCACTATGATTCGCTGTGAACAATGGGACTTGTACAGTTATACAGGAATTATTATCTCTCTTGTTTTCAGCTCGATGTGAAATAATAGCTGAAGCGGAGGAATAAATTCTGTGCTATTCATCTTCGTTATCCTCGTTGTAATAAGTTCAACATTATACAATATATATCAATTCTCTGTCTACAATCACAGATTGATTAAAGGCGCGGCTGGAGGCCCAGAGGGAAGCAAATTGCAATTGGCTCCCCTGATCGAATACGTTTGTCGATATAAAATTAATTATTCCCCTATTTTATATACATATTAAAATATGTGTTTTTTCCCATATGTGTTCAACATGAGATTAATTGTGAAATAACGTTAAAAGTATTAATATTTTTTTGTACTCTATGTGTATGGAAGCCTCATGGAGTGCAGCGTAATAACGATAAACCATGAATCATTCGAGCACATTTGTAGGGAATATCCTTTTTGTTTCGCATTTTATACAATATTAAAAGGAAATAATTCTAATAGAGGAATTTGTTTTCAAGTTACGCGTGTTTTTCTCATTTAGGTAATGCATACATACCGGACTATATTAGCAGATAAGTAAAATAATTACTCGGGAGTTTCCGCCAACCCAAAGTTCCTCATTTCTCTACTAGAAAGCGCTATGGTGTTCAAAGAGGCTTAGATATCTAACCTCCTTGACTTTCATAGTGCTTCAAGGAACAACGAAATTCGACATGCAAGCTACCCTCTGGAGTCAAATGACAAAGCTTGCACCCGGCACCCGAGGCCATACGATTTTATTATTATAATACTCACGTCATGACAAGGACGATATTCTGATATTAGATTGTGTAATAATTGTATTGCCCGTCCGATGCAAGTGGATCCCCCGGATTGAATGTGAGTTAGGACGGTGACGTGAGCGGAAATATTACCCTTTCACGAATTGATTGCCGGCGGTCGAGATGGGAACTATTCCTTGTTTACTTGTGTCAGCCTGCTTCGTTGACAGATACAGTTGCGCAAGTAGGATATGACTCACCTCCAGTATCATCAGTTATCGTTTGACTGTCCGTGGTGACATGAGCTCCTGTGACCCCCAATGCTGCTTGTCTTATGTGCAGAATGAACTCTTGTCATCACTGTGTTCCCCGCTTCGTCCCGCGGGGCAGTTGCTACAATCAACAACAAACACTGGCGCAGCCACTCTCAGCGGCAATCAAATCTTAAATGGGTAATACTGCACAGTCAGGATCAGCTCCGATGGTTCACGTAGCGTGTCATATGGTAGTGACAGAGCGTAAAGGAAACCAACTTAGGCCTATTAATGAACAAGTTGGTGTGTTATTTCTAATGTGATTCATGTTTATATTCGAGAGAAGATAGAAGGTATGAAAATAACTGTTGTAAAATCCCACTAAGCGGATTATTTCCTGTACCAGTTATAGTAAATATTAATAATAATAATAATAACAATATGTAAAATTAAAGAAACTCGGAAAGACCTTGAAAGATCTAACATCCCAGAGGCCCAAATGTTTCGAAACGGTATACACAATTTGGAAGGGTTTCATGACGAGAGACGAGCTACAAAGACCGGAAGATGTTGGACGGCCGAACAACGGCAGCAGCACAGCGATCGTATGAAGGAGTACTGGAGCCAGAGAAAATTACAACTAAAATAGTGACATTGTAGCGTGATCCTAAGTGGTCAATTCGCAAGTAAAAAAAAAAAATGTCAGACACGAAACTTGGGAAAGTAGAGCGAGGAAATTAAGTCACTTCGTAAAGATGGCCTGCAAATAAGTAATAGACGACGTGGAATGAGTGTACTATTCGCAGGAAATGTCAGGAATATGTTGAGTAAGAAAAGAAATTCCTAGAGTGGACTTTTTTTTGTCTCCTCCTGTACTTTGACACCAACATCTTCAGCTTATACATAATTTCTGAGATTGCCCTCAGTTTTAATATGTCGTTGTTGATTTTGATTTATTTCAGTGGCTTTGCGACATCGTAGTCATGTAGCCTCATGTATTTGTGTGTGTGGGGAATTTGCCTGACAACCTGTCTTATTGTGATGGCTGTAATAGTGTGTGTATTTGAAAAATCAGGTGAGGATTTCAAAGGAGATGGCCGTGGCCTTAAGGCACTTTGGACCTTTCTACCTTCCTCCCTAGCTTCCTTTCTTCCTTCATTCAATTATTCACACCTTCCTTCCGTCCTTCCTTCATGTCTTCCCCCCCCCCCTTCCCCCCAGGGGCTCACAACTTGTGGGACGTGGGTTGGCGACCACGGGGCTCCAGCTGAGCCCGGCAATGCTTCCACTTACTTGTGCCGGGCTCCTCTCCGTCTTCTTTCCTGTTGACCTCTCTTGGTCAACTCTTGTTCCCTTCCGACCCCGACGGTCTTAGGGTATCTGAGGCCTAGGGAGTCTCTTCCTTTCCCGCCTTAATTGGCCCTTGTCTCATCTTTCCTGATACCCTCCTTCTGCAAGGGGTCAGCCTTCTTTTTCTTTTCATGTTATCTCCTGCCTTCTGCTCAAGGCCCTCACGGAGGCAGGGTGCGTGTAGCCCCACCACTTCTCGTGCACCCTGGATATTCCTACACCCTCACGGCGAGTGAGTTCTGGAGTTGGCGATCCCCGGGGATTCCTGAGTTTGGTCCTTTTTTCCCCCTTTATCCACTGACTTTGGGGCGGGCCCTCTCCTCGTTATCTTTCCTATCTGCCTTTCATGGCTCTACTCCCTTGCAATTTCCTCAATCCTCATTCTTAGAGGGTTGACGGCATTTCTTTTCTTCCTGTCCTTCATTTGCCTTATCCTTCCTTTGTTTGCCATTTCTTCTAGGTTTTAAGTTTGTAGTTAGTATTAGTTACAGCTTTCATTCTCATCTCATCTTTCACTATCACCCAAACCATTAGGGGCCGATAACCTTGATGTTAGGCCCCTTAAAACGCCAATATATTATCACCATCATCACCTTCCTTTCCTTCGTACCGTCCTTCCTTCATTCATTTCTTCCGTCCTTCCTTCCTTCCTTCCTTCCTTCCTTCCTTCCTAATTTCTATCCTCAGGAATCACGCTGGTCTTGCTTGGGCTACTATATGAATATTGTATTTCCTACCCTCTCTTTATTTGACCGAAATACTTGATACGACGGTGCTGTAGAAGAGAGTTGAAGTTCTTTGCATATGTTCTTCTCAACTTGCGTGGAATTGGAAAAGTTTTCTCTCTACATCCTGTTTCTATTGGTGTTGCGTTTGTGTTCATTGGGACCCACATGTAAGTTTGAATTCAGACTTTTCTCTGTAGCACTTCACAAGTTTGGCGACAATATTGCGGGCTGATACTGCATATTCTCTCCCTTTCTCTCCCCGTGGAATTACAATTGGTGGCGTGTTCCAACTGTTCGTTAATGTTTGCACCGTTCTTTTTAGCCATCGTAATGTCAATGGCATCGGCTGGTGAGAATGTTTCTTGTTGCGTGTTTAATTTACATAATAATATGCCTGGTGTTGTCGAAATTCCCATGAGTAACTCTTTATCCGCAAGCAAACAGAAACAACACATTGTATCTACTGTATATGACGTTAGTAGATGTATGTTTAGCTGTAATTTAATTTCGTTCCTGGTCATTTTCCCTGATCCATTTTTTTCTCAAGATCATTATTTCGTAAACCAATTATTCTCAAATTTAAGATTCCCAATAATATTTTTCACAAAAATTCTCATGTTTGAAATTGAAAATAATTTACTCCAAGAATTGGGTTTTAAGCCTACTTTTCACATTTTGCAAAAATGAGGAAAAAGTAGACTTATGAGATCGGGAAAATGTGTGTCTGTCTGTCCTTCTGTCTGTCTGTCTGGCTGGCTGTGTGTGTGTGTGTGTGTGTCCCCTACCAACTCCTAAACGGCTGCAGCAATCGAAACAAAATTTGGTAGGAGTAAAGATCTATACCTGAATATCTCACGGCCATATTTGAAAATGATGTCAGTGCTACCAACTGCTGAAAAAGCGCAATTGAAATTTGAGCTCCATGTTGGATATCTTGGAAGGTATGAATGGGAGCTATTTCAAAATTGGCACACGTGTAAATAATAATATTGCAGTTTAATTTCCAGGAGGCCATACATGGCAGTGTTACCAAAATGATTATAAGCCTGCGGATAGGTCCAAATTTTAAATGCATATAACTTCTACACTATCAATTGGATTTCAACCAAATTTCGTGTGTGCTATGTGTACATAAACAGAGATGACTGAACGTATTCTTAAGAGCCACCAGGGCTGCCAACTCTTAATAAATGCTCTCAATTTTTTTTATCCAAATACCCATATATCAGAAAGTATGCAAGCCGATAGCTTTAAACTATGCACACGTATAGTACCTGACATTCTATATTAATTTGGAGTAACTTATATACGTCAGTGCTACCAACATGATTCTAAGCCTGCTGAGAGGTCCAATTTTAAATGCATGTAACTTGTATACTATCATTTGGATTTCAACCAGGGCTGCCAACTGTTAATAAATACTGTCTCTATTTTTATATTACCAAATTAATTTCGTCATTATTCTAGATAGATCCGTATAGATTAATCATTGGCATGAATCTTAAATTTTAAGAAAAGCAGGCTCTTTAGTTCGTCACGGAACTTCTTGTTAATACTGTACTGCAATGATACAAAAAAAGGCATTCTGATACTAGGTCCTCTTAATATCTTATTTTGTTGCATATTCCTGCCCTCCCCAGTCCGCAATATTTGAAGGGATTCTGTGTCTCTGTTCTGAACATAAAGAGCTGCTCCAAACTGGACTGGGCAGTGCTATCGCAACCATCGCACCAGGTTTAGTTTATGTTCACTAAGCCGAGTCGAATCTAGCCGCCAAACTTGGACTGGCCGGTCTTAAGTTCTGTCTCCTGAGATTCAAGTTGGCCTGACCTCTCTTCTCATCTCCTCTCCTCTACCTTCACATCGCCGTTTAAACTTAGTCTCCCTAGTTGATAACATTATAACCCCCCCACCTCCTGCAGAATTTAAGAAGGCTTATCGTCCATCATCTCCCACCAGCCCACTAATTGAATACTTAAACACCGACCGCCCCACGAATGAACATAAGACGTTATGCAGGGGGACCCTGGGCTAAACGTAAAGGGATTAACTCGTGGAACTCAGTGACAGCCTTCACATGTCAACAAGTTCGCTTTAGAGCCTTGCTGGCTTAGCTTAGTTTGGTAAGGATGAAATTATAGTACTGACCTCCTCTCCCACTGGTACGTGTTCAGAGTGCGGGTGTGTTCAGTTTAGTGTTCCACTATTGTATTGCAGTCCTGGCCAGCACATCGATAAGGACATAATTTTTGGTCGATCAGACCATTTTTTTTTTTGATTCACAGGACCTTCATTTAGGGTCGGTCAGTTGATCAATTTTTATCGATCACGTCAACATTTCTGATCGTCCAGGCCATCATTTTTAGTCGATCAGGCCATGTTTATGGATTGATAATGTATTATGTTATTAGTTTTACGTCCCTTTTAACACCTACGGCTTTTAGAGACGCCGGGTTGCCAGAATTTTGCCCTGAAGGCGATCTGTAACGTGGCAGAAAATCTACTGATACGGCTCCCTCACATTCACGCAACCTCAATTACCAGCTGACTGCGTCAGGATTCAATCCTGAAACCTTGGGAACAGGAAGCGAGAACGTTACCGCTGAGCCACGCAGCCAACCAAATTTTTGGTCAGTCAGGCCAGGTTTATTTGTCGACCAGGCCATATTTTTGATAGATCAGTCGCTATCAATGAGGCTATCTTTTTGATCAGGCCATCAGTTTGTTCGATTAGTTAACATAGCCAGTGATGGACGAAGTAAAGGGGATATAAAAAAGTACATTGACTCTGGCAAGGAAAGCGTTTCTACATAAAAGAAATCTCATGACATCAAAATATAGATTTAGGTATTAGGAAGTTATTTTTGAAAACCTTCGTCTGGAGCTTGGCACTCTATGAAAGTGAAACTTGGACTGTTAACGCAGTGGAAAAGAAGAGGATAGAAGCGTTTGATATGTGGTGTTACAGGAGAATTATGAAAATCAGATGGGTAGGTAGAGTAACAAATGAAGATGTATTAACACGAGTGGAAGAGGAGAGTTGTTTCTGGTGACTGCTAATGAAGAGAAGAGATACGCCGGTAGGACACATACTACTGTAAGATACCCAAGAATAGCAAACTTAGTTATGGAAGGATCGAGGACAAGAAATGAAGGGGTAGATCAAGGTTAGAATATGTTAAACAGATTGCCTTGGATGTACGGAGCGGTGGCTATGTAGAGATGAAACGATAATCTCAGGACGGGAGGTGCGGAGATCTGAATCAAACCAGTCAAGAGAATGTAGACTCAAACAACAACACGGTTATGGAGATTGATTATAAAATCATGAAAAGTAGCCAGCATTACAATATTGGAAATATTTACAACACGCAGCTTCCTCAAATTTCCACCTATTTGTATATAAGTGTCATGGAGGAGAGAATACCAAAATATTAAATTTCCAGTTGGATAATTACGGAGCACGAAGCAGCGGTCAATACTTTGCTTTAGCTCTCTCTTTCTCTTACTATCGCTCTCTCTCTCTCTCTCTCTAGAAAATTTATCGCACTTCACAAATGCCGCATTAAGTAACATGTACACAACTTGTGGTCTCTAATTACGAAGGACGATAGCCACAGATACGGTGCTCCAAAGTTTCGTCTGTATACTTGTTGTTCTATGAATCCAGTTTCAGTTTAATTACGAGACTTCATAAAGTGTGTAGTTTATCGATTAAATGTGACTCTCTTGGAGTCTCGCTTTGAGCTCGATCATGGTTTATGTAAAATATTCTTTATTTCTCCTAAGTAACTTCAGCTTGTTTTATTTATTTATTTATTTTATGTCTTTATTAGTGGCGAAGTTAGGGCTCATGGCCCTCTCTTACACTAAACCACGCAATATGGTACCAGTACTTATGAAACAATGTTTCAAATACAATAAATAATTATGATGATAAATAAGGAGTAAATTAATTATGTCAATACTAATATTAATGAAAAAGGCATATGAATAATATATATATATATATTACGAGGGACTGTGGAAAATCTTCAAAAGACACTTGTGAAGGGTCCGCACTCCACTGTACTGTGGGATTCTTACCCACTAAAAACCACATCCCTTTTCCCACGATGCGTTCGTCACCCCGGAACCGCTCTCGCATTACTTCAGGGTGATGTCGTGCTTACTTAGCCTTTCATACTTCTTCTTTCTTCATTTCTTCTTAAGGACGTTCGTACGCTTCCAGATCCCGCTTTATCTGGCGAAGGACATCCTCCACATATACTACTACGTGATCCCATGATTGCTGGTTCCGTAACATCACAGAAATAATATTATCTGGTGTCAGTGCTCCCAATTCAGTTTCCTCATATTCTCTCTTTATCATCCAATGGCCGCACACAAAGAAGGTGTGAAGTACATCATCGATGTCGTCACAATATATGCATGTTGCACCTCTCGCTCCGCCTATATGCAAGAATTTCCGGAAATATCCGTGTCCTGTTAGAAGTTGTGTGAGGTAATAATTGTCTTCACCATGGACTCTTTCGACCCAGGTATCCAGGCGTGGTATCAGTCGCTTGGTCCATATGAATAATAATAATAATAATAATAATAATAATAATAATAATTGATGGATTATCTCCAATCCTTTTCAACTGTGTCTTGGAAAAAGTCATTCGTGAATGGAGGAAGACACTGAGTCGGGAAGAAGGGAATGAAGAACGATTCAGGCTAGGGCCCAAACTGAAAGGGGTGCACGTTGATTGTTTGGCTTTTGCAAATGACCTAGCTATTTTTGCCAACAATATTAAATCAGCCATTGTAAAGATTAATCGGTTGTCAAAGATGGCTGAGAAAGTAGGTTTACAGATTTCTTTTGAGAAGACAAAGTACATGAAAAACATCAGTGATGGACCTGTATGGATGAAACAAACCAAGGTAAGTTTAAACGTGTAAAGAAATGTAAATACCTGATTGGGGTAATCCAACAAAATGGTCTAGAACAGGAAGCAATTAACCTTAGAATCTGGAAATTAGACCGAGCCTATCACCTGACGAAAAATCTCTATAATAAGAAGTCGCTGAGCATTGGCGCCAAAGTAAGACACTACAGCACGGTTGTCAAACCTGAAGCATTATATGCTTCGGAAACTTTGACTATGAACTGTTTTAGATCCCTTAGTTGGGGGTAGTTTGGGATAAAACACTCGTGTTACTGTGCTGATTTGGAAAGTAGTTCCTAGGTGAGAGTAGCTTCCCGTAGCTGGGAGAGCTTACTAGTGTAGTGTGTTGTTTAGTGTTTAAACGCTAGGGGGTGTTCCTGCAAAAATGCAAATTTTTATTAGGGGATGGACCTCTGAGTGCAGGCTACCGTGCTGGTCTGCCAGCTAGACGGTAAGAGTAATACAATAGGCGTGCTTATGTCAGCGGCTCGACGTTATGTAGTCGAGTCGCGTGCTAGGAAATACAATGCAGTCTGACAAAGCAGTTACTGGCTACTATGGTCACGGACAATCGTGACGAAGGTCATGAAGGGTATGAGGATGTGAAGAGGAGTGTAGTTAGTAGTAATTAGTAATGCAATGTGTAACTTACTGACCACGTGTTTATTGGGCAGTGAATGTAGTTCTGTATGTCCCTTTTGGGAAGTCTTAGGCAAATGTAAAATACAACTAGTGTGTACAGGTTTGGGGTACAAAATAAAGGAGTCTGAGCACTTTGCTGAATCTCACCTGATGATGTAGCAGGAACGATGTTGGCTAGGGCCGCTGGCGACGCACTGAGTAGAACAGATGTTGGCTAGGGCCGCTGGCGACGCACTGAGTAGAACAGATGATGGCTCCTGGTCAGGACTCCATTCTTATAGTTTTAGGTGCTGCATGGTCAGCATTACGTCACCGTAACTGCCCCAGATAGTTGTTGGTGTAGAGGTTTATGTATGTGTTGCAAGTGGTTGGCTAACCTCCCGAGCTGGGTGGCCGCCTCTTGCTGTGTAAAGATAATGTTCTGGTCTTATGATGTTGCCAGTTAGGGTGGTTTTAGTGAAAGATTGGGGGTGGCTCTCAGGGGTACTGCCCCCCCCCCCCCCGGGGCTGTACAGAACAGACGGGGACCAGTCGACCAGTTAGTAAAAAGAGAACGCAGGGTCTTGAGAAAAAAAAAGGCAACAGATGGGATAACGGACACTTACGTTTGAAGTCAAACGAAGAGTTATATAGAAAGATAGAACCAGTCACGTCTACAATACAAAGGAAAATATTGTTGTTCTATGGACACATTTTCAGAATGTCCAACGATCGTCTAACAAAGAAAATTTGGAATTTCGTGAAACCTAAGAGGAAGAAATTGGCATGGTTCGAAGAATGTAAGAAAGTCCGTATATGAATTAGTATTCCGGACTGCAAAATTATGAACAGGGGTGAATTCAGACGCCTAATCAAAAATTACCAGGGATTTAAGGTAGGGGCAGAACCCAAAAGACGGAGGGGACCTCTTTCAGAAGATCGGAAGAAGGCGAAGGGCTCAAGAGATACTGGCAGAACATCAAAGCTGGCAGACGATCTAGAACGAAATATTGATTTTGATTGTTACTCCGTAGTCCATAGTGGTTCAATTCGAATGTAAAAATAAAACAATAAAAATAAAATTTTATATGCAGGTTGTTTAAAAATTGATATCAACGATTGTGATGATGTGTTCTTATCGACAATAATAATAATAATAATAATAATAATAATAATAATAATAATAATAATAATAATAATAATAATAATAATAATAATAATCACAATGTCACATGCCTTTCTATAATAACCTAAAAATAATCGCTCAGTCATACGTCCTACCATCCATCACCATTCACACGGGTCAATCAGCAGTATTCAACAGGCAATCTCGGCATACGGCCTTAAATTTCCGTATTGTTATAGAATTTCTATTATCGGCAGGAGTTGAATTTCATAGTCGAGCTATAGCTACAGCAAAAGAGCGGTTGAACATAGAATGAGTGATTGAAGGGGATTGCGAGGGAAGAGCCAGATCGAGTGTTTGGGTTATGATATGAGGACAAGTAACTAAATTTTGATGACATGCACGTAGGGGTGTTTTCATGCAGAAATCAATAGATGGATGTCAATAAGTGAAATTCACGGCGTTCATCAGGTTTAAGCCAAGAAATACTGTAGTACGATGGCTTGGGGTTGTTGGGCATCGTATCTTAGATTAAAAGCAAACCGAGGACAAGAATTCAATGCTTGCTGGAATTTCCTTGTTTGTCCATGAGTCGCGTCAACGAGAATGATATCACATTAGTCTAGAATTGGTAGTATTAGTGTCTTGGGTTTAATCTTAATGTCTATTGGTAAAATGTTCTTATTGCGCACGAGTGGGTGAAGGCATGCGTAGGCCTATATATATTTACGTGTATTTCTTATATGTGGTGACCAGTCGAGAGTTTCAGTTAAGGTTAACCCAAGGTTCCTTACTTCTTTACTAAAGGAAATGGTGATTGTATTCAGTGTTACTGGAGGCACAACGTAGTTGTTTTGTAAAGAGGTTCGTACAGTAACTTATGAGAGCATGGCTTATAGCTTCTCCTTCATGTTATATGCAGGTTGTTTAAAAAAAAAATGATATCAACGATTGTGATGATGTGTTCTTATCGACAAATAAGACAACAATGTGTCTTCGGTTTCTCCACCTCTAGGTGTTGCGACTAGCATTCTTTGCTGTCATCGCGAAGTATGGGTTTGATTTCCAGGTCATTCAGAAATTAAATTTGGTCTCAATGGAGTCCTCTGAGCCTCGTGAGGCTGAATTGAGAATAGGTAGGTTCTATTCCTACATCAGTCTTACTGCAAGTGGGTTTCCATGATTTATTACTTCTATTTCAGGCGAATGCCAGGATGGGGCCTAAATTAAGACCAAAGACACCTCCTACCCAAATCCTAGCCCCAATTTATAGTACACATTATACAACCATCGTGAAAATGAGACTTGGTTGATTCCGAATTTCGATTAATGTAAAGGGAGATCGGAATGTAACGCACAATCATGTTTTCTCTCCCCTGGTATTGCAGCTAGAGTGTAGAAATTTCACCACAATATAGTGTGCCCATTTAGCAAGAAATATGCCAATTACAGTATACCAGCGTAGCTCAATTCGGGATTTCGGGGCAGCGGTAAGGTCCCCCACTCTGTGACTCACATATTTTGGATTAATTAGAGGATACACTTGCAAAATAACAACAAAATCAATTCCTATTTAAACACATTTAATTAATAAATTTAATGGCGCTACAAACATTTTTAACACTTTAATTACTGACCCAAATATCAACTGCTTGTTCCAAATGAACAAGGGATCACAAAATAAAATAAACAAATATTGTATTCAAAACCTGTGGTTTCCACATAAACCAACAATTCTTACTTAATCTCACTTCCATAAAGCACTAACATTAAGTTTACATAACTCCGAGCTCTTTGGCTCCATGCATTTACATTATTATGGTGTCATTCTTGTACACCTCAAACACTAGCTTTTATACTATCTTATTTCTCAAAAACAAATATATAATTATATTTAAAATCTATGTTAATTATCTAATTCAATGTTTTTGGGCATGTCCACACATTCAGTTGTTATCATCTCTCTTTATTTCACAAATATATTAAGGTAATCAGAAAATCAACTGTGTACTCCAGAGCGTGAAGGTACTTGACACAGTCAAAAAACTATAGTTACTCCCGAACTCAGTTGCCTTCAATCAACTCGTGGAATCCCACGTCCATACATTATTACCATAGGGATTGTTATTTATCTCTTATGTCTTAATAGACCATTATCATATAAGAAACTACGATCTGAACCGGCAAACGAAATATCCATCTTTAAGGACCTCGGTTCAACGCCCGGGTCGTTTACAACTTTAAACACTCCTGGTGTATTTATTTCTCTTTACAACAGCTTACGAGACGGTCTCTGTTCCTTCTCGCTTTAAGAAAGCTAGACTCTACTCCTTGGGGTGCGATTTATGACATGTTAGGGTGGCGGCGACATCCTGTCTGACCCAACATTAGCAGCTTATTTTCAAGGCTTTCAAAACAAACCTTCCCATTCTATCCAGTTCTGGGGAGACCGGGCTTTATTGTACCGTATACATTTAAACAACTATTCTTTGGTTCAAAGACCATTTTTATATCCTTGGCATTTATTAATTATGAGAGGGTCCTCATTGATTGGGAAGATTAATACACATAACGACGACGGAGAATTTCAGGGGCTTTTATCATAAGAAGATCCTGCATTCGAATCTCTTCAGGTGCCTCGGGAACTAATCCCGTACAGAGGGCTTATTACAAAATGCGATTTAGAGTCGGCCGTGGCCCAATGACATACGCTCAATAATACCATATATTAGCTCCCTTTTTAAATACATACACAATGCCTCGTGATACTAATGTCACAAATAGAGGACTTACACAATTATCAATTCACTGCAATCAACTACCCTCCATAAGTAATGTACCAAGTATTTAACCACTACGCGTTCCTAGCGTGACACTTTAATATTATATTTGCGCTCATTATGCACTATGCATTATTTTAAGCCGAAAATGTCTTCCCAAGAACTGATAAAATCTCTTTAGTAACAATTCATATTATTTTAATTCACATATTAATCTTTCCATGGTCGATAAATCGCTCCCTGTTTTAAAATATTCCATTGAACCTCATTTCTTACACATACGTTAAGGCTTAACGTTCTTATGTTCATATCAATTTATTTGATTTTTATTTAACATTTCCATATTTAATTATTATTATTATTCTTTATTCTTTATACAAGCTCAAAAGCTATTTCTTTCATATCTCAACTTATACTTTATTTCAATGTCTTTCATAATAATATTAATGATATTTCGCTTGCTCTTATGACATTTGTTAAATACTTTAACCCTTTATTCACCTATTTCCTTTACGGGATTTATTCTTTACATAATTATTCATAATTTCTCTATTTATTTTATTATTGTTCAGACCGTATTCTTGATTATTCAGCATTTATTTATTAAAACACATCCCTTTCACTCCAAACTCCGGTGGGTTTTGTACACAATCAATTTCTGACACCAAAATAAAAATGAATTTTGTACTCACATATTTCCAGATCATCCCATGATCTTAAATCTGGTGTGGTGTTTCATTTTTGGGCCCACTTCGAACTTTTTACACCATAATGAAGGTATTCATCTTACGTAAAAACACTTTTTGACCTATATCTAGAACACTTAATATTGACGACATTTTTATATACTGGTGTGTCCCTTTTGAACACATAATAACACTAAAAACACAATCTTGATTATTTTACACTTCACAATTTCTCGATCACTAGGCCGTATTTCTGAGCCTATCACACGTGATCTTCTTAAATTCCCGTTTCCAAGGGTGAAATTTATCCGATGTCGGCTTCCTATTCTGAAGAATGCGAAAGTCCCGAAACATCTACTGTTCCCTGGAGTTCAATTCTGCTATTCCTATCCTGGATAACTGGCTATTTATCTAGCTTGAACGGCTTCTCTGTAGATCTGTCTATTGATCCTAACGAGAGTCTATATGGATCGAGGTCTCCTCTAAGACCTATAGATTTAGTTTCTAGCAGCTAGCACTTCTCGATTCTAGTACTATTAGAATTGTTCGCCTGCTTTCTGGAGCTAATATTTATAGTCTCCTATTCTATTTATTTGAACTGTTTTAACACTCCTACGTTCGAACCTTATTCTGTTCTTCCTTTTTAGGTTGCTTCAATTTAAATAACAGTTTATCTGTCTGGTACGATACTTCCGTACGTTATGATCTATTCGTTCGTACTTTTAACGACCTATCGCCTTTAAGTCCGACGTTCGCAGCCTGCTATGACTATATCTTGCGAATTTTCACTTTAACTTGTATACAGTCGGCCTAAATCCTATAATTAGGAATTTCCTAATATTTCACTCCGGCGATACTTTAAAATTTCGTCTTGACTGCTCCTTATGGAGGCAAGCAAGTCGTTACTACTGTGACGCCTGTGGCTATCGGATCTTACTTCCGCGGTGTAAAACAGCGTTTCTCCCCTCAAGGAGTACTGGTAGCTGTTATCGATGTAACGCAGAGTTACGTCCCCTCACGGACTGTCGGAATGATTACTTCTACGTCGTGGAGCAGCACTTCCCCTCACGGAATGCTCGTAGGACTGCATGCGATGTGACACAGTGACGTGCCCTCTGGCTGTCTGAATACTGCATGATTGGCTTGGAAACGCCCGAAGCTTTATACTGTTTTACTACAAAAAAATAAGACTCAAGCCTTTTCTGTGGTCAACTTCTAAAATAATGGTGCCACAAATATAAAAATTATACCTTCCGAAAGCTCGTCTTCTCAATGTCAAATGATCTTATTGCACCTAAGAATCGATCGTGCAATTCGGAGATATTAATTAATTTCTCGTCCTCAATTGTGTGGGTGTTACATTCCTTTTGCTCTCTCCCCTCCACAGAGGCTTAGGTAATTCCCCTATGACGTCGTCTTACGTCGGAAGTTTATTTCTGCACAATTATTACATGGTTTCTCTATACTGAAAAATCTCTCATTCCAAATGATTCACTGTACTGTGCTTGTTTACTCATTATTATGCTCGTAAACGTGTTAATTTTAATTATTCCTCGTCTAGTGCATATGCGGCGTTGTCAAATTCCAGCAACGTCAGCTCGAATTCCGATTCAAGCTTCTCTGTCTATCACGGTGGAAAGTTCCACTCAGTTATTAATACTCGTGACCAGCCCTCTCTGAAATGTCGAGTGGGGTGATCTCATCTAAGGAACATCTGTCCCTAGTCGCTTGCACAATGTTAAGCTATATTCCTGGCTTAAAATCTCTCTCCGTTCCTTTAAGAAACTATACGTTTCTTTCATTTCTTCCTTAAGGACATGGATTCGACCGTCATGGACCCTATGGCCCATGGGTTCAATAGTTTGAAGTTTGTGCTACAGAGGGTATTTTGTTTTTATGTGCATCTCTAGCGAGAGAAGCCTGAACTACGAAACAAACATGACGCGCATGTTACTGTTGTCAACTTGTGAAGAACAGCGAAGTGTAGTTCGATATTTGTGGACGAAAGGTCATAAACCAAGTGTAATTCACAGGTGTATATGAAGACGACTGCATGGACCATAGCAATATCTCCAGGTGGTGTGCATTCTTCCTAGAGGGCCGTGTGAACCTCAGTGATTCACCACGCTCTGGGCGGCTGGTAACAGCTGTCTCTATTGAGTGGAAACATGCTGGTTCTCCAGTGCCAAAAATAAAAAATAAAATGTGACTCTATCTAATAGGAAATTGCTTGTTTATGTTTATTTAAAGTTTGGACCAAGAATTTTTCTGATAATCCTCCTTTCCTTAATTATTATTATCATTATTATTTTACAACAGTATGCCCATCTGTGGAGCGCAGTAGAAATTGCTTAGCTAATGATGTATTTTTCTTCTACCAAAATTGGTTTGCAGATGACACTCAAACTTATATTAGCCGATGACGCGGTGGCTGCTGATCTCTGAGAGTGAGTGAGGGCCAGCAATCTAAATTTTCCAGTGAACATTGACTCAACGACTGGTTTTTGAATGATGATTTTTGTCTATCCGTAATTTTTGTTTATTTTTATATTATTAGTTTTATTTAATTTTTTGTTTTTATTAATATCGGCATTTTAAAATTTAGGTATACACCTCTAAATTTTAAATTCCATTCCAAATTTGTATATTTTAATCTGTGTTAAGAGGGGCAGATGACCTCGTAGTTCCGCCCATTAAAACAACAATAACCAACTTCCACCAAAATCTCTTCATCTCGGCACTAAAAAAATCTTCCACTGTTCTTCCGTTCATGATTTCTTTGTCCTGGTAGTCATTTTCTCAGAGAAATGATGGTTGTAGATTAATGGTCTGAGAATATGGCCGTAGAACTTCAATCGCCTTTTCTTGAAGGTGTCAGTGATGATTTCATCCAGATTCCTTCTGAGCAGATTGGACCAAGGATTTCCCTCAATATTTTATTTTGATTCTTGTTTCTCTACGCCTTTGATAACAGATCTGCCTCCAATGATCAAGGCTTCCAAAGGGTATAGTGCTTTAGGTTTTATCACAGTGCTGTAATGTCTTCATTTTGCGTTCTTCGATATTGATTTTTTGTTATATCTCTTCCATGTGATCTTTAGGCCTTCTGTAATTTTCAAATTACCTGCTTACCTCATGATTCAATTATGATGGCTGAATTACTTCTCCTGATTACTTGAATTTATTTACTTGATGCATTTTGCCGAAGATAGTAATTAGAGGTTAACCATCTCGATAACGAGCGGATCCTTCCAAGTATTGAACCCTTCAGAAAAGCAGTGTTTAATGTAAGAAATCTTAATCAAGGGGTCACGCTCAGTTCCTATGTGATGTTTACGTTCGCCAAACAACATGCTCTACTGAGGTAAGGGTCATAGGATATAAACTATAAATCAAGAAAGAAAGGTGACAAGATGTAAAATAATAACAAGATTTAATGACTAATAGTGCATAAAAAGAAATAAACAACAATAAAATATAAGAAACAATCCTCCCTGAATTTCCCATGATAGGAATATCTATAAATTTTAGGAGTCAGACGGACCTTCCCTTTTATTTAAAATGTGGATCCTGGTTCCACTACCTTGCAATTTGGGTTTTTATGTGCGCGTAATGACTAACTACGAGGAATGAGTACTTTGGATGACTGTTCGTTTACAACGGGTTAACAGCCACGATGCTTACGAACAATCATCTCGTAAATCAACGTTTATGGATATGGAACATGACATTAATAAAAACCCTTAAAAAGTAATGCTGACACACGCACTAAATCTACTATCTACAGGAATCTCTCTCGGGACCCTCATTAGCGCGAAGACGCACTTGACTATGAGCTGCCAACACGGGCCAAATTGCTCAACACAAACAAGGAAATACAGCAAGCATGTGACTCACGGGTCACTGAATAAAATATAAACATGGAATAAACCAACAACAACAAAAGCCTGACTGGCTGACATTACTTTATATGAACAAAACTGCATGTTAAGCTAACGCTTCGGAGATTATCGTGATTCGTAGGCAACTCCCATTTATTTAAACAATTTTTACCATTGATCAGTTCTTAATTCTGTATTACAAGTTATTACTGAGCCACACAGGCACTCTTCACTAATGACCTGGCTGGCACCCTTCAGTTCGTTTTGTGCAACATCTCCCCTCTTCCTCAATCACCTGCCATTGTCCCACTCCAGTGTGTATAAATACCTGACCAGCTGTGCCGTTATCTCAGGAATCAACAGCAACAAACTCAACCACTTCAAAATATGGTCAGACATTAATCAAAATATCCAGAATTGCCCTCTCGAGGTCACAATCTGGATTTGTCATCAAGCTGCCAGGAATCAGTCTAAGCTGAAAATCCCGCTTGTAATGACACAAAAACACACACTCACACACACACATATATGGGAATAACAATACGTTTTCACACAGATCGGCTGAATGAATGCTCGCCAACAATTAAACAAAATATTAAAACCTACGATAGAGCTGACTGCTCTACGTCACAAATCACATTGCTCCAAAGGCAATAATCTCATTGAATCTGATCAATAATAAAACAAAAGAAATTAATTACACTCCAATCTACTGTATAATTATTTTACTTCAGTCCTACTTCTGAAACACAACATATCTCCGAGAGACGTTTTTAACCGCATTGCGTAACATATGCAAACACGGCCGTTCACATAGCTACGTTAGTTAAAACAACAAACAAGAAAAGAACCTTCTACTAAATATATATGCGAGCTGTTTCCATGCAAAAGGTGTGTCAGACCAAAACTAAGTAGACTACGTTAATCACACAAGCAAATTATTTACAAAACAAAATATGTCCCATACACCATAAGTTAATTTATCAGATAATAATAAATATTATTCGGTACTCATCCTCAGCCAGCCACCCGTCAAAGAACATCTGCAGCCATTTCCCAACTGGATTCTTCTTATCTCATCTCAACCATCTTGACGGAGTCTTGATATTTCCAGGCTTCCTCCATGGTCAATGATGTCATCTCTCGTGCTGATTCAAAAATTAAATTATTATACACTTGATGTCTGACTACTAAATTCGCCGTTCGGGTACTTCTTTCCCCAAAACAGTTTATTGGCGAATTATCGAAGATACTGCCCCTACAAATATAGTACTGTGACTATCTAACACTGAATTTGACACTTTTAATAATAATTTCTGTGTCCTTCATGACACGCAAAGTATAAATGTCAACGTCGTTAGACGCGCAAAGTATAAAAGCCTGTGTCCACCGACACACAAAATCACAGCCTCCGTCCTCAGACGAACCAAAATAATAAGCGTGTCCTCGACACACCAAAGTATAATAAGCTTACGTCCGTAGACGCACAGAATAATAATAAGCAATGTCTTGGCTCTTCACACCACTTATAAATGTACTGGCCCTAGGTCTAGATAGAGGGGGAATTTATACAAAAATTTCTCGAAATAATGATGGTACAGGAATGAAATAAATACCACTGAACTCGTAAAATAGCGCAGGTCAAGAATATGCCCATTAATCCTAGAATCGATCGTAGAGATTTTGTCTAGGCGATCTCCCGCGTGAATGCTAGCCGAGCGTGCCCACGCTAGACCTGCCGCGCTAAATAGGCATTCTTCTCTCATTGGTTCCCACATTTTCTGTAATTTGGCGGTTTTTAGCATATCTTGGCGTCGTAGGAGTGTCTATTTTCTCATCAGCCACTCACGTTACTGCATCATCTTTTTTCTAGGCGCGAATATCACAATGAACATACCAGCAGCATGTCTCACTGCGCGTCGCTTCTATTTTGAGGTGGCCAACACCTGTCCTTCTGACACATCGCTAAGCTATTTCCTTTCACAGCTAAAGTATTTAGCCTTTTGTCAATCTGCTTCAGGTATGTCCCCGCTGTGTCCCACAAATGCTTGAAATTTCCTCATCTCCGTCTGGCTACTTTCATGATGCTGGTGGAAATATTTATTAATTGAAGAAATAAAACATAGAATCATTTATCCAACAGAGGATAAAGGGTTCAGTATTGAGATTTTTCATATGATATTTGGTGCCCGGTTTTTGCGGCAATTTCATGAAGTATTTCAATGGCCTGAACTGCTTCTTTTCTATTATTAGAAAGAACAGTTAGATCATCTGCAAAGGCCATACACTGTAGATAAATTTTGTTTTTGAGTAGTAGACAATTATATATATATTATTATTATTATTATTATTATTATTATTATTATTATTATTATTATTATTATTATTATCATTATCTTTATTTACTCAACTTACAGTTGGTAACATGACTCATATCGGTACATTACGTACAAGAAAATGAGTAAAGTCACACTTTGAAAAGCCTATAGCATACATTTTCAAACTATATAACATAGACATTTGACAGGTTTTTTTCAGTAATATTATCTTCCACGTCTCCTTTTCCCAAGAGGGTCCAAGAAAATCCTAGTGTGTATTCAAAAATTCTCTAACGATGCTGCAGATCTTCGTTATTATTATTATTATTATTATTATTAATATTATTATTATTATGTCTTGTAATTTGATTTTAATTCATGTGTAGTGTTTTACACTAGATAAATTAATAATTATACATAAATAATAAATTAAGTCTAAAATGAATAGGATGTTGATGTGGAACGCAGTAAAATCTGCGGACGAAACTTTAGTGTATATTAAAGCATGCCTCGTGCATAACACAAAATCAATTGATCAAAATGGTTCATCGATTTATGATCGAAGCTGGCATGGGTGCTTAAACAGGTCAAATGTCCAGCGCAGTGTTTGTTTATCTTCGGACAGGTGATTGGCACTTCCAATTACGGAATGGATCACAGGGAAATAGACCTGCTTACTGTTTTGCCATTCAAATGTATAATAGCGACGTGATTTGAAATCGAATCATCGGATGCGTGGATTTGCGTTATTCATTAAATATTCTATACAGGGAGTGAATTCGCTGCCCTAGAGATGGCTAATTTTGGCATCCTAATTCTCATAAGCACTCCGCCTGTTGTCACCAGCAGTGTTAACTGACATTATCTAAAATTATCTGTCAGTTATACTCGTATTTTGAAGCCCATTGCGATCATTAATTTAGTTATCTCTCTGGGACAAGCCCTCGCTTGTGAGGGTTCCAATACAGTCGGGCCCT
This sequence comes from Meconema thalassinum, assembly GCA_946902985.2. Lineage (NCBI taxonomy): Eukaryota > Metazoa > Arthropoda > Insecta > Orthoptera > Tettigoniidae > Meconema > Meconema thalassinum. The sequence continues at coordinate 92,357,575 of OX336399.1, forward strand.
GTTTAGGTATAGGCTAAGTAATCCCGAGCCTATAGCGGCAATTTTTGGAGAGTAACACAATTTTATTTTGTTTGACGTAACATTATTCAGGGTATTAGGACTTTGTGCCGTTAGTAGTCACGATATTAATTGATTTTGTGAGGTTTGAAGCCATTTTTCAGTGTTGCCTAAGTAAACAAAAGTTTGGTGCTTTTCAGTCGGCCAACACGAATGTACCCAAATAGAGCTGGGTTATGCCCTAATCCTGAAATAAATTACATAAGATTAATACATACACTAGGATGACCAGTTTCGATCGTCAAGCGATCAACATCAGATCCATTACACTTAGGCTATAACATCTATGTTTGAGACTACAGGTGAAAAATATATACAATATGTACAATTATTTAGTTGCAGTGTTGGTAGAGCAACAGTCGGTGTATGCTAAATGTGGTATATCTAATGTTAGGTGAACTTCTAAGATAGTGTTTTTTTTTTTTCGTGTGGCCTCCTTAGAGGCCGAGTGCAGGTCTTTCTATTTGACGCCCGTGGGCGACCTGCGCGTCGGGATGAGAGATGGAATGGATGAAGGTGAATGAAACTGGGCAAGGATGTGGAAGGAATCGGCCGTGGCCTATCAGAAGGTACCGTCCCAGCATTTGCTTGGAGTTGAAAATGGGGAAACCACGGAAAACCATTTCAAGGATGGCCGACGGTGGGGCTCGAACCCACACGTCTACCGAGTCAGCAGAGAGCTTGGTCCCATGACCTAACGCTGCGCTTTAGCCAGCTGAGCCACTGCTGTCGGTTAAAATAGTGATAAAAATCAGGAATTTGTCTGTTAGGGGTGATTATATGATTATACAAAATCAACTATGGTTATACTGTAATAATGTAGGCTTATACTTATCGGGTTGTCTCCTTAACTGGAACTTGAAGCATTTGCGTATTTCCTCAGGCTCCAGTTATGGTCGACTACCCCGGGTGTTAACTGGGCGGAACTGGTTTTTCCCTTTCTCTCCCTTTTGTTCCAATGTTCTTTCTGAGGCCAGTGCCATGTTTATTTGTGTGACGTTGCCAAATCTAGATAAGAAAGTATGTTATTGAATACAGGAAGATCTACAACTATTAAAGACCATGGAAATATCTTCGCCACGCGTGGACTAAAAAAGCCATTTAAACTAAGCGGTACATGGTCTATTGAAGACGTCCCGGCACCTTTAATACTGCCGCGCATATCGGCCTAGGTTTATTGCAGATGAAAGTAAGTAAGGAAGGAAGGAAGGAAGCTTGTAGTTTAACGTGACCGTTAATATTGAGATCATGAGCCACGGGACCTCCTTTTTACGTGGAATCCGAACCACAGGACATGGCATTTCACTTCGAAAATCTCACATGCATTGACCGGGAATCGAACCCGGACCGCCTTGGTGAGAGGCATACAGCTAGACCACTGAGCCACCACGCCCCCACAGATGAAAGTACATAGTACCCTGATCCAAATAACATTTACCTATAACCACCGCTATTTCCCCCCCCCCCCCTTTTTATCTAGCTTGGCTGTATCGCTAAGTTGTGTCTTGTTTTCGACAGGGTGTGTTTTTTAGTGGAGCGAAAAGGGGTGAACTCTCCATAAAAGTGTGATCATTTAGATTGTTGGGATTGTTTTGTTTGGCTAGGTGAATCGCGATTGCTTCCTTTATGTCGAGAGCTCTGCCTTTCGATTCGTGATGAATTATTTTTAGGTCAGTCTCGATTTTAGTAAAGCTGTGCCCCGTGTCACACATATGTTCGCTTACGGCTGAATGTGTTCCGTATCTTATCGCATTCCTATGTTCATTATAACGTGTATCTACTCGTCTTCCGCTCTGTCCAATGCAATTAGCTTGACAACCAGTGTCTTGGCATGTAATAGAATATACCCCTGACTTTGAATAATGGTCTTGTTTATTTAGATTACCATTTTGCAGGTGCCTCCCGGTCGTATTATTCGTTGTGAATGCTATTTTTATGCCTTGATTTTTGAATAGATTAGTGATTTTATATGTGTTCTCGTTCACATAGTTGAAGCGCGCGAATTTTTTCTCATTATGTCCGGTTTTGGAATCATTTTATCTTTATTTGCATGTTTGGCTACAATTTGGTCTATTTTGCTTGGCGGGAAATTGTTTTCCTTTGCTATTTGTTTAATGGTTCTTATTTCCTTACTATAATTGTCTATTGACATGGGTATGTTTAAAGCCCTGTGCACCATTGAATTGAAACCCGCTAATTTATGCGAACTGGGTTGATTAGACTGATTGTCGATTGCATGCGAGGTTTGTGTGGCTTTTCGGAATATGGAGTATGAAAGCTCGTTGTCTTTACGTTCAATAGTTATGTCGAGATAATTTAATTTTCGATCTGTTTCGGATTCCTTAGTGAATTTGATTGAGTGGTGTAGGCTATTAATGGATTGGAGAATGGTTTCTTCGCTTGTTAATTCAGTATCGTAGATGCAAATTACATCATCTACGTATCTTTTACATATTACTATTCCCTTTGTTGAAGTATTTTCTAAAAACTCATTTTCTAGTGCATTGACGAAGATGTCGGCGATTAATCCACTTACAATAGTGGTGATCCCATCGCTAATCCTTCTGTTTGTGTGTACATTTTATTGTCGAATTGAAACACGTTTTGGCCGAGGACGACCCTCAGTAATCGCACAATCTCTTCAGTTTATTTTGCCGAATTGTTGGAATTTAAGTTATTTTCGATAGTGTTGATTGCATCATTAATTGGAATAATGGTGTACATGTTAGTTACATCGAAATATACAAGCCTCATGCTAGGTTTCATTTGCTATTCTCAGGCAGTGACTTGCAAGTCACCTTGTAAAGGTGACTGCAGGAAGTGGCAGAGTCTGGTGCCCGTGAACCGGGCTCCTTTTACTCTAGTTTGAGGGGCTGAATTTTGGAGGGTGATTAAAAAATACTAGTGAATTAAATAATTTACTCCGGCTATGGTTTAATGAGTAACCGATAGCCAGAGTTTTTGCAGTGAAAGAGGATTTTAGTTGTGAAAGGATTGAAGTTATAAATTTAATTAACTGATTGCAAGTGCAACCAGTTAATTTTTAGGGGCAGTGCAAATTTAAAAGAGAATAGCAAAGTTTATCAGCTTAAGTTCGGGTCAGGATGTGCCTGATGGCCATTGTTGGCCAGTGCACACTCCTGCCGATGCTGTAGATGTTAAAGACAGTTCGCTCGCCATGGTTTGAATGTGTTTGATTTGTAGTGTGTTCATTTGTAGGGTGTTCAGTGCTGTTACTAATTCCGTTGTGTTCTTTACAGAGTTGTTTTTGTCGTTGGAAATGCGGCGTTTTAAGATTTTTAGTGACTCTTTGCTGATTTTGTAATTAGGCGCATTCCTACAATTGTCTATTGGTCTCATTGGGCCCTGTATATATATATATATATATATATATATATATATACTAGCAGTAGTACACGGCTTCGCCCGGTGGAATGATGATAATATCTCAGTCTCCTTAACACTCAACGTGATAAATTATATTTATTTATGAAGACGACTACTACTGAACGGGTATATCAAACTTACAATCTAATGGAAGTACACATTTTAAAAATCACAGGCGATGAAGACTGTGGTGTTGCTTATTAGTATAATGGACGTAACATCTAGGTCATTTGCCCTTTTGATGAGGATGATAATGAAAACTACTGTTGAATTGACACGACAAACTTACAGACTACCGTGATAGAAATATTTCAAAATTCACAGGCGATGAAGACGTATTGTGTGTGGTGATTAGTGGTATAATGGGCGTACCATCTAGGTCATTTGCCCTTATGATGATGATAATAATAAGGTAATGAAAAATGACTACTAAACGAACATGGTGTAATTTTAAATCTGATATAGGTAATTCAGATTTCTACCTTCGATGTCTTCCAAAGTCTGAACCTTATTTTCTGGCTTAGGCCTATACTCGAAGCGTCTAGCGAAAGAGCTTATGAAGTACTGCTCGGGTCCAAGCTGCACGAACCTGAGAATATCGCAGTTGATGACGATATATGATGACTGACGTTCGGGGGGGTTCCCGGTCCTTACATTGGCCGGTGAATCACTCACTCTTTCGTAACACTACAGTGGTTTGACCAAAGGCCCTGTATGAACATCAGCATAGTCAGCAATACCAGGTAACACGGCGGCCTCCGGACATGTCACCTTGCGATGAATCAGCAAGCTATTCTCACACCGGCCCCCTCCTCCAACCCTCCACCCCCCAGGGTCTCACAACTTGTGGGAGGTGGGTTTGCGACCACGGGACCCCAGCTGAGTCCGGCATTGCTTCTACTTACTGGTGCCGGGCTCCTTTCAGTTCTCTTTCCAGTCAGCCTCTCTTGGTCAAACTCTTGTTCTCTTCCGACCCCTATGGTATCAGGGTATCCGAGGCCTAGCGACTCTTTCACTTTCCCGCCTTAATTGGCCCTTGTCTAATCATTCCTGATAGCCTCAATCTTCAAGGTGTCAGCCTTCTTTTTCTTTTCTTAATATCTCATGTCTTCTGCTCAAGGCCCTCAAGGAGGCAGGGTGTGTGTAGCCCCACCACTTCTGGTGCACCCTGGATAGTGCTACATCCTCAAGGGCTCATGGTTGGTGAGTTCGGAAGCTGGCAACCCTGAGGGTTTCCTGAGCTGGGTCCTGTTTCACCCCTTTTTCCATTGCCTTTGGGACGGACCGTGTCCTCTTTCCCTTTCCTATCTGTATTTCGTGGCTCTCCTTCCTTCCAAGTCCTCAATTCTCATTTATCTAGGGTTGAGGCATTTCATTTCCTCCTGTCTTTTATTTCCCTTATTCCTTTCGTTTGTCCTTATCTTCTTCTAGCCCATTAGTTTTGTAGTTTGTTTTAATATTAGTTTCATTTTCACGATCCCCCAAACCATTAGGGGCGATAACCTCGATGTTAGGCCCCTTTAAACAACAATTATCATCATCATCATCATCATCACAACTGGCATTGTGCAATTGGTTTACTGTGGCATTTAAAACTTCCTGTTAAGTCCCTCACCCTTTTGGGTTACATACATAATTTGTAGCTAGAAACCTTCCCTGGAATCCACACAACAACTGACCCAAGTATCATTGCAATCGGATGAATGGTATATGAACGCATAGGGGACATACATGCACTACAACGATTGAATTGGCACGTCAAACTTACAAACAAACGTAATAGTAATAATGAATCACAGTCGAGCAAGACAAAATTTGGTTGAGATGGGTGAAACGGTGTAGAATTTTAGCAAAGGGCCTAAATGCAGGGAAAGGAGTGGCCTTCCAAAATTTTCAAGTAGAGAGGGTTACTCGTCGGATTCCAAAGGGTATGTATGTAAAATTTGGTTGAGATGGGTAAAATGGAGTAGATTTTTGCCAAAGGGCCTAAATGCAAGGAAAGGAGTGGTCTACCCGAAATTAAAAGTAAATGCAGGGAAAATAGTGGTCTGCCCAAATTTTCAAGCGGACAGGGTTACTCGTTGGGTTCCAACGGGTAAGTATGTAAAATTTGGTCGAGATGGGTGAAACGGTGTAGATTTTTCTCAAATGGCCTAAATGCAGGTAATGGAGTGGTCTGTCCAAAATTTTAAGTAGACAGTGTTACTCGTTGGGTTCCAAGGGGTAAGTATGTAAAATTTGGTTGAGATGGGTGAAACGGTGTAGATTTTTACCAAAGGGCCTAAATGCAGGGAATGGAGTGGTCTGTAAAAAGTTTCAAGTGGACAGTGTTACTCGCAGGGTACCAGAGGGAAATTATCCGAATGTTGGTTCTGATCGGTGAAACGGTGTGGATTTGTGTCAAAGGGCCTAAATGCAGGGAATGGGGTGGTCTGTCCGAAATTTTAAGTGGACAGTGTTACTCGCAGTGTTCCAAAGGGTAAGTATACACATTTTGGTTCAGATCGGTGAAACAGTGTAGATTTGTGACAAAGGGCCTAAATGCAGGGGATGGAGTAGCCTTTCCGCAATTTCAAGCAGACATTGTTAGTCGCAGTGTTCCAAAGGCTAAATATACACATTTTGGTTGAGATAGGTGAAACGGTGTAGATTTGGGCCAAAGAGCCTAAGTTACTCGCAGGGTTCCAAAGGGTAAATATACAAATTTTGGTTCTGATCGGTGACGGTGTAGATTTGTGCCAAAGGGCCTAAATGCAGGGAATGGAGTGGTCTGCCCGCAATTTCAAGCAGACAGTGTTACTCGCAGTGTACCAAGGTTACGAATACGAATTTTGGTTCTGATTGGTGAAACGGTGAAGATTTGGACCAAAGGGCCTAAATGCAGGGAAAGGGGTGGTCTGTCCAAAATTTTAAGTGGACAGTGTTACTCGCAGGGTTCCAAAGTGTAAGTATACTCATGTTGGTTCAGATTGGTGAAACGGTGTAGATTTGTGCAAAAGGGCCTAAATGCAGGGAATGGGGTGGTCTGTCCGAAATTTAAAGTTGACAGGGTTACTCGTCGGGTTCCAAAGGGTAAGTATACAAATTTTGGTTCAGATCGTTGTAACGGTGTAGATTTGTGACAAAGGGCCGAAATGCAGGGGATGGAGTAGCCTCTCCTCAATTTCAAGCGGACAGTGTTAGTCGCATTGTTCCAAAGGGGAAATATACACATTTTGGTTGAGATCGGTGAAACGGTGTAGATATGGGCAAATGGGCCTAAATGCGGGGAATGGAGTGGTCTGTCCGCAATTTCAAGCAGACAGTGTTACTCGCAGGGTACCAAAGGGTAAGAATACGAATTTTGGTTCTGATCGGTAAATCGGTGTAGATTTGGACGAAAGGGCTTAAATGCTGGGAATCGGGTGGTCTTTTCGAAATTTTAAGTGGACAGTGTTACTCGCAGGGTTCCAAAGAGTAAGTATACAAAGTTTGGTTCAGATCGGTGAAACGGTGTAGATTTGTGCAAAAGGGCCTAAATGCAGGGAATGGGGTGGTCTGTCCGAAATTTAATGTTGACAGGGTTACTCGTCGGGTTCCAAAGGGTAAGTATACAAATTTTGGTTCAGATCGGTGAAACTGTCTAGATTTGTATACATAACAGACAGACAGACAGACAGACAGACAGACAGACAGACAGACAGACAGACAGACAAACTTTGTGCTTTATATATATAGATATTCAAATATTAATTAAATATAGACTACAACATTAACAAGAATAACTTACTCACCAATTTTCCAATTTTGCTGCCATCTATAGGAGTACAACACAACTACATCGTCGTACGCGATGACTGCTAGCGTTTTTAACGTTGTCAGCAGGTACTACAAGGCAAGCTAGCGTTGGCACCGAAACATCCTATAAAGTTTCACCCACTCCGTCTAGCATCTCTGCCATACCCTTCACTATTGAGATTTGGTCGGTGTTCGGGGCTGGCAACGACCAAATGGACGAGTGCTTCTAGACGGTGCGCTTCGCTTTATCAGGCAGTTCACAGTAACTTACTATAAGATTTCCTGAATTACAGTTAAAGAACAAAATTATGAACTCCTATACATATAAAAGGAAACTTACAATTTTTATTACTAAACATATTATTACGGTATTAATTGTTTTTCTTGAATTAATCTGGTTGTTGTGCAACACTGCAATCTTATTACCGGCCGCCACTGGCTGAGCATCTTTTATATATGCGCTTAGTAAATGTATTGCCTGACACATGTAGCGTAAGTCCTAGGTATTTGTACGCGATAACAATAGGCCTATCTATTTTTTCGTTGCCGCAAAGGAAGATGTCTATTTAGGAGGATATTATCTTATGGAGATGGGAAGGACAAGGTTATTTTGAAATATTTTAGAAAATACATATGTTCGAAAAACAGGGGTTTGAGATGAGTCCCAAATGTGGTCTCATTTTCAACTCTTACGTTTCAAATAATTATAATTCAACTGTTGAAACTATAATCGCCAAGTGAATCGAACGCGAGCGGCATTCCGGACAGATGTACCAACCTACTGCACAACATCAGTCTACACCCCAAAGGAAGTTCATCGTCACCTCTGTGATGTTATGGTTGTTGATGTTGTTGTTGTTGTTGATTCTTTAGTAGCTTTACGACATCGTGGTCATTTAACCCCGTGTACTTGGATGTGTGTTGAATTCGACTGATAACCTGTGTCACTGTGATGTATGTACTAGTGTGTGTATTTGAAATTGAAGTAGGATTTGACTGTGCCCGTAAGTTAGGTATCACCCCAGTATTTGCCTGAAGTAGAAGTGGGAAACCATGGAAAACCACTTCCAGGATGGCTGAGATAGGAAAAAAAACTGGTTCTTCTCAGTTTTACCTCACGTGGCTGAGTGTGCCACGTTCCAGCCCTCAAACCAGAAATCAATTTCTTGGCAGAGCCGGGAATCGAACCTGGGCCCCCACGTGACAGTCACTGCGCAATGAGGCGGACTCGTGATGCAATGGCTGAAATCATACAGCGGGATGCATGAACTCATTTCTTAAATAGTCTTTTTAAGCTAGGCTTTATGTATTACATTTCTTTAAATTCTTTAGAAAGAAGAATAAAGAGAGACGATAATTTATGAATTAAAAATAAAATTTTAATTGAACTAAAATCAAATGCGTTGTTCTATCTTCCTCACATCCATTTAAACGAGGGTGTTTTTATTCAGCTAGAATAATTCATTTTATTGGTTGAATAATTTCAAAGAGCTGAATATATCCTCCAATGAACACGTTAATATTAATATGCATGCTTTTCTATTTGTTTTATCGTTCTTTGGTATGTATATTGAATATTCGCACCACTTGCCCTGGTTATAGTGTACTGTATACTAATGTTTGCTCTTAGCTTGGCTCTATGGACAATCTGCTAATTCGTGTGTGTTAATATTTCTGGTGGCCTATGATGTGCTATTTGTACAGTAGCATTTCATGGAATCTTCAGGTTCCCCCATGAGTCAAATCTCAAAATTCGATATTAAGAGAGCCATTTAAACAATATACACCACATGTTAATTGTGAAATAAATGGACTATAAAGCAAATTTTTCCGCTGACCTTCAGTTGTTTACTATGTAGATAAAAAAAGTCCCTATTTTAATTATTTATTTAGTTGTTAGCGAGGTTATCTTCCCGTAAGGTCTCATACTTTGTCGTCATTTTCTTCACAAAATAAAATTGAAGAAATCACTCGGAACATGATGGCAGCTACATTTGCATCTTACGTCTTGGCAACTCTGTGCTCATCCATCCATCCATCCGTCCGTCCGTCCGTCCGTCCAATCCCATTTTTGTATTTAAAATGTGAATTGTTCACGATGATAATACATAATTAGTTAATAATAATTAGATACATACCATGGGTTATGTCTATAATATATCATGTTGTAATTAATAGTGAAAAAATATCTATTGGGTTATGAATTATTTTTGTTTACTCTTTAATATTTTGCATATCTGCGTTGAGCACTTGATACTTATTAATCTTAGGCACCCATCTCCAAATTATAACTATTCAAAATTGGCATTTTTGAACTCTGTTACGGGGAGCGGATGCTCTCGCTGTTCCACCCCTCGAAATATCAACAATTATAATAATAACAACAATAAGAAGAACTACGAACGCCTCATTCTTGGGAAGGATACATCGGACAAATATCGTCTGTGCAACAGATCTACTGAATCCATCCAGCACATCACGGGGGGATGCCAAACGCTAGCTCCAACGGAATACTTGGAGTGGCATAACAACTTAGCGAAAGTAGTCCGTCAGCCTTTTGCGTGGCGATACGGTTTTGTTGAGAAGGAAGTTCCATAATTATGATAAATGCAGACCTGATCAGGTTCTGAACAATGGCAAAGCCAGGATCGTATGGGGTTCCACTATAATAACTGATCGTTTTGTAGAAGCCAACAGGCCAGACCATCGTCGATGTTGCTATTGCACTCGATGAAAACCTACAGAATACGGTGGCTGAGAAAAGGCGCAAATACCAGCCACTTGCTGCTGAGCTCAATCACATTTATGGTTTAAAGGAAGTTTTCGTCATCCCAGTTGTCGTTCTCTGTGAATGGCTTAGTCACAAAAGACTGAGAAAATGCATGAAGAGAAACCATATGCAGTTACTGCAAAAGGCTGCCCACCTTGTTACTGCAAGTATAGATTAGTACGTAAGGTTTTGTCTCTTCAGTGACTTGCTCTGAATATCTTGAGTCCCAGTGCTATCATTAGTGTCTTTGGCTCGTATGGAGTCCGAAGGTGGAGGTTTTGTATTTTTATGTAATAATAACAATAATATCGTATGGCCTCGGTGCCGGGTGCAAGCTTTGTTATTTGACACCCAGAGGGTAGCTTGCATGTCGAATTTCGTTGTTCCTTGACTATGAGAGTCAAGGAGGTTAGAAGTCAGATATCTAAGCTCCTTGAACACTATTGCGCTTTCTAGTAGAGAAATTAGGAACTTTGTATGGGTGAAACTCCCGAGATTAATTTTGCCATTATGAACTCGGCCTACTGAATTCAAATGGGTTCTTTGACATGCCAACATCGTATGACATGCGTATCGTATTTTTGCCGCCTTTCAAATATCACTTACCATGGCCAGGAGCGAACCTACAATCTTGAGGTTAGTAGACCGTCACGATATCCACTCATCCGCCGTGGCAAGCTGTATTTTTTATGTAAATTTCATATATAATAAGAAGTGTCTCTCCCGAAAGACTAAAATGAGACACTACCAGACAGTTATACGCCCTGAATGTCTAGTATTCAACCAGACGGGCCTAACGGACCAACTCGAAGTATAGTAGCCTCATTTTCATCGTTAACGACCGGCTCGTCTTTGAAATCTAGCTGGACGGATGTTTACATTCCATAGCTGTGGGGTGCCGAGGCATTCACGGCTTAAGGCCGGTGAGCAGGTAGACAGGACTGGCGGCAACACCTTGTCTGCACTCCTCGTGGACAGATGGAGGAAGCATCTTATTGGTCAAGAACGGTCATGTACTTGTCAGCCATAAATAATTGCTATTGTCGGCTCGTACTAATGCTTAACGTTTGAGTCGCCGGTCGTTTACCCGGATAGTGAGGCTACTATACAGGAGATAAAGATAATGAGGAAGATATTGGGTTCTGTTAAGGAAGGGAATGAATACAGAAGGCGACCTAATCAAGAGCTCTACACGTAATGTAAAAGAATCACGGATGTTGCTAGGAAACGACGTCTAACATTTTATGGACACGTCTACAAAATGCATCCTACAAGGTTGACCAACCACGTCCTCAGTTACTGGCAAAAGCGGAAGACTAAGTCACCGTGGTTGTGGGAAGTGAGCAAAGATCTGTAAGAACTTGGAGGGACGGAAAGAGACTTAGAAGATCGGACATCTCTCAGGAAGATGCTTCAGCAAATGAGGTTCCAGGACAAACCGCCAAGAAAGAAGACAGGTGCCCTCTGGACACAGGAGAGGAGGGAACAACACAGCCAGAGGATGCGTAACTAATAGGCACACATCAAAGCCCACTCCAAATGTTATACATTGGAACTTGGATAATTCGAACCTTAAGGGACCAGTAAGAAAATTCGAATTATCCAAAAATTTGAATTAAGAAAGTTCTTTGAAAAGGGCTGAGAAAAGATATTGTACTGCAATACGTTTGCATAATGATTTACGTTCAACAAAGCAGATTAACAGACAACGGCACTGTATAATGACTGTATCGTGAATAACCTCAAAAGTTTCAAATGATAAAATAAAACCAAAATGTATTATTCACCTATTTAACGATAGTAGTAATCCAGAAATCTAGTTAAGTCTTAGATGAATGTACTGTTTTTCAAAAAAGTTTGAGATTTTTACCTGTTTCCTACAATTAAGTCTCTCGGCCATCACAAAAAATCTAACAAATTTAAGGAACGGAAAACAGAATCACTTAAGTAATTTCTACTTTCGAAAAAAAAAAAAAAACGCATAAGTTCTGCGATGTGGTTTGTTGCTTGACTGCACTCGGAACAGTTTTTTCGGGTACTATCTTGTTTTTCGGAGTTTTTACGCGTATAAACTTCGAATTATCCAGAATATAATTCGAATTAACCACGATTTTTTAGCATTGATTCTAGGCTATATAAAATGCTAGGGACCATGAGAAAAATTCGAATTGAAGAAGATTTCGAATTATAGAAGTTCGAATTAGCCACGTTCCACTGTAGTTGAATGTCGTGGTTCTTATATGGCCTATACGAAGCAAGAAGAAGAAAAATAACAATATTATCATCATTCGTTGCTAGTGAAGGTCTGTGATGTAGCATGGTGAAGTTCTTGGTTTGAGGATACGGTAGAATAATTGACTCATTAAATGTCATACAGCTGATAAGAATTAAAACAGATGAATATTGGTCTTCTACTGTAATATTTATAGACTTCAAATGTGGAATACCACTGAGAAAAACAATAACAATAAAATTACATACTCCATAGCATTTGCAGCTTGTCTAGCTAGCTCTTAGAATACGCAACTGATATTTAGGTTATTATCCTATATAGAAGTATGAGAAATAAAGAGAAAAATCTTGAACTCGGAGCATAAAAGTTTTAAGAATTGAATTTCCACATAAGTATGTCCTTATTGCCTTTCTTACTCTTGCGCGTTAGTCGTAACATTTACGACTGTCCTGACTCATTTGACGTGGCAAGAGTTGGGAGAATAAAGTAGCAGAAAAATGTTGGAGATGGAGGGGGTTATGGGGGGTAATTTGATGTCATGCGTGTTAGTTTTCAACCCTGTCAGTTCCTCATTCTGTTCTCCGACTTAACGTAGCAAAATTCCTTCTTTCTTTTCTTCTTTCTCATTTCGTAACTTTTTTATGAATAACAATAAAACAAAAGTTTTTAACGTGTATTTTCTTCTTGTCTTTTTCTTTTTCTTTAACTTCTCTGTCTTACCTTTATTTTATTACTGTTCTCTTTCTCCTTTTAGCCAAGGTTTCTGGATGATATCCAGTATTTTTCTCGCTCTTTTGACATTTTCCTCTGAGGGTGGGGGGTGAACATGAGCTGGGTATGGATGTGGCTTACAGAGACGAGTTACTGTTTCTTCTTTCCTTTTTTGGCAGGTGCCAGCCAGCGTCAATGACTGTTAGCAAACAAACATTTCCGTGAAGTTCCAAACTTTTCTACAGGAGGAGAAACGGTTTCTTCAGTAATAGCTCCGAGCTACGTACACTTGTACAGCTCCCTTGTGCTAGATCAAGGGTGAACGCGATTTCTACATAAGATTTGAGATGAATACTAACGACATGAAAGAAGTTCTGGCTAAAAATAATTAATCTGTCTCGGAGAAAACATTTTATAAGATAGCCTACAGTACACTAAAACAGTGGTATTTTTATTTCTCGTTTGAGTATCTTCGAAATACATTTTTATAACTTTGCACCCCCATACTGTATTTAAATAGTAATAATAATAATTTTGCAAATATTATATATAAGAACAAGAATACATAACATAGAGAATACTGTAACTAGATTAGGAATAGATAGGCTATATCAATAGCTATAAGAACAATTAAAGAGCAGAGACTAACATGCCAGAAAAGTGCACCACTAGGTGCCTCACTACTCTTTAGGACTGCTCACCTAATGAGAGTAATGGAGCAAAATCCCTGCCTAGGCAGGATACCATTGTCCTTAGGGGATTAAAGGGATGTATTTATTATTTATAATAATAATAATAATAATAAAAATAAATAGGGACGAACACAAATCAAGGAATTAGAAAAACAAGAGAGACAATTTTTGAGAAATATCTGTGGGCCTGTTCAGAAAGAGAGAATATGGATAAAGAGACCGACAATAGAACTGTACAAACAGACAGAGACGATTACAAACAACGTAATAAAGAGAAGGGCAAAATTTTATGGACATATACATAGGATGACCGTAGACAGACTGACCAAGAATTTTTTAATATAGTTACGAATAGCACACTAAAACACAATTGGGTAAAGGAAACCGTGGAAGACCTCAAGACACTAAACATCTCTACAGAAGACATGGCAGACAGGAGCACATACTGAGAGAAACTTAGACAACAGATGTTTGAGCAAACTCCCAAGGAGAGACAACCGGGAAAGAAGTGGACGGAGGAGAGAAAGAGGAAGCATAGTGTGTACATGAGAGGTTTTTGGGAAAAAAGAAAAACATAAAACATGCAAATTGATTGTGTTGTAACGCTCTTCTTATGGGGAATAAACGAATAAAAAAATAATAAAATAAAATAAACAACATACAGTCACTGTCATCCCAGATATAATTTCAGCCACGGAGGTAACACTGAAACAGCTCAAAATAGCTCTACCAACTCAATATACCATTCAACATCCATCAGAAAATGCAGAAAGCAGCAATACTGGACAGCTATATTATTGTCAGGAAATTCTTGAATAGTGATTGAGAACCAACAAAGCTTCTTGTGTACGCCCACATAAGTTTTGCTGAAGACCAGAAGAACTGTGTTTAATGAACAATTTGGGATATATAAATAATAATAATAATAATAATAATAATAATAATGTCCCATGCGGGTTGTGAAATTGAAGTACCTTGGTGAATGGATAGACCCTACAATGTCCAAAAACGAGGCTTTTGCGTCACGCTTGAATAAAATTGAAATGGTTTACCATTTAACTAAGAATGTGTACAACAAAAGATCTATATCCCTGAATGCAAAACTCAAGCAATACTGCACGGTCATCCGGCCAGAAGCTTTGTATGCAGCGGAATGTCTCGCCATGAATAGAAAAGGCATAATGGAAAAACTGGAAACCAAGGAAAGGAGATATTGAGGAAAATCCTAGGTCCAGTCAAAGAACACGGCGAGTTCCGAAGACGCCACAACCAAGAGTTTGTACACACACGTAGAGAAAGTTGACGTGATGAGGAAAGGGAGGATTTCTTTTTATGGACATAAAACCCGAATGAAATCAACACAGCTATCCAACCGTATTTTTGCTTATCACCATGAAAAAAAAGACAAAGGGGGCCTGGTTCAGAGAAATAGAGAAAGATCTGTTGGGGATTGGGATAACATGTGAAGTTATTCAGAAGCTTGGCCCACTTTGGGAAAAACTTCAAAAACATCGGAGTTTTCAACTCAAACCGAAACTAACAAGAAGTTCCGTGACGAACTAAAGAGCCTACTTTCTTAAAATTTAAGATTCATGCCAATGATTAATCTAACTAATATGGATCTATCTAGAATAATGACGAAATTAAGTTGGTAATATCGAAATTTATAATTAGTTCTAAATACTGTATAGGCCTACCTAGCATAATATAGCCTAATAGAGAACTACAGTTGGCAGCCCTGGTGACTGAATATATTCTTAGTTCCATCTCTTAAGGTACAGAATGCAAAATTTGGTTGAAGTCCAATGTATAGGATGGACGTTACATGCAGTTAAACATTGGATCTAACAGCGCGCGTAAACTCATGTTGGCAACAATGACATACATGTATTGGTCAGATATAATCTGAAATAATATGATCTATTGTTGTGTCAATTTTGAATGATATCCATTAGTTAGTATAGAAGTTACATGTATTTTAAAATTGGACCTATCAGCAGGCTTAGACTCATGTTGGCAGCACTGACGTATATTAGTTACTCCAAATTAATCTAGAATGCCAGGTACTATACGTGTGCAAAGTTTAGAGCTATTGGCTTGCATACTATCTGATATATTGATATTAGGGTAACAAAAATAGAGACAGCACATATTAACAGTTGGCAGCCCTGGTTACTCTTAAGAATCGGCATAGTCATATCTGTTATGGTACACATAGCACACACGAAATTGGGTTGAAATCCAAATGATAGTATAGAAGTTACATGTATTTAAAGTTGGACCTCTCAGCAGGCTTAAAATCATGTTGGTAGCACTGACGTATATAAGTTACTCCAAATTAAGATAGAATATCAGGTACTATACGTGTGCATAGTTTAAAGCTGTCGGCTTGCATACTTTCTGATATATGGGTATTAGGATAAAAATGAATTGAGAGCATTTATTAACAGTTGGCAGCCCTGGTGGCTCTTAAGAATACGCTGTCATATCTGTTTATGTACTCATAGCACATACGAAATTTGGTTGAAATCCAATTGATAGTGTAGAAGTTATATGCATTTAAAATTTGGACCTATCAGTAGGCTTATAATCATTTTGGCAACACTGCCATGTATGGCCTCCTAGAAATTAAACTTTAATAGTATTATCTATACGTGTGCCAATTTTGAAATAGCTCCCATTCATACCTTCCAAGATATCCAACATGGAGCTCAAATTTCAATTGCGATTTTTCAGCAGTTGGTAGCACTGACATAATTTTCAAATATGGCCGTGAGATATTCAGGTATAGATCTTTACTCCTACCAAATTTTGTTTCGATTGCTGCAGCCGTTTCGGAGTTGATAGGGGGGGGATACACACACACACAAAGCCAGACAGACAGACAGACACACATTTGCCCGATCTCATAAGTCTACTTTTTCCTCATCTTTGCTAAATGTGAAAAGTAGGCTAAAAACCGGGAAGGCGTGGACGACAGAGATAAAGGTGCAACATAGATTGCGAATGAAAGAGTACTGGGCCAACATTAAAATGCAGAAGAAACAGTTGACATGACGTGGTCCTTAGTTGGCCGTAACGAAAGAAGAAGAAGAAGAATGTCCCATGTAACATTAACAATTACAATACAATTCATATTTGTAACTGATTATCAAGTTCATGTTAGGATTGGGTAGTAATTTACTTTTTATTTAATTTCGTTTGTCCGTACAATTCCCCAGCCGTGTTATAAGTCTTGCATTACGCACCTGAGAACTTCGACGCTACTATTTTAGTATCCTGCACTAGGGAGTTGAATCATGGACACTTACTGAGGTATTAAGTAAGAAACTTATGTCCTTTGAAATGTGAACGTATGGTAGAATATTAGGATACTATGCACAACTAAAATGATGAATGTGGAAGTACTGCGGCGTATGGACGAGGATTCAGAAATTCTCAATGTCGTTAAAGGTAGAAAACTGGAGTATTTTGATTATTGCAATTAATTATTCAAGGGAATATTGATGGCATTAGGGGTCCAGGATCTAGAAGAATATCATGGCTAAAGGACTTACACCAATGGTTTGGACGAACAGTGTCCCTGTTATGAAGAACAGCAGATTATGCTAATGATCGCCAATGTTCTTGGAGTACGAGGCACTTGAAGATGAATAAGAATGCAATTCCCACAACACCTTAATAGTACATTATGCAACGAGCCTATAATGGCTATAATTAAGACACGAGTATTTTTTATAAAACGAGCGTATGCGAGTTTTATAATTTCCATACGAGTGTCTTAATTACCATTATAGGCGAGTTGCATACGACTGTTTATGTTCGACGATAATTATAACTTTATTATATGTTTTAACATAAATATTCATAAATATCTGTTGAGAGTCAGCCACAAGAATTTTGTTATCGGAGAGCGAGCGCGAGACATCTCTCTGTCTTTCAAGATCTTTGACGCATGCGCTCTGTGTCCTTGCAATGACACATGCAAGCCATATGTTTACACCTGCCGTCCCTCAGTAATATTGTCACCTGAGTCGTTTGAATGCGCTGTGTAGAAATTAGTGTTGGTGATTTTAAGGTACAGTGCTATTTCTTGTTTCATATTCGCCAGTTTATTTACGCGAACATATGGACGGTGCGTATTCCATGTCGGTAATTTATTATAGTTCGATGTTGTGTTTATGTCCGACATGTTGGATTTTGAGCGCATGCGCGAAGGTATCGTTACCTAATTGGTCAATGAACGAGCTCTGATTGGCTGGAGAAACTGTATCATAATGAAAATAAGTGTTATAATGACCATCATTATGACACCGTTTTCTGACACATAATAGTGAGGGTCGAACATAAAATATGATAATATATCTAGCTGACAAGACCACATTAAATTCTCCCACCGTAAAATTTAATTATGATTCCAAATTTAGCAAAAACACTTTTAATCCACGGCTTAACTTTCTCTAACGCTGTCCCCCATACAAGAATATTCACATTAGAATGTTGATTAGAAATACATTCAAATTTCAAAACTGTTAATTGCTTCTTAGAGTGGGAGCTTTTAAAGAAAAGGACAGTAAAAATCTTTAAAAATATTTTGTATTGCCCGATTGAAAGCTACAATATTAATTAGAAAAAATATTCTCATGCTCAATGGAAATAGGCATATGTTAGTCACAAATATCGACCATCTGTTTTAACTAATCATTTTTAAATGTCTAATGTAACCATCACCGTCTTAAGAACTACTTTCAGTCAGTTAGTTAGTTATTGATGTTTTAAGGGGTGGAACTACGAGGTCCTCTGCCCCTATTCAACTATTTTTTTTTAGCGTATGGCTTTTATTGCCGGGAGTGTCCGAGGACATGTTCGGCTCGCCAGTTTTGTAGCTGCTTCGAGACGGACACCGAATGGGTGAGCTACAAGCAGTGGCGGATCCAGAGGTTCACCTCGGAGGGGGCACTCGAGGATTTCGGAGTAGCAACAGAAAATATGAAATAAAATCACTAAATTTTTATTTAATCTACACACACCACCAGATTTTATAATTCTACAAGAAATTCATTATATTATAATGGTTTATTTTTTCAGTTTCAAGTCATTGTCATTATGTAAAAAAAACTTTTTAATTCTACAGAATATGTACATTTCCACATTTTAATGCACATTACACAGTCTAATATGTATTAAAACATTTGCAATCATAGTGACTATCTGAAGACAATATACATGTCTACTACACAAATATTATAAGATATGTACTGTATATAGTACCAACATTGTCGGTCACTGAGACACTACTAGTCACATAAATATAAATACAAAAAACAATTGTATTGAATACTGATTTGGATTCTATTTGGGGACTATCCTAGGCAAAATACATGCCTATTCCAAAATAAAATCCAGGCGATCATTCGTTTACCCCCTTTAGAGAAACGTTCTACAACTTTTTCAACGTCAACATTTATATCACGGTGAACAAATAACAGACACAAACCTTTCCTCTGTCATTCGCGTTCGTAGCCATGATTTAACAAGTTGCAGGCTGCTAAAAGATCTCTCTGCACTTGCACCTCTGTCGATGTAGCGATTTTATTAACAGTTTTTCCATTACATACTATATGATAACAAACATTGACCACATTCACGAAACAGGCAATAGAGCAAAGATTTTACTTGCAGTGCAGTCTGGAGAAACAATAATTTTTATCGGCAATATCAATGTAGCAGACAACTGGTTTTTCGGAGGGGGCACTTGCCCCTGGTGCCCCCCTCTGGATCCGCCACTGGCTACAAGTACCGTTGGGGAGGGAAGTGGGAATGTAAGGACGAGGAGTTGGAAGGTAGCGGCTGTGGCCTATAGTTAGGGACCAACCCCGGCATTTGCCTGGAAGGAAGATGGGAAACCACCGAAGACCATCTTCAAGGTTGCCGGCGGGGGGATTCGAACCTCCTCGCCTCCCGGATGTGATCGACTGCCAGCAGTCATGCCGTAACGACCACGGCTAGCTCACCCGGTAATTTTATTGTGATCTACAAACACCAGCTAAAGATGACGTAGACCAACACCGAACCATGTACTGGACAAATCGCTCTATATATTGTTGTTTCAAATGAGGGGCATGGACATTGTGGTTATTTAACCCCTTATACCTTGGTGTGTGTGTGTGTGTGTGTGTAGAATTGTTTGATAACCTGTGTTATTGTAATGGCCGCATTAGTGCGTATTTATAATTCAGGTGAGGAAGGAGGTGGCTTATATCTTGTACCCCGCCCATTCATTGGGCACAATCGTGTTGACCGACTGAAGAGCAACAAAAAACTCAAACGTAGCTAATACAGTTTACATGAAGGCAACTCAGTAAAACACAGAAAACACGTAATAAAAGAGGTAAGTAGTTTTGGCAACCTAGTCTATGCTACCATGACAACAGGTCACTCGCGACTGTTTGACGACAATGGCGCTTTCTCGCAGAACCCTTCTCTTAGATTTTTTTTGTAGTAATACACACGACCAGGGTTTGTGTAGATGCATTTGCTTCTAAGTCAACAATAAATCTAGAAATCTTATATGGAAGAAAGTATTTTTGGCGAAAGACTTTTCACGTCAGGTATCATGTTGTAAGCCGACAGGAGCCTCTACAAATCGATCAGGATAGGCATGCAGTGTAGAGCTGAACGCTCTGCCATGTCGGATATAACTTATCTCCTTCCAATGCAAGCACCAAAAATATTGGTGGAACATGAGAAATGAGGTATAAACTCTCAAAATCCGGATATACAGCATGTATATATTACCACAAAGATGGACAGTCTTAAAATATCTCTTACATTACTGATGGAATTGTGAGGAGAATTTCGTGTTCTCACCGATCTAGAAACCAGTGTTGTTGCTGTTGCTTATTTCAGGGGCTGCAAGATTACGGTCATATAGATCCGTGTATTTATAGGCGTGTGTGGAATTTGTGTGATAGCCTGTGTTATTGTGATGGCTGTATTGATGTATGTATTTGTAAATTGGAGATAGGCTAATGCCAGAATGGTACCAAAATTAAGGCCATAGACCCTCTTACATAAATCCTAGCCCAACTTACTAACACAGACATCACATTGACACAGGTTATCAGATAGATTCCACACACACACCCATGTGCACGGGACAACTCAGATCTTAGACACCTTAAAACAATAATCATCAATCATTACGTGACCGTGATATAGCAAAGCCTCGAAATGGATCAACGACAGAATCTCGACGTCTGCATCTGTAAAAATAATGGTTCACTTTCATTGATATCCAAATTTCTGAAGCAATGAATTGATTTGAGGTTTAAATTTCCCATTTCTAATACATGAATAAATCACTATCTAAAGTAAAACCGGTAACACATATCGATAAGTGCTATAATAATAATAATACCGTATGGACTCGGGAGCCGGGTGCAAACTTTGTTAATTGACGCCCAGAGGGCAACTTGCATGTCGAAGTTTATCGCTCCTTGAAGCGCTAAGAAAGTCAAGGAGGTTAGATATCTAAGCTCCTTGACACTGTAGCGCTTTCTAGTAGAGAAATGAGGAACTTTGTGTTGGTGAAAAATCCCGAGATTATGAACACGGCCTACTGAATTCAAATGGGTTCGAGGGGCGTGGTGGCACAGTGGTCAAGCTGTTGGCCTCTCACCACGGCGGACCGGGCTCGATTCCCGGTCAGTGCATGTGAGATTTTCAAAGTAAAATGCCATGTCCTGTGGTTCGGATTCCACGTAAAAAGGAGGTCCCATGGCTTATGATCACGAGATTAACGTTCACGTAAAACTACAATCGTACTTCCTTCCTTCCTTCAAATGGGTTCTTTACTATGCCAACATCGTATGACATGCGTAGGCTATCGTGATTTTTGTCGTGTTTGAAAAGTCACTTACCATGGTCAGGAGCGAACCCGCAAGCTTGGGGTTGGAAGTCCGACACGATAACCACTCACCCACCGTGGCAAGCTGATAAGTGCTTGTAATTAGGGTATACGAAATTCAATGTGAATGTGATTGCCTAATGTAGATGCCATCGTATTTAGTTAGACTCACACCAGACTAGCAGGAAGCGCTCATTATATTTGACTACTGCAACATAGTTGCACGCTGGAAGAGACACTTGCCTTGCTACGGTAGATACATTGTGAGAGACAAACACGTCTACACATAATGAACCCGACTTCCTGTTTAGCAGACTTGCTTCACAAAACTCAGATGGTTCAATGCGCATGATATTACTCGGTACCAACTGGCGTCAATTGTATAGGCGTAAATAGAGGGAGGCAATAGCCACCCCAATCACAAATATTATGCATACGGGCCAATCGCAATACGTTCCAAAATATAGGGTGAAAGGAAACCAGGATCCAGAATACTACAATTCACGTGCTAGATTCTTAAGAGAAAAGCTAGAAAAATGCACAACAGACTAAAATCAAATAGGAACTATTAGGCTACAGACAAAACCAACTAATTATCAAGGAAAAACGTAAAGCACACTATTCTTATTTATGAAGACTAAGTTATACTAAAACCGGGAAATACAAATACTTTTTATAATTATCTTAGGGGGCGGAAAAATATTAGAGATGTCATTAAGTCTCTGAGGGACTCAGAAGGAAATCTTGTCACAGGAAACCCACAAAAAGCTGAAGTGCTTAATGAGTGGTATGGAAGTGTTTTACTGCAAATGCTAGCATATCCGTTTCTTATAAATTAAAGGAAAATATATTTAAACCGTTCACTATTCATAACAGGGAGATTAGGAAAAAAACTGAAGAAAATCATGAAATTCAAATCTGAAGGTCTCGATGAGGTGTCTGGTGACCTTATCAAGATAGGCGGAGAACAAATTATTCCCTTCCTTATGGTATTGTTCACAATCTCTCTGAACAATAGGTCTGTCCCGTCCGACTGGAAGTATCTATATAGTCTACAGGGTCTTTCATATAAAGTAAGAACGCCAAGCGGCGGGTTTGTTATCCGCTACTGTGGGGCCGAGTTTGTGGTGCGCCGTGGCCCCCTGTTTTAAGCGTGTGTACAATCCTATATGAAATATTACCTTATAAACAATGCTGGATGTGTCGTCCTTCCTGGGTAATGCAGGCATTGTATCTGGTAACGACATTCTGGCTGACTTGAGTGAGTTCTGCCACTGTAATGTTTCTGATCTTTTATTTTATGTAGTTGATTGAGCACCGAGCCAGTAGTATCAAACTTATTTTCAATTACGTGAATCTGTGCTAGTGAAGGGGGCACTTCATCGAGAAATTGCTGAACCAACGCATCACGTACCCGCCGAGCCGACTCGTACTTAAAATAAGGGTTACTTACAAAAATACGAAGTTGTAATGATAACTGTCTGACCAATTTAGCATCTGAGATTCAGATTGGTGACTGAACACTTGAACGCTTATTAATGATGATGATGATGATGATAATTGTTGTTTTAAGGGGCCTAACATCTAGGTTATCGGCCCCTGTTAACGCTTATTGCAGGGCGCGCTTTCAATACTACAGCAGGGGGCCGTGGCGCGCCACAAGCTCAGCCAAGGCCACTGCAGCAACGGATAACAAATCCGCCGCTCGCCGTTCTTACTTTATATGAAAGACTCTGTAGGAGGAGACAGAACCATGCCAATGAGTCTGGCAACAGTAGTTTGTGAACAAATAATTGCAGATTATATAAGGGAATTTTGAGAGAAAAATACCTTGTGTATGATAGGCAATATGGATTCAGGAAAGGATATTCATGTTTAGGGGCAACGACAACGCGGTCATGTAGCCCCGTGTACTTTGGGTGTGTGTAGAATCTGTCTGATAACCGATGTTAAATGTGATGGCTGTATTAGAGTGTGTCATCTGTTTCTAATTCAAGTAAGGACTGCACACGATAATTTCAAGTAGTCCCTAGTTTTGCTAGCAAATGCTACCGTCCACGTCATCTAGCTTGCGTACATGGCTACTAGATACCATCGCAGTCAGTATCTGACGGCGAACATTGGAACTAATAAAGCGTTATCAATTCTAACTTACACATTTTGGCTTGAGACAAGTGTAGTTAGTGGAAGTTTCTTTTTCATGCCATAAACCTATGACATGGGACCACCGGCTTTATTTCCCGTCTGAAGGAAAGCATACTGAGGGATTTATAACGCTCTTAAAAATACGACGGCTTGGGCCGGGTTTGAACCCGCAACCTTATGCATAGAAGCTCAGCATGCTACCAACTACGCCACCGATGCCACCCATAATGTATAGAGAATTTAGTACTGTGGGTCAATTCAAATGCATATGGTTGGTACCTATGCAAAGTTTCAGCGACCCACCACCGACAGCGCTAGTTGTAGGTAAACAAATAATGGCGACTCGTTTGTAAAACTGGTCTCGCGAAGAGATCCGCTCAGTTATTCGATTTCTGTGGGCGAAACAAGTAACCACGGTCATTTTTTTTATCGTGTGACTTTTAGTGCCGGGAGTGCCCGAGGACATGTTCGGCTCGCTAGATGCTGTAGCTGGTTCAAGCGGACACCCCTAGGGTGAGCTACAAGTTCCGTTCAATTTCAAGTAGCTCCAACCTTCGCTACCAGGTGTCAATGATACTTAGTGGTGAAGGTTGGAACTTTGATAGAGCATTACAACGAAATCTAACCTAGAAATTTAGCTCCACACAAGTTTAGACTGTGGAAGGATCTTTTACATGCCATAAATCTATGACATGGGACCGCCGGCTTTACTTCCCCTCCGAAGGAAGGCATACTGAAGGATTTTAACACTCTTAAAAAGAAAGCGACGACTTCGGCCGGGTTTGAACCCGCTATCTTGGGCACAGCAGTTCAGCATGCTACCAACTACGCCACCGAAGCCGCTACCAAGATTGTCTTCATCCTTCATGACAACGTGCGACCTCGCAGACGACCAACAACACGCTATTGAAGTAGTTTCGCTGGAACAAGTGACTTTCATCTGTTTCCTCACTTGAAGGAGCACCTAGGAGGTCGACGATTCCTTTCAGTCGAGGAGGTGAAACTCTCGGCGATAACGTGGCTGAACACGCAAGCACAGGATTGTTACCATGAGGGAATATTTAAGCTCATCCCACGAAACAAGAGCCTAAACCGATATGGAGACTATGTCTAATAATAACCTAATGTATGCACTATGAGTTGGCTGTATTGGTTATATGAAATGAAATGTACTCGTTTAACTGCAGGCTTTGTAACCTTAGTTTCTAATCATCATCATCATCATCTTGCACAGTTTCCAGCCACTGGCCGGGTCTGTTTGGAACACAAGCCTCTCCAACGTCTTCTGTCTTCCCACCATCTCTCAGCCTCCACCCTTGTCCAGTCTTCTCCTCTCTTCTTCACGCTTTCTTCCACCCCCTTCAGCCACCTGTCTCTCGGTCTTCCCCTCGGTCTCTTTCCTTCCCACTTCGTCTCATGTACTCTCCTGGGTATCCTCTTCTCCTCCATTCGTTTTACATGTCCATACCATCTAAGTCTAGATTTCTCTATACCATCCTGTAATGGTTCCTCCTTCATTAATTCTCTGGTCCTCTCATTTCTTATTCTGTCCATCTTTGTAGCTCCAATACTGCTTCTCAAGAACCTCATCTCACTGGCCTGTATTTTGCTCTTCTCCCTTCCTTTCATAACCCAAGTCTCCGAGGCATACGTCAGGATAGGGACATAGTACGTCCGATATATGATCTTTTTGCTGTTCTGCGGGACATCCTTGCTCCATAACATGCTTCTCACACTCCTCCGAAATGCTTCTGCCTGCCTCCCCCGCTCATTTATTTCTCTATCGTTTCTTCCATTATCTTGTATCAGGCTTCCCAGATACTTGAAACTCTCCACTTTCTTCAGCTGTTCCCCACCAATTGTTATTCCCGTTGTGGTTCTTTCCTTCTTCCTTGTTGTGATCACCATCTCACTCTTATTTATGCTAAATTTCATCCCATATCCTTTTATTATTCCTTCCCACACGTCCAACTGTTCCTGTACCTCCTCCTCCTTGTTTCCCCAAATCATCAAATCATCTGCAAACACCATTGCTTTCATCTTTCCGTCCCCAATTACTTGTGCCACTCGGGTCATTATGTCATCCATCACCACAATGAAAAGTAACGGTGACAGTGCACTTCCTTGTTTCAGGCCGTTTCTTTGTTCCAACCAGTCAGATCTCTCTCCTCCCACTTTCACACAGCTCACGCTTCCCTTGTACATCTCCTTTATCCTCTTTATAGTCCATTTCTCTACTCCTCTATCCTCCAGGGACTTCCATACTTTGTTTCTGCATACACTGTCATATGCTTTCTCAATGTCCAGGAAGGCCATCAGTAGATCTGTTCCATACTCATAGTGCTGTTCTTGTAACTGCCTTACAGCAAAAATCAAATCCACTGTGGACCTTCCTGCTCTGAAGCCATGTTGTTCTTCCCTCATCCCTCCTTCTATCCTTGTCCTAATTCTCTTTTCCAAAACTTTCTCGAAGATCTTTGCACAATGACTCATCAGTGTTATTCCCCGATAGTTTCTGCAATCTGTTCTACTACCTTTCTTGAAGATCGGGACAATGATTCCTTTTTTCCAGTCCTCTGGGGTCTTCCTTTCCTTCCATGCTGTCCTCATCACTCGGTACAGCCACTGTATCCCCACCTCTCCTGCTGCTCTCACCATCTCCACACTCAACTCATCCACACCCGGTGCCTTCCCTCCTTTCATCTTGTTCACTGCATCTTCCACTTCTTTCCATGTTAAGTCCTTTTCTGTTTGCAGTTCATCTTCCTCTTCCCCGATTTCTTCCTCCTCACCATCTTTTCCATTTGGGTTCAGAAGTTCTTCAAAATATTCTTTCCACATTTTCTTCAGTTCTTCCCTATTTTCTATCTCTTGTCCCCTTTTGTTCACCATTCTAACATAATCCGTAGGATCCTTCCGCCTCTTATTTTTTACCATCCCATACAGGACCTTTTTTGTACCTTCACTATCCTCCTCCATCATCTTTGTCCACTCTTCCATCCACTTCCTTCTCTCCTCAGCCACCACTCTCTTCGCCTCCTTCTTTCTTTCCTGGTACTCTTCCCTTGTCTCTTCCGTCCTATTTTGATACCACCTCCTAAAGGCTCTATTCTTTTCCCTTACTATATCTTTTGTCTTCTCATTCCACCATGGTGTTTCCTTCCACCTCTTCTTACTACTTGTCCTCCCACATACTGCTTCTGCTGCACCCACTAGTGTCTTCTTAAATCTAGCCCATTCCTCTTCCACCCCTCTTTCTTCATCTGTTGGAATTCCTTCCTTTACCATTTTGAGGTACTCGACCCTTCTATCCCCTTCTTTCAGTTTCCATATCCTTATACGTCTTTCCTGGTTCTCAGTCCCCTTCTTCTCCTTACTCCCTCTCAGGTTCATTACCAGTAATCGATGGTCGCTATCCAGGTTCTCTGATGGTATAACCTTGATGTCCGTGATGTTCTTATTTAGTTCTTTCTCATACAGTATATAGTCGACCACCGACTTCCTGGTCAAGTCATCACTGTACCATGTGATTGTGTGGCTCTCTCTTTTCTTAAACCAGGAGTTCCCAACTAGCAGGCTGTTCCTCTGGCAGAAGTCCAACAGTCTCTTTCCTTCCTCATTTCTTCCACCCCAACCCTCTGGTCCTAGAACACTCTCATAACCTTGTCTTTCTCTTCCTACATGGGCATTGAGGTCCCCCATAACAATCATATTTCTTCCTACCAGCTGCTTCTGCAATTCCTCTTCAAACTCCTCCTTCACTTCAGAGGCGCAGCCCAGGGCCGGCGAGAATGAGCTAGCTTTCGCCGGCCCTGGGCGCAGCCTACTTGTGGAGCATACACTTGCACTATTTCTACGGTCTCTCCCCTCAGTGCTACTTTCACTTTCATCATCCTATCACTTATTCTCCTCACTTCTTCTTTTAAACCATCTCGTACTACTACTCCCACTCCATTCCTCTTTCCCTCTTCGTTCCCACTCCAGTACAGTCTATAGCCTTTTCTCAGTACTCTCCTTCCTTCCCCTTTCCACTTTGTTTCTGCCAATCCCAATAAATCCAACTTCCTTCTTTCCATCATATCCACTATCTCCTCCACCTTCCCCGTCAGCGTTCTTAGGTTTAAAGTTCCAAATCTTAGTCCGTGTGTACAGCCGTGTCGTCGTCTATTAAATCCATCCTGTCCGAGGCTCGTTCCATTTTTGAAAGCATTTGGTTTTATCCACTACTGGCTTGCTGGGCCTATCGTAGCTTCACCAGAGCCCCGTTAGCCGTCACTTTTCAGGGTTCCTGTAGGACCTTCACAGCTACCGTAACGGTCCCGGGGCACACGAAGTCCCCACTGTACTTCGCCCCTACAGGCAATCCCCTACTTTGTGCCGTTGCCCGTCTCCCACGACGTGGACGAGGGGTTGGACTTATGGGAGACATGTCATAAGTCCTGAATATTAAAAATCTTAAGTCAATATTAATTTGTACTATTTACTGTTCATTGTGGCCTTCCTCAGCGCAAATAATAATATGAATAGAAAAGCAAGACTTACAGTACATGAAAAATTTGACCATAAGGCGCTTCTCTGTAGATAAATGAGAGCGTTCACACACAGCCACAGAACAGCGGCGCAGCAGACGCTCTGTGTAGTTGACTTCGCTGCTGGTGGCGGCCACAAAAAGTAGCGCTTCTCTTCGCGAAACCAGGAACTATAGTCTATTGTTGGTTTCAGACGATTCTGCAGACACGCCACTAATTTAGTGGCACGTACGTAGCGCGACAGTAGCCCGACGGTAGCGCTACTAACGGCTCGCCACATGGTCGTGTATTTTGCTATTCCCAGGTTTCTATTATTTCATTTTTGCTGCGGGCTCTGGCCTATATTTCTTGCCTTGTTTTCTGTCCTCTTCCCGAATATTGTTGCTGATACAAACTAAAAGCACTTGAAATGCATTTTTGGACTTGCGAAAGTACACAAAGAACTTTTCGTCATCGTGTTGCAGATCATCGAATAAGGTATAGAACAGTCCTCGATTCTGTCTTCCAAAAACCAATGGATGAACCCAGAATCTTCTTGTTTTCCGTTGAAGATTCTTTCTCCTCCGTATGAGGAACATTCTTCGTCCATGTTTACTGGAAAATTGACGAGTTCTCCACGCGGGTATCAAACACTAGCAGGGCAACCAACGCTTGATAGAAGCGCCACCAACGCGACACTAACGCATGGTAGAAGCGCCACTAAGGCTTGGGAGAAGCGCCTCCAACGCGACACTATCGCTTGGTAGAAGCGCCACCAACGCGACACTAACGCATGGTAGAAGCGCCACTAACGCTTGGGAGAAGCGCCTCCTACGCAACACTATCGCTTGGTAGAAGCACCACCAATGCTTGGTCGAAGCGCCACCAACGCGCCACGAAGCAGCGCTGCTAAGTGACCTCGTCTGAAGGGGCCCTAAAAGATGGTTGTTCTAAAAAAATAAAAATAAAAATAAAAACATTTACTGAAAGTCTTGCATTTCTATTCATATTATTATTTGCGCTGAGGAAAGCCACGATGTGGCCAAAACTGGTTCAATAGAAAGTACAAATTAACATTGACTTAAGGTTTTTAATCTTCAGGACTAGCTTGCCACGGTGGGTGAGTGGTTAACGTGTCGGTCTGCTTACACCAACCTTGTTGGTTCGCTCCTGGCCGAGGTAAGTGATTTTTGAAAGGCGGCAAAAATACAACACGCATGTCATACGATGTTGAACGGGGTGCCCTCAGCCTCGTGAGGACAATTGAGTAGCTGACAGTGAGACAGCGCCCCGATCACGAAAACCAAGATAACGGCCGAGGGGACCCAACGCGCTGATCACGCGTCACCCCAATATCTGCAGGCCGAATGGCTGGGCAGCGGTCGCTTGGTCGGCCTTAGCCCGTCATGGGCTGTATAGTGCCAGGGGTTGACCTTTTTTTTTTTTTTTGTTGACTTTTGTCATACGATGTTGGCATGTCAAAGAACCCATTTCAATTCAGTAGGCCGTGTTCATAATGGCAAAATTTATCTCGGGAGTTTCCGCCAACTCACAGTTCCTCATTTCTCTACTAGAAAGCGCTATAGTGTTCATGTGGCTTAGATACCTAACCTCCTTGACTTGCATAGTGCTTCAAGGAACAACGAAATTTGACATGCAAGCTACCCTTTGGGTGTCAAATAACAAAGCTTCCACCCGGCACCCGAGGCAATACGATATTCTTCTTCTTCTTCTTCTTCTTCTTGTTCCGTATAGGCCAATTACGGACCGCGATATTCAACTATTTTGCTTGGAGTGGGTCTTGATGTTTGCCCAGTAGTCACGAATTCTCTGGCTGTGTTGTTCCTTTCTCTCCTTTGTCCAGAGGGCACCTGTCTTCTTCCTTGGTGTTTTTCCTGGAACTTCATTTGCTTTAATTTACTCCTGAGAGACGTTCGATCTTTTATGTCTTTTTCCGTAACTCCCAGCAGTTCCAGCAGATCTTCCTTCTTTACCAGTACAGTATGTGAGTAGCTGGGTGGTCAGCCAGGTTGGATGCATCACGGAGACGTGTCCATAAAATGTTAGACGTCTCTTCCTTGCCAGGTCTTAATTCTGTCAGAGTATCTATAGAGCTCCTGGTTGGGTCGTCTTATGTATTAACTCCGTTCCTTGATTGGTCCCAATATCGTCCTCATTATCGTCCTCTCTTGGATTTCTAGTTTGTCCGAGAGTCCTTTCCTGTTTAATATGAGGCATTCAGAAGCATATTATTATTTATTTATTTAGTATGTTTCGACCCATACAGGATCACATAAAGCAAGTTATGATCTGTTGCTGTTATTTTTCTTGTTCTTCCAGAATTCTTTCATCATGTCGCTATATTTAGCTCGACGTTCGTCAGTCCATTTTCCCCTCGGTCTGCTGGGCTTATCTTCTGATGCAGCTTCCCAAGTGTAGATCTTTCTGAAAGTTTTGCGGTCTTCGATATTATTATTATTATTATTATTATTATTATTATTATCTTCAGGACTTATTATACTTCGTCAATAAGGAACAGGGCTAAATGGTCATTTTCATGTCACATTACAATACATGTCATACAATTAAGTACCCTTTTTGTACATAAAATCGTGTTATTTTGTAATTAGTTCTTGTTTCTTTCAGGTTAAGGCATTTAAATACTTGTTTGTGAGGATAAACTGGAAAACGATCCTTAATAGAACTAGGCAACACTGAACTATGGCTTCTATCACTTCAACTACTTTAATAAGAACAACCCTCGTACTATTTAACATACCCCCCCCCCAGGGGCTCACATCAAGTGGGACGTGGGTTGGCGACCACGGGACCCCAGCTGAGTCCAGCATTGCTCCCACTTGTGCCGGGCTCCTCTCCGTCTTCTTTCCTGTTGACATCACTTGGTCAACCCTTGTTCTTTTCCGGCCCCGACGGTATTAGGGTATCCGAGGCCTAGGGAGTCTTTCTATTTCCCGCCTTAATTGGCCCTTGTCTCATCTTTTCTGATACCCTAATTCTTCGAGGGGTCAGCCTTCTTTTTCTTTTCATGTTATCTCCTGCCTTCTGCTCAAGGTCCTCAAGGAGGCAGGGTTTATGTAGCCCCACCACTTTTGGTGCCCCCTCAAGGGCTAACGGCTGGTGAGTTTGGGAGTTGGCGACCCCGAGGGATTCCTGAGCTGGGTCCGTTATGTCCCGTTTTTTCTCTGACCTTGGAGCGGGCCCTCTCCTCTTTTCCTTTCCTATCTGCCTTTCATGGCTCTCCTTCCTTCCTCCCTCCCTTATTCTTGGAGGGTTGAGGGCATTTCTTTTCTTTGTTTACCATTTCTTCTTCTAGTATGTAAGTTTGTAGTTAGTATTAGTTATAGCATAGTTTTCATTTTCATCTCATCTTTCACTATCACCCAAACCATTAGGGGCCGATAACCTAGATGTTAGGCCCCTTAAAACAACAATTATCTACATCATCATCATCTGTTTAACATACTGCCAGTGGTTAGGTTGTTTGGTGAAGCAACTGTCTGCTAACATGTGATGGCTTGTAAAAGTAGAAGTACGGATTGAGACGCTCCTTGGAACAGGTGGACAAGTCTTCCATCTAAAGCACACACTCTATCACAGGGAATTTCTTTCCACTCAAACCAACTCTCGCGCTTTTCTACACCTGTCGGGTTGCTCTCAAGAATCTCCTGGAGGACAAGATGATCGGCTCAGTTCAGACAGGCGGAAAGAAAAGAGTTTAGCCTGCGCTGTCTTGATCTATTTCAATTGGAAGACATTCTAAATTCCTTTTCCGTAGCTGCAGATAAATTACACGAGATACGGCCGGAAAATCCCGTACTGCTGTTTCTCTTATAATTAAAGCGGCTTCGGTGGTGTAGTTGGTAGCAAGCTGAACTGCTGTTCCCAAGATAGCGGGTTCAAACCCGGCCAAAGTCGTCGGATTTTTCATGAGCTTTAAAAATCCTTCAGTATGCCTTCCTTCGGAGGGGAAGTAAAGCCGGCGGTCCCATTTCATAGATTTATGGCATGTAAAAGATCCTTCCATAGACTGAACTTGTGTGAAGCTAAATTGTTAGGTTGGATTTCATCGGATCGCTCTATCAAAGTTCCAACGTTCACCACTAGGTATCATTGATATCTGTTTGCGAAAGTTGGAACTACTTGAAATTGAACGGTACTTGTAGCTCACCCTAACAGTGTCCGCTGGAAGCAGCTACAGACTCAGGCGAGCCGAACATGTCCTCGGATACTCCAGGCACTAAAAGCCATACGATAAATAAATAAATCTTATAATGAGCTTTTAACAAGAAGGTACAATGTTGTACAGCAAAGGGGATAATAGTTCATCCAGACCTAACGCAAATGTATGCTCGTTTAACGTCCAGAGGTTATCACCTTGTTCACACTTCACCAATTAATTCACCACCTAATAAAGCCTTTTGTTCACTCCATTTATCATTTTCTGTGTCACAAATCATATTTAAATCCTGTTACAATACGTGAATTACAACCACCATTGGTGCTATAGTTGGTTTCGAACCAGTGGTCCATAAAACAGGTCTGTGACTCACTAATGCCAGCCAGTTCCACTTCATTGGAAACTGTTAATGGAAAGGGATTACGCAGATAGAGCAAAACTAAATCACAAGCGGCTCGGCTTGCAAATTGGTAATTCGTTGCCTGGATTTTGTTTTTGGTAGAGCGATTTCAAAAGGAACTCATCCTGATATACAGTATATTGCTTCCATTTAATATAATTTGCAGTGTATTGAGCTCAAAGAGGATGGGATAGATCGTACTGACATTATAATGATCCGAATAATTGGATTATAATTGCATGTTCCAGAATAAACATCTCGATCTAGACTTGTCGCGTTGAAAATTGTTTGAAACCTTTAGCAGAATATTGTATTCACTATCTAATTCCCAATTTTCACTTTTACATTCTTCTGCTTCAAAATCAGTTAATACCATACTATCCATACAAATGACAGTGTAACGTAAAAAGCATTCTACTTTTTATTGGATAATTTGAAACTCATGAGAAATTTTCGAAATATTAAAACATTCTAATGACAAAAGTTACGTTGTGCTGAATTCCCTTTTACAGACGAAATTTTGGCAGGATTTGTCACGATAACACCGACGTCTTCATCATTGTTGTGTCCCCACCTGATGGCACGGATTTAAGCCAGGGATTCTGCAAGATTATGTACTAGGATCGGTATCGTGTTCTTACCGATAGCTTCTGATAGGGATTGCAGAACAGTTCCTACAATACAAGGAAATGTGAGTGGGACGTGATTCTAGGATTCAGGGAATACTCCCCAATGAAACATTTGTAAAATTTAACTCCCAGTTTATTCAGTATGGGAGTAAGGGAATCTACTACCGTGGATTACAATTTAATCCTGAAGTATAGTAAAATCGAAAAATTGGTCACGTGTTCCCTCTGCTTTGCTAGCGATGGGGATCTCAATTAACGCTTCAGCTCCGTGCCCCTTGGTCAACGAGCGTCCGATGACCCAATTTGCCCAATCTCCTGATCGGCAGGCAATATTGACCTCTGTGATTGCTTCCACCGTTGCAGTACCTGACTGACCTCCTACGACATGAGCCCTTAGCAATTTATTTTGAGGAAGCGAGGTTCTTGCTGACAAGGTTGAACTGGTGCTGAATATCCGGAGTGCAGGTTTCGCCTTGAACTGACATCGGGGCAGAACAATATTCCGTATCATATATATTCGTAATCAAGGCTATATAAAGTAGCTTCCCCTACATACATGTATAAATAGATGTAATTGGCCAGGGATCTGATAATGATCGCTTGACGATCTAAACCAGCCATCCAAGTGAATTTCTTAATTTCAGGTTTAGGGCGTGACACCCATTATTATTGTAATGACTGTATTGGAGTGTGTATTTGTAAATTGAGGATAGGATTGGTAAGGAGGTGGCTGTGGCCTAAAGTTAGGAACCATCCCAGCATTTACCTGGAATAGAAGTGCGGAAACAACTGAAAACCACTTCCTGGAAGGATTTGGTGGTAATCGCACCCCTCTCTTCTCAGTTTTGCCTCACGAGACTGAGTGTAGCCGTTCCAACCCTTACATCAGAATTAAAATGTCTTGGCAGAGTCACGAATTGAACCCGGAACTCCAGCGCGACAGGCAAAAACGCTAGCCGCTGCACCTCGAGGTGTTTTCTGTGTTTTATTTTTAGCCTATTTTTATTTTATGAAAAAAAAAAGGCTTATGAGATCACCTTTTGTCGGTGTGTGTGTGTGTGTGTGTGTGTGTGTGTGTGCGTATATGTGTCTGTCTCTGTGTGTGTATGTATGTGTCCCCCTAATAACTTCTAAACGGCTGGAGCGATTTCAATGAAATTCGGTAAGCTCAGAGTACTATTTTGGCCGACCCCGACCGTACTCTTCAAATTTTATTACGTCTCACTAATCCAACATGGTGACTGTGCGAAGTATTTCACTGGCATTCTATATCTCCGAAACTATTACAGATATCACTCTGAGATTTTGTACGGTGATAAAGGTATCTACTACAAGTTCACCTATGAGACTTTCAAAAACCTGTTGAGTACAAAACGAACATGACGGCAAAGCGAAGTTGAAATTTTAAATTGATTTTTCTCGTGATTTCACCATCCAAACGCAATAAATGTTGGTACAGCAATTGTTTATGCACATTTTAATGCACTGGTATCAAATTTAGTTCAATTGTTTACATAACCTCAGATGGTGGCTGTGTGAAATATTTCACCAGCATTCTATATCTCCCAATTGTGGACAAAATGATAGAGAAATGGCTCCGATGGCATGGCCATGCCCTGCGTGCAGCGCCTGATACTGTTAATAACTCTGTCCTTCATTTTGAGGTTGAAGGCCTACGCCCCAGAGGACGACCTAAGCAGCGTTGGCAAGACACAATAAATGGTGACTTAAAAATTACCGGCCTAAATCCAACTGACGCATGAAACCGGACAAAATGGAGGTCAATGACCAAAAAAGCGGACCCTGCACCAGCGGGACAACGCTAGGAAGAAGAAGAAGAAGAAGAAGATTCTATATCTCCGAAACTATTACCGATATCACCCTGAAATATTTTATGGTAATAAAGGGAACTACTAAAAGTTCACTTATGAGACTTTCAAAAACATGTTAACTATAAAACGAACATGGCGGCCAAGCGAATTTGGAACATTTAAATAGACTTTTCTCGTATTTTAACCGTCCAAACGAAATGAAACTTGGTACAGCAAATGTATTAACACATGGTAATGCACGGGCATATGATTTAATTCAATTGTCCTCATAACCTCAAGATGGCGGCTGTGTGAAATATTTCACCGGCAATCTTCATCTTCGAAACTAGTACTGATATCACCCTGAAAATATGCACGGTGATAGAGGGCACCACTAGAAGATCACTTACGAGACTTTCAAATACCTGTTAACTACAAGGCACCCAAACGAAGTTGAAACATTTAATTAGACTTTTCTCGCGATTTAACCATCCAAACGCAGTGAAACTTGATACAGTAAATGTGTATACACATTTTAATTTACTAATCTCTAATTTAGTTGAATTTCTTACATAACCTCAAGATGGCGACTGTGCGAAATTTCAAAATTAAGTTTTAATTTCTTGTCTCCTAATCATGCCATTGAAGTCAACGTTTGAATAATGAACCTACGCAATGAACGCCATCTAATAGTAGACTATATAACTCTTAAGACCTACATATATAAAAATCCAACATGGCGACCATCTGAAATATTTCGACGATTCCCAATATCTACGAATCTATTGTTACGGCTGTGGGTTTGTTTCGTCGCCTCGCCGCGTGAGTCACAGTCGCCCCGGACTATGCTCTGCCTCTGTGTGTTACCTGCGCCTTACGCAGCGGGGCTGCGACGACAAAAGGAATGGTGTTATGAGAGCGGAGTTGCTTCATTCCCTCTCGCGTGACTCACAGCCACCTGAGGCTACCTCTGGTCTCTGTCGGCCGGCTACTTGCGCAGCGGGAACAAAAAATGGTCTGGAATGTTCCCGGCGTACCTGGTGATGGAATTCTCGGGAGGGGCCGTGAACTCTCCTACTTTGGAAACGTCCATTGAGTCACCACCCTCCCTATATAAAGCGGCTTCACCAGCGAGGTTGGGACGGTGTCTTTGAGCTAGTGCGTGTTTTTACCTGTGCGACAGTAGTGTGGCGACGTGACGTGCGAAGTTACGAAACTCAAGTGAGGCTGATTCTCCAGACAGCGAGGCAGTGTGAATCATACGGAGGGACTGAGTTTTGAGGAGTGTGTACTTACCTAGTGCGACAGAGATACTGTGGTGAATCGCGAAACGCAGTGGACGTTTCCCTAGCCAGCGGACAGCGAAGCAGTGTGTAGTGGTGAGTGACTGGCTATCGTAAATAACTGTAGTTTGTGTACAAGGCAGAGTTGCAGGTATTAATAGAGAGGACAGTAGTGTGAAAGTAGGCTAAGTGTGGAAGCTATAGTGACTAGTAGTGTCTTATGAAGTGAGATTCAGTGTTTATTGTGTGGTGTATTTTCCTGGCCTGCAATAAAGCTAATATTTCGTTAAAGGAAAAATTGTGTTGTGCATTCATCCACCGTAATCCAGTTAAAGAACTTGCCACTAGGGGCAACACGTAACACTATTATAGCAATCAAACTGAAATTTTGTATAAAGGAAGCTTGTAGTTTAACGTGACCGTTAATCTTGAGATCATGAGCCACGGGACCTCCTTTTTACGTGGAATCCGAACCACAGGACATGGCATTTCACTTCGAAAATCTCACATGCATTGACCGGGAATCGAACCCGGACCGCCTTGGTGAGAGGCATACAGCTAGACCGCTGAGCCACCACGCCCCCGAAATTTTGTATGATGATAGAGGCAATTACCATACGTAGGATATATGAAAATAGGCTGTATAGGTCTTCACGGAACTACGTGTTCATTTTTCTATCCGCACGTTTTTTCGAATTTTGGATATGTTTGTTCACTTTTACTTGGCTCTGTATTAATTAAGGAATCCTGCTATGGAAATGTATGTCCTCGTATCTTGATTATGCTTAACTTTTTAACACTAGTGTGTATTGAAGGCTAGAGTGTTACGACTTAGCTAGACATAGAGCCCGGTCAGCTATAATAATCCTAGACAATGGCGTACTCCAGTCACGGTGCAGGTGATTGGCAGCTGTTGCAGGCAGACAAGGCACAATGCGGATCATATGGGAGGTGACCACTGCTAATAACAGGAATGTAATTTCTCAACCCATCACATAGCTTGCTTATCCCTGAATACCGTGTGTTACAGTTACCTGTCAGGTTATCAAGTTGCACGGACCAATAATGCGAATAACTGGTAGATGTTCTAACCAATCCGTTAGTGCTGAAAAATATATTTTAGTTTAACCCTTTGTATAATAGTGATATATATTTGCAGTCGTTTCATTCCGCCGCATGACGGGCCCCCTTAGACGGTTTCGCCGTCTCTTCGGGCCAAGGGGTTTAGGTATTTGGGAGAGGTGTAAATTTTGGTGATGGGTGGGTTTGGTTTTGGGATTTGGAAGAAAGTGTGTTAGAATTTTTAGTTGGGGCATTGCTGTGAAATTTGGAGAAGGGAGCGGGGGACGAAGTATTGTTTTGAGAAGGGAGAGTTAGATGCAGGAATGGGGATGTGGGGGAGAAGGGTGACTGCTTTATTGTATGTAGGTATAATTTTTAAATGTCGGAAATTTTCGACGAACAAAGAAAACACGGAAAACATGGAAACAACTGCTGCATGTGCCAAAGTAGATGAAGGAACTTCTATTGCTCGGGGATATGCGTGTATTTGGATGTTTAAAGTAAGTGAGTGTGGTGAAGAAAAGAAGGGGGGCTGTATTTACGTCCAGATCATAAGGGTTTCTTTTATATTTTTTATTTAGAGCTGGTGGTATGAAGACAGTGCCTAATTAATAAGCTGAGATGGGGGGAGTAATAAACGGAAGAAGAGAATGAGTAGATGAAGGGTTATGATGTCAACGGAGTAAGATTTGCTGTTGGATGTGTGAGAAGATGAACATGATGATGCTTTTTTTAATTTTTATTTATTTTTTATTTATGGAAATGAATGATAATAGTGATCTATCAAAATGACAATAACCAAAGATGTTGGTGGTTGAAACTTTCAAACTTATGTTTATTAATTTTCTTGTCAACCATTCGGTTTGAGAAGAATGCACCAGATCAGGCAAAAGAGGTTGGCCAGAAGAAAAAAGCCATATATGAAGATTGCGTTCCGTACTTTCGGGAGAAATACGGAGATAGGTACAGGAATCACACCTCCAATGTGCGAGGAATGCTGTTTGGTGCCAGTGGCACTATCTATCGAGAAGTTGTGGAACAGTTCCAGAAGCTCAACATAGAAAGGAGTAACCTGATCACTATTGCTGAGGGTATCATTGCTGACTGTAGCCACATTGCAGCACCATATTTACAAGAGTGACAACCGGGCATTTCTGATAAGCAAAAAGCACTCGATTTTGAATGTTTAATGAATTGTCCCAACAAGCATTGAGGGGTATGCTGTGCCTTAAGGCATCTTGGGGAACCCCAAGCAGCTACAGTTTTTTATTACTTTGTGAATAAAACTCTGTTAAGTAAGTCCTGAAAATCAAAAATATTATTTCTGCATCTCCTTGATTTTGTGCCGTGTCTTGTGTAGGGTTTCGCCTAGGAACACCCAAGCTGGCTCATCAGCGGGCTCTTGTTGTTCGTGCCCCCACACGAGAAGTGAACTGTGCGCTACCTCCAGTTTTATCAAGTGCACCTGCGCCCCTTACTGCTAGAGCTAAGAACTCAAGCAGCCTTAACCTCCCTATGAAGGCTTCCATTAATATGGTATATTGGCTTTCACGGCCAGTGAATTAAAACTCAGCAATGTTTCTAGGCTTGTGCCGTGCCTTGTATAGGGTTTCGCCTAAGAACACCAAGCTGGCTCATCAGCGGGCTCTTGGTGTCCGTGCTGGGATCCCCACAGGGGTAGCGAAATGCGCGCTACCTCCTTTTTTTTTAGGAGCGCACTTGCGCCTCCTTACTGTGAGAGCTAAGAGTTCAAGCAGTCGTTACCGCCCTATGAAGGCTTCCAAAAATATTGTATAACTTAGACTATTGGCTATCACAATTAAAACTCAGCAATGTTTATAGGCTTGTGCCGTGTCTTGTGTGGGGTTTCGCCTAGAAACATCAAGCTGGCTCATCAGCGGGCTCTTGGTATCCATGCATGGAGCCCCACAGGAGTAGCGAACTGCGCGCTACCTCCATCTTTATAAAGTGCACCTGTGCCTCCTTACTGCGAGAGCGAAGAGCTCAAGCAGTCTTCACCTCCCTATGTGCGAGCAAGGACTCCAAGATCCCACTGATGAGCCAGCTTGGTGTTCCTAGGCGAAACCCTACACAAGACACGGCACAAACCTAGACAAATTGCTGAATTAATATACCCACAACCGGGATGCCTTCCTTCGGAGGGGAAGTAAAGCCGGCGGTCCCATGTCATAGATTTATGGCATGTTAAAGAACCATTCACTAATTGCACCTGTGTGAAGCTAAATTGGATAGGTTAAGAATGTAAACAACGCTCTTAGGTTCCTATGTTCGATGCCAAGAGCCGACTGCTGTGGCGTCTGGTAGCTAAGTTCTGAACTAGTAGTCGTTGACGGTGGCGTTTGGCGTCAAAAGTAGGAACTATTTGAAAAATTCAAAAGTCTGCAGTCCTTACTTGAATTAAAAACAGATAACACACACTAATACAGTCATCACAATTAACACCGGTTATCAGACCGATTCTACACACACCCAAAGTACACGGAGCTGCGTGACCACGTTGTCGCAACCCATAAACTTATGAACCAACCAACCAAACATAATACATTTTCATTTGAAACTGATTTTCCTTTCAGGGTTCAGTCGAACCTGTAAGCATCCATGGTCCCCTATTAGCAGTTACCACTGGAGCCTCCTCTGCTTTTTCACCTCGCATTTTGAAATCGTTCAACAACATAAATGAGTTTGATTGCCTGTAGCAGCCTTCCCTCAAGACAATAATTTCTCAGGATGCTCAGCATTCTTTCCCTTGGTACTGTATCGTACGTCCTTTCTAGGTTTACAAAACGCCAACAC
The DNA here is from genome assembly GCA_946902985.2 of Meconema thalassinum. Taxonomy (NCBI): domain Eukaryota; kingdom Metazoa; phylum Arthropoda; class Insecta; order Orthoptera; family Tettigoniidae; genus Meconema; species Meconema thalassinum. Next base: position 92,397,961 of record OX336399.1, read on the forward strand.
AACTGTCTATTTCTCTCGTAGCAATTATCAATTATAGACGCATACTAAAATCTTGATTCTGACATCCTGGTTGTGGCCTAAAGCCACACACTGGTTTTCATCGATTTTACTCTCGGCCAACGATTTGAATTTTCCTTGCTATACCCCCAGGGGCTCACATCTAGTGGGACGTGGTTCGGCGACCACGGGGCTCCAGCTGAGCCCGGCATTGCTTCCACTTTATTGTGCCAGGCTCCTCTCCGTCTTCTTTCCTGTCGACCTCACTTGGTCAACTCTTGTTCTCTTCCGACCCCGACGGTATTAGGGTATCTGAGGCCTAGGGAGCCTCTTTCTTTCCCGCCTTAATTGGCCCTTTTCTCATCTTTTCTGTTACCCTCCTTCTGCGAAGGGTCAGCCTTCTTTTTTCTTTTCATGTTATCGCTTGCCTTCCGCCCAAGGCCCTAAAGAAGGTAGGGTGTATGTAGCCCCACCGCTTCTGGTGCACCCTGGATATTGCTACACCCTCTGGGGCTCACGGCTGGTGAGTTCGGGAGTTGGCGACCCTGAGGGATTCCTGAGCTGGGTTTGGTTTCCCCCTTTTATCTATTGCCTCTGGGACAGACCCTCTCTTCTTTCACTTTCCTATCTGTCTTTCATGGCTCTCCTTTCTTCCAAGTCCCTCAATCCGCATTCTTCGAGGGTTGAGGGCATTTCTTTTCCTCCTGTCCTTTATTTGCCTTCTTCTCCTTTTGTTGTCCATTTCATCTTCTAGTATATAAGTTAGTAGTTAGTTTTAGTTATAGTTTACATTTCATTTTCATCTTCACGAACACCCAAACCATAAGGGGCCGATAACCTAGATGTTAGGCCCCTTAAAACAACAGTTATCATCATCATCATTTCCTTTCTATAATGATTGAGTACACTTTGGTTGTACGTCCGTTTTAACTACTGCGGTTCTTAGAGATCCCGGGGTGCTGGAATTTCACCCCTAATTGCATCTTTAAAGTGCCAGAAAATCTATTGAGAAGACTCTCTCGCACCCTCAAATGTCAACTGACTGCGCCTGGATTCGATTTCTCAACCGTGAGTACACTGTCTGGGACCATTATCTAACCAATTCAAACAAATACCTCCAGTATTTGTTGCAATCATTCCTATTATAAGAATACTAGCAACCCGCCCCGGCTGCACCCGGGAACAGTTATGAATGCATTACGTAATAAGCGCTGTTTTTATTTTTCGATGTCAATAAACTACGACCTATATCCGTTTTACGTTTCGGCATGATGGATTAAAATCACTGACTGGTCTATGCATGTGCAACGAATTCTTGTCAGACGTAATTTAAGAATGGCGAGATGCATGAAACACAATCCCCCTTCTGTTTAATCTTAACAGTTGTTACTTGACTGTGTATTTTGCGGAACGAAAAGTTCACAGGCGAAATGAAGAAAAGCAGAGTTGCACTTCCAGGGAAACTCCAAATACAACCACTCTTCTCTGAAGTCTTAACTCAACACGACTCGACAGTTTGCTGCTGGCTGTATATGGGTTAATAGGCTCGCCCGCTAGCTAGACTGTAACTGGAGTGTAGGCTTGCCCCTAGCTAGCTCGTAAACTCAAGCCTCAGTAATTGAATGGAGATTGTTGGATGAAATGAAAACGTAAAAACACTTATAGGGTGCGATGTATTGAAGATAGATATATGCTATCGTGGACTATTTTTGAAGAACTTTTCATGCTGAACAATTCTTACAGTCATAGTAGCCTATATTGATATTTTTTAACGGTTTGCCCAGCGTAAGCTTAAAAAGCGCATGGATGCCAGGTTTTTTCTCGACTTTTTCACTGAAATCGTTACTGATTGGCTGCCTTTGTTCAAAAATAAATAATTTTGTACAGAAACCTTCCTCGAGATATCCTTACGAGAATGGTGAAAACCGCATAAAAATCTATTCAGTGGTTCTCGAGATTACCCTTGACATCCAAGAATCGAGGACTTTGTTATATACTGTACTAGGTAGGGATACGTAAGCCGGAAAGTCATAAAATTCCATACATAAGATCTGATATCCCACAGATTGCTTGTTGCATTACTGTAGTCGTTAGGCGTCTTAGTACTCTTCTGGCATTTCACAAAGTGGTACCGTTCACATTTCTCTTTCCACAGAGGGTACACACACACTGGTGATATGGGTCATGGAAAGTTGTGCTTTTGCACATCTTATGATGAAATCCATGCACTGTTGATAGCAATTGCGCTCCGACAGTTTGATCCCAACCAATTTCTATCGCACATTGCACCTATGCCATAAAAATACTATTTGTTCTACCTTCTCTCTCCGTACTGTACCCGAAATACCTACCGTCAGCTTGTTGATATCCCTCGATGGTAGCTGGATTTCAGAACCTGAAAACCCCGACTAAAAAACCCCAGATTCCACTCAACAAGAGACGGGGATAATGGGGCACAAGGATCACCTAACTGAGGGAACGTCAAGAAAAACCAAAGCAACAAAGGAAAAATCTAGCTCGATAGAACACAAGAACGAGAAAAAAACATAATCTCCAAACCGTGGAATAATACTGAAATGTCTGCAATGGTTTCCTTAACGTGACCTCCTATCGCAGCTATAAAGTACCACTCTAAAAGAATTAAAATAGAATTCTCCAAAATTTATTCACAAAGGCATTATAGCAGAAATTGCTATAACAATATTACAAGAAATGAAAAACAACTGCAGCTTCAACCGGAAGCTCAAATCACAGTGACCTGAATACAACTTCTAGTCATTACTAGACACACTGTATTCTCCATAAAAAAAATGTTGAACACACTTTAAGATAATACCCTACTATGGCACAAGCAATGCCTCAAAAGCATTATTGAAAATTAATTCCGCATTTGGGTAGGTCATTAATAATCCTACAGCTAGCAATATCATTTATGAACAAAATCTACATTGAAATATATTGAACCCTTGCAAAGAAGCATATGAGACTCAATTTCGGGGGTGTAACAGTCCATTTCGTAAAGTTGTTGTTAAGCGCTTCTTATAACATGCAGGGTAACATATAACAAAATAACATGCAGGAAAAAGTGAATACCAGGATTAAAATATATGAATTTAATAAACAGATCAACAAATTTACACTATTTACAACAAAAATACAAGGACTCCCAAATGACACCCTCTTGAATTAATAAAAATGCCAAACTAGGCCTGATCTCATGAGAGATCGTAAACATCTGGACCAGATGTCCCAAATTACTGCAATGACATGTGCGTGTGCGGCTTCTCTGCATGCGGTACGATGTGTACAATTTAATGCGAGATTCGTTACCATCCAGTAAACCTTCAGGGGACGAATCTGCATTGTATTACAGCTAGACAGACACGAGGAACCAACTAAACACTAATTAAACTAAATCCGACACTTCCTACACTACACTGAATAAGACACAATAATTTCCGCATGAAATTGGAATCAAAGAATTGCCGTAGCAATCCACACTAACGCCTAAAATTAGGACTTTTTAAATCAACACAAGTAAATCAACACGTGACCAATCAAGAAAAACACACACATGGCCGCTTTCCATGTTTACATGAAAAATACGAAATACACCCAACGGTGTCACAACAAACAACAATCTAACATAAAAGCAAATGAAATGAGTCACAGAAATCACTAGGCTCAAAGCCAACACTTACATCATAAAGCAAATACTTCATTTCATACGATATGCGGTAATTCGTAACGGACAAGGCAAACTCCCTATTAATATTATGATCCAATGACTATTACAAGAACAGGTTGGCTACAGATAGCTTATAGGGGTCAGTCGGTCAGCTGGACTGCCTAAACGATGAATCACCAGACATAGACGGGCGCAAGGTGGGATCTGCAACATCTGTCAACCCACGTGTCAATTACCTCGACCTGCCGTAGCAATGGCTCGAGTCTCGAAGAAGCGTGCTCCCAATAGCACATAATATACGTGTGTGTGTCAAATAAAAATATCTTAGCATTTCCCAAGGAATTCCAAGAATCAGCACAGGACAAGGTACAGTAGCCTCCAAGAGCGCTCTGCCTTTCCATAAAATACCATCAAAATTTGAGGGCAGTAGACACATTCTACCCCTCATCACAAAGAATCAAATACACGCACCTTGACACAATACACACACCAGAATCACACGTATGGGTTTGACAGAAACCTGAAATAAAAGACATAAATATTTCCACCGACGTGCGTTCCCAATATAGTCCGTGACTGAAGAACCTGAAAAGGGATCTAAAAAAACTCAAAAATATAGAACTAAGGTGTTCTACAGTGACATCTTAACTTGTTGCGCTCGGCAACCCTAGTATGAATAAAACCCTGTTCGTAAAACATCTAACAACTTTCACCCCCTTTTCCTACTTAAAATGAATTTGAATAAAAGCACAATTTATCGACCGTGACGAACTCAGAATTCGCATAAATAAAACCCAATTGCACGTGCCGTGCATACTAATAATGACTCATAAGAAAAACAATTCAATCACACAAAATCTTGGCCACGTGCCAACGTACATTTAAAAGAAAAGAGTGTCGGAGCACGAAAATCTAAAATACACAAGAAAAAACAAGAATAAAATTATGTACACGTTCCCGCGTCTAATCTAGCTACATATTGAATAAATCAATGGTTTGTACATCACCGTCCAGCCTGCAGAAAATCAACCTCCATCCCAGTGCATTCCCCCACGGGAAATCTACTCCATCATCGTCGACATTCTGGTAGAGGCGTAGCACATCATTCCACCATTCGACCTTGCTGTAGACATCTTGGCGTGGCTTCTTGAAAAGAAATGTTCAAAATTAAAATTCTACCTAGCTAGAATCGCTATGAGCTACTGACTTTCACTCAAAAGTCCTGGACGATTACTCCACGTTGAACTGGCCCTATCCTAGCATTTGCTTACTTCACGCACATAAACATCACACAAAAAATATAACACAAAATTTACAGAAAATATTACTATCTTAATCCGCCACGCAGATGGCATTTAACAAGTCTCACAAATTACGTATGTCGAGTAGTGCTTATCTCTACTCGAGATCTCCCCTCGGCTAGGCATGAACTCTGCTCCAGAGAGCACAATAAAATGTTCGTTCAGACTGACGTGAACTATGCTCACCAGAGCCTCATAAAAATTGTGTCTCAAACCGGCATGAACGATGCTCCTCAGAGCTCGATAAAGTTGTGTGTCAAACTACTCATCACCGATCGATTTATTAGAAACCGGCAGAATGGAGTGGGGGTAATCTGAGAAAATAATCTGTAATTTTCAACTCACAGACTTGGGACTAGTATCAAACTTCTTCTTTTTATTTAAACGTCTCAATGCACTTATGCGGAATCCGATCGCATCGGCGGTTCTTCATACACGTGTTTTCAGCGCCTTTTTTGGTACGCACATCTCCGCGTAGTCCAGGCGTCCTCTCTCCTGATTCGCTGATTCAATCGTGTATCGGTTGGAAATTCACCTCTGGCACGCCCATAATGACGCCAACTTGGATGCGCGTTCACTCTGAACGGGGCTTACCCGGTCATCCCCTGGAATAACTATCACGCCACCTCTGTTGCAAGCGTTGCGACACACTACCTGCTTTCCGTTGTCAATCTCCAACATGCACTGCCTGGATATCAGCAATAATAATAATAAAAATCATGAAGACTTATTGATCGACAAATCAATAAGGGTTCATTTATCCTCAGCAAGGTTTTGAAATTCGAAGCAAGTGATTGATTTGGATTTTAAAAACATATCCACCGTAGTATAGATACCATCAGTTAAGTACCTCACTCGTCTGCCTGAGTGTGCATTCCACAGTCCCAATTAGCGTGCGCACTTCTCGCAGCTGTATTCCCCTCTGAGATGTCATTCACCCGTCTCGCTAGACCTCCCCTCTCTCACTCACACAATTACAACTTCGGCCAGACCTGCCGTCTTGTTTACAAACAAGAGGTCGCTCCTCCCAGGTACCACGTAGCCACGTACATTTGAGTGTGGGTTCTCAAATTAATTTTTGCAATATGATTCTGCATTCCTTGTCCTTATTACTCATCGAATGGTTCCCTTCTGTAATATGGCTTGAGATTAGCACTATTGGAGACAGATTTTGCGCCAGTGCTCAATTCTTCAAGTCGATAAGCATTATTTCCCAAATTTTTGATAATACATAACGGGCCGACAAATTTTGCACAGGACTTGGCAAATACTTTTTTCTTAGGATCTGATATCGATGGTCTCCGAACAAGCACTAGTTCCTGTTCCTGAAGTTAACGATGAAATTTCTTCCCTCTGTATCTCCTCAATCTTTGGTCCGCGTGGCTCTTCATATGTTCTCTGGTTCTCTGAATTCGCAGCTCATGCGTTAACAAAGGGTCCCTTGGGCATGGAATAATCTTATCCCAAGATCTTTCAGGCATCCTGTTGTAGTCTACAACTAGTGGGACTTGACCTGTCGACTCGTGCTTCGTAGTATTCATGCATATCTCAATATCTCCTACTCTGTCGACCCACTTATTATGATCATTTGGAATCATGACACGGTAATATTTTGCATCACAGCGAATCGTTCCTTCGCTCGGATTTCCACAAGGGTGACGAATGCTAGATTGAACATGCTTAATTTCTAAGTTCTCTAGATCTTGTCTAAAAACATTGCTTGTAAAATACGTTCCATGGTCCGATAATATGAATTCCGGCTTCCCAAGCGTCGGAATGACTTTGTTCTGAATTCTGCTAAGGACTTGATTTGATGTCGTCTTCTGGATTGGACATAATACCACCATCTTGGAAAATACATCGACACATACAAGAAGGTGTCGGCATCCTCGTTTTCCTTTCACTAGAGGACCGAAACAATCAATTGCGACAAGTTCGCACGGTTTCTGTGGTAATAGAGGTTTTGGAAGCTGTTTTAATATGTAATTATTGGGTTTAGTACGCTGACATGTGTCACAAGTCCTAATTACTTCAACGATGGTGTATCGCATCTTTGGCCAAGTAAAAGTTTCTCCTATTGTTGCTTCAGTTTTATCAGTGTCGATATGTGCTAAGCTTTCATGGACATGCCACGTCAGTCCTCTCTGTAACGATGCTGGAACTAGAATTCGAAGTTTGGTGTGATCATCATCCACGAACTTGTGAAGAAGATTATTGAGGTAATGGAATTTTGCTTCCTTTGCACGGGCTTCTCGATATTCAGGTGAATCTGACTGTAGTTCCTTCTTGTAGAACTTGATCATCATCATCATCCACGGGTCCTTTTCTTGTTCCTTCTGAATTTCTTTCAACTTATCCAAAAATTCGCGAGCCTTAGGTATTAATGCTAGGTGTTTTACATCTACTGCTGTCTCGTTCTCATTTTCGGGGTTCCTGCTTAAAGCATCTGGTATGATGTTCATCCTTCCAGGGCAGTGTTCTATGGAGATATCGAACTGCTGTATATAAATGGACCAACGCGTAACTCTTTCGCTTGCCATCGTTGTCTTGAATAAGAAGGTCAGCGCATGGTGGTCAGTTCTGACAACAATGGAGTACCCGAAGACCATCTTGCGCCATTGTTGCAACGCGTACAAAATTGCTAACAACTCAAGTTCTGTAACTGTAGTTTCTCTCGTGCTTCCTAAGTTTACGACTAGTAAATGCCAAATATGATCGATTCTTGGGTGCATCAGCGTCCTCTAGGTAAAGCATGCCGCCGATCCCAATCAACGAAGCGTCTGCCTGGATCACAAATTTCTTCGCGAAGTCTGGGTATCCTAACTTCACACAATTCTCCAGTAGGTCTTTCGTGGCTCTAAAGGACATGTCGCACTCCTCATTCCATGACCATCGATTAGATTTCTTAAGCATCTCTTTCATCGGTGCTACTGTTTCCGTATACCCAGGACAATTCTCCTTAAAGAAACCTGTCACCCCCAAAAATACTCTAACATGTTTCACTTTAGTTGGTGTAGGGAATTTCTTAATTGCATCTATTTTCGCCGGATTTGGTCTCACACCTTCAACATCAATTATATGACCCATATACTAAATCTCGCTCTGGCAAAAGTGCGATTTCTTCAAATTAATTTTGAAATTCATGGTTCTCAAATTATCCAAAAGTTTGTTTAGATTTTCCGAATGTTCCTCCATTGTTTCTGATGCTATGAGTATATCATCAACATATCTTGTAGTAAAGCTTTTGACCTCTTCAGTTAGATTCCTGTCTAGTGCTCTTATCAATGCACATCCTGCTGTTTTTACACCAAAGGGCATGCGAGAACAGATATAGCTTTGGTTATCAAATAAAAATCCCGTCAATAACTGGGATTTTTCCTCAAGTTCCAGGTGGTGGAAACTGTTCGTTAAATCGACGCTAGAATAAATCTTCTTTCTTTGGTCGTGCTCGACTAACAGTTTGCTATTTAAAACCCGTGCGCCTAGGCATAATCTGATTGATCCGTTGGGTTTGGCCACAGCCAATATTGCATTTAAATATGGGGTTGCTGCTTTTCTAATCATTCAAGAATCTAATAGGTTAGTAATAATGTCCTTGACCTGAGCAAAATGTTTCTCGGGGTTCGGGTACAATTTACTCTTAAATGAGGTCCAATCGGTAATTTGCATGGCATACTGAAAATTTAATACTTTTCCAGGGATCGTGTCGAAAACTCCCTTATGATGTCTCAAAATCTCCTCTAATTTGCTTCTGTCAGGTTCCCCTAATATTGCCTCCTTAAGTCGCTCCTGAAGTAAAATTTCAAATTTAGACCCGCTTATTTCTTACTCCGCCAAATGTATCCAAAGTTCCTGAGAAATATCTTGACCGTCAATTTCAATAACTGCTGCCTCACTTATTCGTCCTTCCGTCGAGTCCTTATCTTCAATCGCCTCATTAGTGCATTCTTCAATGACCCAAGTATTTGCCTCTCTCTCTTGTGGACTCTCTTCCATGTTCAGACCAACGTGACTCAGCCCCTCAACTTGTTTAAAACTCACAGTGTTATTACGTAGGTCAATTATAGCGTGGAAATCACAAATGAAATTGGCTCCCAGAATGACATTATAATTCATCCTTGGTATCACGATAAAAGTTTGAGAAAATGTGTGGTTTAATATCTCCAGATCTAAATATGCTTGGTGCTTGCAAACTATGGTCTTGTCAGGAATGACCCCTCGGACTTTCATTAATGGTACAGGCATAATTGGAATGGTTTGTTTATTTCCAATTTCTTTCAGTAATGCTTCCGTGACTAAGCTTACTTGGCTACCCGTGTCGATAAGGCACCTCACTCTAAGACCTCCAATATGAGCATAAATAATTGGTAATTGTCTGATTACATTCTCTTTGTCTTTCACCACTTCCTCCAGGCAATCGTCCGGGAATGCTACCCACTCTTCAATATTCGCAACAATCAATTCCTCTCGTTCCCTGGTCTCCTCCGTTCTCAGGCTATCTGGTTTTGTTGTGATCGAGATTTTTTTATCCTGCGATCCATTTGTCGTGTTCCGCCGGTTGTCATCATGTCTCTCCTGCTGACGTAATACACTTTCCGCTCCCGCATCCTGGTGATTATCTGGACTTTTTCTATTTGCCATCGCACGCCCCCACCTCTCTTTCCCTGTTTCCTCTTCTGCATTTAATTCGTCCAGATATTTTTGCGACTCAGCGTAACGCTCGTTCCAATCATTACGGTAATCTCTCTGGTTTTCTTGCCGACAATTCCTCTGATTATTCTATCTACCGTCCCCGTTCCTCTGATATGGTCTACCCTGCCTTTGGTTTCCTCTCCAGTTAGTATATTCTCGCTGGTACGTCCTCTGATTATGATTGTTGTTCTGATTGTTGTAGTTATCACGGCGATTTTGGAAGTTCCGATTATTATTATTATTATTATTGTATTGGTTTCGATCGTCGAATTCCTGCCGTCTGGGCGTAAATTGTGTGCTAGTGGACTGTGTCCTCGTCTGATTGTTCTGACTTTGACCGTTTTGATGCCCCTGAACTATTTCTGCGGTACTCACGCATTCCATATTTCGTCTCCCGGTCTGTGGACTAACCATACTAGTTTCGTCCAAGTGGCGGAGTATCTCCTCGGCCTGAACTGCGGTTTTGATATTTCCTGCCACTAAAAATTGCTGTATGTTCATCGGAAGCTGCTTGCCGATAGTTAATGCCATGTTTTCCTCTGACGGAGGTTCGTCAAAATCCTGGAATTCTACTAGCTGCTGACTAAATAACTCAGAAAACCTTGTAGGGTGTATAAGTCCATCCTCAACCCCTGCTGCAGTTAAGGACTCCAGAACTTCCTCAAAAATGCTTCTTTAAACTGGGCCATGTCATTGAACGTATATTTGAAGCTTTGAAACCAGATTAAACTTGAGCCGTCTAAAAATTTCTCCACTAGACGAAGCTGTTTTGCGGGACTGACGTGTTGGTCATTAAAATAATCATCCAGCTGGCGCAAGAATGCTTTCGGAGTAGATCCTGAATTTTCCCTGAATTTGTCTGGTTTAAAATCGTTCCCCCATAATGACTTGTATGACTTGTGCAGGTGTCACACCATGTGGAGTTGACGTCTCCCCTCTGTAATTGTGGAATGTGTTGCAAGTTGTCTTTGGACTCTGATCCCGGCTCGTATCCTCAGCTAGATTCGACCCCTCCGGACTTCCAATATTTCCGTGTTCCCTACTGAATTTTCTGAAGAGAATAAAGTGGCATTCTCTAAAGATCTTATCTCATTTTTAACGATGAGGTCCGCGTGTTCTAGAAACTTGGACTTTATACTTTCTTCCAGAGCCTGTATTCTAGAGTTATTCTCGCCTAGCCACTTAAATATAGTCAGCCTATCCCCTTTAGTCTCATTCACCTGCTGTTCCCAATCTTTCCGGATTCTACTCTTCAAATTGTTATTTTTTTCTTCGTTGCTCTCCTGATTCTTCTCAAGCTGTTCCCCTATTTGATCGTGTATCTGCTGCTGAGTTTTAATTAATTGTTCTCCTATCTCTTTCTGATTCCTAATTAACTGTTCTTCCATTTCTTCTCGTATTTGCTCTTGATTTTTACTTATCTGGTCTTCTAGGTTTTCGCGCAAGTGCATCCTTTCTTTCTCCGTTTTATCTCCAGTTTGTCAAGTTCTTTTATCAATCCTAACACATTGTTGTCGACTGAATTAATCTGCTCTTGTATGTTTATATTCTTCGCCTCTATTCTGTTGAATTGCCCTTGTAATTCGTCCTGCGTGCTTTTAATCCCTGCCGTATTGTTCACACATGCTGTCTCGATTTGTTTCAGTTTGGCGGCTACCATTTCATCTAACTGTACTAGTTTGTGGTCAAATTTGGATTCTAGTTTCTTGATTTCGCCTAATTGTCTCGAATTATTCTCTGCCACCTCCCCCGCCAGTTTCTCTAGTTCTACTTTAGTACTTTGATTTATTTCAAGGGTTATCCTCTCTAACTGAACTGTTTGTAAAGTTGCCTGCTCCGTTAACTTGTGGTTTAGTTCAACTAACTGTTTATCGTTATGCTCTCGCAACTCGTGTAATTGTTTGTCGCTATCCAATTTCTGGATTTGCAATTGCACCGTAATGTTACTGTTCACGTCATGTAATTGTTTATCACTATGTTCACTCATCTCCTCCTTCATGCTTTTCAACTGTTCCTCCGTCTTTGCAGACATTTGCACAGACATCTGCTCCATCAACACTTTAATCTCCTCAATGCAAGCCATCGCAAAACACACAAATATATTCTGAGAAAATAGGGTCATGCAATGGGATTTCAGTCGTACACACATAACTGTCTTGATATTTAAATATTACATTGATTCTAATTTAAATAAATTTTCAGTAATCAAGCTCTTACTGAATAATGACTCTTATTTCCAATCAACAAATAACTCCCTTGTGATCAGCTTTTAGATTCCTAACTAATAGAATTTACGAAAACACTTTAATTAACCGAAGTTAATTAAATGTAAAGTAAGGCAACACTTTCCTGCTTTTGACTGAGTTCACTAAATATGCAAATTTTCTTATTTTAAGCCGGGCGCCAGAACAAGTTATCAACAAACACAATATCAACTTCTAACTTTGTTCAACATTTCTAACTTTAAGAACTCAGTGATTTTACTGATATACATGGCGGTACAACTTCGCCTCAATTTACTGAATTTACTTTTGTCCTGCTAACCTGGCATCATTTCTCAGCGAAATAAGTATGAGGTCAACAGAACAACAATAACAAACCCCACTGGGGCAGCCATTTTTGATATATGAAACCTTGCAAAGAAGCATATGAGACTCAATTTCGGGGCGTGTAACAGTCCATTTCGTAAAGTTGTTGTTAAGCGCTTCTTATAACATGCAGGGTAACATATAACAAAATAACATGCAGGAAAAAGTGAATACCAGGATTAAAACATATGAATTTAATAAACAGATCAACAAATTTACACTATTTACAACAAAAACACAAGGACTCCCAAATGACACCCTCTTGAATTAATAAAAATGCCAAACTAGGCCTGATCTCAGGAGAGATCGTAAACATCTGGACCAAATGTCCCAAATTACTGCAATGACATGTGCGTGTGCGGCTTCTCTGCATGCGGTACGATGTGTACAATTTAATGCGAGATTCGTTACCATCCAATAAACCTTCAGGGGACGAATCTGCATTGTCTTAGAGCTAGACAGACATGAGGAACCAACTAAACACTAATTAAACTAAATCCGACACTTCCTACACTACACTGAATAAGACACAATAATTTCCGCATGAAATTGGAATCAAAGAAATGCCGTAGCAATCCACACTAACGCCTAAAATTAGGACTTTTTAAATCAACACAAGTAAATCAACACGTGACCAATCAAGAAAAATACACACATGGCCGCTTGCCTTTTTTACATGAAGAATACGAAATACACCCAACGGTGTCACAACAAACAACAATCTAACATAAAAGCAAATGAAATGAGTCACAGAAATCACTAGGCTCAAAGCCAACATTAACATCATAAAACAAATACTTCATGTCATACGATATGCGGTCCTGGGCGATTTCTCCACGTTGAACTGGCCCTATCTAAGCATTTGCAACCTTCACACGCACATATACATCACACAAAAAATATAACACAAAATTTACAGAAAATATTACAATCTTAATCCGCCACGCAGCTGGCATTTAACAAGTCTCACAAATTACATATGACGAGTAGCGCTTATCTCAACTCTAGATCTCCCCTCCGCTAGGCATGAACTCCGCTCCCAAGAGCACAATAAAATGTTCGTTCAGACTGACGTGAACTATGCTCACCAGAGTCTGATAAAAATTTTGTCTCAAACCGGCGTGAACGATGCTCCTCAGAGCTCGATAAAGTTGTGTGTCAAACTACTCATCACCGATCAATTTATTAGAGACCGGCAGAATGGAATGGAGTGGGGGCAATCTGAGAAAATAATCTGTAATTTTCAACTCACAGACTTGGGACTAGTATCAAACTTCTTCTTTTTATTTAAACGTCTCAATGCACTTATGCGGAATCCGATCGCATCGGCGGTTCTTCATACACGTGTTTTCAGCGCCTTTTTTTGGTACGCACATCTCCGCGTGATCCAGGTGTCCTCTCTCCTGATTCTCTGATTCAATCGTGTATCGGTTGGAAATTCACCTCTGGCGCGCCCATAATGACGCCAACTTGGATGCGCGTTCACTCTGAATTTGTCCTTGAACTGGGCTTACCCGGTCATCCCCAGGAATTACTATCACGCCACCTCTGTTGCAAGCGTTGCGACACACTACCTGCTTTCCGTTGTCAATCTCCAACATGCACTGCCTGGATATCAGTAATAATAATAATAAAAATCATGAAGACTTATTGATCGACAAATCAATAAGGGTTCAATATATATATTGAATGGCATACTCCAAGTGTGTTTTTCTTTTTATTTCGCAAGCCTCCGTTTAACATTCTTCCATTAGAATAAGATCATTAGTTTCCTTTAACTGATTCGAAAATGTTTGAATTGGTCCTTTCCAACCAGGTGACAAAGCTTAATAGAGGTAATCTATCACTTTAATAATTATTGCTCTCACCAAAATAACTGATCAGGATAACTGTAAAACCCTCGTCAGCATGGTGATTAAATCCAGAATATTAAGGTTGACATCATTTAATACATGTTTTAATTTTTTACTTTGTAGTTTGCATGCTTCTAAGCAACAACAAAATGCTTGTAGTAAAACGCTGAATTAGACTTGAAAATAAGTCAACTTATATTTGACTACTCAATCACAATTATCATGGGTTAGTTTCCATGAAATATCTTAATGTTTATTTCATTCTTTTACTGCCTTCACGCGGCTCTACTCTTATACATATGTACTCCCCTGAGGACTCTATTCAAAATTAATTTGTTATAATCATACATATTTTAACGTAATTGGATCACCCTCATTGCTTAATGACGAATTTCATTCTCAGCCGATTTTGTTGTTACTACATCGTTGTTTAAATTTATACATAGTTTACATTAGTTTTCAATGATGTTAGTTGATTTTCTCAATAACAAAATATCCTTTTAGAATTAATACCTATGCTATGAGAGATTGCAATAGCATCGACTTTTCTTAATCAGAATGTATTTATACATTTATTAAATTTGGGATATACGCTGGTTAAAAAAGTGAATGATGTTTCAGAGATATATTATAGTCAAATGACTAGAATTAAAAACAATGATAAATTCCATCGACCATGGATCTCAACTGTGCCTTCACGCGAGAGGCTAAAGTGAATCCAAAAAGCAAGTTAAATAAAAATGAAGAGAAAGTTTATCAAGCCAACGTTCGGTACACCCCTGCACGGATGAATTCGAGAAACAAAGTAATGTCTCTACACCACCACCGGACATGGTAATCATAACAATTAGCACAATTGTCTGGTTAGAAAACATTACCAGCCTCTGTCCTTCAACATCACAAAGAATGGTTCCTAACAAAAGCGAGAGATCGAACTCCTCTCTCTCTATATATAAAATAAAACTTCAAAAACTCATAACTTGCTGTCAAAACCAGTCTTCTCTTCATAAACCAATCACTCGGATGTATAATGTTCGAAGATGCAGTAGGAAAAAGTAGCCCAACAAAAACACAGTCTAACGATGCGAAGAATGTCACAAATTGACATAATAAAGAGCTCACCACGTTGATAAACTACACTGAATCACAAAATGCCTATCGATGTCCTCTTCACTACCCTAAGAAAGCTTCATGAAATATTACTGAATTTAAGATGAAATCTACTTAAACATACTTAAATACAAGCTGAAAATGGGTTGCACTTCTTATGGAAGTCTAAAATCTGGCGATAGTTCATTGAAATGTTCGATACAATGCCGGTCTAGTAGTGTTCATGCTGCTGCGTTTTTAGCCTGCCATTATAGAAGAAAAGTATACACTAAAATTATTCCTCTTGACATCTTGATTAAGAATGTGTCTGTTCGCGCTGAGGAATAGTGTTTAGAGTTCAATAACATTGCTGCGCACTCGATGTCAATGCAATGGAAACGGAGACTGCTTTTCAAAACGAAAGTTCACTGTGGTGACTGACAGCTTGCTGTATTGAGATTACAGTTTCTAATACTGCTTACCCTTGTAGCGGTATAGATTGCATCTCGTGAAAACGAACTTAGTCCTTCGACGCTGGCTCTGTATGCACTTTAAAGTGTTTGATATAAACATTGCAATAACGAAACGCGTTCTCAAGTTTCAAAAAAGAGATATGTTCTCAAGCGCTCCGTAAAGTTATCTGCTCACAGCTGTCTGTGTGTCCATCCACCTAGCTTCAAGGTACCCCCACTCAGACGTGACAGTAATCGAACTGATCTCTCATTGGTGGATGTAAATCATAATTTATAATGTCTCCGACAGATACTAAACATGTATAGATAACAAAATACACATTATGCTCTGTTCCAGGGTCTCGTATAATGTTGCAAATCTTGCATGTTATTCTCCTTTCTTCTTATTGCTGATAAAAATGTAATCCTGGTGACCGATCAATAAACTGGGTCAATGGTCGCCATGTTGTAATCATCTCCGCTTGACTTCGTGCGTGCCCGTCGGTACTCGCAAAATACCTTAATCGAGCAGCTGAATCCTGCTTCGGTTTGCAACTTGTGGATCACTCCGATCTTCAACATATACTTCAAACTGCACTATACATCATAACAATATGAGTATAATGGTACAGTACCTTGAGGAGATCTTGTTCCTATTTTGTGCTAAAGTTGCGTTCTCAGTTTTTCTATGAGGAATGGATCATAAGCCAATCTAGAGGAAGATGTTTTTGTTATTCCTAGTATATTTTTCAGGTAACTGGCTTTAACCCATTCTATTGCTTTAATGTCTGTTATTGTTAGGTATTCCTATGTCAGGTGCAACCCATACGATATTATCGGTACTATTTAGGATAGAACAGGGCGAAGGCTTCTTTTTATTGAGACTCTACATGGCTCGTGAATATCGTAAATTGCTTTTATTGCTGCAGTAGTTATTTCTATGATGAGGTGTCTATAAGATCTTATTGTTGGTTGTAGCGTTAGTCCTATTGCCTTGGTTATGAATTAGGGTGGTTACTGCTTTGGTGCAGTCAAAGGTGTGATATATTCGATGGTGAAAGTCACGTGCGTGCAGTGGTTTGGATTCAACGTAAAAGGGTTGTCCCACAGCTAATGATCGCAAAGTTAAGAGCCAAGTAAAACAAGAAGCTTGCCTTTTATTGAAAACATGTTATGTCATGTAGAAAATATTCTCTGAAGAATTTATCGCATGTTCTGAGGTTTCACTTCCAGACCGTTTTCTAGTCTTGTTCGCGGTGTGTATAATATCTATCTTCCCTTGGTAGTTGAATTGAAAGTGACGCTGGTGCTGTTTCTGACATATCAGCACCTCCAGAGACTGCACATTACAGCCTCACAGCACATAGCAACTCCTAAAGCAAACTCTTTTTCTTTTCTCTCATCTCAAGAGGAAGACTAATACAGTCATCACAATTAACACCGGTTATCAGACAGATTCTACACACACCCAAAGTACACGGGGCTACATGACCGCGTTGTCGCAGCCCCTAAACTAAGGAACCAACCAACCATCAAGAGGAAGAAGTGTGTCTAAGAAATTAATGTGCACTACACTCCAGCTCGGTGAGGTGAGCAGTCAGGACAATGGAAAGGGGCTTGTCCTAATCAGAAGGCCACATCTACTCGCATCATAAGGGCACGCACGGCACAATCTGCTTGCCAACCAACCAAACTGAGACAGACAGTGCTAGAGTGAACTTTAATATGAAAATGACGAAATTGCGGATACGACAACCTTTCAGCTCTAGCCTTGTAACCTTTATTATAGTGGTCCCCACCCGTGTCAGATTAAGCTATTGATATCGTGTTCTCCATTTTGTTTTCAATTTGTATGAATTGTTTTTGTATCTTATTGTTTTTTGTCGCGGGTCTATTTGTTTAACCCGTCGTTTGTAGATTCAATGTGAATAATAATGGTTTAGTTTTTCTGGGGGGAGGGGCAGTTGTGGAATTTAGGCTTGTTTTTTTTAGCGTTGATTTTGCTTTGGTTTCCGGTTTTGGTTTTTCTTTTTGTTGTAAGTATTGATATTGTTCTCTTTTTTTGTTTATGTATTTTTTCGTTTGGTTTTGTTTTTTACTTTTATCTTTTGATTTGGTTATTTAGTTTTTGTTTTTGTTTTGAGTTTTGAGTTTTTGTTTTAGTTTGTGTTTTTGAGTTTTGAGTTTTGGTTTTGTTTTTGGTTTTTGATTTATTATTTTTTGGTTTTGGTTTTAGTTTTAGCTTTAGTTTTAATTTTGGTTTTGGTTTCGGTTTTTTGTTATGTTTTTGGATTTTGGGTATTGAGTTTTGAGTTCTGAGTTTTGCTTTTTGGGTTTTGGGTTTTGGGTTTTGTTTCGTTTTGTTTGTTTGTTTGTTTGTTTGTTTCTTTCTTTCTTTCTTTCTTTCTTGGCGTTGATAAGGCTTCTCATACACAGAAGCAATACGTCCACAACATGTTTTGTACTTAACATTTAATTAGACAGTTAACTCTAGAATTAATTAAGAAATATGTATAAATAATTCATGCTTTTGGGCCAATGCCTTGTGTATTTAGATTTGAACCATACGTTTCGGAGAAACCTTGCCTCCTTTTTCAATGGAAATAAACAATGTGGCCAAAGAAATTATATCAATGAGATTGCAAAAAAACAAAAAATATAGATAAATTCCTCTGTTCGTCACCAGAGAGCAGCTGCCTAAAATTACTGTATGGACCATGGTAGAACGGCGGACAGAGTAGTAAGTAACGAGAAGGTAAAGGGGCGGGGTGAAAATATAGAGACTCCTCGAAGAATGAGGATGTCCAAAAGAAAGGGGGGGGGGGGGAGGGAGGGGGGGGGGGGAGGTGGGAGGGTTAGATGGATATAAGGAAACATAAACAAAAGGGAAGTGTATCTGAACGATACCTAACGTCATACAGGCAACGGCGAAAAACCAGATGGAAACTCCTCCAGTGACGAACAAAGGAGATCAAATCCAGGCTCTGTAGCCATAGAGGGAAAAAGTACAATTTTAAATAGGTGAAGAACAGAGACTGAGAGGAACTATCTCCCTAGATCCTTAATAACTGGTAGCCAAGTGTCACTTAGCTGATATCCTGAGTCTCTGTTAAAATTATTGGGATTTTTACGAATTTCAACTGCCTCCCTTATAATTCTAGACCAGTTGTGCTTAACAAGGGCAAGCGCATGCGCATCCTTGAAACATACATCGTGCCCTGAAGACAGGCCACATTGTTTATTTCCATTGAAAAAGGAGGCAAGGTTTCTCCGAAACGTATGGTTCAAATCTAAATACACACGGCATTAGCCCAAAAGCATGAATTATTTATATAATAATCCGGGCCGTGAAAGCCTTAATATGCAAAATAAGAAATATGTAATTAATTAGTAATATGTTAATAGAAGCAATAGGTCAAGTCTACAATATATCATGATGAAATCATAACTACTATTAATACTATTAACAATAACTTAATTGTTGATATTAAAATATAGTTGAACTAGAACTAAAATTTTGAACTAGAAAAAAATCAGTATTAAAGACTTTTCTTCAGAATTATCTCAAGTCATTCACTAAAATGATGATGATAGAGGAGGAGTAGGAGAATAGACTATAGGCCCAAGTTTTCGTGTGGAAGTGAATGCAGTATATTTTTCTAGATTTGGGCGTGTAAGCGAGGCCAAGAGGCGGTGTAATAGAGCCTATATAGAGACGGAAGAGCATCTTTGTCTCGGGCTTCCACTCCATCTTACCTCCCGAGACGAATTGGCCTTGTCTCCATTATTCGTGCGACGTATCAAGGATCGCCAGATTTGTCTTGACTCTCTGGCGAGCTGGCTGGCTCTGCTAGCCACTACCCCCACCTCCAGAGCCACTTGTGACTTCATTTTCTTCATATGCTTACTCACAGTTATTATACCTACAGAGTCGGGTTCGATTTCCAGCTCTACCAAGAAATGTAATTCTGGTCATAGGGAGAAAACTGAGAAAACTGAAAATAGGAAGGTTCGATTCCTACTTCAATCATCTTAGAAGTGTATTTCCGTGTTTTTCCCCCACTTCTACTCCATTTGAATGCTAGGATGTTACCTAAATTTAGGCTACGATTCCAAGAATCGAACACACTTCTATTCAGTTTTGCCTCATGAGGTTGGGTGCACCCCGTCGCAGCCCTCAGACCAGAATTAAATTTATTGGCAGTGCCAGGAATCAAACGCTGACCACTGGGACGACAGCTAGGAATTATAACTGCTACACCAGGAAAGAAAGGGAAAGCCCTATGTAAGACAAGTGGGGCAACAAACAGCCTTTCAGAGGACAGCCTTAACTTCAATAGTGGAGTACAATGCACTAACTCGATGTTCCGTGAAGAATAAAGGACTTGTTGTTGTTGTTGTTTGAGTCTTCAGTCTTGAGACTGGTTTGATGCAGCCCTCCACACTTCCTGTCCTGAGCGAGACGTTTCATATCTAATAAATAAATAAATAATCGAAGTAACGAACAAACAAATTATCCATGTAAAATAATAATTGCCCTCGACGAAGAAATTATGTTTATGGGATCTAGGGTGACGTAGCACAGGTACCCTTTGAAGACAGATTGAGCACCAATGGCGAAATCAATTTTTTAACCAACACAGGTAATGAATTTAAAAGGTTGTAGAAATCACTTTATAGGGAAGGTTAGTAAAACTAGTAATACAACGAAATATGCAGGAAATTGCTATTTACGTTCTTGGTAGTGAGACGTGAAACAAAAATACTGGAAGTTCTTTTGTCAAGAGTGAAATTAGGAGTAGGTCTGGTGACAATGAAGCAGCCACCGTGCAGAGTGCCATGTTTGAGAGGTGTAAATACAGTGAGAGGTAGCCTAATGATGTTTGCTAGCCTTGTGTGACTTTCAGCGACCTGAACCCATCTTAATCTAATATAGCGAGTGACCCGAGTGCGCGCGACTTCGCTTCATTTCCGAGCAAACTCCACTTTATGTCGCCTGTCCTTTTCTCCTCTTCCATCTCTCCTCTCCTCTTCTTCATTTCCTCCGTCTCGTATTGCTTCGTATGGATCACTATCATATCACACTTCTGTTGGAATAATTATATACTAGCGGACCCGTGCGAGAAATCTCGCATGTTCATAAACCACACTTTCCCCAATAGGTTTATAATAAGGGACTTGAGGAGAAAGGTTGTTATGTTTCTATTTCAACCAAATAATGGTAGAACACTAATTACATTTCAGTTAGAATTCCAAGTTCTACGTTCCCTAACTTAAGAAGGGAATCACTGAAAATTGGATCACCATAACACTCACCGGTTATTCGATATTTATGGAAATATACGATTTGAGTACTAATTCCTTTGATTTACTGTTTCTGAAATACATGCAAAATGATAAAGGAAAGACCTCAGATTGTTAACATGACATGAAACAGGCGTTACAGCGGCCAAATGTTAAGTAGACAGCAATTATGGAGCGTATTTTCATACAGCAACAGTATCTGCAAATCGCACACTTCGTACATTTTTTTAAAAGTCGTTTTTTTTAAGACATTATAGATATTTATGAAATAAAAATGCAATTCGTCTCTGCTTATGTCTATTCCCTTTCATTGGAATGCTCATTTGTCACATCGGTCGCTTGTGAGCGCCGCAGGAGGGATATATACTATTGAAATAATATATATGATAAGTTTCTTTAATAAAGCTTTTCCTTTGGAATGTAACCTAAAAGTGACCACTCATCACTTGCCAAATATTGATAGTTTTTAAAATTGTAGGCTGAGTTAATTTTGTTATCACAATCTGTTCATCATTACAATTTATCATCATCTACAGACCATTTCAGGGGTTCTTAATGCTCTGTACGCATTATAAAACAGAATTACTGTAAAATAAAATATCTTAATTAATTTTTAACCCTAATTTATAATGAATCCTTTGTTCCCATAAATTTTATTTTAGTCACTATGAAGCTGAAATATCTAATTTGAGTTACTTTATATTGTATTGAATTAGCCTATTTTAAGCCAAAGGGATTCTTTGTACGCCATTGGTTTGTGATAAATTATCTCGTTTCTTCCCTTAAAATCTAAATATGTTTCTATTCAGAAAACACTTACACATGTCGCTATCCAGGAAGAAGAAAATCTATAAGATATTTTTCAATAATTAAGCAATTATATGCAACACTGCTACATCACGTATAGTCCAATAACATCAATATTGAGAGCGATTATATAGCAGGATCACCTCAGGTCCTAACTTTATTTTATGTCTTTCAACGTTTGGCTGTTTACAGGCACGATCGTAGTTTGAAAGAGTTGTTGTTGTTGATTCATTAGGGGCTTTGCGACATCGTGGTCATGTATTCCCGTGTACTTGGGTGTGTGTAGAATGTTGGCTGATAACCTGTGTCACTATGATGCCTGTACTAGTTTGTGTATTTGTAATTGAAGTAGGATTTGTGTAGGGAGCAGTCGTGGTCTTAAATTAGGTACCTTCCCGGCACTTTCTTGGAGTAGAAGTGGGAAACCCCGGAAAACCATTTCCAGGGTGCCTGATGTAGGAATAGAACCCGCCTCTCCTCAGTTTTACTTCATGAGGCTGAGTGTACCCCGAATTAAATTTCTTGGCAGAGCCGGGAATCGAACCCGTTGCATGTGAATCGCTGTCATGCCGGGAACTTCTTCAGCAAACCATGACAATGCGAGACCACATGTGGCAACCAGAACCACGAACATGCTCCGGTCATTTCACTGGGAGAGTCTGGACCAATCACCATCCAGTCCAGACCTCGTCCCTAGTGATTTCCACGTTTTTGGTCCGCTCAAGAAGTTCCTGGCAGGACAGTGATTCACGTGAAACGATGACGCCAAGACAGCAGTCCGACGATGGTTCCACAGTCAGCCGGCTGAAATCTACCACAGGGACATCACAAATTTAGTTCTGAGATGGGAAACATGTCTGAACAAATGTGGAGACAATGTGGAAAAATAGTGTACGGTACGTAGAACAGTATGCATATTTGTAATTACCTGTGTGTTTTCTTTTCGGCAAAAGAAAATGGGGGCAAAGACTTTTCGATCCGCCCTCTTATATATTACATTACATTTCATTATGCGAACCAGCCAAAACTAAGGACCACGCAAATATCTTTTCATTTCCTCCTCATAGTTCTTTCTTCCTTTCTCTTCCTCCACACTTCCTTCATTCTTTTAGAGTGTTGCGCCTTTCTCTCTGCTGTCCATATTCCTCCCCTGCGTTCTCTCTTTTCACCCACAATAATCTTTATGTTGTATATTCATCATCATCATCAGCAGCAGCAGCATCATCATTTATTGTTGTTTTTTTTTTTCGTGTCCGAATCAAATTAGATTTTGCCAGTAAGTAGCAACAGTTTTAGCATTAGCATTTGCAGCCAAAAGATCGTCTTTTGAACATATGTCCTCCATCAAGGGGCAGATCAGCTGGTGTTCTGGATCTTGTAACATGCTGCAGTCACAGAACTCATCATTGTTGACAGCGGCTTCGGTGGCGTAGTCGGTAGCATGCTGAACTGCTATGCCCAAGATAGCGGGTTCAAACCCGGCCGAAGTCGTTGGATTTTTTAAGAGCGTTAAAAATCCTTCAGTATGCCTTCCTTCGGAGGGGAAGTAAAGCCGGCGGTCCCATGTCATAGATTTATGGCATGTAAAAAATCCTTTCACAGACTAAACTTGTGTAAAGCAAAATTTGTTAGGTTAGATTTCGTCAGAACGCTCTATCAAAGTTCCAACGTTCACCACTAGGTATCATTGATATCTGGTGGCGAAAGTTGGAACTACTTGAAATTGAACGGAACTTGTAGCTCACCCTTTAGGGTATCCGCTGGAAGCAGCTACAGTCTCAGGCGAGCCGAACATGTCCTCGGACACTCCCGGCACTAAAAAGCCATACGATAAATAATTGTTGACGAGCATGTTCCATTCTTGAGATTGCTCTTGCAGCGTGAAACCCCCGTCGTCAGCCTGTTCAATGATTTCCAAATTCCATATGGCAAGTTGTGACCAGGTGCCATTTTTTCTGATAGAGGAATAGTTGGGTCTGTGATCTCTGTCTTCCATATCTTCACATGGGCAGCTTCTTGCGAGTCTTCGAGGGCTGTTACTCCCCTCAAAAAGCTGTTTCTGGACTTAAGTCTCTGTCGGGCTGGTTGTTGGCCGAAAAGTGGATGCCTTGAATCGGTTTCTTGTCGTTTCTTCTCGGATGCTGCTGCTACCATTCTTCGGACATGAGGTGGAGAAATTCCTATAAGAGGGTAGATCTTCTGAAGTGGTGTTGGTCTAAGACACCCAGATACAATCCTGGAAGTCTCATTCAGAGCTATATCCACCGCTTTGGAATGTGGAGAAGAAAGCCAAACTGGTGCTGCATATTCAGCAGCTGAGAAGCTCAGTCCAAGGGCTGAGGTTCTGAGATTGGTGGGGCGAGCACCCCATGTCCTTCCTGTTAGGCATCTTAGTATGTTATTTCGTGCAGATACTTTCCTTTTGGTGTTCAAGCAATGCTGCTTGAAAGACAGAGTTCGATCAAGGGTGACACCAAGATATTTTGGTGTAAAACAATGAAGGATTGTTTCACCTTGCCACTTAATGTTCAGTGTCCTCTTTGCTTCTTTATTTCGTAAGTGGAAAGCACAAACTTGCGTTTTGGCTGGATTTGGCTTCAAATCATTTATGTGATAGTATCGACCAAGTTCTTTCAAAGCACAGGACAAAGAATGTTCTACTTCTTCAAAGCTACGACCTTGCACGGCTACTACAGTGTCATCTGCGCAGATAAATCGCCTGGTGCCTTCTATTCTGGGCTGGTCATTGGTGTATACATTGTAAAGCAGTGGTGATAAGACGCTACCTTGAGGTAGTCCATTCTTCTGGAGGCGCCAACGACTATTTTTTCCTAAGGAGAGACACGTAAAATCTTCTTTTCTCAAGGAAAGTTCTTAGCAGTGAGGTCAGCCTGCAGTCCTCTGTCAGTTCATAAATCTTACGAAGTAGTGTGTTATGATTAACAGTGTCGTAAGCAGCAGTTAAATCTATGAAGGCTACACCAGTAATGCACTTTGTCTCAAATCCATTCTCTATGTGCTGAGTAAGGTTCAGAATTTGTCCACAGCATGACCTGCCTGGTCTAAAGCCTGCCTGTTCAGAAATCAGTTTGCTATCTATAGAATCAGATATTCTATTAAGAATCATTCTCTCCAGCAACTTATAGGTGTGACACAGAAGTGTATTAACCGGCCATTAAGACCCAGGACAGACAATAAGAGCATAAGCAAAACCTAACATATAAAATAACACAGACATTACAACAGGAGGAACAGAGACTTTTCACTAGTATCGGTCGCAGATGATCTTCCACCTTTCTCTGTCCCTTGCATCCTCCACAGTTGCTGTTGGTGCCACCTTTACCAGTGAATGTTGTGTATTATTACTATTATTATTATTTACCATCATCGTGTATGTGAGTAAAATATGTGTCTTTCATGATCATTAGTGGAAGAGACCGCGATTATTCATGGAGAGACTGTGATTATTCTTGGATTGAGCTCCTGTAGTTTCTACTAATTTTATGGGGTCTGTTAGTTGTACGTAGCGCAGGAAACTAATGAAGCACAATGTATCAGACTGCGCCTTATGAACTCTTGGCGAGGCGTCACATGCCAACCATCAGTCTCTCTCTCCACAATAGACTGCAGGATACAGTGACTGGTAATTAATTACCAGTAGCTCGCATTACTCCGGTGGTACCTCCTTGGCCCCTCCTTACATTTGCTAACATACAGGATATAAAGCAGGTGTTGTCAAACCATTACATAAGGCCTTGACAGGCAAATTCAACTTCTATCAACAGACATCTACACTTGTTGAACTGAAGTCCAAAGACCTCAAGTCAATATGAAAAACATATGATGCGTTTCCAATTACTATTGATCCAATTGCAGTTCAATTTAGAGCCGTCCTCTTCTTAAAAAGAAAGACAGTTCCTCCGCTACACCGAGACAGGGTGTCACTTCTTCGTTTTGATTTTTTTTATATACATCACGTTAAGCCTCTATGGACTGCGTGGTAACAACCAACTTCAGTTTAGTGTCTAGGTCTTGTTATTGTTCCGGCATTGACTTCCTGACCCCAGCGACGAGTGTCTGTTTATGTTCTCCGCACAAAGGTCCTCTCCGTCTTCCGGAAGTTGTTACCATTTTAAAACCTTGGTAGTTGTTCACCAATCTTTTAAATGTGTTCCTGTCAGGAATTTGTCAGTCTAGAATACCAATTTGACTGAGATCTTTTTCGCATTCCTCGAACCATCTCGGCCTTGTTGCCTTAGACTTAATGAAACTCCATATTATTTTCGTTAATCTTCTTAATTGATGCTGTGATAGGGTCTATTTTGTTGTACAAGTCCTCATTTGTTCTCATTCGCCACTGTCCATCAACCCATCGTTTTGATTGTTTCATTCTATTTTGTTTATTTATTTATTTATGTATTTATTTATTTATTCTTCTTCCTCTTCCTCGTTATGCCCATTCAAAGAGGGCGTTTGAACTTGTTGGTTGGCTTGATGGTTTTTGTCTTTTTATCCTCCCAAAATCTCTCCATCAATGCACTGTGTTGCATTTTGCGATCTGTTGACCATTTCCAATCAATTTTCTTCTTGGTTTCTCCATTAATTTGTGCTTTCATACTATTAAACTAAGGGTTCTACGATTTTCTATGATGTCGTTTGTGATATTTATTTCTTGGAGGTCCGCCTTAGTTTCTTCTAGCCAGTTTGACCTTCTTTGGGTTGATTACTTTAAATAATCATTTGGTTATTCTCTTGCTGTCCATACTATAGATGTGGCCATAGAATTTCAGACGTCTCTTGCGTACGGCATCAGTGAACCTGTCAGTTAAAGGATATTCCTCTTAATCCACAATTCATTTTCCCTCCTGGGTCCGTAAATTTTCCGGAGATTTTTCCATTCTTGCTTTCCAATTTCTATAATTTTAGTGTGATCACCAAAGGATATGGTTCCTGAGGCATATCAATGTTCCGGCAAAACAAGTGTCGTAATTTTGCGTTCGGTGATATGACTATTTTGTTGTAGTAATTCCACGTTAGTCTGTACGCCATATGGAGTTTGGTGGCTCTTCTACGTGGGCACTACTGTCTAGTCCCGATGGTAGTATGATATCTCAGTTCGATCCCTACCATTGGTCGTCTATTTTCATGTCCACAAAGGTACCGTCTAATACGTCGTGGCTACATCCTTGCATTTCCTAGTTCAGTCTCATTTTATTTTTTATTTTTTATGAATGTAGTCTATTTATTAGCTATCTATTTATTTATCAATTTATTTATTACCTATCTATTTATCTATGTATTTAATTTACCTATTTATTCTTTATGTATCCATTTTTATCTATTTAACTATTTATCTATGTATTTATCTATTTATTTATCTAATTAACTATATATCTATCTATTTATTTATATACTTATTTATCTATTCATCTATCTTTCTGAATATCTATTTTTCTATCAATCTATCTATCTATCTATCTATCCATCCATCTACCTATCTATTTATCAAATTTTCTATCAATATATTTATCTATTTATCTATCTATTTATTTATCTATTTAACTATTTATCTATCTATTTATCTATGTATTTATTTATCTTTTTAACTAATGGTGTATGTATCTATTTATTTATCCACTTATTTATCTAACTATATCTATCTATTTATATTTCTTGCTATCTATTTTTCTATCAATCTATCTATCTTTTTATATATTTATTTATTTATCTTTTTATCTCTATCCATCCATCTATCTATCTCTTTATCTATTTTTCTATCAGTTTATCTATCCATTTATTTATTTATTTATTTATTTATTTATTTATCTATCTGTTTATCTATCTATCCGTCCATCTATCTATCTATTTATCAAATTTTCCATCAGTTTATCTATCCATTTTTATTTATTTATCTATCTATTCATTTATCGATTTTTCTATCAATCTATCTATCTTTTTATCTATTTATTTATGTGTTTAACTATCTATTTATTTATTAGCTTGATTGTTTATTTGTTTGTTATTTCTTTCTTTATTTGTTTGTATATTTGTTAATTAATTAATTAATTAAATCCTCTGAAGAGATTGGCGTCAGGAATGGTTAATAATGTTATTGGTTTAACGCCCCTCTTAACAACTGCGGCTTTTAGAGACGCCGTGGTGCCGGAAGGGATCATAAACATGGCAGTGAATTTACTAACACGTTTCCCTCGCATATGCGCACCCTCAAGTGCCAACTGGCTGCGCCAAGATTTGATCCTGTAACCTTGGACACTGCAGGCGAGAACGTAACCGCTGAGCCACACAGCCAGCCAGTCACGAATGGCATCCCGACTCCGTAAAAAGGACAATGTTATGGGATAGAAGCACATGAAAATGAAAATCCACAGCCTGCTTCCAGTCTCCGACCGGTTCAGGAATGGAATGAATGAAGCCCCCATCTAGCGGCGAGGATATGAAATGTGCCGGCTGCCGAGGCCTGACGCACTCCTCTGGGGCAATGATTAAATGAATGACAGATGAAATGAAATGATAGTGGAGAGTGTTGCTGGAATGAAATTTTGACAGGGAAAACCGGAGTACCCGGAGAAAAACCTGTCTGCCTCCGTTTTGTCCAGCACAGATCTCACATGGAGTGATCGGGATTTGAACCACGGATCCAGCGGTGAGAGGCCGGCGTGCTGCCGCCTAAGCCACGGAGGCTTCGGATAGAAGCACATAACGTTTTTTATTTTATTTTGTTTTATATTATTTTATTCGGAATGTTAGAAATAGTTATTTTGTGATTAAATATAAATCAGTGTTACAGGGAGCAGATGACCTCAAATTTCAACTCTCATTAGACAATCAATAACACAAGACTTGTGTCACTATTGCATTTAAATAAACTTCACGCAAAGCAGGTAGGACGTGGAAGATTCAGAGTTCTTTTAACACCATTCTCCTCTATCCTTCCTTGGCTTCTCGCCGTACTGTAGCTTATCTAGAGCCATAATCTCCATGTGGATAACAGAGCATACTTTAGGAGCAGCTCATCACGACCCTCTTAACAGATGCTACCATGTTACGACGGTATTTATCGGCTGGATTGGAAGTCTTCCAATGTGGCCATAAACATGTAGTCGCACAATATTCTATAAGGTATAGCGGCAATAAAACGTTCCATCGTCCAAAAAATGGAAAGTAGATCGGCTGTACGTTACTACGGCACAAGTAAGGAGATAAAAAGTTTTTATTCTTCGCGAAAGGTCATAAAATGTTCAATAAAATTTCTTGAAGAGCTGGAAGATATAAATGAGAATTCTACAAATTATATTCAGTTTTTTGTTTTCTTTTTTGGATGACAGATATACTTGAAGAAGCTGGAATAAGGGCGATAGATGTCTATTAAACTTTTATACGAGCAATAACTAGATATTATCTCGTCTAGCCGTAAGTTTTGTCAATTAGAAAAAGAAATAACTCAACTTTGGTTTAATATTCTTTTTAATATCCTTTCTGTATTTTGAAGACTGACTTAGTATTTGATGGAATACCACTCAAGGAAATTGAGCCAATGTAAGACCGGAATCGGAAAATGGCCGCCGTTGATAGGGTTTTCCGGATTTTCTCATTTTGTTCAGTCAGCAATTACTTCATGTATTGGGTTATCACTAGAGAATGAGGCTTTTTTAAAATTTATTTAATACAGTTACAACCCGTGTTTCACCTACAGGTATACCACGGGTTATTTACTTTTCTAAACGCAAAATTAACATAAATAATATTATTGAAGTGAGTGGAAGTTTTTTTTTTTCATAAATTCAGTTATTTCGACAGTATTCCAGTGGTGTTTTCATAATGGTATGCAGTGGTAATGATCGTAGTACAGTTGGTCGTTCTCCCGAGTACGTGGTTCATTCAGTCAACAGGTGACGAGCCGTCTGTTGAGTTTTTTCCTGACAGCTGCAAATTGGTGAATCAATAATGTTCATTTTATGAATATAGGATTTGAAGCGACCATGATTTGTGATAAACTGGGTGGTTATGAAGTTGGGCCAGAGAGATGAGGAAAGTCTGTGTGGTATATTAGGAAGGAATAATTTTGTATGTAAGGAGTGTTCTGAATTGGTATATATATGGGAGTTCCATATATTTGTATAATGCTCAGTTAGTACTTTTTTGGCCTGGTTTAGGGGTGGTGATCTATAATCTATTGCAGTTCTATGGCTGGCAGCAATCCTGGCGAGATAGTCAGCTCTCTCATTCCCCCCGAGTCCTGTGTGTCATTGAATCCATTGAAAAGTAATCTTGTTCAACTTGTTGAGGGTAATAATTTTGTCTCGTATTTCAGTGGCGAGAGGATGGGTATTTTTTCTGTTGGCTATAGCAAAGATTGCAGCTCTTGAGTCCATAAGAATAGGATAATAAGAATGAGGCTTGACAAACTGGATGTGTGTACAGTTACTGGCAGTTAGCTCTACACTTCCCCATCCCACTCCCTCGGTATACTACTGCAGCGTAAAACATTTGCCACGCTGAGCGTGTCTTTGAGAAGTTACTGTCACGCACGTCAATGTTCTCAGATATGGAAGAACAGGACACTCTCCCCGCACCGCTTTACCCCCCCCCCCCCCCCCCTCTCTCTCAATCTCTCTCTCTCTAACCGCTGAGCTATCAAGGTCAAGTGCATAGCTAAACGCCGGTATGTGTACAAGCATGCTACATTACAGGCCATTACCACACTCACCTACTTGCCCATTCCATTCATCTTCGTGCATTTTAATTCCTCTTATGAGTCTGGGCATCCAACCGTTAAAAGCATTAACCACGAAAAGATGCAAGACCATAAACAAGCCAGTTTGATTGAGAAACTTTAAATACTCCTTTATAATCCTTCAGTATGCCTTCCTTTGAAGGGGAAGTAAAGCCGGCGGTCCCATGTCATAGATTTATGGCATATAAAAGATCCTTCCACAGACTAAACTTGTGTGGAGCTAAATTTCTAGGTTAGATTTCATTGGAACGCTCCAACAATGTTCCCACCTTCACCACTAGGTATCATTGACATCTGGTAGCGAAAGTTGGAACTACTTGAAATTGAACGGAACGTGTAGCTCACCCTTTGGGTGTCCGCTGGAAGAAGCTACAGACTCTGGCGAGCCGAACATGTCCTCGGACACTCCCGGCACTAAAATCCATACGATAATAAATAAATAAATAAATAAATAAATAAATAAATAAATAATAATTTTAAATTTTAATTACAGCGGATGTGTAAGAAATAAATACTCGTTTTATTCATTTCTTTCGTGAGCTTCTTATGTTAAAATGTCGATATTATGTGGTACCTACATGCATGGTGGGGTATGATTAGGTGGCCGGAAACATATGATTCCCCAGCTGCGAAAGCGCCGAAACACCTGATATATCTATTACGTGGTGTAGCGGTTACTATTCTTGGCTGTCACACTGGAGGTCCGAGTTCGATTCCCTCCTCTGCCAAGAAATTTAATTCTGGTCTGAGGACTGGACCGGGGTGCATTCAGACTCATGAGGCAAAACCTAAGCCATCCTGGAAGTGGTTTTTCTCGGTTTCCCCACGGTTACTCCAGGTGAATGTCAGATTGGTTCATTACTTAAGGCAACAGCCACCTTCTTCCCAATCCTCACCTGAATTACAAATACATACACTGATACAGCCATCACAATTACACAGGTTATGAGACAAAATTTATCATTCACCCAAGTAGACTACACGTGGCTAAATGACCACAATGTCCAAGCCAACATATAATTAAAGATGCGTGGGGCCACCTCATGGTGTAGCAGCTAACTTTCTTGCCAGTCACCCCGGAGGTCCGGGTTCGTTTCCAGGTTCTACTAAGAAATTTTATTCATTTGTGAGAATTGGTACGGGGTACATTCTGCCTCACGAGGCAAAACTAGGGGACGAGGATTTGATTCTCTCCTCATCCATCTTTGAAGTGGTTGTCCATGGTTTCCCAACTGTCCTTCTCGAAAATATTATACACACATCAAAAAAAGTTTTGCATCACCTCGGTTCCAAGAGTTCCGGAACCGTTAAATACAAAGGGAATAGAGATCAACACAAACAACATTTCAGCTCGTTTTATTGCTCATGAGACCCACACATTGCATGTTGTACCATCATACAGCTAGACTTTCAGCATTTGTGGTCCAGATTGCAGTACACACCACTACCTCTAATACCCAGTAGCACGTCCTCTTGCATTGATGCATGCCTGTATTCGCCGTGGCATACTATCCACAAGTTCATCAAGGCACTGTTGGTCCAAATTGTCCCACTCCTCAACGACAATTCGGCGTAAATCTCTCAGAGTGGTTGGTGGGTCAAGACGTCCATAAACAGCCCTTTTCAACATATCCCAGGCATGTTCGATAGGGTTCATGTCTGGCGAACATGCTGGCCACTGTAGTCGAGCGATGTCGTTATCTTGAAGGAACGCATTCACAAGATGTGCACGATGAGGTCGAGAATTGTCGTCCATGAAGACAAATGCCTCTCCAATATTCTGCCGATATGGTTGCACTATGGGTCGGAGGATATCATTCAGGTATCGTAAAGCCGTTTCGGAGCCTTCCATGACCACCAGTGGCGTACGTCGGCCCCACATAATGCCACCCCAAAACATCAGGGAACCACCACCTTGCTGCACTCGCTGGACAGTGTGTCTAAGACGTTCAGCCTGACCAGGGTGCCTCCAAACACGTCTCCGACGATTGTCTGGTTGAAGGCATATGCGACACTCATCGGTGAAGAGAACGTGATGCCAATTCCGTGGGGTCCATTCAGCATGTTGTTGGGCCCATCTGTACCGCGCTGCATGGTGTCGGGGTTGCAAAGCTGGACCTCGCCATGGACGTCGGGAGTGAAGTTGCGCATCATGCAGCCTATTGCGCACAGTTTGAGTTGAAACACGACGTCCTGTGGCTGAACGAAACGCATTATTCAACATGGTGGCATTGCTGTCAGGGTTCCTCCGAGCGGCAATCCGTAAGTAGCGGTCATCCACTACAGTAGTAGCCCTTGGGCGGCCTGAGCGAGGCCTGTCATCGACAGTTCCTGTATCTCTGTACCTCCTCCATGTCCGAACAACATCGCTTTGGTTCACTCTGAGACGCCTGGAAACTTCCCTTGTTGAGAGCCCTTCTTGACACAAAGTAACAATGCGGACGCGATCGAACTGCGGTATTGACCTTCTAGGCATGGTAGAACTACAGACAACATGAGCAGCGTACCTTCGTCCTGGTGGAATGACTGGAACTGATCGGCTGTCGTACCCCCTCCGTCTAATAGGCCCTGCTCATGCATGGTTGTTTACATCTTTGAGCAGTTTTAGTGACATCTATGAACAGTCAAAGGGACTGTATCTTGGATACAATATACACAGTCAACGTCTATATGCCGGAGATCTGGGAACCGAGGTGATGCAAAACTTTTTTTGATGTGTGTATATAGCCTATACTTATAACACCACATATTTCAACACTCGAATACAGCGATTAATATTCGTTGGCCTTGATCCGCGGTAGAGACTATTGTTGTTGTTGTTGTTTTTGTTGTTGATTCATTAGCGGTTTTGCGGCATCATGGTTTTGTAGTCCCGTTAACTTGGGTGTGTGTAGAAATTGTCTGATACCCTATGTCACTGTGATGTCTGTAGGCTTACTAGTGTGTGTATTTTATAAGAGGAAGGATTTGGGTAGGAAGCTGTTGTTTTTTCATACGAGATGCATGGACATCATGTTCATTTAGCCCCGTGTTCTTGGGTGAGTGTTTCTTTTTGGCTGCTAACCTGTGTTATTGAGATGGCTGTATTAGTGTATATATAATTCAGGTGAGGATTCAATCAATCAACGTTTAATATCCGCATAGCACGTTGTATTTCAACAAGCTACTATAACCAACATTCAATTATACTCTTTGAAAAGAATAAAGTGTTATAACTAAGCCCATGCATTTATGAGATAGTAGGCTATATGTTCTTTACTGAACATCTTGTTTTTGTATGTTATGATTTAAATAAGATATTATTTGCGATGAATTACTTTAGTTCCCTACTTATAACAGAATGTATCTGAGCAACTCAACTCGTTGTATGAGCTTCGCACGCCTGGGCCGTCGCTTCCCCTCTTCGCCCCGTTCCCACAAGTCCCAGGTAATAGCATTTATACGTGAGGCTATTGCAGATTTACAGCCTGAGGGCCTACAACATAGTCTGTGCTGGTGAACAGCGTCCGAGGGATCTCTTGTTCAGGTCTGTAAAATATCAGGTATAGTCTCCTCTTGAAAACGACATTATCCATTGCCATATCTGCGCGTCTATACTCACACCCCTGTGAAGGTAGGTGGCTAAAGTTATATTAATAATAATAATAATTGTTTCCTTTCGGTCAAATAAGGACCACACAATTTCAACTGTTTCCTTTTAGCTCTAAAATTAGCATGGTTTTCCAACATTCGTAGTCGGTCTTGTCCCTTTCCCTCTTTTGTCCACGCTATTTCAGTTTTCGTCGTTGGCTTTTCCCTTACACTGATATAGCGGGATATCTTCACATCAGATCCCAATTATTATTATTATTATTATTATTATTATTAATATTACTATTATTTTAGTTAATTCCCCCTTAAGGAGAGCGTTAAAACACAATCAATTTTCATGTTCTTTTCTGTCCCTTTCTTATTTCTTCTTCTTCTTGTTCTCCTCATTATTATTATTATTATTATTATTATTATTATTATTATTATCATTACTATTATTACTTGTTTTATTTGTATTAGGCATCACCCTCAATATTTTGAAGAATATTAACTGTGTTACAGGGGCAGATAACCTCAATGTTCCACCCTGTAAAAGAAGAGTCATCATCATCATCATTATCATGAGACGTAAATAAATACCGTAATGAAGCAATTTTTTTCATTAAACCTCGCAGCTCTATTCTTCCGTTTTTCACGTCTTTTGGCGCTTCCTCTCTGCCTCGTCATACTACACCCAACCTATACATCAGTGAGTTAAAAAAAAGTGTGAAAAGACGTATTGATAACCCTACATTACTGATACTTAATGTTGCTACACTCTTATTATTATTTCTCGGAAATTCACAATGAAACTTCAAATCACGTACTCAAATATTAATACCAACTTCCTATTACACATTTAAAGTTTCAATTTGTTTTCCTAGTTTCCCATTACTGTAAGTCGTTTACTAGTTGTTCCATCTAGGAATTATTCTGAAATAATTATATCTGAATATCTGAATGCGAAAAGCCCGTGTCGCTCTACTAAGTTTACTTCATGCACAATGAGACTCATGCAATTAAGTTTATATCGCATCGGAAACTCTTGTGGACTACAAAATAGACGAAAACCTAGCTAATTAAAACTGGCGTATTTCTGCTTCATTAACGAACATCAAACAAAAACTGCTATGGCATGCAAAGTAGTGCATACGTTTCTATTTATATTAATAGTACGTTGTATTTACATGGACATGTTCACTTCACTTCATTTCTCGTATTCGTTAATGAAATAAATTCATGTTATCATAACTGGGATGGGAGGAATAAAAATGTGTGTATGAAATTTAGTTACATCTGCTGTTGAAATAATATTCAAAGTGTAACTTAATTCTTTCGAGTGAAGTTTAATGTGTTTGCAGGAAGTATCCCCATGTTTTAGGGATAAGAAACTCATGTGAGATAAAACGTAATAATAATAATAGTTATAAAAATTAAAGATTTCCTTTATTGAAACAACTAAACTTAACATCCCGACAGGCTGGTAATGGTGCTTTCAGCCTGAGGCCCTCTTTGTAGAAGGCTTCCAACGCTCGATCGTATACCAATCTTGTAGGGGCCATCTTTCCAACTCTCAGCATATATTTTAAGAATCGCGACTTGACACTCCATATTTCTTCGAGATCGCTGATTGTTAGGTGATCCCATACTTTCTTCCTAGACCATATGTCACAATTAATAATAAAAAAGCCTAATAATAATACTGCATGCCCCGGCGAGAAGAAGGATCACCCAAATAGGCATTTAGTTTTTGATCGAAGAAGGGACCAAAGAAGGATTTCCTGGGTGGATAACATAAAACAGTGGACAGGATTACCCAGCAACGATAAATTATTCCACATCGCAGTTCATAAGCAAAAGATGCGTCATGTGGTCGCTAACATCCATTAATGGATAGGCATCCGAAGAAGTAAAAGAAGAAGAAGATATTCACTAAGTGAATTTGATCTTTTGCGGCATGCCATTATGTAGGTACACATTTCGCTGTATAGTTCAAATACACATTTGTCACCCAGGCTAAGGCAAGATATGGTTAAGCAAATCTTATGATGAAAGCCATGAATTGCGAGTCTCGTTATGATGTGCCTTTGGTCTTGATTCTCCTTCGTCCACGTTCTGTCCATCATGGCGTCAACGATATAGAAGTCTGGGTCGATCTCTCTTCTCTTTACTTTTCTACCCTTTAATAGGTCTGTAGATGGTCCTGTAGCTGGCAATGGTGTTTTCAGCCTGAGGCCCTCTTTGTAGAAGGCTTCCAACGCTAGATCGTACACCAATCTTGTAGGGGCCATCTTTCCAACTCTCAGCACATATTTTAAGAATCGCGACTTGACACTCCATATTTCTTCGAGATCGCTGATTGTTAGGTGATCCCATACTTTCTTCCTAGACCATATGTCACAATTAATAATAAAAAAGCCTAATAATTATACTGCATGCCCCGGCGAGGAAAGTCCTATAAATGAAGGAGGCTCATGAAGACTGCGGGCACGACATGGATGTACAGTAATGTGGAGTCTCTGAACGGTGTATACGAAATTGTCTCAATACAGATGGGTTCTCGCTAAGGCCGAACCAGGCTGTAACATAAAATGTAGCCGGTATTTGCCGTGATAATTTATTCAAACAATACATAATAATAATAATAATAATAATTTGAATTTGAATATATTTATTAATTACTTTTGGTATTACAGGACAGATTGTGTGGCATTAAATAATTTTTACAACATACATATTATATTCCAATTCAAAGAGTGCATGAAATAATAAGTTTATGTTATAGTTTAATGTTTATTTAGGTAATAATCTTTAATGCGACGTATAGCTGTTTGCTGTTCATTTTGGACAATCCAGGTGGTAGTTCATTAAGTAGTGATGGTACAATATAATTTAGTTTCTTGAAACCGTAACTATTTATACATAAAGGTTTTTCATTACTAGTTGTAGCTTGGCACGGCGGGTGAGTGGATATCGTGTCGGTCTACTAACCCCAAGATTGCAGGTTCGCACCTGGCCGTGGTAAGTGATTTTTGAAAGGCGGCAAAAATACGATACGCATGTCATACGATGTTGGCATATCAAAGAACACATTTGAATTCAGTAGGCCGAGTTCATAATGGCAAAATTAATCTCGGGAGTTTCCGCCAACACAAAGTTCCTCATTTCTCTACTAGAAAGCGTTATAGTGTCAAGGAGCTTAGATATCTAACATCCTGGACTTTCACAGCGCTCCAAGGAACACCAAAATTTAA
Organism: Meconema thalassinum; assembly: GCA_946902985.2. Taxonomy (NCBI): domain Eukaryota; kingdom Metazoa; phylum Arthropoda; class Insecta; order Orthoptera; family Tettigoniidae; genus Meconema; species Meconema thalassinum. The sequence goes on from OX336399.1 coordinate 92,435,311, forward strand.
CATGTAAGCTGCCCTCTGCGCGTCAAATAACAAAGCTTGCAACCGGCACCCAAGGCCAGACGATATGTTATTATATAATACGCTTAGGTGTATGTTTCAAAAAACTCAAGCTCCTAAACCAGAGGGAGTAAGAAGGTGTGGTTTGTACCAAAATCTTCCAAATTGTCTCAATAGTAGCCTACGGGGAAAATCTTCCATTTCTTTAAAAGTAAACGGAAATATATTTATTTGTTTATAAAGTGCTTTTAAACAAATAAACAAGACGATAGCCCCTGGCAGAACTGTGTCACGTACAGCCCGCATAGCACTAGCGCCGGGTAGTTAGTCTGTACACACGGGGCGCACACATCCCATTATGCGAGAGTTCTCGCACCGGTCAGCTAGTTATTATTTATTATATTAGTGGCTTCGGTGGCGTAGTTGGTAGCATGCTGAACTGCTGTGCACAAGATAGCGGGTTCAAACCCGGCCGAAGTCGTCGGGTATTTTAAGATCGTTAAGATCCTTCAGTATGCTTTCCTTCGGAGGGGAAGTAAAGCCGGCGGTCCCATTTCATAGATTTATGGCATGTAAAAGATCCTTCCACTGATTAAACTTGTGTGAAGCTAAATTTCTAGGTTAGATTTCGTTGGAACGCACTATCAAAGTTCCAACGTTCACCACTAGGTATCAGTGACATCTGGTAGCGAATGTTGGAACTACTTGAAATTGAACGGAATTTGTAGCTCACCCTATGGGTGTCCGTTTGAAGCAGCTACAGCCTCTGGCGAGCCGAACATCTCCTTGGACACTCCCGGCACTAAAAGCTATAAGATAAATAAATAAATAAATTTATTATATTGATCAAAGTTGTGTTTTTATTTCCCCAAGCTGATAGGGCATAGAATATCTTAATTTGCGCTCAATCAGAGCAATGTAAATGGTTTTGTAAGTATTTTTATCTACAAAGAATCAGAGATTGAGAATGTGTAAAGGTTTGCTCTTAGTTTTTTTTAAAATCGTGTTTACTGAGTGTGTGTTCATTTAAAAGTGTTCATCAATGGTAATTCCCTGGTGTTTTTGTGTCGAAGAACTATTTATATAGGTTTTACATTTGTAACCTGCAAGGATGTTTTGGAGTATAATACTAATAGTTATAATAATAATAATAATAATAATAATAATAATAATAATAATAATAATAATAATAATAATAATAATAATAATAATAATGTTGGGCACTTATTTAGGATTAATACAAACAAATTCGAGGATAAATTGGATGGAGGAAACAACGGGGAACCTGAATGAGATGAACATCGGAGAAAAAATGATGATAATCCGAGAAATATTCAGAACCTCTGTAAATACGTACACATTTAGGGTGACATCTATCAGCAGGACTGGCACAAGATGGACAGCAACACAGTGAGTCCATGAAGAGATTGAGAAGAAGAAGAAGAAGAAGAAGAAGAAGAAGAAGAAGAAGAAGAAGGAGGCTAAATCAAGTTCCAACGCTCTCTAGGAATGGGCATAACGAAGAAAGAATAATAATTATAATAATAATAATAATAATAATAATAATAATACAGTCATCAAACCAGAGGCACTGTATGCATCCGAAACACTGATGAAAATGGGGGCAGGTCACAAATGAAAGCATCGAGAAACAAGAGAGGAAAATTCTCAGAAAATTCCTAGGACCAAAGTTTGAAAATGGAATTTGGATGAAAAAGAAACCACACGAATTTTTTCAATCCGCAGAAAAAATCACAGATACTATCAGAAAACGACGATTAAAGTTCTACGGACATCTTCACTGAATGGATAACGACAGGCTGACAAAGAGAATTCTAAATCTAGCTCTAACCCTGAAAATCCACAATAATTGGTTAACAGAAATACATGAAGATCTACAAGAAATGTATTGCTGAGAAAACCATTCCAATTAGAAGCCTAGAAAACAAACATAAATTTGCAGGGAAACCTAAAAGAATAAATTCAGGCTGGACAGAAGCACGCATAAAGGAACACAGTGAACGAATGAAGAGATATTGGGAAGAAAAGGAGAAGGAACATTGTGTAAAATAATTTCAAGCGCGCTCCGTAGTTGGGCATAACGATTTAAAAATAATAATAATAATAATTATAATAATAATAATTGCCATAAAAATGAAGAGAACAGGGTCAACTTCCAAAACGCGAGAAAATCTGCATCAAAAACCATCCGTGGCGTGAAACGTATGTTTAATAAGGAACAGTTGGTACAGATTGAGCAAGACTTCCAGAAAAATAACACACGTAACTTCTATAAAACCTTCAAGCACAGTCTGAACAAATACAACCCCCCAAGTCCACAGTTTAAAGGTTCCAACGGGAAATTAGCTCACAATGATAAAGATAATTGTCAGATTCTAGCAAGTTATTTTGAAAACCTCCTCAACTGTGAGGCTCCTGAGACCCCTTTCGTTTACGAAATAAATTCAAACATCCCCCCCCCCCCCTACGAAGGCTGAAATCACGAAGATCATCCAAGAGCTGAAGGACATCAAGGCACCGGGTGAAGATTTGATAATTGCGGAACTGTGGAAACATGCAGGGGAAAAATTTGTCGACAAGCTTGTTGCAATTATTCAAGAGATCTGGGAGAGCGATACACTCCCAAGTGGATGGACCTCTGCCGTAATTCATCCACTACATGAAAAAGGGGAGAAAACCGATGTGAACAATTACCTTGGCATCTCTCTTCTATCAATAACTTACAAGATCCTCTCAAAAGCTCAACAGAATAGGGCGGAACAACAAATCGATCCACAACTGGGGGAATACCAAGGGGGTTTCAGAAAGGGACGATCATGTGCAGAGCAGATTATGAATCAGAAGTCCATCCTTTCATATCTGAAACTCAGGAACATGGAATTCGTGATGACCTTTGTTGATTCTAGGAAAGCGTACGATTCAATTGATCGAACCACCCTATTGAAAATCCTAGAAGAGTTTGGCTTAGATAACAAGACACAATCAATTATCCAGCAAACCCTGACCAACACCACCTCCAAAGTGAAGTTCAGAGGAGAGATGTCTAATGCCTTTGAAATCAGGACAGGAGTGAGGCAAGGAGACGGGCTATCACCGCTTCTCTTCAATTGTGTTTCGGAAAAGGTCATCCGAGAATGGCGGAAGGAAATGAAAAATTCAAGGGTAGAAAATGGCGTAAGGCTAGGGTACAAGTATATGAATCTTACAATCGACTGTCTAGCCTTTGCAAATGATCTAGTGATCTTTTCAGATTCCATTGATATGGCAGAAGTACAACTTAACCAGCTGAAAAATCAAGCACTGAAGGCTGGGCTTCAAATCTCCTTTGAGAAGACACAATTCATGACAAACATAAAATCAGCGCCCAGGGAACTGGAGGTCGGACTAGGAAAAGTTCTGAAGGCGGAAAAGTTTAAATACCTCGGTGAATGGATAGAGCCTAACCTATCAGAGAAGGAAGCCTTCAAGTCACGCATTAATAAAATGGAACTGGCATACAACCTGTCTAAAGACATCTACAATAAGAGATCGATATCCTTAAACGCCAAAATTAGACATTACTCCACTGTTATTCGACCAGAGGTTGTGTATGCGGCTGAGACTCTAATAATGAACAAGAAAGGTCTAATGCAAAAACTAGAGGCTAAAGAAAGGAAGATTTTGAGGAAAATCCTTGGTCCCATCAAAGAAAACAGCGAGTACAGAAGGCGTCACAACCACGAATTCTACAAGCACGTGGAGAAGATCAGTGACTCGATTCGAAAAAGAAGGATTGCCTTTTATAGCCACGTGACACGAATGAGCCCAGGCAGGATATCAAAACGGATATTGACGTACTTTCAAGATAAGAAAACCAAAGGGGCATGGTTTACGGAAGTTGAGAAAGATCTATGTGAAATGAAAATTTCCCCTAAAGATATCCAGGAGCGTGTTTCACTTCAGGAAAAACTACGTATCCACAAAGGTTTCCAGGAAAAGCCGAAGTTGAAGACAGGGAAGGCGTGGTCCCAAGAGAGAAAAGAACAATACCGGAGACGAATGTGGGAACACTGGGTGGTAGTTAGAGCTCGGAAGAAGAGACAGTTGAACTGACGTGGTCCCTAGTTGGCCGAATCGGGGAAAGAATAATAATGATAATAATAATAATAATGAATGAATGAAAATCCACAGCCTGCTTCCAGTCTCCGACCGGGTCAGGAATGGAATGAATGAATCCCCCATCTAGCGGCGAGGATATGAACTGTGCCGGCTGCCGAGGCCTGACGCACTCCTCTGGGGCAATGATTACATGAATGACAGATGAAATGAAATGATAGTGGAGAGTGTTGCTGGAATGAACTTTGACAGGGAAGACCGGAGTACCCGGAGAAAAACCTGTCTGCCTCCGTTTTGTCCAGCACAAATCTCACATGGAGTGACCGGGATTTGAACCACGGGCCCAGCGGTGAGAGGCCGGCGTGCTGCCGCCTGAGCCACGGAGGCTTCAATAATAATAATAATAATAATAATGCCAATTGAAGAAAACACACAACAGTTATATTGACGGCGAAGGAGGGTTGATCGTGTAACGTACATTGAGTACAAGACACTTAGATGCTAGAAAATCAAAGTGTCTGATGCATGATAAAAGTCAAAACACGTGACCTGCGGATTGACAGAGCATGGGGATACAAGTAAAGGGAAGGAGACTCAACAATCTATGGTTTGTAGATGTTCTCTAACAGTTATTTAAAGGGTGGAACAGCGTGATCATTAGCCTCTCTGATGAACGTGTTTGTAGAGCATGGTCAGTCAGTAGGAAGGCAACCAATTCCGTACATTGCTTACACAGATTCAGTCTTGGCAAATCACTAAGCTCGAGCTCTCTCACGAAAGAAATCTTTCTGTTTGTGTGAAGGAAAGATAAAGTGTGCGGCTTGAATCCATTATCGGAACGTGTGCGGAGGGAACGAGTCTAATTACTGGTGAGCTGTGAAGAAAACCGCTGCTCAGTGATTTACACTACTGACGTAACCAATGCATTATACTGCGACGAGAGGAAGGTTTGCAGTTCAGATATAGGTCTACCTAACTGGTGATAGCATGGCTTCCTTTCAATCTTTAGTGCGCGTTGTCTAAATAAACTTGTAAGCCTATTATAACTTTATTCATGTCAGTAGCACCAATCCCCATAAGAATAGCTTCGTGGCGCAGTGGTAATATTCAGGACTGCTGTGCCCATGGTTGCAGGATTGAATCCTGTCTTAGTCAGTTGGTATTTGAGGGTGCGTAAATGCGAGAGAGCCGTAAAAAAGGAAGTTTTTAGTTTTACGTGACCGTTAATCATGCAATCATGAGCAACGGGACCTCCTTTTTACGTGGAATCCGAACCACAGGACATGACATTTCACTTCGAAAATCTCACATGCATTGACCGGGAATCGAACCCAGTCCACCATGGTGAGAGGCTAACAGCTTGACCGCTGTGCCACCACGCCCTACGAGAGAGCCGTAAGTAGATTTACTTGCACATTAAAGATCCCCTTTGGGACACAATTCCAGTACCTCGGCGTCTCTAAAAGCCTCAGTAGTTAAAAGAAACGAAAAACCAATTATTATAGGTTACTTGTGACCCCATGTAAATATACCACCATCCTGGCTTTACTGCTATGCGGGCTGCACGCGATACAGTTCTAACAGGGGCTATCGTCTTTTTTAATTTTTAAACGCTCTTTATAAACAAATAAATATATTTCCGTTGACTTTTCACGAAATGGTAGATTTTTCCTGTACTATTGAGACGATTTGGAAGATTTTGGTACAAACCACGCCAACTTCCTCTGGTTTTAAGAACTTGAGTTTTGTAAAACATACATATTGTACAGGTAGGCCTACATGATGATTATCTATCCAGGGCATAAAGTACAGTACTTCTGGTTCAGAAATTCAGACGGAGACTGACTTAGATGCCCAAAATTGTCTGAGCGGTATTGGCGTATTTACGATTCTTCCAAAATTAGTAATATTTAGGAAAGGGTTATAGCCTTTCCTGTGCCATGTAAAAAATAAATTTATTATAAATTATAAGGAGAGAGGAGGGGTGTTTGGGTATCAGGGGATTAAATTGAACAATAAGGTATGAAAGGATACTAAAATTATACGTTATTTAAAAGTCTAAACATTATTGTCCATTTTTGTCGTTGTTTTGTTCACAAATCTATTGAATCACGAAGGATTTGACCGCTAAAACTTCTTCAGTGTTTCGAGGGGGTACAAAGTAGTTTTGCAATTATATACGTTACCACATTTCAGAGTATGGTAACGTGGGAGAAAACACAAATATAACGAGGTACAATTAGCATATTACTCTCTATTGTTAGGCACTCAAATGTTTAAAAGCCAGAAAACGCAGGGACTATCATATCCTAATTCTAAAATACAGGTTACTGGCACAAAAAAAAACAACACTGTACAGTATATTTTCCATAAATTTAAGCTGTTTTCATCTTTCATCTTTCCATTGCATTAATACGCATTCTGAATTCTCCCTTGCTATTTCCCTGCACCAAGCCAAATCATTTGTGGTAATGGGTTCAAGACTGTGGAATTCCCAACCACTCGACGTCAGGATTGTGACCTCACTGAAGAACTACACAACAGTATGCCACGACCACCTGATGATTACTGCTGACCGACTTGTGTGAATAAGTGTGTAATTGTGTTTCGATATTGAAATAGTTATTGATGTAAATTTGTGTTTTGTGTGTGCAAACTCTTGACTTACTTGATTTAGTTCCTATTGCTCCTAGTGGGGCATATGATTTTCATGAAATTAATTAATCGTATGGCATTTACACATCACTTTTGGGACATGATTTACAAACTTACAGAGAAATTATTTACATAGTCCATCGCATTTGCTGTAGCATGCAAAAAGTCCAATCGGTTACCACAAAACATGTTTTGAGGGCACTCTTCGACTATATGTCTGATTTCTGACGCGGGTATTCACTAGTGCACTCAAGAGAAGCAATCTCTCCCCATTTGTGGAAAAGATCACCACATCTCCCATGGTTAGTACGTATCCTATTCAGAGTACTCCATGTCCTACGGGGCAAATCAAGTTCCCATGATTTGTTGTTGCTTTGGAGAAAACTATGTAGCTCTGGTGGAGTGTTATTATACCATTCTTGTGTCCAGGCTTCGAGAAGATTGAAGTTATGGTTTGCCAGGTTGATTGCTGTTCTGATGCAGGATGTCTGGAGCAGAGTATGTAGATTTGGATGGCAGGAATGTCCTCATGGATTTGCAATCTGATGCCAATTTCTAGGCTTCTCTCGACGTCTTTCCAATCTCTATGGACTCATAATCAGCTGTACGTCTCCAAGTTTTCTTTGGACAACCTCTATTACTTGCGCCTTGCGGGTTCCTATCGAGGGCCGCCTTTTACACAGCTACGTTTTTTATTTGTGCAAATTCTAGTGTAATTTAATTGTAAATGTTTCGATGTTTATACATGTTAAATTAATAACCAAAACATAATATGCGGTTAAGTGTAAGAGGGGGCCGAGAGCTCTAACTTCGACACTCAAAAAACAATAAATAATAATAATAATAATAATTATTATTATTATTATTATTATTATTATCACGACAACCTGGAAACAATTGACAGCTGAGCGAACGAAGGAGCATTCTGAGAGTATGGAGAGATTTTGGGAAGAAAAGAGGGAAGACGCCCAAAGTTGAAATCATGAATTCAAGTTCAATCACTCCCTTAAAGGGGAACAATCGATAAAATACAATAAATAATAATAATAAGAAGAAGACACAATTATGAAATCTACTCTCATGTAGAAAAGATCTTGGACACCATTCGTAAGAGAAGGATAGTTTTCTATGGCCACATTGCTCGTATGAGTTCTACAAGGTTGAACAATAGGATCTTCGTGGTTCACCGAGGTAGAAAAAGACCTGTGTGAAGTGGGAATAACCCAGGAGGATGTCCAGAAACGTGTTCCACTGAAGTCGAAACTCCAAGAACATCATGGATTCCAAGAAAAGCCATAACTAAAAACTGGCAAGACTTGGACTGAAGCGAGGAAGGAACAGCATAGGAAACGAATGCGGGAATACTGGGCGAATGTTAAGGCTGGTAGGTTTTTGCTGAGGATTAACACTACCTAAGAGAGAAAAAGGAGGTGGGTTTCGGCGTAGAGACAAGTATTGGCAGGTAGGATGAGAATCCAGCACACAACTTTAAAAATTAGTATATAAAAGGTAATTTCGCTGCGCTAAACCTAGGAGGAACCTAACTTTAGTGGGGGCCTGCACAAGGCAAGCGGAGAGCGCAGCATGGATTGAGGTTGCCTGCAAGCGCTTGGGAAGTGCTCTTTCCCTCCCGAGCCGATATTCCAGTACTATGGGTACGGGTGGTAGTTTGGCAAGACAAAGTAAGCCAAAAGGAAAGGATGTAATAACTTTCCCTTCAGAAGGGTTAGATTTTATACTGCATTTCAACATGCTGGAAAGATTTGAATTTGGAGTGATAATTTTATTTCTGGGCACTTTTGGATTTATGGCAAACCAATCGAATGCTCCCAGAGAGTGAAGAGACAAAGTGGTTTTGATGATTTTAGCGATGTTATTGTTTTTTTGCGAAAATCTTACACGAATACCAATTGTTGCACTTAAGGAAAACTATGCTTTTACCCAGCAAGATGCCGATTAAAAGTTTAGAACAGAGGAAGACCTCAAACCTAACTCAAACAAAACTTAAATTTTGAAAACAAACCATAAGTCAGAGAGAAAATCTCTACAAGTAGGAAGCTTGCGGAGCTATACTTGCCTCAATGGCTTGCTAGAATTGCCTATGAAAACCAAGAGAAACTTTGAAAATATTGTTACTTGAAGTTTTAGTTTAAATGCAACAAGTAGTAAAGACTTTATTGTTTGAGGAATTATCCGTTTTAGTAAAGAGAGCTTAAGTTTACAGGAAGAATCAGGGAAGAGAAGGTCCTGCCTAATTGTGATTCTAGCGAGAAAGATAAAGCAAAAAGGAAAACAATTGATTTATTTAACAATAAGTATAGAATTTAGAAACTTAACAATACTTAGGTTGGGATTTAATTTGAGTTAAGAATAACAATTGTTTATAAAATGCCAAGGTTTCGACCTAATAATAAGAGGTTTACAATGAACAGTATTAAATATAGTACAAGTTTCGAACCTAATAAAGCAATACAATCTTACAAAGATTTTTAAAAAGTGTGCTTACGATTAAGAAATTTGAAGTTTGTAACGATAATTGTAAAGCAATTTTAACTTTGAAAGTTTTATTAGGTACGAACTAAGCACCTTTAGAAAGCCTATGTGGCAATCGAAAGAGCTATGAAGAAATAGTGGATTCCTGATTGTAACAGGAAAGGAAGAACAAATCACAAGCGGAAATTACCGCTATTTTTAAACAGAAATTGCTAGAGGTAATATACCAAAAAATTGCACAGGTAGTATTAACGAAGCCTGGATTACAATTAGTTAACTCCTTTATAATTAGAAAAAGTACGATTCCCTAATTTTAAAAGGGAAAGATACATATTAAAATGTGGACTAGCCACAGTTGACACAGAGTGAATATATGGTAAATCCAACAAAATGGGAGGGAGCCTCTATGGGCTAAGCCTCGTAGAAAAAGAAAGAACCCAATCGTTAAATTTAATTTTGGTTAGTAAAAGGTATTTGGGAAAGGAAAATGGAAACTTGGGGATAAAGTCCTGGCCAGAATTATTTTCTCTCAACCGAACGCGGCGCGGAAGATATTTAGCACACGCAAATTCGAAGCACTGATAGGTTTTGATAAGTTGAAATACTTCACTATCGTAGTGTATGGAGGTTCGTAGAACAAGAGAAAGTTATTGCAGTTAGGGAGAACACTTAGCGTAATTTGAGCTTGAATCAGTTTATTGCGTTGGGAAGTTTATTGGTTGCAGTTAAATAATGCAGTAAAGTTCCCACGGTGGAATGCAAATTAGGTGTTGACCAACAGTTAATGTAACATGAATTCCTCGGTGAAGAAAAGTATTCCCATATTTTGGCGTGGAAAATACTAGATTGCTTGAAGAGTAGAAAGATTGGTTGACATAGAAAGTTCTGGAGCTATGATGACAGTTAACTGGGGTAAGAGAGATCCCGCGGTGGAAAGCTTAGTTTTATAGAGAGTGGTTAATTTAACCTGAATCCCTCGGTGTGGGAAGGTATTCCCATTTAATTTGTACAAGAAGTACTGAACTACATGTTTTAAAGCCAGCTTAGATAGCTAAAGCATGACCAAAAAAATCCCTCGAAGACGGTTATTGCACAATAGTTAGCAATTCCACACACTGTCTATAAAGTTGTATTAAAGGCATTTAGCCCTCTTAAAAGCCATTCAAATGTGTTTAAAACCATTGAAATTTTGTACTTTTTCGTGTAGAGCAGGCGATGGTTCCTTTGACCGTTGACTTAAAATTCAGACACGGCGTCTGGTTTAAAAATGTCTCATAAGTACAGGAGACTGGCCCTGAGAGGGCTCTGCACTGTAAACATGACGGCCAAACAAGAAGTGAGAACGAGCGATTCCTCACACGACAGAGGTAGGTAGCCGAGGGGAAGGGGAAGGGGAAGAAAATAAAAGAGTTTATACATGCATAGGAAACCTTACAAAACGAAAATTTCTTGTACAAGTAAAGCTTTTTCATGGAGTAGTTAGCTGGCGACGAACACGACGCCTGGTGGGTTGTTGAGGAAGTCCTCTTGACATGAGGAGATTGAAGAACTTCAGAGGGTAGCTGTAAGATGCTGCTAGGTTGGTTCCGTAGAAGATGCACCTCTAGAACAAACTTATACAAACCAAGAGCAAGTGCACGGGGAAAATAGAATGTAAGGGTTCGCTGTTGGTGTCTGCGGGAAGGGAAATTAAATAAATAAATTAATATAGAAAAACAAAGAGAAGCAAGAGCTAACTCTGACTGAACGTGAATTTCGAGAAATACACCAAAGGCCCAGGCGCCAAGACATGGAAAAGGGCAGTTGAAATAGCGTGGTCCATAGATGGCCGAAACGACAGCAAGAAGAAGAATAAGATGTAAATTCAGAAGCAAAATCGACAATCACCAATTTGGAGACAAACCCAACACCAAAGCCACTATAACTTGGACAGAAGAACGAAGGAAGGAGCTCAACGATAAGATGAAGAGATTTTGGGAGGGAAAGAAGGCCAACACATCAGCTAATCGGGTTTAATCGTGCTCCTGAGTAGGGCATAACGATGTAAAAAAAACTGAAACCTAACGTCTGCACAGTTAGTGTCATCACGCCCTTTTGGAGTAGGAAGCATTGTTGCTTTAGGAAATCTATCGGCTGGATTTATTTTTATTTCATCCTTGACCAATTTCAGGAACGTTACTCTCGTCCCCTTTATAAAATGGGTAAATTCTGTAAAGCTTGAACTCGATTTAAAAAATGCATTTCATTATTATAATGGAAATTCTAATTGCTATTGTAATGGTATCGCTGCAGTTCCATTCAATTTTAAAAATATAAAACCACATTATGAAATTACATGTTTTATAGCATAAAATAAAATTATATGTTGTAGCAAAAATGGGTTTTGTGATCCTGTGAGAGGTGAGATTAATATCAGTAAATGAATTCCCCCAACTCTCCCATTCCCCTTCCCAGGATCAATATGATGTGCACAGCAGTGCACGTTGTTAGGTTCCTGGCATTATCGGATACCTTAGTATTATTTGGTGTCAGGTCAGAAGATTTCATACTTATTTGTACATCCCAATCTATTTACCAGATTTTCGCTCAGTTGGTTAGGTACACTTCACAAAGACGCTAGCTAGTACATGCTGAGTCGGCCACTAATAATAATAATTTCGTATGGCCTTGGGTGCCGGGTGCAAGCTTTGTAATTTGACACCCAAAGGGTCGCTTGCATGTCGAATTTCGTTGTTCCTTGAAGCACTATGAAAGTCAAGGAGGTTAGATATTTAAGCTCCTTGAACACTATAGCGCTTTCTAGTAGAGAAATGAGGAACTTTGTGTTGGCGGAAACTCCCGAGATTAATTTTGCCATTATGAACACGTCCTACTGAATTCAAATGGGTTCTTTGACATGCCAACATCGCATGACATACGTGTCGTAATTTTTGCCGCCTTTCAAAAATTACTTTCCATGGCCAGGAGCGAACCTGCAAGCTTGGAGTTTAGTAGACCCACCGTGGCAAGCAGTAGGCCACTGCAGGGCATAAATAAACAACGGCCAGTGTCAATGTCTTCAGAATATTTGAATGAGTTTCTAAATACACACATCAAAAAAAGTTTTGTATATTGCTGACCAAGAGTCTTAGTGGTCTCAAACCCATTAGTCGTTCTTGCGTGCATGTACTGTATATAGGCTGTGTACACTCGCCTGTGTCAATGAGGATAGATCTATGTGAGTGTGGAGACGACCCAGTGAACGTATGCACGACGTCCGTGACCAATACCAACAGGGAACAGGTGGTGCAATGTATTGGGGTCGCATCATGTATGGTCGCCTAACCCCTCTTGTGTACATCCCAGGCCGTATGACAGGCATACGTTACAGGGATACCATCCTGGCACCTGTAGTGAAAGGCTATGCAGACAATTTTGGCCCAAATTTCACGATAACGCTCGTCCGCCCAGAGCTGGCATTGTCAATGAATGACTTTCTTCAGGAGAATGCTCCCGATTCCAGTTGTGTAGAGCAAGTGTGGACACAGCTTAATAAATAAGCCTGTCCTAAATTTCATCCCCACTGTACTCCATGGCAATATCATCACCATCATCATCATCATTTATTGTACCTAGCAGGCCATTTACGCCCATGACACAAAGCAAAGAAACATAACTCACACATCAAATATACAACATTGCTTAACACTATCCAACTAATAATACTAATAATAATAATATTCATATCGTATGGCCTCGGATGCCGGGTGCAAGCTTTGTTAATTGACACCCAGAGGGCAGCTTGCATGTCGAATTTTGTTGTTCCTAAGAGTGCTATGAAATTCAAGGAGGTTAGATAACTAAGCTCCTTGACACTATAGCGCTTTCTAGCAGAGAAAGGAGGAACTATTGTGTTGGCGGAAAATCCCAGGATTAATTTTGCCATTATGAACACGGCCTACTGAATTCAAATGGGTTCTATAACATGCCAACAACGTATGACATGAGTGTCGTGATTTTTGTCCCCTTTCAAAAATCACTTACCATGGCCAGGAGCGAACCTGAAATCTTGAGGTTAGTAGTCCGACACTATAACCAATCACCCACCGTGGCAAGCTACTATCCAACTCGATCCCTCAGGAAGGATCATTATCCCAATCACAATCTCAAGAATTTGTTACAAATGCCGTTCCATTTACTTCTATTCATTGCATCATCCAGTACTGCTGTTGGTTCCACTTGATGCAACGTTCTCATCACCCTATCCTTCCATCTCGTCCTCGGCCGTCCTCTTGGGTGTCTGCCGATCAGTTGAGCATTAAACACTCTGTTAGGGATAGATTCCACAGTTCTTACGATATGTCACCACCTCCACTGGAGTCGTCTTCCTCTGATGTTCCTACCCACATCAGCTTTCCTTAACCGTTGGTATGAGTCCTCTTTTTCCCTCCTTTCCCATCTTCCTTCCTCGCTATTGTATTTTTTTCATATGTGTAGTAAGGACACAATCTTAAGGAATGAATATTCATGGTGAAACTAAATACTGTAAATGTAAAACAAAATTAATGGAATGAAGCCGGAACAAATCAGTTACTACTATTAATATCGAAATAGCTTGCACCTGACTGATTGTAGTATGTCTACCCCTAATTATTCCCGTTTTCCAGTGGGGTTGGGGATGTGTTGCGATGAAAGTCTTTGTGGCAGATAGGTTTTACGGACGGATGCCCTTCCTGACGCCAACCTCATGAGAGGAGTTAATGAGAGAAGATATTTATTTATTTATCCGAGTCCAAAACACATACAAATATAAATTGCACTAAATTTCATTTCTCCAGTGTTCAACTGTTAGAATGGCACAGTCATTAGTTTCTATCAAGTCCTGCATATCACATGGTCATGGTAACATGCTGCAATTCAGAAGGTGCTCAGGGTCTTGTTTTTCACCACCTTTACACAGTTCTTCAGAACTGTATCCCCACTTCTTCAAATTGCTTTTGCACCGACTCACACCAGTTCTCAGTCTGTTTAGTGTCTTCCAAGATCCGTATTGTAAATGGTAGCCTGCTGCCGGCTTCTCCCTCATTTCCCACGATCCTCCCAGTGATAAGATATGACTGATGGTGAATGAAACTAGGCAAGGATGTGGAACGAAGCGGCCGTGGTCTGGTTGGTTGGTTGGTTCGTAAGTTTAGGGGCTGCGACAACGCGGTCATGTAGCCCCGTGTACTTTGGGTATGTGTAGAATCTGTCTGATAACCGGTGTTAATTGTGATGACTTTAATAGTGTGTGTTACCTGTTTTTTAATTTAAGTACTGCAACTTAGAATTTTTCAAATACTGTAGTTTCTACTTTTGCCGCCAAGCGCCACTGTCAACGACTACTAGGCCAAGTTCAGAACATAGCTACTAGACGCCACCGCAGTCGGCTCTTGGCAACGAACGTAGAAACCTAAAGCGTTGTTTACATTCTTAACCTATCCAATTTAGCTTCACACAGGTGCAATTAGTGGAAGGTTCTTTAACTTGCCATAAATCAATGACATGGGACTGCCGGCTTTACTTGCCCTCCGAAGAAAGGCATACAGCGGCCGTGGTCTGTCAAAAGGTACCGTAACAGCATTTACCTGGAGGTGAAAATGGGAAACCATGAAAAAACATTTCAAGGACGGCTGACGGTGAGGCTCAAACCCACTTCTACCGAATCCACACAGAGCTTGGCCACATGATCTAGTGCTACGCGTTAGCAAGCTTAGCTATCGCTGTTGGTTTGCACCTGACTGATTAATACATGTACTTTTCTCTGGAAAGTATGTTTTATATATTGTTACCCCGCCTAATCTAATTGGGCAAAGCGTGTTGATCAACTGAAAAGTATAAATCAATAGTTTGGCTTACATGTGGACTTTCTTTTCTTCCTATTGTCTTATGGCGACCAGAAAGATCTAACCGGCGTGATTTGAATACCACTCATACTTTACAAACACTCCTTGGGATAGGGGTTATCGTGTGAGGCTACCAAACCCAAGCTCGCAGGTTCGCTTCTGGCCGCAATTAGTTATTTGAGAAAGGTGACAAAAATTTTGGTACGCATGTCATACGTTGTTGGCATGTTAAAGAACCCATTTGAATTTAGCAGGCCGTGTTCAGAATAGCAAAATTAATCTCGGGATTTTCCGCCAAAACAAAGTTCTTCCTTTCTCTACTAGATAGCGCTATAGTGTCAAGGAGCTTAGATATCTAACCTCCTTGACTTTCATAGCGCTCCAAGGAATTAAAAAAATTGATATGCAAGCTGTCCACTGGGCGTCAAATAAAAAATATTGCACCTGATACCCGAGGACATACGATATTATTATTATTATTATTATTATTATTATTATTATTATTATTATTCATTCATTCAATTTCGCTAATCGGCCAACTAGGGACCACGATAAGCCTCATTTTACATTCTGGCATTTGCTCATTTTTTGCTTGATCCACATTGCCTTCATGAGCTCACTGTGTTTAGCACGACGTTCATCTGTCCATTTCGCACCAGTCGTCCGTTTTTCGTCCCGGAAAGTCCCAAACGTCTTGATGGCTGCTCTATAAAGATTTCGGTCTTGTGCATCTTCTGCTCGTATCCCCATTTCTTTCAGATCTTTCTTTACGTTAACATTATTATTATTATTATTATTATTATTATTCCTTCGTTACGGCCAACTAAGGACCACGTCATGTCAACTGTTTTATCTGCATTTTAATGTTAGCCCAGTACTCCTTCATTCGCAATCGATGTTGCACCTTTCTCTCTGTCGTCCACGCCTTCCCGGTTTTTAGCTTCGGCTTAAGTTGAAAACTCCGATGTTTCTGAAGTTTCTCCCTAAGTGGGCCACGCTCTTGGATATCTTCACGTGTAATCCCTGTCTCCAACAGATCTTTCTCTACTTCATTGAACCAGGCCCCCTTTGTCTTTTTCTCACGGAGAAAAGCAAAAATTCTGTTGGATAGCCGTGTTGATTTCATTCGGGTTATATGTCCATAAAAAGAAATCCTCCTTTCCCTCATCACGTCCGTTATTTTCTCTACGTGAGTGTACAACTCGTGGTTGTGGCGTCTTCGGAACTCGCCGTGTTCTTTGACTGGACCCAGGATTTTCCTCAATATCTTCCTTTCCTTGGTCTCTAGTTTTTCCATTATGCCTTTTCTATTCATGGAGAGACATTCCGCTGCATACAAAGCTTCTGGCCGGATGACCGTGCAGTAGTGCTTCAGTTTTGCATTCAAGGATATAGATCTTTTGTTGTACACATTCTTAGTTAGATGGTAAGCCATTTCAATTTTATTCAAGCGTGACGCAAAAGCCTCGTTTTCGGACATTTTAGGGTCTATCCATTCCCCAAGATACTTAAATTTCACAACCCGCTTGATTTTCCCATGATTCACTTCAATATGGTTTGGAGCCGTTTTGATGTTAGTAATAAATTCTGTTTTCTCGAAAGAGATCAGGAGGCCCGCCTTTGCAGCTTGTGTTTGAAGCTGGTTGATCTGTTTCCTGGCCGTATCCAACGAATCTGCAAAAACCGCAAGGTCATCTGCAAAGGCTAGACAGTCAATTGATAGGTTCTTATTCTTGTGACCAAGTCTGATTCCATTTTCGACTCCTTCATCACTCATTGTTTTGCGCCACTCACGGATAACTTTCTCAAGAACGCAGTTGAATAGTAGAGGCGAGAGACCATCTCCCTGTCGAACTCCTGTCCTTATCTCGAAGGCATTGGAAATCTCGCCTCTAAACTTAACTTTTGAAGTGGTGTTGGTGAGAGTCTGTTGGATGATCGCTCTGGTTTTGTTGTCTAGGCCGAACTCCTTTAGAATCTTAAGTAGGGTAGTCCGATCAATGGAGTCATAAGCTTTCTTAAAATCAATGAAAGTTACTACAAATTTCTTGCTCCTTAGTTTCAGATATGAAAGGATAGATTTGAGATTCATGATTTGCTCCACACATGACCGTCCCTTCCTAAAACCTCCTTGATAATCACCCAGTTCTGTATCTAGCTGTTCTTCAGCCCTAGTTTGAAGAGCTTTTGAGAGGATTTTGTAAGTTATCAGTAGGAGGGAGATGCCTCGATAGTTGTTAACATCTGCTTTATCGCCTTTCTTATGAAGGGGGTGGATTAAAGCAGAAGTCCAATCACTTGGAAGTCTTTCGGTATCCCAAATTTCATGTATGATGTCCGTTAATTTATCCACCGTATTGTCACTAGCAAACTTCCACAGTTCAGCGATTATAGAGTCTTCACCTGGAGCTTTATGGTTCTTTAGAGATCGGATAATCTGTTTGACTTCCTCTTTCGTGGGTGAAGAGGAATCTGGGTGGACTTGCGCATGGTCATTAAATGTGAATATGGAACTTGGAGTCTCACAGTTAAGAAGGGACTCAAAATATTTTGCAAGCACCTGACAATTATCTTTGTCGCTATAAACTAGTTGTCCATTGCAATCCCTGAACTGAAGACATGGAGGGCTATATTTCTTCAAGTTGCTTTTAAATGTTCTATAGAAGTTGCGCATATTATTCTTCTGGAAATCCTGTTCGATTTGATCCATCTGGTTTTTATGAAAGGCACGTTTAGCATTGCGGATGGTTTTTGCTGCACTCGTTCTCTCATTCAAGAAGTCTGTCCAGTTGACTTGATTTTGTTGCGAATTCCATTTCTGCCAGGCATGCTGTCTCTTCCTTATTACTGCGTCACATTCACTGTTCCACCATGCATGCTTCCTCGTTTTAGTTAGTAGGACGGTCTCTTTTGCTGTCTCAACCAGCGCCTCTCGCAGTTGTTCCCAGTTCTCTGCATCCACAGTTTGTAGTTTTCGTGTAAACTCATTACCGGACGCCAGTTTTTCAACATCATATCTTTCAGTATTTTTGGCTCGGAACCTCCGTGTGTTTCTCGGGAGGAGTTTGATTTTAATTTTAGATAGATAATGATCCGAGTCCAGTTTTGCATTTCGTAGAACTTTCACATTCTGAATTTCTCTTTGAGCTTTCCGTGCAATTGCGACGTGATCAATCTGGAATTCGCCAAGACTGGGATTTGGGGATTTCCAGGTCTTTTGTTTCCTGGGCAGATGTTAGAAAGCAGTGGATTTCATTACCAGGTTGAAGGCCCTACATAGCTCTATTAGCCGTTCTCCATTACGGTTCGTTCTGTGATGAGCGGAGTAATTTCCAACAATGTTTCGAAATTTTCTTTCTTTGCCTACCTGGGCATTGAAATCTCCAAGTAAAATGATATTATGCTTGTCTGGAATCTTCGATAAAATATCTTCAAGTTCTTCCCAGAATCGATCAGTTCCTTCCGGGTCTTTCTTGTTCGCTACGTTGATCGGCGCATGAACGTTCACAATAGTATACATTTTATTTGTACTTCGAAATGAAAGGGTCGAGACTCGACTGCTTACAGAAGTGAAATTTGTGATGGAGTCTAGAATCTTCTTGTTGACTACAACTCCAGTACCGAGTTGGGGAACCGTTTCTATAACACGTTTACCTGGCTTACCCTTGAAGATTCTGTAGCCTTCTGATTCAAAGGCATGCTCATCAGTAAATCGTGTTTCCTGAACTGCCGCAATTTGGATCTGATGTTCAATTAGAGCATCCGTGAGTTGTTTTAATTTTCCAACCTTCCGCAGAGAATTTGTGTTAAAGGTAGCAAAGAAATTCTTGACTCTATGATTGATCTTTCGTGGAGTCTCCGATACCTCCAAGCATTTCGGTGCAAGCTCCCCAGATTCCGAAGGCTTGCATGCGTCACTCGAAGCGACGGTGGATTGGTTACCACCTGGGGTAGTAGCATTTGCTGAACTTTCCTCCATGCTTTTAACAGTTGAAAGACTGTTGACTTAGGCCAGTGATGTTTCACACTGACAAGGATACTGCCAAGGTTGTGAGCCTTGGAGCCCCCAGCACTGATCGGCTCACCGACCCAGTTTCCCGCTAGGATTGGTTACCCAACCTTCCACTGGGTTGCTCGGTTTAACAGGGGCACCTCTTGTAGGTTATGTGCTGGAGTTGGAGTGAAAGAGGCTAGTTGGATTCTCTTGCTGAATCCAATATATTAATGTTGCAGATGGCTAGCAACGACGCGTTTCACTCCCATTTGCCCAGAGACACAAGGTCTCCTCTCAGGTTGATTCCTGGGACCATTATTATTATTATTATTATTATTATTATTATTATTATTATTAATATTATTATTATTATTATTACAAAGACTTTGATAAGCACTCCGCGGGCCGCAGCAAAGAGCACGGAGGGCTGGTAATAAGCTGTGTTCGGTATTAATTTGAAATTAATCGAAAACATTTCGCTGGACCTTCAATCGATTAATCGACTAACCAAATGATAGAAGAATCGGCTAACCGAAAAATCGATTAATTGATTAAAACACACGAGAAAAGTAAAGAAGTTTAAATGAGAGGTCTTATCGTAAGTTGAGTTCCGCTCATTTTCGGAATTATGTATAATAATAATAATAATAATAATAATAATAATAATAATAATATCGTATGGCCTCGGGTGTCGGGTGCAAGCTTTGTAATTTGCACCCAGAGGGTAGCTTGCATGTCGAAATTCGTTGTTCCTTGAATCACTATGAAAGTCAAGGAGGTTAGATATTTAAGCTCCTTGAACACCATAGCGCTTTCTAGTAGAGAAATAAGGAACTCTGTGTTGGCGGAAACTCCCGAGATTAATTTTGCCACTATGAACACGGCCTACTGATTTCAAATGGGTTCTTTGACATACCAACATCGTATGACATGCGTGTCGTATTTTTGCCGCCTTTCAAAAATCACTTACCACGGCCAGGAGCGATCCTGCAAACTTGGGGTTAGAAGACCGACACGCTATACACTCACCCACCGTGGCAAGCTGGAATTATGTATAGAAATCTATGATAGTTACTTTTTTCCCCTGAATATTCAGTCTTTCCTTGTTTATGTGAACTATAACCAAATAAGACTAAGTGGAACGATAAAAACAAACAAATTGGAAAGGGTTTCGAAAAAAGAAAACTAGTTTTTTGTCTGCAAAGATTTTGATTTCTTCAATGTTTACAATTTCAGACAGGAATATTTTTGTTTTACTTTGTTTTAGCCTATTTTAGAAGGTACATTATTTGAAAATGTACGAGGGCAATCCCAAAAATAAGGCCTACTATTGTTTTTATAAATACAGAACTCTGTTCATGTGACTGTTGGTCACAATATTGTGAAGAGTGTTTCCCGCGCTCACATATAGGGTCTTTATATTTGCTTGGCAAGGACATTCTCGCTCACGCGCTCCGCCAGTGACAGCTCAGTTGCCGACGACCACGCGCGCAAATATACGGCCATACACTGTGCTTATCATGCATTTTTAGCCTACTTTTCACATTTTTCAAAAATGAGGAAAAAGTAGACATGAGATCGGGCAAATGTGTGTCTGTCTGTCTGGCTGTGTGTGTGTGTCCCCGTATCAACTCCTAAACGGCTGTAGCAATCAAAACAAAATTTGGTGGGAGTAAAGATCTATACCTGAATATCTCAGGGCCATATTTGAAAATGATGTCAGTGCTACCAACTGCTGAAAAATCGCAATTGAAATTTGAGCTCCATGTTGGATATCTTGGAAGGTATACATGGGAGCTATTTAAAAATTGGCACACGTATAGATAATAATATTGCAGTTTAATTTCCGGGAGGCCATAGATGGCAGTGTTACCAAAATGATTATAAGCCTGCTGATAGGTCCAAATTTTAAATGCATATAACTTCTACACTATCAATTGGATTTCAACCAAATTTCGTATGTGCTATGTGTACATAAACAGATATGACTGAGCGGACTCTTAAGAGCTACCAGGGCTACCAACTGTTAACAAATGCTCTCAATTTTTTAAATCCATATACCCATATATCAGAAAGTATGCAAGCCGACAGCTTTAAACTATGCACGCGTATAGTACCTGATATTCCATATTAATTTGGAGTAATTTATTTACGTCAGTGCTACCAACATGATTCTAAGCCTGCTGAGAGGTCCAAATTTAAATATATGTAACTTCTATACTATCATTTGGATTTCAACCAAATTTCGTGTGTGATATGTGTACCATAACAGATATGACTATGCCGATTCTTAAGAGTAACCAGGGCTGCCAACTGTTAATAAATACTGTATCTATTTTTGTTACCCTAATATCATTATATCAGAAAGTATGCAAGCCAATAACTCTAAACTTTGCACACGTATAGTTCCTGGCATTCTAGATTAATTTGGAGTTACTAATATAGGCCTACGCCAGTGCTGCCAACATGATTCTAAGCCTGCTGATAGGTCCGATTTTAAAATACATGTTACTTCTATACTAACAAATGGATTTCATCCAAAATTGGTACAACACGAGATCATAATATTTCAGATTATTTCTGACCAACACATGCATGACATTGTTGCCAACATAATTTTACGTGCGCTGATAAATCCAAGGTCTAACTGCATGTAACGTGCATGCTATCCATTGGACTTCTACCAAATGTTGTATTCTGTACCTTAAGAGATGCAACTAACAATAGCCTATATTCAGTCACCAGGGCTGCCAACTGTACTGCTCTATTAGGCTACATTATATAAGGTATATTTCGAACTAATTAGGAATTTCGATATTACCAACTTAATTTCGTCATTATTCTAGATAGGTCAATATAGATTGGCAAGAATCTTAAATTTCAAGAAAAGTAGGCTCTTTAGTTCGTCATGGAACTTCTTGTTACTCACCATGTTTACAGTAGATGCTGAAAATGTTCCCCATCTGCTGCCAAACATAATCGGCATCTCCTTTTGAAGTTTCCGGTTATTCTGGTTAATTTAGCTTCAGTAAGGAAATAACGACCGTTACGTCTATTTTTATTGTTTACTGAACCTGTACGTTTGAATCTCTTAGCCAGTTGTGTTATTGTCCGATTTATAGGAATGGGCCTCCCTGGAAATTTCACTTGAAACTTTTGTCTAGTTCTAGCGCACGATTTCCTGCACTTTATGTAGGCCTACGTATTGTGCAGATATACACGTTCACGTAACAAATATTTCACATAAGACATTGCAGCACTATACACAATCACAATAAAACAACCGGCTTAGGGATTCAAACGTACAGGTTCAGTAAACAATAAAAATAGACGTAACGGTCGTTATTTTCTTACTGAAGCTAAATTATCCGGATTAACCGGAAACTTCATAAGGAGATGCCGATTATGTTTGGCTGCGGATGGGGAACATTTTCAGCATCTAATGTAAACATGGTGAGTAACAATGTATGATAATGATTTTAAGCACGGTATTCTGCCGTACATATACGCGCGCGGCAGCCGAAAACTGAGCCATCACTGACGGAGTGCGTGAGCGATAATATCCTTGCCAAGCAAATATAAAGACCTGTATAAACATGCGCACGCCGCGCTGAGGTACTCGGTCTTGGCTTGGCAGCCGTTGAGAATGGAGCTACTGTTGGATGTTACCGCCAAGTGCGAAGTGCGCGCAGTTATTCGGTTATTGAACACAAAGGGTACTGCACCGATTGAAATCCACCGCCAATTGACGGACTGAAGATCACGACGAACAAAGGAGCGGGAGACCGTCAATTTCCGACGAGACAGTCGTGAAAGTTGAGCAAATCATGCGTGAAGATCGGCGGATCACTGGATGATCTCTGCACTTTGGTTCCTGAGGTTTCCCGAAGCGCCGCTCACAGAATGGCAACGGAAAAGTTACCGACGACGAGGTGAAAGATGAGGTTCACAACTTCCTGAACAACATGGCGGCGAGCTGGTATAACATGGGCATACAGCGTCTACAAAAATGCATCGACCGTAATGGTGATTATGTAGACAAATAGCTAAATGTTCAAGCTGTAAAATGATGTAAACCATTGTAGAAATAAACAGGTTTATGTATTTATAAAAAATAGGAGACTGGTGTAAGACAGGGAGATGGACTATCACCTTTGCTCTTCAACTGTGTGCTCGAAAAAGTCATCCGGCAGTGGCGAAAAGTAATGAACATTAACAAGTCTGAAAATGGAGTCAGATTGGGCTACAAAAACAGAACCTGATAGTTGACTGCCTAGCATTCGCGGATGACCTCGCAATTTTTGAGATTCCCTCGATGCAGCCGCAGCACAAATTAATGAACTCCAGATTCAAGCAGCAAAAACGGGTCTTAAGATCTCATTAAAAAAAAAAACAGAATTCATCACTAATATCAAGCTAGCGCCAAAAGAGCTGGATGTAGGATAGGGGAAAATCAAGCAAATGAAAGCGTTCAAATATTTGGGTGAGTGGATAGACCCCAATCTCTCCGAGAAGGCAGCTTTCGAGTCACGAATCAGGAAAATGGAAATGGCACATAATCTAACAAGGGCCATTTACAACAAGAAATCCATATCAACAAATGCCAAGTTAAGACACTACCAAACAGTCATCCGTCCAGAGGCTTTGTATGCTGCAGAGTGCCTTGCAATGCATCGCAAGGGACTAACAGAGAATCTGGAAGTGAAAGAAAGAAAAATTCTACGAAAAATCTTGGGTCCGGTAAAAGAAAATGGGGATTATAGGTGACGGCACAGCCACGAACTTTACACCCATGTGGAAAAAATAACTGATACCACGAGGAAACGGGGAATTGGCTTTTACTGTCATATAACAAGAATGAACCTGGCACGATTGACAAACAGAATTTTCACCTACTTCCTCAAAAATAAAACCAAGGGAGCTTGGTTCATTGAGGTGGACAATGATTTACAAGAAGTGGGAATAACAGGCAACGATATTTGGGAACGGGCACTCTTAAACAAAAACTAACAGCACACCGATGTTTCCAAGACAAGCCAAAGCTTCCAACTGGCAAGAAGTGGACTACAGAAAGGAAACAACAGCATCGAGAACTAATGCGAAAGTACTGGGAGGATGTTAAAGCTCGATGCAACAAGGAACAGTTGAAATGACGTGGTCCTTAGATGGCCGAATCGAAAGAAGAAGAAGAAGAAGAAGAAGAAGAAGGAGACCTTATTTTGGGATTACTTTCGTATGATAACCTACAATATATTTTAATTAATTAAACGTCTGTTTTGCTTCTGTTAGAGCGTAGTGAAAGGAGCGAAGTACATCGATAATCGACCATCGATTATTCGACCAACCGATTAAACGAGCAATCAAGGATTGCTATTTATAGCAATTAATCCATTATCTTGCTTTGATTAATCAATAACTAATGAAATGACCGTGTGGCCTCCGGAGAGGCCGAGTGCAGGTCTTTCTAGTTAACGCCCGTTGCGACCTGCGCGTCGTAATGAGGATGAAGAGATGATGAAGACGTCACATACACCCAGCCCCCTAGCCACGGGAATTAACCCCAAGAGATTAAAATCCCTGATGGCTCGGCCGGGAATCGAACCCAGGCACTTTGGGCCAAAACCTAGCGCGCTAACCATTTAGCCACGGAGATTCGATAACTGAAATTAATCTATTAAAAGTATCAACCCTACTTAACACCGCATAGCCAACCACTACTGGTAAGAACAAATGTTCTCCTCGCTTCCAATAACCTGTAGTAACTGTTCAGACCAGCGATCTACCAATTAAATTTGTTTTCACTTCCAGCAAACATTGGAACAAGTTAACAGAAATGATGATTTCAGCGGGAAGAAAATTACTCTTTGCATTAACTCTGCTCGACTTCGTGCTCCACGCAAGAGATAGGGAATTATTCTCTTTTCTTGCGTCAATATTAGTCTAATCTAGAGAGTGCATTAGCTTCTTGCCAACTTGCACCGTCATGTCGACACCAAGAACACTTAACTAACGTCATAAGGAAACTGTGTCATGTCAGTAATTGAGGTGATGTTTCCTTCAACACTTACCAGTATGACTGGCTGCCCGGAGCAAAAGTTACGTTCTTGCTCGCTGTTCCCAAGGTCGCAGTATCGAATCTTCGTGCAGTCAGTTGGCATTTAAGGGTGCGCAAATGCGAGGGAGCGGCAAGTTAAAGATCCCCTTCGGGACAAATTTCCAGCATCGTGGCATCTCTATAAGGGCCGTAAACCCTATATCTTAATTCTTATAACTCACTAGCATGGCTCTCCAGCACAACTGCCCGCAGGCCGACTCTGTGTGATCAGAACAAGTGTCTGTTGTGATAGAATCGATGGAGAGCTTTAAATAGGAATGTGATATCCATAGACATCTGGTGCAGGTTTTTCAAATTGACGCCTATAAGTGATCTGCGCCTCGTGATAACGTTGAAAAGAATGGTGAATACGCCACAAATCACCGAATGTCCGTGGCAGGTGAATTTAACCATACCAAAATTAAACCCATCGAGCTAGCCAGGGATCGAATCCGAATCTCTCTCTGTCCGGGCAGGTGCAGTTAGCCACTTACTGTACATCAATGCAACTACGCTCCGACTCCAGCAAGTTTTCAATCAGCAAATGGAGGTACCAGCTAGAATTATTCGCTCTCAGTTACGCCGACAAGTAGGCTACTGGCATTCTGGGAAGGTCAGTGGTTAGCTGACCTAAAGCTCAATAAACGGAGGGCGATCAAGGGAACTACTCGTTACGTAGGGAGTCCGTCATTTTGTGTAGGCTGAGGATAGGTCATGCAAGATCCACCCACTCGTACCTAATGAGAAGGGAAGACCCTCCCACTACTTTGTACCAGTGGAGCCGTATTCATCGTGGCCCACATTTTAACCGAGTGTGTGGATCGTGTTAATCTACGAAGAAAACTTGCTGGTGGCTGCTGATCTCGTCATCCGCTTTATAAGTGACTAGCAACCCACCCCGGCTTCGCCCGGGAACAGTTATGAATGCAGTAAGTGAAAAACGCTTTTTTTTTTGTCGATGTCAATGAACTACGACCTATATCCGTTTTACGTCTCAGCATTATGGGTTAAAATCACTGACTGGACTATTAATAATATTATCATGGAGATACCACGTGCGATGAATTCTTAATTTAAGAATGGCGAGGTCATGTAACACAAATCCCCCTTCTGTCCAATCTAAAACCACTTATAGTGGGCGATGTATTGAAGGTAGAGATATGCTCTCGCGGACTTTTTTGTAGAACTTTTCATGCTGAACAATTCTTACACGCATATTATATTGATATTTTTAACTGTTTGCCCAGCGTAAGCTTAAAAAGCGCACGGATGCCAGGTTCTTTTTTCGACTTTTTCACTGAAATTGTTACTGCTTGGCTTCCTTTGATTATAAATGAATTAGTTTCTACAGAAACCTTTCTCGAGATATCCTTTACAGAATGGTGAAAACCGCATAAAATCTGTCCTGCGGTTCTCGAGATTACCCGTGACATCCAAGAATCGGGACTTAGTTTTATACTAAGTAGAGATAATTGGTTAGGGCCATCGATCTAGATTCTCAAGTGTGTATTTACTAAATTTCCGTATATTTTTGTTTATTATTATAATTCTTCCTCTTCCTCTTCATCCATACGCTCACGCAAAGAGCACGTTTGAATCTGTTAGTTGGCTTGATGGTTTTCGTTTTCTTATCCTCCCAATATCTCTACATGAATGCACTGCATTGCATCTTGCGTTCTGTGGACCACTTCCTACCAGTTATCTTTCTAGGTTTCTCCACTGATTTGTGCGTGCGTACTGTTGCACTAAAGGTTTCACGATTTTCTAGGATACCGCATGCGATATTTATTTCTTGGAGGTCCGCCTTAGTTTCTTCAAGCTAGTTTATTTTGACCTTGTTTGAGTTGATTACTTTAAATAATCTTTTGGTTAGTCCGTTGCTGTTCATTTTATAGATATTGCCATAGAATTTCAGGCGTCTCTTGCATGAACTTTTCAGTTAAGGAAAGAGGCCCACTGTTCTCCTCTTAATCTGCAATTCATTTCCTCCCTTGGGGCCATACATTTTACGGAGTATTTTCCGTTCTTGCTTTTCGATAGTTTTAATTTATCGTTTAGTTCTTCTTTATTCGTTTCACCCAACTTTGGGCTACATGAAATCAATCACTTTTTATTGTTTTGAGCTTTCCTTTTGGCCCAGTATTGCCTCATCCTTTGAGATCTTGCTTCCCTTTCTTCGGCAGAGATGTGGATCGTACGCTTTTGTTTGAGTTTCACTTGGAACCGTTGTTTCTTATCCTTGGTGACGGTTTTCGCTGTTTTGTCCATGTGCATGGTGTCTGTAATTTGGAGTTCCACGAGGTCTTTCTCAGTTTCCTTAAACCAAAGAGGTTTTTTTTTATTACGAAAGGGGCCGAAGATCTTTTTGGTTAGCCAATTTGAATTCATTCTGAGGATGTGTCCATAAAAATCAATTTTCCGTTTTCTTATTGTGTTCGAGGGTTTTTCAGTCGTTTGGTAAAGAGTTTCGTTCCTGACATGGATAAATTTGTTGTTATGAAATTTGGGGCCTAGGATTTTGCGTATTATCTTCCTTTCCTTGAACCCAGCCTTTCAAGCGGTCCCTGGGTGGTGAGAGAGAATGTTTCGGCTGCATATAAGGCTTCTCGTTTATTTCATTATTTTCATTTTTTTTAAATTTACGCATCCACCTCTAAATTTTAAATTGTATAATTTTATATGCGTTAAAAAGTTTAGTTGACCTCGATGTTCCGCCCATTAAAACAACAATATCTAACTAGCTAAGATGGAGGGGTGCTGTAGCTTGGCTTCCGGATTCTTGCCTAAAATATATTTGACGCTACACATAGCACCACATTTGCGCCAAAGTTTGAACCTGACTTAGTTTTGAAGTCTTTCTATGTTTCAATTGCTATATTTTATACGTAACTTCGAGAAATTGTATGAATTGAACGATCCACAATTCCTGAGACCTAGTTAAAATGCAACTTCCTTCTGTCATATAATCTCTGCCTTTTAGGTAGATAAATATTTGTAGAGTATAAATAGCATATATCCAGCTGTGCAGTACTTTAGTGGACTGCTACATTTCACACCTTTGATCTGATTAAGCCCTGAAGTACTAGCCTAAACGTGAAATCAATAAATCGTGTTTTTATTTCATCGTCGAGGAGCGCTACATTTCATTCAGGAAGTACTGATTTTAATCCCAATTCCAAAATATAAAACCAAATCAATTTTAATGGATGCATATATATTTTTAAAAAAGAATGACATTCGCTTTTGTTATGTCTCGCCTTGTATTCTCATAGTATCTACCTTCCAGTTATAATCGTGAAAAACGAGCCCTCTGACATAAAAATGTTACACACACGGAAAGATTAATTGAAACAACATTTCTGAATACAGTAGTCTGCTCTACAGATGAAATATGCATTCACGCTTTATCATGAAGTGATTCATCCGTACAAATGTGTGACGTCATAAAGAGAACTTGGGCATTTAGATGTGTTCATAAATCATACTGGGTTATCGTATGGCCCAAAGACCCATATGTGGATTATAATTGAATCGCTGGGAATGTTATTTTTGCTTTGTTTAATTAGTCCATGGAAAAGTATGCCTGGGTAAATACTGGCTCAACAGCCTTATAAATGATTTGTTTTTCAGTCGGCCTACGCCAGCGGTTCCCAACCTGGGGGCGATATGGGTTATCAGGGGGGGGGGCAATAAATAAGTGGGGGTAGGTGATGTGGGGGCGATGAGTATTCATAGGGAGAAGGATTTAAATAGTACTGTAGAGTAGAAGTTGCCGGGTGGTACATGGAAAAAATGTGACAGGAGCGCCACCCGTTCGCTCGTTCATCATTCATCGCCAAGTTTGATATTCACAAAGTAAATATTGGCCGTAAAGCGCCGATTCAGTTTCCGACCCTTAAGAAGTATTCAGAGTCAGATAACGAGACCCCTGAACTCCCAGAAGCCAAAATCCTAATTTTTACTGATCACCTTGACGAGTTAAAAACTGACATGGAATCAAGATTTGAAGATTTGACCAAGTTACAACTTCCGAATGGGATTCTAGATCCATTCTCGTCTGAAGCTGTGGATAAGCATGATAACTCTTTGTAGACGGAGTTTCTAGATCTGAAGTATGAATGTGAGCCGAAAATCATTTACATGCTGAGTGGTTTCGAGTTCACCTGAGTGAAGCTTATGGACACTTATTCACAACTGTGGACGAAAACTGAACCACTTCTCATATCGTTCCCGTCAACATGTTGAGTTGGAAAGGGATTCAGTTCTGCAGTCCAACTGTCAACTTCCTTAATTTTTCCAGATTCCAATTTAAAAATGAAAACATGTACGGTACTCCTGTTTTTACATGTAGTCTACGTCAATGATCTTAGTGGATTATTTCACGTCATTGTTCTTTAAAATAATCTGTAAGAATTGTACATTTTTTTTTCTATTTTTTTTAAGACTGGCCGGTTAAAGCTGCTTCGGTTGTTTCTATATACGGTAGTAAAATTGTTAAAATTAATTAAACTGCTTTATTATTTACACTTTACTTCAAATTAATGTTAGACATACAATGAAAATGAAAAGGGGGCGATAGGTGTTAGTCAACCTCCAGAACGGGGAGATGGGCCACAAAGGGTAGGGAACCACTGGTCTACACGTTAATATGCCCAATTAAGTTGGTACAGTTTAACAACACACAGGGCTGAACAGTGGATGTTGTCCAAATGTTTTCCAGCAATGAATGTTCCACGTCAGTATTTAGGTAACTGTACCATTCATTCATTCATTCATTCATTCATTCATTCATTCATTCATTTACTTTATTTGAAAATTGTACACTTACAGAAATTCACCAACAATAATAAACACATTTAATGCACCCAAGTCTCGATTTGGGAACTATAGTAATTACATCGTAGTATTTACACGAAATTTCAGTCTTCTCTTAAATACATGAATATGTTGCGGGAATACCGCAATTAATGAAAGAATATTATCCATAATTTGTACGTTGCGGTCAGCCCTTGACTTTATGTGGATGATTTGCCCTGCGCAGGTAGGTGGGGTTTCCCAGACGTTGGCTTAGTTTTCCCCATGCATGGCCGATTAGTGCAAGTGTTGAATATAGCGTATAGTCTGCATTTCGTCGTTATATCTTCCAGAGATTCCCATCCTAGTTTTTCTATCACTCGAGTACTTCACTAACAAATATTTATCGCTAAACAACCACTCGAAGAATTAATGGATAAGGAACGTTTATGTAAATGAAAATTGTAAGGATCGCCTACTCATTTCGTTATATGCGTAACTACTGTAGCTATATCCGGCATGCGTTGCAATGCCAATCAAAGACAGATAGAAATAAAGGAGGATAATAATAATGTTATTGGTTTTACAAGCTTGAGTTCAGTTTAAAGAACCCCCGACCAAAAACCGTGACGTGAACTGTATTGGAATAGACAGCAATACCAGATAACACGGCGGGCTGCTGACAGTCTCCTCATGTCACCTCACGATGAATCAGCCAGCTATTCTTACACCTGGCGTTGCTGCGTGATGTAATGAGTAAGGTTCGGATGTTAAGGAAAAGTCATATTTTCTTCCTGAACTCATTTTACCCGAAATCTGAAAAATATGTTTGAATGACGGGTCCCTGACCACGTTTAAAGCAATAAAGCCTATAAATGCATATTTCGGCCATTTTTATTGTTTTGGTCATATTTGGTCATATTTTAGTGATATAAGGTCATATTTGGTTAAAATTTTAGCATTTTTGTTTAATTTGAGGCGTCGGTAACAAGGTACGTGTTATCTGCGTCGAGTTTCAAACACAGGATTTCCGTATAGTGTAGTAGATATATTTGTCTCACTTTTTTCGGAACAGGCAGATAGCAGGTTTAGAAGACCTGATTCCAAGAAGGCGCTCCTCTACGGACGTATTTTAGCACATCTTTCTGTACGCATGAGGTCACGGAACATGACGATAGTGTGCTTCCGCCGTCAATAGGATGTCACTACAGTAGATCTATTAAGCTCAGGAGCAATTAGCAAACAAGGAAAGGCCTCGGCAGCCGGTAGAGTCCAT
Source organism: Meconema thalassinum (assembly GCA_946902985.2). Lineage (NCBI taxonomy): Eukaryota > Metazoa > Arthropoda > Insecta > Orthoptera > Tettigoniidae > Meconema > Meconema thalassinum. The sequence goes on from OX336399.1 coordinate 92,466,594, forward strand.
ATCCTCGCCGCTAGATGGGGGCTTCATTCATTCCATTCCTGACCCGGTCGGACACTGGAAGCAGGCTGTGGATTTTTATTTTTCAAAATGAACTATCATTAATACAACCTGGCACTCGTCGTGTGGTAGCACAACTCATGCATTAAAAGTAATTCAATTCATGAAAAGTGAATAGTATGCAGTTAAACTATAAACTATTTCGTAACAAGAACAATAATAATAATATTAATATTGTTCTTTTTTCGTAAATTAAGTATGTGATATTTATCCTAGTTTATAGCGCATACACACACTGTTTCACAGAACAAGTGAAACCTTTGTAATGAATACAAAATTTTCCCAGTTTAGGCATTCAACATTTATCAGCGATATTCTGTCTGATATGTCACAGAGCATAGGATGTACCCTCGAGACTTGTGTGTGCCAGCTTTTGAAGGATTAAAAATTGGCTTGCGTTATACCTTCTATCTCTTAACTTTTTATTTTATTTCCCAGACTCTTTTGTTTCCAACTGTGATGGAGCGCTCTCCTGGGAGCCAGTTGCCTGTGGACGTGACTATCCCCCTCCTACCCTGTCAGCCACCCGCTCGAGAGCTCGCTATTGAATATTCTACGTGTCTGATTCGCTTTTTATTCCCGGAGCACCTACACATCAATCCCGAAGTGAGGGAGGGTTCAAGTCGAGACAGACATCGCAATTCGCTGCTACATGCGTTTTGTCTCCTACTGCTTGCTGCTTCTGCTTATCCCCACCCCGTCACCCACACAACCTTCAAGTTAATGGAAGGGTTGCTATACCATTCTAGGATTCCTCACACTCAATCCTTACTTTGCATTATGTATCGTAAGAGTGCCCTAATCCTTGTACTACTGCCATATGAAGGCATTGCTGTAACATTATCCAAATATTGGAAAACTAGAAAAAATATTCAACAAAATTCAATTTGATGACTATTGTAATTCTTTACTTTGTGTCTCATACAAACTTATATCAGTGATTTGTCGCAATTCCAAATTCTTGGGGTAGAAAAAAAGGCAAAATCATTTACTATATTTGGATAATGCTTGGTATGCGTATTAGGCCTATAGTACATTATGCAACGAGCCTATAATGGCAATAATTAAGACACGAGTATGCTTATAAAACGAGCGAAGCGAGTTTTATAATTTACATACGAGTGTCTTAATTACCATTATAGGCGAGTTGCATACGACTGTTTATGCTCGACGATAATTACTGTATAACTATTTTATGTTCGAACATAAATATTCACAAATAACTGTCGAGATTTCGCCAGTTTTATGTACTGAACAGAGTGCATGGGACGCAGTAAATACCTTATATTTGACCATGGCCTCCTCAAATACCCCAATATGACACTAGCCACGCAGTGAAATGTAAAATAGGAGGCCACGGAAGTCAGCGCAGGTGCGATGCTATCCTTACCTAATTGGTCACACAACTCCTTTTTGAGCTCCGATTGGTGGGAGAAACTGTTTCATAATGAAAAATAGTGTTATAATGACCCTCACTCTGATACAGTTAATGACATATAATATTTGCATTTCGACATCGTCGAACATAAACTTCTTTATCGTATTAAAAGTGTTTTACTATTGCTAATACTCAATATGTTCAAAATATTTATTGGAACATGTTTTCGGACCTTCAATGGGGCCTTCTTCAGCTTATGTGCTTAGGCTAATATCTTCATTTGTATTATTTACGAAAATTTTTACATTAATAACCATATAAACAAACACAATTACGAAACGAACGTCCTTACAATATTCACTAATTTCGAAATAAGTTATTCGTATTAAAAACAAAAAGCAAAAGTCTAAAGTTAAAATTAAATATAATACCAAAAAAATGTCTTGACTTCTAGAATTCTCAAGTGAACTGGGTCTTGTGAACGTCTTATTCAATTCGAAGTCTCCTATCCTTTTTAAAGTCGTCTCTATAATTTGGATTACATGTATGATGTTTTTGTAACTCGGTCCCGTTGCGAAACTCCTTGCCCTATTGGATATCTTCAGTTAATTTTATTACTATATGATAGATTTTGATGCTTTAATTAACTTGTCAACGTCGTTTGGTTTGAAAATTGCGTGTTTATTTTGTATATATTAACGTAGATTGTCATTCCATTCAAAATAAGAAAAACAAGTAGCCTAGTTCCGTGAAAACCTATATAGCCCATTTATTTGAATTGCATCTATCAATATAAAAAATTAAGTTTGATTGCAGTAATACATTCGTAGATATTGAGATTTTAGATGGTTGCCATGTTGGATTTTTATATATGTAGGTCTTGGCGTTATGCACTATTACATGAAGATTATTGTGTACGTGTATTATTCAAACTTCAATTTCATGATTAGGACCCAAGAAATAAAAGCGAGATTTCAACATTTCGCACAGCCGCCATCTTGTGGTTATAAAATCAATTGTAATAAATTAGATGTCAGTGGATTAACATTTCTATAAGCATTTACCGTACCAAGTTTAACTGCGCTCGGATGGTTAAATCGCGAGAAAAGTTCATTTAAATATTTACATTTCGCCGCCGTGTTGGATTTGTGCATGCTAGGTTATTGAAAGTCCCTTAGATGAACTTATGTTCGTAGCCTCTATCAATATTCAAAATTTCAGTTTGATTGGTCTCATAAATTATTAGATTTTGAGAACCATCTAAATATTTGGGATGGTCAGCATGTTGGATTTATATATATATAGGCCATAAAGTTATGCACTATTAGATGACGGTTATTGTGTAGGTCCATCACTCATACGTTGACTTCGATCGGATGATTCAGACACAAGAAATACAAACTTAATTTTAAAATTTCGCAAAGCCGCCATCTTGAGATTATATAAAAAATTGAGCTAAATTAGATGTCAGTGCGTTACAATGTGTATAAACATTTGCTGTACCAAGTCTTATACCACCGTAAAATTTTGGGGTGATATCAGAAATAGTTTCGGAGATATAGAATGCCTGTGAAATGTTTCGCACCGCCGCCAAGTTGGATTGGTGAGACGAAACTAAAGTTGAAGTGCTCGGTCAGGGTCGACCGGAATAGTACTATGACCTTACCGAGTTTCATTGAAATCGCTCCAGCCGTTTAGATTTTATTAGACACACACACATACGCACACACACACACACACACACACACACACACAAACACACGGACAAAAGGTGATCTCATAATCCATTATTTTTATAAATGAAAATAGGCTAATAATAGCGTTGCATCTTTGTTGAACAAGTTGTCTTGTTTATTCGGAGAAGGTTCATCTAAGTGCTTTTAATACTCCGTTAATTTGTAAAGGTAAAATGTACAGTCATGGATATTTATACCTTGTCCGAACATATTCTTCCTTGTATCCTGTGACCCACACCGTCTACAGCATCAAGTTCATGTATTTCTTCTCTACAGTATCACATTCTTATAAACCTATGAGTGTAGACAGGATAAGTCACTGGATGCAAGGGCAGAATTCGATGAAGTGGCTGTATCATTGCTAACTCACACCGCGGAGGCCCAGGTTCGTTTCCCTGTGATTAGAAGTACTGGAATGCTGTCGTTGCCAAGTGCAGTCAGTTTCGAAGACTCGCACCTGACCAGCGGGCTATACGAGTTTACTTTAAGAATCGTAGGCTACATATTATGATTGATACCTTATTGTTATAAACAATGAATTACATTACAGTTCATAAAAGCCTAGATTGGTCTGTGACATTACTTGATTGCAGTTGTCTGTTGACGCACGGTACATCAAAATGTCGCTTTTCACCGATATCTCTGCCACTTGGCTGTGATCATAATGAAACCAATGGGTTGTTGGTGGAGTTGAGTAATAATTATTAATAATAACACGCCAATCAATTCAAATTAAGAAATATATATATTCAATTGTTCAATTGTTGTACCTTAATTGTTTTATCTTAAATTCTTTGAAAGGATATCGATTTCTTTTACTAATTATTTCTAAGGTTAAGTCATAGAAAATTATTGTTCTTTGTAATCAGTAATTTATAGTTTTGACACAACGATATCTTAGTTATTGTTCTTAATTGAACTTTTAGCTCAAGAAGGCTTCATTGTCAAGCCAAAACATGTATAACAATTGAACAGTTGAATAGATTAATAGAAATACTAATGAGTATTTAATAATTTAATTACCACTTATGTCAATAAAATTGAATTAATAACACTAATTTATTATACTAGTTTCGGTCATATTATGGCCCTCATCAGCGATTGTTTTTCAAAAGAAACCATTTGTCTATAATTGCGAGCTTATTATTGTTTAATTTTTTTGTTTTATTAATTTTAGGTCTTTTCAAATGTAGGTGTCCACCTCTAAATTTTAAGTTCAAATCCAAATTTGTGTTCTTTAATCTGTGTTAATATGGGCAGATGACTTCGTAGTTCCGTCCCTTAAAACAACAATAACTAACTAAAATTGAGCAATTCTTCTAGGTTTGTGCCGTGTCTTGTGTGGGGCTTCGCCTAGGACACCAAGCCGGCTCATCGGCGGGCTCTTGGCGTCCCCGCCCGGACCTCCACAGGAGTAACGAACTGCGCGCTAGCTCCCTTTATATAGAGTGCAACTGCACTACTTTACTGCGAGAACTAAAAGCTCAAGCAGCCTTAACCTCCCTATGAAGGCTCCCAAAAAGATTGATTATATATTCGATTTTTACCTTTGAAAAATAAATAAAAAATATATCAAAATAGTTTTAAAAAACCAGATCTGCAACAATTATGGGCTTTACATTGATAATACAAAACACTTTAGTGAAAATGACATATCTAAACAGTTGGTGATTGTATATTACTATAAAAATGCACTAGAAAATTAGACTAGGTAACAGTACGCCACGTGGTGAAGTGGCTGCATCATTGCTAGCTGTCACCGCGGAGGTCCACTCTGTTTTATTGAATATATATTTCTTAATCTGTAGAGTAAGACTTTCACGGCCCGGAATACTATTAATATTATTCATGCTTTTGGGATATTGCCGTGTAAAAATAAAATTTAAAACTCTATAAGTTTCGGTGGAACCTTGCCTCCTTTTTCAATAATTAAAAGTATGAATAATTTCTTAATTTGTATTGATTGGCGTAATATTATTAATAGTTATCCATTAATCAACAAACTAAATATCATACATTCTCCTACCATGGTGAATGATATTGCTCATTTTGAGTTGAGTAATAACATTCTGTAACAATACATCGTCATCTTGGCCGACACGCCTGAGGATTTCAAAGAGTATTTGAATGGTATGGACTCCGTCTTGAGGAAAGAATTCATAATGAAAATTAATAAATGTAAAACAAAAATATTGGAATGCAGCCGAAAGAAATCAGAAACCTCTATGGACATCAAATTGGCAGGTGAAAAGCTGAAGGAAGTAGGAGACTTCTGTTACGTAGGAAGCAAAATAACCAGTGATGGACGAAGCAAAGAGGATATAAAAAGTGGGTTGGCTCAGGCAAGGAAAGCATTTCTACAGAAAAGGAATCTGTTGACATCGAATATAGATTTAGGTATTAGGAAGTCATTTTTGAAAGCCTTTGTCTGGAGCGTGGCGCTCTATGGAAGTGAAACTTGGACTATTGGTGCAGCAGAAAAGACGAAAATTGATGCGTTTGAAATGTGGTGTTACAGGAGAATGATGAAGATCAGATGGGTAGCTAGGGTGACAAACGAAGAGGTATTAGGACGAGTGGGAAAGGAGAGATGTTTCTGGCGACTGCTAATGAAGAGAAGAGATAGGTTGGTAGGACACATACTAAGGCACACAGGAATAGCAAGCTTAGTTATGGAAGGAAGGGTCGAGGACAAGAACTAGGGGTAGACCACGGTTAGAATATGTTAAACAGATTGCCTCGGATGTAGGGTGTGGTAACTATGTAGAGTTTAAACGATTAGGTCAGGACAGGGAGGCATGGAGAGCTGCATCAAAACCAGTCAAAGGCTGAAGACTCAATCAACAATAATATTCGGGGGCACAGCCTTCGTTTGTGGATGCTGGGTAAGTGAAATGTTGAAATTTGAAGCCATTCTTTTTTCACTGTTGCCTAGACAAATTAACTTCTTGTAGCATTTCAGTCGGTCAACACGATTGTGCCCAATGAATGGGCGGGGTATAAGATATAGATATATAAAATACACTTCTGGAAAAAATTACATGTATTAGTTAATATTCACATTAAATTGGGCAATTTGACCCTCAAGGGACCATCATCAGATCCTGAACACTGTTCAAATTTTAATTTTTTAGCCTACTTTTCACATTTTGCAAAAATGAGGAAAAAGTAGACTTATGAGATCGGGCAAATGTCTGTCTGTCTGTCTGTCTGTCTGTCTGTCTGTCTGTCTGTCCTTCTGTCTGTCTGTCTGGCTGTGTGTGTGTCCCCCCCTATCAACTCCTAAACGGCTGCAGCAATCGAAACAAACTTTGGTAGGAGTAAAGATCTATACCTGAATATCTCACGGCCATATTTGAAAATGATGTCAGTGCTACCAACTGCTGAAAAATCGCAATTGGAATTTGAGCTCCATGTTGGATATCTTGGAAAGTATGAATGGGAGCTATTTCAAAATTGGCATACGTACAGATCATAATATTTCAGTTTAATTTCCAGGAGGCCAAACATGGCAGTGTTGCCAAAAGGATTATAAGCCTCCTGATGGGTCCAATTTTTAAATGCATATAACTTCTACACTATCAAGTGGAATTCAACCAAATTTCGTATGTTGTATGTGTACATGACCAGATATGACTGAGCGTATTCTTAAGACCTACCAGGGCTGCCAACTGTTAATAAATGCTCCTAATTTATTTTATCCAAATACCAATATATCAGAAAGTATGCAAGCCGACAGCTTTAAACTATGCACACGTATAGTACCTGACATTCTATATTAATTTGGAGTAACTTTTATACGTCAGTGCTACCAACATGATTCTAAGCCTGCTGACAGGTCCAACTTTAAATACATGTAACTTCCATACTATCATTTGGATTTCAACCAAATTTCGTATGTGCTATGTGTACCATAACAGATATGACTATGCGTATTCTAAGGAGCAACCAGGGCTTCCAACTGTTAATATGTGCTGTCCCTATTTTTGTTACCCTAATATCAATATATCAGAAAGTATGCAAGCCAATAGCTCTAAACTTTGCACACGTATAGTACCTGGCATTCTAGACGAATTTGGAGTAACTAATATACGTCAGTGCTGCCAACATGATTCTAAGCCTGCTGATAGGTCCAATTTTAAAATGCATGTAACTTCTATACTAACTAATGGATTTCATTCAAAATTGGCACAACAATAGATCATATTATTTCAGATTATTTCTGACCAATATATGCATGACATTGTTGCCAACATGATTTTACGCGCGCTGTTAGATCCAATGTTTAACTGCATATAACGTCCATGCTATCCAGTGGACTTCAACCAAATTTTGTATTTAGTACCGTAAGAGACGGAACTAAGAATATATTCAGTCATCAGGACTGCCAACTGTAGTGCTCTATTAGGATACATTATGCCAGGTATACAGTATTTCGAAATAATTGGAAATTTCGATATTAGCAACTTAATTTCGTCATTATTCTAGATAGGTTCATATTCTGTAGAATAATCATTGGCATGAAAAGTAGGCTGTATAGTTCTTCACGGAACTTCTTGTTAATAATTATTATTATTTCCGATTATTCCCCTTCAGAAGAGCGTGAGAACTTGAGCCAATCAGAGCTTCCTTTTCCTCTCTTCTTTTCTTCCCAAAACCTCTTCATTAGTTCACTGTGTTTTTTCTTCCTTTCCTCTGTCCATTTTTCCCCTGATGTTTCCTTCCTTGAGACTTGTACAATTTTCATGTTTCTGATTTTATTTCTAAATTGTTCTCTGTCCTTGGTTGGTTGGTTCTTAAGTTTAGGGGCTGCGACAACGCGGTCATGTAGCCCCGTGTACTTTGGGTGTGAGTAGAATCTGTCTGATAACCGGTGTTAATTGTGATGACTGTATTAGTGTGTGTTATCTGTTTTTTAATTTAAGTACTGCAACTTAGAATTTTTCAAATAGCTCCTACTTTTGCCGCCAAGCGCCACCGTCAACGACTACTAGGCCAAGTTCAGAACTTAGCAACTAGACGCCACCGCAGTCGGCTCTTGGCAACGAACGTAGAAACCTAAGAACGTTATTTACATTCTTAACCTATCCAATTTAGCTTCACACAGGTGCAATTAGTGGAAGGTTCTTTAACATGCCATAAATCTATGACATGGGACCGCCGGCTTTACTTCCCCTCCGAAGGAAGGCATACTGTGGGATTTTTAACGCTCTTAAAAAATCCGACGGCTCCGACCTGGTTTGAACCCGCTATCTTGGGCATAGAAGCTCAGCATGCTACCGACTACGCCACCGAAGCCGCCTGTTCTCTGTCCTTAATGTCGTCTTCAGAGATTTTAAGTAATTCCATGTCTTCATGTAGTTCTTAGCGGCTTCGGTGGCGTAGTTGGTAGCATGCTGAACTGCTGTTCCCAAGATAGCGGGTTCAAACCCAGCCGAAGTCGTCGGATTTTTTAAGAACGTAAAAATCCTTCAGTATGCCTTCCTTCGGAGGGGAAGTAAAGTCGGCGGTCCCATGTCATAGATTTATGGCATGTAAAAGATCCTTCCACAGACTAAACTTGCGTGGAGCTAAATTTGTTGGTTTGATACGCTCTATCAAAGTTCCAACGTTCACCACTAGGTATCATTGATATCTGGTAGCGAAAGTTGGAACTACTTGAAATTGAACAATACATGTAGCTCACCCTAGTGATGTCCGCTGGAAGCAGCTACAGCCTCTGGCGAGCCGAACATGTCCTCGGACACTCCCGGCACTAAAAGTCATACGATAAATAATAAATAATGTACTTCTTTTATCCAACTGGTCTTTAATTTACTTGCATTCACGATATTGAAAATCTTCTTAGTGAGTCTGTACTCATCCATCCTATATATGTGTCCATAGAACTGCAGACGTCTCTTCCTAAATTTATCTATAATGGTGTCCGTATTTTCATAAAGTTCTTTTGTTGGTCTCCTGACCCAAATTCAATTACGGAAAACAAATTTTTACTAATGTAAATTCACTATTGTAGTACAATACTTAAGAATCGTTAGGTGAAATATACTCTAATTCTCTTGAATCAAGTTTTAAGTTAGGTTGTTGTGAATTATGTGAGTAACGGTGTTTATGCACGTGTATACAATTCTACTAATAGGATCAGTACTGCTACACTGGCTCAGTGAGAAAGTAACGATAAACGTCCTCACTTCTCACCTTGCCTAGTATGTTTCATTATAGTACTGGCATGGGTTTTGGGGGTTTCTAACAACATGATCTGCGTCAGTGCCTTTTGAGGATCCGACTATCCTTCAGGTTGACTACCTAAGAAAGAGACTGGTCTGTAGTACGAACGAGTTTATATGTTTCCTCTATAGAACCATGTATTTGACTAGGGAAGTTTTTTGAGACTGCCTCTTTCAATTTTTCGACTGTCGGTTGAGAATTGCCCACCGTTCTCTCGTGGTTTGCGGTCGTCGGCCTCCTCTCCTGGGAGAAGGGACTCGCCCACCACCGTGACCACCTCTCTGACTTCTCTTGTAGATTAAGAAAAGGATGGCATTCACTCTTGCCCTTCTTTGTCAAACTTAACTTTGGCCCTAGGTAGTCCCCCTGTGGTTGCTCCGTGTGAAGTTAACTTGCATTCTGTCAACTGGTACGACCAGAGGAGAGAGAGAGAGAGAGAGAGAGGCAAAGCTCAGAAACGAATCTTGTAGTTTTAGATGTCCGTTATTCATGATCATGAATCACGGAACCTCCATTGTTACGTGAAATCCGAACCACAGGACGTGATATTTTTCTGCGAAAATCTCACATGCAATGACTGGGAATCAAACACCATCCGCCTTTGTGAGAGGCAAGCAGCTTGACCACTGCACTACACGACTCATAGACAGAGAGGAATTGTTTATTTTAGGATTATATGCATAGGGCTGAGAAGCTCCATCTGTTTCCCTCAATCCACTCATTTACCGTACTTTAAAGAGCATCACATTAAATAGCATTACAATACTTCACATTAAATAACATTACATTACATTACATTAAATAACATTACAATACATTACATTAAATAAAATAACAACACATTACATTAAATAAAATAACAATACATTACATTAAATAACATTGAAATATTATCATTTAGACTTTCACGGCCCGTGATACTATCCATAATGTAGAATTTTGGACTTATGCCGTGTTTTATTTAATCAAACTCGACGCGTTTCGAAAGAAACCATGTCTTTCTTCATCAGGAATAAACGGAAATACGACTAAATTGTTGCTAAGAATAATAATAGGACGTCCGTTGAGAAAAAGAAAAGATGTTAGAGGAACTGCTTACCTACCGTACATACATAACACGACGGATTGCTGCTGCTAATCTGTTTTGAAGGAGCTGGCTGCGAGCGAAGCGACAGGCCAGCGGCGCTAGGGGACCAGGTACCGTTGCGTCTATGCGCTACTCTGCCTGGTGAATGTTATTTTAAGGGCGTAAATTTTGAGATTTATTTATGAATTTGATGAGTTCTTTAATATTAAAAATATAGTTTTACTGCCGCAAGCGATGTGTCGGCTCCGTAGCGGCCGACAATCGCTACAGCGGCAGCGTGTATAAATTAAGAATGGTTTAAATTGTTGTTTAAAAAGATAAGGTGGAATATAGTAAAATATTTGTTAATTTTAGTTTTCGGGGAATAAACAGTTGTCATAGCAGTCGAGCTCTGTTTATCTACTAGCCTGGCGTTCTGGCTCTATATGTAACGTGCGCCATGGCCGGCGTTGCAACAGCTTCAGCTTAGTAATAATAATAATAATAGAATGATTTGGAAAATTACGTTTTAAGCTTAAGGAAGGAAGACAGACCTCTAGTGGGTTGGCGTTTGATAGTATGAAATGTTGAAAAGACCTGTAGTAGGTTAATTTGTTTAAAAATAAAATAAAATAATATAATAAGCCTCGCTATTGGAAATAATAATGAATTAATGATTTGTATGGACTGTGAGTTAAACTGGGCTGTGATTGGTTGTATTCGAATATGCCGGCTGAGCGGGCGTCTGTACTGGGCTGTGATTGGTGATTTGGTTTTGGTCCGTTTTGAGTATTCCTGATGGTAAATATTTTAATTTTCTGTTCGAAAAGTGTATTTTGGAGGTGTGGCTATAATGTAGAGTAGGTTTGGTTTGGATATATTGATATTTGGGAGAAAAAGTTAGTCGGACGTTGTAATCCAGGCTTGTGATTGGCTATCCGAGTTCTGCAGTCTCTGAGCTGATTTTTCAGGTGAGTATGTAAATGTGTGCTTCTAAAGGGAGTTAAAAGTTAAGATATTAGCATGATCGAAGTTTAAAAAAATTATTTTGAGTTTCGGAAAATATGATTTAGGGTGTAGCCTATATGAACTGAAAGTGACCCGTCAGCCCGCGGCGCGCCATCCCGATGGACAGGCTTTCACCTAATCCTCATGCAGGCCCGCTACGAGCCAGTGGGTCCTGTGTTCGACTGCAGAAACTGTCAGATAGTCTTTGAGTGTACTTGTAACTGGTAATATTGTTTTTGAGAGCGATTTTGGGTTGGGGAATACTGTTTTGAGTTATTGTTTGCTGTAATATGTAATTTCCGGGTTGTATTGTGCTTTCCGGTCCGCCAAGCTCCATCCCAGGCGACCGGGTTCGGGCCCAGTCCCCAGGCAGGCACCTGGCGATCCCAGAGTCCTGTGTTCGGTTTTTGGCTGAGTGTCTATGGAAGTGTGATGGCTGAGAGTTGGGAGAGGAGCTGTCGTATTGCTAAAATCCTACGTAGGTACAACATACGGTCTGTATTTGGAACTTTTGTTAAGATTAGGCAACTCCTGCGACCAACTAAGGACAGTTCGCCTAAATTGCAACAACCGGGTATCTACCGAGTTACCTGTACTTGTGGCAAGGTTTATATCGGGCAGACTTCGAGAACGATATGCACTCGCATTAAGGAACATAATTTGATGTATCAGGCTCATTCAACCTTATAAATCGGCTGTTGCTGATCATGCATTAACACCTGGCCATGATGTCATGTTGCAAGGAGTGGATGTTCTTGCCCGTATAAAGCAATATCGTCCCAGAATCATCAGGAAGGCAGTTGAAATACGTAAACACCCAGATAATTTCAACCGCGACACCGGCTACAATATCAGTGAGTCCTGGCTACCTACTTTCAGAAACCTCAGAAAGTAATACACTGCTGCTTTTCGTTGTCCCTAACCTGGGGCTAACATGGCGTCCATCTTAGGTCACCTCTTTAGTTTCTTTGTTGCTTTCTCTTAGCAACAATTTAGTCGCATTTCCGTTTATTCCTGATGAAGAAAGACATGGTTTCTTTCGAAACGCGTCGAGTTTGATTAAATGAAACACGGCATAAGCCCAAAATTCTACATTAAAAAACAATACAATACATTGCGATACAATACATTAAATAACATAACAATGCATTACGATACATTACATTTAATAACATGACAATGCATTACGATACATTACATTAAATAACATAACAATGCATTACGATACATTACATTTAATAACATGACAATGCATTACGATACATTACATTAAATAACATTACAATGCATTACGATACATTACATTAAATAACATGACAATGCATTACGATACATTACATTTAATAACATGACAATGCATTACGATACATTACATTAAATAACATTACAATGCATTACGATACATTACATTAAATAACATTACAATGCATTACGATACATTACATTAAATAACATTACAATGCATTACGATACATTACATTAAATAACATGACAATGCATTACGATACATTACATTAAATAACAACACAATACATTGCGATACATTACATTAAATAACAATACAATACATTGCGATACAATACATTAAATAACAATGCAATACATTACGATACATTACATTAAATAACATTACAACACATTACGATACATTACATTAAATAACAATACAATACATTGCGATACAATACATTAAATAACAATACAATGCATTACGATACATTACATTGATTAATTGTTGTTTGAAGGGGCCTAACATCTTGGTTATCGGCCGAGTACATTAATTAACAATACAATACATTGTGATATAATACATTAAATAACATTACAATGCATTACGATACATTACATTAAATAACATTACAATGCATTACGATACATTACATTAAATAACATTATAATGCATTACGATACATTACATTAAATAACATGACAATGCATTACGATACATTACATTAAATAACATTACAATGCATTACGATACATTACATTAAATAACATTACAATGCATTACGATACATTACATTAAATAACAATACAATGCATTACGATACATTACATTAAATAACATTACAATGCATTACGATACATTACATTAAATAACAATACAATACATTACGATACATTACATTAAATAACAATACAATGCATTACGATACATTACATTAAATAACATTACAATGCATTACGATACATTACATTAAATAACATTACAATGCATTACGATACATTACATTAAATAACAATACAATGCATTACGATACATTACATTAAATAACATTACAATGCATTACGATACATTACATTAAATAACAATACAATACATTACGATACATTACATTAAATAACAATACAATGCATTACGATACATTACATTAAATAACATTACAATGCATTACGATACATTACATTAAATAACAATACAATACATTACGATACATTACATTAAATAACAATACAATGCATTACGATACATTACATTAAATAACATTACAATGCATTACGATACATTACATTAAATAACAATACAATACATTACGATACATTACATTAAATAACAATACAATGCATTACGATACATTACATTAAATAACATTACAATGCATTACGATACATTACATTAAATAACATTACAATGCATTACGATACATAACATTAAATAACATGACAATGCATTACGATACATTACATTAAATAACAACACAATACATTGCGATACATTACATTAAATAACAATACAATACATTGCGATACAATACATTAAATAACAATGCAATACATTACGATACATTACATTAAATAACATTACAACACATTACGATACATTACATTAAATAACAATACAATACATTGCGATACAATACATTAAATAACAATACAATGCATTACGATACATTACATTGATTAATTGTTGTTTGAAGGGGCCTAACATCTTGGTTATCGGCCGAGTACATTAATTAACAATACAATACATTGTGATATAATACATTAAATAACATTACAATGCATTACGATACATTACATTAAATAACATTACAATGCATTACGATACATTACATTAAATAACATTATAATGCATTACGATACATTACATTAAATAACATGACAATGCATTACGATACATTACATTAAATAACATTACAATGCATTACGATACATTACATTAAATAACATTACAATGCATTACGATACATTACATTAAATAACAATACAATGCATTACGATACATTACATTAAATAACATTACAATGCATTACGATACATTACATTAAATAACAATACAATACATTACGATACATTACATTAAATAACAATACAATGCATTACGATACATTACATTAAATAACATTACAATGCATTACGATACATTACATTAAATAACATTACAATGCATTACGATACATTACATTAAATAACAATACAATGCATTACGATACATTACATTAAATAACATTACAATGCATTACGATACATTACATTAAATAACAATACAATACATTACGATACATTACATTAAATAACAATACAATGCATTACGATACATTACATTAAATAACATTACAATGCATTACGATACATTACATTAAATAACAATACAATACATTACGATACATTACATTAAATAACAATACAATGCATTACGATACATTACATTAAATAACATTACAATGCATTACGATACATTACATGAAATAACAATACAATACATTACGATACATTACATTAAATAACATTACAATGCATTACGATACATTACATTAAATAACATTACAATGCATTACGATACATTACATTAAATAACATTACAATGCATTACGATACATTACATTAATTAACATGACAATGCATTACGATACATTACATTAAATAACATGACAATGCATTACGATACATTACATTAAATAACATGACAATGCATTACGATACAATACATTAAATAACATAACAATGCATTACGATACATTACATTTAATAACATGACAATGCATTACGATACATTACATTAAATAACATGACAATGCATTACGATACATTACATTAAATAACATTACAATGCATTACGATACATTACATTAAATAACATGACAATGCATTACGATACATTACATTAAATAACAATACAATACATTGTGATACATTACGTTAAATAACAATACAATACATTGCGATACAGTACATTAAATAACAATACAATACATTACGATACATTACATTAAATAACATTACAACACATTACGATACATTACATTAAATAACAATACAATACATTGCGATACAATACATTAAATAACAATACAATGCATTACGATACATAACATTGATTAATTGTTGTTTGAAGGGGTCTAACATCTTGGTTATCGGCCAAGTACATTAATTAACAATACAATACATTATGATATAATACATTAAATAACATTACAATGCATTACGATACATTACATTAAATAACATTACAATGCATTACGATACATTACATTAAATAACATTACAATGCATTACGATACATTACATTAAATAACATGACAATGCATTACGATACATTCCATTAAATAACATTACAATGCATTACGATACATTACATTAAATAACATTACAATGCATTACGATACATTACATTAAATTACAATACAATGCATTACGATACATTACATTAAATAACATTACAATGCATTACGATACATTACATTAAATAACAATACAATACATTACGATACATTACATTAAATAACAATACAATGCATTACGATACATTACATTAAATAACATTACAATGCATTACGATACATTACATTAAATAACAATACAATACATTACGATACATTACATTAAATAACAATGCAATGCATTACGATACATTACATTAAATAACATTACAATGCATTACGATACATTACATTAAATAACAATACAATACATTACGATACATTACATTAAATAACAATACAATGCATTACGATACATTACATTAAATAACATGACAATGCATTACGATACATTACATTAAATAACATTACAATGCATTACGATACATTACATTAAATAACATGACAATGCATTACGATACATTACATTAAATAACATGACAATGCATTACGATACATTACATTAAATAACAATACAATACATTGCGATACATTACATTAAATAACAATACAATACATTGCGATACAATACATTAAATAACAATACAATACATTACGATACATTACATTAAATAACATTACAACACATTACGATACATTACATTAAATAACAATACAATACATTGCGATACAATACATTAAATAACAATACAATGCATTACGATACATTACATTGATTAATTGTTGTTTGAAGGGGCCTAACATCTTGGTTATCGGCCGAGTACATTAATTAACAATACAATACATTGTGATATAATACATTAAATAACATTACAATGCATGACGATACATTACATTAAATAACAATACAATACATTGCGATACAATACATTAAATAACAATACAATACATTGCGATACAATACATTAAATAACAATACAATACATTGCGATACAATACATTAAATAACAATACAATACATTACGATACATTACATTAAATAACAATACAATGCATTGCGATACAATACATTAAATAACAATACAATGCATTACGATACATTACATTAAATAACATTACAATGCATTACGATACATTACATTAAATAACATAACAATGCATTACGATACATTACATTAAATAACATGACAATGCATTACGATACATTACATTAAATAACATTACAATGCATTGCGATACAATACATTAAATAACATTACAATGCATTGCGATACAATACATTAAATAACAATACAATGCATTACGATACATTACATTAAATAACATTACAATGCATTACGATACATTACATTAAATAACATTACAATACATTGCGATACATTACATTAAATAACATTATAATGCACTACGATACATTATATTAAATAACAATACAATACATTGCGATACATTACATTAAATAACATTACAATGCATTACGATACATTACATTAAATAACATTACAATGCATTACGATACATTACATTAAATAACAATACAATACATTGCGATACATTACATTAAATAACATTACAATGCATTACGATACATTACATTAAATAACATTACAATGCATTACGATACATTACATTAAATAACAATACAATGCATTACGATACATTACATTAAATAACATTACAATGCATTACGATACATTACATTAAATAACAATACAATACATTACGATACATTACATTAAATAACAATACAATGCATTACGATACATTACATTAAATAACATTACAATGCATTACGATACATTACATTAAATAACAATACAATACATTACGATACATTACATTAAATAACAATACAATGCATTACGATACATTACATTAAATAACATTACAATGCATTACGATACATTACATGAAATAACAATACAATACATTACGATACATTACATTAAATAACAATACAATGCATTACGATACATTACATTAAATAACATTACAATGCATTACGATACATTACATTAAATAACATTACAATGCATTACGATACATTACATTAATTAACATGACAATGCATTACGATACATTACATTAAATAACATGACAATGCATTACGATACATTACATTAAATAACATGACAATGCATTACGATACAATACATTAAATAACATAACAATGCATTACGATACATTACATTTAATAACATGACAATGCATTACGATACATTACATTAAATAACATGACAATGCATTACGATACATTACATTAAATAACATTACAATGCATTACGATACATTACATTAAATAACATGACAATGCATTACGATACATTACATTAAATAACAATACAATACATTGCGATACATTACGTTAAATAACAATACAATACATTGCGATACAGTACATTAAATAACAATACAATACATTACGATACATTACATTAAATAACATTACAACACATTACGATACATTACATTAAATAACAATACAATACATTGCGATACAATACATTAAATAACAATACAATGCATTACGATACATAACATTGATTAATTGTTGTTTGAAGGGGTCTAACATCTTGGTTATCGGCCAAGTACATTAATTAACAATACAATACATTGTGATATAATACATTAAATAACATTACAATGCATTACGATACATTACATTAAATAACATTACAATGCATTACGATACATTACATTAAATAACATTACAATGCATTACGATACATTACATTAAATAACATGACAATGCATTACGATACATTCCATTAAATAACATTACAATGCATTACGATACATTACATTAAATAACATTACAATGCATTACGATACATTACATTAAATTACAATACAATGCATTACGATACATTACATTAAATAACATTACAATGCATTACGATACATTACATTAAATAACAATACAATACATTACGATACATTACATTAAATAACAATACAATGCATTACGATACATTACATTAAATAACATTACAATGCATTACGATACATTACATTAAATAACAATACAATACATTACGATACATTACATTAAATAACAATGCAATGCATTACGATACATTACATTAAATAACATTACAATGCATTACGATACATTACATTAAATAACAATACAATACATTACGATACATTACATTAAATAACAATACAATGCATTACGATACATTACATTAAATAACATGACAATGCATTACGATACATTACATTAAATAACATTACAATGCATTACGATACATTACATTAAATAACATGACAATGCATTACGATACATTACATTAAATAACATGACAATGCATTACGATACATTACATTAAATAACAATACAATACATTGCGATACATTACATTAAATAACAATACAATACATTGCGATACAATACATTAAATAACAATACAATACATTACGATACATTACATTAAATAACATTACAACACATTACGATACATTACATTAAATAACAATACAATACATTGCGATACAATACATTAAATAACAATACAATGCATTACGATACATTACATTGATTAATTGTTGTTTGAAGGGGCCTAACATCTTGGTTATCGGCCGAGTACATTAATTAACAATACAATACATTGTGATATAATACATTAAATAACATTACAATGCATGACGATACATTACATTAAATAACAATACAATACATTGCGATACAATACATTAAATAACAATACAATACATTGCGATACAATACATTAAATAACAATACAATACATTGCGATACAATACATTAAATAACAATACAATACATTACGATACATTACATTAAATAACAATACAATGCATTGCGATACAATACATTAAATAACAATACAATGCATTACGATACATTACATTAAATAACATTACAATGCATTACGATACATTACATTAAATAACATAACAATGCATTACGATACATTACATTAAATAACATGACAATGCATTACGATACATTACATTAAATAACATTACAATGCATTGCGATACAATACATTAAATAACATTACAATGCATTGCGATACAATACATTAAATAACAATACAATGCATTACGATACATTACATTAAATAACATTACAATGCATTACGATACATTACATTAAATAACATTACAATACATTGCGATACATTACATTAAATAACATTATAATGCACTACGATACATTATATTAAATAACAATACAATACATTGCGATACATTACATTAAATAACATTACAATGCATTACGATACATTACATTAAATAACATTACAATGCATTACGATACATTACATTAAATAACAATACAATACATTGCGATACATTACATTAAATAACATTACAATGCATTACGATACATTACATTAAATAACATTACAATGCATTACGATACATTACATTAAATAACATTACAATGCATTACGATACATTATATTAAATAACATTACAATGCATTACGATACAATACATTAAATAACAATACAATACCTTACGATACATTACATTAAATAACATTATAATGCATTACGATACATTATATTAAATAACAATACAATACATTGCGATACAATACATTAAATAACAATACAATACATTACGATACATTACATTGATTAATTGTTGTTTTAAGGGGCCTAACATCTTGGTTATCGGCCGAGTACATTAATTAACAATACAATACATTGTGATACAATACATTAAATAACAATACAATGCATTACGATACATTACATTGATTAATTGTTGTTTTAAGGGGCCTAACATCTTGGTTATCGGCCGAGTACATTAATTAACAATACAATACATTGCGATACAATACATTAAATAACATTACAATACATTACGATACATTACATTAAATAACAATACAATACATTGCGATACAATACATTAAATAACATTACAATACATTACGATACAGAACATTAAATAACAATACAATACATTGCGATACAGTACATTAAATAACATTACAACACATTACGATACAATACATTAATTAACATTACAACACATTACGATACAATACATTAAATAACATTACAATACATTACGATACATTACATTAAATAACAATACAATACATTGTGATACAATACATTAAATAACATTACAATACATTACGATACAGAACATTAAATAACAATACAACACATTACGATACAATACATTAAATAACATTACTACACATTACGATATGGTACATTAAATAACATTACTACACATTACGATATGGTACATTAAATAACATTACAACACATTACGATACAGAACATTAAATAACAATACAACACATTACGATACAATACATTAAATAACAATACAACACATTACGATACAATACATTAAATAACATTACTACACATTACGATATGGTACATTAAATAACATTACAACACATTACGATACAGTACATTAAATAACAATACAATACATTGTGATACAATACATTAAATAACATTACAATGCATTACGATACAATACATTAAATAACATTTTAATATATTACATTAATTAACATTACTTAAGGTAGTTAGCCTACCTTATAAACTAAGTATTAACTCCCACGATGCGCCTGCAATGACCCTGTAACCATCTACAAATATCATTAATAACCATCCAATAATACATCAGTAAGGTGTCTCCTGAGTATTGAGCGATGGGAATTCTTATACGCATGCTGATCATGCAAATTATAAATTCGTGTTGCACTACATATAAGAGATTTATTGTATTTAGAAGTACGATGGTGATATCTGCATTGTGAAATGGGTAAGTCTGTAGCTTTGGCCAAGCCTCCGTGGCTTAGGCTGCAGCACGCCGGCCTTTCACCGCTGGGTCCGCGGTTCAAATCCTGGTCACTCCATGTGAGATCTGTGCTGGACAAAACGGAGGTAGACAGGTTTTTCTCCGGGTACTCCGGTTTTCTCTGTCAAAATTTCATTCCAGCAACACTCTCCACTATCATTTCATTTCATCGGTCATTCATTTAATCATTGCCCCAGAGGAGTGCGTCAGGCCTCGGCAGCCGGCACAGTTCATATCCTCGCCGCTAGATAGGGGCTTCATTCATTCCATTCCTGACCCGGTCGGAGACTGGAAGCAGGCTTTGGATTTTCATTTTCTGTTGCTTTGGCCATGGATTGTTTATATACGACAAAATCTGCCGTAAAGATGTGACGGGGATTTCTGTTCAAGAATATTTACGGTCAATAATGCTATTGCTAGCAATTGACGGTCATGTAGTTTAAGCCACTGCAGCTTACTGGAATATGGTGTTATATGCTCCTCTTTTCGAATGTCAAGGAGAGAGAGTGATAGTAGGAAACAATGATCTTTCACACATTATCTATTAAATGTATTGAACATCCTAACGTATTTATGAAGAACCATACAGAATACTCCATAAAGAAAAAGTGCATTTTTCTATACTTTCTTGCGAAAATTATTGATGTTGATATTTTCAATTCAGTTTAGGGGCTTGGGACATCTTAGTCATCAGGTCGTGTACTTGGGTAAGTGTGGAAACAAGAGATTGAATTACACTATTCTATCTTGAATGAACTTCCCTCGTAAATATGGAATATCTCAAATAAAACATGGGTAGTACTATAAAATATATAATTTCATGATAGAGCATCTCAATGATCCTTGGTTAAGGGGTCTGGTACAGCCTACCAGGGTAAAATTTCAGCAACTTTGAACAAATGTTCCTTTGAAACCACAATACTTACAATAATGAAATTTTGTGATATGATACACTGGTATTGTTTTACACGGAAACAGCATTGCCATTGACTTAAAACATAATTAGCATATTGATTTCAAAATTCAAATTGGTTGTTGTTTTTCATGCAAGGTTGTGAGGCATTTTTGTGATAACTCCATTAATTTTCAACTTTTTTATGTTCTTTTTGTCGTATTCCATTCTACAAATTAATGCATTTTCAGTAACAAATATGAACATTTTTTAAAAAATTTTGTATTGAATAGAAAAAGCTAATATGTATAATTTGTTTAACACATTTCTTTAAGGATACACTATCCAAGTGAAAGACATAAATTTGCATCATGTTGTAGATATAATATGTAGAATTACGCCCAAAACCTTTCATCATTGTTGGAAAATTAGTATTTGAGTTATTAATTAACAGTATTAAAAACAACATTCGGAAAACGAGCGATAAACATAAGTGCATCAATATTACATACCATACTGACAGGACGAAAAGTGACTTTTAAATCGTAACTTAAAAACTGTTGTTCATAATGACATTTTTTTCACCAAAGTGTTCCTAAAGGATAGGATCATCAAATAAAATATTAATTGCAAAATTGTATTTTTAGGTACCGTTAGTAAGCTGTAGCTGTAACCTTTTTGTGTGTGTGCGTCCGTGTGTGTGTGTGTCCCTAATAACTTCTAATCGGCTGGAGGGATTTCAATGAAACTCGGTAAGGTCATAGTACTATTTTGGCCGACCCCGACCGTACCCTTCAAACTTTATTACGTTTCACCAATCCAACATGGCGGCTGTGCGAAATATTTCACTGGCATTCTATATATCCGAAATATTACTCATATCACCCTGAAATTTTGTATGGTAATGAACGGCTCTATTAGACGTTCACCTATGTGACTTTCAGAAACCAGTTTACTACGAAACGAACATGGTCGCCAAGCGATGTTGAAACATTTAAAGAGACTTTCCTCGTGATTTAACCATTCGAACGCAGTGAAACTTGGTACAGCGAATGAATATACAAATTGCAATGCACTGACATCTAATTTAGTTCAATTGTTTACATAAATTCAAGATGGCGACAGTGCGAAATTTTAAAAATAAGATTTTATTTCTTGTGTTCTAATCATGCGATCGAAATCAACGTTTGAATAATGAACGTACACAATAATCCTCATTTAATAACTCTATGGCCTACATATATTAGAATCCAACATGGTGTCCATTCGAAATATTTAGACGGTTCTCAATATCTATTAATCTCTGACAGCAATCAAACTGAAATTTTGTATGAGTATATAGGCTATAAACTTAAGTTCGCCTATGGTACGTTCAATAACCTGGTGAGCACAAATCCAACATCGTGGTGACGCGACATTTAAATATTCACATGGACATTTCTCGCGATTCAACCACCCGAGCTCAGTGAAACTTGGTACGGTATATGCTTATATAAATTTTAATCCACTGGCATCTAATTCATTTAAATTATATTCATACCCACAAGATGGCGGCTGAGCGAAATTTAAAAATCTCGTTTTTATTTCTTGTGTCCTAATCGTGCGATTGAAGTTTGAATAAAACACCTACACAATAATATTCGCATAATAGTATATAATTCTAAGGCCAATATATAAAAATCGATCATGGTGACCATCCGAATTACTTAAGACGGTTCTCAATATCTACGAATCTATTACAGCAATGAAACTTAAATTTTTTATGTTGATAGAGGCAATTAATATAAGTAGGATATGAAAATAGGCTGTTTAGTTCTTCACGGTACTACTTGTTTAAATAATAAGAAACCAGTTATTGACATGAAAAACTTTATTGGCACCAGATACACCAATGTTTGTGATAGTCTTTGACATAATCATCACCAGAATTGAAACACCTGTCATATCGTAGGATGTAAGTTGTATGTAATATACATACTTAAAGGATAAACTAAAATACAATAATCAATTATTATTATTATTATTATTATTATTATTATTATTATTATTATTATTATTATTATTATTATTATTATTATTCTTTCTTCGATTCGGCCAACTAGGGACCACGTCAGTTCAACTGTCTCTTCTTCCGAGCTTTAAGAAGAGCTTTAACTACCCGCATTCGTCTACGGTGTTGTTCTTTTCTCTCTTGGGACCACACCTTCCCTGTCTTCAGCTTCGGCTTTTCCTGGAAACCTTTGTGCGTACGTAGTTTTTCCTGAAGTGGAACACGCTCCTGGATATCTTCAGGGGAAATTTCCATTTCACGTAGATCTTTCTCAACTTCCGTGAACCATGCCCCTTTGGGGCAGCCTATTTTCATATCCTACTTATATTAATTGCCTCTATCAACATAAAAATTTTAAGTTCCATTGCTGTAATAGATTCGTAGATATTGAGAACCGTCTTAAGTATTTCGGATGGTCACCATGTTGGATTTTTATAGATTGGCCTTAGAATTATATACTATTACATGAAGATTATTGTGTAGGTGTTTTATTCAAAGTTCAATCGCATGATTAGGACACAAGAAATAAAAACGAGATTTTAAAATTATTATTATTATTAGACCTATTATTATTATTATTATCACTAATACTGAAAGAAGAAGAGAAGAAACGTGCTTTATGTGAAAAATGAATGATTACTCTCCTTTGCCCAGGTGGCTGCAGCGGTTTATCTACTGTGTATAGAAGCTCGGAAGTGACAGACACATAGGCCTACAACAAATCTCTGGCCAGTGCTTGCAGCAGCAGCAAGTAATCCAATTTGGAGGCCACCTGGACCGTTGTGTCGTCACCTTCACATTGTGTGCTGAGACTTTCATATTCTCATCTCACGCCACTTCCTTCTCGCAGCCATTGTCCTCACCTTCCATTGTACTCAACAACACGTCTTGTGACATCGCGAAATAATATAGAGCGAGCATCTTAGCGATCAGACAGGACAACAACTGGAGCATTCATTCTTCTCAGCTTGTATCCGACTTCTTCTAGATCTATACATTATTATTTGGTCGTTTCGGCCACCCATAGACCACGGTGCTTGTGTTTTAGCTTGTGTCTGCCACATCTGGCGTTCTTGGTGGATTGTTTGGCGATTGCTTTCATGCTGAAATGTTAAGCCTTTCTATTGGACCAGTAATCTTTTTCATTTTCTTACTGAACTCTATCTTACGTTTCTCGAACCATTTCCTGGACGCGTTGTGGTGAACTTCTGTAATGGATGTGAGGAAAGGCCTGGTTTCCATTGTCAGACGGTCATTTATTGTGTCTGGCTGAATATCAAGTTCGGCAAGATCCTTCTCAACTTGTTTGATCCACAAGGACCCAGTGGCTTTACCCTACTTGGCTACCTTGAAGATCTTATATGACAGCCTGTGGTGGTCCATTCTGTACAGGTTGCCCTTGAAATACACTGACGAAAATGGAAATTGCAACACACAGAAGGAGTGGTGCTACATTGCTGCAATTGAACATGCAGGACGAGTGTTCGGTTGTGATTCGATGATTACACTCTGACCGCAAGTTTGGACAACAATCAATACAGGATGTGCTCACCACAAGCTGCAATACATTGATGAATTCGGCGAGGCATGGAGTAAATAAGGCCTTGGATCGCTTCCTGAGGAATTGTGGCCCATGCTTGCTGCACTGCACGGGTCAGTTGTTCCAGAGTTGTGGGTGGCAGTGGACGGTTGGCCAGTTGTCGACACATCATGTCCCACACATGCTCAATAGGACTGAGGTCCGGGTATCTGGCGGGCCATTCTAAGGTTGTGATGTCGTGGAGAGCTTCTCTGGTAGATGCGTGTAGTGTGAACCCGGGCATTGTCCTGCTGAAACATCCCATTAGCAATGTTCGCCATCATAGGGACAACCACTGGATTGAGTACCCTATCACCGTACTGTCGAGCAGTCATAGTGCCCTCAACAAGCACTAATTGTGATTTCACATTTAAGCCAATAGCTCCCCAGACCATAATGCTTGGTGTTGGCCCTGTGTGCCACTCGACAATAAGGTATGGGCGGCCCCTCTCCCCGGTACGTCGGCGCACACGATTCCGGCGATCACTGCGGGCAAGACAGAAGCGCGATTCATCACTAAAGACGACCCTATGCCATTCGTCGAACCACGTCGATCGTTCTCGACACCAGGCCAGCCTTACACTTCGCTGTTGTGGGGTCAATGGAACACCTTCTGCAGGGACACGGGATCGTAAGCCAGCTGCACGCAGGCGATTACCAACTGTTTGTTGTGTAACGTGGGGTGCCACAGCTGCTCGAATTTGCGCTGCTGTTGCACGAGGTTCCATCCGGGCCATCCGAATGATGCGGCGATCTTCTCTCACAGTTGTCTGTCGCGCTGGGCCTGTGCCAGGTCTACGAGTGTGGGTACCTTCATTTGACCACTGCTGCCATACACGTTGTACCGTAGATACCTGTCGACCAACACGTGCAGCGACAGTCCTTAGCCCCACATAGCCCAATTATCCGAGCCCTCTCAAACGGCGACAGTTATTGATAGCGTGCTCTTCTCGTCGAGGCATGTTTGACGGGGATCACTTCACTCTACAGACTGCAAGTCAACTACGCTACACCAGAGTCTGTATACTGGAGTTGATTCCTCCGCGACCAATCACGTGGGGAGGACCTGCAGCAACAATCAGTGGATCTGAAACTTTGATCGTTTACATACCTACATGGCATCGTTCCATATCTTGAAAATCAACACAAACGACCAATGCCTTCATGGTGTTGCAATTTCCATTTTCTTCAGTGTACATGCGCCTCCTTCTGATGGCATCTGTGATGTTTCCCTGGTGTTTGTAGAGTTCACAATTTGGTTTGTACCATCGTCTTCCATTTGGTAAGATCCTTGGTCCCACTATTTTTGGCAAGAATTTCCTTTCTTGTAACTCGAGGGCCCTTAGGGGTGAGGGGTCTTAAGCGTAGGGCTCGGATGTTTAGGAAAAATCATATCTTTTCTTTGTCTCTATTTTCATGCCCGATTGGTTTCTGATTATCCTCACAACACAAGTGGTTTTTATTTGTCATATAAATTATAAATGTATATTTTGATTATTTTTTACTATTAGGTCATATTTTGAGAATTTCTTGGTAAGAACGTCATATTTCGGTAGTTTGACGGCAGCTGTACTGCTCGGGTCTATGTTGCGTGAACCTGAGAGGAATGTAAAAAGAAGGAAGGAAGATTGTAGTTTTACGTGACCGTGAATCTTGTGATTATGAGCCACGGGACCTCCTTTTTACGTGGAATCCGAACCACAGGACATGGCATTTCACTTCGAAAATCTCACATGCATTGACCGGGAATCGAACCCGGACCGCCTTGGTGAGAGGCATACAGCTAGACCGCTGAGCCACCACGCCCCCCTTGAGAGGAATGTGCATCGTGGACTATGAGAAGTGGTGTTGACGAGTAAGGAGGTTTCTCGGTCCGTGCATAGTACAGATCCAAATACATTGGTCGGTGACGCACTCACTTATTCGTAACACCACAGTGGTTTGAACAATGGCCCTATGTTAGCAGTATTGGAATAGGAAGGAATACCAGATATTACGGCGGGCTGATGACAGACCCTTCTCTTCTCGCCTGACCCTTCTCTTCTCGCCTGACCCTTCCCTGCTCTTTCCCCTCACCCCGCAAGTTCACAAAGCTTGGACCCGAGTAGGTGTGTATTCATCCTCAACTTACTCAACAGGAACTAGTGTTTACAGAAATAGACTGTAAATAACCACTTAAACACGGGAGATATCAGGGAAACGGTGAAGGTCAGCACAGAACAATTTTGAAAAAATAATTATCATTTGAATCTTGAAATTTTTTAACTTTGCTTCTAATAGCAAGGTGTGTGTGTTTCCTTGGATATGTATATCATTGTTGTACAAGATTTATGGCAGGCACAGTTATAATGTTAAAATCGTTATTGTTGGGGCTCCTTGAGCTGTATGTGCCCCCTTAAGAAAATTAATATGAAGATAGGAAGAAAGAATTTAGTTAACAATTTAATCTCGATGGGATTGTGCTTGGATTTATAATTTAAAAAGGGCCATATTTAAATCAGTGATTTTAGGTCATATTTTGTCATTTTTAATGGTCATATTTGCTTTCATATTCGGGCTATTAATCATATGTAATATTTTCAGATTACTTTTCGCTTGTCCCAGTAATTGGGATGACATTGCGTTGACCGAATGCAAAGTTGTAATATCCATCAACAGTATTTACAGTAGAGCGAACGTTCTTCATTCTTATCACACGATGTAGATGGCCTTTTAAAGTTTGTGTGACCTACTTGTAAACTTCCAACGCTAGTCTAAGGCGACGTACAGTACTTGTGAATTCAGTTCAAATCTGTTCCTGGTCTCTCTTTGATAATACATTCGTGATGTACGATTACCTTTGGAGTATCAAAGTTCGTGAACTTAGCGTTCGAAGTTCGTCATTCATGAGTTGCATTGCTCAATATTTGCATTTCTATGAACGCATTTTGACTGTTGAAAACTGGGGTGAACTCATCAATAATACACGATGCCATGCTAGATTTAATCGAGTCTACATCGCAGTTAACATGAGTTAACTTTTTTATGTCGCTGTTTCCAAAGGCTCAGGGGCTCACAGCTAATTGGTGTGACGTTCTCGTAAAGCCCGTATCATGTGACACTCTCTGGCCAAGAAGCTGTTCTGATAGCTGACACAAAATCCTCGTCATCCTCGTCAGTACACCTGCTTTTATGACTGAAGTATATCACACGCTAGCATATCATGTGCCACGTTGTAAGAAATAAAATATGGAGAAGGGGTGTTGTTTGAGGGTAATATTTGCAGTTGATTAGCTTTATTAACGCAAAGCGGTCGTGAAACTTGCTTTAAGTAAATTTGAAAACATGCCAGGTACTGAATGCATGCATTCCAATCCGTATTTAATATATAATCGAAATAAATGGGTATTTAGTCATACGCGTAAATAAGTTGTTCAACAAAGAACATGAAAGCTCGATAGAAAAGTAGGCGAGTGGTATCGTCCCTGCTCACCGATTTTAGGATACCGGGTTCAAGGCTATCCAACGGCGGGAAATTTTGCTTCTTTTTATTTATTTCATTAAATCCTCTTGACCTCGAACTGGAAGTTGTCGGCCTAGTTTTATTCACATGAGCTACGGGGACGATTTGAACGATACACTTTGGTTGGGAAAATTGTTCTCTTCTTCATATTAATAACCGTGAATGGATACTACTCACGATATCTATTAGAAAATTAATAGCACACTATTTTACCCCGGAATAATAATAACAATGACATGTTATGAGGATTCAATTTTATGGCCACATAACATGCATGAGCTCGCAGAGACAGACCAACAACATGAAAATCAAGGGGCCCTGGTTCAACGAAGTTGAAAAAGATCTTCGAGAAGTAGGAATACACTTGAAGACATCCAGGAACGTGCACCTCTCCAGAGAAGACTTCAAGCATACAAAACAATATTATGGGATATCAACTTAATTTTGTTTCTGTGTGACAGTAAGAGTTGTAGGATCAAATTTATTCATAACATATTGAAATATGGCGTCTGTACACCCCTATTTACGACGCGACCGCCACGCGTTGAAAAATTCTTCTCGCGGTAATGCCCACATAGTCACTGAATAAGAAAATAAACCATCATGCACATTCGTGCGCAACCAAACCACTACAGATCCTGAATCTACATTAAATTTCCTATCGAATGACGTTTAAAGTAAAGTGGCACTATGAGGCACTCATTAAGTAAATAATTCATTTAGTGCAGAAAGCTTGTATTACGCATAAAAGTGAGAACATATACCTCTTTTCACTACTCCATGAGTCGCAGAAGACAACACCTCGTTGAATTCACTAGAATCACAACGTTCGGTTCACTCCGACACCTCCTATCAAATGACCTGATAACTGCCAGGAAGACGTTTCAGCACCTATAACCTCCCTCCTACGCACCAGAGAGCGGAAAGGAAGACCGAAGGTCACCATCTGGTTTGTTAACTATCGAATAAGCCAGTTTCCGCTTTCATTTGCGACAGTGAATTTTTTCCACCTAGATTCGACACACTGTGCGTCGCTAGGATCTCGACTAGTCTGAGAAAAGCAATCCTATTGGCTCTTGTGCTCAATCTTCCACGCAAACTGCCGGGAAAAATGGCACCTGTTCAATTCCGTGGGTTGTATGGAAGCTATCATAGAAGGTAAAAATCACACTGTAATAGATGTGTCTATATCAGTGTTATCATGGCCGTACTGTTAGAAGCTTCCTTGCCAGTGAGTGTCGTGTGATACGGGCGTATGTGTAAGTCTCGACCCAAGACTGTAACTAGGAGCTGGAAGTCTGGAGATATATCGTTCCAATCCCGGGACTGACAGTGGATCAGCATAATGACCATTATGGTGTTGATTTGTTTAGTGGCTTTTCGTCTTCCTGGTCATGTAGACCCGCGTACTTGGGTGCGTATGTGTGGAATTTGTCTTATAACCAATGTTATTAAAATGGCTGTAGTAGTGCGTGCATTCGTAACTGAGGTGAGGATTGGGTGGGAGGCGACAGTGCCTATCAGTTAGGTACCATTTTTATATTTGACTGGAGTAGAAGTGGCAAACCACGGAAATACACTTGTAGAACTACTGAGGTGGCAATCAAACCCAACTTTTCTCAGTTCTGCTTCAAGAGGAAGAGTGTACCACGTTCCAGTATTAAAGTATGCTATGAGCTATAGAGAAAAGTTGAATTAAGAACTACTAGCGGACCAGTGCGATAAATCTTGCATGTTCATAAACCACACTTTCCCAAATAAGTTTATAATGAGAGACTTAAGGAAAAAGGTTGTCATGGTTTTATTTCAACCAAATTATTATAGAACTCAATTTACATTTCAGTTAGAATTCCAAGTTCTACGTTCCCTAACATAAGAAGGCAATGACTGAAAATTGGATCATCATAACACTCACCGGTTATTCGATATTTATGAAATTATACGATTTTAGTACTCATTCCTTTGATTTACTGTTTCTGAAATCCATGCAAAATGATAAAGGAAAGACCTCAGAATGTTAATTTGACATGAAACAGGTGTCATAGCCACCAAACTGTGAAGTGGTCGGCAATTGTGGAGCGTATATTCCTACAGCAACAGTATCTGAAAATCGCACACCGTACATTTTTAAAGTATTTTTTAAAGAAAATATATAGATATTTATGAAGTTAAAGTGCAATTCGTCACTGCAAATGTGTATTCTCTTTCATTTGAATGCTCATTTGTCACGATCGGTCGCTTGTGAGCGCCGAAGGAGTGATCTATACTACTGAAATAATATATATGATATTTATACCGAAGCTGCCCTTGGAATCTTTGAACAAACTTACCAGGCTGTGGTCTACAGTCTTTACACAGGTTAAAACAATAGTACACATAACATTATTAATTATACCATGTTGCGACTTCTGGAAATTTTTGACATATCTTCGCGTTTCACATTCTCCAGACACCAAAACCACCATCAGTTCAAGAAAAGGTAACTTTTAGTTTTACGTGGCCGTTAATTATGCGATCATTAGCCACGGGGCCTCCTTTTACGTGGAATCCGAACCACAGGACATAGCATTTCATTTTGAAAATCTGACATGCATTGGTGAGAGGCCAACAGCTTGACCGCTGAGCCACCTCGCCATCTGCGTCAGTTCAAAGGTTTATATACACTGAAGAAAATGGAAATCGCAACACCATGAAGGCATTGGTCGTTTGTGTTGATTTTCAAGATATGGAACGATGCCATGTAGGTATGTAAACGATCAAAGTTTCAGACCCATTGGGTTGTTGCTACAGGTCTCCCCACGTGATTGGTCGCGGAGGAATCAACTCCAGTATACGGACTCTGGAGTAGCGTAGTTGACTTGCAGTTTGTGCAGTGAAGTGTTCCCCGTCAAACATGCCTCGACGACAGACAAGAGCACGCTATCAACAACAGTCGCCGTTTGAGAGGGCTCGGATAATTGGGCTGTGTGAGGCTGGATTATCGCTAAGGACTGTCGTTGCACGTGTTGGTAGACAGGCGTCTACGGTACAACTTGTATGGCAGCGGTGGTCAAATGAAGGTACCCACACTCGTAGACCTGACACAGGCGCAGCGCGACAGACAACTGTGAGAGAGGATCGCCGCATAATTCGGATGACCCGGATGGAACCCCATGCATCAGCAGCGCAAATTCGAGCAGCTGTGGCACCCCACGTTACACAACAAACAGTTGGTAATCGCCTGCGTGCAGCTGGCTTACGATCCCGTGTCCCTGCGGAAGGTGTTCCTTTGACCCCACAACAGCGACGTGTAAGGCTGGCCTGGTGTCGAGAATGATCGACGTGGGTCGACGAATGGCATAGGGTCGTCTTTAGTGATGAATCGCGCTTTTGTCTTGCCCGCAGTGATCGCCGGAATCGTGTGCGCCGACGTACCGGGAAGAGGGGCCGCCCAGGCCTTATTGTCGAGAGGCACACAGGGCCAACACCAAGCATTATGGTCTGGGGATCTATTGGCTTTAATGTGAAATCACAATTAGTGCTTGTTGAGGGCACTATGACTGCTCGACAGTACGTTGATATGGTACTCAATCCAGTGGTTGTCCCTATGATGCCGCACATTGCTAATGGGATGTTTCAGCAGGTCAAGGCCCGGTTTCACACTACACGCATCTCCAGAGAAGCTCTCCACGACATCATAACCGTAGAATGGCCCGCCAGATCCCCGGACCTCAGTCCTATTGAGCATGTGTGGGACATGATGGATCGACAACTGGCCAACCGTCCTCTGCCACCCACAACTCTGGAACAACTGATCCGTGCAGTGCAGCAAGCATAGGCCACA
This sequence comes from Meconema thalassinum, assembly GCA_946902985.2. Taxonomy (NCBI): domain Eukaryota; kingdom Metazoa; phylum Arthropoda; class Insecta; order Orthoptera; family Tettigoniidae; genus Meconema; species Meconema thalassinum. The sequence continues at coordinate 92,500,259 of OX336399.1, forward strand.
ATTCCTCAGGAAGCGATCCAGGGCCTTATTGACTCCATGCCTCGACGAATTCATCAATGTATTGCAGCTCGTGAAGGTTACATCCTGTATTGATTATTGTCCAAACTTGCGGTCAGAGGGACCTGAAAGTATAATCATCGAAACACAACCGAACACTCGACCTGCATGTTAAATTGCAGCAATGTAGCACCACTCCTTCTGGGTGTTGACATTTCCATTTTCTTCAGTGCATAATATATATATAACTTTCCTGTGGACACGATAACTACCGTCATTTTGCACTTATCACTTTCAAATGTATACATAAAATGTATACATGCAAAAATCTTAGTCTAGTACGTTAAATAGTTTTTTTTAAATTTCTATAACCGCCTGAATCAATACCTTAATGAAAATAACTGTTAATAAAGTTGTTCTTGGTACATGTTTCAGGAACTAATGAACAATTTTTGTCCCCTTTATCAGCCAATTGTAAAGCATTAACATAATGAAACTAAGGCAAAGCGTAGCACTGAAATATAAACGGTTGTTTAACCTGATTAGGTTGTAGAAAAAATTAAGGTATAGATCAAAATGAAGTAGTTGGTGACGGTGATAGTATTCGGCCTGCAAATGTTAATGAAGATGTATGAAGAAAACCAGTAGACAGTGCAGTCACACTTCCGTCTTACGCAATGGTCAATAGCTTGAGATGATAAACGTGGAATTTCAATACTTCACCATTCTGTGTATAATCAATCAAGATACCTTTTTATGCTTAAATGATCCAAAAGACAATCAAACGGCAGCATACAAAAAATACCACGTGGTAGGAAAGGACTTCTCTTTGCAATAGGCTTGAGGTTAGGTCAAAGTTTCGATTTGAAAACGATTTGTCTTCTGTTTTACAACTTTATTAACAATTATTTTCATTAAAGTATTGATTCAGGCGGTTGTATAAATCTTTTTAAAAACGATTTAAGCATATCAATACGGAACCATTATGAGTAATTTGAATAATAGAATCTAGATCGTTAATGGGCAAAACCAGATTGAAGGGGTGGACATTGGGAGGCCTTTTTCGAAAAAGTGAAATATCGCTATAACTATCTAAGTATGTGAAAAGTCGAATCCATTCAGAGTTGGTACTATTCTTCAAATATGGGTCAAAATCCTAGTCTATCTCCGTTAAGTGTTTTGTTAACACCAACCATTCGCCAAAGAGGTGGTAAAAATGGACCTTTGAGATTGATAAAAAAAAAGAGTGATAGTCAGTCTGAAAGACTAGACTTTATATCATTTTAAATGCTACAAATGCTACAAATGCTGAAAAATGCTGGGTGAAAGCCTCGTGATCATGCAGCGAGCTGCGTGAATTCAAACTCCATTAGCAAGTGCAAACTAAGATCAAAGGAGGTAACTGGCTGGATGACTTCACGCTCACCGGAGTGCGTGGGGGAAAGGAGGAAGCTCAAGTGGTACTATGACGTCACACATCTCAGTGCATTCTCGGTACATTTCGTCCCGTCACCGTAACGTAACGCCAGACCTCAGCGTAACGACGAAGTCGACAAGATCATTTAACATGATAAAATACCTCCCTTAATAGGCACAATATCAGTATCGTTTAAAATGTTCAATGGTCCGCTGAATATCACCTAAAACTTTTGTCTGATAGAACGTTTGATATGATCCACCCTTACGCCAAGGGATATGAAAATTGTTTACGGAAGTGTAAGAAGATGGTTTTTTTCGTATGCTAAACACATGGAACCTTCGTATATATACACCAATTGGTGAATTTAGTGAATTCGAAATACTTTTCTTTCGCCAGGTGAAATCTACCTCCACGTTCCGATGTGCCGAGAGGGATTTTTTTCTCATAATTTGTATATGTATATCTATGACTTTCGTCATAATTACCATTTTTGGCCTGTATTGAAATCTATAATTGCTATTACCATTTACACTCTTCAATACAAATTTGTTTTAATTTTTTAACTTTAAATCAAACGATACATGTTTCGCCACTTTGCCTTCTTCAGTCGTTCATATAAGGTGCGTTCAAAAAGTAACGAGCCGGAGGCTGTTATGCGCAAACCGGTGACGACATAGGCTAATCGTGGCGTGTGTAACGAGGTGTGGTTCCAACCAGAGCGTAGAAGGTCACAGCCCGGCGCTAGAGGGCACGCGTGCACGTCACGTGACGATACAAAGCGAGCAGCAGCTTGCATCAATCGTCCAACCAAGACCAAGACAGTAGGCCATTTGACATGCTTCCTGGTGTGGTTGAAGACTGTGGGGCACCCATTGGGCACACACTTAGCGCAAGTGCAGTCGTTCCTTCATGATGGTGTGCACACTTCCGACACTCAATCCGACCACGACGGCTATGGCGTTCACTGTCACTCGGCGGTCCTGGATAATGAGTGCATCAACCAGCTGGACGTTGTCATCGGTAATGCAGGGGTGTGCCCCAGACCGGGCATCATCGGCTAACGACACCCATCCTTCCCTGAAGCGCTTGTGCCACGCCTTGACCCTTGCAAGGGACATGCAGTGTTCGCCGTACACTTGTGACATTCGGCGATGAATGTCCCCTACTACTTTCGCTGGCAGAAACCGAGCAACACCTCTTTGCTCTTCGTTTGACACCTCCAAGTCACTGTTTGCAATGCGACTGGCAGCGTTGGACGATTGATTTATGCTGCTGCTCGCTTTGTATCGGCACGTGACGTGCACACGTGCCCTCTAGTGACGGGCTGTGACCTTCCACGCTCTGGTCGGAAGCACACCTCGTTACACACGCCACAATTAGCCCATGTCGTCACCGGTTTGCGCATTACAGCCTCCGGCTCGTTACTCTTTGAACGCACTACATAGTTTGCTAAAATATTACATACACATCTGACAACATCTTATTACACTAACAAAAATCCTTTTATATACACAATATATCGGATTTTCGTCATGACTAGCGTTAGATATAAAAGGCCTGTATTTTAAGAATGTTATATCTAACGCTGGTCATGTCGAAAATCCGACATCTATATATATATAAGAATGAAAGTTTGTCTGTTTTTTCTGAATTTCTACGGAAATTTGCGTTATTTACGCGTTTCAGACTGTTTTATGACGGATGCGCGCGAAAATAAAATTTTTGTCTGTCTGTATTGTGCCCAAATCTAGTTGCCTAGATTGAAGGGTACAAGCCGTGAGCCTAGATTTGAGGGAACAGGCCACGATTCTAAGTTCGGATATGGATGTTTGAATAGCGCGCTCCAAACCTTCTTAGAAGCTTTTCGAAGGAATTTACAGCCAAGAAGTGGGTAAGTGACGTAGGAGGAGAGCGCCATAGTCGAGGCTATATGTCACTAAATATTTCCCGTTGAGATGGAAACATGAAACCTATATCAGATTACTGGCAAGAACAAGAGAAGAAGAATGAGCTTTGTTTCAAAGAAATTGATTGAACAGAAGCCGAGCTGTTTTAGTTCCAGCGTTTTCGCCGCAGTGACCTCGAGCCAGCAAGCGGATGGGTATATAAGCCGAGCCCCGCAGACAGGGGTAGGTTCACTTCGTCACAAGCACTCCGTTGACTTGGTCGTGCTACGCTACGTAAGCGCTCTAGCCGCTTGACTATCACCGAACTTCGAACATCGTTATTATCGCCGAGCACATGGTTGCATTTAAACTTCAACTTAACAGCACAAGCTGCGGACTTAGAATTTTCGACAGTACATGGTTATTGAAAGTGTTAAACTATTTCGAGTGAGTTTAGAACTTTTCTTTGATTTCACAGAAGTGAAATAAGTCTGTGGCACTTGGTAATTCTTACTGCTACAACTTGGACATATGGTCGACTATGTCTAAAACCTTTTCTTCAGTCCACATTCACTGATAGCTGGATTATTTATATCCAATAGTTGGACCAGCCAAGATAAGTCAGTAACTTCAAAACCAGTCTTGCATATTACAAATCGAAAGCCGAATGGGAATACAGGTTTAGCCTTGTGCGATCTGAAAAGTGAGAATCTTTGCCCAGCCAACTCGACAGAATTTGTAATTGTGCTGAAAAGATTGTAAGAGTATTGGAATACTGATTGTATCACAGTGGGTCTTGGTAATTATTTCATCATGGATCGCTTAGATCAGACCCCTGTCAACTACACTTCAGCTCTTGAAGTTGCCAACATTTTTCTGCAAGACATTATAATCGCCACTATGTCTGCGTAAACAGCTGGTGGGTATAACATGGAAGCTGATACGAGAATATAAGTACGCTTCCTACTGGGACAGACAACAGGAAGACTGATTAGTCTGGTTCAGTCCAGATTTCTACCATCAAGACCTACAAGAATGTAAGCTGCAATTTACATTATTTCTATGTGTAGTTAGTTGGATTTTCTCGTATCTTCTACAGTCTTGCCAACACATATTTTTTTTTCTCTATAGTCATCGATATGTTTATTTGCTTTTGCAAATATTTTCTTTCGAAACCTGAGCTAGGACCTGAGTTGATTTTTTACTCAGATTTATACGATTCGATATTTATGGACGAGCAGAACGAGCATTTATTTTAGTTCGATATTTTTTTTCTTATTGCTGTCATTAGCCGTCATAATTTGAGATTTAAGAATTAATCTAAGTTGAGGAATGGATAGTTATCCATCATTTTGAAGTCGAGGGTGATATTCCCCGATCAGTTTGATAACTTTAAACCTAGTTTTGAATGGAATTTAAGAATTAAATTTATTTTTCCATTTTTCTGGAATAATAATAATCAACATTTGTGGTTTAAAATAATCATTTTCTGATTGTATGATTAATAGAGTTGACGTTTGAAGTCATACTCTAAATCGGATATTTGTTAATTCCGAAGGTTAGTGGTTAACACATGCCCACTTATAATGAACAGTTAAATTCAGTGAAATTGTTTCACGTTTGCATTTCATAATTAAAGCTTTGATAAAGACACGGAAAGAAATGAAATGAGAAGCTAAGCATGTATAAAGCAGGGTTTTTCCTAGAGTTTATACAAAATAAAATCATTATGACGCGGCGTCTTTCACAACGTTTGTTAATATTAACACTGTGTGGAATTTCTGATGGTGAAATTATATTGGATATTGTCGTAAACTCATTGGTGAGGTTTACTGATTTTTGAATCTTCCATTTGTCATAACAAGCAAAGGCTTGATTATTTTGTATAATTGGGAAGATGTCATTGTGTGTGTGCCATTCTGAGTGCGAAATTTAAGTCGCAGGAATGAGGTTGTGTAAAATGGAGCACCAATCAAATTGTAGGTTGGATGTTTTTGATGTAGTAGGAGAGTTGTTTTTCGCCACACTTTCGTCGTAATATAACCACAGGTTATTTTGTGAACCATCATTATTAAATTACTGTTGATCCACGTGTTTGAAAATATTTCTAGTAATTGCTTTCCCGGAAAATTATTATTCTAATAGTTTCTTCCATTCAGGAAAGCTTTACCGTTGTCTAAATGCTGATTTATAATTCTGTGATTTTTATCACGTGTCAATCATATAGGCCAATGCTGTTGTTTGAAATTGTTACTTATTAACAGCCACTATAAGCTGAAAGGATTTTCAGATCCTATAAAAATAAATACACATTTTCTTTAATAAGTTGATGCTGAACAGAATTGACTTTTTTTTTCTAAATCACTTTGATGATAATAATAATAATTTGTTCCATTATAAAACATGTTAAATGATATTTCAAATTTCCTAATTAATGTTTTCAAGGAATAATTAATTAATTTGTTGACTGAATCCATATAGAATGGAAGTTATATTTGGGATAATCATATTTTTGATTAAGTCAAAATTATTTTTACAGACTTTGGATTGAGATCTATGTTTCAATAGATATTTTCTGTTTTTTTTTTTTTTGAATCCACAAAAATGCTCAAAGTCCATGTAAATCATAGTGTATTTTACTTATTATGAACAACTTTGTATTTGACAGATCCTAATATCACTATTGCCTAAGAAGTGTTAGTCTAAATGCTACGATAATAATTTTGAGAAATGAACAGTGAAAGTGATTTTTCCAACCAGTGATAAATTTTCTTATTGATCTTCAACGTGTGAATGCTAAATAATTTAGGGATCAGTATGGACGATTGACTTTGCGCTGATAAAACCCTACCCCAGTACATAATTATGTAGAACGAAGTCAACAGGAGTGATATTCTGACCTCTCCTTTCAACTTTGTTAGTGTTCATGTGTTGGCGATATTGTATATTGTGTGAATAATTTACTCTTTTCCAATCATCTTTTATGCCATTTTGGGCATATTTTCTTCTTGTCATTTTAAAGTTTTAATAAAATGAGATAATTTTATGGTATTCAACCACCGTTTTCATGAATCTCCTTCTATCCTTATTGTTGCGTCGAGCCGAAAATCAGCTAAGCATTTTTTTTGTTGGGTCTTTGCATTCGACTTTAACCCATCTTTCGCCCCGGGATATTTTGATTCTCGTGCTGACTGATTTTTGGTGAAATGCATATGTGGTCGTCCGGACTTCGGTCCAAACGGGCACAGTATGTCTGTCTGATTATCTGTCTGTCTGTGGACAAAGTGGTTGTTCCCTTATAACTCGAGAACGGCTGGGTGGATCAACGTAAAATTTGGTACAGATATCCTTCAGAGGCACGACACTAATCATTGATGTAACTCTTCTCTGTACCTCTCATAAAAGGGGGCCTACCCCCTTAAAATACTTGCTGAAATAGGCGTAGACGGGCGAGACAAAGCTCATTTTCAGCCCCTCAATGTGAGAAACGAAACTCGACCACATTTTAATGCCCTAAAACCAACAGTTTTTGAGATATTTCCAGAAAACTAATTTCATTTAAGACAATAACGAAAGAATGCAAGCCGGTTACCATGGCAACGGAATTTCACAGGTCCATCTATTGCTGTAAGACGCTATACAATTCCATTTATTACATTACTGAGATAGTTTGCAAACTGCATAAGGTTATAACGGAACCAAATTAAGCTGTAAAATTCATCAATGTCATATAATGCGCTTAAGGGGGTCAAGGTGTACTCTAGATTTTTACACGCGATTTACACGTGCGGGTGTGCTACGGAAGGTCTATTATATCCCTATCCCTATATTGTCATATTATTATTATAGTTATTATTATTATACTACGGCCTACAACGACGAGACAAAGCTTATTTTCAGCCCCTTGGTGTCAGAAACAAACCTCGGTGCCCCTAAATAGCAGTAAAGGGTCCCCGAAAAGTACATTTTAAGGCTCTAAAACCAACAGTTTCTGAGATATTCCCAGAAAACTAATTTCATTTAATAAACTAATGAAGGAATGCAAGCCAGTAACCATGACAACAATATCTGAAAAGGTGACATCCAACTTTCCATCTATTTCTGCAAGAAGTAAAGCCACTCCATTTATTAAATTTCTGTGAATGTTTGCAAATGGCTATTAGGTTATTACGGAATCAACTAAAACTGTAAAATTCATCACTGCGCTTAAGGGGCTCAAGGGGTCCCCTAGTTTTTTTCACACGACTTAAATGTGCGTTATGTCGTACAGAAGGTCTATTATATCTCCAAACAAAAGCATTATTTTCAAAAATTCCTGAATTGAAATACGGTAGATTTTTCTTTTTTTTTTCTTTTAGAAATTTGGGCCATTGGAGTCTAAAAAACCTAAATTTTCATGCACCACAATCCTTTATAAATTATTAAAGGGGTCTTCCTCTGGATGGGGACATGACACAACAGTGAAGGTCAGTTTTATTTGACGTGTATTGCGTTTCGTCTACGAGGTTTTCATTTTTTTTTTACGTCCGGAAGTACACGTTAGGTAAATTTAGTTTCAGAGCATATTTTAACTAATCATTTTTCTTTGTCGAGAAACAGGTTCCAAGTCTCTAACCATTGCAACAGTAGCTCAATTGATTACGTCTGGTTATTAATACCGAAGACCGTTCGAAGAATGAGTACTTTTGCTAGTTTTGTGTACATAAAAGAATTTTAGTTAGTGTAATAAGATGTTGTCTATGTGTATGTAATATTTTAGCAAACTATGAACGACTGAAGGAGGCAAAGTGCCGAAACATGTATCGTGTGATTTAAAGTAAAAGAATTAAAACAATTTTGTATTGAAGAGTGTTTTTTTGTTTTTTTTGAGTCGTTTCGACCATCAATGGACCACGACGTTCTTCACTCATATGATCACTGTAATGCTTGTTTTCTTGTCTGCCAGTAGATCTTCATTCTTGACGAATGTTCACATCTCCTTTCTTCCGTCCACTTGCAGTGAGAGCGAGGCATCACAGATGTTAAAGGGTGTAGATTACTGGTTGATTTAACCGCCTTTCTGAACAGGTTCCTATCCCAAACCAGAGCTTGATTGATTCAAGCTTCTGTTAGGTCCTTTTTAACTTGCATCGACCATTTACAATAGGATTTTTTTTTAGAGATTGATGAGTGTATTCGATATGAAAGTCGATGATGCTCCATCCGTTCCAAATGTCCAAAGAAAGACATTCTCCTTTTTCTCATCACACTCACCAAATCTTCTATATCTTCATTGTTATGTCCTCTTCTGTAAGTACCATTATCATTAACAGGTCCTAATATTTTCCTTAGGATTTTCCGATCCATAAGTTCTAATTTTCTCAATGAGCCTTTGTTTGTCATCTGTAAGCATTCTGCGGCATACAGTGCTGACGGCCTAATTTCTGTGCTATAATGACAAAGTTTGACATTCCGGGACAAGCTTTTACTTTTGTAAATGTTTTTTGCAGGTTTGAAAGGCATCTTCCAATTTGTTACATCTGCTCTCAATGGCGGCTTTTTCTGAATTATTAGGGGGTAATCCATTCCCCTAGGTATTTAAATTTTCGGACTTTTTTGATTTTTTGCAGACCAATCGTGATGAATTTTGAGGCATCTTTGACATTTGTGATAAAATTAGTTTTATGGAAGGCCACTTTAAGTCCAGTTTTAGCAGCTATGATTTGTAGTTTATTAAGTTGGTCAGTGGCCTCTTCCATTGAATTAGCGAACAAAGCAATGTCATCTGCAAAAGCGAGACAGTTTATATTCAGGTCTTCTTTTTTATAACCAATTCGAATACCATAATTATTTGGTAAGAAGAGTGGAAATAGTAATAACAATTATAATATGTATGCTTTGCGTTTCATGAACGCCCTGGCTACTCTATTGGAGGAACAGTTCCAGGTGGACTGGAGTTTGAAGAGGAAGGCTGAGGCTCTAAGTCGTGAGACCATCTTGATCCCCTGCAGTACGGGCAAGGGGGCGGGTTAAGTCGTGGCCAAGTTCCTGTGTGTTCTGGGGACCCGAGCAATAACACCGCATTGTTTTCCGGCAGCTCCCTCAGGGACCATGTGTCACATTGAAAGTCTCTCTCTGGACACTCGTATACAATTTAACAGGACATGTGCACAATGTAGGGTGGGACCAATATTAAGTTCATAGATCAGACACTATTACTAGCTGCATTTCGTAACATATAAATTTGCGGTCGACTCCGGGGAAAGAACAAAACACATACGTTAGATTAATACACTTCTACTGAAACCTTTAAAACCCTAACAAATTTGTATTATGCCCAACCAAATATTTCTATAGAGAAGAGAATCTTTCCTGTTAGGTCGCAGGGTGATACACTCGCTTTAGGCCCAAAACTAGGTACATAAACTGCAAAATGAATGATTAAATCTATACTAATATATAAAAATGAGATGATGTGTGTCTGTGTGTCTGTGGATTACTCAATCACGCAAGAACCACTGGTTCGATTTACATGAAATTTTACATTTTACATGGAAGTAGCTGATTTACCTGGTAAATATATAGGCTAATTTATTTGAAGATGGCGACCATTTTAGTAACGTCAGTACACCCTTTGGTTTAAACTTTCATATTTCCATTTCAAATAAAAAGAGAACACTAAGAAATAAGAAATTTTGATGACTTATATGAAGTTTAAAAATTAATTTTCTATCCGAAAGGTCCTTTATCACTTTTCTTGTATCTCCAACGGCTAGCGAGTAAACCCTAAATTTGTTCTTTAAATCATGGTCAACGCCGAACGGTGTAGATTGACAAAATGTTCCATCCTTATGCTCCCTCCGCGCAGCACCTCGCCTATCCTCTGTTTTAACTGTCACCTTCAATTTTTTAATTTATTTATGACCCATAGCGAAGCACGGGTACTTCAGCTAGTACTGAATAACTTTTCGACAAATAGTTTATACGAGTGGGGGTGCTGGGAACATGATATATGGATAATGCTGCCTAGTTTTTGGTGGTGGAAGATTTCAGCAATACGCCGGCCCCGTGGTGTTGGGGTAGCGCGCCTACCTCTCACCCGGAGGCCCCGAGTTCGATCCCCGGCTCCGTCAGGGATTTTAAAACTGACGTGAGGGTTGGAACGGGGTGCACTCAGCCTCGTGAGGACAATTGAGTAGCTGTCTGACAGTGAGACAGCACCCCGATCACGAAAACCAAGATTAACGGCCGAGGGGACCCGACGCGCTGATCACGCGTCGCCCCAATATCTGCAGGCCGAATGGCTGGGCAGCGGTCGCTTGGTCGGCCTTAGCCCGACATGGGCTGTATAGTGCCGGGGGTGCTTGTTGTTTTTTTTATTAATAGTCTACTTTCGCGCCTAAGTTGCGTATATCAAAGCACCAATGGTTTCCACAAGATGCTTTCTCTAAATAGTCTGGTTGAGCTCGGGCGTCAATATCTCAAGAACGCTTTTGCATTACATAGTATTCAGCCAATCTCCTTTGGAGGCCTTATTGACGACTTCTTCCTTGAATAATAGTATCCTCAGATTCGGTATTATATATAATTTTCGAAAAATTCTACGGGGATTAATTCTCAGCACCTCCAATTGTGTTTCTCCTCACGTCAATATTGTTATTTGGTCACTAGATGAGATGTTTAGCCCAGACTGAAAGATGGCCATTTCATATCATCATGACCACCCATTTAGACATCCACTAAGCATTACAGATGTAAATATGATGATGTGACGGATAACAATACAGAAAATAATAATAATTATTATTATAATTATAATAAGAGCAGCCATCAAGACGTTTGGGACTTTCCGGGACGAAAAACTGGTGCAAAACGGACGGAAGAACGTCGTGCTAAACACAGTGAGCTCATGAAGACCATGTGGATCAAGCGAAAAAGGAACAAATGCTAGAATGTAAAATGAGGCTTATCGTGGTCTCTAGTTGGCCGATTAGCGAAATTGAATGAATGAATGAGAATATTGATGTTTCTTGGACATATTTACAGAATGGATGACAATAGACTAACAACACGAATTTCCAAAATCTTCGGGGAAAGAAATCAAACACCATCTGGATTCAATAAGTCAAGAAAGATCTGGAAAGGAACAACATAAGAGAAGAAGAATTATTGATAAGAGAGGTTTTTAGGACGAAAGTCTTGCAACTGGAAGGATTTCAAGGGAGGAAGGAAAAGAAAACAGGCGCAAAGTGGACTGAAACAGGACTTAGAAGAATAGTGCAACAATGAAGGAATACTGGAAGAAGAGGAAAGAACAACTAAGGAGGACGGACTGAAATTGTAACGTGGTCCTTAGAAGGCCGTAACGAAGGAAGAAGAAGAACCCAATACCGTAATTAATATTCACATTGAATCTACAAACGACACGCTAAACAAATAGGCCCACGATCAAAACAATAAGACACGAAAACAACATTATAAAAGGTGAACACGATATCAATCTAACATTGAGGGGAGACACTGAAATACTGGTTACACGACAGTCCAAACTACAGTAGTAGAGAAGGTTGTAAACTGACCAACTTTGATTCCGGCAAAACAATTATTTTTACTTTTCCATTCCAAATAAATCTAGAGACTTTCTTCTTTAATTTGAGCTATCATTCATGGTCATATCTCAATTATAAGTGCTTTAAATTGCGTTTCCAAGACAACACTGCATTGGCGCGGAAACATTATCTGCCGGGAGATCTCGTTGTTGACAACGACAATACATGTTTCCATGGATCTCTCCTCATATTCCCGCCCAATGGTGATACCCCTTTGTTCAACTGAAAAAAAAAACTGTCAAGTCTGAAAATAAATCAGTCTTTTTCTTTTTCTTTTCAGATTTTGCCAAAGGGCCTATCTACATTATAAAAAACATCTCGCCAACCAATAATTGTAGAAAGTCGTGCAAGGATTCAAATTAAAGCGTGTAACGCCCTCTTTGCCGTGAAATATTTTTAGGTAGGTCGCTATCCCGACATAGAAGGAGGTGCCCTGAACGAGAGTGGGAAGTATTCTTAATTGGTCGATTGACGATGGCCGCTCAACATTATTGATTATTTATATTTCTCGAACTAATAATCGTAGAGAGTCGCACGAGAGCTAAAATTAAAGGGGGTCACACCCATACCTCCAGGACATGTTAGGTTTTTAGCTTTTGCCAAAGGGCCTAACTACAAATTTTTAATTTGAGTTCTTTTATATTTTTTAAAATGGTAAACGTTTTCAAGGGCAAGAAGGGGGGGGGGGGGGGCTCTTTCAAATGGCCTCTCACCTTACCGTTATACTCCCACCCGTTTCCCTATCCCCCATCACCCTCAACCCCTAAATTTACCACAAATCCCAAAAATTCCTCAAATCAGCAGATTTTCCATATGAATTCTATCCCACCCATTTTATTTGAAAATCGATTTTGGACGAAAAAGGAAGGTTGAAAGTGCAGAAAAGGACTGTAAAGAACTGTCAAGACAAACTAAGAGAGCTGTGAGAAGAAGACTAGAGGATGAGATGCAAGACAACCCAGATGATCCATCATATGGGGCAGGATTACATTGAAAAACTTTGAAGGCTTGTTTCTGCAAGTTTACATTTTTCTGAACAAAAGGAACATTTTCTAAAAAACTATTCAGTATACAATCTTGAAACTTTCAGATCTTACATAAACCCATAATATACATACTTTAACACGACGGTTTTGGAGAGATGTGTTTAGTAAGAAACAAGGGGGTAATAAGTGAGCGATTTTTTCAAAAAAATATTGCACATAATAATAAAATCATACATTTGGACGAATATCTCTGATGAATAAACCCCCGTGTTAAAACATGCAAGAAGGTATAAAGAATGCATGAGAAAAAAATGAAGCCTCTAGTATGAACCGTTTCCGAGAAAAATCTACCTAAAAACAGTAAATTCAACATTATAGATAGAGAGCCTACCGGGTCCCCACCTGGTCAACATACAGGTGGTCATGGTACAATATTCCAACAATATTTGACAATTGATATTGTAACTTTCAGTCGGTCAACACAAAATAAATCCAATCTCTGAAATATGTGAAAAAATAACCTGAAATGAATTACATATGGATCTCCCCCATCTTGGAATCGTACCCTGCATATTGAACGAGTAGCCCAAACTTCCTGAATTTGCTGGACATTGAATTTTACCACAAGGAATTCTATTGATAGCTTTAGAACCATTTTTCAGTGTTGCCTTATTGACAATTCATATAGCAACTTTTCAGTCGGTCAACACGATATAATTACTGGGATATGCGATAAAGTAACCTGACTAAATTACGTGATTAAATATTTTATTTGTTACTAGCAACCCATCCCGGCTTCGCCCGGGAACAGTTATGAACGTGCGAGGAATTCCTGTTAGACGTAATTTAAGAATGGCGAGGTGCATGAGACACAAATCTCCCTTCCGTCCAAACTAAAAACACTAATAGTGGGCGATGTATAGAAGATAGATATTTGCTCTCCCGGACATTTTTGTGGAATTTTTCATGCTGAACAATTCTTACAGTCATTGTATATTGATATTTTTAACGGTTTGCCCAGCGTAAGCTTAAAAAGCGCACGGACGCCAGGTTCTTTTTTCGACCTTTTCACTGAAATCGTTACTGCTTGGCTCCCTTTGATCATAAATAAATTATTTTCTACATAAATCTTCCTCGAGATTACCTTTACAGAATGGTAAAAGCCGCATCAAAATCCATCCAGCGGTTCTCGAGATTACCCGTGACATCCAAGAATCGGGGACTTTGTTTTATACCAAGTAGAGATGGTCTATTAAAGAAGGAACAAACTAAGGGATAACATGTCCGCTCGTCCAACGAGCATCATCAGATCCAACGTTACAAGACAAAGTTTGGGTATTTGAATAGAATGAATAATGACAAGCTGACAAAATAAATGCTTAATACAATTTTAAAACTTAAGTACAACCAGCGTGGTTTACACTGACATTGAATGACCTAAAGGAAGCCTACATTGACATTAAGGTTACACATAATAGGGATTTATTTAGAGGAAAACTTCGAAAAATGATCATAAGGGATGAACAAGAAAGAAAAAATGCAGCCACGTATCATTGAATAACTCAGGAAGCACAGATCGGAGAGAATGAAACAAATATGGACAGAGAGGAAGAATACATTATTATTATTATTATTCTTTCTTCGAATTTGGCCTCTTGTGGACCACGGGAAACAATTGATTTGCTGGTCAGTTCCTTTTCCTTCACCCAGAATGTCTTCATCCTTTCGCTGTGTTTCCTCCTCCTTTCCTCTGACCAGGTGTTCTTGGTCGTTCTACTGGGTGTTATTATTATTATTATTATTATTATTATTATTATTATTATTATTATTATTATTATTATTATTATTTCAAATTGATGAGTTATAGAAAGCATTTTCTGTAGACTTATAAGTAACATACTTCCGTTTCTTTTGTGTTGTTTGCTATAACCTCCCAGTAATCTTCCCATAAAAAAGTTAGGAAGCATTAGTATGCTTACTGATTCCGCGATGTACTGCCAATAAAAAGCAGTTGGTTCGTAACGAATTCAATAAATTTCCTCCCCCTGCATAATGCGTGTAACAGCTGCCAGAATTCCCCATCATCATAAGATGTTTTATTTTGTGCTTCACTGTCTTCTGAAGGGCGTGCAGTCTTCTTAAGTACGAGTGCTAATGTAATGTACTTTAAATTGCTTTACCAATATACCTCTATGCGCCAAACTGACTGCTTGTATTCTAAGTTCATTTAAAATTCGGTGATGGATCTCTGATATCTGTGATCTTATTCGATTCCTACATGAAGGAATCAGTAAGTTAGCGGTTAATTTTCATGACAAATGGAAAGTGAAGAAGGAATCGATAGAACTTAAGAGATATTAATTTCACAACAAAATCCAGCGATGTCGTCAGAAGTGCTTGAGTGTAGGCGTAAGGCTATATACTGACATGGAAAACGATCGTAGTCAAATCACACCCTCAGCGTTGTTGAAATGGTTTTCTGTGGGTTCCCAATTTAAACTGGAAATACCTGGATCTTCTAATGGGTCTCAACCGCTTCCTTTCATCTTCTTGACTAATTACTTATTTTCCACTCATTTTATCTCTTTATAACGTTTGTGATGCGGTTGACGTTAGGAAGGGTATGCGAGAGACTCATTTTGTCATCTCATCCCTGACGCCTCTTAAAACGGTAATTATGAGGGGTAGAAAAATATTTATTTATATTGACTAGCTACACACGTTGAAATATATATCTCTCTATATATAAAAATGAAAGTTTGTCTGTTTTTTCTGAATTTCCACGGAAATTTCCGATATTTGCGCGTTTCAGACTGTTTTATGATGGATGCGCGCAAAAATAAAATTTTTGTCTGTCTGTCTGTCTGTCTGTCTGTATGTCTGTTTGTTTGTCTGTGGACAATTTTTTGTGTCCTTATAACTCGAGAACGGCTGAGCGGATCAACGTAAAATTTGATACAGATATCCTTCAGAGGCACGACACTAATCATTGACGTAACTCTTCTCCGTACCTCTAAAAAGGGGCACTACCCCCTTAAAATACATGCTGAAATAGGCGTAGAAGGGTGAAACAAAGCTAATGTTCAGCCCCTCAACGTGAGAAACGAAACTCGGGGACCCCAAAGGGACCCCGAAAACCACATTTTAAGGCCCTAAAACCAACAGTTTTTGAGATAATCCCAGAAAACTAATTTCACTTAATAAATTAATGAAAGAATGCATGCCGGTAACCATGGCAACTGAATCTCAGAGGTCCATCTATTTCTGTAAGACGCAATGCAATTCCATTTATTACATTACTGTGAAGGTTTGCAAACGGCAATAAGGTTATAACGGATCCAAATTAAGCTGAAATATTCATCAATACATGTAATGCGCTTAAGGGGTCAAGGGGTACTCTAGAATTTTTAACGCGATTTACACTTGCGGGTGTGGTACGGAAGGTCTATTATATCCCATCTCTATTAGCCTACATAAAAATGAATGTTTGTCTGTTTTTTCTGCATTTCCACGGAAATTTGACATATTTGCCCGTTTCAGACTGTATTGTGACGGATGCACGCAAAATTTTTTTTTTTTTTTTTTTTTTGTCTGTCTGTCTATTTGTCTGTGGACAATTTTTTGTGTCCTTATAACTCGAGAACGGTAGGGTGGATTGACGTAAAATTTGATACAGATATCCATCAGAGGCACGACACTAATCATTGATGTAACTCTTCTCCGTACCTCTCATAACATGCGGCCTGCCCCCTTAAAATACATGCTGAAATAAGCGTAGAAGGGTGAGACAAAGCTCATTTTCAGCCCCTCAATGTGAGAAACGAATCTCGGGAGCCCTAAAAGGACCCCGAAAGCCACATTTTAAGACCCTAAAACCAACATTTTTTGAGATATTCCCAACAATCTAATTTCACTTAACAAATTAATGAAGGAATGCTTGCCGGTAACAATGGCAACAGAATCTCGGAGGTCCATCTATTTCTGTAAGACGCAATGCAATTCCATTTATTGCATTACTGTGAAGGTTTGCAAACGACAATAAGGTTATAACGGATCCAAATTAAGCTGAAATATTCATCAATAAATATAATGCGCTTAAGGGGTCAAGGGGTACTCTAGAATTTTTTAACGCGATTTACACGTGCGGGTATGGTACGGAAGGTCTATTATATCCCTATCCCTATATTGTTATATTATTATTATTATTATTATTATTATTATTATTATTATTATTATTATTATTATTATTATTATCATTATTATGGCGTACAACGACGAGACAAAGCTCATTTTCAAACCCTTGGTGTCAGAAACAAAACTCGGGCTCCCTCAAGAGGCGTAAAGGGTCCCCGAAAACTATATTTTAAGGCTCAAAAACCAACAGTTTCTTAGATATTCCCAGAAAACTAATTTCATTTAATAAACTAAAGAAGGAATGCAAACCACTAACCATGACAACAGTATCTCAAGAGGTGGCATCCATCTTTCCATCTCTTTCTGGAATAAGTAATGCCAAACTATTTATTACATTTCTGTGAAAGGTTGCAAATGGCTATAAGGTTATCACGGAACCAACTAAAACTGTAAAATTCATCAATACGCTTAAGGGGTTCAAGGAGTACCCTAGATTTTTTTTCACACGACTTACACGTGCGATATGTCGTACAGAATGTCTATTATATCTCCAAACAGCAACATTATTTTCAATAATTCCTGATTTGAAATAGTAGACTTTTTTGCCGATTTTAGCAATTTTGGCCATTGGAGGCTAAGAAACTGAATTTGTATGCACCACAAGCCTTTATAATTTATAAAAGGGGTCTTCCTGTAGTTGGGAACTTGACACAACGGCTAGGGTCAGTTCGTGTGTGACGTGTATTGCGATTCGTCTACGAGGCTTTCAATTTTATTTTCACGCCAGGAAGAACACGTTAGGTAAATTTAGTTTGAGAGCAAGTTTTAACTGATCATTTTTCTTTGCCAACAAACAGGTTCAAAGCCCCTAAACATTGCAACAGCAGCTCAATTGATAACATCTGGTTATTAATACCGAAGACCGTTCGAAGAATGGGTATTTCTGCTAGTTCTATATATATAAATGAAAGTTTGTCTGTTTTTTCTGAATTTCTACGGAAATTTGCGTTATTTACGCGTTTCAGACTGTTTTAAGACGGATGCGCGCGAAAATAAAATTTTCGTCTGTCTGTCTGTCTGTCTGTCTGTGGACAAAGTTGTTCCCTTATAACTCGAGAACAGCTGGGTGGATCAACGTAAAATTTGGTACAGATATCCTTCAGAGACACGACACTATTCATTGATGTAACTCTTCTCTGTACCTCTTAT
Source organism: Meconema thalassinum (assembly GCA_946902985.2). Classification (NCBI taxonomy): domain Eukaryota; kingdom Metazoa; phylum Arthropoda; class Insecta; order Orthoptera; family Tettigoniidae; genus Meconema; species Meconema thalassinum. The sequence continues at coordinate 92,518,479 of OX336399.1, forward strand.
AAAAGGGGGCCTTCCCCCTTAAAATAATTGCTGAAATAGTATAGACGAGCGAGACAAAGCTCATTTTCAGCCCCTCAATGTGAGAAACGAAACTCGGGCCCCCGAAAACCACATTTTAAGGCCCTAAAACCAACAGTTTTTGAGATATTTCCAGAAAACTAATTTCATTTAAGACAATAACGAAAGAATGCAAGCCGGTTACCATGGCAACGGGATTTTACAGGTCCATCTATTGCTGTAAGACGCAATACAATTCCATTTATTACATTACTGAGACAGTTTGCAAACGGCTATAAAGTTATAACGGAACCAAATTAAGCTGTAAAATTCATCAATGTCATATAATGCACTTAAGGGGGTCAAGGGGTGCTCTAGAGTTTTTCACGCGATTTACACGTGCGGGTGTGGTACGGAAGGTCTATTATATCCCAACCCTATATTGTAATATTATTATTATAATTATTATCATTATTATACTACGGCCTACAACGAGGAGACAAAGCTTATTTTCAGCTCCTTGGTGTCTGAAACAAAACTCGGTGCCCCTAAATAGCAGTAAAGGGTCCCCGAAAAGTACATTTTAAAGCTCTAAAACCAACAGTTTCTGATATATTCCCAGAAAACTAATTTCATTTAATAAACTAATGAAGGAATGCAAGCCAGTAACCATGACAACAATATCTGAGAAGGTGACATCCAACTTCCCATCTATTTCTGCAAGAAGTAAAGCCACTCCATTTATTAAATATCTGTGAATGTTTGCAAATGGCTATTAGGTTATTACGGAATCAACTAAAACTGTAAAATTCATCACTGCGCTTAAGGGGCTCAAGGGGTCCCCTAGTTTTTTTCACACGACTTAAATGTGCGTTATGTCGTAAAGAAGGTCTATTATATCTCCAAACAGAAACATTATTTCCAAAAATTCCTGAATTGAAACACGGTAGGTTTTTTATGTTTTTTTGTTTTTTTGTTTTTTTGCTGTTAGGAATTTGGGCCATTGGAGTCTAAAAAACCTGAATTTTAATGCACCACAAGCCTTTATAATTTATGAATGGGGACTTGACCCAACAGTGAAGGTCAGTTTTATTTGACGTGTATTGCGTTTCGTCTACGAGGTTTTCATTTTTTTCACGTTAGTTAAATTTAGTTTCAGAGCATATTTTAACTAATCATTTTTCTTTGTCGACAAACAGACTCCAAGTCTCTAACCATTGCAACAGTAGCTCAATTGATGACATCTGGTTATTAACACCGAAGACTGTTCGAAGAATGGGTACTTCTGCTAGTATATATATATATATATTTTAGATACACCAGAGTAACGCCAATGTTATTACAGTTTTACAGTTTTAGCTCTGCCTTGGTCCGGAGCATGAAAGCACACGCTTCTCGTAACGGCGTGTCACTAGTGGAGACTTCCTATCTGTAACCTTGGTTGGTTCTTAAGTTTAGGGGCTGCGACAACGCGGTCAGCCCCGTGTACTTTGGGCGTGTGTAGAATCTGTCTGATAACCGGTGTTAATTGTGATGACTGTATTAGTGTGTGTTATTTGTTTTTTTTTTTAATTTATGTACTGCACTTAGAATTTTTCTAATAATTCCTACTTTTGCCACCAAGCGCCACCGTCAACGACTACTAGGCCAAGATCAGAACTTAGCTACTAGACGCCACCGCAGTCGGCTCTTGGCAGCGAACGTAGAAACCTAAGAGCGTTGTTTACAATCTTAACCTATCCAATTTAGCTTCACACAGGTGTAAATAGTGGAAGGTTCTTTAACATGTCATAAATCTATGACATGGGACCACCGGCTTTACTTCCCCTCCGAAGAAAGGCATACTGATGGATTTTTAACGCTCTTAAAAAAGCCGACGGCTTCGGTAGGCTTTGAACCCGTTATGTTGGGCATAGAAGCTCAGCATGCTACCGACTACGCCACCGAAGTCGCCATCTGTAACCTTGCACTCAATCTACATACACAGCAGTTTCTGTGTAACTTACTAACCTTGCTACACGTGATACCGAAATTGTTTTCCATCTGCAGTCACACATTACTGACCTCTTTCGTACCGTTCACATGCACGATTTCTTCGGCGATTTTCATTATTTCTGCTGCAATATTCTCGTGTATTTCCTCCATGGTTTTAAGATTATTCCTCTAAACTATATTCTTTTAGAAGTTCCCACAATATAACAAGAAGTTCCGTGAAGAACTATACAGCCTACTTTTCATGCCAATGATTATTCTACAGTATATGAACCTATCTAGAATAATGACGAAATTAAGTTGGTAATATCGAAATATCTAATTAGTTCAAAATATACCTGGTATAATGTAGCCTAATAGAGCACTACAGTTGGCAGCCCTGGTGACTGAATATATTCTTAGTTCCACCTCTTAAGGTACAGAATACAAAATTTGGTTGAAGTCCAATGGACGTTACATGCAGTTAGACATTGGATCTATCAGCACGCGTAAAAGCATGTTGCCAACAATACCATGCGTGTGCTGGTCAGAAATAATCTGAATTATTATGATATCTTGTTGTGCCAATTTTGGATGAAATCCATTTGTTAGTATAGAAGTTACATGTATTTTAAAATTGGACATATCAGCAGGCATAGAATCATGTTGGCAGCACCGCCTTGTATTAATTACTCCAAATTAATCTAGAATGTCAGGTGCTATACGTGTGCAAAATATAGAGCTGTTGGCTTGCATACTTTCTGATATATTGATATTAGGGTAAAAATAATATAGACAGCATTTATTAACAGTTGGCAGCCCTGATTGCTCTTAACAATACTTATAGTCATACCTGTTATGGTACACATTGCACATACGAAATTTGGTTGAAATCCAACTGATAGTATAGAAGTTACATGTATTTAAAAATTGGTACTATCAGCAGGCTTATAATCATGTTGGTAGAACTGACGTATATAAGTTACTCCAAATTAATCTAAAATGTCAGAATATACGTGTGCATAGTTTAACGCTGTTGGCTTGCATACTTTGTGATATATTGGTATTTGGATTTAAAAAATAGAGATAGCAATTATTAACAGTTGGCAGCCCTGGTGGCTTTTAAGAATACGCTCAGTCATATCTGTTTATGTACAGATATTACATACAAAATTTGGTTGAAATCCAGTTGATAGTGTAGAAGTTATATGCATTTAAACATTGGACCTATCAGAAGGCTTAAAATTATTTTGGCAACACTGTCATGGTTGGCCTCCTGGAAATTAAACTGAAATAGTATTATCTACATGTGTGCCAATTTTGGAATAGCTCCCATGCATACTTTGCAAGATATCCAACATGGAGCTCAAATTTCAATTGCGTTTTTTCAGCAGTTGGTAGCACTGACATCATTTTCAAATATGGATGTGAGCTATTCCGGTGCACATCTTTACTCATACTAAATTTGGTTTTGATTGCTGCAGCCGTTTAGGAGTTGATAGGGGGGAGGGACACACCCACAGCCAGACAGACAGACAGACAGACAGAAGGACAGACAGACAGACACACATTTTCCCGGATCGATCTCATAAGACTACTTTTTCCTCATTTTTGCAAAATGTGAAAAGCAGGCTAAAAATAAGGTTCTTAAAAGTCAGTGTCTTTTGGTGATATGCATCATCAGGCAGTGTAAATGCAAGTCTCCACTTGTGACACGCTGTTAAGGGTAGCATCCATGCGTTGTGTCGGCTCAATGCCGAAATAAACGAGCTATATTATTTGTTATTACCGCGAGAGTTGATAAAGAATAAACCTACGCTTTCCAACCATACGCATTGTTTCATAAAATAACTCATAATAGGCCTACATGCTTGTGGTTGTTTTATTACCATGTTAAAGAAAGAAAGAAAGAAAGAAAGAAAGAAAGAAAGAAGGAAAGAAGGAAAGTCTAGAAAAATCTTAAAATATGTCTTTATAATTTCAGGAACCTCTGTTACTTCAATCCGTCACCCTGGACCTCTTCGCCTTTTCTTCACCAAGGTGAGTATTGCTTCAGGTAGCCCTTAGAGAGTTAGCTAATAGCATTTGGATTGACAGTAGACATTTAGGGCAATTATTGGTAATGGCTCAGGTGATTGCCTCCTCCAGAATAATTCATCCGATCTGAGCTGATCGTATGTGAGCTCACCACTGATACTGCAGCTTACTGCCTGTTTCTCCATTTATAGCACTTGGATCTTCCCTGAGGAGTACTGTTACAATTAATTATACACATGGAAATTCAAGTACCCTACAATGACCCTAGATTTCTAAATTATTTGGGATAAGTGCTTGTTTTGAATGAGTAATCCGAAATTGATTATGATACAATGCAAAATGTATTTATTCAGTTTCCTTCACTTCAGTCAAAGTTGTTTGTATGCCAAGTTATGAACCCCGATCCTCAAAAACCTCCATTGTAGGTTACGCGGATAGTAACCCGAAAATCCCAACAAAATACTAATGAGCCAACGATCTGATTTTACAGAGATGTTTTATTCACAGACTTCTTCTTTCTTCATTTGAAATTGTATTTTTGTTTAATTTCTTTTGTTATTAAAGTTATTAATTTTCTTTAATTTTTGCAAATTATATTAGGCCGTTTATTTTATTTGCACACCCACCTCTAAATCTTATCAAACCAAAATTTGTATTTTAACAGGGTTGTAAGGGGTAGATGACCTCGAAGTTCCACCCCTTGAAACAACGATAATGATGCATAATAGGTACGTTAATGTAAGGTAGTTTGTCATTGCTTTCCTCACTGAACCAGTGCACCAGTGAGTAGCACTTTTCACAACATCCACAAATCAGTCTCATTCTGTGTTGTTGTTGGTGATGATTGATGTTTCAAGGGGTGCGTCTGTCCCTCACTTTTGATGATCATTCCTAGTAATTACCTTTTACATTTCTAAAGGCAACTCTGACAAATGATAGTCGAGAGGAGAACATTGCACCATTTCATTTTCTTTGTTTCTTACTTTGGTCGTTATTTTTCATTTATAATTCATGTGCCTGTTCGGTTCGGTATGCGAAATATACGAGCGATCACATTAATACGAACGTTTGTTTTTGAAATTGTGATAGCAAAATCATTGCTGTTGGTGTTCCTAAAATTTGATAGCTAAACAAACCTGTCCACATTTGTCAAACTGGTGGAAAATAACCTGCGGTATACATACTGGGTGATAAATACAAGTGTTGCCAGCAATATTTCAAATTCAATGATATGCAGGGAATTGCTAACTTATTAACGAGTGGCACATGTCCACATGAACTCCACAAAATAGGTTATTTATATCAGTGTGATACATAGTAAATGAAAATTAGCTTACTAGTTACCGACAGCAGCGGCTACGCTCGCCAAAGCACAGCGTTAGGTCAGGGGGCCAAGCTCTCTGCTGACTCGGTACACGCGTGGGTTCGAGCCCCACCGTTGGCCGTCCTTGAAATTGTTTGCCGTGGTTTCCCATTTTCAACACCAGGCAAATGCTGGGACGGTACCTTCGGACAGGCCACGGCCGCTTCCTTCCACATCTTTGCCTAGTTTCATTCATCTTCATCCATTCCACATCACGGGCGTCGACTAGAAAGACCTGCACTTGGTCTCTCAGGAGGCCACGTGAAAAAAGAACCAAAAACAAACAACAAAAAACAAAAAACAAAACTTCCCAATGAGGCGGATGATGAAAAAAATAAATTCATCCTGTGTAGCATTCTCGCGATTCCAGAAATATATTTCCTGCTTCCACAGCTGTAGCACGGGCCAGTAAAGTGATAATTTTCCCATGTTTGAGTTGCGCAATACCTTAAACACTAACCTCGAATGCTAAGGCGTGTGTTTCACAAAACTAAAGTTCTTAAACCAGAGGGAGTTAAAAGGTTTGGTTTGTACCAATATTTTCCAATTCGTCTGAATAGTACAGGAAAAATCTTGCATTTGTTGAAAAGACAACGGAAATATATTTATTTGTTTATCAAGTGCGTTTAACCAAATATCAGTAAATGGAAAGAGAGTAAGAGGATGGAGAAGGTACCAGTTGGTTTACAGTGCCAAGATAGCAGGAAATTACCACCTAACAAAGAGAATGGCTGAAGACAGGACTGCATCGAGAGCTGCTGTGAAGACTTGCCTAAGGCAGAACACGTTATATATACAGGGACTTTCATATAAAGAAAGAACGGCGAGCAGCGGTATTGTTATCCACCACTGCAGTGGCCTTGGCCGTGCTTGTTGCGCACCACGGCCCCCTGCCTTAGTATTGAAAGCGTGCGCTAAGTATATACTTGACCTTGCAATAAGCGTGCAGGTGTTCAGTCGCCAGTCTGAACCTCAGATGCTAACAAGGTGAGACAGTTATCATTACAACATTGTATTTTGTATGTAAAACCTATTTTAAGTACGAGTCGGCTCGGCAGGTACGTGATGCATTTGTTCAGCAGTTTCCTGATGAAGTGCCACCTTCACTAGCACAGATTCAGGTAATTGAAAATAAGTTTGACACTACTGGCTATTGCTCAATAAAACACACAAAATAAAAGATCAGAAACATTACAGTGGCAGAACTCACTCGCGTCAGCTAGAACGTGGTTACCAGATACAATGCCCGTACACCCGGAAAGGACGACATTTCCAGCAGCTTTTATCAGGCAGTCTAATATTTCTTATTTGATTGTCCACACGCTTAAAGCCGGGGGCCAAGTTGCGCCACAAGCTCGGCCAAGGCCACCGCAGCAGTGGATAACAAAACTGCCGCTTGGCTTTCTTACTTTATATGAAAGACCCTGTATATATAACCAAATAAACAAGGCGATAGACTGTGACAGAACTGTTTCACGTCAAACCCGCACATGAGGGATATAAGTAACCGATCGTAACAAATGAGCATACAAAAGAAAGAGAGTTACCCGCAGTAGTGACGAATTGTATTCTGATTTCATAAATATTGACAATTTGTTTATAAAGTGCGATTAAACAAACTGTGTCGCGTCGAACCCGCATACCAATAAGGCCAGGTGGGTGGTTTATACACATGGGGCGCGTATAACATTTAATTTGCTGCCAACATTACATGTTTATGTTCATGAAATAGGTTTAGAATGTTGTTTTGAATAGGCTATATATCCATAAAGCCGGTCCCGTGGTGTTGACGTAGCGTGCCTGCCTCTCACCCGGAGGCCCCGGGTCCGATTCCCAGTTCCATCAGGGATTTTCGAAACTGACGTGAGGGCTGGAATGGGGTGCACTCAGCCTCGTGAGGACAATTGAGTAGCTGTCTGACAGTCAGGCAGTGCCTCGGTCACGAACACCAAGATTAACGGCTGAGGGGAGCCGATGTGCTGACCACGCGGCACCCCAATATCTGCAGGCCGAATGGCTGGGCAGCGGTCGCTAGGCCCTTCATGGGCTGAAGTGCCAGGGGTTATTTACATATCCATAAAATAATTGGCATTGGATTTAACACTCAGACAGAAGAAAGAAAAATCTCTCTCTATAGAAAAATGAATGTTTGTCTGTTTTTTGTGAATTTCCACGGAAATTAGCGATATTTGCGAGTTTCAGACTGTTTTATGACGGATGCGCGCAAAAATAAAAAATAAATGTAGCTATGTCTGTGGACAATTTCTTGTGTCCTTATAACTCGAGAACGACTGGGTGGATCAACGTAAAATTTGATGCGGATATCCATCAGAGGCACGACACTAATCATTGATGTAACTCTTCTCCGTATCTCTCATAAAAGGGGGCCAAACCCCTTAAAATACATGCTGAAATAGGCGTAGAAGGGCGAAACAAAGCTCATTTTCAGCACCTAATGTGAGAAACGAAACTCGGGGGTCCTAAAGAAACCCCGAAAACCACATTTTAAGGCCCTAAAACCAACAGTTTTTGAGATATTCCCAGAAAACTAATTTCACTTAATAAATTAATGAAAGAATGCAAGCCGGTAACCATGGCAACAAAATCTCATAGGTCCATCGATTTCTGTTAGACGCAATGTAATTCCATTTATTACATTGCTGTGAAGGTTTGCAAATGGCTATAAGGTTATAACGGATCCAAATTAAGCTGAAATATTCATCAATACATATAATGCGTTTAAGGGGTCAAGGGGTATTCTAGAATTTTTTTCACGCGATTTACACGCGCGGGTATGATACGGAAGGTCTATCATATCCCTATCCCTATATTGTTATATTATTATTATAATTATTATCATTATTATGGCGTACAGCGACGAGACGAAGCTCATTTTCAACCCCTTGGTGTCAAAAACAAAACTCAGGGCCCCTATAGAGCCGTAAAGGGTCCCCGAAAACTACATTTTAAGGTTCAAAAACCAACAGTTTCTTAGATATTCCTAGAAAACTAATTTCATTTAATAAACTAATGAAGGAATGTAAGCCAGTAACCATGACAACAGTATCTCAAGAGGTGACATCCAACTTCCCATATATTTCTACAAGAAGTAATACTCCATTTATTACATTTCTGAAAGTTTGCAAATGGCACTGAACCAACTAAAACTGTAAGGATTACCCTAGATTTTTTTTCACACGACTTACACGTGCGATATGTCGTACAGAAGGTCTATTATATCTCCAAACAGCAACATTATTTTCAAAAATTCCTGATTTGAAATAGTAGACTATTTTTTGCTGCTTTTAGGAATTTGGGCCGGAGGCTAAAAAAACTGAATTTTCATGCACCCCAAGCCTTTATAATTTATAAAAGGGGTCTTCCTGTGCTTGGATACTTGACACAACGGTTAGGGTCAGTTTGTATGTGACGTGTATTGTGATTCGTCTACGAGGTTTTCAATTTTATTTTCACTTCAGGAAGAACACGTTAGGTAAATTTAGTTTGACAGCACATTATAACTAATCATTTTTCTTTGTCGACAAACAGGTTCCAAGCCCCTAACTATTGCAACAGTAGCTCATTTGATAACGTCTGGTTATTAATACCGAAGACCGTTCGAAGAATGGGTACTTCTGCTAGTAATTATCTAAAAAAAACAATTGAATCCAAACCACATCCAATGAAACGATAATAAGCCCATTGGGGCGGTTTAGAAATATCACCAGGTTTTTCTCAACCCTGATTACAACCCTCAGACCAGAATTACATTTCCTGGCAGAAATTGAATGTTTTTCAGTCGGTCAACACGATCGGTGTGACCTTAATCATCAAAAAGAACACATGGGATTAATACAGTACACTTGGATGGCCAGTTTCAATCGTCAAGCGATCATCATGAGATCCTTTATACTTAGGCTGTTAAATCTAAGTCTACAAGTATAGGTGATGGTATTTACAATATGTGCAGAGTTTCAATATGCACTGGAACAGAATGATCTCGCTGTTCCGCCTCTAGAAAGAAACAATAACTAATTATCATTTAGACTTTCACGGCCCGTGATACTATCCATGATGTAGAATTTTGGGCCTATGCCATGTTTTATTTAATCAAAATCGACACGTTTCGAAAGGAACCATGTCTTTCTTCATCAGGAATACACGGAAATACGACTAAATTGTTGCTAAGAGAAAGCAACAAAGAAACTAAAAAATGTGCCCTAAGACGGACGCCATTTTAGCCCCATGTTAGGGACAACGAAAAGCAGCAGTGCATTACTTACTGAGGGTTCTGATAATAGGTAGCCAGGACTCACTGAGATTGAAGCCGGAGTCGCGGTAGAAATTATCTGGGTCTTGACGTATTTCAACCGCCTCCCTGATGATTCTGGGACGATATTGCTTTATACGGGCAAGAACATCCACTCCTTGGAACATGACATTATGGCCAGATGTTAAAGCACGATCAGCAACAGCTGATTTATCAGGTTGAAAGAGCCTGATACATCTATTATGTTCCTTAATGCGAGTGCATATCGTTCTCGAAGAACCCTCAGAAAGTAATACACTGCTGTTTTTCGTTGTCCCTGACATGGGGATAAAATGGCATCAGTCTTAGGGCACATTTTTTAGTTTCTTAGCAATAATTTAGTCTTATTTCCGTTTATTCCTGATGAAGAAAGACCTGGTCTCTTTCGAAACGCGTCGTGTTTGACTAAATAAAACACGGCATAAGCCCAAAATTCTATATTATGGATAATAACTACTTACTTCGAGACACAGAAGGCTGTGCGAATGAAATCAGACGCTTAATTCTTTAACGGAATGTATTGGCATTTAAACACTGGACACATTAACAATAACATTAATTAACCCATTTGTTTGTTAATTGAAAGCCATCAAGACGGGGAAGTGTGTGACGTTGATCCTTTTGATCCCTCGCTGTGAATCTTTGTGCAATTCCATTGAAGCCGAACACACGACACGGATTACAAGGAGGGGAAGCACCCCAACTTTGCTCCAAGAACTACTTCTGAGAAATGGCGTAACCCCATTTGACAACAGTAATGTCTCCAGATGTCTTAAATGGGAAAGCATTACGTGGTGGTGGTGTAAGAAATTGGAGCCAGGCATTGTTGAAGTCATCAGGGATTTAAGGGTGTCTGTCTGCCAGAGCAGCTGTCTCACGGGCGGGAAAATTGGCGGTCGGTAAAATGAGATTATCGTCTTTACGGGAAACATACAAAAGAGCAGGATTGGGGATTTTCCTTCTTAAGTTAATACATTCGTTTGTTCTAAGAAGGTATTCTTATCTGGGTTTTGATATCAGGAAGACAATCAGGAGGTTGTGTTCTTTCCCGGTGTAGGTGGGGTTCGAGCACCAAGTTAGTTCTGACAGTTTAAACTGAGACCCTTGATTATGTGCTTCCCAACTTGATGATTGCTTGCAGAATTCCTTTAAAAATCGCCAAGAGAACTATACTAGCGGCTTCGGTGGCGTAGTTGGTAGCATGCTGAGCTTCTATGCTCAAGATCGCGGGTTCTAACCCGACCGAATTCGTCGGATTTTAAGAGCGTTAAAAATCCCTCAGTATGCCTTCCTTCGGAGGGGAAGTAAAGACGGCGGTCCCATGTCAAAGATGTATTGCATGTTAAAGAACCTTCCACTAATTACACCTGTGTGAAGCTATCTTATATAGATTACGAATGTAAACAACGCTCTTAGGTTCCTACGTTCGTTGCCAAGGAGCCGACTGCGGTGGGATCGCGTATCTGCTTTATAAGTGAGAGTGGGTTAGGGCCAGCCATCTAAATTTTTCAGTGTAAATTGACTCAACGACTTGTTCGTTTTTGAATGATATAATTTTTTTCCTGTATTTTTTGTTTATTTTTATAATTTTTAAATTTATTTAATTTTTTGTTTTTGTTTTATTAATTTTTGTTCTTTTTAAATTTAGGTGTCCACCTCAAAATTTTAAATTCAATTCCAAATTCATATTCTTTAATCTGTGTTAAGAGGGGCAGATGACCTCGTAGTTCCGTCCCTTAAAACAACAATAACTAACGACTGCGGTGGCGTCTAGTAGCTAAGTTCTGAACTAGTAGTCGTCGACGGTGGCGTTTGGCGGCCAAAGTAGGAATTATTTGAAAAATTTAAAGTCTGCAGTCCTTACTTTAATTAAAAAACAGATAACACACACTAATACAGTCATCACAATTAACACCGGTTATCAGACAGATTCTACTCACACCCAAAGAACACGGGGCTACATGACCACGTTGTCACAGCCCCTAAACTGAGGAACAACCAACTGAACTATACTATTTTAATATGCCCTTGTTGATATGATCATTCGCATGGATTCACCTATAGAGAGTGTATCATAATTTCCTCCGGGTTTCAAAATTTAATTGCAAATCAGCTATAATACATGTAGCAAATTAATTCATAATAACGTATTTTGAATCACTCCAAATTTATTAAAATACTCCCTCGGTGGCGCGGCGAATATCAATTCTGTATTACAGTTCATGCCCAACACACCCAATATGTCTCGGTAGATACCAGCGAATGCAAGCTGATCCATCCTCGCAGTTCTGTTGCATCACATGGTATAGATGTTACATAAACATGCTTCTTGATAAAACTACATAGGATAAAATTAACATCGAGTTAAGTCAGGTGACCGTGGAGGCCAACGGAGAAGAGGAGATTCCTGTGGATTAGCACGTCTAATCCAACGACCTGCTAGGTCAGCACTGAGATGATCACGGACGGCCGAGTGAAAATATGGTATAACCCCATATTATTACACAACGAAGATCTCGACATATTTTTTACTAATTGCGGTAGTAACAACTTTTTCATCCTATTAAGGTACATTGTACTGATAATATTTTCCACAAACAAGGTTGGTTTAGAGACTTTTGAGAGTTCAATTCAGGGGATTCACGAATGTGTTCCACAATTACGTGAGGATTTCCGGTACTCCTTCTGATGGTTTATATGGCCAGATGGAAACCATGAGGATCTTCGGCATCACCACTAACGAGCTCATAGACTGGGGCTCGTAGCTTTGTGAGGCTCCATCTTAATTTTTTTTTGACAGAATTTTTACTCAATGACAACACCAGCATACGAGTATAGATAGCTTACTTACTTACTTTACTTTCTGTGTCCGGGAGACACACTAAATTCTTCCTTTCCAGAACTCTGCAGCTCATATCCCTCGGTATGTGGCCAACATAAGGTCTTCCTGGCTGCAGGTGTCATTAAGATATTTGCACGTGAGCAGGTACATCGTGGATCTTCTGCATAACCTCACTTCAGAAGGTTGCTACGACACTTACGCACTCCTGTTCTCTTCCGGTTTAAGGACCTCCAGGTGGTATAAGGCAAATGACTACCACTGCTCAGTTCTTCTTTAGGGGTAAACCCCTCTGGTACTATTTGTTTCCAGAGTGACACACGCCGGACGTCTGGCTTGGTATGGAGGGGTACTGTTCTCTTAATAAAACTCTTCCTGGATCTTAGGCGAGGAGTGGTCACCTTGTGGTTGAACGTAGAATATCTGGGATCTGTTTCAAACTTTTGTCTCTCTTTCTCTGCTGCCACCCTGCGTCGAATTACTGGAGGTGCAATGCCAGCGAGAGGGTAGATCTTCTGCACTGGAGTAGGTCTCAGACATCCAGTGACAATACGTGTGGACTCGTTAAGAGCCATGTCCACTTGTTTGGTATGGCAGATGCTCCCCACACTGATGATCCGTACTCTCCTGCTGCGAAGCAAAGTCCCAATGCTGTTGAACGTAGAACCTGAAGCCATTGTTCTTCCTCTTCTGTAGACTACTACAAACATTTAAATCAAATGTAATTTTTACAGGTTATTTTTCGAATGTTCAAGTAACTGGAATTATATTGTGTTGACCGACTGAAAAATCGTAATAGCAAATAACATCAACAAGCTTTAAGCGTATTTTGCAAAACTCATATAACTTTTTATCATACTTTCGATTTTTGCAAAAAAAAAAAAAAAAATAGTAGACTTATGCCGAGCTACACGCCCAAAAGTTGTCAGTCTGCCTGTGTATGTGTGCGTGTGTGTGTATGTGTGAGTGTGTGTGTGTGATGGTGAATGTCTGTCCCCCGCCTATCAATTCAAACATGACGAAAACAAATTGAACCAAATTTGGTACAGAGGTAGCACTAGCAAAGGATACGTAAGTGTCATGTTTTATATCGCCGCCACCTGACGGAAACGGAATAGTGGCCACCCAAATGTTCAAATCTTAAATCAATTTACGACTAACCTAATCATCTGATCTCTACCAAATTTTACAACAATATATATTTATGTCAGAAGATCTTTGAGAGGATTCTTGATCGACGCCTACGTGCCATCACCGAAATCAGCTCCAACCAGTGCGGGTTTGTCAAGGGGGCTGGAACCGCTGACGCCATCTTCGCAGCACGGTTACTCATGGAGAAGCACCGTGCGAAAAAAAAAGCATCTGCATATTGCCTTTCTTGACCTTGAAAAGGCCTTCGATCATGTTCCTCATGAGTTGATTTGGTATGCCTCCGCAACCATGGTGTGCCAGAGTCATTTGTAAATGTGGTCAAGATGTTATACACGAACACCAGCAGTAGAGTAGCCTACGTTGTGCTGTTGGCACCTCGGAAAACTTTCCTGTAAATGTCGGCGTCCACCAAGGCTCAGCACTATCACCGTCCCTTTTTGTTCTTGTAATGGACACCATCACTCGTGATCTGCAACGGAATGTTCCTTGGACCCTTCTGTATGCAGATGATATAATGGTTGCAGATGACCCCCGAGAAAAACTCCAATGTCAAGTTGAAGACTGGAATAACCGCCTCTCCCAGTACGGCCTATGTCTGAATGTGAAAAAGACGGAGTATCTGGAGTTAAACCCAAGCGACGGTACCATTCAAGTCGCTGGACAAAATCTAGTCAAGACAGAATGCTTCAGGTACCTTGGATCTCGTCTTCAGAGTGATGGCAACTTCAATGATGAAGTAAGAGCCAGGGGAAACGCAACCTGGTTGCGGTGGAAGGAGGTCACGGGTGTGCTTTGCGACTAGAAAATGCCACTTCGTCTCAAATCGAAAATATATCGGACAGTGGTACGGCCAGTTGCGCTGTATGGAGTTGAATGTCGACCATCCGACAAAATTTCAGAACGTCGCCTGCACGCCATGGAAATGAGAATGCTCCGTTGGACAATGGGCATCTCCCTTATTGACCATGTCAGAAACGACACAATTCGGGAGCAAATGGGTGTCGCCCCAATTGTGGACAAAATGAGAGAGAAACGGCTCCGATGGTATGGCCATGCCCTGCGTGCAGCGCCTGATACTGTTAATAACTCTGTCCTTCATTTTGAGGTTGAAGGCCTATGCCCAAGAGGACGACCGAAGCAGCGTTGGAAAGACACAATAAATTGGGATTTAAAAATTACCGGCCTAAATTCAGCTGACGCACGAAACCGGACAAAATGGAGGTTAATTACCAAAAAAGCGGACCCTGCACCAGCGGGACAACGCTAGGAAGAAGAAGAAGAAGAAGAAGAAGAAGAAGAAGAAGAAGCGTCTTTTGCCCAAACTACAAGGTCATCATCCAAATAATTTGAAGATGGCGGCCGTGTATGTGTGTCCTTATCAATTCAAACACGATGGAACCAAACTGAATCAACTTTGGTACAGAGGAAGCACTAGCAAAGGACAACGCATTGTCATGTTGTATATTGCCGCCATCATAACGAAAAAGAAATGGCGTCCACCCAAATGTTCTGATCTGAAATCAATTTACGACTAACCTAATCATCCGATCTCTACCAAATTTTTCAACAATATACGTTAATGTGGGAAGCGTCTTTTGCCCAAACTACAAAGTCATCAGCCAAATAATTTCAAGATGGCGTATGTATGAATGATGCAAGTATTAGAGCCTAGCCGGAACTTACGATTCAACAAGGCCTGGCCTCAACAATTCAGCTTATCGTACATAGGAATGTTTATACTGTCCTCAAGGAGGTGACCGGTAGGATATTAGCATTACATAATATAATATGTAACCGTAAAAGTGACTAACAGGTCAGGCTGGACCGTGCCGTCTCTTTGGGTCAAAATTGAGCCTACTATTTGCTCGCTAGTCCATAATTCAGTAACTTCGTAAGTTTATATCCTTTTAGGAATGTGCTGGGGGAAAAAATCATATTTAGTATCAAATGGTTTATAAAAACGGCAGAAAACGCTAATGAAATCATTCATTCCATGAAAAAATATGTTTTGCAGATATACTAAACCAATTGTTAACCTATCGTTACTTCTGGGCGAATGTAGCGTAGTGGTAGCGTTCTAGACTCATAGTCTAGAGGTCCGTGGATCAAATTCAAGCAGGATGATTTTTAACTTGATATTTTGCATTTATTTACAATCGAAAATATATATAGACTACTTATAACACCACATATTTCAACACTCGACTACAGCGATTAAAATTCGTTGTCCTTGATCCGCAGTAGAGATTATTGTTGTTATCCTTTTATACGAGGAAGGATTTTAGTAGGGAGCTGTTGTTGTTGTTTCATTTGAGATGCATGGACATCAATGTCATTTAGCCCCGTGTACTCGGGTGAGTGTTGTCTGATAATCTGTGTTATTGTGATGGCTGTATTACTGTGTGTATACAGTATATAATTCAGGTGAGGATTCAATCAAACAAAGTATAATATCCGTATAGCACGTTGTATTTCAACAAGCTACTACAACCAACATTCAATTATACTCCTTGAAAAGGACTAAGAGTTATAACTATACCCATGCATTTAGGAGAAAGTAGGCTATATGTTCTTTACTCAACATCTTGTTTTTCTTGTACCGTGAATTCTATACACACCAAAGTACACGGGGATACATGACCACTATGTCGCAAAGCCTGTAATAGAATCATCAGCAACAACAACAACTTCTTGTACCATGGAGTCTTTTGTTGTTTTAGAATCATATTTATGTTGTAAATTTCATAGTTATTGTTTTTTAATTGTTTTACAGTGCGTAGACATTGATTTCATTTGAATTTAAAAATTCTAAAACTAATTTTCTAACTAATTTTAGGTTTAATTTCACAAATTGTTGTCAGAGTTTAGAGCTGTATTTCAAGAGTCACCAAATACTTATTGTTTTGTGTATTCTTTGTCGTCGGGCAGCTTCTAGGTGAAGAAGATGTTAAGATGAAATTAAAATATAACCTGTAATGAGGTTAATAATAGGTGTATGAAAGAAAGAAAGAAAGAAAGAAAGAAAGAAAGAAAGAAAGAAAGAAAGAAAAGGGAAAATAGAAAGTAGGAAAACAGAAAGAACAAGTATTGAAGCGGAGGGAACCAAGAAATACATTACAGTCGTACAGGTAGCATGAAATAGGAAGCTTGTAGTTTTCCGTGACCGTTAATCTCGCGATCATGAGTTACGAGATCTCCTTTTTACGTGGAATCCAGGCTACAGGACGTGATTATTTTATTTTATCTAAAATGTAGTTAATACAGTCAATGGCCATTTATTTTAGTTTTGGAACGAGTGAGGGAAGGGATTTTGGAGGGTAATCGGCCGTGTGAAACCGTCCCGGCATTTTCCTGGTGGTGAAAATGGGAAACTACAAAAACCATTTTCAGGACAGCCAAGGTGGGATTTGAACCCACGCTCTCCCGATGCAAGCGATACATGAGTTAGTGCGTTAGTGCTCGTGAAATACCATGTCCTGTGATTCGGATTCTGCGTAAAATGCTGGTCTCTTCCTCATGATCACGAGATTAACGGTCACGTATAACTACAGGCTTCTTTCTTTCTTTCTTTCTTTCTTTCTTTCTTACTTATTCTCCTTCTACTTCTTCTTCTTCTTGTTCATCATCATCATCATCATCTTCTTCTTCTTCCTCTTCTCCTTACAGTCGTGCAGTGCCATGTAGTCCAAATAAATAAATTTGAAGCTTCTTTTGCAAAACGCTTGGTGACCATGAATCTGCCTTTCTCTCCTCTAGTTGCGCAACTGGAGTGATGCTCCAAGTAAAACACCCCTAACGTAAACGATATCAGTTTTAGTAACTCCTGATGACAAGTGATACATGATATTACTGATCAGTAAATTAGATACTATAATATGCTAATTGCCACTTGGTATTACGATTTGGATGAAATGTGCACTGCCTTCGCTTCATCCGCAGACTCCATGACAGAGAAACAAACAAGTAGGTGTAATGCACTAAGACAAGTCGGCGCCATTTTCGCTCTCCCCTGTCCTCACTTGAACAAACGACCGCCATAATGCCATCCCATTACAGCGAGGAACCAGCTTAAAGATATTGATATTTATTCAAAGTATTCACAGAGATGAGCAGACTGCAACGATATTAGCATTCACTGACTTGGGGGAGGGAACGGGACTGGGAAATTCATCAAGGTAACTGGATAGCATGAGAATAATGGAACTCCTCACAATGGCACACCTTCCTTCATCTCCCCCACCCTCAATCTCCACTCCCTCACTGAGATTGAGTGAATAATGTCAACTAACTGAAGCAGAATCGATCTTCTGGTTGGCTTCTCTCGAACTGTCGCCTTTCCCTAATGTGTCTACCAGAGAATCCTGCAAAGGAGACCAGGAGAAAAGAACATGTGTTCTATAATATAAAATTGCCCCGCTTGGTAGGCGTGTGCATTAAGTCTCTCGCCACGATTGCAAGGGGAGATGGAAATCCAGAGATCGAAGGTACTAAAGATCTGGCGCCCTCTGCCGCCATCCTGATTGTGGTATTTCCCACATTTGTCATTATCCCTGATTATGCTGATCTGGTTCACTCTGTTCTAACATCCTACACCGAAATACTCATATCCCTATAATGAAGTAGTCGGTTGCGAGTGCATTCTACAGATCTCCTCTATAAAAGTATTGTGTTGACATTAATTTCACTGCAAGATTTCTTGATCTTATTAACCTATACTCATTTTCACATAATTGAACTAATTGATATTGTAACTTTTCGTCGGACAACACAATATAATTTCAATTATGCGAAACAAAAACCTGAAAAAAGTTAATTTGATATTATATATTGAACCCTTTACCCTATGTTGGTTAAATGATTCTACTTTTTATTTCTTCAATTAATAAATATTTCAACCAGCATCAAGAAAGTAGCCAGACAGTGATGAGGAAATTTCAAGCATTTGTTGGAGACAGTAGGGACATACCTGCATCAGTTTAACAAAAGGCTAAGTACTTGAGCTATGAAAAGAAATAGCTTAGCTATGTATCACAGGGACAGGTGTGGCTACCTCAATTTTAGAAGCGACGCGCGGTGAGACATGGTTCTGGTATGTTCATTGTGATATTCGCGCCTAGAAGAAATATGATGCAGTAACGTGAATGGCTGATGAAGAAAATAGACACTCCCAAGACGCCAAGATCTACTAGAAACCGCCAAATTACAGAAAATGGAGAACCAATGAGATGAGAATGCCTACTTGCGCGCCAACTCCGGCTGGGGTACGCGGCGGCTAGCATTCACGCGGGAAATCGCCTAGACAAAATCTCTACGATCGATTCTAGGATTAATGGGCATATTCTTGACCTGTGCAATATTACGAGTTCAGTGATATTTATTTCATTCCTGTATCACAATTATTTCGAGAAATTTTTACGTAAAATCCCCCTCCATCTAGACCCAAGGGCCAGTTCATTTATAAGTGTGTCGAAGAGCCAAGACATTGACTTTCATTCCGTATGTCTAGGAGACATTACTATTATTCTGTGCGTCTACGGACGTAGACTATTATTCTGTTCGTCTGAAGAGATAGACTTGTATTTGTGTCGAGGACACAAGATATTCATTGTAAAGTGGTAAATTCAGTGATAGATAGTCATAGTACTATAGTTATAGGGACAGTAGCGTCGATAATTCGCCAACGAACAGTGACAGGGAATTTAGTACCTGAACAAGCGAATTTAATAGTCAGACATAAAGTGCATAATAACCTAATTTTTGTATCAGCGCAAGGATGACATCGGTGAATGCAGAAGAAGTGTGGAAGTCTCAACAGTCCGTCCAGATGGCTGCTATGAGATAAAGAACCATCCAGTTGGGGAATGGCGTCTGATGTTCTTTGACGGGTGACTACAACAAGAGATGAGTACAAAATAATATTTTATTATTTATTAAATTAACTTATGGTTTATGGGACATATTTTTGTAAATACTTTGCTTGTGTGATTTAATGTAGTATATTTAGTTTTGATCTGACACACTTTTGTTTGGAAGCAGCTCGCACAATTGTAGTTATGGGAAGGTTCTTTTCTTTGTGTTGTGTTAACTAACGTATCTATGTGAACGGCCGTGTTCGCCTAGGTTACGAAGTGCGGTTAAAAACGTCTTTCGGAGATATGTCGTGTTTCAGAAGTAGGACTGAATTAATCTAATTATATAGTAGATTGGAGGGCAATTAAATGTTGTTGAAAATTATTATTGATCAGATTCAGTGTGATTATTGCCTTTGGAGCAATGTAATTTGTGACGAAGAGTACTCAGCTCTATCGTAGGTTTTAAATATTGTGTTAAATGTTTGCGAGCTCTAATTCAGCAGACCCATGTGAAAGGCGTTATGTCAGTCCCAGATGTGTGTACTGTGAGTATATTTTGTGGTATTACAAGCGGGAACTTCAGCAGAGACTGATTTCTGTCAGCTTGGTACCAGATTCATATTGTATCCTTGCGAGGACAATTATGGATATGTGATTATTGTCTGACCATTGTTGAGTTGGAGGAGATGTTAGCGGCTGTTGATTCCTTGGGATAACAGTTCAGCTGGTCGGCTATTTATATACACTGGAAGGGGGACATGACTGGTATTGTGGAAAGGGGTGAGTTGTTGTCACAAGGGCTGGCTGAGTTTCGCAAGCAGAGCTCATTAGTGGAGTGCACGTCTGGCTCCCAATTACTTGAAAATAAATATAAATGTGAGAAACTGATCAATGGTAAAATTGTTTAAATAAATGGGAGTTGCCTACGAAACACGATAATCTTCGAAGCGTTTCCTTAACATGCAATTTTGTTAATATAAAGTAATCTTAACCACTCAGGTTGTTTGTTGTTGTTGGTTTATTCTATGTTTATTTTCCATGTCAGGGACCGGTGAGTCACGTGCGGCGCTGTGTTTCCTTGTTGTTGAGTATCTGGCCATTGTGGCAGCTCATTTGGTTAAGTGTGTCACCACACTAATAAGGGTCTCAGAGAGATGCCTGTAAATAGTAGAGTTGTAATATGTGTGTCAGAGTTAGTTTTAAGGATTTTTATTAATGTTATGCCCATAGCCATAAAAGTTGATTTACGAGATGATTGTTCGTGAGCACCGTGGCTGTTAACCCGTTGTGAACGAATGATCATCCAAGTACTCATTTCTCGTAGATAGTCACCACGCGAACATAAATTCATATGCAAGATAGTGGAACTTGGATCCACATTTTATTAGAAAAGGGGAGAGCCATCTGACTCCTCAAAGTGATAAATATTCCTGTCAGGGGAAAATTCAGGGAGGATTTTGTTTATTTTTGTTTGTTTTATTCTTTTATGCACAAATTAGTTATTAAATCTTGTTATTATCTTACGTTTTGTCTCCTTTCTTTTTAGTTATAGTTTTCATCCTATAACCCTTGCCTCAGAAAAGCACGTAGTTTGGCGGACGTAAACACCCCACTATGAACTGAACGCGACCCCTTGATCAAAGATTCTTGCATAAAACACTGCTATTCTGAAGGGTTCAATATATTTCTTATGGACTAGAGACTGAGAAGCATTCTACATTAGACAACTTCTTGTGTACATAACGTTTGTTTATAAATTCGTTTTGTTTACACTTTTCTCTTTTATGGACTATCCGAGGCTGAAAAAAAATGCTGTCCTCGTGTTTTCAAGTGGCTATAGATTTTTTGTGTATAATATTCTGATGATTTTGACTCATATCAATTTTTGTCGTTTTACCCATTATTTATTATTTCTGACTGATGAGGATTACGTTTTACCGTCGAAACATGTCTCGATATGTTTTGCCCTTTCGTTAGAGATGATTGGACTGATATGTTTTATCCATTTATTTTACTATTTTATTTATTTATCTATTTGTCTATTTATTCATTTGCATTCATTCATTCATTCATTCATTAATTCTTTCAATCATTAGTTCATTCATTCAATCATTCATTCATTCATTCATTCGTTCATTCATTCGTTCATTCATTCATTAATTCGTTCATTCATTCGTTCATTCGTCCATTCATTAATTCATTCATTCACTCATTCATTCATTCATTCATTCGTTATTTCGTCCATTCATTAATTCATTAATTCACTCATTCGTTCATCCGTTCATTCATTCGTTCATTCGTCCATTCATTAATTCGTTCATTCATTCATTCGTTCATTCATTCGTTCATTCATTCATTCATTCATTCATTCGTTCGTTCATTCATTCGTTCATTCATTCATTCATTCATTCATTCGTTCGTTCATTTATTCATTAAATTCGTTCATTCATTCGTTCATTCCTTAATTCGTTCATCCATTCATTCGTTCATTCATTCATTCGTTCATTCATTCATTTATTCGTCCATTCATTCGTGCATTCATTCGTGCATTCATTCATTCCTTAATTCGTTCGTTCATTCATTCGTTCATTCGTTCATTCATTCATTCGTTCATTCATTTATTCTTTCATGTATTTACCTACTTATTCATTCATTCGTTCATCTAATTATCTATGTATCTATTTATGTATGTATTTATTTATCTATTTATCTACACTATGTATCCATTTATTTAACTATTTATCTATTTAAGTATTATCTAATTTATTTATTTACTTTTTATTTTTGTATTTATCTTTGTACTTATTCATTCATTTATTTATATATTTGTCTATTTATCTATTTATTCAGTCATTCAATTATTCATTCATACATTCAATCATTTATTTATTTATTTATTAGTTCATTCAGTCATTTATTATTTTTTTATATGTAGATAATTTATTTATTCATTCATCAAGCATTCGTTCATTCATTCATCCATTTATTTATTTATTTATTTACCTATTTATTTATTCATTTATTTATATGTTCATTGATTTATTCATTTATTTATCTATTAATTTATTCATTCATTCATTTCTTCTTTTATTTATTTATTTACGTATTTATTTATTTATTTATTCTTAGGTTTTCCTTCCAGCAATTTGTAGATAATATTTTACTGTACTTCTAGTACTACACATACAGAAACCTACCAACGGCAAGTCGAGCTCTAAATATTGTCCCAACAATGAACATTGAAGCATACATGACGCACATGTACAATACAGTTTTCCATCATAATCATGTTAATATGCGGCACGACACGACACGAGGACTTCTCAAAAGTGTTCACCTCAGCTGCACACAACCAGGCAGTAGCATGGGGTGAGGGAATTAATTACCACACGCATAGAGAGCAGAGGATATTGGCTGACAT
This sequence comes from Meconema thalassinum, assembly GCA_946902985.2. Lineage (NCBI taxonomy): Eukaryota > Metazoa > Arthropoda > Insecta > Orthoptera > Tettigoniidae > Meconema > Meconema thalassinum. The sequence continues at coordinate 92,541,420 of OX336399.1, forward strand.
TGTACGTCATCTCCTGTCGGCTCCGCTAACATTATAATAATCTCGCACAATAGTTTGATTGTTCCCCTACGGATCCATTACGACTGTCAGGACACGGTATTACGTGCAAGCACCATGTGGGAGGAGCCGGGAGGTGTATCATTGCTCTTGCACTTGATTGATTACACCGTACGAGCCCATCCTTCATGAAACCTGAATAACTTGTGCTATAATAAACAAGACACTACACTGCAAGGATTCACATTCGTCATGGTGATGTTCCTAACCTCTGTTCCTCAGTCATTGCTGAATCATTTAAGTGTTCCCTTTTGGCCGGTTGGGCTGCCATACTCAGGCATCTATGCCGACATATCAACATCTGTATAACTAAATATGTAGAGATGGGAACTTAATAATATAGAAAAGTTCCCTTATTGATTAAATTAAATTAAATTAAATACCAATTGGTATTGATTTAATTTATTCCATCTTAATCAATAAATGTAATTAATATAGAATTAATTAGTTAATCAGTACCAGTTTCGGCCATATTGTGGTCTTCTTCAGCTTTGTGTGGATCTTAACAAATTAAATGAAATGCGAGCTTGTAATAATGCAATTTTATGTTCGACGATGTCGAAATGGAAATATTATATGTCAGTTAACTGTATCATAATGGCGGTCATTATAGTACTATTCTTCATTACGAAACAGTTTCTCCAACCAATCAGAGCTCATTCATTGACCAATTAGGTAAGGATAGCTTCGCGCATGCGCTCAAAATGCAACATGTTGGACATTAATTACATAATTTGAAAGTTCAAATTGGATATCGGATCAACCATTGTAGTTACAATCCCAAACACAAAGACAAAATCAGCACGAAATTTTACGGCAAAAAGAAAATTCTATGACAGAAATAATAAATTTATGAATCTACGTCTAGAAGTTAGCAACACAGCATCCTTCAATATAAATTACCGACATGGGAAGTGCACCGTCCCATGTGTTCGCGTAAATAAACTGGTGAATATGAGACAAGAAATAGCACTGTACCTTAATATCCCCAACGTCAATTTCTACACAGCGCATTGCTTTCAAACGACTTCGGTGACAGTATTAGTGAATGCTACTTCTAATCGGCAATAGACATCATGCAGGCTGTAAACAATAGTAATGCCAAGCAAAGTAAATGGTCTCTGCTTTCGAAATTCTTTGACCCACACATGCGCTCTGTTCAGTCAGCAAACCACCCAGTGCGCTCTGTTCACTAACTGAAATTACTGAATCCCACAGGTATTTATACATATGTTTGTTAAAACATATAATTAAGTTATATTTATCGTCGAACATAAACATTCTTATACAACTCGCCTATAATGGTAATTAAGACTCGCTACGCTCGTTTTATAAACATACTCGTGTCTTAATTATTGCCATTATAGGCTCTTTGCATAATGTACTATAACCGAATAATTCTAAAAGAAATTGGAAATTAATCTAAGCAGTATTTTTATATATAAATATAGAGTAATTCTGCCTATAGACAATATTACTCAAAAATATTACTGTTAAAATTAATTTCTAATTTTTCCCCATTTTCCTAAATGATCATCTGTTAGGTTTGTTGATTCTACAACAAGGAACATTGATAAACCCGTACGGTGAGCCTAAAAAGATGGATAAGATTATTTAATGTTGAATTCATGAATTACAGATGGCGCGCGTGCGTATTTTTAAAAGTTTCTTTTTATAGGCCTACTTTATGTATTATTGAATCGAATGTAGGAATACTTGAATGATTGAATACTACCATAATGTTAATCTTAACCATCTCGTGGTGTTCCTTCTTACGTCCATATTTAATTCCTGGCTCTGCCAAGATAGTTAAGTCTGGTCTGAGGGTTGGAAAGGGGTACTCTTATCCTTTTTTTTTTTTCGTTTTTTTTCGTGTGGCCTCCTAGGAGGCCGAGTGCAGGTCTTTCTAGTTGACGCCCGTGGGCGACCTGCGTGCCGGGATGAGAGATGGAATGGATGAAGCTGAATGAAACTGGGCTAGGATGTGGAAGGAAGCGGCCGTGGCCTGACAGAAGGTACCGTCCCAGCATTTGCCTGGTGTTGAAAATGGGAAACCACGGAAAACCATTTCAAGGACGGCCGACGGTGGGGCTCGAACCCACGCGTCTACCGAGTCAGCAGAGAGCTTGGCCCCATGACCTAACGCTGCGCTTTAGCGCGCATAGCCACTGCGATCGGTACTCTTATCCTGAAAAGGAAGGAAGCTTTTAATTTTACGTGACCGTTAATCTCGCGATCATCAACCATGGGACCTCCAATTTTACGTGGAATCCAAACCACAGGACTTGATATTTCAATTCAAAAATCGCACATGAATTAACCGGTAATCGAACCCGGTCCTCCTTGGTGATAGCCAAGCACCATCATGCCCCCACACTCACCCTCTTGAGGCAAAACTGAGAATAGGTGGTTTCCATCATTACATCAACCATCCCAGTAGTTGTTTTCTCCGTTGCTTCCCATTTATTCTCCAGGCAAAAACCAGAATGATTCCTTAATTAAGACCTTCTTCCCAATCTTATCCTCAAACAACACTACGAACACCACAGGTTATCAGACAGATTCCATAAGCACACAGACCCCAGGTATATGAGGCTCAAATGATCTTGATTTAACAAGCCTCTGATTGAATCAATTACATCAGCATCGTCAGCCTGTATATAAACGCATTCATAAATACGACTGAGACATACTTCAAAAGTGACTCTATACTGCTAGGTTCTTTAATTCTAGTTACTCACACTACTACAGTGAATACAATAATACAGGTTATCAGTAGATATACTGTAGTTGAAAATCGTAGATTTAGTGGCCTATGGGTTTTTCTATACTGTATAGTCCTATTCGTACTTAGGCTGATAATTTAGGTAAACTGGCTGTTGCCGTAAAGAGGAAACCACTGTACAGGTGACTGGGTTGCATATGGCTGGTGTATCGGTAGCCAAATTTGGTTGTAAATAAAAAATGAATTTATTGTGTATTAAAGATAGAACTCTTATTTAAAACTCATTGAAAGATTTCTTGGTAGACGCTGTTTTTTGTTCAAATTGGCCCGTCTGTGGCGACTCCCTGATGTTTCCCTAGAGCGATTATAGTCGAACACCTTCTGTAAAGCGGGAGCGGATTATGGGTGAATACGGGCTTTGGTAGATAAAAGCCAACCCGTGTGAGATATTGGCCTTATGACTGTCATCTCGAAGACCAGAAGGAGAGGGTACTACAAGCACTCGAGCTGGAATTGAAAGAGGCCTTTCGTCGATGTAAGTTTGACTCGTGGGATTAAGACCACATTGTCTTTAAGGGGGACGTATGCAAAATTGCACTCCAGTAAAAGAAGTAATATAACTCCCAGAGTTTTAAAGATAATGCTATATAATTTTAATTACATGGTTATCAGTGTGCTCGTCATGTCTGTGTTGATTTTCGTGGTGATAATTCAAATGGTTCATCAGCAAGGAATATTTGAATTTTCTGAAACATGTACCCTTAATATGTACCTTTTCTACGAAACCATCACATAGTAAGTTACAAAGTTTGAAATTTAATATCTACAGACCAGGTTAAATATATCTGTGGAATTTTTTTTGATATCTTATTTACTTTATTTTTAAAAGCACATCAAAATCTGATGGACTTAATTTGGAAAAAATTTATGACATGTTACCCCTTAAAATCCAAAATATGTTCTTAAAAAAATGTTCCAGGAAGTTATTTAGAATAATGGTTTACAGCAGCATTCCAAGTTCCATCACTGTATCTTTAATGTTGTAGGAGAAAAGGTACTATAAACTTACAAAAATGTAAGTTATGGAAAATTTGAATCAACGATTTGAGTTTGTTTATACTGTATTGTCATGCTAAATCGTGCTTGAACTGGTCCTGGAAGGTGCAAAGCAATGCTACACCAGCTTGTGACTGCGGAGTTCAAGAACAGACGATGAACCACATCTTTCAGGAGTGCCCACAGCGTAGCTTTGCAGGCGAATGGGAAGAGTGCATGAAAGCATCAGCTCCAGCTTTTTCCTGGTTGAAGACCCTTGATGTTCATTTCTGATTGTTATGTACATATTTGTATATATATGTAGATCATTTGTACCATACGAAAAATAAATTCATGCGGGTACCGTTGATGAGTTCCTTGGTGGTGTTAAAGTTCCACATCACAATACCTTCAGGTAGGGACGATGGCACCGTAGATTCGATCCCTCGATAGATACGTCTGAAGATGACGTCCATTTTCTCGAAGACTGCGGCCATGTCAAGTGTGGTTGTTAGATCTCCACAGATTGGATGAACAATTGTATTCTGAATCGTTTTGACGAAAAATTGCTACTTTCAAGTTGGAATGGCCTTCGTCACCTCATATATGGTATTGAACTGCTCCATGTAATCATTGATGTTCCTCAGCGAATCTCCGAGCTCTTTCATCAAGAGAAAATTACAGCCTATAGGAATCTGAGCTCGTGCCTGGTTTTTCGAAGTGAAATGCCATGTCCTGTGGTTCGGATTCCACGTAAAAAGGAGGTCCTATGGCTCATGATTGCAAGATTAACGGTCACGTTAAACTACGAGCTTAGTTAGGAAAGTGTTATGTCACAAAATGTGGCCTGTGAATTTAGCTTTCCTTTTATGAATTGTTGGTCTCACATCTCTCCTCCCTTGAATCTCGGGAAATGCTAATGTTCTAAAAAGATAAAGTTGAAATTAGTTAGAGGTTTGTAATAAAGCAATAGGAGAATTAAAATAGTAGATGGTTAGGTTTTGGCATTCACGGCCAGTGAATTAAAACTCAGCAATTTCTCTAGGTTTGTGCCGTGTCTTGTGTGGGCTTTCGCCTCCCTAGGACACCAAGCTGGCTCATCAGCGGGTGCATGGTGTCCCCACCCGGAACCCCACAGGAGTAGTGAACTGCGCGCTACCTCCCATTTTATGAAGCGCACCTGCACCTCTTTACTGCGAGAACTAAACGCTCAAGCAGCCATAACCTCCCTATGAAGGCTTCCAAAAGGATGGTATATTCACGGCCAGTGAATTAAAACTCAGCATATTTTTAGGTGTGTGCCGTGTCCTGTGTGGGGTATCCTAGGCGAAACCACACAGGACACGGCACAAACATAGAAAAATTGCTGAGTTTTGAAATAGTCGACATTAAACACTTACATGGACAGGATGTATTGGTCAGTGAAAATTTTGACTTTTGAGGTTGGGATTACTTACGTGGCTCCTGTTACGCTTGAGTGTGCTGTTGCGGAACCATTAGGAACTCACCATTCTTAATTCGGCTCATATTATTAATTATTCCGTTCACAATTCACAATATGAATTCCGTCTAACACAAGTAGCGCGCACAATGCTGCTTGACTTATGTGAGATGGCTCTCTATTATCACTGTGCCGCCCGCCCCCCCCTCCCATCGTCCCTCAAGGCTCCTGCTGATATAAACAACAAACGCTGGCGCAGACAAATTATGAGGCACTCGTATCTTGAAAGGGTAATAACAAAAACTCCTTTAGGACATTTTATTTTTATTTTTTATTTAAGTTATTGGGTTGGGGAGTGTGATGGCGCAGTGGCTTAGCTGCTTGTCTTTCACCCGGATGGCCGTTGTCGCAGCTCCTAAACTGAGGAACCAACTAACCACAGTTTTGCCTCATGAGGCTGAGTGTACCCCGTTCCAGCCTACAGAGAAACAAGAATAACATTGGGTAAAAATACATTATGAGATTCCTATACGTGAGGAACACGTAGACTTAGGAGTATGAGAGAGAAGGAGAGTGTGTTCATGTGGGATTAAGCAGTGCGTGTGAGTGGGACCGGGAGAAGGGCTACGAAGAGCTTAACAACTCCGCGCTGTTTGTATAGTTTTGCTCGTAACAAGAACAGGACAACAAGACGCGACGGGACGGGCCGGGCTGGGCCGGGAACTTGGCCAGGTAGTATTCAAGAAGGCTTCTTGTAGGATTACATTTAAACAACTTCCTTCCTACACCAACAAGTTTTAGTTGGCAATCGACGCAAAAGCGTCGTGCAGTACGTCAACCCTAAGCCTTCCCAGATTACCGTACAGCAGTTCCATTCTCTGCAGAATCCTTGGAGCAAATAGGAGAATGCTACTAAATGAATGAATATAGCTTGTAGTGTCCCTAGAAGGGCAAATGCCTCCCTCGAAAAGGAGAGCTCGTTTATTTATTATCGTATGGCTACAAACATCACTAAAATATAAAAAAAGATAGCAACATTACAAATTAATGTCCAGACCACGAATATAGACTATTGATCCCTCCGGCATCACCAGGAACTCTGTTGGATCGCCAGGGAAGGCCCTGAGGGGACATTCCTGAACCACGTGCTGAATAGTCTGCTTTTTAGCGCCGCAATCACAACTTGGAGAATATTTTATCTTCCACTTGTGCAGAGAATCAGTACACCTGCCAGTGTTGGTTCTTATACGGTTAAGGGGAGGTTGTAAGCCCTATCTCCGCCATGTTAAATTTGTCAACTTCATGTTCCTTTTTCTCATTATTTAACCTATTGAAACAAAACCTTACAGATATTTAGATCTATATTTTATCTTTAAAGGTTTGTTTTTGGAAATGTGTATGTTTGTAAATATATTTTTTTCAGAGGTTAAATTTTTCAACTTTTTTTCTCTACGAAAACATTTTTTTTTTCTATTTATGATAAAATCACAGGAAAACATACAATCCTTTAGTTGATCATATTGAATTACTGAACAAAAGTTCAGAGCGCTATTGTTAATACTTCCTGAGAAAAAGGAACATTTGCCTCGAAAAAATCGAAGTAAAATGCTCTTCAAGATAAGTGTTACCTTAATGTGCACCAGGCCCATATTCAGGATCACCTGGGTTGTCTTCATCTTCTCTGTCCCTCTTCTGGTTTCTTTTTAACTTCCTAGCTTATTTAGAGAGAGAAAATAAGGAGAAAGAGGATAAGAAGGAGAAGGAGAAGGAGGAGAGGGAGGAGCAGGAGAAGGAGAAAGAGAGAAGGAGCAGGAGGAAGAGGAAAATGATCAGGAGAAGAAGGAGAAGGAGAAAGAGAAAGAGAGGAAGGAGCAGGAGAAGAAGGAGCAGGAGAAGAAGAAGGAGGAGGAGAAGTAGCAGCAGGAGAAAGAGAAGAAGGAGGAGGAGAAGAATGAGGAGAGGGAGAAAGAGAAGAAGGAGCTGGAGACGAAGGAGGAGTAGAAGGAGAAAGGGAAGAATGATCAGGAGGAGGAGGATTAGGAGGAGAGGATAAGGAGGAGAAGGATAAAGAGAAGAAGGAGCAGGAGGAGGAGAAGAAGGAGCAGGAGAAGAAGGAGAAGGAGGAAAGGAAGGAGAAAGAGAAGAAGAAGGAGGAGAAGGAGAAGAAGGAGGAGCAGGAGAAAGAGAAGAAGGAAGAGATGGAGAAATAGAAGAAGGAGGAGAAGGAGGATGAGCAGGAGCAGGAGAAAGAGAAGTAGGAGGAGAAAGAGAAGGAGGAGCAGGAGAAGGAGCAGGAGCAGGAGAAATAGAAAAAGGAGGAGGAGAAAGAGAAAGAGAAGAAGGAGCAGAAGAAGGAGAAGGATGAGCAGGAGGAGAAGAAGAATGAGGAGGAGAAAATATGCCAGCTCTCAGGAACAGATCTTCAAGGGGGGCGTGGCTCTAAATGACCTATAAATGGCGTTTAGCTAACATTTTCAGCAAATAAGCATATGTAGATTATAAATTGGACTTCCGGCTATCAAAATAACATAAAATCTAAAATTCCACTTTTTGACCCAAAACAGTTTACAACCTCCCCTTTTAAGAGCTGACCAGATCTTCTGCGGTAATTCAAAGCCGGGGGAGGCTTGGTCGTTATGCAAGGCATCTTTAGTTGTTCTGTTGTGGGAGCTCGTTGATAATATATCACGTGGTGAGCTAATCACGTGAGATGGTTAGTTTTGACACTATGACAGTCATAATGTTTACTTGAACCACCCTCTTCCTAAATGTATAGCGTAGTGAAAATCTGATTATTTTCCACATTAATTCGACAAGACCTTAAGAAACAAGATCAATAAGAGGGCAAAACAAGACAAGGAACAGCATTTAATGGGAATCTGTGCGGGCATAAATAACAACATGAAATCTGGACAAATAGATATGGCCTACAAAGATATTAAGAGGTTCTTTGAAACAAGGAAGCCAAAAGCAAAAACCATTGAGGACAAAGATGGGAAGTTTTTTTTAAATATTATTTATCGTATGGCTTTTAGTGCCGGGAGTGTCCGAGGACATGTTCGGATCGCCTGAGTCTTTAGCTGCTTCCAGCGGACACCCTAAAGGGTGAGCTACAAGTTCCGTTCAATTTCAAGTAGTTCCAACTTTCGCCACCAGATATCAATGATACATAGTGCTGAACGTTGGAACTTTCTGATAGAGCGTTCTGACGAAATCTAACCTAACAATTTTGCTTTACACAAGTTAAGTCTGTGAAAGGATCTTTTACATGCCATAAATCTATGACATGGGACCGCTGGCTTTACTTCCCCTCCGAAGGAAGGCATACTGAAGGATTTTAACGCTCTTAAAAATCCGACGACTTTGGCCAGGTTTGAACCCGCTATCTTGGGAACAGCAGTTCAGCATGCTACCGACTACGCCACCGAAGCCGCTGATGGGAAGTTAATATATGATGACGAAATGATAGTGAAAAGATGGAAAGAATATTTGGAACAACTATACAGTGGAAACTGTGTTAACTTGCTCATTGAGAAAGAAGATGAAATAACAGAGGAAGACTTGGGGGCACCTATTATGGAAGAGGAATTTGAGAAGGCGTTGCAGGACCTCAAAGGAAAGAAAGCTCTTGGAATTGATAACATACCAGGAGAACTATTGAAACAGCAGGTAACAAGTTAAAAAAAAGGAACTGTACAACTTAATATGTACTATTTACAAGACTGGAGAATTGCCTGAAGACTTTGTGAAATGCATAATTGTACCTATACCTAAAAATCAAATGCAAGGTCATGTAAACAATACAGAACATTGAGTCGGGTGTGTAATGCATCAAAAATAGTCACCAGAATTATTATGAAGAGAATAGAAAAACAAATCGATGAAAACCTATCTGATGATCAATTTGGTTTTAGGAAAGGAGTAGGAACAAGAGAAGCAATCTTAGCATTGAGACAAGTGATAAGCAGATGAAGAAAGGCAAACCTACCTTCTTAGCGTTCGTCGACCTTGAAAAGGCGTTTGACAATGTGAACTGGAATGATCTATTCAGCATTCTTCATCAAACAGGTATCAACTTTAGAGACAGAAGATTCATCTACAATATCTATAAGCAAGAAATTGGAATAGTTTGTTGTGGTAGCAAGGAAGAAACAGCACACATCAGAAAGGGTGTATGGCAGGTTTGTTCCGTTTCCCCATACCTATTCAATATATATTTACCAAAGGCGATCGACCAAGTAAGAGAAGAATTTGCCACAGGAGTGAATATTCATGGAGATAAAGTTGACATGATAAGGTTTGCTGATGACATAGCGCTAATTGCAGAAAGTGAAGAAGATTTACAAAAGATCCTGAGCAAGATGGACAAAATAATGGAGGAAGAATTTAATATGAGAATAAATACAAATAAAACAAAAATTTTGGTCTGCAGTAGAAATGGCGAAAACCAGACATCAATAGAGTTAAGAAATGAAAAGATACAAGAAGTGAATGAGTTTAATTATCCGGGAAGTAAAATAACGAATGATGGAAGAAGCAGCAGAGAGATATTAAGTAGGATTGCCCAAGCCAAGAACGATTTCTATAAAAAGAAGAACCTATTTACTGCAAGGCACATAAGTCTTGATGTGAGGAAACAAATGTTGAAGACCTATGTATGGAGCGTCGCGCTATATGGCAGCAAATCTTGGACAATAGGAGAGAGAGAGGGGAAAAGACTACTAGCATTTGAAATCTGGTGCTATAGAAGGATTATGAAAATCAGTTGGATAGAAATGGTCACAAATGAGGAAGTCTTTAGAAGAGTGGGAGAGAGAAGATGCTTCCTTAAATATTTAAAAAGAAGAAGGAATCACCTCGTGGGCCACATACTGCGACACAATGGACTGATTAAGCTTATAATCGAGGGAACAGTAGACGGCAAGAATTGTAGAGGAAGACCCAGACTGGAGTACATGAGTCAAATACTGCAAGATATGGGTTGTGGCTCATACTGTGAACTGAAGAGGAAGACTGAGAGACGGGAAGAATGGTGAGCTGCTGCCAACCAGCCTCACGGCTGTTAACCACAGAGAGAGATTCGACGATGGGTTAGGGCTGGCAATCTAAATTCCAAGTGTTGTGACTCAAAGTACATGTTCTCGTTTGATTGTATATGCACACATGATACCCAACTTTTTATGCAGCATCTATAAAAGATAACTTTCCAACCTGAAAAGATGATGATGATGATAATTGTTGTTTTAAGGGGCCCCTGAAAAGAGCCAATGCATATTTAATGTTGTGCACATCAAGTTGCCATATGTCTTCCAATTAAATGTTTTCATGTGTACTGTGTAAAGTGCATATTAGACATTCAAACAACATTACAACACAGTACATCTCAAGGAGGCATACCTAGACCTGTTACGAGAAATTCGGAGGAAGAGAGACTCCATCCCAGAAAGATTCTTCGTAACAGATGCAATGATATACAGTATAAAGAATGGATGCAACCAGAGTATGAGCTGAGGCACCTAGTGACAAGATTTGCGATCCATGGCTTCCACCATCGCATCGGCACTAGGAAGTCCATCCATCAGCCCAGCCAGGAGTGTGCTTGCCTATTATGGAGCAACCATTGCGATACATATAACGCCATGGAGTGCAATAGGAGACTAGTATCACTGACTCAGTTTTGTTTAGACGGGGACTGATTGAGCTGTATGGACCAAAGTGTGGTGTAGTGAAGGATAGTGTAGGGTAGTGAATAGTGTGGTGTTTACTACCCCAGACTGGAATGGGTGAACGGACTCCATGAACACAAGTCTCTGGTGTTACCTAAGTGGTTGTTTGATTCAAACCTTCACATTGTTATATGGCCATTGGGCGCAATAAATATTTAATTATTAGAAGATCATATATACTGTAGGCCTATATGGTTTTTACTTACTTACAGTACTTACTTACTTAGTCGAATCCTCTTCTACCCGTCGGTGTCGAGGTATGGTTTTTAACGTATAATAAATATTAATTTTAGCTGTAAATATTACAAATTCTATTTGACTTTTTGATCTTGGGAGCAACAAAGCACTTTTATAAGTTTGTTTTAGAAGATTGTTTGTTTAAATAGATTTGTAACCGATTTTATTTCGTTAGTATTGGTATATTTTAAGAGCATCTAAAAAATACAACTTAGTTTTCAATAGCTCGCAACTTTATTTTTATAGTTTATTCCCAATACGTAAGGTTGTTGGATGATCACAATGTGGTCGAAACTATTTCTAGTAGCCTACATTAAACAACTAATAATAATGTATTTATTGGCTATTGGTGGTTTCATTTAATACCATTTAATTTTCAATTAAATTTTATCAAATGGCCCAATTTGTTTCAGATATGGTTCATTTCATACATACGAGGGTGGCCCCAAAAGAAACTGGACTGAGAGCGCGCTGCCATTCTTGGACGTAGTAGAGAGTTGTCCCACTAGATGGGGTTAATAGAGACCTTCACAAAGAACTGCCTAGATGGAATCAGTTTGTATGTGGTGTCTTTTGTTCTCGTGTTCCGCCAGCGAAGTCGTTATGGCAGATTTAAAAGAACGCCATGGTGATAGGCAACCCCTTCAACCCACCTGCCATAATGACTGTATTAAGGCAGACGTGTTTATCGTCGCATTGCTCAAGTGTTGAAGAGGTTGCCTATCACCACGGCGTACGACGTTAGTTAGTTAGTTAGTTAGTTATTGTTGTTTTAAGGGGCGGAACTTCGAGGTCATCTGCCCCTGGCGTACGACGTTGGACCGAGTCATCTCACCACGTTTAAAACGCCCAAACCATTCAAAAACGTATGTGCGTCTCATAGCATCCTCCTTGAATGCCTGTTGAAGCATTTGGCAAGCTTCTGTTGACATTTTATCAAACAGAAAACGACTTCGCAGAAGGAACACGAAAAACAACACAACGATCAAACGGTCACATACATGCTGACGCCGTCTAGGCAGTTGTTTTGTGAATGTCTCTATTAACCCTATCTAGCGGGAGAACTCGACTACGTGCACGAATGGCAGCGCGCTCTCAGTCGGAATTCTTTTGGGTCCAACCTCGTATATCTGGTAGTCAGATAGTGAAATCCGTCATTTCATTAAAATCCTAGGCATTTCATGAAAAGCCAGCATATTATGTAAGAAGGGATAGTTGGACTATCCGACGCATTTCTTCGTGAAGTGTCGGACCAATTTAGGCAGATGGTGTAATAAATGGTTTTACATTTTCAGTCGAGGCACTTCATGATGATCCGATGTTTGTTGATTCGAATCTTCACGAAATGACTGACGCCATTGAGTGGTACATTAACGTTTCGCCATCATACACGAACTATTGCAAGAAATAAATTAATACTTATTTATTATGGTTTGAAATGAATTTAAACAATAATAAAACTGAACTATATTTAAACGTGTACAAATAAATACAGAAATAGTTAGGCTAATTGGCAAAAAATCTAAAGAAAAAACAACCTCTGAACGTCCACCATGACTACCATCCGCATATTCCTCCCAGGGACTCACATCTAGTGGGACGTGGGTTGGCAACCACGGGACCCCAGCTGAGTCCGGCATTGCTTCCACTTACTTGTGCCGGGCTCCTCTCCGTCTTCTTTCCTGTCGACCTCCCTTGGTCAACTCTTGTTCTCTTCCGACCCCGACGGTATTAGGTTATCCGAGGCCTAGGGAGTCTTTCACTTTCTCGCCTTAATTGGTCCTTGTCTCATCTTTCCTGATACCCTCCTTCTGTGAGGGGTCAGCCTTCTTTTTCATTTCCTTTTACCTCCTGCCTTGTGCTCAAGGCCCTTAAGGAGGCCGGGTGTATGAAGTCCCACCCCTTCTGGTGCACCCTAGATAATGCTACACCCTCAGGGGCTCATGGCTGGTGAGTTCGGGAGTTGGCGATCCCGAGGGATTCCTGAGCTGGGTCCGTTTTCCCCTTTTGTCCCTTACCTTTGGGGCGGACCGTCTCCTCCTCCCCTCTCCTCTCCTCTCCTCTTTTCCTTATATTTCCTTTTCTCTTTAAGATTCCCGCACTGTTTTTGTTACTTGGTTCACCGTGTATCTAAATTCCCTTTCTTGATTTTTTTAGGTAATTTTATTCTACGTTGCATTTTGTAAGTTTTGTAAGTTTTTTCGATCTCGCGATTGTTTTCAACCTCAATTGCATTTTGTAAAGATTGACAATCTAAATTGCTTTTTAGTAAAGTCTTTCAATGCAGGTGTCAGGGCATTTTAGTGAGTATTTTGAATTTCAATTGCACTTTGTAAGTATTTTCAACCAAAACCGCATTTCGCACGAATTTTGAATCTAAATTGCATTTTGTTTGGTGGGCATTTTGCACATAATTTTGATTCTCAATTGCATTTTGTGGGTATTTTGAATCTAAATTACATTTTGTCAAGTATTTTCAATCTAAATTGCATTTTGTAAGTATTGTCAATCCACATGAGTCGTTTGAATCTACCGTACATTTTGTAAGCATTTTCAATTTCAATTGCATTTTGTAAGTATTTTGAATTTCAATTGCACTTTGTGAATAATTTGGATTGGAACTGGGATATTTCAATCTGAATTGCATTGTTTATTTTCAATTTCAATTGCATTTTGTACGTATTTTGAACCTCAATTGCAGTTTGTACGTGTTTTCGATCTCATTTGCATTTTGTAAGTATTTTGAATTTCAGTTGCATTTTGTAAGTATTTCGACGCTACATTGCATTTTGTTCGTATTTTGAATCTAGCCTACGTTTTTTTTTTCAATCTATTCATTTTGTGAATCTTTCCTTCTAAATTCCCTTTTGTAAGACCATATTGTGAGTTGTTTCCATCTGAGTTCCTTTTTGTACGTATTTTCCGTCTCACATACTTTTCGTTCTGGTTTCCATTTCATTATCATTTTCGCTATCACCCAGATCATTAGGGGCCGATAACCTAGATGTTAGGCCCCTTAAAACAACAATTATCATCATCATCATCCATCCGCATATTGACACTCATAATGCATATCCACCACGAGGACAACGCTACCACTACTTCATGAAGTGATGGAATGGACTTCCCGTCAGATAATGAGTATCGAGAGAATTACACTAAGTGATGGAGAAATTGAGTCATTTCATGAAACCACGCGTCAGTTAGTGCAACTATCCCTTTTTCATCATATGTCGGCCTTTGATGAAGTGCCTAGGATTTTTATGAAATAATGGATTTCACTATCTGACTGCGACATATAGCCTACTACAACTCTCATGCTGTGACAGCATAGCACCTTAGAAAAGGTGAATGCGGGAAGTATCAGAGACTGGTGCCCGTAAAACGGGCTCCTTTTCCTCTGTTTTGCGTGGATAACTTGGGGATAATAGTAATAATAATGATTGGTAATTATCTCTGGCTGTAGTAAATCAAATAACTTTCAGCCAGAGTATTTGTTGTGAGAGGTTTAATAGTTATGCAATGGAATAATTAATATTTGTTTAATTAATTAATTAACTAGGAGCAGTGCAAGAGAAAAATGAGAGTAGCAGCTCGACTCAGCTAATGTTCAGGTCAGGAGGTGAACGTTGGCCAATGTGACCAGCTACGCTCGCCATGGATTAGTTGTATGTGAGATTTTCAGTGGGTGTATTGGTTTTAAGTTTTTCAGCAGCTTCAAATTTAACGTAAAAAATAGAAGACCTCTAGTGGGTTGAAATTTAGTACGGTAGTGCTTTAGGAGAGAAGAAAAATAAAGACCTGTAGTAGGTTTAGTATTGATTGGCAATTATATATTGCATTTAAAAGGCTTCAGCTCCCGCCTCTGATGTTTCAAATGTATGTAATGTGTTAGTGGATAGTGTAATTGAGGTGGAATGTATGACACTGGAGCGGGGAGTTTGAATTTGTAGGTGCTGTGCTCTGATTGGCTAAAGGTGTGCTATGATTGGCAATTGCTTGTATGTGGCTTACATGTACTTGCGATATATACACTGGGCGAGCAAAAGTCACGGGAAGGATAGTCCCATTAAATGTGCCGTGTATGACTCCTGAGCGTTGCGGCTAGCTGCGGCGGAGCAGAGCAGTCTGTCACAGAGACTAGTGAAGTGAAGAAAGGCAACACGTCGCGAGTTAACCGACTTTGAAAATGGGATGATCATCAGCACATTGGTCATAGCAATTCGGAGATTACACGTGAATTCGAGTTTCTGAGGTCAACAGTGTCGAGGGTGGATCTTCAATTTGGCAGAGATAATGTTAACATCCACGTAAACAGCCGCACGGGACGACCACAGGTGTTTAACGAACGGACATCACGTCGCCTCAGCAGAAGGGCGCTTGCCACGGTGGCTGAGTGGTTATCTTGTCGGTCTACCAACCCCAAGCTTTCAGGTTATCTCCTGGCCATGGTAAGTGTTTTTTTAAGGCGACAAAAATCACGACACGCATGTTATACGTTGTTGGCATGTCTAAGAACCCATTTGAATGCAGTAGGCCGTGTTCACAATGACAAAATTAATCTCAGGAGTTTCCGCCAACACAAAGTTTCTCATTTCTCTACTAGAAAGCACTATAATGTCAAGGAGCTTAGATATCTAACCTCCTAGACTTTCATAGCGCTTCAAGGAACAACAAAATTCGACATGCAAGCTGCCCTCTGGGTATCAAATACCAAAGCTTGCACCCGGCACCGAGGCCATACGATATTATTATTATTATTATTATTATTATTATTATTATTATTATTATTATTATTATTATTATTATTATTATTATTATTATTATTATTATTATTATTATAGCAGAAGGGCTACTGTGAGTCAGATCACCGCCCAGTTGAATGTTGGGAGTCAGGAACCCATTTCTACCGGGAATGAAAGGAGACACCTGCATCCCATAGGCTTCATTAGCCGACATTTTCTCATGGGACTATCCTTCCCCTGACTTTTGCTCACTCAATATACGTAGGCTACTATAGACTAATAATATCGTATGGCCTCAGGTGCCGGGTGCAAGATTTATTATTTAACACCCAGAGGGCAGCTTGCATGTAAAATTTCTTCGTTCCTAGGAACACTATGAAATTCAAGGAGGTCAGATATCTAAGCTCCTTGACACTATAGCGCTTTCTAGTAGAGAATGGCGGAACTTTGTGTTGGCGGAAAATCCCGAGATTAATTTTCCCATAATGAACACGGCTTACTGAATTCAAATGGGTTCTTTGAAATGCCAACAACGTATGACCAGGGCCGTATTTCAAAATGGGCTAAGTAAGCTGCATCCTAGAGCGGCATATTTTCAGGGACGGCAGTTTGGCAATTTATTCAAAAGTTAACATGAAGTATTTCAGACGTTATTAATAATTTCCGTAAGAATTTAAGAATACACATGTTATATAAATAATTCATGCTTTTGGGCTAATGCCGTGTGTATTTTTAATTTGAACCATACGTTTCGGAGAAACCTTGCTCCTTTTTCAATGGAAATAAACAATGTGGCCATAGAAAGTAAATCAATGAGATTACAAAAAATATAGATAAATTCCTCTGTTCGTCACCAGAGAGCAGCTGCCAGAAATTACTGTATGGTCCATGGTGGAACGGCGGACAGATTAGTAAGTAACGAGAAGGTAAAGGGGGCGTTGTGGAAATATAGAAACTCCTCGAAGAATGAGGAGGGGGGAGGGAGTTTCTATATTTCCACACCGCCCCCTTTACCTTCTCGTTACTTACTAATCTGTCCGCCGTTCCACCATGGACCATACAGTAATTTCTGGCAGCTGCTCTCTGGTGACGAACAGAGGAATTTATCTATATTTTTTGTAATCTCATTGATTTACTTTCTATGGCCACATTGTTTATTTCCATTGAAAAAGGAGGCAAGGTTTCTCCGAAACGTATGGTTCAAATTAAAAATACACACGGCATTAGCCCAAAAGCATGAATTATTTATATAATAATACGGGCCGTGAAAGCCTTAATATGCAAATACACATGTTACTTAAAAATATGTTTTAGTCCTTCTACATTTTCTCCTGCCTTAGAAGAGTTAAGAACTATCTGAGAACTAGTATTTCTGAAATATGGTTAAACTAACTTTAATTATTTTGTATTGAGGAAAATTCAACAAAAACACTTTCATATGAGTTTGCCATTAAGAAATCTCGTAAGAAAGCTATGTTAATTGGAACATCAAAATTACGTGGGGTGAGTTGTTTTAGAGAAGTTTGTATATTTTTCAACAAATAAACCAGTAATTAACTACATTTTGTGTAATTTCATTTCACCATGTAGGGCAACTTAATTCTAACTGAACACAGTTCTTCAATTACGCAAAAGATCGTCATTAGCATTAAAATATAAAAATATGTGTACAATAGTGATCACTGATCTCCAAGAACAAATTAATTAATTAAGTTCGAAACTCATTTCATTTTTTAACGAATCTTAAAATTAGTAAGTAAAAATACAAGTAGATAACTAATTTAATTATATAATTTATTATGTAAACCATTAAAATTGTACTTTTATCTAAACTAAATGAACTTTATGTTTAAAAAAGATGAACACGCCAAAGAAATCTATCCTTTTGTTGTATAAAACAAATGTATTAAGTAAATATGAACTATTGAGGGGGCGGCAAATGGACTTGAGCCAACAGGTGGCATACTCTTAAATCCGGTCCTGCGTACTGTTACTTAGGAAGCATAATAACCAGTGATGGACGAAGCAAAGAGGATATAAAAAGTAGATTAGCTCACGCAAGGAAAGCATTTCTACAGAAAAGGAATCTGTTGACATCGAATATAGATTTAGGTATTAGGAAGTCATTTTTGATGGCCTTTGTCTGGAGCGTGGCACTGTATGGAAGTGAAACTTGGACTATTGGTGCAGCAGAAAAGAGGAGAATTGAAGCGTTTGAAATGTGGTGTTACAGGAGAATGATGAAGATCATATGGGTAGATAAGGTTACAAACGAAGAGGTATTGAGGCTAGTGGGAGAGCAGAGATGTTTCTGGCGACTGCTAATGAAGAGAAGAGATAGGTTGGTAGGACGGACACATACTAAGACACTCAGGAATAGCAAGCTTAGTTATGGAAGGAAGGGTTGAGGACAAGAACTGTAGGGGTAGACCAAGGTTAGAATATGTTATACAGATTGCCTCGGATGAAGGGTGTGGTAGCTATGTAGAGATGAAACGATTAGCTCAGGACAGGGAGGCATGGAGGGCTGCATCAAACCAGTCAAAAGACTGAGGACTCAAACAACAACGTATGACATGCATGTCGTGATTTCTGTCGCCTTTCAAAAATCACGTACCTCTTCCATGAGCGATCCTGCAAGCTTGGGGTTGGTAGACCGACACGTTAACCACTTACCCACCGTGGCAAGCATAGGCTACTAAAACATCCTGTATTAAAGCTGACCTGTCAAGGTTCTACCCATAACATTACACGCCGATGTTTTCCTGCAAACACCATGTTCGAGATCGCCCCCCGATACAATACAACATTCTTCTTTTGTTTGTAGCCAAACCCAGCTCGTACAACTCGCTTCGTGTTTATTAAAATTGTATTGTATAATTTGTTGAATTATGAATGTGGCTGACCAACCCACGTCCGGTTTTGTGAACGGGTGAGGTGGGGAATGAGAGGGGGGAGGGGGAGCGGTTCTAAAAGGCTCACGAACCGCAATAGGGGCCAGCTATTGAATTACATGGTATATATTCATTATGTACCATTTTGCTACATTGCTCCACCCCTACCCATTTCGAGTATATCGCATGAGAAGATCTCTCGCATCGGCCTGCCTGCGCTGTTAAATTTCATTACCGTACCTTGCGCCCACCAGTGCTAAAACTGTAAAATCCTCGAGGGATTGGCTAGACATACATGGTAACCATGGAATTTCTAGCTGAGACTGATATTCCTTCTATTCGCTCCACGATCTCATAGAAAGCTGAAAGTCATTGGAGATTCGAATCCTAGTGCAAACAGCCACTGTCCTGAGTGTGGTTTACTCCAGGTCACCTCTCCACTCCATCCAGGTAAATGCTGGGATTGCACCTTATTTCTAGTCCCTATCACAATTCTAGACCGTATTAAATACAGTTACGCACATTATATCAGTCACAACAGAAACACAAACCAAAGTATACGAGGCTGGAAACCAAGATATTCCAAGCCCCCAAAATTTATTAATAGCAACAGCAATAGCTTACATTTATTTGTGCCCCCTTCTTGGTGTAGTGGATAGCATTCTTGGCTGTCGACCTGGAGGTCCGGGTTCGATTTCTGCTTCTGCCAAGAAATTTAATTCTGGTCTGAGGGCTGGAGCGGGATACACTCAGCCTCGTGAAGCGCGTTGAGCATTCACATATTCCTTCCAGGGAACGGCACATTGCGTCTCATCACTGGCACAATCAAATCTACTTCCTCACATTGGCTACCAGTGGTAAGTCATATTCCCCCTCCAGATCTCAGACGTAAAGATGTTCTCTTAAGAGAATTCAATAAAATAATGAACAATCCAGGACAGCCGATACATGATGACATCAGCGATGCAAATACTGGTCGCCTGCGTTCCAGAAAGCCATAAACAAGAGATGTCATTAACTTGAGGAACAGCAACTACCAAACTTTCGTTGAGTGGCAGAAGAGACTCAACAACAAATGTTGTCCAACAATGCCTCTGTGAAGAAGACGCCGCCACCTGGTTTCAACCTCCCTCGTAGACTATGGTCCACATTGAACAGGATACGAACCAACCATGGGAATTGTGCAGCCTTCCACTACAAGTGGAACAGAATTTCAACACCTGAGTGTGACTGTGGTGCTACAGAACAGACGATCCAGCACATCATCACCAAGTGGAGCAAAAGAAAGTACAGTGGCAGTGCTAGTGACTTTGCTCTCGTGACTCCAGATACTAATATTATTATTATTATTATTGTTAAATATCCATTACAGTAAATGGAACCCTATGACACATATTGCATTAGGGTTGTAGTGTGTTACAAAATGAAAAAAATACATCATAAATTATGAAATTAATTTTTGAAAAATAAGATGAATAAAAGCTAAAAACTACTTATAACAACATTTTTTCGTGAACATGTGATAAAGTGGTTTTGAAAATTTCAAGTTGCAGAAATTTAAGTGACAGTTCAAGTTGTATCTGGCTTTACCATACACAGAGCATTCAAACAACAGGTGATCTATTGTTTGAGGAGAATCACAAAAACAGGAATAACCATCTACAATATTAATTTTAAACGTTCGAAATAGGATTTAAAACGCCCGTGACCTGTCAAGAATTGAGTAAGTTGAAAATTCGGCACAAACATCTTACACTGGAGCCTATGGTGAACTTCTGGAAAAATATATTTTTTGTGACAGATCCCTTTGTAGAACGGGTCCAGTAGTTGTTGCACTGACTTGTTATGTGACTTCTAATTTGTCCCCAATATTGGGGACTTGTCATATGAAGCTTGCATATTAGATGCTGCTGCTGTTTTTGCGAGTTGATCCGCTCTTTCGTTTCCAGGAGTTCAGACAAGTCCTTGAATCCAGGTGAAACAAATGTGAGTGTTTTGATGAGCTATTGCTCTGACAGTAACAGCAACTGGGCTCATATTGTACTGTACTTATCATTTATTAACCTAAGTGCAGCTTGGGAATCACTGAAAATCCGAGCATTCTTGTTGTTCTTTCTGCACCATTGGACTGCAGAAATTATGGCTCAAAGTTCTGCCTAATAAACGGAACAATTTGAAGACAGTTAATACTGTGATGACAATGCCTCAATATTGTTCTGATAAACTACTTAATACACATCCAACTTTATCAGTTGGAATCCAGAGACTATTGACTATATTCAGAATTTGGATATACGTGTATAAATTCTACTGTCTCTCTAGCCATGAGCTAAATAATTAAATAAATCCTGGGAAATGCTGGGATGTTACCTTATTTCTAGTCACAAAGAGCCTATCCGAATCCTAGACCTTATTAAATAAAGTTACGCTCTTTATATCAGTCACAACACAAACACAAACCAAAGTATATGGTGCTGATGATCAAGATATTCAAAGTCGCCAAAATTAATTATTAGCAACAACAACAGCTTCCACTTATTTTTGGCCACTTCTTGGTGTAGCGGCTAGCATTATTTGCTGTTGCCCTGAAAGGCAGGGTTCGATTCCCGGCACTGCCAAGAAATTTTATTCTGTTCTGAGGGCTGGAACGGGATCCACTCGATTCCCACCTCAGTCATCCTGGAGGTGGTTTTCTGTGGTTTCCCCCACTTCTACTCCGGGAAAATCCGGGGAAGATTTCTAACTTAAAGCTAAGGCCACCTCCTTCACAACCCTATCCCCAATTTACAAATAGTCTACACACATTGGTTCAGCCATCACAATAACACAGATTATTTCAATGGAAAAATGTAATTGTCCGCCTTTTCAATACAAGAACATTTACAACACTTTACATGTACAAGTTTCTGGGAAAATGATCTTCTTCTTCAGCCTGTCCTCTCACTATGTATAACGTTATAAAATAAAAAACTATCTTCAAGAATGACATACTGTACCTTGGATAATAGCATGTAGACAAGATTCAAGGTTCGGGGTCGTTACGGATTCTTGTGAATGTGATATAGAGGTTTTATGCTATCTAAAATAACTTCCAGGATTCATAAGGTCAACTAAATAATTAAGAATAAGCTAAAAACACAGGATTTTAAAAATAACAAATTTAATAACTGAATCAAATATAAACACTTAACAATAAACCACCCTAAAATTTAATTCACTCGCACGTGAACAGATCTGACACTGACTAGCCTGACGTACCATGGTGACATGGGATGACAGTTGTCTAACAAATGTTGTAACTGCAATGTCACTTAATCCAATGTAACAAAAGATACGTATCACAAGATCCAAAAATGACAAACAAATAATAATAGTACAAGAATTTAATATTTATGAGCGACACGCGTTTTAAGACTAGTTCAAGTAATGAGCACTTTGACGGGCGCTCGTTTCCGACCAAAACAGTCAGTTCGGGAACGAACTCCGTATTGCGAAGATGAATTACGGAAATGTGGGAACAACAATTACATAATTAAATACACTACTGGCATGCTCTAATCTTAGATTACTACAACCAAATACACTTGTGTATTATTTAAAATAAGGGCTGCGGAAATTACAGACTTATACCTCAAACACTAGGAAAGCATAACGTGACATGAACAAGTTTGTCCAGTTGCCAAATTATGTTTACAATGAATACAATGGCCTTGGAATAATAGCCAAAAACAACAAATACAAATTTTTAAATTCACCCGGAAAATTTGGCGTTTAAACAATGAACAAATAAGTCGTAGTCATGATAAAAACCTTCAGATCCACAACATGGCAACTCCCCAAATTAAACCAAATAAAATAACCTTAACTCATCAGGCTTTAAAGCAAACATTTACGTGTTATAAAAGAGCTGAAGACAGCCGGGTCTGTTATCGCATATCTGAGTAAGTGGCTGATTCATTCCCCCGTCGTAGTAATGTGTGTCACGCTAAATATAGATTCTGGCCCACAGCCAGCGTACAGCGACCTTTGCCTATCGTCACCTGTTAAACGCGTAAATACAAAATATCACATTATCTCAAAACATCCTCTCAGGGATTTTCAAGAACACATCTCCAGGTCAAACTTAGCCCCTTGGGTAACTAATTTTCCGGAATGATTGTTGCAGTCAAGAATACGTGTCGCCAATCCTCGCAATCACACCACAACTAAGTATACGTGACACACCCTCGTAGATCTCGTCGCAGCATATGAACCAGCACACCTTTCAGATAAATGAAACACAACTTGTCCAAATGACAATAAAGAATTAATTACTGGAATCAGAATTAGCCCGAGTTATAAAAGCAACAAAAACACTAATTTTTCCCCCTTGTCTAGTTTTTGTTTTACATTATCATTAATCCAGTCCATTTATCATTGTCGTTCCTAGGTTCTCATTCATGCCTACAATTTTTATTGATACGTTAATCATATGCGGCCATTTCGCTGTAAAATTTACGTATACATAAGGACAATATTTAAGTTGCAAAAATTATTGTACAACATAATTGTCACGCTAATCTCCCTAAAGGGTCTTTTTTAAGACCACTTGTTATAGTCTCGATTAATATCGAGGGATTCTCGCGTGCCAAAGAGACCTTATTGGCTGATTTGTGCAACGAATGTAAATGTGACATACTCCTAATGCAAGAGACTCACCGGGGCTACAACAGCCATCGGCCCAAAATCGCAGGCATGGAGCTTGTTCTGGAAAGGCCCCACGATAAATACGGCAGTGCCATTTTTACCAAACCAAACCTAAATATCACATCAGCCTCGCTGACTGGAAAGGATGACATCGAGATTCTTTCAATATCTACACCACACGTTTGCGCTACTTCTATATACAAGCCCCCCAATGTCGACTTCACGTTTGAGGAACCAGCAAACTTCAACTACCAGGACGTAAACTTCATCATTGGCGATTACAACTGCCGAAGCACATCTTGGGGATACCCAGATTCAGATATAAATGGCGAAAAACTGGAAACCTGGGCAGAGAATCATGATCTTCAGCTAATTCATGATCCAAAGCTGCCAGCATCCTTCAACAGTGGCCGATGGAGGAGAGGCTACAACCCCGATAATATCTTCGTGTCATCCAAAGTTGCTGGGAGTTGTTTGAAGATGATGGGTAAGCCCATTCCATCTACCCAACATAGGCCCATAATCTGCACAGTGAATGCCATGGTTGTGCCAGAGGAGGTGCCTTTCAAGCGAAGGTTTAATTTTCAGAAGGCCGACTGGGAAAGATTTGCCAAAGAGCTTGATACAGAAGTTGCCAAAATCCCGCCGCAACCTGAGATGTATGAGGCATTTGTCAAATGCGTCCATACAGTTTCTAGAAGGACTATCCCAAGAGGTTGTAGAACAAGCTACATACCAGGACTGACTGATAACAGCAAACAGCTGATGAACCACTACAAAGATCTCTTTGAGGCAGACCCATTTTCGATGATACTATCCATGTTGGCGAGGAATTGTTGCAAACTATCTCAGCACATTGCAAAGCTAAGTGGACCTCACTGGTGGAGAATCTCGACATGAAGTTAAATAGTAGGCGGGCCTGGAATCTCCTGAAAAACCTCAGCGGTGACCCAACGACATCTAGAAACTTCACCACAATAACAGCAGACCAGATTGCAACCCAATTACTCATGAACGGGAAGACTAAAGGTCGGAGCTCACGGGAGCAACTGGAACGAACCTCAGGACATGAGAACCATAACCTACGAGAACCTTTCACCTTGAATGAACTAGAATCTGCCATCTCCACGTTGAAATTGAATAAAGCTGCTGGCATCGATGACATCAGAGTAGAACAGATCAAAAAGTTCGGCCAGACCACCCTACAATGGCTGCTTACGATGATTAATGAGTGTGTATCTAAGCTTTATATCCCCAGGCTCTGGAGGAAAGCCCGAGTGGTTGCACTGCTTAAGCCTGGTAAGGAGCCAAACGATCCTAAAAACTTTCGCCCAATATCCTTATTATGTCACTGTTTCAAGATCTTCGAGCGCCATATCCTGAACCGAATTAGCGGCATCCTTGAAGATAAGTTCATTCCCCAACAAGCTGGGTTTCGATCTGGAAAGTCATGTTGCAGTCAGATACTGAACCTCACTCAATACATCGAGGATGGGTATGAACAAGGTGAGATAACTGGAGTTGCCTTTGTCGATCTAACAGCTGCTTACGACACTATCAACCACAGAAAGTTGCTGAGGAAAGTGTACCAGACCTCCAACGACTACCAACTAACATCCCTTATTGGCACTCTCCTGCAGAATAGAAGGTTCCAAGTCTTTCTCCGTGGTAAAAAGAGCAGATGGCGCATACAAAAGAACGGCTTACCTCAAGGCAGTGTACTCGCTCCTGTGCTATTTAATATTTACACTAACGATCAGCCCATATCAGAACATTCTAGGCTTTTCATCTATGCTGATGATACTGCAGTGGCTGCCCAAGGGAAAACGTTTGAAGAGGTGGAGGGAAAGTTGATTTCTGCACTAGATACCCTTGGATCTTACTATGAAGCCAATCATCTTAAGCCAAATCCCAACAAGACTCAAGTATGTGCATTTCACTTAAGGAATAGAGAAGCTCGGCGGGAACTGGATGTTACATGGCAAGGCAAACAACTCCAACATTGTCCAACACCCGTGTATCTAGGTGTTACTCTTGACCGAACACTGTCCTTCAAGAAACATTGCCATAAGACCAGGCTGAAAGTTAGTTCACGGAACAATATTTTGAGGAAGCTCACAGCCACCACCTGGGGGGCAAGTCCTCACGTCCTAAGAACTTCTGTTCTTGCTTTGTGCATGTCTGCTGCAGAGTACGCTTCACCTGTGTGGAGTGCATCCAGTCACACCAAGCAGATTGCCATTGCCATCAACGAGACCATACGAATCTTGTCGGGATGTATGAAGCCTACTTCAGTCGACAAACTCTACCCGATTGTTGGGATAGCTCCCCCAACTATCAGAAGGGCTGTTGCTGCTGATGCAGAGAGGGCGAAGCAGATTAATGATCCCCGTCATCCACTGCATAATCATCAGGCTGTTGTCCGTCGACTGAAATCAAGAAAGAGTTTCATCGCCAGGACTCAACCACTGGAGGGAACATCGGAATCTAACCGCATCTCCAGGTGGAAGAGCAAGCTGCCGCCGGATATCCCTGTTAAGGAAGAGCTAGCCCCAGGAAATGACCTGCCTTACCCTGTTTGGAAATCACTTAATCGTCTCAGGGTAGGCGTCCCTCGTTGCAAGACCAACATGCAGAAATGGGGTATCCTTCCAGCTGATGGAGACACGTCCTGCGAGTGTGGAGCAACACAAGACCCAGCCCACCTGCTCATTTGTCCACTACTAGAACAACCCTGCACTACCCAGGACCTGATCGAGGCAAACAACAAGGTCATCGGAGTTGCTACATTCTGGAAATGATCGGACACGGAAATGAAATGAATGAATGATTGTCACGCTATGCAAAAAATTACTACACGCATGTCAGTTAAGAAAATGAAACCCCAAATTTAAATTAAACCACACAAATAAAATCTGTACATAGTTCCACACATCTCTCGCGATTCCCCCTCGTCCAAAGTCAATAAATCAATTTTTAATACTCATCACTTAAACCGCTTTCCAGAGGCCTCCCGCCTCGTCATCTCCCACCATTAGGCCTTTTTAGCCCATAACACTCATGGTGATGGAGGATGAAACTTGTTGCCTTCGTTCCATGGTCGTCATCTTGCCGCTGTTAAAACACAATTAAATTAAAGTTTTAAAACTGTTAACTATCTGCTTTATGAGTATTTTATTTCCTCATATAGTCCTATGTAGAACCGTAGACTTTCCCTATTTTATGGCTAAACTGCCACCTCACAATTTATGAAATTTATAACTTAGTTGTCGACACACAACTCAAATTTTTAACATAGACCGTCATAAAGACGTCTTAAAATTGACTGTCGAAGAATAATTAGGAGTGACCCGGTTCACCTCAGACATTAGTTTATATTCAGAAAGCATAAAAGTTCCCGTGGTAGGGGTAATAGTTCCTCAATATTTTTAATAATGGGCCTATAATTATGTGTGACCTCTCAAAAAGCTTGTAATTTCTCACAGGTCGCGAATCTGCCGCCGAACACGCAAACTGATCGCTAGATCTTTTTATAACAGATTTGGCGCGCAAAACACCCTGATGCTATGTTCTGGCGTCCTCGTCTCTCATTCATCAGTTAAGTTGGCGTCGGAGTTCTGACCTTACAAATCCCGCCCTTATTTTGACGTCACGACTCTTCTCCTCGCTCTCACTCCCTGCCGTGGACAAAGCACCCAGGTTTGGTTGAGGGTCACGTACGCCTCAGCGTCATACCTGATTTTCTCAGAAGAATAAGAATAGCATTGGTTGTGAAACTGTCGATAGCTTCCACAGAGCACGTAGCCCATCTTGCCAAGTCCAGTTGCTTGCTACATAAATTTTACTCAAATAACCAGCATATCATGTATTTAGTATTTCCAGCGTTTTCATAAATATGAAACATTATTATTGGACACAATGATAAGGGTTGAATACATTGAGAAATACCGATATTTATATGCAAACAGGCTTGTGAAAATACTAATGATTAAAGAACTAGTTATGTCTAATTGTCATTAAATTTCCTTTCATAGCACTAATCACAATCAGGGCTGCCAACCTTTCCCCCACCGAGCCATCATAGGCTGTCAAACGTTGTTTAGCTATTGTCAATAATACTTTATTAGTCACACGCCTTAATTCATGTTCACTATGGTAATAAGGAATGTCTTGTTCTTTGCAAGCATGATCCAAAAG
Organism: Meconema thalassinum; assembly: GCA_946902985.2. NCBI lineage: Eukaryota > Metazoa > Arthropoda > Insecta > Orthoptera > Tettigoniidae > Meconema > Meconema thalassinum. The sequence goes on from OX336399.1 coordinate 92,569,163, forward strand.
ATTTATAGGTACATCACCACGTTGCAAACGTTGATAGGCTGCTTCACTCGAGGTTTTAACTCGATTCCCAGCTCTGAGGGCTAAATCAGAGCACGTTATTGAATAGAAGGCTGTATACCTCTTGCCGCAAAGGTTTGGGTTTGATTTTTTTGTTTCGGGACGAGTTGCGTCTTTTGATGCCTGTTGACCTTTAGTGCTATTAGTAGTCGAGATGAAAAAATGAATATTTAAAAACATTAAAATAACACTTTAAAAATCATTGTAAAATACATTTAAAAACTGTCGTATCCTTATCCCATTATGCTCATGATCAATGTACATCAGTGTTGTGCTTGTACCGCCCTCTATTATGTTTATGTTCAGTTCTTGTTGTGTACCATGGAACATTAGTGCCTGAAATGAATGGAACAAATGTGGCCAATATCGAATCGATTATTACTGATCACAGATTATCACATAAATTTTACAAACACACACTCAAAAACACGAAGCTATATTACCACGAAGTCGCAGCACGTAAAATAAGCAACAACAACATGGGGGAGAGGGCGTTATGGGTAGTGATTGTGGTGGTAATTGAATCGGCCGGAGCTGAAAAGTATTAAGTCAGTTTTCACCACTTTTCAGGAGGCAGATAAAACGTAATTGACAGAACAAAACTTAACAAATACAGTATATTAGTCATTATGTTGTGAAGCAACTATTCAGGTTAGCGGAATGAAAATCCACAGCCTGCTTCCAGTCTCCGACCGGGTCAGGAATGGAATGAATGAAGCCCCTATCTAGCGGCGAGGATATGAACTGTGCCGGCTGCCGAGGCCTGACGCACTCCTCTGGGGCAATGATTAAATGAATGATAGATGAAATGAAATGATAGTGGAGAGTGTTGCTGGAATGAAATTGTGACAGGGAAAACCGGAGTACCCGGAGAAAAATCAGGTTAGCGGAATATCAATTTTAATTTTATAAACATATTTTTCAAATCAATCTTGGAAACGTGACTCCAGAATGAATATTCCACATGATATTTTATTTTAAAAAAGTATTTGTAACATAAAAACCATCTAAACCGTGTACAAATGCAATTTACAATAGCTCTGTACCACCCTACCAGGGAATTGTTACCGCTATAGACGTGGAGCGGGGCTGTTCTGTATACATTACGTCACCTCGCCTCGTATTGGCTGCAGCGAGGGCAAGACGGAGAACACATGTACAGGCATAGGCCTACAATGAGAACACACCGCACAACGCACGACCCAGCACCAATCATGCACACATATGACAAGCGATGAGGTTCGCTGGCTACAACTGCACGTCTCTCGCAGGCGTGTGGCTGGGCGGAGCGCATTAGTTCCGATTTCCGCCACCGGTAACAATTCGCTGGTAGGGTGCTAACGCGCGGGAATCTTGCAGTGCGGCCATCATTAGTCTACTGAAAGTACGGAATACGGCGCTGAAGGGCAGAATGTCATTGACTTAATGCTTTTCTCCTCGATCGCACTACACGTTGCAGTGGTTTCTGGCTTTAACAGAAGGCTGACTTATTTCTTTCCTTTGCCGTTCCAAGGCCCTTGGGTCAATATTTCAGGATACTAGTTGTTTAAAAAATGCCCATTCTTGACCTTCCGACCGATAAAAAGCACTATAGTGTTCAAGGAGCTTAGATATCTAACCTCCTTGACTTTCATAGTGCTTCAAGGAACAACGAAATTCGACATGCAAGCTACCCTCTGGGTGTCAAATAACAAAGCTTGCACCCGGCATCCAAGGCCATACGATATTATTATTCATCATCATCTTCATTTCCCCTTTTCCAGCTGACACTGGGTGGGGGCGAATATAGTTCCTCTCCACTTTGTTCTGTGTTCCACCATTCCTCTTCCGACACTGTGTTCCAAACCAGGTTCCATTTTCTAATGATACACTTCACCGAGTCCATCCAACGCATTCTTGGTCTACCTTGTCCTCTCTTCCCTGTCATCCGTAGTTCCAGTGATCGTCTTGGTAGCCTTACTTCATTCATCCGTTTGACATGTCCAAACCATCTCAATCAGTTTTGCTCCAGTTTGTCATTTAGATTCTGTACACCCCAGTTATTTCCGTATATCTTCATTTCTCACTCTGTCTCTTCTCGTTTTCTGGACCATACTTCTCAGGAATCTCATTTCAGCTGCCTGTACTCTGCTCTCATCCATCTTAGTCATTGACCAAGTTTCTGCTGCATATGTTATTATAGGAACATAATATGCTTTGTGGGCCTACATAACTTCTTTAGCCTTAATTGGTATATCCTTTTCCCATACTAGACCCCGTACCTGTTGGTAGAAAGCACTCCCGAGTTGTATTCTTCTGCTAATTTAGTATTACTTGTTATATTATTATTATTATTATTATTATTATTATTATTATTATTATTATTAATAAATATTTAAGGGTTACGGAGGATCTAGTCATTCAAATTATTCATCCATCTGGTGGGTTCACCTGTGAGAACTCCTCTGCAATCTGTTAGAATTAGGTAAATCACCCTGTCAAATACACACGAGTCGATGTTAAGCTAAATTTAATAGTCCTCTTGTTATTATCAGTTACCGAACAAACACGAAAAATTAATGACCCCTAATTTGCTTGAAAGAGATTAAATTAATGTGCAGTGATCATCTGTTTACATTAAAAGAGAACACGATTTGATTTTTATTTCCAACCTGTATAGTTACAATTGAGAATAAATAGCATTAGAGAGGGACGTACAGAGCAGTATTTGATCTGTCTCCATGGCTGGGTATACAATGACTATTTGCATTGTTGATGCTATTACTGTCAAGCCGGGCCTAGCCTCGATCAGAATCGTCAACAGTACGCTGCTGTTGGTTTTATCAATCGCGCGCCCGTTTGTGCTGTGTACAGTTCTGTGAGATGGCAAGCTCTTTGAATGCTCAACGCGCAGTGATTGAATATAGGTGGCATGATGGTACACAAGATTGCTTGTTTACATTATGTGAGATTGTTATTTGATAAATAAATAAATAAATAGATAAATAAATAAATGAATAAGTAATAATAATAACATAATAATAACCCCTGGCACTACAGCCCGTGGAGGGCCTAGGCCTGCCAAGCGACCGTTGCCCAGCCATTTGGCCTGCAGATAATGGGGTGAAGCGTGATCAGCGCATCGGGTCACCTCGGCCGTTAATTTTGGTTTTCGAGATCGGGGCGCTGCCTCACTGTCAGCCAGCTACTCAATTGTCCTAACGAGGCTGAATGCACCCCGTTCTAGCCCTCACGTCAGTTTCTAAAATCCCTGACGGAGCCGGGAATCGAACCCGGGGCCTCCGGGTTCACCACGGGGCCGGAAAATAAATAAATACCCCTCCGAAACTATATCTCTGGGAGGCCACTCTCAAATTGGTGAAACCGATAACCAAGAACGTAAAATTCTCAGGAAAATATATGGCCCCGTTTATGTTAATGGTATATGGATTAAAAGGAAAACCACAGACTTGTACACAGTAATCAATAAGTTCACTGATTCGGGCGTAAGAGACGATTGAAATTTTATGGTCACATCTGCCGAATGGACAACACAAGATATGCAAAAAAAAAAAAATGCTTGATATAATTAATTCAAAGAAGGTCAAAATCAGTTGGTTAGAAGAAATAAAACAGGACTTAAAATAAATGAACAACACAGAAGATATCATCATGAATCGCAAGACTTTTGGAACTCTAATTACGAATTACTCTTTCTCCGAAAAAGCTAGAAAGACCACTGAAAAAATGAACGGAGATTTAGGGAGGAGAAGAAGAGGAAAACTCCATCAACCCAAGTAAACAAGTTCAAACGCGCTCCTTAAGTGGGCAAAACGAAAAAAGAAGAAGAAATAAATGAACGAATGAATGAATGAATGAATATATAAATACATGGGCTGGTTTTTTAGTTTTGGCACCTTAGTTATAACTGGATTAATAACTCACTTAGATGGTTCCAAGTTCCGCAGGCCCTCGATGTAGTCCCCACCGTTGCGTACAACGTGTTCCCAGCGATGCGGAAGTCGTTGGATCCCGTTGGCACTGCCCAATCTATTGATGGTACGAAGAGAGCGCTCGGCAGCCTGCTTAACGTCTTCAATGGTACGGAAGCGCTCCCCGCGCATTGTCATCTTCATCTTCGGGATGAGATCATAGTCGCAGCAACTGATGTCGGGAGAATATGGGGGGTGATAGAGGACCTCCCAGCCCCAGCGATCCAACAATGCCGACACAACACCTACTGTGTGTGCCCTAGCATTGTCATGCAGAACGATGGGCGGTGTAACCATGTGGTGGCACCGTTTCCTTCTCAGAGCTCCTCGGAGATCTTAGTTACTTATTGTTGTTTTAAGGGGCGGAACTACGAGGTCATCTGCCCCTTCCTCGGAGATGGTCTTGCAGAAACGAACAATAGTACGCCGCATTAACGGTTTGCCCTCGGGGAACAGTATGGTGAATGATCACACCATCCCAATCATAGGCAAGAATCAACATTTCCTTCACATTGCACAGTGGGTCAAAATCGAAATCGGGGGGAACAAAATTATTTTTAGGTTTTAATCATGAATTTAGAGTGAAAGCAATGAATATAATTTGTTTACTTCATAATAAACATCAGTTAAGATATTTTTTAAGCTACGTCTACACATGCAAGAAATTGTCTATGACTAGGAGTTGGATAGAGCATTGTTATCTCTTCAGAACAATTTTCTACCCCTAATTTACTTTTAACAAAGTCACAAAGTTCCACTTTTGACATAATCGTCGAACTCAGTGCTTCAAACAGTTGTAAACGTGTGAGAACTGGTTGCGTGGCATCTTCTAAAACGTAAAATAACTAAGTAAATTGCAAAACGATGCAAAACATCTTGTATCAGGCGTAAACTACAAGACTTTATCTACATTTTAACATTAAGTAGAAAGTAACGCAGACTGACGCCACATACTAAAAATCTAAGTGAAAATATAATTTCAAAAACAAGACGTTCCGTGACGAACTAAAGAGCCTACTTTTCTTAAAATTTAAGATTCATGCCAATGATTAATCGATATGGATCTATCTAGAATAATGACGAAATTAAGTTGGTAATATCGAAATTTCTAATTAGTTCGAAATACTGTATACCTGGCATAATGTAGCCTAATAGAGCACTACAGTTGGCAGCCCTGGTGACTATATTCTTAGTTCCATCTCTTAAGGTACAGAATACAAAATTTGGTTGGAGTCCAATGAATAGCATGGACGTTACATGCAGTTAAACATTGGATCTAACAGCGCTCGTTTAATCATGTTGGCAACAGTGTCATGCATGTATTGGTCAGAAATAATCTGAAATAATATGATCTATTGTTGTGCCAATTTTGAATGAAATCCATTAGTTAGTAGAGAAGTTACATGCATTTTAAAATTGGACCTATCAGCAGGCTTAGAATCATGTTGGCTGCACTGACGTATATTAGTTACTCCAAAGTAATCTAGAATGCCAGGTACTATACGTGTGCAAAGTTTAGAGCTATTGGCTTGCATTCTTTCTGAGATATTGATATGAGGGGATCAAAAATTGAGACAGCATTTATTAACAGTTGGCAGCCCTGGTTGCTCTTAAGAATACGCATAGTCATAGCTGTTATGGTACACATAGCACATACGAAATTTGGTTGAAATCCAAATAATAGTATGGAAGTTACATGTATTTAAAGTTGGACCTCTCACCAGGCTTAGAATCATGTTGGTAGCACTGACGTATATAAGTTACTCCAAATTAATATAGAATGTCATGTACTATACGTGTGCATAGTTTAAAGCTGTCGGCTTGCATACTTTCTCATATATATTGGTATTTGGATAAAAGAAATTAAGAGCATTTTTTAACAGTTGGCAGCACTGGTGGTTCATAAGAATACGTTCAGTCATATCTGGTTATGTACACATACAACATACGAAATTTGGTTGAATTCCAATTGATAGTGTAGACGTTATATGCATTTAAATATTGGACCTATCAGTAGGCTTATAATCATTTTGGCAACACTGCCATGTATGGCCTTCTGGAAATTAAACTGCAATATTATTGTCTATATGTGTGCCGATTTTGAAATAGCTCCCTTTCATATCTCAAAGATATCCAACATGGAGCTCAAATTTCAATTGCAATTTTTCAGCAGTTGGTAGCACTGACATCATTTTCAAATATGGCCGTGAGATATTCAGGTATAGATCTTTACTCCCACCAAATTTTATTTCGACTGCTCCAGCCGTTTAGGAGTTGATAGGGGGACACACACACACAGCCAGACAGACAGACAGACAGACAGACAGACAGACAGACAGACAGACAGACAGACAGACAGACAGACACACAGACAGACAGACACACATTTTCCCGGATCGATCTCATAAGACTACTTTTTCCTCATTTTTGCAAAATGTGAAAAGTAGGCTAATAATAGCTAAATATAATATAACGCAAATATAGCTACAATTACGTAACAATTACGCCCATTAATAATTGAAACACGTTACAAAGATCATACCTTCAGCTGCATGTTCCATCTTAAAGCATCACACTAACCACAAAGACAACCAAACCACAGCCACTTACATTCACCTTCCAATTCAGACTGCTCGAAGAATGGTGACAGATTTACACTAAGATGCGTTTATATCCCAGAATAGTGAGCGGCAATTTTATGAGAATGCTCTAGAAGTAATACATTTTGATTTTTAATTATGAAAATAAATAATTTTGTCCTCCTAGATTTCGATTTTGACCCACTGTGCATTGGTGGGGTTGGTCGAACTGTTTGTTTCCGTGGTGATCCGTGGTGCCGCCATTCGTTCGATTGGCGTTTTAACTGTGGCTCATAAGATCTGGCCCACGTCTCGTCAATGGTTATGATACGCCGTAAGAAGGCCTCTCCTTCGCACTTATAACGCTGCAGTGCATACGACAAGAGTCATATCGCAGCCATTTGTGCATGTCGGTTAAGTCATGCGGAACCCATTTGGACGCAATCTTCCTCATATTCAGTAAGTCCTTCAGGATGTGGAGGACAGTTGAATGTGCCAGTCCGGTATCTTGCTCTAATTGACGAATCGTTACGTTCCGATCCACCTCTAATAACGCGGACACCATCTGTACATTGTCATCACTTACCTGTGGGTGACCAGATCGAGGCATGTGCTCCACACGTTCGCGCCCATCTCGAAAGGCTGCAACCCATCTTGCTACCGTTCTGAACGGTAACGCAGCTCCACCGCACGCTTCCTGCAATTCTCGGTGACACTGTTTAGCACTGCGACCCCTAGCACACTGAATTTTTATCCACGTTTACTGCTCCTGCTTGGAAAACATTGCGACTGTCTTTCGCGAGCGCTGGTCTCACACTACTCATCTAACAGGCGCGACTGCGCACGAGCGGTGGTGAGGACGGACGAGGTCACGTGCTCTGAGGGAGGAGAAGCAGGGCAGCAACCGTCGGTAAAAGTGGCAGCGCCCAACATTGTTGCAACTTGGTACTGAAGTATTGGTGCCAAAACTAAAAAACCAACCCATGTATATATTGTCATCAAAATCTCTGCACGAACAGAAATAACCGTTTACATACATTTTCCTGAGCTACAAGTAACATTCACAAAGATCTGGTGTACTTGACTGCGACTCAATTGATTTTCACAGAAATAAAAGGTGTTCAATTTTAAATTATTTTTACAAGAATTACATTCAGAAACACGTGTGTACGTAAGCAATTGTTTTCTACGATAAAACGAGATAAGCCTAGTCACCGAAGTTAACTAATCAATGGAAGGAAGGGTGGATAACAAGAGACGTAGGGGTAGACCAAAGGTGGAATATGTTAGTTAGTTATTGCGGCTTTAAGGGGAAAACAGTGAGATCATCTGCCCCTATTAACACAGATAAATTGTTGCAAATTTACAATTTACAATGAATTAAAATTTGGAGCTCGATGCCTAAATATGAAAAGATCCTAATATTAATAAAATAAATAATAATAAGCCCTGGCACTACAGCCCATGAAGGGCCTAGGCCTACCGAGCGACCACTGCCCAGCCATTTGGCCTGCATATATTGGGGTGACGCGTTATCAGCGCATCGTATCCTCTCGGTCGTTAATCTTGGTTTTCGTGATCAGGGCGCTGCCTCACTGTCAGACAGCTACTCAATTGTCCTCGCAATGCTGAGTGCACCCCGTTCCAGCCCTCACGTCAGTTTCTAAATTCTCTGATGGAGCCGGGAATAGAACCCGGGGCCTCCGGGTGAGAGGCAGGCGCGCTACCCCAACACCACGGGGACGGCTAATAAAAGAAAAACAAACATAAATATACGGAATACAAAAATATCAGAAATTCGAAAAAAAAAAAAAAAAACTTTGTGTAAACACATACTTGAGAATTTAGATTGATCGCCCTAACTCACTCTCACTTATAAAGCGGATGACGAGATCAGCAGCCAGCACGTCATCGGCTAATATAAGATTGAGTGTATTCTGCAGACCAAGGTTTATTTGTAGATCAGCAAAGTCCACGCACACTATTAAAATATGGGTCATGATGAATACGGTTCCTCAGGTAAAACCTGAGGAGTCTTCCCTTCTCATCAGGTACGAGTGGGTGGATCTTTCATGACCTATCCTTTACCTTCACAAAATGATGGACTCGCTCCGTGGCCGGAAAGAGCTCCGCCACATGCGAGTAGTTCCCTAGATCGCTCCTGTTTATTGAGCGTTGGGTCGTCTAGCCACGGACTCTCCCACAATACCAGTATTTGTTGGCGTGACTGAGAGCGAATATCTCTAGCCGAGGTGGTAGTGATACCGACTCTTTTTCAACTTGATTCACTAACTCATGTTAAACAGATTAACTCCGATGTAGGGTATATAAGTATGTAGAGATGAAACGATTAACTCAGGACAGAGGGACACTGAACGCTGCATCAAAGAAGTTTAAATAAAAGACTGAAGACACACAGCTACCCAGTTATCATCGTGAATTGAGAAATAGATCACTGGTCTTAACATACAACTTTATCTCCGTAGTATCTTGGTATTCCTCTCCTCTTGAAGAATGCAACATAAAATCCAAACTACATTAAATTATTATTGGACTCTTTCCTTTACCAATTTATGAGTGATCGTGCTTGTAACAGTTCTATTAGCCGAACCAGAAAGCATTAGGTCATATACTTAACGAGTCAGCAGTATTTTGATTGAGTAACTATCGACTGAGGTTTCAAGTGTATATTTAGAGCTATAAATATAAAAAGCATGGTAGTAATGTTATTGATGTCCTCGATATCGCTGGAAAATCTCATGAAAACTGAGTTTATTACTTGCTAAATTTTATGGTCCAATAAAATTCAAAAAGGGTCATTCTCCAGCCACATGATAAAGAAATATTGTCAGGGACCATTTCGGGGAATATGTTCCTGTACCTTTCGTTTCCATAAAATAATACTCGTAAAGAAATGCTTTATCCATTGCAGAGGTTAGCTGAGATGTAAAGGCATTGGTCCACAATACTGCGCTGGCCTATACTGTATCTGTACGTGATAGTTTACGGTTTGGACATTAATCCCGATGTTTACTCCCGTTTAATGGTGCCTTACTTTGAACGTGCGTTCCACTTGCCTGCTATGTTGAGTTCAGTGATAAAATTACTTAAACAGATTATTAATGGGCTTTCTTAAGGGGGAAAATCATCTTAACTGGTCAAAAAATCATGGTTTTAAAATACATTCTTATTTTGACAAGCTAAGAAATACCGAATATACGTCCTAGTTCCAAAAAGATTCACGAAATTATGACTCACAACACAGACCTGCATGATTTTGCGATGAATAACAGAATAGGCAATTTTGATAGATAATGATGTTCTGATTACGATAATGACTCAGTTTTATTTTAATACAATATCTTGTTTAGGCTCGATTTTATTAGCCTACTTTCGATTTTTGCAAAAAATGAAACTAGTCTTATGAGACCAACACAGGGCGAAAATGTGTGTGTGTGTGTGTGTGTGGGTGTGGGTGTGTGCGAGTCTGTGTGTGTGTAAGTGTGTGTACTCAGAATGTCTGTCTCCCCCTATCAATTCAAACACGGTGAAACCGAATTGAACGAAATTTGGTACAGAGGTAGCACTAGCAAAGGGCACCTCAATGTCATGTTTTATATCGCCGCCATCTTGACGGAATCGTACTGGCGGCCACCCAAATGTTCAAAGCTTAAATCAAATTACGACCAACCTAATCATCTGATCTCTACCAATTTTTCCACCATTATACCTTTATGTATGAAGATTCTTTTGACCAAACTACAAGGTCATCAGCCCAATAATTTGCGGATGGTGGCCATGTACTCTATGTGTGCAAATCGATTCCCCCTATCTATTCAAGCACAGTAAATCCGAATTGAACGAAATTTGGTACAGAGGTAGCACTATCAAAGGGCACCTCAGTGGCATGTTTTATATGGCCGCCATCTTGACTAAAACGAAATGGCAGCCACCCAAATGTTAAAAGATTAAATCAAATTTCGACCAACCTAATCATCTGATCTCTACCAACTTTTGCAACATTATATCTTTATGTACGAAGAATCTCTTGACCGAACTACAAGGTCATCAGTCCAATAATTTGCGGATGGTGGCCATGTATGTGTGCAAATCGATTCCCCCATCAATTCAAACACGGTGTAACCGAATTGAACGAAATTTGGTACAGAGATAGCACTAGCAAAGGGCACCTCAGGGTCATGTTTTATATCGCCACTTCACATGGTTTCCGTACAACACATTTCTAACGTTTGTGATAATCTACGATGTCTCTTTTCTCTTTTAAAGTTAAACTTTTACGATGAGCCATTTCAGATGCACTCACTGTCTACTGTAACGCATAGGTCCTACAATAGATTTAAGAGTTTCAAGGTAAAACTGACCAGATGGTGAAAGTATGAATTCCCTTATCCCCACCATTTCAAGTTCAAGAGAACAATGAAAGCGATACCGTTGGGCTTAGGTTTATTTTTGGAGCAGTGCAGAATATAGAGGATGGGAAGGTCAGCGCTAACTGGCTTCCAGGAATCACAGGATGTGTCGAAAATACATTAACACAACAGAGTGTTCATTCAAGACGAATAGACCTATAACTCTGAGAGCTGCCTGAATAGGATTAACATTTGGCCGGAAATTCCACGTCAGTCATCACCCGTCTGCCTCTTGACCAATCCATGTTCGCATAGTTGATGTCATAATACTCTGCGTTGCAATATTACAGCCCACGTGCGTCAGTGTCTGGTCAGCTATATCTCTGGCTTGTACAGTGTGATCGCTTGTTATTTTAACTGCTTTGCAACCTTGTTCCCTGACCACATGGCGAGGCGAGAACTGTCAATCCTATTCAGGCAGCTCACAGAGTACGATTTCTTTTCAAAACAAGTGTCCGCTAAGAGAGGTTGGTTGGTGTCCGTAATAGCGAGTGTTCGCATAAGAGAGATTAATTACCATTATACTTAATAGGGGTTTCGTCACGGACCTAGAAAATCGTCCGTTATGAAGGGGTGTCTGCCTGAGAGGAGTGTCCGTTAAGAGAGGTCTCACTGTACTGCAGTATTTCAAATAGTCGATTAATAAAATAAATCGAACAGTTCAAATATTTGAATTATGCGAAGATGATAAAGACCTGAAAATTACAGCCGCGTTGGCCGAATGCTCTAAAGCGCTACCTCGTACCTCACTGGCATCAGGGGAGCGTGGGTTCGAATCCCTCCTCAGCTATCCTGAAAATTGTTTTAGTGGTTTCCCATTTTCACCAGCAGGTAAATGCCGGGACGGTTCTTTTCAATATGTCCACGGCCGATTTCCTTCCAAAATCCCTTCCCTGGCCCGTCCTGAAATGTAAACAAATGGCCATTGGCTGCATTAATATAATAAAAAAATAAAGCAATTTGTGTAAAGAAATATATCCAGTGGACGAGCTGTTCGCAACAGGGGTGAATGGAAGTGGTCGGATGGGGGTCAGCCCCTTCCCCATTCAGCCTGATAGATCCTTATAAATAAATACCTTTCTAAACAAGCATCATTTGTTATCTATCTTTCTTTCGTAATTACTTTCTTACTTTCTTTCTTTCTTTCTTTCTTTCTTTCTTTCTTTCTTTCTTTCTTACCTTCTTACTTACTTACTTACTTTCTTTCTTTCTTTATTTCTTACTTTCTTACCTTCTTACTTTGTTCCTTTTTTCTACCTACTTTCTTTCCTTCTTACTTTCCTTCTTTCCTTCTTTCTTTCCTTCTTACTTTCTTTATTTCCTTCTTTCCTTCTTACTTTCTTTCCTTCTTTCTTACTTTCCTTCTTTCCTTCTTTCTTTCCTTCTTACTTTGTTCCTTTCTTTTCTTCTTACTTTCTTGCTTTGTTCCTTTCTTTTCTTCTTACTTTCTTACCTTCTTACTTTGTTCCTTTCTTTCCTCTTTACTTTCTTTCTTTCCTGCCTTCCTACTTTCCTTTCCTTTTTCCTTCCTACTTTCTTCCTTTCCTTCTTTCCTTCTTACTTTCTTTCTTTCCTTCTTTCTTCCTTTCTTTCTTTCCATCTTTATTATAATTATTCAAACTTTGAAATGTTTGGACTTGTGAGATATTGACTGAATATTTGGGTTATTTTACTAATGTGAATAATTCGAATTGCTGAACTATTCGTGTGTTCGAATTAAGCATTCGTAATTGAAATGATTCTAACAATACGAATAATTCGATGTTCGAATCGCGATGCCACAAAGTCCCGAGATGAATCATCAACAGCAACAACAACTAAGAGCTGTGTACCTTCTAGGCTTACTGCTGGTGAACTCGAGAGTTTGCGACCCCTAGGGATTTCTTAGCTGGATCCGTTTTTCTTTTTACTTTTTCTTTCTTTTTTCTCTTGGCTTCTCCTATCTGTTTTAATGGCTCTACTTTTTTTGCATTATCCATGATACTATATTGGCCATCGGTAACCGTCTACCTACAGTGGTTTTATGTGGTTTCAGGGTATGTATTGTGACTCCGGTACCGAAGGTTCTGGGTTCAACTCCCATTCTACCAAGAAATTAAATTATCGTCTGAGGGTTGGAACGGGGTCCACTCATCCTCCCGAGAAAGAACTGAGAAGAGGTGGGTTAGATTCCCGGCTTTGACAAGATAATGAGGCTAATTCTTGTCTGAGCATTAGAACGACACAACCAGAGAAGTTTGGATTGATTCCAATCTCAGCCATCCAGGAAGTTGTTTTCCGTGGTTTCTCCACTTCTACTCCTGGAAAATGCCTTAATGGTTCGCAATTAAGGCCACGGCCGCCTTCTTCCAAGTCACAGTTACAAATACTCACAGTACTAGTACCACTACTGGCACACAATCATACAGGTTATTAGATAAATCCTACACACACCCATATACACGGGGTTCAATGGCCACCACAGTAGAGGGCAAGACTAGAATACCAGTCAGTAAACTTGAGACCATGCGGTGGTGTAGCGGTTAGCGTTCTTGGCTGTCGCCCTGGAGGTCCGGATTCGATTCACCGTTCTGCCAAGGAATTTTGATTTTGGTCTGAGGGCTGGAACAGGGTTCATTCAGCCTCGTGAGGCAAAACTGAGGTGATGAGGATTCGATTTCCACCACAGCCATCCTGGAAGTGGTTTTTCGCGGTTTCCCCACTTCTACTCCACGCAAATGCTGGGATGGGTCCTAACTTGGGGCCAAGGCCGCCTCCTTCCCAATCCAATCCCAAATTGCAAATACTCTCACTAGTGTGATCATGACAGTGACACGGTTTGTCACACACACCCAAATGCACGGGGCTATATGGCCATGATGTCGCAGCCCCTTAAATAAGCAAATACAACAATAAAAATAACAGTAAACTTGAATAACAAAAACTGTCTAAAAATTATGATATTGTAGGTCGTTACTTGAAGTAGCCCAAAAAGGGGGCGCGCGCTTTTCCTCCCATTCAATCTAAGAGAACTCATTTTGCGTTTCAGTAACGGGACGTGCTGGCGGGGAAGTCCCCAGTCACTTGCCGCCACTGTCAATTAGGTGGCGGGATCCGCTCGACAGGCGAACCACCGCATTGCAGCGCTCCGTGCGGCCGATGTGGGACTCTCCTCACTCAACATAACACGTTCCCCCTGGAGAGCCATGCACTACATTATTATTATTATCTCTTTATTTTATCAACTCACAGTTGGTAACATGACTCAAATTGGCACATCAAGTACAAGATATTGAGTATAACCAAATAGCTTTCTATAGATAATGGCGGAAAGTCCGCCGTAAAAGCATGCGCTTACCTGGAGACATAGGGCATAAAAATTATCTCCGTAAATTTTATCAACAGCACCAACCATTGACCAAAGAGGTAGGGGAAAATCATACCTCCCTTAATAGGTACACTATCAAAAGAGTTTTTATGTTCGACGATGTCGAAATGTAAATATTATATGTCAGAAAACTGTATCATAATGAGGGTCATGATAACACTATTTTTCATTATGAAACAGTTTCTCCCACTAATCAGAGCTCAAGAAACAGTTGTGTGACCAATTAGGTAAGGATAGCATCGCACCTGCGCTGACTTCCACGACCTTCTATTTTATTCACTGCGTGGCTTCTAGTGTCATGGTGGGGTATTCCAGGAGGCCATGGTATTCTCTGCGTCCCATGCGCAATGTTCAGTACATAAAACTGGCGAAATCTCTACCGATATTACGAATATTTATGTTCGAACGTAAAATAGTTATAACTATCGTCGAACATAAACAGTCGTATGCATCTCGCCTATAATGGTAATTAAGACACTCGTAAGGAAATTAAAAAACTCGCTTCGCTCGTTTTATAAACATACTCGTGTCTTAATTATTGCAATTATAGGCTTGTTGCATAATGTACTATTATATTCGACGATGTCGAAATGTAAATAATATATGTCAGAAAACTGTATCATAATGAGGGTCATTACAACACTATTTTTCATTATGAATCAGATTCTCCCACCAATCAGAGCTCAAGAAACAGTTGTGTGACCAATTAGATAAGGAGAGCATCGCATCTGCGTTGACTTCCACTGCCTCCTATTTTAAATTTCACTGCGTGGCTAGTGTCATAACTTAATGGGGTATTTAATGAGGCCATGGTAAAATACAAGGTATTCTCTGCGTCCCATGCGCTCTGATCGGTACATAAAACAGGCGAAATCTCGACAGTTATTTATGATTATTTATGTTCGCTTCGCTCGTTTTATAAACATACTCGTATCTTAATTATTACCATCATAGGCTCGTTGCATAATGCACTATGAAATAATGTACTATAAAATTTACCTAAAACCTTTGTCTGAAAGAATTTGTGATATGACCCACCCTTACGACAAGTTCAAAAATTTTCGGAATTATAAGGAGATGGGGCTTCACGTGGAATATTTGAGGTACACAACAATTGACAAATTTAGTGTTTGAAGCCATTTTCAGTGTTGCCTTAGTGAAGGAATTCTATTATTTAAATCACTCATAATGGTTCCGTATTGATGTGCTTAAATAGTTTTTTAAAATATTTCTATAACCGCCTGACTCAATACTTAAATGAAAAGAATTATTAATAAAGTTGTTCTTGGTACATGTTTCAGGGATTAATTAACAACTTTTGTCCTTTTCATCAGCCAATTGTGAAGCATTAACATAATGACATAACATAATGGGAAGGAAAGGACAGAACCTGGAAATTAAATGTTTGGCTTTTGCTGATGATCTTTCCCTCTTAGCCCAAAGCCGAGATGATGCCCAAAAAATGCTGGATACTCTGCACGAAATCGCTGAGAAAACGGGTCTTAAAGTCTCCTATGAAAAGACAGAATACATGGAGTACAGACACCATGGAGAGAGACACATGAAGGTGAAACATGGGACTGTCAAAAGAACTGAGAAGTTTAAATATCTAGGTGAATGGATAGAACCCAATGGGCTGGATAAAGAAGCAAATAGGGCAAGAGCTAGAAAATTGGATTTGGCTTATAGGTTAACCCAGAACAGATACAACAAACGAGCAATATCCTACAAGGCAAAACTCAGACACTATAGCACGGTAGTAAAGCCAGAGGGTCTGTACGCCTCGGAGTGCTTGACACTGAATAAAAAAGGGGATCTTCAGGAACTGGAAAAAAAGGAGAGGAAAATTTTGCGGAAAATTTTAGGACCACAGAATACTGCTGACGGGACATGGAAGAACAGAAGGAATGATGACCTCTATAAACACACTGAAAAAATTACTGTCACAATGCGGAAGCGAAGGTTGAAATTCTACGGACATTTGGTGAGACTGGACGAGAACCGACTGACTAAGAGGATATTCAAGTATATTACAGAGCTGAAGGCTACAACTAAGTGGATAGAAGAGGTTAAAAGAGACGCCAAGGAAAGTGGACTCACAGTGGATGTGATCCACAACAGAAAAGAGTTCAGAAACCGAATTGACAACATCAAGATTTTCGAGGAGAAAACACCTAAAATTAGAGCCAAACTGGTAATATCCGAGGAGGAGCGAAAGATCAGAAGTGAACGAATGAAGAGGTTTTGGGAAGAGAAGAGGAGATTAACCAGAAAGCCTTAGGTTCCATGCGGTCCACAGGCGGCCAAATTCGGAAGAAAGAAGATAAAGCGTAGCACTGAAATATAAATGGTTATTTAACCTAATATGGTGCATGCCTAAATACCTAAAGGCAAAAGTTTATAAGACAGTTGTACGACCGGCAGCAATTTAAGGGGCAGAATCCCGCCCATTGACAAGAAAACATCAACAGGCTCTGCACTCGATGGACACGAAGATGCTTCGTTGGACACTTGAACTGACTAGATATGACCATGTCAGAAATGCAGATATTCGACAACAATTAGGTGTCACACCAATTACGGAGAAAGTAAGGGAAGCTCGTCTCCGTTGGCATGGTCATTGTTCCTTTCTCTCCCGGAACGATTCCTGGTACCATGCGGTGGCCAGGAGATGCTCGCTGGTTACGTATGTTCAGGTTAGCAGAATTCAAAAATAATACGTTACACACACACATTAATATTTAAACTATATATTTACACATATATCACAAGTAAATACACTGGCTGTAGCCGTGATGGCCACGATTTAATTCGGACCCTTTCAAGCCGCGCCATGCTTGTCCTGATGTCAGTCAGCCATGAGCTGCATGCCTCGAGAAGCTCAAGTCGCCCAGGTCACATGATCACGCGGCCGGCCGCCTAACCCTGAGACAGGGCGTCAAGGAAGTGCTGCCGAGACCAACGCAGCGGAGCACTGAGTAACTACCAACATACCGCCACACCTAAATGTATCACATTTAACAACTGCAGGAAAATGATTGATTTACATGAATCAACAGTGGTAATTTAAAGTTCTTTCACCACCAGTCCGTATGGATCGCCGAATACAAAACACACACAAACCCCAACCAAAACAACTTAGGAACAAAAATACACAGCCTATAGTAATGACAATGAAATGAACATGTTAGATCATACAATAAGAAGGTTCAACACTATACACAAACAATAAAGGACACTGGTCCAAATTGAACTCTTGCGACACAAGAATAAAGTAATTAACTAAACCACAAGATGACACTGAAAGTAATTGCACATATCAGTCTTGAATTGGCAATGGACATAGTTTATGTACAGAACGCTTCAAAATTCCACTGCTGGTACGAATGGTGACTGCACGCACTCGTCCATCCTTCCCAGGATATGTTTCCTCGACCGTTGCAAGCCTCCAAGAAAGAGGAGGAGTGTTGTCGTCCTTAACCAACACGACACTTCCAGGCTGAAAGTTAGGCTGACTCGTCAACCATTTCTGCCGCTGTTGCAAGATAGTCATTAGACCATTGTCTCCAAAACTTCTGCTGCAGCGCTTGAATGTAGCGCCATCTGGAAGTATAACAGTGCACACCATCTCTAAGGTCAGGTTCAGGGAAGGATAACAGGGGAGCACCTATTAGAAAGTGGCCAGGAGTTAAGTATGATGGTTCATCAGGGTCGTCCGATAGACTAACGAGCGGTCGTGAGTTCAGGCATGCTTCTATTTGGCAAAGTAGGGTGTACATCTCGTCATACGTCAAGCAGGCATTGCCAGCTGTTCTTCTTAAATGGTGTTTCATGGATTTAACTCCAGCTTCCCACAAACCACCGAAGTGTGGTGAATCAGGAGGAATAAAATGCCAAGTGAATCCTTCTTGGGCTGCGTTGTTCAGCATTTCTATCTTCCACTGCTCGGACTGGTGCACTCTCAACAATTCATTTGTAGCCCCTACAAAGTTAGTAGCATTATCACTGTATAGATTTGTACACCTTCCGCTCCTGGCTGCAAATCTCCGTAAGGCGGCGATGAAAGCCTGTGTAGTCAAGTCACAATTCCAAGTGTATCGCCTTGGTGCAAAGGCAAACGAACAACGCTACATAGCATTTTACCTTGACCTTGCTCCTGGTTGCACCCTGTTTAATGTACAGCGGGCCAGCGTAGTCAACTCCCGTGTTCAAGACTGGCCGTGATGGAGTCACTCGAGGAGATGGTAGCTGTCCCATGAGTTGAGTGGCTGTAGTGGCTCGTAGTCTAAAACACTTCAAACACTTGTGAATGACAGTCCGTATCACTTCCTTTATGCTTACTATCAAATATCTGGACCTAAGTGAAGCCGTTACATGATTAGCACCAGCATGTAGCAGACGAACATGCTCATCAGTCATAATCAACTGGATTACATTGTGACGCTGAGGTAATATGATCTGGTGCCTTTCTGCAAATGGTTTCAACGAGTTTTGTAGGCGACCACCTACTCGTAATAAGTCGTTCCCATCTAAGAAGGGGTTCAGATTTCCTATTGCACTTTGCTGTGAAACTGATGAGTTTGACTTCAACTCGCCTATTTCCCCTGCGAATGCCACACGTTGAACAAGCTTGATACACGTCTGAAGTCCAGTCTCAAGCTCTTCTGCAGATAGTGGTCCCGTTTTTCTTACGTTGTGTCTTCTGGAATTGAACATAAATATGTTGCAATAAGCCATTACTCTCTGTAGGTGACGGAGAGATGAAAACCTCGTCGTGATTTCGTCTGATGGAGTAGCACTAACTAGACCTTGCACCGTATCCCTTCTTTCTGGAAGTTCACCTGCAGAGTCGTTCGAGTCTCTAGTGGGCCAGCTACTTAAATCTTGTAGTAACCATGCTGGACCATGCCACCACTGATTGCACTGCAGGCTGAGTGGTCCTTCTCCCCTTGAAAGAATATCGGAAGGGTTATCTTCTGACATCACATGACCCCACATGGCTCTTCCAGTCAATTGCTGTATCTCGGAGACACGGTTGGCGACGAACGTTTTCCATTTTGTTGGTTCAGCTGCAAGCCACGATAGTACAATCGTCGAGTCAGTCCACAAGAACGTGTGGTCAATTTTTAAGTTTTAAGGTGTTGGTAGTCTTATCAACCAGACGTGCCAACAAAAGAGCTCCACACAGTTCTAACCTAGGTAAGGACTGTTAGTAGGAAATATAAGGCGGTTCTGGGGCAGTGGCTAATGGGCAAGATGGCCGCCGCGCGCAACTGCCCTATGTTATTCTTATGAAGGGGTCAGTCATAGCTGGCACAGGGGCTAATGGGTAAGATGGCTGCCAAGCCCTGAGACCGTGAATAATGTCACAGGGGGAGTTCGACCGTGTAGTCGCCAAATGGAATATTTATTATTGTTTTATTATTATTATTATTAACATTATCATTATAATTATTATTATTATTATTATTATTATTATTATTATTATTATGTAATTATTGATTAATCATATAAAATCAAGACCAGCCTTATCTAGTCCACTTTATGGTAAAGTGGCTAGCATTCTTGGCTGTTACTGTGGAGGCTCGTGTTCGAGTCCTGGCTCTGTCAAGAAATTTAATTCTAGGCTGAGGGTTGGAATGAGGTACACTCAACCTTGTGAGGCAAAACTGACAGGAGCTGGCTTTTGATTCATACCGCTGCCATTCTGCCTAACCCAACTTTACCTAACCTAACCTAACCTAACCTTACCTAACCTAACCAGATCCCACCTTACCTAACCTAACCTAACATAACCTAACCTAACCTAACCTAACCTAACTTCAAAGTCATGCTTTTTATACCCTCATAAATTAGATATAGAGAATGTCCACCACGATTTAGATCCTCGAGCACACTTTTCTGACATATATCATTAAAACGTGTAGAAAGGAATGTCTGAAAATTTTCACTAACACATAGTACACGTTCACCATACATTGTGTCCACTTTTTGAATGTTAATGATACGGAAAAGAGCATGCATTGGTAATTCAGTGAGCTTTTTTTCTCTCTAATCAACAGTTCTGCCCCCATAGCATTGAGAATATTTATTGTAGTAGACTATAAAGAAACAAAAAAAATCATATCTATTGCAGTTTAGCTATAAGTGACCAGAACCACTATAATATTTTATTCTAATAAGGAGATTTCCATAATGATAAGAAAAAAATGCTTACCATAATGATGGATTGTGTAAGTAAACGTCTTTTGCTGCTTGATGCCACTACTAAACTGATACTCATACAACAGACAAGTGAGTTCATGTTTCGCTGACGTAATCGTATGTTCCCACGCACTTCCTGTGTGTTGCACGCGCCGTAGTGGCTAAATTTGAAACTAGATGAGATGATTTGCTGACGTAATCGTATGTTCCCCCGCACGCACACGCAGGCCCCTGTGAACGGGTCCTTGTGGACGAGTCCCTGTGGACGGGTCATTGTTGACGGGTCCTTGTTGACGGGTCCTTGTTGACGAGCCCTGTGGACGGGTCCTTGTTGACGGGTCCTTTTTGACTAATCCCTTTAGACCGGTCCCTTTGGACTGGTCCCTATGGACTGGTCCATGACCCCTAATGATATAGTGAAATAAAACGTTGTTCCACATGAAACTCATGTGAAGAGCCGATTGTTAGTATGAATTAACATGTTTTTTTTGTTTTTTGTTTTTGTTTTTACACATGATCCAAAACTAATAGGTCATTAGCTTTTTTTAAATATCTCATGAACCAATAAGGCTAGGGACATGTATGAGAGGTCGTTGGACTTGTGGTGACATTCTGTTTCTTAATGTATTATTTATTTTTGTCAAAAGGGCCTAACTACACTTTTGTAAATATCTCGCTAACTAATAATCAGAGAGGGTCAAGTGAGGTGTCATGGGACTCAGGATGGTCAACCCTTTTCCATGACCAACGAATTTACCCAAAAGATCTAATACAGCATGGTCATTGACCTATGATTTTATAAACTAATCATCGGAGAGGGTCAAGTGAGGTGTCATAGGACTTAGAATGGTTAACCCTTTCCCATGGCCAATGAATTTACCCCCAAAAGTCCAAAACAGCTAGGTCATTGACCTAGGATTTTATAAACTAATAATCGAATATCAACATGTGAGGTGTCATAGGACTTAGAATGGTCAACCCTTTCCCATGGCCAATGAATTTACCCAAAATACCCAATACATCAAGGTCATCGACCTGAGATTTTATATACTAATAATCGGATACGAACATGTGAGATGTTTACCATGTGTGATGAAACATAGCTAGGTAGAGAAAGAATTAGTGTAGGCTACATGTATGGTGACTGACAAGTCTTTTACCATTGAAACTTGTTTTCAGATCAAACTGCAGTATAGAGAGAGCATAGGTTGCAGGTATGGGTTAATAAATGAGAAACGGTGTACGCGACCTCTGATTTATCAAGAATTAAGAGTAGACTATCTTTAATTGATTGGTTAAAGATGATAGCTAAAACACAAAAATGCTCAGTGGTTACTGAGACAAAATGGTCGCTACAAACAATAAGCTTTAAATACTTGAGGCTAATAATCTATACACACACACTCGCTTGTTCTAAATTAAACTGTGTTGCTGTCAGTGCTCAGACAGTAGGCTGATGACAAAATGCATTGCAAACAGAAATATAATCATTTCCGGTTGTCTAATGTTACCAGCTATCCATTTTCTTGTGTCTTGCAGTGGTAAGCACTTTTAGCTCTTGTACTGGTGGTCTTAACTCGATTTCCAGGTCTGAGGCCTGGAACGAGTCGAACTAAGAAACAAGGGCATGGTGGTGCAGTGGTTCACCAGGGGTTCGATTTCAGGTTAACAAGGACCCGTGCTCGGGGACCCGTAAAAAATTTACACCCTTCAAAAAGGACCCGTCCAAAAGGGCTAGGCAACAGGGACCAGTCCAAAGGGATACATCAATAGAGATCAATCAAAAGGGGTCAATCAACAGGGATCAATCAAAAGTTAAGTTAAGCTACGGCAGCCATTTTGGAACTTTTTGATCACACCTAGTAGGGTTAGGATAGGTTGAGTTAAGGTACGATCGCCATCCTGGAACTTTATGATCACACCTCGTAGGTTTAGGTTAGGTTAGGCTAGGTTCCGTTAAGCTATGACCACCATCTTGAAAATTTTTGATCGCACCTCGTAGGTTTAGGTTACGTTAGGTTAGGTTAGGTTAAGTGAAGCTACGGCCGCCATTTTGGAACTTTTTGATCACATCTTGTAGGTTAGGCTAGGCTAGGTTAGGTTAAGTCGCAGCCACCTTTTTGGAACTTTTTGATCACAAGTCGTAGGTTAGGTTAGGTTAGGCCACGGCCGCCATCTTGTTAGGTTAGGCTAGGTTAAGTTAAGCTACGACTGCGATCTTGCTTGGTTAGGCTAGGTTAAGCTACGGCCGCCATCTTGTGAGGAGGGCGAGGAGGAGGGTTAAGAACCCGTACAAAACCACTACTGCACAGTTTTTGTCCTAGGCACCTACAATTTATTTTTGGGGTAGAGGGGGTAAAGGTCTTTCATTTACGTTAAACAAACTTTTTTGCAAAATTCTTAGTTTCCAAAATATAGGCAAATTTGAAAATTGACCTTTTTTTTGGAAAAATTGAAAATGTGTTAAGTTTTGTTCTAACGTTAAAGGACTTAGAGAAAATGTGTTTGAGTCTATATATGACTTTTTAGAATGCTTAGTTTTCAAAATATCGTCTACTTTCAAAATTGAACCTTTTTGGATTTTGCCCCAGAGACCTGAGACTTGGTTTTTTGGGTAGAAGGGGTAGATACCTGTCATTTATGTCAAACACTTTTTTTTTGTAAATTTCATAGTTTACAAAATATAGCCCATTTTTAAAATGATCATTTTTTGGAAAAATGACAAAAATTCCATGTTTTGTTCTAACGATTAAGGACATAAAAGCCATTGGTTTGAGTCTATATATGACTTTTTTAGGATGATTAGTTTTCAAAATATAGCCAACTTTCAAAATATTTTTTGGAACAATTTAAAGAATATAATATTTTTTGACTGAGAGTTGGATTGACTTAGGTGTTGTAGTTAGCATATGATTTTATATGATTTTTAGATTAAACATATAGCCTACTGTCCCTATTTACCTTTTTTTGAAAAATTTGAAATGTATAATGTTTTTGACTAGGCTTGGAATGGAGTTGAGAGGCAATCATTAACCTTAGAGTAAGTAGTTTGGATTCTTGGAATTTTAGTGTGTTGTTGTTGCTTACAAACATGGCGGTAAGCATTATGCTATCATAAAAAGGGTCGAGATACTTTCCAAGAACAAGAGAAATATCCTCTAAATACATTGACAAAGATAACTTGTCAAATAAGCCATTACAAATAGGGAACCACAAAATAACTTGTCAAATAAGCCATTACAAATAGGGTACCACTTTTACACCCCCCACTTTTTGCACCCCACTTTTGCACCCCTTTTGCACCCACTTTGCACCCACTTTGCACCCACTTTTCACTCACTTTTACACCTAACTTTCACACACTTTGCACCCGAACATGACATCATCTGACATAATAAAAATAGGCATGGTTGTTGTCGAGACCGAGATAAGAGCGGGGGTAATGAATTTATAGTGATAGGATCGGAACACCCATTATCACTTCAGTAGTGACATGGAGCAAAAATTAAAATAAAAAAACGTGTTTCTGACAGAGTGGTATAGACATAGTTATAAGAGTTGAGAGTCGATAATTAATCTAAAAGTACACTGGAATTCATGGAATCTTAGTGTGTTGTTGTTGCTTACAAACAGGTATGGTCACGTCAGGTGAGGTTAGCTAGGATTGGATTAAAACATTTCTGGATTTTGTCCCGGAGTTCTGGGGACTCGGTTTGTGGGTAGAGGGGGGTAAATACCTGTCATTTATGTCAAACACACCTTTTTTTAAAATTCCTAGTTTCCAATATATAACCCATTTTAAAAAATGAACATTTTTGGAAAAAATGTCAAAAATTCCATATTTTGTTCTAACGATTAAGGATATAAAACCATTGGTTTGAGTCTATATATGACTTTATAGGATGAGTAGTTTTCAAAATATAGCCTACTTTCCAAATATTTTTTTATTAAAATTTTAAAAAAATATAATATTTTTCGACTAAGAATAGGATAAACGTAGGTGTTTGAGTTAACATATGACTTCATATGATTTTTTTAGTTTAAACATATAGTCTACTTTCCCCATTCACCTTTTTTTTTTTTTAAATAATGTTCTTGACTAGGCATGGGATAGAGGTAAGAGTACGAGTTGAGAGTACCTTAGAGTACTTTAGATTTTTTTGAAAGTTTAATGTGTTGTTGTTGTTGCTTACACACATGGCAGTAAGCATTATGTTGTGATAAAATGGACTGATATACTTTCCAAGACCAAGAGAAAAATCCACTAAATGCATTGACAAAATAACTTGTCAAATACAAAATGCCCAACATAAGACCCCACACATAAGCTAATACATAAGCTAATTTGTAAAAATGTTAAACACTTGCATGGTATTACATTTTAGGTAATGCATGCTACACATGAACTCACTTGTCTGTTGTATGAAAAGGACTCGTCAACAATGGACACTTCTTGCATATTTTTAATTACTACCCACCTCTCTCCACTCCTAATGCAAAATGAACATGTAAAACACAAATTGGAAAAATCCATGTTTCCATATTGACAAATAGAAAAAAAAACATTAAACTGAAATTTTAAAAACTGTAAATGGGAATTTGGTAAATTGACAAATGTGAAAACAACAAATTGGAAAATCCATGTTTCTATATCATGAAATTGAAAAACTTTAAACTGACACTTTAAGAACTGTAAATGGGAAATTGTGAAATTGATAAACGTGTAAACAACAAAATGCAAAATCCATGTTTCCATATTATGAAATTGAAAAACTTAAAACTGACATTAAAAAAACTGAAAATGGGAAATTGGAAAATTGACATATGTGTAAACAACAAAATGAAAAAAAAAATCCGGTTGGGGTAGTGATCATGTTGTACAGTAACCTATAAGACTAGCATAAGGATAGTTGCATCTCAGATATTAAGCAGATGTACCGGCAGATTCTCGTAAATTCCGAGCAGCAAGATCTGCAAAGAATATTGTGGCGCGATGAGAGTTCCAAACCCATAAAGATATTTAGATTGAATACTGTGACATATGGCCTGAAGTCTTCAGCCTTTCTTGCGATTCGGTCTCTCCACATGTTAGCCGAGCAAGATGGTCATCTGTATCATCCTTTGGCCTCTGAGTCATTAAAAACGGCATTTTATGTTGACGATTTCTTGTGCTCTTTCCCTAATATTTCTGAAGCACTCCTTGTGTGCGAAGATTTGAAATCCCTGCTCCTAGGAGGTGGTTTTCCGCTCCATAAATGGACTTCAAATTCTACTGAATTTATATCAAAATTTTCATCAGAGGTCCCAGTTGATGAATTTGTTGCTATTCCTACTGATGAAGCAGCCGTAAAAGCATTGGGTGTTTTTAGGTGTCCTTCTTCTGATACCTTTTCTTATCAGGTACATTTCTCAGAATCTCCCCCTGTAACTAAGAGACAAGTTCTGTCAGAAATCGCAAAGATCTTTGATCTTTGATCCTTTGCAATATATTGCTCCTATAGTTATTGTTGCAAAAAAGTTCTTGCAAAATCTTTGGTCATTAAAATCAGACTGGGATGAAAATCTCCCCCTTCCTCTTGCAGAAGAATGGTTAGAGTATCTCAGCAGTTTGCTGGATCTCTCCAAGGTTTCTATACCCCGCCTTTTAATTTCTAATCCCTTATACCAGCAGTATGACCTGCATGTATTTTCTGATAGTTCAGAACGGGCTTATGGCTGTTGTGCATACATAGTAGGACGTTCCTCAGCCACTTTCCCTGGATTTTCTAATTTAGTGTGCGCTAAATCAAAAGTTGCTCCACTTAAAACGGTATCATTGCCGAGATTAGAATTATGCTCTGCTTTAATGGCAACAGAATTAGCTACTAAACTAAATGTCAGTTTAAAGTTAAAATTTTCCCGCACATTTTTGGAGCGATTCTTCTATTGTATTAGCTTGGATTTCCAAGCCTTCTTCTCATTGGAATACCTTTGTGGCAAATCGCGTTTCTAAGATTCATGAAGTCTCTCATTCTGAACAATGGAGACATGTTCCTAGCCGTGAAAACCCCGCGGATATAATATCACGTGGTTGCACGCCTAAAAAATTGATTTCCTCAGACCTGTACTGGAATGGTCCTCCTTGGCTAAGTCAGGAATCATCTTGCTGGCCTCGCTTAGCTAATCAATTTGCAGAAGAAATACCTGATGCCCGTAATGACCCTGTCACGTCGCATCTTACTTCTACTTCTACTAGTCTTTTTCATAGATACTCTTCATTTGATAAATTGATTCGTGTAGTGTCTTATATCTTCCGATGGAAATATTTAGTAATTGTTCAACCACTGAAGCCTCAACCCTTTCTCACCAGAGTAGAGTTAGAATTTGCTACTTGCAAGATTTTGTTACTTGTTCAGCAGGAGGTTTTTGCTCCCGAAAAGCAAGCTCTTCTAAGTGGTAAAGATTTGCCCAAGTCTAGTAGGCTTTTACCACTTACTCCTTTTCTAGACCAGGACGGCATAATGCGTGTGGGTGGAAGATTAGCTATGTCTAGTTGTGAGGATGGGAAAAAGCATCCCATCATCCTTCCTTCAAAGCATCCTATCACCACCCTTATAATAAAAAAGTTTCATTATAAACACCGTCATGCTGGCACTCGCACCTTGCTCTGTCTAATTCGTGAACTCTACTGGATAATCAATGGCGTTCATGAGGTTTCTTCTGTTGTAAAAAAGTGTATACCTTGCTTTAAGGTTAAACCACGGCCCGCCACGAAGATTATGGGCAATTTACCTCCATTTCGTTCAGAACCTAGTAAGCCCTTCCCCCGTGTGGGTGCGGGATAGAATACACCCACGGTATGCCCTGCCTGTCGTAGGAGGCGACTAATAGGGTCGACATGGCCGAATAACTTGCCAGTTTTTGATTTGTTCAGATCCCCTGTGGATGGGGAGGGCAGAATTCATCCACGGTATCCCCTGCCTGTCGTAAAAGGCGACTTAGAGGGGACCTTATAAAGGTCGATTTTGGTTTTCTGGTCCCAGCTCTGGTTTGACCAATAGAAACAAACATGCATGCTGTTAGGGGAAGGGCCACCAGCTTGGCCATCTGGCCAGAAAGCCTAGACGGTATGCCCCATCCCGTCAGGTGGGTGCGCCATGTACCCTACAGTAGTATCCGCCTTACAACGAAGGTCCCTGCATGGCCGAATACTGGAGCTGAATAAATCCTGTGCATGCCGAGGGGGAAGTGCCTGTTCGAGGCACTGGGACCCCGGGCAATATCTGCTATGCCAGGTAGGTATTGCCTTGGCTGGGTGGCGCCCGCAGTGATAGCCCCCGTTCGGAGTGGGCAGTATTCGGGGAGGATTTCGTCCGGGATGCGTAGTAAACGATCACGGACACCTGTACAGGGTGGCACCCTTAAAAAGCCGTCTCGGGAGTGTAGACCGAATCCCAAGGTGTATACGCCTTGGGATGAGGCATTTAATAAGAAGTTCCCTGTTGACAGGTCTCCTCGCTACCTGGTAGCTACCAGGACAGACGGGGGAGATTTTAAACAGGTAAAATCGATCCTATTTTCAGAGGAAATCGAGGGGAAATATCGCGACCTTAACGGGATTTCCAAGCTCCGGAACGGGCAGCTCCTGCTGCATACCGTTGACCGGCAGCAAACCGAAGCGTTGCTGGAATGCACGCATTTCGGCGAAATTCCCGTTAAGGTTGAGAAGCACGATACGCTAAATGAGGTCCGTGGAGTTATATTCCATCGCGACCTCATTTTAAACAGCGACGCGGAATTGATGCGGGATCTGGGGAAGCGAGGCGTCACCAGGATTAGGCGCATCACCCGGAAAATTGGAAATGATAGCGTCGATACTGGCGCTTTCATTCTTCATTTTGAGGGTGATGTAGTGCCTAGGCAGGTGAAGGTCACGTCGTACCATTGCGACGTTAGACCGTACATCCCTCCACCTATGCGCTGCTACAATTGCCAGAAATTCGGTCATGTTTCTGCCAGGTGCACTGCCAAGGCGGTGTGTAGAGAGTGTGGCAAGGGGACACATGACGGTGTGGGGTGTACGCCTCCCCCGACGTGTCCTAACTGCCAAGGAAGTCACTCTCCGCGGTCGAAGCAGTGCCCTGAGTTCTGCAAGGAAGCAAAGATCCAAGAAATCAGAACATTGGATCGGCTTTCATATCACGACGCTCGAAAGAGATACCGTGATATGACTGCACCCGAATTTCCGGTATCTTTCGCGGCTAAGGTGACGCCACCTATCACCCCTGCCACTTTCGTTCCCCGTGCTGTACCCTCGACGACGAACTACTCTGAGATCGTAAAGTCTCCCCTCGCTGTCCAAGCGAGACCTGTCAGCCCGAAGAAGGTTAAAAAACCTTCTTCGGCCATTGTGATAAAGGCGCCGGTTATACCATCTAAACCGGCGCAATCGGAGAAGAAGTCATCTTCCTCTCCGAAACGGTCGGAGAAGAAGTCTTCCCCTGCCAACGAGGCAAAGAAGACTTCTGCGACCGGGGCTGGATCGTCATCCAGCCCATCTGATAAGACAAAGATAGTGGAGAAGAGGGGGACGGTTCGTCGCCGTCTCTCTCGCCCTCCTGCTGACGGGGTGGCTACTGTCTCTGCTGGCCTTTCCGCTCCCACTACCACCAAGGGAGCGAAGCCTGCTGAAGCCAAGCCCGTCCGTATGGAGGAACTCCCCTATAGAAAAGAAAATAGATCGGCGGAGGAGAGGGGAGCGGTTCAGCGCCGTTTCTCTTCCTCTCCTAAAGGCAGGGCTGCTCACGTATCTGCTAGCCATCCCGCTCCCACCACTACCAGTGGAGCGGTGCCAGCAGGAGCGACCTTGTTTTATAAGGACCCGGCGTCTGTGGGGAAGGGACCATCTACTTCCCCAAACACACGTCGGCGCCGATCCAAGAAGAAGTCTCTTCGGGGCGTGTCGGGGACAGACACCCAGTCTTCGGACCGGGAGAAAGTCCCTCGACACCGCTCTCGCTCTTCCCCAAGGGCGAGACCCGTGAGGTCCGACGACGACCGTGCGCAACCCAAGAGAGCGCCCGCTCCATTTTCTTCGTCTTCGGACGGAGATGTGGAGATTGAGGTGTGCTCTCCTGCCCCATCATCTCCAACTAGAGATGGGGAAGGGTGGCAAACGGTCAAGCATAAGTAGAAGACCCACTTCTACTTAAGTCCACACCATGGCACTATTACAATGGAACTGTAATAGCTATTCTGTTCATCTCGCTGAGTTACGACAATTAATATCTTCGTTTTCGGCAACCATTGTCTGTCTTCAGGAATCCAGGTTTCGTCCTGGACATGAGACAACAATGCGTCACTTCAAACTCTTCTCTAAAGACCGGATGGACGGAGCTGTGGCCGCTGGTGGCGTCTGCACTCTCGTCCACTCTAGCCTCTTTAGTGAAGAGGTGTCGTTGCGTACTCAGCTAGAGGCAGTTGCAGTTCGTACTTCGTTGCCAGTAATGGCAACAGTATGTAACGTGTACATCCCACCTGATTCTCAGCCGGATTACGACCAGCTGGTGGATCTAGTCTCTCAGCTCCCCCCTCCTTTTCTCCTTCTGGGAGATGTTAATGCCCACAACACCATCTGGGGCTCCGCTACCACTAGCGGTAAAGGGAGAGATTTTGAGAGGTTGATCAGGCGGCTGGACCTGTGTCTGTTGAACACAGGGGAGCCTACGCACTTCTCTATTGCACACGGTACTTATTCAAGTATCGATATTACCCTGTGCAGTCGTGCGCTGGTTCCCCTGCTACAGTGGGGTGTACACGATGACCTTTGTAATAGTGACCATTTTCCAATTATCGTTACTCTTCCGAACCAGAGAGCCATCGAGTTACCAAGTCGATGGCTTCTCCGTCGGGCTGATTGGCCAACTTTCACGGCACGTGCGGTGTTTGCCGAAGATACCTTTGAGAGTGTCGACGATCATACCATTCACATAACGAATGGTATTTTGACTGCTGCTGAGGAAACAATACCTTCCTCATCCGGCAACTCACGCCGGAAGCTTGTCCCTTGGTGGACAGCCGAGATTGCAGCAGCCATTAAAGATCGTCGACGTGCTTTCAAATGCTATCGGAGGCAAAACACTATGGCCAACCTTATCACCTTCAGAAGGATGCGTGCTAGAGCCCGATATCTGATTCGGGAGAGTAAGAAAACGACGTGGGAAAAGTATGTGTCGTCCATGACGGCGCATACTCCTTCATCTCAAGTGTGGACTAAGCTTCGTCGGATCTCCGGACTCCCGACATCACTATCGATACCCGGAGTGTCCATCAATGGGGACATCATCACGGACCATCTCGCCATTGCCAACAGCATTGGCTCGCACTTCTCCGATGTATCCTGCTCCGGGAGTTACGATCCTACATTTCTGACTCTGAAGCGGGAGGCAGAGACTCACCCCTTGTCCTTTGCCACTGCTGCTTCGGAGTCCTATAATGTACCATTCTCTGATTGGGAACTGCGAAGTGCGCTTGCACTGTGCAGGGATACGGCTCCTGGACCGGATAACATACATAATCAAATGTTAAAACATCTGTGCGAAGCCAGTCTAAAACAACTGTTGATCCTCTTCAATCGTATATGGATTGAAGGGGAGTTTCCATCTCAATGGCGAGAGGGGATCGTGATACCGATTCCTAAGGCTGGAAAGGATCCCAAGTTTGTAAGCAGCTATAGGCCCATTTGTTTGACAAATGGCCTATGTAAGCTGCTCGAAAAGATGGTGAACCGTCGACTGGTGTGGTTCTTGGAGGATAAAGGTCTCCTGTCTGAGTACCAATGTGGATTTCGCTCTCATAGGTCCACCACTGACCATCTGGTGCGACTTGAGAGCGCCATACAGGAGGCTTTTTTCCGGAAGCAGCACCTAGTCACGGTTTTCTTTGACCTCGAGAAAGCCTACGACACCACATGGCGCTACGGGATCCTTTCCACCCTTCACAAGTGGGGACTCCATGGTAACTTACCGACTTTCATTGCGAATTTCATGTCCGTCCGACTCTTCCGTGTAAGGGTCGGTAGGACATTATCGCAGTACTATACCCAAGAAAATGGAGTTCCTCAGGGTTCAGTGCTGAGTGTCACCTTGTTCGCGATTGCCATTAATGGCATTGTTGCCGCCGCCGGGTCCGCGGTAGTTCCATCGCTGTATGTAGACGATTTAGCTCTGCATTACAGCTCTGGAAGTATGGCAGTCGTGGAACGGCAATTGCAGCTAGCCATCAACCGGGTCGACAGGTGGGCTCACGACCGGGGTTTTCGTTTTTCAGCAGCGAAAACCTCCGTCGTCCATTTTTGTCGGCTACGGAGGCTACATTTACACCCTGAACTACATCTCAGGGATGCTGCGTTGCCGGTGGTTGACACTTATCGCTTCCTGGGGCTCCATTTTGACAGCAAGTTAACGTGGCAGCACCATATACGGCAATTGAAAATGACATGTCTCAGGAAACTGAACATGCTCAGGTTTCTTAGTGGCACTACGTGGGGGGCTGACCGTGCGGTGCTGCTACGGTTCTACCAAGCCCTCGTCCTGTCCCGGCTAGACTATGGTTCTGCGGCATACGGTTCAGCAAGGCCGGCAACCTTGCAAATGCTGGACAGTATCCACCATAGTGGCGTTAGGCTGGCTACCGGTGCCTTCCGGACCAGCCCGATACCCAGCCTACTCGCCGAATCGGGTGTTCCACCTTTAAATTATAGACGCCAACATATGCTGCCAATGTGCGTCAAATGCCGCAACACCCGACCTATCAAGCTCTCTTCGGTACCCAAAACCACCAGGGGTACGCCAACTGGCCTCGTGCCACTCGGCCGGTTGGTATTAGACTTGATAGCTCGTGTACCGAAATAGGAGTGGCTGTAGGTCCCTGTATGATCCGGACATCTAGCGAGGTGCCTCCGTGGCAAGTCCCGCGTCCGGAAATTCGGTTAGATCTGCACCGAGGTCCTAAGGTGAACACGGATGCCTCCGTTTACCGGAGGCAGTTCCACAGCATAGTTCACCAATTTCCGGACGCTGGCATTCTATACACGGATGGTTCGAAGGTGGACGAGAAGGTGGGTTGTGCTTACGTTATTGATGGTGCAAATACCAAGATCTCTTTGCCTGAGGCCTGTAGTGTGTTTACTGCGGAGCTCGTTGCCATCTATGAAGCTCTGCAGTTTGCACTACAGGATGCTCGAATCCACTTTCTCGTGTGTACCGACTCTTTGAGTTCGTTGCAGTCAATTGCTACATGTTTCCCGCAACACCCCCTAGTGCAGCGAATCCACGACCTACTAGCCGGGCTGTGCCACGCTGACACTCGAATCACCTTTCTGTGGCTTCCAAGCCACATGGGAATTGCGGGAAATGAGTTAGCAGATCAAGCTGCAAAAGAGGCGGTATCACTACCACCTCGACCAATGGAGGTACCCGCTAGAGATATTCGCTCTCAGTTACGCCTACAAGTTCTGGCTTTTTGGGAGAGTCAGTGGCTAGCTGACCCACTGCCCAGTAAACTGAGAGCGATCAAGGGAACTACTCGCGTTTGGCGGAGCTCCTTCCGGGCCCGGAGAGAGTCCGTCATTTTGTGTAGGCTAAGGATAGGTCATACAAGATCCACCCACTCGTACCTAATGAGAAGGGAAGACCCCCCACTTTGTACCTGTGGAGCCGTTTTCACCGTGGCCCACATTTTCACCGAGTGTGTGGATCTTGCTGACTTACGAAGAAACCTTGGTTTGCAGACGACACTCAAACTTATATTAGCCGATGACGCGGTGGCTGCTGATCGCGTTATCCGCTTTATAAGTGAGAGTGGGTTAGGGCCAGCAATCTAAATTTTCCAGTGAACTTTGACTCAACGACTTGTTCGTTTTTGAATGATAATGTTTTGTTTTTTCCGTAATTTTTGTTTATGTTTATAATTTTTTTTTTATTTAATTGTTTGTTTTTGTTTTATTAATTTTTGGTCTTTTTAAATTTAGATGTCCACCTCAAAATTTTAAATTCAATTCAAAATTTGTATTCTTTAATCTGTGTTAAGAGGGGCAGATGACCTCGTAGTTCCGCCCCTTAAAACAACAATAACTAACTAACTAGTAAGCCCTTCGCTCTTACTGGGATCGATTACGCTGGTCCTTACGTATATCAGACCAATCCCTCTTCATCTAAGCGCAAAATTTTAGGTAAACTTTACATCTCGTTATTTGTATGTATGGTGACGGGAGCTATCCACCTTGAGTTGGTTACGAACGCTTCGGTATCCTATTTTTTGGCCGCCTTTTCTAGGTTTGCTGCTAGAAGGGGTGTCCCATCTGAAGTCTTTTCAGATAATGCAAAATTTTTTGTAAGCGCTTCTGATCTATGGAAAAAAGTGTTAAGTTCCCCTTCTGCTAAAGAAAAAATTTCGAACTTTTCCTATTCTAAAGGTTTCAAATGGCATTTCACCCCGCCTTATGCTCCCCATCATGGGGGCCGATGGGAGTCCTGCATCAAACTTACTAAAAGACAGCTTAAGAAAACTCTTGGTCCTACCATACTTTCTTATGAGGAATTAAACTCTTTCATTATTCAAGTCGAAGGTATTGTAAATTCCAGACCTCTGACTCCTCTTTCAAACGATCCTAAGGATCTTTTACCTTTAACACCCAGTCACTTCCTGATTGGCTGTTCGCTTGCTGCTACTCCGCCTTTGCTGGTTCGACGCTGTGATCCTAACCTACCTATCTTTTGGAGAAAAGTAGAATCTTTGCGCTGTTCTTTTTGGCGCCGATGGAAGTTAGAATATCTCAGCTTGCTAAATAGGCGTGAGAAATGGCGGCTTCCTCAACCAGATGTACGAGTGGGAGACATGGTTCTTCTTCGAGACCCATCTCCGCCTCTCGTATGGAACCTAGGCAGAGTTATTCACTGCCACTTTGGCCGTGATAAACGCGTCAGAGTTGTTGATGTTTTAACTGGTAAAGGTCTTTATACTAGACCCATCTCTGCTATCTCTGTTTTGCCTTTCGAGTCTTAGTTTCTCCTCGTCTGCTATCCATGTTTTGCTTTGACTGATTCTTTTGTTTGTTTTCATTCGGAGTTCTCGGAGCATGATCACTTTCGTGATACTTTCAATGTTTAGCTTGGCCCATTTGTCGGTCAAATTTTGTTTCTTGTTACCGAGATCCCCGAATGGTAATTATTTCTTTGTAAATGTATTAATTGCTTAAACCAAATGCATAATCTTGTTATCAAGCACCTATTCATAGATATCATAGTTCTCACCTCAAGTGTTCCAGTCGCTCGCTACCTCAAGCTTCCTCCCTCCCGGCATGCACGGCATCTACTGGCTCATCTGCTGTCTGCTGAGCAGGGTCAACTGACGTCACCCTGACTTTCGTTCGACCAATGGCAGGTCTTTGTCTGGTCGGGCAATCTCCAGCCTTCGAGATTGTTCCATGATCACTATTTAAGACGCCACCTGCTGGCGTTCTCCATCCAATTCTGATCACATCGTCATTCAGATCAGCTCATCATTCAGATCAACGCAGCCACACCGCATGGCACTATTGCCAGTCGCTGCTTCACCTCGCTGCTACGTCACGAGGCCTCTACTCTGATACATCGCTCAAGAGGACAGGAATGTTTGCCAGCCGCAGCACACTGCAAGTTTCACCTTAGATGGTGTATCTCACTTTAAACTTCGAGGAAGCAGCAGTCTTCCTGGCCGCACCCAATGTCAACTTATACTCTGTCACCGCCTGGACACTACCAGTGTCAAACCGTCACCAGAAGGGAAAAGAAGAGTTGAATATTCATCTTTTCGGAATATGCATCTTGAGGCCATGAGCGCCTCCCTCCGAAGAAACCGTGGAGGACTTTTAAAACAGTTTTAGGCTAACTGGAACTTTTAGAGCTGGCTCAACAATTTGGAAGATAAGTTCAAACTTGATAGACAATTGAATTTCTTACTCTCATCATACATTTCATCTTTTTTATGGCTCTTTTATTAATATGCATATTATATTTCAATTCCAATTTCTCTCAAATCTAGGCAATCCTTAACATTGGTTTTTTCATCATTAATCAGGGTACTGTCACCAGACCCTCTCCGTTTGTTAAGATTTAACACTAATTAATCTCTGCATATCCCAGTTGTGTGCATTTATTGTGCATTTTAATGTTATTTAAAGAAAAATTGTTGTCTCAATAAATATTATTTATATCTTGTTAACTAAACTTTTGTTTTCTGGTAATGTACTTTTATGTCCATTGCACCGCACCGCTTCAGTCTTTTCGCTGATTAACAGTAGCTATTTTGGTTAAGCTTAAGCCTACTTCGCGTTCTCCCGTATGGGGAAGTTTTAGGGCAGAAGTTTCACCAACATGTAAAACACAAATTGTAAAAAATCCATGTTTCCATATTGACAAATAGAAAAAAACATTAATC
Source organism: Meconema thalassinum (assembly GCA_946902985.2). Lineage (NCBI taxonomy): Eukaryota > Metazoa > Arthropoda > Insecta > Orthoptera > Tettigoniidae > Meconema > Meconema thalassinum. The sequence goes on from OX336399.1 coordinate 92,605,227, forward strand.
TGAAATTTAAAAAACTGTAAATGTGAATTTGGTAAATTGACAAATGTGAAAACAACTAATTGGAAAATCCATGTTTCTATATCATGAAATTGAAAAACTTTAAACTGACATTTTAAGAACTGTAAATGTGAAATTGTGAAAATAATAAATGTGTAAACAACAAAATGCAAAATCCATGTTTCCATATTATGACATTTAAAGAAACTGAAAATGGGAAATTGGAAAATTGACATATGTGTAAACAACAAAATGAAAAAAAAAATCCGTTTGGGGTAGTGATCGTGTTGCACAGTAACCTGTAAGACTAGCATAAGGATAGTTGCATGTACCTTATATAATTTGTGTATGTGCATTAGCCTTTGGATTAGCTTAAGTTAGGTTTGGTAAAGTAAGGTTTAATGAGGTTAGGTATGTGACCTTGTAGTTTACTCTTTTAGGAAAGTGTAAAAAAAAGTAAAATCTAAAAATCAAAAAATCTTAAATTTAAAATGTAAAATCTAAAAAATAAAAAATAAAAAAATGTAAAATTAAAACAAAGCTAAAATCTAAAATGTTAAAATGTAAAATGTTAAAATGTAAAATCCAAAATCTTTAAATGAGGTTTCTGCGGGTTATGACAACACATTTATGATTTAGTCCATGTTGATGTGTGGTATCCAATTACTGCTGACTTTGCATGATCATCACCCATTGTCTTGATCAACACCTGGGGTTTCAAATTACTGCAGCGTTAGTCATAGCAATAGAACTGCGCGCTCTCTGCCATGTCAGCAACATGTCACCGGAAGGAACACCTGTGTAATAACCAATGACTGCTAACTTTGTATAATCATCACCCATTGTCTTAATGAACACCTGGGGTTTCAAATTTCTGCAGCGTTAGTCATAACAACAGAACTGTGCGCTCTCTGCCATGTCTGTAATATGACACAGGAAATAACAAGAGGTCTTACTGTACGTACCATCTCCTCAGTTTTAACTTCTTAAGAACAAGTATTATTCTCTTTCAACTACAAATGACTCATTAGAACACATCCATCCACCAAGTTAGATCCCTTGACTTGCTCTCAAATGGCATGTACATCGTGTACTAGGGTGTGTGCATTAGCCCTAACCTAACGTTGCGTACGAACTAAACAGAATGTGAGTTGATAGCTCGTATCATGCACGTGCACAGGTGAACACTTGTGTGTTAGGTCATATTACACATGAACTTGCATTTTCTCACGCAAGTGCTCTGTTCCACAAGATACACATTTGATTGCTGGATTGTATCCTGCACTGTTTATGCGATATAGCTTTGCTAGGTAGCTCTCAACATATAGCAATTTTACCACTGCACTACCTACACCTTTTGCTATTTTGCTTTCTTACAGTCTAGTGAGTGATAGACAGCATTAACTGTATATCAAACCCAGTTCACCTTTGTATTTGTAATCCAAGTAATAATTTGAAAAAGACACAAATGTAATCAGTTTTAAACGTTATCTCTGTTTTGTTTAATATGTTTATGACATGCATATTAACCTGAAATCGAAACCCTGGTGAACCACTGCACCACCATGCCCTTGTTTCTTAGTTCGACTCGTTCTAGTCCTCAGACCTGGAAATCGAGTTAAGACCCCCAGTACAAGAGCTAAAATTGCCTACCACTGCAACACACACACAAAAAATGGATAGCTGGTAACATTAGACAACCGGAAATGATTATATTTCTGTTTGCAATGCATTTTGTCAATAGCCTACTGTCTGAGCACTGACAGCAACATAGTTTAGTTTAGAACAAGCGAGTGTGTGTGTGTGTGTATAGATTATTAGCCTCAGGTATTTAAAGCTTATTGTGTGTAGCGACCATTTTGTCTCGGTAACCACTGAGCATTTTTGTGTTTTAGCTATCATCTTTAACCAATCTATTAAAGATAGTCTACTCTTAATTCTTGATAAATCAGAGTTTGCGTACACCGTTTCTCATTTATTAACCCATACCTGCAACCTATATTCTCTCTATACTGCAGTTTGATCTGAAAACAAGTTTCAATGGTAAAAGACTTGTCAGTCACCATACATGTAGCCTACACTAATTCTTTCTCTACCTAGCTATGTTTCATCACACATGGTAAACATCTCACATGTTCGTATCCGATTATTAGTTTATAAATCTCAGGTCGATGACCTTGATGTATTGGGTATTTTGGGTAAATTCATTGGCCATGGGAAAGGGTTGAACATTCTAAGTCCTATGACACCTCATATGTTGATATTCGATTATTAGTTTATAAAATCTTAGGTTAATGACCTTGCTGTTTTGGATTTTTGGGGGGTAAATTCATTGGTCATGGGAAAGGGTTAACCATTCTAAGACCTATGACATCTCACTTGACCCTCTCCGATGATTAGTTTATAAAATCATAGGTCAATGACCATGCTGTATTAGATCTTTTGGATAAATTCGTTGGTCATGGAAAAGGGTTGACCATCCTGAGTCCCATGACACCTGACTTGACCCTCTCTGATTATTAGTTAGCGAGATATTAACAAAAGTGTAGTTAGGCCCTTTTGACAAAAATAAATAATACATTCAAAACCAGAATATCACCACAAGGCCAACGACCTCTCATACATGTCCCTAGCTTTATTGGTTCATGAGATACTAAAAAAAAGCTAATGACCTATTAGTTTTGGATCTTTTGGTAATTAAAAAAAATAACTCATCTATAAATCATTATTCAAAAAAGCCTGCCCGCTTACAAAAGACAAGTACGCTTGTGTAAAAACAAAACAAAAACAAAAGACATGTTAATTCCTAGTAACAATCGGCTCTTCACATGCGTTTCATGTGGATCCACTTTTAATTGCATTATAGCATTAGGGGTCATGGACCAGTCCATAGGGACCAGTCCAAAGGGACCGGTCTAAATGGATTAGTCAACAAGGACCCGTCCACAGGGCTCGTCAACAAGGACCCGTCAACAAGGACCCGTCAACAATGACCCGTCCACAGGGACTCGTCCACAAGGACCCGTCCACAGGGGCCTGCGTGTGCGAGCGGGGGAACATACAATTACGTCAGCAAATCATCTCATCTAGTTTCAAATTTAGCCACTACGGCGCGTGCAACACACAGGAAGTGCAAAGGAACATACGATTACATCAGCGAAACATGAACTCACTTGTCTGTTGTATGAGTATCAGTTTAGTAGTGGCATCAAGCAGCAAAAGACGTTTACTTACACAATCCATCATTATGGTAAGCATTTTTTTTCTTATCATTATGGAAATCTCCTTATTAGAATAAAATGTTATAGTGGTTCTGGTCACTTATAGCTAAACTGTAATAGATATGATTTTTTTGTTTCTTTATAGTCTACTACAATAAATATTCTCAATGCTATGGGGGGAAGAACTGTTGATTAGAGAGAAAAAAGGCTCACTGAATTACCAATGCATGCTCTTTTCCGTATCATTAACATTCAAAAAGTGGACACAATGTATGGTGAACGTGTACTATGTGTTAGTGAACATTTTCAGACATTCCTTTCTACACGTTTTAATGATATGTCAGAAAGTGTGCTCGAGGATCTAAATCGTTGTGGACATTCTCTATATCTAATTTATGAGGGTATAAAAACAATAAATGTATTGTACATTCTGACTTTGAAGTTAGGTTAGGTTAGGTTAGGTTAGTTAAGGTGGGATCTGGTTAGGTCAGGAAAGGTTAGGTTAGGTTAGGTTAGGTTAGGTAAAGTTGGGTTAGGCAGAATGACAGCGGTATGAATCAAAAGCCAGCTCCTGTCAGTTTTGCCTCAAGGTTGAGTGTACCCCATTCCAACCCTCAGCCTAGAATTAAATTTCATGACAGAGCCAGGACTCGAACCCGAACCTCCACAGTAACAGCCAAGAATGCTAGCCACTTTACCATAAAGTGGGCTAGATAAGGCTGGTCTTGATTTTACATGATTAATCAATAATTACATAATAATAATAATAATAATAATAATAATAATAATAATAATAATAAGATAATAGAAGGCTGTGACTTGGTGAGGCTGATCGGATCGAGGCTCCTCCTATTTATATAGTTTGTTTAGTTATTTAATGTCTACTTCAGTGTTTTATGGTTTGGAAGATGTTTTTGAGTGACTTACTGACAGTACACAGTGTTTAATAGTGATTGTGCGAGGTTTTTATAGTGATATTTGGATATCATATGTCTGTGCATGAAACTTGTTTACGTGGTTGCCTAGGAATTGCTGGTACAGGTTAGGTTAACATTACCACAAATATTCCGTTTAAAATAGTTTAATCTATGCCCTGTATTGTGTGCTTATTACTCCGTTTACTCAATTAGTCCAATTGGGCCCCTATAACAGATATTAATTGTGTAATGTCGTTTATTTAGTTAGAAACAAGGGTTAGAATTGAGTTAAATGGCATCAGTTGGATCACGTATTTACAAAGAATCTGCGTGGATCAGTCAAAATAACACACTGGCATTCACAGGAGTGTGGTAAACCTTGCCATAGGTATCAAAGGCAATACCCAGGCAATACCTGGCTGAAGGTATAAAAAGCACACAGGAAAGGCAATAATAGTAATTTGCTTTAAGAAATGTCACTGCCTGTGATACGGCAGGTTACCTGTAGAACCACCGCTAGAGGTGACAATACGCAAACCGGTGGCAGTGGGATGACAAGCTGCTGTCCACCCACCAGTAGACCCGAAGAAGCTCCAGCAGCTCAAGACGATATTGGCGGTACACAAAATCTCGAGTCTCGCACCGCACCTGACGGCAGTGCCTTTGTAATAAATACAACCACTCTCGCAGGTAAGCCCAGAAAACGCATGAAATGGGAATCTCATATGAATGAATATATCATGCGGGCATATTATCGAATAACTCGTCTTGAAACAGATATAACAAACTACCGCCAAGCCCTGCATGCGGCTTTCAAGCAGCAGTATCCTCTGTTTAGCATCACTGAGCAACGAGTCGCGGATCAAAGAAGAGCAATTGTAAAGAATCATTTAGTTCCCGACCCTGTTCTGGATCGAATCAGACAGGAGATATCTCATGAACTATATCCCTCAGCTGCAAGTGGTGAAAATAGCCAAATAAATACTGATAATGAGGTCTCCATGAATGAAACGACTCACGTAAATGAACCTCATAATGGGGAAACAAGCCATCATTCCAAGACCCAAGACGAATTTAATTCAGCTCTGCTTGAATATGCAGGTACTGACCCTACCCAACGTCCAATACTTCCGAGGCAGCAGTCTTCCCGCAAGTTTGCCATGGTGTTGAAAGAACTGAACGAAACCGTACTTCCTAACTATTTAGAAGAGCACCAATCTTTCATGGAGGTTCATACTGCTATCTATTGTGCAGCACTAGCTGCAGTACGAATTAATGGGGGTAGGCCACGCCGTCCAAACCAACAGTCTGCTGCAAGGAAACCCAGCGATCCACCATGGGCAAAACGTTTAAAACAACGCATTGAACAACTACGCCAGAATGTGAACAGACTGCAACAGTATAAGAATGGAGTGAGAAGTAGACGTCTGAACAACCGCATACGAAGGATCATGATGGACTCATCACTAGAAGAATTTCAGGTCCCCGAGGACGCAGTGATAATAGAAGTACTTGATACTTATAAACAAAAACTTGCAGCCCTCTCTAAGCGTCTTAAGAGATACCAGAACACTACCGAACGGAAGAAACAGAACAATGACTTCAAGAGAAATGAGAGAAAGTTCTATGAAGACCTGAAAAAGACACCTCAAGTTCAGATTGATTCTCCAGAAGGACCCAGTGCGGAGAGTGTTACCGACTACTGGTCATCAATATGGTCCAGGCCGGAAGAACACAACAATGAAGCTCCGTGGTTTAAGGAAATAGAGAATGCTACCAGACGAATAAATCAAATGGCACATACAGACGTTGATGTTGAGGAACTACGCCAGGTCATCAGCAGCCTACAGAATTGGAAAGCACCTGGAATTGACCGAATCCATAATTACTACTATAAAAGGCTCACATGTACCCACCGTTTACTGGCTATTCACATACAGTGTTTTCTGGAAAATCCTGCTGCATTTCCAGTTTTCCTAGCCAGAGGGTTAACCTATCTCAAGCCAAAGGACTCTAAAATCACAAATCCATCTAAATATCGCCCCATCACCTGCTTGCCAAACTTTTATAAGATCATTACATCCATTATTGCAAATCGAATTCATGCGCATTGTGAGGAATACGCCATTCTCGCAGAGGAGCAAAAGGGCTGCAGAAGGAATTCTCAAGGATGTAAGGAACAGCTCACTATTGATGCCGTGGCACTAGAGCAGGCCTGTCGTAGATCACGAAATCTTTATGCCTGCTTTATTGATTACCAAAAAGCTTTCGATTCCGTGCCTCATACATGGCTTATACAGAGCTTGGAGATTTACAAGGTCAACCCTATTATAGTGAACTTCCTGAAGTGCGCAATGGTTTCATGGAGCACTGCTCTCCAACTTACAGTGGGTGGCACTCGTTTAACATCTTCATTAATACCGATTCGCCGAGGAATTTTTCAAGGAGACTCGCTAAGCCCACTCTGGTTTTGTCTGGCATTGAATCCTCTCTCGCAAATCCTGAACAGTAGCAACTACGGATTTAGTATTAAGGGTAATCATGGTAAAGCGTACAAGATGAACCATCTTCTTTACATGGATGACATTAAACTGTATGCATCAACTAAAGTGCACCTACAATATCTCATCTCTATCACTCAGAGCTTTTCTTCAGATATCCATATGCAGTTTGGTTTTGATAAGTGCAGAACACAGACTGTTATTAGAGGCTCGCACTCTGCACAAGGAATACATGTTGGAGGGGGACAAAGAAGTATTCAGCCGTTGGAGGAAGACGCATTGTACAAATATCTTGGGTTCGCCCAGAGTACCCGTCTCAGACATGGTGATATCAAGTAGAACATAACTGAGCAGTATACTTCACGACTTCGCAGTGTTCTCTCTTCAAAACTTAGCGCTAAACATATCATTAAGGCAGTTAACACATTTGCAATGCCCGTAGTTACATACTCCTTTGGTATAATCAGGTGGACTCAAACTGAACTGCACGACCTGCAACGAAAAACATCGGTGCTTTTATCACGCCATCGTATGCACCATCCGAAATCAGCAACAGAGCGCCTGACTCTACCTCGGTCTGAAGGTGGTAGAGGACTGATAGACATCATGAACCTTCATACAAAACAAGTGACAACTCTGCGTGCATTTTTCCACAACAAAGGAGAAACATCCCCTCTCCATCACACTGTATCTTCAGCTGATGATAATTACACACCACTCCATCTGTCATCTTTAGATCCACCAGTAAAAGAAATGAAGACTACTGAATACAAGATCGGGAATTGGAAACAGAAGGCGCTTCATGGGAAGTTTCCACATGAGTTGGACCAGCCTCACATCGACAAGTTAGCGTCGCACGCATGGCTGACCCACTCGGTCCTCTTTCCGGAAACAGAGGGATTTGTTGTAGCTATCCAAGACCAAGTTGTTGCTACTCGAAGCTATCGGAAATTTATCATAAAAGATCCAACAACAGAGAGTGAGAAATGTCGCCGCTGTGGCAAATGTAGTGAGACCATTCAACACGTCATATCAGGTTGTTCCCACCTAGCCAACACTGACTACAAACATCGACACGATCAAGTTGCCAACATTATCCACCAGAAACTGGCCTTGAAGTACAAACTTCTTCAAAGCTCCGTCCCCTATTGGAAATACACACCATCTGCAGTACTCGAAAATGCCACACACAAGCTCTATTGGGACAGAGGAGTTGTGACAGATGTCGCAGTCAGTAACAACCGGCCAGATATCATTGTCATCAATAAAGTACACAATGAGGCATTACTGATAGATATCGCATGTCCCAACACTCAAAACATCCAAACAACAGTTGCTACTAAAATATCTAAGTACACAGAGCTGGCAATTGAGATAAAGCAGATGTGGAAACTTGATGCAGTGACTACCATCCCAATAATTGTATCGTGTACAGGTGTTATACCGAAAACTCTCCATAGTAGTCTATCAATATTGAATCTGCACCCGCAGATATATATTGAACTTCAGAAGGCAGTTCTGTTAAACACATGCCATATTGTTAGGAAGTTCCTTGGTGACAATGCCCTGGCCGAATACTCAGCAAAGCTCGATGATCCAGATGTGAATTTAGCTCATCCTACAAATGAAGGAGACTCGTGAAGAATGCGGGCACGACATGGATGTGAGGTCTCTGAACAGTGTAATCGTAATTATCTCAGTACAGATGGTTCCTTGCTAAGGCCGAACCAGGCTGTAAAAGAAAATGTAGCCGGTATTTGCCGTGATAATGTTGTCAAACAATAAACTATAATAATGTTAATAATAATAATAAAAACAATACTAAATATTCCATTTGGCGACTACACGGTCGAACGTGCCCTGTGACATTATTCACGGTCTCAGGGCTTGCCCATTAGCCACTGCCCCAGAAACGCCTTATATTTCCTATTACTGTTGTTTCAGAGGAGCCACTCTGGATTTTGAACATACCAACCTTGCTGAAACTTCCCCGTGTTGGTTGGTGCTTCGAATGTAAACACACGCTCCATATGCCCGTTCAAAAGCGTCTGAGAAGCCATGAACTTGTATGAGGATCACCCTTCCCGTAGAGAGAATCAACCTGTCGACATGAATGCTGCTTAGAGCTGGAAGATCAGTGAAGATTTTGATCCAGCCTTCAAGTAACGGAGATACTAGTGGTTCATCCCATCCTAATTTTTCTTGCCATAATTGTTGCATGAAAATTTTACACCTCACAATTACTGGTCCTATCAGCCCGAGGGGATCAAATATAGAAGCTATAATTGAAAGTACCTTCCGTTTTGTGGGGTTTCCAGTGTTCTCCTTGATGTGGACCTCAAAATGGAACTTGTCAAGAAAGGGGTGCCATAGTAATCCTAGCGTTCTGATGTGGTCTTCTTTATCAAATCGTAGAGGTAACTGTGATTCTCTGAGTTCTTTAGGTATAGTCTTAAGTACAGCCGCGTGATTCGACGTCCACTTGCGGAGCGGGAACCCTCCTCGTTGCAGCAACTCTTGTAGTTCTCCTCGTAGATGTATAGCATTTTCCACAGTTTCGCTACCACACAATACATCGTCCATGTAAAAATCCCGTTTCAATACGCGAGATGCTGTGGGAAACGCATGTGCTTCCTTTTCAGCCAGCTGGGTTAGACATCTTGTGGCTAGGAAGGACGCTGAAGAAGTACCGTATGTTACAGTCTTTAGTTGGTATGTGCGTAGAAGCTCAGATGGATGTTTTCGCCACAGTATGCGCTGTAAGTTAACATCTTCGTCGTCTACTCTGATCTGACGGTACATTTTTGTAATGTCTGCCGTCATCGCAATCTGATGAGTACGAAACCTTGTCACAATTGATAGCAGATCTTGTTGAACGGTAGGTCCCACCGTGAGAGTGTCATTAAGTGAAACGCCGTTCTCAGTTTTGCAGGAAGCATCGAATACAACTCGTGTATTAGTAGTGGTACTCTCAGCCTTCAATACTGCATGATGAGGGAGATAGCAGCATGCTTCTTCGTCCTTGCTTATATCTGGAGCCAACTTCATATGACCCAGGTTCTCATACTCCTCCATGAATCTCACGTAATCTGCACGCAGATCAGGTCTCTTCTCGAATCTCTGTTCCAGTAGTCTGAATCGTTTCTCCGCTATTTTGTAAGATTTTCCAAGTTGTGGACTTTCTTCCCTTGTAGGTAATATTATACTGAAACGTCCGCTGTCGTCCCGCCTGGTGTGAGTTGTGAATGCTTCTCGCAATACTGCTCTTCCTTGGTTAAGTTGGCTCTTCTAGTTGTCACTTCTTCTATCGACCAGAATTTTTCCATCTTCCTGTCGAGGTCATCGTCCTGCCTGAGGAAAAATGATGAAGTGGGTGGTGCTTCCGCCTTCTTACTGGTCCGATCCTGGGATTTTATGGGACTTGACAGTATCCATCCCAGGGCGGTATTCTTCAAAATGGGTAATTCATCGCAATTTTTCCGCCACCCTTCTCGCAACAGCTGCATGAAAATCTCTGCACCGATGAGCATATCCACTGGTCCTGGCTCGTTGAAGTGAGGATCCGCTAATGTGATATCTTTAGGTAGGTTCCACGATTTACAATCAACATAGTTTGCCGGAATCTTGTCTGTTATGTGAGGGAGTATAGAACATGTGATAACAGTTTCAAAATTGGACACGTTAGAACTGATACGAACATCAACACTTTGAGATGCAGTGACCGCAGTGTTATTTATACCACTAATTGGAATACACCTGCTGTGTCGTTGCAACTTAAGCTTACTTGCAAGTGACTCCGTTATAAAATGGGACTGTGATCCATTGTGGAGTAGCGCTCGGCACGGGTAAACTCTGCCATTGTTGTCTGCCACTCCTATTACTGCAGTCGACAGCATTATTTGTGAATGTGGCTTGAATTTAAGTGTGAAGTAACTTGCCTTACTATGTATGCCCTCCTTCGTCTTCTCGAATACCTCTACCTGCTGGGGCATCCCTGTCTGTAGTCGTTTGACTGCTTGTGGAACTGTCGAAATGAATTAGGGTATGATGTCTGCCTTGGCATCTCTTACACATATCAGATTTGCATATGCTGACATTATGGTGTCTAAAACCGTTAAAGCACAGACCCTTCCTTTTGACAAAATCATACCATTGTCTTACGCTAGCCTTCAGAAAACCCTCACACCGATGTAACGGGTGATCTGCATCACAAAAATCACACTTCCCCCTTGTAGATACGTATGAGCTAACTCGACCTGGATTGTCATTGTTCCTCACATGTTGATTCTTAGGTGGATTTGCTGTGTTCCCCCTTTGTTCCCGTGTTGCCATCATTAGCTCCAACACTTGTGCCCTCTCTTCCAAAAACGTGGATACCTCAGTGAGTCTTGGAAAATTATCGCTGGGAGCCTTCATTTCATACTCTTTACCGGTAGCGGGATCTAACTTATCTAACATCAGCTGCTGAAGTAAGACTTCATGTAGCGGCACTGAAAGGTTGAGATTTTGAATAGCATTCAAATTGCTTACTAAGTGGTTGTTCAATTTCCTACGATCAGATGCTGTGTCTTTGTGACAAGTAGGTAACGACAATAGAGCCTTGATGTGTTGTGTTGCTATCAATTTCCTGTTGTTGTACCTCTTGCACACTATTTCCCAAGCTACCGTACTGGAAAGTTAGGGTTAGAAATAGGGATATTTTGAATCAATTGGTGAGGTTCGCCCTTAAGTGCGGACAGTAGATAGTGAAAACGTTGGAGGTTTGTAGTTTTAAATTATCAACAATTAATGCCTGAAAGGTTTCCTGGAAATGTGTCCACGTCTCATATTGACCATGAAATGTAGGGTGGTTAATGATGGGCAATCGTACCTCCAAGGAAGCCTGTTGTGAATTACCGCAAGAATGCTGAGATAATTGATCGTTATTCTGCTCTGAAGTTATGCTCCGATCTATAATTTAGTCATTTTGGCTTCTAAATCATAATAGTTTTCATCGAACTGTTCCCTATCCTGTTCATGGGTTTCACTATTTTCGTCGTCATTAATTTCAAGCTTACATTGGACATGCTTATATTCTTCCCAGAGTGAAGGCAATTGCTTCAGCCTGCTACGTAATGTATTAATATCGGAGCCTGCCACAAACTTGTCTGCATATTTACTGATACGTGTCAGTGACCCTTTAATGGCCGCTCGTTGTTTCCCCAACAGGTTTTTCTCACTTGACTCCATGATAAGTTAGGAAAAGGAAAGAGATACAAGGATTGACTGACATCGGTATACTGCTATGATGTGCACTTATCCTATAATCCTTTGTGTCCTCCCCATCATGTAAAGCATGCCACCGGGATGATGTTGCACATGCTCCAATATTCTCGCCACAGGTTGTCCGCACTCGGAAAGTATACTCTAAATGCACCGGAGGACCACGTAATATTTTAGCATTACGACACTTTCACAAATCCGGCCCGGGATGACCATGTTCCTTTCTCTCCCGGAACGATTCCTGGTACCATGCGGTGGCCAGGAGATGCTCGCTGGTTACGTATGTTCAGGTTAGCAGAATTCAAAAATAATTCGTTACACACACACATTAATATTTAAACTATATATTTACACATATATCACAACTAAATACACTGGCTGTAGCCGTGACGGCCACGATTTAATTCGGTCCCTTTCAAGCCGCGCCATGCTTGTCCTGATGTCAGTCAGCCATGTGCTGCATGCCTTGAGAAGCTCGAGTCGCCCAGGTCACATGATCACGCGGTCGGTCGACTAACCCCGAGACAGGGCGTCAAGGAAGTGCTGCCGAGACCAACGCAGCGGAGCACTGAGTAACTACCAACAGTCATGTTATGAGAAAACCAGTAGACAGTGCATTCACAGTCCTGCTTGAAGCAATGGTCAATAGCTTGAGATAACAAACGTGGAATTAGAATACTTCACAATTCTGTGTATAATCAATGAAGGTGCCTTTTTATGCTTTAAAGATCCAAAAGCCAACCTAAGAGCGTTAGTCAAATTTAACCTATAATTTAGCTTCTGTCTGTTAGGTAGTCAGGCCGAAGGCCGGTTGGATCCTCCAAAAGCACCGCCGTTAGGTTAAGTGGGTAGATACCCACAAAAACCCAGGGCAGAGCTATATTGAGGCGTACTAAGCATGAAGAGGAGTGAGGTAGTTTGCCATTGCTTTCCTCACTGAGTCAGTACAGCAGTACTAACCCAATGAGTAGAACCTTTCACAGCATCCACAGGCACAGACTACCCTGAATGTCATTACTAAGCCTCACCCATACCTCAATAGCTTCCATATAGGCACAGCCATGAATGAGACTGAGACATCAGTGGATTTTACTCTTGCCTGTGCCAACAGACAAATTTATTATTTATTTATTTATTTATTTATTTATTTATTTATTTATTTATCGTATGGCTTTTAGTGCCGGGAGTGCCCGAGGATATGTTCGGCTCGCCTGAGTCAGTAGCTGCTTTCAGCGGATACCCTAAATGGTGAGCTACAAGTTCCGTTCAATTTCAAGTAGTTCCAACTTTCGCCACCAGATATCTATGATACCTAGTGGTGAACGTTGGAACTATGATATAGAGCGTTCTGACGAAATCTAACCCAACAAATTTTGCTTTACACATGTTTAGTCTGTGAAAGGATCTTTTACATGCCATAAATCTATGACATGGGACCTCCGGCTTTACTTCCCCTCCGAAGGAAGGCATACTGAAGGATTTTTAACGCTCTTAGAAATCAGACGACTTCGGCCAGGTATGAACCCGCTATCTTGGGCACAGCAGTTCAGCATGCTACCGACTACGCCACCGAAGCCGCAATGCAATTCATCAAGAGATGGCAAACAGGCCAAAATTTAGCTTCACACAAGTGTAACTAGTGGAAGGTTCTTTTACATGCCATAAATCTATGACACGGGACCACCGGTTTTACTTCCCCTCCGAAGGAAGGCATATTGAGGGATATTTAACGCTCTTGACAGCCATACTTTCAGACGTCGATTTTATAGCCTACGTGTAATAGATCGGTTGATGATCGAAACTAGTCATCCAAGTGTATTTAGGTTGCTTCGGTGGTGTAGTTGGTAGCATGCTGAGCTTCTATGCTCAAGATCGCGGGTTCAAACCCGGCCGAAGTCGTCGGATTTTTTAAGAGCGTTAAAATCCCTCAGTATGCCTTCCTTTGGTGGGGAAGTAAATTCGGCGGTCCCATGTAATAGATTTATGGCATGTTAAAGAACCTTCCACTAATTACACATGTGTGAAGCTAAATTATATGTTAAACATTTGACAAACGCTCTTAGGTTCCGACGTTCATCGCCAGGAGCCAACTGCGATGGCATCTGGTAATCAAGTTCTGAACTAGTAGTTGTGACGGTGGCGTTTGGCGGCAAAAGTAGGAACTACTTGGAAAAATTCAACGTATGCAGTCCTTACTTGAATTGAAAACAGATAACAAACACTAATACAGTCATCACAATTAACACCGGTTATCAAACAGATTAGCGGCTTCGGTGGCGTAGTCGGTAGCATGCTGAACTGCTATGCCCAAGATAGCGGGTTCAGACCCGGCCGAAGTCGTCGGATTTTTAAGAGCGTTAAAAATCCTTCAGTATGCCTTCCTTCGGAGGGGAAGTAAAGCCGGCGGTCCCATGTCATAGATTTATGGCATGTAATATATCCTTTCACAGATAAAACTTGTGTAAAGCTAAATTGTTAAGTTAGATTTCATCAGAACGCTTTATCAAAGTTCCAACTTTCACCACTAGGTATCATTGATATCTGGTGGCGAAAGTTGGAACTACTTGAAATTGAACGGAACTTGTAGCTCACCATTTAGGGTGTCCGCTGGAAGCAGCTACAGACTCAGGCGAGCCGAACATGTCCTCGGACACTCCCGGCACTAAAAGCCATACGATAAATAATACAGTAAAACCCCTGAAATCCGAACTAATTGGGGCTGTAGCCTGTTCGGATTTCAATTTGTTCGGATTAGCCGAAAATATCCATAACATAATAACCAGCCCTCGTTACGGTATAGGACTACGTTGAGCTAGCGACAGTGGGGAAGACGAAAGTTGGACAGACAATGTGACTTATACTGAAGCTGCATCTGCTCTTGACATCGCATTGCGCTTCGTAGAACAACACGCAGTACCGGTAGTCACGCCAAACGATGTCATGTTCATGCCACCGCGGAAATGTTTTCGTCACTTCGACAATTTGAAGATAACTGATTTCAAGTGAAAGATTAAATTATATTTTGTGTATTTCTATTGTTATTTCATTGTTTTTGCAAATTGATTAACCTAAGAATTACATTAACCAACTTTTCCGTTTATCAATCCTGGATGAGATAAGTTTGTAGCTTAGGCACCTTTACACTTTGTTTGGTATGCCAACTGTACTTCTTTGTTAAATTTTCAACTAATTATTTAAAATAACGTTATATTGTAGAATATATAATTGTTTTATCACTAAAATAAGTTTCTCTCTTTTTGTTTTCAAACTTGAAATTGTCGAAAATAACTCGTTCGGATTACCCGGGATTTCAGATTTCTGGGGTTCGGATTTGAGGGGTTTCACTCTAATAATATTCAGAAAGATTCTACACCCACCCAAAGTACACGGGGCTACATGACCGCGTTGTCGCAGCCCCTAAACCAACCAAGTGTATTTATTAATCTCATGTAATTTATTTCAGGATTAGGGAGTAACCCATCACAACCGTATTGACCGACTGAAAATCAAGCTTCGTTGACAAATTTAGTGAATTTTAAATATTTTTCTTTGCTCGGTGAAATTTGCCTCCAACTTCCGGCGTGCCGAGAGAGATTTTTATCATTTTAAATGATTATGTCGACTTCGCTGGGATCTGGCGTTACATTACGCTGACGATATGTACTGAGAATGCACTGAGGTGTGTGGCGTCATAGTACTGCTTGAGCTTCTTCCTTTTCCCGCGCGCTCCGGTGAGCGTGACGTCATCCAGCCAGCGACCTCCTTTGACCTTGGTTTGCACTTGCTTCCCCCCCTCCCCCTTTTTTAAATCATTTTGAATGATCTTGTCGACTTCGTCGTTACGCTGAGGTCTGGCGTTACGTTATGGTGACGGGACGAAATGTACTTAGAATGCACTGAGGTGTGTGACGTCATAGTACGATGTAGCAGCCGAGTACACAGAAGGCAATGCGAGATCAGAGTTTCAAGAGGCCGTGCGAGAACAATCAAGTAGGCAGTGAAGAAACAAAAATAGAATCTTGAAACTCTGTTCTTGCACTGCCTTCTTGGTACTCGGCTGCTAGCATTTAAAATGATATAAAGTCCAGTCTTTCAGACTGACTATCCGTGTCTTTTTTTGCTAACTGACTTTGAGTTCACACAGCATTTGTAGCTTTTGTAGCTTTTAAAATGATATAAAGTCTAGTCTTTCAGACTGACTGTCAGTGGTTTTTTTAAATCAAAGTATGAACAATGCACTTTGTCTTTAGTGGCTTCACCTGGATAATCCCAGAACATTATGATTCACGTTCTACGCACCTGAGGGGGACTCCTGGCGGCTGCCAATAAGTTTTGCTTTTATCCTCTAACACACACACAAAAAAAAACGAACTTTGAAAAGCAGCTACAGGAGAAGGGGAGTAAAAATATGATGAAGTACTCAGCGTGGAAGGGTAGGAGAGAGGGTTGGGAGCTTGTAAGTAGAGGGTGCCGCACGTGCACACAGGGTTGTAACATGAAAAAAGAAAAAAGTGCTATGAAATTATGAATTAAGGAAGGCGTAGTAGGGTGATGTTAAAATATCCCTTGCCACTAATTGCAGTGCAACCCGCGGGACAAATACGTTATTTTTCACCGTTCAGTAATTTAACGGCACCACAGTGTCCCTTTATACCCTCCATTATATAATTAATATAAAACAGACAGAAATTTACCCGAATTGAAAAATGTGTGTGTGTAAAACTGAATATTTTAATTGCGGTGCGATGCTATTCTCAATTCGAAATATATCAAGTCTCCAGGTCCAATTTGCAGACCTGCAATGAGATTTAATGTTTAAAATATTTCCTAGCAGAGAAAGTAGGGGGTCTCCATCTTATCAAAAATGTAAAATTAGTCAATGTCCTCAATTGGGCTATGCCGAACGTTGAAGGGCTAAAATTACTCTAATGGACCACAAAAAACACAAAAACAAAACAAAAAATACTGTCCATGTAGGATGTGGTTCTTTTACCCCAAAAACAATGTAAATTTAACTTAGTTTCCTATCATTTTTCTTTTAATAATGTATAGATTTGTAATATACTAATCATATCAGGCAAGAACATTAACCTTACCGGAAAATGCTTAATATTAACGTATTAACTACAAAAAATAATACAAATCGTTTGTACACCTATTATAGTAATATGTTTACTACTTTATAGTAACCGGGTGAGATAGCCGTGGTCGTTACGGCATGGCTGCTGGCAGTCACTCACATCCGGGTGGCGAGGATGTTCGAATCACCCCACCGACAACCTTGAAGATGGTCTTCTGTGGTTTCCGATTTTCCTTCCAGGCAAATGCCGGGGTTGGTCCCTAACTATAGGCCACAGCCGCTACCTTCCAACTCCTCGTCCTTACATTCAAACTTTCCACCCGTGACGGTACTTGTAGCTCACCCATTGGGCGTCCGCCTAGAAGCAGCTACAAACTGGCGAGCCGAACATGTCCTCGGACACTCCCGGCACTAAAAGCCATACGCTAAAATAAAATAAAAAACATTATTTATAGTAAAACATGTTTTCGGCTCATCAATGGGGCCTTCTTCAGCTGAATTAAACTAACTCAATACTACATTAGGTGTATGTGAAATAGAATTACAATATATATTAACATACATGTTGTAATGGACATCCTTACAATTATAAAATAATATAAATATTCAAGTATTCAAATCCAAAAACAAGAAATAGAAGTATTGTTGAATATAAAAATCTCTTTGTTAGTACTGTTAAATGAACGGTGTTATGTAGTGGTCCTGTTTAAGTCTGCGGGGAATAAAATACAGTATATACTGTAGGTCAATGTTGCTCGAATGTCATAATAGTCATATTCATCACTAGGGCTCGGATTTTTAGGTGCTAAAAATCGGGAAAATATTTAATTTTTATGTAATAAAAATACGTAAAATATGTGACAAAAAAGGAAAAATATTTAATTATAATTTAGTTTATTAATGAGAATATAAACAATATGCAGTACTCAGGAATGCAATTTATGCTGTCTCACTGACTGCTGAAGCATTACAATACATAACGAGATAGCCTACATATTCAAGTTGTCCATCACAAATGACCGACGATTGTCGCGAAACACTTCCCCTGAAGGCGCGAAACTGCGGCAATATGTTTCTTGCCCTTGAGGTGTTGTGCAACTTGAGATCGCTGTTCAGCCTTGATTGCTTTCCCACATGGTTGGCAGAACAGAACGCCCCCATCAGAAGTAAAATTATCTTTAAATTCTGCAACAGACGATGACTTGTAGATGTTTCTACTTTACGCATCGTAGAATTGCCTTAAACTTCACAGTGCCAGAAATGAACTGCATGTGAGCGACACTGGTTCCAGGTAGCTGGGAGAGGGGGAGGTCTAGCACTTAGTGCAATATGGCTTTGGACAAGGAAATCCCCGGCTTCCACAGTGAGTGGCACGGGGCGACAAGTTAAGATTAACACAGTTGCAAGCTGACATACGCTCTCCATGAAGATTAGATAGCTCTCAGGTTCTTCCCCGTTGAAGTAACACAGAACAAAATTGCAATAAACTGAAAGATTACAAAAAAAAAAGGATATATTAGTCTATGTCTTTTTAAGATCTAATAAGTGAATAGCTGGAATTTATGTATTTATGAAAAAAATGCTTAAAATATGTATTTACATAAAAAAATATTTATTTACCTAAAAATCCGAGCCCTATTTATCACAGGCAAACTGCACAGATTACAAGGCAAGGCCCAACTAAATTTAACCTAGTAAATCAAGATGTAAGCCTCCGTGGCTTAGGCGGCAGCACGTCGGCCTCTCACCGCTGGGTCCGTGGTTCAAATCCCGGTCACTCCATGTGAGATCTGTGCTGGACAAAACGGAGGCAGACAGGTTTTTCTCCGGGTACTCCGGTTTTCCCTGTCAAAATTTCATTCCAGCAACACTCTCCACTATCATTCCATTTCATCTGTCATTCATTTATTCATTGCCCCAGAGGAGTGCGTCAGGCCTCGGCAGCCGGCACAGTTCATATCCTCGCCGCTAGAAGGGGGATTCATTCATTCCATTCCTGACCCGGTCGGTGACTGGAAGCAGGCTGTGGATTTTCATTTTTTTTCAAATCAAGATGTACAGTATAATATAAAGTAAATAACAATCAACTGCTTCAAATCAAACACGGATAGGTATGCACAATAGAACAATTAGCCGAATACAAAATACTATTATGACATTCAAGCAACTTTAACTTTTTTGTTTGTTAGCCGCAGACTCGATATAAACCATTCCAACAGACTTTAACAGGACCACTATATGACATAGTTTATTTAAGAGTAGGGCCTACTAAGAAATTGAGATACAAAATGTTTATTTTCAACAATACTTCTCTTTTGCTTTTTTTTAGGGCAGATGACCTCGTAGTTCCGCCCCGTAAAACAACAATAACTAACTAACATTTTCTTTTTGGATTTGAAAACTTGAATATTTATATCAATTTAAAATTGTAAGAATGTGCATTTCAAAATATATGTTAACTCATATTGAAATTCTGTTTCGCATACACCTAATGTAGTATTAAGTTAGTTTAATTTAGCTGAATTGATGAGCCGAAAACATGCTTCTACTATAAAGAAGTAAACATATTAGTATAACAGGTGTACAAAGGATTTTTATTATTTAAATACTGATCACTTTACGATAAGATAGCAAATGTTAATAGATTAGGATTTGAATGACTCGCGAGGTGGAAATGAGGTCAGTCCTTTTCCCCTGCGCTTGTGTGTGTGTGGTTGGTGGGTGTGTGAGTGGACCTTGCACCTGTCTCCCAGACGCATTCCCAGTTTTCCAGCCCTATACAGTACAGTCATTACTCATCACATTGACACAGGTTATCAGACAGATTCCACACACAAGTACATTGGCCTGGCTGTACTAGTGTGTGTATTAGTAATTGAGCTAGGTTTGGAAAGAGGATACCGTGACTTTAAATTGGGAACCATCCTGGTATTTGCCCGAAGTAGAAGTGGGGATACCATGGAAAGTCACTTATAGGACAGCTGAGATGGGGACCAAATCAAAGAAATTTAACGGAACGGGGAAGGCTCCACTCAGCCACGTGAGGTAAAACGTTTGGTCAGAGCCAGTTATCGAACCCAGGGCTTTTGGATCTGGTGTCTCAATGCACACCACGAGACCACAGAAGGCGGCTTCCAACTTCTTGCTCAATTCATTCATTTTTTCTCAATGCTTAATCTCTTGAGGTTGCCGTCAGGAAGGATATCCGGTCGTAAAAACATTTCCCTTTAGAAAATCATCTCACCTCATCCCAACCTTGTGCAGACAAAAACATCGAAGAAGTGGAAATACGGAACAAATTGTCTACTCCGTGTCTTCCTTAGAATGATTTGTTGTTGTTGATTCATTTAGGGCCTTTGCGGTATCGTGGTTGTATATCCCCATGCACTTGGGTGTATATGTGTATATATAGAGTCTGTCTGATAACGAGTGTTATTATGATGGCTGTACTAGAGGGGACTAGGATTGGATATGAGGTGGCCGTAGCCTTAATTTTTCTGCCATCCCGGCATTTGCCTGGAGTAGAAGTGTAAAACCGCGAAAAACCAATTCTCGTTTGGCTGAGGTGGGAATCAAACCCACCTCTTCTCAGTTCTGCCTCATGAGATTCATGTCTACCCCGTTTCATCCCTTAGACCAGAATCACATTTTTCGGTGCTGACAGTTAAGAATGTTAGCCATTATGCCACGAGGTACATATTTTACTTATTTCTACATATGGAAATTCTGAATTTGATGTTGAACAATCCTATAAGCAATACACCTGCATTCATTATTTAAAAAGAATTCTTAAATGAAAAATTCGAGATAAACAGAAATTATCGTTTGAAGTTCTTAACTTAATTGGACCTTACACAAAGCATTCTCATTGCTGCTATACTTGTAAGACCTACCTGCAAGAGAAAATATATTCATAGCATTTGTTACTACGATGCCTCGTTCCCTGTATTGAGAGGAACGCGATATGTCAAAAGCTTCAGTCCCTCTCTCGTCTGTATCAGAGTGTAGGTATAGTTGTACCATGACGAATAGAAGGACCTAGTGTGAGGACTCCGTCATTTTAGCACGGTAGTTTCTGGTCCCGCCGCTACAAGCACTGCAAGCGAGTATGTCCAACACGTGCTGTGTTTCCGTCGAGCCGGTTCATAGAAAGTGCGCGAGAAGTTACTGTGTGAGATATTTGTGTGAATTAAATTGAATTTTCTTTGCTTTCAGTTCTTAAATTCAGTTCATTGTGTCTTGTGTACATCAGCGTTTTGTGTTTTGTGTACTTCAAACATATTTCTTATGTGGCTTGGTTCATTTAATAGTTCAACATGCCTTATTGTTTTGTACCTGGCTGTAAGTCAGGGTATGGTCGAGTAGTTGACGATATACGATTTTTTTCACCACCGAAGGATACAAATCAATTTGAAAAATGGGCCAGAGCTATTCCACGAAAGGATACGAAGTTAACGCGTAGTAGTAGAATTTGTCAAATTCATTTCTCTGGTGATTTGATAGTAAAATCAGATAATTTTATAGTGAATGGTGAAGAAGTGAAAATCTCTCGTATGAGGTGGAAGTTACGTCCTGGAGCAGTGCCTCATATTTTCCCTAATTTACCGAAGTACCTGTCAAGTGAGAATAAGTCCCGTAAAGCTCCTAACAGGAAAAAGAATCTCGATACCACCAGGAAGAGAAGAAAGAAGATTGAAGATGGGAGTGAAGCAACGAATGAGGCATTAAAAGGTCAGTCTAATGTTGATAAGAATTTGGGTCATTCTAGTGTACTTACCGATGCTGAAAAGACTATAATATTGCTCAAAAGGCGCCTAAAGAATGCTAACCGTAATTTAATTCGCGTTAGATCCTGCCTCAACTCAGCAAAATCGAGAATTAATTTGCTGGAGAAGCAGGTTCGACATTCACAGGCATTTAATTACAAAGATAACAAACACCTTAGCAAGAAGGAAAAGATGATAATAGACACTATGCTCAAGAAATGCCAGGTAAAATCTCCCAATGGTATGAGGTACAGCAATGAATTCATTTTAGAGAGTTTATTGTTGAGAATAAAATCACCGAAAGGATTTCGTCATTGTCGGCGACATAATCTCTTGCCTCTGCCCTCAGAAAGTCACTTGAGAAAACTTTGTAAAGGACTTAAGTGCCCTTATGGAGTTAATACGCATAGTATAAATGCTATTTCAGACTATTTTAAGGAAGAAAAGAATGATAATTCACGTTACGGTGTTGTAATTTTCGATGAAGTGAAGCTAAGAGAAGAAATCCAGTTTAATAGTTTTTCTCATAAAGTAGATGGATTAGTTGATTTAGGTGAACACACACCTGACCTCCAGAAGAACGTACTTGCAAATCACGCTCTAGTGTTTATGTTCGTACCATTCATGCATAATTGGGTGCAGCCAGTTGCTGTTTATGCAAGCAGAAATGCTACTCCAGGGGACATTCTCGCAAAAAATTTAATACAGGTGATTTTGCAGTTAGAAGAGGCTGGGGCGAGGGTGGTTGGCTTTACTTGTGATGGTAGTCAGACAAATAAAAAGGCCTGGAGATCGTTAGGAGTTAGTGGCAAGACAAGCTCTCTACAACCTCACATCCTTAATCCTGCAGATGTTACGAGAAAGATCTGGGCTTTCTCAGACTTCGTTCATGTATTGAAATGCATAAGAAACCACTTTCATGATAAAGTAGAACTTCTCTATAATGACAAAATTATTAATTTCAATTTTTATAGGGAACTGTTCAAAGAAGATCTCTCAGGGTATGCTGGGCTTAGAGCATGCCCCAAGCTGACAGTTGCCCATCATCTTTCCAGAGAATGAACGCTAGGCTTGCATTCCAACTTTTCAGTGACAGTGTTGCCAAAGGTATTAAATTTTATCGAGAAATGGGACTGGCAGGATTACAAGGTAGTGAGGACACTGAGACATTTACCAGTGATATAAATGTTGTTGCTGATGCACTCAATGCATTCATTCCGTCTCAGGCTCTTCGTAAAGGTTCACCTTCTCATACAGCTATTGTTAATTTTCTTCAGACCGTGAGATCTACCAATAATACCTTTGCCTCCAATAGAACCTTGGAATCACTAGTAGTAACCCTACAGAGTACTTTGGAGATGTGTGAATGGCTTTGGGAGAAAGGTTATAAGTATGTGTTGACAGGAAAGCTCACCCAAGATCCCTTGGAACGGCACTTCGGAATTATGCGGTCTTTCAGTTCAGATGATCATCCATCGACAATAGATTTCCTTCATTTGCATCTACTTCAATGTATATAGGTCCCTATAAAACAGGCTTTAAATGTTGGTGGAAATTGTGAACCTAAACGGGAGCATATCTTGACCTCGTATGTTAATCAGATGCGTATATTAGCCCGGAATGCGGAAGTGCATAACAAGACAGTGAAGGAATCAGTGGAAACTTCCATTAAGGAAAAAATTGTGGTTCGAGATGCAGTAAATATCGAAGACTGGGAAAGCTCTGTACCTGAATTTGACAGCGCAGTTCGAAACTCTTCGATTGATAAGTGTTTAGTGTACCATTTGGCTGGCTATGTTGTTAAGCACTCTTCTAAATTTATTAAGTGTTCGCCTTGTGCTCATTCTCTACGTGACAATAATCTAAATAAATTTTCAGTTCTTACCGAAATAAAGGACTACGGCTCAATGAACAATGAAGTGTTTCTACCACGTCCTTCGAGAAGTGTATGTGACATCCTTTTCCAGGCCGAGAAAGTAATTACCGGAAAATTAAACTCAAAATCGATGTGGAGCGAAATATTTTTTGATTGCATCGATTCCATAGAAACAATTTCAGTTGATCCTTCAGGAGCTGGCTGTTGTCTTCAGCATGTCATGAATGTTATCCCCAGACTTGTTTATCATTATATAAAGTGCCGATTTTTCTTCAGAACGAAGGAAATCCGCCGAGATTTGCAATGTCGAACATCCGCCAAGTCTTCACGCAAGCTTTCGAAAGTCCAGTAGCCGACAAAATGAATTGGTAAGTAGGGTGTTACTTTAAATAGTTTATGAGTGCTTGTTTTAATATGCTGGGGATTATGTTTTTTTTTAAATCTGTGTCTGTATACTCCAGGAATCTGTGCTTATCGTAACATGTAATGAATACCGTAGTTCTTATTTCCGTGAATTATATTTTCCATTGTGCCTTGCCGTGCTATTTTAATTGTAATCGCTAATTACTTTTTAAAAGAGTATTAGTTACAAAGTCATTCGTTTCCCTTAGCAGCATCCCTAAGACCAGCTGAGCTAACACCGGCAGCGTGGAACTAGCCCCCTCCAACGCTGCCTGGCGGGGCGCGCTTGAACTTGATGAGTCTGCTCACTTTCCCTTTCATTCGTCATGGTTGTACTGTAATGTCTCCTAAGTTCACATAACATTGGCGTGTTTGAATGCTGCAGATGAAATAAGAAGTCCAGATGGCGTATAAGTTTCGTGTGAAATATATAACCTGTAATCTGAGAACCATGTAATTGGACTCGCGCGCGCGTGATAGTTTGCTATGTAGTCTAAGGCTATACAGTAGAACCACTGCAGCAGCACCGCGTTGGCTATCAAATGAGTTAGCGAGGTCTCAGTGAGCAGTGCTTTCTCACACAGATGCATTGTGCTCACAAGGAATTATATGTTAAGGTGGCTATCTGCGTGATTATTATATTCAGCGTTTTGTTTGAGTTCATGTTTTACTCCTTGATAAAATATTATACGAGGAATGTTCTTTATTCAAGTTCCGATGGACTGTATACAAATAACAGATTGACATACCAAACTGATTTTACTACTAAATGCTGCTTGTTTTATCCTTATGTCTACATAATTGCCAAATGATACAATGCGTTGCATTACTGGTTCCATCAAATCAACACCATGCCACTGATTACCCATGCTGAGTCGCATCCCTCCACCTCACTTAAGGAGGAAGCAAGCTCTACTAAGGGAAGCTAAGAAAATCTTTGCATCACCCTCGTTGCCATTGCACCAAGAATTCTGTCATCCATTACAGCAACGACTGCAATCTAGAAGACCAGTAAGTGTCACTGCGGGCCACCTAATTGCTGCTGGATTTGACCTAAATGAAAACTGGAAGCATGAGTGGTCAACTAAAACATCGGGAACAAGTGCCCACCATCTTGATCCCACGAAGAAACCAAACGGTTTTGACTTACCGAGGAACTTCTGGTGCCGCATCAACAGACTGAGGACTGGACATGGTTGCTCCAATTATTTCAGGTACAAGTGGGGCTGTATCAGCTCACCAATGTGTGAGTGTAACCTGGAAGAACAGACGATCGAACATCTGGTCCAACGCTGTCCTCTTGATTCGTTCCCTGGCATTCCTGACGTTTTCTTAGCTCTCGCACCCGATTTAACTGAATGGTTGAGAAGGATGGACTTAAAAATTTGATTATACCTTGTTATGTATAATTGTATATTGTATAAATTACCATACGATTAAATAAATCGCAAAAACGATAGCCACATTTGTCGTATCGTTACACCAGCTTTCCAGTTCCCTCGGCAAAGAATTCTGCTGCCACTGAGGTGAGTACGTCTGGACAGTTTCCTGAAGTGTTTTCTTTTTGGCGAGGCGTAGCCGCCCAACCATACCTTCAATTCTCGAATTGGGTGAAAATCATTCAGTGCTGGTTTGGGCTAAACGACAGATGGTCCAAAACTTCACACTTGAATTCTTTGAAAAAGTTTATCATAACGTTGGCACAGTGCGGTCGTGAATGATTTTCACCCTTTTCGAGAATTGAAGGTATGATTGAGCGGCAACGCCTCGCCAAAAATGAAAATCTTCAGGAGACTGTCCATACGTACCCACCTCAGTGGCGGCAGAATGTTTTTCTGAGGGCATTGGAAAGCTGGTGTAACGATACAACAAATGTTTGAATCGTTTTGGCGATTATGTTGAGACATAAGAATAAAACAAGCAAACATTTAGTAGTAAAATCAGTTTGGTTTGTCAATCTGTTATTTCTATACAGTCCATCGGAACTTGAAAAAAAAAAAACCCCGTATTATAAATCTTCTTGAAGGTGGCAGTGGATTGTAAAGCGCACATGATACCCAACTTTTCATGTAACTTCCATAAAAAATATATAAACTTCCTACATGAAAAGAGCCAAGGCATATTTAAGGTTTATCACTTTTTTACATTAATGACGTTAGGCCACATCGGTCAGCCTAATACAATATTGGTGTAAGATACATAGAAGAGCTGCAAAGAAGTATACATAAATGCAGTACATCAAGACACGAGAAAATCGACGGAAAATGAGTCTGATCGGTTTAGTTGAGAGTCATTGTCCAGAAGCACTTGTGGACGAGAACTTAAAACATACATGCATACGGGTACACACTCAAATGTTGATTGAGGACGGCGTCGTCAAGAACTGTGCGAGGGTACTGCTTAAGCGACTGTTCAGGTTCTGAAGGAGGCATTGTATGTTGGTTGGGAAGAGGAGACTTATGACTCGGAGATTTTTGTACAGTGTGTCTAGGGCAGGTTGGTACTTTCTGCAGGCGAACAGACTTTGGTTAAGGTCCGTGATGTCCTCTGGATCTGCATCACAATTTGGGTCGTTGAGAACAACAATGCGGGCAAGATGACTAGGAAAACATCCATGACCCCGTCGCATGTGGATGATGGAGGTGAGGTGACGTCTGCTAAGATGTATGTCGTGGAACCATGGTCTAAGGGACCTCCAGGTGGATATTTAAGGTTGTAAACATCCAGTTGCCATAAGTCTTCCAATATTAAAATTATTCAAGTGTACTGTATGAAGTGCAGACACTATGCCCTAGGTCGCGGGTTAAAACCCGACCAAAGTCGTCAGATTTTTTAACAGCGTCAAAAATCACTCAGTGTGCCTTCCTTCGGAGGGGAACTAAATCCGGCGGGCCCATGTCAAACATTTATGGCATGTAAAAGAACCTTTCACTAACTAAACTTGCGTGAAATAAAATTTGTAGGTCAGGTTGGATTAATGCTCTTAAGTTCCAACGTTCTTCACTAGGTGCTGATTGCAATGGCATCTAGTAAGTTCAGACCTAGGTGTCGTGGATGGTAGAATTTGGTAGCGAAAGTAGGAACTACTTGAAATGATCGTCTGCAGTCCTTACTTGAATTAAAACAGATAACATACACTAATACTGACTGTCATCAAAATTAACACCGGTAATCAGACAGATTCTGCACACACCCAAAGTACACGGAGCTACATGACCGCGTTGTTGGAGCCCCTAAACTAAGGAACCAACCAACGAAGTGCAGATAGGAAATTCAAACAATATTACAACACAGTACATCTCAAGGAGCACACCCAACCCATAAATATTAGAAGAACATTTGTATATGTTTTAACGTATAATTAAGCGGCTTCGGTGGCGTAGTCGGTAGCATGCTGAGCTTCTATGCCCAAGATCGCGGGATCAAACCCGGCCGAAGTCGTCGGATTATTTAAGAGCGTTAAAAATCTCTCAGTATGCCTTCCTTCGTAGGGGAAGTAAAGCCGGCGTTCCCATGTCATAGATTTATGGCATGTTAAAGAACCTTCCACTAATTACACCTGTGTGAAGCTAAATTAGGTTAAATATGTAAACAACGCTCAGGTTCCTACGTTCGTCGCCAGGAGCCGACTGTGGTGGCGTCTAGTAGCCAAGTTTTGAACTAGTAGTCGTTGACGGTGGCGCTTGGCGGCAAAAGTAGGAACTATTTGAAAAATTCTAAGTTGCAGTCTGTACTTAAATTAAAATACAGATACACACACTAATACAGTCATCACAATTAACACCGGTTATCAGACAGATTCTACACACACCCAAAGTACACGGGGCTACATGACCGCGTTGTCGCAGCCCCTAAACTGAGGAACCACCCAACCAACCAAAGTATAATTAATATTCCTTTTAGCTGTAAAAACTATAAATTATATTTGATTTTTAAATCTCGAGAGCAACACACTAGAATTAAATTCCTTGGCAATGCCGAGAATCGAAGCCGGACCTCCATGGTGACAGCCAAAAATGTTAGTCACTACGTCACATGGTGGACAGTCCTAGCCTTTCGAGGAATGAGAAATATGCACGGTTTAGGTGGCCTTGCGACATCGTGGTTAATTATCTCCGTTTACTTGAGTGTGTATGTGGAATCTGTCACGTCTGGAGTAATTAAGGCTACGATTCGAAAGAAGGCACAACTGAGATGAGAATCTAGCCCTTATCTTCTCAGTTTTGCCTGTGTGCCTAGGTCCAACTCTCAGACCAAAATTATATTTCTTGGCTGAATTGGGATTCAGAGCCTCAATGCGTACTCCGAGATTTCAGTCTGCTTCACACAATTCTTTACATTTCTGTATAAAAGTAGCACCTACGTTTCCTTTTTCCAACACTCATGTACACGTGCAGAAAGTTAACGGTGTGCAGAAGTTGGTGTTAACCGCAGGTTGAGATTGGGGCAGTGGAGTAACGACTGTAGCGCACCACTTGAGGTGCTCTACGGTAAAAAATAGAAAAGAAGAGCACTTAGTTGGCGTTAAAAATGCATCTAGAAAGGTACATTAAAAGTAACGATGTTTTGGCTACTTTGTTTCTCGTGCAGCGCTCATGAAACTATACAATATATTGTCACATTCTGCTTCAACACTGTGTGTTTCTCTAATGGAAGCAAACCGACCAACCACGTCTCGCAGTTAGTACACTCTGATAGGCTTCATTACCTGTATTTTTATATAAAAAGTAATTGAAAATTATACTTACAAAATCAATGTCTGTGTGTGCATGTCTGTCTATGTACACCAACCAGACTTCATATGTCGAAACCAAAATAATAGTAATATTAAAATTATTAGTAACAGAGATGGATTATTGGAGGAGGGCGGCAAGAAAATCAAGATTGGATACAATTAGAAATACGAGAATCGGAGAAATTATGCAGGTAAAGAAAATGTACTAGAAGTGGTCGAAGAAAAAATATTACAATGGTTGGACATATGAAATGGTTGCAGAATAGTAAAATTCCAAATTTAATGTTACATTGGCTCGCTGAAGGCAATCGAAAACGGGGTAAACCAAGAGAACAGTGGATGGGTGGTGTAAAGAGAAGCATGTCTACCAGAGGCTTAACCGAGGAAGATGCTGAAGACCGAAATTTGTGGAGGAGTAGAATATTTTTGGGTTGAAAGACAACTACTGTATTGTAGAATATTCCTAAGGAGAAAATTATTTGCCAGGACGTTTGGGAATCATATTTTAAAAAGACATCTTTGTTGTCAGCTGCTGGAAATAATTGTATTAGTTGCAGATATATTTGCAGTTTAAATGCATGCAAGCATATTCCTTGTCTTCGTTTATTTGTTGATTTTATTTAAGTAAATAAAAATATACATTCTTATAACTCACAAATTTTCTGCAGAAATGACACATAGAAAGCCTATGGAGATTTCAGATGAGTTGAGAAAATCCCGATCTGAAATAATGAAAAAGTACTGGAAAGAGCGCAACAACAAAGCAGTACTACTACCTTCAAAGAAGAAGTGATTGAGAAACGACTCAAGTGGTCCAATGTGACCAATCAAGATTAAGAATAATAATAAATAAAGATATATACACTGAGTGGTCAAAAGTCACGGGAAGGATAGATAGTCCCATGAGAAAATGTGCCGTGTATGGCTCCTGAGCGTTGCGGCTAGCTGTGGCGTAGCAGAGCAGTCTGTGACAGACACGAGTGTAGTGACATTGGCAACACGTCGCAAGTTAACCAACTTTGAACGTGGGATGATCATCGGCGCACGACGCATGGGTCATAGCATTTCGGAGATTACACGTGAATTTGGGTTTCCGAGGTCAACAGTGTCGATGGTGGATCTTCAATATCGCAGGGATAATGTTACCATCCGCGTAAACCGCCGCACGGGACGACCACAACGAAAATCACGACGCCTCAGCAGAACCATACGGGGCGATCGAAGGGCTACTGTGAGTCAGATCACCGCCCAGTTGAATGTTGGGAGAAAGGAACCCATTTCTTGTCGAGTCGATGCCTCGCCGTATTGCTGCCGTTTTGAGAGCTCGCGGAGGAGGAACTCGTTATTAACATCATATTCCGTGCCTTCCCATCACCTTTGGCCACTAAGTGTATATCTGAATGAAATAAAATGCATTTCAAACACCCGGTCGTTGACTATCTCATTTTGTGTTGCCTGTCTGTAGTTCGAAATATAGAGGCGTAATGATTCGTATGCTTTGAAAGCATTTCGCAGATTATCGACGTAAGACCTCTTTTATAGCAGACAATATAGGCGCACGTAGGTATATTTTTCAATATCGTTGTACATATTAGCGTTAATTGCAAGTGTGTGACTATCTGTATCTTTGAATTTTATCATATTCAATTTGATGAGAAGTAACTAATACGTAAGATAGTGGTTATTGTTGCAGCGATGAGCAGGTAGATATCGTAGAAAACTTTATTGTATTGTATTCTTCACTGTTGCTAGGCTGTAGTTCTTGGTCTGTAAGGTTTACCATTTTCCCTGGTTATAAAGTACATATTGATACTCCGATCTCAAAAGTCTTGGGTTCGATTCCTGCCTTACTAAGTGATGTATATACGTTAATGTCAGCTTATTTAGTGGCTTGCAACGCGCTGGTCATTTAACCCCGTACACTAGGGTGTTTGTAGAATTTATCTGATAAACTGCGCACGTCGTCTGTAGTAATGTGTGTCTTTATAATAATAGTATTGTTGATGTTGTTAATTTATTTAGGGGGTTTGCGACATTGCGGTTATTGAGCCCCATGTACTTGGATGTATATGAATTGCCTGTTAAATTGTGTTAAGTTGCTGTTAATATTAGTAATGTTTAATGTTTAATTGAGGCTGGGATTGGGATGGAGGAGGTCGTGACAGTAATAGGCTACAGCTCGGGTCTAAGCTGCGTTAGCCTGAGAGGAATGTGTATCGGAGACTATGAGAAGTGGTGTTGACGAGTGATGAGGTTCCTCGGTCCATGCATAGTACAGAACCAAATACATTGGTCGGTGATTCACTCCCTCATTCGTAACACCATAGTGGTTTGAGCAACGGCCCTATGTTAGCAGTATTGGAATAGAAGGGAATACCAGATATCACGGCGCGGCGGGCCGTTGACTGACCCTTCTCTTCTCGCCTGACCCTTCCCTGCTCTTTCCCCTCACCCCGCAAGTTCACAGAGCTTGGACCCGAGCAGTATAGGGTCATCCAAAAATAATGCCCATATTTTCAATAATTACTATAAAAACTATTAAAAGTCATGTAATGGTTTTAGCCTTAAAATCCGTGGAATAGATACCAATTGTTTTTCATACCTTAGTAAGTTTCAGTGTGAACTCCGTTTGTTGCTCTCCAGCCGTCTAATCTGTAGTCCACTTCGTGTCACGTACGTTGAATCATACCCGGAGTAACAGTAGAGATGGCGGCAGCAATTCGCTCCCGAAGATGCACCAACTCACGAATCTTTTCTGCGTCAACAACGATTTTTATGAACCCCCAGAAATAGAATCAAAAGGGGTTAGGTCTGGACTCCTGGGAGGCTGGGTAATGGGGTTTTCTTTGCCAATCCAACCGTTTTGAAAACGTGCGTCGAGTGTAACGCGTACCACGCGAAAGTTGTGTGGCGGAGCTCCAATTTGCATTTAAATGACACACTGTCCAGTCTGTTGTACGATGTCTTCTATTATTTTGAGGGAAGACAAACTGTTGAAGCATGTCGAGATAAATTAGGCCTGTAATTGTTTTTAGCCTACTTTTCACATTTTGCAAAAATGAGGAAAAAGTAGACTTATGACATCGATCCGGGAAAATGTGTGTCTGTCTGTCTGTCTGTCTGTCTGTCTGTCTGTCTGTCTAGCTGTGTGTGTGTCCCCCCTATCAACTCCTAAACAGCTGCAGCAATCAAAACCAAATTTAGTATGAGTAAAGATGTGCACCGGAATATCTCACGTCCATATTTGAAAATGATGTCAGTGCTACCAGCTGCTGAAAAAACGCACTAGAAATTTGAGCTCCATGTTGGATATCTCGCAAGGTATGCATGGGAGCTATTCCAAAACTGGTACACATGCAGATAATACTATTTTAGTTTAATTTCCAGGAGTACAATAATGACAGTGTTGCCAAAATAATTTTAAGCCTTCTGATAGGTCCAATGTTTAAATGCATATAACATCTACACTATCAATTGGATTTCAACCAAATTTTGTATGTAATATCTGTACATAAACAGATATGATTGAGCGTATTATTAAGAGCCACCAGGGCTGCCAACTGTTAATAATTGCTCTCTCTATTTTTTTTAAATCCAAATACCAATATATCAGAGAGTATGCAAGCCAACAGCTTTAAACTATGCACACGTATATTCTGACATTTTAGATTAATTTGGAGTAACTTATATACGTCAGTTCTACCAACATGATTATAAGCCTGCTGATAGTACCAATTTTTAAATACATGTAACTTCTATACTATCAGTTGGATTTCAACCAAATTTCGTATGTGCTATGTGTACCATAACAGATATGACTGTAAGTATTGTTAAGAGAAATCAGGGCTGCCAACTGTTAATAAATGCTGTCTATATTTTTTTTACCCTAATATCAATATATCAGAAAGTATGCGAGCCAACAGCTCTATACTTTGCACACGTATAGCACCTGACATTGTAGATTAATTTGGAGTAATTAATACAAGGCAGTGCTGCCAACATGATTATATGCCTGCTGATATATCCAATTTTAAAATACATGTAACTTCTATACTAAAAAATGGATTTCATCCAAAATTGGCACAACAAGATATCATAATATTTCAGATTATTTCTGACCAGCACACGCATGGTATTGTTGGCAACATGCTTTTACGCGTGCTGATAGATCCAGTGTCTAACTGCATGTAACGTCCATTGGACTTCAACCAAATTTTGTATTCTGTACCTTAAGAGATGGAACTAAGAATATATTCAGTCACCAGGGTTGCCAACTGTAGTGCTCTATTAGGCTACATTATACCAGGTATATTTTGAACTAATTTGATATTTCGATATTACCAACTTAATTTTGTCATTATTCTAGATAGGTTCATATACTGTAGAATAATCATTGGCATGAAAATTAGGCTGTATAGTTCTTCACGGAACTTCTTGTTTTCAGTGAAAATGAAAGATTCAATAACTTGGTCATGAAGTAACACGCACCACACATTGACTTTAGGAGAATCACGAGCATACTGGAGGATTTCCGCACATACCAAGGCCACGCTTATGCATTAAACAAAACTACAGTGAAAAAATTGCTCATTTCACATAAAAGGTTTCGATCTTATATATTACTGTATTTTAAAATCGAGGCATTATTTTTCGATGACCCTATATAGGAACGATCCAGGCTTGGATTAGAAATGGAAAACCTCTTCTGGGATGCCCTAGGTGGGAATTGAACCCTCCTCTTACATCATGTGGCTGAGTGTACCATGTTTCAGCTCTCAGACCAGAATTACATTACTTGACAGAACCGGGAATCGAACCTGGACATCCAGGAAGATAGCCGAGACTGCTAGCCGCTACATCACGAGGTGGGCTGATTTTATAATTGGGGATAGAATTGGGAAGGAAGTGGCTCTTGCATTGTTAGGAATCATTCCTGCATTTTCCTGGAGTAGAAGTGAAAAACCACGGACAAATCACTTCTAGAATTGCTGAGGTTGGAGTCAAACCCACCTCTTTTAAGTTCTGTTTCATGAAGCTTGCTAGCCTCTGTGGTACACTGTGCCTCCTGAGGCAAAACTGTGAAGAGGTTGGTTCGATTCCCACCTGAACCATCCTGTTCCGTGGTTTCCCCCTTCAACACCAGACAAATTCTGGGATGGTTCGTAACTTACGGTTACAACCCTCTCCTTCCCTATCCTGGCCTCATTTATAAAGACACACCCTACTACAGACATCACAGTAACACAGATTATCTGGCTCACACACAAATGGACGGGGTTGATTACCATGATGTTAAAACCACTTATTGAAACAATAAAATATTAATAACATGAAAGTTGTTTGACAGATTAAGAACTATAGAAACTAATTATTTTAATGTGCGGGGCTCGGTACTCAATGCAAGTGAAACTTGGATTGTTGCAGCAGTTAAGAGCAGAATTGAGGCAATTGAAATCTGGTGTTCCAGGAGAATGATGAAGATTAGATCGGTGAATAGAGAAACAAATGAAGAAATATTAAGACGAGAGGGAGAGGAGAGATATTTCTGTCAAGTGCTAATAAATAGAAGAGATAGGTCGGTAGTGTACATACTATGATACCCAAAATTACTAAAATTATTTGTGGGAGAAAAGGTCGAGGACAAAATAATAATAATAAAAATAATAATATGGGTTTTCATCCTTTTAAGTTACTGCGGCTTTTAGAGACACCACGCCGGGGTGCCGGAATTTTGCCCCAATGGGGATCTTTAACGTGCCAGTAAATCTACTGACATGGATCCCTCACATTTAAGCGCCCTCAAATGCCAACTGACTGCGCCGGGATTCGATTCCGATATCTTGGGATCAGAAGGCGAGAACGTTCCCGCTGAGCCACGCAGCCAGTCACGAGGACAAGAACTGCATGCTTAGGCCAAAGTTAAAATATGTTCAACAGATTGTTTTGGATGTAGATTGTGGTAGCTACGGGGGTGTGCAAATTATCAGAATCAAATAGAGATTTTAAATCAGTCAGATTTTTAAAATTCAAAATCATTTTATTTAACAACGGCTGACATCTCTTATCACCCTCCTTTCTCGTTTTCTGGGCCCAAGGTTGAAGGTTCGTATCCTGGCGCAGTCAGCTGGCATTTGAGGGTGCGCAAATGCGAGGGGGCCGTGTCAGTACATTTACTGGCACGTTAGAAATCCCCTTCGGGGCAAAATTCCGGCACCCCGGCGTCTCAAAAAATCCAGAGTAGTT
Source organism: Meconema thalassinum (assembly GCA_946902985.2). Lineage (NCBI taxonomy): Eukaryota > Metazoa > Arthropoda > Insecta > Orthoptera > Tettigoniidae > Meconema > Meconema thalassinum. The sequence continues at coordinate 92,640,227 of OX336399.1, forward strand.
AAAAGGGACGTAAAACCAATAACATTATTATTATTATTTGATCACCCTACTTAGTGAAGTTTTCTCCCCTGTAGACTTATAACTAAGGTTTGGATGTTAAGGAAGTCATATTTTTTTCCCCCTGAGCTCATTTTACCCGAAATCTGAAAAATAAATTTGAATGACGGGTCCCTGACCACGTTTAAAGCAATTAGATGTTGCCTATAAATGCATATTTCGGCCATTTTTATTGTTTTGGTCATATTTGGTCATATTTTAGTGATATAAGGTCATATTTGGTTATAATTTCAGCAATTTTGTTTAAATTGAGGCGTCGTTAACAAGGTACGTGCTATCTGTGTCGGCTTTCAAATACAGGATTTCCGAATAGTGGAGTGTGATACTGAATGAATGTTGAAAATTTTAATGTACTGTAGCTCTGTCAGTTTGTATGACTAAATGTGTCTGGTGTATTATCGCTGATCACGGTTTGGCACTGAAGACGTTTACTGGATGTTAGTGATACTTTACCTATCCCAAAAATTCATGTCATATCTCATAGTTTTTAGGTCATATTTTATAGTTTTTAGGTCATATTTAGCTAGTTTTAGGGCATATTTGCTTACGTATTTTGTACTTCTTTAGGTATTAAACTTCCGAACACTACTTATAACATTTTCCATAAGGAATTGCGACTGAAAATTTTCAGAATTGGGTATTCCAAGGGATATCTGAGCTGGATCCTTCTTCATTGACTTTGGATTCTTCCCCTCTAAATCAGGTGATTTCAATCCATGGTTCACGAATCTTTGTATAGTTCAAGAGCGGATGATCAGCATAAAATAGGCTACTTTGAATTGAATTCATACGAAAAGTAGAATATAGTTATCAAAACATATTATGTGGCATTTTGCATTAAAAAGACCACACTTTTAGTAGAAATCCTATAAAATCATTTTACTATTAATTTATTAAAATAAAATGTAATTTAGACTAATGGTTAAATATTTGAAACAACTTCAGCATCTTGCAAATATATTCAGTGCACTGAATCATGACAAGTATAAATGCAATTTTGGAAAACTGACGTTGAGTCTAATACGAGGGCTGTTTCTTTTTCTTTTTTCAAGTTCCGATGGACAGTATAAAAATAACAGATTGACATACCAAACTGATTTTATACTAAATGTTTGCTTGTTTTTATTCTTATGTCTCAACATAATCGCCAAAACGATTGAAACATTTGTCGTATCGTTATACCAGCTTTCCAATGCCCTCGGGAAAGAATTCTGCCGCCACTGAGGTGGGTACGTCTGGAGAGTCTCCTGAAGTGTTTCCTTTTTGGCGAGGCGTTGCTGCCTAACCATTCCTTCAGTTCTCGAAAAAGGTGAAAATCATTCAGTGCTGGTTCGGACTAAACGGCAGATGGTCCAAAACTTCACACTTGAATTCTTTGAAAATGTCTATCGTAACGTTGGCACAGTGCGGTTGTGAATGATTTTCACCTTTTTCGAGAATTAAAGGTATGGTTTGGTGGCAACGCCTCGCCAAAAACGAAAAACTTCAGGAGACTCTCCAGACGTACGGTAGGTACCCACTTCAGTAGCGGCAGAATTTTTGGCCGAGGGCATTGGAATGCTGGTGTAAAGATACGGCAAATTAATGTTTCAATCGTTTTGGCGATTATGCTGAGACGTAAGAATAAAACAAGCAAACATTTATTAGTAAAATCAGTTTGTTATGTCAATCTGTTATTTTTATTCAGTCCATCGGAACTTGAAAAAAAAAAAACAGCCCTCGTAATTTGCACACCTCTGTATGTAGAGATGAAACAATTTTCACGGGACACGGAGGTTTGGAGAGCTACATCAAACCAATCTAAATACTGAAGAACATAAGGAATAAAACAACATATTACATAATAATTCACTGTAGATATTAGTGGAATAAATGACCTTACTGTGCATATCGCAACCACAAGTCACGGCACAATTTTATTATTTTTTGGTAACAAGTTTCTTTTTTTTTTTAGCGTATGGCTTTTAGTGCCGGGGGTGTCCAATGGGTGAGCTACAAGTACCGTTGGGGAGGGAAGTTGGAATGTAAGGACGAGGAGTTGGAAGGTAGCGGCTGTGGCCTATAGTTAGGGACCAACCCCGACATTTGCCTGGAAGGAAGATGGGAAACCACAGAAGACCATCTTCAAGGTTGCCGGCGGGGGGATTCGAACCTCATCGCCTCCCGGATGTGAGCGACTGCCATCAGTCATGCCGTAACCACCACGGCTAACTCACCCGGTTGGTAACAAGTAATAACTTGTGAGATGGCCGTTATTATTATGACTACTGCAGTAGGCTACTGCAGAGGTGAACAGGTCAATATTATAAAATATGAAAGCCTAAATTCTTTATTCGTGTATCACATATGCATATATATTTTAAATACATAGGCCTATTTTGTGCTGAGGTTTTTAAAAAGAAATTGCTGATGAGAAACACACGCTAAGCTCGTTAAAGCCAGTTGCAGTATGTGATAGGCTGTGAGTTTATTGGCTCCATTCTCCGTTAATTGGCTTGCGAAGCGAAATTGCTAGGCCATTCTTGTAACTGCGTTCAGAGCTGCTTTCAACATATATTCCCTGTATATTATTAGACCATTTTCCCTAAGTTTCTACGATCACAGTTTCTTTTTTGTCTTGTTTTCTGGGGATGATATTGCAGCTATCTCTACTTGATATGATATTCCTAGCCGCATCGTAGTATAGGACTCCGACATACTAAATGATAAAAATTCTTGTAGTGGCTGTTAAAAATATGTACAGGAATCCAGAAGGGTATTCTAGGTCAGATGAATACTGCGGTTCTAAATAATTCTGTCCAGGCTACTGTTTTCTAAAACGTTTACAGGAATTCAAGAGCACATGCAAGTTTTAAAGTGCTGTAAATGATTCAAACTCGGACAAAATGTTTCGCGCTACACCGTGCTCTAAAAATAAACTTTCTTTCCTCACCTCCAGTTAACATGCTCAAATAATTGAGACATTGGCGGAACGTTCAGACCGTTGAGGGACTGTATTGAATAAGAAATACTTTATGGTATAAGTTACTGTATGTGATACTTTATGTTATACTGCGTCACTCAGTTAATGCTAACTAACCTTCCATAACCACGCGTTCTGAAGTCTAACATTAATTTTGAATCGTCTACGTGTTCTTATCTATTATCTATTACTAATATTTTTTTATATATATAATCGTTTCGGTCGTCTATGGACCACGTTATTTCAACTGCCTTTTCCCTCTTTCTTTCACATTGGCCCAGTATTCACGCATTCTTCTTCTGTGAGCTTCCTTCCGTTCTTCGGTCCACTTCTTGCCGGTGTTCAATATAGGTTTTGGCTGAAAACTCTGTATATCCCCAAGTTTCTCCTTCAAAGAGTCACGTTCCAAGATGTCCTCATGTTATATCCCCAATTCTTTTTTGGAATCGATATATCTCGGAAACGTCTGGACGTATCGAAAAACGTTGAATGTACAGGTGTAAGATCTCCGCGGTATGCAACTTTTTTACTCAAAACGATTTTTTGATATCTCTCACCGTTTTTTGTTTTTTTTTTGTTTTTGTTTTTTTGGGGGGCCCTGAAGATGTCCATTGTGCGTGACATATTTGGGTTCAGCGAAGTACAGGTCGCAATTTTCAAGATATCGATCTGAAATTTGGTGCGGTGAAAGAGTTAGACCCTGTGAGGAAACCTATTGTCGGGCGTTAAAAGCGGTGCAGGGCCGGATCTTTTTTGGGGGCCCTGAATTTCAAACTTTTTTTGAATCGATATATCGTGAGGTGAGAACCAGAGGGTTCCATCTACACTTTTTGAGGATTTTGATTTTTTCGTTGTAAATGGTACTCGGAGATAAGTACTATCGTTATCCATGACGGCAACATCCATATCATTTACCATTCCCAGTCAATAAGCAGGTAAATTTGGTTCTATCTGCAGAAGTTTGCAAGGCTGAGAACCAGATGGTTCTATCTGCATAACGTTGGTAGGCAATACACCCCGGATCAGCTGTTTGGAGTCGCTCACTTCTATCCCATCTCATCTGTTTGGCTATGACTCATAAGAAGTCCACGGAGAGAAAGCGTAATCCTCAACAATGGAAAAAGTGGTGGCTGCGAAGGACTCAAAACACGAAGACTGTGAGTGCAAATTTAAGTGTTATCATAAGATTTTTTAAAGATGACCGGAATTCCATAATGATTTCATTTTATTCACTGCAAGATATGAGAAAATCATTATATTTTACAAAACTCCGAGTGTAAATCTTCTCCGAGGACCATAAAAGTTGATCCTTGGAAACGTATGTCTTTCCCTTAGTTTTTACATGTGACTGGCACGCAGGTAAGAGTATGCAAGAGACCTAGTTGATCAGTCAAAATGTAACATACAATGTGCATTTGAACGAAGATAAAACATCCGGGACTCCAAAATCCAATGAGAGAGGAAAGAAAAGAGAGGATTTCCAACAATTGTAAAGATTTTGTTAGAAAGCACATTGAATCATTTCCAAGGGCAGAGTCGCATTACTGCAGGGCTTTGACATAAAGGAATACTTAAGTCCTGATTTAAATGTAACTAGAATGTATGAGATGTATAAAAAAGGTTGCATACAGAATTGCTATAAAGCGGTAACACTGTCTAAGTACTCGTCAGTATTTAACACTGAATATAATCTGGACTTCTTAGCACCAAAATCCGATCGGTGTGACCTTTGTGAGGAGTTTATCATGGTGAAAAGGGAGAGTTTGTCAACAAAGTTTGATGACCATTTAGAAGAGAAATCATCATGCTAAGGAAAAGGAAACATGACAGACGAAGTGTTGCTATGGTGTTATGCTATGGTCTACAAAATGTGATAGCTTTACCTCGTGCAAATGTTAGTTGCTTCTTTTATAAAAGAAAGCTGATCGCTTGCAATCTTAGTGATTATGTATCGAGGAATAAACATGGCTATTGTACTATTTGGCATGAAGCACTGTGCGGCAGATCTGGAAATGGCATTGCAAGTGCTGTAATTAAAGTATTAAAAGATGTTTCAACCGGAAGTTAAGGAATATATTATTATTTGGAGTGATAGCTGTGTTCCTCAGAATAGGAACTCACTCCTTTTTTTGCTTTGGCTAGCTTTCTTCAACAAAATATCCACATTAAGGAAATCCCCCTGAAAGTTTCATCACCGGAGCATTATTGCATTCAGGAGGTTGACAACATCCATTCAAACATAGAGAAGTCTTTGTGGTTAGCAGAGGTATAGTCTCCAGTTTTACTAATAAGAACTCTTCTTTCTTGCAACAGGAGGTCACCATACCATGTACTTTAGATGAGAGCATCCGATTTCCGTGACTACCGGATTCAAACGAAACTGTTTCAGTATAGTAAATTACCGTATCTGCAGGTATCGCAGTCGAAAGTTTGTGCAGACCTGTTCAGTGTGTACTTTCAGACAAGTCACGGCAATCAGGAGTGGAATAAAGTCAATTTACCGAAGAGTAGAACCAACAGTACTGATAACAATCAGCAACAGAACATAGTACCAATCCGTCTTCCAGAAGCAAGAGTTTCTATATCATGGAGCAAAATTTCCAAGGAGAAGACTACAGATATCCATTCCATGATGAAATGGATGCCCTCTGTCGATGTAGAGTGCTACAAAGCAATTTTGAAATGAAGAACCATATGACTCCAACATCTTATGCAATTTTTAGAGCCAAGAGTTTCTATCTGCATGCACACTTTGAAATAAGTCATTAAAATACCAATGTTCTCTATGTAATTGTTAAATATGGTGATAATTCATTAAAGTAGAACCTTGTATCATCAATTTGAAATACTTTGCAAAGTGCTACCTTCAATACTACATACTTTATGCAATTCAAAACTTCAAACACCTCTCCTGAAAAATTAACTTCAAGTCAGATAGAACTCTCTGGTTCTCACCTCACGAATATCTCGGAAACGGTTGGCCGTATCGAAAAACATTAAATGTACAGGTGTAAGATCTCTGCGGTATGCAACTTTTTTTCTCAAAACGATTTTTTTGACATCTCTCACCGTTTTCTTTTTTTGGGGCCCTGAAAATGTCCATTGTGCGTCACATTTTTGGGTTTAGCGAAGTACAGGTCACAATATTCAAGATATCGAGCTGAAATTTAGAGCGGTGAAATAGTTGGACCCTGTGAGGAAACCTGTTGTCGGGGGTTAAAAACGGTGCAGGGCCGGAACTTTTTTGGGGGCCCTGAATTTCAAACTTTATTTTTGGAATCGATATATCTCGGAAACGGCTCGTCGTATCGAAAACGTTAAATGTACAGGTGTAAGATATCCGCAGTATACATCGTTTTTATTCATGACGATTTTTTTATATCTCTCACCGTTTTCGGTTTTTGGGTCCCTGAAGATGTACGTATGTGCGTGACGTTTGTCCGTTAGCAAAGTACAGATAGCAGGTTTCAAGATATCGAACTGAAATTTGCTACGGTGAAAGGGCTAGGGCCTGTGAGGAACCCCATTGTTGGGCGTTAAAATCGGTGCAGGGCCGGCCCTTTTTTTGGGGAACCCTGAATTTCATCCTTTTTTTGGAATCGATATATCTCGAAAACGGTTGGTCGTATCCAAAAACGTTAAATGTACAGGTGTAAGATCTCCGCGATATGCACCCTTTTACTCATAACAATTTTTTGGATATCTCTCACCGTTTTCTTTTTGTGGGGTCCTGAAAATGTACGTATGTGCGTGACGTTTTGGCGTTTAGCAAAGTACAGGTCGCAATTTTCAAGGTATCGAGCTGAAAATTGGTACGGTGAATGAGTTGGGGCTTGTGAGGAATCCTATTGTTGGGCGTTAAAATCGTTGCAGGGCCCGACCTTTTTATGGGCCCTGAATTTCATCCTTTTTTGGAATCAATATATCTCGGAAACGGTTGGTCGTATCAAATAAAGTTAAATACACAGGTGTAAGATCTCCGTGGTATGCAATTTCTTTACCCATAACGATTTTTAGATATCTATCATCGCTTTTTTTGGGCCCCTGAAAATGTACGTATGTGCGTGACGTTTTTGCGTTTATCAAAGTACAGGTCGCAATTTTCAAGATATCGAGCTGAAATTTGGTACGGGGAAAGAGTTAGGACATGTGAGGAACCCAATTATCGGGCGTTAAAATCGGCGCAGGGCCGGACCTTTTTTGGGTCCCTGATTATCATCCTTTTTTTTTTGGAATCGATATATCTCGAAAACGGTTGGTCGTATCGAAACAACTTAAATGTACAGGAGTAAGATCTCAGTGATTAGCAACTTTTTTACCCCGTATCATATTTTGATATCTCTCACCGTTTTAATGTTGTTAAATTCTTTTGGTTTTTGAAAAAATGGGGCCCAAATGTATATAATAATTTGTAAAAATTCAACTGATCGTCTCATTGAATTCTACGGAAAATTATCTATAATAACCCTTTTCATCTTTTCAATAAGTTAAATAATGTATTTACAGCTGTAATATATTTTCCATTTCCGAGGATGTCCGGCTTTCATAACCACGTGATGGTGTCAGCAATGCCTAGAATAGTATTTTATAATTTTCCTACATTACCACACAATCGGGCCAAAGGTCCGAATTTCGAGGTATGAGACCTTGCTACCAACGAAGTTGTTGTTTGAGATTATTACCCCTCTTGCTCGCCGCTATCTTGCCGCACCTTCTCATCCAAAGCAGGTCGTGCTGCGTGGACTCCTACTTGTTAAGGTTGCGTACTGTTACATTCCACTGATTTTTAATCACTTCATTGCAACTCCACATTTACACTTCGACGTCGAATGAAGGACAACACAGTATCTTCTATTGTGGGAAAGATGACTATGTCAACACGGTACTGCATGTGTTAAGATTTATTGTTGTTAGCAAGTGTTCAACCTTTTGCCAGATGATACTGCACCACATCTGTTTCTTGTTAATATGATGATCCGAATTGCCTGTTGCACGGTAGTTTCTGCTGCGAATTGTGTTTCTGCAATCTTTGGACGCCGTAACTTCCAAACATTGATTGTACACTAATCCGGGGTTTTACAGATAAATGCTCATGATGAGTAGTAGAACAGACATATCTTCGTATTTTCAGTGCACTGCCAGTCGGTTTTAGCCGTTCGAGCTGCGGTACTTCCCTCGTAAATACTAGAAGTAAGTTAACTGTGAGATTTTTTCCATACTGTGTCTGCAATGTGAGTTTTCCTGTTGATTTTGTGTGCATATACCGTGTTTTTTTCATAGGAAATCTCGGGTCCTATTTTAAGGGAGATTTCATGTAGTTTATCTAGTGCTATGTTTGCTTCATCTTTGTTGTTCGTTAATATACTGAAGCTAGGTCATCCGCAAAGGACAAGAATTTCACAGTGACTCTTTTTCCTTTCCTAATTATTTATTTATTTATTGTTCTTTTATTTTAAGCGAATTCTCCCATTAAATAGAAGACGTTAAGCAAATAACTCATTCAAGTTGTATTTGCTTCTTGTTGTTGTTCCAATAGGCTTTCATTCTTTCCAGGAAGGCTTGTCTACGTACTTCTGACCACTTTGGTCTGTACTGTTTTTGTTTCGGTTTCTCTGATGTAACTTCCCATTCGTTTAGGCCTACTTTGTGTCTGAAAGTGTCCCTTTCTGAAATGTTTGTTGAAATTACGTTTGCGTTTATGAGATCCTTTTGAAGTTCTTCTAGCCAAGGTGTTGAGTTTTTGAGTGAGGTTATTATGCTTTTCGTCAATCTATTTTCTGGTAGTCTTGTGAGATGACGAATGAATTTAATTCGTCTTTTCTTAGAATCAATTTCGATGTTTGAATACTGTTCTGCTGTTTTGATTAATTGTAGCCTGTCACCATCTTGGGTAGGCCTATATCTTGCTCCTAAGATTATCCTAGTGATCTTCCTCTCTACTTTTTTGATTTTTTCTAGTTCATGTTTATTGTTAAGTGTCAGAATTTCACTTGCGTAAAGGTCTGTTGGTTATATGACTGTGTTGAAGTGCCGAATTTTTGTCTGTTTTGACATAGATTTTTTTGTTGTAGATGATTTAGATTAACCGTAATATCTTTTTGACTTTTTGGAGACGATTTTGTTGTGAGATTTTTTCAAGGCCCGTCAGCTCGATTAATTCTCCAAGGTATTTAAAGTGGTAAATTATGGTATCTTCTGACAATGACGTTAACATATGGCATAGAGACCACTTCATACAACTTCAATCGTTTGTGTATTTACAGTTCTCGGCAGCTACATTCTCCAACTTAATCAAATGTGCATTTGCGGCATTTCCAGGTGTATTTCAAACTCCCGTCGAGTACTGCTTCGAAGAAGGATTAACAGAAGAGGGTGCTGTTGATTATATTATTATTATTATTATTATTTTTTATTATTATTATTATTATTATTATTATTATTATTATTATTATTATTATTATTACACCAGCCACGATGGGTAAGAGCGATCACTCGTGCCACACCGGTATCGGAAGAGCGTGGGTTGGAATCCTACCACGGCCGTCCTGAAAATGGATTTCGTGGTTTCCTATTTTCACCACCAGGCAAATAGCGGAACGGTTTCTTTCAACAGGTCCACAGACTACTTCCTTCCCTGATCCGTCCCTAATTACACCCAAGTTAGCGATCGCCTGGGCAATCATCCTGTCACCATCTCCAGTTGTATCTCCTGACAAAGTGTATACAGCTCCTTGAGCTGGTAGGAGAACGATCCTTCGCAGAGTCCGTGGGTGTAGCTGAGCTTGGAGGATAAGCGATTAAAATTATTATTATTGTTTATAATCGGATAGCGCAGTGTGTTAACGCGTAAATACAGATAGCCAGGCTGCCTCCAAAGTCGGAAAACGACATTGTTCCAAACCTCTCCGTTGGCCATCCTAAAAATGGCTTTGCATAATTTAGTTTCAACTATAGGCAAATTACAGGGTGGTACCTTTTAAAGGTTCGTCGTCTCTAAATTCACCACCTATTATATGGACAAATGATATTATCAAAGATGCAGATGGTTGAATCTTTTAGCCATTTATCAACGAATTCGGTTTTGGAAGTGTTAATATTTTTTAAGAAAAACAATTAAAATTGAAAAAAATAAGGAATAAAATATGATAATAAAAATGTAATTAGAAACAAATATGCTTGCAAAATTAAAAATAAATAAGCCTATTTAAAACAAAATAATCATTCCATCAATCGTCATGGTTTCTCGATTCATGTAGGCCTAGGCAATAAAAATAAATAAGCGTATGAAAATTAAAATTATAACAATTTTATCATCTTAATTTTAAGATAATACAAATAACAATTATAAATATAAATATGAACATTAAAATGATAAAGAAAAGAAAACAAAACAAAATTAAAATTTGTCTAAAATATTTGAAATGAGTTTAAATAAATACAAATAATATACCTGTACGAATATTCTGCCCTATAAAGGTTTAAAAGGCATTTGAAGAATGGTGGTGCAGAGGTCAAGTTGTTCGCCTTTCACCAATGTGGATTGGGTTCAATTCCCGGTCTATTAATGTGAGATTTTTGAAGTGAAATATCATGTTCTGGGGTTCGGATTCCATGTACAAAAGGAGATTCCATGGCTCTTGATCGCCAGATAATGGTTACATGAAACTACAGTACAAGCTTCCTTCCTTCCTACCTTTTTTTCCTTCCTTCTTTCCTTTTGATAGGAAATGGATGCTTCCTTTCAACCCCTTTCCTAATTTCAATCATTGATTTCCCCTTATGAGGTTGGCGTTAGGAATGGCATACAGGCGTAATAACTATCCACCACATAGATAAACCATCACTATTATTATTAATAGTATAATGTTATTATTATTATTATTACCGTTATTATTATTATTATTATTATTATTAGTTACGGAATCAACAGAGATTTGCAACTGTTGACAGTGAAACTGCGGTGGTCTTAAAACCATTATTTTGTCCGCAAGTTAGCTATGAGTAAAGGGAGCCTGGACGCTGTGTTTCATAACGCTGCTAGATGGAGATTATTGATTTTATTACAATTGTTTTGCTATCTCATGGCTGTTAGCCTGGAGATTTATCTGTATACAATCGCTGCAGAGTAGCGATTTCCAATGAATTATTCAGTAGGTTTGTGGAGAAATCCCCCCCTCATTCCTTTTTGCATACGGCTTGCCTGCTGAGGCCTCTTAACATTTCAACTAACGTTAAATCTGAGAATACAGTATTTTTAAACAATGATTATTCTTTACTAAGCGATTCTTCCATTTTGATTGAATTGTATTCCACTCCGGAGTGAAGTTTCGTGGATAGCCAATTGAGTTCAGACGCTGTCTCTCAAGCAAGAAAATTTAACAAGATGTATTTTGAATATTCTATTGGTTTATTTTAACGAGATGACGCCTCTAAACATATTGTCAACACCAAAGCATAAGGCGTGATCAAAACGTGTCCGTTTGGGGGTGTTTCTGTAGCGTGTATGCAAGATAGTGCGACTCCTATGTGGGTATATAAGTTGAGCCTTGCGCGGATACACAAAACGTTATCCGCATCCGCCCCGTATCCGCCCATTTGATATCCGAATCTACTGGCATTATAATAATATTTATCTTCGACGATGTCGAATGTAAACATTATATCTCAGAAAACTGTGTCATAATGAGGGTCATTATAACAATATTTTTCATTATGAAACAGTTTCTCCCACTAATCAGAGCTCAAGAAACAGTTCTTTGACCAATTAGGTGAGGATAGCATCGCACCTGCTCTGAGTTCCAAGGCCTTCTAATTTGAATTTCACTGCGTGGCCTAGTGTCATCGTGGGGTAATCGAGGAGGCAATGCTCAAATACAAGGTATTCTGTGCGTCCCATGCGCTCTGTTCAGTACATAAAACTGGTGAAATCACGACGTATATTTATGAATATTTATGTTCGAACATAAAATAGTTATAATAATTATCGTTGAACAAAAACAGTCGTATGCAACTCGCCTATAATAACTCTTGTCTTAATTATTGCCACTATAGGCTCGTTGCATAATGTACTATTTTAATTAGATAGGCTATAGCATTAAGTATTAAAGCAACACTTTGACTTTTGAGGAAAAAGTCGGTCCCTTAGGCTTTGTATGTCATATGCTATGAGGGGTGTTCAAATGGAAAGGTACGAAACGATACTGTGGGTACAATTTATTTGTTATTCAAAAGTAATCACCACAGGTTTGTGCACAGGTGTTCCATTGCTTCACTTCCGAGCGAGACGCGCCATGATGCGTGTGGGCACCATTTCGGCAACGCTGTACAGCTTTCCCGGAGCGGCTAGCTGGTGAACCATGTGTTATTTCCTCGTACAAATACAAACCGATATAAAATAAGTGAATTAATTTACGCATTTCACAGTCATACAGCATAACTTTTTGATGTATAACGATTACAACGCAACCAAGAACTACATTTTCCAACCACCCTGAGCCGAGAAAAAGTTACCTTACAAAAGTGATAACAACTTTGTTTCTTGGACACACACAATTTTAAAATTAATAAACCAGTTTTACAACATTCCATTGTATATTGTGTTAAAATTTGGATTCAATCTGATGACAAGTTTTTGAGATAATAATTCTTAAATATGACGCATGGTTGAAACACGCTTAAAAACGTGCACTTTTTGTGTTACAACTGCGATAAAAAAAATATTAAAATATAAATTAAAAATTCCAAACCTACATTAACTAATGTAAAATAGAACGACGAAAATGATGATGTCATTGGATTTTATGTAGGTCTATTGGTTACTTCACAAACAACCTTCAAACTCGAGTGCACATAATACTTTGGTCGACAGTAGGTGTTGATGCGTCATGATAACGCACGTCCTCATACCGCAAAGGTCGTAACGAAGAAGGTACGCCAACTCAAGTGGGAGACACTCGGGCATCTGCCCTATAAACCGGATCTCTCCTCATGCCTTCGGTCCCTTAAAGAAGGCCTTGAAGGGTCGTGGATTCCTGTCGAACGAGGATGTGCAGCAGGTGGTTACGAATTCTTCACGCAGCAGGACACGGTGATCATCAACCTGGTGTTTCGGAGGGATGAGTGCCTCAGTGCTCACGGTGATTTTATCATTTTAAATGATCTAGTCGACTTCGTCGTTACGTTACGGTGACGTCACCAAATGTACCGAGAATGCACTGAGGTGTGTGACGTCATAGTACCGCTTGGTGCATGTGTACTGAGTTCACTGGTGAGCTCTGGCATTACGAGACGGCAATGACACGGCGAGCGTGACGTCATCCAGCCAGGTCCCTTCTTTCACCGTGTGCTCCAGCTCCCTCAAGACTTGTAACTTTCTAGCGTTCTGATTGTTCCTTGATCATCTAACATGTCAAGAGTCTTTCCAGCCTATCTAGTATTTTTCAGCATTTGTAGCATTTAAAATGATATAAAGTCCAGTCTTGCAGACTGACTGACCCTTTTTCCTGATTAACGAAACGATTCTGGACTGTACGGCCGTCAAACGGAAACTTTTTGAGCACGCCTTGTATGTTCATACTTAATTATATATGAATGCTTGTCACGGTGGGTGAGTGGTCAACGTGTCAGTCTACTAACCCCAAGCTTGCAGGTTCGCTCCTGGCCGTGGTAAGTGATTTTTAATCGGGAGTTTCCGCCAACACAAAGTTCCTCATTTCTCTACTAGAAAGCGCTACAGTGTTCAAGGAGCTTAGATATCTAACCTCCTTGACTTTCATAGTGCTTCAAGGAACAACGAAATTCGACATGCAAGATACGTCTTCAGGAAAGTGGATTCGTGCATCCTGCACTTTCTCGTGTGTACCGACTCTTTGAGTTCGTTGCAGTCAATTGCTACATGTTTCCCGCAACACCCCCTAGTGCAGCGGATCCACGACCTACTAGCCGGGCTGTGCCGCGCTGACACTCGAATCACCTTTCTTTGGCTTCCAAGCCATATGGGAATCGCGGGAAATGAGTTAGCGGATCAACCTGCAAAAGAGGCGGTATCACCTCTACCTCGACCATCAAGGGAGCGAAGCTGGCTGAAGCCAAGCCCGTCCGTATGGAGGAACTCCCCTATAAAAAGGATAAAAGATCGCCGGAGGAGAGAAGAACGGTTCAGCGCCGTTTCTCTTCCTCTCCTAGAGACAGGGCTGCTCAGGTATCTGCTGGCCATCCCGCCCCCACTATCACCAGTGGAGCGGTGCCAACAGGAGCTGCCTTGTTTTGCAAGGAACTGGCGTCTGTGGGGAAGGGACCAAAAACTTTTCCAAATAGACGTCAGCGCCAATCTAGAAAGAAATCTCTTCGGGACGTCTCGGGGACAGACACCCAGTCTTCGGACCGGGAGAAAGTCCCTCGACACTGCTCTCGCTCTTCCCCAAGAGCGAGACTCGTGAGGTCCGACGAGGACCGCGCGCAACCCAAGACAGCGCCCGCTCCATTTTCTACGTCTTCGGGCGGACAAGTGGAGATTGAGGTGTGCTCTCCTGCCCCCATCATCTCCAGCTAGAGATGGGGAAGGGTGGCAAACGGTCAATCGTAAGTAGACTTAAGTCCACACTATGGCACTATTACAATGGAACTGTAATAGCCATTCTGGTCAACTCGCTGAGTTACGTCAATTAATATCTCTGTTTTCGGCAACCATTGTCTGTCTTCAGGAATCCAGCTTTAAGCCTGGACATGAGACAACAATGCGTCAGTTCAAACTCTTCTCTAAAGACCGGGTGGACGGAGCTGCGGCCGCCGGTGGCGTCTGCACTCTCGCCGTTGCGTTCTCAGCTAGAAGCAGTTGCAGTTCGTACTTCGTTGCCAGTAATGGCAACAGTATGTAACGTGTGCGCCCCCCCCCCCCCTGATTCTCAACTGGATTACGGCCAGCTAGTTGATCTAGTCTCTCAGCTCCTCCCTTCTTTTCTCCTTCTGGGAGATGTTAATGCCCACAACACCATCTGGGGCTCCGCTACCACTAGCGGTAGAGGGAGAGATTTTGAGAGACTGATCGGGTGGCTGGACCTGTGTTTGTTGAACACAGGGGAACCTACGCACTTCTCTAATGCTCAAAGCACTTATTCAAGTATCGATATTACCTTGTGCAGTCGTGCGCTGGTTTCCCTGCTACGGTGGGGTGTACACGACGACCTTTGTAATAGTGACCATTTCCCGATTATCCTTAATCTTCCGAACCAGGGAGCCATCGAGTTACCAAGACGATGGCTTCTCCGTCGGGCTGATTGGCCAACTTTCAAGGCACGTGCGGTGTTTGCCGAAGATACCTTTGAGAGTGTCGACGATTTTACCATTCACATAACGAATGGTAGTTTGGCCGCTGCTGAGGAAACAATACCTTCCTCATCCGGCAACTCTCGCCGGAAGCTTGTCCCTTGGTGGACATCCGAGACTGCAGCAGCCATTAAAGATCGTCGACGTGCTTTCAAAAGCTATCGGAGGCAAATCACTATGGCCAACCTTATCACCTTCAAAAGGATGCGTGCTAGAGCCCGATATCTGATTCGGGAGAGTAAGAAAACGACATGGGAAAAGTATGTGTCGTCTATGACGGCGCATACTCCTTCATCTCAGCTTCGTCGGATCTCCGGACTCCCGACATCATTGTCGATACCCGGAGTATCCATCAATGGAGACATCATCACGGACCATCTCGCCATTGCCAACAGTATTGGATCGCACTTCTCCGATGTATCCTTCTCTGGGAGCTACGATCCTACATTTCTGACTCTGAAGCGGGGGGCAGAGACTCACCCCTTGTCCTTTGCCACTGTTGCTTCGGAGTCCTACAATGTACCATTCTCTGAATGGGAACTGCGCAGTGCGCTTGCACTGTGAAGGGATACGGTTCCTCGACTGGATAACATACATAACCAAATGTTAAAATATCTGTGCGAATCCAGTATAAAACAACTGTTGATCCTCCTCAATCGTATATGGATTGGAGGGGAGTTTCCATCTCAATGGCGAGAGGGGATCGTGATACTGATTCCCAAGGCTGGAAAGGATCCCAAGTTTGTAAGCAGCTATAGGCCCATTTGTCTGACAAATGGCCTATGTTAGCTGCTGGAGAAGATGGTGAAACGTCGACTGGTGTGGTTTTTGGAGGAGAGAGGTCTCCTGTCTGAGTACCAGTGTGGATTTCGCTCTCATAGGTCCACCATTGACCATCTGGTGCCACTTGAGAGTGCCATACAGGAGGCATTTTTCCGAAAGCACCACCTAGTCACGGTTTTCTTTGACCTCGATAAAGCCTACGAGACCACATGGCGCTACGGGATCCTTTCCACCCTTCACAAGTGGGGACTTCGTGGTCATCTGCCGACTTTCATTGCGAATTTCATGTCCGTCCGACTCTTCCGTGTAAGGGTCGGTAGGACATTATCGGAATACTATACTCAAGAAAATGGTTCCTCAGGGT
Source organism: Meconema thalassinum (assembly GCA_946902985.2). NCBI lineage: Eukaryota > Metazoa > Arthropoda > Insecta > Orthoptera > Tettigoniidae > Meconema > Meconema thalassinum. The sequence continues at coordinate 92,656,717 of OX336399.1, forward strand.
TCTGTGCTGAGTTTCACCTTGTTCGCGATTGCCATTAATGGCATTGTTGCCGCCACCGGGTCCGCGGTAGTTCCATCGCAGTATGTAGACGACTTAGCTCTGCATTACAGCTCTGGAAGTATGGCAGTCGTGGAACGACAATTGCAGCTACTGTAGCTATCAACCGGGACGACAGGTGGGCTCACGACCGGGGTTTTCATTTTTCAGCAGCGAAATCCTCCGTCGTCCATTTTTGTCGGCTCTGGAGGCTACATTTACACCCTGAACTACATCTCAGGGATACTGCTTTGCCGTTAGTTGACACTTATCGCTTCCTGAGGCTCCATTTTGACAGCAAATTAACGTGGCAGCACCATATATGGCAACTAAAAACGGCGTGTCTCAGGAAACTGAAGATGCTCAAGTTTCTTAGTGGCACTACGTGGGGGGCTGACCGTGCTGTGCTGCTACGGTTCTACCAAGCCCTCGTCCTGTCCCGGCTAGACTATGGTTCTGCGGCATACGGTTCAGCAATGCCGGCAACCTTGAAAATGCTGGACAGTATCCACCATAGTAGCGTTGTTAGGCTGGCTACCTGTGCCTTCCGGACCAGCACGATACCCAGCCTACTCGCCGAATCGGGTGATCCACCTTTAAATTATAGACGCCAACATATGATTTTAGCATATGCTGCCAATGTGCGTCAAATGCCACAACACCCGAGCTATCAACCTCTCTTCAGTACCCAAAACCACCAGGGGTACGCCAACCAGCCTCGTGCCACTCGACCAGTTCGTATTAGACTTGATAGCTCGTGTACTGAAATAGGAGTGGATGTAGGTCCCTGTATGATCCGGACACCTAGCGAGGTGCCTCCGTTGCAAGTCCCGCGTCCGTAAATTCGGTTAGATCTGCACCGAGGTCCTAAGGTGAACACGGATGCCTCCGTTTATCGCAGGCAGTTCCACAGCATAGTTCACCAATTTCCGGACGCTGGCATTCTCTACACGGATGGTTCGAAGGTGGACGAGAAAGTGAGTTGTGCTTACGTTATTGATGGTGCAACTACCATGATCTCTTTGCCTGAGGCCTGTAGTGTGTTTACTGCTGAGCTCGTTGCCATCTATGAAGCTCTGCAGTTTGCACTACGGGATGCACGAATCCACTTTCTTGTGTGTACCGACTCTTTGAGTTCGTTGCAGTCAATTGCTACATGTTTCCCGCAACACCCTCTAGTGCAGCGAATCCACGACATACTGGCCGTGCTGTGCCACTCTGACACTCGAATTACCTTTCTGTGGCTTTCAAGCCACATGGAAATTTGTCAGCGGATCAAGCTGCGAAAGAGGCGGTATCACTACCACCTCGACCAATGGAGGTACCCGCTAGAGATATTCGCTCTCAGGTACGCCTACAAGTTCTGGCATTTTGGGAGAGTCATGGCTAGCTGACCCACTGACCAGAGCGATCAAGGGAACTACTCGCGTGTTGCGGAGCTCTTTCCGGTCACGGAGAGAGTCCGTCATTTTGTGTAGGCTGAGGATAGGTCATACAAGATCCACCCACTCGTACCTAATGAGAAGGGAAGATCCCCCACTTTGTACCTGTGGGGCCATTTTCACCGTGGCCCACATTTTAACCGAGTGTGTGGATCTTGCTGACTTAAGAAGAAATCTTGGTTTGCAGATGACACTCATACAGTACTTATATTAGCCGATGACGCGGTGGCTGCTGATCACGTTGTCCGCTTTATAAGCGAGAGTGGGTTAGGGCCAGCAATCTAAATTTTCCAGTATAAATTGACTCAACGACTTGTTCGTTTTTGAATGATTTTTTCCCCGTATTTTTTTTATTTTTATAATTTTTATTATTTTATTTTTTTGTTTTTGTTTTATTAATTTTTGGTCTTTTTAAATTTAAGTGTCCACTTCAAAATTTTAAATTCAATTCCAAATTTGTATTCTTTAATCTGTGTTAAGAGAGGCAGATGACCTCGTAGTTCCGCCCCTTAAAACAAGAATAACTAACTAAGTAACTAACTAACTAACATCGACCAATGGAGGTACCCGCTATAGATATTCGTTCTCAGTTACGACGAAAAGTACTGGCATTTTGGGAGAGTCAGTGACTAGCTGACCCAATGCCCCGTGAACTGAGAGTGATAAAGGGAACTACTCGCGTGTGGTGGAGCTCTTTCTGGTCACGGGGGGAGTCCGTCATTTTGTGTAGGCTATGGATAGGTCATACAAGATCCACCCACTCGTATCTAATGAGAAGGGAAGACCCCTCACTTTTTACCTGTGGAGCCGTTTTCACCGTGGCCCACATTTTATCCGATTGTGTGGATCTTGCTGTATTACGATGAAACCTTGGTTTGCAGATGACACTCAAACTTATACAGTATTAACCGAAGATGTGGTGGCTGCTGTTCGCGTTATCCGCTATATAAGTGAGAGTGAGTTAGGGCCAGCAATCTAAATTTTCCATTGTACATGGACTCAAACTTGTTCAGTTTTGAATGCTGAATTTTTGTTTTTCCGTAATTTTTGTTTATTTTTATAATTATTAGTTTTATTTAATTTTTTGTTTTATTATATTTCGGTCTTTTCCAATTTAGGTGTCCACCTCTAGATTTTAAATTCCATTCCAAATTTCTATATTTTAATCTGTGTTAAGAGGGGCAGATGACCTCGTAGTTCCGCCCCTTAAAACAACGATAATCAATCAATCAATCAATATTGTGTACATACATTTGAATCGTCTTTTCCGAAAAAGTGAGAGATTTTTTTTTCTTTCTGATTGACAATATATTTCTTGAGATGAATTTTTCCTCTACAGTATATTCCCTCTATACAAACTGGGCAAAATAATGTTCGTTAAATTTTCATTTCTTGTTTCTTTATGTCTTTGGTTAAAGATCAGCCACCAATGATTAAAGTTTCTGATGCATGTATGATTACTGTATTATAGTGTCTAAGTTTTGCTTTCCGAGAGATTGAATTTTTATTATATCAGTTCCTTCTTTATTAGCTTCGCGGTTTAAACCAGAGGGCTGAATTTTTCTCCCAAATATGTGAATTGGTTCACTTGAAATATTTTGTCTAATTTAGTAATCAGAGATTGTCCATGTAAGTATTGGTATCGTGGGGCTCCTTTCATGTACTGAGTTTTCTCATACGAGATTTAAAGTCCCGTTTTGATGGCAATTCCATGTAATTTTTCAATTGAATGAATTGCTTCTTGCCTATTATTGGAATGGATTGCTACGTCATCAGCAAAGGCGAGATATTTGAAGTGAATTTTATCTTTAAGTAGTCTTTCCTTTTCCCAGCTCCTGATTACTTTCTCAAAAGAGATTGAACATTAACGGAGATAATTTGTCTCCATGATGGACCTCGGTGTTAATAGTATAAGGTTCAGATATCACCTAGGAATTTAACCTTTGAAGTAGTGCCAGTTAATGTTTGTCTGATTAATTCTCTTGTTAGTCTATTTTCATTTATGAAAAAATAGGCTGATGAGATCATCTTTTGTCCGTGTGTGTGTGTGTGTTTGTCCGTGTTTCGTCCCCCCCCCCCCAATAGAATATAAACGGCTAGAACGAATTTAATGAAACTCAGTAAGATCATAGCACTATTCCGGACGACCTCGACCGTGACCTTCAAATTTTATTACATCTCACCATTCAACATGGCGGCTGTGCGGAATATTTCAGAGGCATTCTATATCTCCGAAACTATTACCGATATCACCCTGAAATATCGCACCGTGATAAAGGGCACTACTAGAAGTTTACCTATGTGACTTTCACAAACCTGTTAACTACGAAACGAACATGGCGGTCAAGCGAAGTTGAAACATTTAAAAAAAACTTTTCTCGCGATTTAACCATCCGAACGCAGTGAAACTTGTTACAGCAAATATTTATTTATTAGAATGCGCTGATATCTAATTTAGATCAATTGTTTACATAACCTCAAGATGGTGGCTGTGCGAAATTTTAAAATTGAGTTTTTATTTCTTGTGTCCTAATCATGCGATCGAAGTCAACGTTTGAATAACGAACCTACGCAAAAATCTTCATCTAATAGTACATAACTCTATGGCCTACATATAATAATTCCACATGGCGACCATCCAAAATATTCAGACTGTTCTCAATATCTACGAATCTATTACAGCAATCAAACTGAAATTGTGTATTTTGATAGAGGCAATGATAAGTAGGATATATGGAAATAGGTTATATGGTTCTTCACGGAACTACTTGGCATTTTATCCACTTGAAATTCTTCTAGAGCATTGAAAAGTGTTCGACGATCTGTAGAATCATATGTTTTTCTGAAATCTACAAAATTAATGACTGTTAGTCTGATTTTGCGCATTTGTAGGATACTTTCTGTTATTATAATTATTAGTATTATTGTGTGTAAATATACATTCCATTGTGTATGTTGGTTGGGACAGCACCCATTTCCGAAAGTATGTGACGTACATAGAGCGGATCAGTAAGTCTATATACAGTATGTGTGTGGAGAGAGAGCAAAGCGGACTGCGAGGGCATGGCTGGGCACACGGCCCATAACTTCCAATCTCTTTTTGCCGGCACAACGCTTCACTCGAGCAGAAATTATGCCAAGCCTCGCTGGATTTCCCCCACTTGAGTCTTACTACTGCTCTACATATCTACAAGTGAACTCAGCGAGGGATGTAAATCTAGCTTCCTTGCTGCGAACGTAGATTAGAACATGTTAAACGATAATAATGGATCAATTCTTATGTCAAGTCGAAATTTATCAAATATAACGGAACTCTGGATGAGTTACTTCATTTATTGCCATCACTAACCAAATTCATTCAAATAAAGGAGGAATGAGTAAGACGATGACAGTAATACTAATCAGCAAAATATATCTAATAATAATAATGTTATTGGTTTTACGTCCCTTTTAACTACCCTGGCTTTTAGAGACACCGGGGTGCCGGAATTTTGCCCCGAAGGGGATCTTTAACGTGCCAGTAAATGTACTGACTCGGCTCCCTCGCATATGCGCACCCTCAAATGCCAGCCGACTGCGCCAGGTTTCGAACCTGCAACCTTGGACTCAGCAAGCGAGAACGTTACCCCTGAGCCACGCAGCCAGACAAAATATATCTAAGAATCAAAATAAAACACCACATCGTGGTTTAGCGGCTAGCATTCTTGGTTGTTACCCAGGGGATCCGGATTCGATTTCCGGCTCTGCCAAGAAATTTTAATTCTGGTCTGAGGGCAGGAATGGGCTACACTCAGCCTCGTGAGGTAAAACTGAAAAAAAAAGGTTCCATTCCCATATACAGTAAGCCATCTTAGAAGTGGATTTCATTGGTTTCCCACTTCTACTCCAGGAAAATGCCGGGATGGTTCCTAACTTAAGGCCACGGCCGCTTCCTTCCCAATCCTCACCTGAATTATAGTAAAGCCATCATTACTTTCGACGTGACGTTCCAGTGTTATCCTCGAGTTATCTAGCGGTCGGAAGGAAAATCACTTTAACTAGCCAATCGCAGCCAGTCATTCAAATCAATAAATCAAAACAAATCGAGTTTCGTTCGTGATATCGCGATTTAGGGAACGAAACTCTAGTTTAGTACTGAAACGTCAAGTCGGAAGTAATGATGGCTTTACTATACACATACTCACTCTAGTACAGACATCACAATAACACAGGTTTTCAGACAAGTTCCACACACACACGAGTACACGGGGCTACATGACCACGGTGTCGCAAAGACCCTAATCAATCATCAATAACAAAATAAAATAGTTGTTCATTTATTTAGAGACCTTGTGATATCTTGGTCATGAGGCCCCGTGTACTTGGGTTTGTGTTTGGAAATTGTCTAATAACCTCCGATATTATGATGGCTGTGTTAGTGTGTGTGTTTGTAATTGGTGTGGGGTTTGTGTAAGACGTGACAGTGATTTATGTTAGGTACCGTCCCAGCATTTGCCTAAAGTAGAAATGGGGAAAACATAGAAAACCACTTCCAGGATGGCTGAGGTGAGAAATCGAACCCATGCCCTCTCAGTTTTGCCTCACCAGGCTAAGTTTGTACCCCGTTCCAGACCTCCGATCAGAATTACATTTCTTGTGTTTGTTCGATAACTATTACCGACCTGCAGTAGCTAAGGTCGCTAACGCGCAGCGCTCGGTCATGGGTTCTAACCATCTGTGGACTCGATAGACGTCGGTTCGCTTCCCACCTCAGCCACCCTGGAAGTGATTTTTCCGTGGTTTCCCCACTAGTACTCCAGGCAAAATCTGGGATGGTTCCTAACTTAAGGCTAAAGCTACCTCCTTCCCAATCCTTACCTGAATTAGAAATACTCACAGCCATCGCATTAACACAGGTTTTCAGATAAATTCCTTGCACACCAAGTGTACTGGGCTTCATGACCACGATGTCGCAATACCCCTGAATGAATCAATAACAACATGTACCATGGGGCTAAAATGTCTCACTGATAAACCATCAGCCACATTCAACATTTTTTGGCTTAACTAACTCACATGTTGGCTCGTGCGCTTAAACATTTGACCATTAGGCTTCCATTTAAAATTTGTTCTTTTTTCGTCCTGGATTAGTTAGAAACAATATGTTCCTAGTTTATTTGTAGCCAGCAATGACATCGTTAATTAGAATAGTTATTAACAAGAAATGAACATCTGCCTGAATCAATACTATACAGATACAATTAATTATTGCACGTGCACCATATTAGGTTTTAAACACGTATATTATTACTGTGCTATGCTTTGTTTCTTCTTTTTTCAACAGCTGATGAAGAGGATAAAATATAATTAATCCCCGAAACATGTACTGTAAATAAGTTCAATAATTAATTTTATCTGTATAGTATTGATTCAGGCAGATGTTCATTTCTTGTTAATAACTATTCTAACATATCAATACGGAACCACCATGAGTCATTTAAATAATGTAATCGTTAATTAGGTTTGCAATGATTCCAGGAATTGCATTTAACGCATACAGCTATTACGAACAGTAAGGAATTGCACGTACAAATCGCAGAATCTCATGAATTACTTCCACAGAGCGCCACGTTACAGACAAAGGCTATCAAAAATTACTTTCTAATACCTAAAGCTGTATTCAACAAAGACTACTACTACATTTTTTCCCCTTCTTTCATTTATTTTTACGTTCTTCTTCGAGTATGTAAGTAACTAGTAACTTCATCAGATAAACATCAGTTTAAATACTGTGGATTGGTTAGTAAAAGTTATGAAGCAAACAGCACCAATGAATTTATGATTTTGTCTTCACTGTGAATGATCATGACTCGTATATTGCGTGCAATGTATATAAACACAAATGATGTCGGTCAAGTTAAACGTGGCATTAAAAGATCAGTTAACTGTATGATTTTCATGCTCCACGGAAGCGAAAGGTCAATAGGCATTGTTATTGTCTAGTTAAGTGAGAGTGGGTGAGAACTATACCACTTGGTGAGATTCGAGGCTAACAGACCGGGATATATTGTACAGTACATGGGGGAAATGTGTGATACAGCAAGCGGGGGCTCGATCCCATGATCAATCAACACGCTGATAAATATTGAAGACTTGGCCCCACTGTGTATTTCGATCAGATTTGTTTTACAGGATCTTTTTTGTTGTTGCTTTTTTTGTTCTGTGACATCGCGGTCATATAGCCCAGAGTAGCATGTGTCATACGCTGTTGGCATGTTAAAGAACCCATTTGAATTCAGTAGGCCCTGTTCATAATGGCAAAATTAATCTCGGGATTTTTGGCCAACACAAAAATTCCTCATTTCTCTACTAGAAAGCGCTATAGTGTCAAGGAGCTTAGATATCTAACCTCCTTGACTTTCATAGCGCTTCAAGGAACAAAAATTCGACATATGAGCTGCCCTCTGGGTGTCACATAACAAAGCTTGCACCCGGCACCGAGGCCATACGATATTATTATTATTATTATTATTATTATTATTATTATTATTATTATTATTATTATTATTGATAAGCCTCCGTGGCTTAGACGGCAGCAAGCCGGCCTCTCACCGCTGGGCCCGTGGTTCAAATCCCGGTCACTCCATGTGAGATCTGTGCTGGACAAAACGGAGGCAGACAGGTTTTTCTCCGGGTACTCTGGTTTTCCCTGTCAAAAATTTAATTCCAGCAACACTCTCCACTCTCATTTCATTTCAGCTGTCATTCATTTAATCATTGAACCTGAGGAGTGCGTCAGGCCTCGGCAGCCGGCACAGTTCATATCCTCGCCGCTAGATGGGGGCTTCATTCATTCCATTCCTGTCCCGGTCGGAGACTGGAAGCAGGCTGTGGATTTTCATTATTATTATTATCATCATCATCATCATCATGTGTGTCTGATAACCTGTGTTATTGTGATGGCTGTACTAGTGTGTACTTAATTCTGGTCTGAGAGCTGAATCAGCCCCATGAGGCAAAAGTGAGAAGAGGTGGGTTCGATTCCCACCTGAGCCATCTTAGAGTTTCCCGTGGTACCCCACTTCTACTCCAGGTGAATGCCGGGATGGTTCCTAACGTAAGGCCACGGCCGCTTCATTACCAATCCCCACACACACTAATTCAGCCTTCAAAATAACACAGGTTATCAGACAAAAAATTGCACACTCATTCATATATTCAGAGCTAAATGACCACGATGTTCAACCCCCTCAATTGAAACAACAAAAACAGCAATCAGTTCAAATGAATTTGGAGCTGGCTGCATGGCTTAGAAAAATATCAATTCCCATAATTGTTTTAAAAATTTTCTTCGGAATTTGCGTACCGGCTGATATTCTCCTAGCAACTGTTTAATGTTTCGAAATTAAACATAAACTACCAGAAGTACCCATTCTTCGAACGGTCTTCGGTATTGATAACCAGACGTAATCAATTGAGCTACTGTTGCAATAGTTAGGGGCTTGAAACCTGTTTGTCGACAAAGATAAATGATTCGTTGAAATATGCTCTGAAACTAATTTACCTAACGTGTACTTCCTGACGTGAAAATAAAATTGAAAACCTCGTAGACGAAACGCAATACAAGTCACATAAAAACTGACCCTCACTGTTGTGTCAAGTCCGCATCAATAAATAAAATTGAATAAATTATAAAGGCTTGTGGTGCTTGAAAATTCAGGTTTTTTAGCCTCCAATGGCCCAAATTCCTAAAAGCAAAAAAAAAAAAAAAAGTAAAATAAACTATTTCAATTCAGGAATTTTTGAAAATAATGTTGCTGTTTGAAGATATAATAGACCTTATATACGCCATATCGCACGTTTAAGTCTTGTGAAAAAATCTTGGGTACCCATTGACCCCCTTAAGCGCATTGATGAATTTTACAGATTTTATAGGTTCCGTGATAACCTTATAGCCATTTGCAAACTTTCACAGAAATTTAATAAATGGAGTGGCATTACTTCTTGCAGAAATAGATGGAAAGTTGAATGTAACTTTTTGAGACACTGTTGTCATGGTTACTGGCTTGCATTCCGGCATTAGTTTATTAAATGAAATTAGTTTTCTGGAAATATCTCAGAAACTCTTGGTTTTAGAGCCTTAACTTGTAGTTCTCGGGGACCCTTTATGGCCGTTTAGGGGCCCCGAGTTTTGTTTCTGACACCAAGGGGCTGAAAATAAGCTTTGCCTCGTCGTTGTAGGCCGTAGTATAACAATAATAATTACAATAATAACATAAAAATATAAGGATAGGGGTATAATAGACCTTCCGTACCACACCAGCACGTGTAAATCGCGTGAAAAAATTATAGAGTACTTCCTTGACCCCCTTAAGTGCATTATATGTATTGATGAATTTTACAGCTTAATTTAGTTCCGTTATAACCTCATAGCCGTTTGCCATGGTAAGTGATTTTTGAAAGTCGGCAAAAATTACGACACGTATGTCATACGATGTTGGCATGTCAAAGAACCCATTTGAATTCAGTAGGCCGTGTTCATAATGGCAAAATTAATCTCGGGAGTTTCCGCCAACAAAAAGTTCCTCATTTCTCTGCTAGAAAGCGCTATAGTGTTCAAGGAACTTAGATATCTAACCTCCTTGACTTTCATAGTGATTCAAGGAACAACGAATTTCGACATGCAAGCTACCCTCTGGGTGTCAAATTACAAAGCTTGCACCCGGCATCCGAGGCCATACGATACATAAAATAAAAGCCGTTTGCAAACTATATCAGTAATGTAATAAATGGAATTGTTTTGCGTCTTCCAGCAATAGATTGACCTGTGAGTTTCTGTTGCCATGGTTACCGGCTTGCTTTCTTTCATTATTGTATTAAATGAAATTAATTTTCTGGGAATATCTCAAAACTGTTGGTTTTAGGGCGTTAAAATGTGGTTTCTCACATTGAGGGGCTGAAAATGAGCTTTGTCTCGCCCTTCTACGCCTATTTCAGCAAGTATTTTACGGGGGTAGGCTCCCTTTTATGAGAGGTACAGAGAAGAGTTATATCAATGATTAGCGTCGTGCCTCTGAAGGATATCTGTACTGTGCCCGTTTCCCCGACGTCACGTTGGCCCGGCGATTTCAACGAGAAACCGAAGAAGGGACACAGGCGATACAAAAATTAAGTCCTGGAAATATTTGTCCAATACCAAGAAAAAATCAAAACAACTAGCTCGGGCAGGCAAGAGATCGAATATCTCGGGTCGATTAAAGGGAGAGGCATGCAAGGCTCAACAGGACAAATACTTCACAAACAAGAAAAAGAAAAAAAAAGTATCACTGACTCGGGAGAAGTTCCAAACTACAAGAATAACCAGAACTTGAAAAATCGAGATCCTAAATTTATTTTTGAGCAGACGGACAAGAAAATTGAACACTCCTATTACTCAATGAAAATCATTAGTTTGGGATCATAAAAATCCATAATGTCCTTCACTGTCATTGAGCTACCCTGTTTGACTTAATCAGGGAAGTACTCGCAAAAGAAATTATTAGAGTTCAAGTGTTCGATGATTAGCTGAATTATAATGATAAAAAAAACACTTCACTTTCACTTTCAGCTTCTAAAAGAAGAAAAATTAGAATATAATTCACTATACATTTTTCCTTCCCATGAATGTTAACTGAATTAATAATTTACACATAAATTTCACACATTTCTAATATTTACAGACTTACGATTGTCAATGATGACTGTCAATCATTTAATTTGACTAAATGAACTTGTGGAATGAAATTATTATTATTAATTTTTATCAACATAATTTAAAGTTTCCTTATGCAAATTACATCAGCTATACATAACAATAACTTGTTATAGCCGCACAATAACTGGCTTCAAATGACATCCTAATCCCTCATATCATTTTCAAATCATTAGCTCAGTTTATCATATCCTTATGGGATCAATTTAATTATTCAGATTGCGATATTATAATTTTTAGCATATATTAAATTAAGATACAAATGATTCACCTGTGATCTGCAGGAATTATTAATTTTAAATTGACCAGCACATGTAACTCTGATAACATTGCATTTATTATGACGATTAATTGAACAGTAATGCAGTAACTGCCGTTGCACTGTTTTCCACCGTTGGAACTACTTAATATAATTACAATTATAAAGCACATTCTAAGTCCATTGAACCTAGGACTGCATAAGCCCCTATACATCCTGGCATAATCACAATCATTTACTATATCCTCCAAGAAATGTATTAATTGATTTATTAATCGTATTAATAAGTTAGAATGGTATTTCTCATGTCCAACAGTTGCTACACCATAAGACCACTATAAAGTGTCTACAACTCATAATTCATTGTGCTTATACTCAAAGTGCAGTTCCAAATCCAATTGACATAATGACAAGTAATCCTCAAATTATTATAAACTCTCGTAATCTGCATTCCTAAATCTGGTCAAAAATTTCCCTAATGTGACTGAGCATCATAGGCTTTGTATTCTTGTGCAATCTGAATTAAATTACTGTAATGTCTAGGATCATAGATCATGAACCATAATTATAATTTCAATGCCATAAATTAATGAACATGCTACAATCATTACCGCTGCAAAAAGTCAAACGTTCCGTTCGCAATCGCCTTCATGGTAAAAATCGCCATGGGGAAAAAAATCCTAAGTTTAGAATTATTAAATATTATAAAACAAAATATTTATTAAATATCGGAATTTATGTGTGTGAAATATCTCAATATCTTGAAAATAATTTGCTCTCCAAATTTGGAAATTCATTCGAAATATATTTTAGCCACCTGGAAGAAAGAACATAATTAAATCAAGGTGTTGGTTTGCCCTAAATGTTCAGAAGGGTGTGGTGTGAATATATGCCCAAGTTGACGATGAATGTGTTTCCCATATTTTCCCACGACGAATTAATCTTGATTCTGTTCTTTAATTTGCAAGATCGACGTTTAAGAAAATCGTTTAACGCCAACATGATCGTGATGCCTGGTCTACAGTGTATTCAGCCTCTCCGAATCCCGGATTCGTCCTCACCATCAAGTTTCCCTATTAAATGCTTAAGCCATTATCTTGAAGTATATGAAAAGTTCCATAAATGTTCCCATATTCTTATTCTTGAGTGAAAGTATCATAGTGGATGACATCAGACACCCCCTAAAAAGAATTAGGTGTACGCCACTGCTGAAGAAATGTTTCATGTATTTCACTGATATGTAATGTACGGTGTTGTTTCGATACTGTTAATAATTTATTAATGCTCTTGCTGGCAATCCGGTTATTTGTTGAATGTATTATGTTGAATAAGATGCAATTACTATTGTAGAAATGTTCAACATTGACTGACTATATGCCGGGTTTCGTAGCACGACAAGGTCTGCTATTATATCGTGTGCTTTAACATGTTGCATATTAATGTCTCCGTATTCTGGCGTTCCACGGTGAATTTGTCAAGTCCGATTTGTAGCTGTGTTAATGTGTTCACTTGATAAATATACAGTTTCTACTTACATCAGCCTCTTGGAGAAATCACTAATTTTAATTTTACCTGTCACTCGTAAATAAGTTATAACAAGTACCGGTATTTCACAAGCAAATTGTAATGCTAATATCATAGTGTGGACACACGCTTCCCGAAGGTAGAATGATCGTCTCCGCGCACATGTGTGTTAAATCAGCAATAGAACAGACTAGAAAGGAATGACCTCTCTACACGTGTTACACAGAGCACACGCCGGTTGCCCTGGTCACCTGATCCGTAGGAGTGTGGGGAAATTCCACCCCTCATCTATTGCGTCATGACTTGTCAAAGCCGTTAGGAGTTGACGATGTTCGACACTCGCTTGTGCTAAATTTTACCTCAATGCCATAAGGATGGGTCCATTTAGCAGCTAGAATAATTATGAAGAATGTTTCTTTAACTCTAGGTCTGCTACAAACACATGCTGGAATACATTACAATATGTTACATTCATCAACCACTTCCAAGGTTGCTTTACGAATCTCGGCAATTAAAGTTTACCAACATGGTGGATTTCGGTCACATGTTCCCCTCTCCTGTTTTTTTTATAAGTTTTGGTCAGAGAACTTATAAAACGTCATTATGCTAAGATTATATGAAGAAATCAAACATGTCTGTCCAGTACTAATTCTCAGGTTTGAAATATTTTCTGAGATTTCCAGCGTTGTAGTTTCCAATCACTCGGTCGGTGTGTATTTCTGCCAAACGATTACTGTTGTTGCCGAAAACTCTTACAATCTTTACTGCACCATAATAAAGCTTAGCGAATTTGTTATAGACTCTCATGGGTAAGTTGGATGATACTAGTCTCCTTATCAAGACTAAATCGTTTTCCCGTAGAGGTTCTCTGAATTTTCTTCCTGCCTGTCTTTACTTTCTCTTTTCGGCGTGGTGTTCCAAGCTCTCTCTAGCCATGTCAATGCGCGTGGGAATTGATTGAATTATTTCCGGTGCTGTGGAAATAATTCCAGCCCATACTCTCTCTGGTTTACGTCCATTATGTAACATGTATGGCACTTGCGATGTACTTTCATGTATAGTCGAATTAAGGCTTTCTTCAATGATGGGTATAACCTTCATCCATTTATCATGATTATCCGAACAGTAAAGTCGACAGAATTTTCCAATTTCAGACATTATTCTTTCTGCAGGATTTCCTTCAGGATATCTGATAGTATTGAGGATGTGCTTTACATTTAGCCTTACCATTGCCTGCTGAAATTCTTGACTTGTGAATTGGCTCCCATGATCACTTAATAAGAATTCGGGTGTGCCGGCTTCTTTGAAAACACAATTCTCTAGCCATCTAATGATGTATCGCGATGTAGCCTTCTGAATCGGGTGCAACATTACCAGTTTAGAGAATACATCTATTGTAACCAAGATATACTGGTTTCCTCTAAATGATCTTGGAAGTGGGCCATAAATGTCCGTCGCATACAATTCTCTCGGTCGGGACGGAATTATAGCAATCGGTGGTTCTTTAGCAAGCTTCGAAATGTATTTGCTCCGCTGGCAATTATCGCAGGACCTTATAACCTTACGTATGGTTTCCCTCATACAATTCCAAATAAAAGCTTCTTTAGCTGCGTGCAGAGTCTTGTCCAGTCCGGAGTGTCCCGTTGAACGATGGACTAGCCAGATTACTTTATTAACAAGTTTTGGTGGTAAGACTGTTCTCAACTTCGTAAGATCCTTGTCCGCATATTTCATGACAATGTCTCCCACGATGTGGTATTCTCCCGCTTGTCTCGAAGTTGGGATGAAATTCGGTTCATGCTGGTCCATTCTCTTCTTTAGGAAACGATACATGTTTCTGAAGGGTTCATATCTCTTCTGTGATGCTGCGATTCTTCTAAGTTTATGTAACGTATCCGCATCTTCCGGAACAACCTCAATCAAGTGTATGTCTTCCCCACAAGGATTACGACTTAGAACATCGGCCAATATGTTCAATTTGCCAGATCGATGAACTATAGCCACGTTAAATTGCTGCAAGAATAAGGTCCATCTGGTAATTCTATCATTAGCGAGGTCTGTTTTCAACATGAATTGCAAAGCTTGATGGTCGGTGATTATTGAGACTTTATATCCTATCAGTATCTTTTTCCAAGTTTGTAAAGCATATATGGCAGCTAATGCTTCCAATTCTGTCACGGTGTAATTGGCTTCATGGCTTTTAAGTTTGCGGCTGGCAAATGCAAGATAGTGATGTTTTCCCTCGCCATCCATTTGATACAATACAGCACTCACACCAATCTTTGACGCATCCGATTCTATGAAGAAATTCCGAGAGAAATCGGGGTATTCCAATTTAATATGATCAACCAGCATTTGTTTAGCTCTATCAAACGCCTCACTACATGCTTCGCTCCATTTCCATTTATTGTTTAATTTCAACAAATTCTGGAGTGGTGCCATCACCTCCGTATAGTGAGGACAGTGCGTCGAAAAGAATTGACACATTCCTAAGAATTGTCTAACTTGACGTACTTTCTTCGTTTGAGGAAACTCCGCAATTGCCTGAATCTTCGTAGGATTAGGCCTATATCCGTGTCCGTCGATGATGTGACCTAAAAACTTTATTTCAGTTTGAAAAAAAAACTGCATTTGTCACGGTTGACTTTGAAGTTGGCTGCTTTCAAATTATCAAACAATAATCTGAGGTGTTGCAAATGTTGTTCCCCGTCTGTAGATGCAATTATTATATCGTCTATGTAGCATATCACATTCGCTTTGACTTCTTGTTTTAGGTTGGAATCCAATGCTCTTAACATCACCGGACCGCTATTCTTTAAACCGAAAGGCATTCTCTTGAAAGCATAGGTTATGTTATTAAATAGAAAACCAGTGTATTTGCGGCAATTTTCAGATAACGCTACGTGATAAAATGATGAAGTCAAATCGATGGTAGAAAAATATGTTTTTCCTTCAAATTTCCTCAAAATTTCCCGAATTTTTGGAGGTTTATCATGTTCCAAGAGCAGACGTTCATTCAATCCGCTCGCATCCAGACATAAGCGTAGTTGTCCATTCGCCTTTTGCACAACCACCAGTGGATTTAGGAAAGGCGTGGGCATTCGACAAATGATGTCATCATCTTCCATCTTCTGGATCATGTCTTCAACTTCAGCATGCCACTTTTCCGGAATCGGATATAATTTCTTTCGATAAGGAGTAGCATCTGTTAACTGGATTTCATACTCAAAATTCTTAACTAGTCCAGGTTTGCTATTAAAACATCATCATATTCTTCTAATAAATCGTTCAACTTCTGTTGAGTTTCTGGATTGATTTTTCCTCCTATATTCCTATGCTCTGTTTCCACTGAATTGATTATTTCATCCATTACATCCGTATTTCCAAACTCCCATACTACGCCTTCACGAGCCTCTTCTTTCAGTCCCTCGGTGGATGTAAAATATATATATCGGTTCTTCATACCAATGACCAGACCATTGTCAGATATGAAATCAACTCCGATTATGATATCGAAATTTGAATTTGATAAGACTAGGAAGATGTGTTGTATCTTCCTTCCAGCAAGTTCCATTTCTAACATTACCTGTTGTTTACATTTAATTATCCTGTCAGGGATAACTCCTCTAATCTTTACAGTTGATGCCGGAAGAATGTCAAGTTTTCCTTTTGACTGGAGCAATTCCAGACATGACTGTGATATAATGGAAACCATGGCCCCTGTGTCCACTAACGTCTTTATTTGGCTTCCCATTATATTTAAAGAAATAGTCGGTAATTCATGTCTGATCCCTCGGCGTACTTCTTCATTTTCAAATATGAGGTCTTCATCCTTTATTTCGTATAATTCCTGAAGTTGTACAATGTCCGAGTTGATTAGAATTTCATTACCTAATGTTGATTGGACGTTTTTT
The DNA here is from genome assembly GCA_946902985.2 of Meconema thalassinum. Lineage (NCBI taxonomy): Eukaryota > Metazoa > Arthropoda > Insecta > Orthoptera > Tettigoniidae > Meconema > Meconema thalassinum. The sequence goes on from OX336399.1 coordinate 92,673,622, forward strand.
TTTTCTTGGTTCAGCCCACTAATACTAGGCTGGTTTAACTCTTCTTCTGTTGGTGCTGAAGGTCGAGTATTTCTTAATTGTTCTATATATTCTCGGCTTTCCTGATACCTGGTGTCCAAATTGTTACTGTTTTGCTTGTTCCTCTCTTCTTGAGACCTATTATTCTGGTTGGAGTAGCTGTTAAACCTCCCGCGTTGGTACCAGTTATTTTGTCCTCTGTTACGATACCTCGAATATCTTCGATTATACGGGGTATTTCTCTGATTATTATTATCGTTTCTACGGTTGTAGTGATAATCATCTTGCTGGTGGTCAAAATCCCTCGATGTCTTCTCTTCTTGTTGCGCTGGTCTTTCTGTTTGGGCTGTCCTATCCATTAAGACCGCATTTATTTCCCGACTTTCCTTTCTGTCATGTCTACCATTATTGCCTAGAGTAGCGTGATCCATACGCCTAAGAACTTCTTCACAATCTTCCAGGGTTTCTACTCCCGATACTATGAGCATGCGCTGTACTTCAATAGGAAATTGCCTCGTTATGGCTCTTATCAGTTCCTGGCGTGGTAAAGGTGGAGTTAGAAACTGTAGCTTTGCGAGCTGCGAGGTGATGTAATTCGCATATCTAGTCGGATGGGACGTGGCATATTTCTTAGAGTACATTTCCGCTCTAACATCCAATTGTTCATCTGAACTCCTTAAACGGTGTAGAAATGATTGACTAAAGTCTTCCATATTAACAAGCGAACATCTAAATGCCCTAAACCAATTTAAAGGAACTCCTTCCAAGTGTCTTTCAACTATTCTGAGCTCTCTGTCCTTGGATATCCTGTTTTCATCCATGTATTCCCGAATATCTCTCAGGAATTCCATCGGTGTCAAGTTATTACCCCCATTAAACTTGCGTGGTAGATTATCAATGTTTCGAATTATTGTGACGTGTCCCTTCGTAGTTGAATTGGCTCTATTCCCTTCCGTATCTAACGTTCCTCCAGCATTAGGACTATCTGATGTTCTTAAAACATTGGGACTATCCGATTGTAATATTTGTCCTGGTTGCTCATAAGTGTGGCTAACATTATTTTTCATGTTGGGTAGTTCCGTTTCCAGATTCGATATCCGAATTCTGGTCATGTCGTGCTCAAACTTGTGTTTATTTTCCATATCTGCCGCTGTAATAATTACACTATTCCTCATCTGTGTCTGTAGCTCATTACGCACGTGCTCGAAATCGTTGTTACATTCCTCTGTTAGCTGGTTTACTTTCTCTTTGATATCTGCTGTCTCCGTAGAATTAGTGTCAGTGACTGTTGACAAATTCTTAACTACTGTTTCATTTTTCTGCTGTACCCTCTCATTATGTTCTGATAAATCTTTATTTAAACCATCTAAATTGTCGGTCAACTTCTTTTCTAAACCTTGCAATCTGTCTACAAATTGTGTTTTGACAGCGTTAACTTGACCTGATACGTGGGTATGCAATTTCTTTCTAAGAACTTTGAGATTATGGGTAAGTCTTGTATCACAAGCATCTAACTTTTTGTCTAAGGCTGAATTACTTTTTTCAACATTTGCCTGCACTTGCGAAATTTGCGTTTGCAAACGGACATCTAAACTCTTTACATCGCTAGATACCATTTGAGTATCTGTATTTAAAGACTGAATATCTGATTTAATATCTATTATAGAATAGTTAATACTTTCTATTTCCATATTGGCTTTTAATATATCAGTTCTTACATTTAATATATCAGCATGAATATCCTGTGTATCATCTTTAATCAACTGCACTTTGCTTGATAAATTGTCAATATCGGCTTTTAGTTCCTGCCTACCAGTAGCTAAACTTTCAATTAATGTGGTTATTCGTGCATTAAGTTCCTGCTTATCAGCAGCCAAACTATCTTTAAGTTCCTGCTTATCAGTAGCTATAGTGTTCTTTACCACATTCAAATCCTCATACAGTCTGTCAAAGCCCCTTTGGATTTGAGCAAGAATGTCCTGGGGTCCTTCTGCTTCTGCTGCATCAGTCATTATAATTACACAAATATATAAATATACTTAAGACTAGGGAAACTTAATAGTAGGATGACGAACCAAGACCATGCAACTGAATATATTCGAATGAATTCCAAACATGTTTTACGTCTAACAAATCCAGCACAACGATTTCTCAAACCTCCTATTATCCTGAAATTTATCTTTACCTGATAAGTTAAACAAACAACATCTAGATTTGAAATTTAAAAAAAATCCCGACTCAATGACATTGCAAGATATCAGAACTCGTCTGACTATCCAACTATCCCCAAAAATAAATTTCCAAACCGTCGAGCTAATCACGCTCGGCATCAAATTGCTGCCTTACGTAACTTTGCCCACACGTATAGGGCGCCAAATCGCTGTGCCCGTTTCCCCGACGTCACGTTGGCCCGGCGATTTCAACGAGAAACCGAAGAAGGGACACAGGCGATACAAAAATTAAGTCCTGGAAATATTTGTCCAATACCAAGAAAAAATCAAAACAACTAGCTCGGGCAGGCAAGAGATCGAATATCTCGGGTCGATTAAAGGGAGAGGCATGCAAGGTTCAACAGGACAAATACTTCACAAACAAGAAAAAGAAAAAAAGTATCACTGACTCGGGAGAAGTTCCAAACTACAAGAATAACCAGAACATGAAAAATCGAGATCCTAAATTTATTTTTGAGCAGACGGACAAAAAAAATTAACACTCCTATTACTCAATGAAAATCATTAGTTTGGGATCATAAAAATCCATAATGTCCATCACTGTCATTGAGCTACCCTGTTTGACTTAATCAGGGAAGTACTCGCAATGGAAATTATTAGAGTTCAAGTGTTCGATGATTAGCTGAATAATAATGATTAAAAAAACACTTCACTTTCACTTTCAGCTTCTAAAAGAAGAAAAATTAGAATATAATTCACTATACATTTTTCCTTCCCATGAATGTTAACTGAATTAATAATTTACACATAAATTTCACACATTTCTAATATTTACAGACTTACGATTGTCAATGATGACTGTCAATCATTTAATTTGACTAAATGAACTTGTGGAATGAAATTATTATTATTAATTTTTATCAACATAATTTAAAGTTTCCTTATGCAAATTACATCAGCTATACATAACAATAACTTGTTATAGCCGCACAATAACTGGCTTCAAATGACATCCTAATCCCTCATATCATTTTCAAATCATTAGCTCAGTTTATCATATCCTTATGGGATCAATTTAATTATTCAGATTGCGATATTATAATTTTTAGCATATATTAAATTAAGATACAAATGATTCACCTGTGATCTGCAGGAATTATTAATTTTAAATTGACCAGCACATGTAACTCTGATAACATTGCATTTATTATGACGATTAATTGAACAGTAATGCAGTAACTGCCATTGAACTGTTTTCCACCGTTGGAACTACTTAATATAATTACAAATATAAAGCACATTCTAAGTCCATTGAACCTAGGACTGCATAAGCCCCTATACATCCTGGCATAATCATAATAATTTACTATATCCTCGATGAAATTTATTAATTGATTTATTAATCGTATTAATAAGTTGGAATGGTATTTCTCATGTCCAACAGTTGCCACCATAAGACCACTATAAAGTGTCTACGACTCATAATTCATTGTGCTTATACTCAAAGTGCAGTTCCAAATCCAATTGACATAATGACAAGTAATCCTCAAATTATTATCAATTCTCGTAATCTGCATTCCTAAATCAGGTCAAAAATTTCCCTAATGTGACTGAGCATCATAGGCTTTGTATTCTTGTGCAATCGGAATTAAATTACTGTAATGTCTAGGATCATAGATCATGAACCATAATTATAATTTCAATGCCATAAATTAATGAACATGCTACAATCATTACTGCTGCAAAAAGTCAAACGTTCCGTTCGCAATCGCCTTCATGGTTAAAATCGCCATGAGAAAAAAATCCTAAGTTTAGAATTATTAAATATTATAAAACAAAATATTTATTAAATATCGGAATTTATGTGTGTGAAAGATCTCAATATCTTGAAAATAATTTGCTCTCCAAGTTTGGAAATTCATTCGAAATATATTTTAGCCACCTGGAAGAAAGAACATAATTAAATCATGGTGTTGGTTTGCCCTAAATGTTCAGAAGGGTGTGGTGTGAATATATGCCCAAGTTGACGATGAATGTGTTTCCCATATTTTCCCACGACGAATTAATCTTGATTCTGTTCTTTAATTTGCAAGATCGACGTTTAAGAAAATCGTTTAACGCCAACATCATCGTGATGCCTGGTCTACAGTGTATTCAGCCTCTCCGAATCCCGGATTCGTCCTCACCATCAAGTTTCCCTATTAAATGCTTAAGCCATTATCTTGAAGTATATGAAAAGTTCCATAAATGTTCCCATATTCTTATTCTTGAGTGAAAGTATCATAGTGGATGGCATCAGACACCCCCTAAAAAGAATTAGGTGTACGCCACTGATGAAGAAATGTTTCATGTATTTCACTGATATGTAATGTACGGTGTTGTTTCGATGCTGTTAATAATTTATTAATGCTCTTGCTGGCAATCCGGTTATTTGTTGAATGTATTATGTTGAATAAGATGCAATTACTATTGTAGAAATGTTCAACATTGACTGACTATATGCCGGGTTTCGTAGCACGACAAGGTCTGCTATTATATCGTGTGCTTTAACATGTTGCATATTAATGTCTCCGTATTCTGGCGTTCCACGGTGAATTTGTCAAGTCCGATTTGTAGCTGTGTTAATGTGTTCACTTGATAAATATACAGTTTCTACTTACATCAGCCTCTTGGAGAAATCACTAATTTTAATTTTACCTGTCACTCGTAAATAAGTTATAACAAGTACCGGTATTTCACAAGCAAATTGTAATGCTAATATCATAGTGTGGACACACGCTTCCCGAAGGTAGAATGATCGTCTCCGCGCACATGTGTGTTAAATCAGCAATAGAACAGACTAGAAAGGAATGACCTCTCTACACGTGTTACACAGAGCACACGCCGGTTGCCCTGGTCACCTGATCCGTAGGAGTGTGGGGAATTTCCACCCCTCATCCATTGCGTCATGACTTGTCAAAGCCGTTAGGAGTTGAAGATGTTCGACACTCGCTTGTGCTAAATTTTAGCTCAATGCCATAAGGATGGGTCCATTTAGCAGCTAGAATAATTATGAAGAATGTTTCTTTAGCTTTAGGTCTGCTACAAACACATGCTGGTATACATTACAATATGTTACATTCATCAACCACTTCCAAGGTTGCTTTACGAATCTCGGCAATTAAAGATCACCAACATGGTGGATTTCGGTCACAGTACCAAATTTGACGTTGATCCACCCAGCCGTTCTCGAATTATAAGGGAAAAAATTGTCTACAGACAAACAGACAGACAGACATACTGACAGACAGACAGACAGACAGACAACAATTTATTTACGCGCATCCGTCATAAAACAGTCTGAAACGCGTAAATAACACAAATTTCCGTAGAAATTCAGAAAAAACAGACAAACTTTCATTCTTATACACAGTATATAGAGATATAGAGATAGAGATTAGTTTATGTTCGACGATGTCGAAATGTAAATATTATATGTCAGAAAACTGTACTATAATGAGGCTCATTATAGTACAAGTTTGCATTATGGGACAATTTCTCCCCCCAATCAGAGCTCAAGAAACAGTTGTTTGACCAATCAGGTAAGGATAACATCGCACCTGCGCTGAGTTCCAAGGCCTCCTAATTTAAATTTCACTGCGTGGCCTAGTGTCATAGTGGTGTATCGAGGAGGACATGGTCAAATACAAGGTATTCTCTGCGTCCCATGCGCTCTGTTCAGTACATAAAACTGGCGAAATCTCGACAGATATTTATGAATATTTATGTTCAAACATAGGCCTAAAATAGTTATAATAATTATCGTCGAACATAAACAGTAGTATGCAACTCGCCTATAATGGTAATTAAGACACTCGTATGGAAATTATAGAACTCGCATACGCTCGTTTTATAAACATACTCGTGAGTTAACTATTGCCATTATAGGCTCGTTGCATAATGTACTATCCTAAGGCAATACTGAAAAATAGCTTCCAACACGATAATGTTTAATCCTTTAGATGCCAAGACAAATTTAGTGAAATTACTACTTTTTCATAAACAGATTATCTCCTACCTATATTTTTTGCCTATATTCATTTATGAAAAGATAGGCTTATGTATTCACCTTTTGTCCGTGTGTGTATGTGTGTGTGTGTCGTCGTCGTCGTCGTCGTCGTCCCCCCCCCTCACACACACACACACCTAATGAAATGTAAACGGCCGAAGAGATTTAAATGCAACTCGGTAAGTACATACTACTACTTTGTCCAACCTCGACCGTGCCTTAACAATTTTAATATGTTTCACCAATCCAACATGGCAGCCGCGCGAAATATTTCACCGGCATTCTATAACTCGGCAACAGTTACAGATATAATTCTCAGATTTTGTACGATGATAAAGGGTGCTACTTAAGTTCACATTCTAGACTTTCAAGAAACCTGGTAAGTACAAAACCAACATGGCGGCAAGCGAATTTAAAACATTTAAATAGACTTTTCACGCGATTTAGCCACCCGAGGGCAGTGAAACTTGGTACGGTAAATGCCTTTACAAATTATAATCTACTGGCGTCTAATTTAGTTCAGTGCGAAATTTTAAAATTAAGTTTTTATTTCTTGATTACTAATCATGTGATCGATTAAATAATGAATCTACGAAATAATCTTTATCTAATGGTACATTACGCTATGGCCTACACATATTATAATCCAGCATGGTGACCAACAACATTATTTAGACGATTCTCAATATCTACGAATCTATTACAGCAATTTTGTATGTTGATAGAGGCTATTAACTTAGGTTCACCATGGACCTTTCAATACCTGATGAACACAAAACCAACATGGTGGCGACGCAAAATTTAAATATTTAAATTGATTCTTCTCGTGACTTTTCATCCGAGCGCTGTGAATCTTGGCACGGTATATCTTCGTACAAGCCTTAATATACTGACGTCTAATTTAATGGATTTTTATGAGAACTTAAAAATGGTGGCAGTGCAATTTTTTAAAGTCTTGTTTTCATTTCTCGTTATCTAAGTAATACCAGTAGGATATCTGAAAATAGGCTATTTAGTTATTCAGGGAACCACTTGTTAAGATATAATATTTTTTTTACTTTGGTAGCGGGTATAGATATTTTAAACCTATTAGGTGCCAAATAATCAATAATATACGTTGTTTCGTTAAACACAATACCAATATTTTTATATTTAAATATAAATTGGAAATTTTAATATATATTTTACAGCCTACACGCCTTATTTCATCTTGGTTCACAGGGATGGCCATATTTATCTTAATTAGCTCCGAGAAACAACGTAATAATACGCGAATTCAAATGATAGCACGTGTCAGCTGACTGTAGCATGTTTTACAGAATAGATGAATCCAGTTATTCACCGAACATAAACACATCGATATATTCAATGCCCGTTTTGTCTTTCTTAAAACACTGATAGCAGTAATAGTAATTAGATTTTATAAGGAAACGGGGTTGATAGATTGGCTCATGACATTTTTAGCAGAGGCTCCCCCGGGCTATATATTGGTCACCTGGCACTTTAAGGGTTCATGATTATTGTTTCATTTTATCAGTATATAATTCTAAACAGAACTATGTACAAGGTGGAAATTATGGAATCACAGGTGCTGAATGGACATGTAGCCTTGCCGTAGCTATTCTAACCCCTATCACCGATCTCCGGAGCACTATATGTTTTGCCCCTAGATTACAAACATGTGAACGGCGGTACGGATATCTAGTTTTTCATAAAATATATTATATATATAAGGTAAAAATCACCCCTAGATTTCTGTATTAATTCTTTCATTCTTCTAGCTAAACGAACAGATAGATTTGATATCTCATATACACTGCAGCGTTCTATGGCCAACACGTGTTTGCAATAGCGTATAAGTGCAAGAGGACGGACCGTTCGTTCTCTTCCAGTTGCTAACACCTGCACGAAGGAAATAGAATTCCTCGCGAGCCAATCTTCTCAGCTGGCTAAATCTCCTTTTTATCCCCTTCCTCCCTCACATATTGAATTTTATATTTAAGAGTTGAAAGCTATTTCGCAACTAAATTATTCAAGGCTTCTTTCTCAAGAAGGCTCACACTAAGTGGAAGTACATACGAGTGGCTATGCTATGGTGTCTTGTAAGAGCTATGTTATACGTCACTGCTTCGTGCTCCAACTATTAAGACGCCACTTCTCTTCCCTTACAAGAAAAGAAAGAATAAAGAGATACGAGAAAAATCTTCACCGCATCCCTTGATTTTGTATTCCCTAATTACTTTCAGCCTACCGTTCTAGTTGGTTGGAAAACACGTGAAATTGCGATCCATCTGCGCAGCCGAGTACTGGAAAGCTACTCATTTGGAGTTATGCAATTAAGATCCTTGCGGTCTACAGCTTGGCCCTGTTGAAACACCGGATTCCGTGAGATTTTTTAAGTTAAGCAACATTGGGCGTAGTCACAACTACGATCATTTCAAGTCCTAGTGTCGATTTTTTTCAGAAAATGTTCAATGCCGTGCACTATTTCTACAAAAATTACAATTGTACTTCAATTTAAAAATGCGAGGTTTGTTCATTGAAACTCGTTCGAAACATGCTGAGTTGCTGCTTAATGTTGAAAATACCCAACGCATGCGCAAGTAAAGTTGAGCATAAGGCATATGCGCTGTGATCGGACTTCCTGCTTTGATTATTATTATTTTTGTTTTATGTAGACATGTGGTATAATATCAATATGTTTGGTTTGATTCAGAACCCATCCAAGAAAGGCAAACGAGCAGTAATCATGTTTTTTACGGCAAACGGTTTCAAGCCCAGTGGAGATTCATCGGGAATGGTTATTGTATACGGCGAAAAGTGCATTTAAAAGATAACTGTTACAAATTGGTCACGAATGTTCCGCAATGGCTTTGTGGAAACAACGGATTTGCGACTTTCATCTGTTTGACCTGTTGAATAAATTCCCAAAGAAACAATGACTTCACTCCAACGTGAAGTTACAGAATGCAGTTATGGATTGGTTTCAGCATCATTTCTTCGAGGACGACTTTCGACTTATACCCAAACTATGGAATGTCTGTTTAAACGCCATGGGTGACTAATTTTGAACAAGTGCAAGCAATAATGTGTAACATAAACACTACTCTTTCGTTTGACTTACCTGCCGATTTTCCTTTCATCATATTCTGGTGTCCAAGAACCTCGAACAGGTTTACTAGAACATCCCTCATATTTAAAAGCGTCCGTATTAAATGCTGATACATTTATTGGAAAATAATAATAATCACTAGGATGTAGGATGTGGTAGCTATGTACAGGGTCTTTCATATAAAGTAAGAACGGCGAGCGGCGGTTTTGTCATTCGCTGCTGAAGCCGGCTTGGGCGACCTTGTGACGCGCCACGGCCCCCTGTTGTAGTATTGAAAGCGCGCGCATAGTACAAACTCGACCTTGCAAGAAGCGTGCAGGTGTTGTCAGTCGCCAGTCTGAACCTCAGCTGCTAAAATGTTGAGACAGTTATCATTGCAACATCGTATTTTTGTATGTAAAATTTATTTTAATTTCGATTCGGCTCGGCGGGTACGTGATGAATTTGTTCAGCAATTTCCTGATGAAGTGCCACCTTCACTAGCACAGAATCACGTAATTGTAAATAAATTTGACACTACTGGTTCAGTGCTCAATAAAAAACACAAAATAAAAAATCAGAAAAAATACAGTGGCATGACTCACTCGCGTCAGCCAAAATGTGGTTACCAGATACAATGCCTGTATAACCCAGGAAGGACGACACTTCCAGCAACTTTTATAAGGTAATATTTCATAGAGGATTATACACACGCTTAAAGCAGGGGGCCAAGGCTCGCTACAAGCTCGGTCAAGGCCACCACACTAGCGGATAACAAACCCGCCGCTTGGCGTTCTCACTTTATATGAAAGACCCTGTAGAGATGAAAGGATTAGCTGAGGGCAGGGAGGTATAGAGGGTTTCATCAAACTAGTATAAAGACTCAAATAACATCATATGAAAGCTACAGAGGTATGGATGGGATCACAGTAGATTGTGTAGATGCTGTGAAAGGGGATAGAAAGCAGTGGCAAACTACTCCGTGCCTCAATACGCCCCATTGCGTTGTCTTAGGGTTTTGGAGTTTCTTCCCATTTAGACGGAGCTTTTTGTGGAATGAACTACTCTCCAGGCTCATAACTTGGCCAACAGACAAAGATACACCGTGTATGTATGTCTACACATCATTGTTTTAGTTATTAAAGGCTTGGGGATGATATGAGGTGAGTATTTCTCTTCCCCGTCCTTATCCTCACCAGAGGAATTGATGAGATTTCGTTGTTGGTTTTTGTTGGTGATTTGTTTAGGAGCATTCCAACATCGTAGTCATGTAACCCTATGCATTTCGATGAGTCTATGCGGTATGATGATGATCTTATTGGTTTTACGTCTCTTTTAACTACTGTGGCTCTTAGAGACGCCAGGGTGCCGGAATTTTGCCCCAAAGGGGATCTTTAACGTGCCAGTAAATCTACTGACAAGGTTCCCTCGCATTTGCGCACCCTTAAATGCCAAGTGACTGCGCCAGGATTCGATCCTCCAACCTTGGGAACAGCAGGTCAGAGCCACAGAGCCATTCTTACATTAATAAGTCATATGAATATTATTATTGTTAATAATATAAGGTGCGTTCAAAAAGTAACGAGCCGGAGGCATAATTACAGAAACCAGTGCCTGTATGTTAGAAGTATTGGCCCTGGCTGTTGAGGCACTTGTCCCACTGTGACACGAGGCGGTGAATGGCTGTCTCATAAAATTCCCTGGGCTGCGATGTGAACCAGTTCTGCACGTACAGCTGGACGTCGACGTCCGAGGTGAATTGTTGGCCCCACAGAGCCCTTTTCAGGGGACCAAACATGGCGTAATCACAGGGAGAGAGGTCTGGACTGTATGGAGGGTGGCCGAGAATCTCCCATTTGAATTTCTGCAGGAGTGCCGCGACTGTGTTGGCCGTATGAGGTCGTGCATTGTCGTGGAGCAGAATGACCCCACGGGTGAGATTGCCTGGTCGTTTTATTTTGATCGCTTGGCGAAGTGTGGTCAAGGTTTGCGAGTAACGCTGGGCATGCACTGTTGTCCCGTGCGGCATGAAGTGTATCAGAAGGGGGCCATCTTGGTCAAAGAAGAACGTCAGCATTACCTTTCCTGCACTCGTGTGGATGGCCTTGCCATTTTTGGGTGGTGGTGACCCTGGATGCTTCCACTGGAGGCTTTGTCGTTTGGATTCCGGTTCGAAGTGGAGACACCATGACTCATCTCCAGCCACCAATCGTGCCAGGAACCCATTCCCTTCCCTCGCATAGCGCTGCAGATGACCAAGACAGTGGGCCATTCTACACGCTTCCTGGTGTTGTTGAAGACTGTGGGGCACCCATTGGGCACACACTATGCGCAAGTGCAGTCGTTCCTTCATGATAGTGTGCACGCTTCCGACGCTCAATCCGACCACGGCGGCTATGGCGTTCACTGTCACTCGGCGGTCCTGGGTAATGAGTGCATCAACCAGCTAGACGTTGTCATCGGTAATGCAGGGGGGTGCCCCAGACCGGACATCATCGGCTAACGACATCCGTCCTTCCCTGAAGCGCTTGTGCCACGCTTTGACCCTTGCAAGGGACATGCAGTGTTCACCGCACACTTGTGAATGTCCGTTCCCCTTACTCCTTACGCTGTCAGAAACCGAACAACACTTCTTTGCTCTTCTTTTGACGCCTCCATGTCACTGTTTGCAATGCGACTGGCAGCGTTGGACGATTGATGCTGCTCGCTTTGTATCGTCACGTGACGTGCACGCGTGCCCTCTAGCGACGGGCTGTGACCTTCCACGCTCTGGTCGGAACTACACCTCGTTTCACACGCCACGATTAGCCAATGTCGTCACCGGTTTGCGCATTCCAGCCTCCGGCTCGTTACTTTTTGAACGCACCTTATAATTACAATGTCACAAACCTTTTTGTCAAAAATGTATATGAGATAAATATCCAAGTGTATTGATTAATCTCATGTACATTTTTTCAGGTTTAAGGAAACACGCATTACAATCGGATACGATAGTGTTGGCCGACTGTAAAACATCCAATTTCGATTACAAAGGCAATACTGAAAAATGGCTTCCAAAACGATAATAAACCTTTCCATAATATCCTTTGAGATGGGAATCAGAGCCACAATTCTGAGCTTGAAACCACTACACCACAAGAAATGTCCGAGTTGACGAGAGATGAAATGAATGAATATGATTGAGCCAGGGCAAGAATTCGGAAGGAAGTGGCCATGACCGCTATATTAGTCTGTAATTGAAAATGGGAGACCAAGGAAAAACATTTGAAGGCACGAAGTTGATATTTAAACACACTCGTCCAGCGAGTGTGGAGATAGCCTAGACCCATGGTATCTCGCCTTTGCGTGCTTTGCTATAGCTAAAGCCCTGCGCGGATGCGGATATCCACGGATGTGCATAAAAGTTTCCGCCATGCGGATATAGTTTGCATAGCTGCGCAGATAGCGGACAAGCTGCGGATAATGTTTGGAGAAAAATTGCGGAATATCATTAAGTTACTGGGACCCGGATGTTATGACATAATATTTTTTCGTTATATATATATTTTTTTTTGACAAATGTAAGATGAGTTAAGCTAATTGCATTCAAATTTTGTTATTAAGCATAATTAACACTCTCAACTCATGAAGTTCTTAATGATCTTCCCTCCACTCGTCTTAGATCGAGGAACCCAATATGGCATAACATAGCTGACATTAATTCCACGGAACAATGGCGCCAAAACTGTAAGTCTGCTCCTGTGAAACATCAAGGTATTCTAGATCCTACTATAAAACTTCCGGGATTTAACCTGAAGAGAAACCTGTGGGTAAAGTAAAATCGCCTAAGAACAGGTCACGTCAGATGTAACGCCATGCTACATAAATGGGGACTTCATGATTTTCCTGCCTGCGACTGCGGAGCTCCTCTTCAAACCGTAGAGCATATTATTCAAGAATGTCCGCTGAGGAAATATGCTGGATCACCACAAGATGTTGTTTCTGCTGCACCTCCCTTTCTGGACTGGCTTCAACAATTGGATATCTCGTTGTGAATGCGAACGCAACCAATGATCTAGTGATGTATATATTGTACATATTATGATTTACTTATTTATATATACTTTTATTATATTGTAATTCATCTAGTTGCTAGCCATACGATAAATGAATAAATAAAACACTCTGAACTGAAAAGGGTTGCAATTCTGGCTGTGTAACATTCATTTCAAACTTAGCACATGACATACATGGCCTAAGGAAACAACGTTTTCCTCAAATGTCTAAATATATTGCTTTAGTAATTTATGCTTTATCTAATTAGACATATTATTGTAAAGCCAGTAGATTCCGATAACAAACGTGCGAATGCGGAAAGAAAAATTGTGCGGATGCGGGACGGATGCGGATAACAGTCGTGCGGATGCGGGGCGGATGCGTATAACGTTTTTTTTTATCCGCGCAGGGCTCTAGATAGCATTCTTGATAGACTGTCACCCACACCAAGTAGACAGCAAATGTATCATTTTGTTTCAAATGCAATTCAATAGTACCCTTAATATTTTCTTCAAACACAGTTGGCCCTGCCTATAGTTACTTCAGGGTCGACTAGCAGTAGGATATTAAAACTGTTTTTTTTTTTTTTTTTTTTTTTGTCGTGTAGCCTCCTGAGAGGCCGAGTGCAGGTCTTTCTAGTCGACGCCCGTGGGCGACCTGCGCGTCGGGATGAGAGATGGAATGGATGAAGATGAAGGAAACTGGGCAAGGATGTGGAAGGAAGCGGCCGTGGCCTGTCAGAAGGTACTGTCCCAGCATTTGCCTGGTGTTGAAAATGGGAAACCACGGAAAACCATTTCAAGGACAGCCGACGGTGGGGCTCGAACCCACGCGTCTACCGAGTCAGCAGAGAGCTTGGCCCCTTGACCTAACGCAGCGCTTTAGCCCGCGTAGCCACTACTGTCGGTATTAAAACTGGTCAAAAGAGACTAATGTGCGGCAGTTAATCTGCTGACCGGATGCACGACCAACTTGTAATGAACTGAGGAATTTGCAGGAATTGCTGAGTCTCTCTCACTCTCTCACCCCGGCCAAGTACACTCAGAGGATCATTAAATGAATGTGGAGCCCCGTTAATAGGGCACGAAACTTGTATGCTCGTTACTGCATCGATAGGGACCTTGACTACCCCCGCCTTCATCTCCCTAACAACTCAAGGGCTGTTTAGATACCTACTTATACTGTACTAGCAACCCGCCCCAGCTTCGCCCGGGAACAATTATGAATGCATTACGTGATAAGCACTTTTTTTCGGTGTCAATGAACTACGACCTACATTCGTTTTACGTCTCGGCATGATGGGTTAAAATCACTTACCGGACTATTAATTTTATTATCATGGAGATGCATGTGCAATGAATTCTTGTCAGTCGTAATTTAAGAATGGTGAGGTATTCCGTCCAATGTTAACTTCACTGTGTATTTTGCGGAACGAAACGTTCACAGGCGAAATGAAGAAAAGCTGAGTTCCACTTCCAGAGAAACTCCAAACACAACCACTCTTCTCTGAAGTCTTAACTCAACACGGCTCTACAGTTTGCTGCTGGCTGCATCTGGGGCAATATGCTCGCCCATAGCTAGTTCGTAAACTGTCGCCTCAGTAATTGAATGAAGATTTTTGGAAGAAATGAAAATGTAGAAACACTTATAGTGAGCGATGTATTGAAGATCGAGATATGCTCTCGCGGACTTTGTATAACGTTTCGTTCTGAACAATTTTTACACTCTTAGTATATTGATATTTTTAACAGTTTGCCCAGCGTAACCTTAAGGGACACTAGGGCTGAGTTTTTCAACTTCCACATTTTTTATCAGAATGAGTTGAAACTAAACTGAACACTTAGAATAGTAACACTAAGCCACATACCAAATTTGAAAACCATTGGATGAAATGTAATGGATTTTTTACTAATTATGTTATTAAAATATACCGTGTGAAAAAAATGCTGCATGCGCATTAGCAATTGTGTAAAACACTTGATATTTTCATTACATATACATAAAACTATTCTAAATATTATAACATTGAGACATTTCAGGAAAGTGA
Organism: Meconema thalassinum; assembly: GCA_946902985.2. NCBI lineage: Eukaryota > Metazoa > Arthropoda > Insecta > Orthoptera > Tettigoniidae > Meconema > Meconema thalassinum. Next base: position 92,689,032 of record OX336399.1, read on the forward strand.
TACGTGTATGCTGTCAGATTATTAGCCTACTTTTCACATTTTGCAAAAATGAGGAAAAAGTAGTCTTATGAGATCGGGCTAATGTGTGTCTGTCTGTCTGTCTGTCTGTCTGGCTGTCTGGCTGTGTGTGTGCCCCCCCCCCCCCTATCAACTCCTAAACGGCTGCAGCAATCGAAACAAAATTTGGTAGGAGTAAAGATCTATACCTGAATATCTCACGGCCATATTTGAAAATGATGTCAGTGCTACCAACTGGTGAAAAATCGCAATTGAAATTTGAGCTCCATGTTGGATATCTTGGAAGGTATGAATGCGAGCTATTTAAAAATTGGCACACATATAGATACTAATATTGCAGTTTAATTTCCAGGAGGCCACACATGGCAGTGTTGCCAAACTGATTATAAGCCTGCTGATAGGTCCAAATTATAAATGCATATAACTTCTACACTATCAATTGGATTTCAACCAAATTTTGTATGTGCTATGTGTACATAAACATATATGACTGAGCGTATACTTAAGAGCCACCAGGGCTGCCAACTATTAATAAATGCTCTCAATTTTTTGAAATCCAAATACCCATATATCAGAAAGTATGCAAGCCGACAGCTTTAAACTATGCACACGTATAGTTCCTGACATTCTATATTAATTTGGAGTAACTTATATATGTCAGTGCTACCAACATGATTCTAAGCCTGCTGAGAGGTCCAAATTTAAATACATGTAACTTCTATACTATCATTTGGATTTAAACCATATTTCGTGCGTGCTATGTGTACCATAACAGATATGACTATGCCGATTCTTATTAGTAACCAGGTCTGCCAACTGTTAATAAATACTGTCTCTACTTTTGTTACCCAAATATCGATATATCAGAAAGTATACAACCCAATAGCTCGTAACTGTGCACACGTATAGTACCTGGCATTCTAGATTAACTTGGAGTAACTAATTAATATAGGCCTACGCCAGTGGTGCCAACATGATTCTAAGCCGGCTGATAGGTCCAATTTTAAAATGCATGTAACTTCAATACTAACTAACGGATTTCATTCAAAATTGACACAACAATAGATCATATTATTTCAGATTATTTCTGACCAATACATGTATGTCATTGTTGCCAACATGATTTTACGCGCACTGTTAGTTCAATGTTTAACTGCATGTAACGTCCATGCTATCCATTGGACTTCAACCAAATTTTGTATACTGTACCTTAAGAGATGGAACTGAGAATATATTCAGTCACCAGGGCTGCCATCTGTAGTTATCTATTAGGCTGCATTATGCCAGGTAAACAGTATTTCGAACTAATTAGAAATGTCGATGTTACCAACTTAATTTCGTCATTATTCTAGATAGATCCATATAGATTAATCATTGGCATGAATCTTAAATTTTAAGAAAAGTAGGCTCTTTAGTTCGTCACGGAACTTCTTGGTTTTTTATTTATGTGCCATCATGTTTTATGAATTTTGAGAATTTTTCATAGTTTTTTTATTTTTTTGGTCTGTAATTTACAAAGTGGCTGGAGATATTGCAATGTTATCTTGCAGCACATGTGTTTCTGAATATCCAGTGATTTTTTTAGTAAAATTGGTGAATACCTCATGCACATGGAGCATTTTGATTACCTAAAAACGTTGTTTGGAGATAAAAGCATTTTTATAAAATTACATGCTATATTAACCAGTTTGGGTCACCGAATGAAACTTTAGTGGAAAAAAAATGAAAAATACGATGTTTTGTTGTAGAGATAAAGAGCATTTAGACTTTTCGTTTGAGTTAACCTGCGACTTTCTAGGATTTCTTGTTTTAAAGGTATAGCCTACTTTCTATGATTTGCCTTCCATCTTCTTTTTACGCAGAGGAGTTTTAAAAATGTCGCTGAGCCTTTAAAAATGGCGGTGCATGAAAACTGTTTTACTGAAATTATCCACAGGGGCCCATAAGATATATATATATGGGAAAAACAAAAAACAGTTATTTTGTCATTTTTGCCTAAAAACTCAGCCCTAGTGTCCCTTAACAAGTAGTTCCGTGAAGAACTATACAGCCTATTTTCATATATCCTACTTATGTTAACTGCCACTATCAACATACAAAATTTCAGTTTGATTGCTGTAATAGACTCCTAGATATTAAGAATCAACTAAATATTTTGGATGGTCGCCATGTTGGATTTTATATATGTAGGTCCTAGAGTTATGTACTGTTACATGAAGATTATTGTGTACGTGTAGCATTCAAACTTCCATCGCATGATTAGGACACAAGAAGTAACAAGGAGATTTTAAAATTTCGCACAGCTGCCATCTTGTGGTTATGGAAACAATTGAAATAAATTAAATGCTAGTGGATTAACATTCGTACAGGGATTTACTGTACAAGTTTCACTGCACTTGGATGGTTAAATTGCGAGAAACGTCCATGTGAATATGGATACTTCGCGTCGCCGCCATGTTGGATTGCTATAATAGATTCGTAGATATTCAGAGCTGTCTAAATATTTCGGATAGTCGCCATGTTGGATTGTTAAATGTATAGTCCATAGAGTCATGTACCATTAAAGGAAAATTATTGCGTAGGTTCATTATTCAAACTTTCACTTCGATCGCATGATTACGACACAAGAAATAAAAACTTAATTTTAAAATTCGCACAGCCGCCATCTTGTGGTTCAGTAAACAATTGAAATAAATTTGATACCAATACATTACAATGTGTATAAACATTTCCTGTACCAGATTTCATTGCGTTTGGAACATTAAATCGCGAGAAAGGTCTATTTAAAATATTCAAATTCGCTTGGCCGCCATGTTCGCTTTGTAGCTAACCGGTTTTTGAAAGTCTTATAGGCGAACTTCCAGTAGTGCCCTTTATCTCCGGACAAAATTTTAGGGTGATACCGCTAATAGTTTCAGAGATATAGAATGCCGGTGAAATATTTCGCGCAGCCGCCATCTTGAGGTTATGTAAACAATTGAATGAAGTTAGATGTCGGTGCATTACAATGTGTATAAACATATACTGTACCAAGTTTTATTGCGTTTGGTTGGTTAAATCGCGAGAAAGGTCTATTTAAATGTCGCGAATTCGCGTGGCCGCCATGTTGGTTTTGTATTAACCAGTTTTTCAAACGTCACGTAGGTGAACTTCTAGTAGTTCCCATTATCACCGTAATAAATCCCAGGGTGATAACGGGAATAGTTTCGGAGATATTGAATGCTGGCGAAATATTTCGCACAGCCGCCATATTGGATTGGTGAGACGTAACAAAATTTGAAGGCACGGTCGGGATTGCCCGGAATAGTGCTATGAACTTACCGAGTTTCATTGAACTCGCTCTAGCCGTTTAAAAGTTATTAGGGGGACACACACACACGCGCGTGCGCGCACACACACGGACAAAAGGTGATCTCATAAGCCTATTTTTTCAAAATTGAAAATAGGCTAAAAAGGGGACGGACGCCAGGTGTTTTTTCAACGTTTTCACTGATATCGTCACTGCTTGGCTTCCTTAGATCATAAATAAATTATTTTCAACAGAAACCTTCCTCATGTTATCCTTAACAGAATGGTGAAAACCGCATCAAAATCCATCCAGTGGTTCTCGAGGTTACCCGTGACATCCAAGAATCGGGGACTTTGTTTTATACTAAGTAGAGATTATGATATGATCACAAAACTAAATTTAAGATGGTACTGCGCCATGAATAAGAAAAAAATTCTCGTCAAATGGTTCTCTCGCAGCGATCACCAATTGACCTTGAAGGCGTGAACTATTCCGTGCACTTCCGAGTAGTAGGATGAGGACAGGAGTATCCCGTGGCCAAATCTGCCATCGCTGGTCGGCGTGTCTGTAAAGAAGAGATAGGTCGTTAAGGAACTGGCTAATGTTGTCAGACTTCATTAGGGTGATTTATACTGACAGTTGAAATATTGCCGGATTACTCATTATTGCAGTCTTTGTACTAAAGGGCTGCAGTTTCGACTTTGCCTAGATGAAAATTTCCTAACATTAGATACGAAAAAGTTTGAAGATGCTATTTTATAGAGATGGGCAATTGAATAGTAACCCCTCTGGGTAGATTATTGGCTGAGGAATAACCTAACCACCAAGGGAAGATGATAAAGAAAAGGAGGTGGGTTTCGGACTGGAGAAAAAGGATGGAGAAATAGGAGGAGAGTCCCACAAAAGTTATAAATTTAACTTTAAATGCACTCAAAGGCGGTTGCCACCGCAAATCCGCTCTCTTGATACCTAAAGTGGGTAAGGACCTGGTCGAAGCTAACGGGAACCGCAGCTAGGAATTGGGCGGTTTGCCAGAGAATGGCTTTAGCGTATTCCCTCTCAAGCATGCATATGCCTACTATGGGGAAGGGTGATGGTCTGACAAGACAAATAGTAACAGATTTATTGCGTATTAACGAGGGCATGAACCTAGGAAGAGTTAGGAAAGCCAGGATCTTGCCTAACTGTAGTATTTGCGAAATGATAAATCCAAAAACAAATATTTAATTTATTTAACAATTCTAAAGAAGTTGATAACTTTAACAAATATATATTTTCAATTTGGTTAACAACTTTGGGGTCGCAGACCTCAGAAAACATTTATCATATGCGCCAGGCAATTAACAATTTATTAGGTTTCAAACCTTTATAAAATCCTCGCAAGGATTTAAAATAGCGAAGATAAAAATTCAAAATTTTAAAGACAATTAAAGTGATTAAAGTTTAACAACAACTAGAGTACAAGGTGTGTACTTTGAGAAATTCCGGAGAGAATGTTCTAGAGAGAGTAACAACTTAGAAAATAACAATAACAAAATCAGGAAGAATAAGATAGAAGTTCCTAGAACTTCTTGTATTGAAGCAGCATTACTTTTAGTAGTTACACAAATAGGACAGGTCACTTACTGTGAAACCTGAAGAGAAAGTCAAAAGAAAGGTTCTAGACCTCCTATGTTTAGATAGGAATCACGAGACAAATGGGGCAAGTTTCCCTTTCGTGAAACCTAGAAATAACTCACTTATAAGTTGAAAGAATTGTATCCCCTAAATTAGAAGGGTGAAACAAGATAATTTGAACCGCGTACAAGACACGTAGTTATGCAGAAGTTAATTAATCACACATAAGAAAAAATGGGAGGGCACATCTTTAGATTGACACCTCGTTGAAACAGACCTAAATTAACAATTTATTATGGGTTGTTAGTAAGAGGTTTAGGAAAGAGCAATTGGGATGAAAGGTAAATGTTCATGGCCGTGTTTATAATAATCGGACGAGCGCGACGCGGAAGAAATACTGAGAGAACACTGTTTATCACTATAGTTCGTTGAAATGGATGAAAAGTTCACTGTAGTAGCGCAAAAGTTTATGGCAAAGAAAGTTATTGCAATCGTGGAAAATGACTGGTTGCACTAGATAGGCGAAAGTCTATTACTTGAGAAGGTTGTAGATTATCATTAAATACGCTTGAGCAAATCCAACGGAGGAAAGAAAATTAGCTATGGAGCATTAATTTATAAGGTAGATTACTTAGTTTGAAATGGCATTCCCACAAGTGAGTGGAAAATACATGACGGCTTGGCTTGTAGATAAAGTGCAGATTCTGGAAAGTTCCAGAACGATCCTAATGGAAGAATAGGGCCAAAGTTACTCCAGCGGTGGAACAAGCTTAATATTTATAGACAGTGGGTAATCTATAATATCCCCCGTTGTGAGAAGATCTCTCATTTAATAAGCATAAGAAATGCTGCTTTTCACGAAGGTTGGCTTAATTGGACAGAAGCCCAACATGGAAAATCCCACGAAGAATGATTATTGCCACAAATAAATATCTCACACTGCCTATAAAATAATCGTTAAAAGCATGAAGACAGTAAAACCGATGAAGATGAGGTTAAAACCTGAAGTATGTACTTATCTTTGTTGCATGGCGAAGGTGAAGTTCCCTTTGACGTATAAACTTAATGTGCCAACATGGCGTAGAATGTAGAGAGTGCCTCTTGGTTTGAGGAGACTGGCTCTAGTTGAGCCTTGACTGACTGAGTCAACTGCCGACGTGCAAGTGAGACCCACTCAGTGAAGCGCGGAGGGACCAAGGAAGGAAAAAGAGTGGGGGTAAGAGACAAAAGGAGAACATAACAGAATAGACAACTTATCAAAAATAAATGTTCTTCTTGATGAATGGTCTTCAAAGAGTTGATAGCAGGCGATACTAGCACAGCATGGTGGGTGAAAAGGTAGACGAAGTTCTCTTGATCACAGAGATGATAGCTGGCGATGGCGACGAGATCTGATGGCCAAATTGATAAGTAAGTCCTCTTGTACAGGGAAGAATTGAGGAACTTCTGAGATTCGCTGCTAGATGACGCTAGGTGGGTCATGGAAGATATATATCTAGAACAGACTCACAAAGAACATAAGAGACATGACCACCAAAGAGAAACTAGAAGATCGCTGTTGGTGTTTGATAAAAAGGAAAAAAAATGAACATGCAAAGAGCATTAAAAATTATATTCTCTCTTACCGTGTATTCCAAGAATACGCCACCCTCAAGAGTGTATTGTCATGGAGAGAGTCTGGATTTTTTTTTCACAGGGCGATGTAATCCCCAGTGATACTAAATTCACATATCAACCACTTGATAGGTGCAGTGCCATAGCAGGTTTACTTGACATCATAACGAATGGAGTGGCTTCATCTCACCACGCGTATCTTAATAATGTGATGTTATCCACTGCCAAGCAGTGTTGGTAAAACAAAATATGCAACCTTAGAAAATGGTTACTGAGATTGTTCAAAGAATGGTTTTTGTTTTGCGTGGAATGGATTAAATTCGCCTTTCTGTTTTAGTCTGAAAGAGAAAAATATTTACTTTGAGGGGGGTTTCCCCATGGCGCGGCGTCTCCTTTTAAAGATTGCTATGGTGAAAAAATATTTTAGAAAATATTGTGCTATGCCTGTGGTGTATGCAGATACATAACTTTGCGTTCATCTACCACGCCGTTCTTGAGTTACAAGCGTGCCAAAAGTTAGTAAAAAAAAAGGAGCTAAATATTTTAATATTTACATGATTAAGATATATTCAAATGCTTTTCAGCCGATCAACGCGATTGTACCCAATTGCAATAGGTGTAATTCCCTCGACCTGAAAAATAAAAGCATGAGATTCTCACTTGAATTATTAGTTTCGATCGTCAGGCGATAATCATCAGATTCCTTACAATCAAGCTTTAAATCTCTCTTTCAGTAAATCTGTCCGCGGACAGGTTTCAACTGTACGTCCTCTATTTCCCTCTGTCCTGATTATCTTCTTTCATTTGTTTGTAACTTCTTCCTCTCTACACATCTGTAATATTCCAAACCTTCTTCTTCCTCTCCCTCTTTTTCCTTCTACTTTTCCTTCCATCATCCTTTGCAGTAGACAATAATTCCTACGTAGTATGTGACCCATCCAGGATGTTTTCTTCTTCTGTATCATCTTCATGAAATTCCTCTCCTCTCCTGCCATCTTTTCACCTCCTCATTTCTCATTCTATCGATCCATTCTTCTCCATAACCATATTTCAAAACTTTCTAAATATTTTTTTCTTTCTGTTTATTTCTACGATTATGTGGGTGAAGAAAATCATTTAAATAACATGATATGGTAACTTATCTGAACAGTGTACTGTCTTCAATCTGCTCTTGTAGGATTTATGTATTGTTCATATAGTCTAAAAATAATAGGAAAGAATTCATGATGAAAATTAATAAATGTAAAACAAAAATATTGGAATGCAGCCGAAATAAATCAGAATCAACTATGGACATCAAATTGGCATGTGAAAAACTAAAGGAAGTAGGAGACTTCTGTTACTTAGGATGCAAAATAACCAGTGATGGACGAAGCAAAGAGGATATAAAAAGTAAGTTAGCTCAAACAAGGAAAGCATTTCTACAGAAAAGGAATCTGTTGACATCGAATATAGATTTAGGTGTTAGGAAGTCATTTTTTAAGGCCTTTGTCTGGAGCATGGCGCTCTATGGAAGTGAAACTTGGACAATTGGTGCAGCAGAAAAGAGGAGAATTGAAGCGTTTGAAATGTGGTGTTACAGGAGAATGATGAAGATCTGATGGGTTGATAGGGTTACAAACGAAGAGGTATTAAGACTAGTGGGAGAGGAGAGATGTTTCTGGCGACTGCTAATGAAGAAAAGAGATAGGTTGGTAGGACATATACTAAGACAACCAGGAATAGCAAGCTTAGTTATGGAAGGAAGGGTCGAGAACAAGATCTGTAGGGGTAGACCAAGGTTAGAAAATGTTAAACAGATTTCCTCGGCCGTAGGGTGTGGTAGCTATGTAGAGATGAAACGATTAGCCCAGGACAGGGAGGCATGGAGAGCTGCAACAAACCAGTCCGAAGACTGAAGACTCAAACAACAACAACAAAACAACACATGCTGCTGAATATTGATGGAAACTGGAAGAGACAAAAATGACGGTGATGATGTCATCCGTTGAGTCGAATCCGACCATCGGTGATTCTATGAATCATCACTCTCTAAGTTGTCCTGTGCCACACTGAATCCTTTAGTTGTTCCAGGGTGATGTTGGAGTCTGTTTTAATGGTGCCTAACCAACGTGTCCTCTCGCGACCTGGTCTTCTTGTATCGCTGGTCATTCCTAGCACAATTGCTTTCTCCAATGCATCTGATCGCATAACGTTGCCAAAGTATGCTAGCCGCAACTTCATAATCTTCCCGACCAATGACATACGGGGCTTGATGTGCTCGAACACTGTCTTATAGGTGACTTTTGCAGTACATGGTATTCTTAAAAGTCTATGCCAACACAAGAGCTCAAAAGCATTGAACTTCCTCCTGGTTGGTTGGTTCCTTAGGTTAGGGGGCTGCGACAACGCGGTCATGTAGTCCCGTGTACTTTGGGTGTGGATAGAATCTGTCTGATAACCGGTGTTACTTGTAATGGCTGTGTTAGTGTGTGTTATCTGTTTTCAATTCAATTAAGGACTGCAAACATTCGATTTTCAAGCAGTTCCAACTGCTACCAAACGCCACCGTCAACGACCAACTAGTTCTGAACTTGGTTACTAGATGCCACCGCAGTCGTCTCCTGCCGATGAACGTTGTAACCTTAGAGCGTCAGTCAAATCTAACCTATAATTTATCTTCATACAAGTGTAATTAGTGGAAGGTTCCTTTTCATGCCATAAATCTATGACATGTGACCGCCTGCTTTACTTCTCCTCCGAAGGAAGGCATACTGAGGGATTTTTAACGCTCTTAAAAAATCTGACGACTTCGGTCGGGTTTGAACCCGCGACCTTGGGCGTAGAAGTTCAGCATTCTATAACTTCCTCCTGTCGGCCTGGTTATGCGTCCAGCTCTCACATCCATACATGGACAGTGGGAATATAATCACATTGACTAATCTGCATTTGGTAGCCAAACTGATATCTATGCTCTACCAGATTGGGGACATAGTCATCATAACGCTTCGTCCAACGAAACTCGTCAGGGCCACAACCTCCACTGTAGCTAATTTTGCCTCCCAAGAAGATGAAATCCTCCTCTCTTTCTATCTCTTCCCCCATTTAACTTTAGACTAGCCGTTCCACAAAAGTACACCAATGAATTCAGCATTATACTAACACCGATACTAAATCAATTTAGCTTCAAGATGGCTACGCGGGAACAGGTCTACCGGGAAATCTCCCCAAAACTCTTGAAGGGTCAAACTCCGGCTCTGGATTATATAGTACTGGTAATGACCTTGTAAGTGTCTTAGGCCAACTTTGATAATTCGATTATGAAACCACTAGCCTCTCCAGCCTCGTCGAGGCGACAGCTGGTGTGAGTTATGACTTGTTCATAAAGCCACAACACTCAGTAAAGTTGTATTTCTAATGTTTTTCACATAAACCATTAGTCACGTTACAGTTTAATTAATTCCTCTTTGTTTCAATGTGTTAAATCACAATTCACTATCTTAACCAAACTCTCAACTTACTGTAGTACTTACAATCCATCATAGTTTCCTGTTATCTTACAAGATTGTAAGTTATCAGAGATGAAGTACAGTATGAAAAGGCTTATTGTACAAAATTCTCCACTGTTCACCATACAAAATGGTTCTATCATAAAGAATGCCCACATACAAAATGTCCGAATCGAAATATCCTCCAATGTAGAATGTTTAAAATGCAAGATATCCAGGATGACAGTGAATAAAGAGAACAGTGGCCGAAATGTCATGCGATTTTAATGGTTTTCAGAGGAAGTTTAATGAAACAAAATATGAAACAACAGTTTATTCACTTAGAATAATAGCCTATAAATATCTTTCGCCCCTTTAAACAATCATCATTATCATCATAATCGGCATTGTCATCATCATCCACATCATCATCATCATCATCATCATCTTAGTCATCATCATCATACTCAACATCACCATCGCTGTCATCACCATCATCGTCATCCTCATCAGCATCATCGACAACATCGTCATCATCATTATCCTCATTATCGTCCTTATCTTCACTATGATCATCATCAACATCATCATTGTCCTGATCATCATCATCTTCATAAATATTTTAAAATCTGGAACACTGTTAATTTTCAAGTGGTAAGAGATTGTTCTTGATTGCAGAATTAAGATAATAAAATAGTACATTATGCAACGAGCCTATAATGGCAATAATTAAGACACAATGTTTCATAATGAAAAATAGTGTTATAATGAGCCTTATTATAGTACAGTTTTCTGACATATAATAGTCAGGGTCGAACATAAATATATTTTATGTTTGACCCTCACTATTATGTGTCAGAAAATTGTATCATAATGATGGTCATTATAACACCGTTTTTCATTATGATACAGTTTCTCCAGCCAATCAGAGCTCGTTCATTGACCAATTAGGTAACGATACCTTCGCGCATGCACTCAAAATCCAACATGTCGGACATAAACACAAAATCGAACTATAATAAATTACCGACATGGAATACGCACCGTCCATATGTTCGCGTAAATAAACTGACGAATATGAGACTAGAAATAGCACTGTACCGGTACCTTAATATCCCCAAAACCAATTTCTACACAGCGCGTGGTTTTGACACGACTTCAGTGACTGATTTACTGAATACTGGAGCGCAATCTGAACATATGGTATTGAAGCACACAGAGCGCATGTGTCGGTTGTCCAGAGAGCTTGGACAAGGGAGATATACTACCCACCGCAGCACCCGATCACAACATTCTACTGTAGTGACTGAACAGATATTTATGAATATTTATGTTAAAACATATAATAAAATTATAATTATCGTCGATCATAAACAGTCGTATGCAACTCGCTTATAATGGTAACTAAGACACTCGTATGGAAATTATAAAACTCGCATACGCTAGTTGTATAAAAATACTCGTGTCTTAATTATAGCCATTATAGGCTCGTTGCATAATGTACTATTATAATTCATCTCCGACGTGCGGATCCTTATGAAGTTTTAGATAGGGGATAACATTTTCGTTCCTTGTCCTTACACTCTTGATATTTTTAACCAGTCTCACCACTATCTGTGGGATGAGAGGCATCTCTTGCTTAACAGTTGCCTTACATTGATGTGTCCAGCCAACACTATTTCAGAAATTTAATTCTGGTCTGAGGGTTGAAACGGGGTACACTCTGCCTCGCGAGGCAATAACTGAGAAGAGGTGGGTTTGATTCGTACCTCAGCCATCCTGGAAGTGGTTTCCAGTGGTTTACCAACATCTAATCCAGGCAAATGCCGGGATGATACTTAACTTAAGGCCACGGCCGCTTTACAAATACACACACTAAATCTAATAATTTGGCAAGTCTATTATGAAAGGAAGGATGCTCGTAGTATTCCATGTTCGTTAATCTTGCAATCATGAGGCACGGAACCTCCTTTTAACGTGGAATCCGAACCACAGGGCATGCCATTTCACTTCAAAAATATCATATTCTTTGACCGGGAATCGAACCCGATTTGCCTTGGTGAGAGACAATGAGCTTGGCCGCTGAGCCACCACGCCCCCACGTCTATATGTTCATTTACTAGAACATAAAAATAATTCGAATCAGTTTATTTCAAGTTCACACAGTAGAAGCAAGAAGACGCAGTGTACTGCACCTAAAGCTGTTATAAGATATCCACGACCTATGCCAGTGAAGAAGAACGTCTCCAGCTTAAGTCTTGACGGTGGAGGATCTTGCAGGTTATCCCCAACCGTGCACACTTTCTTTTTCATTTCCGCAAAATAAGAAAGGAAAAAAATAAAGTGTTACACAAGGGAGCCAGAGTTTGAGAGAAGAAGTGTGTGGTGCAGGTTTAAGAAGTGACACAGCTAAAATAAAAGTTTGTACCTATTGTGGCGTATAATGGGATTGCACAAAACAAACTTGGTGTGTGAATGTCTCTCTCTTTTTCCTTCCACATTATCTCTGTCTCCTTCTATAGGAACTACAACTAGAGGACCGTAAACTTAGAAGGCGAAGGAAACCTCTTTGATATTCCAATGGTTACTTCCCTATCTCTCGAAACTGTTCTCATGGAATTGTAGAAAATTTACTTTTATGAAGGTAAATTAAATACAATGGGTGTTTTGAATAGAAATTCATCATTTAATTTCACTGTCAAGCTGTAGTACAAAGTGTGACAATAACATATCTTTGATAATTAATTTTGTAAATTTTTTCAGTCGGTCAACACAATATGATTGCAATTAGTGGAATATGCGAGAAATAACCTGAATCTTAATCCGATCTGTAATTTTTCTCAGGTTATTTTTTGCATCTGCATTAATTGGAATTATACCGTAGTTGTTAATTCAGTAATGGCGCAGTGGCTTAGTTGCTCGTCCTTCACCCGGATGACCGGGGTTCGAATCCTGGTGAGAGTGGGGCGGAAGTTTCACCTGAAAATTCACGTGACGTCAGGAAGAGCATCCGTCCTTAAATCCCCGGCCAAAACCAAAATGAGCCTGGTTGGCTCCGGCGACTCTGATTAATTGGGAAAAGCCGAAGAAATTTTTTTGTTAATTCAGTGAAGGGCCTTGCGACAGCATGGTCATTTATCCCCGTGTACTTGAGTGTGTGTATTTGTCTGATAACCTGTGTTATTGTGATGTCTGTAGTAAAGTATTTGCATTGTAGGTGAGGATTGGGAAGGAGGCGGCCGTGGGGAAATCGGACCCAGCTCAGGAATCTTTCGGGGTTGCCAACTTCCAAACTCCTCCGCTGTTCAGCCATGATTGCTTTCCCACATGGTTAGCAGAACAGAACGCCCCCATCAGAAGTAAAATTATCTTTACATTCTGCAACATACTGCTGCAGACGATAACATGTTTTTACTTTAGGCATCTTAGAACTGCCTTACACTTCACAGTGCCAGAATTGAACTACATCTGAGTGACACTGGTTCCAGGTAGCTGGGGGAGGGAGGGAGGTCTGGCACGTGGTGCAATATGGCTATGGAAATGGAAATCCCCGGCTTCCACAACGAGTGGCACGGGGCGACAAGTTAACAATAACATTGTTGCAAGCTGACATACGCTCTGCATGAAGGTTAAATAGCTCACAGGTTCTTCCCCGTTGAAATAACACAGGGAAAAACTGCAATAAACTGAAAGATTTAGCATACTGATTTTTAGCCTACTATCGATTTTTGCAAAAAATGAAAGTAGAATTATGAGATCAACACAGGGCGAAAAAAGTGTCTGTCTGTGTGTGTGTGTGTGTTGGTGTAAGTGTGTGTGTGAGTCTGTGTGTGTGTGTGTGTATGTGTGTGTGTGAGTCTGTGTGTGTGTGTGTCTGTGTGTGAGTGTGTGTACTCTGAATGTCTGTCCCCCCTATCAATTCGAACACGGTGAATGCGAATTGAACGAAATTTGGTACAAAGGTAGCACTAGCAAAGGACACCTCAGTGTCATGTTTTTTATCGCCGCCATCTTGACGGAAACGCAATGGCGGCCCCACAAATGTTCAAAGCTTAAATCAAATTACGACTAACCTAATCATCCGATCTCTACCAAACTTTGCAACAACATACCTTTATGGAGGAAGCATCCTTTGACCAATCTAATAGGTTATTAGCCTAATAGTTTGCGGATGGCGGCCATCTTTATGTCAAAATTGATTCCCCCTATTAATTCGAACACGGTGGAACCGAATGGAACGAAATTTGGTTCAGAGGTAGCACTAGCAAACGGCACCTCAGTGTCATGTTTTGTATCGCCGCCATCTTGACTGAAACGTAATGGCGGCCACACGAATGTTCAAAGCTTAAATCAAATTACGACTAACCTAATCATTTGATCTCTACCAAATTTTGCAACAACATACCTTTACGGGGGGAGGATCCTTTGACCAAACTAATAGATCATCAGCCTAATAGTTTGCGGATGGCGGCCATCTCTGTGTGAAAATCGATTCCCCCTATTAATTCGAACACGGTGCAACCGAATGGAACGAAATTTGGTACAGAGGTAGTACTAACAAAAGGCACCTCAGTGTCATGTTTTATATCGCCGCCATCTTGACGGAAACGTAATGGCGGCCACACAAATGTTCAAAGCTTAAATCAAATTACGATTAACCTAATCATCCGATCTCTACCAAATTTTGCAACAACATACCCTTATAGAGGAAGCATCCTTTGACCAAACGAATAGGTCATTAGCCTAATAGTTTGCGGATGGCGGCCATCTTTGTGTGAAAATCAAACACGGTGAAACCGAATGGAACGAAATTTGTAACAGAGGTAGCACTAGCAAAGGGTATCTCAGTGTCATGTTTTATATCGCCGCCATAGTGACAGGAACGTAATGGCGGCCACACAAATGTTCAAAGCTTAAGTTAAATTACGACTAACATAACCATCCGATCTCTACCAAACTTTGAAACAACATACCTTTATGGAGGAAGCATCCTTTGACCAATCTAATAGGTTATTAGCCTAATAGTTTGCGGATGGCGGCCATCTTTATGTCAAAATTGATTCCCCCTATTAATTCGAACACGGTGGAACCGAATGGAACGAAATTTGGTTCAGTGGTAGCACTAGCAAAGGGCACCTCAGTGTCATGTTTTGTATCGCCGCCGTATTGACAGAAACGTAAAGGCGGCCACACAAATGTTCAAGGCTTAAGTTAAATTACGACTAACATAACCATCCGATCTCTACCAAACTTTGCAACAACATACCTTTATGGAGGGAGCATCCTTTGACCAATCTAATAGGTTATTAGCCTAATAGTTTGCGGATGGCTGCCATCTTTATGTCAAAATTGATTCCCCCTATTAATTCGAACACGGTGGAACCGAATGGAACGAAATTTGGTACAGAGGTAGCACTAGCAAAGGGCACCTCAGTGTCATGTTTTATATTGCCGCCATCTTGGCTGAAACGTAATGGCGGCCACACGAATGTTCAAAGCTTAAATCAAATTACGATTAACCTAATCATCCGATCTCTACCAAATTCTGCAACTACATACCTTTATGGAGGGAGCATCCTTTGACCAATCTAATAGGTCATTCGCCTAACAGTTTGAGGATGGCGGCCATCTTTATGTCAAAATTGATTCCGCCTATTAATTCGAACACGGTGGAACCGAATGGAACGAAATTTGGTACAGAGGTATCACTAGCAAAGGGCACCTCATATTCATGTTTAATATCCCTATAGCACGTTGTATTTCAAAAAGCTACTACAACCAACATTCAATCATACTCCTTGAAAAGGACAAAGAGTTATAACAATACCCATGCATTTAGGAGAAAGTAGGCTATATGTTCTTTACTGAACATCTTGTTTAAAATGTAAATATTATGTCCTTTCATGTGCTAATAAGTGAAAAGCAGGAATTTATGTTTTTACGGTAAAATGTTTAAAATGTGTGTTTACAGTTTTAAAAATACCTTAAAATTTGAACCCTAATAAATAGGCATAAATGCACGTTGTTTGACTGGAAAGTTACTAAATAATTTGAACAAAGTACACAAAGCATACTGATTAAATATCCGAGTGTCCTTACAGTTTTGGCAGAACCCTAGTAAATGTGGATTTGTATTTAAATGTAAAAAGCAATAAAATTTGCCATGATAGGTAATGCAAGATGTTTTCATTTTGATATCTGAATGCATGTATTTTTTGACAATTTTCATGAGCTTTTGACATCTTAGACAAAATTCGAAATTATATTGTTTCAATGTTTTTTTAAATTTAGTGTTTTGTAGGGATATCAATTTATCTATTTATTTAATTGTTTTTTATTTATTTATTTATGTATTTATTTGTTTATTTATTTATGTGCTTGTTTATTTGTTTATGTATGTATTAATTAATTAATTGAAAAATAACTAAATAAATTTATTTAGTTATTAATTATTTTATTTATTTATGTATATGTTTCTTTGTATATCTCTTTATTTATTTATTTATTTATTTATTTATTTATTTAATTGTTGATTTTTTGATTTGTTTGATTATATATTTGTTCGCTTTTTATTTATTTGTTTATTTATTTATTTATTTATTTTATTTGTTTTGTATCTAATCATTTGTATATTTATTGATTTATTTGCTTGTTTATTCATTTATTTGTTTTGTTGTTTGGTTGTTTATTTTGTTTTTTGTTTATTGTCTTATTTATTTGTTTATTTATTTGTCTTTTGTTTGTTTATTTATTTATAAATTTATTTATGTATTTGTAAATTTATTTATTTAGTGATTTATTTGTTTGTATATTTATATGCTTGTTCGGTTATTTTTTATTTATTCATTTATTTATTTATGTATTTATTTACTGGAAGCTTTATTGGGGAAAGATTTTATATTAGATGAAGACTCCACCGAAGAGTCAAAACATGTACAATACTTCAATTTAGTAGACGTTTCACGAATTATTGCATTGATATGCGCATTATTTTTAAGAGGAAAATATAAAAGGTCATCAAACGTTCGTATTATGCCGTGTTATTTTTTGCAGGACGCACTTTTTGCATCACAAATATTAGAATCAGGTGTAGTAATTGAATTCCACGTGGAATTCCTGTCCCTGAACATAGAGACTGCGGAATGTCTGTGAAGTGCAATAAAGATACATTTAGCGAATTGGCAGTAAACTTTGATTGAAGTTACAAATCCTTTAATTAAAACAGAGTTAGGTAGGAATTATTTTGACTGTGTCGTCCCTGGAAGGAAATGTTTGAAGCCGCCCATAGCTTTGTCTCTGCTCCCTGGCCACGTACCACAACAAAGGAGTTGAAAACCAGAAGCAGATCCCTTGTCCTGGATTATTAAACTTATGCTGAGGGTTCGTCGCTTCGCTCCGCGTCGCCTGGCGTCGCTTCATGTCACGTTGGGCGTATGACATCACTAGCTGCCTGAACAGCATCAGAGGTCCATTCGTTTTGACTAGTCACCGTGTGTTAAGTGGTGCAGTGCTTTGGGGAGGAATCTCTAACATCCATACTGTCAGCCCTTAACATCTGGAGACTACTCTTGATTAGAGAGGAATTTCGTAAAATGAAAATTAATTTCTTTTGTACAAGCGCTCGTTAAGTACGAATCTTAAAGAGCAGTCTGATGAAATTGTCGTGTTAGTTTCAAGAGCTGCTGAAAATGTGCAAAGTGTCATAGCCACTTGCCTTTCAACCGACCGGAAGTATTTTGATAACACCTGATATATCACCCTAAGCAAATTAAAATTAATCTATTTCTTTCTTTCTTTCTTTCTTTCTTTATGTATTTCTTCTTTCTTTCGTCGTTATGCCCATTCAAAGAGCGTGCTTGAACTTGTTAGTTGGCCTGCTGGTTTTCGCCTACTAATCCTCCCAAAATCTCTCTCTTCATGAATGCACTTCCTACCAGTTTCCTTTATGAGTCTCTCCCGAAATGTATGTTTGGCTACCTTTGTCCTAAAAGCTCCACGTTGTTGTTGTTGTTTGAGTCCTCAGTCTTTTGACTGGTTTGATGCAGCACTCCACGCCTCCCTGTCCTGAGCTAATCGTTTCATCTCTACATAGCTACCACGCCCTACATCCGAGGCAATCTGTTTAACATATTCTAACCTTGGTCTACCCCTACAGTTCTTGTCCTCAACCCTTCCTTCCATAACTAAGCTTGCTATTCCTGGGTGTCTTAGTACGTGTCCTACCAACCTATCTCTTCTCTTCATTAGCGCCAGAAACATCTCTCCTCTCCCACTAGTCTCAATACCTCTTCGTTTGTAACTCTGTCTACCCATCTGATCTTCATCATTCTCCTGTAACACCACATTTCAAACGCTTCAATTCTCCACGATTGTCTATGATGTCGTCTATGATATTCATTTCTTGGAGGTCCACCTTAGAGTCTTCTAGCCATTTTATCTTGACCTTCTTTGAGTTGATTACTTTGAATAATCTCTTAGTTAGTCTGTCGCACCCCGGCGTCTCTAAAAGCCAGTGTAGTTAAAAGGGACGTAAAACCAATAACATTATTATTATTATTATTATTTAATTCAGTAGATATGGCCATAGAAATGCAGGGGTCACTTCCGTATGGCATCAGTGAACCTGCCAGTGAAGGAGTAGAGGTCCGCTGTTCTCCTCTTAATCCACATTCCATTTTCTCCCGTGGGGCCATAAATTTTCCGGAAAATTTTTCGTTCATCTTTATTTATTTATTTATTTATTTATTTATTCATTCATTCATTCATTCATTCATTATTTCATCAATTTATTTCTTTATTTTCTGTTTATATATTTATTTATTATTACCGTGTTGAAAGCCATTTTTCAGTGTTGCCTTAGAAATCGAAATTATTATTTTTCAGTCGGCCAACAAGATTGTACGCAATTGTTATGGGTGTTAACCTAATCATGAAAAAAATACATGAGATTAATAAATACACTCGGATGACCAGTTACGATCGTCGAGCGATCATCATCAGATCCGTAACACTTAGGCTAATAAATCTATGTATACAAGTATAGGTGATGATATTTACAATATGTACACTTATTTAGTTGCAGTAGTAACTAAACTAGCACAACTAGTCAAGATTTGTTGATTATATGTGATTTTTTGTTAAGATACTACCTAGGTAATATTGATGACTGGCCTTCAAGCTTGCTTGCTTACTATGATTATGTGATTGTTATTAAATAGCCAGATTGGTGTGGATTGTGAACGTTTGGCTGTTTTAGCGATTTGTGGTCATTAGGGGCAGAACATTATTTAAAGATGTACAAAAACTAGAAAAAAATGACAAAATGTTTTGGCCCAGAATGTACTGAGGGAATTTGGATGAAAAGGGAATCCCAGGAGCTTTATCAGTATTCAGAGAAAATCTCGAACACATTCAGGGAAAGACGTTTAAAATTTTGTGGGCATATTCTCAGAATGAGTGATCACTGACTGACTGACTGACTGTCTGTCTGTTAGGTAGTCAGCCCGAAGGCTGGTTGGATCCTCAAAGAGAACCGCCGTTAGGTTGTGTGAGTAGATACCCGCAAAAACCCAAGGCAGCGCTATATTTAGGGGTACTAGGCAAGATGACGAGAGAGGTAGTTTGCCTTTGCTTTACTCACTGAGTCAGAACGGCAGTGCTAACCCTATGAGTAGAACCCTTCACAACATCCACAGGCACTGACTGTGCCCTGAATGTCATTACTAAGCACCACCCATACCTCACTATCTTCCATAAAATCATAGCCATGAGTGAGACTGAGACATCGGTGGAAAGCCACATTTTACTCTAGCCTGTGAAATAGACATCTCAAGTGATACCGTAGTCGAAAGGACTAAATTAAAGGCGCTAGTTGACAATCATCAATTTTTGGACCACCCAAACATTACAGTACAGCCTCAGTCAAATGCAAATGTACTGCAATCATCAAGAGATGGCAAATAGGCCAAACAGACTGACTAAACGGATTTTAAATTTGGCTGTTTGAAATCGGAAAAGACTTTCAGGAAATAGACATCTCAAGTGATACCGTAGTCGAAAGGACTAAATTAAAGGCGCTAGTTGACAATCATCAATTTTTGGACCACCCAAACATTACAGTACATCCAACAGAAGCTGGACGGAGGAGTGGAGAGAGTGTCCGAGCGAGAAGTTGAAGATATTTTTGGAGGACAAGATCAGCTACATTGGGTCAATCGCGCTTCTTAGACTGGCATAACGATGTTTAAAATGATTATTAGTACTAAGCTTTATATAATTATTTATAAATTTCAAAATTTATAAAAATATGATTGACGAGGACCGTATCAATAATCAATGTATTATTATAAGTCAATAGGAATATCACACCATATTGTTATAAAACTCTTAAAGGGAACAGGAAAGGTGAAATATTCATAACATTCAAAATTTCATAGATTTCGAAAAAATAATACCTTAAGTCAATAAAATTAATAGGAAATAGGAAATGAAGTTGCAAGTCCTATATTTAAATTTATAAAAATGTCATGTTTAAAACTATTTCTAAAAATATACAAAAAATCAGATCTGTTACAATTTTGATTAATGTGGAAAAAATATTTCTTGAAAACAGCTCGACGTGGGAAATACTTTTTAGATAATTGGTATTTCCCACGTTGAGCTGTTTTCAAGAAATATTTTGTCCACATTAATCAGAATTGTAACAGATCTGCTCTTTTTTAGTTTTTTAGTATATTTTAAATCATTTAGATAGATAATTAACATTTTTAGAAATAGTTTTGAACAGAAATTTTTTATAAATCTAAGTATCACTCCGACTTGCAACTTCATTTCCTATTAATTACATTTGACTGACGAAACCGGCACATGGAATTACATGAATAATAAGTTTATTAACTTAACCCTTTATGGTTAGTGATCATGGGCGCCCTTAGGATTGTTTCCAGGGGGGGGGGGGGGGCAAGTAAATATTTTCGTTTCATTGCCCACCTATCACCCCCCTCCCCTCCCCCCCCCCCCTCAACACACACAAATAGAAGGTTTCATTTCTTACTTACCTCGTGAAATTCATTATGACTGCTCTGAAACCATTGGCTACTTTGTGGCAAGTATGGGAGGAATGTTTTCTTTGAGTTTTTGTCCGTTAACCTTCGCTTTTCTTCGTGATTCAACGTCGTAATGTTCAGTTCTTAAAAACAGGAAAAAACTAGTGGTATCGAAAAAATTAAAAATCAAGTACCAGTACCGTAGTTCATTAAAATGGTATCGTTAATCCAGTTCGCCAACTCTCTAAATAACTGGACATATTTTCACATGATCCCAAATCACTAAGTTAAACTGTGGAAATATCCCAACATCTGAATCAGCCCAATTATTTAAAATAGCACTGTTTCCTATAGGCCTACGGTAGTCTACGGTATCTAGTTTGTACTGGCCATTACAGCAGATCGTCACGTCTTTCCTCTTCGAAACAACCAATCGGAAATACTTCGCATTGCTCTTATTAGAATCACGAAACACTTGTAGCCTACGAACTGATAAACTCGAGCCTATGGTTTTAGTAAAAATTCGTTTTGTCAATAAAAATATTTCGCCTGATTATTACTAACCACTAAGTAAAATGGATAAAAACCACTATATCACGTACTCTTTACTACCATTATTCGCATTCTCGACTGAAACAAGAGGAATCGTGATATAGAAATGGTGATTCGAACGTCAATAAACCACTTCTTTCAATGTGTAATTGAGCCTTATGCTCAAGCTTTTCTCTGTTTATGAAAATAATAGACGATACAATAAAACTGACAGATATTGTACAATTCCGTGGAGTTTTATAAAATTAACAAGTGATATATTTCGCAGTATTATTGTACCTATGACGTAAATAATATATTGTCTAACAAATCTAATACAAATAATTTTGGAGTTTTTAATATCTATGTGTGTTAAGGCTACCCTTAAAGAGGGGAAAATTAACCTTTTTATATTCAATAAATGGCATTGTTGTAAATGTTGTTGCTTTATTTGTAAACAGGTTTAAACCCCTCCCCTTGTACCTGACTCTAAGTGAAATTCCGGTTTATTTAATAACGTGTCATTGGGCGAGTGTGTATAAGTAATGTTATTTCAGAGTACCGATACCATAGTTTTGAGATAAGTGCCCCGGAACATGAAACATGATACGTACGTGGTATTTCGCTGAAGGTAGTGTTGAAAATATCGTAGGCCTACTAGGGATGGCTGTTGTCAGCGTCGGCAATCAAATTTAGAATATTTAGGTAACCAGTCGTCATCGTGAAGCTTAAATTGAGGTACTCAACTAAACAGATGGGCTTAAAGATCAAATTACTACATTCTGTCCTCTCTTACAATGCATGCCACGTATGGATTTACGTTGCTGCCCCTGACTTGGAATATGCAGATTTATTAAAGTTGTAACCTTCCCAGGTCACAACGGATCGAACCCTTACTTTCGGGACGTACGATTTTCGTAATCGTCCATATATTTTTATTTGAAGCCTTTTTATGTTTTATAATTATGTAATGAAGTGTATAATATCATGTGATTTATTTCCTATTAATTTGTTTAGTTTTTAAGGGATTGCAATTGGCAAGATCTGAGTCTAGTTATATGTGAATATTTTAACATTGGAATAATCTTCAGTCAGAGAGTCTGGAATTGTGTGCAAGAACCAGGAAGTAGGCTTGTTGTCGCCTGGGTTTTTCTCTCGCAAGCTCAAGTGCATGATGACTCATGCAGGTAGGAGGCTTGGCAACCCTGTGCTAGGGGTGTGTCTAGGGTATTTTGAAGACCAAGAAGGCACTCCTTACATGGTAATGTTTTGTTTTGATTGGCTGGACCCGTCAGGGAAGCCAGGTAAGCGAGTGATTTGTGGAGAGGAGATGAATGTTATAAGGACTTGACGAAGCTGTGAAGGCGACTCATTCTTAGGACTCCGTGGGGAGAAGTACTCATTCTTTGGAACGCGTGTAGAGCGGTGTTCTCATCCTTTGGACTCCATGTGGAGTGGTTCGTATTCTTTTTAAGACTCCGTGAGGGCGTGGAACTTGTATTTTGGACTTGTGTGTTTTTGGTGGAGAAGGAAGGTATTTCAGACGATCACAAGTTGGTGTTCGATGTGCAATTACTGAGTTGCTGGCTATACATTCTCAAGGGAATTATGAGCCTAGTTTCAAACAAATAGTCTAGATTGTTTGTCTCGAATCGCATGAAGTATTGTAAACTAACGTCTGTATACCGAAATTCTGAGACCATAGCGGTAAATTGTTATACGACAAATACTAGTAAAATATGCTATGTATTAGTAAACTCAGGAGCGAACTAGATGCGATAATCCAACACACGGATTTAAAGCATCTTTGCATAATCAGATCCACGAAACTAGATAAATCGTTGGATGCTGACCATCAAAGTAATGATGTACATAATGTTCATAGTTGAGAGACTTGCGTGTGAGATATATAGTAATTGTGCTGCGAGTAAGTAGGAGTGATTCTCTGAGAGCAACTAACCCCCGAATCAGTAAAGTTAAGTCGTCACAGCTGAAGTCAAAGCCTGTACGTACCAGTCACCATTATTTCCGAGGGTCATCAATATGTCATAAGTGTGCCTTTGTGAATATGATAGTGAGTGTTAGATAGTCTGTACGACGAGGATCCTGCGAAGTGTATTTCATGTCTGGTATCAGAATATATTGTAAATTTTACCAGATCTATAGTGCTTTTATTTATGAGGTAACCAGTGTGGTTAAGAGTAATGTTTATTGCTGTTGCTCATACCGTACAGGTGTTCAACCCTCACGCAATCCGTGAAGCCGAAAAGTTACAAAGTTTCCATAACGTATGAGGCTGTTTCTTCACCTGAGTGTGTATTTGAACTATACGTGGCATACACTATAAATATGCGTTTGCTAAAATTACAAATTTAAAAAAAATACAAAGAATGTACATTAAATTTTAACAGATATCATACACAACCAATGTGCAAAAACAATTATTTAAATACCGGTAACAAGTTTGGAATTTCCTCATTGGTACAATTTCACATTCAAGTCAGATCAACAGCAAGAACACCAAGATGACTAAGACGATCCTTTTATTTATGTCCTTAAATAATCAACAATGCCAAAGTATATTCTCTTGTGGAGGGCTTAAACTTAATCAACTTGACGTTTAATGACCAAGCAGTTTTGCACAGTTTTCCAGAAATGTTTCCGCCCTAAAACCTGCCGCCTTGGCAGTTGCAAGTTTGCCCTCCCCCCGTCAATACGGGTCTGAATACAGTAAATTATCCAATATTTTAAGCACGACCTTACAGGACCAGTGTTTTTTACTAGCCAGCATAGAAAAGCTTATTTTAGGGGTTAAGATACGCTAGCGAAGTTGCAATGTCTAAAAATATCTCCAAAACGTGCTTTTCATATCGACACTGCCGAAGTGAGGTGGCAAAAGTAGTAGCCACTCAAGATAGTGATGGCGAAACATACGGTACCGGTACGGTATTTAATACTAGGCATAACCGTATTGAAATTTGTTACCTAGATTTTAGGCCCGTTTACACATCAATTATCATCATCATCATCATCATCCATTGGTGGCAGAGTGCATGGCATCATTAGAACCATATTTTTATTTAAAAATTGTAAATACATATTACGTCAGCAACATTACAGATTGTTGTTGTGGTAACAGTTGTCAGTTGACTATCTGTGACTTCCATTTATGGAATAAACTGGTATGACAATGAACAATCTTATTTCAACATTCTCGGAAATCCAGTCCCCCTAAGGGCGCCCACGATATTAACCCATGCATGAGTACCAAATGGCCGAACAGACCCACTTAAAGCTTGAATATTCTAAGAACAATTCTTAGTGAGCACCCACAAACTGAGAGTAATCAACATGCAAAATTTCAGTTTCATAGCCCTTGTGGTTACAAAGATACGATGATTAGCGAGTGAATACCTCTTTTTTGGATTATATATAATCAGATAAGATTGCATTACTTACCTTTAAATGAAATATAAATCCATTCGTAGACGAAGCACACAAAATTAACAAATAATACTGTAAGCACACAGACACAGTCTAGGCGGCCGTTCATAGTGAACACAATACACACGAATGGAATGTAGGGTACGGGCATATAAATTACAATATTCCTTTGTAATATTACTCAAGTGTCTAATTTAAATCGAAAGCACACCATCACTATTGCATAACTGACATAATATGTAGGATGATTTTAACCTTCCGGTGGGTGCTACTGATCTTATCTCATATTCGTCAACTACCTTTCAGTAGTTACGTCTTTCCACATGACATTCAAGTCCATATCGGCCAGTTTGTCAATGGCCCTTCTACACATTTGCTGTTGTTGCAAAAGTGATATGCCAGGCAGATTGCACCTGATCGAGCACCATTACGTAATAGACTATGTAGAGAACGAATGAGTGTATTTACTAATTGAAGCAAAACTATTCTTCAGCAATTATTGTAATTTTTAAAAATTCTGATTTTTGAGGTGTACCAGACTGCCACTATACATTATTTAATGTTTGGCCTGTCGGATGTTAAATATCTGAAGTATTAATATTTAGTACAAATTAATTAGAATACTGTAAGCACTTTTGCACAAAAAACCGATTTTTTCATATCGTTTTATTTTTCAAGGATCCAGGGGGGGGGGGCATGCCCCCCCCCTGCCCCCCGTATGGGCGCCCATGTTCGTGAGTGGTCTCTATATTAACCTTAAGGACCGTTTATGCTTTCAAAGATGCTGTTAGTTGAATCTATAAGCCACACTTTGGAGAATTTTCATGCTGAAGTGCTGTATTTAAAAAAATCAAATATTATATACGGATCTACTTGACGCAATGTGTTGGATAAAATTTAAAAAAAAACTAAAGACATTAGCAATTAAAGTGTAAAAATAAATATAAATATTGAAATAAAAATAATACAAATAAAATTACAATAATAAAATAAATGTAAAAATATGAAAATGATTGTAAAATCAATTGAAAATTAATCAATTTTTAATTCAAGAGAAAAACATCAAAATTAAATATATAAGAATATAAATTGAAAATTAAAAATAAATATATAAGCAATAACATTAGAGAAACAAAAAATAACAAATTTATAATTGCAATAATTGTAATAATTAAAATAAATTACAATATAAAATCACTTGTAAATACAAAATAGTTTTACCCTATAAAGGGTTACGGTATTGTTTTGTCGTAATCTATTAAACTTTGTCAATAAGGATCACTTTGGGTAGACATGGTTATCTTCATGTCTCTTCGTTTCAAAATTTAATTTTTACAGAACATTAAGCTACAGACCCTTGGATTTCTAACGAGATTTTTTTTTTCATGGCTCATTTTTAAGTCTACTTTCCTCATACTTTCCCAAAACCTGCGTTCTATTAGTAAACCCACAATTTTTACTTATCTCGCTATTTTCACTAGATTCTCTACAGATCCTCAGTTCTCTCTCTATTAGACAATAGTCATAAAAAATCATTTTTAAGAAATCAAAACGGGTGTTGCGGTGTCGGAGCTTACATCGTCCTAAAACCAAAACCATCGCCTTTTCCTCAGCCAGCGGAAAAATCTTTGAATCCAGTCTCTTGTTGAAATATATTTCTTTATATAATAAAAATCCTCTTTTTTCCGCAACTTTTAAACGTGCAAAGCTGAAAGTTTACATAGTATTTCCTCCTTACATGTGTTACATTTTAACTAAGCCCTTTTTCAAAATGTACCTTAATTTAATTTTGCCTCATGTAAATGCTCATGAAAATGCATTTGAAATGTTTACAAAAATCCACGCAAAATTCAAATTTTTCTCCGTTCCCAAACAGTCCGGTGATAAATTAACGCGAGAGCATCAAGAAACGTCGCTGTAAAAAAGCAATTAGTTCTTGTTAATAATTTCTGAGAAAATGGCACATTAAAGGTTAAGAAATGTACATGGGCAGCATTGGACATACCAACTCTCCTTAAACACTGAATGACATTCTGTACTTTTATAGGCTTCCACAGAAGTGGAAGAATATACCATCCGATTCTATGCGTTCAGGCCATCGACTTTTATGTCTGAGGAGTAATTGAGGTTTTTTTTCATGCAGGGCGGTCGGGATTAGCATTTCCATTGGACAGAACAGAACAGGACGTGCTGCAAAAAGCTTCGTTCGTTTGTCCTTTTCACTGGCACTGTAGCTCGTCTTGTAATGGCTCCTGTAAATATGCCATAAATATCGATTTTGTGTTTGTTTTCGTCGTCTCCCATCCTCCGAAGCTCTCATCAGGCATTTGAACCCTCTTTACTTCCCCCTCACCTCCTCCAACCATTGTCTTGTTGAATGCAGCCACAGCACTCCGAGTGCGGGCTTTGGAATTCATTTGTTTTGATAAAAGTAGGGGCGTGGTAGAGGTTAGGAGTTGTGATTTGATGACGGCACCAGACTAACCCCTTCCTTCCCTTAATGACTGACTGTCACTTAGAGAGGGGGAGAAAATATGAAATGAGGTTTTACTGGTTGACAAAATAAACTTGTTACTGTACTTCATTTAGAGGCTATGGGTATCATGGTGCTTGAGAAATCTGACCATAAAATAATAAGTAGTTCCGTGAAGAACTAAATAGCCTATTTTCATACATCCTACTTATGTTAATTGCCTCTATCAACATCCACAATTTCAGTTTGATTGTTGTAATAGATTCGAAGACATTGAGAACCGTCTTAATATTCCAGATGATCGCCATGTTGGATTTTTATATATTTAAGCCTTATTTATGTACTATTACATGAATATTATTGTGTGGGTGAATTATTCAAGCTTCAATCGCATGATTAGGCCACAAGAAATGAAAACGAGATTTTAAAATTTCGCACAGCCACCATCTTGAGGTTATGTGAACAATTGAACTAAATTAGAAGTCAACGTATTTTAATGTGTATAAACATTTGCTGTACCTTTTTTACTGCGTTCGGGTGGTTAAATCGCGAGAAGAGTCCATTTAAATGTTTCAACTTCGCATGACCGCCATGTTCGTTTTGTAGTTAACAGGTTTTTGAATGTCACATAATGTGCCTGTTTATACGGAGGATGGTTAGTCAGCACTCGGCTTTTTGCTGCTGCGGCATCGGGGCATGTAACGTTCCCTCCACTGCTGACTTAACATCCGATGTGGAATACTGAAGTTTCACAAGGATTTGAGGAAAAACTCAACATTATAATTTACATGATTTATTTCATAGGAGAAAAATAGATTCACTCAAAACATGTCAAAAATCAACCACTTGGCATAGTCTCTTCAAGTGTCACTCAAAACTAAAAATCACTTTGTTAATAATTCATCAAATTCACTATAATGTCACTTCATTATTCCACGAACTTTATAACTATTTTGTCTTGCTTAAATTAAATTATTACTATTTGTAGTATATTTTACTCAGGCGTCGAGCGCGCCTATCATTTAAGTCATATAATCTATCCAAGGCTTTGGACATTTACATTCATTTCAAACTTTACCCTTCAGGGTTTCTTTTATGTTTACATAAACATTATTTATTTATCAATTATTTAGTCCTCTGGACCTTAATAAGAATTCTTCACAAAGCCTTAGATTTTAAACATTTAAAATACTGTACAAGAACATGCCATGTCTGTGGATCGAACCCTTATTCCATCAGTTACTCTCCATGCATCAGGTGATCTTTCTCAGCAGCGTACCATGCACTGTGTTATTTATTATAGTGGGATCTCTATTCATTTTAAAACTACATTGTTTCATAACCCATTATTCATTCTTTTTGAGGAAGGAATCATTTTATTAACAATAAAAGTATTTGACAAACTCCGTCAAAATCTATATAAATGCTTCAAACTTATATTCTGGAGAATTGTCTCAATCCCAGCATCATGATATTATAGATTATTTTAAGCTTGCATCTTTTAATAAAAACTTTCATATAGTTTCCTCTTTATTCCTAGTCTGTGCTAGACCCTAATTGACCGCGGAACTCGTTAAAATTTATCTCTCACTCCCTCTATCAGTGACCCCTTCTTCCTGTGACACTTCACTTGATTTATGGCGTCTCGCCGACCGCCTTGCGTTTACAATGTTATTTGCTATTGAACCATATGATCCCAAGACTTACATTTCATTTCTAAAGCGGCTATTTGTTCCTGCTTTTAATATTATTATTATTATTATTATCATTACAAGAGCCTCCGTGGCTTAGGCGGCAGCACGCCGGCCTCTCACCGCTGGGTCCGTGGTTCAAATCCCGATCACTCCATGTGAGATCTGTGCTGGACAAAACGGAGGCAGACAGGTTTTTCTCCGGGTACTCCGGTTTTTCCTGTCAACATTTCATTCCAGCAACACTCTCCACTATCATTTCATTTCATCTGTCATTCATTTAATCATTGCCCCAGAGGAGTGCGTCAGGCCTCGGCAGCCGGCACAGTTCATATCCTCGCTGCTAGATGGGGGCTTCATTCATTCCATTCCTGACCCGGTCGATGACTGGAAGCAGGCTGTGGATTTTTCATTATTATCATTACAGATCTCAATTATTTTTATTACAACTTTTTGTTATTCGCCATTTAATTATATGGTATAAAATCAAACTATTTTTATTTTTCCTTATCATATCGACTTTTAACGACTTCATTATGATGCATATTTATTTCATAACTTGGTTTTACTATGGCAAAATTTTAAGCCATTTAGGTTATTATTTTCGATTCCTTCCTCCAAATCATTTATTACTTATTATTTCATTTCTTGGGTTTTTATTACTTTATATTACTGATCCCATTTTTATATTTAATTTGCGAGGTCATTCTCGCAGGCATTTATTATTATCCCAACATTTCAATCACATTAGTGCATCTAACTACCCGGTGAATCAATCGTTAAACTCTCTAGTCACGACTGATTTCACTGGGTCAGTGCATCGTACGGCTGCAAATTTTAATGAAAAATCATGACTCACCAGTGTGCTCCTCCTGCTTCATCCTTAGAAGGATTCACCCATCTACGGCATAATTAACACTTTTCCATGGCACTTTCTTTCGTGAATTTCATTTCACTTAGGCCCAATCGACCTTCACTTATATTTAAACACATTATTATTCTATAAAACACTGTGTTAACACTAAACACATATATCTTTTAAATTATTTACCCAGCACTATTTTTCCACCATATCTCAGTGATCTTCGGCACTTCCTATCGGTGATCGACGCCTTGATGAGATCCTAAGACCCTGCATTGGACGCGTGATAACTCGAACAGCTCCTAGTTCTTCACTGGATTAGTCTCTGCCCTGTCCTTTTAACAGTCTATTTCAGCTTTCTTTATCGTCTTTTTATAAGCGATTTGCATTTATCACGTTCCCTACACTTATGTAGCGGTCCATCGAACCTTTGGCCTGCTTACTTCTTGACCGTAATCTGTCCTTTTTATCTACTGCGACAAGAATTTTCTTCGTTCTCCTACGAGAATGTTTTTCTGGCTACGTCCCTGTTTGACACACTGTAACTTCGCTAAAGTTCACTGAATTTGCTTTGGGTCTCGAACCCGTGCCCATTTTCTTGAATTTTTGGATTTCGTTCCAATATCTGACCCTTAATACTGTGGTCTTTTACTTGACTTTCACGAAGACCTATCTATAGTCTCGAACCGATGATGTCTCTACTGATCTGGACTGATGTTTTCTGGCTGATTAATGTTCTAGAATTTGACGCGGTGCAACTTATTTTGTCACGATTTCCGTGTAGCGTACAATTTTATTTGATCTAGCTCAAGTGCTTTAGTGATCACTTACAAACAACAGTACCTTTTTTGACGTGACGTATTTATATTACCACGCACATACAAACTTTTGTTGAAACCGCGGATACTGACGATTTGTTAATTTGTCTTAACACGATCCACTTTAGCGGTTGGTAACGAACTGAGTTACTCGCTATGACATCTCCATGCAGGAGTGTGATGAGTTTTTACTAACGTGAGGACGGACTTCCGTCCAGGCAGCCTAATAATACTGCGTAATGTATACTTATGTACTGTGCGAATTTTCGCTGAGCCTCGCCGGGCTTGACTGAATTTCGACTGATATGATGCAGCGTTTCTGCATTTTATGAGACAGCGTGTAGTGCCTCTACGCTTGCTGATGGTGAAACTGCTTCTGATACAGCCTAACGCCTCACTGGGCTGACGAATACTGCATGCTCTCTGGTTGAAACCTCGGCTATATATTGGGAACTTGCAAAAATAAATTACTTCTTCTTGGAACTATCTTTTGAAATAGACGACGCACGTTTTTGAAAAATATATCATTATGTTCCCTGTAATTCAAACGTTACATTATCATCTTGTTTCCCGAAAATCGATCGTCTATTTATTTTAAATAAAATCTACAAGGCTCCTCAGCTGTGTGGGCGAATGAGTTTTATTTTCTCCTTCCCAAGACCTCCTCTTAGCTCCGACTAATGACGTAACTGCTTCGTAAGGGCTTTTTCCCTGGGCCTAAATTATTCGATTTTAGTCTGGATTAATTCATAATTCCCTGAATTATTGTGTTTTACGTAAACGTATTTATATAATTTTGCGTTGTTTCCGCGAAAACGGGTTATTTCACAATTTGGCGCTGTTGGGAGCCAATCCATGGTTGTCAAAAAAATGCTAACGTTAACACTCTGCGGTGATTCCCCTGCCAATCTGCTCTGGTTGATTCACCACAGCATGACTGTCCTCATGATTCACACACACCTTGCATCCTGATAAGGCTTGTCAATGCTATGCGTCATTGCCTGAATCACTTCTTATTTCCTCATGGCTAGCTTGTAACTGAACCTCTTTTCATCTCAGAGATCCGAAGTTCATATCCTGTACCAACCCCAGTTGGGTACAGAATCCCTCCTTCAAAGGTAAATAAATTTTTGAAGAGCTGAAGAAATTTATTTATCAAAGTTATAACTTTTCTTTACTTGTATGAACTTCCTTTAATTATTTCTTTTAATTTCTTGAATGGGGAAAGACTCTCCGAAGAGCTGTCTCAGTGCCGGCAGTCAGCTCAGCCAAGATAGGCAGGAGCCAGCCGGCGTGTGGCTCACCTTAGCTAGCACGCCAAGCGTGCAAAGGCTGGACACCGCTGGTGTAATGTACAGTATATTATGGACAACATTAATGATGGCTATTAAGTATTGCTATCTTATTATAACCTTATCCTAATTGTTGCACAGAGCTTATACTGGACATTAACTAAGTTTTATTGCTTATGTTACCATATCCTGTCGCTTTATATTTGTCTTATATGTATCTTTGTAGTGTTTCTCATCTATCGATTTCCGATCCCTCATTCCCCTGATAATATTAAATAGTTTCAGTAACATACCTGGCTT
Source organism: Meconema thalassinum (assembly GCA_946902985.2). Lineage (NCBI taxonomy): Eukaryota > Metazoa > Arthropoda > Insecta > Orthoptera > Tettigoniidae > Meconema > Meconema thalassinum. Next base: position 92,721,493 of record OX336399.1, read on the forward strand.
TCCACGGTGGGTGATTGGTTATCGTGTCGGACTACCAACCCCCAAGCTTGCAGGTTCGCTCCTGGCTATGGTAATTGATTTTTGAAAGGCGACAAAAATCACGACACGCATGTCATACGTTGTTGGCATGTTAAAGAACCCATTTTAATTCAGTAGGCTGTGTTCATAATGGCAAAATTAATCTCGGGAATTTCCGCCAACACAAAAGTACCTCCTCTACTAGAAAGCGCTGTGATGTCAAGTAGTTTAGATATCTAACCTCCTTGACTTTCATAGCGCTCCAAGAAACAACAAATTTCGACATGCAAGCTGCCCTCAAGGGTGTCAAATAACAAAGCTTGTACCCGGCATCCGAGGCCATACGATATTATTATTATTATTATTACTAACTTACTTAGCTTCCTCCATTCTTTATTTATAAATGTTATAAATATGTGATATTCATTTTCATTGGCTAGTCTGTTTATATCTCCCTTGTCTACAACCACTGCTCGTATTATCTTGATTTCATTGCATTCTCTGAGCAGATATGCTGCAGCCATACTCTTCCCACGCATGGTCCATTTTCCTCCTTCTCTCAATGCTTTGTTCGTAAGTACCCCTATTGAACCGCTGCGTGTTTGGCCTTGGCGTAGCCGTGTTATTTAAATCTTGCACCACGGCTGTGAGGACAGCTGCTGCAAGTCCGGAGATCGTAGGTTCAAATTCCGGCACTGGCAGTGACTAACGTGAGTGTGGTTTTCCCCAAGTTTTTTCCAGCATTATTCCAAGCAAATGCCTAGATAAATGAATTAACAACAACCTCAACGTGTAGTGGCTTCGGAGGCGTAGTTGGTAGCATGCTGAGCTTCTATGCCCAAGGTCGCGGGTTCAAACCCGGTCAAAGTCGTCGGATTTTTGAGAACCTTAAGAATTCCTCAGTGTGTCTTCCTTTGGAGGGGAATTAAAGCCGGCGGTCCCATCTCATAGATTTATGGCATGATAAAGTACCTTCCACTAATTACATTTGTGTGAAGCTAAATTATAGATTAGAGTTGGCTAACGCTCTTAAGTTCCAACGTTCGTTGCCAGGAACCGACTGCGGTGGCATCTAATAACCAAGTTCAGAACTAGTTAGTCGTTGACGGTGGCGTTTGGTAGCAAAAGTCGAAACTACTTGAAAATTGAATGTCTGCAGTCCTTACTTGAATTAAAAACAGATGAAAAATCCACAGCCTGCTTCCAGTCTCCGACCGGGTCAGGAATGGAATTAATGGAGCGCCCCCCCCCCCCCCCCCAACCCACACTAATACAACGATTGCAATTAACACCGGTTATCAGACAGATTCTACACACACCCAAAGTACACGGGGCTACATGACCGCGTTGTCGCAGCCCCTAAACTGAGGAACCAACCACCATCCAACCTCCGTGTGTATAAAAGCGACGCGTGATGCGATGTAGATACTCGTCTTGCAGTACTTCGAATTCCTTGCCATAGTAATAATGAGGTACCCAAGAGTATCTACCAGATATTACCCGTTTTAAAAACGAGTCCCAGTGAAGAAGCTGGGGACTATTATTTGTTTATATGTGGCTCGCTGTTAGCTTGCAGTGTTGAATGGCACTTTCGCACTTCAGTAATCGTTGTTCTCTCTGTGGTGACATGTGCTTCTGTTACGATCAGCAGTGCTGGACTTATGTGGACACTGTATCGGAGTCTTCCCGTTTGCAAAAATTCCCATTTGCGACGAGGTATTAATTCTTGTAGTCCTGAGTTTCCCGTTAGCGACGAAATGTTGACTAATTGTGACAGCTCCCAGTATGGTGGGAAAACCCCTCCTCGGGAATGCAGTCAGTATAACGGGACACATTTGTTTTGATGAATCGACATTCTGTCTGTGTCAACTCGTCATTCTGTCTGTGTCCAACTTAAGTTCAGTCCGGTTAATTATAGTTTATATCAGAGGTAAACCTTGCCTAATAAACGAGGGATAGTGATGTGGTTTCAACGACAAAAGGGGAAGCAAATCTAGTGGTAAACTTGTTACTGATAATTTTACACTTGCAGTGCTACACAGATATTCTATCAATCTTACTCGCTTCATTCAAGTTTCACATCGTATGTTACTTAAACACGCGGCTGCATTCCTTTGCACGGTAATGGAATTGAGACTCAACCTTCAAAACTAGGTCTAACTTTCCTAGGAGGCCATTCGTCGCTAATGTAAATTCGTAACTAATAGCACCGCATCCCCGTATTCCCCTCCTCATACCACAAGACTCCAGCTGCTACGATCAGCAAACGCTAGCGCAGGCACGGTCAGAGGCATTCGTTGTTCTAACACGTAATACCCATGTTGTGCGAAATTAAATTTAATAGATATGAAGGATGATAGAAATTTTGCATTTCACTATCATGAGTAAAGAAACTGTGAGAAAATATTCAAAGCCAATTAATACTACCTGTAGTGGCTGGGGAGGAGTCAAAATTTAATTTGTTGTTTTTGACTGACCGATGGTTGCGCACAGATTGCATTGTATATTTTCTTCTCAATCACAACCTTTTGTTAAAAAGCCTTCAAAATAACAAAAGCACCTCATACCCCACACACACAGGAAACGCCCAAGGCATTTATCAAGACATGGAATATGTTTCAAAATCATTTTAATGGCCATAAATGACACCATCTGGGAACCATGAGACAAGAGGAGGCTCATGGGGGAGGAGTGATACCATCAGTTACCGCACCGGGTGCAACACCAACGCTAGTGACGTCACTGAATATCACATTTTGTTTATGGAGAATTAGAAGCCTACGGCGAAATGTTTCCTGATTGTAGGGAAATTTATTTCTTTACATCTCATGAGATAAATGTTTTATAAACCATATGGCAGAAATGTAGCAATTTAGCTTGTGGCAAAGAATATTACACAGGTGTCCATCGAGAGTTCAGGTACACGTGAAGGCAATAATACCGACAGTTCATTTAACAATTATAATTTCCCTCTAGCGGTAAATAAATTCGATAATAGAATTGAAGAATGACATTTTCAATTTATATTGTAGAATTACCGCACTGTATTGTTCCAAGTTATGTGATGGAAAATAAAAAGGAAATTATTTATTTATTTATCGTTTGGCAATACAAGATTTCAGAGAAAGTTACAAAGAAAATCACTTTAAAATCTACTGTACATTATTTTTACTGTTTACACTATTATTACAGTCTCAGGTCTAATGAGTCTATCCATTGGACCACGTCAGGTGTCGCCAACAGGAAGTCGATCCAGTCCCCAGGAAATGACTGATACCAATAATGTAATTCTCTGTTATATCTTGAGATCGTGAGTCAGACGCTCTTTGATATGATCCACCAAGTAAGCTGGACGTTTTGGCGTGAATCTGCAGCAAATAAACAAAAAAGAAACAAGCAAATAGACAATGAACGTAGCCTATATCAGACATGCAGGCATACCAACATACAGCCAGGAATGGAACCCAGGCAATCCTATCCTACTGTAGATGAAGGACTCGTGATTGAGCGAGAATTGTTATGCTTCATTGTCACTGCTTTCTCGACCAAATGGAGGTACCCGCTAGAGATATTCGCTCTCAGTTACTAGTGGGGAGGTTAAGACGAAAATGAATGGGGTACCGTTCATTTTTTGATAGAAGCATGACATGGTAGCCACTTCCGGAAGTTACGCCGAGTGCCTGTTTTGCAACGTTGCCTACCCACCCGGAGTGAACTACGAAATCTACGCTTAAGTCGATTACAAATATCGTTTCTCATTTTCAAAAACTCGCCAATATATTTCTTATGGGCCCTCGCCTCTGTTGGGGGACCGAGAAGCAGACGACGCGGCTGATAAAGCGAGATGCAGAAGTGCGCGTGACGTCACACGCTCCTAGTCTCTATGCAACTTGACGCGGGTAAGCGACGCGACGCTACCGCCGTGTATTGTTGCGGTCAGTAACAGAAGCTTGGTGTTGGTGCTGTGTTGTTTTGCTGTGTTTGGGGAACTGATTTCTTGGAGATAATTTTGCGTCATTCATCCTGTGCATGCGAATATATTGATAAGTACATACACGGTAAATATTTTCTTTGCTTTTAAAGCTGTTGTCCCTCTTTTATTTCGACTATTCATTACATCCCTGTGTTACAGGTTATGCATACAGTTAAAAATTGTTTTTAGGTAGCCTTCTTCTAACAACGGCAAGGTTTACATTTATTTATATTTTATGTGTTTCGTGTTATTTGTTTAGGATGTGGTGGCTTGGTGATTGGTCCATGTACCTTAAAAATGTTTCGAAACGCTAATCCTGAGCTAGTCCCTGACGATGTCCAATGTCCGCCCATTGATTGGCAAAAATGTGTTCTTTGTCTAGAAGAATCGTCAATTGAAAAAATGATAAATCCAACCGAAAATACTCGAGCAGGCAACTACAGTGAAGAAGGTCATGCAACCCTCGCGAAAAATTTACATGGTTTTTACGAAGTAGGGGCCTTGCCGGCTGACTTTACTTATGAAAACTTAAATGACGAAAGCGGAATGAAAGAAACTTTGATTAAAAATAGAGCGGGGTGGCACAAGAGCTGTTATTTAAAATACAATTCGACGAAGTTGCTCAGAGCTCAGAAAAGAGCAGCTTCACGGGACGCGTCCACGTCAGCCCATATCTCACCCGTAAAGACACTTCGTGTCAGTGACACCACTTTCTAAAAATACGTTTGCTGTTTGTATGAGTTACCTGGAAGCAAAATCGATCGGCTTTGTCAAGTTACAACCAAACACTGTAGTAATTACATTGTAGATGGCGCAAAACTTCTTTCTGATACGAAACTGATGGCAAAATCATCAGAAGTGTCAGATCTAGTTGCATTGGAGGCGAAATACCACGTTCGATGCTATGCAAATTTTAGGAACAGAGTTCGAGACAAAGAAGGCAATAGTACAACGCAGCAACAAGTTGATAACGCACAAATCTACAGTTTGGCATTTGCAGACTTGGTGTCATTTATAATAGAATCTAGGACGGGTCAAAATGCATCACCAGTCTTCAAACTGTCCGAGCTTGCCAAGATGTATGGAGAAGGAATGAGCGATTTAGGTCTAAATTGCAGTGTCAAAAAAAAAAAACAAGATTTAAAGAGAAATTGCTTGAAGAATGTCCGTACCTTCAAGCATGTGACAAACCTAGTACTTCAACACCGATTGCTTTCCCATCAGACGTGGAGCACGCGGTGCGTTAATTTTGTGACCGGGATTACGACGGCGAAGCGCAAGCTTTCTCCAAAGCAGCATCAGCTGTAAGAGCAGACATTTTCCGTGCCCGTGAATATGCTGGTAGGGAGAACGAATTAATTCCTTCTAAGCCTGTCCCCCTTTCTTTGGTGATCCTGGTAAACGTGATCATAAACGGCCCAAGCTTACACAAGAAAGAAGAGCATGAGTTGTCAAAAGAAGCCGACAACGTAGCTGAATCTATTGCACAACTTCTGGCATACAACACCGTAAAGTCGCACAAAGATGGAGCAGTCCGGCGGCACAACAGAAACCAAGAAACAGGTGTCCCAGTGGACATAACAATGAAGCTCTATGGGGATACTAGAATGTAGAAAATCGTTGATATTAACTTCAGACTGGGGCTCAGCTTATCATACGACCGCATGATGTCCATGCTTACCGAAAAAGCAAATGAAGTTTGCTCAATATACCACGCCGAAGGAGGTTTTGTCCACCATCTCTCAAGAAAAAAGTCTTCACAACGGCTTGCGTTGATAACATAGACCACAACCTCTCTGCAACATTTGCTACAAGCTCCTTTCATGGTACGGCATTGACTTTTTACAAAGGAAAACCGATCTCTGGAGAGTATTCATCCAACGCAGAATGTACTGGAGCAACACATCCTGCGTGACATGTACCAGGGGGTTTATGTGTGGGGACAATCTCTGAGCCCCATCCAGGAACTACCCTCACCGTCAGATTGGGGCTGGGAAGAAAGTCCATCAGGATGGACACCGCGGAGGACGACTATCCCCATTGTAACTAAGACTTGCTTAGAACTAATCCGTTGCGGGTATACAAGTTGTGCAACTAGGCCTCAGCAATGTGTATGCAGGAGGAGAGACTTGAAGTACACGGAACTGTGCTCTTGTGACGCAAAGTGCTAAGTACAGTAGAACGTCGTTTATCCGGACTAATTGGGACCGAAAGTGTTCCGGATAACGATTCTTCCGGATAATCAAACATGCGTTTATTGCATAGGAAACAAACATGCACAGCACATAATGGTGATAACCACCAAGCTTCTCATTTAGCAGCAACGCTTTCTCATATAACAAAGGTCCAGGTCCAGAAATGGGATCTCCCTTACTTATTCTCTGAATAAACGATAAGTACGCCGCTTCTTTCAATTTTTCATCCGTTGCTGATCTCGTGGTTTTTCTCTTTTTAGACCTTTCTTCACTAACTACCTTCGATGCATAATTCAGAATTTCACCTTTTCGGTTCTTCAAATCATAAATTGTGGATCTTCCAACACTAAGTTTTCATTAGACACTGCACACTCTCACCTTTATCCAGTTTATTAATTATCTCCACCTTCTTCTCAATTAATAAGACATTGCGATTTCGTTTTTCTTTTTGTCACTCGTAGAAGCCATTTCCCCAACGTAATACAGTACAGTACGCACACTCACATACTGTATAACAGGTTGAAACATCATAGAGTACAAACCGTCGGAGCCAACAGAGACAACAATTGAAAACGAGAACTGATTCAGTACTGTAGGCAGCGCGCACTTCTCCATAACAACAGTAAGCGTGCGCTGCGCTGTCTTTTTTTTTTTGGTGCTCGTCCGGATAATTGACATTCCGGTTGTTTGACGTCCGGATAAACGTCGTTGTACTGTAATATTTTCTGCTTATTGTCTTCTTCCGTCTTTATTTTCTGGTGATGGCAGTCTACTTAATAGTTAAGGCTGTGCGGTCAAAAATTGAAATTTTATTTTTATTTTTATTTTTACTCTTAATCTCTAATGTAGGTCTTTGTGAGATATTATATGCATTTTAAAGAAAATAACGACGGCTCGTTTGCTGAGGACATGGCTTCAAAGTGGCTATTTTGAGCGTTAAAGGTACAATCTCCACGACGAAACTAATAATCGGAAGACACCGAAATTTATGTACAACAACCCCTGTAGTAGTACCTGCAATAGGAACAATTCTTATTACGAAATTCAAATTTTGTATTAACCTATTCAGATTTGAATACCATTTTTAGTGAGAAAAAATTGTTATATTAACTTCAAAGATTTATTAATTTGATGTGGCTCTTATTCTGAGCAGTAGAAAAGTTCGATAAAGAAAATTGGTTCAGCGATATACCCGTGGTGATTGTACCTTTCAGACTCTACAAAACGCAGGTTGAATCAGTCACACACACATACACACACGCGCGCACACACACAGCGGTAAGACAAGGTCTTGGGCAAGAGCGCGCTCGGGCACCTGCCTTACCCTGTCCTTCAACACCTTTGCTATCGCAGCTTCCGCCTCCCTCCCGCCCTGACTCATCATGCCAGTCCACACGACCACAGACTAGAGCAGAGTTTACCAACCTTTTGAAGTTCACGGCACCCTTGAAAATAACATTAAACACTATGGGCACCCTTCCTTGAATAAAAAAATAATTATGTTTCATATGTAAATTTATTGAAATATTTTATAATAAGTAACGTACACCATAACATAATACAGTCAACTTTACTACAGTCAGTGAGTAAAAATACATCAAAATTTTGTTCGATAAATCGTTAATATGAAACTTGTGATTGATGCTTAGAGCACAGGTTCGTGATATCGGGCCTTGCAGTTGACAATGAAACACGCAAATCATCCACAAGGTTATTCAGTCTATTTCTTGCTTTGGATTTTATTGTCACCAGAGCAGAGAAGGCTTGCTCGCATAGATAGGATTTTGGAAAGGACGAAAGTGTGTTAATTGCTTTCTTCATTAGGTTAGGATACTACTCTCTCCGCTGAAGCCCAAAAGTAGCCACCGACGCCTCACTCTTAGTGGACTTACCTTTGAGTGTGGAATCGGCACAAAGATCAATAAATTCATCTCGTTCGCAACCAGTGAAATCTATTTCCTCGCACTATCTATGAAATCAAATGGTGAGACAACCCAGTTGACATTCATAGTGGAAATAGATGGAAAGTATGTATCTATTGCTTCTTGCAATCTTGATAAGTGATCACAAATGCGGTCTTTCAGCTTACCCAGATCGTTATCTACTGCCAGATGAAGAAAGTTTGAAAGATCTCCTTTCTGAACTGCAGACGTCCAAGAACTAAGTTTTCTTTTAAAATCTTTCATTTTATTGGTTGAGGAAATTATTGTTTCCTGTCTACCCTGCATTGAAACATTCAGTTAATTCAGTTTATGAAAAATATCTGCCAGATACGACAGTTCCAAGCACCAAGAATCAGTTAGTAACAGCTCATAAAATGTATCTTGATTTTCATCCTTAAAAAGAGTTTTCACCTGTTCTCTAAGTTCAAGAAACTGCTGCAATACACGACCCCGCGACAACTACCTTACTCTGTATGAAGTAACAAAGAGGTATGAGGTGCATCCGTTGCGAGACATAACTGTTTAAAAATCCTGCACATTAAAGGTCGAGACTTGATGTAGTTCACCATTTTCACAACTTCGTTAAACACTGCAGCAAAATCTTGAGCTCTTGCAGTAAAAACCTTTAAATTTCCCAGACATAGATTGTGCACCATCTGTACATATACCACAACAGTCTTTCCATGCCGGCCGAAGTCGTCGGATTTTTTAAGAGAGTTAAAAATCCCTCAGTATGCCTTCCTTCGGAGGGGAAGTAAATCCGGCGGTCCCATGTCATAGATTTATGGCATGTTAAAGAACCTTCCACTAATTACACCTGTGTGAAGCTAAATTATATATAGGTTAAACATTTGACTAACGTTCTTAGGTTCCTACGTTCGTCGTCAAGAGCCGACTGCGGTGGCGTCTGGTAGCTAAGTTCTGAACTAGTAGTCATTGACGGTGGCGTTTGGCAGCAAAAGTCGGAACTATTTGAAAAATTCAAAAGACTGCAGTCCTTACTTGAATTAAAAACAGATAACACGCACTAATACAGTCATCACAATTAACACCGGTTATCAGACAGATTCTACACACGCCAAAGTACACGGGGCTACATGACCGCGTTGTCGCAGCCCCTAAACTTAAGAACCAACCAACCAGTCTTTCCATGAAAGATCTTGGTCATTGAAAAAGGAATTAATAGAAACAAAAATATCATGGCCTGAGGTTGTAGTCTCCAGCGGTCTACAGAACAGAAACGGCTCATTAATATCTTTATCATCAATATATCTGGTAAAACCAAGGAGTTGCAGTTTGTCACCACTATCGATACTCTCATCTACTTGCAAAGCAAATGCTCTATCAGTTTTTCTTTTCCCCACGACTTGTTCGTTGATATTGCAAACATTTCAGATATCCTGCGACTGATTGTGTTGTTGGAAAGAGGAAATTTCGAAATTTGATTAGCTGCTCCACCAAGTATTGTTGAAACTATAATTTTCCATGCAGGACCTATGATTTCCTCTCCAAGAGTATGAGGTGTGTGTGTGATTTATTTTCCTATCAGTTCTGCTACTTTAAACGAGGCTTCAAGAGCAGTATCACTTATGGTCATTCTCTTTACCATTCGCACAGCTGGTTTTTTTCTCCCCTTCTAGTACACGTGAAAAATATATCACACTCTTCCCTGACCCACTGGGATGCTTAATTGTGAGATGCCACTTCAGTTTGCTAGGTACCATGGCCTCGTGTTTCGCCACAAACTAAACACACAGGGATAGGGTTTTCCTCGTTCTTATTCCACGTAAATCCATACACTACGTAACTGTCCTGGTATGTTCTTTTCTTTCGTTTGTCTTCTTTATGTTGAATTCGACGGTTCGGGAGTAGGAGCCGACTGCTCACTTTCACTCTCCAGGCGTTTACGTTTAACAATGAACTTGTCCATAGCTAAACACTGCTACTGTAATCAACGCCAAGAAAACATGTTAAAGTGGCGTAGGAACGGGTACACTTTTATATATTTATATATATGTAAGTGACTGATGTGAAACAGCTTTTGTCAAAGCATTTCGGCCCTGAGTGGCACAACAGAGAGGATCTAGGCTTCTACCGAGACTTGCTACTATGTGGCGAAGACATAGCTCGACAAAATGTATCTGAAGTAGAAGAAGAAGAAGACCCCATGGAATGACGTTGCTGTGTAGTCCAATGGACTCTATTTCGCCTAGTTTGAAAAGCTGTGAGCATATTGTGAATGGAAATTTAAGGTTGAAAGGTTACTTTTATTGTATACTGGGTAGTTTCTTAGAGAACTTTAAAATATAGCAATAATTTCACTTTCACATAGAAACCATAATTACTGACTTAATGAAACTAATCCAAAACTACTTAAGTCCTAGATCCTGTATCAAAACTGCTTAAGTGCAATATATTTTCTATTATTACGTAAAAACTGCTTTTACTGTATTTTTAAAACATACATAAAATGAAAACTAATCGTATTTTGTAACTATTATACAAACTGTTTCTATTTAAACGCGCACGGATAACTCAAGACAGTTTTTTGCCATTTCTCACAAATTTCATGAAATTGACTTAGGTAGTTCTGGAATTGGACGACTCACATACATATCTTTATAACCTCTGTTATTTATTTTATTTGTTATTTAATTTCCAATGAATTTGTTATTATTAAGTCCCTTTTTTTTGTTAAATTTTATTGTTTGTTTTCTTACTGTCAATACTTTATATTGTTATACAGTCAGTATAAAATGGTGTACTTCGTACCTGTATCAGATTATTACTAAAAAAAGATGTTTCAATATAGAACAATAGGATATGTAAATGATTTTTCAAAATCTGAAATAATAAAATTTATTTTCATGAGAATATTTGCTCATAATAAAATATGTGTGTTTCGTTTACAGAATGTTAAAAATTATTTATGAGTTACTTTATAAAATTCTGTAAGTTATATTCGCAGAATAAATCATGTTTAAGATCAATAGAACTTTATAGGCCAGGCGACAGGTCGAAAAACAAAAGCCTCAATAAGGAAATAATTAGTGGAAAGCTGGAAATTGCTTTAATCGCTTTATTTTGACCCAGATATTACTCTCCCAAGTTTTCCCCCTCAAGCGAAGTCGGCGTTGGCCCTTCTGGCCCTAAGAAGGTACCATTTTTCCTTTTTTTTTTTTTTTGCTAATATCTCCCAAACCATCAACTTTATCAACAAAATGCCTATTATAAAAATAATCTAGAGTACATTTTCTACAAAAATGCTCTCTACCTCTTGTCTCTAATGTGAACTGTTACGATGCTACGACCATTCAAATTGGAGCCCTTTTAGATTCTTGCGGAAAAGCTATGGAAATGATATGCCATATCAAAGTTTCTACATATTATAAAATATTTGTCAGCATTCCAGGTGCACAAGCTGTTAACTTGTTACAAGTATAACAGATTTTCAATGTAAACAGCTGTGGCCTCAATTTCTCCGTCATTGCTTTCATCGTTTGTATCGGTACATTTGTCCGACGTCACAGGGCGCTCAAGATTAACATCGATGTCTCCGTCACAATCATCCATATCATCTTCCTCGGCAGCATTTGTACATGACCGTCCCATACAATTCATGCAGATTCTGGAGCATCGGAGGCCAGTTTTCCTGCAACCACAAGCTGCGTTACATCCTTCCGAACATTTGCTGGACACTGTGTTTAGAAGCGTTTGTGGCACCGGATCCCTCGTAGGTATGGGAGCCAAACCACATTGAGAATTTTTCCAGCCCCAATCCAGTGGATTTGTATCATTTCCATACCATGTTTGGATTTGATATGTTCTTAAAGAGTGCTCACGTGCCGCTGATTCGGTGGGAGGTAAGCTTGCGAGATTAAATCGATGTTTGCTTAGAGATTTTTCAAACAGTTGGAACCGCAGCTCATTCAGGGTATTTCCCGTGGTTTTGTTGTCATAAAGCCCAGCCAAAACCAACTGGCCCGCTTTGTCAATTTCATCGGGGTTTGCGTTCACGTCTCGGAAAACCCTAACAGCTGTCTGCAGTTCCTCATTACTCTTCAGCAGTGTTACGAATTTCATTTTGCACTGCCTGTGAAACGAAGACGTTATATCGCACCCACCAAACGCATGCAAAAAGAGGAAGTTTTCTTGCACACATGTTGGGAGATTGAAACTTGTTGTGCAAAATAGTTGTTGTTTGGTTGAACCTTGGCCGGGTTTCATAAAATACATTTTCGTGGAGGGTGGCACACAAGCCGCCAAGATGACCAGGATATATATATTTTCAGCCACTATAATGACAGAATTGTCGGGCCGAGATAACTCGAGTGGGGTGGTAACGATGAGCACATCGGCATGTGGAGCTTGTCTGGTTTCGATTCCTTCGCTTTCGAATTTGACGCGCAACAAGTCGATCAATCTTCGTTTGTTTGTGACATTAGACAAAAAGTTTGCTTGTGGCATAGGTGCCGTCATGGACTCATAAAAAAAACATTAGCAGCTTCATGCTTGTGCGATCGTCGAAGACGTTCAACGGACTTGGTACTGCGAGCTGCTGGGTCGTCAGGATACCCATCGAAAATAATGACACTGTTTTTAAAGTAACTTTTAACGTAACTCGCATATTTGGCACTTATGTCGACAAAAGTATCGGTTTGGTGCCAAATTACACGGTGCAGAAGATATCCTCCGTCGAGAACATGATGTAGGTCCTCAAATATGGGCTCATCGGTAACGGGATCGAATAATTTATAGAACACAGACTTTTGCGTCTACGCATTCCCGCTTTATCAAAGATCGCAACCGAATACGGAGCTAGTTCAAACTGGACATATTGTTTCAATTCTGCATCGGATTTCTTTGCAAGGCAAATGCATTGGAAAAGCACAAGAGGATCAACAGGAATATCCGTGTTGCGGATTTTTAGCCTATTTTCAATTTTGAAAAAATAGGCTTATGAAATCACCTTTTGTCCGTGTGTGTCTGCGTGTGTGTGTGTCCCCCTAATAAAATCTAAACGGCTGGAGCGATTTCAATGAAACTCGGTAAGTTCATGGCGCTATTCCCGTCGACCTCGACCGTGCTCTTCAAATTTTGTTACGTCTCACCAATCCAACATGGCGGCTGTGCGAAATATTTCACTAGCATTCGATATCTCCGAAACTATTACCGATTTCGCCCTATTTCAGCTTTCTTTATCGTCTTTTTATAAGCGATTTGCATTTTTCACGTTCCCTACACTTATGTAGCGGTCCATCGAACCTTTGGCCTGCTTACTTCTTGACCGTAATCTGTCCTTTTTATCTACTGCGACAAGAATTTTCTTCGTTCTCCTACGAGAATGTTTTTCTGGCTACGTCCCTGTTTGACACACTGTAACTTCGCTAAAGTTCACTGAATTTGCTTTGGGTCTCGAACCCGTGCCCATTTTCTTGAATTTTTGGATTTCGTTCCAATATCTGACCCTTAATACTGTGGTCTTTTACTTGACTTTCACGAAGACCTATCTATAGTCTCGAACCGATGATGTCCCTACTGATCTGGACTGATGTTTTCTGGCTGATTAATGTTCTAGAATTTGACGCGGTGCAACTTATTTTGTCACGATTTCCGTGTAGCGTACAATTTTATTTGATCTAGCTCAAGTGCTTTAGTGATCACTTACAAACAACAGTACCTTTTTTGACGTGACGTATTTATATTACCACGCACATACAAACTTTTGTTGAAACCGCGGATACTGACGATTTGTTAATTTGTCTTAACACGATCCACTTTAGCGGTTGGTAACGAACTGAGTTACTCGCTATGACATCTCCATGCAGGAGTGTGATGAGTTTTTACTAACGTGAGGACGGACTTCCGTCCAGGCAGCCTAATAATACTGCGTAATGTATACTTATGTACTGTGCGAATTTTCGCTGAGCCTCGCCGGGCTTGACTGAATTTCGACTGATATGATGCAGCGTTTCTGCATTTTATGAGACAGCGTGTAGTGCCTCTACGCTTGCTGATGGTGAAACTGCTTCTGATACAGCCTAACGCCTCACTGGGCTGACGAATACTGCATGCTCTCTGGTTGAAACCTCGGCTATATATTGGGAACTTGCAAAAATAAATTACTTCTTCTTGGAACTATCTTTTGAAATAGACGACGCACGTTTTTGAAAAATATATCATTATGTTCCCTGTAATTCAAACGTTACATTATCATCTTGTTTCCCGAAAATCGATCGTCTATTTATTTTAAATAAAATCTACAAGGCTCCTCAGCTGTGTGGGCGAATGAGTTTTATTTTCTCCTTCCCAAGACCTCCTCTTAGCTCCGACTAATGACGTAACTGCTTCGTAAGGGCTTTTTCCCTGGGCCTAAATTATTCGATTTTAGTCTGGATTAATTCATAATTCCCTGAATTATTGTGTTTTACGTAAACGTATTTATATAATTTTGCGTTGTTTCCGCGAAAACGGGTTATTTCACAATTTGGCGCTGTTGGGAGCCAATCCATGGTTGTCAAAAAAATGCTAACGTTAACACTCTGCGGTGATTCCCCTGCCAATCTGCTCTGGTTGATTCACCACAGCATGACTGTCCTCATGATTCACACACACCTTGCATCCTGATAAGGCTTGTCAATGCTATGCGTCATTGCCTGAATCACTTCTTATTTCCTCATGGCTAGCTTGTAACTGAACCTCTTTTCATCTCAGAGATCCGAAGTTCATATCCTGTACCAACCCCAGTTGGGTACAGAATCCCTCCTTCAAAGGTAAATAAATTTTTGAAGAGCTGAAGAAATTTATTTATCAAAGTTATAACTTTTCTTTACTTGTATGAACTTCCTTTAATTATTTCTTTTAATTTCTTGAATGGGGAAAGACTCTCCGAAGAGCTGTCTCAGTGCCGGCAGTCAGCTCAGCCAAGATAGGCAGGAGCCAGCCGGCGTGTGGCTCACCTTAGCTAGCACGCCAAGCGTGCAAAGGCTGGACACCGCTGGTGTAATGTACAGTATATTATGGACAACATTAATGATGGCTATTAAGTATTGCTATCTTATTATAACCTTATCCTAATTGTTGCACAGAGCTTATACTGGACATTAACTAAGTTTTATTGCTTATGTTACCATATCCTGTCGCTTTATATTTGTCTTATATGTATCTTTGTAGTGTTTCTCATCTATCGATTTCCGATCCCTCATTCCCCTGATAATATTAAATAGTTTCAGTAACATACCTGGCTTTCCACGGTGGGTGATTGGTTATCGTGTCGGACTACCAACCCCCAAGCTTGCAGGTTCGCTCCTGGCTATGGTAATTGATTTTTGAAAGGCGACAAAAATCACGACACGCATGTCATACGTTGTTGGCATGTTAAAGAACCCATTTTAATTCAGTAGGCTGTGTTCATAATGGCAAAATTAATCTCGGGAATTTCCGCCAACACAAAAGTACCTCCTCTACTAGAAAGCGCTGTGATGTCAAGTAGTTTAGATATCTAACCTCCTTGACTTTCATAGCGCTCCAAGAAACAACAAATTTCGACATGCAAGCTGCCCTCAAGGGTGTCAAATAACAAAGCTTGTACCCGGCATCCGAGGCCATACGATATTATTATTATTATTATTACTAACTTACTTAGCTTCCTCCATTCTTTATTTATAAATGTTATAAATATGTGATATTCATTTTCATTGGCTAGTCTGTTTATATCTCCCTTGTCTACAACCACTGCTCGTATTATCTTGATTTCATTGCATTCTCTGAGCAGATATGCTGCAGCCATACTCTTCCCACGCATGGTCCATTTTCCTCCTTCTCTCAATGCTTTGTTCGTAAGTACCCCTATTGAACCGCTGCGTGTTTGGCCTTGGCGTAGCCGTGTTATTTAAATCTTGCACCACGGCTGTGAGGACAGCTGCTGCAAGTCCGGAGATCGTAGGTTCAAATTCCGGCACTGGCAGTGACTAACGTGAGTGTGGTTTTCCCCAAGTTTTTTCCAGCATTATTCCAAGCAAATGCCTAGATAAATGAATTAACAACAACCTCAACGTGTAGTGGCTTCGGAGGCGTAGTTGGTAGCATGCTGAGCTTCTATGCCCAAGGTCGCGGGTTCAAACCCGGTCAAAGTCGTCGGATTTTTGAGAACCTTAAGAATTCCTCAGTGTGTCTTCCTTTGGAGGGGTATTAAAGCTGGCGGTCCCATCTCATAGATTTATGGCATGATAAAGTACCTTCCACTAATTACATTTGTGTGAAGCTAAATTATAGATTAGAGTTGGCTAACGCTCTTAAGTTCAAACGTTCGTTGCCAGGAGCCGACTGCGGTGGCATCTAGTAACCAAGCTCAGAACTAGTTGGTCGTTGACGGTGGCGTTTGGTAGCAAAAGTCGAAACTACTTGAAAATTGAATGTCTGCAGTCCTTACTTGAATTAAAAACAGATGAAAAATCCACAGCCTGCTTCCAGTCTCCGACCGGGTCAGGAATGGAATGAATGGAGCCCCCCCAACCCACACTAATACAACCATTGCAATTAACATTGGTTATCAGACAGATTCTACACACACCCAAAGAACACGGGGCTACATGACCGCGTTGTCGCAGCCCCTAAACTGAGGAACCAACCACCATCCAACCTCCGTGTGTATAAAAGCGACGCGTGATGCGATGTAGATACTCGTCTTGCAGTACTTCGAATTCCTTGCCATAGTAATAATGAGGTACCCAAGAGTATCTACCAGATATTACCCGTTTTAAATACGAGTCCCAGTGAAGAAGCTGGGGACTATTATTTGTTTATATGTGGCTCGCTGTTAGCTTGCAGTGTTGAATGGCACTTTCGCACTTCAGTAATCGTTGTTCTCTCTGTGGTGACATGTGCTTCTGTTACGATCAGCAGTGCTGGACTTATGTGGACACTGTATCGGAGTCTTCCCGTTTGCAAAAATTCCCATTTGCGACGAGGTATTAATTCTTGTAGTCCTGAGTTTCCCGTTAGCGACGAAATGTTGACTAATTGTGACAGCTCCCAGTATGGTGGGAAAACCCCTCCTCGGGAATGCAGTCAGTATAACGGGACACATTTGTTTTGATGAATCGACATTCTGTCTGTGTCAACTCGTCATTCTGTCTGTGTGCAACTTAAGTTCAATCCGGTTAATTATAGTTTATTTCAGAGGTAAACCTAGCCTAATAAACGAGGGATATAGCTATAGGCGACTAAGGCAAGACAAAGAAGGGATAGTGATGTGGTTTCAACGAAAAAAGGGGAAGCAAATCTAGTGGTAAACTTGTTACTGATAATTTTACACTTGCATTGCTACACAGATATTCTATCAATCTTACTCGCTTCATTCAAGTTTCACATCGTATGTTACTTAAACACGCGGCTGCATTCCTTTGTAAGGTAATGGAATTGAGACTCAACCTTCAAAACTAGGTCTAACTTTCCTAGGAGGCCATTCGTCGCTAATGTAAATTCGTAACTAATAGCACCGCATCCCCGTATTCCCCTCCTCATACCACAAGACTCCAGCTGCTACGATCAACAAACGCTAGCGCAGGCACGGTCAGAGGCATTCGTTGTTCTAACACGTAATACCCATGTTGTGCGAAATTAAATTTAATAGATATGAAGGATGATAGAAATTTTGCATTTCACTATCATGAGTAAAGAAACTGCGAGAAAATATTCAAAGCCAATTAATACTATCTGTAGTGGCGGGGGAGGAGTCAAAATTTAATTTGTTGTTTTTGACTGACCGATGGTTGCGCACAGATTGCGTTGTATATTTTCTTCTCAATCACAATCTTTTGTTAAAAAGCCTTCAAAATAACAAAAGCACCTCATACCCCACTCACACAGGAAACGCCCAATGCATTTATCAAGACATGGAATATGTTTCAAAATCATTTTAATGGCCATAAATGACACCATCTGGGAACCATGAGACAAGAGGAGGCTCATGGGGGAGGAGTGATACCATCAGTTACCACACCGGGTGCAACACCAACTCTAGTGACGTCACTGAATATCACATTTTGTTTATGGAGAATTAGAAGCCTACGGCGAAATGTTTCCTGATTGTAGGGAAATTTATTTCTTTATATCTCATGAGATAAATGTTTTATAAACCATATGGCAGAAATGTAGCAATTTAGCTTGTGGCAAAGAATATTACACAGGTGTCCATCGAGAGTTCAGGTACACGTGAAGGCAATAATACCGACAGTTCATTTAACAATTATAATTTCCCTCTAGCGGTAAATAAATTCGATAATAGAATTGAAGAATGATATTTTCAATTTATATTGTAGAATTACCGCACTGTATTGTTCCAAGTTATGTGATGGAAAATAAAAAGGAAATTATTTATTTATTTATCGTTTGGCAATACAAGATTTCAGAGAAAGTTACAAAGAAAATCACTTTAAAATCTGCTGTACATTATTTTTACTGTTTACACTATTATTACAGTCTCAGTTCTAATGAGTCTATCCATTGGACCACGTCAGGTGTCGCCAACAGGAAGTCGATCCAGTCCCCAGGAAATGACTGATACCAATAATGTAATTCTCTGTTATATCTTGAGATCGTGAGTCAGACGCTCTTTGATATGATCCACCAAGTAAGCTGGAAGTTTTGGCGTGAAGCTGCAGCAAATAAACAAAAAAGAAACAAGCAAATAGACAATGAACGTAGCCTATATCAGACATGCAGGCATACCAACATACAGCCAGGAATGGAACCCAGGCAATCCTATCCTACTGTAGATGAAGGACTCGTGATTGAGCGAGAATTGTTATGCTTCATTGTCACTGCTTTCTCGACCAAATGGAGGTACCCGCTAGAGATCAGTTACTAGTGGGGAGGTTAAGACGAAAATGAATGGGGTACCGTTCATTTTTTGATAGAAGCATGACATGGTAGCCACTTCCGGAAGTAACGCCGAGTGCCTGTTTTGCAAGGTTGCCTACCCACCCGGAGTGAACTACGAAATCTACGCTTAAGTCGATTACAAATGTCGTTTCTCATTTTCAAAAACTCGCCAATGTATTTCTTATGGGCCCTCGCCTCTGTTGGGGACCGAGAAGCAGACGACGCGGCTGATAAAGCGAGATGCAGAAGTGCGCGTGACGTCACACGCTCCTAGTCTCTATGCAACTTGACGCGGGTAAGCGACGCGGCGCTACCGCCGTGTATTGTTGCGGTCAGTAACAGAAGCTTGGTGTTGGTGCTGTGTTGTTTTGCTGTGTTTGGGGAACTGATTTCTTGGAGATAATTTTGCGTCATTCATCCTGTGCATGTGAATATATTGATAAGTACATACACGGTAAATATTTTCTTTGCTTTTAAAGCTGTTGTCCCTCTTTTATTTCGACTATTCATTACATCCCTGTGTTACAGATGCATACAGTTAAAAATTGTTTTTAGGTAGCCTTCTTCTAACAACGGCAAGGTTTACATTTATTTATATTTTATGTGTTTCGTGTTGTTTGTTTAGGATGTGGTGGCTTGGTGATTGGTCCATGTACCTTAAAAATGTTTCGAAACGCTAATCCTGAGCAAGTCCCTGACGATGTCCAATGTCCGCCCATTGATTGGCAAAAATGTGTTCTTTGTCTAGAAGAATCGTCAATTGAAAAAATGATGAATCCAACCGAAAATACTCGAGCAGGCAACTACAGTGAAGAAGGTCATGCAACCCTCGCGAAAAATTTACATGGTTTTTACGAAGTAGGGGCCTTGACGGCTGACTTTAATTATGAAAACTTAAATGACGAAAGCGGAATAAAAGAAACTTTGATTAAAAATAGAGCGGAGTGGCACAAGAGCTGTTATTTAAAATACAATTCGACGAAGTTGCTCAGAGCTCAGAAAAGAGCAGCTTCACGGGACGCGTCCACGTCAGCCCATATCTCACCCGTAAAGACACTTCGTGTCAGTGACACCACTTTCTAAAAGGACGTTTGCTGTTTGTGTGAGTTACCTGGAAGCAAAATCGATCGGCTTTGTCAAGTTACAACCAAACACTGTAGTAATTACATTGCAGATGGCGCAAAACGTCTTTCTGATACGAAACTGATGGCAAAATCATCAGAAGTGTCAGATCTAGTTGCATTGGAGGCGAAATACCACGTTCGATGTTATGCAAATTTTAGGAACAGAGTTCGAGACAAAGAAGGCAATAGTACAACGCAGCAACAAGTTGATAACGCACAAATCTACAGTTTGGCATTTGCAGACTTGGTGTCATTTATAATAGAATCTAGGACGGGTCAAAATGCATCACCAGTCTTCAAACTGTCCGAGCTTGCCAAGATGTATGGAGAAGGAATGAGCGATTTAGGTCTAAATTGCAGTGTCAAAAAAAAAACAAGATTTAAAGAGAAATTGCTTGAAGAATGTCCGTACCTTCAAGCATGTGACAAACCTAGTACTTCAACACTGATTGCTTTCCCATCAGACGTGGAGCACGCGGTGCGTTAATTTTGTGACCGGGATTACTACGGCGAAGCGCAAGCTTTCTCCAAAGCAGCATCAGCTGTAAGAGCAGACATTTTCCGTGCCCGTGAATATGCTGGTAGGGAGAACGAATTAATTCCTTCTAAGCCTGTCCCCCTTTCTTTGGTGACCCTGGTAAACGTGATCATAAACGGCCCAAGCTTACACAAGAAAGAAGAGCATGAGTAGTCAAAAGAAGCCGACAAAGTAGCTGAATCTATTGCACAACTTCTGGCATACAACACCGTAAAGTCGCACAAAGATGGAGCAGTCCGGCGGCACAACAGAAACCAAGAAACAGGTGTCCCAGTGGACACAGTAATGAAGCTCTATGGGGATACTAGAATGTAGAAAATCGTTGATATTAACTTCAGACTGGGGCTCAGCTTATCATACGACCGCATGATGTCCATGCTTACCGAAAAAGCAAATGAAGTTTGCTCAATATACCACGCCGAAGGAGGTTTTGTCCACCATCTCTCAAGAAAAAAGTCTTCACCACGGCTTGCGTTGATAACATAGACCACAACCTCTCTGCAACATTTGCTACAAGCTCCTTTCATGGTACGGCATTGACTTTTTACAAAGGAAAACCGATCTCTGGAGAGTATTCATCCAACGCAGAATGTACTGGAGCAACACATCCTGCGTGACATGTACCAGGGGGTTTATGTGTGGGGACAATCTCTGAGCCCCATCCAGGAACTACCCTCACCGTCAGATTGGGGCTGGGAAGAAAGTCCATCAGGATGGACACCGCGGAGGACGACTATCCCCATTGTAACTAAGACTTGCTTAGAACTAATCCGTTGCGGGTGTACAAGTTGTGCAACTAGGCCTCAGCAATGTGTATGCGGGAGGAGAGACTTGAAGTACACGGAACTGTGCTCTTGTGACGCAAAGTGCTAAGTACAGTAGAACGTCGTTTATCCGGACTAATTGGGACCGAAAGTGTTCCGGATAATCAAACATGCGTTTATTGCATAGGAAACAAACATGCACAGCACATAATGGTGATAACCACCAAGCTTCTCATTTATCAGCAACGCTTTCTCATATAGGGTACGGCGGGGCTAATTCGCCCACGGGGCTATCCCGCTCAAAATAAGCTTGACGTTGCACTGAGCAGCCACCCTGCTCAGCTGATATCGCCCTTTGTGTTCAGTGTGACCCTCGGTCTCTGTGCTACTGCATCTATCGTTTGTTTGAGAGTGACAGCTTGAGTGTTGAGTAAAACAAAGGAAGAATACTGCAAGGTACATTGTTTATGTTGTGGAATTTGTCGTCATTAAGAATTTGTGCTTGCAACTTAAGGATTAGTGTCCACAGTAGCGGCTTTTCTTTTCCCGGAAGTGTGGCGCCTGGCAGTCTGAAGGTTAAGTTACATCTGGACATAGCAGGTAGCGCGTTTCCTTGGTCACAGCTATCACAGAACGCGCTATTGTAAATTCCAGTAATTGGGGCTACTCCGCCCAGAAATATGGGGGCTATTCCGCTCGGCCAAGACTTCTCTCTTGTTATAATATTGCAACCAAATTATTTCAGATAGCAGATTAGTATCCCTTCCTTGTTACGTTAGAGATGTTACGGACGTATAAAAGGAAAGGGTCAGTTCGAAAATGGACGGAGGAAGATATTGACCGAGCTATTTCAACTGTATTACGAGGCGAAGTGAGCATGAGAGGTGCAGCTAGACTATTCAATGTGCCTTATTCAACACTTAAAAATCGTGTTCATGTGCGTAAACGACAAGGACCCTTAGGGAAAATCATAGTGGACAAACCACCGGGTCATCCCACAACATTTAGTATGCAAGAGGAGACGGAGTTAACTTCCCGGCTAACATGCTTGGCAGCAAGAGGTTTTGGATGCACACCAGAACAGATTCGAAGGGCAAAACGGAGCTTAAAATTTGATAAGGCCCGTAAAGGAAAGGTTGCCAAAAACATTTTCGAGACATTTGCAAGACAAATGACCGGTACCTTCAATCCGTACGACCAAAAGACTTTGACAAGGAAGAAACACCATGTGGATTATGTGGCGTAACTTTTTATACCGCTCAGTCATAATTAAAGGGTGGTTGGATTCAATGCAAAGACTGTGAAACTTGGTATCATGACATGTATGTTGGGGCTACAGGAAGGAAAAACTTCGTTTGTGGTAAATGCCGTTGAGGAAAGGGCATTATTACAGTGAGCGAAATAGCCCCAAGCATGGGCGTAATAGCCCCCATTAAATTTGTGATTCGTCATTTTTGCTTTGATTTATATTTTATTTCATCACGCCGGTATATTGTTATAACTGTATTTTGACAACATTCGTATGTAATAAGCAATAAATAAGGTGTGCTTTGCTGTTGGTTCCATCTTAGAACAAATAATAGTTTTTGATTTATAATGTTTACAAGTTGAAATGAGCGGAATAGCCCCGCTCTACCCTAACAAAGGTCCAGGTCCAGAAATGGGATCTCCCTTACTTATTCTCTGAATAAACGATAAGTACGCCGCTTCTTTCAATTTTTCATCCGTTGCTGATCTCGTGGTTTTTCTCTTTTTAGACCCTTCTTCACTAACTACCTTCGATGCATAATTCAGAATTTCACCTTTTCGGTTCTTCAAATCATAAATTGTGGATCTTCCAACACTAAGTTTTCATTAGACACTGCACACTCTCACCTTTATCCAGTTTATTAATTATCTCCACCTTCTTCTCAATTAATAAGACATTGCGATTTCGTTTTTCTTTTTGTCACTCGTAGAAGCCATTTCCCCAACGTAATACAGTACAGTACGCACACTCACATACTGTATAACAGGTTGAAACATCATAGAGTACAAACCGTCGGAGCCAACAGAGACAACAATTGAAAACGAGAACTGATTCAGTACTGTAGGCAGCGCGCACTTCTCCATAACAACAGTAAGCGTGCGCTGCGCTGTCTTTTTTTTTTTTTTGTGCTCGTCCGGATAATTGACATTCCGGTTGTTTGACGTCCGGATAAACGTCGTTGTACTGTAATATTTTCTGCTTATTGTCTTCTTCCGTCTTTATTTTCTGGTGATGGCAGTCTACTTAATAGTTAAGAGATTATGTTAATACATTTTTTCCCTTTTTAGGAAGTTTGTTGAGCCTCCAAGATTAGTTTTGGTCAGCCTGATGCATAGGGCCACACGCATTACAATACACGGACTTCTGCCTTCTCATTCTTTGTTTTCTCATGCCTTGTTATTCTTCCTTTTTTGCTTTTTTGTAAGTTATTAAAATGATTTGTAATTTTTATTAAATAAATTAAAGAAAAGCCTCCGTGGCTTAGGCGGCAGCACGCCGGCCTCTCACCGATGGGTCCGTGGTTCAAATCTCGGTCACTCCATGTGAGATCTGTGCTGGACAAAACGGAGGCAGACAGGTTTTTCTCCGGGTACTCCGGTTTTCCCTGTCAAAATTTCATTCCAGCAACACTCTCCACTATCATTTCATTTCATCTGTCATTCATTTAATCATTGCCCCAGAGGAGTGCGTCAGGCCTCGGCAGCCGGCACAGTTCATATCCTCGCCGCTAGATGGGGGCTTCATTCATTCCATTCCTGACCCGGTCGGAGACTGGAAGCAGGCTGTGGATATTCATTTTTCATTAAATAAATTAAAGCTTGAAGAATGTGGTGGCTTGTTTTTGCGGCTTTAGGAAAGATGTGCCTAGTAGGTAGGCAACCACACCACAAATTTAAATCCTTCCACTCCAAATCGTGCTAACATTTTCCAGGTCATTCTGAGTGCAAAAAGTATTCATCGCGAAGCAGAATAGGCATTTGTAATCGACTTAAGCGTTGATTTCGTAGTTCATTCCGGGTGGGTAGGCAACCATGCAAAACAGGCACTCGGCGCGACTTCCGGAAGTGGCTACCATCTCAGATCAAAAGTATAGGGTCCAAACTACAAGTGTGCCAAGTCTCATGCTTCTATCAAAAAATGAACGGTGGTTTTACCTAACCTCCCCACTATACGCCTAAAAGTTCTGGTATTTTGGGAGAGTCAGTGGCTAGCTGACCCACTACCAGTAAACTGGGAGCGATCAAGGGAGCTCTTTCCGTCATTTTGTGTAGGCTAAGGAGAGGTCATACAAGATCCACTCACTCGTACCTAATGAGAAAGGAAGACTACCCCACTTTGTACCTGTGGAGCCGTATTCACCGTGACCCACATTTTAACCGAGTGTGTGGATCTTTTGCTGACTTACGAAGAAACCTT
Organism: Meconema thalassinum; assembly: GCA_946902985.2. Classification (NCBI taxonomy): domain Eukaryota; kingdom Metazoa; phylum Arthropoda; class Insecta; order Orthoptera; family Tettigoniidae; genus Meconema; species Meconema thalassinum. Next base: position 92,746,377 of record OX336399.1, read on the forward strand.
GGTTTGCAGATGACACTCAAACTTATATTAGCCGATGACGTGGTGGCTGCTGATCGCTTTATAAGTGAGAGTGTACATTGACTCAATGACTTGTTCGTTTTTGTATGATAATTTGTTGTTTTTCCGTAATTTTTGTTTATTTTTATACTTATTATTTTTATTTAATTTTTTGTTATATTAATTTTAGGTCTTTTCAAATTTAGGTGTCCACCTCTAAAATTTTAAATTCAATTCAAAATTTGTATTCTTTAATCTGTGTTAAGAGGGGCAGATGACCTCGTAGTCCCACTCCTTAAAAAACAATAACTAACTAGCCAGCATGCTTGAAAATGAGGCAACTGTTGCGCTCCTGTGGTTATTGAAAATTCGATTATTGGCAATGCATGTTACAAGATAAAGTTAAAGAGCTTGAATTAAGTCCTGCAGGGTAGGCTAGAGAATAATAATTGTATGAACTCAACACTGAAGTAGTAACCTTGTGGGCACAAGATTTCCGGATTAGGTCTCCACAGAACTTTCTCTTCTCTCCGCTTCTTTCTGGATGAAATATGCAGAGATAAGGCTTATGGGCCCCAACTCTCTTGAACAAGAGTTTTCATCTTCTCTTGACTTGGCCATATAAAATTGAGTCTATAATATATCCTACCCCAGTTCCGCCAAACAAAGTTTTCTGCGATAGTGTTGAATTTTACCTCAGCTAGTTGGTATGGAGAGAATATTAAAAATATGCTTAGTGTTATGCCGTAAATGTATTTGTTTTATGGAACGGAGCTACTGAGAGATAAAATTAATTTAGGGTTGTTTAATGCAGAGATAGATTTGATTTGATATTGATTTGATTTTATTTTATTTTTACGGCTACACTTAGAGCTTAAGAGCTCCTTTACAGTAGCGCCCTACATAAAATAAGATTAGGGCTTATAAAAATAAAACATTTCACTAACATTCACAATAATACTAGTCTAACAATTATAGTAACAAAAAGATAGTAACAATACAATAATAATAATAATAATAATACTAATGATAATGGAAAAATTATATACAATAGAGTGCAAAGAGAGGGAGATGGCTTAACCTACCGCCAGGCGTGCCTTTCTGATTCACACGAACGGGTGCGTGCTGTATATAGTGCTGCAAGTCAGTCTGTCTGTTAGGTAGTCAGCCCGAAAGCTGGGTGGATCCTCAAAAATTACCGCCGTTAGGTTATGTGGGTAGATACCCACAAAAACCCAAGGCAGCGCTATATTGAGGCGTACTAGGCAAGATGAGGAGTGAGGGAGTTTGCCTTTGCTTTCCTCACTAAGTCAGAACAGCAGTACTAACCCTATGAGTAGAACCTTTCACAGCATCCACAGGCACTGACTGTACCCTGAATGTCATTACTAAGCACCACCCATACCTCAGTAGCTTCCATATAATCACAGCCATGAGTGAGACTGAGACATCGGTTAATAGCCACATTTACTCTAGCCTGTGCCAACAGACAAATGTAAATGTTCTGCATTCATCAAGAGATGGCAAACAGGCCAACTGCAAGTCAGAAAACCTATATTAAACAATAAACCTTTTGTGATTTGTTGGCGTAAAATTGGCTACTTCTGTAAAATCTAGTTACTCTGTATAATTTTACATTTCTTGCACTCTCTATAAACTGGAGATCCTGATTATCAACATAATTATAATGGGCAAATAGGCCTAATATTGATATAAATTATGGACTTATGAAACATGAATATAGCCCAAGTATTGAACAAATACTTGATGTTTTCACTTAGAGTGATCATCAAAATATTATTCAATTTAGTTCGTGGAGCTAGTACCTACAGTTACGAATTAATTGATCACCCCTATTTGAATCATATGAATCTTAAATGATTGGTTAAAACTGTTCCCTTCCCAGTGCCTTATAATGTTTAAATTGAGTGCTTGTTCAATATTTACAGAATATTCCAATTGTTACACAAGTATTCATAGCTTTGATGCTATTAGGTCGAGAAAGAGAGAGATGAGTTATTGTTGTTGATTTTTAGGGGCTTTGTGACATCGCGGTCATGTAACCCGTGTACTTTGGTGTGTGTAGAATTTGTCTGATTAGCTGTGTCACTGTGATGTTTGTGTATTTGTAATTTAGGTAGGATTTGTGTAGGAAGCAGCCATGAGCTTAACTTAGGTACCATCCCAGCATTTGCCTGAAATAGAAGTGGGGAAAACCACTTTCAGGATGGCTGAGGTTGGATTCGAACCGGCCTCTTCTCAGTTTGGCCTCACGAGGCTGAATGTACACCGTTCCAGTCCTCAGACCAGATTTACATTTCTTGGCAGAGCCGGGAATTGAACACGGTCCTCCACGGTTAAGGCTGCAGTAATAACTGATGATAGGATGAGTCCTTGGTTTAAAATAATAATAATAATAATAATAATAATAATAATAATATCGTATGGCCTCGGATGCCGGGTGCAAGCTTTGTTATTTGACACCCAGAGTGTAGCTTACATGTCGAATTTCGTTGTTCCTTGACTATGAAAGTCAAGGAGGTTAGATATCTTAGCTCCTTGAACATTATAGCGCTTTATAGTAGAGAAATGAAGACCTTATTTTTGGCGGCCTCCCCCATGGTCTGGTACCTTGACGTGGTGGGGAGGCTTGTGTGTTTCAGTGATCCCGAGAGCAATGCCGGCGGGAGCTTCGGCGCCTGGCAGGGTCACCCATGCCGGTAAGGTCGAGGGTGAGAGACCAGACTAAATGACAGACTACACCATGATGGTGGGCAGCAGCGTCATCAGTACATTATTTCCAGGCGGAGCTGAAATTCAGTGGTACGGTTGGAAAACTGCGGGGGCTCGTTTTCAGTCCTTAAGGTGGCAGCCCTACCAGAAAACTAGGAAGCTGTGGGCTAATAACTCGCACTCTCCGAAATTGTTTATTAAAGAAACTGAAAAGAATGAAAACCGGACGGATCTCATGTTGACAACTTTCGGCACGAAAAGGAAGACACGAATAGGTTTCTGGAATGTGAGGACTCTGGGTGAGAGTAGTAGGCTGAGGCAGGTGACCAGAGAAATGATCTCGTATAAACTTGATATACTTGGGCTCAGTGAGATAAGATGGCCAGATTTTGGTGAGATAAAAACTTATGAAGGACTTACCCTCATATACTCTGGGAGGAGCGAGGAGAATGCGGAACGCAGAGATGGAGTTGGTCTTTTGCTTACTGAACATGCAAAGAAAAGCCTTATAAGTTGGCAACCCATTTCCGAGCGAATATTATCAGCACGATTTAAGACTCGCATTCGCAATGTTACGATTATACAATGCTATGCACCCACGGAACCATCAGAAGGAGAACTTAAAGAAGCATTCTACTCCCTTCTACATGAGACAGTAAAAAAAAGCAGTAAGAGAGATGTGATTATAATAATGGGAGACCTTAATGCTAAGGTAGGAGAGAACAACGAGGGACTAGAACATGTGATGGGTGTACATGGCCTTGGGGATAGGAATGGAAATGGGGAAAAGTTCACAAACTTCTGTGCTAGCCATGACCTTGTTATTGGAGGTACTTTGTTTCCTCATAAGAGGTGTCATAAGATCACGTGGATTTCCCCTGATCATGACACTGAGAACCAAATTGACCACATCGCGGTGAGTAGGAGATTCAGAAGATCGCTCACCGATGTTCGGAATAAGAGAGGAGCTGATGCTAGCAGTGATCACCACCTTATGCTGGCTGAGTTCAAGATGAAGATCATGGTGGCAAAGAAGAGGTTTGAAAAACAGAGCAAGAGATTTGATGTGAGGAAGTTGAAGGAAGAGAAGGTCAGAGATGAATTTAAATTGGAGCTAAGAAATCGTTTTCAGGTACTCCAATCTGATACAGCAGAAACTGATATTGAATCTTCCTGGAGTAATGTAAAGAACATCATCCTTGATACAAGTGAAATAGTCCTGGGAAAGAGCAATCCTCTCAAGAAGGATTGGATGTCAGAACAAACTTGGGAGGCAATAAGTCATAGGAAAATGATTAAGGAGAGGTTGAATATGTGTAAGACTCGACATCAGAAAGCAAAAGTGCAAGCAGAATACACGGTCGTTGACAAAGAAGTCAAAAAGAGTGTGAAAAGAGATAAGAGTAATTGGATCGATGAGATGGCGAAGAAGGCAGAAGATGCTGCATCAAAAGGTGACAGCAAAGAAATGTACCGCATCACAAAAGTGCTGTCCAAGAAAAGTTTCCGAAAGAACCGGCCCATAAAAGACAAACAGGGAAATTTACTCACAACTCAAGAAGAACAACAAGAACGGTGGAGGGAATACTTCACCGAAATTTTTAATGTTGATCGAGGGATTAATGAACACCACGAAGAGAGGAATGATGAACCTGATAATTCTGATCCAAATATTCTTTTGCACAGTCCAACTTGTGCTGAAATCAAAGAAGCCTTGCTACAACTGAAGAATGGAAAAGCCCCCGGTGTAGACAACATTTCGCCAGATGTCCTCAAGATAGACATGGACACCACAGCTAATATCCTGAAGCCATTGATGGAAAAGATCTGGTTTGAAGAGAAGCTGCCTGCGGAATGGAAGAAAGGTGTGATTGTTAAAATCCCAAAGAAGGGTGACTTGACGAATTGTAACAACTGGAGAGGTATTACCTTACTATCCGTACCAAGCAAAGTATTTCTCAGGATAATCTTGAATCGCGTTAAGAAGTCTATCGAGTCGAAGTTGAGGAAAGAACAAGCTGGATTTAGGGAACACCGTAGTTGTGTGGACTTAATTAACACTTTACGGATTATTGTGGAGCAGAGTAACGAATGGCAAGCAGCACTGTACATCACATTTATAGATTTTGAGAAAGCCTTTGATTCCATTAATAGGAAGGTCATGTGGGAGACCTTAAAGGAATATGGTATACCAAGTAAAATAGTTAACATTATACGAGAGATGTATTCTGGTTATGAATGTCAAGTCCTGCATGAGGGTCAGCTATCCCAGCCATTGGCCATCCAGACTGGAGTACGACAAGGATGTATACTTTCTCCCACTTTGTTCCTGATTGTTCTTGATAATACTCTTAGGAAGGTGGGGAGAGGAAGGAAGAGAGGGATACAGTGGGGACTTCGAGACAGGTTGGAGGATCTTGATTTTGCTGATGACATCTGTATGCTAGCACAGCGCTTTAGAGACATAGAGGGAAAACTGGCAAACTTAGAACTTGAAGCTGCTAAGGTTGGACTTAAGATAAAACCAAAGAAGACAAAGGAGCTGAGAGTGAACTCCACAGTACAGGCTGGTCTCACTGTGGGAGGTGTAGATGTAGAACAGGTGGATACTTTTGTTTACTTGGGAAGAGTGGTAACGAGAAGTGGAGGGGCTGAGGAGGATGTCAAGAGCAGAATAAGAAAGGCAAAGGGGGCTTTTGTGCAGCTCTATCCAGTATGGAGAAACCGTAACATATCCAGGAAGACGAAAATCAGACTTTTTAATACCAATGTGAAAGCTGTCCTATTGTATGCATGTGAAACATGGAAAGTTACCAATCCTATCAGCCACCAACTTCAAGTATTCTTCAATCGTTGTCTGCGTCGAATTCTGGGTATACGATGGCCAGATATAATCCCAAACGAAGAGCTGTGGCAAAGGGCTAACCAACAATCTATAGAAGTCCAAATTAAACGGAGGAAATGGGGCTGGATTGGGCATACTCTGCGGAAACAGAATGATGCAGTAGAAAGGAGAGCTCTGGACTGGAATCCTCAAGGGGCTCGGAGACGGGGAAGACCAAGGAACACCTGGAAACGCACCATTGAAGAGGAGGCCAGTAAAGCGGGAAAGACTTGGATGGAAGTGAAGAACTTGGCAACACACAGAGCCCGATGGAAATCATTCTTGGATGCCCTATGCTCCGCATGGAGCGAAAGGAAATAAGTTCAAGTTCAAAGTATTTTTGGCGGAAACGCCCGAGATTAATTTTGCCATTATGAACTCGGCCTACTGAATTCAAATGGGTTCTTAAACATGCCAACATCGTATGACATGCGTATCGTATTTTTGCCGCCTTTCAAAAATCACTTACCATGGCCAGGAGCGAACCTGCAATCTTGGGGTTTGTAGACCGACACGATATCCACTCACCCACTGTGGCAAGCGGTTTAAAATAAGTATAGAAGTCAGGTAAAGCTGTTTTCTTCACCGTTACTATTTGTTTTATACGCAGACCATATGCCAAAGAGCGTAAGTTACAGGCCTACTGGCTGAGTGGGATTCAGCTGTATGCTCTTAGGATGGTTAAAGAGTGTCAAGGCGCAGAAAAGCTAATTCAGCGAGTTCTCATTTGCGATCTACTGTATTCTGCAAGAAAGAGTTTAGCGTAGCGACGAAATTCTTTCTATAGCGCTCAGTATTTAGACAATCTTGAGTTATGTGGATTCAGGATTTCACTTGTGCTATCCACCTTAAAAACAGACAGGTAGCTAGAACGCTCAAAATTAACTGGGAAGGACCCACGCTAGAGCATTGTTCGTTTACAAAATATTGAACCCTTGCAAAGAAACATATGAGACTCAATTTCGGGGGGTGTAACAGTCCATTTCGTAAAGTTGTTGTTAAGCGCTTCTTATGACATGCAGGGTAACATATAACAAAATAACATGCAGGAAAAAGTGAATACCAGGATTAAAACATATGAATTTAATGAACAGATCAACAAATTTACACTATTTACAACAACAACAACAAAAACAAGGTCTCCCAAATGACACCCTCTTGAATTAATAAAAATGCCAAACTAGGCCTGATCTCAGGAGAGATCGTAAACATCTGGACCAAATGTCCCAAATTACTGCAATGACATGTGCGTGTGCGGATTTTCTACATGCGGTACGATGTGTACAAATTAATGCGAGATCCGTTACCAGCCAGTAAACCTTCAGGGGACGAATCTGCATTGTCTTCGAGCTAGACAGACATGAGGAACCAACTAAACACTAATTAAACTAATCCGACACTTCCTACTCTGAATAAGACAAAATATAATTTCCGCATGAAATTGGAATCAAAGAACTGCCGTAGCAAACAACATTAACGCCTAAAATTAGGACTTTTCAAATCAACACAAGTAAATCAACACGTGACCAATCAAGAAAAATATTCACATATGGCCGCTTGCCATTTTTACAAGAAAATACAAAATACACCCAACGGTGTCACAACAGACAAAATCTAACAATAAACAAATGAAATGATTCACAGAAATCACTAAGCTCAGAGCCAACATTTACATCATAGAACAAATATTTAACTTCATACGATATGCGGTAATTCGTAACGGACATGGCGAACTCCCAATTAATATTATGATCCAATGACCATTAAAAGAACAGGTTTGCTACAGATAGCTTACAGGGGTCAGTCGGTCAGCTGGACTGCCTACACGATGAATCACCAGACATAGACGGGCGCAAGGTGGAATCTGCACATCTGTCAACCCACGTGTCAATTACCTCGACCTGCGTAGCAATGGCTCGGGTCTCGAAGTAGCGTGCTCCCAATAGCACATAATATACGTGTGTGTGTCAAATAAAATACCTTAGCATTTCCCAAGGAAATCCAAGAATCAGCACAGGACAAGGTACAGTAGCCTCGAAGAGCGCTCTGCCTTTCCATAAAAATACAACCACAATATTATGAGGGCGATAGACACATTCTACCCCTCATCACGAAGAATCAATACACACACCTTGACACAATACACACACCAGAATCACACGTATGGGTTGACAGAAACCTGAAATAAAAGACATGAAATATTTCCACCGACTTGCGCTCCCAATCTAGTCCGTGACTGAAGAACCTGAAAAGGAATCTCAGAAAAACTCAAAAAAATAGAACTAAGGTGTTCTACAGTAACAACTTAACTTGTTGCGCTCGGCAACCCTAGTATGAATAAAAACCTGTTCGTAAAACATCTAACAACTTTCACCCCCTTCTCCTACTTAAAATGAATTTGAATAAAAGCACCATTTATCGACCATGACGAATTTCGCATTCACATGAATAAAATCCAAAATGCACGCGCCGTGCATACTAATAATGACTCATAAGAAAAAAAATACAATCAAACAAAAATTTTGGCCACGTGCCAACGTACATTTAACAGGTAACAGTGTCGGCGCACAAAAATCTAAATACACAAGATAAACCTTGAATAATTTTATTTACAACGTTCCCGCGTCTAATCTAGCTACATATTGAATAAATCAATGGTTTGTACATCACCGTGCAGCTTGCAGAAAATCAACCTCCATCCCAGAGCATTCCCCCACGGGAAATCTACTCCGTCATCGTCGACATTCTGGTAGAGGCGTAGCACATCATTCCACCAATCGACCTTCCTGTAGACATCTTGGCGTGCGTGGCTTCTTGAAAAGAAAATATTCAAAATTAATATTCTACCTAGCTAGAATCGCTATGAGCTACTGACTTTCACTCAAAAGGTCCTGGACGATTACTCAACGATGAACTGGCCCTATCTAAGCATTTGCTTACTTCACACGCACATATACATCACACAAAAAATATAACACAAAATTTACAGAAAATATTACAATCTTCGTCCAACACGCAACTGGCATTTAACAAGTCTCACAAATTACATATGCCGAGTTGCGCTCATCTCAACTAGAGATCTCCCCTCCGCTAGGCATGAACTCTGCTCCCAAGAGCACAATAAAATGTTCGTTCAGACTGACGTGAAGTATGCTCACCAGAGCCTGATAAAATCGTGTCTCAAACTGGCGTGAACGATGCTCCTCAGAGCTCGATAAAGTTGTGTGTCAAACTACTCATCACCGATCAATTTATTAGAAACTGACGGAATGGAGTGGAGTGGGGGCAATCTGTGAAAATAATCTGTAATTTTCAACTCACAGAACTAGTATCAAACTTCTTCTTTTTATTTAAACGTCACAATGCACTCATGCGGAATTCTATCGCATCGGCGGTTCTTCATACACGTGTTTTTAGCGCCTTTTTTTGGTACGCAAATCTCCGCGTGGTTTAGGCGTCCTCTCTCCTGGTTCGATGATTCAATCGTGTATCGGTTGGAAATTCACTTCTGGCACGCCCATAATGACGCCAACTTGGATGCGCGTTCACCCTGAATTTGTCCTTGAACTCGGCTTACCTGGTCATCCCCAGGAATAACTACCACGCTACCTCTGTTTCAAGCGTTGCGACACACTACCTGCCTTCCCGTTGTCAATCTCCAACATGCTCTGCCTGGATATCAGTGATAATAATAATAAAAATCATGAAGACTTATTGATCGGCAAATCAATAAGGGTTCAATATCTAGGAATTACCCTTGACCGCGCTCTCACTTACAGGAAGCACTGTTTGAACTGTTTGAACACCAAGCAAAAAGTGGCAGCCAGAAACATCATAAGGAAGTTAATAGGCACAACATTGGGAGCACATCCTAGTACTTTGAGAACCTCTTCTCTTGCGTTATGTTACTCCGCAAGCCCAGTATGGTACAAATCCAGTCATGCCAAAGGGGTAGATGTTGCAGTTAACGATGCTTGACTTATTATTACTGGGTGCCTGAAGTCCACTTCGCTGGACAAGCTGTACATCCTTGCTGATATCGCACTACCTGACATCCGCCAAGAGGTAGCGGCGAAAAATGAGAGGCAAAAAAGGCCGAAACTTCTGAAGCCCATCCTCTGTTTGGACATCGACCTGCAAAACCCCGACTAAAATCTAGGAAAAGTTTCCTCAGAACAACAGAAGCTCTTGTCGGGACTTCACAACAATCCCGAACCAATTGGTGGCGTGCAAGGTTCTACAGCCCTGGACAAGGGTTTTCATCCTCAGCCGGATTCACAGAGAAATGGAGTACATGGAGATCACTCGATAGACTTCGGTCAGTTGTCACAAGATGCAAAAGCAACTTAATGAAATGGGCTTTCCATGTGGAGTCACCGTTTTGTGAATGTGGAACAACGAAGACGTCCTACCATCTGCTTCAGTGCAGTCAGTGCCCAACAACATGTACACTAGAAGATCTGTTACGTGCAACACCTAAATGCCATAGAGGTAGCCAACTTCTGGGCGGCAATAGTTTGACCAAATTGAAATTTAAAATTTTATATATAACTAGCTGACCCGGCAGACGTTGTCCTGCCAATCAAAGAAAGTGTTGTAACTTTGTTTCTTGAAGTGCTTTTTGATACACACATTTTTCTATTTCTGTTAACTGCCTCTAAACTATCATGAAATGAATTAACTAATCTAGAAACATTCGTGGGAGCGTGCACAACAACTCTCCAAAGTTTCATCGCAATCGGATAAATTGCATATAACGCATACCGGATTTTGTTTAAATGATTCGTGCGCTGTCACTCATTTGTTGAATCTACTCGTGCTCTACCAACTGTGAAATGGATTACTAAGTTAGTAAGCTTCACGTAAGTGTATACAACAACTCATCAAAGTTCCCTCGCAATCGATGAATAGTATATGAGCGCATACGGGATTTTGTTGGAACATTTCGCGCGTCGTCACTCATTTGTTACATCTACTCGTGCGCTACCAATATTGTAAAATGTATTTACCAAGTTGAACACCTTTCCTGGCGTGTACACAACAACTCATCAAAGTTTCATCGGAATCGGATGAATGACATATGAACGCATACGGGATTTTCTTTAAACGATTCGCGTGCCATCACGCATTTCTTGAATCTACTCATGTGCTACCTATTGTAAAATAGATTTAATAAGCCTGAAACCTTCTCTGGAGTGAACTCAATGATTCACCAAAGTTTAATCGCAATCGGATGAATGATATATGACCGCATACGGGACATTGTGGAAACGATTCGCGAGTTGTCGCTCATTTGTTGAATCTACTCGTGCGCTACTTATTAAAAACTGGATTTATTAAGTCAGAAACCTTTCCTGGATTGTACACAACAATTCCGCAAAGATTCATCGCGATCGGATAAATGGTATTGTACCCGATACCTAGTTTAGGCTATCGGCTACGCCAGCAGACATTAAGCTGTAGTTGAGGTTTTGGGTAGAGCTCTTAAAAGATAGCGCACCGATCGCGTCAAGAAGAATGTCAAGATGACGTAGGAGGTCTAGAATCAAGGAGGCATTGATATCTGTAAGAAGATGGAATTATGGATAGAGATGTGAAGCTTTATTGAGATAGTTATGGAATTATAGCAATTAAACATCTTAGAAGAGTATATATAACATGCATTGTATGAGGAAATAATTTTATGGAAGTCAGATAACCCTTAAGTTATTTTATAACGGAATAGCCGAGATGATCTGGGTTCGAGACTATGATCGTGACGCGAGAGCACAGTGGTGGGGGACTACACCACGTGCCTGCGCCAAGCACATAAGCAAGAAGACAGTATCAGCAGATTCATTTGAGCTCAGTTAGACGAGCAGGTAGGAGCAGCTCTATAGCGCAAGCGAGACGCACAGGGAAGGTCACGTAACATACAGAAACTGTCACGGCAAGAGTGTAGGCGACAGTTCCTGCATCGCCGAGCAGCGAAGGCCAGGCGGGTCATTGATCCAGGCGGGCTGGCCGAGGAAGCAATCGCAGACGGCCGGGATATGTCAGAACCGCACTGCAAGTAGTTGAAGGCTTTATTTCAAGCTACATTTCGACGCAGTTTGAACATTGCTTTTACGAATAACTTTATGACTATGCTGTTCTATAACGCATTCGAAGCTGCTTTAACTATTTCAAGTAAACGGAATGTTGTTAGCATAGGCACTGATGAACATTAGATCGTGCATTAATAAGATTTATTTCTTATGCAGTTTTCATGAATTATCAAATACAGACACTACAGGGTGTTTAGTAACTTGAACACTCTCAAGTAAAATTTTATTTTACAAATGTGAGACTTAGCAGTCATTTGAGATTGAACTTGCAATACTCAAACTGAACATTTAACGGAACAGTGGCGTAACTTAAAAGAGGAGTAGGGGGTCCGCTGTTTCCATGAACTTTTTCAAGATGAGTTGGACAATATCCGCTATGGGTAATCCGAAGTTCAACATGTCCGAGTAGACACTGATAGAGACAAGATGGCACCGCAGAGCGATGGATTCGATTCCTGACGAGAGGAGTCCACCAGCTGATTCACTTCGGGATTTCGAATGCAATCGTCATTTCATGGATGGAATGCTATTCACGCCGATCTTTCGAGAAATTCTTTATGTAGGGAAAATCGACGATCTTGGAAATTTAATTACAGCTGATTATGAAAGGTACTGTAAGAGTCATAACTACCTGATACGATTATTTTCATGAATACTGGGCACACATGTATATTTTTCTAATAGGAGTGATTCGATTATTAAGACATGGTTTGAATTTATATACTTCGAATTTGCTAGAATATGGAGTGACCATATGATATGGCAGGCATCATTATACGAAATTCTCACCATTGATTGGCTTTATTAAGCAGATGTTTGGTCTTTTAGACATTTTTCCAGCTAGGATATTTTTCATAAATAGTTTTCTTTGTGTAACGAGTATTTCGAGCTCGTGATCTGCAATTGATTATCTAAAATTACTTCGTCAGTTCATTGCATACTAGCGAGTGTGTATTATTCATCAGTAGGGATTTTTTTCCATTGGATTGTTTGGAGATATTAAGAAGTTATTCACTTTAGTGAATGAACATCGCTTTTATATGACAACTAGAAACTTGTTGATTCCTATCTGGTACATTCACTCATATAGTCCACGAGATGGGGTCCTTCGTATTTATACGATTGTATGGTGGCTACTCATCTTACCCATCGTTCAGGGAACTATCATCCAAGTCGACGGGGCGAGGTCTTTCGTATTTATACGACTGTACGGTGGTTACACATCTTACTCGCCATTGAGGGACTCATTTTTACCATCCGAATGTACAAGAGATGTAAGTGAATTAAACAAGGAACTACTAGTCACATATCAGTCGAAATTTTGTTAAATAAAGTAACGATAAATGTCAACAGGATTGCATTTAGTAATTCTTGTTTGCCAATCCAATATTTTGTTGCTATACTCTTTTGAGAGTAATTTCAGTTTAACAGCTCTTATAGCTGATGCTTTTGATGATTTTTATAATTGTGTTTGATACCTTTGAGAAGGATTTAAAGTAATTGCATCTTGTAAGATTAATCATTAATGGTCAGATTTACTTCAAGGCAGATCAGTATTGCAGATTTTGATATGAGAGATTATAGCACATTGGTGTTTTTCTATGATGTGAGTTATGAAAATTGTAAGAGAATTTATGCTATTTGAAAGTAGATCATAAATTACTGAAGTAATATTTTTCCAATTGTTTAAGAAGTTGTCTAGATGTGATCAGAGTAATTACAGTTATTGGAGATTGTGTACGTTGATAATTTGAAGCCAGTTATATATTTTTTGTAGATCATGCAACATGGTTAAGTGGAGTTTGTGATAGGTATTTTGTGGAAGTTGCCAAGTGATAGTAGCAATGTTGCTAATGTATTTTGAAGCAGACATGAGGTCGTCGTACCCAGTCTAGCGTATTTGTTGAGATTCATGCTGTATGTGCTGAATATTTATGGAGTTTTGTGGAGTAATTGTTGTATTCAAATGTGATATTTGAAGTATTGAGGAAATGTAATGTCGTTGTGGATAGTTTGATCCAACGTGATGTCGTGGAGGCAATAATATTTTTTGGCATGATAAATTAACTACGAGATATAACTTGGAAGTGGTAAAACTGTAAGACAACGTTCTATAAACCATATTAAACAATTTGTTAGGAAATTAAACAAATAAATAAAGTTGATAATACAAGATTTTCTGAAAATAATAATTAACGAAATAATAATCTGAGATTTAAGCATATTAACGATCTGACCTAATGAAATAAAAATCAGAATGACTAGATGAAATAATGAAAAACTAAATAACCAGATGATTGAAATTTAAATAATTTGATAAATTAAATTTTGAAATAAATCGATGAATTAAATAAATGGATGAATTAAAGATTGGATAAATAAACTGATTTAAATAAATTAATAGACGAGTGTAATGATGATGGATAACTGAATTAGAAGGTGATAATTAACTAAAGAAGCTGATGATTAATAAATTTATATGGAATTAAATAAATTTAATTGAGATATAATTTGAAGGAATTGCAACTTGAATTGAGAATTTAAATGATGTAATGGTGATGAATTAATGATTCTGACAGAAACATGTAGAATTTTGAAGTGAGAATTAATGTGAGAAATATTTAATTTTGATGATGACGATAATGATGACCAATGAGAATTTGAATTTTCTGTAATTCACAGATAAGAGATTGTTAATGACGATGTAAATAGTGTAAATTAATTATTCGATGTTTAGGAACATTTGATTAACATGTTCAACATTCAAATTATGCCATGCAAACCATAATTTACGTGATATTTAATATGTGTGATTATTATATGTGTATGTTTAAACAGATTAACAACTTTTTTTTAAATCCACATTGATGTTAAATTAAAGAGAAATTAGGTCTCAGGTTTCACAAATGTCAGTGACGAAAGACATAGTGCTACAGTGATCCTGAGAACCCAAGAGAACTTTATAAATTTTTCTTGCTATGTGGATAAAAATAATTTTGGAATAGAAAAGAGATGGTTCGATTTTTGGACAATGACAATTTAACTTTGGCATTCGACCATACTCTTAGGTAGGAATTATATTTAAAATGTCTGTCTGACTATCAAAGTAAAATAAATTTGTTTTTATCTTAGTTGTGATCTGATGATGGTGTGATGTTCCTTTTTCTTTCCTTGTCTTGAGTAAGGCTTATCCGGAAAGGAAGTGGTTTGCTAGGAATTCAGTTGATGGCGCCCATTTATATTTGCATTATTTTTATTAAACTTAAGCCCGTAACGACCCTAGAGATACTTTGTCTCGTGATACCCACTGCTTTTTCGAGAACTCAGCTGAATTTCCGACACATTCCTTATTTGACTAGAGGTTCATTTAACTCCGCTCTGTCCTGGAACTCCAGGAATGCGATGTTATAGCAGATGGGTCATCGCATCCCCAGGACGAACGGGTACAGAGAGAGGGAGAATTGGCTTTATCCAACTAGTGGGGCTTTTCGATTTTGTTTATTCTATGGAATCACATCAGATTTAGATTACTGAGAGATTGATCTCAAGTTCATTTAAGTGTGTTACAAAATTTATTAAACTTAGTCAGACAATGTACTTGTGTGCCCAATCCAGTGTTCATGTTAATCGTATTAGTAATATCATGTTAGTTATAAGACAATTTTTCCTATACCCAAGTGAATGCAGGAATTGAGACATTGTGATGTGTTGTTGTCTAACGTCTCTATATAAAACCTATATTGAAAATATAATTATGTTGCCGGAAGATTTAGCGAAGGTGTTAGGAGAGTTACAGACGGGTATGTCTGGTATTGCAGAAACTATTTCTAAGATGGAAACGGAAGTTAAAGAACAAATTAATAATTCAGAAGCTAGGTTAGAAGCTAAATGTAAAGAAAATGTACAAGCATTACAGGCTAATAGCGAAGGCAGTCTAAACGACAGTTTAAAATCATTAGAGACTAGGCTACAGACTAGTACTGAAGAAAATTTAAAACTATTACAGTCAAATAGTAAAGATGAGTTAAAGTTATTAGAGACTAGGCTACAGTCAAATAGCGAAGACAATTTAAAGTCATTAGAAGAAAGATTACACTCAAATAGTAAAGATGAGTTGAAGTCATTAGAAACTAGATTACAGACTAGTACTGAAGGTAATTTAAAAGCTAGTGAAGCTAACTTGAAAGATAACTTTAAGTCATTGGAAGAGAAATTACAGTCTCGTAGTGAAGAAACTAACACTGAATTAGAAAATAAGTTAACTAGATTAGAGAATAGCTTAACTTTAAAGAATAATGAGATGCTGAAGACTTTACAATTAGACATAATTGCAGTAAACATGAAAGGAGAGGAAAATGTTCAAATATTAAAAAAAAATATTATTGAATTAGAAAGTAGAGGAGAAGAAAATATTTTTACTTTAAGAACAGACGTTATGTCCATACAGAAAGACATTAAATCAGATGTATCGAAGTTGAGATTCGACATCGATGGTTTAGTGGCAGATGAAGGCAAAATTCAAGATTGGTCTACCGAAGTATCTTTCGAGACTAAGATTAAAGGTCTAGAAACGAATCTAGGTAACGAGATTAAAGACTTAAAGACAGTAATTGGGACCATTAAAGAGGAAGTCTTAGGAGAGGTCAATTCTAATTTAAAATCATTAGAAAATCAATTGCAGAAAGATATTAGGAAGATAGACGACGATATAGAGCAAAAGGTTAATGAAAACTTAGCTTTGTTCAAAAATAGAGTCGGTGCAATCGTGGAAGAACGGTATAGTGAGGTCGATGCCGAAGCAAAAGAGAAACGTGAAGGGTTAGATGAAAAATTAATCGCAGGTATGGCAAACTTAGAAGCGAGGTTTACGGAAAACAAGGAAGCGATGAAGATAGATTCAACTCTATTTAGAACAGATGTTGATCTGTTAAAAGAACAAGTCGCGTCAGTAAAGAACACGTGCGAAGGAGAAATTAACAAGTTAAGAAACGACTTAGACGAGAGTAACAAGACGCAGGATGTTACATCGTTAGATGAATTGAAGACGCAGGTGAAGAAATTAGCAGAAGACAGGATAACTAAACTAGAATCCATGTTTAACAGTTTCACCAGTCAGAATATCACATCAGGGGAAACATTGATAAATCAAACAGCGATAGACCGCAGTATGACTAATCAAGAAGCGAGCATGGGAGACGACCGTCAAATGCAACCGAATGTGACATTCGAAAGGGCTAGTTCAACCCCTCAGGATAATCCAAGTTCGAATAGGAGTGCGTTGGGTCCAAGCGAACGATACTCAGGTCCAGTCACCATTATTAGGAACCTGGATGACAAGCCGAGAAAGTTTTCGGGAAATACAGGAGTCACACCAGTCGAATTTCTGCGAGATATTCGAGACTACATGGCGGAACACAGGGTAGCCAAAGAAAGAGAGCTAAGGATAGTCGAACGCGCCTTAGATGGATCTGCGCTTAGCTGGTTTAGAGCGTTCAGAAGCAATTTTGCGAACATGGAGCAATTTGCCATAGCTTTCTTGAGGAGATTTTGGAGTGCCGAGGATCAACTTAACGTAAGAGAGGAGATGTACTCAAAGCGCTATTCTACGTCACATCCGACGCATTATGCCAACTATTTCACGTCACAGCTGGCTAAATTACAGTTCCTTATTCCTCCATTGCCAGAAGAAGAGCTTTTGCAAGCTATAGCGAGACAGTTACCGATAGAGGTACAGCGATCACTGATAGCGTCGGGAGCCAATACACTGGAGCACTATGACGACATTTTACGGCGATTGGACTATACAAGCGCACAGGTTACGCCTAGAAGTAACAGGAACGACAACAGAAACACGCAAGAAGTGAATGCGGTAGTCGTAGACAATGCAGCTCAAACGGACAGAAGGGATTCCTGGGAAAACCGACGGAACGAAGGGAATCGAGGAAACATCCGTAACGCTCGAGGAAATGATCGATATAGAGGACCATATGAGAGGCCATACGATCAAGAAGCGAGAGATAGCCGATATAGGAATTATAACCAGAATTCCAGATATCAAGACAGGAATCGATATAACAATAGATATCGGGGCAGAAATAACTGGAGCCAAGGTCAACAGTATAATGGGAACGACAGGCAGGATGGCCGAAGAAACGATCCTAACGACAGACGGGATAATCGTGGACATGAGAGGTCGAGGCAAGAAGATAGACAGCCTAGTGCACCACTCGAGGAGACAGTGAGAGATGTCAATCGAGCAAGCACGAGTGGCGAAGGAAGAAATAAACGTCAGAATAACACGGAATCAAGATGCTAATCATTGGAAATAATCATCATTATTGAGAGTCAGAAATACCATCATGCTGAGTAAGGGAATTGTAGAGCTATCGTGTACATGTATTATATATATAGAATGCCTGAGAGTGTATTTTTTTTCTCAATCCTGATAAAAAAAGGAGATGTACGGGAGAGATGTACCCGATACCTAGTTTAGGCTATCGGCTACGCCAGCAGACATTAAGCTGTAGTTGAGGTTTTGGGTAGAGCTCTTAAAAGATAGCGCACCGATCGCGTCAAGAAGAATGTCAAGATGACGTAGGAGGTCTAGAATCAAGGAGGCATTGATATCTGTAAGAAGATGGAATTATGGATAGAGATGTGAAGCTTTATTGAGATAGTTATAGAATTATAGCAATTAAACATCTTAGAAGAGTATATATAACATGCATTGTATGAGGAAATAATTTTATGGAAGTCAGATAACCCTTAAGTTATTTTATAACGGAATAGCCGAGATGATCTGGGTTCGAGACTATGATCGTGACGCGAGAGCAGAGTGGTGGGGGACTACACCACGTGCCTGCGCCAAGCACATAAGCAAGAAGACAGTATCAGCAGATTCAGTTGAGCTCAGTTAGACGAGCAGGTAGGAGCAGCTCTATAGCGCAAGCGAGACGCACAGTGAAGGTCACGTAACATACAGAAACTGTCACGGCAAGAGTGTAGGCGACAGTTCCTGCATCACCGAGCAGCGAAGGCCAGGCGGGTCATTGATCCAGGCGGGCTGGCCGAGGAAGCAATCGCAGACGGCCGGGATATGTCAGAACCGCACTGCAAGTAGTTGAAGGCTTTATTTCAAGCTACATTTCGACGCAGTTTGAACATTGGTTTTACGAATAACTTTATGACTATGCTGTTCTATAACGCATTCGAAGCTGCTTTAACTATTTCAAGTAAACGGAATGTTGTTAGCATAGGCACTGATGAACATTAGATCGTGCATTAATAAGATTTATTTCTTATGCAGTTTTCATGAATTATCAAATACAGACACTACAGGGTGTTTAGTAACTTGAACACTCTCAAGTAAAATTTTATTTTACAAATGTGAGACTTAGCAGTCATTTGAGATTGAACTTGCAATACTCAAACTGAACATTTAACGGAACAGTGGCGTAACTTAGAAGAGGAGTAGGGGGTCCGCTGTTTCCATGAACTTTTTCAAGAGGAGTTGGACAATATCCGCTATGGGTAATCCGAAGTTCAACATGTCCGAGTAGACACTGATAGAGACAAGATGGCACCGCAGAGCGATGGATTCGATTCCTGACGAGAGGAGTCCACCAGCTGATTCACTTCGGGATTTCGAATGCAATCGTCATTTCATGGATGGAATGCTATTCACGCCGATCTTTCGAGAAATTCTTTATGTAGGGAAAATCGACGATCTTGGAAATTTAATTACAGCTGATTATGAAAGGTACTGTAAGAGTCATAACTACCTGATACGATTATTTTCATGAATACTGGGCACACATGTATATTTTTCTAATAGGAGTGATTCGATTATTAAGACATGGTTTGAATTTATATACTTCGAATTTGCTAGAATATGGAGTGACCATATGATATGGCAGGCATCATTATACGAAATTCTCACCATTGATTGGCTTTATTAAGCAGATGTTTGGTCTTTTAGACATTTTTCCAGCTAGGATATTTTTCATAAATAGTTTTTTTTTGTGTAACGAGTATTTCGAGCTCGTGATCTGCAATTGATTATCTAAAATTACTTCGTCAGTTCATTGCATACTAGCGAGTGTGTATTATTCATCAGTAGGGATTTTTTTTCCATTGGATTGTTTGGAGATATTAAGAAGTTATTCACTTTAGTGAATGAACATCGCTTTTATATGACAACTAGAAACTTGTTGATTCCTATCTGGTACATTCACTCATATAGTCCACGAGATGGGGTCCTTCGTATTTATACGATTGTATGGTGGCTACTCATCTTACCCATCGTTCAGGGAACTATCATCCAAGTCGACGGGGCGAGGTCTTTCGTATTTATACGACTGTATGGTGGTTACACATCTTACACGCCATTGAGGGACTCATTTTTACCATCCGAATGTACACGAGATGTAAGTGAATTAAACAAGGAACTACTAGTCACATATCAGTCGAAATTTTGTTAAATAAAGTAACGATAAATGTCAACAGGATTGCATTTAGTAATTCTTGTTTGCCAATCCAATATTTTGTTGCTATACTCTTTTGAGAGTAATTTCAGTTTAACAGCTGTTATAGCTGATGCTTTGGTGATTTTTATAATTGTGTTTGATACCTTTGAGAAGGATTTAAAGTAATTGCATCTTGTAAGATTAATCATTAATGGTCAGATTTACTTCAAGGCAGATCAGTATTGCAGATTTTGATATGAGAGATTATAGCACATTGGTGTTTTTCTATGATGTGAGTTATGAAAATTGTAAGAGAATTTATGCTATTTGAAAGTAGATCATAAATTACTGAAGTAATATTTTTCCAATTGTTTAAGAAGTTGTCTAGATGTGATCAGAGTAATTACAGTTATTGGAGATTGTGTACGTTGATAATTTGAAGCCAGTTATATATTTTTTGTAGATCATGCAACATGGTTAAGTGGAGTTTGTGATAGGTATTTTGTGGAAGTTGCCAAGTGATAGTAGCAATGTTGCTAATGTATTTTGAAGCAGACATGAGGTCGTCGTACCCAGTCTAGCGTATTTGTTGAGATTCATGCTGTATGTGCTGAATATTTATGGAGTTTTGTGGAGTAATTGTTGTATTCAAATGTGATATTTGAAGTATTGAGGAAATGTAATGTCGTTGTGGATAGTTTGATCCAACGTGATGTCGTGGAGGCAATAATATTTTTTGGCATGATAAATTAACTACGAGATATAACTTGGAAGTGGTAAAACTGTAAGACAACGTTCTATAAACCATATTAAACAATTTGTAGGGAAATAAAACAAATAAATGAAGTTGATAATACAAGATTTTCTGAAAATAATAATTAACGAAATAATAATCTGAGATTTAAGCATATTAACGATCTGACCTAATGAAATAAAAATCAGAATGACTAGATGAAATAATGAAAAACTAAATAACCAGATGATTGAAATTTAAATAATTTGATAAATTAAATTTTGAAATAAATCGATGAATTAAATAAATGGATGAATTAAAGATTGGATAAATAAACTGATTTAAATAAATTAATAGACGAGTGTAATGATGATGAATAACTGAATTAGAAGGTGATAATTAACTAAAGAAGCTGATGATTAATGAATTTATATGGAATTAAATAAATTTAATTGAGATATAATTTGAAGGAATTGCAACTTGAATTGAGAATTTAAATGATGTAATGGTGATGAATTAATGATTCTGACAGAAACATGTAGAATTTTGAAGTGAGAATTAATGTGAGAAATATTTAATTTTGATGATGACGATAATGATGACCAATGAGAATTTGAATTTTCTGTAATTCACAGATAAGAGATTGTTAATGACGATGTAAATAGTGTAAATTAATTATTCGATGTTTAGGAACATTTGATTAACATGTTCAACATTCAAATTATGCCATGCAAACCATAATTTACGTGATATTTAATATGTGTGATTATTATATGTGTATGTTAAAACAGATTAACAACTTTTTTTAAAAATCCACATTGATGTTAAATTAAAGAGAAATTAGGTCTCAGGTTTCACAAATGTCAGTGACGAAAGACATAGTGCTACAGTGATCCTGAGAACCCAAGAGAACTTTATAAATTTTTCTTGCTATGTGGATAAAAATAATTTTGGAATAGAAAAGAGATGGTTCGATTTTTGGACAATGACAATTTAACTTTGGCATTCGACCATACTCTTAGGTAGGAATTATATTTAAAATGTCTGGCTGACTATCAAAGTAAAATAAATTTGTTTTTATCATAGTTGTGATCTGATGATGGTGTGATGTTCCTTTTTCTTTCCTTGTCTTGAGTAAGGCTTATCCGGAAAGGAAGTGGTTTGCTAGGAATTCAGTTGATGGCGCCCATTTATATTAGCATTATCTTTATTAAACTTAAGCCCGTAACGACCCTAGAGATACTTTGTCTCGTGATACCCACTGCTTTTTCGAGAACTCAGCTGAATTTCCGACACATTCCTTATTTGACTAGAGGTTCATTTAACTCCGCTCTGTCCTGGAACTCCAGGAATGCGATGTTATAGCAGATGGGTCATCGCATCCCCAGGACGAACGGGTACAGTATGTGAACGCATACATGACTTTGTTGAAACGAATCGCGCGCTATCGCAAATTTTTGTTGAATCTACTCGTGCGCTACCTATTGTAAAAAGAATTGACTAAGCCAGAAACCTTTACTGAAGTGTACACAACAATTCACCAAAGTTTCATCACAATCGGATAAATGGTATATGGACGCATACGGTACTTTATTGAAATGATTCGCGTGCCGTCACTCATTTGTTGAATCTACTCGTGCGCTACCTATTGTAAAATGGATTTATTAAGCCAGAAAACTTCCGTAGGGTGTACACAACATCTCACCCAAGTTTCATCGTAATCGGACGAATGGTATTTGAACGCATACGGGACCTTATTGAAATGCTTCGCGCGTCGTCGCTTATTTGTTGAATCTACTCGTGCGCAACCTCCTGTGAAATGGATTTACTAAGTTAGAAACCCTCACGTAAGTGTACACAACATCTCACCCAAGTTTCATTGCAATCGGATGAATGGAACATGAACGCATACGGGACTTTGTTTAAACGTTCGCACGTCGTCGCTCATTTGTTGAATCTACTCGTGCGCTACCTATTGTAAAATGGATTTACTAATCCAGAACCCTCCCCTGGAGTGTACACAACATATCACCTAAGCTTCATCGCTATCGGACGAATGGTATTTGAACGCATATGGGACCTTGTTGAAACGCTTCGCACGTCGTTGCTCATTTGTTGAATCTACTCGTGCGCAACCTCCTGTGAAATGGATCTACTAAGTTAGAAACCTTCACGTAAGTGTACACAACAACCCATCAAAGTTTCATGTCAATCGATGATTGGTATATAAACTTATAAGGGATTTTGTTGAAACGCTTCGCGCGTCGTCACTCATTTGTTGAATCTAGTCGTGCGCTACCTATTGTAAAATTGATTTACTAAGCCAGAACCCTTCTCTGGAGTGTACACAACATCTCACTCAGGTTTCATCGCTATCGGACGAATGGGATTTGAATGCATACGGTACCTTGTTGAAACGCTTCGCGCGTCATCGCTCATTTGTTGAATCTACTCGTGCGCAACCGCCTGTGAAATGGATTTACTAAGTTAGAAACCTTCACGAAAAAGTACACAACAACTCATCAATGTTTCATCGCAATCGATGAATGGTATATAAACTTATACGGGATTTTGTGAAACGCGTCGCGCGTCGTCGCTCATTTGTTGAATCTACTCGTACGCTACCTATTGCAAAATGAATGTATTAAGCCAGAAGCCTTCCCTGGAGTGTACACAATATCTCACCCAAGTTTCATCGATATCCGACGAATGGTATTTGAATGCATACGGGACCTTTTTGAAACGCTTCGCGCGTCGTCGCTCATTTGTTGAATCTAGTCGTGCGCTATCTAATGTAAAATGGATTTACTAAGCCAAACATCTTCCCTGGAGTGCACTCAACATCTCACCCAAGTTTCATCGCTATCGGATGAAAGGTATATGAACACATACGGGACTTTGAAACGCTCCAACGTGCAGAGACAAACAGTAGAATTCGACATCACTGCCACCTTTGGTATAAAACACAACTTTCCGCCACGGGCAGTGTATGTTATGGCGGTAGTTGCATAGGTTGCGACCAGGTGGCCCTACCGTGCAGAGATAAACCGTCCAAAGACATCAGCTTTCACCAAGACCAAGGCTAGGGGTTTCCATGACGACTGTTTTTGACTGTATATTGTGGTTCTAAAATTGTGTGTAAATTGTAGTTCTAAAATTGTGTTCATTCCACTTACCGGGTCAGATTGTGAATCTAAACCATAAGGGACCCACCCTAATTTACTTACCAAATTTCATCAAAATCAGTCCAGTCGTTTAGGAGGAGTTCAGTCACATACACACGTGTCGAAGAATTATATATAAAGATATTATGTATTTATTGTATATTCAATTTCACACTGTAAGTGTTTCTGACACGAATGAATTTGTATGTAAGTTGGTGGTAACTGATATGAGGGTAGCATGAATGATTGCTGGGACAAATTGATGGGAACATTTGCCATAAATGACACCATCTGGCAACGCTGAGACGGGAGGAGGTTCATACCTTGAAATCGTTATTTTGTGTTTGAAAAGAAAATATACAACTCAATCTATGTCCAATCATAGGTCGGTCGAAAACAACAAATGAAATTTGTAGTCACCCAGGTTAGTCCGCCCCCCCCCCCCCTCCCTCACCCCCCCCCCTTTTCCCCCTCCCCGTCGCCCCTAGTGACGCCACTGCCTCCAATACCAAATTTTAGAGTCACTTATAGCTTTCCACGGTGGGTGAGTGGTTATAGTGTCGGACTACCAACCCCAAGATTGCAGGTTCGCCCCTGGCCATGGTAAGTGATTTTTGAAGGCGACAAAAATCACGATACTCATGTCATACGTTGTTGGCATGTTAAAGAACCCATTTGAATTCAGTAGGCCGTGTTCAATGGCAAAATTAATCTCGGGATTTTCCGCCAACACAAAGTTCCTCCATTCTCTACTTGAAAGCGCTGTAGTGTCAAGGAGTTTAGATATCTAACCTCCTTGACATTCATAGCGTTCAAAGGAACGACGAAATTCGACATGCAAGCTACCCTCTGGGTGTCAATTAACAAAGCTTGCACCAGGCACCCGAGGCCATACGATATTATTATTATTAGAGTCACTTATGCTTTTCATAACAACAAAGGAAAACTGAAGCGTCGCGTCGCGTCGCGTCGCGTCGATTCGATTCCGTGTACTTTCCAGCAAAGGACGTTAAGTGAAAGAGTAAGAAAGATGAGTCACGTGATCCATCAACAGCTTTCTTCCTCCAACACATCCGTCTGCTGCCTTAAATATAATCCTTCCCACCCCTATACCCACTCAAGGCTGCTTGGCTCTCAATGTTGCATGCAACGAACGTGGGGCTCTCGAACTTCAGATTTGCTGGGATTAAATGGAATATACTCTATATTTTGTTTTCAGCACTAGAAGAATTGATTCAGTTCATTTCAAATTTAAAAAAATTCGTTAAGAGTAGTGATGTCGCTAGATAGGAATGACACCTACAGAGAAAAAAAACAAAATATTCTATATTTATCAAAATCAATTCAAAACTTGACTTACTTTTTCTTTTACGAAGAGGGGCAGATGACCTCGTAGTTCCGCCCCTTAAAACAACAATAACTAACTAACTCTTTTACGAGGTGACTGTCTGAAGAGTGTGCTCTTATGAGCATCAGTTGTCGTCTCTGTTATATACTGGTAGTTTAATATTTTCAGTTTTCGTTTTATTTTTATTGAAACATTCAATTTTCAGTTTGGAAGGGGCAGGTAGTAATGCTGCAAGTTCTCGCTCTTGCATCTTTAGCAACGTATTATGGCTCTATGCTTTTCTGCGACAGAGTATGCCTGTCCTGTTTGGTATAATTCAACACCTGCCAAACGGGTGGATGTAGCTCTCAACGACACCTACAGAATTATAACACGTTGCTTGAAATCCACTCCTGTTGAATGGCTTTACCACCTCGCAGGAATAGCACTACCTCCTGTTCGAAGATAAATAGCTTCGAACAAGGAAAGAAGGACAGTGGAGCAGGAAAGAACCCATCCTCTGTATGGGCATTATCTGCACCCACAACGACTGAAGTCAAGGAAGAGTTTCCTTAGAACTTCGAAGGAACGTAGAACAACTGCTAGGTTGCAACTGTGGAGGGCTACGACCTACCTTCCCCCTGGTTGGAAAAGAGTCTCTGAATCCTTTCCTTCTGGCTATGACGAGGAATGGACGACTTGGAAGTCCCTGAATAGACTGAGATCTGGAGTTGGCAGATCAAATGCAAATTTGTCAAGATGTGGCTACACTGATCAAGATAACATTAAATGTGACTGTGGAGAAGACCAAACTGTTCAGCATATGCTTCAATGTCGACTATGTCCAGTCTTCTGTACAGAAGACGATCTTGATCAAGGAAAAGAAAGAGCATTGGCAGTGGCCAGGTTTTGGGCAAAATTAATATAACTGTGTAAAATATGTAGGCTATGTTTCTGATACGAGAACAAGAAGCAAGTATTGGGATGATAAACTATATTTAAAATCCTAAATTACCTGATTTTGATTTTTGAATTTTTCATCAAGAAACGTATATTATTATGCCGGCCCCGTGGTGTTGAGGTAGCGCGCCTGCCTCTCACCCGGAGTCCCCGGGTTCGATCCCCGGCTCCGTCAGGGATTTTAAAACTGACGTATGGGTTGGAACGGGGTGCACTCAGCCTCGTGAGGACAATTGAGTAGCTGTCTGACAGTGAGACAGCGCCCCGATCACGAAAATCAATATTAACGGCCGAGGGGACCCGACGCGCTGATCACGCGTCACCCCAAAATCTGCAGGCCGAATGGCTGGGCAGCAGTCGCTTGGTCGGCCTTAGTCCGTCATGGGCTGTATAGTGCAAGGGGTTGACTTTTTTTTTGAAACCTATATTATGTTCAAATTATTGTATTCTTTTTGTAAGGATATCCAGTTCATTACATAGTGTTATGAATGCATTACGTGATAAGCAATTTTTTCTATGTCAATGAACTACGACCTACATCCGTTTTACGTCTCGGCATGAGGGTTAAAATCACTGACTGGACTATTAATTATATTATCATGGAGATGCATGTGCAATGAATTCTTGTCAGACGTAATTTAAGAATAGCGAGGTACATGAAACACTAATCCCCCTTCCGTCCAATCTTAACTTGACTGTGTATTTTGCGTAACGAAACGTTCAGAGACGAAATGAAGGAAAGCCGAGTTGCACTTCCAGGGAAACTCCAAACACAACCACTCTTCTCTGAAGTCTTAACTCAACAATACTCGACAGTTTGCTGCTGGCTTAATCTGGGGTACTAGACTCGCCCCTAGCTAGCCCGTAAACTGTCGCCTCAGTGGAGATTGTTGGAAGAAATGAAAACGTAAAAACCCATATCGTTGACGATGTATTGAAGATGGAGATATGCTCTAACGGACCTTTTTGTATAACGTTTAATGCTGAACAATTCTTACACTCATAAGTATATTGATATTTTTAACGGTTTGCCCAGCGTAAGCTAAAAAAGCGCACGGTCGCCAGGTGCTTTTTCGACTTATTCACTGAAATCGTCACTGCTTGGCTACCTTTGATCATAAATAATTCATTTTTTTTTATCATTATCTATCCTTTACAGAATGGTGAAAAACGCATCAAAATCCATCCAGTTCTTCTCGAGATTGCCCGTGACATCCAAGAATCGGGGACTTGGGTTTATACTAAGTAGAGATTATAATAATTAATATGTATTTTTTACTTATCCAACACTAGTTAGTAGACATATATTCATCAATAAAAATGTTAATTATATATTCTTGATGTTTGCTGAAGGAGACTTCATTGCTAGGTTGAGACATGTACCTTTGATATATGAATAGATATTATGTATTAGTTATGTATTGATTGGCGTATATTTAACAATTTTTTAACTTCATCATCAATACAGATATCAATAAATGCTAATATGGCAAATGTCTTTGCACTCTGGGAGAGACAAGTCATAGTGACGTCACTTGTGAAATACTTACCGTTATGCAAAGATTCCGAAGCTATTTTCCAAGGTCGTGATTGCGAAGACTAAGAGAAATCATGACACACAGCCACGACAGAATTACCTACTCCGAGACACCGTCTAGCGCAGGATTCTCCAGTTAAACTGCCCGCTGGTCAGCTCGGAGCTGCTGCGCCATTTGAGAGAGATTGTCATGTAGTACCTGGTGAGGTACAGCGATTGGTCGCTACTATGTTAGACTGTCTGAACGAAAGTATTGCCCAGTAAACTGAGAGAGATCAAGGGAACTACTCGCGTGTGGTTGAGCTCTTTCCGGTCACGGAGAGAATCCGTCATTTTGTGTAGGCTAAGGATAGGTCATACAAGATCCACCCACTCGTACCTAATGGGAAGGGAAGACCCCTCACTTTGTACCTGTGGAGCCGTATTCACCGTGGCCCACATTCTAACCGAGTGTGTGGATCTTGCTGACTTACGAAGAAACCTTGGTTTGCAGATGACACTCAAACTTATATTAGCCGATGACGCGGTGGCTGCTGATCGCGTTATCCGCTTTATAAGTGAGAGTGGGTGAGGGCCAGCAATCTAAATTTTTCAGTGTGCATTGACTCAACGATTTGTTCGTTTTTGAATAATATTTGTTTCATTTTTCCGTAATTTTTGTTTATTTTTATAATTATTAGTTTTATTTAATTTTTTGTTTTATTAATTTTCGGTCTTTTCAAATTTAGGAAGCCTACCCACCTCCAAAAGTTAAATTCCATTCCAAATTTGTATACTTTAATCCGTGTTAAGAGGGGCAGATGACCTCGTAGTTCCGCCCCTTAAAACAACAATAACCAACTAGGTTAGGCAACTGTCTGAACGAAAACAATGGTCGCTAGTAGGTTAGACTACAGTACCTCTGGCCGAAAATTACTGCTTGTATGTGTACTACAAGCAAATTTAGATGTGTGTCTTTATGTAAAGCCTAATTAACACATATAATTTAACATGTATGCATTGTTAAAACTTAAGTGTCGTCCATGACGACAGTCTGTGTCTAGGAGAATTTTGTAGTGCAAGGTATCGCGATATATAGGGGAGATTTTGCTAACACCGCAGTACGGTTAATTCCGGAATACTTGAAATGTACTTTTTCAGATGAGATACCACAGCGCAAGTGACGTGTTCATCTCACCAGTTGTGTTGAGTCAACTATTTAATTACCCTTGGTTAGGAATTTTCAAACGACAAATGCTACCACCTGGTCGAAAAATACTGAAAACGTGTGTTATTAGTTTGTGAAGTGTTAAATATAATATCTTATATTTTGGAGATGCATTTATGCCACAGTGATGATTATTAGACTTAACATATTGCGGATTTCCACAAGGTACCACGTATTTAGCCCTATTACCAACAGTATCAACCAAAAATCCTTAAAAATGTACTAAATCCAAATTTCTTTGAAAGTACTCATTTAAGGACACCACGTACTCTTGCATGATGAAAAAATCATTTTTTTGATTTTGGCGCCATAAAATTCTTCATTCTTTTCTGAATCCAAATAGATATAGTTTGTTGTTTTTTATGCCTACAAGTACCTTAAATTCGTTTTTTAAAATTAGCGTCCCTTTCTCTGAATAATAAAGTTTTAACTTTGCCAGCTGTTTTCCGTTAATACTCATTTTTCATGTTTAGGTACCAATAACTAGCAAGCCATTTAAGATAGAGGGGTAATTGTTTTACATTAACTTGCCTAATGGAGTACTTGAGTGTTAACCTATTTTCACTTCCAAAACATAGTAGACATGGATTGGGAAGAGAAAAATTGATACATATTTTTGAATAAATTTAAAAAGAAAGAGTTCGGATTTTTTTCTTGCATTCTGTCCCAATAATAATTAAACAAAGTGGTTACTCATCTGCCATGATCCATTCCAAGTATGTGAACAAAATTTGAGAATATTTGATTGAAAAACAACTGAGAAATGTGTACCTAAGGCAACTTATACAACATTTTTTTGGAAATGTATCTGTCCAAATTTGTATTCATTTCACACATCCTATAAAAGCAAAGTAGCACTACATGGTTAAAAACAGCTCAGAATATACAGCTTCTTATATGTTACAAGAATCATAGCTGTACCTTTAGCATAAACCCAGAAAATACTTAGTAAAGTGATGCCACAAAAACAGACTTTTTCATCGTGTAAGAGTACGTGGTGTCCTTAAGTATTCTTTTAGATGATTTAGACAACCCCTGCCAGATTACATTTTAAAAACGGAATATATGTCACAAATACGTAGTAATTTAATATCTATGTTGATTGTTTGAAACCCTAACCTTTAATTCATCCTGTTTACCGTCAACACCTTAATATTACAGATTTAGCCGAGTCTCCCCTTCAGTAGTTCTCCCGGTGCTCCCTCCCAATGAGCACAAGCTGGATTGAAACGAACAAAGACTTTGTCATTTTGAGAGTTAGAAGGCTCTTGAGCTGTCATCCATTACGTCCTAGAGTCAGCTATCATTGTCATTGTATGCCGGGTGAAGACACAGCTTTGCACGTAATGATAACAATGCACACGTTCGCGCCAAGTATTACGGTGTCAGCATTTACTGATGAGAACAACCTATCACTGAGATCATTAACAACAACAACAACAACAACAACAACAACAACAACAACAACAACAAGACAAGTCAAAGTCTGGAGTCTCGCTTTTGTAGGTATGATAGTTTATTCATTTATTTATTTATTAATTTATTTATTTATTTATTTATTTTTTATCGTATGGCTTTTAGTGCCGGGAGTGTCCGAGGACATGTTCGGCTCGCCAGCGGTTGTAGCTGCTTCAAGCCCACACCCATAGGGTGAGCTACAAGTTCCGTTCAATTTCAAGTAGATGCGACTTTCGCTACCAGATGTCAATGATACCTAGTGGTGAACATTGGAACTTTTATAGAGCGTTACAACGAAATCTAACATAGAAATTTAACTCCACACAAGTTTAGTGTGTGGAAGGATATTTTACATGCCATAAATCTATGACATGGAATCGACGGATTTACTTCTCCTCCGAAGGAAGGCATACTGAAGGATTTGAACGCTGTTAAAAAAATCCGACGACTTTGGCCGGGTTTGAACCCGCTATCTTGGGAACAGCAGTTCCGTATGCTACCAACTACGCCACCGAAGCCGCTAGGTATGATAGTAAAATAGTAGAACATTCTGTATTCCCATTTGCTGTGTGAGATCATAGTTGGCGGCTTAATTAGAATGTAGGTACAGCTGAATTAGCACCTACAGTGATTGAAAAAAATATTGCATCACCTGCTATACCCGACCATTTTATTCTAATCAAAATAATCATAATGAATTAAATTGATTTCCTTTATTTCTGACCATAAATCAATTAAAACACAAAACTTAGAATTAGATGTTACCGGTATATATTCATGTATAGGAATATCATAGGACCACGTGAAATAATCCAATTACTCGCGACTTCAAACATTAAAAGATTGAATTCATCAAATTTGACTGTTGTACAATTTTATTTTATAAAGTCAATGGTTAATGCTGGTAGAAACTTATGGTATTTATAGTATCGTATAATATATCTTGTACTGTGACCAACAGGCGAGCACGCAATCATACCAAAGCTTTTCTGCAGCGTTATTTCCACATCTTACAGAAGATGAGTGAACAAGTATTACTCTGATGATGATCGCTTGATGATCAAAACTGGTATTCCAAGTGAATTTATTTATTTATCACATGTAAAATTTGTTTTCATGTTTAGGGAAACACCCATTACAATTGGGTACAATCGTGTTCACCGACTGAAAAGCTGGCTACCAACACGATTTTTTTTAATGACGGAAGTGGAAAATCATACATAAGACACTTGAGAAGTTTCCGCTCTCCTCAAGCGTGTGCGATTCTTACAGAATAAAAAGCACACACTATCCTCTTGACAAAATCCAACCCTTGACCACTTACGTATAACCTCAGGATGGTATCATTTTCTATGCTTCTCGAACACCTATTTACTTCTCTATTCATACGCAATCCCTAGATCGGAGCTTTACTCCCTTAAATCATATATAAGTCGCCCTATTTCTTCTTACGATGAAGAACCGTTTCGATAAAGAAAGCGACCTTATCCCAGCTGTACTGTTTCCTTAGCATAATGTTGACGATGTTGTCTGAAGTTATTGAACCAATGTCGGTTTCAAGTTGTTGTCTTTCCGCCGTCCATCGAACGCACACGAAGAACGTATGATATATATCCAGATGGATTATTTTCGCTGTAAATGCATACATAACTCCTTACTTTGGTCATCCGATAGAGGCAACTCTGAAAGTAGCCATGGCCAGTCAACATCTGAGTTTGATAGTAACTCGGTATTAGCCGAACCGCCCATCTTCCTCTGAGATCAGCATTCCACCTCTGCTGCCAAAGCACCATCTTGCGAGCCAAGGCTTCCTTCCGGTCTTGTACCATGCCTAGTTCTTCTTGTCTGAAGTACGGGGTCTTTCATATAAAGTAAGACCGGTGAGCGGCAGCTTTGTTATCCACTGCTGCAGTGGCCTTAGCCGAGCTTATGGCGTGCCATGGCCCCCAGATGTAGTATTGAAAGCGCGCTCATAGTATATACTGTACTCGACCTTGCAATAAACATGCAGGTGTTCAGTCGCCAGTCTGAACCTCAGATGTTAACATGAGACAGTTATCACTTGGTTGGTTGGTTCTTAAGTTTAGGGGCTGCGACAACGCGGTCATGTAGCCCCGTGTACTTTGGGTGTGTGTAGAATCTGTCTGATAACCAGTGTTAATTGTGATGACTGTATTAGTGTGTGTTATCTGTTTGCTAATTTAAGTACTGCAACTAAGAATTTTTCAAATAGTTCCTACTTTTGCCGCCAAGCGCCACCGTCAACGACTACTAGGCCAAGTTCAGAACTGAGCTACTAGACGCCGCCGCAGTCGGCACTTGGCAACGAACATAGAAACCTAAGAGCGTTGTTTACATTCTTAACCTACCCAATTTAGCTTCACACAGGTGCAATTAGTGGAAGGATCTTTAACATGCCATAAATCTATGACATGGGACCGCCGGCTTTACTTCCCCCTCCGAAGGAAGGCATACTGAGGGATTTTTAAGGCTCTTAAAAAATCCGACGGCTTCGGCCGGGTTTGAACCCGCTATCTTGGGCATAGAAGCTCAGCATGCTACAACATCGTTTTTTTTATGTAAAACATTTTTTTCAGTACGAATCGGCTCGGTGGGTACGTGATGCATTTGTTCAGCAATTTGCTCATGAAGTGCCACCTTCACTAGCGCAAATTCACGTAATTGTATATAAGTTTGACACTACTGACTCAGTGCTCAATAAAAAGCATAAAATTAAAAATCAGAAACATTACATTGGCAGAACTCACTCGCGTCAGTCAGAAAGTGGTTACCAGATACAATGCCTGTATAACCCATGAAGGACGACACTTCCAGCATATTTTATAAGGCAATATTTCATACAGGATTGTACACAAGCTTAAAGCAGGGGGCCGTGGCGTGCCACAAGCTCGGCTAAGGCCACCGCAGCAGCGAATAACAAAACTGCCGCTTGCCGTTCTTACTTTATATGAAAGACCCTGTATACTGTACGTCCTGACGTTCTTGCGCTAGTAAGTCCACTGGCGCAACATCAGAGACAACCAGTACTGCAGGCTCCGAAACAGTACGATAAGCAAACTCCAACCTCTGAGCTCCTCTCCCCTGAATTGATAACACGATAATAATAAATATTAATAATAATACTTCGCATGAAACGTAAGGGAGCCGCTCATTGTTATTGTGGAGGCTACATGATTGACACACCTGCTGTATAATGTGCACACCTTCGTAAATGTATTTGTGGTATTCTGGATGGAAGCCCTAACTTAAGCGAAAATGGAAACTCTGCATGAATTGCCATTATGCGCTGAATGAGATAGCCAAGTCCAATTAATTGTGTGGTCACTGCATGTGGTTGTGAGAAGTAGACAAGCCATGATTAGTAATTATCTAGTTGATCACCAAGCTATTATTCGTACTCCACAGGTCTCGAGTTTCAACGAGTGCTAATTGATACCACATGGCCAATGCTTAACAACCTGATACAGTACTAGGTAGCCTATCAGTTGATGGTTATTAACTTGCTTGCAGCATTCAGCTGTCCGATACAGATCCAACTACTGTTCTCCGGTTCCAGCCCCACCTTCTTCCCCCTGGGTGTACAGGCAGTTGAACAATAAAGCAATGTGATATAGCCTACCGCATGACTGTCCGGAGCAGGGTAAATTTTCTTTTAAAAGTGACTAAGTCACAGTTAGCGTACTTACCGAAAATAGTAAAAATCTACAGTTAAATAAATTACTAAGGTTAGTAGAAAACCAAATGCCAACCGTAATCAATACTTTATTACTAAATGTTTAGGCTGGTCATTGCAGCCTTCATCAGCTAAAAATGATAGAAATATTGTTAAAATTAAGACAAAAAAAGTCAGCATATTATAATGATATTCTCAATAAATCACTGTTTTGAATGAAGGCTGATGAATTTAAAGGGTTTCAGGAAAACCTAGCTCAAAAACCAAGATCATCTGGTCAGGAAGAAAGAAGGAGGTGACTCAGCGACCGCGTGAAGAAATTCTGGGAGGAGAAGAAGAGATTGGCAAGTTGTTCAACGCGGTCCACAGTAGGCCAAAATCGACAGAAGAAGATGATAAAGTTAAGACTGGCTATCAAATATGAATAAACAAGAACTTGCTAGAAGAATGGTAAAACATAGGCCTATGTGTAATATGAGTAGGAGGATATGTTGTTTTGGATAATATTGAATTATGATCTTAATTAGAAAAGGTTTTTGTGAATTAATTGCAATTGCAATTAAACAAACTTGTAACAAACATATATAATACAATACTGACAATGAGTTGTGTTTGCTATTCAAGAGATGTAACAAATGTTGTCCTGTTATTGCATACTGTGCCCAATTAGACACGGCTGACTGGCATCGAATTGGGGTCTTTATCAAGAAGACCAGGCCCATGATTCTGCACAGAATCGAATCATTGATCTCTGAGGGGGAACAGCCACAGTGAACCCGAAGAACAATGAGTTATATCTGCATATAATTATAATAGCAGGATTTCACGGCCAGAACGGGAATATCATAGCTTTTAAGGTGGATTATTGCAGAAAATACCAGCCTATGTACGTTTTAGAAGCCAGAATGCAAGAAAGCGAGCTAGCTTGACATTTTGACACAGTGCAGTTGAATGTGGGAGGAGAAGACATGGCGCCAAGGTCCTACTTTCGGCGTGGCTGGAAGTTGAAGGGCATGATTAACGACCGAGAAAATCCCCTTTCGACAAGGCGAAACAAGAGAGTGGGGGCAGTCGCCCACAGAAATTAATTGATTACAGCCAATTGGGGCAATGAATTGAAATGAAACTTACACCCAGATGCATGTATTCTAGGAAAGATAATTTAGGAGTGTTCTCACGCCTAAATTAAAGCCTGCATCTATAAAGGAACCTCTGCACAGACCTCATCCGCTACGGAGTAAGGATTTGTAGATGAGCCGAGGGGAATTGCCGGAGTAGCGTCATGACGCCGTGGAAGAAAGCACTTAATTATAATTAATTGGCCAAAGCGATTGCTTGCACGAGAGTGATTTTGGGACTTCCTCGCATATACTTCACTTTGTCTGGAAATGTATTATGTCAAGAAGGGAGTCGGTCCTGGAAATCCAGTGAACTACTTTTCACAAGGAAGCTTTATATAGGGGAAGCTTAGCAGGGAGGTCAATTCGTCTTGACTCAACACGTGAGCTAACACGCTGCCGGATCACGCAAGAAAGTGCGCGAATTTATAAAGTATTAACGCTCAAATGTACTAGCGGTGAACAATGAAAAGCGCATCAGGCAGCTTAATAACAGTAATTATGCATCGTATAAGAATTAGTCTACAGCAGACGTACAAGCAATAGCATACGCGAGTATAGATTCAGTACAGCGTAGAGATAAGTTAGGATGATGCTACAGACAATGAACATAATCAGGAAGTGTTATCATGGGTAAAATAACATATTATCATAATGATCACTACAGTTACGGGAGCCTGGGAGGCGTTACAAGTAGTCGTAACCTAGGATTGAACAAGTTGCAGTAGAGGAGAGATAAACTGTAGGTGACGGGAGTCGAACACACACACACAAGATAGACTTTCAAAGAGACCAGCGGTTGTCAGGAGTTAGCTGCATCGCATCTCTGAGGTCAGGCGATAGGGGGAATCCAATCCAGGATCCTTGTGTGAAGATAGTGCGAGAATTGTGTATAATATTATATTACAGTGATTTTTACAAGTGTTTATGTTTATATGGTAAAAGAATGTGTATAATGTCAAAGTGAAAATACCAATAGTGAAAAACATAATTACCATGTGTAAAGTTTATACAATGTGGCGTGTGAATAATATCATGATGGCTTAAAATAAGCATCATGGCAGGCAAGACGCTGGCATGCTGGACCAACCCAGCAAAAATGAAAGTGAGTACAAATGTAATATGTTGATATGATTTAATAGCTCACAATGCAACGAAGCATCACTCTAAGATTAAGAATTAACAGTCATTTATGTACGAGATCACATCCCTCGTATTTTGGTAAAATATGGCTTGGAGGATGATTTGTTTACTGCCATTTAGGCGTAAGACATTGATGAAAGTAACGGTAACGTTAAATAATAATAATAATCTGGGGTCGGTAACAATAATGAATAAGTAATGGGCATGTCAGGCCTATAGTACGTGCAAAGTGTGTCATGTCTAGCGTAAGAATACTGTGTTATTTTAAACAGTAAGAAAGCAACGTAAAATATCGAGGTAAAGAGAGCTTTTCAGTGTCATGGAAATGTTGAATAAATTTTTATTATGGTATATTCTACAGGGTTGTATTTGAGAGCCATTAAGATAGTTAATGTAAGCCAGTAAATTTATACTTGTTTTGGGAGCTACACAGAGCTTTGGCTTATGAGTAATTGCATAGAGGACGTGAGTGCTTTAAGAATTGAGTCATCAGTAAGAGATATTGTTTGAGCCGCGTTCAAGCGAGCATGTAACGTAGAATCAAGAGATTTACGTCAATAAGTTGCGGGGATCATCCGAAAGTAGCTTGCGCGTCTGGCGAATCTAGTCGGCTAATCTTCGAATCTATGATATAGTATTGCCTTTGTGCATACATGTATTATTCGCAACTGAGTCTGTTTGTATCCACTGTTCGAAGAATTTTTGCCACCAGGGATAACTGTTAGAGACCCTATGTGAGCCCATATA
Organism: Meconema thalassinum; assembly: GCA_946902985.2. Classification (NCBI taxonomy): domain Eukaryota; kingdom Metazoa; phylum Arthropoda; class Insecta; order Orthoptera; family Tettigoniidae; genus Meconema; species Meconema thalassinum. The sequence continues at coordinate 92,783,630 of OX336399.1, forward strand.
TTAATTGATCTGCCCTTAGAGGTAAGACTAATGGTTCTTCGAATAGGAAACGTCGATTTCCTCTTGTTATATGCATGCTGCACCAGTGAGAGAACTTTGATACTCACTTGAGATGCGCGCAAAAGCCACTGATGACGACCACAGAACGGCAAAGCTATTTCGTGATCCATCCCTTGCCATGAATATTAATCAGGAGCCGAGATGAGCCCATTATACTGTAAATGTAGGTATTAAATAAGTAGATTGACTCAATTCATAAGGACACGACCCACTCAGGGTACCTCCAGCATGGCTGCACCAGTAAATGAACTTGACCTTGCGGGAAGCCAGATGGGGTGGCAGGTAGCCCACTAAACCGGCGGCCATCTTGCCGATGCCAGCCGTAACTAATTCTTTGTCCGCATGGAAAGGAAGTCTATAGACCTGATCCTTTTATTTTAAAAGTGTTGTGGGACACTGAAGAATCTCGATATTTCGAAATGTAATTAAGATATGCTTGATGTGATGATGTCAATTGAATTAAATGCATTATTTCCACACACATGCAATGTTGGAATGTTGTAATCGGATAATATTTGGTCCAGTTATTCTCTGAAGAGGAATTAACTGCACCAAATAAATAAAGGCATTTTTGTAAAGTGTATTTGCCCAGTTCACACTAATTTATTCATACGGGTAGAGTAATTTGAATGACATGACACGTTTGTAACGATAATGTTTTGACCAGACCCAGAAAATCGTTGTATGGTGAAGCTATAAAAACATCTATATCCATGTGTATTTTGGAAGGGAAAGTGTACCACTTCAGCGTTTCAAACTGATGGGAAAAGAAAACGATTCGCACGACACAACACTTATAAAACAATCCATAAGCTAATGAATTAATGTTATTTAAAGTAAATGTCCCGTGTAAAACTGATAAATGTTTAATAATTGCAGATTTAGTGTCATTTAAACATAATTTATGTTTATTATGTTGTGATATTCCAGTTTGTGTTAAATTGTGCCACGTGAAGAACACTATGGACACTCGCAAATGTCAGAGAGTATCAATAATAGGATGTTTTGGATAGACTTGAGTGCGGTGAAGCACTAATTTTGAGGAGAAGAGACGCACCGATAATTTTGATTTTTGTTGTGGGAAGTAAATGTAAAGTTTTTTTTTGTGTTGTATGTTGTTTTGCCATGATTTACTATCATTAAATGTTATACTTAGGAATATGTTGTTTCTTTCAAGTAGAGTAGTCACCTGACAGACTCAAATATGTGGTCGTATAGTGGGTTGAATGTCCCATACCTCGAAAGACCGTGAGTTAGCTGGGATACGAACACATGTTCCATATGATGACGATTGGGTACAATACGTAATAATCCTCTTCATTAAAATCTATAACTAAAAAGATATATGAAAGCGATGTTCTATGGATCTTATGTGTTAAATCATATAGATTATATTTTATAAGATGTTGTATTAGATTGAAAATACGTTTTCTTTAAAATATAAAGATACAGTAAGATTAATTGTAGTTGTAATGCTGTGTGTCATCCGTGGAATAGAATGGGTTCTCTTATCGTGTACCATTGTAGATTATCAGCTTGCTCAGTGTGGGCTTGAGGCTAGTATCGTTCGATATAGCAAACATGTATACTAATATACCAATATATGAAGCCATCAATCTAACGGAATACAATTTCAAGACAAACAACTCGATAAAGGAAACGGAAGAGATCACGAAACTACTGAGAGACTTTCTCAACCAATACGTGTTTCAGTTCAATAATAAAATATAAGTTCAAACACAGGACTTAGCAATGAGGTCACCGCTAAGTGGGTTAATAGCCTACATTTTCATAAAAACATTGGAAAATGAGTTCTTAGAAACGAGCTCGGAAAAGGGAATGGTGCATTGAAAAAGATACGTAGATGATGTAATATGTATCTACGACATGGAATTAACAAACCAAGAAACCATACTCCATACCACTCCATTATTTTTACTATGGAACCTGAAACTGATCGGAAAATAATCTTGGCATACCTGTCTAACATAAAGATAGCGAACTCTTATATCCAATCTCCCGTAAACCCACACACACATCGCACATAATTGACAATCACTCTAGCCATCCTAGAACAGGCCCAATGCAATGGTACAACGGGAATTAAATATACCAATACCAAAACTAAAATAAGAAAATCAGAATAATCAAGCGAATAGCTAAAGAAAGTAATTTTCCACCCAGCAATGGAGATTAAATTTTAGCCAGAAAAGGAAATAAACAATTCAAAAGCTGGACAATAATGAGAACAAATACGCGCGATTCAATTACGTGAACGCGAATACATACAAAATCACCAAATTATTCAAGGAACCAGGCATAAAAACAGAATTCTTTCACAACAAACAACACAACCAGCAAGCATCCGCACAACAGTAATTTAAATAAACAAGTCCCGCCTCAAAGACAAGAGGATACTGAATGCGTGCCAGCACACAGGTGTCAAGCAAATTACATTGGTCAAAGTGGTAGGAGAATGGACACGAGATAGAAATCCGATAAAATACGGAATACACTCGGCCATGTGTGAATATAAGTACGACGTGGGACACAGATTCAGTAACACTTAAACAGACCCAGCTCAGGTATCCCTCAGAATCTCCAATTTTGAAAATTCCCAGACGCAATACCCTATGGGAAAAGTTGTAAGTCCATAGAGGAGAAAGCATCACTAAGTAGGGTAATGAAAATAAAATAAGATGATTTTGAATAAAAATTAGTGACTGATTTACATTGTTTGAGTCTGGTTGGTTGGTTCCTTAGTATCAGGGCTGAGACAACGTGGTCATGTAGCCCCGTGTACTTTGGGTGTGTGTAGAATCTGTCTGATAACCGGTGTTAATTGTGATGGTTGAGTGGGTATTATCTGTTTGCAATTCAAATAAGGACTGCAGACATTGATTTTTTTATTAGTTCCCACTTTTGCCGCCAAACGCCACCGTCAACGACTACTAGCCCAGAACTAGATTACCAGATGCCCCCGCAGTCGCCTCCTGGTGACGAATGTTGGCACCTAAGAGTGGTAGTCAAATGATTAACCTATAATTTTGCTTCACACAGGTGTAATTAGTGGAAGGTCCTTTAACATGCCACAAATCTATGACATGGGACCGCCGGCTTTACTTCCCATCCGAAGGAAGGCATACTGAGGGATTTTAACGCTCTTAAAAAATCCGACGACTTCAACCGGGTTTGAACCCGCGAGTTTGGGCATAGAAGCTCAGCATGCTACCAACTATGCCGCCGCTTTATTTCAGTGTAACAGTAGCCTAAGTGTAAAGGATGATGGCTTGACGATCGAAATTGGTCATCCAAGTGAATTTATTAATATCATGTTACTTATTTTCATTTTTAGGGGAACACCCATTACAATTGAGTACAATCGAGTAGACCGACTGAAAAGCAATAATTTCGATTACTAAGGCAATACTGAAAAATGGCTTCCAAAACGATAATTTTATTTCATCGTTAATTAAGTTATATAAACTTTTACTGTTAATTCATTTAGGGGCTTTGTGGTATTGTGGGTATTTAGCCCCGTGTACTTGGATGTGTGTAGAAATTGTGTGATTACCTGTATTATTGTGGTGTCTGTAGTGTGTGTATGTCTCATGCAGGTGAGGATTGGGAAGAAGGTGATCCTGGCTTTAAGTTAGGATCCATCCCGGCATCTGTCTGGAATAGAAGTGGGAAACCCAAGAAAACCACTTCCTAACTGGCTGAAGTGATGAGAATCGAACCCACCTCTTCTCAGTTTTGCCCCACGAGGACGTATGTATCCTGTTTCAGCCCTCACAGCAGAATTGAAATTCCTTGGTGTAATCAGGAATCGAACCCGGACCACAGGGGCGACTGCCAATAACGCTAGCCGCTACACCACGATGTGGTTTTTTCATTTCTTGCTTGGACATAAGTTGCAGATCTGGTGTTTTGTTGATTCTGGGGCTTCTACTTCATCCACAGTGGCGCCCAACAAGAAGGACTCCATTTGATTGATTCATCTGGGCTTTGTAGCTATGTTCACAAAAAGTATTTCCGCAATCTTGTACTGAAATTTCATGAAATTATTTATGAAGATAATTTGGGAAATATTGATTAGTTCATAACTAAAACCATAAGAAGGCAATGAGCAGCATTGTCGCCCACTTCAACGAAGAGTTTCCGCTGTTAGCAGTGTCCTGTAACTTCTGAACAACCGTGTTTTGTCAGGAAGATCAATTTGGCGACAATATGTATTTTGTGGCATAGTGAAGGGGTTTATCATCTACCATAAAATACTAATTTACAACAGTTATCGTTTTACTCGTAGGCTACTTGTTTTCAATTAATCTTGGGGGAGGTACTGTTTATCACCTATATGATGCTTCCATAAACATAACTTAATAATTCACATCCAATTTGAGTCCTAAACTAAATTTAACATCAGAGCAGGCGTTCCTCCACTGTCTGCTGCCTCAAGGCTTACGCAATTTACTGTCAACTTTTATCGCCGTAGTAAACACGGACACGTTTATAAGCCATAGAAATTATTTAACAGCGCATCTACCATTGTAATAATTAAAAGTTCATCTTCGCGGAGGTTTTCCAAGACAATCCAAAAATAGTGTTTGAAAGCAGCCATCTTTAAATTGGAATTCATATCAAGAATCCAGTTATTTCAAACATTTTCCGAGGGATAACATTATTATTAGTTTATTACTATTATTTTGTTTTTTTCGGCTCATTTAAATTATTAGAAATTATCGGAACCTATCCGTTCCTTTTGGTATTGATTGGAGTTTAAGGCTGGATGACCTTCCTGACGTCACGTGATCTTCTAGATGAAAATCTCAGACCATTAAAATCGGGTTTCGGAACCCTGACATCCAGGCTATGCATCACAATGCCTAGTTCTTCTCCTATTTCTTCTTCTTATTATTAGAGAGAAAATGTAACAGATAGCCATCGCTATCAAGGTATCCAATGGAACAGTTCAACAATTCAAGGGAATAACTCTAATAAACGGGAGGTAACTTAGATTATTATCTTCAGCTGTTTGACGTACGACTGTTGACCGAAGATGTATTTCTACTCGAAGAATGCTACATATTATTTAAAGATGATCTCAAAATTGATTTTTTTTTTCGTTCCAAGGTTCTACCTAGAACATTAATATTATACAGGATTTATTCATAGTCTCAGATGTTTTCAACCTGACATACATTGCTATGCCCCCGCACCCCCTCCCCCCCCCCCCACAACCCCTCCCCCAAGCCCCCCACCCTTGCATACTTCACGTGGTTGGTGGTCTTGATGTTCGAAACTTACTATTGGCTCATTAATAAGACCCAGAATCTCTTGTCCGCCTTCTGGTGTGGCGGTTAGCGTTCTTGACAGTCACCCCGGAGGTCCGTGGTCTATTCCCGCCTCTGCCAAGAAATTTTAATTGTGGTCCGAGGGCTGGAACGGGGCACACTTGGCCTCGTGAGGCAAAACTGTGAAGAGGTGGGTTCGATTTCCACATGAACCATGGTTTTCCAGGTTTTCCATGGTTTTACGTGGCTTCCCAATTCTACTTCAACCAAATGCCGGGATTGATTGATTTATGGTACCTAACTTACGGCCACGGCCGCCTCCTTCCCAATCCTCACCTGACCAACAAATGCACGTACTACTACAGATACTACAATAACACAGCTTATCAAACAATCACTTCACTTGGTGGGATAAAGCACACTTTCTTTATTTATAGAGATAATAACCATTAAGGGGGCTGCGTGGCGCAGTCGGTAGAGGCGCTGAGCTTCTAACTGAAAGGGAGTGGTTTTGATCCCCATCCAGGTAGTGGATTTTAGAAACAAACCTACCACTTTCGGAAAAGCAAATAACCCTGGGGTTCACTCAGCCTACACCAGAAATTAGTACTAGGGTAATTCCTGGGAGCAAAGACGGCCGGGCGTGGAGCTGACAACTCCATCCCATCTAGTGCCGATGTCAGAAAAAGTGGAAGCCTCTTCCTTCCACTACTCCCAGGGCCTCCATGGCCTGTACGGAGTTGGCTTTGCTTTGCTTTTAATAACCATTAAATTGTGAGATTTGGAAGTCCACCTTTAGGTCATGATTCTTTCAATTTAGTCCCACGGCGTATTGCACACAATACAACAAAGCGAGTAAAGCTACGATCTATTAATTTCCGATTGTGATACCGAGCAACGCTCTACCAAGAAATGAAATTCTTGCCTGAGGGCTAGAGTGGGATTAACTCAGCCTCGTGACGCAAAACTGAGAAGAGGTGTGATCGATTCCCATGTCAGATATCCTGGACGTAGTTTTCCATGGTTTCCCACCTCTACTTCAGGAGAATGCCGGGATGGTTCCTGACCTAAGACAACGGCCGCCTCCTTCCCAATCCTCACCTAAATTACAAATACATACTCTAATACAGCCATCACCATAACACAGGTTATCAGATTTTACACCCACGCCAAGAACACGGGACTGGATGACCATGATGTCCAATCTCCTCAAATGAAACAACTACAAGAGGCTCATGACCATTCATTCATTCATTCATTCATTTGCAATGGGGGGTGTGTCCCCCGGTGGCAAATTGGATATACATAACAAATAATTATACATAACAATTCAATAACAATTATACAACAATTAAACTGGAGTATTTACACAAATAGTCAGTCTATTCTTAAACACACCTATATGTTTGGGAAAAGGCTCTAAGACTGCGGCAGGTAGAGAGTTCCAGTTATCAATGGCACGGTTTACAAAAGAATATTTACCATAATTTGTTCGCTGTGGTCGGCCCTTAACTTTGAAAGGATGATCGCTCCTACCCATGTAAGTGGGCTTTCCCAATCGTTTGCTAAGCTCACCCCATGCTGGTTGATTTGTATACGTGTTGTACATAGCGCAGAGTTTAGATTTCATCCTCCTAGCCTCCAGTGATTCCCACCCAAGTTTCTTTAACATACGGCTCACACTGCTCCTGGGATTAAAGTCACTGAGCATAAATCCAGCGGCCTTTCTTTGTACCATTTCCAACTCATTGATGAGCCCTACTTGGTATGGATCCCAAACCGCCGAGGCCTATTCCAGAATAGGTCTTACAAGTGACAAATAGCCTAATTCTTTAGCAGAGGTACTACTTCCTTTTAATACCCTCATTACAAAGTGCAGGGATTTGTAAGCTTTAGAAACTTCACATCCTACATGACTACTCCATTTCATATCATTCCTTACGTGAACGCCCAAATATTTGCAAGAATCTTCTTCTACAAGTATTTCCGAGCCAATGTTATATTGAAAATCCTGCCTTCGCACTTTCCCTATTTCTAAGAGACTACATTTTCTTGTGTTTATTTTCATTTTATTTACAATCGCCCACTTATAGACCTGGTTCAGGTCCTCTTGTAGCACTGCATTGTTTTGTGAGTCATGTATCTTTCGATATATTACAAAATCATCCGCAAACAATCGACAGTCACTGCGAACCCCATTTGGTAAGTCATTTATAAACGCCAAAAAAAAAAGTTCCGATTACGCTGCCCTGAGGGATACCCGACGTTACGGTAATTTCAGCCGAGAATATGCCTTCGACTTTCACTTTCTGGGAACGACCCATCAAAAATTCTTGGATCCATAAAATTACTCTTCTATCAATCTTCGTCGTCGACTGAAACTCCATGGTCTAATGATTCGCTAATGTCTTGAAAAAGTGATAGCATCTGACTCTCGCATGAGTAACCTTTCCGAAATCCATGTTGCCTATCATTAAACCATGATAATGTTTCCCACTGTTCCCTCAAGTATTCGCAAATGAGATGCTCCATCTGTTTACAAACGATGGACGTAAGGCTAACCGGTCTGTAGTTGCCCAATTCAAGTCTGCTCCCTCCCTTAAATATTGGGACTACCGTAGCTCTTTTCCAGTCATCTGGGATTTGCGCATTGTTTATGGACACATTAAACATCACCTCCAAGTATCGTGCCACGGCCCTACCTCCTAGTTTAAGTACTTCACTAACAATATTATCAGGACCCTTTGATACATTGAAACGTAGTTTTTGTATTAGCTTTACAATTGCTGACTGGTTTATTTGGAACAGGGGAGCCCCTGATTCGTCTTTAAGGTCCAACACACAGCTATTGGATTTATTGAACACACTACCGTAAAAGACATGCAATTCATTAGCAATGGCCTGTTTCTCAGTAATTAATTTACCGTCACCGGATATTATCATCGACAAATTATTTGAATTTCCCTTTCTTCTCCTAACATAACTGTTAAATTTTTTCCACCCATCACCTCCCGAACCAAGTAAACCTTGCATATAACTGTCATGAGCAGCCCTCTTTTTTAAGACGAGCTCTCTTGATAAGGACTTAAATTTCAACATATACTTGTCACTATCATGTCCTTTATTGTATAATTTCCTAATTTTCCGTTTTAGACTCCAAATTTCTCGTGTGTAATACTCAGGATCTGGGTTTTGTTTCAGCAATTTAAATGGGACAAAGTTATCAACAGCGCTATTTAAACATTTCAAAAAGTTAGTCCACAGGATATTAATGTGATTTCCTTCCGATGCCCATCCTACAAATAGCTCATCCAAATACCCCTGAAACTTGCCCAGATCCGCCCTGCGATACTGGAATATGATCTTTTTTGCTACATCAGAGTCTAATTTTGTAATGTCACCATATCTAATATTTAATTCAACCCCAGAATGGTCACTAATTCCTGGTACTTTCAGACAGTTAATATACAGCTCTACAGGCCTTACGAGATAAACATCTAAGGTATTATTGTCTCTAGTTGGGAAGTCAACTACTTGGGAAAATCCCCCCTTCCCTTAAGAATTTATTTGCATCGCGCTGAGCTTGACCACAGCTAGTTGACTCACCAGACCAGTCTACTTTGGGGAGGTTTAAATCTTCAGCAATTATTATGCTCTTTTTCATAGCATTACCCGTACAAATTTTATCATACAGTGTTTCGAGGAGAGAAAAGTTATCTTTCGGTGCTCTATACGTCCCTATCACCTGAAGAGGGAATTTATTTCCTTTATCCGAAATTTGTACACATAATATTTCATGATCCATATCAGCCCACTTTAAGAAACTATCTATATTTTTGCGCACACAAATAAATAGCCCACCACCCCGCTTCCCCCGATCCCTTCTGTACATTTCGTAGGTCCCTTGAATTATTTCGCTACTATTTATGTCCTCACATAACCAAGATTCAGTTGCAAGGACAATGTCCGGAGAATACGTCTCTACAAGATTCCAAAATTCAATTAATTTATTTCCTAAACTCTGACAATTAACCTGCAGTAATCTTAGAGTCTTTCCTCCGCAGCAAATATCTCGAAATAGCTCCTTCTGTTCCCATCGGCTGGCAACCTCTGGACCTGCTCCTCCTCACAAAAGCCGGCACGAAACGATGACCCTGTCATGTAGGCTCCCTAGGTTGAAAGCGCCCCGTCGATTTAGATGCAGCCCGTCTCGGGCGAAGTCACGGCCACCAATCCAGTAGTCAGCTTCTGCGTACACTAATCCCAGTTGTGCACATACCCAGTCCATGCGGTCATTTACAGTCTTAACTCGCCTTAACGGAACATCTCCCCGCCGAACAATGCCACTCATTTTAATTTTTGCATTTCTAAACTTGCTTTTCCCAGTAGAAAGCCATTCAGTCACATCCTTCACCGTTTCTTCTGATTCCGAAGCTTTGCTCTAAGTTCCTGTATTATTTGATCCCTTGCTTTGATTTGCACCCTCAAACAGTCCGGCGTATCACATACTTTACAAAACCAATTTCCGACATCACAATCCTCCTTCTTGACCTTAATACAGCCGAAGTGAAACCATTTCTCACATAGTCCACACTCAACACCATTCTTCAATGTTTTACTGCACGTCGAACACGTTAAAGCTGCCACTGGATCATTTGCCTGATTCACATTTGGAGTAACAGGCCCTGGATTCACTTCCACTCCACCAATAACTAGCAATGCAGCTATCACTAGGGCTATGAACCACAAGTTGCTAGGTCCCAAGATGTCCTAAGTCTCTAAAGTGATCCAACAACAACTCTTAGTTATATTGATGGATTCAGCCCCTTCCGGTACGCGCCTTATTGGACGCACTGTATTGTGACAATCTACTGTACTCTCATCAGTTGTCGCTTGTGGTAGGAAGCTATTGAAGGTTTCTTGCTCATTGTACCTTCTCCAATGGGATGTGCAAGGCTTCGACCAGGGAGACATCAAACAGGAATAACATAGCAAATCCAGATCATTGATCACAGGAAAGGCATTTCTACACACACCCCTAAACTAAGGAACCAACCAACATACTGTTGCTAGTAATACCATGATGTGGTCACCTTGATGATCGAGCTCGAAAGTGATTGCACTAAAAGAGCTGCTCGAAGAGATGACCCTGACGTTCGTTGTACATACTGTATCTGAGACGGATGTTCTGACAGATTTACTCTAAAATATCTGGTGTGCTCTGAATCACTTGCACTGCAGCCAGAACTCGTACAAGGAGATCTTCCTCCAATTCTACAGGAGTCTTATAAATACTTCCTGTGGCTTCATCTATATATTTAAAACAGTACGCTGATTTTTGTTACCGCGAGATTGACAGAACGGCTGAACCGATTGACTTCGTAATGCACTGTGACGAAAGCCCTTGATCTGTACATTTGAGTGTCTTTAAAATAAACAAATATGTTACCATATATTTTTAAATTTATAAACAAAAATGCAAAATTATTGGCCCTAGCGCATGCGTAGATTCAGTTTGGTCATGACAGACATGGCGGATGTCCAGCGCATTTTAATGTGAGAGTTATTTATAAGAATTATAAAGGAGGGGAAGATTCCTTAATTGTTGAGAGTAGGTACTCCTCCCTTTTCATAACTTTCACAAGGCAGATTATTGAAAAGATATTATTTATGATTCACGTACCATTCTGGGAGACATTAGAAGTTGATTTCAATTTGAATTGTCACTGCTGCACCGGAAATATTTCTTTTATTACGACAATATATCATTTTGATACCTTATTTTATCTCTTGGGGAAGATTCCGTGGCTTAGGCGGCAGCACGCCGCTCTCTCACCGTTGGGTCTGGATGTTGCAATGTCGAGACTGCAATCTTTTAACGCCCTTATAGTTGCAATAGTGCCAAAAAGTAATCGTACAAACAATGTAACTTATATAGGAAACTGCTTCAGTAAATATGTTGTTTATTATCCGCCATGTTTTGACGGGTTTCAACTAGTTATAAATTAAGTCTAGAGACGTTAAAGCCGGCGATCGTGATGGCCATGGAGTTGGTCAACCTCAACCTATCCACATTTTTCCTTAATGTTTGTCCACATTGATATCGATGTAGCATCGATATGGTAGACTACGTTCCCGCACATGGATTCCTTATGCAAATGCTATCTATAAGTATTTTCTTCAACTCCTAGACGTGCATAGGAATTCTGAAACACCCTGCATATACTGTACTCTAAAGCCAAATATATTAATTCTAAACATTTAACCTCGACCATCCTGAAAATCGTGTTCGTGTTTTGCCATTTTCACCACCAGTCAAATACCAGGATGGTTCCTTTAAATAGGTCCAAGACCTATTTCTTTCCAAAATCCCTTCCCTGTCCCGCCCTGAAAATAAAATAAATGGTCATCGGCTGTATTAATAAATGTATTAAACATTTAACCCGAACGGTGACGTGACGAATTGATGAAGGTTTCTAGTATTAATAAATAATATCGTATGGCCTCGGGTGCCGGGTTCAAGCTTTATTATCTGACACTCAGAGGGTAGCTTGCATGTGGAATTTTGTTGTTCTTTGAAGCACTATGAAAGTCTAGGAGGTTAGATATCTAAGCTATAGCGCTTTCTAGTAGAGAAATGAGGAACTTTGTGTTGGCGGATACTACGGAGATTAAGTTTTTCATTATGAACACGGCCTACTGAATTCAAATGGATTCTTTGACATGCCTACATCGTATGACATGCGTGTCGTAATTTTTCCCGCCTTTCAAAAATCACTTACCACGGCCAGGAGCGAACCTACAAACTTGCGGTTATTAGACCGACACGCTAACCACTCACCCACCGTGGCAAGCTAGGTTTCTAGTTAAGTGATCAATAACTTCGACTGAACTAAATTAATTGATATCGAAAGGACTGCAGTACAAGAAAATAGGATGCAAAGTATTAGGAACTACGAGTACATTGGAGCATTATAACTATTTTATGTACTTAAGTTGTGTATTTGATCAGGACAGTAATAAAGTGAACAAGGTGGAGTCGAGGTGCAGAAAAGCCAGTTCTCGGTTGCGATCTACGGTATTCTGAATGAAATTCGCTCTACATCGCTCGGTACTTAGAGCGACGTTGCTGTAGGCTATGTTGTGTAAGATTTGGCAGTCACAGTCATAAAATTAATACTTTTACATTTTGTTGGCTTTTTAAGCTGCATTTCCCCTTAAAACAAAATGATAAGAAAAGAGGGGCCACATTGAGTCATCGGTATCTGACTAGATTTTGTTGTACTGTCTATATAATTTTATACTAGCGGAAATTTTTTTGAGGAAATCTGTGACAAGAGTTAAGGAGGAATAGGGTGTTGGGGGGTCTGTTCTATGTGAACTGAGGAGACATCAATTGAATGCTTTAGATACTTCTAGGGTTGATAAGCAGTAGTCTTTCTATTTCAGTTTGGTGTCCTTAAGGTGACTGTTCAATATAAACTAATTACTAAATGCGACGTGAGTGAACATAAATCCACGCTGAATTAAGTTCCTGTATTTCTTGATTTTAAATTTCGAGTGGCAAAATGGGAAGATGATCTTAAAGTTCCTCCCCTTGAAACAAAACTCACACACCACCACCAAATTACCTCCCACACATCAAAACGTAAAACTATTTAGATATTTCATCTGAAAGAGATAACACGAATGATCGAAGTAATCAATATTCTACAAGCGACCGTAACGCATTTATTTATACACATAGGTCTACTTAAGATATAAGCTGACAGAGGATAGGCTATAAATTGAAATATCCATGTAACTCAACCGCCTGTGAATCACAATCCTACCTAAATAGATTTAATAAAATTTGCAGAGATGATTTCTGAAATTAGTTCAGGAAGGCTCAGCCTTTAATGAAACTCATATCAGTAATTCTCCCCCTGTCCCACGAGTATTTAGCTAGTTTAATTAATTAAAATATTGAAAAAATATTCGTTATGTCGTGATGGTAATCTAGAAACTAATTGGATATATCTATATCCTGTATTGTGCGACCAGGTTTTGATCAAAAGCCATATGCGTCGAGTCGGTTTTAGAGTATGGACTAAACATGGTCCGCTAATTACTACAGGTAGAAAGACATGACGAAATCACCACAACGAGGTTGGGCTATTTCCGGTTACTGGCAGTGAACATGTTCGTTCGTCGCTATCTCATCAGAGTCATCATCACCTGGGCTAATAAAGCGTTTCCATCAGGTAGTCCTGTATATAGTAAACGTATATTGTGTTGAAAAGTAGGTAGAATATCTGAAAATTGCTATGCGTTTATCACACACACAAGCACATCAGGTGAATTGGTATCCTAACCAATAAAACTTAGATTATGTCCGGGATAGCCTCTCTTTACCAATTTCAACAAGGTAAAATATAATATTTCTACTGATCAAATTGGAAGTTAAGAGTCGTCTTGCGGTATAGTCTACCCGCATATTTTGGTTGTTTCCAAGATGATTGGAAGTTTGTCATACATGGAGTACATCAAGTTGTATTGGTTGCTTAGGCATTTGACTGTGTGAGATGACGAAGAGAACAGAAAATAATACATCGAAACTAAGTTTCTTGCAGAAAGAGCTGGAATTAAAGGGTGAATTGTTTGGATCCTTTTCACCGACAATTAAGAAAGGGACCAAAAGGCATGCATGGAAGGAACCAAAAGATCATCTAGTATTTAACCTAAATCTCTCATTGTACTCATATGTTACTTTCATATAATTGCAGCTTCTTCTTTCTCCAAAATTACTAGGTCGACGAATTTACACTTTACTTTCATCACTATTCAAATCCGATTCTTCCATTTCTCAGTTACCATATCACAATTCACGTTGTTCTCACTAATAATACGGAATAGTAGACCAAATGAATCGGATGTTTTTGAAACCCTGTGGGCTAAGTTACGAAATGTAAACTAGTGGGTAAAAAGGAAAGGAACTGATAATTAATTATTAATTATTAATCCTCTGAGGATTATTACTTAATGGAAATACATCATGGAAGTATGATACGAACTGGTATTGCTTATAAAACTTGGTTATGGACAATATTAAAACTCTGTGACTTACGGGATTTTAAAAAATGAATAATATTTTGGTTGGTTGGTTCTTAATTTTTGGGGCTGCGACAATGCGGTCATGTAGCCCCGTGTACTTTGGGTGTGTGTAGAAACTGTCTGATAACCGGTGTTAATTGTGATGACTGTATTAGTGTGTGTTATCTGTTTTATAATTCAAGTAAGGACTGCAGACTTTAAAATTTTTCAAATTGTTCCTACTTTTGCCGCCAAACGCCACCGTCAACGACTACTAGTTCAGAACTTAGCTACCAGACCCCACCGCAGTCGACTCTTGGCAACGAACGTAGGGACCTAAGAGCGTTGTTTGCATTCTTAACCTATACAATTTAGCAACACACAGGTGTAATTAGTGAAGGTTCTTTTAACATGCCATAAATCTATGACATGCGACCGCCGGCTTTACTTCCTCTCCGAAGGAAGGCATACTGAGGGATTTTAACGCTCTTAAAAAATCCGACGACTTCGGCTGGATTTGAACCCGTGATCTTGGGCAAAGAAGGTCATCATGCTACCGACTACGCCACCGAAGCCGCCGAATAATAATTTATTATTGACTTAAAGAAAGTACAACATTCATACTCATGATTTATTTAAGAATGTGTAATCTACAAAATTTTGTAAATCTAAAAATTTGAATTATTGTATATTTAGTATATTTGTGCATAAGTGTAATACATAAACATCGTACATTATCTAAGTCTAATTGAGGAGGATCTTGATGATGGTGGCTTGACAATTGAAACATGTCGTCGAATTAAGTTCACACTCCCCCATTTTTGTGATAAATACCTTATGTGACATATCTATTAGGTTAGGGTGTATAAATACTACTTTCCGACATAATTTAATTGGGCACAACTTGTATTGACTAACCGGAAAGCCTCCTTTAATATTAATAGAAACCTTCACTAATATTATGAGTCATAAACTAATAACTAATATTGTTAGCTAATAAGTTCATGAAACAGAATTCTAATATTATCAGTTAATAGTTCTTTCAACTGGACACCAGAAGCATGCATAATACCGTCTAGCATGATGTATGTCAACATGAGAATGATTATTGTCATGTCGCACAAGAGGAGTCATTCCTGCCATATGGAATCTCCACTTCTCACAGCATGTTTCAGTTACACAATGAGTCTATTCTGAATTTACTTTATAAATAAGTATTACTATGACTTGCCGCAAACGAGAAGAAGCTTAGAGAATCAAGATTAAGGAATAATTAAGAAAGGAATCCATGATAGGGCGAGTGACGGCATATCCTCCTAGATTACACGAGTAAGGTATGAAACGTGGGTCATAACATAACAGTGCCTCCATTGCTGCTTCTATTAGTTCAAACAGCTAACTTATCGGGCGGACGTCAGAAAAGTGTAAACACAATCAGCTGATCCAAGAATAGCATTTAGAGAGAGAGAGAAAATGTCCTAGAACAGAACATTCAAGTACTAAGGAATGTAAACGAAACGACAAACATTAAAATCAGGCATACAGAAAAAAAATCATAAACTAATAACTAATATTGTTAGCTGATAAATTCATGAAACAGAATTCTAATATTATCAGTTAATACCATTACTGTTTTGCTAAAATGATCAGTTTAAGAGCTTTATGAGACAGGGCCCTCAAGGCCGGACGTCGTGGAATAGTAACCTGGGTTACTAAAGCAACAAGTTAAACGCCAAAACCTACACAACTCGGTGGAATTGCTGATTCTAATAGAACTAAAATATCACCTCCTAACGCCATTTTCCAAGCTGATCTATAGAGTTTGATGGAAAATACAGGCGTGCCGTATCTACACTTTTTGAAACTCGCTATAACAAAATGACCTCCATAAAGATAGTCCAGCAAAAAGCCGTTAATA
Organism: Meconema thalassinum; assembly: GCA_946902985.2. Taxonomy (NCBI): domain Eukaryota; kingdom Metazoa; phylum Arthropoda; class Insecta; order Orthoptera; family Tettigoniidae; genus Meconema; species Meconema thalassinum. The sequence goes on from OX336399.1 coordinate 92,799,974, forward strand.
TTAGCGAGAGGCGAACGCCACGCACTGGCGCCGGTCTGTAATATTGATGTATTAGTAGCGACGGGGAACGGTATAAGAGATTAATAACTTCCTCATTGTACTGTATTCTCTCAAGTAATTAATAAACTTTCTCAGTATAAAAGTTAAGAGGCTTACAATGTTAATTCGTACGGTACTCTGTTACATCCTTTTCATTATTTTACATCAAATAACAGGAGTTTTTAAGAACTCATTAACATGCATTTATACAGAATCCTACTTCTGAGGTCGTCTATTTCCATAAAGAATCCTTATGATATCACTCTACTCATCAAGAACTATTATAATAAGTTTTCCACATGGTATTGATGGGGTATTATTCCCCATGTCAGAAAGCACTGAAATTACGTTAAAAACGTATATTCTAACAAGTATTACAAGGAAACTATGATCTCCAGACTTCCAGATCCCCTCTTGGCATCGTGGTACACGACTTAAGGGGGCTCTGGAATGCCGAAAATCTTCCAAACTTTCATTTTATGCGTCATATTCAAGTGAAGACCTTTCGCTGTGTCACGGTATATACATTTCCTTCACGGCTCATATCTAAGGCTAATTTCCTTATAATTTCCTACACCTTGTACGTTAGATAAATAAACACCCACTCTTGTAGATTTTTTATTTTCCTATCAGACAATAGACCTTAATGGAATAAGAAAGCAAAACTGGTGTTTGCGGTGTTGGAGTGCACCCCTCCATAAAACCTAAACTGTCGTCGGTTCCTCAGCCAGGGGGAAAGACATTGACTCCAGTTTCTCGCTAAAATCTATTTCTTAATATAAAAATTAATTTCATTCCCGAACTTTTCAAGATACAAAGTTGAAATTGTGTTTTAGGTAATTTCTTATCATATGTGTTCTTCTCATATGTGTTATTTTGACTATTAACACATCAGTTTTACTAAATCAACTCAAGTTTAATTTTGACAGATTGATATGTTCAAGAAAATGCTATTAAAAGTACATGCTATAGTATGGAGAAAATTTCGATTGGTTGGTTGCTTCCTCAGTTTAGGGGCTGCGACAACGCGGTCATGTAGCCCCGTGTACTTTGGGTGTGTGTAGAATCTGTCTGATAACCGGCGTTAATTGTGATGACTAAATTAGTGTGTGTTATCTGTTTTCAATTCAAGTAAGGACTGCAGACATTGAATATTTTCAAGTAGTTTCTACTTTTGCTACCAAACGCCACCGTCAACGACTACTAGTTCAGAACTTGGTTACCAGATGCCATCGCAGTCGGCTCCTGGTGACGAACGTCGGAACCTAAGAGCGTTTGTCAAATGTTTACCCTGTAATTTAGCTTCACATAGGTGTAATTAGTGGAAGGTACTTTAACATGCCATAAATCTATGACATGGGACCGCCGGCTTTACTTCCCCTCCAAAGGAAGTTATATTGAGTGATTTTTAACGCTCTTAAAAAATCCTACGTCTTCGGCCGGGTAGAGAGAGAGCTTCAAGGAATTTTCCTGAAAAAGAAAGCAATACGGTAGTTTCTGTAAATAGTTTCCGAGGAATAGGTTAATAGTTGAAAACTAACATGGGTAGTTCTGGTGACCCTTAAAGCGCACAGCTAATCCACATGGTGATTGCTGCCTGAATATTTGTTATTATTAGGGCTCGGATTTTTAGGTGCTAAAAATCGGGAAAATATTTTTTTTTAATGTATTACAAATGCCTGAAATGTGTGACAAAAAAGTAAAAATATTTAATTACAATTTAGTTAATTAATGTGAATATAAACAATATGCAGTGCTCACGAATGCAATTTATGCTGTCTCACTGACTGCTGAAGCATTACAATACTTCTTCAGGTTGTCCATCACAAATGACCGACGGTTATCGCGAAACACTTCTTTTGAAGGCGCGAAACTGCGACAATATGTTTCTTTCCCTTGCGGTGTTGTGTAACTTGAGATCGCCGTTCAGCCTTGAATGCTTTCCCACATGGTTGGCAGAACAGAACGCCCCCATCAGAAGTAAACTTATCTTTAAATTCTGCAACAGACGATAAATTGTAGTTTTTTAAAACTTTAGGCATCGCCTTACATCGACTTACACATCACAGTGCTAGAAATGAACTGCATGCGAGTGACACTGGTTCCAGGTGGCTGGGAGAGGGGGAGGTTTAGCACGTGGTCCAATAAGACTAGGGACAAGAAAATCCCCGGCTTCCACAGTGAGTGGTACGGGGCGACAAGTTAAGAATAACACAGTTGCATGCTGACATACGCTCTGCATGAAGATTAGATGGCTAACAAGATCTCCCCCGTTGAAGTAACACAAAACAAAAATGCAATAAACTGCAAGATCTAGCATACTGATTTGAAAATTGTAAATATTAAGTTATGTCTTTTATGTGCTAATAAGTGAAAAGTAGGAATTTATGTATTTATAGAAAAAATGCATAAATATGCATTTACATAAAAATATATTTATTTACCTAAATATCCGAGCCCTAGTTATTATGTTATTGTTATCACCCAGAATCCACTGCTTTGCTCTGTCCTAAGGGAAAGATCATCAAAATATTTATACAAGGTGGCACTTGGCTGAAGTGTTTACTAGAATAGAATACACCAATCCTAATGTCCAGATTCGATTCCCGGCTCTGCCAAGAAATATAATTCCGGTCTAAGGTGTGAAACGGGGGTACATTTCAACCTCATAAGGCAAGAACTGAGAAGCGTCGCGTTTGATTCCCACCTCAACCATCCTAGAAGTGGTTTAACCCGCGACCGAAGTCGTCAGATTTTCTAAGACCGTTAAAAATTCCTCAGTATGCCTTCCTTTGGAGGGAAAGTAAAGCCGGCGGTCCCATGTCAAAGATTTATGGCATGAAAACGAACGTTCCACTAACTACACTTGTGTGAAGCCAACATTTGTAGGTTTGAATGATTTATTTACTTATTTATTTATTTATTTATTTATTTATTTATTTATTTATTAATCGTATGGCTTTTAGTGCCGGGAGTGTCCGAGGACATGTTCGGCTCGCCGAGTCTGTAGCTGCTTCCAGCGGACACCCTTAGGATGAGTTACAAGTTCCGTTCAATTTCAAGTAGTTCCAACTTTTGCTACCAGATATCAATGATACCTGGAGGTGAACGTTGGATCTTTGATAGAGCATTCCGACGAAATCTAATCTAACAATTTAGCTTCACACATGTTTAGTCTGTGGAAGGATCTTTTACATGCCATAAATCTATGACATGGGACCGCCGGCTTTACTTTCCCTCCGAAGGAAGGCATATTGAAGGATTTTTAACGCTCTTAAAGAATCCGACGACTTCGACCGGGTTTGAACCCTCTATCTTGGGCACAGCAGTTCAGCATGCTACCAACTACGCTCTATTAAAATTGTGCTCTGAAAGAAGTTCATTTTCCGTATTGACAGATTCACTATATAACAAAGGAGAAACTCTTCCGCCTAGTCAATACATTTATTTACAACAAGTTATAAACTTGTTATTATATTCATAATGTTGAATTTTGGGCTTATGCCGTGTTTATTATATTAAAACTCGACGCGTTTCGAAAGAAACCATGCCTTTCTTCGTCAGGAATAATCTGGAATACGACAATGATTGCTAAGAGAAAGCAACAAAGAACATATAGAAGGTGCCCAAAGATGGACGCCATTAAAGCCCCATGTTAGGGACAACGGAAAGCAGCAGTGAATTACTTTCTCAGGGTTCTGATAATAGGTAGCCAGGATTCACTGAGATTGTAGCCGGTGTCGCGGTTGAAATTATCTTGGTGTTTACGTATTTCAACCGCCTCCCTGATGATCCTGGGACGATATTGCTTTATACGGGCAAGAACATCCACTCCTTGGAACATGACATCATGGCCAGGTGTTAATGCATGATCGGCAACAGCTGATTTATCAGGTTGAATGAGCCTGATACATCTATTATGTTCCTTAATGCGAGTGCATATTGTTCTCGAAGTCTGCCCGATGTAAACCTTGCCATAAGTACAGGGAACTCTGTAGATACCCGGTTGTTGCAATTTAGGCAAACTGTCCTTAGTTGGTCGCAGGAGTTGCCTAATCTTAACAGAAGTTCCAAATACAGTCCGTATGTTGTACCGACGTAGGATTTTAGCAATACGATCCGTCGTGTTATGTATGTAAGGTAGGTAAGCAGTTCCTCTTACATCTCTTTTCTCAACTGACGTCCTATTATTATTTGTTGGTTTCAGAACCTTAGAGATCAAAGCCTTGCTATAACCATTGCTCTCAAAGGTGGTTCGCAAGGTATTAATTTCTTCTTGTAAAGAAGACACTTCACAAATCCTCCTAGCCCGGGTAGTTACAGTTGTAAGGATACCATGTTTCTGGGCAGGGTGATGGTGAGAATTTGCGTGGAGATATCTATTGGTGTGTGTTGGCTTACGAAAAACGCTGTGTCCTAAAGATCCATCCTCTTTCTTGGTGACGAGAACATCTAAAAACGGTATTTTGCCGTCAGATTCCTTTTCCATGGTGAAACAAATAGAAGGGTGCTGGAGATTAAGGTGATCCAGGAAATGGCTAAGATTTTCCTCACCTTCCGTCCAAACAACGAACGTGTCATCCACATAACGCCACCAGATCTTCGGTTTGAAAGGAGCCGACGACAAAGCTTTCTCTTCAAAGTTCTCCATGAAGAAATTAGCCACAACAGGAGAGAGAGGGCTACCCATGGCCACACCATCAGTCTGCTCATAAAAATTCCCATTCCATAGAAAGTAGGAGGAGGTCATGCAGTGATAAAAAAAAAGCCTTGTGATGTCTTCAGGAAAAAAGCCATTAATGAGAGACATAACACCATCAATAGGAACTCTCGTAAACAGAGACACCACGTCGAGACTCACTAGGATATCACCCGGCTGAAGTGTTATAGCTTTCAACTTTTCCACGAAGTGTGTGGAATCCTTAATGTACGAAGGCGTGTTACCCAGAAGCGGCTGAAGTAGTCTACCTAAGTATTTGGAAAGGGCATATATAGGAGAACCAATCGTACTAACAATAGGTCTAAGAGGAACATCTTCTTTATGTATTTTAGGAAGACCATAGAGTCTCGGAGGAATAGCATCCCCTGGAAGGAGAGTCTTCGCTGCATCCGCTGGAATAGATGATTGCTTGATCAATTTGACGGTGACATTTGAGTAGCGAGTAGTAGGATCACGACTATTAATCCTATATACAGGATCTGATAACAAAGACGAGATCTTGGAATCATAATCAACCTTATCCAACACTATTGTCGCGTTACCCTTGTCAGCGGGGAGAACAATAATAACAGAATTGTCCCTTAGATCTTTAAGTGCCCGGCTTTCGCCTTGTTTTAAGTTGGTGTTAGGTGGCTTAGCGTTCTTGAGAACTCTGGAACATTCTTGTCTGGCTTCCTCGGCCTCTTCAGGTGTCGTTGACGGTAGCATTTGGTAGCAAAAGTAGGAACTACTTGAAATTGATCGTCTGCAGACCTTACCTGAATTACAGATAACACACACTAATACAGCCACCACAATTAAAACCGGTTATCAGACAGATTCTACACACGCCCAAAGTACAAGGGGCTAAATAACCGTGTAGTCGCAGCCTCTAAACTGTGGAACCAACCAACCGAATTATAGTCTTTCCCGCTCTAAGAGGTTAACTTATTCAATGAGCGCTTAGTTTTTGAGTCAGAAGTATACAGATATGCATGAGTGTTTTATAAATAGAATAGTAATCCCCACTTTGCAAACTGATTGTTGTATAATAATAATAATATTCCCTATTTTATAACAATGAATCGTCAAGGATTATCAAAGAGGGAATGTCTTTATTAATGTAGAATTTGTAAGCGGAGTTTGTATATTTTGTTCTACTGTAAGCCATATTATATGGTGGAGAAACATCTTTTCGAGCTCCTAATGCGCTTACATACTGAGAACATTCTTAATGAGATCACATTGTTCTCAGAATTATTGGTGCTCTCCAAGTTGTTCATTTATTATGTGACAGTCAATGCCGTGAAAGAAATCTGGCAACTTATACCAAAATCATGGACTCAAGATCCTGGATAGTCTTACCAAAGATGAATTATTGGTGCTCTTCAAGTTTTCATTTATTTTGTGACAGTCAATGCCGTGAAAGAAATCTTGCAACATGTACCAAACTCATGGACTCAAGACCCTGTGTTAAGTAAATACCTATTATTTCTTTGGATTAAGCATGTAAAGAACACGACCTTTCTTATCGTCATAGTCATTATGCTCTAATACGTGTGGTGGATAAAGTATCGTTGAAAAGCTAAGCAACGTTTGACATCCTATAATGGCTCAGTGGGGGAGAGGTTGGCAGCCCTCATTGTGATTACTGCTATAAAAGGGAAGTTAATGATGAGTGGACATGAACATTGAAAAGGATTGAGGAAATGGTATTTCTTTGTATTCTATTTTGTAAAGCCATATATGTTGTGAAATAAAAACAAGGTTTACAAGATCACAATGTCTTTTAATTTTAAAATGGTGATAGCCATTTCTTTATTTTCATTTTTTCACACATGAATATTTACAATTTCCACTTTTCATTTTTTTGCATTCTTTTTGTTTAGTTTACACATTCTGTACATTTTTGATAAACATCCAAAGGGTAAATAGAGTAACAAATAAAGAGAAATGAAAATGATACTTCCATATCAATTGTCAAGCATGAACTAATCTCTAGCAAAGTTCACTCAATACTATAAATAATAGTTTAAAGTGGGTGCAAAAGTGGGTGCATAAGTGGGTGCAAATGTGGGTGCATAAGTGGGTGAAAAAGTGGGTGCATAAGTGGGTGCAAATGTGGGTGCATAAGTGGGTGCATAAGTGAATGCAATAGTGGGTGCAAAGGTAGGTACAAAAGTGGGTGAAAAAATTCCCCCCTTTTTGAATCTCGCTAACGCCCCCTTTTTAATCTATTTTTGAAATTTTGACAAAGGGTCTAAGTGCACTTTTGTTAATATCTCGCGAACCAGTCTCTGTTGACGGGTCCTTGTTGACGGGTCCCTGTGGGCGGGTCCTTTGGACTGATCCCAATGGACTGGCCCATGCATTTTATCCAAATTATGCCAAAGGGACCCGCCCACAGGGACTAGTCAACAAGGACCCGTCAACAGAGACTGGTTCGCGAGATATTAACAAAAGTGCACTTAGACCCTTTGTCAAAATTTCAAAAATAGATTAAAAAGGGGGCGTTAGCGAGATTCAAAAAAAGGGGGGGGGGGCATTTTTTCACCCACTTTTGTACCTACCTTTGCACCCACTATTGCATTCACTTATGCACCCACTTTTTCACCGCTACATTTTTACGTTAGATTTGATTATCGCTCTATTAAGTTCCAATTTTCGCCGCCAGAGGCCGGTTGTGGTGGCATCTAGTAGCCAAGTTCACAGCTAGATGATGTACCGAGGATTCTACAGATGTAGCCGCTTCTGGGTAACACGCCTTCGTACATTAAGGATTCCACACACTTCGTGGAAAAGTTGAAAGCTATAACACTTCAGCCGGGTGATATCCTAGTGAGTCTCGACGTGGTGTCTCTGTTTACGAGAGTTCCTATTGATGGTGTTATGTCTCTCATTAATGGCTTTTTTCCTGAAGACATCACAAGGCTTTTTTATCACTGCATGACCTCCTCCTACTTTCTAGGGAATGGGAATTTTTATGAGCAGACTGATGGTGTGGCCATGGGTAGTCCTCTCTCTCCTGTTGTGGCTAATTTCTTCATGGAGAACTTTGAAGAGAAAGCTTTGTCGTCGGCTCCTTTCAAACCGAAGATCTGGTGGCGTTATGTGGATGACACGTTCGTTGTTTGGACGGAAGGTGAGGAAAATCTTAGCCATTTCCTGGATCACCTTAATCTCCAGCACCCTTCTATTTGTTTCACCATGGAAAAGGAATCTGACGGCAAAATACCGTTTTTAGATGTTCTCGTCACCAAGAAAGAGGATGGATCTTTAGGACACAGCGTTTTTCGTAAGCCAACACACACCAATAGATATCTCCACGCAAATTCTCACCATCACCCTGCCCAGAAACATGGTATCCTTACAACTGTAACTACCCGGGCTAGGAGGATTTGTGAAGTGTCTTCTTTACAAGAAGAAATTAATACCTTGCGAACCACCTTTGAGAGCAACGGTTATAGCAAGGCTTTGATCTCTAAGGTTCTGAAACCAACAAATAATAATAGGACGTCAGTTGAGAAAAGAGATGTAAGAGGAACTGCTTACCTACCTTACATACATAACACGACGGATCGTATTGCTAAAATCCTACGTCGGTACAACATACGGACTGTATTTGGAACTTCTGTTAAGATTAGGCAACTCCTGCGACCAACTAAGGACAGTTTGCCTAAATTGCAACAACCGGGTATCTACAGAGTTCCCTGTACTTGTGGCAAGGTTTACATCGGGCAGACTTCGAGAACAATATGCACTCGCATTAAGGAACATAATAGATGTATCAGGCTCATTCAACCTGATAAATCAGCTGTTGCCGATCATGCATTACCACCTGGCCATGATGTCATGTTCCAAGGAGTGGATGTTCTTGCCCGTATAAAGCAATATCGTCCCAGGATCATCAGGGAGGCGGTTGAAATACGTAAACACCCAGATAATTTCAACCGCGACACCGGCTACAATCTCAGTGAATCCTGGCTACCTATTATCAGAACCCTGAGAAAGTAATTCACTGCTGATTTCCGTTGTCCCTAACATGGGGCTATAATGGCGTCCATCTTTGGGCACCTTCTATATGTTCTTTGTTGCTTTCTCTTAGCAATCATTGTCGTATTCCAGATTATTCCTGACGAAGAAAGGCATGGTTTCTTTCGAAACGCGTCGAGTTTTAATATAATAAACACGGCATAAGCCCAAAATTCAACATTATGAATAGTAATACGGGCCGTGAAAGTCTAAATGACAATATTGTTATTATATGGTACATGTCTCGGGGCCTCTAGTACTGGTCCCTTCTTCAGCCATGAATTAAGTTGCAAAATCCAGCATAATTAAAGATATCATAAAAAAATACATAAAATGATGAGTGAATGGATGAAATGAGGTGAAAAAGAACATATTAATCATGAGAAGTAACAAGAGTGCGCTCACTAATACAGCCATAACAATTAACACCGGTTATCAGACAGATTCTACACACACCCAAAGTACACGGGGCTACATGACCACGTTGTCGCAGCCCCAAAACTGGGGAACCAACCAACGTGGTTTTCTGTGATTTTCCAATTCTAGTTCTGGCAAATGTCGGGATGGTCCCTAACTTTAGGCGACGGCCGCCTCCTTCCCATTCTTCACGTTAATTACAAATACACACACAAATACAGCCATCACAATAACGAAGGATATTACTCAAAATATCCTACACACGCTCAAGTACACTAGGCTAAATCACCACGGTATCTAGGCCTCTCAAATGAATCAACAACAAAGCAAGCTATAAACATCCGTTGAGTATGGACGAGGACTGGTCCGTTTGTCATATGCTCGTTCAAGGGCCAAGCAATCAGCAGTTGGCTGACTAAGTAAGCTTTCAGTTTGCCCGCCCTACGAAGAGTTTTGTTGAGAAGCATATGGAATTATAAGGCCGTGTGTTGTGGATTGACGTTGGTCTGATAACCTATGTTATTGTGACGACTGTATTAGTGTGTGTATTTTTAATTCAGGAGAGGATTGGGAAGGAGGCGGTCGTAGCCAGAAGTTAGAGAAGTTGAAGTCCGGCCTATCCTCTCCGACAATAAAGACCCTGCCGCTTGACAAGAGTTATTAACAACCATGTGGGGTGACGCAGTTGACAAGCCTTTTGCTTCTCACCAAGGTGGTCCAGGTTAGATTCCTGATCAATGCTTGTGACATTTTCGAAGAGAAATGCCATGACCTGTGGATTCAACATAAAAAGGAGGTCTCGTGGCTCAAGCTGTTTGCCTCTCACCAAGGTGGTCCAGGTGCGATTCCTGGTCAATGCTTGTGACATTTTCGAAGAGAAATGCCATGACCTGTGGATTCAACATAAAATGTGGTCTCGTGGCTCATTATCGCAAGATTAACGGTCACGTGAAACTACAAGATTCCTTCAACAAAAAATTGGGGCTGATGACCTCATACTTCTGCCCCTTTAAACAAAAATACCTAATAACTAACTTCCTTCAACAATCATGCGGACTACCTCATAAAGTTCATTGCAACGGGTTCAAACCCTGCCGAATTCGTCGGATTTTTATGAGCGTTAAAATCCCTCAGTATGCCTTCCTTCGGAGGGAAAGTAAAGCGGTTTGGCCCATGCCATAGATTTATGGCACGAAAACGAACTTTGCACCAACTACAATTGTGTGAAGCTACATTTTTACGTTAGATTTGATTATCGCTCTATTAAGTTCCAATTTTCGCCGCCAGAGGCCGGTTGTGGTGGCATCTAGTAGCCAAGTTCACAGCTAGGTGTCGTTGACGGTAGCATTTGGTAGCAAAAGTAGGAACTACTTGAAATTGATCGTCTGCAGACCTTACCTGAATTACAGATAACACACACTAATACAGCCACCACAATTAAAACCGGTTATCAGACAGATTCTACACACGCCCAAAGTACACGGGGCTAAATAACCGTGTAGTCGCAGCCTCTAAACTGTGGAACCAACCAACCGAATTATAGTCTTTCCCGCTCTAAGTGGTTAACTTATTCAATGAGCGCTTAGATTTTGAGTCAGAAGTATACACATATGCATGAGTGTTTTATAAATAGAATAGAAATCCCCACTTTGCAAACTGATTGTTGTATAATAATAATATTCTCTATTTTATAACAATGAATCGTCAAGGATTATCAAAGAGGGAATGTCCTTATTAATGTAGAATTTGTAAGCGGAGTTTGTATATTTTGTTCTACTGTAAGCCATATTACATGGCGGAGAAACATCCTCTCGAGCTCCTAATGTGCTTACATACTGAGAACAATGCGATCTCATTATGGGGCTCATATAATTCGTTCACTCATTTATTCAGTGGAATCTTTATTGTTATTGCTATTATTCAGTTATGTAATGCAGATTTCAATATAATTTTTAAAATACAGTATATGTAAAGAATAGAAGATGAGTGTATCAACAAGTACGCGCTGTTTTATAAGTACGAGGGCTATAGTTTAAGTAAGGTCTATTTTTAATATTTACTGTATATTCAGATTATTTTATTTCCAACATTTTTTTCTTTCGTGTGGCCTCCTGAGAGGCCGAGTGCAGGTCTTTCTAGTCGACACCCGTGAGCGACCTGCGCTTCAGCATGAGAGATGAAATGGATGAAGATGAATGAAACTGGCCAAGGATGTGGAGGGAAGCGGCCGTGGCCTGTCAGAAGGTGCCGTCCCAGCATGTGCCTGGTGTTGAAAATGGGAAACCACGGAGAACCATTTCAAGGATGGTTGATGGTGGGGATCGAACCCTCGCGTCTACCGAGTCAGCAGAGAGCTTGGCCCCATGACCTAACGCTGCGCTTTAGCGAGCGGTATTTCCAACATGATTTACTGAAATAGGCATACTTAAAATTTATTAAATAAATGTCTGTAGACTATTAAACTGTATAAAAACATGAATCTCTTAAGTATGTTGAACCAGGATTTAAAATAACTCCAATGAATTGAACTAACTTTTCATTAATCCCCAGACCGCACCCAAAAAGACTTGCAGATCTGATTTTTTTTTTTTTTTTTTTTTCAATATTGGGTCTACCTTACCCACTAGAAATGCAAATAGGAAGGATGCAAAAGTAGAAATTAATTTTAGAATTTATAATCTAAATACCGGTAGTGTATTCAAAAGAACAAGCAGGAAATTACATAATTCACACAATGGATATTGTAACTTTCAGTCGGACAATACCAAGTAATTCCAGTTACTGGAATATGTGAAAAATTACCTGAAAAAAATTACATGAGATTAAGGTATATATATATAGTGTATAAGGTGCGTTCAAAAAGTAACGAGCCGGAGGATGTAATGCACAAACCGGTGACGACATCGGCTAATGGTGAGTAACGAGGTGTGGCTGCGACCAGAGGGTGGAAGGTCACAGCCCATCGCTAGAGGGCACGCGTGCACGTCACGTGACGATACAAAGTGAGCAGCAGCATGCATCAATCGTCCAACGCTGCCAGTCGCATTGCAAACAGTTACATGGAGGCGTCAACCGAAGAGCAAAGAGGTGTTGTTCAGTTTCTGACAGCGGAAGGAGTAGGGGGAACGGACATTAATCGCAGAATGTCACAAGTGTATGGCGAACTCTGCATGTCCCTTGCAATAGTCAAGGCGTGGCACAAGCACTTCAGAGAAGGATGGGTGTCGTTAGCCGATGATGCCCGGTCTGGGGCACCCCCCTGCGTTACCGATGACAACGTCCAGCTGGTTGATGCACTCATTACCTAGGACCGCCGAGTGACAGTAAACGCCATAGCCGCCGTGGTCGCTCCGCGTCAATACACGACCTCATACGGCCAACACAGGTGCGGCACTCCTGCAGAAATTCAAATGGGAGGTTCTCGGCCACCCTCCATACAGTCCAGACCTCTCTCCCTGTGATTACGCCATGTTTGGTCCTCTGAAATGGGCTCTGCGGGGCCAACGATTCACTTCCAGCTGTACGTGCGGAACTTGTTCACATCGCAGCCCAGGGAATTTTATGAGACAGTCATTCACCGCCTCGTGTCACAGTGGAACAAGTGCCTCAACAGCCAGGGCCAATTCTTCTAACATACAGGTACTGGTTTCTGTAATTATGCCTCCGGCTCGTTACTTTTTGAACGCACTTTATATATCGTTATGGACTGTTTGAAAACGAGAAAACTAAGGGATGACATGTTTCGCTCGTCATGCGAGCATCATCAGATCCAAATTAACAAGACAAATGGCTCTACAAAACACTACCACACCTACAGTGACACTCACAGTCTCTGCCTACAAATAACAAATTAAAATACTGTCAGAAAACTTAGTAAGTGTGGTAATTATTACTAATAAATATTAAGACAATAAACACCCAAAAGCTGCAATACTACCACCTCGACCAATGGAGGTACCCGCTAGAGATATTCACTCTCAGTTACGCCTACAAGTTCTGGCATTTTGGCTATCTGACCCACTGCCCAGTAAACTGAGAGCGATCAAGGGTACTACTCGTGTGGCGGAGCTAAGGATAGGTCATACAAGATCCACCCACTCGTACCTAATGAGAAGACCCTACACTTTGTACCTGTGGAGCCGTTTTCACCGTGGCCCACATTCTAACCGAGTGTGTGGATCTTGCTGACTTACGAAGAAACCTTGGTTTGCAGATGACACTCAAACTTATATTAGGCGATGACGCGGTGGCTGCTGATCGCGTTATCCGCTTTATAAGTGAGAGTGGGTTAGGGCCAGCAATCTAAATTTTCCAGTTAAAATTGACTCAACGACTTGTTTGTTTTTCAATGATAATTTTTTGTTTTTCCGTAATTTTTGTTAATTTTTATAATTATTATTTTTATTTAATTTTTTGTTTTATTAATTTTAGGTCTTTTCAAATTTAGGTGTCCATCTCTAAATTTTAAATTCAATTCCAAATTTGTATTCTTGTATCTGTGTTCCGCCCCTTAAAACAACAATAACTAACTAACTAACACCCAAAATGAAAAGGACTATTTATTTTAATGTTTAATTTAAATCGACTGAAAGTTATAATTAAAATTGTTAATAAGGCAACACTGAAAAGCGGCTTCAAAGCTAAGTTATTTTAAACATGTAATATTGATATCTCTACATAGTATAAAACAAAGTCGCCGAATCTTGGATGTAACGGGTAATCTCGAGAACCACTGGATCGATTTTGATGGGGTTTCCACCATTCTGTAAAGGATTTCTCGAGGAAGGTTTCTGTACAAAAGCATCCATTTATGACCCAAGGAAGCCGAGCAGTAACGATTTCAGTGAATCGAGTCGAAGAAAAACATGCCGTCCGTGCGCCTTTTGAACTTTCGCTGGGTAAACCGTTAAACTATCTAGGTCAGCTGTTTGCAATATGGCGGCGATATAGTGACGTGAAGTAATTGGGTGTGCGTTTGTTATGGCTTCAAATTTATGATGGTAAAATACTACATATTTCCTTTCATTGATAGAAATATTTTTATAATCAATTTAAATGCAGTGCCTAATTACTACCAGTTAAAAATATTACCCACATGTAGATAGTTAATTTACTGTCGGCTGTTACATATATGAAGCCTGTACTTGGGAGCCTAGCGGTATCGATGTTTTTATTAATTTCACAATATATATATATATATATATATATATATATCTCACATAACACAAAGGACGACTCCCTGATAATAAATTGAATCAAGCAACCCTGAATTTGCATGCATGTTTTGGGTTCAAAGAAGCGTTACTTGGGATGCTCAAATCATACTTCAATATTGCAAATATTGACCTAGGCCCTACATACTTGCTGTTCAAAGACAAGAATGTTAATTTATTAATCTCTTGCCACAGGCAAGTTAAAATGGAGACATCCTCTTTATCAATATATTTAATTAAATATATAAAATACAGATATTTAACAAAGCTGGAGTCTCCATTTGAACTTTTCATAAGCAAACGGAACAGATCAAAAACTACACTTTAAGCCAAACCAAATTCACTCCTCAGCTCGACATAGCCTAAACCATAATACCAATTAAAACCTATACAAAACATACTCTCCTTACTGTTGTACAACTTTCAAACCAACTATTCGCACTCAAAACTGTAAAACCCTGAAATGGGAACTAATTCAAGTTAGAATAGCCTAGGCCGATCCGGTCTCCTGCTACATTACCGCATATGTATATTTAACATCACTATAACTTCAAAATTCCGAGCCTCCGTGGCTTAGGCGGCAGCACGCCGGCCTCTCACCGCTGGGTCCGTGGTTCAAATCCCGGTCACTCCATGTGAGATCTGTGCTGGACAAAACGGAGGCAGACAGGTTTTTCTCCGGGTACTCCGGTTTTCCCTGTCAAAATTTCATTCCAGCAACACTCTCCACTATCATTTCATTTCATCTGTCATTCATTTAATCATTGCCCCAGAGGAGTGCGTCAGGCCTCGGCAGCCGGCACAGTTCATATCCTCGCCGCTAGATAGGGGCTTCATTCATTCCATTCCTGACCCGGTCGGAGACTGGAAGCAGGCTGTGGATTTTCATTTTCATAACTTCAAAATTACGGCTAAGTGACCTATCTGCCTGAGTAGTATAGGTGTTGCCGGCCTGCCTGGGATGATAGGTCACCAAATCGGTACTTAAAACTAAGATTTTACATTTTAATTAGCTAAATTCAACAATAGGGAGATCATAGCCAAAAACACAATTTAAGCCAAATCATACTTCAATGACCTACATACTTGCTGTTCAAAGGCAAGAATATAAATTCTCTGGCAAATTAAGGATAGGAACAGCATTTCTCTTAAGTTTTCTAACCATTCGGCTATTGTCAATCGGAAGAACCCCTAAAATAAGTTTACGAAGAGCGGATTACATTCTTTGTACGGCACAGAAGTAATAGGCTATAACTTATAGCCTATACGTTTATCAGTATTTTTGATGTAGCTAAATCCATGCGAATACAAATTAGAGACAACAACTATCAATAATCAACAGTACCGGTGAAAAGAAGTCGTCTTCACAAAAATGCAGACTGCACACTGTCATGTAACATGTAACACGTTTTCCAATTGACAGCGCCGAAGCCCATCTTTCTCTCTGAACTTTTGTACAGGAAAGTAGTGAAGATATTTCGTAGCCGTTTTATACGATTTGCAACCGTATCCAGAGCAGTACCTCCTCGAATTTGACAAATTTCATTCTGTTTCCATCACGACGTCAATGTTTCACCATCTAAAATCTCACCAGTCACAATGTTACACCTTCAACATTCTGCCGCGTGGCAGTGGCTCTCTCCATTGTGTGTATCTTGAAGGATCTCACTGTGGGTTGAAGAGACATCCCCAGGTATTTGAGGCGTTAACCGATTTTATTGGTTCTTCTTTTAAATTGATGACATCTTTCGCTGATCCCCTCCCTCCTGTCCTTTCCTCATTACCATTCCTAGGCCTACTGTTACTTTTTAGTTGATTTTTAATTAGTTTTGGTCATTCACAAAGATCTTCCTAATTTATCACTAGATAATACAAATTCTTGAGGGCGGGTTCTATTAATATATCAATAGAATCACTTTTCAGTTGGTCAACCCGAGTTTGCCTAATTAGATTTGGTGGGGAAAAACAATTAATTTAATTAATTAATTAATTTAAAAACAATTAATAGTGCTTGATATATGATCGTTATTTTCAAATCGTCCTCGAAAATGTGGCGGTCTCATTGCCAATAATGGTCAAACAATATTGCCACTACACCAGCGCTACCTGGATCAGCACCACCGCTTATTTGATGAACTATCGTACTTTCTCCACTCGACAAGCACAGCAAGAAGATATTATACGTAAGTTTTTTTTAAATGATCGGATTTGGCCAACTATGGACCGCAATGAACTCGACTTATTGGCTTTCTCTTCTCTTCCCAGAACTTCTTCTTCCTTTCACTTCTTTGTTTAGATACGTAAGTAATTGCCGTTATTATTTCATTTGATCGTGGTCATTTACTCCGTGTACTTGGGTATTTGTAATTTGTCTGATAACCTCTGTTATTGAGATGGCTGTATTAGTTAGTGTGCGTATTTGAAATTCAGGTGAGGATTTGGGAGGAAGCATCCCGGTATTCGCCTGGAGTACAAGTGGGGGAAACCACGCAAAACCACTTCCAGAATGTCTGGGCTGGGAATCGAACCCACCTCTTCTTAATTTTGAATTTATTGGCAGAGCTGGGAATCGGACCCGGGCCTCCGCGGCGACAGCTAAGAACGCTAGCCTCTACACCAAGTAATTTGAGTACACTTTAAAGATAGTTCGTATAAAACTAGCTGTACCCCGCATGCGTTCAAATGCCAATCAAAGAAAGTGTTGGCGTTGTAACTTTGTTTCTTGATGTGCTTTAGGATACACAATATTTTTTTATTTTTCCGTTAACTGCCTCTAAACTATTGTAAAATGGATTTACCATCTCAAAAACATTTGTGGGAGCGTGCTCAACAACTCACCAAAGTTTCATCGCAAACGGATGAATGGTATATAAACGCATACGGGACTTTGTATAAACGATTCGCGTGCCGTCACCAATTTGTTGAATCTACTCTTGCGCTACGTAGTGTAACGTGGATTTACTAGGTCAGAAATCTTTGCAGGAGTGTAAACAACAACTCACCAAAGTTTCATCGCTATCGTATGAATGTCATATGAACGCATGTAGGACTTTGTTGAAACGAATCGCGCGATATTTTGTTGAAGCTACTCGCACGTTATCTATTGTAAATTGGATTTACTATGCCTATAACCATCCCGGGAGTGTGCAAAACAACTCACCAAAATTTGATCGCAATTGGATGATTGGTAGACTATATGAACGCATCGCCAACACACTTTTGTTAAAACTACTCGCGCGCTATCTATTGTAAATTGGATTTACTATGCCTATAACTATCTAGGGAGTGTGCACAACAACTCACCAAAATTTGATCGCAATCGGATGAATGGTATATGTACGCATAAGGGACGAACAAACAAACATTCATTTTTATATATCCAGTAGATGTGTGGTGAAGTTGATATCTGTGCTTGGTTTGTATGAAGCAAGCTATTGTTACGGCGTCATCAACGTGCTCCTTTCCACATGGCAGAAGATACAAGATAAGAAGTGAGGGAATCCCGTCACCCCTTCAGCCGTAAGCTAACTTATGGCCGAACATTTACTGGCTATATCGCACCCACCACCTACCCCTCTTGCCCTCTGGCCTGCCTTCCATTTCCTCCCCAACACCGACAATATGTCCTCACCCTCACGTACGTCTTAATCCAGCCATGTCCAAACTCCCCTCCGCACTCAGGGCTGCGTCTGAATAACATTATGTTTGAAAAAACTGAGGGACTAGTTAAAGGGGATTGTGTTACTCATGCATATAAATGATAAGTTGTTAATGAACTTGTTTGGAATGGGGCTGCTCCCCCCCCCCCCCTCCCCCCTCCTCCTACTGCTTTCCTTCAGGGGTTAAAATATGTGGGACATATATTGGCAACCAGTGGATCCAGATTGAGGATCCCTTACTAGTGTCAAACTCCTCCCTTTCATCTTCCTTGCCAAACCTTTCCTCTCTTTCGATGAGAGTTCATTTAGGTCAGGCTGTTCTAGCCGAGCTGCTCGCTAGTGAGCAGTGGAGTACTCGCCGCCTTGCGTGAGTAAACCTGCAACATGGAAAACAGCTCTGCCTTGGGGGCTGCCGTCACTGCGCGGTGGATACTATATCAAGACTGGCAGGAAGGGCATGGACTTGAGTTAGACCTTCGCCCCAGTGACGTATTGGCTATCATCCGCAGTCCCTCTCCAAACGTACTCCGACCTTCATTGCTGAGTACTCGCGTGTACGCATACTCAAAACTCGTGGATTTGGAACAGCCTGGTTTAGGTGCTTTGCGACATTGTGGTCATCAAGTCCCTCAAATGAATCAACAAGACACAATAACTACGCGGTCTCCTTTCACCCAAATCCAAGCTCCAATTACAGATACACACACTAAAACATTCGTAGCAATAGCTTAGGTTATCAGACAGATCCTGTAGACACCAAGATACACAGGGCTCAATATGGGTATTTTGACCCGAGGCTTAAATAATGCTCTATATTTTCGTTTTGGTCAGCCCTTATTTCCTGCCACTTAATGTACCTTCCTTCCTAGCCTTGAACTTCACCCTGCAAAAGTAACATATCCATAGGTTTTGGAACACTCAAGTTATTTCTATATTATTTACGGTCGGGTCAGATTTACCCATGGCGCCAGTCATCGCGTGACAATTTTCGGCTTACTTTAGTCGGAACAATCTGTAAAAAATAAGGGGGAATTCCACCTATTTTGGTGCAGCACAATCACATAGATCACGTTCCATGTTTACGGTCTAGGGCAGTTTTTCTGAACCCGTAGAAGTCTGTGGACCACTCATCCTAAAATTGAATCATGTACGGACCGCCCCCTCCCCCCAATACACCTTATCAGTTTTAACCCTTATTTTAAAGATATTTCAATTCAAACCCTGATAGTCATCGCCCCGAATACATTCGGACAATTCTCGTTCAACGCACATCGTTTCTAAATCCCCATTTATTGGCCACTTTTTTTATACGTGCTGGTGGACCCTTTTCTCCCGCTGGGAAACCTAAGTCATCAGCTCTATTGTAAAAAAAATTGAGATGACTGCTTTGCCGCCATTATCAAGGGAAATTATAATGTTACGAAAATTGTTGTCATTTTTATGTATGTCAAATTTGAAAAATATAAATAAACTTCATTTTATTTTGCTAATAGTTCATAGGAAGACAACAGGTAAAATTAATTCATTAAAAAATTACGACAAAAAGGGTGTGACACATTATGGATCAAAATGAGCCTCGTGTTAATTTTTTTCACGCCAGTTCTCAAGGGTTAAATGAATCAACAACGACAACAGACTGCTTCTAATTCTTGCCAAGATGGCAAATAGGTGATAAATCATATGAGAATGAAAATCCACAGCCTGCTTCCAGTCTCCGACCGGGTCAGGAATGGAATGAATGAAGCCCCCATCTAGCGACGAGGATATAAATAGTGCCGGCTGCCGCACTCCTCTGGGGCAATGATTAAATGAATGACAGATGAAATGAAATGATAGTGGATAGTGTTGCTGGAATGACATTTTGACAGGGAAAATCGGAGTACCCGGAGAAAAACCTGTCTGCCTCCGTTTTGTCCAGCACAGATCTCACATGGAGTGACCGGGATTTGAACCACGGACCCAGCGGTGAGCGTGCTGCCGCCTAATCCACGGAGGCTCTGATAAATCATATGATTATTTTAATAATATCAACTGCTGTGGCTTTGGAGTTACCGGGGCACAGGTTTCTTGGGTTTAACCGACTGCACCGGGATTCAATTTCGTAACCTTGGTCAAAACAGTCGACCTTGTTGCGTAGTGGCTAACATTCTTGACTGTCACCGTTAAGGCCCGGGTTTCGATTCCCGACTCCACCAAGTAATTTAATTCTGATTCGAGGGCTGGAACGAGGTATAACTGAGAATAGGTGGGTTCAATTCCTACTACAGTCATCCTGGTAGTGGTTTTCCGTGGTTTCCCCACTTCTACTCCAGATAATAAATAATAATATCGTATGGCCTCAGGTGCCGGGTGCAAGCTTTGTTATTTGACACCAAGAGGGTAGCTTGCATGTCGAATTTCGTTGTTCCTTGAATCACTATGAAAGGAAAGTCAAGGAGGTTAGATATCTGAGCTCATTTAACACTAGCGCTTTCTAGTAGAGAAATGAGGAACTTTGTGTTGGCGGAAACTCCCGAAATTAATTTTTCCATTATGAACACGGCCTACTGAATTCAAATGGGTTCTTTGACATGCCAACATCGTATGACATGCGTGTCGTATTTTTGCCGCCTTTCAAATATCACTTACCACGGCCAGGAGCGAACCTGCAATCTTGGGGTTTAGTAGACCGACACGCTATCCACTCACCCACCGTGGCAAGCTTACTCCAGGTGAATGCTGGGATGGTTCCTAACTAAAGGGTCACGGCCGCTTCCTACCCAAATCCTATCTCAATCACGAATACACACACAAGTACAGTCATAAAAGTGACACAGGTTATCAGGAAAATTCTGCACACAACCAAGTACACGGGAATACACGACCACGATGTCGCAAAGCCTCTAAAATAATCAACAACAACAATAAAAACAACAACAACAACTTGGACTTAACAGACGAGAACCTGGTCATTCCACTACACAGCCGGTCAGTTATGGTCAATTCGTTAGCTTGCCACAGTGGGTGAGTGGTTATCGTGTCGGACTACCAACCCCAAGCTTGCAGGTTCGCTCCTGGGGGTGGTAAGTGATTTTTCAAAGGCGACAAAAATTACGGCACGCATGTCATACGTTAGCAGCCTCCGTGGCTTAGGCGGCAGCACGCCGGCCTCTCACCGCTGGGTCCGTGATTCAAATCCCGGTCACTCCATGTGAGATCTGTGCTGGACAAAACGGAGGCAGACAGGTTTTTCTCCGGGTACTCCGGTTTTCCCTGTCAAAAATTTAATTCCAGCAACACTCTCCACTATCATTTCATTTCATCTGTCATTCATTTAATCATTGCCCCAGAGGAGTGCGTCAGGCCTCGGCAGCCGGCACAGTTCATATCCTCGCCGCTAGATGGGGGCTTCATTCATTCCATTCCTGACCCGGTCGGAGACTGGAAGCAGGCTGTGGATTTTCATTTTACATGTCATACGTTGTTGGCATGTTAAAGAACCCATTTGAATTCAGTAGGCAGTGCTCATAATGGCAAACTTAATCTCGGGAGCTTCCGCCAACACAAAGTTCCTCATTTCTCTACTAGAAAGCGCTATAAAGTCAAGGAGCTTAGATATCTAACCTCCTTGACTTTCATAGTGCTTCAAGGAACAACGAAATTCGACATGCAAGCTACCTGCTGGTTGACAAATAACAAAGCTTGCACCCAGCATCCGAGGCCATACGATATTATATTATTATTATTATTGTTATTATCATTATTATTAGTATTATTATTATTATTATTATTATTATTATTGTTATTATTACCTGTGAAAGTACTTTTTCAGCACTGTGCATAATGCAGGCAGGAGTTAGACTGCTCGCGACACACGGTAGCGTCCCACCAATCCTTCTGTTGGTTGTCATTCTCCCTCAATGCCAACACAACACAAGGATTAGGCTAATTGATATCTGACCATTATATTTCATACGTTGTACAAATTAAAATGTGGAGATTATGTGCACCGGTGTGGGGACCGGATTAAACAGAGAACAGGCGCTCAGCCTGGATTATATCTCCCTTGTCAAGGTATCATCCCGTACAGATATTTCACGTCATTTTAATAAAACTAATTATAACATGCTTTTTGCTCAACATCCAGTTTTTGTTTACAATATTCTACATATCCAAGCATGGGTATTCCTGCTAGTCTCTAGTGATAAAATAAGCTCTCTATCTGAGCATCAGGGCTGGTTATCAAATAATCGATTAATCGAAGCAGAAAAATCGATAAAATACGATAAATAACGATTTATCGATTGTGCGTTTAATCGATTAATCGGTTTGTCGAATAATCGATTGTTTTGTTGATTAATCGATGAAATTGGCTCAATTCACTACGTTCTCACAGAAGCAAAACAGACTTTTAATTCATTAAAATAATTATGTTCGACGATGTCGAAAAGTAAACATTATGTGTCAGAAAACTGCATCATAATGGTGGTCATTATAACACTGTTTTTCTTTACGATACAGTTTCTCCAGCCAATCAGAGCTCATTCATTGACCAATTAGGTAAGAATACCTTCGCGCATGCGCTCAAAATCCAACATGTCGGACATAAACACAGCATCTTTCTATATAAATTACCGACATGGAATACGCACCGTCCATATGTTCGCGTAAATAAACTGGCGAATATGAGACAAGAACTAGCACTGTACCTTAACCCCAACTCCAATTTCTGCACAGCACATTGCTTCCAATCGACTTCGGCGACAATATTAGTGAATGCTATAGAGTTGGACTGCAGGCTGTAAACATATAGCCTGCATATGGCATTTCAAGGACACAGAGCGCATGCGTCGGTCGGTCAGAGAGCTTGCAAAACAGAGATATCATACCCTGCGCTCGCACTCCGATCACAAAATTCAAGTGGCTGACTCTCCACAGATATTTATGAATATTTATGTTAAAACATATAATAAAGTTATAATTATCGTCGAACATAAACAGTCGTATGCAACTCGCCTATAATGGTAATTAAGACAGTCGTATGGAAATTATAAAACTCGCAATATACAGTACCTTCTTTGAGAAAACAAGGTCTATGCTAAAAAAAGATTGTTAAGTGTCCTTAAATTGGATGGTTGGTTCCTCAGTTTAGGGGCTGCGACAACACGGTCATGTAGCCCCGTGTACTTTGGGTGTGAGTAGAATCTGTCTGATAACCAGTGTTAATTGTTATGACTGTATTAGTGTGTGTTATCTGTTTTTTAGTTCAAGTAAGGTCTGCAAACCTTGAAGTTTTCAAATAGTTCCTACTTTTGCCGCCAAACGCCAACGTCAACCGCTACTAGTTCAGAACTTGGCTACTAGACGAACGTAGGAACCTAAGAGCGTTGTTTACATTCTTAACTAAATAATTTAGCTGCACACAAGTGTATTTAATGGAAGGTTCTTTAAAATGCCATAAATCTATAACATGGGCCCGCCGGCATGCTGAAATATTTTTACACTCTGACGTCTTCGACCGGGTTTGAATCCGTGATCATGGGCATAGCAGTTCCGCATGCTACTGACTACGCCACCGCAAGATATAAAGTAACTTTTATAAATTTCTATACATCTTTCCGAAGATAAGCGTAACTCAAATTACTTGTGTCTAATAATCAATTAATCGATCTTCGGTTAGCCGATTAATCTCTCATTTGGTTAGTGGTTTAATGAACGGTCATTCTGGTGTATTCTTTGAATACACGGTACCTGAGATATAATTTTTATTGCTCCTTGCATGTTCATTTCTTCCTTCCTCTTTGTCAAACACCAACAGTGATCTTCTGTTTTCTCCTTGATAGGCAAATCTCTTATGTCTTCATAAGTCTGTTCTAGATATATAACTTCTGTGATCCACCTAGCGTCATCTCGCAGCGAATCTCTGAAGCTCCTCAATTCTTCCTGGTGCTAGAGGACTTACTTCTCCATTTGGCCACCAGATTCTGTTACCATCGCCAGCTATTTTTTCCTTGAGCAAGAGGACTACGTCTACTGTTTCACTCACCATGCTGCGCTAGTATCATCTGTTATCAACTCTTTGAAGACCAGCTCAGCAAGAGAAGATCATTTTTTTGTTGTAACATTGGCAATGTTTATATGTTCTCCTTTTGTCTCCTACCCCCCTCTCTTTCCCCCTTCCTTGGACCCTCCGTGCTCCGTTGAGCAGGTCTCACTTCTCAGTCAGCAGTTGACTCGATCAGTTAAAGCTCCTCTCGAGCTAGCCTCCTCAAACCAAGAGGCACACACTCTTCTACGCCATGTTGGCAAGGTAGTTGTCATCTAGGGAAACTTCGCCTTCAACATGAAATCAAGATAAGTACCATTTTAAAAGTTTTAACCTCATCTTCATGGTTTTAACTTCCACGTGCTTTTAATGATATTTTTATAGACAGTGTGAAATTATTTACTTTGGGGCAAAAATCATTCTTCGTGGGATTTGCCATGTTGAGCTTTTGCTTGTATAAGCCAACTTTACTAAAAAAGAGCTTTTCTTAAGCTATTTAAATGAGAAATATTCTCACTACGTGGGATATTATCTAATACCCGCTGTCTATAAATTATAAAGTTAGTTCCTCCGCTGGATTAACTTTGACTCCACTCTTCTATAAAGATCGTTCTGGAACTTTCCAGATCTGGTACTCTATCTGCGAGGCTTGCCGTCAGGTATTCTTCACTCACTTGTGAAAATACTAGTTAAAATGAGGAATCCTCCTTAAATTACTGCAATAACTAACTTTCGTCCACCGTTGGGATGTTCTATGGCGCATTTAACTGTAATCCACCATTTTCTCCAGCAATAGACTCTCGCCTACCTAGTGCAACCAGTTCTTTTCAGCATTGGAAAAACTTTCTTTCTCATGAACTTTCGAGTTTCTACAGTGAACTTTGCATCAATCTTTACAGACCATAGTGATAATCAGTGCTTGTTCCACTTTTCTACCGCGTCGCGATCGTCCGTTTATATTAAATACGGCCATGAACATTTTTTCCTCCATCCCTATTTCTCTTTCCTAAACCTCTTACTAACAATCTTTAATAAACTTTTAAATTTAGGTCTGTTTCAATAAGGTGTCACTTACGAAGTGCCCTTCCAACTTTGCTAGTTTAACATTAATTAACTTCTGTATAATTACGTGTGTGACACACGATTCAAATTCACATTGTTCCTTTCCTATAATCAGGGAAAACAATTCTTTAAACTCTTGAGCGAGTCATGTTCAGGTTTCACGAAATGGAAACTGTCCCATTTGGCTAGTGATTCCTGCTCAAACTTGGGAAGTCTAGAACCTTCCTTTTAACTTTCTTCAGGTTTCACAGTAAGTGACCTGCCCTCTTTTGTATAATTCTCATATAGTAATTCTGTTTAAATATAAGAAGTTGTATAAACTTCCATTTTATTCTTCATGTTTTTATTATTGTTATTTTTGAAGTTGTCACTTTCTAGAACATTCTCTCAAGAATTTCTTAAGGTGCACTCTTTGTACTCCAATTCACGTTCAAACTTTAATTACTTCATTGTTTATTTGTTTAAATCTTATAAAGATTTTAGAAACATGTAAGGTTTGAAACCTTGTAAATTGTCAATTGCCTGGAGCAAACGTTTAATGTTGAGAGGTCTGCGACCCCATTTGTTAAAAAGTTCAAATGAACTATGTTTGTCAAAATTATATTACACGCTTGTTAATTTTCTCAAACTTCTTTGAATTGTTAAATAAATGAAGCGTTTCCTTTCGCTTTTTCATTTACGAATACAAAGTTTAGGCAAAATCCTGTCTTCCTTGACTCTCCTCCCTCAATGACATTAAAATCATCAATAGGGCTTTCACCATTTGTTGCATTTGAGCAAGAACTCTTAATTTTCACCTCACTAAAGTTCTTTTTAGCTTTAATAGCTAATTCTAATTGGCCAGTAAGGCAAGTAAAGCTCGCTAAGCCAGCTACCTGCTTGTGGAGACTCTCTCCGAAAACTTATGGTCAGTTTTCTAAAAGATAAGTGTTTCCTTTTGTCTAAACTTTTAGCCGGCTCCTCGCTGAGTAAAAGCTTAGCCATTTTCCAATGCAACCATTGGTTCATTTACCAAGATTACTCCATAAGGCATAATCTTTTATCATTTTCCTTCTTAGAGACACTGGGTCGCCCTTACAGGAACTCCAAAATTTTGGAAATTGGAAATACCAAACCTGAGTTAAATCATTGGCATTCTTCGAATTATTTTGTAAAACCTAATTTCTTTGAGAAGACATACAGTAAATTTGTTACTATCAGTCTTGCCAGACTATCACCCTTCCCTATAGTACTTTTATGCATGCTTGGGAGGAAATACACTACAGCCTCTCTCTGGCAAACTGCCCAAGTCTTAGCTGCGGTTCCCGTTAGCTTCGACCAAGCTCGTATCCACTTTAGGTATCCGAGAACGGATTTGCGGTGGCAACTGCCTCTAAATGTATTGAAAGTTAAATTCATAACTTTTGTGGGACTCTCCTCCTATTTTTCTATCCTTTTTCTCCAATCCAAAATCTACTTCCTTTTCTTAATCATCTTCCCTTGGTGGGTGTGTTATTCCTCAGCCAATAATCTACCCACATTCGATAAATCGATTAATCGTTTTCGATTATTTTGAAATTATTCAATTAATCAATAAATAATCGATTAACTGAACATCGCTCATTACCAACTCTACTGAGCATTTTGAATCCTTGGCAAGACTTAGTAATACATTATCCTGGATGAGTTGTGAAATGACCAAATGTACCCTCATCATCATCATCATCGGCTTCTAAAGGCTAAAAGCCTTGTCGTTGCAGCCATTTCTTACGGTCTTCAGCAGTCCTCTTCATATTGACATACGAGTCACATTCCATTTACTTAACAATGTTCTTGTGATACAATTGTCTTGGTTGTCCCCTTGGTTTCTTTCCCAAAATTGTTCATTCAAAAGTTACCTGGAGGAGAGTGTCATGTCTGAGTACGTGTCCCATGAATTTTGCTTTCCTTTCCTTGATGGTGTTCAACCGGCATCGATTCTCCTGAATTTGGTTCAGAACAAGCTCATTTGTCTTTCTTTCCATCCAGCTTGTTCGGGTCATTCGTCTCCAAAACCACATTTCAGCTGCCTCAAGTTTTGATTCATCTATTTTCCCAAGTGTCCATGTTTCACAACCATAGGTCAACACACTCCAAACAAAGGTCTTGTTATCTTCAAGTTGAGGTGCTCATTGAGCAGCAAATTCGTCTTATTTTGAAAGGCTTCCTTCGCCAACACTATTCTTTTCTTAATTTCTTAGATGCATCTGTTGTCATAATTAATCACACTTCCCAAATAACAAAATTCCGTTACTTGTTCAATGGCACTATCATTTAAGATTGTATTAGCTAAAATTGGTTGTTTCTTTTTATCAACCACCATTAATTTTGTCTTCCGAGAATTAACTCTTGCCCAAATTTTCCTGAGGATTTCTGAAAAACGTTTAACATTCTATTCATTTCACATGCAGAGTTTGCTTAAAGTGCAATATCATCTGCAAAGCGAATGCTATGAACTTGTACTCCATTAAATTTTAATCCATTTTTATCTCTTTTAATGCATTTACTGCATTTAATGTAGATATTAAAAAGATATGGTGATAGAGGACAACCCTGCCTTACAACTCTTCTTATTTTTGCTTCTCTTTTATTGTTATTAACTGTTATTTCGGTAGTTTGATTTTTATATAAGTTCAGTATAAGGCGCCTGTCTTTCCAGTCAATCCCGACTTTGGCCAATGTAAGAAATAAGGTTTTCCAATTGACATTTTCAAATGCCTTTTCTATATCAATGAATACTATATAGGTTTTTCGTTTAACTTCCAGTCTTCTTTCTAAAATCTGACGTAATGCTAGCCCCTTTCTTTGTTCTAAATCTATACTGATCACTATCCAGGTGTTGTTCAATTTTCTTGCTTAGTCTATCTTTGACGATGATTAATAAAATCTTTTATGCATGTGAAAGAATAGCTAAAGTTCTATAATTAGAACATTCATAAGCATTTCCTTTTTTGGGTAGTGTGATTGTTCGACTTTTAATAAAATCAGGAGGTACAATTCCGTCCTCATAGCATTTAGTAATGATTTGAAAAAGGCATTCCTTAATGCTTACAGCACAACATTTCAAGAGCTCTGCAGGAATGTTATTTACACCAGTTGCTTTATTTCCTTTCAGTTTAGTGAGTGCTGAATAAAACTCTGCTTTAGGTATAGTTGGACCTTTGTCATCTTCTTCAATTAGTTCTTCATCTTCTATATAAATACTAGTGTCAGTAATATCTGGTCCATCATACAAACCTTCAAGGTATTACTTCCATCGCTCACATACCTTTTCATTTTCAAACAATAGCTTATCTTTGGAATCCTTAACTAAGTTGCTTGTGATGCGTTGCTGATAGCTCAAAGATTTCACTATAAAATAAGCTTTGTCAGGTTTCCCATTCTTCAGGTCATCCTCAATATTCACGCATACCTGCTTCATCCAATTTTATTTCTCCTTGCGATATTTCGTTGTTATTTGATTCTTTAGGGACTTATACGCTTGAGTGTCTATATTTCTAAATTTTTTCCTTCCTTCAATAAGCTCTAGGATTTACTGGGTCATCCATTTCTTTTTCGGTTCCAATATTCTTTTGCCTAGTACTTCCGTTGCGGTTGTTTCTAAGCCATTTCTTACATCATCCCATCCTTAACCAATTTGCTAACATCTTTAAATTTTTGTACTACATTAGGATCCTGAGGCTTATTTAAATACCATCTCATTCGACTAAATGTTTTATTACTCTTGAATCTTATATCACATTTAGCTGCAACTAGGATGTGATCACTATCAATTTCCACCCCAGGGTAACTATGGCTGGCTTTCACTTGGTTCCTATATCTTTATAAACCGCACTCCTATAACTTTGTTTAACTATGATGTCAATTTGCAACCTTCTTCTACCTCCAGGTGCTATCCAGGTGCAATGTCTTCTCTTGGGAACTTCGAAACAGGTATTAGTTATTACCATCTCATGTTGCTCACAGAATTCCAGTAATCTTTCTCTTCTCACATCGACATCGCCCATGCCGAACTTACCAGCATATTTGCTATGGGTTTGCGTAGCTTTCTTGGTGAGTCAGTAGTGGAATATCCGCTTCAAGGTCCCTAAGTTACTGGTTCAATGCAATGCTCGGCAGGGGAATTCGATTTTTTTGATGGGCTGAAAAAACCCACAGCATTCCGAGTGATTCGATGTTGACTTACAAAAGACCCATCGTATCACATTTGGTAATTACAAGACAAATCTAATTAAATCCCAGCCACAGATGGCTCCAGCTCTAAAGGCCTACTCCACGGTAGCTGAGGCCAAACGTTGATTGTTGTTATTATTATTAGTCTACTAGGAGTCCTGTACGAGATATCCTATACAACCCGGTCGGCTTTACTGTTATGCGGGCTTCTTGTTTATTTTTTAAACAAATGTCGATATTTATATGAAACCAGAGTGCAATTCATCACTACTGCGGGCAATTCTCTTTCTTTTGGATGTTCATTTGGTACGATTGGTTACTCGTGAGCGTCCCATGTGTATATAGTTATACGGACTCAATGCTACACAGATCGAGCACGGACTAGCGTCTTGTTTATTTATTTAAACGCACTTTATAATAAATAAATGCCGTATTGTATATTTCCGTTGACTTTTCAAGAAATGCAAGATTTTTCTTCTACTATTGAGACGATTTGGAATATTTTGGTACGAACCGCACCTTCTAACTCCCTCTTGTTTAAGAACTTGAGTTTCGTGAAACATACACCCTTGCGTTTTAGATCTATGATTATATTTTTTATAATTTTGATTTATTTGTTTATTTAAGCTGTTTAGACCCATTGGATCATATAAAACAAAATTATATGCTGCTGTGTTTCTTGATCTTCCAAAACTTCTTCATCGTTTCGCTATGCCGAACTCGACGTTCCTCCGTCCATTCTATTCCCGATCTCCTTGGTCGATCTTCAGGTGTAGCCTAACTTCCCAACTGTGTATCTTATGTCTGAATGCCATTCTATATTATTATTATTATTATTATTATTATTATTAATGGTTCGTTGAGGCCCCTTGGAACACGAGGCTCCTAACTCTGGCGAACTTTCTTCTTAGCTCAGTATTCCTTCATCTTTGCACTATGGGTTCCTTTCCTTTTCTGAGTCCACTTCACTCCCACTCCAGGACGCAATATTTAGTTGTCAATGACTGGAGAGTGTTAAATGTTCTGATCAGCATTCTAAATTTATCCCTGTTGCATATATCCTTGGGATCAATTTCGAAAAATTCGAGGTCTTTTCGAACAAGTCTCGTCCATTTGGCATTTGTCCCCTTTCCTCTAGAAATGATGTTGAAGATTATTATTATTATTATTATTATTATTATTATTATTATTATTATTACCAGCGGACCCGTGCGAGAACTCTCGCTTAATAGGTTGTGTGCGCCCCATGTGTACAGACTACCCGTCCAGCCCTAATGCTATGCGGGCAGGCCGCGACACAGTTCGGCCAGGGGCTATCATCATGTTTATTTGTTTAAAAACACTTTATAAACAAATAAATTTATTTCCGTTGACTTTTCAAGAAATGCAAGATTTTTCCTGTACTATTGAGACGATTTGAAAGATTTTGGTACAAACCACACCTTCTAACTCCCTCTTGAGTTTTGAGTTTTGTTAAACATTCTCCTTAGCGTTTATATAATAAAATTGTTGTAGCCTATGATGGCTTCAATACTACTGACAAGAATGGCATGAACATAAGTATTTAATGAGGCACTCGACCATTTCGTGGTGTAACAGCTAGCTTTCTTGGATATTGCCCCGGAGGTCCAGATTTGATTCCCGGCTCTGCCAATAAATTTTAATTCTGAGGGCTGGATCGAGGTACACTCAGCCTCATGAGGCAAAACTGAGAAGTGGAGGGTTCAGTTCCCACCTCAGCCATCCTGGAAGTGGTATTCCGTGGTTTCGCCACACTTAACAAATACTGGGATGGTTCCTAAGTCAATTCCACGGCCGTCTCCTTCCCAAACCTCATCTGTATTATAAATATACACACTAATTTAGCCATCACAATAACACAGGGCTCAAGTCGTCGGATTTTTAGGAGCGTTAAATAACCTTCCTTCGGAGGGGAAGTAAAGCCGGTGGGACCATGGCATAGATTTGGCATGTAATAGAATCTTCCACTGACTGCAATTGAGGGGCAGATGACCTCGTAGTTCAGCCCTTTAAAACAACAATAACTAACTACAATTAATTGTGTGAAGCTAAATTTGTAGGTTAGATTTGATTAATGCTGTATTAAGTTCCAACGTTCGTCGCCAGGTGCCGGTTGCGGTAGCATCTAGTTGCCAAGTTAACAGCTAGGTGAAGTTGACGTTAGCATTTGGTAGCAAACGTAGGAACTACTTGAAAATTGAATGTCTGCAGTCCTTACTTGAATTAAAAACAGATAACACACACTAATGCAGCCACCACAATTAACACCGGTTATCAGACATATTCTACACACACCCAAAGTACACGGGGAGACATGACCGCGTTGTCGCAGCTCCTAAACTGAGGAACCAACCAACAATAACACACTTGCTGGGCCTAAGGTTGCAGGTTCGTATCCTGGCGCAGTCAGCTGGCATTTGAGGGTGCGCAAATGCGAGGGAACCGTAACAGTATTTTTACTGGCACATTATGGATCCCCATCTGGGCAAAATTTCGGCAGCCCGGTGTCTCTAGAAGCCAGAGTATTTAAAGGAGACGTAAAAGCCAATATCATTATTTTTATTATTATTATTATTATTATTAGACTAACAAAACTCAGGTTAACAGACAAATTCCACACTCGCCCAAGTACACGGGGCTGCATGACCACGATGTCGCAAAGCTCCAAAATGACTCAACAACAACTGATTTACATCGGCGATAATGACACAATTGCATTATGGCGTAGTGGTTAGGCCAAGGTTGGGAGGAGGGAGAAGGGTGAAGTCTCTGACCGTCGAACAATTTGTGCTTCATTGACCGAAGCGAGCAGATCCTTCGACCGAGTCTCTCACTCCCTCTTCTCCCAAGCCTTGCCGACCAGCCAACCAACCAACCAGGCAGCACTCAATTGCTCGCCTTCTGAAATCAGATAAACGGTTTTGTGACACGTGTCAGCTCACTGCTGAATAGACCATTCGTGTTCCGAAGGCCGCACTTAAAGAAGACTGAAAGAAATGAAATAGCACAACAAACGT
Source organism: Meconema thalassinum (assembly GCA_946902985.2). Taxonomy (NCBI): domain Eukaryota; kingdom Metazoa; phylum Arthropoda; class Insecta; order Orthoptera; family Tettigoniidae; genus Meconema; species Meconema thalassinum. The sequence goes on from OX336399.1 coordinate 92,832,349, forward strand.
GAACGTGGTCAGACTACTGGCCTCGGTTCCATTCCCCTCGAGACGACCCACCGCCTTCTTGACAAATAAAAGAGTAGACGCCGTCACACCATTCTGTTTTAACTGATCGATATCAAGAATAGCTTTGCTCTGCCTTTGATGAAACACACGAATGACCTTGACATGTTGGTGGGTTCGGAGGCGTAGTTGGTAGCATGCTGAGCATCAATGCCCAAGGTCACGGGTTAAAACCCTTCCAAAGTCGTCGGATTTTTTAAGAGCGTTAGAAATCCCTCAGTATGCCTTCCTTCGGAGGAGAAGTAAAGCCGGTGGTCCCATGTGATAGATTTATGGCATAATAAAGAACCGTCCACTAATTACACTTGTATGAAGCTAAATTATAGGTTATATTTGACTAGGTTCCAACGTTCGTCGTCAGGAGCTGACTACGGTGGCATCTAGTAACAAAGTTCAGAACTATACTCTGATTTACAAAAGATGCTCGGTGAAAGCTGTCATATGCTTGAAGGGTGAGGTGAGGAGTGGAGACGAGCGGGGACTCGTCACGGACATTAGAGCGCCAGGCAGAGGGGCTACCTTCCCCAGTATTGTGTCTTCCTGCAAGCCTCTTGGAATGTTATGAATCATGATCTGCCTCAGTGGCAACGCAGCATTTCCCCACGTGTTAGCTTTGACAGCAGTCAGCGATCGTTATTGGTAATTCAGAGTATAGTTGGTCGATGACGTTGGCGTGTGTTAACATAAGTTGGAACTACTTGAAAATCGAATGTCTACAGTCCTTACTTGGATTAAATGCCGATAACACACACTAAACATCTTGTTATCTGAATTCTCCTCTATCGCCTATCATTTGCGTCATGATCCCTGCCTGCCTAAAGCCTTCCCGTATGTCATGAAACCAATTTGTTTTCGTACTTTTACTGTTTGTAGGTCTATTGTTGTTCAATCTCTATATGGGCCCGTAGAAAGTTAGTCTGCGTTGACTAATCATATCTATGAGTCTATCGGGTGCACTCGTATAACTCTTTGGTAGGTCTCTCCATCCTTACGCCATCTCTGTATATTGCTACAAATATTTTTCTGAGAATTTTACGTTCAACATTTTCTGCTGCTATGAAGCCTGATGCTCTGATTGTGGTCGTTTCTGAGGCATACGACGGTTTTGTAGTGTCTAGGTTTGGCCTCTCATGATATGCATTTCTTGTTATAATGTGACCATGTGAGTTTGTACGCTTTTTGGAGTATTTCCGTTCGGTCTATGTTAGATGCCTTGTTATGAAAGCCGGATCTAGATCCTATAGGCTTTCATATAGCCGTGGTATGTTGGAAAACGTCTGTCTGTCTGTCTGTCTGTCTGTCTGTATGTATGTATGTATGTATGTGCGTGACTTTTTGCGTTTAGCAAAGTACAGGTCGCAATTTTCTAGATACCGAGCTGAAATTTGGTACGGTGAAAGTGTTAGGGCCTGTGAGGAACCCTATTGTTGTGCGTTAAAATCGGTTCAGGGCCGGACCCTTTTTTGGGGCCCTGAATTTCATCCTATTTTTTGAATCGATATATCTCGGAAACGGCTGGTCGTATCGAAAAACGTTAAATGTACAGGTGTAAGATCTCCGTGGTATGAAACTTTTCTACTCACAACGATTTTTTGATATCTCTCACTTTTTTCCTTTTTTGGGGCCCTGAAAATGTCCATTGTGCGTGACATATTTGGGTTTAGTGAAGTACAGGTCGCAATTTTCAAGATATCGAACTGAAATTTGGTGCGGTGAAAGAGTTAGACCCTGTGATGAAACCTATTGTTGGGCGTTAAAAACGATGCAGGACCGGATCTTTTTGGGGGGCCCTGAATTTCAAACTTTTTTGGAATCGATATATCTCGGAAACGGTTGGTCGTATCGAAAAACGTTAAATGTACAGGTGTAAGATCTCCGCGATTTGCACCTTTTTACTCATAACAATTTTTTGGATATCTCTCACCGTTTTTTTTTTTTTTTGTGGGGCCCTGAATGTGTACGTATGTGCGTGATGCTTTTGCGTTTAGCAAAGTACAGGTCGCAATTTTCAAGGTATCGAGCTGAAAATTGGTACGGTGAAAGAGTTGGGGCGTGTGAGGAACCCTATTGTTGGGCGTTAAAATCGTTGCAGGGCCCGACCTTTTATGGGGCCCTGAATTTCATCCTTTTTTTGGAATCAATATATCTCGGAAACGGTTGGTCGTATCGAAAAAAGTTAAAAACACAGTTGTAAGATCTCCGCGGTATGCAACTTTTTTACCAGTAACGATTTTTTGATATCTCTCACCTTTTTTGGGGGGAGGGGGCTGAAAATGTACGTATGTGCGTGACGTCTTTGCATTTAGCAAAGTACAGGTCGCAATTTTCGAGATATCGACCTGAAATTTGGTACGGCGAAAGGGATCCGGCCTGTGAGGAACCCTATTGTTGGGCGTTAAAATCGGTGCAGGGCCGGACCTCTTTCTGGGGCCCGGATTTTCTTTCTTTTAAATTGATATTTCTCGGAAACAGTTGGTCGTATCGAAAAAAGTTAAATACACAGGTGTAAGACCTCCGCGGTATGCAATTTCTTTACCCATAACGATTTTTAGATATCTCTCACCGTTTTTTTTTTTTTTGCTTTCCTAAAGATGTACGTATGTGCGTGACGTTTTTGCGTTTATCAAAGTACAGGTCGCAATTTTCAAGATATGGAGCTGAAATTTGGTACGGGGAAAGAGTTAGGACCTGTGAGGAACCCTATTATCGGGCGTTAAAATCGGTGCAGGGCCGGACCTTTTTGGGGGCCCTGATTATCATCCTTTTTTTTTTGGGGGGGGAATCCATATATCCCGGAAACGGTTGGTCGTATCGAAACAACTTAAATGTACAGGAGTAAGATCTCAGTGATTAGCAACTTTTTTACCCCTTATCATATTTTGATATCTCTCACCGTTTTAATGTTACTAAATGCTTTTGGTTTTTGAAAAAATGGGGCCCAAATGTATATAATAATTTGTAAAAATTCAACTGATCGTCTCATTGAATTCTACGGAAAATTATCTATAATAAACCGTTTTCACCTTTTCAATAAGTTAAATAATGTATTTACAGCTGTAATATATTTTCCATTTCCGAGGACGTCTGGCTTTCATAACCACGTGATGGTGTCAGCATTGCCTAGAATAACATTTTATAATTTTCCTACATTACCACACAATCGGTCCAAAGGCCCGAAATGCAAGGCATGAGACCTTGCTGCCAACGAAGTTGTTGTTTGAGATTATTACCCCTCTTGCTCGCCGCTATCTTGCCGCACCTTCTCATCCAAAGCAGGTCGTGCTGCTTGGACTCCTACTTGTTTTATCCCCCTATTTGGATATATTCCCCTATATATATATATATATATATATATATATATATATATGTATTAATTTTTCGACTCTAATTGTTATTGTTATTGTTTAAATAATCCAATTTCTGTGCCAGAATGATATTAAATATATTTTTTAATGAGAGCATAGATTAGTAAGACTTTATGGTTGAATCAAAACCAATTGGCTACATTACATTTCGACTGGAAGATGATGTGAAAGGTTTAAACTACTGGGAGAAAGGGAATGCTAAATATTGCCCATGTTTATATCAGTGTAGTTGCATAATTGTGCTTGACAAGGTAACAGGTTAACTGTCAGACGTCATTTCAATCTGTCAGTACAGGTTAACAATATGTGCGAGATGTACGTTTAATTCGATTAATTGATTTAGTGTTAACTTCAGCAAATTGTATGAGTACATCTAGTGGGAGGAGAAATTCATCTCCACTCAAATGTGTATCGTTCTTGATTGATTTAGGGGCTTTGCGATATCGTGCTCAAGTAGCTCCGTGTATTTGGGTGTGTGCAAGTTGAATCTGTATTATTGTAATGGATGTACTAGTGTGTGTATTTGTAAATGAAGGATATGGTTGGAAAGGAGGCGGCCATGGCCTTAAGTTAGGAACCATCCCGGCATTTGCCAAGAGTAGAATTGGGAAATCACATAAAAACACTTCCAGGATGGCTGAGGAGGGAATCAAACCCTCATTTTCTCAGTTTTGACTCACAAGGCTGTGTGTACCCCGTTCAAGGTCTCGGACCAGAAATGAAATTTCTAGGCAGAGCCAGGAATCAAACCCGGAACTCCAGGGCGACAGCCAAGAAAGCTAGCCGGTAAACAACGAGGAGGACCTATTAAAATCTGAATGGCGTCTTTCAATCGAACAACACGAAATTGGACGGTAAACGTGTGATTTCACCCGGTAAATATCTACATGTGAATAATCATTATTTGGGGGATGATGACCTTGCTGTTCGACCCTTTAAATTAATAATCACTTACTAACTTGTAACTTTTGTTACATGTTTTTTCTCGTATTTAGGCGCTTCCTGACCTATGGGATCATAGCAACACTCATGCTCACCCTGTATTGATAATAATAAGAATTTATTGCAGCCAAATGGCCATATAGGGAGTTACAACTATGGTAAAGCGTGAAAACTAGAATAAACATGGAAATTATCACATAATCACTATGATCAACATATGAAACAGATTAGTCTATTCCACTATATTGTTACCACATAATGTTATATGGAACAGGGTGATCTTTTTGCAGGAGCGGAGCCAGTGGCCAGCTACCAGGTGCGCGCTCGCCTTCCGCCAGCCAACTGAACTCGGTCCGCAGATTGTACGCAGGTAGAAACCGTAACAGAGTGCATTAATTAATGGTAAATTCACCAGCAAATCATGATTAGAGAATTTACCATTTCACAGAAGACAATCTTTATCTTTTATGTTTATCAACACTAATTGACTCATAACTTCAAAGCATGCTCATTAGCTTATGGTCTCATTTCTCCAATTATATTATACTGCTTTTTCCTTGGACATGTATTGTGTCCAATGCGTCGCTTTGAATACACTTCAATTGCTTATTTGTATACTGTAATCTAAATGTATTATAATTTAGCATATGTATAGTTAGTCCGTCATCTATGTAATGAACTATGTGCTGTTCCCCACGAAAGAGCTCTGCTCTAGGGAATCTTCTTCTAGACAAATAAATAAATAAATAAATAAAATGGTTTCCTTCAGCTGACACACAGGCGTTGTACCGTGTAAATAAATTAGCGTTTACACGTTGTAATTCTCCTTCCGTAATGAGGGGATATCTGCTGCCGTATATTGATTCAACATTTTCAGCATCTTCTGTGAAAAGGTAAGTTCTTTAATCATGATTTCCTGGTGAATTTAATATTAATAAATGTGTTGCTTTTATTTTACCTCCGCGCAATATGTGGCCCGAGTTCGGTTGTCTGGCGGAAAGTGTGCGCGTGCCTGGTAGCTGGCCCCTTGCCTCGCTCCAGCAAAAATCACCCTGTATTTGTCACATATCTCCTCACATAACGTATACATACGGTCATTGTTCAGTTTATGATATTTTATGTTTTAACAAATTTTGTGATGGAAGTCGTGTACGGCGAGTCTTGTTACCACATGTCTACATTCGCCTGTGTCCATCGTCTGTCAGTCATTGCTTCAGTAACGTAAAAATCCAATGATATGTCTTGCCCGCCCTGTATTGCTTAAGAGTAGATTACTTTACTTTTCAAGTATCTCGTATCGTGCTTTTCTGTCCAGCCATTTGGTATTCCCGTGCTTTGAAGAATTAACTCCCCGTGATAAAAAAAAAAAGGGGGGAAATTGTATATAATAAAGCCAATCCTATTAAAGCCATGTCATCTGCTGAAAGTTGTAAGGATTGGATTATGGATATTTTGCACGTACAGTATAGTAAGTGATGCTGACTATCTGATGTGTTTCTGAAATAATCCTCTGAGAGAAACAGAGAGAGGGAGAGCGACGGATTGTGGGGGTGGGTTGGGTGGATCCTGAAAGTCCAAGGATTAAATCGCGTAAGCTCCTTTATTCAATCAATAGTACGGCAGTTTGTGTGATGAGGACAGTGACAATGCTGTAACAGAAATGTAATTACATAGGGAATTAGTTGTAATGCTCGCCACGGGCTATTTTCCTCCCTATCTCTGAGCCTGCAGCACCCTCATTCTAAGACCTATTTAGATAGCGTATGACAGACGTTAGGTGTACAATACAATTTGATGGAGCCATATAGCTGTTAAACAGAGCAATGTGCAGGTTGTGCTGTGTGATAGTCGATCATTAAGACCAGTAGATAAAACTGAAGGGGAGATCTCACCCAACATGCATTAGGTACAGCCTAGAACTCATGAAGAAGTTCTCAATGGGTTTTTACGTGTGTTTTTGAGTTTATCAGTAAAAGCGAGATAATAACGACGAGTAAGAACAGGGGAAATGCAAAGAAATGCCTGCAGAGAGTTATTTAAGGATAAAGTTGTGTCGTGATTTGTTCAAACAAACTTAAATATATTTCTGTAGACTATCTCAAGGTAGGCCTAAATAAGCCCTATCTATATATAGATTGACTGATTAATTTATTATTTATTTATGCATTTAATGTACCGTATGTATTTTATGTATGTTTTATATATATTTTTGCCGGCCCCGTGGTGTTGGGGTAGTGCGCCTGGCTCTCACTCGGAGGCCCCGGGTTCGATTCCCGGCTGTGTCAGGGATTTTAGAAACTGACGTGAGGGCTGGAATGGGGTGAACTCAGCCTCGTGAGGACAATTGAGTAGCTGTCTGACAGTGAGGCAGCGCCCTGATCACGAAAACCAAGATTAACGACCAAGGGGACCCGATGCGCTGATCACGCGTCACCCCCATATCTGCAGGCCAAATGACTGGGCAGCGGTCGCTTGGTAGGCCTATGTCCTTCATGGGCTGTAGTGCCAGGGGTTATTCTATATAGTATTATTATAATTATTTATATATATTTATTATTATAAGCCTCCGTGGCTTAGGCGGCAGCACGCTGGCCTCTCACCACTGGATCCGTGGTTCAAATCCCGGTCATTCCATGTGAGATCTGTGCTGGACAAAACGGAGGCAGACAGGTTTTTCTCCGGGTACTCCGGTTTTCCCTGTCAACATTTCATTCCAGCAACACTCTCCACTATCATTTCATTTCATCTGTCATCCATTTACTCATTGCCCCAGAGGAGTGCGTCAGGCCTCGGCAGCCGGCACAATCCATATCCTCGCCTCTAGATCGCGGCTTCATTCATTCCATTCCTGACCCGGTCGGAGACTGGAAGCAGGCTGTGGATTTTCATTCATTCATATATATTTATTATTATTATTTATTTTCTTGATTGATTTATTTAATGTACCGTATGTATTTTATTTATATATTATGTATGATTTATATATATATTGTTATTTTTAGTCATTTATTCATTCATTCATTCATTCATTCATTCATTTTAATTTAATTTATTATTTATTTTATTTTGATTTTATATTAGGCCTATATAGACTGGTTCAGTTTTACCAAATTCTAAATTTGAGCGGCAGTTTGGGTAACAATTGGGCAAATGGCTTATATTTACTAATTTGGACCTGCTGAACAAGAATATCGCTGTTGCCAGGCTGATTTCTCGACCGGAAGCCAGAAATCCAAGATGGCGGACTTAGCCTTATATTTGCATTATTTTCGATTCCTCAGGTTTTATTTTTATTCTGAAAACGGTTTTGGGGATAAATTTGTCGTGAGAAGCGATACAAATGATAGTTATGCGTTACAAAGCGCTACCAACGCTCGATTTTTATCGTACATAATATAATTCGGACAAAAAATATGACTATTTACAAGAACAAAAATTAAGAAATAAATGTTCAATATGATCACATTTTTGTATTTTTTTTATATATTTTTTTTTTGACCCTTGTGACATTTACTTTTACATTTACAGAGCTTGGAAAAATTTGAACTCGATCGTGATGCCTCCGAAACAAAGTCTTTGATTTTTTCCCGGTTTTCTTGTGCGAGGAAATGCTCGATAGCTGTATCTGCGTCATAGGGGAGGTTATCAAAAATATCACAGCTCTTCTCATTAGCCAGCCTATCCAGTAAAATGCGCCATAAAGCCTGGAACATAAGTTTGTGAATACGAAGACCTTTACCATATGCCCTTCCATCAAGAACTCCAGCGGCCGATCCCTCTGCTAAGACTCCGCTTTCCACCCAGATCTCACGAATACCAACCACTTCCTTCCATATGCTGTCCTATGGTTTTCAGAAAATTAAGTGCAAAGTGTAAAGCTCCCATCTTCAAAACAACCCGATTTTGAAACGGTTCTGAGCCCCATTTGATCTCCAACAACTTATGGTAGAGCGCTTGATCACAAGTTAACACCACGTACGGCTGCTTCAGCTTATCCGCGACAATGACGGATCTTTCAAGCACTGTCTGGAGCGTGTCCCACTCATGGTCAGGATTTAATATTAGGGGCATGTAGCCAGCTTGAGAAATGCCCAATATGTTGTGTGTAATGTCTTGATCCATCCGGATTTGAAAGTCTCCTTTTGTCGAAGATAAATAAACGCCAAATCCGTAGCTTCGGACTCGATATCACAGTCTGTATCTCCACCGGGACGATACCAATTTGTGCTAACTGCTTTCTTGAAAACAGGCTCATTCGTTCCCTTGAAAGCAGTGGTTGAAGCTAACTTACTCAACTCGAGCTGTACCGTAATTGTCGCTGATTTTTCCACTTCCGCGTTCTTAAAATTTCGTGGGCTGTCGAACCTCCATGTTGAAATGCAACCATTTGTGTCGCATGGAATGTATTCCTCCCATCCAGAGTATCTGTGATAATATCGATGTTATCTACAGTCAGATGCTCTTTTTTGTTGTTCGCCTGCTTTAGGTTTTGGGGGACTATGGCACCAGTAGCTTTATCAAGAGACTGAAGAGTGATCTTCGCCAATGTCGAATCCACTTGTAACACTTGCCAGTAACTCAAACAGTGACCAGATTTGTTGGAAAGTCACTAATTTCTTCGAGCGAGTTGCTTGATGTAATGCGAGAGCGAGGCCGATGTGTTTTGGTGTAAGCTCTTTTTTCCCACTTACAGCATAAACAATATTTTGGCAATTTGTACTGAAATAGTAGTTATGGTATCAGTAGTATTTGTAATTATAAGTATAGAATAACGAACATAAATCAATCTAAACACAAATTTTGTAAAATATTACAAGGAGAACATTTATATATTCTATATAATTTTTAAAGGGAAAAATTTATTAAGTGTTATTAAAAACTTAGTCAATCGACAAACCATTGTATCAACAATGCTTTACAGCATAACGGAATAAAAATACGTGAGGAAACTAAAATAGTGCAGATATAGGGCTAAGTCCGCCATCCTGGCCGCCATCTTGGATTTCGGGTTTCCGGTGGAGAAATTAGCCAGGCAGCAGCGATATTCGTGTTTAACAGGGCCGAATTAGGAAAAATAAGCCATTTGCCCAAATGTTACCTAAAATGCCGCTCAAATTGGAAAAGAGGCGTTTTTGGAAAAAGTGAACCAGTCTAATATTATTTTATTTTAATTTTATTTAATTCATTTTTTATTTATTTTTTGTTATACACAAGTAATTGTGACGATCTACTGCGCACTTTGCCCCTGAGTTGACGCGCGCAGATACTACCCATATCTCATCTTGTTCTAGATTTGTACTTGTCCCCGAAACATCAATGCAAAAATAATTTTAACAGGGTTTTTCCATACTCCCTCCAGGCAAGTGCCCATATAGGACCTTGACTCATGATCCAGGACATCCACTCATTCTCGACCCCAATAATGAAATTGTAATGATAATTTTATTGGTTTTACACCCCATTTAACTACTGTGGCTTTCAGAGACGCCGGAGGGCCGGAGGTTTGCCCCGAAGGGGATCATTAAAGTGCCGGCAGCAAATCTACTGACACGACTCTCTCGCATTTGCGCACCCTCAAATGCCAACTGATTGCGCCAGGATTTGATCCTGCAACCTTGGGCACAGTAGGCGAAAACATTACCGCAAAGCAGCCATTCACCAATAATAATTAAAGTTACACACACCTTTATAGTCAGTACAGAGACACTTGTGACAGACAAATTGATCCCACACCCAAGTACAGGGGCCTGGTGACCAAGATGTCCCAAGCCCCTACATCGAGTTAACAACAACAAAACGTGTCTCTTGTCTTTTATTGTTCTCATTCACCCTTATTTTGAGACAGTTGTAGTAATTAGTATTATTTTTCATCATCACTTTCATTATTATCTATATCATTAGGGGCAAATGACCTAGATGTTTCGCTCCTTAAAGCAAAAATATCACCACAACAACCGTCAATAATACAGGTTATCATTAAAAAATGCTTCCACTTACTTGTGCCTGGCTTTTTTTCTGTCATCTTTCCTGTCGACTTTCCTCTTGTCCTCTTTCGACCTTGACGGTATTATAATATCCTGAGCATAGGGAGACATAGCCTTTTTCGCCTTAATTGGCCCTTGTCTCATCTTTCCTGATTCTTTACCCTCATTCTTCGAGGGGTGTCAGAAATCTTCTTTCACTTTTCATGGTATCTCCTGCCTTCTAGTCAAGCCCATAAAGGAGTCAAAATGTGTGTATCCCCACTATGGTGCACCCGTGATAATGCACACCCTCAAGGGCTCACAGCTGGCGAGTGCGTCAGTTAGTGACCCCGAGGGATTCCTGAGCTGGATCCGGTTTTCCTCTCTTTCTTCAATGACTCTAGGTTGGACCCTCTGCTCTTTCCCTTTCCTGTCTGCCTTTCACGGCTCTTCTTCCTTTCAAGTCCCTCAATTCTCATTCCTTGGCAGTTGAGGGCATTTATTTCCTTCCTGTCTTTTATTTACTGTTTCTTATTCCTTGTTTTCCCATTTCTTCTTGTTGTTGATTCCGGGCTTAGGAACATCGTGGTCATGTAGCCCTGTGTACGTGGGTGTGTTTAGAAGTTGTCTAATTATCTGTGTCACCATGACGTCTGTACTAGTTTGTTTGTAATCGATGAAGGATTTGGGTAGGGAGCAACCGTGGCGTTAAGTTAGGCACCATCTCGGTATTTGCCTGGAGTAGAAGTTGCAAACCACGGAAAACTACTTCCAGGATGATGAGGAAGGAATCGAACCTGGGCCTCCACGGTGACCGCCAAGAATGCTAGCCACTACGCAACGAGGCGGCATAATTAGAATGGTTGGTTGGTTCTTAAGTTTAGGGGCTGCGACAACGCGGTCAGGTAGCCCCGTGTACTTTGGGTGTGTGTAGAATCTGTCTGATAACCGGTGTTAATGTATGTTAATTATAAGTCTGTAGTTGTAAGTTCATTTCTACCTCATTTTTTCGCTACCTCCCATACCATTAGGGGCAGATAACCTAGATGTTTGGCTACGCTGGCTAAAGCGCAGCGTTAGGCCATGGGGCCAAGCTCTCTGCTGACTCGGTAGACGCGTGGGTTCGAACCCCACCGTCGGCCGTCCTTGAAATGGTTTTCCGTGGTTTCCCATTTTCAACACCAGGCAAATGCTGGGACGGTACCTTCTGATAGGCCACGGCCGTTTCCTTCCACATCCTTGCCCAGTTTCATTCATCCTCATCCATTCCCTCTCTCTCATCCCGACGCGCAGGTCGCCCACGGGCGTCGAATAGAAATACCTGCACTCGGCCTCTGAGGAGGCCACACGACCAAAAAACCTAGATGTTAGACCCCTTTAAACAATAATTATCATCATCATTATCATCATCAGAAATTATCATACAGCGGTCACACACATGTCCTCGGGTTAACGACTGTTGATCATCTTTGAAACGATAAAAATATCTCCTGTCAACAATTAATTAGAATTCAAGAGGCGCAGTTCCGCAGTTGTATGATGGAATTTCAATTATTAATATTATTGCCTAAATGTTTGCAGTTGATATTTTCCTCGTCGGAGTATATTTGCTTCCAACAGGCAAATTCAATATTCTGGAGTTCTTGGCATAACAGGCCTGAAGGAATTTGTAAAGTAAGCTTCACATCAGGGAGCAAGCAGGAAATGCTGCAATGTTGATGCGCAGGAAGTCAAACAAACCAGGGGAATGAGAAGTGAAGCTAAAATAAAGCGAAGGCTAATATTTTTATTAGTCTAATATTGATTCAGTGCCAAAGCAAATTCACATGCTGCAGCAGTGGCATTGCTTATTATTTTCCATCAGCGAAAGTAGTACGGGGCAGGAAGGAAGCTTTCGATGATAGCAGGATGCATAGAACGGGAATGTCAATGACTTGCAGGTGTGTCATACAGTCTTAAGTTGTTATAGCGTTGGAAGCGTTTATCAGTGTTAGCCCGGTAATATTAGATCAAAAAGAGGCCAAAGGTGGGAATAATTAATGTACAGCTAATTTTTTACACAGCTGTCCTATTTTATGTGCTTAGTAGCATTAAAAGTTCCCAACTTTCCTGGAATTCCGGGCCCTGGAACTCCTGAAGTCCTGGGAAAATATATGCTCTTACTGGAATTGGCATTTAATGCGTACGGATGTACCAAAATCGACCGGAGATGTCCCAAATTAAACAAGAAGGATAAAACTACATTCTGAAGTAGTTGAAGTGCATACATATCCTATAACATCCAGCGCCGCCGAAAGCGCCATGCAGCGGGAATTTAAAAAAAAAAAAGTTCGCATTTCCGTTTCCTTGTCAATTTTAGTGTTGTGGTGGGCCACAGAACATTTTCAGCATCTTCTGTGGAAAGGCAAGTTCTTTAATCATGATTTGCTGGTGAACTTACCATTAATTAATGTACTCGGTTAGGGTTTCTACCTCCACGCAATCTGTGGTCCGAGTTCGGTTGTCTGGCGGAAGGCTTGCGCGTGCCTGATAGCTGGCCGCTGGCCCCGCTCCAGCAAAAAATCACCCTGTATTTGTCACATATCTCTTCACATAACGCATACGTACATACAATCATTGTTCGGTTTATATTATTTTATGTTTTAACAAATTTTGTGATGGAAGTCGTGTACGGCGAGTCTTGTTACTCTCATGTCTACATTTGCCTGTGTCCATCGTCTGTCAGTCATTGCTTCAGTAACGTAAAAATCTAATTATTGTGTCTTGCCCGCCCTGTATTGATGAGTAAGAGTAGATTACTTTACTTTTCAGGTATTTCGTATCGTGTTTTTGTTCTGTGCAGTCATTTGGTATTCCAGTGCTTTAAAAAATTAATCTCCTTGCTTATTTTAATGTTGTGGTGGGCGTTTTAATATGGCCAATATCACCAAAAAAAAAGCTTTGCATAAACCTTTTTAGGCAATACATTCATCTTTCTAATGGTGTATTTATTGATTTCCTACAACCAATAGGGACTGAACCACAAGCATTTAAGGGGTACTGTGTGCGTTGTTTCTGCACGGCCCACAGTTGTCTTGTCTTGGTATTCGAAATGTAATGTTCTCCAATCGGTCAACACGATTGTACCCAATTGTAATGGATGTTTCCCAAATCTTTCGAAAAAAATCCTTCTTTCCTCATTGGCACTACAGCCCATGAAGCCCTGCCCTTTTTTATTGCCCTCTTGTACAGTAGCAGCCCATTCTCTCCGGTCCATTGACTTGCTTCTCCATCTTCTAACACCTATGTTCCTGAGGTCCTCCTCTTCATCATCATTTAGCCATGTTTTCCTTCGTCTTACTTTCAATCGTCTCCCGCCTGGCTTTCCCTGATATTTCTTCTTAACCACTCTCTCTTCAGGCATTCTTTCCACATGTCATAACCATCTACGTCTACAGTACCTAACTAAAATTTAAGACCATTAGTTTATTTCACATAAAAAATCCTGGTCATACACTTTTGTCCCAATGTTTCCATGATTATTTCGGAAATAACTTGGTCTCATATGCATCTGCTAAAATACAAACCATTGTCTGAAGAATTAAAAATACTGTAATACCGTCTGATGGCTATTTTACCGATCGAGCTAGTGGAACCAAACATGCAGCAATCGGTAGGTTAGGTTTTCAAACTCAACAGATGGAACCTTCGATTTTTTTCAGCTACCTCAGTCGGTAAAATAGATAGACTTGCGTAAACATCAGTCGGTATTTGGTTACTTTTCAGAAAGTACGGAAAAGGATGTGAAATGATAGGACAATTTTGCTAATATTATTTCTTATGCCCAAAAGTTCAACGACATCATGTACTCGTAGTTTTGCAAAAAAAAAAAAACTCAAAGATAGAGAAGTTGTTTTAGTATCTGCAAATTAATCCGTCGGATAAACACCTTGATTTTAGCCTACTTTTCACATTTTGCAAAAATGAGGAAAAAGTAGACTTATGAGATCGATCCGGGAAAATGTGTGTCTGTCTGTCTATCTGTCTGTCTGTCTGTCAGTCTGGCTGTGGGTGTGTCCCCCCCGTATCAACTCCTAAACGGCTGCAGCAATCAAAACCAAATTTAGTATGAGTAAAGATGTGCACCGGAGTATCTCACGTCCATATTTGAAAATGATGTCAGTGCTACCAACTGCTGAAAAAACGCACTAGAAATTTGAGCTCCATGTTGGATATTTTGCAAGGTATGCATGGGAGCTATTCCAAAATTGGCACACATGTAGATAATACTATTTCAGTTTAATTTCCAGGAGGCCAACCATGACAGTGTTGCCAAAATAATTTTAAGCCTTCTGATAAGTCCAATGTTTAAATGCATATAACTTCTACACTATCAATTGGATTTCAACCAAATTTTGTATGTAATATATGTACATAAACAGATATGACTGAGCGTATTCTTAAGAGCCACCAGGGCTGCCAACTGTTAATAATTGCTCTCTCTATTTTTATCCAAATACCAATATATCAGAAAGTATGTAAGCCAACAGCTTTAAACTATGCATACGTATATTCTGACATTTTAGATTAAACTGGAGTAACTTATATACGTCAGTTCTACCAACATGATTATAAGCCTGCTGATAGTACCAATTTTTAAATACATGTAACTTCTATACTATCAGTTGGATTTCAACCAAATTTCGTATGTGCTATGTGTACCATAACAGATATGACTATACGTATTGTTACGAGCAATCAGGGCTGCCAACTGTTAATAAATGTTGTCTATATATTTTTACTCTAATATCAATATATCAGAAAGTATGCAAGCCAACAGCTCTATACTTTGCACACGTATAGCACCAGACATTCTAGATTAATTTGGAGTAATTAATACAAGACAGTGCTGCCAACATGATTCTATGCCTGCTGATATGTCCAATTTTAAAATACATGTAACTTCTATACTAACAAATGGATTTCATCCAAAATTGGCACATATTTCAGATTATTTCTGACCAGCACACGCATGGTATTGTTGGCAACATGCTTTTACGCGTGCTGATAGATCCAGTGTCTAACTGCATGTAACGTCCATTGGACTTCAACCAAATTTTGTATTCTGTACCTTAAGAGATGGAACTAAGAATATATTCAGTCACCAGGGCTGCCAACTGTAGTGCTCTATTAGGCTACATTATACCAGATATATTTTGAACTAATTAGATATTTCGATATTACCATCTTAATTTCGTCATTATTCTAGATAGGTTCATATACTGTAGAATAATCATTGGCATGAAAAGTAGGCTGTATAGTTCTTCACGGAACTTCTTGTTTAATAACAAATTTTCAATATAAATATGTAATTCAAAAAGTAAATGTCTGAGCACAATGGTTTCTATTTTAACAGATGCATATGAGGCCAAGTTATTTCCGAAATAATCAAGGAAATATTGAGACAACATTGTATGACCAGGACTTTTTTATATGAAATGAGCTAATGGTATTAAAATTTTGTTAGGGATTTTATTGCTTTTTTTATTTCAGAATCAGTGTCTATTTTTCCAAAGAAGATCATAATTTCTTCATTTTTCCGTATTCTCCATTCCCCATTGTCATGTATTGGCCCATATATTTTCCTTAATACTATATCTCCCATCTCCAGAGGAGTTCTTTATCCGCCGCAAGAGTCCATGTTTGTGATCCATATCACTGGTTTCATTACAGTTCTGTACACTTTAGACGTCAGATTCCAGCTAAGATTACGTGTTCTGAAGACCCTTGCTAATGGGAAAATACTACATGAGATTAACGAATACACTTGGATCATCGTCAGATCCTTAAATCTTATGTCTACAAGCATCTTCTTCTTCTCCTTCTTAGCGTCTTCCCGTAGGAACGGGGTCCGCTTTTTTGATCAATGCACGCCATTTCTTGTGATCTAATGTTTCCCGTGAGTTCCGGTTTCTGGATCGTAAATCTGCGTTAATAGTGTCCAGCCACCGCAATTTTGGTCTCCCACGCTGTCTCTGGCCGTCGACCGTTAGATGGTAGGCCGAGGGTGGTGCACGGACAATGTGTCCATACCAACGGAGTCTCAATTCCTGCATTTTCTCATTGATTGGAGCCACGTCAGCTATATGTCGAATCGTTGTGTTGGGGATATGGTCGAGCAGAGAAATTAAAGATCTTCGCTGCATCCGCATTTCCATGTCATGAAGTGAGTGAGCTCAGCATTTCTAGGTGCTGGCCAACACTCGGTACCATATAATGCAACTGGTCTCACCATTGTGCGGTATGTCTTTGATTTTAGGCGGATAGGCATCTTCTTATCACAAAGAACACCGGTAACATCTCTGAATCGCATCCAAGTCGCATTGATTCGTGCTCGTGCATCGTCTGCAAGCATGTGTGATAATAGGCTATAAACAAAGTTATTAAACTACTGCAACTAGTCAATATTTGTTTTTATTGGCTTACACGGCCAGTGAATTAAAACTCAGCAATTTTTCTGGTTTATGCCGTGTGTTGTGTGGGGTTTCGCCCAAGAACATCAAGAGCCCACTGATGAGCCCGCTTGGTGCTCTTGGGCGAAACCCCACACAAGACACGGCATAAACCTAGAAATGTTGCTGAGTTTTAGTCAAGATTTGTTAATCATATTTGATTTGATAATTTTAGTGGTGATTGACCTTCAAGATTGCTTGCTTAGTGTGACATATGGAATAAGAACCCCTGGCACTACAGCCCTGAAGGGCCCTACCAAGAGACCGCTGCCCAGCCATTTGGCCTTCAGATATTGGGGTGACGCGTGGTCAGCGCATCGGGTCCTCTCGGCCGTTAATCTTGGTTTTCGTGACCAGGGCGCTGCCTCACTGTCAGACAGCTGCTCAATTGTCCTCACGAGGCTGAGTGCACCCCGTTCAAGCCCTCACGTCAGTTTCAAAAATCCTGACGGAGCCGGGAATCGAACCCGGGGCCTCCAGGTGAGAGCAGACGCACTACCCCAACACCACGCGGCCGGTAGCTTGCCACGGTGGGTGAGTGGATAGCGTGTCGGTCTACTAACCCCAAGATTGCAGATTCGCTCCTGGCCGTGGTAAGTGATTTTTTTTGAAAGGCGGCAAAAATACGACACGCATGTCATACGATGTTGGCATGTCAAAGAACGCATTTTAATTCAGTAGGCCGTGTTCATAATGGCAAAATTAATCTCGGGAGTTTCCGCCAACACAAAGTTCCTTATTTCTCTACTAGAAAGCGCTATAGTGTTCAAGGATGTTAGATATCTAACCTCCTTGACTTTCATAGTGATTCAAGGAACAACGAAAATTGACATGCAAGCTACCCTCTGGGTGTCAAATTACAAAGCTTGCACCCGGCACCCGAGGCCATATGATATTATTATACGCGGCTGGCAGTGTGACATATGTGGTTGGTATTAAAAGGTTGCAGTGGATTGTGAACTTAGTTGATAGTTTGAGCAAAGTTTGGTCTGTTCCCGTGCAGCTGCCAACACCTCTGCCTGCACTGAACTGGAAGGACCTTCCTTTGCTGTCTCGTTATATCTTATCCTCCTTGGCTTTTACTTATTTTAGCTAGTATGTGTTGTTGTTGAGTTATTTAGGGGCTTTGCGACAACGATGTCATGTAGCTCCGTGTACTTGGGTGTGTGTAGAATTTGGCTGATAACTTGTCTCATTGTGATGGCTGTATTAGTGTGTGTATTTGTAAGTCAAGTGAGAATTCGGAAGGAGATGCCCGTGGCCTTAAGTTAAGAAAGATCCCGGAATTTAACTTACTTGGAGTAGAAATGGGAAACCACGGTGAACCACTTCCAGGATGACTGAGGTGTAAATCGAACCCATCTCATCTCATTTTTGCCTCACGAGGCTGAATTAAATTTGCTGGCAGCCAATAATTCTATTACACCACGAGGTGAAAGAAGGAAGGAAGCTTTTAGTTTAGCCTGATCGCGATCATTAACCACGGGACCTTGATTTTAACGTGGATCCCGAACCACAGGAATGATATTTCACTTCAAAAACCTCACATGGATTGGCCGGCAATCGAACCCGGTCCACCTTGGTGAGAGGCAAGAGGCTTGACCACAGCACCATCCCGCCACCACGAGTTGGACTGAGTACATATCGAGACTATTATATCCAGCACTGTAAATTATTTCTTATCTGAGTGTTAAAACCGAGTGCGATCAACTTCGTGAGGATAACTAAGGCGATCAAGGTTCGATTGCCTTCCCTCTCAGAAATCCTGGAAGTGGTTCTGAGTTTTAGCATCATATCTACTAACTTACGCGAAAACGCCGAAATGATACCTAACTTGAAGGTCTCTACTGCCTCCCTTCCAATCTATCCCCATTTAAAAATACATATATTAGCACAGATTCCAAAATAACATTGGTTATCGGGCAGATTCCATACGTATTGGATTACAAATATCGGCGTTTAGCTCTGCACTTGATCTTGAGAGCTCAGCAGTAGGAGAGAGGGGTAGAGCTGATGATCACAAACATTCGAGCTCCTAAATTATGTTACAACTATCCTGGAAAAAACAATACTCCTTGATGTTTCTGCTAATCCGTGTATAATACAGGGTGGTCCGGAAGTGGGCATAACCCCCCCCCCCCCCCTCCTTTATTTTCAACATTACGATAGTTATGGTTGAATGTTCATTATACACAGTTACCTTGAAGTCTTAAGAGCCATAAACATCGGTATGAGCACCATCCTTGTCGTAGCACAGCTGAATTCTGCGCCATGTTCTCGCAGATGTTTTGCGGAGATACTCCGGAGTCACAAAGGTGAAGGTGTGTTCCACAGGTGCTCGTAATTCCTGGGTTTTGTGATATCGAGTGTTTGTTACTTGTTGCTTTATGAAAACCCAGAGAGCATTGCCTGATGTCGTCAGATCGGGACTTCTTGGAGGCCAGACAAAGGGAGCTGGTAAAGATGCAGAACTTCTTCCAATCCATCGGCCAGAAAAGGTCTGATTCAGGTAATTGCGCACGTGAATCGTGAAGTGTGCTGGTGCTCCATCCTGTTGTAAGACAACAGTGTCTTCGATACAATTTTTCTTGCAATTGTGCTACCAAACACTCATAAAGAATCTCCTGGTAATAATAATAATATTGTATGGCCTCGGATGCCGGGTGCAAGCTTTGTTATTTGACACCCAAAGGGTATCTTGCATGTTGAATTTCGTTGTTCCTTGAAGCACTGTGAAAGTCAAGGGGGTTAGATATCTAAGCTCCTTGAACACTATAGCACTTTCTAGTAGATAATGAGGAACTTTGTGTTGGCGGAAACTCCCGAGATTAATGTTGCCATTATGAACACGGCCTACTGAATTCAAACGGGTTCTTTGACATGCCAACATCGTGTGACATGGTGTCATAGTTTTTGCCATCTTTCAAAAATCACTTACCACGGCCAGGACCGAACCTGCAAGCTTGGGGTTAATAGACCTACACGTTGACCACTCACCCACCGTGGCAAGCATCTCCTGGTAAGAATGTCCATTAACATTGTCTTCGAAGAAGAAAGGCCGGCGGTAGATTGTAACTTAAATAGGCTAACCAAAAAGATCGACCACTTCCGAAACAAAAGAACCAAACCACTTTGGTTTAAGGAAACGGTGAAACACTAAATAGAACTCCAAATCACAAAGAATATGCTCATGGATAAACAGCCAAAACCATAACCAAGGGCATGAAACAACGGTTCCAAGTCATAGTCAAACCCTAGAGAAAGATCCAAATTTCTGGTTTTTTTAGCGTATGGCTTTTAGTGCCGGGAGTGTCCGAGGACATGTTCGGTTCGCCAGTTTGTAGTTGCTTCTATGCGGACACCCATGGGGGTGAGCTACAAGTACCATCGCGTGTGGAGTGTTGTCTGGGGAAGAAAGTTTGAATGTGAGGACGAAGAATTGGAAGGCAGCGGCTGTGGCCTATAGTTAGGGACCAACCCCAGCATTTGCCTGGAAGGAAGATGGGAAACCACAGAAGCCCGTCTTCAAGGTTGCCGGCGTGGGTATTCGAACCCCCTCGCCTCTCGGATGTGAGCGACTGCCAGCAGCCACGCCGTAATGACCACGGCTAACTCACCAGGTCAAATCTCTGTTGAAGAAAGGAAAGCAAGATCACAAAGAATGAGGCAATACTTGGCTACGAGGAAAGCACAGAACATTAAAAAGCGGGGTGAAACGAATAAAAGAAGATGATTGTAACTTAGTAACGCGATTGTCGTGTTACAAACTACGGATAGAAACCAACATAAAATTGTAGTTTGTGCCTTAGCAGTTGGGGTGATTCTGTGTGTTTTTAGCCCCAGTTTACTTGCGCGTGGAACAAAACAGGGATTAGCAGCGCTCATGGGAACGGCACTGCGCGGCGTTAACGTTGATTAATTAATCATACTGCTGTTTTTTTTGTCTGTTTCGATCCGCGCTTCTGAGTTACCTGCTCGCCAGTCTTATTGTTCTATTCGACACTCTACACGTCATTTTTTTTCTTAATCGATTTTACCCTCCAAGTTGGTGGCTCCCACGGACTCAGCGAGGGAACTCACCACTACCGCCTCTACGGGCAGTGTCCTTGTGCTGGGAACATCTAGTCGGAGTTGATACAACTGGGGAGGTGTGATCAGCACCTCGCCCAGGCGGCCTCATCTGCAAAGCGATAAGGGGCCTCATGAGGGAAGGGAGGGGAAGATTAGGATGGATAGGCTAGGAAGAGGGAAGGAGGCGGCCGTGGCCTTACAGTAGGCACCATCCCGGCAATCGCCCAATGACGAAGTGGGAAACCACGGAAAACCACTTCGAGGATGGCCGAAGTGGGAATCGAACCCCTCTACTCATTTGGACCACCCAAGGCTTGACCGCTACGCTACGGAGGAGACACTCTACACGTTATATGGGATCATTTCATTATGACCAGCATGGCGGCGGGGATAGGGGGGAATTATAGAAGAGTTAAGTACAAAATAAGTTAGTAACACTCGAAGAGACCTGTCTCGTAACATAATATTTTTCACACTACTCAAATTAGCCAAAATATTTTTTGTAACAATAATTTTTTTAAATCGCTTATTCTACCAGCTCAGTTTCAAACACGGACTCTGCGAGGGGATCATTCCTCTACGGTTACCCGACATAATGTCCACGATTAGAATGTCCAGGTACAAGGAAGTCCACGCCTTTTGGTCCAGGTCTAAAATGGCCAGGTTTTTGGTCCATTAGTTTTTGGACCCCATGTCAAAAACTCCAGAGTACAAAACGGCCGAAGGTCAAAATGTCCAGAGTGCCAAACGTTCAAAGTGGGAAATGTCCAGAGTACAATATGTCTAAAGTGGAAAACGTCCAGGACTTAAAACATCACGTGGCTTGGTGGTCCGCGAGTTGTTGGGCGTGGTCCAGCTCAGCCAGCGCCAGGAAGCATTGTTACCCGTTACGTGCGGCCGACTGGCAATGTTTACATCTGATATTTAGCGTACAATGGCAGATATTCCAGAAATCATTGATTCACAAAAGGGGAAACGACTACTTTCATTTCGGAAAATTCTATATCACTAGCACGATTTCAATAAGCAAAAAACCAAAATTTACTGGAGGTGCAGTTTAAGAAGAATATGCAATGCTGCCACCCACACCAACGCCGACCTTGCTCAACCAGTCGTCCTCGTTGATGGTACCGACAAGCACCTATATAAATGCTCAGTCTGGACATTTTTCATTCCATTTCAAAAAAGAATAGTTAAGAAAGAGTTGAATAAGATAAGAATCCTGTCTTAATGAACATCAATATTTGAAGACATTTTGAACGGGGTTTAAATAATCCTGGACATTTTGTTTCTCTCGACATCATTATTTGTGGTCATTTTGAACGGGGTGCATATATTCCTGAACATTTTGTCACTCTGGACATTTTGGTGTGTTGGACATTATTGCTTGTGGTCTTTCTTTTTTGTCATGGTCTTTTCGGCTGTGGACTTTATGAGGTGGAAGGTTCCTCTACCGTCGAAAGGACAGTATCTTGGAGCTGAACACTTTTTCTGCTGATACAACTGGAGATGGTGACAGACCGATTGCCCAGTTGACCGCTAACTTGGTTCTAATGAAGGAAAGGTCAGGAAAGGGAGTGGGAAGGAAGTCGGCCGTAGATCTGTTTGAAAGCAACCGTCCAGGTGAACCACGAAAACAATTTTCAGGATGACCAAGGTGGGGTTCTAACCCACGCTCTCCCGATACCAACGAGGCACGCGATAGAGTATTGGCGCTTTTGGTCATATTTAAAATAAACCAGTTTGACGACATATTTAAATATAACTAAACTATCAACAATTTAAAATTTTAATTCCTTCATTTCTATTTGCTTCGCCCGGGAACAGTTATGAATGCATTACGTGATAAGCGCTTTCTTTTTTCCAATTTCAATGAACAACGACCAATATCCGTTTTACGTCTCGGCATGATGGGTTAAAATCACTGAATGGACTATTAATTATACAGTATTATCATGGAGATGATGTTCCGTGGCTTAGGCGGCAGCACGCCAGCCTCTCACCGCTGGGTCCGTGGTTCAAATCCCGGTCACTCCATGTGAGATTTGTGCTGGACAAAGCGGAGGCAGACAGGTTTTTCTCTGGGTACTCCGGTTTTCCCTGTCACAAATTTCATTCCAGCAACACACTCCACTATCATTTCATTTCATCTGTCATTCATTTAATCATTGCCCCTGGGGAGTGCAACAGGCTTCGGCAGCCGGCACAGTTCATATCCTCGCCGCTAGATGGGGGCTTCATTCATTCCATTCCCTGACCCGGTCGGTCGACTGGAAGCAGGCTGTGGATTTTCATCATGGAGATGCATGTGCGACAATTTTTTGTCAGACGTAATTTAAGAATGGCGAGTTGCATGAAACACAAATCCCCCTTCCGTCCAATCTTAACTTGACTGTGAATTTTGCGGAACGAAAAGTTCACAGGCGAAATGAAGAAAAGCCGAGTTGCACTTCCAGGGAAACTCCAAACAAAACCACTCTTCTCTAAAGTTTTTAACTCAACACGACTCGACAGTTTGCTGCTGGGTGTATCTGGGGCAATAAGCTCGTCCGCTAGCTAAGCTGTAGCTGGGGTGATAGACTCGCCCTTAGCTAGCTCGTAAACTGTCGCCTCGGTAGTTGAATGATAGTTGGAAGAAATTAAAACGTCAAAACACTTATAGTGGGCGATGTATTAAAGATAGACATATGCTCTCCCGGACTTTTTTGTAGAACTTTTCATGCTGAACAATTCTTACACTCATAGTGTTTAGATATTCTTAATGGTTTGCCCAGCGTAAGCTTACAAAGCGCTCGGACGCCAGTTTTTTTTTCGACTTTTCCACTGAAATCGTTACTGCTTGGCTTCCTATGATCAAAAATAAATTATTTTCCACAGAAATCATCCTCGAGATATCCTTTACAGAATGGTGAAAACCGCATCAAAATCCATCCAGTGGTTCTCGAGTTTACCCGTAACATCCAAGAATCGGGGACTTTGTTTTATACTAAGAAGAGATTACAAATTACTTAATTCATAACTAGTTGAAACCCGTCAATGCATGACGGTCAATAAGAAAATATTTACTGAAGAATTTTCTTATATACTTTCTTTGTACAATTATTTGTTGGCACTATTGAAACTCTAAGGGCGTCAAGAGATTTCACTCTAGACATTGCAACATACTGCTGGCCATGATTGAAGACTTGATGAGGCAAATTGGGACCTATACATTCCAGAGTTCCCCCTTGAGCTTTATTGATTGTGATAAAGTATGCCAAGCGAATCGGAAAATGTGGCCTCTTAAAAGAAAATGATTGTTTTATCCCATGGTGGTAAATCAAGTCGAAGGATTAGACCTCTCTGCCTAATTTAAACTGAACTTATTTCCAAATCCAAGCATTTTCGTGCATATTTCATATAATTAATATGGAATCAAGTCGAAGGGTTAGATCTCTCCGCCTAATTTTAACTGCACTTATTATTTCCAAATTCAAGCAATTTTCGTACATATTTCTTATAATTAATATGGTAGCATTTAGATGCCCTTCTGAAACTTCAGATTTCTAAGGAGCATATCTATGGGTCAATCGTTTGGAGTTTGTGGAAGCAAATCACTTAATTTCAAGGAATTCAAGAATTCTGAGGAGTCTAATATAGCCTATACAACTGGCCGCAGGAACCGTCGCTTATAATTTTGGAATATGCATTAACGAAGAAATGCGATGATGTGCAATTCCATACATTTTAAAACAATATGGACCCTATGCATGTGGCACAGTGATGGCACCAAATGAAACCAAGGACATAGCATTTGTTGTACTGCTGATTATTCTCTCTTAAATTCCTTGAGATATCATTTCCAGTGAAAAATTGTTGCAGTCTGACAAATATTTTATATTTAGTAAGATTAATTTTGCCATTACAACACCAAAGATCAAAGTAACCAAGCGTAGATTTCTCGCTACAGAAATACAGTGCAGAACAATGTATACATTTGTTCGTCAAGGACCCTACACTGTACGGTATAATATCTGGAATTGTTTCTGAAATGGCATTTTTATATTCGATTTTAAAATTGGCTTCGTATTTTTCTACGATTTCCCACTTTTTTGTGGCTAATGTTCTTTTTCGTCAAATGGGTATATTTATTGCAGCGTTTCTCTCCAAATTAACGTCATATTCAATAACACTATAGTGGCCTACATCAACGCAGCCGCCAAATATTAAATGGCAAATAATACTTCCATTGCCAAAATCAACAGCGTGGTTAGACTCATTGTTATGTACTCTATACAAATAATCAATAAACAATAATATTCACGTATACAATGAAGTTCAGATACTTTCATTCTCAAGTTTGTTGCTGATGAGAATGTGGTGATACTGATCGCCAATAATAAAATCCTTATAATTATTCATGCCAGCAACAATTTTTGCAATTTGCTTGCAAACGCAGCTCAGGATGACGTTCTGCATTTTGGAATACACAGTACGAAACTGCTCTAAATAAGCAATTTCCATCACCTGTTGTAGGTACAATCCTTTACATTTCCATGACAGTAAATTAAGCAAGGGAGCATACTTCGCCAACTGCTGGAATGAGTATAGACTCACTTCGACAGCCACCGTAATGGAGGGAATTTAAGAGTTAGACTATATGTACAGTGCTTGTCAAAAATCACACACGGAAGCCCAATCTGAAGGCTACATTCTCAGCTATCGCCCCGGATTCCAGGTTGGATCCCTGGTTTGCCAAGAAATTTACTTCTGGTCTGAGGGCTGGAATGGGGCGCACTCTTGAGACAAAACTAAGGAGAGCAAGGTTAGATTCCTATCTCAACAATCTGGGATGTGGTTTTCCGTGGTTTTCCACGTCCACTACAGGTAAATACCGGGATAGTTCCTAACGTAAAGCCTCGGTCGTCAATTCCCCATTCCCCACTTGAATTACAAATGCACACATCAGTACAGCCATCACAATAACACAGGATATCCGAGAAACGTTTACTCACACACACACACACACACACACACACACACACACCAAAGTAGACGGGGCTGAGTGACCACGACGTCTGAGTGCATCAAATGAATTATATTCGTCAATTGTCTCTCATGGCGAAAGTGATTGAGGCCATCTTTTATTTAATAATTTAAAAGTATATGGCAATGTAAATCGTGGAGAATTCCTTACTGTACGGGAATAATACAAGTAAAATATGTTAAGACAATGAATTACCAATAGCCAGAAAGAATAATTAGGAAATAAAAATACATGTCTGAGGTGAGATGCGAACTCCTTCGTCTATGCAAAATTCATTCCTGGGTCCGCAATGTTATCCCTGAACCACCCAGTCAACAGACTTCTTAAGCAATATTCAGTTACTTAAACAACAAACGAACTCAAACGCCTGTTGAAGTTCTTCAATCCCCTCTTTTTAATTCTCAAAAACAAAGATCACACTACGATACCGTGAATCCTTTATCCGCCATTTCTCTAAAAATGTAATTCTGGTCTGAGGGCTGGAACGATGCGCACTCTTGAGGCAAAACTAAGAAGGGCAAGGTTCGATTCCCATCTCAACAATCTGGGATTTGGTTTTCCGTGGTTTGCCACTTCCACTGCAGATGTAATTCTGGTCTGAGGGATGGAACGGGGCGCACTCTTGAGGCAAAACTAAGTAGGGCAAGGTTCGATTCCCATTTCAGCAATCTGGGGTGTGGTTTTCCGTGGTTTGCCACTTCCACTGCAGGTAAATACCGGGATAGTTCCTAACTTAAAGACTCGGTCGCCAATTTCCCATTCCCCACTTTAATTACAAATGCACATATGAGTACAGCCATCACAATAACACAGGTTATCAGAGAAAATTTGACACACACACACACACACACCAAAGTAGACGGGGCTGAGTGACCACGATGTATGAGTCCATCAAATTAATTATGTTCGTCAATTGTCTCTCATGGCGGAAGCGATTGTGGCCATCTTTTATTTAATAATTTTAAAGTATATGGGAACGTAAATCGTGGAGAATTCCTTACTTTATGGGAATATTAAAAGTAAAATTTGTTAAGACAATGTATTACCAATAGGCAGAAAGAATAATTGGGAAATAAAAATATGTGTCGGAGGTGGGATTCGAACTGCTTCCCTTGTGTGATGCATAAATTTAGAGTTTTGAACGCTGCCGTCTGAGCTACCGAATCATTGAAAGAAGCGTGCAATATTAAGTTACTTAAACAACATTCACACTCAACAGTCGGTATAAGTTCTTCTACATTTCCCGTCCTTGATAATATTCTATTCTTGTTCATATCGTGGAAACTTCATAATCAATATTCCCCTCCTTTATTATAATTCTTATAAATAACTATTACATTAAAACGCGGTGGACATCCGCCATGTCTGTCATTAACCAAGGTGATTCTGCGCATGCGCTTGAGCCAATAATTTTGCGGTTTTGTTTATAAATTTAAAAATATATGGTAACATATTTGTTTATTTTAAAGACACTCTGCAAATCTACAGGCCTACAGCTTTCGACAGATTGCTCTTCGAAGTGAGTCGGTTCTACCGTTCCCTCAATCTCGCGGTAACAAAAATCAGCTTAGTGTTTTAAATATATAGATATTAGTAACCCAAAATCGGATATTCATGTAGGCTATAAAGTTATTCATTTTATATGAATTGCAGCGAATGGCCATAGCAGGCTATTTTAATTGAACGCCCAAGGGCTCCCAACAAGTTCAATTTCAAGTAGTTCCATGTTTGGCTACCAGATGCCACTGATACCTAGCAGCGAGCGTTGGAACTCGCTAGAGCGTTTCTAACCAACCAAATATAACCTACAAATTTGGCTACACACTACCAATTGTAGTAGTAGGTTCTTTTACATGCCATAAATCTATGACATGGGCTTGACTTCCCTTCCGAAGGAAGGCATACTGAAGGATTTTAACGCTCTTGTAAATCTGACGACTTCGGCCGGGTTTGAACCCGCGATTACAAAGTTATTTATGTTCGACGATGTCGAAATGTAAATATTATATGCCAGAAAACTGTATCATAATGAGGGTTATTATAACACTATTTTTCATTATGAAACAGTTTTTCTCACCAATCAGAGCTCAAGAAACAGTTGTGTAACCAATTAGGTAAGGATAGCATCGCATCTGCGCTGACTTCCACGGCCTCCTGTTTTAAATTTCACTGCGTGGCTTGTGTCATAGTGTAGTATTTGAGAAGGCCATGGTTAAATACAAGGTATTCTCTGCGTCCCATGCGCTCTGTTCAGTACATAAAAGTGGGGAAATCTCGACAAATATTTATTAATATTCATGTTCGAACATAAAATAGTTATAATTATCGTCGAACATAAACAGTCGTGTGCAACTCGCCTGTAATGATAATTAAGACACTCGCATGGAAATTATAAAACGAGCGAAGCGGGTTTTATAAACTTCCTAATAGTATACAGTAGGTGATTCCATTGCTTAAAATGCGAGTTCTTGCTAATCCACCGCCTGGTAGTCAAAGGCGTGACCTCGGTATGTGAGTCGCCTCTCGATCGTGAATGATATGGCGAGGAGAGGTAGGGGTACCCGTCCTGTCCCCTCAGGCAATTACCATGCAAGCGAAATGCTCGTGCGATCCGATGCGATGCGACGCGACTTCTCCCACTCCACTTTCCAGCGCTGAATGTGCTGACACAGTCGCCCATCATTCTGGCTCGGTTCTGGGTCTCGGCCTTCTCTCCCTTTCTCTCTCTCTCTCAATTGCTTCCCAAGTTTCAACTCACTGAAGAGAGAATCCGCTTCCGATTCATAGAACCCCGTTATCCTCTGTAAATTATTCCAGTACAAGATTCAACTCCTGTAAAATGATTTCTAATTTCTTCTGAGTTAATCTACGTCACGGTTGGGAAGTGACGTGTTACTTGTAAATGCTACTTTCTACGTTAACGAGGAGGTTATGACGTCACTACTTTAACAAAAAAACAAGTAATGAAAATGCTTGTAACGCTTTCAAGATGGGGTGTTCCTTGTGATTGATGTTCCTTATTTTAATCTGTAGATTATCCTGGATATATTGATTGGAAAACATGACAAGAATGAAGCTCTCTTCCTGGAGAACACATATTTACTTGACACTATAGTGATGAATAATTATTTAAGCCATAAAAGCTTGCCATGGTGAGTGAATGGTTATCATGTCAGTCTACTAACCCCAAGCATGCAGGTTCGTTCCTGGCCGTGGTAAGTGATATTTGAAAGGCGGCAAAAATTACGACTCGCATGTCATATGACGTTGGCATGTCAAAGAACCCATTTGAATTCAGTAGGCCGTGTTCATAATGGCAAATTTATTCTCAGGAGTTTCCGCCAACAAAAAGTTCCTCATTTCTCTACTGGAAAGCGCTATAGTGTTCAAGGAACTAGATATCTAACCTCCTTGACTTTCATAGTGCTTCAAGGAAGAAGGAAATTCGACATGCAAACTACCCTCTGGGTGTCAAATAACAAAGCATGCACCCGGCATCCGAGGCCATACGATATTATTACTAAGCCATAAAGTAAACTATGATGGTTTCTTATGTTGAGGTTTTGTATGGGCGTACACATATATTTATAATTTATAATTTCAAATTAAACAAGTTCCTTAACCCTTGATATAGCACTAAAGGCCCCTAGATGGGCTGAGAGGCTCGGTCTGGTTCCATTCTAGAGTGCTATCGACGAAATAGTTCATCACCAATTCTACCACGTGGTGGTGCTATTAACGAAACGGTTCATCACTAATTCTTCCGCGTGGTGGTGCTATCGACAAAACGGTTCATCACCAATTTTTACCACGTGGTGATGCAATTGACGAAATGGGTCATCATTAGGACCCGGATTTTGATGACATGTCATATTTTTACTGAGTTGTCCAAAACAATGCTGAA
This sequence comes from Meconema thalassinum, assembly GCA_946902985.2. Taxonomy (NCBI): domain Eukaryota; kingdom Metazoa; phylum Arthropoda; class Insecta; order Orthoptera; family Tettigoniidae; genus Meconema; species Meconema thalassinum. The sequence goes on from OX336399.1 coordinate 92,862,168, forward strand.
GTACATAGAAACTCCGGACGGGCCACCCTGTCTTCAAATATTTCATTTTTATTGTGCATCTTTTTGCATTATTTGCTATTTTTCCATTTTAAGAGCATTTTTTTAAGTTTGGTAGATTTTTTGGTCATATTTTAGAGAAACCGTCCTTTTAAGGCTTTTTTTTTTTTTCAATTTAGTTATGTCACAGCTTTATATGAGGGAGTTACGTCTCTCAGAGTTAAGAAGAAGCTAGTAGCTGATACAAGATAATTTAAAATATTGAGATAAAATATTTCGGTATTGCTATTAGTAGAAAAATATATATCTTGGATGCAGAAGAACGGTGCCGTAGGTATACAGATGCTCTTGTTTTCGTCGCAAACCAGTTATTAGCGGAATAGAATATTACTTGCTCTGTTGACCAAGGTCAGCTGTGGCGGGGTAGAAAGGGGGAGGGGGTGTATATTCTTGTCTCAATTCATTTTCTCCATTTTATAGAGCATTTTTCGAATTTTTGAAATAATGGTGGGTTTATTATTCTAAGATCATTTACTACATTTTATAGTGCATTTTTCGAATTTTTAGGTCATTTATTACAGTTATTTTTGGAAATTTTAAGTGCATTTTTTGAACATTTTTACGGCATCTACATCTGGGCCCTAGTCATCATCAATTCTACCACGTTGTGGTGCTATCGACGAAATGGTTCATCACCAATTCTTAACACGTGGTGGTGCTATCAGTGAAACGGTTCATCACTAATTCTACCACGTGGTGGGGCTAATGACGAAACGGATCGTCGCTATGCGTGGGCGCCCTTTCTGTTTCACCTTCCCGCTGTTTGAAGCGATGTTGTTTGAAAGTAGACTTAGCTGCACTTTTGTGATCGTCCATAGAACCATTTACTATGTTTTTTGGTCTCTATGGTAATTCGAATTACGCTAAGCATTTGTTCAATGAGATCGAAAAGTTTGACTTTTGCTCGACATCTGTGCACTGTAATAGCTGTCAACACACCAAGCAGTAGTTAGATGAGTGGGGGTTCTAAACGTTTACCGTGCCCAGGAGAATGCGTAGGGAATGTATCCCCCCTAATAGTCTAATATGTCATCCCCAGTGAAAGGCCGTTCAGCCAATCACTACATAGGCAGTCTTTACCTGTCTAACCCTGAAGGAAACGTATTTCAGAACATCATCATCATCATCTTGAGCAGTTTCCAACCGCTGGTCGGGTCTGCTTGGAACATAAGCCTCTCCATCGTTTCCTGTCCATCCACCATCTCTCGTCATTTACTGTGTCCCAGCACACTCCTCTTTCCTCCACACTCTTCTTAACTCCTTTTGTCCATCTGTCCCTTGGTCTTCCCCTTGGCCTCCTTCCCGTCATTTCCATTCCAAACATCTTCTTTGGTATCCTCTCCTCTTGCATCCTCCTCACATGTTCATACCATTGTAGCCTAGATCGCTCTATTCTATTTTGCAATGGTTCCTCTCTTACCATCTCCCTGACTCCCTCATTCCTTACTCTGTCCATTCTTGTCACTCCTACCCTACTCCTCTGGAACTTCATCTCCACTGCTCGTATTTTATTCTTGTCCCTTTCCTTCATCACCCATGTTTCTGAACCATATGTCAAAATTGGCACAAAGTAGGTCTTGTAGATGATTCCCTTACATTTTTGTGGTACATCTTTATTCCATATCATCCCCCTAACACTTGAAAAATCCATCTGCGCACCTTCCCCTCTCATTTATTTCCATCCTATTGCCTCCCTTTTCTTCAATTATGCTTCCCAAGTACTTGAAGCATTCTACTTTATGCAACTGCTGTCCTCCAAGTGTTATGCCCATATCCAGTCTGTTCTTCTTCCTCGTTGTGATGACCACTTCACTCTTTTGTGCTGAGAACTTCATCCCATATGATAACACTACCTTCTCCCACTCATCTAATTGCTCTTGTACTTCTTCCTCATCCTCTCCCCATACCAGAAGGTCATCAGCAAACAACATTGCCTTCATTTTCCTTTCCCCAATGCTATTTACCACTTTTCGTATGATTTCATCCATCACCACTATAAATAACAGGGGTGAGAGGGCACTTCCCTGTTTCAGACCACTCTCCAGTTGAAACCACTCCGTTCTCTCTCTTCCCACCTTTACACAGCTTTTGCTTCCCTCGTACATTGCTTTCACTCTTGCCACTGTCTCCTTGTTCACTGCTTTTGCTCTCATTGCTTCCCATACCTTGTTTCTATTAATACTATCATATGCTTTCTCAATATCCAAGAAGGTCATCACCAGATCTTTCCCATATTCATAATGGTGTTCTTGTAGCTGTCTTACTGCAAAGATGAGGTCAACTGTTGACCTTCCTGGCCTGAATCCATACTGTTCTTCCCTCAGCCCATCTTCAACTTCTGTCCGAATTCTTCTCTCCAGTATCTTCTCAAATATTTTGGCGCAGTGGCACATGAGTGTAATTCCCCTGTAGTTCTTGCATTCCTTCCTACTTCCCTTTTTAAATATGGGTATTATTATCCCTCTTTTCCAGTCCTCTGGTATTTTCTTCTCCCTCCATATCACTTTCATTACTCGAAAGAGCCACTGTGTTCCTATCACCCCTGCTGCTCTCACCATCTCCACACTCACTTCGTCTATTTCCGGTGCCTTTCCCCCTTTCATCTTCTTTAATGCTTCCTCCACTTCTTTCCATGTCAACTCCTTCTCTGGAATGTCTTGGTCACTGTCTGTTTCTTCCTCCACAATGTCCACTACGCTGGTTTTAGTTGGATTTAGGAGTTCCTTGAAGTATTCTCTCCAGATAACCTTTACTTCTTCCATATTTTCGACCTCCTTTCCATTCCTGTCCACCATTCTGACATTTTCCCCTGTATCTCTTCTCTTTGCCTTTATCATTCCATACAACACTTTCTTACTGCCATCACAGTCCTCCTCCATCATTTCTGTCCATTTCTCCAGCCATTTCTTTTTCTCTTCCTTCACTACTTCTCCTGCTTCTTTCTTCCGCTCTTGGTATTCTTCTCTTGTTCTGTCTGTCCTCTGTTGGAACCATTTCCTGAATGCTTCATTTTTCTCTTTCACTGCTTCCTTAGTTCTGGGGTTCCACCATGGTGTTTCCTTCCACCTTTTCTTTCCACTAGTTCTGCCACACACGACTTCCGCTGCTTCTACCAACACGTCCTTGAACCTATTCCATTCTTCTTCACCTGTTTTCGGATCATCCTTCGGTAATTTGTTCCTCACTAATATCTGGAACTTCTCCTTATTTCCATCCTCCTTCAGCTTCCATGTCCTTATTCTTCTTTCTTGGTTCTCAGTTCTCCTCTTCTCCTTCGGCCCTCTCACCTTGGCGACCAGCAGACGGTGGTCACTGTCCAGGGCTTCTGAAGGTATTACCCTTATATCCGTGATACTCTTCTTTGTCTCCTTCCCGCATAGAATATAGTCCACCACTGATTTCCTAGTCAAATCCCTGCCGTACCAAGTAATTTTATGGCTCTCTCTCTTCTTGTACCATGTGTTTCCAACCATTAGCCCATTTATCTTGCACAGTTCCAACAATCTCTCTCCTTCCTTATTCCTGTTTCCCCATCCTTCACCACCAATCACTTCCTCAAAACCTCTTCTATCAGTTCCGACATGGGCATTTAGGTCTCCCATGACTATCAGGTCTCTCCCCACTAACTGCTTCTGCAACTCCTCTTCAAACTCGTCCTTCTCGCCTTCTGTGCATCCCACCTGTGGTGCATAGACTTGCAGAATGTCCAGGTTTCTACCTTTCACAGTGATTCTGGCTCTAATTATTCTATCACTTACCCTCTTTACTTCCTCCCTCAGCCCTTCTCTCACCACCATTCCCACTCCATTTCTCTTCCCCTCCTCATTTACTATCCAGTATAGCTGCAAGCCATTTCTCAGTTCTTTTCTTCCTTCCCCTCTCCATCTGGTCTCTGCCAGTCCGAGTACATCCAGTTTTCTCCTCTCCCATCATATCCAGAACCTCCTCCACTCTTCCCGTCAATGTAGTTATATTCAAAGTTCCGATTCGTAGTCCATTTCCATAGCCGGGTCTGCTTCCTTTAGATCTGTCCTTTCCGAGGCCTGTTCCCGTTTTAAAAGCAGTTTCATATCCACTACTGGCTTGCTAGGCCTAACGTAGCTTCACCATAACCCTGGCAAGGGGCCTGTTTTTGGTCCGCGAGAGGTATTTTATTTCCCTCAAACCCTCCGGACAAGTCCGGCGAGTCCCCCTATCCGCCACCTGGGACGCGCCCGATGGAGGAACAGGCAAACCCCCACGGGGTATATGTGTAACATATGTGTAAAATGTAACTCAATGTAATATAGGGAGATTTTTAAAATTAATTTTGGGCCTTGATGTATGTTTACCGCCTCTGTGACTTAGGCGGCAGCAAGCCGGCCTCTCACCGCTGGGTCCGTGGTTCAAATCCCGGTCACTCCATGTGAGATCTGTGCTGGACAAAACGGAGGCAGACAGGTTTTTCTCTGGGTACTCCGGTTTTCCCTGTCAACATTTCATTCCAGCAACACTCTCCACTATCATTTCATTTCATCTGTCATTCATTTAATCATTGTCCCAGAGGAGTGCGTCAGGCCTCGGCAGCCGGCACAGTCCAAATCCTCGCCGCTAGATCGGGGCTTCATTCATTCCATTCCTGACCCGGTCGGAGACTGGAAGCAGGCTGTGGTTTTTAACAGCTCTTGATAGATGCAGTATTTTTGCATTTGTCTGTTGGCACAGGCTAGAGTAAAATGTGGCTTTTCACCGATATCTCAGTCTCATTCACGGCTGTGATTATATGGAAGCTACTGACATCTGATTCTGTTCAATTTTTCTCGTAAAAGCAAGATGGTGGCTGTGTGAAATATTTAAAATTGGGTTTTATTACTATATTACATAGATTTGTTATTCAAATGTTCACTTCAATCGCATGATTAGGAAACAAAAAATAAAACTCAATTTTAAAATTTCGCACATCCGCCATCATGTTTTATCAGAAACATTGAGCAGAATCAGATGCCAGTTGATTAAATCTTATATAAACATTAATCTTTAAAGTTTCACTGCGCTCGGTTGATTAAATCTCGAGAAAATGGCATTTAAATATTTTAACTTCGCTTGGCCACCATGTTGGTTTTGTACTTTCCATTGTTTTCAAGTATAACTCTAAGGCTTACATATTGATCAATCCAACATGACGATCATCTGAAATATTTCGTCGGTTCTCTGTATCTCCAAATCTACTACAGAAATCAAACTGATTGATACTGGCTATTAACAAATTTCACCTATAGGCTTTTCAATAACCTGATCAACACAAATCCAACATGGTGGTGATGCGAAATTTAAATATTAATAAAGATGTTTCTTGAAAATCCTTGTAATATGCAGGAGAATTTGAATGGAAAATACCAGTGGATATATGAAAATAGGCTACTGTATTTAGTTCTTCACGGAACTACTTGTTCATTGCTGTCATTGGTATTGCAACTTTACAGTTGGTCAACACGATGTTGTTCTGACCGTCTGAAGATTTACAATATCAACATAATAGCTGAAAGCCTTCATTTGCAGATTTATAAAGCAACATACATTTATGAAAAGGCACGAAAAGGAGATTTCATTTCTATAATTTTTAGAGAGTGCGTGCCGTGCAGAACAAAGATTGAGTTACTAAAGCTATAGCAATATGGATGCCGAGAGAATTGAAATATTCCATTTGTCGACAAAAGAATGGTGCAAGGGAGAGAGGTGAGAGGAAAGGCAAGGCGGAAGGTGGCAAAGAAAAGGAAAGAAGAGGGGGTAGGGGGTGGGTAGGAGGGATATGTGTTAAAATGCATAGAATATTCCAAATATGATTGACCCTCGAAATGGAGGGTGACGAAATTGATTGTCAATAGAGTGTTTTAGGCCTCAAGGGGGAATGTCAGAGCGCAAATTCTGTATTCTCTTTTTTTTTTCTTACTTCAAAGAACGGTTGACTACGATAAGGAATTACTAACCGAACATCATTTGCAAAAGAAAGAAGTGATCAATCAAATCAAAGCAAGGAATGAATTTCAATGAGACAGAAGCTAATTTACTGATGTTTATTTTTGAAGCCATCAATTATCTTATGGACTTTGACTTGATGAGAAAAATTCATTTAATAAGAGCTGCTTGAGTACATATGGCAATAAATGACACAAATTAATGGCAGACGCCTATTTAGAATTCATAATTCTAGTATACGGACCGCCAACGTTTCATCTACAGAAGATCTGTGAAAAATGTCAAGGATCTAAAATATTAATCGTGAGCACCCATTAATTTGTTCCTTTTGGACGATAGAAGAAATGAAAAACTACTGAAATTCCACGTATCTCACGAAGGTCGATACATGCAGTACGAGTATTCACGAGTACAATGAAGCGTATTTGCAGCAACTGGGGAAACGTAAGTGCAATGAGGCACTAGGCCTTTGTTCTAGTCTATCTCCGAAAGTGTGATCATAATTGAAACAGTCCAGATTGTAACAGACTTCATTACAAACAGTAGGCACCTGCAGATTGATCTGGTTTGTCACATGTGGAGGGGTCCTGATAACGAACAAGCCAGGTGGTGCCTAATAGTCTACGCTGGAATGTAATATGACTTTTGGACATGGACCAATGAATAATACTTGCATAATCCGTAGTTGGTAGCAGGCTGAGCTTCTATGCCCAAGATCGCGGGTTCAAACCCGGCCGAAGTCGTGGGAGTTTTTAAGAGTGTTACAAATACCTCGGTATGCATTTCTTTGGATCGAAAGAAAAGCCGGCGGGCCCATGTCATAGATTTATGGCATGTAAAACAGCCTTCCTTTAACTACAGTTGTGTGATGCTAAATTTGTAGATTAGATTTGATTGATGCTCTATTCAATTCCAACGTTCGCCTCCAGGCATATAGTAGCCAAGTTGACAACTAGATGTCGTTGACGGTAGCATTTGGTAGCAAAAGTAGGAACTACTTGAAATTGATTGCCTGCAGTCCGTTCCTGAATTACGGATAGCACTAATACAGCCATCACAATTAACACCGGCTCTGAGACAGATTCTACACACACCCAAAGTACACGGGGCAACATGACCGCGTTGTCGCAGCCCCTAAATGGAGTAACCAACCAGACATATTGAGTTTTGGATTAGACTATCGATCACTATTAGGTTAGACCACTGTCTGGCTGAAACCATTGGCCACTACTGATTTGACCATTGAGGCTACTTCTATTAGCCTATTCCTTGTATTACAAACCAGGGGGTCTGGGCGTAAGACCCAGGTTAGGTCAGATTGTATATGTAACGCCTTGTTACTACAATGAAACACTCAACACACAAGGATCTGGGCAGGGTACACTGGTATACAGGACAGAAGGGGATTCAACCCGGCTCACATACTTCTCGTCGAAATTCAGGAGCGATGTGTACTTATTTGTTCGCAATCAGGGCACAATCATCTCCAGATTCGGAAGACGAGGGTGTTCGAATCCACCGTGGACATTGTTTGCAAGGAAATTCTGGGGTTACTATTTTCATCTCCATAAATATGCCGATTGATTGATTGATTGATTGATTTCATTTTCTCGGCTACACTTAGAGCTTAAGAGCTCCTTTACAGTAGCGCCATACATAATATTAGATTAGGGCTTATAATAATAAAACATTTCACTTACATAAATATAAATATAAATAATAATAGTCTAACAATTATAGTAACAGACAGTAATAATAGTCTACAATAACAATAATAATAATAATAATAATAATAATAATAATAATAATAATAATAGACTGAAGGATTGATGGTTGCAATCCAGGATCAAGTTGTGGCTACCAAAAACTACCTTAAATATATAGTTAAGGCAAATATAAAACAACAAAAACAACCCCTGGCACTATCCAGCCCATGACGGGCTAAGGCCGACCAAGCGACCGCTGCCCAGCCATTTGGCCTGCAGATATTGGGGTGACGCGTGATCAGCGCGTCGGGTCCCCTCGGCCGTTAATCTTGGTATTCGTGATCGGGGCGCTGTCTCACTGTCAGACAGCTACTCAATTGTCCTCACGAGGCTGAGTGCACCCCGTTCCAACCCTCACGTCAGTTTTAAAATCCCTGACGGAGCCGGGGATCGAACCCGGGGCCTCCGGGTGAGAGGCAGGCGCGCTACCCCAACACCACAGGGCCGGCGTTAAGGCAAATATTCAGGATGATAAATGCAGAAGATGTCAACTAGAACCGGAAACAATTCAACATATCACAGGAGGCTGCCAAGCAATCTCCTGTACTGATTACATGAAAAGGAACAACCAAGTGGCCAAAATAATGCACCAACACCTTGCTCAAAAGCATTTATTATCTGATAATATTTTGCCTTACTATCAGTATGTTCCTGACGCCGTTTTGGAAAATCCCAGTCAAAGGTTGTTATGGGACCGGTCAGTTATTACTGATAAAACCATACCAGCAAACCGGCCAAATATCGTTCTTGTGGACAAGGTGCAGAAGAGAACCTTCCTAATTGATATTGCAGTGCCCAATTCCCATAATCTGCAACAAACCTGCTGTGATAAGATCACCAAATATCTGCCTTTGGCTGAGGAAATACGGCAAATGTGGAGACAGGAAAGTGTAGTGGTTCTGCCCATAGTAATTTATTCTACCGGCATCATCCCCAAATTATTGGCTCGTAATCTACAAATATTGGGAATACATCCTGGTCTACATATCACCATGCGGAAGGCCGTCATCTTGGAGACCTGTTCCATTGTTCGCTCGTTTCTCAATGTGCCACCTTAAGAGAATTAGCCATACCGTCTTGCAAACAAGCCGACGATATGTTGATATGTCCCACTTATGTGGTGAAATGAATGTAGAAATAATAATAATAATAATAATAATAATATAATAATTTGAATCCCTCCTTAATTGTGAGACTCCAAACTCCACTTTCTCATTTGAAGACAACATACAAGTCACCCAGATTCATCCCCTCCAACGAAAGAAGAAATCAAACAGATTATCCAGTCACTTAAGAACAACAAGGCACCAGGTGAGGACTCGATAATCGCCGAACTGTGGAAGTATGCTGGTGAAAAGATGATTGATAAATTGACTGACATTATCAAGGAGATTTGGGAAACTGAGAAACTTCCACGTGATTGGACTTCTGCCTTGATTCATCCCCTGCATAAGAAAGGTGACAAAACGGACGTTAACAACTACCGTGGCATTTCCCTCCTACTGATAACTTACAAAATTATTTCAAAAGCTCTGCAGATTAGGGCAGAACAACAACTTGATCCACAATTTGGAGAGTACCAAGGAGGGTTCAGGAAAGAGCGCTCATGTGCCGAACAAATTATGAATCTGAAATCCATCCTTTTCTATCTGAAGCAAATGAACAAGAAATTTGTGGTAACCTTCGTCGACTTCAAGAAGGCCTATGATTCGATTGATAGAATAGCTCTTATTCAAATTCTAAAGGAATTTGGATTGGATAATAAAACCAGGGCAATCATTCAACAGACCTTAGCTAACACAACCTCCAGAGTCAAGTTCAGAGGAGAAATTTCAGACTCTTTGGAAATTAAGACAGGAGTTAGGCAGGGAGATGGGCTTTCACCCCTGCTCGTCAACTGTGCACTTGAAAAAGTCATCCGCGAGTGGCGCAAAGAAATGAACGATGGGGTCCAAAATGGAGTACGACTGGGTTACAAGAACATGAACCTTTCTATTGATTGCCTAGCTTTTGCAGATGATCTTGCAATTATTTTCTCCGACTCTTTAGATATGGCCACAAAACAAATTAACCAGCTGCAGGTACAGGCAACAAAAGTTGGTCTTCAGATCTCTTTGGAGAAAACACACTTCTTAACTAACATCAAGCCAGCACCAAGGGAACTAAAAGTAAACCAGGGGAAAATCAAACGGACAGATAAGTGTAAATATCTTGGCGAGTGGGTAGAACCCAACGTATGTGAGAAAGAAACCTTCACTTCGCGCATGAACAAAATGGAAATGGCGTACCAACTCACCAAGGACGTTTACAACAAAAAGTCAATATCCCTGAAAGCAAAACTTAGGCATTATTGCACTGTCATACGACCAGAGGCTCTGTACGCAGCGGAATGCCTCACCATGAACAAGAAAGGCCTGGTAGAAAAATTGGAGATCAAGGAAAGAAAGATCTTGAGGAACATTCTTGGCCCGATTAAAGACAACGGTGAATATAGACGGCGGCATAACTACGAGCTGTATATTCATGTCCAGAAGATCTCTGATGTAATGAGGAAAAGGAGGATTGCATTTTATGGCCACTTGCTTTGAATGAAACCCACACGATTGACGAACCGGATCGTTAACTATTTTAAAAATAAGAAGACCAAGCCAGCATGGTTCGAAGAGGTGGAAAGTGACCTGCAAGAGATGGAAATTACCTGTGGGGATATTCATGAACGCAATTCCCTCAGGAAGAAACTACACGACCACCAGGGTTTTCAGGAAAAACCGAAGTTGAAGACGGGAAAGATGTGGACTGAAGAAAGAAAAGAGCAACACCGGCAACGTATGAAGGAACACTGGGCAAAGATCAAAGCCCAGAGAAGCCAGTTGAAATAACGTGGTCCTTAGTTGGCCGATACGATTAAAGAATAATAATAATAATAATAATAATAATAATAATATGCCAGTGAATGTCTAATACTAAATTTTAAATTGGATAAACTAGGAGTATCAGAAAGAAAAATTATACGCAAAATTCTCGGTCCATTAAGAACTACAGAGTTTTGGAAATTAAGAAGTAACGAAGAAATATATCGGAACATTGAAAACATAACGGGGACAATAAAGAAGAGGCGATTGTTATTTTAAGGACATTTACAGTATATAAAATGAATGATAGCAGGTTAACCAAACAGATTTTTAAATATCTCTGGAAAAAGAAATCGACAACAGCCTGGTTTCAAGAAGTAAAGAAAGATTTAGAAGAAAAAAAAAACAATGTAAGAGAAGAAGATGCACTAGAGAGAGGAATTAAAAAAAATGGGAATGGAAGGACTCCAAGTAAGGCATTATAAGAAAACAGGCTCAAAATGGTCGGAAGAGAGAAAGTAGACACACAGTGAAAAGATGAAGGAGCACTGGTGGAAGAAGAACATTGAAATTGGTTCGTGGTTCTCAGAAGAACCTAACGGTGAAAGAAAGAAAGAAAGAAAGAAAGAAAGAAAGAAAGAAAGAAAGAAAGAAAGAATAATAATAATAATAATAATAATAATGGAAAAATTATATACAAAAGAGTGCATACAGACTATCAGCCCGAAAAGCAAACACCATATACAATAAAAGCTATTAAAGTAGGCAGGTTGTCAGGTATTGTTCTGATGTTATAATTGAACTAATAATAGTATTTTGACATAATGCAGTAATCAGATGTGAGACGGTACTTTTAAAGGTCCACATCTTCCAACCATTTGCCTAGATTTATTCTTATGCATTCATTTTATTTGGCATTAAGGTCTCTTATTGGGTTGGCATCAGGAAAGGGGTTCGGACGTAAAGATGATCTGCCACATATAAGACTTTTCTCACGTCATCTCGATCCCCGTACGCCATTCGTCTTTAGTGAATTACATTCGTGATGATGTTACCGGGGTGAGGTTCGCCTTGACTTTACTGTCGAGAGGCACACAGGACAAATGCTGGGCATTATGGTCTCGAGAGCTCTAATTAGTCACAATTAGTGATTGTTGAGGTTAATATGTATGGTATCCAATATGTTAACAGGATACTCAATTCAGTGGTTGTCCCTATCATGGTGGACATTGCAAATGGGATGTTTGAGCAGGACAATGCCCGCGTTCTCACTGCATACAACTCCAGGGAAACTTCCCATGACATCACACACTTACAGAGGGCCGCCAGACCCCCAGACCTCAACCCTATTGAGCACGCGTGGGACATGATGGGTCCACAGCTGGACAACTTGCCTCTGCCATTCACAACTATGGAACAAATAACCCGTTCAGTGCAGCAAGCATGGACTGCAATTACTCAGGGGGTGATTCAGGGCATAACTGACTCTATGCTTCGAATAATTCGGCACTGTATTGCAGCTCGTGGTGGGCACATAGTGTATTTATTTTTGTCCACAATTTTGGTCATAGGAACCTGAAAGTATTATCATCGTATCACAATCAAGAATTCAATCTGCATGTGGCACTCCTTCATGGTGTTGCAATTTCCATTTCCATGAGTGTGTAGTTCTTTCTTTCTTTATTCGTGTCAGAAGTATCGACTTTACACATAGATATTTTAAAATACACGATATATACATTGCTACTATACAAATATACAGATATACATATATAAACAATCCTACTGAGCAACAAAATCGGAAGCTAGATAATTCTTGCCCAGTATTGGGCGACGTCAATAGCATTAGAGGAAGCTGCAACCAAGTCTATCATAGTGCACTTTGAGGGACATGAGACACACTGACATAAATGTTGGATCGTTTGCTGCTTTCCACAATCACAGAGTGATGAGTCGCTTGAGAAACCCCACTTCCGAAGATTTACTTTTGTTTTGCCGACTTCTGTACGGAGTCTGTTAAGGGATTTCCAGGTTGTCCACTTCTCCTGGTGTCCACATGGAAGACTTTCCTTCGGCTCCATCCAGTTGGAGAGATGGCTGATTCTTTCTTTCCACATCTTGATCCTAGCATTCTCCGCTTTCCCCTCAAGGTTAACTGATGTGCGGAGAAAACTTTTTCTGGATTTCAGCCTCCGGGTGGCTGGGTGGTATCCATAGAGGGGATGTGCTTCTGAAGTAGATGATTGGAGCCTTTCTTTGTTAGCTGCTACCTCCCTACGAATCTCACCTGGAGCAATACCAGCTAGAAGTTGGATCTTCTCAATGGGTGTAGGTTTCAGGCATCCAGTAATGATCCTGCAACTTTCGTTGAGAACGATGTCGACTTGCTTCGCATGGGCTGACCTGTACCAAACCGGGGAGGCATATTCACCTGCAGAGTAGCATAAAGCTAGAGCTGATGTTCTGATTGTTTGTGGTTGTGTTCCCCAACTGGTTCCTGACAATTTGCGTAGAATGTTGTTTCTAGCAGCTATCTTTTGTTTTACGTTTTGGCAATGTTTCTTATATGTTAGTGTGTGGTCCAGCATAACTCCCAAATACTTTGGTGTAAAGCAATGCTCCAGTAAGTTCCCTTTCCAGATAACTTTGAGTTTCTGAGATGCCTGTGCATGCCGCAGATGGGACGCGCAAATTTGGGTCTTAGCTGGATTTGGTTTCAGTTGGTTTTTCTCCTAGCTCTTCTAATGCAACAGTTAAAGAGGTCTCTGCTTCATCAAAGGTATTATTCTGAGTAGTAAGTGCTAGGTCATCGGCATAGATAAAGCTTTTAGTACCTTCTGGCAATGGCTGGTCATTTGTGTAGATGTTGAAAAGAATAGGAGCCAGTACACTGCCTTGAGGGAGTCCATTCCTTTGATTTCTCCATCTACTTCGGCGTCCTTGGAGTTCAACAAAAAAAAACGACGATTTTCCAGGAGAGTAGCTATCATCTTGGTTACTTTGATGTCTGTAATCATTCTGTAGAGCTTGTGTAATAATATCCTGTGATTTACCGTATCGTAGGCGGCGGAGAGATCCACAAAATCCACACCAGTGATCTTCTTCTTCTCAAATCCATCCTCAATGTGTTGAGTTAGATGTAGAACCTGTGCTGTGCAGCTCTTTCCTGGGCGGAAGCCACACTGCTGAGGTATTAGAGCGTGGTCTACTACTCCAATTAGGCGGTTTAACAGCATCCTTTCCATTATTTTGTACAGATGGCAGAGTAAGGAGATTGGTGTGAAATTTTTTGGGTCCGAAGGATCCTTTCCAGGTTTCAGAAATGCAATCACTTTGGATTTTCTCCATATTTTAGGAATTTTCAGAGAAGTAAAACAATTGTTGAAGAAGTTCAGAAGCCATCCCTGTGTGGTTGAACTGAAGTGTTTTATTTGCTCTATTGTGATGTCGTCTAATCCTGCCGCTTTTCCATGTTTGGCACATTGAATAGCTTTCTGTAATTCCTTTATTTCAAATGGCTGGGAAAGGATACTGGACTTCATTTCTCCATTTTCCAGGATATTGTGTTCCATTTTCCTTATTGGGCGATTGGTTTTCCCATTGATGACAAGCTGATTTGCGATTTGGTTTGCCGTAACATTTGCATGGACTGGTACCTTGGTTGGATCATTGCTAAGTCGTTTTAGAAGCTTCCAAGCCTTTCTGCTGTCCCTTGACATATCTGTTTCCTCCATGAGTTTGATCCAAGCATCTTTCTTTGCCTCTGCAATTATGGAAAGCAGTTTCCTTCCAGCTGACACAGTGTCTTCACTTAGTGGATCTTCCTGAAACAGTGAAATATATGTGTTCATTTGAGCAGCCGTGTCTGAAGTTAGGCCTTGTATATAATTAACTCTGCAGCCTCGTGGTATGGAAACGCGGGAAGGTTCCTTCACTGCTTCAATAAACTGATCATACACCTCTGGTGTTGGCTGGATATCTGATATTATTGTATCAAGAGTTGAGCTGAACTTCTGCCAGTCTGCTTTTTTGAAATTATACCTCCTTCGAAATGGAACCTTTATTGGCCGAATTGCTGAGAAGAGTTGACACATTATGGGTCGGTGTTGGGTATTTGGAATAGGATTACACATTGATTTCACGCATTGTTGTGCCACGTGTTCGCTAGCAAATATGAGGCCTGGGTTGAAGCCTCGTCGCCATCTACTGCTGTTAAAGGATGGAGGTAGTTTGGGGTCATGAACAAGTTGTAATTGGAAATCATCAGTCCATTCTAACACTGCCTCTCCATTATTATCGTCTTCTGTATATCCCCATGCACTGCTATGGCTGTTGAAGTCTCCAACCACAAAGTTTGTCTTTTGATTGTTGTAATTGTTTGGAGTTCGGAAGGAGAAATTCACATTGGATGGTTTGTAGAAACCTGAGATGGTGCAATTGCTGAGTTCCACGGTTATTATCTCGATTTGGTTTTCGGTGGTGACTGCAGCAGACAAAATTTGTAAATCTGGTTTGGCAAAAACAGCACTGCCATATTGTCTATGGGGAATTTCGGCCACGAGTCTCATCCCCGCTATTTTAGGTCGCCGCAGTTGCTCATCTCTGTGGGTTTCTTGAAGGCATAATATATCACATGCATGTGTTTGACAGAGCTGATGTAACATTCCTTCTTTAGATGTAGACAAGCCTTCAATATTTACAGATATAATGGTTAGTGTTGGTCTTGATAAAGACCGTTCTGTATCGAGCGATATCATGACTGGTAGATACTTCTGGAATGCTGACGTTCAGTTCAGTAACGGAAATTCAATTCCGACTACCTATGCAGGGGCACCACGGGCAGGAATCAGCTTCACCCCCAGTGTGTAGTTGAGAGGATCCCAGTTACTAACCCCCAAGGGCTCACGTCTTGTAGGACGTGGGTTGGCGACCACGGGACCCTAACTGAGTCCGGCATTGCTTCCACTTACTTGTGCTGGGCTCCTCTCTGTTGTCTTTCCTTTCGACCTCCCTTGGTCAACTCTTGTTCGTTTCCGACCCCGACGGTATTAGGGTATCTGAGGCCTAGGGAGTCTTTCACTTTCCCACCTTGTCTCATCTCTCGGACCTCTTGTTTTCTTTTCATTGTATCTCCTGCCTTCTGCTCAAGGACCTCAAGGAGGCAGGGTGTGTGTAGCCCCACCACTTATGGTGAACCCTGGATTGTGCTACACTCTCTAGGGCTCACGTTTGATGAGTTCGGGAGTTGGCGAACCCGAGGGCTTCCTGAGCTCGGTCCGATTTTCTCCTTCTTCCATTGCCTTTGGGGCGGTCCCTCTCCTCTATACCTTTCCTGTCTGCCTTTCCTGGCTCTCCTTTCTTCCAAGTCCCTTAATTCTTATTCTTCGAGGTTTGAGGGCAATTCCTTTCCACCTGTCTTTTGTTTCCCTCATTATATATATAATTCGTTGAGGCCATCTAGGACCACGTTAAGTCTTGCTACACTTGGCAATTTGTTTCGCCTTCCTCTGAGCCCAGAATTCCCTCATTCTCTGTGAGTGGGCCATCTTGCGCTCCGCTGTCCAAGTGGTACCTTGTCTTCTTTTCGGGTTCGATGTCTCGTCTCGGGTTAGCCCATTAGTCAGTATCTTTTTGCGGAAGAGCTCTCTATTGAAGGCGTCGTCGGGTTTTAGATGCAGTATTTTGAGGTCGTCTTTAGTATTCATAAACCAGGGCATTGTGGTTTTGGGTTTGGAGTCAAAGAAATGAAAAATCTGTTTAGTCAGCCTGTTTCCGTCCATTCGTTTGAGTTGAACGTAATACCGTGCCCGCCTTTTACGGATCGATTCTGAAATTTTCTGTATTTCATTGTAGACTTCTTTGTTGGATTTTTTTAATAGTGGATGCCATTCTTGTAATTTGATCCCATTATACCTCTGACGATTTTGCGCTCTTTTTTCTCCAGTTCTTCAAGGAGTCCTTTATTAGCATTTAGGGATAGGGTTTCGGCTGCATACATAACTACTGGTTTCAGATCAATTTCATAATGACGTAGTTTAGTATCTTTGGACAGGCATTTTTTTTGTTGTATATTGAGCGCGATGTTTGATAGGATATTTTGAGTTTGCGTACTCGTTCCTTGAGTGCTTATTTGTCCAGTCCACTTTTCATGATGATCTCTCCCAAGTACTTAATTGATTTGTACTTTCCATGTTTTCAAGCATAACCCTATGGCTTACATATAGAACAATCCAACATGGCGATCATCCCAAATATTTCGTCGGTTCTCTGTATCTCCAAATCTATTACAGCAATCAGATTGATAGAGGCTATGATTGACATGTTTTTTATTAAAGAAAAAAAACATGGATTTTGCTGTGTTTGCAGGAACAGCGTAAGTTACATAAGTAGAATTCAATGCGAAGTATAACTCGGTACCAATAACTCAATTTACGAAATTGGTGGGGAGGAGAAGACGAAGAAGAAGATGATGATGATGATATCTGGTAAGCTGTATCACTCCCCACAACAACAACAACCAACAACAACAATCGCCACAACAACAAAAACACTGCGGTGCTCTTTTTCTTGCTATGGGTTTATCATCTGAATAATATGAAAGATTACTTTTATCTAAACACAATAACTTTATTTTGTGGAGTGCTTCTTTGTCCAGTCCACTTTTCATGATGATCTCTCCCAAGTACTTAATTTTTTTAAATTTCCTCTTCTAGTTTGTAAGTTTGTAGTTAGTTTTAGGTTTAGTTTCATTCCATTTACATTTTCACTATCACCCAAACCATTAGGGGCTGATAACCCAGATGTTAAGCCCCTTAAAACGTAAGCCCCTTAAAACGACAACTATCATCATCATCATCATCATCATCACCCAGTTAATAATCAGATACTTTCCACTGAACTTAATTCGTGTCCTAATATCATCAACTATAGCTGCTATGGGTGTTTACATAGTGTTTGACTCTTTCGACGTCCACAAATGCGATTATATTTTTGGGATAGTCCTCCTTCCACAGAATTCTAAAATCTGATACATTATCAGAAATATTTCCTTTGCACTGATCATTCGCAGGATATTCCTTCGATACAGTCAACGCTTTTCAAAATTGACTCACCTGATTCATCATAAACTATGATCATTTCTATTGGTCCTTTTGGCAGATATTCTTGCAAATCACATTTTTTAGAGGGGGCTAGTTTCAAACCCAGCAATCTCCATCTTGGATGATTTTGCAGCAGAGGCCAAAATCTCTTACACTAATTTCCCCTACATTTTGAAGGTGTACTTCTGTTTTTAACACTTATTTGGATCAATAAGAGTTCATTTTCTGACACACGTTTGAAGTAAGCCCTGCTGATATGATGTAATATGCACTTAAAATGTGGAAATTGCTGACTTTGAAGTAGTAACATGGAGATTGCTGAGTTTGATGTAATAGAATGTGGAGACTGCACACTTTGACGTGAAGAATCATGGAAAATGAAGGTTTCATGAATATTACTTCATTACTGATGTCCATTCTTAATTAATTCTTAATTCGTTAAACAGAAACAAACTCCAAATCAAGCAACAGTCACAGCACTCTTGCCTCAGTGATGAAGCATGCTCAGTGATGGCCGCCATATTGCAGCTATCATTGGTCTGTTCGGAGATTGCTCAGTTTGAAACCACCATCTGGTGGAGATTGCTAGGTTTCAAATTGACATGGTTTTTTATTTAAAAAAAAACACGGATTTTGCTGTGTTTGCAGGAACAGCGTAGGTAATAATAATAATATCGTATGGCCTCGGGTGCCTCGTGCAAGCTTTGTTAATTGACACCCAGAGGGTAGCTTGCATGTCGAATTTCGTCGTTCCTTTGAACGCTCTGAAAGTCAAGGAGGTTAGATATCTAAACTCCTTGACACTACAGCGCTTTCAAGTAGAGAATGGAGGAACTTTGTGTTGGCGGAATATCCCGAGATTAATTTTGCCATTTAACACGGCCTACTGAATTCAAATGGGTTCTTTAACATGCCAACAACGTATGACATGAGTGTGGTGATTTTTGTCACCTTTCAGAAATCACTTACCATGGCCAGGAGCAAACCTGCAATCTTGGGGTTGGTAGTCCGACACTATAACCACTCACCCTCCGTGGCAAGCTAGCGTAGGTTACACAAGTAGAATTCAATGCAAAGTTTAACTCGGTACCAATAACTCAATTTACGAAAATGTTGGAGATTGCAGGGTTTGAAACTAGCCACCTAGGCAATGATGTGTACCACAACAATACCGGTATATTATATGTTTCAGATATTCCTTCCTTTATTCCACAACCTCCAGCGGAAGGAACTGTTTATTATTTTTCTCAATAATCTCCGGTGTCTTCTATTTTACGTCGTATCCTAGCAGAAGAAACGTTAGCCATATTGTTTGGTATCCCTGCCATGACTCTAACAGCCACAAAACATGAACGGCATGGCATGGCGTGCACATAGCTATGGTCCAGGCTAGCCATTTGATACGTTACGAGCCAGCCAATTTATCTCGGGTTGACACTAAAATAGCGAGCAAATTAAAATGGAATTCATACAGACAAATCATCGCAACTAATCATCCAGTCAATTTCGCGCTGTCGACAGGTCTCGCGAGGATATTATTACACGTATTAACTAACGCGAGAGCCGGCAAAACAAAGTCAATCATACACCGTAACAGAATACGAAGAGGGAATTCTAAACAGGGTGGGTGGGATATTACCACGCACCCGGGAGCATAAATGGTTCCCCAGTTCAGAAAACCACAATATGATGAAAAAAGGACAGTAAATTGTGCACTCTTTATGAGAAAAGAGGAAGAGAAGTGCGTTGCATTCGGAAACATTGCTTGCAAGCCCCCTTCTGTGTGTGAACCAGAAGACGAGATTATTTGGTTCTATATGTATATCTCAACAAATCTGAGAAAAGTAAAAAGGATAAGAGATTGTTGGTTGGTTCTTAAGTTTATTGGCTGCGACAACGCGTTCATGTAGCCCCGTGTACTTTGGGTGTGTGATAACCGGTGTTAATTGTAATGACTATTAGTGTGTGTTATCTGTTTTTTTGATTTAAGTACTGCAACTTAGAATTTTTCAAATAGTTCCTACTTTTGCCGCCAAGCGCCACCGTGAACGACTATAGGCCAAGTTCTGAACTTAGCTACTAGACGCCACTGCAGTCGGCTCTTGGCAACGAACGTAGAAACCTAAGAGCGTTGTTTACATTCTTAACCTATCCAATTCAGCTTCACACAGGTGCAATTAGTGGAAGGTTCTTTAACATGCCATAAATCTATGACCTGGGACCGCCGGCTTTACTTCCCCTCCGAAGGAAGGCATACTGAGTGACTTTTAACGCTCTTAAAAATTCCGACGGCTTCGACCGGGTTTGAACCCGCTATCTTGGGCATAGAAGCTTAGCATGCTACCGACTACGCCACCGAAGCAGCCGGATAAGAGATTGACTGGAATGTATGGTTTGGTAGCTATGTAGAGATGAAACAATTAACTCAAGACTGGGAGACATTGAAGACACGAACAACAACAACAACATAACTTGTAAATGATCGACCTTAGGACGCATTTCTATGATGATTGTTGTATCTGCTTCATTAAGCTGACACTCCATCCTGAATACATATCACTCGCTACTTGACTGCTTTACTTTCATTTTTGATCGAGTACAGTGCGTTGTATTCATACACCATACACATAACGTAGATGGTTATTGATAGAAGGAACATCGGAGCTGATAATGAACCTATACCTTTTCAGGACGTCTCTGAAAGGTGCCTGGATCTCCTTCGTTAACGAACACTTAATCCGGCCTGGTTCACTGCAACTTTTGACAAAAGTACCGGGATGTATTCATCATAGTCATTTAGTTCTCTCATTAGGGAAACTCAGGAATCAAATTAAAAGTCTATGTGCTGCAGCTTTATTCTCATTAATGAGTCGTAGATAGTCCTTCCTTATCTTACTCTGACGTCTCGTTTTATTTCTTTGATATGGGTGGAAAGTAGGAGCTTGGGTTTACGTCCAAACTTTGGCACACGTAAAAACGCTTCTCATTTTGATGGCACATAAAGCAAACCCAGTTCATCCCAGTTTATATCCTGTGTATCTTCTGATCACGTGATTACTATGCTCTTATAGCCCAGGAGCTTGTGAGGGAAACTGAATAGTTTCTCTCAGACAGAAATGTCAATCGTAAAACATCCTCGCAAAGTCGTCCAAAAGGAAGAATTAAAGTAAATGATTTTCTCTTAATTTCCTTGGGCTCCAAATAGAGTTTCTTTGTATTGCAAAGGTTTTTGTTGTTGTTATTATTCTATTATTTCAAGGGATAATTTATCGAAAATAAACACATAAATGAAGAGTAGAAATGTCAAACGTTCTAAGTGCCAATTTCTTAATTTTACAGGAGAAGGAAAAAACTATCTCTGTTTGCATTTAATTTAGTACACCAAAAGTACTTATCTAGGTAGATTCCTACTACAACATTCTTTTGTATAACAAATCTTTGCAAAAAATACAATGGTTTAGGAGAAACAAAGTAATAACAACAAAAACGTTCTATGTGCCATATGATTAAAGAGTCAGTTACAAGTGCCATTCAACCTGTTGTTACATTTCATTTAAGGGTATAGAGGGCTATAATAATAAAAATAACATAAATGATTAGCAGGAACATACATAATTGTATTAAACACAAAATACTGTATCTTATTAAGGGGAAAAGTACAAAAATACTTTTTATTTAAGACAAAATTACTATCAATCTTCACATTCTCTACTGACAACTGACAGTTTTTCAATTCTTACATTGGGATTGTAGTTAATGTCTCATTAATCTCTCTGTTCTCTTCAGGAAGAAATGGTAACATAGATGTCGTTCTTTCTTCAACCGATAAACGGGGTTGATCTTTCAGATGAATTACAGCTTGCTGTATATCAACCACTGATTTTTCTCTCGTTCTTTTGTTTTTTGTTTTGTTTTTTGTTTCCTTTTGTTTTTTGTTTTAATTTATTCATTATAGTTACAACCCGTGTTTCACCTAAAGGTATTTTTTCTCTCTTTCAAATACTCATAACCTTCCACACTTCTAATTCTGGTTGTTTGGTTCCTCAGTTTAGGGGTTGTGACAACGCGGTCATGTAGTCCCGTGTACTTTGGGTGTGTGTAGAATCTGTTTGATAACCGGTGTTAATTGTGATGGCTGTATTGGTCACTTCTAATTCTGAGTAAGATGTTTTGATAGCTATTTGAGATGGGTGAAACTGAGATACTTAGCATTTTGCATTTTAATATGTTGCACTTATGTAATGTTACCAGAGTAAAAAACTAACTTACTTTCTTCAGCTTATCCAAATTAATTGGGGTCGCCGGAGCCAACCAGGCTCATTTTGGATTTGGCCGGGGATTTTAAGGCCGGATGCCCTTCCTGACGCCATGTGATTTTTCAGGTGAAAATTCCACCCCGCTGTCACCGGGATTCGAACCCCGGCCGTCCGGGTGAAAGACGAGCAGCTAAGCCACTGTGCCATCACGCTCCGTAATTGTTACCAGAGTAACACGCATAAAAAGATGCATGGCACTTGGAACAAGAGATGGCAGTATAGCATGGTACTTACAACAGCGCTATCTGTTACAGATTGTTTGAACTACTTAGTCCGTGTATTGGCACTTAGAACACCACTAGTTAGAATGTAGGCTACTTGTGAAATAAAACAAATTTTTAACATTAAAATGCACTTAGAAAAGTCTGACATTAGGCCCGACTAGGCCCAGGCCTAGGACCCCCAATTATCTGGGGCCCCCAAGCAATTTCTAATTTAGTTCAATTTTTTTCCGAAGATTTAGAATATATTTATCCAGAACTGAGACAGTTTCAGCATTATATTAAATTAAAATGTCCTTTAAAAACTGAGTTCACTTATTCTGAACTTTACGAAATTCTTATTCAAGACAAGCTTGAGTCTGTTTTTCCGAACGTTGAAATTGCTTTTCGCGTTTTCCTGACCCTCATGATAACGAAGCACACGTTTTCAAAATTGAAACGGATCAAAAGTGCGCAAAGAAGTATCATGTCACAAGAACGATTAGACATGCTAAGTTTAATATATATCGAGTCAGATGTTCTGCGGGAAATCGATTTTGATGACATTGTAGAAGATTTCATTGACCGAAAAAACAGAAAAAAAAATTGATTACATTTTACAGAAGTAAAATATAGTATGATTTGTTAAATTGTTCATCAAATCATCTGAAATGTTTTCAAATAACGATGATCATTTCAATTTAAATTTATGTATATATGTAGGCCTATGTAAGATTTAATAAAAAGTGTATTATTCATCTTGAGATAAAGAACTCTTGTATATGCTTTATTAAATGTACAGGTGCTAAAAAAAATATATATATATTTGAAAAAAATAAAGGGACCCCAAAAATCTGAGGGACTTGGGCCTCATTTTACCTTAATCCGGCACTGCCTGCATAATAGTTATGTTGGTCACGGGGAGGGATACAGTTTATCAGGTCAAAACATCACGATTAACGACGCCAAGATATACAGTAAATAAGACGTTAGTAAATTAGTTTAAAAAATTTTTAATAACTACAATTTAAACCAGGGAAGATAAACCAATAATAGGCCTACTTTCTGTAAGGTTTAATGCATTCTTGACGAAATAAGTATTTATATCATAATGTGCCAGAATAGCCTATATGGTAAAATGGATGCAGCTTCTTTATGTAGAACCAAGTTGCTACGTAAAAGCAGCCGCAGGAACATCCGAAGATTTTCCTATAACCGTTGGTGTCCATCAAGGTTTCTCCTTGTCACAGCTTTTGTTCATGCCGATGACGTCGTGCTAGTCTCCGAGAACAAGGAAGATCTGCAGCTTCAGGCCCAAGCGTGGAGCGATTGACTAGCACACTATGGCCTGCATCTTAACCAAAGGTAAACGGAATACATGACGGCAGATACATAAGAAACAAGAACCATTCAAGTAGATGGGGAAGATCTACAAACAGTGACAATATTCAAATTTAGATGCACTAACACGAACGATGGATGCCTTGACGAAGAGGTCAATACAAGTATCAATGCTGCTTGGATGAAGTGGCGAACAACAATGACCGTAGGATGAAAGATCATTTGACGTACAAAATACTTCGCACTGTCGTCTGCCCTGTCGCATTATATGGATGCGAGTACTAGCCAACTACGTCTGAGGCAGCGTGTCGTTTAGGTGTTATGGAAACCAAGATGTTAATGTGGACAGCGGGTGTCACTAAATTAGACCATGTTTCAAATAACAACATCAGGTAGCGTTTTGGTGTCGCAACTATCCAAGATAAAATACACGAGGGCCGTTGCGATGGTTGGGGCATGTACTGAGGGGAGAAACCGGCACAATTGCAAAGGCTGGTTACGGTCTACAAGTCGTCGGCAAGATTCCAACGGGACAACCGAGGCGACGATGGGCCGATACGCTACACAAAGACTTCAGACACGTTAATCTTCACCCAGACACTGACAGTGACAGAAATATATGGGGACAGGGTATCGATGTGGTGGACCCTGCAGCCAGGTGGGACAAATGGTGAGGAGGAGAAGACGAAGAAGAAGAAGATGATGATGATGATGATGATGATATCTGGTAAGCTGTATCACTCCCCACAACAACAACAACAACAACAACAACAACAACAACAACAACAACCAACAACCAACAACAACAACCGCCACAACAACAAAAACACTGCGTTGCTCTTTTCCTTGCTGTGGGTTTATCATCTGAATAATAAGAAAGATAACTTTTATCTAAACACTATAACTTTATTTTGTGGAGTAACACCATTTACTCAATAAAAATGCAAGCGTTTAAAAGTCTAAATCTGCAACAGCCCCATGTCGCTGAAGTACGATGCCGTCTGTTTGACGTCATGGCGCCGACGCCGAGGAGAAATGAGATAATTATTTAAATTGTCCTCTCTCCTGGCCGGCCATTAACTGTGAATCTGATTACCGTCGAGCGCTACACAGAGACACGTGTTCTGCTTTGTTCCTTAAGAAACAGCGCATAAACACTTCTGAGAGGGGCTAACGACACTTTCAAATTAATTTAGTGGAAAATATAATTAAAAAATGAAATATTACAATCAGTCTTTCCTAATTATTATTCAGCTGCACTTCAGAGATTTGAAATTAATGAGAATTTTGCACTCATATTTGTTGTAGTAAATTAATGATGTATTGATATTAATTATTTTTGACTGGCAAATAAAACCTGGCAATGGCACTCTTCAAACTCATAACAGTACAAGTTTGCCTGTTTGCTCTTCAAGTACTGTGATTACATCTCTTTAATGAGATATTTGACAAGCAGAAGATCGCAGGTTTAACACTTTATAGGGCAGAAAATTATTAATAGTACATTATACGACTGTTTATGTTCGACAATAATAACTATTTTATGTTCGAAAATAAATATTCATAAATATCTATCGAGATTTAGCCAGTTTTATGTACTGAAAAGAGCGCTTGGGACGCATAGAATACTTTGTATTTGACCAAATCCTCAAATATCCCATTATGACACAAGCCACGCAGTGAAATTTAAAATTGGAGGCCGTAGAAGTCAGCGCAAATGCGATGCTATCCTTACCTAATTGGTCACACAACTGCTTCTTAAACTCTGATTGGTGGAGAAACTGTTTCATAATGAAACAAGAAGTTCCGTGAAGAACTATACAGCCTACTTTTCATGTCAATGATTATTCTACAGAATATGAACCTATCTAGAATAATGACGAAATTAAGTTGCTAATATCGAAATTTCCAATTAGTTCGAAATACTGTATACCTGGCATAATGTATCCTAATAGAGCACTACAGTTGGAAGCCCTGATGACTGAATATATTCTTAGTTCCGTCTCTTAAGGTACAAAATACAAAATTTGGTTGAAGTCCAATGAATAGCATGGACGTTACATGCAGTTAAACATTGGATCTAACAGCGCGCGTAAAATCATGTTGGCAACAATGCCATGCAAGTATTGGTCGGAAATAATCTGAAATAATATGATCTATTGTTGTGCCAATTTTGAATGAAATCCATTAGTTAGTATAGAAGTTACATGCATTTTAAAATTGGACCTATCAGCAGGCTTAGAATCATGTTGGCAGCACTGACGTATATTAGTTACTCCAAATTCGTCTAGAATGCCAGGTACTATGCGTGTGCAAAGTTTAGAGCTATTGGCTTGCATACTTTCTGATATATTGATATTAGGGTAACAAAAATAGGGACAGCACATATTAACAGTTGGCAGCACTGGTTGCTCCTTAGAATACGCATTGTCATATCTGTTATGGTACACATAGCACATACGAAATTTGGTTGAAATCCAAATGATAGTATGGAAGTTACATGTATTTAAAGTTGGACCTGTCAGCAGGCTTAGAATCATGTTGGTAGCACTGACGTATATAAGTTACTCCAAATTAATATAGAATGTCAGGTACTATACGTGTGCATAGTTTAAAGCTGTCGGCTTGCATACTTTCTGATATATTGGTATTTGGATAAAATAAATTAGGAGCATTTATTAACAGTTGGCAGCCCTGGTAGGTCTTAAGAATACGCTCAGTCATATCTGGTTATGTACACATACAACATACGAAATTTGGTTGAATTCCAATTGATAGTATAGAAGTTATATGCATTTAAAAATTGGACCTATCAGGAGGCTTATAATCATTTTGGCAACACTGCCATGTTTAGCCTCCTGGAAATTAAACTGAAATATTATGATCTGTACGTGTGCCAATTTTGAAATAGCTCCCATTCATACTTTCCAAGATATCCATCATGGAGCTCAAATTTCAATTGCGATTTTTTAGCAGTTGGTAGCACTGACATCATTTTCAAATATGGCCGTGAGATATTCAGGTATAGATCTTTACTCCTACCAAATTTTGTTTCGATTGCTGCAGCCGTTTAGGAGTTGATAGGGGGGGACACACACACAGCCAGACAGACAGACAGAAGGACAGACAGACGGACAGACAGACAGACAGACGGACAGACAGACAGACAGACAGACAGACAGACAGACAGACAGACAGACAGACAGACAGACAGACAGACAGACATACATTTGCCCGATCTCATAAGTCTACTTTTTCCTCATTTTTGCAAAATGTGAAAAGTAGGCTAAAAATAGTGTTATAATGATCCTCATTATGATATATTTTTCTGACATATAATATTAACATTTCGACTTCGTCGAACATAAAGGTATTTTAATTGTATTTATTTAAATTTGATTTTAATTAGTTTAGCCTAACTTTGATTATTATATTTTTTCATTGTAATGTTCATACTGGTATCTATATTTATAATTTTAATTTAGCCTAATTTTTATAATCATAACATTAAGATTATAAAATTATTATTATTATTATTTTATTTGAATAAGCTTATTTATATTTAAATTTTACATGCATACTTATTTTTAATTCTAATTTTTTATTTTAATTTTTTATTTTAATTGTTTTATTAAAATAAATAAATTTTGTCAATCACCATGGGTCAAAGAGATAAAGAAATAATATTTGGTTTTCTGAAAAATTAACACTTCCAAAAGAAAATTCCTTAATGTGTGGCTGTAAGTTTGGGCAATCACCATATTTGACAAA
Source organism: Meconema thalassinum (assembly GCA_946902985.2). NCBI lineage: Eukaryota > Metazoa > Arthropoda > Insecta > Orthoptera > Tettigoniidae > Meconema > Meconema thalassinum. The sequence goes on from OX336399.1 coordinate 92,889,526, forward strand.
CTGTAATAGGCTATGTAACTCTTCAGTCAGTCAATACGATCTTGCCCAATAACTGGGCGGTATACAATGTATATAATATGTAAATAACACTCAAGGTAAAATATAAATATATTAGTTTATGATCACTATTATAATAGGGCAAATTTTAGGATTACGCGTTTCGACTTTTAAGCGGTCATCGTCAGATCCCGATCACTGTAGTTTAAAGTTATACACTATAGTATTATAGTAAGATTCGCAATTTGAATCTTGTTATAAGGTTGTTATATTTTGGATTAATGGTTTGTGAATTGCGTATGAGTAAAGGTATTTTGCATTTGTATACAATTTAGAACAACACAATGTAATAAAATAAAAATAAAGATACGTAAAATGAGAGCATGCACTTGAATTCTTTTTGTATATGGTTACTTATCCTCTAGAGCAGAGGAGGCTCTGGTGACAAGGTAACTGCTGTACGGTGATAGCTCTACCAATAACTTGCAATGGGTTAAATATATTTTATGCGCTTGATCAGTGATCGGCAGGCTGAGCTTTTACGAGCCCTGTAGTTTCTTCTTGATATTGCCCATGACGTAATTACTTAACTACACAACAGACGTCCCTTTCCAAATGCTATTTCACTAGAAGAAATGTCGTGGGTCTTTTTCATACTTGTTTTATCAATACAATTGCCATTGGACTGACTAGATATGATCATGTCAGAAATACAGATGTTCGAGAACAATTAGGTGTCACACCAATTACGGAGAAAGTGAGGGAAGCTCGTCTCCGTTGGCATGGGCATGTTATGAGAATGCCGAGCGACTCTGTCGCCAAAGTAGCTTTCAACCTGGACCCAGGTGGAATGCGACCACGCGGACGACCTGCGAAGCGTTGGATCGACAACATTAAGATGCATATGCACGATGTTGGCTTACAACCTGAGATGTCAACGACAGGAAAAAGTGGAGAAGATGTAATAGAGCAGCGGACCCCGTACTGGGATAAACGCTAGGAAAGAAATAGAATTGCCATTGCCCCATTTAACAACACTGCAATCGCTGCATTCTTTAAAATGATTGTTATAATCACTAAAATCGAAATAGTAAAATAAAAAATAGCTGTCCAATAACAACTGACAAAAACGTAGATCTGAAATTATAAATCACACAATTGCTCATATACTGACAATATTGTAAGGTACCAGCCAGATTATGGTAATATCATAGAGGCGGAATTGGTTCAGAACATGTAATTATAGCCAAGAATACTAAGTCATATAATGCATGCCTCAAAAATGCATGTGCTATTATACGTCGTTGAATGTGAGCCATAAATGTTATTTTAAGTATCTGAGTCTAATAATATGGTCAAGTAGTGTACAGACCTATTTAACTTCTGCTGAAATCACTAGTGACCACTCATATCAATTATTTAATTATTTAATTATGATACTATATTTATTAATTAATTGTTTAATTCTTTATTTTATTATTTACTAATTAAAATGTGTGCTTGGTAAAAATATTTTGGAAGGTAATCAACTAGATAAGCAGATCACAACTATAAATATAGATGTTGGTGAATATTGCTCAATGAATTCATATATTTAGGAGAAACATTTAAAGCTTGCTTCAACTTACCAATTCCGTTATTTAACATGATGCAAACTAATTATTTGGGACACATATTTGCACATTTATGCTTTTAAAATTATGAAAGAACTTGTGGGGCCGTGTGAGAAATCTCGCATGTTCATAAGCCATACTTTCCCCAATAGGTTCTACGTTCAGTAACTAACGAAGGCAATCACTTAAAATTGGAACATCATAACACTCACCGGTTATTCGATATTTATGAAACTATACGATTTGAGTGCTCATTCCTTTGATTTACTGTTTCTGGAATCCATGCATAATGATAATTGAAAGACCTCAGAATGTTAAAATGACATGAAACAGGCGTCACAGCGGCCAAAATGTGAGGTTGACAAAAATTATGGAGCGTATTTTGCTGCAACAACAGTATCTGCAAATTGCACACTTAGTCCATTTTTAAAAGGTCATTTTTTGAAGAAATTATAGATATTTTTAGCCTATTTTCAATTTTGAAAAAAAAAAATAGGCTTATGAGATCACCTTTTGTCCGTGTGTCTGTGTGTGCGTGTATGTGTGTGTGAGAGGTGTGTGTGTGTGTGTGTGTGTGTGTGTGTGTGTGTGTGTGTCCCTGATAACTTCTATACGGCTCGAGCGATTTCAATGAAACTCGGTAAGTTCATAGAACTTCTCCGGGCTACCACGACCGTGCCCTTCAAATTTTGTTACGTCTCACCAATCCAACATGGCGGCTGTGCGAAATATTTCACTAGCATTCAATATCTCCGAAACTATTCCCGATATCACCCTGAATTTTTTTACGGTGATAAAGGGAACTACTAGAAGTTCAGCTAAGTGACTATTGAAAATCTGGTAACCACAAAACCAACATGGCGGCCACGCGAATTTGCGACTTTTAAATAGATGTTTCTCGCGATTTAACCAACCAAACGCAATAAAACTTGGTACAGTATATATTTATTCACATTGTAATGCACCGACATCAAACTTCGTTCAATTGTTTACATAACCACAAGATGGCGGATGTGCGAAATATTTCACCGGCATTCTATATCTCTGACACTATTAGCAGTATCACACTGAAATTTTGTACGGAGATAAAGGGCTCTACTGGAAGTTCATCTGTAAGACTTTCAAAAACCGGTTAACTACAAAACGAACACGGCGGCCAAGCGAATTAAAAATTTTAATAGATCTTTCTCGCCATTTAATGTTCCAAACGCAATGAAATCTGGTACAGGAAATGTTTATACACATTGTAATGCACTGGTATCCAATTTTGTTCAATTGTTTACATAACCTCAAAATGGCAGCTGTGCGAATTTTAAAATTAAGTTTTTATTTCTTAGATCATAATCATGCGATCGAAGTGAAAGTTTGAATAATGAACCTACGCAATAATTTTCCTTTAATGGTACATGACTCTAAGGCCTATGCATTTAACAATCCTACATGGCGACCATCCGAAATATTTAGACGGCTCTGAATATCTACGAATCTATTATAGCAATCAAACTGAATTTCTTTATGTTCATAGGGGCTATGAACATAAGTTCACCTATAGGACTTTAAATAACCTGGTGATCACAAATCCAACATGGCGGTGACGCGAATTATAAATATTCACATGGACGATTCTCGCAATTTAAATCCTTATACGAATGTTAATCCACTGGCATCTAATTTATTTCAATTGTTTCCATAACAACAAGATGGCAGCTGTGCGAAATTTTAAAATCTCCTTGTTACTTCTTGTGTCCTAATCATGCGATTGGAATTTGAATGCTACACGTACACAATAATTTTCATGTAACAGTACATAACTCTAGGACCTACAATATAAAATCCAACATGGCGACCATCCGAAATATTTAGTCGGTTCTCAATATCTACGAATCTATTACAGCAATCAAACTGAAAATCTGTATGTTCATAGTGGCCATTAACATAAGTAGGATATATGAAAATAGGCTGTATAGATCTTCACGGAACTACTTGTTGAAATTATAGTGCAATTCGTCACTGATGTTGTCTATTCTCTTTCATTTGAATGCTCATTTGTCATGATCGGTCGCTTGTGAGTGCCGCAGGAGGGATTTATAGCCTACTATTTAAATAGTTTATATGTTGTCTGTAAGTCTGAGAACTGAAGCATTCATTGTTGAATGAAATACATTCACTGAAGTGATGGTGACGTTTCATACGCTGCCCTGCATGAAATCAATTTCATTACATTTTGCTTGCATATATTTCTCTTCACTCCTCCTATCTTCTGAACATTCGAGCTGCGGCTTCCGTGGCGTAATAGGTAGCATGCTGAACTGCTATGCCCAAGTTCGCTGTACAAACGTCGCCGAAGTTGTCGGAATTGTTAAAATCCTTCAGTGTGCCTTCCTTCGGAGGGGAAGTAAAGCCGGTTGGTTGGTTGGTTCCTCAGTTTAGGGGCTGCGACAACGCGGTCATGTAGCCCCGTGTACTTTGGGTGTGTATAGAATCTGTCTGATAACCGGTGTTAATTGTGATGGCTGTATTAATGTGTGTATCTGTTTTTTTAATTTAAGTACATACTGCAACTTAGAATTTTTCAAATAGTTCCTACTTTTGCCGCCAAACGCCACCGTCAACGACTACTAGGCCTAGTTCATAACTTAGCTACAAGAGGCCACCGCAGTCGGCTCTTGGCAACGAACGTAGAAACCTAAGAGCGTTTATTTACATTCTTAGCCTATCCAATTTAGCTTCACACAGGTGTAATTAGTGGAAAGTTCTTTAACATGTCATTAATCTATGACATGGGACCGCCGGCTTTACTTCCCCTCCGATTGAAGGCATACTGAGGGATTTTTGACACTCTCTAAAAATTCCGACGGCTTCGGCCGGGTTTGAACCCGCTATCTTGGGCATAGAAGCTCAGCATGCTACCTACTACGCCACCGAAGCCACTGAAGTAAAGCCGGCGGGCCAATGTCATAGATTTATGGCATGGAATAGAACCTGCCATTACAATTGGTAGTGTAGCTAAATTTGTAGGTTATATTTCGTTAGAAACGCTCTATCAAGTTCCAAATTTTGTCGCTAGGTGCCAGTGGCATCTGGTAGCCAAAGTTGGAACTACTTGAAATTGAACTTGCTCATTCATCTTCATTCATTTCATCTCATCCACACGCGACAGTACTTGTAGCACACCCCATTGGTGTCCGCATAAAAGCAACTACAACCTCCGGCGAGCCGAACATGTCCTCGGCCTCTCCCGGTATGAAAAGCCATACTCTAAATAAATAAAATAAAAAAAAAAAAAAATAATAATAACATTCGAGTGCATCAACACCCAGCCCTTCTTAAATTTTGATATTCGTTCCTTTATGTATTTTCTATCTCGCGTTTACTCAAACTAATGTATAAATTTCTTTCTTACAGGTAAGGATAGCTCGGAGGTGCAATAACAAGGTACAGAGGACATTGTAAGGTACGTTTAAACATTACGGTTTGTATTCACAGTTCCAGTGTTAGCATGTCCGTAATGAAACTGTTGCTACCTATATTGCTAATTTATTCTTATTACCCTAGTTCATCTCGTGGTAGATATACCAACCAGTAGGCCTATTCTTTGTTGTCATAAGAATGAAGGATATCAACCGGATAGAATGCACGGATTTGTTATCAAGTATTACAAATCACTTAACTTCCGCCTTCCTCAAATTATTTGATTTCTTGAACGTTTTCCAACTTTTCTTTTCTCATTGAAACATTCATATCCTTGGTTTGAATTCAGGTACGCATGCCGTTTTAGTCTACGAGCACTCGGTGGATCACGCTCCTTCATTCGAGCTCTTAACTATTCAAATTAGCTGATTCTGAGGAAAGTTATGAGTGGACATACAATATTACTTCTCATTTTTCTTTGTCTTGCACCGAAAAATGAGCATTGCCATGAAATTAATAGGGTAGTTTCAGATCTACAGTACTTCCAGGAACTTCTAGATTTTACACGAGTGTGAATACATTGGTAACTAAAGAAGAAAATTGAAGTTTTGTATTTTCCCACTGAATTTTTGAACAGGCTAGAAATGAGTGGTCTACCTCCCCATGTGCTGACTTTGAAAGATGGTGCTATTGTAATGCTCCTTAGGAATTCCAATGCAACTAAGAGATTACTGAACGGGACGAGGCTAATAGTTTGAAAAATGTATGACATTATTATTGATTTCAAAGTTCTAACTGATGTGAATAGTGGGGAGCGAATACTGCTACCTCGCGTAGATTTGTCACCATCTGACACTACAATGACGGCAATTTCCTATTACACTCGCGTTTTGTATTACAATCAACAAAGCGCAGGGTCAAACGCTTCATCGAGTTGGAATCTACTTTCCTGATCCTGTTTTAGGCCATGGAAAGTCGCATGTTGCCTTATCCGGAGGAAAATCATTTAAAGATGTAAAAGTAGAAATTAAAGCTAAGGGTCGACGCACAGCAAACATTGTCTGGAAGGAAGTATTGTGAAATAAATGTTATTAACTATTACATAATGTCGTAATTTTTAGCCTACTTTTCACATTTTGCAAAAATGAGGAAAAAGTAGACTTATGAGATCGGGCAAATGGTAGTGTCTGTCTGTCCTTCTGTCTGTCTGTCCTTCTGTCTGTCTGGCTGTATGTGTGTGTCCCCCCTATCAACTTCTAAACGGCTGCAGAAATCAAAACAAAACTTGGTAGGAGTAAAGATCTATACCTGAATATCTCACGCCCATATTTGAAAATGATGTCAGTGCTACCAACTGCTGAAAAATCGCAATTGAAATTTGAGCTCCATGTTGGATATCTTGGAAGGTATGAATAGGAGCTATTTCAAAATTGCACACGTATAGATAATAATATTGCAGTTTAATTTCCAGGAGGCCACACATCACAGTGTTGCCAAAATGAATATACGCCTGCTGATAGGTCCACATTTTAAATGCATATAACTTCTACACTATCAATTGGATTTCAACCAAATTTCGAATGTGTTATGTGTACATAAACAGACATAACTGAACGTATTCTTAAGATCCACCAGGGCTGCCAACTGTTAATAAATGCTCTCAATTTATTTTATCCAAATACCAATATATCAGAAAGTATGCAAGCCGACAGCTTTAAACTATGCACACGTATAGTACCTGACATTCTATATTAATTTGGAGTAACTTATATACGTCAGTGCTACCAACATGATTCTAAGCCTGCTGAGAGTTCCAACTTTAAATACATGTAAATTCAATACTATCATTTGGATTTCAGCCAAATTTCGTGTGTGCTATGTGTACCATAACAGATATGTACGTATATGCCGATTCTTAAGAGTAACCAGGGCTGCCAACTGTTAATAAATACTGTCTCTATTTTTGTTACCCTAATATCAATATATCAGAAAGTATGCAAGCCAATAGTTCTAAACTTTGCACACGTATAGTACCTGGCATTCTAGATTAATTTGAAGTAACTAATATACGCCAGTGCTGCCAAGCCTGCTGATAGATCCAATTTTAAAATGTATGTAACTTCTATACTAACTAATGGATTTCATTCAAAATTGACACAACAATAGATCATATTATTTCAGATTATTTCTGACCAATACATGTATGTCATTGTTGCCAACATGATTTTACGTGCGCTGCTAGATCCAATGTTTAACTGCATGTAACGTCCATGCTATCCATTGGATTTCAACCAAATTTTGTATTCTGTACCTTAAGAGATGGAACTAAGAATATATTCAGTCACCAGGGCTGCCAACTGTAGTTCTCTATTAGGCTACATTATGCCAGGTATACAGTATTTCGAACTAATTATAAATTTCGATATTACCAACTTAATTTCGGCATTATTCTAGATACTGTAGATCCATATAGATTAATCATTGGCATAGATCTTAATTTTAAGAAAAGTAGGCTCTTTAGTTCGTCACGGAACTTCTTGTTTAATTCCAATACTGAAAATAATGCTGCGGAGCAGCACGGGCGCCCTAGTTTTCATTATAAGTTTAGATACCGGTAGTTAGTATCTCGAAAATAATTTTGAAATCTGCTTTTTTTTTATAAAAAAGTTTGTCGATCTTGAAACTTCATTTGTATCTAATGTTTGCTGAAGAAGGTTATAATGTAACCGAAACCAGTACACTGTACTCAAAAATTACAATTTCATGGCTTAAGGAATTATTTTCTATTTTATTAGTCTATAGAATGTGATAAATATTTTTTGAATTTCCTTAAAATAAAAAATGAAATAATAACGTCTGAATAATTGATAATAAATAAGTGTAATTCTTTATGTAGCTGATGGTTTAACAAATTATCATCCACTTTAAAGAAAGAAAATTCCAACAATGTTTTATATACATGGGAGATATGAGGGAAACGGTGAAGGTCAGCACAAACCAAGAACCACATTTTGAAAAATGGATAAAAAATAGTAACGAATTTTGAATTTTGGAAATTTAAACTTTGCTTCTACGTTGGTTGGTTGGTTCCTCAGTTTAGGGGCTGCAACAACGCGGCCATGTATCCCCTTTTACTATGGGTGTGTGTAGAATCTGTCTGATAACCAGTGTTAATTGTGATGGCTGTATTATTGTGTGTTATCTGTAATTTAGTTTAGAACTGCAGACGATCAATTTCAAGTAGTTCCTATTTTTGCTATCAAATGCTACCGTCAGCGACACCTAGCTGTGAACTTGGCTAATAGATGCTACCGCAACCAGCATCTGGTGACGAACGTTGGAACTTAATAGAGCATTAATCAAATCTAACCTACAAATTTAGCTCCACACAATTTTAGTTAGTGGAAGGTTCTTTTACATACTATAAATTTATTACATGGACCCGCCGGCCTTACTTCCCCTCCGAAGGAAGGCATACTGAGGGACTTTTAGCGCTCTTAAAAAATCCGACGCGTTCGGCCGGGTTTGAACACGCGATCTTGGGCTTAGTAACTCAGGATGCTACCAACTACGCTACCGAAGCCGCTAAAAAAAATTACTTCTATTAGCAAGATGTGCGTGGTTCTTTGAAAATGTATAGGCTATAATTGTTGTACAAGACATAGTATGGCAAATAAATGAAACACTTCGGAGGGCTTTGAACCATCTGGAATTTGCAGAGACGACGGTCGCCGCCCTGATGGGATGACCATAATTCCGTGATCGAATGGCAAATTCCTAGTCTGGGATGCAACGTGCTCAGATACGTTGGCTCCTTCCTATATCTCATCATCGTCAAAAGAAGCAGGATCTGTAGCTGAGATCACCGTCACTCGGAAGCCCAACAAATAGAGGAAGATCATGGAGGACTATTTTTTTGTGGCCTTTGCTGTGGAGACAATGGGTCCTTGGAGTGAGGACGCAATAAATCTAGTAAAGATGCTAGGATGAGTAATAGGCGGAGTCTCTGGCGATCCTCGTTCCAAAACCTATTTGATGCAGAGAATCGGCATAGGGATTCAAAAGGGAAACGCGGCCTGTGTTATGGGAACTATTCCACATACGAAATATATTATTTGTTTTATTTAATTTAAAACGGATGTTCTATTTCGAGAGTGTATTGAACTGTCTGATTAATGTAAAATGTGTCTGTTTGTGTAGCTGTAGAAATAAAAGTATTATCGTAATATATATGGCAAATAAAGTCATGATATTAAAATCTTTTCTTGTTTTGCTCCTTAGACTGTACAGTATGTTTCCCCTTTGATGAAACAACATGACAAAAAATAACAAAATTGTGATTCTCTTTAGCGAAAATATTTTAAATATGAATAGCGAGAACTGAATCTGTCGTTAAAGTATGTGTGTTACCCATGAATTTCAATCGCGAGTGATGTTTAACAAATAGAGTACAAGTTTTGATGGAATTCATCCATGTGAAGCAGAATATCTATTTCAAATATATGGATATAGGGTGAGGAATTTTACTTCATAAAAGGAAGGAATGCATAGCGTACGATTTTGAAAATCCATAAAAATATTCAATATAATCCGAGATGCTCTTGGTATGGAAAGAATCTGATAAGTTGATATGCAAGGAATTCGTGGCATTGTCTAAGAAAGATTGATATGAGAGCATAAGCGGATCGTGAGTAAATGGTATTTCAGTTTTGTATCGGTGACAGAACATGGTTGTAGATTGAATGTTGCACTGTAATTATTAGCTGAAGTTATAAATTGTATACCGGCACCCCATTGTGAACTAATAATACGTTGGGAGACGATGTCGTGCAACTTGGAGGTTGGATGCAGTCACGCTATTCCCTATGTTTATACATTTGAAATCTTAAAATCAGCTGTGGTTTAATTGCTTGCCACGGTGGGTAGGTGTGTGGCTAACGTGTCGGCCTACTAACCCCCAAGCTTGCAGGTTCGCTCCTGGCCGTGGTAAGTGTTTTTTTTTTTGAAAGGCGGCAAAAATATGACACGCATGTCATACGATGTTGGCATGTCAAAGAACCTATTTGAATTCAGTAGGCCGTGTTCATAATGGCAAAATTATTCTCGGGAGTTTCCGCCAACACAAAGTTCCTCATTTCTCTACTAGAAAGCGCTATAGTGTTCAAGGAGCTTAGATATCTAACCTCCTTGACTTTCGTAGTGCTTTAAGGAACAACGAAATTCGGCATGCAAGCTACCCTTTGGGTGTCAAATAACAAAGCTTTCACCCGGCACCCGAGGCCATACGATATTATTATTATTATTATTATTATTATTATTATTATTATTATTATTATTATTAACAGAAGCCTCCGTGGCTTAGGCGGCAGCACGCCGGCCTCTCACCGCTGGGTCCGTGGTTCGAATCCCGGTCACTCCATGTGAGATCTGTGCTGGACAAAACGGAGGCAGACAGGTTTTTCTCCGGGTACTCCGGTTTTCCCTGTCAAAATTTCATTCCAGCAACACTCTCCACTATCATTTCATTTCATCTGTCATTCATTTAATCATTGCCCCAGAGGAGTGCGTCAGGCCTTGGCAGCCGGCACAGTTCATATCCTCGCCGCTAGATGGGGGCTTCATTCATTCCATTCCTGACCCGGTCAGAGACTGGAAGCAGGCTGTGGATTTTCATTTTCATTATTATTAACACGTGAAGTACCAGATTAAATTTTATTGAGAATGTCGGTACTGTAAGTTGATATTCACGTACTTCCTACTTCGGTTGGATGGTTGGTTCCTTAGTTTAGGGGCTGCGACAACGCGGTCATGTAGCCCCGTGTACTTTGGGTGTGTGTAGAATCTGTCTGATAACCAGTGTTAATTGTGATGATTGTATTAGTGTGTGTTATCTGTGATTCAGGTAGGACGACTGCAGACGATTTCTTCAAGTAGTTCCTAGTTATGCTACCAAATGCTACCGTCCACGACATCTAGCTGCGGACGTGGCTACTAAATGCCATCGCAGTCACCACCTGGCGGCGTTATCACACTAACCTACAAATTTTAGCATCCAAAAGGCAGAGTAGTTAGTGGAAGGTTCTTTTTCATGCCGTAAATCTATGACATGGGACCGCCGTCTTTACTTCCCCTCCGAAGGCTTACTGAGGGATTTTTAACGCTCTTAAAAAATCCGACGACTTCGTCTGGGTTTGAACCCACGATCTTGGATATAGAAGCTCAGCGAGCTACCAACTACGCCACCGATGCCACCTACTTCCTACTTCAGGGCAAAACTTTAGGGACTGCAGTGTTTTGGTGGCTAGCATTCTTTTCTGACACTCAGGAGGTCTGTGAGCTGGAAAGGGGGTTCACTCAGCTATGTGAGGCAAAACTGAGCCATTCTGGAAGACTTGCTGTATGGCGCAACGGTAACGTTCTCGCCTGCTGTGCCCAAGTTTGTAGGATCGAATCGTGGGGCAGTCAGTTGACATTTGAGGGTGCGCAAATGCGAGGGAGCCGTGTCAATAGATTTACTGGAACGTTATAGATCCCCTTCGGGGCTACAATCTGGCACCCTAGCCTCTCTAAAAGCCGCAGTAGTTAAAAAGGACGAAAAACCAATTATTATTATTATTATTATTTTCTATTTGCAAATTGACCACTTCGGATCACGCTACAATTTCATTTTTTCATTGCCTGAAGTTTCCTCTTCCTCCAGTACTCCTTCATATGGGCGCTATGCTGTTTCTTCTGCTCATCCGTCCAGGCTCTTCCCTTCTTTGTGGTTCTTGTGACGTGAAACCCTTCCAAATTTTGAATTATGTACCGAAATGTTTCCCTGTTTGACATCTGAACTTCCTGGATGTTGAAATTTTCGAGATCTTTTCGAACTTCCTTAATCCATGTTGTCTTCTTGTTCCTTTCGAAGTGAAATGCCATGTCCTGTGGTTCGGATTCCACGTAAAAAGGAGGTCCCGTGGCTCATAATCACAAGATTCACGGTCACGTAAAACTACAATCTTCCTTCCTTCCTTTTTCTTCTTGTTCCACAGGTAGTCGAATAACTGTTTGGTTAGTCTAGTTTTGTCCATTCTGTACAAGTGTCCGAGAAACGATAACCTCCTCTTCTTCATGGTCTCTGAGATTCTCTCCACATTTTTATAGACTTCATTGTTGCTCCGAAGTTTCCAGCCGGTTTCAGTCTGGACTGGGCCCATGATTTTCCGTAGTATTCTTCTTTCTAGGATCTCTAGCTTCTCCAACTTGTAATTCATCGAGAGGCATTCGCTGGCATACAGGCATTCTGTTTTACTACCGTATTGTAATGTTTTAGTTTGGCATTCCATGAGATGCATTTCTTGTTGTAGATGTTTTTAGTTAGCCCATAAGCTCTTTCCATTTTTGAGATACGATCTTCTACAGCAGCTTTCTCTAGGCCGTTCTCTTGTATGGTTTCACCGAGGTATTTGAACTTTTTCACCCTCTGAATCCGTCCAATCTCTGTTTCAAGGAATTGTGGTCCATGTTTGTCATTCATCATGAACTTGGTCTTCTCTTTCGAGATCCTAAGTCCTGTCTTGCTAGCGATCTTTTCTAAGAGGTTGATCTGTATGGCCGCTTCTTCTAGGTTTTCTGAAAGTATCGCAAAATCATCAGCGAAAGCCAAGAAATTGACTTTGATTCCTCCCGTTTTTTGTCCTAGGCAGATCGGGGCTATCTCTTGATTTTCAAGTTCGGAATTCCAAATTCTCACAATCCTCTCGAGGACACAGTTGAATAGTAATGGTGATAATCCATCACCCTGTCGCACACCTGTCTTGATTTCAAATGACAGTCAATTCTCCCATGAACTTCACCTTAGACGTTGTGGCTGTTAAGGTTTCTCTGATAATATTGGCCAGTTTAGTTTTGACTCCAAATTCTCTAATGATCTTATCTAGGGTCCCTCTGTCCACCGAGTCGAAGGCTTTTTTGAAGTCAATGAATGAAACCACTATACTTTTGCCGTTCAGCGCTCTGTGGCGAATTATTGATTTCAAATTTAGGATTTGTTCGGCACAGGAGCGGCCTTTCCGGAACCCACCTTGGTATTCTCCAAGTTGCTTATCTAGGATTCCTTCTATTCTATTCAGAAGTATCCTTGAGAGGATTTTGTAAGTGACTGGGAGTAGCGACACGCCTCTGTAGTTGTTAACATCTTGTTTGTTCCCTTTCTTTTGGAGTGGGTGGATCAGCGCTGTTTTCCATTCGTCTGGTAGCTTTTCCGTCTCCCATATTTGTTGGAAGATATGGTGAAGGTCGTCTAGGATTTCCGGTTCTGCCCACTTCAACATTTCTGCTGATATGGAGTCTTCCCCGCTTGCCTTGTTGTTCTTGAGACTTTTCAGGGCTTCCTTTATTTCTTCTTTTGTTGGTGGCATATCATCTTCTGAGTTTATAGGATGAGTCTGAAATTCTAGTTTGTTGGTTGGAGGCGGGCAGTTTAGGAGTTTCTCAAAGTATCTGGCTAATATATTGCAGTTTTCTTGATTGTTCAGTCCAATTTTTCCTTCTTCGTTTTTGAAACTTATACTTGGAATTTGGTATCCTCTAAGCTTGTCCTTGAAGGTTTGGAAAAAATCTCTGGTGTTATTCTTAGTGAAGTCGTCCTGGAGGTTTTGTAACTTTGCATTCTCAAACGATCGTTTGGTCCTGCGGAATGCCCCTGATGTTTCTTTCCTTTGGGTTCTGAATTGTTCCAAATGTTCCGTATCTCTTGAACATTTCCATTTTCTCCATGTGTCGGATCTCTTTTCAATAGTGCTTTCTCACATTCTTCATTCCACCATATTGTACGTTTCCTCTTTGCCAGTCCGAATGTTTTCTTAGCGGCTTCATTGATCTTTGTACAAAGATGTTGCCAGGTCTTTGTTCTAGAAGAGCGGATTTCTTCTCTGAAGTTATTTATAATATCTCCATTGATGTTCATTCGATTGGTGTTGTATTTTTTCAACTTAGGTGGATCCTTCTTTTGTTTTGGTGGAAGAAAACGTATTTTAACTTTGGAGAGGTAGTGATCAGAGTCAAATTTACCATTTCTAATCACTTTAACATTCATCACCTCCCTAGTAATTCTCCTAGGTTGGAATTTGGAGATACCCATGTCTTTGCTTTTCTTGGAAGTTTCCGAAAATGAGTCGACATGAGATTCAACTGGAAGATTTTGCAGAGTCCAAGGAGCCGTTCGCCATTCTTGTTTGTCCTCCTGTGTGCTGGATAGTCTCCTACTATATCTCTGTATTTTATTTCTGTCCCTATTTGTGCGTTGAAGTCTCCCAGAAGGATTTTTACATGGCTCACAGGTATCCGAGCGATTTCTGTTTCTAAGAGGTCCCAGAAGTCATCGACTTTCTGTGGGTTCTTCTTGTTGTCTTCGTTGATTATTATTATTATTATTATTATTATTATTATTATTATTATTATTATTATTATTATTACCATCCTAGAAGTGGTTTTCCGTGGCTTCCCACTTATACTCCAGACAAATGTTGGAAAGGTTCTTTACTTTAGGTCAGAGCCGGATACGTCTCGATCTTAGATAAAATAATCTATTTTGTTCTAATATCATTAATACTTCGTAAAAATTGTAAGACTCCGGACATCAACACGCCACCAAAACTATTACAATGAGTCAGGTTACTCATGCAGATTCTTCACATGCTTTAGTACACGGGGCTACAATGTCGTGATATCGCAAAGCCCCTAAATGAATCAACAACAACAACAACAACTCGTGCCATTTTTCTGTAGATATCAACTTCGGAGGGAGATAAGGCATATTCTGCCCCCTCAAATCATAAATAAATCATGGGGCGTCACCCCCTTAGTATTATTGAATGGGCCTGCAGAAAGAGTTTCCCAATTCTAATCATCAATTTTTATTGATGATTAATTACTGTAGAAGAAAATAGGCTGAAAATTGTTAGTTCAAATATTTGTCGTTTGTAGGAATGAGCTGAGGGACTACACCTTAGCCGGTAAACAATTAAGTTAGACATAACTGACCTACTTGTTCTATTAAATTGTATATTAATAGTGGGACTAGATAAAATACACTATTTGGTTCTATCATCATTAATACTTCGTAATAATTGTAAGACCCCGGACATGAACGCCAAGATTACCTGCCGAGGGGACCTGTCACGCTGACCATGCGTCACACGGCAATCTGTGGGCCAAATGACTGTGCGGCGGTCGCTTGGTAGGCCGAGCCCCTTAATGGATTGTAGCGTCACGGGGCGTAGGTCCAGTTATAATAATTGTAAGGAGTATTACAGGCGTAATATTTATTGGGTAGTCCTTCCCCCACCCCTAATATTTGAAATAAGTCGGCGACTCTGTACCTGTCTTCAAAGAAATTTACAATTCCGTCATTATTGTGAGAAATAGAAATGCACTGAACAAATCAAATCAATACAAATCTAATCGTAGCATATCAATATGGAGAGTCTTGAATCGACTTACTGGAAAACATTATTCTAAAAATCAGTGCAATAACTTGAGCCCAGATGCCATATCAAATAGAATGGTTGAAGTCACCCGAACCAAGAGAGATAAATGCCATACGAAAAATGTGAAGCGTAAGCTCACTAAGCTCAAACATGGATCACAGAAGAATGAGGATCTGTCCAGGCCATTTTATATTCAGGAAGTTGAAGCTGCTATCAAAATGCTGAAGACCGGTAAGGCTGCTGGCCCAGATAATATCTACAACGAACTCCTTCGATATATGGGTCCATATAGTGTAAAGTGGATCACTTCTCTTTTCTCATACGTCCTGCAGACTAACAAACTGCCAAAGCAGTTTAAACGATCAAAAGTGATAGCCATTCTGAAACCTGGAAAGTTGGAGCAGAGACCTGAAAACTACCGTCCAATAGCACTTCTTAGTTGCATTTATAAACTCTTGGAACGAGTCCTCCTCACTAGGATTGCACCACTCATTGAAGATGTTATCCCTCCAGAACAAGCTGGTTTCAGAAGAAATCGTAGCTGTACTGATCAAGTTTTGGCTCTTACCACTCACATCGAGGCAGGCTTCCAAAAGAAGTTAAAATCAACAGCTGTGTTTATTGACCTGACAAGTGCATATGATACTGTCTGGCGACATGGACTAATTCTTAAATTGCTGGAAGTAATTCCCTGCTTGGAAATTGTAAACCTAATTTCCAACATGCTCTGTGAGAGAGAGTTTGTAGTATTCCTAGGTGATTCTAAAAGTCGTAAAAATAAATTAAATAACTGTTTGCCACAGGGATCAGTATTGGCCCCAGTTCTCTTCAACCGCTACATCCATGACTTGCCATCAACCTCAGCTACTAAGTTTATCTATGCAAATGACATTGCACTGGTAGCTCAAAGCAGAAATTTTGAGGATGGAGAAGGCATTCTTTCAGCAGACTTGGAGAAAATGGCTACATTCTTCTAGTCTTGGCGATTGATCCCAAGCGCTTCTAAGACTGAGGTTTCATGTTTCCATCTTAGCAACCGACTCGTAAACTACGAGCCATCTGTTTTATTCCTTGGTGATAAACTAAAGTACAACCCTTTCCCGAAATATCTAGGAGTCACCCTGGACAGAACTTTAAGCTACAAAGAACATCTCACCAAGCTCTCTCACAAAATCACTACAAGGAATAACATCCTGCACAAGCTTTGTGGTAGTTCATGGGGAGCCTCGGCTGACTGCTTACGATTAACGGGTATTAGTCTTGTCTACTCTGCAGCGGAATACTGTGCCCCTGTATGGCTGGAAAGTGCACATATGCATAAAGTAGATACTAAGCTGAATGAAACCATGCGCTGCATAACTGGGACTGTCAAGTCTACACCTCGCCACTGGTTACCCGTTCTTAGCCATATCCCACCACCCCACCTGAGGAGAAAGGAAGCTCTGCTGAGAGAAGCAAAGAAGATCCGGTCATCTCCCTCTTTACCAGTTCACCAGGAATTTTGTTACCCATCGCCACAACGACTTCGATCGAGGAGACCAGCAAGTGTATTGGCCGGCCGACTCTTGAGGGACAATTTCAACCTAAACCGGAGCTGGCAGGAAGAGTGGTCAAATTCAACATCTGGTACTAATGCCCATGATATAAATTCAACTCGGAAAATGAATGGATTTGACCTCCCAAGAAAACTATGGTGTCGCCTCAACAGACTGAGAACTGGGCATGGGCGCTGTAATTTCTTGCGCCATAAGTGGGGCTGGATTGATTCTCCAATGTGTGAATGCAGTGAAGAGGAGCAGACCATGGACCATGTCATCCAGCGCTGCCCTCTTCATGCCTACTCCGGAAGCCCCAGCGACCTGTTTGATCTATCAGAAAGTGCTGCTGTGTGGTTGAAGAACTTGGACCTGGACTTATGAATTCCTCGTTGTACTCACCATACGATTAAATAAATAAAATTATAACAAATGTCCGGCTCCGTGGCTAAATAGTTAGCGCGCTAGGCTTTGGCCCTAAGTGCCCCGAATTCGATTCCTGGCTGATCCATCAGGGATTTTAATCTCCTGGAGTTAATTTCCGCGGCTCGGGGACTGGGTGTATGTAATGCCTTCATCATCACTTCATCCTCATTACAACGCGCAGGTCGCCTACGGGCGTCAAGTAGAAAGACCTGCACTCGGCCTCTCCGGAGGCCATACGATCATTATTACAATATAACATATCATATATCGAATCGAAACGAAACACACAACACACAACGCCCAACGCGAAACACAAAACGCAGAACACACCGACGGTTAGGGGCCGCTCTAGTCTATGGGGCCAGACAATATGTGGACTCGTTAGACGTGGCTTCGAACTCCACCTTAAAATAGTTTCACTATGGTTACCTATTTCAACTTCTGGCAAATGCCATCTAATTGGCCACGGCCACTCTTTTTCCAAATTCTTGCCCAGTATAATTCATCTATTCATTTCATCTCTCTTTAACTCCCCTCATATGGTTGGTGTCAGGAAAGGCATATGGCCGCAAAAACACCTGCCACATAGAAATTCATCGCATCTCTTCCCCGACCCCGTTGAAATGGGAATATACATATATAATAAAATGAAACGAAATTAATAAAGAAGCTTGTAGGCCAAAGTTCGTAGCTTCTTTTCTTTCTATTTGGCCTATTTTTCTCGTTCGTCCTCGACCGTGCCTTTCAAATTTTATTACGTTTCACCAATCCAACATGGCGCCCGCGCGAAGTATTTCACTGGCATTCTTTAGCGCCGCAGCAATTACCGATATCACCCTGAAATTTTGTACGCCAATAAAGATCACTAATTTATTTATTTATCGTATGGCTTTTAGTACCAGGAGTGTCCGAGGACATGTTCGGCTCGCCTGAGGCTGTAGCTGCTTCCAGCGGACACTCAGAGGGTGAGCTATACGTTCCGTTCAATTCCAAGTAGTTCCAACTTTCGCTACCAGATGTCAATGATACCTAGTGGTGAACGTTGGAACTTTGATAGAGCGTTCCAACGAAATCTAACCTAGAAATTTAGACCCACACAAGTTTAGTCTGTGGAAGGATCATTTACATGCCATAAATCTTATATAATGGGACCGCCGGCTAAACTTCCCCTCAGAAGGAAGGCATACTGATGGATTTGTAACGTTCTTTTAACGGGTTTGAACCCGCTATCTTAGTCACAGCAGTTCAACATGTTACCAACTACGCCACCACCGAAGCCGCTAAGATCGCTAATAGGCCTATAAGGTCCGGTTAGAAGAGCCGGTATAACTTGACAACCACTAAAAACAAATCACATGCCCGGCTTGAGTTAAACTGCCCAGACATAGAATCCTAGCCAATGGCCTGCGGTGAATTACAATTGTCCATTTCCATTCAAATGTTTCTGTAACAATATTGCCTTGCAGCCTGTACAAGCACTAGACAGGTACAGCAGACAACTAATTATGAAATGGTGTTTACCTTGATCTTGCGTCTAGCCATACAGAAAAGAGGTCAACGTTCAGCAAATATTGGCGTTGTGTAGCAATCAAGTTATTGGTCTGTAATTAGAGTGAGTTGAGAGCAGGTACACGTAAAAGTGGACACACACACACACACACACACACACAGGCAGATCATCCACTTTAAGCTATTGCCTGACGTCATCCCAGAAACATCACACATTGGAGCCTCATTCCCATCCATACCACTTAATACCATACCCGTCCATTTAAATAGTAGCCTATATGAAATGAAAATCCACAGCCTGCTTCAAGTCGACCGACCGGGTCAGGGAATGGAATGAATGAAGCTCCCATCTAGTGGTGAGGATATGAACTGTGCCAGCTGCCGAAGCCTGTCCCATTCCCCTGGGGCAATGATTAAATAAATGACGGATTTATTTATTTATCGTATGGCTTTTAGTGCCAGGAATGTCAGAGGACATATTCGGCCCGCCAGAGGCTGTAGCTGCTTCAAGCGGACACCCGTAAGGTGAGCTACAAGTTCCATTCAATGTCAACTAGTTCCAACTTTCGCCACCAGATGTCACTGATTCCTAGTCGTGAACATTGGGACTTTGGTAGAGCGTTCCAACGAAATCTAACCTAGAAATTTAGCTTCACACAAGTTTAGTCTATGGAAGGATCTATTACATGCCATAAATCTAAGACTTGGGACCGCCGCACCGGCTTTACTTCCCCTCCGAAGAAGGCATACTGAAGGATTTTAACGCTCTTAAAAAATCCGACGACTTCGGCCGGATTTGAACCCGCTATCTTGGACACAGAAGATCAGCATGCTACCAACTACGCCACGGAAGCCGCTGATGAAATTGAATGATAGTGGAGAGTGTTGCTGGAATTAAATTTTGTGACAGGGAAAACCGGAGTGCCCGGAGAAAAACCTGTCCTGTCTCCGCTTTGCCCAGAACAAATCTCACATGGAGTGACCGGGATTTGAACCACGGGCCCAGCGGTGAGAGGCTGGCGTGCCGCCGCCTAAGTCACGGAGGCTTATTCAAATAGTTTATATCCTTTCTTAATCAAACATTTACAGGTTTAATTTTCCAGAATAATTATTAATCATTGCCTTTAGTGCTTGTGGATGTTGTGATAGTTTCTACCCGTAGGGTTGGTACTGCTATACCGACTCGGTGAGGAAAGCAATGACAAACTACATCACTCTTCACCTTGCCTAGTGCATACAGATATTGCCTTGAAGAGTTCGGTCTGCGGCTGAATTTATGAAAACTAAATATTTTAACCCAGGTTTGAACGCTTAAAATATCGACGGTATCAAACTGCCAAAAACTAACACTTTTAAATAATTTGGCGCGACAATAACTGCTGAGGACGGGGCGCTTCATCAAGAAACAATCAAATGCATTACCAATGAATGGCTAAAAGGGCGGACTATGACTGGTGTCCTCTGCCATTGGCAATTTTTCAGACCGGCTTAAATAAGAAATTTACATCCAATCAGTAACGCTCTACGATCCCCCAGGGGCTTACAACTAGTGGGGCGTAGGTTGGCGACCACGGGACCCCAGTTGAGTCCGGCATTGCTTCCATTTACTTGTGTTAGGCTCCTCTCTATCATCTTTCCTGTCGATCTCCTTTGGTCAACTCTTGTTCTCTTACGACTCCGACGGTAATAGGGTATCCAAGGCCAATGGTGCCTTTCAATTTTTCACCTTAATTGGCCCTTGTCTCATCTTTCTTGATACCCTCATTCTTCGAGAGGTCGGACCTCCTGTTCTTCTTTTCCTGATATCTCCTGCCTTCTGTACAAGTTCGTAAAGGAGGCAGGGTGTATGTAGCCCCACCACTTCTGGTGCACCCTGAATAGTGCTACACCTTCAAGATCTCACGGCTGGTGAGTAAGGGATTTGGCGACCCTGAGGGATTCCTGAGCTGGATCCGGTTTCTTCCTCTTTTCTAGTTGCTCAGGGGGTGGGATTCCTTCTTTCCCTTTCGTATATGCCTTTCATGACTCCACTTCCTTCCAAGTACCTCAATACTCACTCTTCGAGGGTTGAGGGCATTTATTTTCCTCCTGTCTTTTATCTACCTAATCCTTCTTTTTTCTTTTGCTTGTTTTCAATTTGTTCCTCAAGTACAGTATGTAAGTCGGTAGTTAGTTTTAGTTATAGTTTACATTCCATTTTTATTTTAATATCGTCCAGAAGTTTGGCCCCTTAAACCAACAATTATCATCATCATCATCATCATCATTTAAAGAAAACATTCCGCCTCGTTGCCCAGTGGCTAGCACTCTTGGCTGTCACCACGATACCCCGGGTTCGATCCCGGCTCTGCCAAGAAATTTAATTCTGGTCTGAGGGCTGCAACGGGGAGGGGGAGGAGGTACACTCGGCCTCGTGAGGCAATAGTGAGAAGAGGCAGGTCCGATTCCTTCTAATCCTCATCTGAATTACAAATGTCCACACTAATACAGCTATCACAATAACACAGATTACCAGACAAATTAAACACAGCCAAGTACACGGGGCTACATGACCATGATTTCGCAAAGCCCCTAATTGAATCAACAACAACAACTCGTTAGAAATACTGTACACTGCAGCTACTAGTACTATTACTACTACTACTGTTTGGATTAATATGAACACAAGGATGGCTGACAATGACTGCATTCAACGCTGTACAATAAAATATTCTTTGCTAATGATCGTGGTCCACGCATTTAGTATTTATATAAAAATACAACTCGGGAGTGATTTCTACCAACAGGTACGGGGACTAGTATGGAACAAGGATATACCAATTAAGGCTAAAGAAGTTATGTACAAAGCATATTATGTTCCTATAATGGCATATGCAGCAGAAACTTGGACAATGACCAAGAGGGATGAGAGCAGAGCACAAGCAGCTGAGATGGGATTCCTGAGAAGTATGGTCCAGAAAACGAGGAGGGACAGAGTGAGAAATGAAGATATACGGAAAGAACTGGGAGTACAGAAACTAAATGACAAACTGGAGCAAAACAGATTGAGATGGTTTGGACATGTCAAACGGATGAATGAAGTAAGGCTACCAAGACGAGCACTGGAACGACGGATGACAAGGAAGAGAGGACGAGGAAGACCAAGAATGCGTTGGATGGACTCGGTGGAGTATAGTATTAGAAAACGGAACCTGGATAGGAACACTGTGTGGGAAGAGGAATGGTGGAACGACAGAACAAAATGGAGAAGAACCATATTTGCCCCCACCCAGTGTCAACTGGAAAAGGGGAAATGAAGATGATGATGATAAAAATACTGAACTTGGTTACATCCAGAATTTACAGAATTCATATTCTAATCATTAAACGGCTTCGGTGCCGTAGTCGGTAGCATGCTGAACTACTATGCCCAAGATCGCGGGTTCAAACCCAGCTGACGTCGTCGGATTTTTAAGAGCGTTAAAATCCTTCAGTGCACCTTCCTTTAGAGGGTAAGTAAAGCCAGCGGGCCCATGTCATAGATTTATGGCATGTAAAAGTACCTACCACTATAATTATTGGTAGTGTGTTGCTAAATTTGTAGGTTATTTGAATAGAAACGCTCTATCAAGTTCCAACGTTCGCCGCTAGGTGTCAGTCACAGTGGCATCTGGTATCCAAAGTTGGAACTACTTGAAATTGAACTTGATGGGGAGCTTTGGGGTGTTCAATTAAAGTACCCTGCTATGGCCATTGGCTGCAATTCAATATAATAATATTCTAATCATTATTTTTCTTTATAAAAATCGAATATTACATATGAATAAAAATCCCGCAACTATGCTAAATATCAGCATTATGCGAACTGCAAGATGCTAGATGATGAATCAATGTCAATATCATGCTAGATCTAGCTCCAAAGTGCTATTCCTGGAAACACTGCTTCTTTATTACACAGGCAGTAGGCTATAAGTGCTTAGCATATTCATATACTAGGTATTTTATTTCCTCCCATGATGAAACTCCTTTTTTTACCTTATTTAATAGCTCAAGAATTACACATTGGGGAGCATTCTCTACCTTGCTTATCGTGTGCAATCCTCTTATCAAGAAGTCTTATCCACATCTTAATATCACTCGCGAGTGGGCCCTTTACTCCTTCCCCCCTCTTCCATGCAGTGTCGCCGCAATCGAATGCATTGCTCTCTGGGTGATTGTAGCTTAGCTTGCCGCGGAAAGTACTCACTTAGCATTAAGGCTAATGGCTACAGTTTGCCCATACAGGGAGTGCTTTGTTCATTAGCTTCGCTCGTAACCGCAGTGCCAAGAAAATGGTAGGCACTTG
This sequence comes from Meconema thalassinum, assembly GCA_946902985.2. NCBI lineage: Eukaryota > Metazoa > Arthropoda > Insecta > Orthoptera > Tettigoniidae > Meconema > Meconema thalassinum. Next base: position 92,912,813 of record OX336399.1, read on the forward strand.
CCTTGCTTGTAGTGTCTGAGACCCTTGTACGACAATCAAGTTGACGGCTTTCGTCTGCCTTCCCCCCTTACCTGCACATTCTCCCCTCTATCGACCAGCTGGGTCTCATTAACACAGATTACTTCTATGCTCTTTGGTACTTGCGAAATTTCTTTTGTTGTTGTTGTTGTTGTTGTTGTTGTAAATTCATTTTAGAGGCATGGCGCATCGTGGTCATCAGCCCCGTGTAGTTGAACTTGGGCGGCTTCGGTGGCGTAGTTGGTAGCATGCTGCCCAAGGTCACGGTTCAAACCCAGCTGAAGTTGTCGGATTTTTAAGAGCGTTAAAAATACCTCAGTATGCCTTCCTTCGGAAGGTAAGTAAAGTCGGCGGTCCCATGTCAAAGATTTATGGCATGATAAAGAACCTTCCACTAATTTCATTTGTGTGAAGCTACATTATAGGTTAGGTTTGACTGACGCTCTTAGATTCCTACGTTCGTCGCCAGGAGCCGACTGCGGTGGCATCTAGCAACCAAGTTCAGAACTAGTTGGTCGCTGACAGTGACGTTTGGTAGCGAAAGTTGGAACAACTTGAAAATCGAATGTCTGCAATTCTTACTTGAATTAAAAACAGATAACACATACTAATACAGCCATCACACTTAACACCGGTTATCAGACAGATTCTACACACACCCAAAGTACACGGGGCTACATGGCCGCGTTGTCGCAGCCCTTAAACGGAGGAACCAATCACTAACGTAGTTGAACTTGTCTGACATAACCTGTATTTATGTGATCACTGAAGTAGTGTGTGTATCTGAATTAGGGGCAGGGATGAGGTAGGTACTCAAGAACTTGATGTAAGGTACTATCCTGGCATTTGCCTGGAGAAAATGTGGGAAAACCCGGGGGAAATTCACGCTCAGAATAGCCACTGTCAGCGCCGGGATTCCAACCTGCGATCACAAGACTTGCTGCAGTTGCCCTCGCGGCCATGGTGCACGATTTAACGAGCCCACTCTCCGCGGAATTTCTAAAATGGTTATTTGAGGCCTTGCTGATGAGCCAAATCATTCAATTTCAACTAGTTCGAAGATAGGCTACTCATTGAAGACGTTTGTCTGTTAGGCAGTCATCCCGGAGGCTGTTGGATCCTCAAAATTGGCCACTATCGGTTATGTGGGCTAAAACCCACAAAAACCCAAGGGAGCACTATAATTAGGCGTAATAAGCAAAGTGAGGAGTGAAGTAGTTTATTGAAAAGGAAATTGAAAAAACACATTAACGTTTACTGAAATATGGGCCAGGCACCAAGCATCGGTCTCCTCGTGACCGAGCGTGGATCAGCCTGAGTGCTCCTAAAGTCACTGATACACTATACTATAATATGCAACGCGTCACATCCCTGATAACAGTTTAAACCACCCTCTGTACAAAAAGCGGAACATGTGGGTTATAAGTTATGAATTAAAATGCTTGCATGATTCACACGGCCACTATATTGTCATTGTTAGGCTAATGAACTAATAGTTTGGGTGTAGCGTCCCATATGAAGGTATGTTCTTTCTTTTACACAATTAGGTAGAGATCCTATCATGAGTATAGTCGTAATAAGATGTAAGTTTTGAAAATTTGGGTGGTGGTTAAGAAGGCGGCGATATAAAACATGACAGTGAAGTGCCCTCTGCTAGTGCTACCTCTGTGCCAAATTTGGTTCACTCTAGTTTTGTCGTGTTTTAATTGATACCGTAGTTGATGACATACAGTACATACACACACTTATAGGCTAAAAATATAGTCTATAATTATATATATATATATATTGTAACGTAATCTTGATTACGGTACAAATTATTATTAATATTATTATTTTTAATATCATTGTGTAATTATTATTATTATTATTATTATTGAAATATCAAAGTTATATCGTTTTATTCACCCATTAATATCAAGGGAGGGGCCATACCATATTCACGTCATTACCATAGTCATATATAATATTGTCAAGTGCTTAGATTAAGAAACAGGGTTTTTATAGAGGTCTAGGGCTGTTTTATTAGTTAAATTGTTAAGACAGGCCGTGGCTAAATACAATTTTAATGTGTTATCTTTACGATAACTGGCGCCCAGTAAATCTAAATTAATAAAGTGTATGTCGTCTGTCTAGACAGGCCAATGCTAAATAAGAACGATGAGGTGGTTTTAAGGAGTCTTGAGTGTAATATCTGTAGAAACGTTATAAATGATCGCCCAACTTGTAGAGCGATATCCAACGACGAAGGTAGCCGTTACAAATGGCACAACCAATGTGGGGCTACGAAATATCGTACTGAAGTGAATGGATATTATGTATAAATCCAGTTTATTTCAAGTATGTTAAAGTTTAAAGTTGTTTTCATGTACGATATAAACGAGTACTCTTTGCATTCATTCCGAGTTTTTCAATAAAGAGGCATATATAAAGTTAGGGAACTACGGTTATAAATTAGGAGTGTTCTTTTGGTGAGTTGTTTTTTGGGTAATGAGTAACAGGGATAATTTGGCGAACATAAATTTGAGAAACCGTAGTATTATAAGATCAGTTAAAATGTCGAAATTAGATGTGCAGGGTACCAATGATGAGATGTCAAAAGTAAGCGAAAATCAGGAAACTGAGGAAAATAAACAAGACGGGGCTACAAACATCCAGATTAATGAGGGGGAGAATCCTTCCTGGCTTCGAAACCTGACGATGCTGATAACAGAACAGAGTAAGAAGCAAGAGGAACAGAACAGAAACATAGATATTAAGTTAGGCGAGCAAAGTGCAAAGTTAGCTGAACAGAGTATGAAGTTAGAGGAACAAAGTAAGAAATTTGACGTGCGTAGTGATCAATTAGAGAAATCAATAGATCTTAAGTTCACTGAGCATAGTAAGAAGCTAGATGAACAACGTAAGAAGTTTGATGAAGCTACAGAGAACTTCAATAAACAAATTAATGAAGTAGGCCGAGAATTTCACAATAAGTTAGAAAGCAGGATTAGTGAGGTGGAGGAATCATGGTCACTTAAGGTTGATGCCAGAATGCAACAAGTGTCGGAGCGAGTTGATAAAATTGACGAGGAAGTGAAAATTAAATGTAGTAAGGTTAGGGTTGACTTAGAAGGAGAAGTCAACAGTATGAAGGTCAAGTGTGATAATAATATTGCTAAAATAGGTAATTTAGAAAATAAACTAGAGAGCGATAATCAAGAAATTAGGGAAGAGGTTAACAGTAAATTTAACAGTATCAGTGAAGAAGTAGCGAGTAAAACAGATAAAATGGAGGAGAAATTGCAGAGATGTCAGAAGCAAATAGCAACAAATAGCGGTAATGTACAAATAGGAAATTTAAGTAGATTTCTAACTAAAGAGGCAGATTTGCCAGTATTCACAGGCAAGGCATATAACCCAATGGAATTCTTAAAAACAGTAGAAAAGAAGTTCGCTAAAGATTTAGAAGAGGGGATCGTTCAATGGGAACAAGTACTTGAGATGCTAGATAAATCTTTTGTTAGGGATTCAAGGTCATGGTTCAGTGTGTATAAATACCAGATGACTAGTTTTAGAAAATTTAAAGAGAAGTTCATAGCCAAGTACTGGAATGAAAATGTGCAAGAAAGAGAAAGATGTAACATTATTTTTGGAAAGTACCAAAGGAGAGATGGTGTTTCGTACACAGAGTATTTCATAGCGCATGTACTTATATGCCAGAATTTAGAAGGTTTAGAGACTGAATCACAGGTAATTAAAACATTATTAAGGCATTTTCCCGATATAATTAAAGAAGCATTCTTCATGCAGAATATTACTACTATTGACGGATTCGAGAAGCTATTGGAAAACTTTGACTCTCTTGAAAATAGTAGGACCGAACGCAAGGCAATAAGTAGAAGAGATAATTTCGGGCAGGGTGAGAGAGAGAGGGGAAGAGAACAAGGCAGGAATGCGAATTACGAAAGACGACTTGACAATGGGGGACGCACAGCAAATACGAGGAACGAGAATTTGAACAGAGTAGGGGAAGGTACTAGGCCAGACAGACGTACAGGTCAACAACAACAATCTACATCAGGGGCAGGTAGGCCTAATTTAAACGAATAACGGGTTGCAGTGAGGTCAACAGACAGCCCGAAGTGATTGCAGTTCAATGTCCTAGGAATATTGAGTATTTAGGAGATTTTAATATAGATGTTAGAGAAGAACTGCTTTATGACCTAAATGGTGGAAATTTAGATAATGTTGAGAATGAGATTATGTCACCAGTAATTAAACTTAATGTGTGGGGTAAAGAAGTTGATGTTTTATTGGACAGTGGAAGCGAAAACTCTTGTATAAATTTAAGATTTTTGGAAGATGTAATGAGAGAAGGTATTCATGTTGATATAATTCCAGTTAAGTCAACTTTCATTGTCACAGCTGTAGGTAGTAGGTCTCAGAAAATATCTAAGCAAGTCGCAGTTCCAATTAACATTAGTGAGTTAGTTAAATTTCAGCCCTGTTTGGCAGTTCCAAATTTATTATATCCGGTGATTCTTGGTGCGGAATGGTTATCATTATATCAAGTTAAATTAGATTTTCATTTTGGCAGGATATGTTTATTTTGGCAGGATAAAGAAGTTCAGGTTACGTATAAGGTGTCTAAGACTGACAAACAGATGAAAGTGTGTATGTTTGAGGAAGAAAGCAACGTGGTTGTGAGTGATGAGATTCCTGAAGTAAATGAGGTAGACCGCGGAGATGCTAGTGAGAGCAAAGTTTTTAAGGTGTGTCAGGTTGCAATGGAGTCTGAACTTGAGAGTAGTATCCATGATGCATTGTCACAGTGTAAGCTGGATGATGAGCAAGGTCATCAGTTACATGAGGTATTAATAAAATATAAGGAAATTTTCAGCTCAAAACCCGGAGCAACACACTTATATGAGCATAGTTTTGTCGTTAAAGACACAAGTAGTTTCGTAGGGCCTAGGTATCCTGTCGCAACTAAATATATGACAGCCGTCGAAGAACAGATAGAATTAATGTTGGAAAACGACATAATTGAGCCTTCAGCTAGCCATTGTTTAAATCCATTAGTTGTAGTAGCCAAGAAAGACAATTCAGTGAGACTGTGCATAGACGCCAGAATGTTAAATACCAGAATCGAAAGCGACCAGCTGAGAACTGAAACAGTGGAGGAATTAGTTCAACGTTTTCAGGGGCGGAAGTGGTTCTCAACAGTAGATTTTAGTAGTAGTTGCTCAACGTTAGTGAGGAAATTAGGTAGGACACTAGGTAGTTATTTCAGGTATGTATTGTTGACTCATGTGATGTTATCGAGACTAGTCAGTGTTTTGTTGAGAGGTAGGAAGTACATGGAAGTTTGTAACAACGTTTGTTACGTAAGCCGTTGCCATCTTGTGCATTGGAAGGGAAAATGTCAAAGCTGTTTTTATTGTTTACTGGACCTTATGTCGTTTCGAAGAGGATAGGAAAGAATGCCTACTTATTGAAAGATCAGGAAAATTGTGTCATTGGTACATATAACATTTTCAATCTGAGGAAATATCATAGAAAAGAGCAAGTGCTGCAAGAAGGGCAGACTGCCGTGTGTTTATAATTAGAGTCGTGTCGTGGCTCTAAGGAATTGGTGGAAGTGAGATAAATCACTAGTGTTGCGTGAAACAAGAAGCAATATATATTGTGTTCTGTTATTGTAAGGGACTACAAGAACAAATGTAGCATGTAAATCCTGTATGACTGCACAGGACAATCAGAATGTTTATGTAACATTGCAAGAAGAGTGCAGATCAATCAAGGAAAATGAAAAGGGTATAATCATTATGTATGTAATTTGAAGGGTCATATATGTATATTCAGTGTATTTCCTGTTAAGTTTTAAAGGGAAGATTTGTGATTTCATCATTCATTACATTCTTTATGAAACCATGGGGACGTTTTGTAACGTAATCTTGATTACGGTACAAATTATTATTAATATTATTATTTTTAATATCATTGTGTAATTATTATTATTATTATTATTGAAATATCAAAGTTATATCGTTTTATTCACCCATTAATATCAAGGGAGGGGCCATACCATATTCACGTCATTACCATAGTCATATATAATATTGTCAAGTGCTTAGATTAAGAAACAGGGTTTTTATAGAGGTCTAGGGCTGTTTTATTAGTTAAATTGTTAAGACAGGCCGTGGCTAAATACAATTTTAATGTGTTATCTTTACGATAACTGGCGCCCAGTAAATCTAAATTAATAAAGTGTATGTCGTCTGTCTAGACAGGCCAATGCTAAATAAGAACGATGAGGTGGTTTTAAGGAGTCTTGAGTGTAATATCTGTAGAAACGTTATAAATGATCGCCCAACTTGTAGAGCGATATCCAACGACGAAGGTAGCCGTTACAATATATATATATATATATATATATATATATATATATATATATATATATACATACATACAGGGGATGTATCATAAGTAATGCCGTTTTTAAAAGACAATTTTATTTGGAAAGATTTCGGAAATGAAATTAAACTATTCTTCAAAGTAAAGACCATCAGATTCTATGATCTTGAGCCATATTTAGAGATCCATTTCCACAGCTTCAATGTTTTTGAAATATTTTCTATGCAAGATATGGACCATGGATCGAAAAAGATAGCAATCTGAAAGTGCGAAATCAGTACTGTATGCAATTTGACTCCTCCCAATTCCTGAACTATTGCCATCGTTGTTCGTGCAGTATGAGGTCTCGCATTGACCTGCTGCAAGAGAACTCTATTTCAGTTAACTAATGCTGGGTATGTCCGTCTCAAAATGTCATGAACTCGTTCCAGTTGTTGTATTTACTGTACGCCGGTTTGGAACAAACTCCCAGTGTATCACTCCTTCAAAATTCCACCAGACACACAACAACATTTTGGGCCGAACTGATCCTTTTTAACGATGACTTTGGCAGGTTGACGGGGAGTGAGCCACTGTTTCCAGGCGTCAGCGTTGGGGTGATACACCCATTTTTCATCACATATGACAATTCTCCTGATAAATCTATCATCCATAGGGATATCGATATGATGACGACAGATATCCACTCTTCGTTGAGCCTGTCATGAGGTCCACGTTTCTTAATCTGGCGACGTATGGCACCTTTTGATGCAGAAAGTTCTTCTGACAGCCTACGAGTATTTATTTGCGGATGTTCTTCCAAATATCCCACAGGTTAGGTCTTCCAAAACGCGGTAAATCTGTGGTGTTTTCTACTCCAGTGTTGAAACGTTGGAAACATCGTTGTGCCACACGCTCAATAACGACAATACCTCCTTCCACTTCACATATTCTTCGAGCCGCAATAGCAGCTTTGTAGTCTTGTTTCCAGTAGTGCTTTAGAAATACCCTAACCTCCAGCTTTGTAAGTCCATTTGTGAATGAGTATCAACAACTGACAACTGATACATTCTCGCAATATACGTAATTCTATTCATGGCCTCCCGTAAATAGCATTGGTGAACCAAAAAAGTCAATTCTTTCTTATAAAACGCCAAATTTAAAAAACGACATTACGTATGAGACATCCTAATATAATGGATATATTTGGACTATTTTGCGTATATTATAACATTTAATAGTACATTATGCAACGATCCTATAATGGCAATAAGTAAGACACGAGTATGGTTATAAAACGAGCGTAGCGAGTTTTATAATATCCATACGAGTGTCTTAATTACCATTATAGGCGAGTTGCATACGACTGTTTATGTTCGACGATAATTATAACTTTATTATATGTTTAAATATAAATATTAATAAATATCTGTGTGGTTCAGTAACTTCAGTTAGTGAACAGAGTGTGCTGGGTGGTTTGCTGACTGAACAGAGCGCACGCGTGGGTCAAAGAATTTATAAAGCAGAGTCCATTTACTTTGTTTGGCAATGCTATTGTTTACAGCCTGCAGGATGTCTAGTGCCCATCAGAACTAGCATTCACTAATATTGTCATCGAAGTCGTTTGGAAGCAATGCGCTGTGTAGAAAGTGTAGTTGGGGATATTAAGGCACAGTGCTATTTCTTGTCTCATATTCGCCAGTTTATTTGCGCGAACATATGGGACGGTGCACTTTCCATGTAGGTAATTTATATATAAGGTGCGTTCAAAAAGTAACGAGCCGGATGCATAATTACAGAAACCAGTAACTGTATGTTAGAAGTATTGGCTCTGGCTGTTGAGGCACTTGTCCCACTGTGACACGAGGCGGTGAATGGCTGTCTCATTAAATTCCCTGGGCTGCGATGTGAACCAGTTCCGCACGTACCGCTGGACGTCGGCGTCCGAGGTGAATCGTTGGCCCCGCAGAGGGGACCAAACATGGCGTAATCACAGGGAGAGAGGTCTGGACTCTATGGAGGGTGGCCGAGAACCTCCCATTTGAATTTCTGCACGAGTGCCGCGACTGTGTTGGCCGTATGAGGTCGTGCATTGTCGTGGAGCGACCACAGCGGCTATGGCGTTCACTGTCACTCGGCGGTCCTGGGTAATGAGAGCATCAACCAACTGCACGTTGTCATTGGTAATGCAGGTGGGTGCCCCAGACCGGGCATCATCGGCTAACGACACCCGTCCTTCCCTGAAGCGCTTGTGCCACGCCTTGACCCTTGCAAGGGACATGCAGTGTTCACCGTACACTTGTGACATGCGGCGATGAATGTCCGTTCCCCCTACTCCTTCCGCTGTCAGAAACCGAACAACACCTCTTTGCTCTTCGGTTGACGCCTCCATGTCACTGTTTGCAATGCGACTGGCAGCGTTGGACGATTGATGCATGCTGCTGCTCGCTTTGTATCGTCACGTGACGTGCACGCGTGCCCTCTAGCGACGGGCTGTGACCTTCCACGCTCTGGTTGGAAACACACCTCGTTACACACGCCACGATTAGCCGATGTCGTCACCGGTTTGCGCATTCCAGCCTCCGGATCGTTACTTTCTGAACTCACCTTATAGAAGGATGCTGCGTTTCTAACTTCTGGACGTTGATTCATAAATTTCTTGCATATGTTATAGTATTTTCTTGTCACCGTAAAGGTTCTTTTTGTTTGGGATTGTAACTACAATGGTTGATCCGATATAAAATTTGAACTTTCAAATCATGTAATTCATGTCCGACATGTTGGATTTTGAGCGCATGCGCGAAGCTATCCTTACCTAATAGGTCAATGAATGAGCTCTGATTAGTTGGAGAAACTATTTCATAATGATGAATTGTACTATAATGACCCTCATTATGATACAGTTTTCTGACATATAAGATTTACATTTCGGCATCGTCGAACATAAAGTTAATTCTAGACATGATAACTACCATCATCTGAGCTAAAGCTGCAATATCTTTGCAAACTATTCAACCAGAAAACTGCTAATATATTGCAGGAAGATTTTTCTGACAAGCTATGTTAATGTGAAATGCATTATTATGCAGGATGCGTGTTCACTGAAAGAAAGCAACACTTTAGCCACATATCGCGATGGCATGTCATCCTGTGTGTCGGGCTACAAATCGTACACCTGAGAGAGGCGGGTAGCGTATGCATGACGGAAACAGGAGCTACCGGAAACTCCACTATGTAACTGTGACGGTGTTGCTAAGTATGCACGCTCGGTCATTAATTATGAAATGTCACAGTTTGGTTCTTCACACTGGATATCGCACGTATTACACACATAGCAGCCTTTGAGCTCTGCCAGTCCACTCGCATTCCATCATAGAAGAGGCATTCTCACCTAACACAGAATCAGACACCGAACTGTCGAGCCCCGTGAGAAGGCCTTGTTCACGATACAGATAGATTGTAGTGCCCAGTAGCATTAACGGATGCTGAAATGTTACAGATCCTATAATGAGAGAAAATGACGATGTCTGTCTGTTAGGTAGTCAGCACGAAGGCTGGTTGGATCCTCAAAAATTACTGCCGTTGGGGTATGTGGGTAGATACCCACAAAACCCAAGGCAGCGCTATATTGAGGCATACTAGGCAAGAAGGGGAGTGAGGTAGTTTGCCATTGCTTTCCTCATTGAGTAAGAATAGCAGTACTAACACTAGGCTATGAGTAGAACCTTTCAAAGCATCCACAGGCACTGACTGTGCCCTGAATGTCATTACTAAGCACCACCCATACCTCAGTAGCTTCCATATAATCACAGCCATGAGTGGGAATGAGACATCGGTGAAAAGCCACATTTTACTCTAGCTTGTGTTAACAGACAAATGCAAATGTACTGCATTCATCAAGAGATGGCAAACAGGCCATGATAAAAATAATATTAACAATAATAACAGTTTGAAAAATGGAATTTGGTTGAAGAAGAAACCACATGAAATTTTTCAATCCGCAGAAAAAATCACAGATACTATCAGAAATCGATGATTATAAATTCTACGGACACCTTCACAGAATGGATAACGACAGGCTGACATAAGAATTCTAAATCTAGCGCTAACCCTGAAAATCCGCAACAATTGGTTAATAGACGTGTATGAAGATCTACAAGAAATGGGTATTGCCTAGAAAACCATTCCAGATAGAGTAAAATTTAGAAGCCTAGTAAACAAACGTAAATTAGTAGAGAAACCTAAAAGGAAAAATACAGGCTCGACAGAAGCACGCAGAAAGGAACACAGTGAACGAATAAAGAGATATTGGGAAGAAAGAAGAAGGAACATTGTGCAAAATACGTTCAAGCGCGCTCTGTAGTTGGGCATAGCGATTTTAAATAAACGTTGTTATGCCGGAAGCTCTATACGCCTCCGGAACAATATCTCTCGGTGGTTACTCTGAAATTATAGAAACTGAAAAGCAAGAACGGAAAGTTCTCCGGAAAATGTATGGTCCCACGAGATAAAATTGAAGGGGAATTAAGAGGAGAACTTCGGACGTCTATTCCATAACTAACAGGTTCACTGATGCCGTACGCAAGATACGTCTGAAAGTTTTTGGTCGTATTTGTAGAATGAACAGAGACAGTATAGTCACAAGATTATTTAAAATAAACAACCCAAATAAGATCAAAATAAACTGGCTAGAAGAAATAAATATCACAGATGGCATCATAGAACATCGTGAGGCTTTTATATGTTGAATTGTTTCCGGTTCTAGTTGGCATCTTCGGCATTTATCATCCAGAATATTTGCCTTAACTATATATTTAAGTTAGTTTTCGGTAGCCACAACTTGATCCTGGATTGCAACCATGAATCCTTCAGTCTCAGTGAATAGGTCCGCATGAGTCAACCAGCTGTTCGACGCATCAATGTCGACATGTTTCTGGTTGACATCATACGGATGACGACCGTGCAGAGCTTTCTGCGTCCACTGGTGAAGCTTGATGGCTGAACATTCCTCATCACTGGCTAACTGTATATCCCTTACGTGAAGAAGATTATTATTATTATTATTTTATTTTATTTTTAGCCTACTTTTCACATTTTGCAAAAATGAGGAAAAAGTAGACTTATGAGATCGGGCAAATGTCTGTCTGTCGGTCTGTCTGTCCGTCTGTCTGTCTGTCTGTCTGTCTGTCTGTCCTTCTGTCTGTCTGTCTGGCTGTGTGTGTGTCCCCCCCTATCAACTCCTAAACGGCTGGAGCAATCGAAACAAAATTTGGTAGGATTAAAGATCTATACCTGAATATCTCACGGCCGTATTTGAAAATGATGTCAGTGCTACCAACTGCAAAAAAATCGCAATTGAAATTTGAGCTCCATGATGTATATCATGGAAGGTATGAATGGGAGCTATTTCAAAATTGGCACACGTATAGATAATAATATTGCAGTTTAATTTCCAGGAGGCCATACATGGCAGTGTTGCCAAAATGATTATAAGCCTGCTGATAGGTCCAATTTTTAAATGCATATAACTTCTACACTATCAATTAGAATTCAACCAAATTTCGTATGTTGTATGTGTACATAACCAGATATGACTGAGCGTATTCTTACGACCCACCAGGGCTGCCAACTGTTAATATATGCTCCTAATTTATTTAATCCAAATACAAATATATCAGAAAGTTTGCAAGCCAACAGCTTTAAACTATGCACATGTATAGTACCTGACATTCTATATTAATTTGGAGTAACTTATATACGTCAGTGCTACCAACATGATTCTAAGCCTGCTGACAGGTCCAACTTTAAATACATGCAACTTCCATACTATCATTTGGATTTCAACCAAATTTCGTATGTGCTATGTGTACCACAACAGCTATGACTATGCGTATTCTAAGGAGCAACCAGGGCTGCCAACTGTTAATATGTGCTGTCCATATTTTTGTTACCCTAATATCAATATATCAGAAAGTATGCAAGCCAATAGCTCTAAACTTTGCACACGTATAGTACCTGGCATTCTAGACGAATTTGGAGTAACTAATATACGTCAGTTCTGCCAACATGATTCTAAGCCTGCTGATAGGTCCAATTTTAAAATGCATGTAACTTCTATACTAACTAATGGATTTCATTCAAAATTGGCACAACAATAGATCATATTATTTCAGATTATTTCTGACCAATACATGCATGACATTGTTGCCAACATGATTTTACGCGCGCTGTTAGATCCAATGTTTAACTGCATGTAACGTCCATGCTATCCAGTGGACTTCAACCAAATTTTGTATTTAGTACCGTAAGAGACGGAACTAAGAATATATTCAGTCATCAGGGCTGCCAACTGTAGTGCTCTATTAGGATACATTATGCCAGGTATACAGTATTTCGAACTAATTGGAAATTTCGATATTAGCAACTTAGTTTCGTAATTATTCTAGATAGGTTCATATTCTGTAGAATAATCATTGGCATGAAAAGTAGGCTGTATAGTTCTTAACGGAACTTCTTGTTTTACATTCGAATTGAGCCACTATGGACTACGGAGTAACAATCAAAATCAATGTTTCGTTCTAGATCGTCTGCCAGCTTTGATGTCCTGCCAGTATCTCTTATTATTATTATTATTATTATTATTATTATTATTATTATTATTATTATTATTATTATTATTATTATTATTATTATTCGTTATGCCAATTCAAAGAGCGCGTTTGAAGTTGTTAGTTGGTTTTCGCTTTCTTATCCTCCCAAAATCTCTTCATGAATGTACTGTGATTCACCTTGCGTTCTAAGCACCGTTTCCTTCCAGTTTTCCTTTTAAGTTTCTCCATGAATTTTTGCTTGCGTACTATTGTACTAAGGGCTCCACGATATACTATGATGTCTTTTGAGGTATTTATTTCTTATCCATAATGATATTCATTGTTATTATTTTACATTTAATTGAGCCTCTATGGACAGCATATTAACAATCTATTTCATGTGTGTCTAGATCTTGTTCTTCTACTGGTTTTGACATCCTCCTATTGTTACTTTCCTCCTTCTGGCAGAGGTCCTCTCCGTCTCCTGGGCCCAGTTTCCACTTTAAAATCCTGATAGTCTCAACCATTTGTCGAAAATCAAATCTGTCGTGAAACTTTTATCCTCTCGAATACCAATTTGCATCAGCTCTTTCTCGCATAATTGGATCCAGCTCGATTTTATTGTCTTTGCCTTTGTGAAATTCCATATTTTCTTAGTTAGTCGGTCATCAGTCATACGGAAGATGTGCCCGCAGAATAGCGACCTCATCTTTTCCTTTCATGTACGAAATTTTTGGTTTAATCTTAGTGTGTTATTATCAATATCGTTTTTCTTTTGATCCGTTGTGCTCAACTAAGGAGTGCGTTGGAACTTACTAGCACCTTCTCTTCTCCCCTTCCCAATATCTCTTCATTCTCTCACTGTGTTCCCTTTTACGCTTTTCTGTCCATCCTGTATTTTGTCGGGTGGGCTTTTTAGAAAATGTGTGTTTGTGAATTAACGTTCTGAATGTTGTTCTGTCATGAATGGTTTGTTCATGACAACCAACTTTATTTATGTCTTGACTCATTTCTTTTAGACAGTTGTTTCATTTTCTGTTGATAAGGCTAGGTTGGAAATTTTCTTTGTGAGCCTGTCATTGTCCATTCTATAAAGGTGTCCCTAAAACTGTAACCACCGTTGCACTATGGTATCTGTGTTTTTCCTGTAACTTGTTACATTTCATCCAAATTCTATTCTTACGCTTTGGTCCTATGGTTTTCCTGAGGATTTTCCCTTCTTGTTTTTCGATCATTTTTATTCGAGATTTGCCACCAATTATAATAGTTTCAGATGCACATAGAGCTTCTGTTTTAACGACTGTGTTATAATGTCTTAATTTTGCCTTTGTTGATATAGTACTTTTATTGTATCTGTACCAAGTAATTTTGTATGCTCTTTGTAGCTTTGTAGTTCTTTCTCTGTTAGCTTGCTGATTTAACCCTGCTGATTCAATAATTCCACCTAAATATTTAAATGTGTATACTTGAGCGATACTCCCATTATTTTTATTACGAGGTAAGTGGAAAATCTTACATAAGACTTTGTGAAGGATCTGCACTCCTCAAGTCCCTATCCTCTTTACAAAACCCATATTCGTATTACATCAGGTTGGAGCCATTTTCTTTGTTTCTCAATTCATACTCAGTCCCATTATAATATCATTCCTTCCTTCCTCGATTTACGCGTCATAAATAAAATTAAATGTGGAGGTGACAGTTAAAACAGGGGATAGGTGACTTGCTGCGCAGAGGGAGATTAAGGATGGAACATTTTGTCCAACTACACCGCTCGGCGTTGACCGTGTTTTATAGCACAAATTTAGGTTTTACTCGCTAACGGTTGGAGATACCTTTCGGATAGAAAATGTAATTTTAAACCTCGTATATGCCATCAAAAGTTTGCTAATTCTTAGTGTTCTCTTTTCATTTGAAATGGAAATATGAAAGTTTTAAACCAAAGGGTGTAGTGACGTCACTAAAATGGTCGCCATCTTTAAATAGTGCAAAGTATTGAAATCAAAATATCCTATATGTTAACCATTTTTGGACCGCGTAAAATAACCCATTGCATTCACTGTGTCTTATTTTCTTTATCCTTTCTTGCCTTCCAGTAGTTCTTCATTACTTCACTTTGTCTCCTTCTTCTCTCTTCCGTCCAGATGTTGACCCGCTTCTTCTTTCCCTTCTCCTGGAAGCCCTTGAAATTTTTGATCATATTTCTGAAAAATGGTCAGTCCTGAATAATATCTATTGTTACTTCCATCTCTTCCATATCCCTTTTTATACTTTGTACCCATTGATTACCATTCTTGCTTTTGTATGGATGGCTGAAAATTTGTTTTGTGAGTCTTGTGTTATTCATCCTCATTACGTGTCCATAGAAATTAACCCTCCTTTTCCTGATCGTATCGTGGATTTAATTATAATATCATATGGTTAATAATAATAATAATAATATTAATAATAATAATCTTCTTTTACACGTGATACGCGAAACTCGTGTACTGTCTAGAGCGAGAAGGACAAGCTGGTAGTAACTTGTGTGTTTGTGTACCTCATCCCAACTCCCTTTAAAAGAAGAAGGCAA
Organism: Meconema thalassinum; assembly: GCA_946902985.2. Taxonomy (NCBI): domain Eukaryota; kingdom Metazoa; phylum Arthropoda; class Insecta; order Orthoptera; family Tettigoniidae; genus Meconema; species Meconema thalassinum. The sequence continues at coordinate 92,928,368 of OX336399.1, forward strand.
GAGAGAAAGGAATTAAGCATTAGATGAGCTCACGACATGCCCCAGGGTACTTCGTGTGGAGTTTCAGCAAAACTTTTTCCCCACCCAATCGTCGACCGTCTTTTTGAGTTTGGCTGAGTCGTAAATGGAGGGTCGTAAGCAGTAAACGGAGTGGAACAGCTGTTTTGCTATTCAGTGTGGGTATCTTCAGGTTGAGGGTTAACTCGAGTCACCTACCGACGTGACCACAGAACTCTTCCAGTTCCTCTGATTTCCGTAAATATTACCCAGGAATCAGCAAAGATTTCTTTAAAAATAACTGTATCATTTGTATATGTTCACTGAAGTTCGCTGTTCAATATCCGCGTTATGTGAGTGATGTGTATTTAACTCATTTATTAATTTTCTATACAAATCTATACACTCTATGTATTGTACCCTTCCGTCTATGGTATATACTTGAGTTTCTTAGCGGCTTCGGTGGCGTAGTTGGTAGCATGCTGAGCTTCTATGCAAAGATCACGGGTTCAAACCCGGCCGAAGTTGTCGAATTTTTTAAGAGCGTTAAAAATCCCTCAGTATGCCTTCCATTGGAGGGAAAGTAAAGCCGGCGGACCCATGTCATAGATTTATGGCATGTTAAATAATCTTCCACTAATTACACCTGTGTGAAGCTAAATTATTGGTTAAACAATTGACTAACGCTCTTAGGTTCCAACGTTCGTCGTCAGGAGACGACTGTGGTGGCATCTGGTAACCATGTACTGATCTAATAGTCGTTGACGGTGGCGTTTGGTGGCAAAAGTAGAAACTACTTGAAATAATTCAATACTTGAATTAAAACAGTTACACACACTGTTGTTGTTTCAGTCTTAAGTGTTCTGACTGCTTTGATGCAGCCCTCCATGCCTCCCTGTCCAGAGCTAATCGTTTCATCTCTACATAGTTACCACACCCTACATCCGAGGCAATATTCTAACCTTGGTCTACCCCTACAGTTCTTGTCCTCGACCCTTCCTTCCATAACTAAGCTTGCTATCCCTGGGTGTCTTAGAATGTGTCCTACCAACCTATCTCTTCTCTTCATTAGCAGTCGCCAGAAACATCTCTCCTCTCCCACTCGTCTTAATACCCCTTCGTTTGTCACCCTATCTACCCATCTGATTTTCATCATTCTCCTGTAACACCACATTTCAAACGCCTCAATTTTCTTCTTTTCTGCTGCACCAATAGTCCAAGTTTCACATCCATAGAGTGCCACACTCCAGACAGAGGCTTTCAAATATGACTTCCTAATACCTAAATCTATATTCGATGTCAACAGATTCCTTTTCTGTAGACATGCTTTCCTTGCCTGAGCCAACCTACTTTTTATATCCTCCTTGCTTCGTGCATCACTGGTTATTTTGCTTCCTAAGTAACAGAAGTCTCCTACTTCCTTCAGCTTTTCACCTGCCAATTTGATCTCCATAGAGGTTTCTGATTTCTTTCGGCTGCATTCCAATATTTTTGTTTTACATTTATGAATTTTCATCATGAATTCTTTCCTCAAGACGGAGTCCATACCATTCAAATACTCTTTCAAATCCTCAGGCATGTCGGCCAAGATGACGATGTCATCGGCAAATCTCAGAGTTGAAATACAGCAATAACAATTAACATTGGTTATCAGACAGATTCTACACACACCCAATGTACACTGGGCTACATGACGGCGCTGTCACAGCCCCTAAACAGGGGAATCACCCAACCAACCATTCTTGAATTTCTAGGAAAAGTAAAATAAAATCAGCCGGTCACTCGGGCCGTGCCGGGTTATATATTACAGGTAGAATCACGTTGGCACTAATTCAAGTATTGGGATTATCAGAACTACTGTACTAAAATAAAGACACACACACTTGGGTGGATTTATAAATTTAGAACGAAGTATTTAATTACTAAAAATTGACCAACAAATAAAATCAAAATACACTAACACAACTGTTCAAACTCACTTGACTATACATGTTGGAGGTTAAACTTGAGCTTCTTACAAGGACCGATCCTCCTTAAGTTACTACATCTGTGCAACAACAAAATCCCTTAAATACAGTACATCCCAATGTGCGTCCTTCGTTGTGAACATTTACTTTACTCTACACACTTACTTGAATTAAAAAACAGATACACACACTAATACAGCCATCACAATTAACACCGGTTTTCAGACAGATTCTACACACACCCAAAGTTCATGGGACTACATGACCGCGTTGTCGCAGCTCCTAAACTTAAGAACCAACCAACCACTCTACACACTGCTCAACATTAAATGGGCAACTGCACACCTTTCTTCCGATGTCGAGATTAACCAATCATGGTCAATACAATATTAATGAATGTTGTACCAAGGAAAAAACTACTTCAAAGTTTTACTACACCAACGATTGCAACAATTACTTAAATTTACCATAGTCAACAAAAAAAGGCAACCGCTGGCACTATACAGCCCATGAAGGGCCTAGGCCGACCAAGCGACCGCTGCCCAGCCATTTGGCCTGCAGATATTGGGGTGACGCGTGATCAGCGCATCGGGTCCCCTCGGCCGTTAATCTTGGTTTTCATGATCGAGGCGCTGACTCACTGTCAGACAGCTACTCAATTGTCCTCACGAGGCTGAGTGCACCCCGTTCCAACCCTCACGGTAGTTTTAAAATCCCTGACGGAGCCGGGAATCGAACCCGGGGCCTCCGGGTGAGAGGCAGGCGCTCTACCCCAACACCATGGGGACAGCAAATTTACCATACTTTGCATTAACTACTTTACTTTACCATACTTTGTAATAATTATTTTAATATTTTCCGTCAATTATTTGTCAATATTTATGACAATATTTTAAATGATGTTTGAACAATATCCAATGTTCTTCTCAAACTTTGACAGCGATATGCCGTCCGAGTTGAGTACTGCAATATTTAAGAAATAAGGAATTTATTCCCTAACTGTGCGACCGGGTCCCTATTTACCACACCCAATTCTACTGCGTAACTTTACTTCCTTTACCTAAGAGGGAATCATTTACAAGTAGCCTACAACTGTAAATTAAGAGTTAATTAGCTCTTGGCACTTAACACAAATTACTCATTATTTCCTTCTAAGATTTGTTGTCACTGGTACTTAACGTTACTCGGAGTCAAATACTTCCGTACTTCAACTTTCCAATTTGCGGGTTTTAATTAAACTGGTGTCTACATGTGCTTATCACATTGATTGAGAATCATAACTGTTACTCTTACAGAAACGAAATATAGTCGACTATCTCAAAACTTCACTTGACTCCCGTTAATATAGTTCTATGGCTAAATACCAGATTAGATTACTGACTGAGGTTGATACAACCGGGGATAATTGTGACATTTTACGTATTAATTCCGTCGCTTTATCTTGTGAGTACTTTTGTTTACTCCGTTCCTAGTGCCGTTTCATTTACCTTTTCAAAGGACTTTTCCACCCTGGAATGTTATATATGGGGTCTTACCTTGGACTTGGTTACTAGATGTCATCGCAGCCAGCACCTGGCGGTGAACGTTGGAACTAATATAGCGTTATCAAATAATCTAACCTACAAATTTTGTCTTCACACAAGTGTAGTTAGTGGAAGGTTCCTTTTCATGCCATAAATCTATGACATGGGCTCACCAGCTTTACTTCCCCTCCGAAGGAATGCATACTGTGGGATTTTTAACGCCCTTAAAAAATCCGACGACTTCAGCCAAGTTTGAACCCGCGATCCCTACACATGGTTTAGTTAGTTATTGTTTTCTAAAGGGGATGAACTACGAGGTCATCTGTCCGTAATCATCACATCGTTTGCTTCTTAGTTATTAAATAATAGAGAGCAGACCAACAAACAAACAAAAATATATTGTTGTTGTTGTTGATTCTTTAGGGACTTTGTGACATCGTGGTCATATAGCCCCGTGTCATGGGTGTGTGTAGAATTTGGCTGATAACCTGTGACACTGTGATGTTTGTACTAGTGTGTGCATTTGTAATTGAGGTAGAATTTGGGTAAGAAGTTGGAAGTGCGAAACCAAGGATAACCACTTCTAGGATGGCTGAAGTAAGAATCGAACACGTCTCTACTCAGTTTTGCCTCACGAGGCTGAGTATACCCCGTTGCAGCCCTCAGACCGGAATTAAATTTCTTGGCAGAGCCGGTAAAGGAACCCAGGTACTTGAAACCTTAAGGTGCGCTCAAAAAGTAACGAGCCAGAGGCATAACCAGTAACTGTATGTTAGAAGTATTGGCCCTGGCTGTTGAGGCACTTGTCCCACTGTGACACGAGGCGGTGAATGGCTGTCTCATAAAATTCCCTTGGCTGCGATGTGAACCAGTTCCGCACGTACAGCTGGACGTCGGCGTCCGAGGTGAATCGTTAGCCCCGCAGAGCCCTTTTCAGGGCACCAAACATGGTGTAATCACATGGAGAGAGGTCTGGACTGTATGAGGGTGGCCGAGAACCTCCCATTTGAATTTCTGCAGGAGTGCCGCGACTGTGTTGGCCGTATGATGTCGTGCATTGTCGTGGAGCGACCACGACGGCTATGGCATTCACTGTCACTCGGCGGTCCTGGGTAATGAGTGCATCAACCAGCTGGCCGTTGTCATCGGTAATGCAGGGGGGTGCCCCAGACCGGGCATCATCGGCTAACGACACCCGTCCTTCCCTGAAGCGCTTGTGCCACGCCTTGACCCTTGCAAGGGACATGCAGTGTTCGCCGTACACTTGTGACATTCGGCGATGGAATGTCCGTTCCCCCTACTCCTTCCGCTGTCAGAAACCGAAAAACACCTCTTTGATCTTCGGTTGACGCCTCCATGTCACTGTTTGCAATGCGACTGGCAGTGTTTGACGATTGATGCATGCTGCTGCTCGCTTTGTATCGTCAGGTGACGTCCACGCGTGCCCTCTAGTGACGGGCTGTGACCTTTCACGCTCTGGTTGGAACCACACCTCGTTACACACGCCACGATTAGCCGATGTAGTCACCGGTTTGCGCATTACAGCCTCCGGCTCGTTACTTTTTGAACGCACCTTATATTTGTTGCCTGGACCTGGTTTCCATCGATTTAAAAATTGCCATTTGCAGTTCTCGAGGCACAGGTATTTGGTCTTATTCCGACTGATTTTAGGGCATCTGTCCTCTAGTGTTCTCCTACACTGCAACGAGGTGGACAAACAGAGAGACTAACGTTCTGTATGACGACCTGTGTTTATCATTTATGAATAGCTTCCGAAATGTATGAACTCCAACTCAGATTCAAAGACTTGAGGGACAGTGTATAAACGCTAATGAAGGCACGTTATACAATGTTCCAGACATCGCAATGGAAAGAGAAATAACGCATAGCAAGAGTGTTAAAATGGTTGTCCCTATTCAAAAGAGCGTTGCGCGCCTGGAGGCTATGACACTGACAAATCGGAATTGACACAGTGTGAAAGCGACGGGGATCGTTAGTGTAGATATGTTTCACACTTCTTCCCTTTATTGTGTTTGTGATTTAATGATGGTCCATGCATTGATCATCAAGTAACAATGCACGTCCGCTTTCATTCGTAATACTCTGTATTTGTAGCACCCGGATGGTGAAAGAATGTCATTACTCGATCGAAATTCCTGATGTAAGTAAGTTTTATGAATAGGTCTAATGGTAACAAAATTTCAAAAATATATCTCCTAAAATGTACAAGTGTAATATTTTCAAACTATATGGCATTTTGTACACTAAACTACAGAGTTGTGTGAGTTCTTCGCAGGGCCGCCGAGAAGGGGTGGGGGGGCAAGGGGGGGAAATGCATAGGGGCCCGTAAGCGGTGAGGGCCCGTAAGCAATGATGGTCCGTTAGTGATTCTTTACATTTACTTGCGAATATTGTTTTATTTATTTTTATTTAAAACCTGGTAGGACAAGTGTAAGTGTTATTGAAGATATTGTTCGAATAATAACCTTCCGAGTGACGAAACAAGAGCCTTCCTGAGAACAGTTTGATTTTCAAAACTACAGAATGGTGTTCGTAGAGACTGGTTAGTATGTAGCGATACAAATCAATCAATATATTATTTATGTTCGACGATGTCGAAATGTGAATATTATACGTCAGATAACTGGATCATAATGATGGTCATTATAGTACTGTTTTCAATTATGGTACAGTTTCTCCAGCCAATCAGAGCTCATTCATTGACCAATTAGGTAAGGATACCTTTGCGCATGTGCTCAAAATCCAACATGTCGGACAAGAACACGGCATCCTTCTCTATAAATTACCGACAAGGAAATTGCACCGTCCATATGTTGGCGTAAATAAACTGGCGAATATGAGACAAGAAATAGCACTGTACCTTAATATCCCCAACACCCATTTCTATACAGCGCATTGCTTTCAAACGACTTCGGTGACAGTTTGAGTGAATTCTGGTGCACATCAGCAGGCTGTAAACATAATTATGGCATTGCCAAGCACACACAGCGCATGCGTCGGTCGGTCAGAGAACTTGGGAAACAGAAATATCTAACACAGCGCTTGCACTCCGATCACAAAATTCAAGTGACTGAATCTCAACAGATATTTATGAATATTTATGTTAAAACATATAATAAAGTTATAATTATCGTCGAACATAAACAGTCGTATGCAACTCGCCTATAATGGTAATTAAGACACTCGTATGGATATTATAAAACACGCTTACGCTCGTTTTATAAACATACTCGTGTCTTAATTATTGCCATTATAGGCTCGTTGCATAATGTACTATTTCTTTGCAGAAGCTTGACTTGGTCAAAACCCTGAGTTCCATAAGTCAGTTTTAGTTACTGACGGCTGGCAAAAAGATCGTTCTTGGCGTACGCTGTATAACAAGCGGTCAGTTCATGAAATGAGTGCCAGTCACAAACTATGCTATATTGATGTTGTTTCATTTGAGAGGCTTGGACATCGTTGTCATTCAGCCCCGTGTAATTGGGTATGTGTGGAATTTTGTGTGATAACCTGTTTTTAAAATTATGACTGAGCTTCAGATGATTTTCTCAGAATGGCATTGTTTTTCCAGAATAGCTAGTAGTGGATAGTGATAATTAAACGTATTTCAAGGAAGGCCCGAGCAAAACATTGCATAATGGCCCTTAAATCCACTCGGCGGCCCTGGTTTTTCGCCTTTTCCAGCTCATGAGCGGTCGACATTTTTGAAAAGCTTTTTCCATTTCCCTCAGTCCCAAATGGTGTTTCCGTTAACTGCTTCCCTGCAAGGTCCTCTCGCATGCAGTCTATCGAACTTCTTCTTGGTCTGCCTCTCTCCCACTTGCCTTCCACCCCCCAGGCCAAGCCCTCTTCTTCCTACATAGTTAAGCGAAAATATTTACCATAATAGCAAATTGTGTAAATCCGTATTGATAGAATAATTAAAACGCTTATGTTATAATATTCGCCAAATCAATACTTCAAACACTTAATTATCTTTATTTTACAGAATATGTGTACATGTTTCAAAATTCATTGGTTTTATCTTCAGCACATAAATATAACTTATCCAAAGTAGACTTAAGGTGGCCATATTCACTTGAATGTTTTTTTAAAGAATAATCTCTAGCAATGTTAAATTTTTCTGTTGTCTTTTCATGATCAAACTAAGAGATTTTGAAGTTCATTTTACACAAATTTTATGTTAATTGTTAATAAATATTTGTTGCTATTTACACTGGTCTTCTATCGCTCACATTTTTTAAACCAAAATCCACGAACCTTGAACAAAAACAATCTAACTTACATGGGGAATGTTCCCTACCACTTTTGTTTGATTTAGTCACAAGTAAGGGTTTTAGAATTATATTCCAATTTAACTAATAAATGGATATCCTTACGATAAGAATTAATAAATAATTAAGAAAAAGCATTAAACATAATCTTCTGAAAATTTCTTTGAAAAATCGTATTATAATCCTTTGAAAATATCTATAAAAATGTTAATATAGGTAATTACAGGTGTTACTCAATAGCAATAAAATTCTTCAATGGTAAACATCTTATTCAAAAGTCTTATTTAAAAGTCTTTCCTTTTCTTCTACGAAAATATGTATTGTAGAATATCATGTGTGCCGATGAATAGTAATAATAGCTTTCTTTTGATAAATATCATCTTCTGAATAACTATCAAAGCTTTCTAATGTAGTTACACAAACTTAACTTTTTTAAAATTCTTTTACGTGCACGTAATGTGACCATACCAGAGTAGTCGTCTTTCTTGGACATTTTTGGATGAGTATCCTTTACCCTGCCCCGTATGAGGGTTTTCTTGGTGTGGTATTTTCTTTTAACACCACCCATCCATCTCAGCATTTTCATTTCGAATACATCCAGTCCCTTATTTTGTGACTGTACTGTTGGCAATTAGACTCTATAATTAAGTTCTCAAAGATTCGGTTATATTTCTCTATCTTCTTACCGATCGCCATATATGCATGTGAGACCTGGGAAATATTAGTAAAATAAGCAAACAAGCTCAACGTTTTTCACCAACGATGCTTGAGGCGAATTTTGAAAATCAATTATCGTGATCACATAACAAATGACGAAGTACGGTACTGAGAAGAACTGGTCTACGCAGCCTGCTCAAATATGAATGAAGTTCGTGGGACATGTTCTACGTATGAATGATAGGATGATACCCAAATCAGCACTGTTGTGGAAACCAACTGAAGGTTACTGAAATAGAGAAAGACCTCGTAACACCTGGAAACTAACTTTTGCAAAGGATCTTGAATGCATGGATATGAACTGGGAGGAAGCTGAAAACCTGGCAGCTGATAGAGTTCGCTGGAGTAAACTTATTGCCCGATATGCTACCTAACATTGTCGGAACTAACTAACTAACTGTTGAACAAGTTTCTGCTCCATATAGCATGGTAGGTCACACCACACATTTATAGGCTTTGAGCCTCATTTGGGCATTTAGGCTCCTGTCGCAGAGAACACTAGCCAGCCTCTTCCAGTTTAAACAGGCAGCCTGGATTCGGCAGTTATTTTTCAGGTCTGGATTACCATCATCAGATTCAGTGGATCCCAGGTACTTGAAACTATTTCTTGCCTGGAGCTGGTTTCAATCGATTTGAAAATTTTATTTTGTAGTTCCTCCAGTCTTATTCCGACTGATTATAAGGTCTCTGTCCTCCTGTGCTCTCCTCCAGCGTTCTAGTTTGAGTTGTGTGGAATATTATACAGTTCCTAAAGACAAAATTTAAAACCGTGGACATTGTCTGTAAAAATTCATTTATTGAACCAGTTTTGTAAAGTTTATTGCTCTACTTAGTGATGTTTCCTGTCCCTAGTCGCAGGTCTTCCCCTGTGCAGTAATGTATTTCAGACGACGAAATTTAGGGGCGAACTGCACGCTACCTCCCTTTATATAAAGTGCAACTGCCCCTCTTTACTGCGAGAACTCCAATGGGGGGTCCGGGCGGGTACACCAAGAGACCGCTGATGAGCCAGCTTGGTGTCCTAGGCAAAACCCCACAATAGACACGGCACAAAGCTGGAAGAATTGCTGAGTTTTAGTTTTAAACTAGATTTATGTTGAGAGAATATTGGCGATTTTTAGTCTCTAACCATCTTAGATCACTTGTAATGTTTCCGATATGTGTTACATGATATCATTTACACCCTGTACTTTCCCAGTTTGAGGCATATCCATGGAAAGTTATGGACTTTGTAAGTTTTCCTTCGATTTATATGAGCATATTCTAACCCCTTCCAGCCCGCAGACGATGCTCCTGATATGATGAAAGATGAATTTTACAGTTCCCTTGTGGGCACAACTTGTCTCTTGGTGTTGGAAATCAGTGAAGACGAGCGGACAGGGCTGGGAGATGGGGAAGAGATCAATCAGCTAATACAAAGTGTTTGGAGTGCTCGCTAGCTAATTACAAGTTAATCATCGCTAGTGCAGTGTGCTGCTGCATTATCTTGATTAATGTTAACAATCAGGGTTACGAGGTGCTTTTTTAAACTTACCAGTATCTGCTGTCTGCTCCTTACCTTATGACTCCTTTAAGTGGGAGGGGGCATTTTGAAAGCGTAGACACTCCACAGTTTTTTTTTAAATGTAGGCAATTTGACCATCAGAGAATCAGTATAAATGATCAGAAATCACCCGTACCGTACTCATTAACTTTGTGGGAAGTATATGGAAAAAAGGCTCATGATGCCTCCAACTGATATCATGTACTGGTAGATAATAATAATAATAATAATAATAATAATAATAATAATAATAATATCGTATGGCCTCGGATGCCGGGTGCAAGCTTTGTTATTAGCACTCAGAGGGTAGCTTGCATGTCGAATTTCTTTGTTCCTTGAAGCACTGTGAAAGCCAAGGAGGTTAGATATCTAAGCTCCTTGAACACTATAGCGCTTTCTAGTAGAGAAATGAGGAACTTTGTGTTGGCGGAACCTCCCGATATTAATTTTGCCATTATGAACACGGCCTACTGAATTGAAATGGGTTCTTTGACATGCCAACATCATATGACATGTATGTCGTAATTTTTTCCGCCTTTCAAAAATCACTTACCACGGCCAAGAGCGAACCGGCAAGCTTGGGGTTAGTACACCGACACGTTAACCATTCACCCACCGTGGCAAGCCAACTACTGTCGACCAAAGTATTATGTGTACTCGAGTTTGAAGGTTGTTTGTGAGGTAACCAATAGACCTACATAAAATCCAATACCATCAACATTTTCGTCGTTCTATTTTACGTTCGTTCATGTAGGTTTGGATTTTTTAATTTATATTTTATTATTTTTTATCGCAGTTGGAACACAAAAAGTGCACGTTTTTAAGCGTGTTTCAACCATGCGTCACATTTAAGAATTATCATCTCAAAAGCCCGTCATCAGATCGAATCCAAATTTTAACACAATATACATTGGAATGTTGTATAACTGGTTTATTAATTTCACAATTTTGTGTGTCCAAGAAACAAAGTTGTTATCATTGTTGTAAGGTAACTTTTTCTCGGCACGGGGTGGTTGGAAAATGTAGTTCTTGGTTGCGTTGTAATCTTTATACATCAAAAAGTTATGCTGTATGACTGTGAAATACGTAAATTAATTCACTTACTTTATATCGGTTTGTATTTGTACGAGGAAATAACACATGGTTCAACAGCTAGCCGCTCCAGCAAAAGCTGTACAGCGTTGCTGAGATGGAGCCCATCACCGCCGAGCGAGACGCGCCATGGTGCGTTTGGGCACCTTTTCGGCAATGCTGTACAGCTGTTCCCGGCGCGGCTAGCTGGTGAACCATGTGTTATTTCCTTGTACAATTACAAACCGATATAAAATAAGTGAATTGATTTACGTATTTCACAGTCATACAGCATAACTTTTTGATGTATAACGATTACAACGCAACAAAGAACTACATTTTCCAACCACCCCGAGCCGAGAAAAAGTTACCTTACACAAATGATAACAACTTTGTTTCTTGGACACACACAATTTTGAAATTAATAAACCAGTTATACAACATTCCAATGTATATTGTGTTAAAATTTGGATTCGATCTGACGACGGGTTATTGAGATAATAATTCTTAAATATGACGCATGGTTGAAACACGCTTAAAAACGTGCATTTTTTGTGTTCCAACTGCGATAAAAAAAATATTAAAATATAAATTTAAAAATCCAAACCTACATGAACTAACGCAAAATAGAACGACGAAAATGATGATGTTATTGGATTTTATGTAGGTCTATTGGTTACTTCACAAACAACCTTCAAACTCGAGTGCACATAATACTTTGGTCGACAGTAGTAGATTATGCAACGAGCCTTTAATGGCAATAATTAAGACACGAGTTTTATAATTTCCATACGAGTGTCTTAATTACCATTATAGGCGAGTTGCATACGACTGTTTATGTTCGACGATATTTATAACTGTTTTAAGTTCGAACATAAATATTCATAAATATCTGTCGAGATTTCGCCAGGTTTTTGTACTGAACAGAGCGCATGGGACGCAGAGAATACCTTGTATTTGACCATGGCCTCCTCAAATATCACACTATGACACTAGCCACGCAGTGAAATTTAAAATAGGAGGCCGTGGATGTCAGCACAGATGCGATGCTATCCTTACCTAATTGGTCACACAACAGTTTCTAGAGCTCCGATTGGTGGGAGAAACTGTTTCATAATGGAAAATAGTGTTATAATGACCCACATTATGATACAGTTTTCTGACATACTGTACAATATTTACATTTCGACATCGTCAGACATAAAGTATCTTATATTCGAATTGTAGACTTTGGTACCGTAGTGGGTAGTATACTGAACTGGTATGCCCAAGATCGCGGGTTCAAACGTGGCTGAAGGATTTGAATGAGTTTTCAAATAGTATGGGCTAAATCTTGAGGAAAGAATTCGTGGTGAAAATAAATAAATAAATGAAGTTGTTGACGTTATTAATCCATTTAAGGGGCTTGGACATAGTGGTCATTTAGACCCGTGTACTTGAGTGTGTATAAATAGGTAAATACGTAAGTTAATAAATAAATAAATAAATAAATAAATAAATACATTTGTCAGATCTGTGTTATTGTGTGTGTATTTTTAAGTCATATGAGGAATAGGAAGGAGGTGGCCGTGGTCTTACGTTTGGAACCATTCCGGCTATAGCCAGGAGTAGAAGTGGGAAACCACGGAAAACCACTTTTAGGATGGCTGAGGTGGGAATGGAACCCACCTCTTCTCGGTTTAACCTCACGAGGCTGAGTGTACCCCGTTCCAACCATCAGACCAGATTTTTTTTTTGGCGGAACCAGGAATCGAACCTTCTCCTCAGAGATGATAGCCAATGCTAGACACTACGCCACTGATGATGTTTTTGCCAACTGCTGTAATCTGCGATAAATCCTACTAGAGTGTGTCTCCTGACTTTCAAGGTTAGTGACAAACATCGAATTTAAAAGCGTATTAGCGTATGACCATAGGAAATGTGAAATGCTTGGAACATTAGACCAACATAACAACTACGTATCTGTAAAATCCTACAGTATCCCCAATCTTTACGAGTTGTTTTAATGCTATCATAAATGCAATCTTGTACAGGAATGTGCAGTCTCACTAACACTCTTCGTAGCTCCATCTTCCTGTGACCACCTCATGGTGTAGCGGTTAGTAGTCTTGGCTGTCACCCCTGAGATCCGAGTTCGATTCCCGGCTCTGCCATTCTGATCTGAGGGCTAGAACGGGGTACACTCAGCCTCGTGAGGCATGACTGAGAAAAGGTGGATTCGATTTCCACCCTTGACCATCCTAGAAGTGACTTTCTGGGGTTTTCCATTTCTACCCTAGGCAAATGCAAGGTTGGTTCCTAACTTCTGATCACGGCCGCATCCTTCCCAATCCTAGTTTCAATTGTAAATCCACAAAATCGTACGGCCATCACAGTAACACAGGTTATCAGACAAATCCTGGATACACCTAAGTACATGGGGATACATGACCACGATGCCACACGCACCAAATGAATCATGAACAACTACGCTATTTTCACAAACAACGACCTAATAGATGTAATTTTTTTTTTGTCATGTAAATTACTTTCCTGCTTCCCCAAGCAGACAACTTAGTATACTTAAGACAGTGTTACCAATTTAAGCATCGCATCACTAGATCTAGTGGATTCGAAAGTTTATTTGATTAGGGCAACATAGTTCTTTTTTTTTAGCGTATGGCTTTTAGTGTCGGGAGTGTCCGAGGACATGTTCGGCTCGCCAGTTTTTGTAGCTGCTTCGAGACGGACACCCAATGGGTGAGCTACAAGTACCGTTTGGGAGGAATGTTGGATGGGAGGGTCGAGGAGTTGGAAGGTAGCGGCTGTGGCCTATAGTTAGGGACCAACCCCGGCATTTGCCTGGAAGGAAGATGGGAAACCACAGAAGACCATCATCAAGGTTGCCGGCGGGGGGATTCGAACCTCCTCGCCTCCCGGATGTGAGCGACTGCCGTCATGCCGCAACGACCTCGGCTAACTCACCCGGTTACATAGTTCAAGAGAAATATGAGTGACTTTTCGGATTCATAGATTATTTGACGACAAATTTAATGTCATTTATATGTTCAGTGATTTATCACTCATCAATTATGTCACACTGTAGAATTGAACCAATAGCGTGTCATAATTTCATTAAATCGGCAAAATTATAGAGGCTCTGTTTTCATTACAAAGTACCATGTCTGTTATCGCATCTTCCTTTCCGCTTACTGTCGTTATTTTGTTCACGAAAGAACCAAAAAACTATTAGTGTTTATATGTTCCACTTCATTAATTCCTTTATAGCCATACTGTAATTTGACAACACATTTTGTCAATTTGTTGACACAGTTGCCAACATAGATCGTAAGCTTATAACCCCACCGTGGCACTGCAGCCCAAGAAAGGTCAAGGCCTACCAAGCGACCGCTGCCCAGCAATTTGGCCAGCAGATAATGGAGCGATGCGTGGTCAGTGCATCGGGTCCCCTCGGCCATTATTCTTGGTTTTCGTGACCGCGGCGCTGCCTTACCGTCAGACAGCTACTCAATTGTCCTCACAAGGCTGAGTGTAGCCCGTTCCGACCCTCATATCAGTTTCTAAACTCCCTGAAGGAGCCTGGAATCGAACCCGGGGACTCCGGGTAAGAGGCAGGTGCGCTGCTCCAAAGATACGGGGCCGGCATTTTAATCTTATGGATACATTAAAATATGGTGATTATACTCATTGTTAAAACATAATATGACTGAAATATTTAATAAATAGTGTTGCACAGTCATTATAATTTCTGTTGTTTTTTGTTATTATTTTTATTTAGGGTCTTTGTGATATGTTTGTCATGTACATGGGATGGTTTTTTAGTTTTGGCACCTAAGTTATAACTGGATTAATAACTCACTTAGATGGTTCCAAGTTTCACAGGCCCTCGATGTAGTCCCCACCGTTGCGTACAACGTGTTCCCAGCGATGTGGAAGTCGATGGATCCCGTTGGCCCTGCCCAATCTATTGATGGTACGAATCTAAATTTTCCAGTGAACATTGACTCAACGACTTGTTCGTTTTTGAATGATAATGTTTTGTTTTTTCCGTAATTTTTGATTATTTTTATAATTTTTATTTTTATTTAATTATTTGTATTTGTTTTATTAATTTTTGGTGTTTTTAAATTTAGATGTCCACTTCAAAATTTTAAATTCAATTCAAAATTTGTATTCTTTAATCTGTGTTAAGAGGGGCAGATGACCTCGTAGTTCCGCCCCTTAAAACAACAATAACTAACTAACTAACTAACTACGAAGAGAGCGCTCGGCAGCCTGCTCCCCGCGCATTGTTATCTTCATCCTCGGGATGAGATCATAGTCGCAGGGACTGATGTCGGGAGAATGTGGGGGGTGATAGAGGACCTCCCAGCCCCAGCGATCCAACAATGACGACTCAACGCCTGCTGTGTGTGCCCTAGCATTGTCATGCAGAACGATGGGCTGTGTAACCATGTGGTGGCGCCGTTTCCTTCTCAGAGCTCCTCGGTGATGATCTTGCAGAAACGAACAATAGTACGCCGCATTAACGGTTTGCCCTCAAGGAACATTATGGCAGCGCTTCCGTTCCATTGAAGACATTAAGCAGGCTGCCGAGCGCTCTCTTCGTACCATCAATAGATTGGGCAGTGCCAACGGGATCCAACGACTTCCGCATCGCTGGGAACACGTTGTACGCAACGGTGGGGACTACATCGAGGGCCTGTGAAACTTGGAACCATCTAAGTGAGTTATTAATCCAGTTATAACTAAGGTGCCAAAACTAAAAAACCAACCCATGAACCCAGTCTGCTGGGGTATGCGTGGCATCTATATGAAAACCTGTGACATTGTGATGGCAGTAGTGTTTTTAATTGGGCCAGGATTAGTGAAGGAAGCGGCCGTGGCCTTAATATGGGTACCATCTCGTCATTGACCTGGACAAGAAGTGGAAAACCTCTTTCAAGATGGCTAAGGTAGGGATCGAACTCACATCTTCTCAGTTGTGACTCACGAGACTGAGTGGACAAAACGTATTGCGCTAGTTTAAGAATTTTCATTTCCCAGGATTTGGTCCCCTTCAGTTTTAATAGTTAACTGCCCCAGTGAGATCCAGACAGGCTTTTCCAAAAGCCTACTGATGATCCTAACTTGGTACATCTGTCTAGTAATACACCACCCTGTCTGCATTCTAATATAAGCTACTATCATTGACTGGCTGCGTGGTTCAGCGGTAACGTTCTCGCTTGCTGGGGTCAAGGTTGCAGGTTCGTATCCTGGAGCAGTCAGCTGGCATTTGAGGGTGCGCAAATGTGAGGGAGCCGTGTCAGGAGATTTTCTGGCATGTTAAAGGTCCCCCTCAGGGCAAAATTCCGGAACTCGGGCGTCTCTAAAAGCCAGATTAGTTAAAAGGGACGTAAAACCAATAACATTATTATTATTATTATTATTATTATTATTATTATTATTATTATTATTATTATTATTATTATTATTATTATACTATCACGTGCCTTCTCGCTGGCAGTTATGTGATACTGTAATTCAGATGCTCATTTGATTCTGATCCATAATATCCCAAGTCTTTCAGATTTTTATTTACATAACGTAAAATGTATATATAATATTTTAATGGAGTATTGACTTTATCACGCCAGAGACTCGTAGCCCTTGAATTCAATTAAAGCCGGAATATTTATACAGCAAACTAATTAACTCCTAAAATTAGTAGCGTTGTGTGCAAACAGGGAAGGAGTTGTAAATATCGCTCACTACGCGCCTTTCACTGGGGATTAAAAGGTCCAACCTTAACACGTGCTGTAATATTCAGAATATTTCACGTTCTCGTCAGGAAAGCCATGTTCACGCTCTCAAGAGTGATCGCTGAGGCACGACGTTTCCTCATCAACACACTGTGACAGAAAGAACCGTTCACATCCCAGAAGATCTAGTGGAAATTAAGTGATTTTTTTCCCGAACTGGAAGTTAAAGGGGGAGGTACACCTTACGCATGACAATTTCTACTGAGTAAAAAGGAAAAAAATCTCATAAACCCTATGTTGCAAAGAAATGAAACTTTGCAGGATTATTAAACACTATTCACTAATTTTTATGCATTATTTATTTTATTTATTTGTCGTATGGCTTTTAGTGCCGGGAGTGTCCAGGGACATGTTCGGCTCGCCAAAGGCTGTAGCTGCTTCTAGCAGACACTCATAGGGTGAGCTACAAGTTCCGTTCAATTTCAATTTCCAACTTTCGCTACCAGATGCCAATGATACCTAGTGGTGAACGCTGGAACTTTGATAGAGCGTTACAACGAAATCTAACCTAGAAATTTAGCTCCACACAAGTTAAGTCTGTGGAAGGATCTATTGCATGCCATAAATCTATGACATGAGACCGCCGGCTTTACTTCCCCTCCAAAGGAAGCCTTACTGAAGGATTTTAACGCTCTTAAAAATCTGACGACTTCGGCCGGGTTTGAACCCGCTATCTTGGGCACAGCAGTTCAGCATGCTACCAATTACGCCACCGAAGCCGCTATTTTTATGCATAAATCACATGTTTGTAGGTATGCATTATTATACCACTATACTTTCAATTGTTTTTTGTACAGTTGGACAGCGTTTAAATTATAATTACTCCACAATTTGAACTATTTACGTGAATGTTCTTTAGAGCTGTTTGTAACATTCACGGCTACAACATGCACCAAAATAATTGATACACATATTCAGGAAATATTGTTTTCATATACTTACTCTAAATGTATATTGTTTTTACTTTTGTTGGGCAAAAAATATACTCTTAAATGGAAAGTATGCTTGATACACAAAATATTTTGGTGTATGTTGTTCATATTAGTACAATACACCATCATGAAAGATTTCATTGAGATATCTTGAATTGTATTTGAGTTTTCATGTAAATGCTGTGTGAAAATGAAGTTTTCGGGAAACTAGCTTCTAACTTACCTAAGGGTAGAATTTAAGGACACAACTTAAGCGACTAGAGCTCGAGTCAGCCGGGAAGGCAGTACGCAGAACACAATGCTACCATTACGTCATGCCTCATTTCCATCCCACCAATCACAGTCAGTCTGTCTTGAGTATCTGAGCTAGTGAGTTGTCGAAAATGCGAAGTGATTATATCGTAATGTTTAAAGATCCAGTGGAAGCGATTGTGTACATTTTGAGTGCTATGGGAGCAGAGGGGAGTAAACGACAGGTTGTGCATAGGCAAGCCTGAGAAATATTTTATGAAGTGCACGAATACTTTAAAAGTCTAAAGCAGCGTGAAAGAGACGGGCACGATGAGGTAAGCGGCGGTGTTGCCACACCGAAGGAACTCATGACAGCAGCTTGCAGTGTGAGGACTCAGACCTGATGGACCTGTTACAACAGTGGACTTGTATCTCTGTCTCTCTATGCGCAGTTCCCAGAGAGCCGGACGCCTTCCCGGCTGACCCGAGCTCTAACATTGAGGGGCAGTATTAAAGTATTGAATATATTTTCATTTTGTTTTCACCAAATGAAAGATAAAAGATTAGTCATTCAACTAGTTCCTTAAAAATTAAAAGTTTTTTGCCCGGAAAAGAGTACCCCCCCCCCCCCTTATCGGAACTTTAATTTAACCCTTTTGATGCCAAGGCAATATGAGTGGTTTTGTTAATAATCCCAAGCCACGTTTAGTGTAATTATGTAATTACAAGGTTTTTTTTTAACAATTATCTCCTCCCTATACAGTACAGGACACAGGTGTATCCGTGATGATGTTGCAAACTTTCACGGATGATTGAGGATGGGAAATGGATCAATGTGAGATAAGGAACCATAGTAGCACTATAAATGAAAGTAATGACATTAATAACAGACCAAGTAAAGGTACCACATTTTATCATCAAGTCGGAGAACTATTATGGGATGACAAAGTACCCAAGAGAACGAAATTAACATTATATAAACAGCAATTCATACCAATTATAAAATATGGACTGGAAACACTGGTAACGAATAAAAGGCAAAATAGTAAGATACAAGCAGTAGAAATGAAATTTTTAATAACTTCAGTTAAAAAGACAAGAAGGGATAGAATTCAAAGAATCAGAGAAGAGTTACATCTGGAACCGTTAAATCAGAAGATACAGAAAGCAAAGTTACGTTGGTTCGGACATGTAAAAAGAATGGATAAGGAAAGAATAGCAAGAAGGGAATTAGAAAGAGAAGTCAAGGGAAAGAGACCAGTTGGAAGACCGAGAAGAAGGTGGTTGGACCAAATTTTGAAGGACATTGGAGAAGCTGGATTGGATGTGGCAGAAGAGATGGAAGAGGAAAACTGGAAGGACAGAAAGGTGTGGAGGAGGCTTGTAAACCACACCCGGGTGACTGGAGTGGGACTTCGATGATGATGAGTACGGAATGATCGAGTCACCAGTTATAAGCTAAATGCTACTCTTTTAATACCGTTCACCTGCGCACGTTTCACAATCTGCTACATTTACAAAAACTGTTCATTACGGCGTCCCCCTGCGTCAATGCAGGCATAGCCACATACCACTTCAACTCATCAACACAGACTGAAGCCTACAGTACCGATCTAGTCAGTACGCAGTGGAGTAGTTGAGTTATCCTCCTAACCTCTTCTGCTCGTTGGGAGTGTCTACCCTTCAATCATAGCACATTACTGTACATTACATGTATTCCACTGTCGGAGGTATCAGACCGATTTTTGCTTTAACTTTTGACTGCCGATCGCAGTGATGTGTGGATACGGTGTTGGTCGTTGACGATTGTTTAAACGTGCCAACCGCATGTCGTTGGCTTCCGGCACGTTAAAGAACTCCTCCGAGACAAAACTAGCTCCGAGCGAGAAGGCAAACATATACTACTTCAAGAGGTAACAAGCGTGGAAATAATCAGATTCCAGCATGTTCAAAGAATACTTATTATGAATCCAGTTATTCACAAACTTCAATACATCGATATATACAGAGACAGAATGATTCCCGCGTTGTCTTGGTTACAATAGTGATAATAATAATATCGCCTCGGGTGCCGGGTGCAAGCTGTGTTATTTGACACCCAGACGGTAGCTTGCATGTCGAATTTCGTTGTTCCTTGACTATGAAAGTCCAGGAGGTTAGATGTTAGATATCTAAGCTCCTTGAACACTATAGAGCTCTAGTAGAGAAAGGAGGAACTTTGTGTTGGCGGAAACACCCGAGATTAATTTTGATATTATGAACTCGGCCTACTGAATTGAAATGGGTTCTTTGACATACCATCACCGTATGACATGCGCATCGTATTTTTGCCGCCTTTCAAAAATCACTTACCACGGCCAGGAGTGAACCGACACGATATCCACTCAGCCACCGTGGCAAGCTGGTTACAATAGTGATAACACTACATGGCTGGAAATAATGCTCTGCCCAGAAAACCTTTGACAATATTCTTAGTCAACTTCATACTGGTTGGTTGGTTCCTTAGTTTAGGGGCTGCGACAACGTGGTCATGTAGCTCCGTGTACTTTAGGTGTGTGTAGAATCTGTCTGATGACCGGTGTTAATTATGATGGCTGTATTAGTGTGTGTTATCTGTTTTTAATTCAAGTAAGGAGTGCAGACATTCAATTTTCAAGTAGTTCTTACTGCCACCGTCAATGACTGTTAGTTCTGAACTTGGTTACTAGATGCCACCGCAGTCGGCTCCTGGCGACGAACGTTGGAACCTAAGAGCGTTAGTCAAATCTAATCTATAATTTAGCTTCACACAAGTGTAATTAGTGGAAGGTTCTTTTACATGCCATAAATCTATGACATGCTTGCCATGGTGGATGAGTGGTCAACGTATCGGTCTACTAACCCCAAGCTTGCAGGTTCGCTCCTGGCCGTGGTAAGTGATTTTTGAAAGGTGGCAAAAATCACGACACCATGTCATACGATGTTGGCATGTCAAAGAACCCATTTGAATTCAGTAGGCCGTGTTCATAATGGCAAAATTAATCTCGGGAGTTTCCGACAACACAAAGTTCCTCATTTCTCTACTAGAAAGCACTATAGTGTTCAAGGAGCTTAGATATCTAACCTCCTTGACTTTCACAGTGCTTCAAGGAACAACGAAATTCGACATGCAAGCTACTCTTTGGGTGTCAAATAACAAAGCTTGCACCCGGCACCCGAGGCATGTGATATTATTATTATTATTATTATCTATGACATGAGCCCCCGCCGGCTGTACTTCTCCTCCGAAGGAAGGCATACTGAGGGATAGTTAACGCTCTTAAAAATCCAAAGACTTCGGTCGGGTTTGAACCCACGATCTTAGGCATAGAAGCTCAGCATTCTACCAACTACGCCTCCGAAGCCGCCCAACTTGATGCTCCTCAACTGCCTTGTAGCTGTATCTACTGTTACTGTAGCATTCGTTCTAAAACACTAAGAAATCTATTACTATGCCTTCCCTAGGGGAGTCCGCGAAGGGGCCCTTGTATCTCCGAGAAGGTGGACATTCAAGGTTAAGTTCCCCACCATAAGAGTGACTAAGCCCGAGAGATCGATGGCTCCTACTGCTGATAGTGGGTTAAGGAGAGAGGACATGTGACGTTACGTGACATGCAGCTATTGAATTCTCTCTCTCTGCCCTAATAATTTGCTTTCCCTACCGCACCGTCCTTCCCTCCCTCTGGATGCTTGCCAGACCATAATACACTCTCTCCCTGTTGCTATCTGTCTGGCATTGTCCTCTAACCCTCCGCTCCTAATACATGTACATGTTACAACTCCAATTAAACAAATGGGATGACCTTTTCTTCACCAGTCAGATGGTTCCGCACCATTAACAATTCCATGTAATGTACTGACAACAGGAAAGTCCAGGCTACTCTTTCCTTAAAAGGTAACCTCTTCCAAGTAGTTGGACACCGTGTTGGATGTAGAATGTGATAGCAAGATATTCACAAGAATATTCACTGTATGTCCATCTTTGTCAATGCCTATTAAATGTTTGGCCTTTGACAGTAGATGTTCTTTTTTGAATTCTGATTTTTTGTTTTTCCCGTAATTTTTGTTGATTTTTATATAATTTTTATAATTATTAGTTATATATTATTTTATTCTTTTAGACCATTCTTAGACTTCCACCTCTAAATGTCAATTTATTCTAAGTCGATGCAACCACGCTCTTCTGTCGTTGGCGGTTCGTTTCAGTTCCATGTAATTGTCACACCTCATTCTATTCTTGATGTCTTCCAAATACTTCGTCCTAGGCCGTCCTCTTCCATTCTTTCCCAGCATTTTCCCTTCAAGAATGTTAACGATGAAAGTGTTGTCTAATAACATGTCCAATAAATTTTATTTTTCTCTTTCCCATTTCCTTCATTAATCTTCTGTCTTCTTTCACTTCCCTTAATTCTTCCAGGTTGGTTTTTCTTTCCTTCCAGCTCGTTCTTGTCATTTTCCGCCATATTCACATTTCAGCAGCTTCAAGTCGATTATTTTCCAATTTACCCAGAGTCCAACTTTCACTTCCATAGAGCAGTGTACTCTATACAATGGATTTTGCAAAGGATTTTCGTACATCTATTCTATATTCATATGTTTGGGGGCCGATAACCTAGATGTTAGGCCCCTTAAAACAACAATCATCATCATCATCATCATATGTGTGCTGGATAAAATGTTTTTCTTGGTCATAAATGCCTGTTTTGCCAATGCAATCCTTCTCGTAACTTCCATTAAGCATCTATTGTCTTCTGTGATTACGCGTACTGTCACCTCTCACTTGTATAAAAGATCACAGTGGATGATCCCCGATGTTTGCATGTGATCATGTGGTATCGGCAGCATTGCATACCGCTCAATTTACATAGACAAGTGTCATCTGGGTCATTCGGTGTTACACAGTTTATGGTGATACCCATTACTGCCATCTAGTTAACAAAGTGTCACCGGTATTGGTTAGTGTCTGTCCATGTCCTGTTGATTATGGCCTCCATTGAGTAAAACTCGAGCCAGATGTCTTCCTTTTTCTTCACTCTGTTCTGCATTAGTTTTTCCCAGGCGTCAGGTAGCCCTCTCTTCACCCAGAGGTCCACAATGAAGAAGGTCTCCTTGGCAAGTTCATACGCTAGTCTATACAGTATTTTGCGTACTTCGATATTCCCAGGGTAGCTTTTAGAAAGCACGACTCCACTGCTTCTAGCGTCCTCAGGTCCGTCAGGGATAGTTACTCCCAGGTGATTTCTAGTCTGTATGTGGCGATGGGTGCGATTTTTGCGTCGAATAATCTCATAGCGGTTCCCAGTAAGAGCGTCGTGATTGTTTTAATGTCGTATATGGCTTTGGTGGCCGCCGTTGCTCTAGATTTTATGTGAACTCTGTAGGCTCTGGCTGTTGTTTGCATTGTCAATCCTAGATATGTGAATGTATTTACAGACTTGACGAGAGTCGAACCTAGGCATAGTCTGTCTCCTACGGCCTCTCTGCCACCTTTCAGAAACGTCATTTTTTCTGTTTTCTCCTTTGCCGATCCATCTAGATTCGTTATGGCTTTTTGCACTTTATGCACTAAAGGCAAAAAATAAATGAATACCAATATCATCAAGAAATTCCACAGTCATTAAGCGTTCCGTTTACATGCCTTATTTTAGTAATTATTAGAGTTCATTAAAAAACGTATTCACCTTTTCAAAAAAGTACCTCGTTTACTAGGTTGCAATACAAATGCTTCTTTCTCATTTAATTAAAGGGTGGACACAATGAACCTTCCTTTGTTTTATTATTCATGAATTTTTAGCTAATAGTTGAAGGGGAACCGAGGGAGCAACCAATATTGTATTCAGTTTTTCTTCTTCGGAAGTTCTTCGGTCTTGTTGCTTATTAATAACGAAGAACAGTACGAAAAAAGGAACAGAACACAGGGTTTTAGAAAAGAAATGTAATTTGAAATAGAATATTTTTAGAATTGCAATATTTTTAACAGCACACTTATGAGCATTTCCATCTGGCAAAATTCAACTTAAGCAATTTTTTAAAAACGGAACATATACTGTAAGGAGAAATTACATCTACAATTTTCAGCTATGCATGTTGAAAAGTTCCCAACTAAAATGGGAATTTTATGTCTAGAAAGTCATTTTAGCGAAAAATTGGAATGAAAGATTTCACGGTTTCCATGACATGCCTGTACCATATTAATTACTCCTCTTCTTTCGTTTGAAATTATTATCTAATTTGATGTTGTTCTATGCCCCTTTGGCCTTGCTTTTAACGAAACATCTTGCTTATTTTTTATTTTTTTGCATTTATCATCTAATAAAAATAACAAAAGTTACATGGTGAGCTAAATAGCCTATTTCCATATATCCTACTAGTCTAACATAGGACACGAGAAATGAAAACGGGAGTTTGAAAAATTGCATAGCCACCATTTTTAAGTTCTCATAACATTCCGTTAAATTACATGTCAGTATTAAGGCTTCTATGAAGATATAACGTGCCAAGTTTCACAGCGCTCGGATGAAAACTAGCGAGAAAAATCCATTTAAATATTTAGATTTTGCGTCGCCGCCATGTTGGTTTTGTGTTCACCTGGTTATTAAAAGTCCCATAGGTGAACTTACGTTAATAGCTTCTATCAACACGCAAAATGTCAGTTTGATAGCTGCAATAGATTCGTAGATATTGAGAGCCGTATAAATATTTCGGATGGTCGCCATGTTGGGTTGTTATTTATGTAGGCCATTTATTTATGTCTGGGTGCGGATACCAAGACCCTCTGATGATCCAGATTGGTGTTCCTAGGCGAAACCCCACACAAGACACGGTATAAAACTAAAAAAATACTGAGTTTTAATTCACGGGCCATGAAAGTCACGTAGATAAACTTCTAGTAGTATCATTTATCAACGTACAAAATTTCAGGGTGATATCTGTTACTGTTGCGGAGATATAGAATGCTAGTTAAATATTTCGCGCAGCCACCATGTTGGATTGGCGATATGTATTGAAATTTGAAAGGAACATTAGAGGTCGGGGAGGGTAGTAGTATGCACTTACCGAGTATCCTTGAAATTCCTTTGGCCGTTTAGATTTTATTAGGGGGACACACACACACATACGGACAAAAGGTAATTTTTTTCATAAATGAAAATAGGCTAAAAAATACCTTGGTGGGTTTAATAATAGGCCGCACAATTTAAGGAATGTATACCGAATGTAGCCTCCAGAATGGGATATGAAAAAAAATGTACCTTTAGAAACCTAAACATCTGTAGATTAATACAGTATGGCACAAAAACAACATTTCGAAAATTTTGAAGATATTCGGCATTCTCCTGATTCTCGTGAAAATGATGATCTACTTTGACTTGTGGCAGGGATGCGATATAATATTTGAAGAAGAGATATAAGGGAAGATCCAGTCGTAAGACGAATGGATTTATGGCTCAAAGACATTGTTTTGAGGGTCGAAATATCTAGGACATCTGTCCCTAATTATATGGGTGATAGTAAAAATTAAATGAAATAAATTCTACTACAATAATCACTGACTTATATCTAACTTACAGGCTAGAATAAGAAGATAGGAATAAGGGAAATGAACGACGGAGGAAAGAAATGCCCTTAACATCCCGATCAATGACGATTGAGGCATGGAAGGATGTTGAGTCATGAATGGCCTATTGAAAAGGAAAATAGGAGAATGATGGAAGCTTGTAGTTTTATGTAAACGTTAATCTCGCAATAATGAGTCACGAGACCTCCATTTTTTGCGTTAAATCCGAACCGCAGGGCGTGATTTTTTCACTTTGATAATCTCACATGCATTGACCAGGAAACGAACCCTCAAACAGCTTGACCCACCACCTTGAAAATGATCCTCCCCAGGAAAAGGAAAAACAGCGAACCCAGCACAGGAAACCCTCAGAGTTGACAACTCCTGAACTCACAAGCCGTAAGCCAATGCGTGGTGATAAAAAAAAAAAAAAGGTGGGACTCCTCAAAGAATGGGAGCAGCAGGAAAGGAAAAAAATCATGTTCAAGATACACTCATACCATCAGGTTCCAAAGAGAAGACAAGAGTTGACCAAGGGAGGTTGACATAAAAGATGAAAAGTAAGGAGCCCGTCACAATTAAGTGGAAGCAATGCCGGATTCAGCTGAAGTCCCGTGGTTGCCAACGCACGTCCCACTAATCTTGAGCCCCTGACGGATTTCTAAAGCAATCCAGTAGAAGTATCCCGGGCTTCAGTATCCAGATCAGAGTGTCGTTAAGAGCCGGTATTATCACCACCAGCACCGCCACCCCACCTCAATTAAACAATGGGAAGTCCTCTTCTGGCCAGGCAATCCCTCCTCCTCCTTCACTAGCCAGATGGTTCCTCATTATTTACAATTCCGTGTAATGCACTCATATAAATCTCATTATGTGTAATAATATTCTATATTTATTGCATTTCTGTCCAATTTTTATTTCCTAACTGCAATCCGTAATGGTTGTTAAACTGTCAATTAATATTAACTCGCTGAGAGATTTATGACATTGTCCCAGTTAATAAAATGACAGAGTGAGAGAGGAGAGAAGGATGGCCGGCAGTGAAATAGCCTGCGTTGATTAATAAAATGATATAGTTTCATCTGCAGAGCACTGCTAAGAGTTCTTTCACACCCACTAAGGCACCTGAAAGTGGCCAGTTGCATTTTCTCCGGTAATTTCGTAGACATTTTAATTGACTTCATTTCATTTTTGATTACGGCAAATGACTGGATTCAGAATGGCGGTGACGAAATATGCGAAAGTCGATGGTTGGTTGTTTGGTTGGTTACTCAGTTTAGGGGTTGCGCGGTCATGTAGCCCCGTGCACTTTAGGTGTGTGTAGAACCTGTCTGATAACCGGTGTTAATTGTGATGGCCGTTTTAGTGTGTTATCTGCTTTTAATTCAAGTAAGGACAATAGACATTGAATTTTCAAGCAGGTCTTACTTTAGCCGCCAAACGCCACCGTCAACGAAGTCGTCGGATTTTTTAAGAGCTTTAAAAATCCTTCAGTATGCCTTCATTCGGAGGGGAAGTAGAGCCGGCGATCCCATGTCATTGATTTATAGCATGTAAAAGATCCTTCCACAGACTAAACTTGTGTGAAGCTAAATTGTTAGGTTATATTTCGTCGGAACACTCTATCAAAGTACCAACGTATCATTGATATCTAGTGGCGAAATTTGGAACTACTTAAAATTGAACGGAACTTGTAGCTCAACCTAAGGGTGTCCGTTGGAAGCAGCTACAGACTCAGGAGAGCCGAACATGTCCTCGGACACTCCTGCCACTAAAAGCCATACGATAAATAAATAACGACTACTAGTTCAGAACTTAGTTACTAGTCGGCTCCTAGCGACGAACGTTGGAACCTAATAGCGTTATTCAAATGTTTAACCTATAATTTAGATTCACACAGGTGTAATTAGTGGAAGGTTCTTTAAGATGCCATAAATCTATGATATGGGATGACCGGCATTACTTCCGAAGGGATTGTTAACGCTCTTAAGAAACAAGAGACAGTCAGTCTGAGAGACTGGACTTTATATCATTTTAAATGCTACAAATGCTACAAATGCTGAAAATGCTAGAAAGGCTGGAGGCTTCACTCGAAGCCAAAGACTCTTGACATGTTAGATGATCAAGAAACAATCAGAACGCTAGAAAGTTACAAGTCATGAGGGAGCTGGAGCGCGCGGTGAAAGGAGGGAGCTGGCTGGATGACGTTACGCTCGCCGTGTCGTTGCCGTCTCGTAACGCCAGAGCTCAGTACACATGTACCAAGTGGTACTATGACGTCACACACCTCAGTGCATTCGTAACGACGAGGTCGACTAGATCATTTAAAATGATAAAATCCGACGACATTGGCCGGGTTTGAACCCACGATCTTGGGCATAGAAGCTCAGTATGCTACCAACTACGCCACCGAAGCCGCTGCGAAAGTCGATGTTATAATTCTGTATGTAGGTATAAGGCGTGATCAAAAGGATTCTGATTGACGGTCGTACAGTCCAGAATCGGTATGCCAATAAAGCAAAATAGCCGTGAGCATTGAGGCACTCATCCGACTGACGCCCTAGGTTGGAGATCCCTGTGTCCTGCTGCGTGAAGAAGTCCGTAACCACCTGCTGCACATCGTCATCCGACAGGAATAGTCGACCGATCAAGGCTGTTTTTAAGAGACCAAAGTCGTGATAATCGCATTGGAATATATCAGGACTATAAGGTGGGAGCTCGAGTGTCTCTTACTTCAGTTGGCGCAGTATCTGCGTTGTGACCTTTGCGGTATGGGGACGTGCATTATCATTGATACGTGCAAGGGCACGTCTCTACCATTTCAAACATGTATTTTATCATGGATGCTGTTCTTGAAGTTTTGAATCGTCCGCTTCGTCGCTCAGTACCGCCTGTGACCACAAGATGGTAGCTGCAGTCGGACTTGGGAAAGATTCAAATAGTTCCTGTTTCTCCCCAATAGGTGGTGTGGGCTACGCCTTATAAAACTCCTTATATGCATGACATAATTGAAAGACAATTGCATTCCAGCGTCTTAAAACAAATGCCGGTGTATTCATGATACCGCCAAATTATGAACTTATTTATGACATTGTTGTTTTGAGGTGTCAAGCCTTGATTGGACGATAAATATTTACATGAAGACAGTTCGGCAAATGACGAGCGTTGCTCCGCCATTTTGTGTAGGCCATTAGCTGTCCCCAAGAGAAAGAAGAAGTACTGGTCGTGAATCGTGTCTCCGCTGATGGGGGGGCGGTTGCCTCCCCCATCCTCTTCGAAATATAAATATATTCAAGAGAAGATATGAATGCCAATTCTACTTGGAAATTGCCTGTGATCTTCAGGTTGTGAATTTCATCGTTTAGACGTGTGAAATGTGATTGCATCTCGACGCGTAACTTCGCTTGTGATCTAAACGAAGCATGTGCTGGGCGGGCTTCTTCAGGGCAATCTAGTGCCATATTTTGTTTTATTTGGAACGTGTTAGTTTTTTGTTTGTTTTCATTGTGTCTCCGCTGTGGAGTTTTAAGGTACGTTTTTTTAATTTAATTTATCTAATTATTTTATGTTGGGAGCTCCAAATTTGGCCGTGTACGAATGTTGATCGTCTGTTATTGTCTGGCTTGTAGGCCTAAAATTTCTTTTACGTTGTAATAACGTTTCCTTGTATATATTAAGTTTATTATTATTTTGTACCTTCTGGAGACACATTTATTAGTTTGTTTTACGTTTAAAATTATTATTTATTTTCATGTGGCAAGCTTGGGATTGTCATTTTTTTTTAAATCTATGTAAGATCCGTCCAGTTTTAAAACGACTTGCATTAATAGTTTTAGATGTAATTGTTTTCCGTCGTTCATTTCCTTCTGCTAATGTTTAAATTTAATCTCATTAATTGTTTGCCGTAATTTCGATCTGGCATGTTTTTGTGTGGCCATGTTGTTACCGTGATGCATTGTGGTCTCGTGGTCAGTCCATTGGCGCGGGTCTAAAAGGCGGTCGTGTTGTGTGTTAGCTTAATTCCTTTTTTTTAATGTAATCTTGTTGATGTTAATTTTGTGATTTTTGGTAAATGTCCTTGTGTTTTCCGGCTTTGTGCTTATCATTTTTTATTTTCTGTCCCATTTAATTTTTAAATTTTAATTAAAATTTAATTTAATTTCAATCCTATTTTTTTTGGCGTGGCCTCAACATCTGCATGTCGGATCGTGATTGCATTTCCTTGCAATTTATCAAGCCCTTTCTCATTGTGTTGTGCATGTAATTTTTATTTTAACCTTTGGGCTTTAACATTTTTATTTTAAATTAAGTCTTTCCTCTTCTTGGCTTTGCAAGCAAGCATGTTAGGCGCTATCTGGCCTTCTTGTAAATTTGTGTTGGTTGATGCATGTTCAGTTTATGGTGAAGGTCTTCTTTAAATTTTTAATATTAAACCTTTTACTATCCTTTTTTTAATTCTTTTGTTGTGGCATTATTTCACCGACGGAAGTTCCGTTGGTTTTTGGGGGGTGTTTGTACGATAGCCTGTGTGTGTTGTCCCCTTCTCCATCTTCCTTCCACCCCTTTGGAGCTCTTCTATTGGGACTTGTCTTCTGGAGGTGATTTTGCTGCGGAGGTGACCCGGACCTCTGAATACAGGTAAGTTGGCCCATCCACGCTCCCCGTACTCGTCTCATTCTGGTAAGCAAAGCGTTGGTTATCTAGTTACCAACGTGCTGCTGGCCAGTGCCGTTAATGTGGGGTTGCATTTTGGTAGCAGATCCTGCTCATGTTCACTTCCGTAACTATCCCCTCCCCAGTACCCACAGGCTGTTTTATGGACCCCTCTAGAGCCGATGGGTCAGTTGTTGGTGTGATTTTGTCAGGAAAGTGCACGTAATGTTGTGTAAAGCTAATCCTTGTCGTTTGTTTTGTTTCATGGTTGCCTCTGAATGTACATGTGGAATGCTGTAAGTGTCCTGTTATAAGCGAGGTGTTTCCTGCTGTAGTTTTATCCTGTTTGTGTGCAACATCCCCACTGAAGATGAAGCCCGGTGAGTGTCTGACATGTGTTCTTGGCATGGGAAATGGGATTTCTTAATGTTCTGATAGCCTATATGCTGCGTGTGAAGGCATCCTGGAGCCCCGTCGGAAGCTGGTAGCCTGATGTTTTGTGCCTATTTTTGTAATTTAGCTCCCTGTTCTCGAGCCAAGCTGGTGGTGACGTGTGCAGTTCTGGACAGCATGGTGCATGATTTTGTGTAGTAGGGTGGCTGTGTTCGAGTGTCAGCCTAATCTTTGGTGATGGTAATTACTGGTTGTGGTACTGTTGTGAAAGTGTAAACTGTCCTTGTAAGTCCTGAAATTTTGTTTCCTTCTATATTGGCTGTCTGCATTCTGTGTTTTCCAAAATGGCCGACAACAATAGTGTTTTCAATTTAATTGACTTAAGCGATAACCTTGTGAATTTAGAGAGTTCTTCTGGGGTTGAACGTGAATCACCTCTGTTTACTAGGTCTGAGGTTTTGGGATCGATTACCAGTAGTAGTTTGCCTGCCCCTCTGTTGCCTGGCGCTGGCTCGTCCATACCACTTAATCCTGCATACGGTCATTCTTCTCATGTTAGGTCACCTAGTGATTTCCTGGGTCCTGCCGACCCATTGCATCCCAGTTCTTTCTCTAGTAATATTAATGTTTTGTCGCCTGTAGAGGGTGTGCGAGCGGGCTACCCTGGTAACAATGTCTCTATTCCTCATGCTACGTTCTCACCTACCGTTAATTATGGGTCGATTCCTCATCCTATTTCTGGTTTCTTAACTAAGTTAAAGCATTTCAACCTTGATGACGTTACCCAAGTGGTACAATTTTTAAAGCAAGTGGTCGAGTTGGGTAACCATGCCTCGATTTTTGGGATGTCGGAAGTTCAGATTTTCCAACTTTTGTATCCAGTTGCATCCGGTATGCTGCGCGATAAGCTTGTTGAAGCTATCCACCTCCGCATGTCCTTAGCCATGTTTATTAGGGAAGTGTTGTGGTTTTTTGTCCCTGCGAGCGCCCTAAGTGCTCTCGAGCATAAGTTCCTTTATCGTGTCCAAAGGCTGGACGAGTCCCTTAGCGACTATGTCAGCGACATTAAGGTGTATGCCCAGGTTTTTGCATCCCCTTTAACCGAGCGACAGTTGGTGTCATCAATTGTGAATGGGTTTTCACCTCAATATAGATCATACATGACTATGTGTACCAGGCCTTCGTCATTCGTCGAGCTGAAACAGGTCGTTATAGAGGCTATGGCTGTGAAGCATGCAGATTCTCTTCGTGTAGCTAATGTTCCTCCTCCTTCCTTGATGTCTGGTCCTCCTCCTTCCTTGATGTCTCGTCCCCCACCTAAGGTTATGTTTCATCCTCGACCTAATATTAAGTGCCACTCGTGCGGTGGAGTGGGACATGTCAAGAAGGTGTGTCCGAGTAACCAGACTGTGTATCGCCAATGACGGAACGTTGAGGAGACCAATTCGGGTGTTACTTCCAAGGATATTTCTGTGCGTAAGAATTTGGGAAAACCCTGTGAAGTTTCTGGTCGCCCTACCAATGACAGTCTTGATAACTCTATGAAAACTAATTCATCATGTGCTAATTCTGCTTATGTCGCTGGCCTCCCTAACCTGTCGGTGAGCAATGTCGTGGCAAGTCAGCCTAATTCTAAACGTTGTGTGAAACCTATGGTGCGGGTGTCCTCGTCACCTACTTGTAATCGTGTTAGTGTGAGAAATGATTTTGGAATTTCTCCTGTGGCTAAAGGAATATCCCCGTTTATTGAAATTTGTGTCAATGACGAGCCCGTTTCTGCATTGCTTGATTCTGGTAGTGTCGCATCCTTTATAAGCGAGGACTGGTTTTTATCTATGAAGAGTGTTTGCAAATTTCCTGAGTTAGAGCCTAACAATGAATCTTTTATTTCGGCAAATTGTTCAAACTTAAGTATTTTGGGGAGTATGACAGTCAAAATTCATATTCTAAATTTTTCTTGGAAATTTAAATTTTTGGTTGCCAGAAATCTTTCTTGTGCTGTGGTCATTGGAGCTAATTTCATGTCACACGTTGGTATGCTTCTTGATTTTGGTGCTCGCAACTTATGGTTTAAGTTTAATCCACAGAGTAAATTATCATTTAACCCGCTTTTATCTTCTCATGCTGTCAATTCCGTTAGTGAACCTATGACTATTGAGGATCTCGATCTGGAAAATTTAACGAGTCTTCAAAAGGATGCCATTAAGAATTTATGTCAGGAGTATGGCGATGTATTTACTGACAAGTTGGGTGTAACCCATTTGATGGAGTACAAGATTGAGCTAACCGATTCTGTGCCGGTGCGTTCCAGCCCGTATCGCCTTGCCCCGCCCAAGATGGCTGAACTTCGCAAGATTATCGATAAGATGTTAGAAGAAGGTGTAATCCAACCCTCTATCTCTGCCTACTCATCCCCTGTATTTCTTGTGCCTAAACCTAACGGTGGTTTTCGGCCGGTGGTCGACTATAGGGCCCTTAATCAAAAGGTTGTTTTGCAGTCCATTCCTTTGCCGGACCTTCACACATGTTTTAGTTGGTTTCGCAACGCGAAGGTGTTCACGATCCTCGATTTAAATTCTTCCTACTTCCAAATTCCCCTCTCTCCTGAATCCAGGCATGTTACTGCTTTTTCCACTGACTGGAACCTGTTTGAATATGCCCGTGTCCCGTTTGGCCTATCCACCGGAGCCGCTGTGTTGAGCAGACTTCTGGACAAGGTATTTTCAGAAATTAAATTCAAGTTTGTGTACCACTACCTTGACGATGTGGTGATCTACTCTGAGTCCTTCGAGGAACACGTTGATCATCTGAAAATTGTTCTTGATCGGTTGCGTGACGCTGGACTTACCGTCAAATTGTCCAAGGTTTCCTTTGCCAAGCCCAAAATTTCCTTCTTGGGACATATTGTTTCTGAATCGGGTATCTCAGTGGACCAGTCTCGTACGCAGGCCATCAGAGATTTTAAACCACCCAAGAACGCCAAGGGTGTTGCTCGCTACATTGGTATGGTCAACTTCTTCCGTAAGTTTATCAGTAACTTTGCCGACCGTGCTGCTCCTCTAAATCAATTGCGCAAAAAGGCTGTGAAGTTCGAGTGGGGTCCCTCACAGCAAGCAGCCTTCGAAGATCTCAAGCTTGCGCTCTCTAACGCCCCTGTGTTAGCCATTCCGGATTTTGGGAAGCAGTTCATTGTGCAGACGGATGCGTCTGGTCGTGGTGTTGGTTGTGTTCTACTGCAGGAATCTGATCTGGGTAGGCAACCCATTGCATACGCTTCTCGTACCTTAACGGACGCAGAGAGGAAGTATTCCATTTACGAACTTGAGGGTTTAGCTGTGTTGTTCGCTCTAGAAAAATTCCGTATGTATCTTGAGCACACCAAGTTTCTCCTTGAGACCGATAACCAAGCCTTGAGCTGGGTCTTAGGGAAACCCCGCAAAACTGGGAGAATTGCTAGGTGGGCAACTAGGATTCTGTCGTTCCAGTTCACTGTCCAACATATTCGTGGGTCCGAAAATGCGGTAGCTGATTCTTTAAGCCGCATGTACGAGGAAACAGCTGAGGAGGATGTTCGGGAATGTGAACCCGTAAACCTTATATCTGCTGTAAATTGTGTCAATGCCGTTCTTAGCAATTCCCCTGTGCTTTTTGAGGATGTGAGACGATTCCAGAAGGAAGACCCCTCCTTATCTAGCCTTATTGACCGAATCAATTCTGGTGAATTGATCAAGCCCTACTCTCTGAAGGACGGTGTATTGTGTTGTTCGTCTCGTCATGACCGCCTACCTAAAATTGTGCTCCCGTCGGTCCTCATTCCGGAAATCTTTCGTTACTATCATGAATCCCCTATTGGTGGTCACCTAGGAGTATTCAAGACCCGAGCTAAAATCAGACAGTTTTTCATTTGGCAAGGTATGGGTGGCGACATCAGGAGGCTCATTAGGAATTGTGCTGCTTGCAGTATTAGCAAACCTCCGGTTTCTACTAAGGTTGGCCTGTTGTCATCTGAACCAGCATCTAGACCCATGGAGAGGCTTTTTATCGACCATGTTGGTCCATTCCCTCGCTCTGGTCGGGGAAACCAATTTGCGCTTGTTTGCACTGACGGTTTCTCCCGGTTTAGTTGGATTTTCCCCACCAGACAGGCTACGACCAGTTCCGTCATAAAGTGTCTTAATTCCATCTTCTCGTCTTTTGGGCCGTGTCAGTATCTGGTGTCAGATAATGCCAAGTGCTTTGTATCTCATCAGGTCCGTCAATTCTTGTTTGATTATGCTATTTCGCACGTAACCACCACTCCCTATTTTCCTAACCCGTCTCTCGCTGAGCGAGTCAATCGTAATCTCCGTTCTGCTCTGATTGCTTTCCACCACGACGACCATTCCAAGTGGGATTCTAATTTGCATTGGCTCAATTTTGCTTTCAACACCGCCGTGCATGAGAGCACGCAAGCTACCCCTTTTTCGCTAATGTTTTCCTTTATGGCTAATTCTCCGTTGTCCAACCTGTGGAACCTGCACGATCTCCTTCCTGACAGTTTCACGCCCGAGGATATGAGGGCGAAATTCGACAAGGCTAGAGAGAATATTAAGGTATCCCATGACCAACTTGCCAGGCGACACAATGCCTGTCGCAAGCCAGCTGATTTGGAAATTGGTGATGTTGTATACGTCCGCAATTTCGAGCCCAAGGGCGTCAGTAATCTTGTCTCAAGCAAGTTAACCCCTCGTTTTAAAGGCCCATGTTATGTAGAGGCATTCTTGACTCCTGTTACTCTTCTTGTTCGAAACCCTAAGGCCAACAAAATTTCTAGAGTGCATCTATCACACATTAAGCGAGGTGGAGAGGTGTCTAATGAGGAAATGCTACCGTAAATTTTGTAAAACGAATTTTGTATAATGTAGAGTGTCCCTAAAATTCATTGAAGCCTTCAGGCATCTGTTCCTTGTGGAATTTTGAATTTAATTGGATTTGAAAACTCTGGTGGGATACAAATTGTAAATGTTGGGAAGTTCCCATTGTAATGGTAAATTGTAAAAGTGTACCTAATTTTGATGTTTCATAGGAGATGCTAATATGTAAGTTGGGCTCGGTGGGAGACCTAACTCATGGTAACCTTGTATTCCTGTTCCCTTTGGGAATTTTAGTGGTCATTCCTCTACCGTAGTTCCTTCGAAATGTATAGTCATCCAACTCATGTAATCTTGAAAGGTACTTCGAATCTGTAAAAAGGTAAACTTGTTAATGAAATTTTGTAAGCACGGATCTAGGGCTTGGTCAGAAATATTTCCTTCATTTAAATTCAACCTTGTTTCTCTTTTGTAAAATGTAGTAAGAAATTGTAATTTTGTAAACTTTTATTTTTGAAATTAGATTAACTTCTATTTTTGTAAATGGCTGCCCACGCGTCACATAATATCTTGCACATTGCTTCTACCTACTTCGTCTAAGCGAACTACATTGGACTTGTTGAAAATTTTCCTAACGTGTCTCGGACTATGAAAGCACTGCAGGTGCTGGTGTTCTGCGTTTCTGAAGAATTATGGACACAGGGAAGCTGTTAACTAAGTTGGTTGCGAGGTGATCAATTATCCATTCCCTGATAATCTGACCCTGCATTCTTCCTAACCAAAACGATGCGGTTTCATCCATCAATTGGAGTTAACTGGTGAACATTATCTTCGGGAAACATCTCTGGTGAATCGACAAGTTAAGGAGTACTGTCTATGCCTTGGCATATTCGTGAACAGTGTCCACGCTTAAGGGAGGGAGACTGATACGTGCAAGGGCACGTCTCTACCATTTCAAACATGTATTTTATCATGGATGCTGTTCTTGAAGTTTTGAATCGTCCGCTTCGTCGCTCAGTACCGCCTGTGACCACAAGATGGTAG
Organism: Meconema thalassinum; assembly: GCA_946902985.2. NCBI lineage: Eukaryota > Metazoa > Arthropoda > Insecta > Orthoptera > Tettigoniidae > Meconema > Meconema thalassinum. The sequence continues at coordinate 92,964,958 of OX336399.1, forward strand.
CTGCAGTCGGACTTGGGAAAGATTCAAATAGTTCCTGTTTCTCCCCAATAGGTGGTGTGGGCTACGCCTTATAAAACTCCTTATATGCATGACATAATTGAAAGACAATTGCATTCCAGCGTCTTAAAACAAATGCCGGTGTATTCATGATACCGCCAAATTATGAACTTATTTATGACATTGTTGTTTTGAGGTGTCAAGCCTTGATTGGACGATAAATATTTACATGAAGACAGTTCGGCAAATGACGAGCGTTGCTCCGCCATTTTGTGTAGGCCATTAGCTGTCCCCAAGAGAAAGAAGAAGTACTGGTCGTGAATCGTGTCTCCGCTGATGGGGGGGCGGTTGCCTCCCCCATCCTCTTCGAAATATAAATATATTCAAGAGAAGATATGAATGCCAATTCTACTTGGAAATTGCCTGTGATCTTCAGGTTGTGAATTTCATCGTTTAGACGTGTGAAATGTGATTGCATCTCGACGCGTAACTTCGCTTGTGATCTAAACGAAGCATGTGCTGGGCGGGCTTCTTCAGGGCAATCTAGTGCCATATTTTGTTTTATTTGGAACGTGTTAGTTTTTTGTTTGTTTTCATTGTGTCTCCGCTGTGGAGTTTTAAGGTACGTTTTTTTAATTTAATTTATCTAATTATTTTATGTTGGGAGCTCCAAATTTGGCCGTGTACGAATGTTGATCGTCTGTTATTGTCTGGTTTGTAGGCCTAAAATTTCTTTTACGTTGTAATAACGTTTCCTTGTATATATTAAGTTTATTATTATTTTGTACCTTCTGGAGACACATTTATTAGTTTGTTTTACGTTTAAAATTATTATTTATTTTCATGTGGCAAGCTTGGGATTGTCATTTTTTTTAAATCTATGTAAGATCCGTCCAGTTTTAAAACGACTTGCATTAATAGTTTTAGATGTAATTGTTTTCCGTCGTTCATTTCCTTCTGCTAATGTTTAAATTTAATCTCATTAATTGTTTGCCGTAATTTCGATCTGGCATGTTTTTGTGTGGCCATGTTGTTACCGTGATGCATTGTGGTCTCGTGGTCGTCCATTGGCGCGGGTCTAAAAGGCGGTCGTGTTGTGTGTTAGCTTAATTCCTTTTTTTAAATGTAATCTTGTTGATGTTAATTTTGTGATTTTTGGTAAATGTCCTTGTGTTTTCCGGCTTTGTGCTTATCATTTTTTATTTTCTGTCCCATTTAATTTTTAAATTTTAATTAAAATTTAATTTAATTTCAATCCTATTTTTTTTGGCGTGGCCTCAACATCTGCATGTCGGATCGTGATTGCATTTCCTTGCAATTTATCAAGCCCTTTCTCATTGTGTTGTGCATGTAATTTTTATTTTAACCTTTGGGCTTTAACATTTTTATTTTAAATTAAGTCTTTCCTCTTCTTGGCTTTGCAAGCAAGCATGTTAGGCGCTATCTGGCCTTCTTGTAAATTTGTGTTGGTTGATGCATGTTTAGTTTATGGTGAAGGTCTTCTTTAAATTTTTAATATTAAACCTTTTACTATCCTTTTTTTAATTCTTTTGTTGTGGCATTATTTCACCGACGGAAGTTCCGTTGGTTTTTGGGGGGTGTTTGTACGATAGCCTGTGTGTGTTGTCCCCTTCTCCATCTTCCTTCCACCCCTTTGGAGCTCTTCTATTGGGACTTGTCTTCTGGAGGTGATTTTGCTGCGGAGGTGACCCGGACCTCTGAATACAGGTAAGTTGGCCCATCCACGCTCCCCGTACTCGTCTCATTCTGGTAAGCAAAGCGTTGGTTATCTAGTTACCAACGTGCTGCTGGCCAGTGCCGTTAATGTGGGGTTGCATTTTGGTAGCAGATCCTGCTCATGTTCACTTCCGTAACTATCCCCTCCCCAGTACCCACAGGCTGTTTTATGGACCCCTCTAGAGCCGATGGGTCAGTTGTTGGTGTGATTTTGTCAGGAAAGTGCACGTAATGTTGTGTAAAGCTAATCCTTGTCGTTTGTTTTGTTTCATGGTTGCCTCTGAATGTACATGTGGAATGCTGTAAGTGTCCTGTTATAAGCGAGGTGTTTCCTGCTGTAGTTTTATCCTGTTTGTGTGCAACATCCCCACTGAAGATGAAGCCCGGTGAGTGTCTGACATGTGTTCTTGGCATGGGAAATGGGATTTCTTAATGTTCTGATAGCCTATATGCTGCGTGTGAAGGCATCCTGGAGCCCCGTCGGAAGCTGGTAGCCTGATGTTTTGTGCCTATTTTTGTAATTTAGCTCCCTGTTTTCGAGCCAAGCTGGTGGTGACGTGTGCAGTTCTGGACAGCATGGTGCATGATTTTGTGTAGTAGGGTGGCTGTGTTCGAGTGTCAGCCTAATCTTTGGTGATGGTAATTACTGGTTGTGGTACTGTTGTGAAAGTGTAAACTGTCCTTGTAAGTCCTGAAATTTTGTTTCCTTCTATATTGGCTGTCTGCATTCTGTGTTTTCCAAAATGGCCGACAACAATAGTGTTTTCAATTTAATTGACTTAAGCGATAACCTTGTGAATTTAGAGAGTTCTTCTGGGGTTGAACGTGAATCACCTCTGTTTACTAGGTCTGAGGTTTTGGGATCGATTACCAGTAGTAGTTTGCCTGCCCCTCTGTTGCCTGGCGCTGGCTCGTCCATACCACTTAATCCTGCATACGGTCATTCTTCTCATGTTAGGTCACCTAGTGATTTCCTGGGTCCTGCCGACCCATTGCATCCCAGTTCTTTCTCTAGTAATATTAATGTTTTGTCGCCTGTAGAGGGTGTGCGAGCGGGCTACCCTGGTAACAATGTCTCTATTCCTCATGCTACGTTCTCACCTACCGTTAATTATGGGTCGATTCCTCATCCTATTTCTGGTTTCTTAACTAAGTTAAAGCATTTCAACCTTGATGACGTTACCCAAGTGGTACAATTTTTAAAGCAAGTGGTCGAGTTGGGTAACCATGCCTCGATTTTTGGGATGTCGGAAGTTCAGATTTTCCAACTTTTGTATCCAGTTGCATCCGGTATGCTGCGCGATAAGCTTGTTGAAGCTATCCACCTCCGCATGTCCTTAGCCATGTTTATTAGGGAAGTGTTGTGGTTTTTTGTCCCTGCGAGCGCCCTAAGTGCTCTCGAGCATAAGTTCCTTTATCGTGTCCAAAGGCTGGACGAGTCCCTTAGCGACTATGTCAGCGACATTAAGGTGTATGCCCAGGTTTTTGCATCCCCTTTAACCGAGCGACAGTTGGTGTCATCAATTGTGAATGGGTTTTCGCCTCAATATAGATCATACATGACTATGTGTACCAGGCCTTCGTCATTCGTCGAGCTGAAACAGGTCGTTATAGAGGCTATGGCTGTGAAGCATGCAGATTCCCTTCGTGTAGCTAATGTTCCTCCTCCTTCCTTGATGTCTGGTCCTCCTCCTTCCTTGATGTCTCGTCCCCCACCTAAGGTTATGTTTCATCCTCGACCTAATATTAAGTGCCACTCGTGCGGTGGAGTGGGACATGTCAAGAAGGTGTGTCCGAGTAACCAGACTGTGTATCGCCAATGACGGAACGTTGAGGAGACCAATTCGGGTGTTACTTCCAAGGATATTTCTGTGCGTAAGAATTTGGGAAAACCCTGTGAAGTTTCTGGTCGCCCTACCAATGACAGTCTTGATAACTCTATGAAAACTAATTCATCATGTGCTAATTCTGCTTATGTCGCTGGCCTCCCTAACCTGTCGGTGAGCAATGTCGTGGCAAGTCAGCCTAATTCTAAACGTTGTGTGAAACCTATGGTGCGGGTGTCCTCGTCACCTACTTGTAATCGTGTTAGTGTGAGAAATGATTTTGGAATTTCTCCTGTGGCTAAAGGAATATCCCCGTTTATTGAAATTTGTGTCAATGACGAGCCCGTTTCTGCATTGCTTGATTCTGGTAGTGTCGCATCCTTTATAAGCGAGGACTGGTTTTTATCTATGAAGAGTGTTTGCAAATTTCCTGAGTTAGAGCCTAACAATGAATCTTTTATTTCGGCAAATTGTTCAAACTTAAGTATTTTGGGGAGTATGACAGTCAAAATTCATATTCTAAATTTTTCTTGGAAATTTAAATTTTTGGTTGCCAGAAATCTTTCTTGTGCTGTGGTCATTGGAGCTAATTTCATGTCACACGTTGGTATGCTTCTTGATTTTGGTGCTCGCAACTTATGGTTTAAGTTTAATCCACAGAGTAAATTATCATTTAACCCGCTTTTATCTTCTCATGCTGTCAATTCCGTTAGTGAACCTATGACTATTGAGGATCTCGATCTGGAAAATTTAACGAGTCTTCAAAAGGATGCCATTAAGAATTTATGTCAGGAGTATGGCGATGTATTTACTGACAAGCTGGGTGTAACCCATTTGATGGAGTACAAGATTGAGCTAACCGATTCTGTGCCGGTGCGTTCCAGCCCGTATCGCCTTGCCCCGCCCAAGATGGCTGAACTTCGCAAGATTATCGATAAGATGTTAGAAGAAGGTGTAATCCAACCCTCTATCTCTGCCTACTCATCCCCTGTATTTCTTGTGCCAAAACCTAACGGTGGTTTTCGGCCGGTGGTCGACTATAGGGCCCTTAATCAAAAGGTTGTTTTGCAGTCCATTCCTTTGCCGGACCTTCACACATGTTTTAGTTGGTTTCGCAACGCGAAGGTGTTCACGATCCTCGATTTAAATTCTTCCTACTTCCAAATTCCCCTCTCTCCTGAATCCAGGCATGTTACTGCTTTTTCCACTGACTGGAACCTGTTTGAATATGCCCGTGTCCCGTTTGGCCTATCCACCGGAGCCGCTGTGTTGAGCAGACTTCTGGACAAGGTATTTTCAGAAATTAAATTCAAGTTTGTGTACCACTACCTTGACGATGTGGTGATCTACTCTGAGTCCTTCGAGGAACACGTTGATCATCTGAAAATTGTTCTTGATCGGTTGCGTGACGCTGGACTTACCGTCAAATTGTCCAAGGTTTCCTTTGCCAAGCCCAAAATTTCCTTCTTGGGACATATTGTTTCTGAATCGGGTATCTCAGTGGACCAGTCTCGTACGCAGGCCATCAGAGATTTTAAACCACCCAAGAACGCCAAGGGTGTTGCTCGCTACATTGGTATGGTCAACTTCTTCCGTAAGTTTATCAGTAACTTTGCCGACCGTGCTGCTCCTCTAAATCAATTGCGCAAAAAGGCTGTGAAGTTCGAGTGGGGTCCCTCACAGCAAGCAGCCTTCGAAGATCTCAAGCTTGCGCTCTCTAACGCCCCTGTGTTAGCCATTCCGGATTTTGGGAAGCAGTTCATTGTGCAGACGGATGCGTCTGGTCGTGGTGTTGGTTGTGTTCTACTGCAGGAATCTGATCTGGGTAGGCAACCCATTGCATACGCTTCTCGTACCTTAACGGACGCAGAGAGGAAGTATTCCATTTACGAACTTGAGGGTTTAGCTGTGTTGTTCGCTCTAGAAAAATTCCGTATGTATCTTGAGCACACCAAGTTTCTCCTTGAGACCGATAACCAAGCCTTGAGCTGGGTCTTAGGGAAACCCCGCAAAACTGGGAGAATTGCTAGGTGGGCAACTAGGATTCTGTCGTTCCAGTTCACTGTCCAACATATTCGTGGGTCCGAAAATGCGGTAGCTGATTCTTTAAGCCGCATGTACGAGGAAACAGCTGAGGAGGATGTTCGGGAATGTGAACCCGTAAACCTTATATCTGCTGTAAATTGTGTCAATGCCGTTCTTAGCAATTCCCCTGTGCTTTTTGAGGATGTGAGACGATTCCAGAAGGAAGACCCCTCCTTATCTAGCCTTATTGACCGAATCAATTCTGGTGAATTGATCAAGCCCTACTCTCTGAAGGACGGTGTATTGTGTTGTTCGTCTCGTCATGACCGCCTACCTAAAATTGTGCTCCCGTCGGTCCTCATTCCGGAAATCTTTCGTTACTATCATGAATCCCCTATTGGTGGTCACCTAGGAGTATTCAAGACCCGAGCTAAAATCAGACAGTTTTTCATTTGGCAAGGTATGGGTGGCGACATCAGGAGGCTCATTAGGAATTGTGCTGCTTGCAGTATTAGCAAACCTCCGGTTTCTACTAAGGTTGGCCTGTTGTCATCTGAACCAGCATCTAGACCCATGGAGAGGCTTTTTATCGACCATGTTGGTCCATTCCCTCGCTCTGGTCGGGGAAACCAATTTGCGCTTGTTTGCACTGACGGTTTCTCCCGGTTTAGTTGGATTTTCCCCACCAGACAGGCTACGACCAGTTCCGTCATAAAGTGTCTTAATTCCATCTTCTCGTCTTTTGGGCCGTGTCAGTATCTGGTGTCAGATAATGCCAAGTGCTTTGTATCTCATCAGGTCCGTCAATTCTTGTTTGATTATGCTATTTCGCACGTAACCACCACTCCCTATTTTCCTAACCCGTCTCTCGCTGAGCGAGTCAATCGTAATCTCCGTTCTGCTCTGATTGCTTTCCACCACGACGACCATTCCAAGTGGGATTCTAATTTGCATTGGCTCAATTTTGCTTTCAACACCGCCGTGCATGAGAGCACGCAAGCTACCCCTTTTTCGCTAATGTTTTCCTTTATGGCTAATTCTCCGTTGTCCAACCTGTGGAACCTGCACGATCTCCTTCCTGACAGTTTCACGCCCGAGGATATGAGGGCGAAATTCGACAAGGCTAGAGAGAATATTAAGGTATCCCATGACCAACTTGCCAGGCGACACAATGCCTGTCGCAAGCCAGCTGATTTGGAAATTGGTGATGTTGTATACGTCCGCAATTTCGAGCCCAAGGGCGTCAGTAATCTTGTCTCAAGCAAGTTAACCCCTCGTTTTAAAGGCCCATGTTATGTAGAGGCATTCTTGACTCCTGTTACTCTTCTTGTTCGAAACCCTAAGGCCAACAAAATTTCTAGAGTGCATCTATCACACATTAAGCGAGGTGGAGAGGTGTCTAATGAGGAAATGCTACCGTAAATTTTGTAAAACGAATTTTGTATAATGTAGAGTGTCCCTAAAATTCATTGAAGCCTTCAGGCATCTGTTCCTTGTGGAATTTTGAATTTAATTGGATTTGAAAACTCTGGTGGGATACAAATTGTAAATGTTGGGAAGTTCCCATTGTAATGGTAAATTGTAAAAGTGTACCTAATTTTGATGTTTCATAGGAGATGCTAATATGTAAGTTGGGCTCGGTGGGAGACCTAACTCATGGTAACCTTGTATTCCTGTTCCCTTTGGGAATTTTAGTGGTCATTCCTCTACCGTAGTTCCTTCGAAATGTATAGTCATCCAACTCATGTAATCTTGAAAGGTACTTCGAATCTGTAAAAAGGTAAACTTGTTAATGAAATTTTGTAAGCACGGATCTAGGGCTTGGTCAGAAATATTTCCTTCATTTAAATTCAACCTTGTTTCTCTTTTGTAAAATGTAGTAAGAAATTGTAATTTTGTAAACTTTTATTTTTGAAATTAGATTAACTTCTATTTTTGTAAATGGCTGCCCACGCGTCACATAATATCTTGCACATTGCTTCTACCTACTTCGTCTAAGCGAACTACATTGGACTTGTTGAAAATTTTCCTAACGTGTCTCGGACTATGAAAGCACTGCAGGTGCTGGTGTTCTGCGTTTCTGAAGAATTATGGACACAGGGAAGCTGTTAACTAAGTTGGTTGCGAGGTGATCAATTATCCATTCCCTGATAATCTGACCCTGCATTCTTCCTAACCAAAACGATGCGGTTTCATCCATCAATTGGAGTTAACTGGTGAACATTATCTTCGGGAAACATCTCTGGTGAATCGACAAGTTACGGAGTACTGTCTATGCCTTGGCATATTCGTGAACAGTGTTCACGCTTAAGGGAGGGAGACTGATACGTGCAAGGGCACGTCTCTACCATTTCAAACATGTATTTTATCATGGATGCTGTTCTTGAAGTTTTGAATCGTCCGCTTCGTCGCTCAGTACCGCCTGTGACCACAAGATGGTAGCTGCAGTCGGACTTGGGAAAGATTCAAATAGTTCCTGTTTCTCCCCAATAGGTGGTGTGGGCTACGCCTTATAAAACTCCTTATATGCATGACATAATTGAAAGACAATTGCATTCCAGCGTCTTAAAACAAATGCCGGTGTATTCATGATACCGCCAAATTATGAACTTATTTATGACATTGTTGTTTTGAGGTGTCAAGCCTTGATTGGACGATAAATATTTACATGAAGACAGTTCGGCAAATGACGAGCGTTGCTCCGCCATTTTGTGTAGGCCATTAGCTGTCCCCAAGAGAAAGAAGAAGTACTGGTCGTGAATCGTGTCTCCGCTGATGGGGGGGCGGTTGCCTCCCCCATCCTCTTCGAAATATAAATATATTCAAGAGAAGATATGAATGCCAATTCTACTTGGAAATTGCCTGTGATCTTCAGGTTGTGAATTTCATCGTTTAGACGTGTGAAATGTGATTGCATCTCGACGCGTAACTTCGCTTGTGATCTAAACGAAGCATGTGCTGGGCGGGCTTCTTCAGGGCAATCTAGTGCCATATTTTGTTTTATTTGGAACGTGTTAGTTTTTTTTTTGTTTTCATTGTGTCTCCGCTGTGGAGTTTTAAGGTACGTTTTTTTAATTTAATTTATCTAATTATTTTATGTTGGGAGCTCCAAATTTGGCCGTGTACGAATGTTGATCGTCTGTTATTGTCTGGCTTGTAGGCCTAAAATTTCTTTTACGTTGTAATAACGTTTCCTTGTATATATTAAGTTTATTATTATTTTGTACCTTCTGGAGACACATTTATTAGTTTGTTTTACGTTTAAAATTATTATTTATTTTCATGTGGCAAGCTTGGGATTGTCATTTTTTTTTTTAAATCTATGTAAGATCCGTCCAGTTTTAAAACGACTTGCATTAATAGTTTTAGATGTAATTGTTTTCCGTCGTTCATTTCCTTCTGCTAATGTTTAAATTTAATCTCATTAATTGTTTGCCGTAATTTCGATCTGGCATGTTTTTGTGTGACCATGTTGTTACCGTGATGCATTGTGGTCTCGTGGTCAGTCCATTGGCGCGGGTCTAAAAGGCGGTCGTGTTGTGTGTTAGCTTAATTCCTTTTTTTAAATGTAATCTTGTTGATGTTAATTTTGTGATTTTTGGTAAATGTCCTTGTGTTTTCCGGCTTCGTGCTTATCATTTTTTTATTTTCTGTCCCATTTAATTTTTAAATTTTAATTAAAATTTAATTTAATTTCAATCCTATTTTTTTTTTGGCGTGGCCTCAACATCTGCATGTCGGATCGTGATTGCATTTCCTTGCAATTTATCAAGCCCTTTCTCATTGTGTTGTGCATGTAATTTTTATTTTAACCTTTGGGCTTTAACATTTTTATTTTAAATTAAGTCTTTCCTCTTCTTGGCTTTGCAAGCAAGCATGTTAGGCGCTATCTGGCCTTCTTGTAAATTTGTGTTGGTTGATGCATGTTCAGTTTATGGTGAAGGTCTTCTTTAAATTTTTAATATTAAACCTTTTACTATCCTTTTTTTAATTCTTTTGTTGTGGCATTATTTCACCGACGGAAGTTCCGTTGGTTTTTGGGGGGTGTTTGTACGATAGCCTGTGTGTGTTGTCCCCTTCTCCATCTTCCTTCCACCCCTTTGGAGCTCTTCTATTGGGACTTGTCTTCTGGAGGTGATTTTGCTGCGGAGGTGACCCGGACCTCTGAATACAGGTAAGTTGGCCCATCCACGCTCCCCGTACTCGTCTCATTCTGGTAAGCAAAGCGTTGGTTATCGAGTTACCAACGTGCTGCTGGCCAGTGCCGTTAATGTGGGGTTGCAATCATGAAGCAGAAGCATCCCTTGTGGCACTTTTCACGGACGTTTCGTCTTAATTGCACGCCATATTTTTTTCAGTGTTGCGCATTACTGTTCCCTAGTGATAGAGACAGTAGGTTTCTTGTAATCAATAAGCAATGGGCCCTTGTAATCAAAGAACAGGGCGAGCATCACCTTTCCAGCAGAAGGTTGGCTCTTGAGCCTCTTGGCACGAGGGGTCGCTGGGTGACACCACTGCATCATCGACGCTTTAGATTCCTGTTCCCAGTGGTGGCTTGAGCTTTTGTCACCTGCAACAATGCGCTCCAGGAACGTGTTGCCTTCTACATTGAAACGCATCTGGAGCTGCAGGCAAACAGGCACTTTTTGTTTGACATTCAACGCCCGGAGAATCGCTGCAGCAACACCCTCAATTGCAAACTTTTTGATCACCTGTATTACCAATCTGTTTGCCACGGTGGGTGAGTGGTCATCGTGTCAGTCTACTAACCCCAAGCTTGCAGGTTCACTCCTGACCGTGGTAAGTGATTTTTGAATGGTGGCAAAAATTACGACACCATGTCATACAATGTTGGCATGTCAAAGAACCCATTTGAAGTCAGTAGGCCGTGTTCATAATGGCAAAATTAATCCCGGGAGTTCCGCCAACACTAAGTTCCTAATTTCTCTACTAGAAAGCGCTATAGTGTTCAAGGAGCTTAGATATCTAACCTCCTTGACTTTCATAGTGCTTCAAGGAACAACGACTTACAAGCTTCCCTTTGGGTGTCAAATAACAAAGCTTGCACCCAGCACCCGCGGCCATACGATATTATAATTTTTATTGCCAATCTGAACCATTATAAAACTACAACCAAACTGGAGCCAAATTAAGACACTACAGCACGGTTGTCAAACCTGAAGCATTATATGCTTCGGAGGCTTTGACTATGAACAGACGGGGACCAGTCGATCGGTTAGTCAAACGAAAACGCAGGGTATTGAGAAAAAATTTAGGCAACATATGGGTTAACGGACACTTACGTTTCAAGGCAAACGAAGAGTTATATAGAAAGGTAGAACCAATCACGTCAACAATAAAAAGGAAAAGGTTGTTGTTCTATGGACACATTTTCAGAATGTCCAACGATCGTCTAACTAAGAAAATTTGGAATTTCATGAAACCAAAGAGGAAAAAATTGGCATGGTTCGAAGAATGTAACAAAGACCTTATAGAAATTGGTATTCCAGACTGCAAAATTTCGAACAGGTGTGAATTCAGACACCGAATCAAAAATTACCAGGCATTTAAGGTAGGAGCAGAACCCAAAAGACGGAGGGGACCTCTTTCAGAAGACCGGAAGAAGAAGCTAAGCGATGGGTGCAAGAGATACTGTTAGGAATTCAAAGCTGGCAGACGATCTAGAACGAAATATTGATTTTGATTGTTACTCCGTAGTCCATAGTGGCTCAATTCGAATGTAAAAATTATAATAAAACTGCAACGCGTATACCAAAAAGCAACATACGTTTTAAAAGAGCAAGAAATAAAGAATGTCGTGTGACAATAATAATGGGTCCATAGTTTAACCCACCGTCATCAGAGGGTCACCAATTAGGTGTGGTTCCCTGCGCGACAAAATGAATATAACTCCTGAATGCTTAAGCATAGAACATTATTTGAGGTGTCGTTTAAGCGAGTACTTAACAATATAATTTTAAACTTAAAACATAGAAATTTATATGACACAGAGTTGGGTAGGAGCGATAACCCAGCGTGTTGTATTATGTGACGCTGGTGACACGTTCTGACATGCCTCCCAGATATCCATCAAACGTGTTGTTAGATTCCGTGCGCTTGTGAGTCTACGAAAACCTTATTGATAATTATCGTCGATAAGTATTCTTGATATCACTTAGCCCCCGTGGCTTAGGCAGCAGCACGCTGGTCTCTCACCGCTGGGTCCGTAGTTCAAATTCCGGTCACTCCATATGAGATTTGTGCTGGACAAAGCGGGAGCAGACAGGTTTTTCTACAGGTACTCCAGTTTTCCCTGTCAAAAATTCCATTCCAGTAACACTCTCCACTGTCATTTCATTTCATCTGTCATTCATTTATTCATTTCCCCAGGGGAGTGCGACAGGCTTCGGCAGCCGGCACAGTTCATATCCTCGCCGATAGGTGGGAGCTTCATTCATTCCATTCCCTGACCCGGTCGGTCGACTGGATGCAGGCTGTGGATTTTCATTTTCAAGTATTCTTGATATCACAAGAGATTGATCTGAAGGCATTCTATCGATTGGCTTAATAAATTTAAACATTTAAGAAGGAGCTTAAAATATACTAAAGAGCATTGAAAATGAACCTACAAATATTCGCACGGAGAAATACGTTGTGTAAATAATTGTACAAGATACAATAATGTATGTTCCTGGTTGCACCAAGTTAAACACTCAACAACACTGCCAACACTATACAAACGAATTCCTCCTTCAGACTGAACTATTCCAGAAATCGTTGCCTGACGCCTTTAAAGATGGTTGACACAGCCGGAAGTATGCGACACGTTACTCAGGCAATGAACCATCTACTCCCGGCCAGTGGACTGAGTGAGTCCTGTCGACCAAGCAAAAAATCATCCTGTACCGTACGTTACAGGCCGGACGTTTATTTAGACGAGTGAAAAATCTTAATGGAAGCCTGGAGGCGAGTTACTACAGTACCTGTGTTGTTATCAGCTGCCCCAAGCGGTCCGATGATTGACAAAGCTGTCTCACATTGCTGCTGAAGTACAGTCATTGGCAAATGTAATGACGTTCTGTTCGTAACTACGTAACGTGTACTGCTCGAGTCTAAGCTGCGTGGACCTGAGAGGAATGTGCATCGCAGACTATTAGTAGTGCTGGTGACGAGTGATGCGGTTTCTCGGTCCTTGCGTAGTAACAGGAGCAAATACATTAGTCGGTGACTCAGTCACTCATTCCCAACGCCATATTGGTTTCAGAAAAGACCCATGTTAGCAGTATTGGAATAGACGAGAATGTCAGGTAACACGGCGGGCTGTCGACAGGCTTCTCAATTCTCGCCTGCTCCTACCCTGTCTCTGCCCTTCATCCCGCAAGTTCACAGAGCTTGGAACCGAACAATACTTCCGCGTCACACAATACTTCGACGTTGACTGTACTGTCTGCAAGTCGGTGTCGCCACGTGCTCAAGTCTGGAATTCCATTACATCAGATCGGTGGTGACAAATGTGAAGCGATAGGGTGAGAGAGTGACTATGTACAGGCTCACCCGTAGGCTTCAATGTCAAGGGCAATCGTCTAAAACAAACGTCCGGCCTGTACCCCACCCCAATTTGAAGGCTTATAATATTTCATGAACCTACATACAGTAGATACTGTAATTAGGATACAGTTTCATACACTTGTCTTACATTCATGAAAATGAAAATCCATAGCCTGTTTCCAGTCTCCGACCGGGTCAGGAATGGAATGAATGAAGCCCCCATCTAGCGGCGAGGATATGAACTGTGCCGGCTGCCGAGGCCTGACGCACTCCCCTGGGGCAATGATTAAATGAATGACAGATGAAATTAAATGATAGTGGAGAGTGTTGCTGGAATGAAATGTGACAGGGAAAACCGGAGTACCAGGAGAAAAACCTGTCTGCCTCCGTTTTGTCCAGCACAGATCTCACATGGAGTGACCGGGATTTGAACCACGGACCCAGCGGTGAGAGGCCGGCGTGCTGCCGCCTAAGCCACGGAGGCTTTCTTACATTCATAAAGAATCTAAATCACAACAGTGATTTAGTCCATATCACGAAATTGAATCTGTAATGATGTGACACGAGCTTGCAGAGATCTGTCCGTTGTAGCCGCAATTGAGGGCAAGCTTATGATGCATAATGGTAGCGCCCCGTTTGGTCGCTCAGAAACTTGGTAATGAAAGACGTCGAGTCGCGTCGTCAGGAAGGTGTGGCTGTTCGCCACAACTTGCCAATTAACAGTCATATTGAGTCGAGTCAAGTCCAACTTGTATAATGACTCCCTCTAGGAATAACAAGGCATCTCACGGTGAAGTAACTACCATTTCGTACCGCCTATAAATATTATTCTTTCTGCTCGACCATGGGGCGTTCTGGTCTCCGTGAATAATACTAACTGGGAGCATGCTAGCTGCAAAACAGTGCTCGTAGAAGATGAAGAATGGGAAGGATAAAAAGAAGAGTAGGAATGATGGAAAGAAAATGAGATATGGAGGAAGAAAGAAAGACAGAAGATGATGCTGCTGGAGAGGAAGAAGAAAATGAAGACTATAATAAAAACTATTTTGCAAATGAGCCAATTAAGAAATAAAGACACGACAGTTACTTTTATAGATTTTACAAAAGCCTATGATTCCATTGACAGAGAATCTCTCATTAACATTCTAAAAGAATTTGGTTTGGATACTGAAACAACTAACATTATTCAGGATACGCTAACAAATACCACGTCCAAAGTACGATTTCATGGGGAGTTCTGCAAGGCTTTTGAAATAAACCTAGGAGTCAGACAAGGTGATGGATTGTCACCATTACTTTTTAACTGTGCTTTGGAGAAGGTGATCCGAGAGTGGAGGAAAACAGACACCAAAGGGGTTAAATTAGGCTATCAACGAGATAACATCTATATAGATTGTTTGGCTTTTGCTGACGACATTGCCCTAATTACTGATACACTGGAAATGCCAAAATACAAATTGATAATTTAATGCTACAAGCAAATAAAATAGGTCTACAAATTTCCTTCACAAAGACAGAATTTATATCCAATGTCAAAAACAGTCCTGGTAAATTATGTACTGTATTCAACAAAACGAAATCAAAAGAGTGAATTCTTTCAATTATCTCGGTGAATGGATTACAATAAATAATAACGAGAAAAAACAGCCTAAGAGCTGGAACAAAGAAAAGGAATATAGCTTTCCAGCTCATCAGGAATATTTATAAGAAAAAAGCATTACCGGTGAACATTACAGGAAGCCCCAATTACATTGCTCACTACTAGAATCATATAATATACAACAATATATAAATAGAAAAACAAAAGATACATAAAGAGAATATATAGATAGAGAAACACATTATAAATAATAATAAGAAGAAGAAGAAGAAGAAAAGGAAGGTTAGGTATGAGAAGGAAATGGGCTGAATACAGTACAATATATTACAAGACATCTTGCAGTTTATCACAGGACGCTGCAAACTGGTTTTCTGACATACTGAAAATATCAAAGTCAAGATGATGAACTTTATTATAGTGGGATAACATTCTGTTAATCGGCGAGTTTTTATGGTTGTCTGTGTGAACTCTCGGAATAAAGAAAATGTTTCGGAATCTACTAGGTTTCATAGCTGGTACATATAAAGTAATTCTCTCTCGAATTTTAGCGTCGTCAATTTTATTGTTTACTATTTTATAGAGAAAAAGCAGGCCCTGACAATTTCGCCTTTGAGATAGTTTTCTGACATTGAAGGACTGTAATATAAATGTGTACGATTCGTAAGAGGGATAATAGCCAAATCTTTTGTAATATACATATTTTAAGAATTTCTTTTGGATGTTCTCTATAAGCTTATTATGTTTCAATGTGTATGGATTCCATATAACTGAAGCGTATTCTCGTTGTGATCTGATGAAGGCATTAAAGAGCAATATTAAAATCCCATAGGAGAAATTAAATGAATTTCTTATTACAAATCCCTTACATTTATGTGCTTTAGAGACAATTTTCTCTATATGTCTTTGAAAATTCAGATCATTGCTAAATACAATTCCCAGATCCTGAACTTCATGAAGTTTTAGTAAGCATTCCCCGTCAATGTCATAGTAAAACTTTATGTAATATTTTCGCCTTGTAAAATTAATTTGCTTGCATTTACTGATGTTAAATGGCAGTTTATTTTCTTTCGTCCATATGTTTAGTTCATTTAAATCATTTTGAAGTTTGATACAATCGTAAGGGTCACGTATTGATTTATATAATTTTATATCGTCTACGAATAATAAAATTTCTGAGTGTTGTACTTTATCAGAGATGTCGTTTAAAAATAATAAGAATAGTAATGGTCCTAATTTAGATCCCTGAGGAACTCCTGAGTTGGTGGGAAATGTTTTGGATAGTTGCGTTTTATATTTCACAACTTGTGTTCTGTTCTTCAGGTATGAAATCAGCAGACGAAACAGTGGTTCAGAAAAATTACTGTTGTGAAACCAGAGGCCTTATATGGATCTGAAACGCTCAAATTAATGAATAAAGGTGAAATTAACAAAATCATGGTCATGGAAAGGAAAATAATTAGAAGGATACTTGGCCCTAGAAAAGTGGGAGCAGATTACAACAGACCTAGACCAAATGTTGAAATTTATGAGCATGTAGAAAACATGCTACATACCATGCGAAGAAGAAGATTATCCTTTTTTGGATATTTTCAAAGAATGAACGATGATAGATTGACAAAGAAAATTTTCAATAAAATTATAAAACTTAAGATACAGCCAGCTTGGTTTCAACAGACCTTGAATGACCTTAAAGAAAGGAAGGAAGATTGTAGTTTTACGTGACCGTGAATCTTGTGATTATGAGCCACGGGACCTCCTTTTTACGTGGAATCCGAACCACAGGACATGGCATTGACCTTAAAGAGACCAATATACAAATTGAAGACATACCTAATAGACAACTCTTTCGGAACAAAATTAAAACAGTCACCTTTAAGGAGGAACTAGAGAGAAGCAGGAAACAGCCACACAACATTGAGGAGCTCCGACAACAGCAATCCGAAAGAATGAAGCAATTTTGGTTGACCATGAAGAAATCATATAGCAAAACTTGATGTATTGATTTAACGTACTCTATTAAGGGCTATTCGATTAAATAAATAAAAAGGATTAAAAAGCGAAAGATGATGAATAATAAAAAGTATAGAAAGGGGATGAATAATAATAATAATAAGAATATGTAGGATATAGAGAAGAGGGTGCAGGAAAAGAAGAAGATGAAGAGAATAAAGAAGAATAGGAAGAAAAATATAAAGATGAAAAAGAATGAGAGGAATGATAGAAGGAAGAGGATGAAGAAGAAAAGATGAAGACCCTGAAGAAGAGGACAAAGAAGATGAAGTTGATAAAGATGAAGAGGCTGAAAATGAGAAGGGATATGAAAACATGATAGTGATGAAGATTATGAAGAAACGAGGAAGAGAAGAGGATAAAAGAGATAGGAGATGATGTTGATTTATTTATTTATTTATTTATCGTATGGCATACATGAAAATTATTTATAAGTTGACATCAAGGTCAGGATGTTGATGTACAGAATAAAAACGAGGAAGAAAATATAGGGGAAGGATAGGAATGATAGAACGAAGTAGATAACGATGATAGTTGTATTAAATGTCATTAAGTCTAGCTTATCGGCCCCTAATTCCCCCGCCCAGGGACTCTACCATGAGCCTCCAATAAATCCATGAATACATCCACTTACTTGTGCTAGACTCCTCTCTCTATGCTGTACCCAAGAGACTTACAACCAGTTTCTACTCCAACACCACGGGGCCGGCTCATGCCTACAGTCCGAGGAGGCTGGATGTGTGTAGGTGCACCGTGCATAGCATTACACCCTGTAGTTGAGCTCCGGAGGAGGCGACCCCGAGAGATTACTGAGCTGGTTCAAATTTCTCCTTTTGTTTGCATTTACCGGAAAAATCTGAAAAATATTTTTTGTTTGTTTTGAAGCTAATTTTTTACTTAGCCCCAGGACGTAGAAGAATTTCCTGGATTGCCAACCACAGAGTATGTATGGTTCGGAAAATCATCCACCCAAATGTTCCGGGTAGCGACCGGATATGGATGAGTCTCCGGTAAACAATCATCAGTCTACCGCGTGTCATCATCTCGTAAGAAACGTTTAGTGAGTCCTTTATGTTTGGAAAAGTGGAGAAAACAAAGTGTCTAAACAAGAAAAACACATATGGCCCCTTGCCATTTTTACAAGAAAATACACAAGATACACCCAGCGGTGCCACAACAGACAAAACTAACATGAAATGAGTCATAGAAATCACTAGGCTCAAAGCCAACATTTACATCATTAAAACAAATTTCATCTCATACGATATGCGGTAATCCGTAACGGACATGGCGAACTCCCAATTAATTATGGTCCAATGACCATCAAAAGAACAGGTTTGCTACAGATAGCTTACATGAGTCAGTCGGTCAGCTGGACTGCCTAAAAGATGAATCACCAGACATAGACGGGCGCTAACTGGAATCTGCACATCTGTCAACCCACGTGTCAAGAACCTCGACCTGCCATGGCACTGGTTCGAGTCTCGAAGAAGTGTGCTCCCAAAAGCACATAATATACGTGTGTGTGTCAGAATAAAATATCTCAGCATTTTCCAAGGAAATCCAAAAATCACCACTGGACAAGGTACAGTAGCCTCTGAGAGTGCTCTGCCTTTCCATAAATACAACAACAAAATTTAAGGGCGGTAGCACATTCTACCCCTCATCACGAAGAATCAGTACACACACTGACACCAAAACACACACCAGAATCACACGTATGGGTTTGACAGAAACCTGAAATAAATGACATAGAATATATTCCACCAACTTGCGCTCCCAATCTAGTCTGTGACTAAAGAACCTGAAAAGAACTCAAAATACACAAAATATAGAACTAAGGTGTTCTACAGTGACATCTTAATTTGTTGCGCTCGGCAACCCTAGTATGAATAAAAACCTGTTCGTAAAATAATATCTTACAACATTTACCCCCTTTTCCTACAAAAAAAAATGAACTTGAATAAAGCACCACTTATCGACCGTGACGAGTTTCGCATTCACATGGATAAAATCAAATACACACGCCTTGCATACTAAATATGACTCATAAGACAAAATATAGAAACAAACAAACACTTTGGCCACGTGCCAACGTACATTTAAATCTAACAGTGTCGGCACACAAAAATCTAAAATACAAGAAAAACAAAGAATAAAATATTTACAACGTTCCCGCGTCTAATCTAACTACATATTGAATAAATCAATGGTTTGTACATCACAGTTGCAGCTTGTAGAACTTAACCTCCATCCCACAGCATTTCCCTACGGGAAATCTACTCGTCCATCGTCGACGTATTGGTAGAGGCGATGCACTTCATTCCATCACACGACCTTTCAGCAGACATCTTGGCGTAGATTCTTGGAAATAAATGTTCAAAGTTATTAGTTTGCCTAGTTAGAATCGCTATGAGCTACTGACTTTCACTCACAATAATGTCCTAGGCGATTACTTAACGTAGAACTGGCCCTATCTCAGCATTTGCTTAACACACGCACAATATATCACTCAAAATAATACAAAAATTTACATAAATTACACTCTTCAATCACCACGCAACTGGCTTCTAACAAGTCTCAAATATGTCTATCACGTAGCGCTTATCTCGACCAGAGATCTCCACAAGGCTAAGCGTGAACTCTGCTCCCTTGAGCACAAAATGAAATGTTTGTCAAACAGACGTGAAGTACGCTCACTAGAGCTTGATAAATCGTGACGCAAACTAGCGTGAACGTTGCTCACCAGAGCTCAATAAAGTTGTGTCTCAAACTGCTCATCACCGATCAATTTATTTGAAACTGACAGAATGGGGTAGGGTGGGGGAAAATTTGTGAAAATAATCGGTAGTTTTCACCTCACAGACTTGGGACTAGTATCAATATTCCTCTTTTCATCCAAATATCTCAATGGACTTATGCGGAATTATATCGTATCGGCGGTTCTTCAGATACGCGTTTTGGCGCCTTTTCCTAGGGTACGCGATCCACCGCGTGGCTTTGGCTTCCTATCTCCTGATTTGCTGATTCAATCGTGGATCGGTTGGAACTTCACTTCTGGCACACCCATAATGACGCCGATTGAGGTGCGCGTTCGTATAGAATTTGTCCTTGAACTCGGCTTTGCCGGTCATCTTCAGGAATAACTACCAAGCTGCTTCTGTTGTAATCGTTGCGACACACTACCTGACTCCCCTTTGTCAACTTCCAACATGTTCTGCCTGGGCATTAGTTATAATAATAATAAAAATCATGAAGACTTATTGATCGGCAAATCAATAAGGGTTCATTTATCCTCAGCAAGGTTTTGAAATTCGAAGCAAGTGATTGATTTGGATTTTAAAAACAATATCCACAGTAGTATAGATAACATCTCTTAAGTACCTCACTCGTCTGCCTGAGTGTACATTCCACTGTCCCAATAAGTGTGCGCGCTCCTCGCTGCAATGTCGTTCACACGTCTCGCTAGACCTTCCCCCTCTCACTCACACAATTACAACTTCTGCCGGACCGGCCGTCTTGTTTACAAACAAAGCTCGCTCTCCCAGGTACCACGTAGCCGCGTACATTTGAGTTTGGGTTCTCAAATTAATTTTTTGCAATAATGATTCTGCATTCATTGTCCTGATTACTCATCAAATGGTTCCCTTCTGTAATACGGCTTGAGATTAGCACTATTGAAAACAGATTTAGCGCCAGTGCTCAATTCTTCAAGTCTGTAAGCATTATTACCCAAATTCTTGATAATACGGAACGGGCCAATACATTTTGGACAGAACTTGGCAAATACTTTGTTCTTAGGATCTGATATCGGTGGTCTCCGAACAAGCACTAGATCCTGTTCCTGTAGTTCGCGATGAAATTTCTTCCCCCTGTATCTCCTCAGTCTTCGGTCCGCTTGGCTCATCATGTGTTCTCTGGTTCTCTGAATACGCAACTCATGTGCTAATAACGGGTCCCTTGGGCATGGAATAATCTTATCCCAAGATCTTTCAGGCATCCTGTTGTGGTGTACAACTAGTGGGACTTGACCTGGCGACTCGTGCTTCGTAGTATTCATGCACATCTCAATATCTCCTACTCTGTCGACCCACTTATTATGATCATTTGGAATCATGACGCGGTAATACTTGGCAACACAGCGAATCGTTCTCTCGCTCTGATTTCCAGAAGGATGGCGAATGCTAGATAGAACATGCTTTATTCCTAAGCTCTCTAGACCTTGTCTAAAAACATTGCTTGTAAAATATGTCCCATGGTCCGATAAGATGAATTCCGGCTTCCCAAGCGTCGGAATGACTTTGTTCTGGATTCTGCTGAGGACTTGCTTTGATGTCGTCTTCTGGATTGGACATAATACCACCATCATGGAAAATACATCGACACATACAAGAAGGTGTCGGCATCCTCGTTTTCCCTTAACTAGAGGACCAAAACAATCAATAGCGACCAGCTCGCACGGTTTCTGTGGTAATAAAGGTTTTGGAAGCTGTTTCAGTATGAAATTATTGGGCTTAGTACGCTGACACGCGTCACAAGTTCTAATTACTTCAACAATGGTGTATCGCATCATTGGCCAAGTAAAAGTTTCTCCTATCGTTGCTTCCGTTTTGTCAGTGCCGATATGTGCTCAGCTTTCATGGACATGCCATGTCAGTCCTCTCTGTGACGATGCTGGAACTAGAATTCGAAGTTTGGTGTGATCATCATCCACGAACTTGTGAAGAAGATTATTGAGGTAATGGAATTTTGCTTCCTTTGCACGGGCTTCTCGATATTCAGGTGAATCTGGCTGTAGTTCCTTCTTGTAAAACTTGATCATCATCACCCATGGGTCCTTTTCTTGTTCCTTCTGAATTTCTTTAAATTTGTCCAAAAATTCACGAGCCTTAGAGGTTAGTGCTATGTGTTGTACATCTACTGCTGTCTTGTTCTCATCTTCAGGGTTCCTGCTTAAAGCATCAGTTATGATGTTCGTCCTTCCAGGGCAGTGTTCTATGGTAATATCGAACTGCTGTATATAAATGGACCAACGCGTAACTCTTTCACTTGCCATCGTTGTCTTGAATAAGAAGGTCAGTGTATGGTGGTCAGTTCTGACAACAATGGAATGTCCGAAGATCATCTTGCGCCATTGTTGAAGTGAGTACAAAATCGCTAACAACTCAAGTTCTGTAACGGTGTAGTTCCTCTCGTGCTTCCTAAGTTTACGACTAGTAAATGCCAAATATGATCGATTCTTGGGTTCATCAGCGTCCTCTTGGTAAAGCATGGCGCCGATTCCAATCAATGAAGCATCTGCCTGAATTGCAAATTTCTTCGCGAAGTCTGGATACCCTAGCTTCACACAATTCTCCAGTAGGTCTTTCGTGGCTCTAAAGGACCGGTCGCACTCCTCATTCCATGACCATCGATTAGATTTCTTTAGCATCTCTTGCATCGGTGCTACTGTTTCCGTGTACCCAGGACAATTCTCCTTAAAGAAACCTGTCACTCCCAAAAATGCTCTAACATGTTTCACTTTAGTAGGTGTAGGGAATTTCTTAATGGCGTCTATTTTCGCCGGATTTGGTCTCACGCCTTCAACATCAATTATGTGACCCAAATACAGAATCTCGCTGTGGAAAAAGTGCGATTTGTTCAAATTAATTTTGAAATTCATGGTTCTCAAATTATCCAAAAGTTTGTTTAGGTTTTCCAAATGAATTCTCCCTGAATTTGTCGGGTTTAAAGTCGTTTCCCCTAATTACTTGTATGACTTGGGCAGGTGCCAAACCAGGTTGTGGAGTTGATGTCTCCCCTCTGTAATTTTGGAATGTGTCGCACGTTATCTTTGGACTCTGACCTCGGCTCGTATCCTCTGCTAGCTTCGAGCCCTCCGGACTCCCAATACTTCCATGTTTCCCTACTACATTTTCTGAAGAAAATAAAGTGGCATTCTCTAAAGATCTCATCTCGTTCTTAACGATGAGGTCTGCGTGTTCCTGGAACTTGGACTTGATACTTTCCTCCAGAGCCTGCATCCTGGTGCTATTCTCGCCTAGCCACTTTAATATATTCAGCCTACCTCCTTTAGTCTCATTCGCCTGCTGTTCCCAATCTTTCCGGATCCTACTCTTCAAATTATTTATTTTTTCTTCGTTGCTTTCCTGATTCTTCTCAAGCTGTTCCCCTATTTCTTGCATCTGCTGCTGAGTTTTAATTAATTGTTCTCCCATTTCTTTCTGATTCTTATTTAACAGTTCTCCTATTTCTTTATGACTCTTAATTAACTGTTCTCCCATTTCTTCATGATTCTTAATTAGCTGTTCCCCTATTTCTTCTCGTATTTGCTCTTGGTTTTTAGTTAACTGGTCTTCCAGGATTTCGCGCAAGTGCATCCGTTCTTTCTCCGTTTTTATCTCCAGCTTGTCAAGTTCTTTTATCAATCCTAGCACATTGTTGTCGACTGAATTAATCTGCTCCTGTATGTTTACGTTCTTCGCCTCTAGTCTATTGAATTGCCCCTGTAATTCATCCTGCGTGCTTTTGATCCCTGCCGTGTTGTTCACGCATGCTGTCTCGATTTGTTTCAGTTTGGCGGCTACCATTCCATCTAACTGTACTAGTTTATCGTCGAATTAGATTCTAGCTTCTTAATTTCTTCTAATTGCCTCGAATTATTTTCTGCCACCTCTCCTGCCAGTTTCTCTAATTCTACTTTAGTACTCTGGTTTATTTCAAGGGTGATCCTCTCTAATTGAACTGTTTGTAAGGTTGCCTGCTCTGATAATTTATGGTTTAGTTCAGCTAACTGTTTATTATTATTATCACTCTGTTCACCCTGTTCATGTAATTGAGTAGTTATGTCATTTAATTGTTTATCATTATCCAATTTCTGGATTTGCAATTGGACCGTAATGTTACTGTTCACGTCGTGTAATTGTTTATCACTCTGTTCACTCTGTTCACGTAATTGTTTATCACTATGTTCATTTATCTACTCCTTCATGCTTTTTAACTGTTCCTCCGTCTTTGCAGACAATTGCACAGTCAACTGCGCGGACATATGCTCCATCAACACTTTAATCTCCTCGATGCTAGCCATCGCAAAACACACAAATATATACTGAGAAAATAGGGTCATGCAATGGGATTTCAGTCGTACACACACACATGTCTTGATATTTAAATTACATTGATTCTAATTTAAATAAAGTTTCAGTAATCAAAATCTTACTGAATAATGACTCTTATTTCCAAACAACAAAATAACTCCCTTGTGATCTGCATTTAAATTCCTAACTAACAGAATTTACGAAAAACACTTTAATTAACCGAAGTTAATTAAATGTAAAGTAAGGCAACACCTTCCTGCTTTTGACTGAGTTCACTAAATATGCAAATTTTCTAATTTTAAGCTGGGCGCCAGAACAAGTTAACAATAAATACAATATCAACTTCTAACCTTGTTCAATATTTCTAACTTTAAGAACTCAGTGATTTTACTAATACACATGGCGGTACAACTTCGCCTAAATTTACTGAATTTACTCTTGTCCTGTTGACCTGGCATCATTTCTCAGCGAAATAAGTATGAGGTCAACAAAGCAACAAAAACAACAACAATCCCCACTTGGGCAGCCATTTTTGATATATGAACCCTTGCAAAGAAGCATATGAGACTCAGTTTCGGGGGGTGTAACAGTCCATTTCGTTAAGTTGTTGTTAAGCGCTTCTTATAACATGCAGGGTAACATATAACAAAATAACATGCAGGAAAAAGTGAATACCAGGGTTAAAACAAATGAATTTAATAACAGATCAACTAATTACACTATTTACAATGAAACAAAACAAACAAAGTCTCCCAAATGACTCCCACTTGAATTAATAAACTGCCAAACTTAGGCCTAATCAGGAGAGATTGTAAAATATCTGGACCAAGTGTTCCAAATTACTACAATGACCATGTGCGTGTGCGGCCGTTCTACATGCGTTACGATGTGTACAAATTAATGCGAGATTCGTTACCATCCAGTAAACCTTCAGGGGACGAATCTGCATTGTCTAGAGCTAGACAGACACGGGGAACCAACTAATCACTAACTAAATTAATCCAACACTTCCTACACTAAATTAAAACAACAAATAATTTCCGCAT
Organism: Meconema thalassinum; assembly: GCA_946902985.2. Taxonomy (NCBI): domain Eukaryota; kingdom Metazoa; phylum Arthropoda; class Insecta; order Orthoptera; family Tettigoniidae; genus Meconema; species Meconema thalassinum. Next base: position 92,989,844 of record OX336399.1, read on the forward strand.
GAAATTGGAATCAAAGAACTGCCGTAGCAAAAAAACATTAACGCCTAAAACTAGGACTTTTCAAAAATAAACACAAGTAAATTAAGACGTGACCAAACAAGAAAAACACATATGGCCGCTTGCCATTTTTACAAGAAAATACACAAGATACACCCAGAGGTGCCACAACAGACAAAACTAACATGAAATGAGTCATAGAAATCACTAGGCTCAAAGCCAACATTTACATCATTAAAACAAATTTCATCTCATACGATATGCGGTAATCCGTAACGGACATGGCGAACTCCCAATTAATTATGGTCCAATGACCATCAAAAGAACAGGTTTGCTACAGATAGCTTACAGGAGTCAGTCGGTCAGCTGGACTGCCTAAAAGAAGAATCACCAGACATAGACGGGCGCTAACTGGAATCTGCACATCTGTCAACCCACGTGTCAAGAACCTCGACCTGCCATGGCACTGATTCGAGTCTCGAAGAAGTGTGCTCCCAAAAGCACATAATATACGTGTGTGTGTCAGAATAAAATATCTCAGCATTTCCCAAGGAAATCCAAGAATCAGCACTGGACAAGGTACAGTAGCCTCTGAGAGTGCTCTGCCTTTCCATAAATACAACAACAAAATTTGAGGGCGGTAGCACATTCTACCCCTCATCGCGAAGAATCAATACACACACTGACACCAAAACACACACCAGAATCACACGTATGGGTTTGACAGAAACCTGAAATAAATGACATAGAATATTTTCCACCAACTTGCGCTCCCAATCTAGTCTGTGACTAAAGAACCTGAAAAGAACTCAAAATACTCAAAAAATAGAACTAAGGTGTTCTACAGTGACATCTTAATTTGTTGCGCTCGGCAACCCTAGTATGAATAAAAACCTGTTCGTAAAATAATATCTTACAACATTTACCCCCTTTTCCTCCAAAAAAAAAATGAACTTGAATAAAGCACCACTTATCGACCGTGACGAGTTTCGCATTCACATGGATAAAATCAAATACACACGCCTTGCATACTAAATATGACTCATAAGACAAAATATAGAAACAAACAAACACTTTGGCCACGTGCCAACGTACATTTAAATCTAACAGTGTCGGCACACAAAAATCTAAAATACAAGAAAAACAAAGAATAAAATATTTACAACGTTCCCGCGTCTAATCTAACTACATATTGAATAAATCAATGGTTTGTACATCACAGTTGCAGCTTGTAGAACTTAACCTCCATCCCACAGCATTTCCCTACGGGAAATCTACTCGTCCATCGTCGACGTATTGATAGAGGCGATGCACTTCATTCCATCACACGACCTTTCAGCAGACATCTTGGCGTAGATTCTTGGAAAGAAATGTTCAAAGTTATTAGTTTGCCTAGCTAGAATCGCTATGAGCTACTGACTTTCACTCACAATAATGTCCTAGGCGATTACTTAACGTAGAACTGGCCCTATCTCAGCATTTGCTTAACACACGCACAATATATCACTCAAAATAATACAAAAATTTACATAAATTACACTCTTCAATCACCACGCAACTGGCTTCTAACAAGTCTCAAATATGTCTATCACGTAGCGCTTATCTCGACCAGAGATCTCCACAAGGCTAAGCGTGAACTCTGCTCCCTTGAGCACAAAATGAAATGTTTGTCAAACAGACGTGAAGTACGCTCACTAGAGCTTGATAAATCGTGACGCAAACTAGCGTGAACGTTGCTCACCAGAGCTCAATAAAGTTATGTCTCAAACTGCTCATCACCGATCAATGTATTTGAAACTGACAGAATGGGGTAGGGTGGGGGGAAATTTGTGAAAATAATCTGTAGTTTTCACCTCACAGACTTGGTACTAGTATCAATCTTCTTTTCATCCAAACGTCTCAATGGACTTATGCGGAATTATATCGTATCGGCGGTTCTTCAGATACGCGTTTTGGCGCCTTTTCCTAGGGTACGCGATCCACCGCGTGGCTTTGGCTTCCTATCTCCTGATTTGCTGATTCAATCGTGGATCGGTTGGAACTTCACTTCTGGCACACCCATAATGACGCCGATTGAGGTGCGCGTTCGTACAGAATTTGTCCTTGAACTCGGCTTTGCCGGTCATCTTCAGGAATAACTACCAAGCTGCTTCTGTTGTAATCGTTGCGACACACTACCTGACTCCCCTTTGTCAACTTCCAACATGTTCTGCCTGGGCATCAGTAATAATAATAATAAAAATCATGAAGACTTATTGATCGGCAAATCAATAAGGGTTCAATTGTAAATATACATGTTTTAAGGTAGTTATTTAATTGTGAGACATTTAAAGAGTAAGTGAGTGCGTTTCGCTTTCGCATTTGGTTATGCTGAACCTGTAGGTACCCCATATATGTAGGTTGGTGTTAATGGGACAAAACTGGAATGGGACCTTAACAGAATAATATAGGGAGGGATTTACCTAACATTTCTAGTTCATATTCATAGAGGTTGATGGTACGTGAATTCCCAAGCAGACATGGACAATCCATTTAGGGACAGGGCCAGATGCATTACAAGATAATCTAGGCGGACCGAAAATAAAACTGTTGTAACTGTGTTAGTTTTATTCGTATTTATCAAGTATGCGATTCTGTATATGTAAGGTGCTGCCACCTGCCCTTTATGTTTCAGTTTGTCTAAAACTCGCGCCATGTTCGCACATGTTTAGTTTTTGCGGTTCCGCTATTGCCAACCCATGTACATCAGTTCGTTATTATTATTAAACTCATATCAGTTCGCTTTGCTTATATATCTCTGGTTTCCTTATATCCTCTTACAAAAACAATACATGTTTACAAATAGAATATACACTTTTTATTTCTGAATTTTAAATGAAACAAAACTTATAGGCCATTTACTGGCTCGTTAAAGATCCCCTTCGGGGCAAAATTCCGGCACCCCGGCGTCTCTAAAAGCCAGGGTAGTTAAAAGGGACGTAAAACCAATAACATTATTATTATTAAAACTTATAGGCTACCATGGTAGAAAAGTTAGGAAAAAAGAACACACCTTCTTCTTCTTCTACTTCTTGGTTCGTTGAGGCCCCCTTTGACCACGTGGTTCCTAACTCTGACGAGCTATCTTTTTAGACCAGATATAATAATAATAATACCGTATGGCCTCGGGTGCCGGGTGCAAGCTTTGTAATTTGACACCAGAGGGTAGCTTGCATGTCGAATTTCTTTCTTGAAGCACTATGAAAGTCAAGGAGGTTAAGTATCTAATCTCCTTGAACACTAGTAGAGAGATGAGGAACTTTGTGTTGGCGGAAACTCCCGAGATTAATTTTGCCATTATGAACACGGCCTACTGAATTCAAATGGGTTCTTTGACATGCCAACATCGTATGTCATGCGTGTCGTATTTTTGCCGCCTTTCAAAAATCACTTACCTGCAATTTTCGGGTTAGTAGACCGACACGCTATCCACTCACCCACCGTGGCAAGCTTTTAGACCAGTATTCCTTCATCTTTTTCACTATGAAACACCTTTATTATTTTGTTAGAAGAGGAAGGAGTATGTGACAAGTGAAACTGTGACAATGCTTCTAAAAGATTTTCATAATCTGGTTGAAAATGGGATGAGCCGTTTCTTAGTAGCGCAGCTAAATGGTGGTTTGTAAATCTATTTCTGACGCTATTTTTGCGAAGCTTCATTGTAGATAACACCTGTTCACAGATATAGGAAGATGCGAACATGGTAGCTATCTTCCGTGCATGAGATTTCAAGTTTGAGAAACTTGATTTTGGTTGGGCCTTGTGTAGAACTCTATTATCGAAACGTTGAGGAATTGTTGCTTCAATTCATTGTTACATTGTAACTCAGTCAGTTCTAGCTGCAACTCTATTACACAAAACGAAGAAGGAAGGAAGGAAGCTTGTAGTTTAACGTGACCGTTAATCTGTAGATCATAAGCCACGGGACCTCCTTTTTACGTGGATCCGAACCACAGGACATGGCATTTCACTTCGAAAATCTCACATGCATTGACCGGGAATCGAACCCGGACCGCCTTGGTGAGAGGCATACAGCTAGACCGCTGAGCCACCACGCCCCATTATTACACAAAACGCATAAACACAATGAGATTGAAACAGTTTTTCACTTCTAGGTATAGCGGCGTCGGTGGCGTAGTTGGTAGCATGCTGTGCCCAAGATAGCGGGTTCAAACCCGGCCGAAGTCGTCAGATTTTTTAAGAGCTTTAAAAATCCTTCAGCATGCCTTCCTTCGGAGAGGAAGTAAAGCCGGCGGTCCTATGACATAGATTTATGGCATGCAAAGGGTCCTTCCACAGACTAAACTTGTGTGAAGCTAAATTTTTAGGTTAGATTTCGTCGGAACGCTCTATCAGTGTTCCAACGTTCACCACTAGGTATCATTGACAACTGGTGGGAAAGTTGGAACTCCTTGAAATTGAACGGAACTTGTAGCTCACCCTAAGCGTGTCCGATGGACAGACTCAGGCGAGCCGAACATGTCCTCGAACACTCCCCGCACTAAAATCCATACGATAAATAAATAAATTATCTTCTAGGTATACAGAACAGGAAGTATGACCTATGTGTAATTGTAGATAGTATAATTCTCAAGCATGTCGCAGGCCGGATTAGACTAGCTCAAGGGCCGCACTTGGCCCGCGGGTCGTACTTTGCCCATAACTGCCCTAAAGGAATAGTGTTTATGGAAGGTCTAGTATATGACATTAAGGGATGTTTTTAAAATTGAGTTACTTTCTTTAAAATCAGTAGTTAGTTTTAGTCGTCTAATCATCATCAAGTTCATTACCATCCAAACCATTTTGAGCAGATGACCTAGTTGTTTATACCCCTTAGAAACAGCAATTACTATCAATTACTACTACGGTTCAAGTTTCTTGTTTGTGGACGTTTCCCGATATTATCATTATTTCTTGCCGAAAGAGAGATCTTGTTTCTTCACTTTTTCCTCTCTTCTTGCAGTCATTCTGTAATTTGATTAAAGGTGTGATTGTGACTCATCCGTAATGAGAGGTAATTTCCAGTTAACTCGATAAAGACCATTAAGCTAAAATTCGTCTGCTCGCTGCCTTCTTGAATGCTTATTATGGATGTAGAAATGTAATTTTATTTCCTTCGAAAAATGAAGTAATCATGAAAAATTCTTATATAACTGATGAATTCACAAGGAATGTCTATACAATAATGAAGGTTCATCTTTGCTACCAAGTTTACTGTTTCAATCAAAGTTGACTACCTAATACATAGAAGATTTTTTTTGTATATTTTCCAGTAATCAGCGGTAGCAGTTTAGCCCTGGGCATTTAATTCCACGAATTACGACTGCAAGTGAAAGCTAGACCTCGTGAGATCGAAGGCTTGAATTCGCATGCTGAAATATCCATCCTAAATATTGTTTCTCCACTTTTATCACTATACTTGGAGGGAAATGCTCCGATGATAGCTTGCTTCAAGCAATTGGGCACCTTCCTCAATCCTAGATGCTAAAAATGACAATTACACACACGATAACATTAGGCCTAACCATGGAAACACAGGTCAACATACAAAAATGAGTTAATACAGTAGCCTAACATCAACATTATTAGCCCTTTAATGGTCATAAGTTTTACGTCCGAAATACATTAATGGAACTTGGCAAGATCCATGAATATATATCGGATGCATACATTATCGGCTTTGGCAGTTAGTAATTCATTTTAGAGTCTTGGGTCTAACTGTACCTTTGCAACGGACTGGCTGCGTGGTTCAGCGGTAAGGTTCTTGCCTGATATGCTCAAGGTTGGAGAATTGAATCCTGGTGCAGTCAGTTGGCATTTCGGGGTGCGTAAATGCCAGGAAGCCGTATCAGTAGATTTACTAGTACGATAAAGATCCCCATTCGGGGCAGAATTCCAGCACTCCAAAGTCTCTATAAGCTGCAGTAGTTAAAAGGGATTTAAAACCAAAATCATTATAATAATAACTTTGTAAGATATGTTGTTGATGCACGTGACGCGACGAGGTGAGATTGAGAAAAGGGTAAGATGATCATCATGTTGATGACATGGATACGTGTTGACTTTGAAAGTACAATATAATACTTTATTATCATAAAAATATTGCCAGTTTACCATCTCTTGATGAATGCAGTATATTTGCTTTCGTCTGTTGGCACAGGCTAGAGTAAAATGTAGCTTTTCACCGATGTCTCAGTCTCAATCATGGGTGTGATTTTATGGAAGCTACCGAGGTATGGGTGGTGCTGAGTAATGGCATTCAGGGCACAGTAGTGCCTGTGGATGTTGTGAAAGGTTCTGCTCATACGGTTAGTACAGCTGTACTGACTCAGTGAGGAAAGACATGGCAAACTACCTCATTCCTCATCTTGCCTTGTACGCCTCATTATAGTGTCGCCTCGGTTTCTACCACATAACCTATGGTGGTGATATTTGAGGATCCAATCAGCCTCTAGGCTGACTACCTCTCAGACAGACAATCATAAGAATATTCCACTTATCAACGCAAAAATAGCTTGCCACGGTGGGTGAGTGGATAGCGTGTCGGTCTACTAACCCCAAGATTGCAGATTCGCTCCTGGCCGTGGTAAGTGATTTTTGAAAGGCGTCAAAAATACGACACACATGTCATACGATGTTGGCATATCAAAGAACCCATTTGAATTCAGTAGGCCGTGTTCATAATGGCAAAATTAATCTCGGGAGTTTCCGCCAACACAAAGTTCCTCATTTCTCTACTAGAAAGCGCTATAGTGTAGAAGGAGCTTAGATATCTAACCTCCTTGACTTTCATAGTGATTCAAGGAACAACGAAATTCGACAAGCAAGCTACCCTCTGGGTGTCAAATTACAAAGCTTGCACCCGGCAACCGAGGCCATACGATATTATTATAACGCAAAAATGTATTAAGGAACTCAGTGCATGATTTGGACCATCAACTTATGTCCTTGTTCAGATCTTTTTAGAAAGTTGTACCTATAGTGGTCATTTCAGCCGCATGCGTTTCGGATGTGAAGACCATCATATTTTGTAGTGGCTAACATTCTTGACTGTCACCTCGGAGGTCCGGCCTCGATTCACGGCTCTGCCAAGAAATTTAATTCTGATTCGAGGGCTGAAACGAAGTCCACAAAGCCTTGTGAAGTAAAACTGAGAAGTGGAGGCTGCGATTCCCGCCTCAGTCATCCTGGAAGTGGTTTACCGTGGTTTCCCCACTTCTACTCCAAGTGAATACCGGGGTGGTGCCTAACTAAAGGCTAAGGTTAATTCCTTCTCAATCCTCACTTGAATTACTAATACACACACTAATACAGCCATCACAATAATACACGTTATCTGCCACAAATTCCACACTGATCCAAGTACACGGGGCTAAATGACCAGGACGTCCAAGCCCTACAGATGAAACTACCACAATTAACAACATATTTGTGTGATAGTCTGTGTTATTGTGGTGTATTTTGAAGACTGTGTCATTGTATATGGTGCGTTCAAAAAGTAACGAACCGGAGGCTGTAATGCGCAAACCGGTGACGACATTGGCTAATTGTGGCGTGTGTAACGAGGTGTGGCTCCGACCAGAACGTAGAAGGTCACAGCCCGTCGTTAGAGGGCACGCGTGCACGTCACGTGACAATACAAAGCGAGCAGCAGAATGCATCAATCGTCCAACCAAGACCAAGACAGTAGGCCATTCGACATGCTTCCTGGTGTGGTTGAAGACTGTGGGGCACCCATTGGGCACACACTTTCCGCAAGTGCAGTCGTTCCTTCATGATGGTGAGCACATTTCCGACGCTCAATCTGACCACGGTGGCTATGGCGTGCACTGTCACTCGGCGGTTCTGGGTAATGAGTGCAACAACCAGCTGGACATTGTCATCGGTAATGCAGGGGGGTGCCCCAGACCGGACATCATCGGCTAACGACACCCGTCTTTCCCTGAAGCGCTTATGCCACGCCTTGACCCTTGCAAGGGACATGCAGTGTTTGCCGTACACTTGTGACATTCGGCGATGAATGTCCGTTCCCCCTACTCCTTTCGCTGTCAGAAACCGAACAACACCTCTTTGCTGTTCGTTTGACGCCTCCATGTCACTGTTTGCAATGGGACTGTCAGCGTTGGACGATTGATGCATGCTGCTGCTCGCTTTGTATCGTCACGTGACGTGCACGCGTGCCCTCTAGCGACGGGCTGTGACCTTCCACACTCTGGTCGGAACCACACCTCGTTACACACGCCACGATTAGCCGATGTCGTAAACGGTTTGCGCATTATAGCCACCGGCTCGTTACTTTTTGAACGCACCTTATAATTGAGGCTAGGATTGAGAAAGGTGCGGCAGTGGTGTAGAAGTGGGAATCCACGGAATACCAACTTCTAAGATAGCTTTTTCCTCGAGTGAATCCCGTTCTAATTCTCAGACTAGAATTAAAAGTCTTGTCAGAATCTGGAAACCAACCCAGGACCTTTAAGACGGGAGTCCCAATATATACCATGAGACCACAACAGCCGATCGTTGACTGTACTAAATATGCGTGCTTGAACAAGAGAAGAGGATGAAGTGAAGATACTCTTGATCTACTGTGAGATAGGAACTAAATTGTCTTGCTCTCATATTTCGGTAGTTACCCGCATAGTGCCTTTATAATGCCCTAGCAGATTTTTCTTTTGTAAGATCGAAAGTGACAACTTTTCTGTAACCCGCATGCCAAGCACTTGCCTGTTTAAATTGCCGTCTCGTTTAATCTACGCTATACCGTGACCACCTTCAACTCAACTTACGGCAGCTTGACGGCTTGAGAGAAAAGCGTGCTATATAAAAAACGAGCTTCGGCAAATATTTGAGGCTAACAAAAGGGAAATTGTTAAGGGATGATGTAGTAGAGAGGAGGGTATAAACTTGGGATGAGACATAGAGGAGGCAAGAAGAAAGAGTCTTGGTACAAAAATAAAACAAGGAGATACACTACGGAATTTCCTTCCTTTCTCTATCGACTGAAGGATGTAATATAAAAGAAGTATTGAATGGGTCTTCTCTAGAATAAAGTAAGTGAAAGACTGCTGCATTCTCTGGCGAAAGTATGGAGTTATTGTGTTTTCTCAGTTGATGAGTTTCAACTACCGGTACATTAGTTGGCAATTTATTTATTTATGTATCTATTAATTATTGATGTGTAACATCTTTCCACTTGATTGCTGGATTTTTTTTGTGGGAGTGATTTTAGAAATGGGACGGAAGTGGATCGGACGGAAGTGTGTAAGACGCACTGCCAGCTGGATCGTATCCCTCCTGGACATTCATCAACACAAAAATATTTTTTTATTTATACACTAATACTACATAACAATTCCATGACTCTCTTTTTTTTCACACTGCCTACTTGATATTTCTACTCTCGAACTGCCTGCTTGATTGTTCTCGCACTGCCTTCTTGATACTCTGCTGCTAATCATATCAATATGACTCGTTTTAACAGAATCCATATGAAATTACGTGTTGGTCTGTGAATCAAGACGTCCGAGAACTGGGCAATCCTTTCATGATATACTGCTGTGCATATTACATTTACTCACAAGTTGGCCTATTTATAAGGAATTTAAGGTTATGAGCGTTGTCGCGTCTATTAATCTAGTTGATCCATATCGTATTCTTTATTTAGGCTAGTGCTGGTGGAAGCTACAAATAATCTAATAAAATGAGTTCCACATTATAAACTACAATATCTGTAAAACACTCCCTTTTACAATAGATTAATATTTGTGCCAAATATATTATAAAATATCGATGTATCAACAATTTCACGTGAAGTTTCTTCTATGTCAGATGTTAAACATCATATGCGACTACTGTAAGGCTCGTAAAGTTTTTTTTTTATTATTATTATATCATCGTTGCCCTTGTGGACAGTTTTTGAACTTAAATATCTCATGATGACACAATTTTCACTTCTCTCCCTACTTCCTCTTCTCTTCCCAAAATCTCTTCGTCATTTGACTGTGCTCCGGTTTCCACAATGTTCTTGGTTTCATCCTTTCATTTGCTTTAAATTTTGTATTATAAATTTGTATCTCAATTCTCCTCTGTCTCCTATCATTTGCTTGTCGATCGCCACCTGCCTTAAGACTTCCTCTACATCATAATGCCAATTAGTTTTCTTGCTTCAACTGTTTACTACATCGAAGATCTTCTTATCTATTTATTATTTTCCCGATAGTGGTAGCTACACTCGCTGACGCGCAGTGCTAGGCCAAGCTCTCTGCGGACTCGGTAGCCATGGGTTCGAGCCCCACCATCAGCCGTCCTTGAAATGGTTTACCGTGGTTTCCCATTTTCAACTCCAGGCGAATGCTGGGACGGTGTCTACTGACAGGCCACAGCCGCTTCCTTCCACATTCTTGTCCAGTTTCATTCATCTTCACTCATTTCATCTCTCATTAACTACTCTCATGAGGTTGGCGTTAGGAAGAGCTATCGACGGTAAAATCTATCCACCACAAGGACATTCATCGCATCTCATCCCCGACCCAGTTGGCAAACGGGAAAAATAAGGGGTAGACATACGTTTATGTATTTATTTATTTATTTATTTATTCATTCACTTATTCAGTCATTCGTTCATTCATTCATGCATTCATTCATTCGTTCGTTCATTTATTCATTCAGTTTGTTCGTTCATTCATTCATCCATGCATTCAATTATTTATTCATTCATTCGTTCATTTATTCATTTATTCATTCGTTCATTCATTCGTTCGTTCGTTCATTCATTCGTTCGTTCGTTCATTCATTCATTCATGCATTCATTCATTCATTCATTTACAGTACACAACAGGGCTCAATGTGCGCCCCAATAACAGTGCACATACACAGTAAATTGTCAGAATTAGATCCTTTCATCGTGTCCTTGGGCGTCCCCTTGGGGTTTTATACATAAGAAATAGACCTCGAGGTTTTCCACATTTTGACAAGTTTTCTAAGTTATCGCCCATTTTTGAGCCTTGTCTTGAATTCCCTTATCTAGGGCTTTCAAAAGACATAAATATTATTGAAATCGTTCCAGTAGAACTCTAAAAATAAGCGTAAAGATTTGACCTTTTATATTGGAGTTTGCTCAATGTAGACCTTATTGATGCACGCCCTTAAATTCATTAATTCCCTAATTTAGGGTTATAACAGTGATCACACACGTGGCATAATATTCAGAAATTAATGCGGTTTGTAGCTAGATACTAATGTAACGGAATATTGATCTGGGGAAATCATGGTCATAGAATTCCATTAGGTGCATACAGAGGATTGGATATAACTGAATACAGTGATATTATCAAGCGTATAGCATTTCCTTACGCATAAATAAATGCGTAATCAAGACCAAGTGATATCAAGATCTTCCAACCCCCGGCAGTAACACAATTACATGCTATGTGGCTTGGCACGTGAGAGAGAGAGAGAGGGATGGTGCTATTTCTAGCTAGTCCATTTACTGTATTCTGCACTTGGAAATTCAGCTTCGACCGAGAAACTCAGTTTCAAACACTTTTCTTATATTTGATACGAAGTACTTTTCTGTGTTTCCTAGCCACATGGTAATTGCGGGAAATGAGTTAGCGGATCAAACTGCAAAAGAGGCGGTATCACTACCACCTCAACCAATGAAGGTACCCGCTAGAGATAATCGCTCTCGGTAACGCCGACAAGTACTGGCATTTGGGGAGAGTCAGTGGCTAGCTGATACAATGCCCAATAAACTGTGAGCGATCAAGGAAACTACTCGCGTGTGGTGGAGCTCTTTCCGGTCATGGAGATAGTCCGTCATTTTGTGTAGGCTAAGAATAGGTCATGCAAGATCGTACCTAATGAGAAGGGTTCTTGCTGTCTTACGAAGAAACCTTGATTTGCAGATGGCACTCAAACTTATACAGTATTAGCCGATGACGTGTTGGCTGCTGGTCTCGTCATCCGCTTTATAAGAGAGAGTAGGTTAGGGACAGCAATCTAAATTTACAAGTGAACATTGACTCAAAGACTTGCTCTTTTTTTGAAATTCTGATTTTCATTTTACCGTAATTTTGTTTATTGTTATAATTATAAGTCTTGTTTAATTTTTGTTTTATTGATTTTAGGACTTTTTTAAATGTTGGCTTCCACCTCAAAATGAAACTATATACTCCAAATTTGTATAATTCAATCTGTGTTAAGAGGGGCAGATGACCTCGTAGTTCCACCCCTTTAAACAACAATGACTAACACTTGTCTGTGTCTTGCACATTCCCCAATGAACGAAAAGGCACAGAGAATAAGGAGCCAATTCATATTGTAGGTAATATGATACACCATCATTGATATGTTTGCACAAGGAAATCAGTAGTAATATAACAAGAGGATCTACAGTTCTACTGGTATCAAAAAATCTTGGCTTTTTCAACAAATACCTGGTAATTTTCATGATACCCCAATGTTTCCACCCAATTATCTCGTAAACTCTACATTAAACATAAATAAGACCTTCTTTGTAGAGAAGTTAATTTGTCTTTAAGTTTAGTAAGAGTAATAGACTGCAGGTCTAATAGATTACTAGATATTATAAATGAATTACAGCCAATGGCCAATTTTAATTGAACGCCCGAGGGCTCCCAACAAGTTTAATTTCAAGTAGTTCCAACTTTGGCTACCAGCGGTGAACGTTGGAACTAATATAGCGTTATCAATTCTAACCTACGAATTTTGACTTCACACAAGTGTAGTTAGTGGAAGGTTCATTTTCATGCCATAAATCTATGACATGGGACCGCCAGCTTTACTTCCCCTCCGAAGGAAGGCATACTGAGGGCTTTGTAACGCTCTTAAAAAATCCGAATATTTCGGCCAGGTTTGAACTCACGACCTTGGGCATAGAAGCTCAGCATCTTAGCAACTACGCCAATGAAGCCGCCAAAAAAGACAACGAAATGGAGATGGTTACAAGAATGGGAGAAAGACGTGATGAGAATTGGAGTTCCAGAAACGAAAGTTCAAGACAGATTTGAATATCGACAAATTGTTGAAAACTACCAAAAATTTAACAGTAGAACACTAACCCTCTTTCGCCGCTCATTATTACTAACCCTTCGTAAATTTGACTACTCCAACTTACAATTTTATAATTACTACGTTACAGGTAATATTTGGCATGATTTTTGATATTTAGAGCTCTTATAGATTCATAAACGGGTCATGAATCAAAATACATAGATATTAAATCATTTGATGTGATTATTTGTTAAATATAGCAAACTTGATACGGTACACAGAAAACATTACATTTACACGTTTTATAAGAACTTAATTTTATTATACTAGATATTAAAATAAACCCTTAGAACTATAGATGTGGGTTCTTTATACCACAAAGAAACCTAAACTACCATGAAAATAAATGAAATAAATATAAATGTAATAAAGGTATTAAGACACATTATACTTGTAAGTTCCGGCTGACGGGTTTTTCCTTCCTTGTGAGTGTATTCAAACGATAGATGAGGTATGCGTTCACTAAAACTATGTTGATCATACCGAAGAAAACACAAAGTGGCCAACGTTTCGTATTTCGGCTGCATGTAATTGTTCGGCACATTTGGTCCATAGTGTCTACAGCGCCTTTAGTGTCATTTATACATATGAATCATTTTCGGCTTTTTTGTTTGTGGGTCAAGCTCTATGGTTTCATGAGTAGTTGATAGTAATCAAACAACTTTACTTTGTTTATGTTTATAAGAAACAAATATTTTTTCTTTGTCGAAACAGAATATGGAAGAGCCCACTTGTCTAGAACGTCTGTTGAGCAACTCTTGAGGAATTTCCCTTTTGTTTTCACGTATTGTACCAACAGTCGTCAGATTGTACGGTGCCTTTAGTAGATCAACTGCCAACGTGACACAGGTAAACCAATTGTCTGTTGTAACGTTTCTATAGCTACCGTGGATATGACTCGTGAACTCTTACACATAATATTCACCCAGTGGCAGACCTCCTGTGTTGGTGTTCTTTCCCAAGTAAGGGATTGCATTTATCATGTAGTTCGTGCTTACATCACATGCCATCACAATCTTTAAACCGTATTTGGCTGGTTTGTTAGGTATATACATACGGAATTTCCACTTGCCCCTAAAACCTAGCAATTGCTCATCAACCGTTACGAATACTCCTGGCGTGTACTTGGTTTTGCAATTTTGAACAAAATTGTCCCACAATTCTCTCACTGATGCAATGTTATCGGTTTTTCTCCTTTCATCCCGTGTTTCTTTGTCATCAAAACGTAGACAGCTCATAAGAAACTCAAATCTCTCGGCACTCATTATTGATTTATATTTCGTCCCACAGAGTGTAATCTCGAATAATTCTCTCACACTTAGACCATTGTTCTTCATTATAGCTGTGAATGCAAGTAATCCCAAGAAAGCATACATTTCAACTTTACTGGCGTAAGATGTTGTAAACTTTTCATCTTTGTAGAAAATTCTTACTCGATCTATTTGTTCGTTAGTATGAAGTACGATTTTGTCGATCATTTCTTCATCGAAAAATAGCTCAAAGCATCCCCTCGGAGTAGTTGCATTTCGAGCATTATTTGCTGGTCAGTATTTGAAGAACGGAACTTTATTTCTGGCAGGAATACGAACAGAACGAGATTTTGGTTTTGTTGACCAGGGATGACCATTTCTTCCTCTAACGACTCGTTTCTTGATAAATATTATATTGCGTACATATGTAGGATTCTCTGGTTCATCATCTTCAGATGAATCACATGTAATCGGGGTCTGTTGGGGGTCTTAAGGTGACATTGGGTGAGGAGATGTATCACAAACACTAATTTCGTTTCCTTTTTCAGAACTTCGATGTTCTTTCTCATCCTCGTCATTCAAACATTCTTCACTATCGCTAGTATCATGAACACTATCATTTTCCATGAAGTCATCTTCTTCACTCACTGCCTCATCTTCTTCTGTTTCGTATAATAATCGGTTTATTTCTTCATCTGGTATTCTGGTAGCCATTTCCGTTCTTCCGATTTCTCTTCTGCAGTGCTCTATGATAAGAGACACAGAGTTGATAGCGACATAAAAACAAAACGTATATACTTAAGAAACAGCAATTGACAGTTTAAATCGGAATAATAACGTACGTACCTTTTAACTAAGTTGAGAACAGTGTCGCTGGGAGATCACATACATTCACACTATATTGCGCTATCACTAACCGTTCGTCAATATGGCGACACCCACCCAATTATTATTATAAGAATGAGCAAAGATATCAACAATCGCACCCGCCACAGTCAACAACTGCTCGAGAAATTCAGCTACACAAATTGGCAGCAGGCACGCATGCACGGAAGGCAATAAACTATACGGTACTGCTACTTACCGTCGTAAAAATTACGAAGGGTTAGTGTTCTAGGGCAGTAATCTGAGTCCAGGAGATGGAGAGGGCCTCTACCAGAAGCACGAAAGAAGGAACTGATCAATGGACTCAAGAAATACTGTGGAGATGTCAAGGACGGTAGAAGAACAAGATGTAGACAAAATTGAAATTGGTTGCTAACATGCAGTCCATAGAGGTTCATTCACGTTTTTTTTTATCAGTAAGCCACCGTACCCAGCGTTAATTTCGTATCCAACTGAAACCGTATAATCGGCATGTTCTTTGTACATGCCCGTATGACAGTTTGATGCATTCATGCAGTCACTTGTCGCACACATGCCTTTGTAAAGGTCTTGATTCCATTTCGTCATAAATCTCGTAAAGTCATTTAGGTTCATTGTGGCTTGGTTATAGACGGGGAACTGACGACCATGCTGGCTTCAGACGTTGGAAGTGTGGCCGAAAACTAAAAACGATAACGGGCGGAAGACTCTCCCGGTATATACTGTAATAAGATATACTACAGTATATTTTATAAATAATGAATACACTCCTTCATCACCCAAATAACTGTTTTGAAGACTTCAATGAAGAACTGAGATGATATTTGACTATCCAGTTTACAGTTTCTCTTGCAAGAAGCCTTTGTATAAAATATACACTAGTTAAAATAGAGACTCTCCAACTTTGTAATTTATGCGTACACTTCACATATGTATGTTCTGCTATTGATTTCCTTGCATTGTATAATTAAACTTCAGTAGGCCTATCTCTTTGATGATAGAACAGCTTAAACTAGTTACTAAAGGAACCATTTTATCTGTAACTGTTGTTGATAATTTGTTTCGTGAGGTAGTAGGCCTATGCACGCAACTTCTAAGAAGTTAGCAAGAGAATAATCGATGGTAATAACATTTAAATGGCTTGTGACCTTTTCTCACCCAGTTTAATATTTAATTTCTCTTGTGACAGCAGTAACAAGTCTTGAGAAACCACTTGTTCTAACCAGCCGTTACACGAGCAAGAGCAAGGAAGGAGCGGAGAAACTCTGTGTATATTCATTAGGAAAGTTTAATTACGACCTTCTTACTGCAATGTTTCTTATGAGAGAATAATTATTGTTGTATTTAAAGCTAGTAAAATAATTTAATTAACGTTTAATGACGTGGGAGGAGAGACGAAGGGTAGGGTTCCATCCGTGAATCATTATCGCCTGCTGTGTTCACAACTTTTTACGTTTAATTGAAAACATGGTTAGCGAGCACTTTTTGGTGCCTCTTCCAGACAGAGAGAGAGAAAAGCTGTGGTAATGACAGTCGAGTTTAAAAGCTGCAACAAGAAGCTGACGTTGAAAGGGCGCAACCAAGGAGGCTAAATGACTTCTAGGTGACGACATAATGAGAATTCTACTACAATGAATCTTTCTTTTCGTATTATATTTTTCTTCCTAGAA
This sequence comes from Meconema thalassinum, assembly GCA_946902985.2. Lineage (NCBI taxonomy): Eukaryota > Metazoa > Arthropoda > Insecta > Orthoptera > Tettigoniidae > Meconema > Meconema thalassinum. The sequence goes on from OX336399.1 coordinate 93,006,738, forward strand.
GGATGGAGTGTCTTGTGTCGTACTGTGGGTGGAATGTCAGTGGGTAAAATTTCAACTTTTACCCCAGACCTTTGTAGTATCTAATGCAATTTGTGTGCATATCTATATATTTAAAACAGTAAGGTGATTTTTGTTACCACGAGATTGAGAGAACGACAGAACCGATTTACTTCGTAGAGCACTCTAACGAAAGCTCTTGGCCTCTAGATTTGCAGAGTGTCTCTAAAATAAACAAATATATTACGGTATATTTTTGAATTAATATAGAAAATAGCAGAATTCTTGCCCTCACGCATGCGCACAATTCGCCTGGGGTCATGACAAAATGGCGGTGAGAAGTCCATTAAAATGTAAGTTACTTAATAAGCTTCCATGTAATTGAAAACATACATTAATCAAGTTCTGACAATAAAATATAATAACAGTATGAACGTGTACGAATGTGCAACATTGATTTATTTGGATAATGAAATGGATTATTTCCTTTAGACAGCGGCTTTTAGAGATAATGAACGGCTGCGTCTGCTATTGTACAAGAGTGCGCGAGTAGCTATGTGGTTAAGGCGACTGACTGTAGTTCCAAGGTTTGCCGGTTCGATCCCAGCCCTCGCCAATATTTTTTTTTTCCACTGAAATATTGTTTAATCAAGGAGTATTAGTAAGGTTTTATGTCTGTTAAAGATACATATTTCTACATTCCTTCTCAATACGTTTTAATTCCGTTTTACCATTGCATTACAGCATGTGATCAAAAGAGAAAACTGTTGTCCTCAGTACGCCGTTTAAATATCTGCAATCAGTTCCTATAACTGACAACAGATGGCAGTACATCGCCCATATAGTTCCAGTAACTGACAGCAGATGGCAGCACCATTGCATCGATATATTTAAATCACAAGACATGGCACGTTTTCATGTGATGGAGAATTATAGAGGAGGGGAATATTTAAGAAGGGAAATTTTGAGGAACATTAACCGACAGTTGAATGTGTAGGCTATGTTGTTTATGTACCTTAATATTGCAATTTCTTCCCAATGCTTCGGTGGTCAAGTTATTAGCGTCCTAGACTAAATGTTAGCCTATAATTATGCATCGTCGATATACGCTTAAATTTAAAGAAAAATGTAGTTTTCCAGGCACTCGCGCGTGTCCACAATTGCTTTCGCCATGAGAGACACTTGGCAAACATAATTCGTTTGAAGGGCTCTGACATCGGGGTCACTCAGCCCCGTGTACTTGGGTGTGTATATGTGAAATTTTCTCTCATAACCTGTGTTATTGTGATGGCTGCATTACTGTGTGTATTTGTAATTAAGGTGGTAAATGGCAAGGAGACGGCCAAGGCCTTAAGTTAGGAACCATCCCGGTATTTGCCTTAAGTGGAAGTGGGAAACCACGGAAAACCACATCCAAGATTGTCGAGGTGGGAATTAAACCTTCCTCTTCTCAGTTATACCTCAAGAGACTGAATGTGCCCCGTTTTTGCCCCAGACCAGAATTAAATTTCTTGGCAGAGCAGGAAATGTAACCCGAGTCTCCGGGGCGATTGACAAGAATTGGTGGGCCTCCATGTGTTAATACGATTTTTGACATGCACGGGACATAGAATTCAAAAACTGCCTCCATTAGGGTGACTGCCGAAGTGAGTATTGAGTATAGGCCTATGGTCGTTCCAGTAGTTGGCGAAGTGATTCTATGTTCCCCTGCAAAATGTACTGCCATGACCTATAACAGGTGATGGAAATTGCTTATTTAGAGCAGTTTCATACTGTTTATAACAAAATGGAGGACGTCATTCTGAGCTGCGTTTTCAAGCTATTGCAAAAAATTTCGCTGGAAGGAACAATTATAAGGAATTTATTTTAAGCGATCAGTCTCATCGCATTCTCCTCACCAACCAACTTGAGTATGAAAGTCTCTGGACGGTCATGTTGAACTTCATTGTATAAGACAATTGTTTAATGATTATTTGTTTAGAGTACTGAGTCTAACTACGCAGTTGATTTCGGCAATGGAAGTATTATTTGCCATTTAATATTTAGCGGCTCCGTTATTGCAGGACACTATAGTGTTATCGAAAAATACGAAGCCTCATTTAAAATCCAATATAAATAGGCCATTTCAGAAACAATTCCAGATAGTATGCAGTACAGTGTACTGTAAGGTCATTGACGATCAAATGTAAACATTGCTCTACATTGTATTTCTCTTGCGTAAAATCTATGCGTGGTTACTTTGGTCTTTACTGTTGTGAAGGTAAAATTGATCTGCTGGAATATAAAATATTTGCCAAGCTGCAACAATGTAATGATATTAATTTAAAAGTCATTGAACTTATATCCAGTAGTTCAAACACATACATCAGCGTTAACAGATTGGATACTGAAGATGAAAGCCAGCTACTTCATTTCCCTATTATTGAATTTTTCGATTCCTTGGAATTAAGTGATTCGCCTCCACATACTCCGAACGTTTGAGCCATAGTTATGCTCCTTAGAAATCTGAACGTTTCCCAAGGACTCATATTTGGTAATATATTAATTGTAAGAAATATGTAAGAAATTGCTTGGATTCGGATATAATAGGTGCACTAATATTAGGCAGAGAGCTCAAATCCTACGACTAGAATTAACACCTTCCGATAAAACACTTGCAGGTACAGTACATTTTCTTTTAATAGGCAACAATGTCCTATTCGCTCGGCCTACTTTATCACAATCAATCAAGCTCAAGGAGAAACTCTTGAACGTATTGGGCTATTTACCTCATCACGTTTTAAGTCATGACCAGCAGGATAGTGAAGGTACAAAAAAGGTCCTGTATGGGATGGTAAAGAATAAGAGGCGGAAGGATCCTATGGATTATGTTAGAATGGTGAACAAAAGGGGACAAAAGATAGAAAATAGGGAAGAACTGAAGAAAATGTGGAAAGAATATTTTGAAGAACTCCTGAACCCAAATGGAAACCACGACGAGGAGGAAGAAATCGGGGAAGAGGTACAGTAGATGAATTGCAAACAGAAAAGGACTTAACATGGAAGGAAGTGGAAGATGAAAGGAGGGAAGGCACCGGGTGTGGATGAGTTGAGTGTGGAGATGGTGAGAGCAGCAGGAGAGGTGGGGATACAATGGTTGTACCGAGTGATGAAGGCAGCATGGAAGGAAAGGAAGACCCCAGAGGACTGGAAAAAGGGAATAATTGTCCCGATCTTCAAGAAAGGTAGTAGAACAGAATGCAGAAACTATCGGGGAATAACACTGATGAGTCATTGTGCAAAGATGTTTGAGAAAGTTTTGGAAAGGAGAATTAGGACAAGGATAGAAGGAGGGATGAGGGAAGAACAACATGGCTTCAGAGCAGGAAGGTCCACAGTGGATTTGATTTTTGCTGTAAGGCAGTTACAAGAACAGCACTATGAGTATGGAACAGATCTACTGATGGCCTTCCTGGACATTGAGAAAACATATGACAGTGTATGCAGAAACAAAGTATGGAAGTCCCTGGAGGATAGAGGAATAGAAAAATGGACTATAAGGAGGATAAAGGAAATGTACAAGGGCAGCGTGAGCTGTGTGAAAGTGGGAGGAGAGAGATTGGACTGATTGGAACAGAGAAACGGCCTGAAACAAGGAAGTGCACTGTCACCGTTACTTTTCATTGTGGTGATGGATGACATAATGACCCGAGTAGCACAAGTAATTGGGGAAGGAAAGATGAAAGCAATGGTGCTTGCAGATGATTTGATGATTTGGGGAAACAAGGAGGAGGAGGTACAGGAACAGTTGGACCTGTGGGAAGGAATAATACAAGGTTATGGATGAAATTTAGCATAAATAAGAGTGAGATGGTGATCACAACAAGGAAGAAGGAAATAACCACAACAGGAATAACAATTGGTGGGGAACAGTTGAAGAAAGTGGAGAGTTTCAAGTATCTGGGAAGCCTGATACAAGAGAATGGAAGAAACGATAGAGAAATAAATGAGCGGGGGAGACAGGCAGAAGCATTCCGGAGGAGTGTGAGAAGCATGTTATGGAGCAAGGATGTCCCTCAGAACAGCAAAAAGATCATATATCGGACGTACTATGTCTCTATCCTGACTTATGCCTCGGAGACCTGGGTTATGAAAGGAAGGGAGAAGAGCAAAATAAGGCCAGTGAGATGAGGTTCTTGAGAAGCAGTACTGAAGCTACAAAGAGGGACAAAATTAGAAATGAGAGGACCAGAGAATTAATGAAGGAGGAACCATTTCAGGATGGTATAGAGAAATCTAGACTTAGATGGTATGGACATGTAAAACGAATAGAGGAGAAGAGGATAGCCAGGAGGATACACGAGACGAAGTGGGAAGGAAAGAGACCAAGAGGGAGACCGAGAGACAGGTGACTGAAGGGGGTGGAAGAAAGCGTGAAGAAGAGAGAAGACTGGACAAGGGTGGAGGCTGAGAGATGGTGGGAAGACAGAAGACGTTGGAGAGGCTTGTGTTCCAAACAGACCCGGCCAGTGGCTGGAAACTGTGCAAGATGATGATGACCTCATCACGTTTTCAGTCATGACCAGCAATATGTTGCAATGCTGAGAGTGCTATCTTTTGACGCCCTTAAAGTTGCAATAGTGCTAAAAAGTAATCGTACGAAGAATGTTACTTATATAAGAAGCTTCTTCAGTAAATTTGTTTTCCATTGTCCGTCATGTTTTGACGGGTTTCATCTAGTTCTAATTTATTTCTTCTTCTTGTTACGTATAGGCGAACTACGGAGTGGGTCTTGATGTTTGCCCAGTAGTAACGCATCCTCTGGCTGTGTTGTTCCTGACTCTCCTTCATCCATAGGGCACCTGTCTTCTTCTCTAATGTTGTTGTTTGAGTCTTCAGTCTTTTGACTGGTTTGATGCAGCTCTCCATGCCTCCCTGTCCTGAGCTAATCGTTTCAGCTCTACATAGCTACCACACCCTACATCCGAGGCAATCTGTTTAACATATTCTAACCTTGGTCTACCCCTACAGTTCTTGTCCTCGACCCTTCCCTCCATAACTAAGCTTCCTGGGTTGTCTTAGTATGTGTCCTACCAACCTATCTCTTCTCTTCATTAGCAGTCGCCAGAAACATCTCTCCTCTCCCACTCGCCTTAATACCTCTTCGTTTGTGACCCTATCTACCCATATGATCTTCATCATTCTCCTGTAACACCACATTTCAAATGCTTCAATTCTCCTCTTTTCTGCTGCACCAATAGTCCAAGTTTCACTTCCATAGAGCGCCATGCTCCAGACAAAGGCTTTCAAAAATGACTTCCTAATACCTAAATCTATATTCGATGTCAACAGATTCCTTTTTTGTAGAAAGGCTTTCCTTGCCTGAGCCAACCTACTTTTTATATCCTCTTTGCTTCGTCCATCACTGGTTATTCTGCTTCCTAAGTAACAGAAGTCTCATACTTCCTTCAGCTTTTCACCTGCCAATTTGATCTCCATAGAGGTTTCTGATATATTTCGGCTGCATTCCAGTATTTTTGTTTTACATTTATTAATTTTCATCATGAATTCCTTCCGTAAGACGGAATCCATACCATTCAAAAATTCATTCAAATCCTCAGGCTTGTCGGCCAAGATGACAATGTCATCAGCAAATCTCAGAGTTGAAATTATTTCTCCTTGAGTCTTCACTCCCACTTTAAATTTTTCTCCAATTTCCTTCATTGATTGTTCAATGTAAAGATTGAAAAGTATGGGTGATAAGTTGCAGCCTTGCCTTACACCTTTCTGAATACCAGCTTTTCTCTCATGTCCTTCAGCTCGAATGACTGCTGTCTGGTTTCTGTATAGATTGTATATCACCCTCCTGTCCCTGTACTTTATTCCAATAGATTTCAAAATGTCAAACAATTTAGTCCAATCAACGTTATCAAAAGCCTCTTCTAAGTCTACAAATGCCATGAACGTTCTCTTATCTTTCCTTATTCTACCTTCCAAAATCAGCCTAAGACTTAGTACAGCTTCCCTTGCTTCTCTAATATATTTATTAATTGTTTCCAATTCTTCCTACAACAGTCTTAGGATGCCACAAGGATTATGAGTACGAATATTTTAATATTTTAAAATGTTCATCTAACCTGATGGAAATAGACATTTTAGATGTATGAAGTGGCTTATTTATATAGAATTATATATAAATTGAGTATTGATTTGGCGTATTAGTTGAATATTTGATTAACTTCTATCAATACTGATTTTAATGGCAAATTTTTTCGCATTTTAGAAGTGGCTTGTTTGGTGCTTTAACAACCATATGCATAGATGGATATTGATACCTTTAACGCAGCAATAGCTGTTATTTCAATGACGGTTTTGGATGACCGAGCTGTTTTCAGTTCTCATCAAAACATTTCAAGACGATCTTTCTAGCATTAACAGATCAGGAGACAAATACATGCCTTTGACAATCTTAACTCCGTAATGATATTAAATTAATCATATTGAAATATTTCCTTATTAACGTTATAATAGAAGTGAAATACTATGAGTATTTACTGTATTATATTGGTACACCTAAAGGTACGTCCACACCAAGATGTTTTCGTTAACTTTGTTAATGTTCATGAACTTTTTTGACTGTTCATAAACAAAATTGCGTGTTCGTTAACTTTTCGAGCATGTTCATGAACAAAATCTCATTAACTCTTCGTGTTTTCGTTAACATTTTGATTCACGCATGCGCAAAGACTCAATTATGGTTGCAAATTCGTAAATTCTCTAAATATCGACTCTCGAATCGCAAGCGACTCGTATATTGCGCGGAATTATGAAATACCAGGAAGCACACATGAGAATATTAATTTTGTTGATAAGGAGTCTAGGATCATGGAGTGGTCGAACGAAAACGTTTTGGCGCTTAACGATGCGTATCAAAATCATCCCGTTTTGTGGGACAGTCGGCATCCCAGTAACAAAGACAGGAATGCTCGCAAGGATGCCTACTCAGAACTGGCCTCCGAGTTAAATTGCACTCAAAATGATATTGAGCCAAAAATTGCTAGGAATCTTAATGTTATACGAAGCCTGTCATTAATGGAGATGGCTTGCCAATAATATGTGTCATTTCTTGCAATTTCAGGCCCAATTACTGTCAACAAGAACTGAAAGTCATGTGGAGACATTCTCCGAAAGTTTTGAAAGCCAGCTGCATCATGAATTAATAGTTCTGACATAAGTGTCCTCTCCAAACTTTATTCTAAACGCCTTTCCAATATTTTTCTTTGCCACACCTTGCGTCTGCGCTTTTCTCTAATTGTACTCACTAAAATAACGAAAGCTGCAGCTGTAAGTACTTTCTTCTTCCTGACCCTATCCATTATAACCTCACAAACAGTGTATTCAATGTTGAAGATGTTTGTTAACAAAAGTTTAGTAAACATGTTGAGAAATGTCTTCATTAACATTGTTCATGAACATTGTTCATTAACTTTGGTGTGGACTAGCCTTTAGTCAACAATAGTAAAAAAAAGTATATGTTATACAAGTTTCGACAATATTGTGGCCTTCTTCAGTAACTATCTAACGTTAATTAAAACTACACTAGTGTCCAAAAGTTAAGCATAAGTTACGAATAAGCAGGGCAACAGGAAATAGATCGCAAATCGCACGACATACGCACCTACCAACCTTACGTGTTCACTCTGTATAGGGAAGGAGTATTCCCTGCTTTGAATAGCTGAGTAACCGAAGGTAAACACAGCCAGTGCCTGCGCCCCACATTCCCTCAGTCGTGTTTGCCCTGTTATAGTGTGAGGAGTGTAGCCTCGTGGTGAACGTGACAACATAATGGCACAACAACGCCATTTGGACCCCGTTTTGCAGAGTAGAATACTCGGCTACCTGGAAGCAGGCCAGAAACAGACTGAAGTCGCCGTATCCTTGAATGTGCCACAGAGTGTCATTTCCAGGCTTTGGAGACGATTTCGAGACGCAGGAGATGTTTGTCGTAGACCAGTACCAGGTCGACCAAGAGTAACCACCCCACATCAGGACCGATATCTGGCCTTAACCGCCCGACGAATTCGGAGTGCACCTGTAAGGCAATTGTCGGCGGAGCTTGCAGCCGTCTCAGGGGTTGCCGTTTCCCGGCAAATTGTGTACCGGAGGCTCAGAACAGCAGGGCTGTTCACCAGGCATCCAGCGGTGTGCGTCCCGCTCACTCCAGCACAGAGACGGGCCCGTTTACTATGGAGCCGTCAACGTCGTAACTGGACCATGAATGAATGGAGGCATGTGCTCTTCACAGACGAATCCCGCTTCAGTTTGCAGAACGATTCCCGTCGCACATTAATCTGGAGAGAACCGGGTAGCCGATACAACCACATGAACATCGTGGAACGGGACCAGTATGGTGGTGGTGGTGTCATGGTGTGGGGTGGCATCATGTTGAATGGCCGTACAGACCTGCACATCTTCATGGGTGGTCCGAGGTACTTTGTGAACGCTCGGAGATTCAGGGATGAGGTACTGAGACCACATGTTCGACTCTTCAGAGGTGCGGTTGGTCCAGACTTCCTCTTAATTGAGGATAGTTCCCGACCGCACCGCGCTGATCTGGTGGATACATTTCTGGCTGGGGAAGACATTCATCGCATGGACTGGCCAGCGAGGTCTGCGGATCTGAATTCTATAGAACATGCCTGGGATGCATTGGGAAGGCGAATTACATCCCGTCAGCCTCCACCAAGGACCCTCCGAGACCTTCGCATTGTCCTTTCGGAGGAATGCGATCGATTGCCACAAGAGCTCTTGAACCATCTGATAGAGAGCATGCCACGTCACTGCGAAGCATGTGTAGCCGTTAGGGGTAACCATATACCCTATTAACAGCTGATTTTGCTGTGGAAGACATTGCCAAGTTTTGTTCGTTGTTGTCAAAGGTGTACCTTGGCTAGCAGAACCTTTCTGAAGCGGGTCATTTTTTAAAGAATATTTTAAACATATTGGCTTGAATGTATGTTGTGATAGGTATATCGAGATGTAACGGTTAGCTCAGTGCAGGGAGGCATAGAGAGCTGCATCAAACCAGTCAAAAGATTGAAGACTTAAACAATAACAACAACCTCAATTATACAGTGATATTATTGAACGGCACTTTGCGTACATTCTTGAAAACAGAAGTTTTCTTTGCTCAATTTCTCTGTTGCTGTGGCAAATCGAACTGTAACACTTCATGCCCTTGTAGTGGATGTTAATTTAACCGTAACACATGGAGGTGACGAACCGCTATCCAAAGTTGGGGTCGTTGTATCTTTGCACACGTCAAGAGCAGATGGCGGTTCCCAGGCGGTGAATGGGATTCTGTGCAGCTCTGAAGCCCTTGCGTAGCAGGAAGTGTCATTAAACATGGCAAGTAGTGCCAAGTCTCCTTCCCTGCAACTGCTTTACGAAAAGGGAAATGAATATGCTTTAGAATAAAGCAGGAGTTGCCAGCGGGTGTAGCTTGTGATCGCTCTAACCCGTAAACAAATTCCATTGGGCGCCACTCATTTCCACAATGAGAAAGAAATACAGAACAAATAAGACTCTCCTCCCGGGCAGAAGGACAATAAAGCTTACTTATGACAAAACACTCTCCCCCCCCCCCCTCCCTCTCGTAGAAATAATATGTATAAAGAGTAAATATGGAAATGACCAAATAACCACTACTGAGTATAATGATAGGAAGGAAAGTATAATATTTAATGAATCATTCTATAGGCCTATCTTACTAACCGGAAAGTGCCTTGCATTACATATCCATTTAGCTACCTAGGCTTACTTGTGATTTGGGGTATAACGTGTATACAGGTTTTCTTTATTTTCCGTAAACTTGCGATATATCTGGTTCATCTTATAAAGGATCATTTCACGGACACTTCTCCGTTATTTAAAGATATGAATCTTCTCTAGGACATGTAGAATCTCGTCGTATTTTATAACAACCACATCCATTCGATACCAAACAAAATTATAATAAAATAATTTTAACCAAAGCGTGTCTATATATCCAGTTACCGCCACCTAGATCCTTGTCAGTTTCTAAACAATGCGTTAGTTCGACGTTATGCCGTGTCGCTCCTAAGTAGATTTCGCTTCATATAGAACACAAGGCCATCAGGCAACAGCCTGGTTACTAACTTCCACTCTACAAATGGGCACTTCCCGATTAAATTAACATAAGATACAACTATACATGGCAATATACAATGATGAGGAGTGTCTGTGCAGATCCAAGATCTGTCATAATCTTAGAACTATAGTGTGTAGCTGTGGTACAGGAGAACTGGAAAACTATTAGAGAAAGGTTCTAAAACTTCTTCAGGCAACTCATTCCAAGCTTCAATACACCTGTTGATAACTGAATACTTAGCTAAATTTGATTTTTGAATTTTGGACTGTATGTTGTAAGCGTGATATCTCCTACCCATAAAATCAGGCTTCGGGTTTCTGTTTTGTAGTAAAATATATTTAAGGTTCATTTTCCTTTAGGCTTCATCATAATCATCTAAAGGGTAGGCCTTGACGCTACAACCACATTTGCCTCTCACTTGCTGAAAGTTTAAATTGAAGTCCATGCATCACAGAATCCAGATGAACCTTCCGCGGTCTTTCTCTTCCTTTCTTCCCTAGAACTTTTCCTTCCAGTATGCTGGTCATGAACTCATTATGACGTAGGGTGTGGTCAACGAAATTTGCTTTCCTCTTTTCTATGTATGTATGTCTACCCCATATTATTCCCGTTTTCCATCGGGGTCGGGGATGAGATGCGATGGAAGTCTTTGTGGCGATGGTTTTTACAGACAGATGCCCTTCCTGACGCCAACCTCATGAGAGGAGTTAATGAGAGATGAAATGAATGATGGTGAATGAAACTGGGCAAGGATGGGGAAGGAAGAGGCCGTGGCCTGTCGTCCCAGCATTTGCCTGGTGTTGAAAATGGGAAACCACGGAAAACCATTTCAAGGACGGCCGACGGTGAGGCTCGAACCCACGCGTCTACCGAGTTAGCGGAGAGCTTGGCCCCATGACCTAATGCTGCGCTTTAGCCAGCGTAGCCACTACTGTCGGTGCTTTCTTCTTTTCTATAGTAGTGATCAATTTTTTTTGTTTCGTCTACTTCCTTGAGGACACATTCGTTAGTCTTTTTCTCCGTCCAGCTTAATTTCAGCATCCTTCTCCACATCCACATTTCCGCTGCTTCCAGGCGTTGTATGTCCTGTTTCCTTAGAATCCAAGTTTCACATCCGTATAACAAAACACTCCAGACAAATGTTTTCATAAACATAAACGAACCTAACGTGAATTGTTCTGTTGAATGACACATCCACATAGCCTACAGCTGGATGACGTGGCCAATTATATTGGAGAAGAAGAGCATTGTCAGATACGAGGTATTGCATTGAAACTATCGATTTTTTCTTGACAGACGAGTATTATCGTGTTGGAAGCCATTTATTTAGTGAGCATACCAGAGCGTGTGCTTGTATTTGGGGACTAATATTGGGAAAGAGGCAGCTATGACTAGAAATTGTTTTGGTAGCAGTCGGAAAACCTCTTAATGGCCGATATTAAGATGCAAACTCACCACTGTTATCAAGTATTTTTTATTTATCGTATGGATTTGAGTGCCGGGAGTGTCCGAGAACATGTTCGGCTCGCCTGAGTCTGTAGCTGCTTCCAGCAGACAACCTTAGGGTGAGCTACAAGTTCCGTTCAATTTCAAGTTGTTCCAACTTTCGCTACCAGATATCAATGATACCTAGTGGTGAACGTTGGAACTTTGATAGAGCGTTCCGATGAAATCTAACCTAACAATTTAGCTGCACACAAGTTTAGTCTGTGGAATGGTCTTTTACATGCCATAAATCTATGACATGGGACCGCCGGCTTTACTTCCCCTTCGAAGGAAGGCATACTGAAGGATTTTAACGCTCTTAAAAAATCCGATGACTTCGGCCGGGTTTGAACCCGCTATCCTGGGCACAGCAGTTCAACATGCTACCGACTACGCCACCGAAGCCGCTTCTTATCAAGTGATCAATCTTGTATCAGGATTAACATTCTTCATAACAGAACCAGAAATCGAAACCCCTGCTATCCTTATGAATATATGTTTGTAACTTAAGCCATCTACGAGGCCCATCAAGAAAGTAAGTTTCCTTATATGTTTTAAGAAAAAGCGAACAGTTAAATGAGAAACTTTATTTTCACCAGATACAGCAATGTTTGAGCTATTTTTCGATATAATCACCACCAGAATTGAGACGCCTGCCATGTCATGGAATCAAATTTAGTATTCCTGTATTGTAGAAGTTTGCCGCCTGGGAATGGAACCAGCGTGTTATATTAGTTTTCAGCTCTTCGTCAGTGTAAAAATAATAACCGGGAGGACTGGAATTTCTTGAGGTGCAAGGAAAGACGGAAATCGTTGGGAGCAAGATCAGGACTGTATTGTAGATGATAAAATAGCCCCCAGCCAAACTTCTGCGGAACACTTGAATCGTCCAGTTGCAAAACTCGTTTAATCCACTTGTGAATAAGGATTATGTCGTAAAATTATTTATTTAATTATTTTATTTTATTCTTCTCTATTTGTTTCACCCAACTTTGGGGTACATGAAATCAATCACTTTTTATTGTTTTGAGCTTTCCTTTTGGCCCAGTATTGCCTCATCCTTTGAGATCTTGCTTCCCTTTCTTGGGCAGAGATGTGGATCGTACGCTTTTGTTTGAGTTTCACTTGGAACCGTTGTTTCTTATACTTGGTGACGGTTTTGGCTGATTTATCCATGAGCATGGTGTCTGTAATTTGGAGTTCCACGAGCTCTTCCTCGGTTTCCTTAAGCCAAAGAGGTTTTGTTTTTTTTATTACGAAAGTAATTTATTTTATTTTGTTTTTTATTTTTTATTTATTTTTTTAATTTATTTTATTATTTTATATTATTTTATTTCATTTTATTTCCTATTTATTTATTTTTATTTTATTTTGTTTTGTTTTATTTTTATTTTACAGAAAACAAACCCAAAACTAAAAACAAAAAGCACGAAGCAAAAAGCAAAATTCAAGAAATAGCAAAAGCAGAAAACAAACACAAAACCAAGAAATAAAAGCAAAAAGTAAAATTCAAAAGCAAAATCACAAAGCAAACACAAGACCAAAGCAAAAATAGAAAACAACAAACACAAAAGATACGTGACGCAAAGTCCGGAGAAATGTTTCTCATGAAAATGATTCTTATTCACAAGTGGATTAAACGAGTTTTGCAAGTTTTAAGGGACGGGACATCTTTTCCTGCATCTCAAGATATTCATTTTCGGTGTCTTGCTGTCCTTATCTTGCTTCCAGCGATCTTCATGCTTTAGTTTGTTAGTTATTGTTGTTTTAAGGGACGGAACATCTTTTCCTGCATCTCAAGATATTCATTTTCTCCGGTCAGCATATTCACACTGACGAAGAGCTGAAGAAGAATGTCTCTCACTGGTTCCATTCCCAAGCGGGAGACTTCTACGACACAGGAGTACAAAAGTTGATCCCATGATATGACAGGTGTCTCAATTCTGGTGGTGGTTATGTCAAAAATTGGTCAAACATTGCTGTATCTGGTGACAGTAAAGGTTTTAATGTAACTATTTTTAATAAAAACTAGGGAAACTTATTTTGTGGATGGTCCACGTATTATAGTCCAATGTGTGGAATAAACAAAATTGCCACGAGTACGTGGCAGAAACTATATTTTAAACCAAATTAATGAAAACGTAACGATACGATACGTTACTTCAAACAGTAGAAATGTAAAGCAGTACTTCTCGTATAAAGTAAATGTAACTTTATTATTATTTCGGTACGTAGGTCTAACGGTGACCATTAGCAGTAGCTACGCTAGATAACGCACACCCACTGTTGGCCGTCCTTAAGTGATTCTCCATGGTTTCTTGTTCTTCAACTCCAGGAAAATGCTGAAACGGTACCTTCTGACAGGCTACGGCCGCGTTCTTCTAACTCCTTGCCCAGTCACATTCATCTTCATTTTTTCATCTCTCATTATTCTCTCATAAGGCTGTAGTCAGAAAGGGGATCCCGCCTTAAAAATAACCGCCACATTGACTTTCATCGCATCTCATGCCCGACACCGTTCAAAACGGAAATAATAAGGAGTAGACACATATATAGGCTATACAAACAACGGTAATGTTGTCACAATTAAGAGTCCGGTGGCGTAAATCGTTCACCACGGCCGCGAAGGCAGCTGCAGCAAGCTCGGTGAACGTAGGTTTGAATCCCGGTGCTAACAGCGGCAATCCTGAGTGTGGTTTCTATCCGAGGTTTCCCACACTTCTAGTCCCGGGGCACCTACCCCATCCCTGTCTCTCATACCGTTACACACACTACTCTGGTCATTACAGAAATACAGGTTATCAAAGAAGTTCAACACACTCCAAACTACACGAAGCTAATGACTAAGGTGTTCCAAGCCCCTCAATTGAAATAACAACAGCAATAAACGTCACTTTTAAGAAGTCCTTTATTTTGGAATCAACATCTGTGTTGATTTAATTCCAAATTTGTAAATAAGGCCTATCGATATTATGAGTGGCAGATGTTCTCGATGTCTGCCTTTCAAAACAACAATCTTGCACAGCCTTTCAAAGCAACAATCTTGAACTGCCTTTCAAAACAACACTAAAATCAGGCCTTCAATCCTTTGATTACTTTTTCAAAATGACAGATTTTTTCATTAAAAGTGATGGGCAATACCGATAGAATCGAGTGAGTGAACTTCGATCAACTAATTAAATGACGTGTCGCTGTCGACGTAGTGAACTGTGGCTCTCCTCAATTTAGCCCCGGAAGACTGACCTGGTAATCAAGTGAAATAGACTAGCGTGTTTAATTTATCCTGTGCCCTAAAGTAAGATAGTGTTTTGTTAATCGATCAGTGGGGGTTCTGGTTATTGGCCAGTCCGTGCTGCTGCAAAAGACAAGATGAGATTGCAGGGTCTAGCCTCCCACCGAGTAGTAATCACAGCCTGCTGTTTGGTTTGTTACCACCGTGGGGTAGTGAGTGAGTTCTAACATGCAGCACGGAGGATATGTGACAACCTCTGTCTAAGCAGTTTTTGGCTGCATGAGAACTATAGAGACTTCAATACTGTTTAAAGTACGGTATAATCATTTCACGAGTGTATCCAATTAGATTGAGCGAGGAGTAGCAATTAATATCCTAGTGCCTGAAATAAATACAAGAAATATGAATACACCTAATAAGACACTTCTCATAGTGAACTCAACCTGCAAGGCACCAGGCCTGTTCAAAGCAAATGTCGATACTGTACATTCCCGCCTCATTGTAACCCTTGTGCACTGGGGCTGAGAAGTGTTTTATTAAGTGTACAAATAATGTATTTATTTCGGGTACTAGGAATTTGATTATTACTCCCCACTTAGTGTAATTTCCAAGAACCAACGTACAAGGAAATCTGGCAAACTGGTTAATCCCTTTCCCTTTCCTTCTGTCGTTAGTGGATACTGCTTTCCCCTATGAATACAACCTGCAAGGTACCAGGCCTGCTCTCAAAGCCAAGGTCAATGCTGTAGATTCACTGCCTCATTGTAACCCTTGCGCATTCCACAGAACTCGTTAACATAATAACAGTGTTATTGGTTTTACGTCCCTTTTAACTACCACGGCTTTTAGAGACGCCGTTGAGCCGGAACGTTTCTTTAACGTGCCAGTAAATCTACTGACACGGCTCCCTCGTAATTGCGCACCCTCTAATGCCATCTGACTGCGCCAGGGTTCAATCCTGCAACCTTGGATACAGCAGGAGAGAACGTTACCGCTGAGCCACGCAGCCAAACCAAACTCATGAACAGTACGTGCCTGAAGACGGTTTTCATTTTTGCGCAGCGTAGTCGGTAAAAGAAACGTTTTAACGTTGGAAGAAAAAGTAGAAGTGATTATGAAACTGAGAAAGAAATGAAACAGGCGTGTCTCGTCAATTTGGCCTAGTTTTTTCCACAGTCCAAGTGCTTTGGAAGATCAACGATGAAATTGTTGCTTCACTTAAACAGAATTGATCCAAAACCAAGTGATTACGAAAACATGAACGGAGCGCTGTTTGAGTGGTTTAAGGACACTGGGTTGTGACAATTTTACACAATGAAATGAGCAAATTTTAAAAACAACTTTCTGTAATTTCCGTTTGGTCTATGGTTGTTAATTTTACACTAAACAATGATCTAACCTTTCTTAACCACCTGCTAACAATAAATATGAAATGTTATTGTCTGATTTTGTACAAGGTTTTCAAAAACATAAATAAATTAATGAATAAATAAACAAACAAAAAAACGAATGATTGATAGAAAAAATCATGAATAAATAAATAAATAAATAAATGCTTGAATGAACTAACAAATTAATTAATAAATATATAAACAAATAAATGAATAAATACAATAAAAGATGAATGAAAAGATAAATGAATAACTAAATAAATTTTAAAAGTGTATACATAAATGAATGAATGAATGAATGAATAAATAAATACATTAATTAATTAATTAATTAATAATCAAATAAATGAATGAATGAATGAATGAATGAAATAAATAAATCTCATCAGATAAATCTACAGAGTGAAGAATCATCTTTCATTTTCGACTGAATTTTGACAATATTTATTTACGTTTATTATGGAAAATTCTTCAAATTTTAACGACGATTTTCATGCCTTGTCACACGTCTACATTTGAAAAAAGATGTCCCCTATTGATATATTTTTCGAAATACTAATAGAATATCAACATAGTATTTTAAAGTAGTTTGTCTAATAGTACATATCAATCCATATATTTACAAGTTATTCATTAATTTAAATTAACACTATTTGTAAGGACTAGCGGCCCCGTGCGAGAAATCTCGCATGCTCATAAACCACACTTTCCCCAATAGGTTTATAATGAGACACTTAAGGAGAAAGGTTATGTTTTTATTTCAATCAAATGATTATAGAACACTATTTACATTTCAGGATAAAGGAAAGACCTCAGAATGTTAATATGACATGAAACAGGCGTCACAGCGGCCCATGGAGCGTATTTTCCTACATCAATGGTGTTTGCAAATCGCACACTTCGTACAATTTTTTTAAGTCATTTTTTTAAGAAATTATAGATATTTATGAAATAATAGTGCAATAAGTCACTTCTAATGTCTTATTTTCTTCATTTGAATGCTCATTTGTCACGATCGGTCGCTTGTGAGCGCCGCAGGATGGATCTATACTACTGAAATAATATATATGATATCCATTTTTTTGACAATGTTTCACTAGTAAAAACAGGTTCCTCTAATGACCACACAGTGAGCATATTTAATAAAAGTATTGATCAGGTGGAACCTTTAACCTGTTTTTACTAATTAGTTTATCAATACGGAACCTTTTAAGTTCTAAAATCAATGTTTAACTAGTTTTTAAGGTATAATATTTTTACGGTGAGGATGGAATCATTGATATTCCGAAACATGTACGTCGTTTAATATTTCATTAAACAACTTCTCTTAGTATTGGTCCGGCGAATTTTCAATTTATCAACTGTATCAATCAATAGGGATATATTTACAATTTTTTTAATGGTTAATGTGTACGCATTCTGTGAATGAATGAGTAAATACGTAACTAACTAAATTAATGTATATGAGGTACTAAAGAAAAGTTTGGTGCTTTTCAGTCAGTCAACACGGATGTATCCAAAAGAGTTGGGTAATACCCTAATCCTGAAAAAAATTACATGAAATTAATAAATACACTAGGATTACCAGTCTCGATCGTCAAGCGATCATCATCAGATCCATTACCCCAAGGATATAAAATATATGTTCGAAAATACAGGTGAAAATATTTACAATATATATAATTATTTAGTTGCAGTATTGGTAATGCAACTTGCTGGTGTATGCTAATTGTAGTATATATGATGTCAGGTGAAATGCTAAAATGATGATAGAAATCCAGATTTTATTTCTTTGGAGAGACTATATGGTTGTAAAAAGTCAACTATGGTTGTACTGTATAGTAAAAGTAAGAGGTACTATTCTGAAATGTGGTTATTGGTACCAAATATCGCCTCAAGAATTGTAGCAGAACCGCTGGTTATATTATACTGCAATACCTTCGATTTTGATTATTGGCATTAAATGTGCTCCATTGTAGCAGCGTGGGAACTTCATTTCACACTGTATATTTCGCTATTCTCTGAGCACCTTATCTGTTCCAAGTGATGTAATTATGTACGATGTCCCCCTCATCTCTCCTGCTGTTCCCATTTCCATTAACCTGACGCCAGCTACTTTGTTAATGCGATAATCTGGTCCCTGCCACCTGTTGGCGAAACAATCGAACAATGTTATCTCTGGTCTCCTCTTTTTGTGTGGAACCTCCCACCTCATCAGCAGCGTCAGAGACCCCCTCCTGCCCCCTAAAAGTACCCCATCCTCCTGTCCAAGCTTGTTACCCACGAGGCCATCACTTTCACTTCAATAACAACCTAGAGCTGGCTAATATTGTGAAGTAAAACTCTACCCTCTATCAGCTTAAGCCAAACATCCGCCCCCCTTTCGATTCTCCCCACTGCACACCCACAACCAGAATAGATTTTAATCCTCAATCTCCATCCCCTCCCCGACCAACCCTCTTCCCACAGTTTTCCACAAGGTTAATTACAACATTTATTTACCAACAACGGATATTGCTTTCCTTGTGAGCTGCCTGGGCAAAGGTGGAGGGATCGGCAACACAACGACACACACAAACGCGAGGATTCAGAAAATATACCGTAAAATAGAGAGAGAAGGGGGTAATTTTAATTTGCTTTTCACCCATATGAATACAGAAACCGCTTGTAATAAAAGCGCAACCGTATGGCCCTATAAAGCGCTTCGATTATAAATTTTCACTCGTACTTCTAATTAGATTGAAATGTTGTCTCGTAGGAGATTTCAAAAGTCTCGTTTCCTTATTCAATACTTAACACGCTTATGACACATTCAGAAAATTTCGGCTCGGTCAACAATATTTCTGTTAATTGGATTTGTGTTTTATTTATTTATAATATTTGTATATTTATTTCATCATCATAATCGATTTTGGCCAAATAAGGACCTCGTAAATTACTCTTCATGATTTCAGTTTTCTATGTTGCGCCAGTATTCCTGCATTCTCTTGCTCACAGCTTCTTTATTTTCAGCTGTCCAATGTTGTTTCTTCTTGGTCGCTGTGTCTATGCGTGTATCTTGTTTCTGAAAGTGGTTCATTTCTTGTAGATCCTTCTTGGTGTTAGCAAACTATATCTCATAAGAGTTGCCTTTTCTATTGGGTTTATTGAAAAGGTCTGTCGTCAGGCAATCTTAAAACATGTCAAAGGAATTAAGCCTAACCCTTCGTTTTCGTATGGTATCTGAGTTTCTGCTGCATGTGTTATATACTTCTTTGTTACTCCGTAATTTTGTATTTATTTAATTATTTAATCATCAATGTTTACTTTCTCATACTAATACCTGCCTGTATTTACTGCACTTGCAGTGTACAATAATAATAATAATAATAATAATAATAATAATCTTAATAATAATGTATGTTAGGTAGTCAGCCCAGTGGCTGCTTGGATCCTCAACCATAGGTTAGGTCGGTAGATACCCACAAAACCTCAAAGCAGTACTATAATGAGCTGTATTAGGTAATATGAGGAGTGAGGTAGTTTTCCATTGCTTTTCTCACTATAATATTTATTTATTTATTTATTTATTTATCCGAATCCAAAACACGTACAGATATACATATAAATTGTACTAAATTTTATTTCCCCGGTGTTCATCTGTTAGAATGGCACAGTCATTGGCTTCTATCAAGTCCTGCATAGCACATGGTCTTGATAACATGCTGTAATTTAGAAGGTGCTCAGGGTCTTGTCTTTCACCACATCTGCAAAGTTCTTCAGTACTGTATCCCCACTTCATTAAATTGCTTTTGCACAGACTCACACCAGTTCTCAGTCTGTTAAACGTCTTCCAAGCTTCGTATTGTCAATGATAGCCTGCTGCTGTCTTCTCCTTCATTTCCCACGATCCTCCCGGTGATTTTGTTTTCCAAAGTTCAATTCGGCGAGCTTCGGCTGAGGAAGGAATGGAAATTGTTGTTTGGAGGAAACTCTTTCTTGATTTTAGCCTAGGTGGATGGACATCAAGTACATACATTGGATGTCTTGGATCTGTTTCTTGCTTTTTCTTCTCTACTTCTGCCGCTAATTGTCTTCTAACTTCTGGAGGTGCTACTCCCATGAGCGGAAAGATCTTATCGACAGAAGTTGGGCGTAGATAGCCTGTCTACATAATAATAATAATAATAATAATAATAATAATAATAATAATAATAATAATAATAATAATGGCATGGTGTGTTAACGTCCAGAGAGACCTGAATGAAATGGGGATACGAGCAGAAGATGCACAAGACCGAAATCATTATAGAGCAGCCATCAGGATGTTTGGGACTTTCCGGGACGAAAAACGGACAACTGGTGCGAAATGGACAGAAGAACGTCGTGCTAAACACAGTAAGCTCATGAATACAATGTGGATCAAGTGAAAAATGAACAAATGCCAGAATGTAAAATGAGGCTTATCGTGGTCCCTGGTTGGCCGATTAGCGAAATTGAATGAATGAATAATAATTTAAATTAATTTATTCATTTAATAGATTTATTTAATACCATTGATATTACATTAAAGTGATATGTCTCACGATTCTGATGGCAAATCCAGTACAGATTATCTGTGAGACATATTAATTATTATTTACAACATATATACCGATTGTATTTCAATACAAGAGTATATATGTTGTAAATAAACGATTCTGATGGCAAATCCAGTACAGACTTCGTGTCTGTCATTAACTGTGTGATGTATGCAAGTGGTGGTCTTCCTCTTGTGTTTTTCCCATCTAACATCGCTTCGATGACTCTTGCTAGCAGGCTATTATGTCTGAGAATATGTCCCAACATATTTGCTTTTCATGTTTTCAGAATACACTATAGAAGTTGTAATAATAAGTTTATGTTATGAGTTAATGTTTATTTAGGTAATTATTATATTCTCCACTTACACCGGTGACAATAAAATGATGGATTGTATCTTTTTCTGAAATTTGCGTTATTTAAGCGTTTCAGACTGTTTATCACAAATGCGAGCAAAAATACACTTTTTTCCTGTCCGTCTGGCTGTATGATGTCTCATTGTTTGCAACCTTATAACTCGAGGACGGCAGGTTGGATCGTTATCCATTAAGGGCAAGGCACCAATTATGTATAGCCTACAGTATAACATTTCATCGCACCTCTCATAAAAGCATGCTTATGGGGGGAATACCTCCCAAAATACATACTAAAATAGGCGAAACATCAAAATTATCGTAAAGGGTCGAAAACAAGATCATTTCAAGTTGCTTGGTGTGAAAAATAAAACACGGTAGATCCCCAAGGGGAACCAGAAACTTACATTTTAAGGTCCTAGAACCAACCGTTTGTTTGGCAGTAATCCACCTCCAAGAAAAATCGCCGCTGTTGGTGGACGCAACTTGAACGTTGGTCATCTTTGGAGGTCTATTCTTGCTAAACGGTAAAACTAATCTAAAAGTGGATTGGATTTCAGTCTTTATATTTTGCAGTGGAATGTAAATAATTTTATTGTAACCGTTATGTAATACAATTTGGTCAATAACATCCATTTCTTTGAGTAAATTAACTTTCGACATCAGAACTTTAAAGCCCTGTAAACGAAACTGTAAAAAGAGTTGCTTCTTGTGTTTTTCCGGATTTACTGAATCACAACGTCAACAAACTTGTCAGCTTGTGTAGGTTTCCTGAATATATTATAAGATAAGTGCACGGTATTTCTTGTTATAGAAAGGCCTAAGAATTTCAACGATCTGTTACTTTCTGATTGTAATGTGAAATCTATGTTCTTATTTACACTATGAATGATATCCAGGGCTTTTGAATGCTACTTAGATTATATTTCCGGGGTGATTGACTCCAACAAAATCAACCTTCAAAAGTCTACATGCTTATCATAATATTTGATTGCCGTGAAAGTAGACCATTGATATCTTAAAAAGCTCACAAGATATTAGGGATGTACAATTTAGATGACTGATCCTGTACAATATTGTTTCCGCCATAAACCATTTTCTCCTATCCGGAACAATGTCGCTGTAGTTAATCCTCTCGAGGGTTCTCTGAAGATAGCTTTGTGTTCAAGGTATTATCGTTTGGACCGGCCATTCCAGGTCACAAGGTGCTAAACCTTGACGCAGTGAGCTCCCTTGGGTCCGCGTTCCGAGCCATTGGCCGGCTTCGAGCTGGGCCGCCAGCAAAATGTAGAACATAGCTTCCCTTGCAAAACAGTTTACTGCAGGGTACGCTCTTACAAGGAACATTCACC
Organism: Meconema thalassinum; assembly: GCA_946902985.2. Taxonomy (NCBI): domain Eukaryota; kingdom Metazoa; phylum Arthropoda; class Insecta; order Orthoptera; family Tettigoniidae; genus Meconema; species Meconema thalassinum. Next base: position 93,029,258 of record OX336399.1, read on the forward strand.
AAGTATCGGAAAAGTATATGCATAGAATTGAAGAAATTGGAAAGTACACTTTAAAAAAATTTCTACGTTACCACTTTTAGCAATCCAGGATGTTATTATTACATAATGGTGATTTCATTTAACAAAATTGATATCGGCTGTTATTATCCTTCGTGAATTAACTGTAATCAATTTTCACTCCAGTATTCAATAAAATAATAGGGGGCGTGGTGGCGCAGCTCAAGCTGTTGGCATCTCACCAAGGTGGACAGGGTTCAATTCCCGGTCAATGCATGTGAGATATTTGAAGTGAAATGCCATGTTCTATGGTTCGGATTCCACCTAAAAAGGAGGTCCCGTGGCTCATGATCGCATGATTAATGGTCACGTAAAACTAGAAGCTTCCTCCCTTTTTTCCAATAACATAAGCATGCCACAATGGAAGCCAGTGCTAAGTGTTGAAGCCTAATGATTCAATTTTAGTTGGAGAAAATTAAAAAATAAGATTTATGCAACAAATCCTCAGTCTCTAGATGAACTCAAACTAAATATCACGAGAGTAATCTCGGTAGATGAACAAATGCGTGTGAATGAAAATTTCCTTAGAAGATGCCAGAAATGTGTAGATGCAGGTGGAAGACATTTTCAACATTTTCTGTAACAAGCTGAGTTATGATTTTACTTTGATTAAGTGTTATTATGTGTGCTTGTTATTTACATGTGATTCGTACGGGCGATCTCTCGACCCCAAACTCAGTGATTGCCATGTGCTCGTCCGACCCTCCATGCGCCGCGCAGCCGGCCTCACTTTGAGTGAAAGACCCTGTGTAAAATGTCATTGTAGTGAAATATATGGTGCGTTCAAAAAGTAATGAGCCGGAGACTGTAATGCGCATACCGGTGACGACATCGGCTATTCGTGACGTGTGTAACGAGGTGTGGTTCCGACCAGAGCGTGGAAAGTCACAGCCCCTCGCTAGAGGGCACGCGTGCACGTCACGTGACGATAAAAAGCGAGCAGCAGCATGAATATATTGTCCAACCAAGACCAAGACAGTAGGCCATTTGACATGCTTCCTGGTGTGGTTGATGACTTTGGGGCACCCATTGGGCACACATTTTCTGCAAGTGCAGTCGTTCCTTCATGATGGTGTGAACACTCCGACGCTCAATCCGACCACGGCGGCTATGGCGTTCACTGTCACTCGGCGGTCCTGGGTAATGAGTACATCAACCAGTTGGACGTTGTCATCGGTAATGCAGGGGGGTGCCCCACACCGGGCATCATCGGCTAACGACACCCGTCCTTTCCTGATGCACTTGTGTCACGCCTTGACCCTTGCAAGGGACATGCAGTGTTCGCCGTACACTTGTGACATTCGGCGAGGAATGTCCGTTCCCCCTACTCCTTTTGCTGTCAGAAACCGAACAACACATCTTTTCTTTTCGTTTGAAGCCTCCATGTCACTGTTTGCAATGCGACTGTCAGCGTTGGAGATTGATGCTTGCTGCTGCTCTCTTTGTATCGTCACGTGATGTGCACGCGTGTCCTCTAGCGACGGGCTGTGTCCTTCCACGCTCTGGTCGGAACCACACCTCGTTACACTCGCCACGATTAGCCGATGTCTTCACCGGTTTGCGCATTACAGCCTCCAGCTCATTACTTTTTGAACGCGCCTTATATATATAATTCCAAACTTTTTATGAGGCGTTTAGTTACATGCCCAAACTTAAAAGCAACGAGATATTATTGAAAAATGAACAAAAATTTTTTTTTGCATAAAAGCGTGTTATTTTGTAATAATATCTCGTTTCTTTCAGGTTAGGACATGTTAATACTTGTTTCCCGCCTAATGTAATTGGGCACAACTTGTGTTAACCGACGGGTTCCTTTCATACATCTTCTCCTTGCCCCTCATACGAGCCTTGCTCTTGGGGTGGTATTTTGTCAATAAAACAGTAACCAATATTTAAATTATACATGTATTTTGGGCTATTGCCGGGTGAAAATAAAATTAAATACGGTACCATACGTTTCGAAGTAACCTTGCCTCCTTTTTCAATCGAATGTGTTGTTTGAGTTGTTTGAGTCTTCAGTCTTTCGACTGGTTTGATACAGCTCTCCATATCCCCCTGTCCTGAGCTAATCGTTTCATCTCTACATAGCTACCACACCCTACATCCGAGGCAATCTGTTTAACCCTGTTCTTCCCCTACAGTTCTTGTCCTCGACCCTCCCATCCATTACCAAGCTTGCTATTCCTGGGTGTCTTAGTATGTGTCTTACCAACATATCTCTTCTCTTCATTAGCAGTCGCCAGAAACATCTTTCCTCTCCCACTAGTCATAATACCTCTTCGTTTGTAACCCTATATATCCATCTGATCTTCATCATTCTCCTGTAACACCACATTTCAAACACTTAAATTCTCCTCTTTTCTGCTGCACCAATAGTCCAAGTTTCACTTCCATAGAGCGCCACGCTCCAGACAAAGGCTTTCAAAAATAATTTTCTAACACCAAAATCTATATTCGATGTCAACAGATTCCTTTTCTGCAGAAATGCTTTCTTTGCCTGAGCTAACGTACTTTTTATATCCTCTTTGCCTCGTCCATCACTGCTTATTTTGCTTCCTAAGTAATAGAAGTCTCCTACTTCCTTTAGAATTTAAACAATCAAAATTCAAATTGTAATAGTAATCCGGGCCGTGAAAGCCTTAATCAAAATAAGCAATATGTTTACCGCAGTATTGCTAGAGCTGATTGAGCAAACCATACCTTCAAGCAAGCTTTCTCTAATAGAATTACGCAACACTGAAAAATGGTTTCTATCACTTCAATGAGTGTATGAAATAGCAGCAGATAAGGAAAGGAAGAAAGTGAAGCACGAAAGAACTCAAGTCCAGGAAGAGTTTCCAAAGAACATCACAGGAACTCACAACCACTGATAAACAAGCCAGGTTGCAATTGTGGAAAGTTAATGGCCCTATTCCTAACGGCTGGAAGAACGTAGAAGAAACTTTACCACCTGGACACGATAAAGGATGGACAACATGGAAATCTCTGAACAGAAATAGATCTGGCGTCGGCAGATCAAGAGTTAACCGGGCAAGACGGAAAGCAAGATATTATGTGTGATTGTGGAGAAGACCAGACTGTTAGGCACATGTTCCAGTGTCGACTGTATCCAGTTTCCTGCACAGAGGAGGATTTACATCAAACTTCAGACAATGCACTGAAAGTAGCCAAATTTTAGTCTACTTTTGTTTAATGTTCGTTAATGCTTGTGACTGTGTATTATGTATGTGTGTTTATTTATTATACATTTCTGCTGTTTCGTATGTTCCTGACACTAGAATAATAATAATAATAATAATAATAATAATAATAATAATAATAATAATAATAATGAGGGTATATCAAACTCTTGCTCTACCATTTCATTCATATGAAAGTGAGGCTTGGACCATCAGGAAGGAAGATGACAAAGACTACCACCAGCAGAAATGAGATTCGTGAGACGAGACTCTGGTTACTCCTTACTCGATCATTGGAGGAATGAAGACATTCTGAAAGAACTAAAAGTTCACCCCAGTTGTACAGCATAGGGCAAAATGGAAAGAGCATGTGAACAGGATGAATTCTAACTAATTCCCTAAAGAGATTCTTCCGTATGCTCCAATAGGTCAAAGAAACTTGGAAAACCTAAGAAACGATGGTGAGAGACCGACAGGCCATACGGTATAATACGTGATAGTTAATTATGATGATTGCTGGAAATACGCGACTCTTGCTTCGGTCTTGATCATCTCAACTGCCGGCGAGCACGCCAAGTGAGACGCGTTGACCATACCTAAATGCATCCAGTATATAAAAGTAACAGATTTAGTTCTTTTCGAAGCTGCTTGTGATTTTTGTTTGTATTGTGGGGACAGTAATCACTGGCTTTAAACCGTTCACGATAGCTTTGCTTCCTCTATCTCCCATGGTACCGGAGTATCTCAAGTTTCCTCCAGGACGTCATCTCCCATTACATAATTCTCCAATACGGATTTATTAATCAAATCGATGTGGAGTTTTGCATCGAGGCAACGAGTTGCAGACTCGCATTACATGGCTTCTCGAGAAGACTTAATACGCTCGTAAATCACGAGACACCGTTCCCTTAAATAAGAAATATGACCAACATATGTGTAGGCGGGTTATTCAGTATATCTCAATAGTAGAACAAGTTTTTAAGGAATGCTTAAGTTAAACGTATGAGACATTATAATCCTTACTTGAAGTGGACAGGATATTATTTATTGACGACAGAAATACGCTATAGCTACGCTCCTATCGGAACATACATTCTCCACATCTGTGAGAGAAAGACTCTTGATTTGCATTTTATATTTCTCCGTGCAAAGTGTGTGTTGTTTGTGTTTGAGCATTCTTTGGACTAGAATGTCACTGCTCCCCATGCCTCCCCGTCCTTAGCTAATATAAGGGATGGTCAAAATGTTTCCGATTGAGGACTTTGCTCCATTGATACCCCGGTCGTTTAACCTTTTAAGTGCTGTGTTTTTTTTTTCATTCGCATGTAATAAAACTTGTAGATGCCGTAACTTGTAACGTATCAGCAGGGTGTTATTCTGAAATTGTCTTAAATTTGGGTCTTCATCAATCTAAGTGCAAAATCATATTCCTACGCTAATATTAATTTTCATTTTGAGACAAATCAAAATTAATTTGTTGTGCCACACTTCTATTACCTCCATACCAAGTAAAGGTTTCAAAACCAAATTATTTCCTGAAATCAGGTGGAAGCTAATACATGATGCTCCTTACAAGTGCTTAATCATTGAAGGGTTCCTTGATCTGAAATCACTGTACGGCGAGAACGACTTGCTTGTTGTTCCGTCATGCTTATGATGAACTCCATCTGTAGAGGGCAGACGTTTACCAAAAACTCTGTTAGTTACTCCTGAAGTAAAAGTAGAAATCTCAAATAGTACTACATAATGTCCAACAGATAGCAGAGCATGCCAGAGCGACTCGGCAATCGATAGAAAATAGGAAATATGAACAAATGAACGTTCTCATGCACCGTCTATAGCCGCGCTTAGCACTCAACGGGTTAATGTCGAACAAAATGCACACCGGATGTCTGTTTAGCTGCAGCATCAGATGCGTTTCTATGTTGAAGGCAACACGTTCCTGGAGCGCATTGTTGCAGATGACGAAAGCTGGTGCCACCACTCGGAACCGGAACGAAAGCGTCAACGATGCAGTGGTGCCATCCATTGTCCCCTCGTCCCAAGAAGTTCAAGAGCCAACCATCCGCTGGACAGCCTGCTTTTTGATTGCCGGGGCCCATTGCTTATTGATTTCAACGACCCTGTTGTCTCCATCACGGGGGAACGGTAATGCGCAACACTTCAGAAATTACGGCGTGCAATTAAGGTGAAACATCCGGGATAACTGCCACAATGGGTGCTGCTGCTTCATGATAACACACGTCCGCATACCGCAAAGATCGTAACGCAGAAGGTACGCCAACTCAAGTGGGAGACAATCGAGCATCCACCGTATAGTCATGATCTCTTCCCATGCGATTATCACGCCTACGGTCCCTTAAAAAGTCCTTGAAGGGTCGACGATTCTTGTCGGACAAGGATGTGCAGCAGGCGGTCACGGACTTCTTTAATTAGCAGGACACGTTGTTATACCACACGGGGATTTTCAACCTGGTGTGTCGGTGAGATGATTATCTCAGTGCTCACGACGAGTTTGCCTGATTAGTATACCGATTCTGAACTGTACGTCAAACGGAAACTTTTTTCTCACGCCTTATAGGCCAAATTTCATCTCTACATTGCTAACAAACCGTACATCCGAGGTAATCTGTTCAACATATTCTAACATTGTCCTACTCCTATCGTAGTGCTGACATACTAAACCACACACGCACGTTACACAAGATATCAAAACCATTTGTGATTAATGATTGTATATTGTTTTCAACAGCGCTTTTTTTAAGGGAACGCGGGGTACGCATAACCCTTAAACAATATATATATATATATATATATAAACACCGCGGACAGGCCAACAAGGACCACGCAAATATCACACTTCTGTATAGGTCTAGTTTCCTTCTTTCTCTTCCAGAAGTCTTTCATCCTGGTCGACTGCGCAGCTCTTCTTCCAGCAGTCCATTCTCCTCTGTTGAGATTCTTCTTCTCCCCGACAAGAATTTTGAGGCCAAATTATTTGCTTCTGTACTCTATTCGATTTAGACAATCTTCTTCAGTAATTTTGAATTCTTGAAGTTCTTCTTTCACTTGTTTTACATAGCCTCCTTGCCCTTTATATTGTGCCTTTCCAGCAAGAAATATGCAAATCACAGTATGCCAGCAATGCTCAAATCGGGATTTTCGGGGTTATGGTTTGTTCTCCCACTCTGTGGCTTACACATTTTGGATTAAATAGAGGAAACACTTCCAAAATAAAAACAAAATCAACTCCTATTTTAAAACATTTAATTAACCAAAATTATGGCGCTACAAACAAATAAAACAAATAAACTATTGACCAAATCCTTCTAAACTTGTTCAAAGTGAACAAGGAAAATATAAAAATTAAACAAACATTATATTAAAATAAATGGTTTCTTTCAAACCAACCAACTTATAATTCTTTTCACTTCCATAAAGTATCCCTTTTAAAAGTTCAATATAATTACGAGCTCCACTGGCTCGATACATTCCAATATGAACGGTGTCATTCTTTATTCTATGAGTTTCTTATAATTAAAACAATATATAATCATCTTTACAGTATAGGTTATTCTTTATTTTAAATTCTGGGCATTCAACAATGTTCTCCACGTTACCATCTCTCTCAAGATAACGAATTCACTACAGTGATCGGGAAAATACTTGTGTACTCCAGAGTTACCGAAGACTACTTGAACAAAGTCAAAATTATGATTACTCCCGGAATCTAATTGTCCTCAGTGAACTCATGAAATCCTACATCAATACAACATTACCTTAGGGATTTTTATTTATTAGTCTTAAAAGACCATTATCACATAAGAAAGCTACGATCTGAACTGGCAAGCGGCACTTTCATCTACAAGGACCTCGGTTCAAATCCCGGGTCATTAACAAATTCTAAACACTCACGGTGTATCATTACTTCCAGCTGACGGTCTACTCCGACCCTACCACAACAAGGGGTCTGACCGTACACTTGACATGATTTATGGCCAGGGAGGAAAGGCTCTATGTCTCGTCTCGAGACCGCTATATTCATGCTTTTAAACAGCTATTCCCTTTCCACAGTTCTTTGAACAGACCTGGCGTTTCTCTCATTCAATCTTTAACAATATTATATAAGTTCATAGACCACTTTCGTAACCTTGGCATTTATTAATTATGAAGTGTCATCGTTGATGGGTAAGAATAATTCAATACAACGACGATATTTAGGGGCTTCCGCAACTATAGGAGTCTGGGTTCGACTCTCTTAACTGCCTCGGGAACCATTCCCATACTGGAGGACTTACAACAATTCAGCGTTTAAGGCGACCTCAGTCTAACCTGCGCTCATCAATACAACAAATACGCTACCTATTATTTAATACAATATAACACACATGGCCTCGGGAACTAATCCCATACTGGAGGACTTACAACAATTCAACTTACCGCAATCAACTGTCCCTCAAAATGAACCTGCCAAGTATATTTAGATTCAACGCCTTCCTAGCGTGATAAATTACTTTAATACGCGACAATGTGCTACACATTACTTTAAAGCCTAGCGTCTTCCAAAGAAGTGGTAAATTCAAAATCAACATTTGATCTACATCTCCATTTTTATATTTATCCTCTCCCGTGACGATAATCACTATACTTTAAGAACATGTATTCACATCATGTCTTCATTCCTAACAAAAGCTCAAAAGCTATTTCTTTCATATAATTCAAATTTATCTTCATTTATATACTTTTCATTATTATTATTACGCTTGCTTTTACAATATTTATCAAATATACTGATATTTTACTTCATACTTTTCCTCTAAAGGATTTATTCTTTTCACATAATTATTTTATAATTTCTCAATTCTTATTTGTTCAGACCGAGCTCTTATTCTGTTATCTGTTACTCAAAAACATCCCTATATCTCAAACTCCGGTGGATTGTACACAAACACTTTCCCAACACCAAAACATAATGAAAATGATTACTCACATGCTCGGAAGGTCCAATGCCGTACCTCCCAACGACGTTTCATTTTTGCCCACTATTTGTGATTACTCCATTTTGCACAAATTCATTTCATATATTGACATATCTTGGCACACATATAACTCAGATATATTAAACACTGGTGACATTTTAAAATACACTGGTGTATTCTTTTATAATACACAATAAAATCACTGAAAAATATTACTCTTTAACACAATTTTTATATATTTACACTTCACAGATTCTAATCACTAAGGCTTTATTAAACCTTTCACACGTGATTTACTTGACCTCCCGTCTCTAAGGGTTAAATTCGTAAATGTCGTCTTCCTCTCTAACCAATATGAAAGTCTCGAACCATCTACCTCTTCCCTGGAATAGTACTCCTTCAATTTCGGCTTCCTGATGATCAGCTATTATTATTATTAGCTCGAACTGCTTCTTTCTAGACTCTATTTGTTGTCTAGTGAAAGTCTGTCTTGTCCACGGTCCCCCAGATAATCTATCGGCGACCTATTGATGTCTAGCAACTAATACTCCTCGTAACTTAGTGCTTTCTATAGTTCGTTTGTTTCCTTGAAACAATGTCTAGAATTTACTTCTCCTTTCTGCTTATTCTGTCCTCGAATTCCTATTTTTCAGAACCCTCTGCGAACCTTATTTTGTCCGACCCTAATCGGGTTTTTATACGTTGATAGAATGTTTATCTCGCTGTTATGCTACTTCAAAATGTTACGATACTTTCGGTCGTATACTTGGACTGTATTTTTGTTCTCTAAGTTCGCAGCCTAATCTGACTGTAATTACTGAACTTTTCACTGTAAAATTTATACTGGCGGAACTAAATCCTGTAATTAGGATTTTCCTAATTCTCCACACGGCGATACTTTAATAATACTTATCGGCCACTCCTTACGGGTGCACGTTGGTTGTCGATACCGCGATGCCCTCTGGCTGTCGGATACTGTTTATACGGTGTGATACAGCATCTCCCCTCAAGGAGTCTGTCGTGAACTGCATGATTGGTCTGGCTTGGCCTGGACTTTTATAATATTTAGTTAAAAAAAAGATAAAATCCTTGTCTTTTTCGTGACCAACATTTGAAATAATTGTCGCACATTTATAAAAATTATATCTCCAGAAAGCTCGTTTTCTAAACGTAAAATGACCTCTCTGCACATGAAAATCGATCGTCCATTTCTGAGATATTAAGTAATTTTTAGTCTTCAGCTGTGTGGGTGTTGCAGTTTATTTTTTAATTCACCAATCCTCGGGTCTCAGTAAACCACCGATGACGTATGCTACGTTTGCACTTCTCTCCTGGACAATTATTAAAAGCTTTTTCTACACACAAAAATCTCTAATCCGTAATGATTCACAAAGCTATATTTATTTAATTATTTTTATCCTTGCAAATGGGTTAAATATAATTATTATTCTTCTGGCACAGTTGCGCTGTTGCCGTTTTAATGCAAGGTAAGGGCGATTTCCGAAACGTGCTCTCTCTCATACGCCTGGAACTTTCCACTCCTTCTATTTATATTGGTGACCGGCTCCTTATCAATGAGTCAGGCATGATCTCATGTCCTGGCCACCTGGGTCCAGCTTCTTACACAACGTTATGCTAGCATCCTTGCATGAAATCTTTCTATGTTCCTCTGAAGACTGTATATTTCCTTCCTTCCTTTTACAAAAATACATGGATTCGACCCCCTTGAGCCAATGGTACATGGGTTCATCTCTCCCCTCCTTAGGTAAATAAATTTTCGAAAAATTTTGAGGAAATTTATTTCAATTATTCATAAAATCTTATTTTTCTTTTAATTGTCGAAGCCACCATAACGTTTATCCGTACCTTCTGATCTTTAATCCCTTAAAATCCCACGATAATTTGGGTTTTTCCACCTTTTAAGTCATATCCGGTAATATTGTAGGTTGGGTACGTTCCGTCCCTACCCTTTCTTCCTTTCTTATTTGTCTGGACTACAAGTTTCCACAACATAATTCTTCATCACGGGTGCTGTCTATCCCTACCCGTTTCTTTATTTCATCATTTTCTCTTCTTAGATCGAAATTTTCTTCTTCAACCAAATCAATTATTTCTCTTATTTCCCAATACAGTCTCTTCAATTCGCATTCGCACTCGAATGGTTGAGCTCTGTTTCCTTTTCCTACCTTACTCTCGTTTCTGTCAAAAGTGGATTCATCATCTCTGAATTGTTCCATAACCAGGGCTTGTTCATTTGCTTCATGGAAGTCTTCGCGGAGTTCATGGTCACTTCGTGATTCGTTTCACAGTGCCGAATTCTATAGGCATTATTTCTCAAATCTCTTATTATTTGATACGGTCCGTGGTACATTTTCTGGAACTTTTTGTACACGCGGTTCCCTGGATCCGAAATGGCTGGTCTTTTTACTAACACCATTTCCCCTGCTAATAGTGGTCTATGATACCTCTTGTGCCTGTTTCTTCTTTGCCTTCTATCCGCTTGAGCTTTTAGATGCTCAAAGGCTCTTCTAATACGTACATCTCTTCCAGGCTGAGCGTCTGCTGGCCTAGGAATTACCAGACTCCAAGGTCTCTCTGGATGCTCATTCCGATGTAACGTTATTGGTATCTCTCCCGTAGATTCATGGATTGTGTTGTTTATACAAAATTCGATAATATCCAGTATATATATCCATTTCCAATTTTCTTCGGCACAGTATATCCTACAATACTTGGCCGTCTCCCTCATCACTCTTTCCACAGGATTTGCCTCAGGATGGCGAATACTTGACAAAATCTGACGTATTCCAAGTCTTTCTAATTCCTGTCTGAACTCTACACTTGTAAAACAACTACCGTGATCCGACAACAAATTCTCGGGTTTTCCCAGAATCGGTATCACTTTTTCTTTGAGTCGTTTTAACACCTGTTTGGTTCTGGTCTTCTGTATGGGAGCGAGGACAACCATTTTAGTGAAAACAACCATAACCACCATTATGTGTCGATTTCCTCGCCTAGCCTTTGGCAAAGGTCCGAAATTGTCAGTAGAAATGATTTGACCTGGCCTCTCGGGCAACAATGGTATAGGCTTTTGTCTCATCAAAAATGCATTTGGTTTAATCCTTTGACATAGATCACATGTCTTTAGCGTATCCCTTACAGTCTCTCTCGGTCTCGGCCATACAAATGCTTCTTTCAGCATCGAGACTGTTTTGTTGACTCCCATATGTCCGAACGATCTATGGGCTAACCATACCATTTTTCTCTGCAAAATCGCAGGTACAACGATCCTCAATCGTGTATGGTCAGAGTCCACAAACTTATATAACAATCCATTATAGAATGTGTAATCTTGAGCTATCTTATTGGCTTCCGTGTACGCCGGTGTTCCCCTTATCAAACTCCCTTCAAGGAAAGATATGAGCATGTTCATCCATGGATCCTCACGTTGTCGTTGACCAATGCTTCTTAACTCATTCAGAGTACGCTGATCCCTGTCTTCCAAATCAATAGCCATTACTTCCTCTTCTGTGGACTCTGGCTGTCTACTTAAATAATCTGGAACTACATTTTCTTTCCCTGGGCAATACTCTATATGTACGTCAAACTGTTGAATGTATAAAGCCCAACGCATCAACCTTTGACTGGATAGATCAGTCTTCATCAAAAAGGTTAAGGCTTTATGATCCGTCCTTAATGTGACTTGAAACCCATATACGATCTTTCGCCAATATTGCAGCGCGTGCAATATCGCTAACAGCTCGATTTCGCTGATTGTATAATTTTTCTCGTGTGGTTTCAGTCTCCGACTTGTGAAAGCTAGATAATTCTTCTTCTCAGGGCTATCCAGGTTTTCCTGATATAGCATTGCCCCTATTCCAATCTGGGATGCATCTGTTTGTATAATAAATCTCTGATTAAAATCGGGATATCCTAGCTTCACATAGTTTAAGAGCATTTCCTTGGCCTCTATAAAATCTTTTTCTGTTTCCTTCGTCCATTTCCACTTGCCCCCCTTCTTCAGAAGGTCCTGTAGTGGTGCAACAGTTTTGGTGTATGATGGACAATGTCCTGAGAAAAATCCAATCAATCCCAAAAACTGGCGAACGTTTTTCACCTTCAAAGGCCTGGGAAAATCTCTTATCGATTCTAATTTGCATGGATTTGGTTTAACACCATCCTTATCAATCACATGCCCCAAAAATGTTACTTGTCTCTGACAAAAATTTGATTTCTTCAACTTAATCTTAAAGTTAGCCTTTCTTAAGTCTTCCAATAATTTCTTTAACTTTTCCAAATGTTCCTCAATGTTTTCCGAGGTAAGAAAAATGTCATCCACATAACGAATAGAGCAATCTTTCACTTCCTCTGACAGGTTTCGATCAAGCGCTCTTATTAAGGCAGATCCCGCGGTCTTCAAGCCAAACGGACATCTCCTGAAGCAATATGTTTGTTGGTCGAACTGAAATCCAGTTAAAAGACTGGTTTTCTCTTCCAGTTCGAGATGATGATACGAAGAAGTCTTGTCAATATTGGTGAAAATCTTCTTGCCTTTGAATTTCCTCAGTATTTCTTTTATGGGTGGTGCCGAATCATTTTCTGGTATGATTTTTGCATTCAAATTCCTGGCATCTAAACACACCCTTACTGAGCCATCCGGTTTACTCACAATTACTAATGGACTAACATATGGTGTCGCCATTTTTTCTATAACACCTGCATTCATCATCTCCTGCAGTGTTTTCTTCGTTTGTGGGTAATGTTTTTCCGCAATCGGGTATGGTTTTTGTCTGAACGGTGCCCAATCATTGACTTGGAACGCGTATTTAAAATTTTCAATCTTCCCTGGCTTGGAATCAAATACGTCCCTGAAATTTACTAGTAATTCCTTTAATTGTTCCTTATTTTCGAGGTTAACTTTAGCTTCCTCTATTTTTCCTGACAGGTTGGTTTCGAACTCAGCTTCCGAACTATCTTCAAGTTCTATATTTAGGACTTCAAATATCTTTTCTATGTCCTTACAACCTTCTTCCGTTACTTCTTCCACATGCCATACCTGTACTCCTATTTTCACATCCTGTTTCTGTAGGTTAATGTTTTGTTCATCCACATCCTCTCTTTGAATCCGAATGCAATTTTGCGCTAGGTCTATGATGACCTTGTTCTCACGGATAAAATCAATACCTAATATGACATTATATGCCAATTGATTTACCAGCAAAAAGCATTGCGAAATTTCAGCGTTACCCATGATCAAATCAATGTATACCTGAAATTTACATGTTAAAGATTTTTCAGGAATAATTCCCTTAATCTTCACACTTGATGTGGGAATTTTCAATACGCGGCCTCTTGTTTCCAATTCATTTAGAAGGGTTTGCGTAATTAAACTTATGGTTGATCCAGTATCAATTAATGCCCTGACCAGTAATCCTTCTATCCTTAGCATAATGATAGGTAGTTCTCTTCTAATAGGTGGGATTCCTTCCACATCCTCGTTAATTAGCTCATCTGGTCTTGCTATCCAATTCACAATCTCTACCTCCTCCCAGCTCCTGGTATGTTTCCACTTTTGATGATTTAAATTTGAAGTTTTTTTTATCCTGAGGGCTTCCTTTCCCCTCATTCTTCAATTGAGCTTGTAGCTCCAAGCTTTGAGCTCCGTCTAGTCGGTCGGGTGATTTTCGGTTCTTTATTGCCTCACTCCAACGGACTTTTTGCCTTTCAGGTTCGTCTGGTCGTTCATTCATGTAACGAAGACTTTCCTGATATCTCTCTTCTATTTCGGCCCGATATTCATCATCCCTATCCTCTGGCCTTACGTTCCTTCTGGGATAATTTTCCCATCTCTTTCGGTTATCTTGCCTCTGATTGTTATTGTTATAGGGTCGGTTCTCTTGTTGCCTATAACCCGTATTCCTAGGATTCCTTCCTCGATATCCTCCTCTATAGTATGGCTGCATTCCCCTAGGCTCTTGATGTCCATATTCTCGACCCAGTCCCTTAGTATCAGTACTAGTGGACTGATTTCTGGTCGGTGGTTTCTCTCTATTTTCTTGACTGCTGGCCATATGTACCTGTTCAGTCTGTCTTGGATGCCTGGGAGTAACGTGTGAAGTCGTCATATCTAATTGACGTAATACGCTCTCCACTTCCACAGCACTTCTGGCTTTTGATGAGATTAACAACCTCTGGATCTCATATGGAAGTTGTCTTGCAATGGCGGCACACAGGTCGTTCTCAGCAGGAGCAATGTCAAGTTCCCGGAATTTACACAGCTGAGCGGTGAAAAATTCTGAGTACTTAGTTGGGGCATTTGTGCTATACTTCCTAGAGTACAGATCTAGCCTCAGATTCTCCTCGACATCCGCTGCCCAATATCGTTTCAGAAATGCTTCTCTAAAACCTTCCACCGTGTCGAATGTGTACCTGAAACTCCTGAACCAGGTGAGACAATCACCTGCCAACAGCTTCTCAATTGCTCTCAGTCTCCGATCCTGAGGAACCTTCATTTCATTCAAGTACTCTGCGACTTCCTTTAACCAGTATTTAGGAGTAATAGACATATTGTTACCCGTAAACTTCACCGGTCTGTCCTCATTTGACTTGATGATATTTATTATCTGACCATTTGTCTGATTCATGTACGGGGTTGACATCGCCATTGGATATCCTGGGTTCTTATAAGGGCTCTCCCCTCCTAAGTCCCTATCTGGATCTGTGCCTTGTTCACGGGGATCTACCCATCCTGTCTTTGGAAACTCATCCTGACTCTCAAATTCTAACTTCCTTTCTCTTCGGGCACTTTCTTCATTAGCCATGAGTTGAATTTCCATTTGACTGTTCTTATGTTCAGTCCTCTCCAACCGGGATCCTAATTCATTTTGAATTCTTTCCTGATTTTTCTTACTGGTTTCCAGTTCTCGTTTGAGTTGGAATTTCTCGTCCCTGAAGCTATCCCTGATTTCATTTAAGTGTTCTTCCACCTCTTTCTTGATGACCATGACCTGTTTTGTTATAATTTCTGGTTTAACGTCACCTATGGTATCTAAGTCCTCTCGTATCTCCTTTATTTTCTTCTCCATTTCTTTTTGTCCTTTGACCATATCTCCCTTAATTCCTTCAAGCTTTTCCTCAGTTTTCCCTTGACTCTTATATACCCTCATTAATTCATCTTGGACCTAGTTTACTTCAGTATTGGTTTTTCCTTCTTGTTCCTTTAATGTTCCTATGGTTTCCTGAACATCATTAATACCCTTACTTATTTCATCTATCTTCTGGGTATTTTCCTTATTTTCTTCATTTCGTTGTTTTCTTTCTATCTGGAGATGCTATTCGTATGTACTTAATTTTTTATTTATTTCTGCTTCGTACGTCCTCAAGTTATCATCTACCTGCCCGGTAAACTGCTCAAATTGATTTTTCATGCTCTCCACATCCTTCTGATTTTGATTTTTCATCTCAATTACTTTGGCCTGTACTCCATCGACTTTTCCCTCGAGTTTTCCTACTTGGTCTTTCACCCCTTAAATTTGTCTCCTAATTCCTTAAAACTTTCTTTTATCTCATCCCGGGATGTTTCACAAATCTTGCTGTTAGAATCTATCCGAGCTTCTAACTTTGCCTGCACCTCTTGGATCTGGGTTACACGTTTCTTTTCACAATAATCACCCTTTTCTTCCATATTAATTAATTTAATTTCCATGGGACTCAACTTTCCATTCAAAATTCCAAAATTTTCTTGACATTCAGTTTGGGATTTTACCGTACTATCCTCTAAGGTTTTTATTTGGCCTTGCAATTCTGACTTAAGTACATTATTTTCCTTTTGAATTTCACTTGCGATTTCCCCTTTGAACTCAATTAACTTCTTCCCAAACTCAGTGTCAAAACCTTGAAATTTGGTATCCATTGTTCCTTCTATACTCTCTCGGAGTTCATTTGACCCCTTTTCATTCCCTCAATTTCAGCCTTCACTTCATCGTTCATTCTTACACAGTTAGCTTGGATAGCTTCTAATTTAATTCCCATGTTATCACTGTTAGTTTTTAGAGATCCTAAATTGTGATTTATGGATTCGAACTCTTCTTTATTTGTACTCTGTTGGCTGTCCAATTTATTGTTTATAGCCGCCAATTTTTCCTTACTATCAGCTTTTAACGCGTCCAAAAGCTCCTGCCTTTCTTCCCTACTCTCTGCTTTCATAGCCGCCAACAACCTCTGCATTTCCTCACTTAATGCCATCTTATTGGAATACAGTGGGTTACTCATGCCACATCGCTGGTACATGCTTGAGAGATGGTAATCTGAACTATTGTGTCCCAATTTCCAAAATATTTTACTTTGGTACGGGTATTTACTAAAACGTACCCTTTTGATATCTTTCTTCAATCTCAAAAAACCTTTATGGAAGTATTTAAAAATTCAAAAATTTCGAAAAACCATTTTTTAAAAAACATGAAAATTTTGATTTCTCGAGAAAACTCGGGTTTTCCCTCGGAAAACTCATCCCTGCGTACTGGGCGCCAAAAATAAGTGTTTTGCTAGGGGGTTTTTAATTCAGGGCTGCTCGGTGTGAGTTTCCAAGGACCCATGCGGTCAGTTAACATTATATGTTGTAGCTATTCCTATCATTATTTTACTTTTACATGATATGAACGTCTTAAGTGTTCCTCTAATTATTAATCCAAGCACAGTACTTCTATGCCCCCCTGTGCCCTTCCAGCAAGAAATATGCAAATCACAGTATGCCAGCAATGCTCAAATCGGGATTTTCGGGGTTATGGTTTGTTCTCCTACTCTGTGACTTACACATTTTGGATTAAATAGAGGATACACTTCCAAAATAAAAACAAAATCAACTCCTATTTTAAAACATTTAATTAACCAAAATTATGGCGCTACAAACAAATAAAACAAATAAACTATTGACCAAATCCTTCTAAACTTGTTCCTAGTGAACAAGGAAAATATAAAAATTAAACAAACATTATATTAAAATAAATGGTTTCTTTCAAACCAACCAACTTATAATTATTTTCACTTCCATAAAGTATCCCTTTTAAAAGTTCAATATAATTACGAGCTCCACTGGCTCGATACATTCCAATATGAACGGTGTCATTCTTTATTCTATGAGTTTCTTATAATTAAAACAATATATAATCATCTTTACAGTATAGGTTATTCCTTTATTTAAAATTCTGGGCATTCAACAATGTTCTCCACGTTACCATCTCTCTCAAGATAACAAATTCACTACAGTGATCGGGAAAATACTTGTGTACTCCAGAGTTACCGAAGACTACTTGAACAAAGTCAAAATTATGATTACTCCCGGAATCTAATTGTCCTCAGTGAACTCATGAAATCCTACATCAATACAACATTACCTTAGGGATTTTTATTTATTTGTCTTAAAAGACCATTATCACATAAGATATCACTGGCAAGCGGCACTTTCATCTACAAGGACCTCGGTTCAAATCCCGGGTCATTAACAAATTCTAAACACTCACGGTGAATCATTACTTCCAGCTGACGGTCTACTCCGACCCTACCACAACAAGGGGTCTGACCGTACACTTGACTTGATTTATGGCCAGGGAGGAAAGGCTCTATGTCTCGTCTCGAGACCGCTATATTCATGCTTTTAAACAGCTATTCCCTTTCCACAGTTCTTTGAACAGACCTGGCGTTTCTCTCATTCAATCTTTAACAATATTATATAAGTTCATAGACCACTTTCGTAACCTTGGCATTTATTAATTATGAAGTGTCATCGTTGATGGGTAAGACTAATTCAAAACAACGACGATATTTAGGGGCTTCCACAACTATAGGAGTCTGGGTTCGACTCTCTTAACTGCCTCGGGAACCATTCCCATACTGGAGGACTTACAACAATTCAGCGTTTAAGGCGACCTCAGTCTAACCTGCGCTCTTCAATACAACAAATACGCTCCCTATTATTTAATACAATATAACACACATGGCCTCGGGAACTAATCCCATACTGGAGGACTTACAACAATTCAATTTACCGCAATCAACTGTCCCTCAAAATTAACCTGCCAAGTATATTTAGATTCAACGCCTTCCTAGCGTGATAAATTACTTTAATACGCGACAATGCGCTACACATTACTTTAAAGCCTAGCGTCTTCCAAAGAACTGGTAAATTCAAAATCAACATTTGATCTACATCTCCATTTTTATATTTATCCTCTCCCGTGACGATAATCACTATACTTTAATAACATGTATTCATATCATGTCTTCATTCCTTACAAAAGCTCAAAAGCTATTTCTTTCATATAATTCAAATTTATCTTCATTTATATACTTTTCATTATTATTATTATTATTATTATTACGCTTGCTTTTACAATATTTATCAAATATACTGATATTTTACTTCATAATTTTCCTCTAAAGGATGTATTCTTTTCACATAATTATTTTATAATTTCTCAATTCTTATTTGTTCAGACCGCGCTCTTGTTCTGTTATCTGTTACTCAAAAACATCCCTATTTCTCAAACTCCGGTGGATTGTACACAAACACTTTCCCAACACCAAAACATAATGAAAATGATTACTCACATGCTCGGACGGTCCAATGCCGTACCTCCCAACGACGTTTCATTTTTGCCCACTATTTGTGATTACTCCATTTTGCACAAATTCATTTCATATATTGACATATCTTGACACACATATAACTCATATGTATTAAACACTGGTGACATTTTAAAATACACTGGTGTATTCTTCTATAATACACAATAAAATCACTGAAAAATATTACTCTTTAACACAATTTTTATATATTTACACTTCACAGATTCTAATCACTAAGGCTTTATTAAACCTTTCACACGTGATTTACTTGATCTCCCGTCTCCAAGGGTGAAATTCGTAAATGTCGGATTCCTCTCTAACCAATATGAAAGTCTCGAACCATCTACCTCTTCCCTGGAATAGTACTCCTTCAATTTCGGCTTCCTGACGATCAGCTATTATTATTATTAGCTCGAACTGCTTCTTTCTAGACTCTATTTGTTGTCTAGTGAAAGTCTGTCTTGTCCACGGTCCCCCAGATAATCTATCGGCGACCTATTGATGTCTAGCAACTAATACTCCTCATAACTTAGTGCTTTCTATAGTTCGTTTGTTTCCTTGAAACAATGTCTAGAATTTACTTCTCCTTTCTGCTTATTCTGTCCTCGAATTCCTATTTTTCAGAACCCTCTGCGAACCTTATTTTGTCCGACCCTAATCGGGTTTTTATACGTTGATAGAATGTTTATCTCGCTGTTATGGTACTTCAAAATGTTACGATACTTTCGGTCGTATACTTGGACTGTATTTTTGTTCTCTAAGTTCGCAGCCTAATCTGACTGTAATTACTGAACTTTTCACTGTAAATTTTATACTGGCGGAACTAAATCCTGTAATTAGGATTTTCCTAATTCTCCACACGGCGATACTTTAATAATACTTATCGGCCACTCCTTACGGGTGCACGTTGGTTGTCGATACCGCGATGCCCTCTGGCTGTCGGATACTGTTTATACGGTGAGATACAGCATCTCCCCTCAAGGAGTCTGTCTGTCTGCATGATTGGTCTGGCTTGGCCTGGACTTTTATACTATTTAGTCAAAATAGATAAAATCCTTGTCCTTTTCGTGACCAACTTTTGAAATAATTGTCGCACATTTATAAAAATTATATTTCCAGAAAGCTCGTTTTCTAAACGAAAAAATGACCTCACTACACATGAAAATCGATCGTGCATTTCTGAGATATTAAATAATTTTTAGTCTTCAGCTGTGTGGGTGTTGCAGTTGATTTTTTAAATCCCCACTCCTCGGGTCTCAGTAAACCACCGATGACGTATGCTACGTTTGCACTTCTCTCCTGGGCAATTATTAAAAGCTTTTTCTCCACACAAAATTCTCTAATCCGAAATGATTCACAATGCTATATTTATTTAATTACTTTTATTCTTGCAAATGGGTTAAATTTAATTATTCTTCTTCTGGCACAGTTGCGCTGTTGCCGTTTTAATGCAAGGTAAGGGCGATTTCCGAAACGTGCTCTCTCTCATACGCCTGGAACTTTCCACTCCTTCTATTTATATTGGTGACCGGCTCCTTATCAATGAGTCAGGCATGATCTCATTTCCTGGCCACCTGGGTCCAGCTTCTTACACAACGTTATGCTAGCATCCTTGCATGAAATCTTTCTATGTTCCTCTGAAGACTGTATATTTCCTTCCTTCCTTTTACAAAAATACATGGATTCGACCCCCTTGAGCCAATGGTACATGGGTTCAATATTTCCAGATTTTATCAAAAATTTGTTTGTTTAACCTTGAGCAATCCATGCGGACCATATGTCCGTAGAACTGAAGTCGCCGTTTTTTGATCATCGCTTCAAGGTTGTCTATTTTACTATAAATTTCTGCATTGGATCTCAGTCTATAACCTTCCTGTGTTTTCCGAGGACCATAAATCCTTCTTAAAATTCTTCTTTCTATCTTGAGCAAATTCTCCATTCCGGTTATATTTGTAGTTTCCATGCCGTACAAGATGACTGGTCTAACAACTGTATTAAAATGTCGTAATTTTGCATTGATAGACAGATTCTTTTTATTGTATATTTTTTGTACAAAAATTTAATCTTTTCAATTTCCCTTTTTTGTTCCCAATTGCCAATTTATCCGTCCCATTGCTACTAATACTTAAACATATATGAAAACTGTTTAAGAAAAAATATTGGTATTTGTATTGAACCCTACGGTATTAGGCTGACTGGTGTCGAAACTGGATCTCTGGGGAAAGATGAGAACAGACTAGAGATGCCAGCAAGAAACGAACCAAAGTTATTTGAGGGAGTTGAAGTCATAAAAACCCCTAGAGAAAAGACACAGTAAAATCACTGTTGTGATATAAACAAATCCTGACATTATTTGATGACATAATGTAGAAAATATTAGCAGAATACTGCAGTATTGGGCTGTAAGATGCATACAATTCTGGACTTAGCGCAGAAAGTTGGAACTCTTGACAGGTTGTAAATGAGGCTGGAAAATAGGCGTGTTTTCGTGGCGGCCTGCCAGTCACTGGGACCTATGTACGCTGTCTGAGGCAAGGGAGGACAGTAATATATGGTCAAGTGAATCCCCGTCACATAAGAGGAAGTCCAGTGGAGTGGGGATATGCCAGAATAATTTAATGATTACTCGTGATTGGAGTAACTTAGAGACATGAGGATTACACCTACGTGAATGAATTGCCAGGAGGCTAATTATCAAGCCGTCAAACATTGAAATCGAGGCAGATTTAATGTAACGCGCAAGGATACTGGAGGAATGAGTCCAGCGCAAGATTATGACCATGTCTTCGGGGAAGCACCACTGACGCGGCGTGGGGACGCGCTGGCAAAGGCAATTAATATTAATTAATTGACCGATCGATCCTCGTGCACACAGGCAGAGATGTAATCAGCGAGGCAAGATGGACCAGGGAAAAGTCATTTCAAGACCAGAGAATTACGGATAGAGGAGATGAAGCTCCAAGGAAATTTTAGACCTACTTTTCGGCTCCAAACAGATATAAGGTCAGTGGGGCAGACATTCGAGGTCAGTTGAACCATATTCTAGTGCGAAGTGCACGTCGCCTGAGTCCAGAGAGGGGGACGCGCGCACTTTAACATGTTGAGTGCTCATCAACATAATAACCATGCAGTATATCGCACTAATTAAGAACGATTAATATAGTCAGTTGAACCATATTCTAGTGCGAAGCGCACGTCACCTAAGTCCAGAGAGGGGGACGCGCGCACGTTAACATGTTGAGTGCTCATCAACATTATAACCATGCAGTATATCGCACTAATTAAGAACGATTAATATAGTCAGTTGAACCATATTCTAGTGCGGAGTGCACCTCGGCCGGGTCCAGAAAGAGGGGCGCGGACGGACTTTAACATATTTAGTGTACAGCATCGGAGTAACCATGCAGTATAACGCACTACTTGAGGACAATTAATAAGGACAGTCGTGCCATACTTTATAGTCGGCATTACAAGTGATTAATATTGAGTACGCAGTAAATGTACAGTGTGGTGTACAAGTTAAGACAATATCATATTAGGTCAATCGTACCTCATGACGAGGAGATATTATGTGGTATTATAAAAATGTACGTGGAACTGTCCAAGGCTTTGTTATAAGCAGATCATTCAAGGGGACTGTAAGTTCAGTCGAAGGACAATTGAAAGTGGTAATTGTACAAGTACAATGTACAATGGACGAGCGCAATATATAAGCTATTTATTAGACATAATAATAGGATGTCGAACTGCGCAGGTATAAACTTTGTTGTACGGGTAATGAATTTTCGCAGGGATACCACTTTAATTAATGTTCAGGACGATAAGGAAGCATATCTATGCTATATCGGGAAATTATCAAAGGATAGAAACTGACAGACTGGGGACCGCTAGGAATCGTCAAGCAGTGTATCGAGACTTCCGAACGAGATACGGGGGTATTCGTGAAGGAAAGATCTTCAACGCCTGCATTTCTGAAATTCTGCAAAGAAGGGTCAACCAGTAAGAAGTGTATATAGTGGTCGTGTGATTTTTAGTGATGGTTATTTAAATATATGTAAATTACCAGTGTAATAATTAATATAACGTGCTTTTGTGGAAAGGAAAGCGATGGCTTCGACATGGAGAAGCAAAGTGCAGTGTGTTTTGTAAGGGAAAAATTATATAAAATGTGTGTGGAAAGTGTAATAATGCCATGCTAATTTGCAAATGATGGCCGGCATTAATGGAGAAAATGTGTGGTCGGAGCCGCCAGATTAGCCAATGTAAGTACCCAAACCCATGATTTTGTAGTGAATGTGTAGTCCACTGTATGTTGAGTGATTTCAAAAATAATAGAATATGCCAATAAGAGTCAATTTTGGGCGGTAGAACCTTCAGATATTAATGTTGTGTTGATTTTAGTCAAGTTGAGATGTCTTTGTACATCATTGAGTGGATAAATCGTTACCACTAATGTAAGAATGGCAATTGAGTTAAATAGAAAGTTAACGTAACGAACCCGGATGTTCGGGTATTGATTATATAAATACGGTTACGTTGTGTCGGAGTAGGGGAAATTTATGTCAGTAATAATAATAATAATGATAATAAATAAATACACATCAGGGAGAATGTTTGTAAGCAAAATATATGCCAATTTGAATAACTGTGTATCCAAGCAGTAGTATTACAAGTGATGGGCCAAGCTAAGGAATTTAATATCAGAGTATCTTATGATAATGGAAAGAAATATGCAAGGAAACAGGAACTGGAAGGGTTTAATAGTGAATTGAATCGCAGCTTGATGAATAAGCTTATAAGATTAATTGGTAGAGATTATCTTATTAATTAAAGGACGGGATCATCTCACAATGGTCACGGAAGCCAGGTAGTCTAATCGACGTGTGAAATCTCGTATAGCCAAGGGCATACAGAGAGATATTATTGCAATCGAGCGTATTTAGTGAGGAGACCCTAGCTCTGAGTATTGCTATGAAACGTTCCGGGTTCGAATCCAGTGGTGTATGGGAGGATAACATGGACACCTAGCGTGACACCTGATATCGACCGAGAACTAGCTATTGTGTGAATAAATTCAGCTCCTGGGAGTAAATTTGGACGGCAGGAAGTTGTGCCTGACCGTGTTCTTTGACAAAAAGATGCCGGCTATTCCAAATCGACATGAGTATGATGAATCTCATTTCCTTCATATAAATGTAAATGGACCCGTTGAGGCCAGCTATTAATATCCTAATGATACGAATAAATGCTTAATCAATTCCATATTCCGTCTTGCATTCAGTTGATTTAGATCATATGTATTATGTGGGCCACTAGGACAGCACTATTGTATTTGAAGTCACGTGCTAATGCTTGGAAAGAAAAGGAAAAGGGCGTGAGGGAGGTAACGAGCGTCTTGTTACAGCCCGTCGCGGACCCATTGTATACAGGAAGGGTCGGGGGGAGAGAGGCCATTCCCTACCCAGGCTTAGAGGATGATGTTTAAAATGGAGAAACTTTGAAACCCTGTTTGTTATAAAAGAATCATTGTAGTAGAGTATAATGAATTTGTGTGGTTTGAGACACTGATAATTAAGAATCATTCTGATAACGTAATATTTTGCAAACTTATGAGATGTTAAAAGTTGCATTTTTACACTGACATTGTCACCTATTTCCGAAGGTGGATACCAGATGTCACATGCTACGCCCACGCAAGGGTAGCATAAAATCCCACCCGACACAGCGGTAACGGAATTATTATGAAATTGAACTCATTACGGCATACAGTGGAACTACAAAAAGGGCAGAATTGCAAATAACAGTGGAGTTGCGAGTAAATCTGATGTGCAACTCATAAATTGGTTAATGCATGGTAGAGCATTTTGGTGGGAAGAGAAATGCAGAACATTATTGTACGCATAGTGTAAAGTAAAATGTGGATATTAAGTAACTAGATTGTGAAATTAAAGTGGTCACAACAAGTGACGTAAGATTGTAAGAAGAGTTGTGTGTGTATTTTACCAGTGCATCAGCGCACTTGAGAGTGAATTACATGTTAATCTCATGGTAAATAAATCAATAATCATTTGGATTTGCGAGGATAAAATGCGAATTATAGTGGATTGAAGGAATAAGTTTTGCATTGTTTTGTATATTATTGCAGGGATTGGGTTTTTGGTTTGTGTGAAGCCATGATTTAAAGCTCAATTAAAGTCTTTAGAATAGAGTTGTGTCTTATTATTGTAGAGTTGATACCTCTTAGTCTCAGATCAAAAATATGCAACTGCTCAGTGGGTGAACGGTACACGCCTGAGGACTGATGCTAGCTGGAGGCAGAAGCATGTTTTCCATGGAAATTATTCACATGGGTACAGTATATAGTCCGGCAAATATAAATTTCGACTTGAAAGTTCATCAATCGGCTGGCGTCAACGCGCAGCTCATAATAGCTGGAGGAGATTTCTAGTAATCCTCGATTTAAATCAATCTATCGAATCAGTTTCTTTTGGTCGACAACTCGGCACTCCGTTCTTATAAGCACGCAGGCTAGTGTTTTAGGGGCAGATGACCTCGTAGTAGTTCCGCCCCTTAAAACATAAATAATTAACTAACAAGGAGGCGGGGTATATTTTTATTTTAAGCTTGTGGTTAGTTTAGAAGAATGAAGAAAATAACGAACTGTTTTATATCGAACCCGGAACTCCATGGCTACATTCAAGAACGCTAGCCGGTACATCACAAGGCGGTCGAAGTTGTGTTTATTTTACTTGTTCTGTAGGATGTTTCTGAAGTGTCTAAGGCATTGGAAATTGTTTCTGTAGATGTGTCAATCCCCAGGGATAAGCCTGCTATCACGCTACCAGACAGACAGTCGGACATACGTGTTCCTCCGCGAAGTAACGGGATTCTGACATATCCTTTCCGTGATGCGGGCGGTGCTGCTTAGCGCGACGTCTCGTCTCGAGTTTGAACAGCAACGCGGTCTATAATCGTGGTGAGGCAATCAAGTTACCCATAAAGCCGGAGGTGTTTCTTTCAGTAAATTCTCTTGGAAAGTATAACATTAACAGACGAATGCCAGTACATACATTGGAATGTTTTACTTGGTCAATTAGATGACCGAAATTAAGAGATAGTAATAATAATTATAATAAAAAGTAATAGAAAGTAATAAATTAATAGGGAGTAAGCAAAGAACGAAACTAAATCCGGACAGAGGAGAGGAAGAAAAAGCAAAGTGATGTAATGAAGAAATATTGGCAAACAATAAAAGAGGCAGGATACAAAAGAAAATTACTACAGTCGGTTATTTTACGTGGTCCTATGATGGCCAAGATCAAGAAAAAGGACTTGGTAAAAAAATGGAGTCCAAGTTCAGGACATTTTTGAGAAAGCTCTTGGGTACCGTCAAAGAAAATGGGGAATATAAAAGACGGCATAATCATGAAGTGTCTACACATATGGAGAAGGTTGGTTTGTCGGTTCCCCAATTTAGGGGCTGTGACAACGCGGCCATGTAGCCCCGTGTACTTTGGGTGTGTGTAGAATTTGTCTGATAACCGGTGTTAATTGTGACGGATGTATTAGTGTATGTTATCTGTGATTCAAGTAGAAGGACTGCAGATGATTAATTTGTTCAAGTAGTTCCTACTCTTGCTACCAAATGCTATCGTTTACGACACCTTGCTGCTGACGTGGCTACTAAATGTCATCGCAGTCAGCACCTGGCGGCGAAAGTTGGAACTTATATTGCGTTATCAAACTAACCTACCAAGTTTAGCTTCCACAAATGTAGTAAGTGGAAGGTTCTTTTTCATGCCATAAATCTAGGACATGGGACCACCGGCTTTACTTCCCCTCCGAAGGAAGGCATTCTGCGGGAATTTTAACGCTCTTAAAAATCCGACGACTTCGGCCGGGTTTGAACCCGCGATCTTGGGCATAGAAGCTCAGTGCGGTACCAACTACGACACTGAAACCACTTTACATTTGAGATTGATTTGCCTTTCAGCGTCCAGTCTAGTTGGCAAGCCTCTGTTTGTGGACAAGTCGCCCCCGATGATCCCCTATTAGCAGTTAGTACTGCGGCCTCCTCTACTTCTACACCTCTCACATAGAGACCGTTCATCACTGAATCTGACCATCGTCTCCTCTGCTTCTCTTACCATCTACAGACGAACTCATTAACCTCTTACGTAATCTCTCCTATCACATGACCCCACCATTTGAGTTGGTTCATACGAACAGCTTCATCTAGCGTGTTCTTTTCTAACTTAGCCTTTATTCATTACGAGTGCCCTGCTACCATTCTCTCTTTCAGTAGATCTGTCCGCAGACGGGTTTCAACTGGACGTCCGCCATTTCTCTCTGTCCTGAGCATCATCTTTCATTTGCTTATAACTTCTTCTTCTCTTCACATCTCTAATATTTCAAACCTTCCTGTCCCTCTTTTTCCTTCTACTATTCCTTCCATGATTCTTTGTAGTAGACAACTCTTACCTACTCTTACCTAGTATGTAACCCATCCATTAACATTTTGCAAACCTCATCCTAAGTTTGATCGATCTCCTACCATTGCTCCCTTCTATTTGTCTCAGAAATCATTCGTGCTACCCTCATACGAGTTACCTCTGGCTTATGTATCAGATACCCTGAATCTAGCCAGCTCTCACTTCCATACAGCAAGGTCGGCTTAAATACTGATCGATGTAGGGAGAATTTCGTAGCTACACTAACTTTTTCTTGCAGAATACTGTAAGTCGTAACTGATAACTCACTGCATTGGCATTTATACACCTCCATCCTATTTCTTCCCCATACTATCTTCCTGATAGAAAAATGTTCTCGACCAGAGCAAACATGTCAATGTACAAGGGGTGTTCAAATGAAAAGGTACGAATCGTCGTAAAAATGAAACCGATTGATATTTGAACATGCCGCTTTCGGATAACGTAGGCCGACATCTATGAGATGTTGTGTCCGGCGTGGTACTGCGCATGCGTCGGCGCACACACATATGACGTAGAAGAGAAGCTGACAGTTGAACGTTCCGTCCCGTCCACTTGAAGTTGAAGCAGCAGCAGTGATGGCGTTTCACATTGCACAAGCCTACGCAAGTCCACCAAGAAAAAACGGCCTGTACTGCTCACGAAGGGAGTGATTCTGCTCCATGATAACGCTCGCCCACACGTCTCTAACGTTACACAAGGTGTATTGGCCCCGTTCAAGGGGGAGCAACTCGAGCATCCGCCCTACAGCCCGAACTTGTCACCCAGCGATATCCATCTGTTTGGTCCGTTAAAAAAAACATCTCAAGGGAAAATGTTTCAAATTGGACGACGAACTAAGGGACACCGTAAAGGATTGGCTCTTGTCGCAAACACAAGGCGTCTGGGAACAGGCAGTCCTGCGGTTAGTGAAGCAATTGGACACCTGTGCACAGGCCTGTGGTGATTACTTTTGAATAACGAATAATAATAATATCGTATGGCCTCGGATGCCGGGTGCAAGCTTTGTAATTTGGCACCCAGAGGGTAGCTTTGAATAACGAATGAATTGTACCTACAGTATCGTTTCGTACCTTTCCATTTGAACACCTCTCATAAGTTAAATGATTATCATTGTACTCGTGCGCACAAAACTGTTATATTTATGGTTTGTATCGTTCTCTTTAAGATGACGTTTAAGAGAATCTGGAACTAGTTTTGTAAGTAGAATAGAATTGTGAACATCTTGAAATCTCCCTGGTGTACATTAACTATTCACTCTATCCCCATTTAAAAAGAAAAACAGTCTTGAGCTTGGAAACATTACAGCTAACTTGAGTTAGAATGAACATGTTTATATACGCTAACACCTTATACTAACTCCACACGCCTTGTACTGCCAGCTGTGTTTTCGTGTACTAACTTTTGCTTAAATTGCATTATAAATTCCCTTGTATATATCCTTCTTATTTCTTTCTCCTTTCTTCTGCACACTTCCTCGAGTTCTGAAGGAGGGTTTTGTTACACCAACTTTTTAATGTTACGTTGTAGAATAGGATAGGGGGGGTTGATGCAGTAGTAGTAGTGGTGGTGTGTGAGATGGGGGGGGGGGGGAGGGTGTTAGGGGAGAGGGTTGGCAAGTTTTTGAGAGAGAAGCGAGTTTACGGGTCGGAGTGATTCGTCTTAGCAGTAGCAGCAGACTGTGCTGCAAGGGACATATGTACTTGACACAAGATGGAAGGCGCACCATTTATACCCTCCCCATTTTAAGGGTGTTAAAGCCAGTATGCTCCTACCTCTTAAACGTCATAACAAGATCTGAGCTCCGAGTGGAGAGATGTGGACCATCCATCTCGTTACACACGGCAAGAACCCTTGGTCTCGCCTTGCAAGATGCTACAGGGTGACCAGCCAGAAACACCTCCAAGATGTTGCGCTGTAGTAATGCGCCCAGTAACTATGTTCATAGGAGAGTTGGAGGAGATAATGCCGATATTATTTCCCTAATAATATCAATTACCACCACCATTTGCCTTGTTTTCCTAAAAATAATTTTAAATTACGAATCATAAATGAAATTTATTCACGATAACCTCGTATTCATTTTTCTGATTTTTCGTGTATTTTGAGTAGGCAGGGGTGCCCAACCTTTTTTTTTTTTACTAAGGATCACATTGTAAATAGATGGGGGACCTTGCGGGCCAATTACACTCCGGGGGGTTTGGAATTCTTTTAAAATATAGGTGCAATATAATGAGTTTTGTGGCTGTGTGAGCTTAGTTCTCTTAGTATTGTTGCCGTTTGCTATATTTATTTGTAGTAGATTAAAAAATGAAACAGTAATAATAAATTTACATATTTTTAATAAACCCCTTTAAAATAGAAGTACGATGATATTCAATTTACTCATACAGCATGGATGACAAAAAGTGAGTATTTATGTTCCTCGGACACAATTATTAATCAAATTATGAAATAAAGTTCATGATAACTTAGGTTAGTGTGACGACTGGAACTGCTTTGGGTAGGAGTGCGCGCGCACTGCTTTGTCGACTATTCTCAGGCAGTGACATGCAAGTCACCTTTGACAGGTGACTGCAGGAAGAGGTAGAGTCTGGTGCCCGTAAACCGGGCTCCTTTTACTCTAGTTTGAGGGGGAGAATTTTGAGGATAATTATAAGAAACAAATGAATTAAGTAAATTTACTCTGGCTATGGTTTAATGAGTAACCGATAGCCGAGTTGGCTTTAGTTGTTTAAATGTTTTGGCGACACGGCGAGGGCACGGAGCGGCGGGCCGAACAAAATAGTCTCGCGGGCTCTATGCGGCCCGTGGTCCGTAGGTACAAATTTTCTGGTCGCCCTCGTAATAACACACCGTTGATCACACAGTTAAGCGTTAGACCCTATGGAACAAAAATCATCCCCGTTACATCGCATAGTGCAACAATCGATCAGCTGTTCATGCATTGACGGAGCTCTGTAACGGCATGACACTGACGATGCGCATTGTTTTATTTAATACAACATTGACTCCTTTTGTATATGCACTGTTAATAATAATATCGTATGGCGCCGGGTGCAAGCTTTGTAATTTGCTTGTCGAATTTCGTTGTTCCTTGAATCACTATGAAAGTCAAGGATGTTAGATATCTAAGCTCCTTGAACACTATAGCGCTTTCTAGTAGAGAAATGAGGAACTTTGTGTTGGCGGAAACACCCGTGATTAATTTTGCCATTATGAATACGGCCTACTGAATTCAAATGGGTTCTGTGACCTGCCAACATCGTATGACATGCGTGTCGTATTTTTTCCGCCTTTCAAAAATCACTTACCACGGCCAGGAGCGAACCTGCAATCTTGGGGTTAGTAGACCGACACGCTATCCACTCACCCACTGTGGCAAGCTATATGAACAGAATTACCTGACATAACCTGTAATAGTAAGCGGCTTCGGTGGCGTAGTCGGTAGCATGCTGAGCTTCTATGCCAAACACTGACTTAGAAGGTAGGCCCTATATTCCAAAGTCAATGAAAAAATAGAAAACGGGCCAAGCTGAGGTATCCCTCGGATAACCGAATTCTGAAAGTTTCCGGACACAATTCCTTATGGGAAAAGGTGTGAGTGTGAGTGAAGGATCTCTTGGTTGGACAATTTTAAACATCATGGGTTCAAACCCGGCCGAAGTCTTAGGATTTTTTAAGAGCGTTCTTACTGCTGCTGCTCGCTTTGTATCGTCACCTGACGTGCACATGTGCCCTCTAGCGACGGGCTGTGACCTTCCACACTCTGGTCGGAACCACACCTCGTTACACACGCCACGATTAGCCGATGTCGTCACCGGTTTGCGTATTACAGCCTTCGGCTCGTTAATTTTTGAACGCACCTTATACTTATCCTATACCACGCTGAAGAGTGTCACCGGTACGGTTTCAATGTACTAAATATTGACTAAAGGTAATAAATAGTTTAATATACGGTATTTTCGTTTTAGAAACTCGAAGTAAAATGACCTTATAGAATTTCCACTAACAGAGGAGCCTTGCTAATGCAAAATGCCACACGTTTTGTTTGATTGCTTCACTCTACTTTTCGTGTGAATTTAGAACTGAGGGTTTTTGATTCACTTTACTGATGAACCGCTCTTGAACTATTCAAAGATTCACGAACTATGGATTGAAATCACCTGACTTAGAAGGTAGGCCCTATGTTCCAAAGTCAATGAAAAAATAGAAAACGGGCCAAGCTGAGGTATCCCTCCGAATTCTGAAAGTTTCCAGACAAAATTCCTTATGGGAAAAGGTGTGAGTGTGAGTGAAGGATCTCTTGATTGGACAATTTAAAAAAAATGGTTCAAGTGTAGTTCCAGTGATCTTTTCAGTGCTGCTAGATCCAAAAACCGGACTGCTGTGATGATCGCCAACCTCCTTAGAGGAGACGGCACATACAAAAAAAGTCTTGAAAAAAAAACCAGCGTAGAATTGAGGAGATGTGTATGTAAAAATACAAGGGTTGTTTTTTTAAGTTTTGGCAACCATGCTGCTGCTTTATGTTTCATCGGTGTTTGGACTCTGCCATTGTTACCAAACGTTGCTAACCTGTATCCTTTCCCTTAGAGCACATGACTTCGTCCGTCCCCTCCCCCATTCGTACGCAGTGGCGCCTGTTAGATGAGTAGTTGTGGACAAGCGCTCGTAAAAGACGGTCGCAATGTTTTCGAAACAGGAGCAGAGAACGTGGATAAAAATTCAGTAGGGGTCGCACGGCTCGAGAGTGCCACCAAGAACTACACGAGGCGTGCGGTGCAGCTTCGTTACCTTACGGAACGGTAGCAAGATGGGTTGCAGCCTTTCGAGATGGGCGCGAACTTGTGGAGGACATGCCTCGATCCGATCACCCACCAGTAAGTGATGAAAATGTGCACATGGTGTCTGCGTTAGTGGAGGCGGATCGGAACGTAACGCTTCGTTAACTAGCGCAAGATACACGACTGGCGAATTCGACTGTCTCCACATCCTGAAAAACTGCCTGAAAATGAGGAAAATTGCGTCAAAATGGGTTCCGCATGACTTAATCGACATGCAGAAATGGCTGCGATATTACGCTTCTCGTACGCACTTGCAGCTTTATGAGCGCGAATTAGAGGATTTCTTACGGCGTATCACGTGGGCCAAATCTTATGAGCCACAGTTGAAACGCCAATCGAATGAGTGGATCACCACGAAAACAAACAGTTCGTCAAACCCCCACCAATGTGAAGGAATCGGGCTTTCATGGTCATTTTTATGGCATTCTACGGAAATATAATTAAGACTCTTGGTTAAATAGTGAAAGTAATTTCACCGCCTTGCAAACATATATAGTGCATTAAGCCGTGAAAAGTATAAATGTTATCTTGGGAAAATGGCGTCGAGTCTAATAATTTACACACCTCTGTACTGTATATCCTCTTGAACAGTTGTTGTTGTATGAGTCTTCAGTATTTTGACTGGTTTGATGCAGCCCTCCACGCCTCCCTGTCCTGAGCTAATCGTTTCATCTCTACATAGCTACCACACCCTACGTCCGAGGCAATCTGTTTATCATATTCTAACCTTGGTCTACCCCTACAGTTCTTGTCCTCGACCCTTCCTGCCATAACTAAGCTTGCTATTCCTGTGTGTCTAAGTATGTGTCCTACCAACCTTCTCTTCATTAGCAGTCGCCAGAAACATCTCTCCTCTCCCACTAGTCTTAATACCTCTTCGATTTTAACCCTATCTACCCATCTGATCTTCATCATTGTCTT
The DNA here is from genome assembly GCA_946902985.2 of Meconema thalassinum. NCBI lineage: Eukaryota > Metazoa > Arthropoda > Insecta > Orthoptera > Tettigoniidae > Meconema > Meconema thalassinum. Next base: position 93,062,353 of record OX336399.1, read on the forward strand.
CGTAACACCACATTTCAAACGCTTCAATTCTCCTCTTTTCTGCTGCACCAATAGTCCAAGTTTCACTTCCATAGAGCGCCACGCTCCAGACAAAGGCCTTCAAAAATGACTTCCTAACACCTAAATCTATATTCGATGTGAACAGATTCCTTTTCTGTAGAAATGCTTTCCTTGCCTGAGCTAACCTACTTTTTATATCCTCTTTGCTTTGCCCATCACTGGTTATTTTGCTTCCTAAGTAACAGAAGTCTCATACTTCCTTTAGTTTTTCACCTGCCAAATTGATGTCCAAAAAGGATTCTAATTTATTTCGGCTGCATTCCAATATTTTTGTTTTTATACATTTATTAATTTTCATCATGAATTCTTTCCTCGAGACGGAGTCTATACCATTCAAAAACTTATTCAAATCCTCTGGCGTATCGGCCAAGATGACAGTAATATTTATTTTTCCTTACCTTGGAGGTTCTGTATATCTTCAGCTGTATATAGGGCATGTAGTTCATCCATGAAATGTATTTTATTAATGCACTGCAGTATAAGTTGTCGTGAGTCTAGACATAATATTGAGTCAAGGAGCCCTTGTGTTTGTTCTTGGTGGAAATACAGTAGGTTATACCAAGGCCAGCAGAGTTTATATGACATACAGCGAGGCAGCCCAGCCAGGACTGAGGAAGTCTCCATTAGTGAGTATTATGTTTAAAGGGTATTAAATAATATTCTTTAGAATATTGGGGGCTTTGGTGGAGGTGATTGCTGTTTAAAGGGACGGAACATCGAGGTTTTATTCCCATAATAATGTCATTATGAATACAACAGTAAAACATTTTTGTTCATATAACTGTCTGTATGAGGGTGTGATGGTGCATTGGTCAAGCTGCTTGCCTTTCCTCAAGGCATACCAAATTCTATTCCCGGTCAGTGCATGTGAGATTTTCCGAGTTAATATTGTAACTTTCAGTCGGTCAACACGAAATAGTTCCAATTACAATGACCTGAAATAAATTACATGTGATTAAGATATATATAATCATTTAAAATACCGGGTGAGTTAGCCGTGGTCGTTATGGCGTGCTGAAAGCAGTCGCTCACATCCTGGAGGTGAGGAGGTTCGAATCCTCCCGCCGGCAACCTTGAAGATGGTCTTCTGTGGTTTCTCATCTTCCTTACAGGCAAATGTCGGGGTTGGTCCCTAACTATCGGCCACAGCCGCTACCTTCCAATTCCTCGTCCTAACAATCACACTTTCCTCCCCAGACAACACTCCACACGTGACGGTACGTGTAGCTCACCCCATGGGTGTCCGTATAGAAGCAGCTACAAAACTTTCGTGATCCGAATATGTCCTCGGACACTCCCGGAACTAAAAGCCATACGCTAAAAAAAAGCATTTAAAATAAAGAATGAACCCATTCTTGGTAACCCTTTCGTCTAAGTCCTAGTGATGGTTTTATTGTACTGGTAAACCTTCACAGTGATGTCAAAGAATGGCTGAGGTTGGAATAGAACCCAAGTCTTTTCAATTGTCCTCTCGAATATGAATGTCAATCTGTCCAGCCCTCAAAAGAAAATGAAGTATTTTTGGCGGAATCCAGAATCGTATCCAGGACTCCGTCTTGAGGAAAGAATTCATGATGAAAATTAATAAATGTAAAACAAAAATATTGGAATGCAGCCGAAATAAATCAGAAACTTCTATGGACATCAAATTGGCAGGTGAAAAACTAAAGGAAGTAGGAGACTTCTGTTACTTAGGAAGCAAAATAACCAGTGATGGACGAAGCAAAGAGGATATAAAAAGTAAGTTAGCTCAGGGAAGGAAAGCATTTCTACAGAAAAGGAATCTTTTGGCATCGAATATAGATTTAGGTATAAGGAAGTCATTTTTGAAGGCCTTTGTCTGGAGCGTGGCACTCTATGGAAGTGAAACTTGGACTATTGGTGCAGCAGAAAAGAGGAGAATTGAAGCATTTGAAATGTGGTGTTACAGGAGAATTATGAAGATCAGATGGGTAGATAGGGTTACAAACGAAGAGGTATTAAGACTAGTGGGAGAGGAGAGATGTTTCTGGTGACTGCTAATGAAGAGAAGAGATAGGTTGGTAGGATACATACTAAGACACCCAGGAATAGCAAGCTTAGTTATGGAAGGAAGGGGGGCAAGAACTGTAGGGGTAGACCAAGGTTAGAATATGTTAAACAGATTGCCTCAGATGTAGGGTGTAGTAGCTATGTAGAGATGAAACGATTAGCGCAGGACAGGGAGACAAGGAGAGCAGCATCAAACCAGTCAAAAGACTGAAGACTCAAACCTCAACAACATCCAGGACCTTTGGGACGGAAGTCTCAAAGCATATCCCTAGGGAGCTAACTAACATCTTGCCGAAAGCTATTCGCTAAAATAGCTCAGTTACTCTTATTTGCTGTGTATACTCATCAACTCCCACCGATTCACTTCACTACTTGGAGTTGGAAATGACAAAAGCATCGTATCGGAATTTATGTTTTAATGAGTATCGGAACATCAAACACGATAATTTGTTTTGTGTCTTCCTCCTCTGCCTCATCTCTCTCTTCATTCTCTTTGTCTCTGGAACTCCAATTACTAATGTCTTGTGAAAATGAATATTCAATAATTTAATGCGACAGACAATGCGCAGATATGCAAACTGATGAAATTAGAATAAAGATGCCTTTGCCATTGCAAGAGGCAGAGAAATGGTCTAGTGTTCGGCTACGTTTAGTGTGGAAAGTATACTGCCCTGCTTGGGTTAAGCTAAGACAGAATAGGAAGATCTCAGTACGTTAGAGGTAAATGAATGAAGTATGGCGTATGAGATCATAGATTGAAACTTACAGAAATAGCATATTTTAAATCAAAAAGTTGTAACCTCTAAGTTTGAATTTTGAAGTTGACTCATGTTTACAACCACAATCAACTGAGTGAATTCTTTCTAATTATGCCATTCGCAGTTTATAGTATCATTGGGAGACAATTTATACTTGAAACACACACATACAAAAAAAAAAAAAGGTCAATCATTTACAAGTCGTGAGCAGTTTTACATTCTAAACATCGTAGCAAGTTTTCTTGCATGAATTCTATTGAATTCTTACGTTTTCATTTCCTGTAATTCACAATGAAATGAATTATAAATACCAAAAGCCAACATTTTTTTCATCAAAAATAATACTACTGTGTACGTCAATGTGCATTCAGCCTTGATTAGTAAATTTAACTATATTGATAATCATGTTATGCGGAGAATGATTCAGATTCTATTAATTTATATGGTGTCTTGGTTCAGGGCATGTTGAATTCTTCCAGGAATATTTATCTCCAATTACGTCTTGCATGTTTATCTAATGTGCTTCCAATTACGTAGTCTTCTCTAGACAGATTTGGAGAATTGCAAATGATTACAAAAATAATTTTCTATTCTTCTTCTTAACTATTTGCTTCTAATTAATGAATATATTATAAACTATTTATTTTCACCTAAAGTCAATATTTATTTAATTGAAAACCGTACCTGTTTCGGTCACACTGTGACCTCCTTCAGCTGGTAGATGATGAGTAGTGCCATATCTAAAGTTCACATACTAAAATTTTCCAAGAAACCAGATCTGTTACAATGAATGTTGTAAATTAAGCATAAAAAATTTTGTCTTCAAAAACAGCGTAGAAATGAGGAATGAGAATGTGAAAATATGTAGCCTACTGTTTGTTGAAACAGTTAGGTTATAAAAATTCTTGATGAGTATTAGCTAGGTATAGTATAGAAAAACATTGGAATATGTGGCGAAGTTATGTTAAAGTGTATCTGTTTTGTAGTTGGACGATCGAAACTGGTCATCCTAGTGTATTTATTAATCTCATGTAACTTATTTCAGGATTAGGACATAATCCAACTCTTTTTGGGTACATTCGGGTTGACCGACTGAAAAGCACCAAACTTTTGTTTACTTAGGCAACACTGAAAAATGGCTTCAAACCTCACAATAAATAAATAAATTATAGATTTTGCGAAGGCATTTGATGTCGTCCCACATGACATAATAGTCCGTAAATTGGCGGCAACGAAGGTTGATAAAAGAGTAATTTTACGGATTCAAGAGTTCTTGACTGGTCGCTCGCAAAAGGTTAAAGCAGGTAAGGTATTCTCGGAGGATATTTCGATAACGTCAGGTGTCCCTCATGGTAGTGTGTTTGGGCCTCTGTTATTTCTATAATTTATTAACGACCTACCAAATGGCATTCGAAGTGACAGCCGATTGTTTTGCGGATGATTGTGTAATATACCGAAAAATTCAATCATCACAAGACAACGCTCAGTTACAAACTGACCTCAACCTGGTTCATAAATGGGCGGTTGACAACAAAATAAGATACATACGAGTAAATGTAGTCTCATTAGAATAGGGAGAGGATGAAAGCTTGATTTTCAATATAATATCGGCTCGGAAATACTTGTAGAAGAAGACTCGTGCATATACTAGGGTATCCATATAAGGAATGACATGAAATGGAGTACTCATGTGGGTTGCGTCGTCTCCAAAGCGTACAAATCACTTCATTTTGCACTGCGGGTATTAAAAGGCAGTAGCTCTACCGCAAAAGAATTAGGATATTTGACCCTGGTGAGGCCAATCTTGGAATACGGCTCAGCGGTTTGGGACCCATATTAATTAGGGCTCATCAATGAGCTGGAGATGGTACAAAGAAAGGCTCAACGATTTTAACCCTAGAAGTAGTGTAACTCGAATGATAGAAAAACTAGGGTGGGAATCTCTGGAAGATAGAAGTACTAAATCCAGACTATACGCTATGTTTAACACTTACACTAATCGGCCAGCATGGGGAGAACTAAGCAAACGTCTGGGAAATCCCACCTACCTGAGCAGGGCAGATCATCCACATAAAGTCAAAGGCCGACCACAGCGTACAAATTATGGGAAATATTCTTTCATTAACCGTGGTGTTGATAATTGGAATTCATTACCTGCCACAGTCTTAGAGCCTTTCCCCAAACATATTGATGTGTTTAAGGAAAGATTGAAATGTTGTGTAAATACTACGATGTAATTACTATAGTTCTTAAATTGCGAATTATGAATATTGTGTTTGATGTTATTGTTGGTGATTTTCTGTATTTCTGTATTTGTACAATTTGTCCACCGGGGAATTACCCCCATTTGCAACTATTATATATACTAATTATAATAATAATATATTTCTCTGTCTATCCATGATGATTATTATGCTGACAGCGGTGTCAATATTACTTGTAACCTAATGCCGATAATTATATCTCTTTTTGTTACAGGTGAGTGCTGAATGCCCTTAAAGCAATGTTGATACATGGGTAAGTCTTTTAAATAAAATATGTATTGCAGCCAATAGCAATAGATAAGAACAACATAATATGTTATATGTTATATTATAAAAATGTGAAAATTTGAATCAATCATATAACACCAGAGACGTGTGTTCATAGAGTCCATTCACCCATTCCTGTCTGGGGTAGTAAATGCCACACTATACACTACACTACACTATCCTACACTACACTACACTTTGATCATTACATCTTAAACAGTCCTCATCTAAACAATACTAGTCTCCTATTGTACTCCATGGCATGATACGTATCGCACTGATTGTTGCATAATAGACATATCCTCTTCAGGCGAGATTTTCTGGTTCTGTCTTTCTTATTAAATAACAGCACAAAGAACTCAAATTTGAGGACATGTTTTGAATTAAATATTAAAATTACACATCACAATTGCCGACCAGCGCAGTTACGAGCGCCAAATAATGGGGCGTGACTAGCTCCAGACTGGAAAACCAAATGGGTTCGAATCCCTTATTCGGACATTCTTGAAATAGTTTTCCAAGGTTTCTCGTTCTCAAATCCAGCCGAAACTGAGACTGTAACTTTTTGCAGGCCACGACCGCTTCCTTCCAACTTCTTGCCCAGTTTAATTCACCTCCACTCATTTTTATCTCTCAATTAAATCCCTGATGATTTAGGTGTCAGAAAGGTTATCCGACCGTAAAGACCATCCAACACCACAAGACTCGTCTCTCTTCACCCACCAATCCCATATAAATGGGAATATTAACGGGTAGAATTAGTTCAGAATTCACATAATATCAATTATTGCTGATGAGAAAAAATATTAAAAAGTGAAGGGGCACATATATGTACCCTGGGTCTGAAGAGGGTACACACTCATGGCTAGGCTGTTGGAAGGACTTCCTAATGAAAGTGCGATGGTGGAAGCAATGGATCGCAAATCTGGTAAGTGTTTTGACGTACTTCAGTTCTTCGATATCTTTCCTAGGCAGTACCACACTTTCATGCTTACACCATTCCTCCGTGACCCCGCGGTGGATCAGTGCTGCTGTTATCGTGCACTACTGTATGGCTGCGCGGGCAGCTGTAGCAAGACCGGAGATCATAAGTGTGAATCCCGGCGCTGGCAATGACTATCCTGACTGTTTTTCCCTGGGTTTTACCACATTCCCTCCAGGCAAATCCCGGGATAGTACCTTACTTCAAGTCCTACCTCATCCCTATCCCTGATTGGCTACAGTCATCAAAGCAATACAGGTTATAAGACAAGTTCAACACACATTCAACTATATGTTATTATTATTTACCACTGAGAATACAAAGCCTCTTTATGCAGCTCTCTTCATTCAGAGGGCGGTTGAATACAATAAAATAAATGAAGAAAGAAAAAAATACTTAACCTAAACATTCATTTGACAATAGAAGTTCTTATTATTACATCTGTTAACATTGATCATGATAATTGTATAGCTGATAGATTACGATGAAAAGAGTGTTTTATCGCTCTGATGGGAAGTCCTGAATACTGGTGCAATTTATATTTATTCCAGAGAATACTAGCTGAAATACGGAATAAACCTTTGCATTTTTTCGGTTTTATGATGAGGTATCTGGAGCATTTGTGCAGTGTGTCTGTTCACACGGTTATGCACTGACTGCATGGGAGTTAGTGTGAAGTAAATATAAGACGGAATTTTGAATTTTAGAATTTTCATCACAGTCAGAGCCATGTCATATTGTCTTCGTTCTTTTAACTTTAGCCATCCAATTTGGACGTAAAAATGAGTTATATGAGACTCTCTTGGTATAGGCCTATTGAAAACAAACCGCAAGCACGCATTTTGCATTCTTATACCAGGCTGATGACCAAGATGTCCTAATCCCTTCGAATGAATTAACAACAAAAAGTAATTCCACGCGGTTCATTGTAAAGGATAATCAATGTTCATCCAGTATGACAAAACTAGCAGACATGCTGACAGTTGGGTAAACATCCACTTTTACTTCTTCAGAGTTTATTGTTGTTTAATTAAGGGGCATGGGGTAATCGTGGTCACCAGCCCATAGATCTTTTGTGTGTGATCATATTGATGACCAGTACTAGTGTGTGCATTTGTATTTAGAGCTTAAGATTGGGAAGGTGGTGATCGTGCCTTAAGTTAGCTACCATTTGCCTGAAATAGAAATGGTAGAGCACGTGAATTGCCTTTGCGAGGCAGAAGCCTCAGATCAGAGTTAAAATTCTTGGCAGAGCCTGAAATCAAACTCAGATACATTGGTAAACACCTAGTGGTGTAGCGGCTACACTCTTGGCTGTCACCCTGGATTTCCGGGTTCGATTCCTGACTCTTCCAAGAAATTTAATTTTAGTCTGAGGGCTGGAGCGGGGTACACTCAGCCTCGTGAGGTAAACATTGAAAAGAGGTGGGTTCAATTCCCACCTCAGTCATTTTGGAAGTGTTTTTACTTTTCAGTACAGTTCCACTTCCTGGCACTAGCCACGTAACCTGGCGGTTTTCCAGGCAAATGTCAGGATGGTACCCAATTTAGGGCCACGATCGCCTCGCTACCCTACCCAGCATCTGAATACCAAATACACACACAAACACAGCCATCATAATAACTCAGGTTACACAGGTCTGCGATTTTAAAAAATCAAATTTTTATAGTGATTCTGTGATAAATAAAGAAAACAAGACGTTCAGGAAAGAACATATAGCCTACTTTCTCCTAAATGCATGGGTATTGTTATAACTCTTTGTCCTTTTCAAGGAGTATGATTGAATGTTGGTTGTAGTAGCTTGTTGAAATACAACGTGCTATAGGGATATTAAACATGAATATGAGGTGCCCTTTGCTAGTGCTACCTCTGTACCATATTTCGTTCAATTCGGTTTCACCGTGTTTGAATTGATAGGGGGAATCGATTTGCACACATACTTGGCCACCATCTGCAAACTATTGGGCTGATGTTCCTGCTCTTTGGTCAGAATATGTTTCCCACATAGAGATATGGTGTTGCAAAATTTGGTAGAGACTAGATTATTAGGTTGGTCGTAATTACATTTTAGCTTTTAACATTTGGGTGGCCGCGATTACATTTCCGTCAAGATGGCGGCAATATAAAACATGACACTGAGGTGCCCTTTGCTAGTGCTACCTCTGTACCAAATTTCGTTCATTCGGTTCCACCGTGTTCGAATTGATAAGGGGAATCGATTTTCACACAAAGATGGCCGCCATCCTCAAAATATTAGGCTAATGACCTATTAGTTTGGTCAAAGGATGCTCCCTCCATAAAGGTATGTTGTTGCAAAATTTGCTAGAGATCGGATGATTAGGCTAATCGTAATTTGATTTAAGCTTTGAACATTTGTGTGGCCGCCATTACGTTTCCGTCAAGATGGCGGCGATATAAAACATGACACTGAGGTTCCCTTTGCTAGTGCTACCTCTGTACCAAATTTCGTTCATTCGGTTCCACCGTGTTCGAATTAATAGGGGGAATCAATTTTGACATAAAGATGGCCGCCATCCGCAAACTATTAGGCTAATGACCTATTAGATTGGTCAAAGGATGCTCCCTCCATAAAGGTATGTTGTTGCAAAGTTTGGTAGAGATCGGATGGTTATGTTAGTCGTAATTTGATTTAAGCTTTAAACATTTGTGTGGCCGCCATTACGTTTCTGTCAATATGGCGGCGATATAAATCATGACACTGAGATGCCCTTTGCTAGTGCTATCTCTGTACCAAATTTCGTTCCATTCGGTTTCACCGTGTTTGAATTAATAGGGGGAATCGATTTTGACACAAAGATGGCCGCCATCCGAAAACTATTAGGCTAATAACCTATTCGATTGGTCAAAGGATGCTCCCTCCATTAAGGTATGTTGTTGCAAAATTTCTGTAGAGATCGGATGGTTATGTTAGTCGTAATTTAACTTGAACATTTGTGTGGCCGCCATTACGTTTCTGTCAATATGGCGGCGATATAAAACATGACACTGAGATGCCCTTTGCTAGTGCTACCTCTGTACCAAATTTCGTTCCATTCGGTTTCACCATGTTTGAATTAATAGGGGGAATTGATTTTCACACAAAGATGGCCGCCATCCGCAAACTATTAGGCTAATGACCTATTCATTTGGTCAAAGGATGCTTCCTCTATAAAGGTATGTTGTTGCAAAATTTGGTAGAGATCGGATGATTAGGTTAGTCATAATTTGATTTAAGCTTTGAACATTTGTGTGGCCGCCATTACGTTTCCGTCAAGATGGCGGCAATATAAAACATGACACTGAGGTGTCCTTTGCTAGTGCTACCTTTGTACCAAATTTCGTTCAATTCGCATTCACCGTGTTCGAATTGATAGAGGGGGACAGACATTCAGAGTACACACACTCAGGCGGCTTCGGTGGCGTAGTTGGTAGCATGCTGAGCTTCTATGCCCAAGATAGCGGGTTCAAACCCGGCCGAAGCCGTCGGATTTTTTAAGAGCGTTAAAAATCCCTCAGTATGCCTTCCTTCGGAGGGGAAGTAAAGCCGGCGGTCCCATGTCATAGATTTATGGCATGTTAAAGATCTTTCCACTAATTACACCTGTGTGAAACTAAATTGGATAGGTTAAGAATGTAAACAACGCTCTTAGGTTGCTATGTTCGTTGCCAAGAGCCGACTGCGGTGGCGTCTAGTAGCTAGTTCTGAACTAGGCCTAGTAGTCGTTGACGGTGGCGTTTGGCGGCAAAAGTAGGAACTATTTGAAAATTCAAAGTTGCAGTCCCTACTTGAATTAAAAAAACAGATACACACACTAATACAGTCATCACAATTAACACCGGTTATCAGACAAATTCTACACACACCCAAAGTACACGGGGCTACATGACCGCGTTGTCGCAGCCCCTAAACTAAGGAACCAACCAACAACACACACTCACACACACACACACACACACACACACACACACAGAGAGAGACTCACACACACACATACACACACACAGACAGACACACTTCTTTCGCCCTGTGTTGATCTCATAAGTCTACATTCATTTTTTGCAAAAATCGAAAGTAGGCTAAAAAATAGTGAAAGAATTCCATCACCCTTTGTTTACCCACAAATCACACATTGCATGTTTTACTTTTAAAGTTTTTATTTTTATTTTTTACATATGATACGTACAAATTATAACAAAGATATCAAGGACGCTGGGACGTTAACATGATGGCTGACTACTGTTGGATGTTAAAAAGAGAAAATCCTCAACTTCACAGCAGGAAAAGTACAAAAAGAAGTTTTGAAGAGAAAAGAAAACGTTACTACAAAGACTTGTAATAGTGTTGTGATACAGCCTTATCAACTTTTCTTACTCTATGATTAAGATTAACCTGTGTTTGATGTGGTTTAATAACATTGTACATAAATAATACTGATATAAAAATTGCCTTTTTAGGATTCTTCCTAAACGTTTTACGTCATTTTGTAGACAAACCTTACGTGATAGAAAAAAACAATATCATTTCTGAAATCAGCGCCAAAAATTACATACAAATCAGTTATCAATATTAAAACAATTTTCAAAACTTTTTTTTGCAAACCTGTTATCAGACAAAATTACACACACGCATACCCAAGTGCACGGGGCTGAATGACTACCATGTCCAAGCATCTCAAATGAAACAACAACAAAATAGAAACTTTGGGACTGGAGATTCAGTACGTACCCTGAGACCACAATTAGGTACGGTATCTTTCCGTTATTTGACTGGAAGAAGTGTGGAAATCCCGAGGTTAAACCATACTCAGGATGGCCACTGTCAGCGCCGAGATTCAAACTTTTGATCTTCTGACCTCCCGCTCCCATTGTAGTAATGGTACGCGTGGGTCGTAATGGATTGTGCATGGCGTTGAAAGGATGGTGATCATTTTAGATTATGGTTGTAGTGCTACATCAAGCTACCAGGGTAACCAGTTGATCCAATTATCGCAATATTGTTACAGTTAGTTATTGTTGCTTTAAGGGGCCGAACAGTGAGGTCATCATCCCCATATAGCAATATGGATATATGTTTTGTTGGTGTGGTGTATCCATGCGCCATTGTCGGAACCTGATATCAAATACTGCAATGTTACAATAACGAAGCAAATTTATATATGTTATTGAATTTACTAAATCCAATCATGTGGTGTCTTAATAGCTCGTTGGTTTAGTTGAGCTAGATCTCACTAAAGTTGGCTTGTCATCAAGGGGGTTAAAATACAGTAACAATAAATACCACAAACCTATGTGCAAAGTCATTTCTATGAATTCACATTTATGATTTACCAAGATGAGAACTATTCAGCAAGTCTGTTTGAACATCTGAGACCGTATGTTAGCATAGACATTATTCCCAAATGAATATTTCTGCTTACATTAAAAGCAACAGCGAGAAATATTCAAGAATTGATCGCAGGTCATCAAAGGTGAAGTATGATGTGAAGAAGGAGATACACCTGGTAGTAATTATTATTAAGAATATCCGTCTGTCAATGTCTACACTAATTAGCAATAACTGTGGGAGTTGAGCTTGTAAACATAGCACACTTCGTCTGATGCCAAGTTGTTCTGTGCCCAGCTCGATATATTTAACATTCATGCCACTCTGATAAATGCATGCGTCTCTTTTTAAAGATTTAGACTGATATATATTTTAAAAGAAACTCCAAAATTAAGTGAGGTTGATCGTTCTTGGAGATCGTTAGTTCCTTCATTTTAATATCGTTAGTTCCCTCACAAATATTTTTTTTCTTAGTGCAACATTAATAAGAAACCTGATGTCCTTTACATCGAAGGAATATTACGCTAATGAATTTTGTGTATTTTTCGAACCTTTTGATATCAGACAAATTATTATGGGAGATTCAACTGATGCATATTTTTATGCCAAGACAAAGAAGGGTTCTTGTGATAAGTGTGAAGGTATGTTCGTAAACGAGTGTCTTGGACGCAGAAAATTCAAAAGTAAGTTACGAATGATTATGCCAGGTCAACAAACTTTCATTCAATGACGCAATGCTATGTTTACTTAGTAACACTTTTCTTCCACATAGTCACCCAGTCTCTGAATGTTCTACCCATGCTTCAATTTTCTGTCATTTAATTATATATGAATTCCAGACAATGGCCATAGCAGGGTATTTTCATGGAACGCCCGTGGGCTCCCAGCAAATTCGATTTCAAGTAGTTCCAACTTTGGCTACCAGATGCCGCTGTCACTGACACATAGCGGCGAACGTTGGAACTCCATAGAGCGTTTCTAACCAGCCAAATATAACCTAAAAATTTGGCTACACTCTACCAAGTGGTAGGTTCTTTAACATGCCATAAATCTATGACATTTACTTTTCCTCCAAAGGATGGCATACTGAAGGATTTTAACGCTCTTAAAATCTGACTTCGGCTGGGTTTGAACTGAATGTGTTCATAGTTGGATAGTATTTACCTGTTGTTTATTTTAGGGGCTGCGACATCGTTGTATTGTATCCCCGTGTATTTGAGTGTGTGTGGAAATTGTGTGATAACCTTTATTATTGTGATGACTTGACAAGCATTGGAGGTAGAATTGGGAAGGTGGCCTCGAGTTAGAAACCATACCAGCATTTGCCTAGAGTAGAAGTGGGGAAACGACGGAAAACCACTTCCTGGATGGCTGAGGCGGGAATCAAACTCTCCACTTCTCAGTTTTGCCTCACGAGGCTGAATGTACCCCGTTCCATCCCTCAATCCAGAATTAAAATAGGCAGAGCTGGTACTAGAACCTGAACATTTGAGGCAACAGCCAACAACGCTAGCCTCTACACCACGAGATAGAACTACCCAAAATGGTTTTTAATTCATTTTAGAAACTTGGGACGTCTTAATCAAGAGCCCCGTGTAGTTGGGTGTGTGTTGAACTTGTCTGATTGCCTATATTGACGTCTGTAGTAGTGAGAGTAGCTGTATTTGGACAGGAATGAGGTGGCACCCCGGGACTTGAAGTAAGATACCATCCCGGCAATTGCCTGGAGAGAGTATGAAAAAATCTGGTGAACAACACACCCAGGATAGCCAAACCTGCGTTCTCCGGACATTCTGCAGCTGCCCACGTGGCCGTGGTGCATGGTTTAACGCGTACGGCTACGCTGCAAGCAAGGTTGTCGGTGTTCCCTTGGGAAGGTGAATATTGTTGCACAGGACTTTTGAGATCTATAAGATAACGTCCTCTTTTCAATACAACAACTTTATAATTTATATTAGGCCTACTCTATTTTACAATTTAGATGATATAGGCCTACTGTATGTTTCGGCTTTTTATGGCCTTCATAAGTCACTAGCACCAACAAATATTTATAAATAAATAATCTTAGCACATATGATACAGTGCATGAGATAAAAAAAACTTGTAAAAGCAATAGTGTCAAATCATTAAAACTAGAAATAAAATTCTTAAAGAAGATTGTAAGAAAAATAAATTTCCATTGTCAATCTAGCCTATATACAAATAAAAACTACGATATGATTTGTTTAATGCGACATTTCTTTTAGTCTTCGTGAGTGTTCGATTTTTGTCCCCTTGTGTTGTCAATCGACATTTGGAGGATCATATTGGTAACCCCAGTTCTTCTATTACGACACTGTTAATCAGTTTCAATAGCTCTGTTGTAACCTGCCTATGTCTAAGGATTGGTGGACGTTTGCTGGCACGATGTTGTTTACACACTGAGCAACTGACTTTTGACATGCAGAGTCATAAAATTTGGTTACATTTTTGTCTCTTAAATCAATATAACCCCCTTAAGGACCTTTAAGAGCCGGAGTTCAATAAATAATTGGGAATTATGCAGTTGAAAGGGACTTACCATACAGCCATGTGAATGAACTCTCCTTTAAAATATTAGGCTACTTTCGATTTTTGCAAAAACTTGTGTGTATGTCTTTGTGTGAGTGTGTGTGTGTGTATGTATGTCTGTCACCCGCATCAATTCAAACACGGCGTAACCGAATTGAACGAAATTTGGTACAGAGGTAGCACTAGCAAAGGGCACCTCAGTGTCATGTTTTATATCGCCGCCATTTTTTTCCAAAACTGAATGGGAGCCACTCAAACGTTCAAAACGTAAAATTAAATAACGACTAAACTAATCATCCGATCTCTACCAAATTTGGTAACAACATACCCTCATATGGGACGCGTCTTCTGTCCAAACTATAAGGTTATCAGCCATACCATTTCAGGAAGGCGGCCGTGGGAATTTTGAAAACTTTATAATCCATACCATGGGACCCACCAATTCCGATTATCGAGTCAAGGACGGCTTAAGCTATCCTAAAGGACGTAATCCGATATTTATTATAATTTTATGTTATATTATACTGTATGATTGACTTAAAAGAGCTGAGCCATCTCTGTCACATGACAAGATGGCAGCTGACCTCTTGTGCCTGTCCTATATTTCAGTAGTTTGATTATGTTCAATGCGATTTAGCCTACTGAGAGAAATAATATAAACTTTGTATAAAATGATCTTTTAATGAAAATATACTGCAGTGAAGAAATCGTTTACTTCAAGACATAGCTTGCTAACACGTTGTATCTAAGTCAGTTAATAACATTGAGTTTTTAAGGACATGTTTGGCTCTGGACTAGTGCGTTAGTCTCTCACGTGGTTGACTGGCGATCGTAATAAAATGATCTTTTAATGAAAATATACTGCAGTGAAGAAATCGTTTACTTCAAGACATAGCTTGCTAACACGTTGTATCTAAGTCAGTTAATAACATTGAGTTT
This sequence comes from Meconema thalassinum, assembly GCA_946902985.2. Taxonomy (NCBI): domain Eukaryota; kingdom Metazoa; phylum Arthropoda; class Insecta; order Orthoptera; family Tettigoniidae; genus Meconema; species Meconema thalassinum. Next base: position 93,077,528 of record OX336399.1, read on the forward strand.
TTAAGGACATGTTTGGCTCTGGACTAGTGCGTTAGTCTCTCACGTGGTTGACTGGCGATCGTAATTTACTAGAGTTAACTTTTTTTACTTGAATTCTTTTACAAATGTTGTGGATGAGTTCTTTTCACAGATACTAAATAAAATGCCATTTAGCTCATGGGAGAGGCTAATGTATACACTTATTTATTAATAATCACAGCCCCAGCATCACACAGACATTACAAAAAGGAGAATATACAGTACATACTAGATACAAAGTTGTCATCAACCACAGCCTTCTCAATGCCTTTGTACGGTGCTGTCCTCTTGTGGGTTACGTGGGTAATTGTTCTATACATTCCGCTTTGTAAATCCCTGGCCTCCTGATTATGGCAATTTTGTAATAGTTCAACTTCTAGCTACGACCGCGCTCCGATTAACTTTAAGCTCTGCAAGCTGGATCACCTCCCTCCTGGTTGCTTTAAACAGCCTGCCAATTCAACACTCAGAGGCGTACAATATATAGCCTATAATAATTCACTGCTAGGTTGCAGAACCAACCTACTGTGATCGCCGCATATTTATAAATTCGAAGATACCTATTACGAAGGATTCTAGAACTTGGAGGCTTAATATCGGGATTAACGGACGTGAATTCATTACAGTAAGTTAGTAGCCTATATTTTATATTCAATCATCATAAAGTATATAATATTGATTTAGACACTTACTGGCTAATTATCAATATAAGAGAAAATAAATACATGGTGGTGAGGGTGATGTTTTAGGGGAGAGGACAAAGTGTTATAAGTATACCCATACATTTAGGGGAAAATAGGCTATTATGTTCTTTGCTGAACATCTTGTTTTTACATTGAAACCTCATCGTTCTCTAGGGACATGCGCCGTGTAGCCGCATATCCTCCGAGTTCATAACATCGAAGTCTTGTTACTGTGCTTCTACTGAATAGTTCCGAGATATAACGTTTTGTTTCATCTTAACTTTTGTTGAATACATCACTCATAAGAAAGTGTAACATTATAGTTTCCAAAACTCGGTAAACTTGGGAGATTCTGCTTTGTGCTGTCAAGACATGCTCATTCTGAAGTCAACTAGCATGTCAGGAGTAAGTAAGTAGGTAACGGCTCATGTGACTTCAGGTAGGCAAGAGAAACTTGCCTGAACATACACACAATACCCGCCATTCAAAGTAGATTAACTCCCCTTTTCCGTTAGCGAGAATCCAAGTCAATTCGCTTCTTGAAATCTTGGGCTTCTCCGAGAGATGAGGAAAATATGAAGTTGTTCCAGGGCTTCTCCAGCTTTAATCCCATTCTATCCTTGTCTTTAACCACATTAGATCTAAGAAGCTATTGTTCGGTATTTAAGTGTGAGAGAGAATCTATCTAAAAATAATTTGTAAAGCTGTTGTGTAGTTTACGCTGGTGAAGATTATCCTGTCTCACTGCCTTGTGTCTTAAGGAAGGCAGGCGCAAGAGAAGGCAAGGGAGAGATTACATGGCAACAAAGGCTAGAGTAAGCTGGGAGGTACAGATAAATGACTTGAGGCGGAGACCAAGGCAAGCCTTCCTTAACTAATGACGCATAATCCTATCTTCTGCCCTTGCTCAATAACGACCGTACGAGGATGGGATGACCCTTCAGAGTTCCGCATAGGAAGGAACGAAGTTTGTAGTTCAACGTGACCGTTAATTTCTAGATCATGAGCCACGGGACCTCCATTTTACGTGGAATCCGAACCACAGGACATGGTATTTCACTTTTAAAATCTCACATGCATTGACCGGGAATCGAACCCGGTCCACCTTGGTTAGAGGCATACAGCTTGACCGCTGTGCCACCACGCCCCTACTCCCCGTATGGAGCTAAGACGTACATGATTTTTAGAGTTTTCCTCACCAATTCTGGTCCACTCTGAGGCATAGCCGTGCTGAAAGTTCACAGATGGAAGGTTCGTACCTCGGCACTGACTGTGATGATCCTGATTATGGTTTTCCTTGGATTGGAATCCCGGCGCTGACATTGGCTATCTTGAGTTTGTTTTCTGCCCGTTTTTTTTCCTAATTCTTATAAATAGAGCCGACTGGACAACTGCCGCAGACCAATCCATAGATTGCATACTTAAGAAGAAGACTACGACATTCAATACAAATTAAGAAAATACTATTTAATTGTGTCACCTCCGTTGCGTAGTGGTCAGCGTGATTAGCTGTCACCCCGGAGGTCCTGGGTTCGATTCCCGGCTCTGCCACGAAATTTGAAAAGTGGTATGAAGACTGGAACAGGGTCTACTCAGCCTCGGGTGGTCCAAATGAGTAGAGGGTGTTCGATTCCCACCTCATCCACCCTCGAAGTGGTTTTCCGTGGTTTCCTACTTCGGACAAATGCCAGGATGGTGCCTACTATCAGGCCATAACCGCCTCCTTTCCTCTTCCTTGCCTATCCTTCCCTTCCCATCCCTCATGAGGCCCCTGTTCACTTTGCAGGTGAGGCCGCCTGGGCGAGGTGCTAATCACACCTCCCCAGTTGTATCCCCCCCGACCAGATGTTTCCAGCTCTAGGACACTGCCCGTAAAGGCAGTTGTGGTGGGATCCTAAAGGTACTCTTTTTATGTTTATTTCAATCACTTATTTCAACAGATCAATCAATATATCTCCATAGATTATGCTAACTATATGTTCGTTCTTTTCCTACTGTTTTCTTTTTTCTTTATTATCCACAGCTACCTATAGCACCTACAATCCCTCGCTGAGTCTGTGGATAAAACCAACCTGGAGGGTAAAATCGACTTTAAAAAATAGTATTTAATTGTTGTACATTCATTCAATTGTTCAATTGTTGTACATGATTCGGCTTGACAATGAAGCCTTCTTCAGCTAAAAGTTCAATGAAGAATATTAATTAAGATATCGTTGTGTCAAAACTATAAATTACTGATTACAAAGAACACTAATTTGCTGTGGCTAAACCACAGAAATAATTATTTAAAAAATTAGATATCCTTACAAAGAATGAATTAAAATGTTTATATTTGACAATATTTATTTGTATAATTATGAGTATTTCATTAAATAGAAGTTCTAAAATGTGAAAACTTAATGTTGCGGTCATCAATAAAAATTCAAAAAACACGTTGCCAAACTTCTTCTTCAACAAATTAATGTAGAATGGTCCGGTTAAGCTCAAATATTTAAAGCGTTTCGCCCCAGTGTACCATTGGGCTCGTCAGTTGGTACGGTACACCTCACCAACCGGACCATTCTACATTAATTTGTTGAATATTCTAGCTCAAAAGACCATAACAACATGTTTCTCATTCGATAACATTCTTTCGACATATCGATAACCAAGGTAAGGTTTGCATTTGTTTTTGATGGAAGACTATACTTCCTGAGTGTTTTGGCATTGGTCGTGACGTCGATACTACATATTATAATGAGTATCAAGATGTCTTGCATTGGCCTGCTTAGTGAGAACTATTCAGCTTCTTGGTGAGGTGTACCGTACCCACTGACGAGCCCAATGGTACACTGGGGCGAAACGTTGTAAATATTTGAGCTTAACCGGACCATTATACATACTTTGTTGAATATTCTAGCTCAAAAGACCATAACAACATGTTTCTCATTCAAGAACATTCTTTCGACAAATCTTCTTCTTCCTCGCCTTTTCCCGTCACGCGGGGTCGGCTTTCTTAACCCTGAGGTGCCAGTCGTTCCGTTTTGCCTCATGATTAATGGCTTCCAATTTTACGGCCGGTTGCCACCTGACACCAAGGTCTTCTTGGAAGACCCAAGAGCCACCGTTGACCATATTGGTTCTTCCCCCGCCATCTCTAATGAGACCTCAGACCCAAAAGCTCATCACGACCACGGACTTCTACTCCGATTATGTCGAAGAAACACCTTGACTGGGTTTTATAACGGTGTTTTCTCTCCGGAGCATTGGCTCCAATGTTATATGGCAACCTTTTGCTCTTAGAACCCTAGCACTGGGTGCTCCTTCTGCCAACTACACTGTTCCGAAATCCATCTTCTCCACTGCAGATGCCATTGAGTTCTTCACCGTAATCCTGGCAAGGAACCCTCACATGGTACTAGCAGCCTGGACATCTGGTCCAATGTTTTTTGAAAATGTTGAATGTCTATGTGCTTCAATATATAATTTTCCCAATAGAAAAATATGTATTGTCCGTTGAGCCTTAATATATTTAAACACAAAATGTGATGAATGTTCCAGCATAACTCAACAAATTGCCAGCGTTTCGCCCCGGTGTACCATTGGGCTCTTCAGTTGGTAAAAGTACACCTCACCAAGACGCTGGCTAGCACACATATATCAAATACGTCTTGTTAAGGCCTTCCCAGTGTGTGCTATCCAGCGTCTTGGTGAGGTGTACTTTTACCAACTGAAGAGCCTAATGGTACACCAGGGCGAAACACTGGCAATTTGTTGAGTTATGCCGGAACATTTATCAAATTTTGTGTTTAAATATGTGCTTCAGGTAAGGAATGAAGATTTTTTTCTACGCTTCCTCCAAATGTGACGCATGGTTGAAACACGTTTAAAAACGGGCACTTTTTGTGTTCCAACTGCGATAAAAAAATATTAAAATATAAATTTTAAATTCCAAACCTACATGAACTAACGTAAAATAGAACGACGAAAATGATGATGTTATTGGATTTTATGTAGGTCTTTTGGTTACTTCACAAACAGCCTTCAAACTCGAGAGCACATAATACTCTGGTCGACAGTAGGTATCAGTGACATCTGGCAGCAAAAGTTGGAAGTACTTGATATTGAACGGAATTTGTAGCTCACCCTATGGGTGTCCGCTTGAAGCAGCTACGGACTCAGGCGAGTCGAACATGTTCTCGGACACTCCCGGCACTAAAGACCATACGATAAATAAATAAATAAATAAATAAAGATACGAGCCTTACAGTAGTTGCATATGATGTGTAACATCTGACATGTTATCCTACTCGTATACTACACAGCTTGGACATTCTTAAAATGTTAATTTACACTCCATTTTTATACTGGTACTATGATGAATGTATATATTGAATTGGAGATATGCTACTGTCACATTTGTGGCGCAGCGGTCAAGCTGTTAGTCTCTCACCAAGGTAGACCAGGTTAGATTCCCGGTCAATACTTGTGAGATTTTCGAATTGAAATGCCATGTCCTGTGGTTCGCATTCCACGTAAAAGGGAGGTACCGTGGATCATGATCGTGAGATTAGCGGACACGCAAAACTACAAGCGTCCTTCCTTCATTTTACATTAATAATTCATAATAACAAAGTGACACACAACGTCGACAGTACTCTCAAATACTGTGAGCACATTCCTCAGTAACTATAACATTCATTATTCTCAAGGCTCTCATACAGTTCGTCGTAAACAATCAAAACATGGCTTCCTACAATCATGAAATGACCTAGTCTCACATATGATGAAAATACAGCTTTTATTCCACTCATATAACAACATTCTGTTATGCATTTAATATTTGACTACTCGCCCACAGCTTGACAATAATGCCGCTTACTTAAATGTTATTTGTCGTATTTGTCCTACCCCATGTGATATTCAACCTTGAACGTGAAGCTTCATAAACTGCTCAATGACAAATGAAAGTCGGTGAAACATTTGCCACTGTGCTCGTCAAACCAGTGCCTGCTAAATGCACTGCCTACTGTATTGCCATAACATTCTCGCGCTACAGAGCACACACTGCCTTGTTTCCAATACACACATTTTCAATTGTACATCCAGCTGGCAGTGCGTCTTCACTTCCGTCCGATCCACTTCCGTTCGATCCACTTCCACGCGATTCACTTCCGTCCCATTTTTCTGGCAGTGCGTCTTCACTTCCGTCCGATCCACTTCCGTTCGATCCACTTCCGCCCGATTCACTTCCGTCCCCAATTTTCAAAATCACTCCCACAAAACTATCCAGCAACCGAGCGGAAAGATGTTACACATCAATAAATAATAACGGTGCCAGTGTTGAGTATTCGCTATTACGGTCACTGCAAGAATGCTTGCTGCTCGTAATGTTTGATAGCTGGAGTGCGACCACAGTTCTGCCTTTTAGCTCTGTGAAATACAGTAAGTACAGTACTGTGTTGACGCGTGTCTGTCTAGCCCCAACTGACCGCGGTGGCTACGCTCGCTAAAGTGCAGCGTTAGGCCATGGGGCCAAGCTCTCTGATGACTCAGTAGACGCGTGGGTTCGAGCCCCACCATCAGCCGTCCCCGAAATGGTATTCCGTGGTTTCCCCATTTTCAACACCAGGCAAATGCTGGGACGGTACCTTCTGACAGGCTACGACAGCTTCCTTCCATATCCTTGCCTAGTTTTATCCATCTTCGTCCATTCCATCTCTCATCCAGGCACGAAGGTCGCCCACGGTTGTCGACTAGAAATACCAGCACTTGGCCTCTCAAGAGGCCACACGACAAAACAAAATCTAGCTCCAAACCAGCCGAACTTGGAACTCAGGTTTGCTGATTGTTTCAAGGCTCTTATTCATATTATAACCGAGGGCATCCCCGGCCCTTAACGATGTTTTAGAATCCAGAATGAAGATTCGCTGTGCCAAGTTTCACTGCTCTCGGTTGATTAAATCGCCAGAAATGTAATTTTCAGCATTTGAAAATCATTTTTCTGCCATATTGGTTTTGTGTTTCTCAGGATTTTTAAAGTCACATACATTTACGTACGTAACAGTCTTCTATTACCATACAACGTTTCATTTTGATTGCTTAAATAGTTTCGGCGATATTGAGAACCGGTGAAATATTTCACTTGGTCGGCATGTTGGATTGTTTTATATTATAAGCAATAGAAGTATATGCCATCAGATGAACATTGCACAGGGGATTCATTATACAAACCTTCATGTCGATTGCTTGTTTAGGGCACGAGAAATAAGAACGTTATTTAAAAACAAATCATCACCCAACATCTTTTTATTCTCATGAAAATTAATTAAATTAGACGCCAACTTAATATTAAGCTTTATATTAAGATGTACCGTTGCAGGTTTCACTACGCTCGGATGATTAAGTCGTGATAAACATCCATTTAAATATTTCAATGTCGCGTCGTCGCCATGTTGGTTTTGAGGTCGTTAGGTTATTGAAAGTTCCATATGTGAACTTATTTTAATGGCCACTATCAACATACTGAATGTTACTTTGTTTGCTACAATAGATTCGTCGATATAGATAACCGGTGAAATATTTTGGATGGCTGCCATGGTGTATTGTTCTATATGTAGGCCATAGAGTTAGACCAAGTACCAGTAGATGAAGATTATTGTGATGGTTCATTATACAAACGTTCACTTCGATCGCATGATTAGGACACAAGAAATGAAAGGTTAATTGTAAAATTTCACACAGCCGCCATCTAGAGTTTATGGAAACCATTGATTTAAAATACTTGCCAGTAGACTAAATCTTTTCGAAACATTTACCGTGCCAAGTGGTAACGCGGTCGGATGGTTGAATCTTGAGAAAAGTCCATAGTAATATTTCAAATGTGCTAAGCCGTAATCCTGATTTTGTACTTAATCGTTTTTAAAACGTCACATAGGTGAACTTACCTTAGTACCCTCCATCGCCATAAAAAAAAATGGATGATATTAGAAATACAGGGTCATCGAAAATAATGCCAACATTTAAAAAAATTATAGCACCGAAACCCTTTATGTTAAACGTGTAATTCTTTCACTGAACGCTATCTGGTTAAAGTAAGTTTTGTTGTGGAGTGGGCGTGACCTTGCTATGCGCACACTAGATGCGCAGTAGCCAAGGTCGGGTGGGGGTGCGCCATAACCGCCACGCCGTTCAGTACCATGTTTTCTGGGGGTACATTAAAAACATTGTGTATGCAGAAAAAAATCGGGATTTGGAGCACCTGCGGGAGCGAATGTCTGCTGCCATCTTGACAGTTACTCCTGAAATGATTGCACGTACGTGGCAAGAAATCGACTACAGACTAGACATTTGCAGAGCTACGAACGGTTCACATATCGAAACATACTAAGGTATGAAAAAAAAAACTATATTTTTCCTCCCATTTTAAGATTAAAACAATTGAATTACCTCGAATAGTTTTTTATAACAGTTATTTTAAATGTTGGCATTATTTTTCGATGACCCTGTAGTTTTGGAGATACAGATTGCCAGAGAAATAGTTCGCGCAGCCATCATATTGGATTGGTGAAAAGTATTAAAATAGGGAAGGTATCGTCGAGGTCGGACAAGGTAGCAGATTTTATTAAGGAGGGAGATAGTCTACATAAACACAAATCTCACACATATTCATTCACTCTCAGGGACAAAAGGTGATCTCATTAGCCTATATTTCATAAATATGATGAAAATAAGCTAAAACATCACTTATGAATAGATTTTAGGGATGGATATTTCAGATTACTTGTACCACTAAAATGTATTTATGAGCGTATATAAGTGCATCTTCAAAACATGTAGGCCTATTGACTGGTCGGCATTAACGCCCAAAATATTTCTTTGAGAAATACATATCTTATTATAACCAATTTAACTACTGTCGTATCATGAAACAAAGAAAAGAAACGTTTGTTCTATGGGCTGGAACGGTGAACATCCAGCTTCATGTTTCAAAACTGAAAAGAGGTGATTTGGATTGACACATGAACCATTCTAGAATTTTCTTTTAGTGATTTCTAACTCTATTCCAAGCAAATACCAGCGTTGGTTCTTAAGACCACAGCTGCATCCTTCCTAGTACTAGCCTGAAATACAAATACACCATAACTACGAGACTACTGCGAGAAATCTCGCTTTTTTTTACATAATTTTTGTTATACATTAGTCTCGTACAACTCTAAGGCTCAACGCGACACAGTTCTGGCAGCCTCGTCATATATTCAAAATGATGGCTGATCATACTAATATAACTCAATAATCAACATTAAACAGGATCCAATAACGCAATCAGCAAGATAATTCTTAATGGAGGAGTATCATTTAAGATTCATCGCTAGCATAATAGTATCACACTGAATTTAGCACGCAGCCGCCATCTTGAATATATAAGACATTTATATCGATAATTCACAAGTACAATGACGATACGCTCATAATAGACTTTATCTGCAGAAAGCACAAGATTTACGATTCGATACATTCAAGATGGATGTACGTTCTAATGTTAGAATCAATTCCTCTGGATACAAGACCGAAATTTCCTTGAAACTTAGTAAACAAAGAGTCTTATATAGGGTACAACGTTCAATGTTCATCACTGCACTAAGTATTATAAGGATATACGCATACATGCAAGATAATATAGGCTAAACATTCTTTACTGAACAACTTGGTGCAAGATGGAATGATGTTCTCTATGTTGGATGGTAGAGGAACTAACGAACTATGGAGAAGGTCTCTGAAATTACTGCTTTCTATATACTGATGTGCAGATTATGATGGAATCCCAGCTTATCAATGTTTGTCTTCAGTGACTTTGGTATTGTTATTATTATTATTATTATTATTATTAGACCTATTATTATATATAATTCGTTGAGGCCATCTAGGACCACGTTAAGTCTTGCTACACTTGTCAATTATTATTATTATTATTATTATTATATTTTTATTTTTTTAGCGTATGGCTTTTAGTGCCGGGAGTGTCCGAGGACATGTTCGGCTCGTCAGTTTTGTAGCTGCTTCGAGACGGACACCCAATGGGTGAGCTACAAGTACCGTTGGGGAGGAAAGTTTGGATGTAAGGACGAGGAGTGGGAAGGTAGCAGCTGTGGCCTATAGTTAGGGACCAACCCCGGCATTTGCCTGGAAGGAAGATGGGAAACCACAGAAGACTATCTTCAAGGTTGCCGGCGGGGGGATTCGAACCTCCTCGCCTCACGGATGTGAGCGACTGTCAGCAGTCATGCCGTAACGACCACGGCTAACTCACCCGGTATTATTAGTAGCCTATTATTCTTTTTACAACAAAAATGTAAAAGCATGATACAAGATGGAACTGCTACAATTTATCTCAAAGGGCAGTAGCCGGGACGTGATGACAGGGTGAGACCCCTTCCTTTCAGAAGGATGGCCACAACAAATGGACTTGCCGGAGGCGTGGTTAGCGTCCGTCATCCGCCGCACTCAGTGATAAATACGTAGCAATCAGAGTACACAAGTGTCCCTCTTGTCTCGTCCGTTCGCTGTTCATTAGAACGTTCTTCTTGGCAGTAGTGTCACGTCCTCCAGGCGCGTCTACCACTCCAAAATACAGTATCAACTTCAAATTAAGAACGGTTGATATATAATCTTCCAAGATCAGTTACGTTCAACACTCATGAGTTTTTTAATATAAAATCGTACAAATTTCAATAATAATAATAATAATAATAATAATAATAATAATAATAATAATAGTAATAATAATAACAATAATAATAAAAACTCACATCAAAACCGTCTCCAGAAAACCAGGAGAGCACTCGGACTTATCCAAAACCTCTATAACAAAAAATGCATGTCAAGACACTACAACACTGTCATCAAACCGGCAAGTCTCTACTCAAGCGAAACACTTCCACTCAATAAGAAATATGAACTTGAAGACATCAAGAAAGAAGAAAGAAAAATCATTCGGAAAATACTGGGAGCAAGACTCACTCCTGACTGGTACCGACTACAGTCAGTCAAGACAACTGAAAAATACTCTAAACATCGAAGCCGACATCAGAAAAAGACGATTGAAATTCTTCCGGCACATAAGTAGACTGCCGAATAACCGACTAACCAAAAGAATACTAGATTACATAACATCACTCAAAAGTACACCACCATGGATGAGAGAAGTACAAAAAGGCATGCGAACCGCTAACTTAACTAACATATCAGACATCAGACAGAGACTCCTTCCGTAACAATGTGAACAACTGGGAAGTCCAACCAGAGCAAGTACAACCTACGCCTTACAGACCTCAATGATCTGTAGAAAGAAAATTGGCATTCTCCAACAGAATGAAACAATACAAGAATTGAGTCAAAGTGCTTAACGCTTTCCAATATTGGGAAAATACGCTGTAAATAAATAAATAAATAAATAAATAAATAATAGAGAAGACCAAATTCATGACGAATGACAAACATGGACCAACATTCCTTGAAACAGAGATTACGAAATGAGAGGGCAAAAACGTTTAAATAGGCCTACCTCGGCGATACCATACAAGAGGACGGACTAGAGAAAGCTAATGTGGAAGATCGGATCTCAAAGATGGAGAGAGCTTACGGGCTAACTAAAAAACATCTAAAACAAGAAATGCAACTCTTAGAACGCCAAGATAAAGCACTATAACACGGTGGTTATAACAGAATGTTTATACGCCAGCGAATGAACTGCAAGTTGGAGAAGCTGGAGATCCTAGAAAGAAGAATACTTCGGAAAATCATGGGTCCAGTCCAGAATGAAACCAACCGGCTGGAAACTTTGGAACAACAATGAAGTCTACAAAACTGTGTGGAAGATCTCAGAAACCATGAAAAGGAGGAGGTTGTTATTTCTCGGACATTAGTACTGAATTGACGAAAACGGAATAAATAAAAGATATTCGACTACCTATGTAATAAGAAGACATGGATTAGAGAAGTTCGTCAAGATCTTGGAAGGTCCAACATTCAGGAAGTTCAGATGTTAGATTAGGATATATTTCGGATCATTATTCAAAATTTGGATGGGCTCCAAGACGGAAGAACTGCGAAGACTTCCAGAACCTGGACGGATGAAGACAAGCAGCAGCCCAGCGTCCTAATGAAAGAATACTGGAGGACGAGGAAGCTTAAGACAAAGAATGAATGAAATTGTACCGTGATCCTCAGTGGTCTATTTGCAAAATAATATTAATAATAATAATAATAATAATAATAATAACAATAATAATAATAATAACACAAGATATTGAGCCATTTTTATGAGAACTATGATTTAATTCTTTGTGCCATTTTTATCTGATGTGATGAATCTACGCCTTTGTGGTGCGTGAAAGATTGGTCTGTGAAGCTATTAATACCATATATGGCCATATCTACATCTTGTCCCCTTATTGGCCAGTGATTCATATATTGGAAGGGGTCGTGACCAATCAAATTTTAGCATTTGTACGCAACTTAGATGAAGTAATAGTAATAAACATATACTTACGTACGCAGCAGACGTCAGTGGAAACGTAGCTGAAGCTCTTCCCCTATCCCCGAAGAAATATAAAATAAAATAAATTAGAAGAAAGAAAAACGGGGAGATCGCAGTCTTGTTTGGCTTTCGCTGGGCCCAAATTTTAAAAGGCAAACCAGAAAGCAATCCCAAAAGGAAGGGGGAAATCTAAATAAAATTAAACTACAGTAAAATCCAAAGATGAACAAATTTAAATCAGAGGCCGTGTAGGTCGTATTAACGTCACCAGTACGCTAATAAGACCGACAAACCAAAATATAGCAAAAACCAAAATTTGTTAGGTTAGATTTCGTCAGAACGCTCTATCAAAGTTCCAACGTTCACCACTAGGTATCATTGATATCTGGTGGCGAAAGTTGGAACCACTTGAAATTGAACGGAACTTGTAGCTCACCCTTTAGGGTGTCCGCTGGAAGCAGCTACAGACTCAGGCGAGCCGAACATGTCCTCGGACACTCCCGGCACTAAAAGCCATACGATAAATAAATAAATAAATAAATAAATAAATAAATAAATAAATAGCAAAAACCAGACAAAACTTGAAGAAGGTTACTAAAATTAAAATAAGGCGAGACGCAAAAGCAGAGATACTTAGGCAAAAATAAAATGTATTAAAATAACAACTACAATGCACAACGATCCCAGAGATATTAAAAGCAAGAAGAGAAATGACCAACAAATTAACCACAAAATTAGTTTACCGCAAGAAAAAATACAAATTAGGAAGAAAATCGAAAATATACTAAATTAAATTATATTAACATGAAATAAAATAAGATAAGTTAAGGTAACGTGTTTAAGGCAAGATGAAACGATGACTAAATGTAAGTATGTCGTAATTAGATTTAAAAAAACAAGACTCAGAAACGACTACACGCAACGAAGTCAAGATACGTTCTAAAAATTTAGACAAATCGTGTCAAAAGGGATGAACAAAATAGGAGGGGGTACAATATACAAGAAATTGGTATTATCGAAGAAATCACAACAGAACAAAATGTTGAACCGTAATAAACGGACATGCGGTTGCTGAGAAACAACCTCGGAACAATACCGAATGGACATAATAACGCAAAAGAGAACACAGTGAACGGATGAAGAGAGGAACTGTTATTCGTAACTTTTCAGTCAGTCAACACCAACTGGGCAGGGTAATATGTAAATAACACTTCTCGAAAAAAGTACATGCGTTACTTTATGCTCACTATTAATATAATGGGGCAATATTTAGAATTAGGCGTTTTGACCTTCAAGCGGTCATCATCAGATTCTGATCACTGTGTGGAGTTTTACATTTAAACTACAAATTGTAGAGCGTTTATTTGGTGTTTATGATAAGATTCGCAATTTGAATCTTGTTATCAGGTTAGTTCGTTTTGTTTTAAGGGTGAATTACGTATTAGTAATAGTATGGTTGGTTGGTTGGTTCCTCAGTTTAGGGGCTGCGACAACGCGGTCATGTAGCCTCGTGTACTATGGGTGTCTGTAGAATCTGTCTGATAGCCGGTGTTAATTGTGATAACTGTATTAGTGTATGTATCTGTTTTAATTCAAGTAAGGACTGCAGACGATCAATTTTCAAGTAGTTCCTACTTTTGCCGCCAAACGCCACCGTCAACGACCAACTAGTTCAGAAATTAGTTACCGGATGCCACCGCAGTCGGCTCCTGACGACGAACGTAGGAACCTAAGAACGATAGTCAAATGCATAACCTATATTAATTTAGCTTCACACAGGTGTAATTAGTGGAAGGTTCTTTAACATGCCATAAATCTATGACATGGGACCGCCGGCTTTACTTCCCCTCCGAAGGAAAGCCGGGTTTGAACCCTAGTAATAGTATTATGAATGTGTATACAATTAAGAAAAACTCAATACAGGGTGTTTCAAAATAAAGTGTCTGATATTGCAACAGGGGTTGGGATTGGTCAAAACGAGAATAAATGTTCCTATAAACATTTGTCCGGAAACAAATACCTGTTGTGATACGCACCATTTTAACCGCATGGAGGAGGCGTTGTGTTCGGTGGTGTAGTCGTCCTTCCGTTGAAAGGTCTTTGCATGAGTCGGATGTTCAGTCAGAGTATGCGTTTGTGCTGGCAGTGCACACCAGACTGTTGGTCCCGTGCCATGTGGATGACGTAAGCAGTGCGATGGAGGGAAATAGCAAACATGGTTTTTGCTATGGATTAGAAAATGGTAGTAGCATGGCCTCCCCGTTCTCTGGAACTATCCATTAGATTTCTAGCTATGGGGACATTTAAAGACATTGGTGTATGCCACACCCATCGACAATGTGCATATGTTACAAGAGCGTGTGACCAATGAGAGTGCCCACATCCGCGAGCAGCCAGGCGTTATTGGACGAGTTGGGGATTCCTTGCGCAGAAGAGCCAAAGCGTGTGGTAACCATGTGGAGCATCTCTTGTAACGTGCAGATGGTATCCGCGGACAGAACGGCTGAAATCATCACAGCTCCTGATTGGTAGTGTTGACCAACGCGTGTTCTGTTAATCGTGTGTGACAGTAGTGTGTTCATTAGAAGTAGCTGGTAGGAAGACGTTCATTAGCTGAAGTGTAATTACACAAAACGAGTAAAATGGCTCATATCTCAACAGGTATTTGTTTCCGGACATATGTTTATAGGAACATTTCTTCTCGTTTTGATCTATCCCAACTCCTGTTGCAATATCGGGCACTGTTTTCTAAACACCCTGTATATTGTTACGGGCTATTGGAGTAAGAGGAGGAGGAGGAAGAGGAAGACGAATACGAAGAGGAGGACATGTTTCACTCGTCAAGAGAGCATCATCAGAACAAAATATGCAAGACAAATAGCTCTACAAAACACAACCAAACCTACAGTGACACCCACACACACAGTCTCTGCCCGTAGGGGCAGATGACCTCGTAGTCCCATCCCTTGAAACAACAATAACATAACAAGTCCCTGCCACCCAAAAACAAAATACTAGAAAATCCGCCAGGAAACTTAGTAAAATATAAGGGCATTAAGCATCGAAAAAAGAAATCATCACAGCTCCTGGTTGGTGGTGTTGACCAACGCGTGTTCTGTTAATCGTGTGTGACAGTAGTGTGTTCATTAGAAGTAGCTGGTAGGAAGACGTTCATTGGCTGAAGTGTAATTACATAACACGAGTAAAATGGCTCATATCTCAACAGGTATTTGTTTCCGCACATATGTTTATAGGAAAATTTCTTCTCGTTTTGATCTATCCCAACTCCTGTTGCAATATCGGGCACTGTTTTCTAAACACCCTGTATATTGTTACGGGCTATTGGAGGAAGAGGAGGAGGAGGAAGAGGAAGACGAAGACGAAGAGGAGGACATGTTTCACTCGTCAAGAGAGCATCATCAGAACAAAATATGCAAGACAAATAGCTCTATAAAACACAACCAAACCAACAGTGACACCCACACACACAGTCTCTGCCCGTAGGGGCAGATGACCTCGTAGTCCCATCCCTTGAAACAACAATAACATAACAAGTCCCTGCCACCCAAAAACAAAATACTAGAAAATCCGCCAGGAAACTTAGTAAAATATAAAGGCATTAAGCATCGAAAAAAGAAATCATCACAGCTCCTGGTTGGTAATGTGGATGGATGTTTGCCAAACGCGTGTTCTGTTGAACGTGGGTGACAGTCAAGTGTTCATTAGAAGTAGCTGGTAGGATGACGTCCATTGGCTGAAGTGTAAATACACAACACAAGTAAAATGGCTCATATCTCAACAGGTATTTGTTTCCGGACATATGTTTATAGGAACATTTCTTCTCGTTTTGACCTATCCCAACCCCTGTTGCAATATCGGACACTTTTTTCGAAACACCCTGTATAATAAATATAAATAAACACTTAGCATCAGGGGGCAGAAGTGAGGAAAGTTGGATTCGATTCTCACCTCAACCCCCTAGAAGTGGTTTTCCATTTTTCCGCGAGGCAAATGCTGGGATGGCAGGCCTACTACACCACGACACGCTCGTTACCAATCCTTACCAATTACAAACACACACAGACACCCCTACAGACACCACAATAACACAGATTATCAGACGAATTTTAGACACACCGAAGTTTCCGGTGCTAAATGACCACACTACGTAGTGGAAACATGCGAAACGGAAGTTTTGAGCGGAAAGATCTCCTGCACAGAATTTTCCGATTAACGCTTAGCATGCTGGCATTTGCGAACGTTGAAATGCAACAACGTCGTGTTGTTAGATTTAAGAATCCGTTTAAGAATGCCCTCAGGGCAATTCCTGCACCTTGATAAATCTAAGCCCGTCGGTGGCCTAGTCGGCAGCATGCTGAACTACTATGCCCAAGATGGCAGGTTCAAACTCGGCCGAAGTCGTCAGATTTTTTAAGAGCGTTAAAATCCTTCAGTATGCCTTCCTTCGGAGGGGAAGTAAAGCCGGCGGGCCCATGTAATCGATTATGGCATGTAAAAGAACCTACCACTGCAATTGATGGTGTGTAGCAAAATTTTTAGGTTAAATTTGGCTTGTTAGGAAACGCTCTATCAAGTTCCAACGTTCGCCGCTAGTGTTAGTGACAGTGGCATCTAGTAGCCAAAGTTGAACTGCTTGAAATTGAACTTGTTGGGGGCTATCGGGCGTTCAATCAAAAATGCTCAGCTTATGGCCACTGGCTGCAATTCATATATCATCATAAATCTAAGCCCGTATCAGTTTCTGTAAATGGCGTTAAATTCTACTAATATATACAACATCCTTGACTTACGAGATATGTAGTGTGTAAATTAGGTAATGAGACTGGCATCGTAATGTGCGATCGGTCAATACTGGTTGAGGGGAGATAGGTGCACATGTGATACGCTATCGGTGCGTGTTAGAACTCGCTCGAGTCACGTTGGTTGTCCGTAGAGATTATTTTAGTGACTCAGGTTTTACTTCTGCATTCTGACAATGAGTGACACTTTTACCCAGAGAATCTTGAAAGACTGTGAGACCATTCATCGAACAGAACTTGGTGTTGCATCACACAGCGACTTCAGTGAATCATTATTTGGCCAGTAAGAACATGTATAGAAATGAAATTCCTCAATTCAATGCATTTGTCAGAATTGTCGTATATTTATTATTTAATCGTATGGTGATTATAACAAGGAATTGATACGTCCAGGTCCAAATTTTTCAACCACACTACAGCACTTTGTGAAAGATGAAACAGGTCGCTGGGGCTTCCGGTGTAGGTATGGAGAGGGCAGCGCAGGATGTCATGGTCCATGGTCTGCTCCTCTTCACTGCATTCACACAATGGAGAATCCATCCAGCCCCACTTATGGCGCAAGAAATTACAGCGTCCATGCCCAGTTCTCGGTCTGTTGAGGCGACACCATATTTTGCTTGGGAGGTCAAATCCATTCATTTTCCGAGTTGGATTTATCTCATGAGCATTAGTACCAGATATTGAATTTGACCACTCTCCTCGCCAGCTCCGGTTAAGGTTAACATTGTCCCTCGAGAGTCGGCCGGCCAATACACTTGCTGGTCTCCTAGACGAAGTCGTTGTGGCGATGGGTAACAAAATTCCTGGTGAACTGGTAATGTGAGAGATGACCGGATCTTCTTTGCGTCTCTCAGCAGAGCTTCCCTTCTCCTTAGCTGGGATGGTGGGATATGTCCATGAACGGGTAACCTGTGGCGAGGTGTAGACTTTACAGTAACTTACCAGTTATGCAGTGCATGGTTTCATTCAACTTAGTATCCACTTTCAGCTGCAGAGTAGACAAGACAAGATCCAGTCGACTTCGTGGCTAGGCTTGTAACTGGTGATGAGATATGGCTCCATTACCAAGAGCCACAAACGAAACAACAATCGATGCCAAGGAAGCATAGGGGCAGTCCACCGCCAAATAAATGTCGAACAGTGCCATCAGTTGGCAAGCGAACACCAAGGGCATCATCCTCATTGACTGGTTGGAATTGGGAGCCATAACAGTGCAGCATATGTGGCAACTCTTAAGCGCTTACGTCGTGCCATTCAAATCAAGTGGCCAGGAAAATTGCCTGAAGGTATGCTTTTGCAACATGACAATGCCCGCTCCCACACTAGCGGAGAGACCACCGCTGCCATTGATCAAACGGGATTCACGTTGCTGCCATACCACCATACTCTCCCAACTTGGCACCAAGTGATTATCATCTGTTTGGGAACATGAAGAAATCTCGGCATGGTCGCTGTCAAGGCATTGGTATTCAGCACTCTGAATGAATGGTTTCGGAAAGGTCTGGAGAGACTGACACATCGATGGCAAAAGTACATAAAGTTACAAGAAGATTATGTTGAGAAGCTGGACGTAACAACTGATGTGCAATGTACGTACTTCATTTGGATAGAAAAAAATAAATTGTAAAACTATATACTGCATTACGCCCCTCGTACAATTCCAGTTTCGGTGATCTTGTACAGTATGAAACCTTCATCAGTTTTACTAAATAAGTTAAAAACATCAAACTAACGTTAATATTCTATTAAACAAAATGATCATTAGAAACAAAATGACCACTATAAAACATTTTTTCCTCAGTGAAACGTAGTTTAAACTTCCAAGATGGTAAAAAGTCCGTTTTTGTTAATTATAATAGAAATACTGCCTAATCAAATGGTTAAAAATATGTAAAATATAATCTACAATTGCTAAAAATATCAGATCTGTTACACATTGAGTATTAAAGAAAATTAAAAGAATATTACAAAAAAATACTACTCCTAAAAACTTTTAAACATATACAAAAATTATTTTGAGGTTTAGAAATCTTCATGGAGCAGGAAGACGGTAGTGAAGGGTTGTTAAAATGTTATGGCTGGAATTCAATTAAATCATGACATTAAATAAATCGGTCGCTATGACTCTGATAAGACGCACTCTCCCCGAAAAAATCAAATGGATGTGGTTTGGTTAACAATCCTACTGAAATGTCAACCTCAACGAATTGTTCTCCCTGCCAATGATGACTTGCACATTTCTTTTACCAAAGATCAAATTGGAGTGGATATGTGGAAAAGTCTTCGAAAACCTCGTCTCTATTTTCAATTATTTACTTCTTGCATTAAGCCTATGCGTAATATTCATTTAAATGTGGCTCTTCAGCCTCCTTATTTGCCCGATTTGAGTCCTTGCGAATTTTTCCTCTTCCCGAGATTGAAAACACACCTCAAGGGATGTCGCTTTGGGAGCACTGTACACCATTAAAACGGCTGTAACCGACCATCTGAAGGCGATTCCAGTATCCGAGTTCCAGCACTGCTATGAGGAATGGAAGAACCGCTTCTAGCGCTGTGAGGCTTCCCAAGGCAGTTAATTTGAAGAGGGCGGTGTTGAATTCTAATGCCATTGGATTGAAGGCAGTTAAAAATCAGTCTCACTTAATTTGCACAGCTCGTATTCCGTAGAAATGGAACTTCATGTGTAAATTTGCAATACTAGCAAGTGAGTTTGTGAAGAAAGCAGAAAACCACACTGGATGGATGCATGCTTGCTTGCTCGTTCTTCTCTCTCTGCAATCCATCTTGAAAGCCTTATCGATTATCAGTAATCGATATCGTGAGTCGATAGAGAGACGTTGATGACTTCTCCAATTCACAAACAACACAAGCAAGGGAAGCAGTATGCAATACTATTCCTGGCGACTTGCTCTAAGAAGGTTATTTGGAGAACGGAACTGATTTTCCTAAACTGTTATCGTTGTTTTTAGAGGCCTGGGGCATTCTGGTCATCAGCCCAACGTACTTGGGTGTGTGTCGAATTTGTCTGATTACCTGTATTTTGTGTGGTGATTATAATAAATGTAAATATTAGAGTTTAGGATAGGTGTAAATGCCTTACAACACAGTAAACTGAAAGCGCCTAAAGGTATGACCTAGGGATAGGCCGACCTCCTTCCGGCCTTCATAAAGGGAGAGAGCCAGGTCATAGAGCGTCCATTTACTCGAATCTCATAAAATGAAAATGAATAGGTTGAAACTGTGGAGTCTTTTTCACCGTAGCCCTCATTTACCGGAGTGTATTGATCGTGCAGATCGACTAAGAATAATCAAATCACATCAAAAACACTCCACTTTATGCTAGCTGATGACGAGAAATCAGCTGATCTTGTCAGCCACATTGTGCTACAAAGTGGACTAGGACAACATTTTAGAATTTATGTACTAATTTTAGCTCTAAGTACCTAAGTATTTTCATTTATTTATACACGTATCTTACTTACCTATCTCTCTGTCTACAAATTATTCCCAGATAATATTACTCTTTTTATGTTTTTATCTATTTACTTATTTATTAATTAATTAATTTAATTTTAATGTATTATCTTTCTTACATAAAATGAGCAAGTTGCATTAATGTGTTAAGAGTATTTTGATACTTTTGACAAATTGTTCTTTTAGCCTTCCTTTCTGACTAAGTAACACTTTGTGGCCTACTGATCTGAAACATGTCTTCGAAACTGACACCGCTTGTCTACTAAACCGTTCCAGTTTCTCAAACCAGAATTATATTCCTTGGTAGAGCTGAGAATTAAAGCGAGACTACTGGAGTGGAGGCTAATTACGCAAATCACTATACACGACAACGGGATCCCATCTGAGTTCGGAATTGCCTCCACTTACTTGAGCCGGGCTCCTCTCTGTCATCCTTCCTGTCGACCACCCTTGGTCAACTCTTGTCCTTTTCCGATCCCTACGGTATTAGGGTATCCGAAGCTTAGAAATACTTTCACTTTCCCGCCTTAATTGGAAGAGGAAATGGCCATCCTACCACAAGTAAACTGCAGCAAAGAAGCGCTTCTTCGTAGGCACGTACCTGCCTCTTCACCTTGTAAAACTGACGCTGTGTAGATTTGTTGTAAGGTAAAAAAAAGAGTAGACACTTTAGTTTTAGTTCTTAGTATTTTTTTTTTACTTTGTTTAAACATGTAGGCTAATTCTATAGAAAGAACCCACCTCGTGGTGTAGTGGCAGTCGCCCCGGAGACGCGAGTTGAATCCCCGGCTCTGCCAAGATACACTGAAGAAAATGGAAATTGCAACTCCATGAAGGCATTGGTCGTTTGTGTTGATTTTCAAGATATGGAACGATGCCATGTAGGTATGTAAACGATCAACGTTTCAGACCCATTGGATTGTTGCTACAGGTCTCCCCACGTGATTGGTCGCGGAGGTATCAACTCCAGTATACGGACTCTGGTGTAGCGTAGTTGACTTGCAGTCTGTGCTGTGAAGTGTTCCCCGTAAAACATGCCTCGACGACAGAGAAAAGCACGCTATCAACAACTGTCGCCGTTTGAGAGGGCTCGGATAATTGGGCTGTGTGAGGCTGAATTATCGCTAAGGACTGTCGCTGCACGTGTTGGCCGACACGCATCTACGGTACAACGTGTATGTCAGCAGTGGTCAAATGAAGGTACCCACACTCGTAGACCTGGCACAGGCCCAGCGCGACAGACAACTGTGAGAGAGAATCGCCGCATCATTCGGATGGCCCGGATGGAACCCCATGCAACAGCAGCGAAAATTCGAGCAGCTGTGGCACCCCACGTTACACAACAAACAGTTGGTAATCGCCTGCGTTCAGCTGGCTTATGATCCCGGGTCCCTGCCGAAGGTGTTCCATTGGCCCCACAACAGCGACGTGTAAGGCTGGCCTGGTGTCGAGAACGATCGACGTGGGTCGACGAATGGCATAGGGTCGTCTTTAGTGATGAATTGCGCTCGTGTCTTGGCCGAGCTATTGGCTTTAATGTGAAATCACAATTAGTGCTGGTTGAGGGCACGATGACTGCTCGACAGTACGTTGACAGGGTACTCAATCCAGTGGTTGTCCCTATGATGGCGAACATTGCTAATGGGATGTTTCAGCAGGACAATGCCCGGGTTCACACTGCATGCATCTCCAGAGCAGCTCTCCACGACATCACAACCTTAGAATGGCCCGCCAGATCCCCGGACCTCAGTCCTATTGAGCATGTGTGGGACATGATGGGTCGACAACTGGCCAACCGTCTTCAGCCACCCACAACTCGGGAAAAACTGACCCGTGCAGAGCAGCAAGCATGGGCCACAATTCCTCAGGAAGTGATCCAGGGCCTTATTGACTCCATGCCTCGCCGAATTCATCAATGTATTGCAGCTCGTGGTGGGCACATCCTGTATTGATTGTTGTCCAAACTTGCGGTCAGAGGGACCTGAAAGTGTAGTCATCGAATCACAACCGAACACTCGTCCTGCATGTTCAATTGCAGCAATGTAGCACCACTCCTTCTGGGTGTTGCAATTTCCATTTTCTTCAGTGTATTAAATTCTGCTCTGGGGGCTGGAATGGGCCACACTCATCATCGTGAGGCAAAACTCAGAAGAGGTGGGTTTGATCTCCACCGCAGTCATCTTGGAAGTGGTTTTCCGTGGTTTCCCACTTTTACTCCAGTTTAATTGATGTCTCCTTTCCAATCCTCACCTGAATTACAAATGCACACACTAATACAACCATCACAATAAGATGAGCTATGAACCAAATATTAAACACACACCCAAGTACAAGGGACTAAATGACTACGATGTCGGAAAGCCCTTAAATAAATAAACAACAACAAACATTCTATATTAAGGGGTAACTACAGCTTAAAGAGACGAAACAAAAACGATTTTAATATTATTACTCTGCCTGTCATAGATTTTGTACAACAATTATTAATTATTATACACATTTCCAAGGAATCACACACATCTAGCTATTAGAAAAAGAGTTCTAAATTTTCAGAATTCAAATTGAAACTATTTTAATCCATTTGTTTAAAAATTTGGTTCTTTTAGCCCATTTTCATTTATGAAGAAATAGGCTTATGAGATCATCTTTTGTCCGTGTGTGTGTGTGTATATGTGTGCTTGTGTGTGGGAGTGTGTTCCCCTAATAACTTCTAAACGGCTGGTGCGATTTCAATGAAAATTGGTGAGGCCAAGCCCGACCGTGCCCTTCAAATTTTATTATGTCCCACCAATCCAACATGGCGGCTGTGCGAAATATTTCACTGTCATTCTATATCTCCGAAACTATTCCTCATTTCACCCTGAAATTTTGTACGAGGATAAAGGACACTACTAGACGTTTACCTATGTAAATGTCAAAAACCTGTTAACTACAAAACGAACATGGCGGTCAAGCGAAGTTGAAACATTTTAATAGATTCTTCTCGCGATTTAACCATCCGAACGCAGTGAAACTTGGTACAGTAAATTACTATACAAATTGCAATACACTGACATCTAATTTAGTTCAATTGTTCACATAACCTCAAGATTAACATTAACAGTAAAATTATGTTTGTATTTCTTGTGTTATAATCATGCGATCGAAATCAACGATTGAATAATGAACATTACAATAATCCTCATCTAATAGGGCATCACTATATGGCCTATATATATTAAAATCCAACATGGCGACCATCCGAAATATTTAGACGGTTCTTAATATCTACGAATCTATTACATATTCAAACTGAAAATTTGTGTGTTGATAGAGGCAATTAATATAAGTAAGCTATATGAAAATAGGCCATTTAGTTCTTCACTGAACTACTTTTTTTGTGCTGATCCTCACCGTTTCTCTCATATCCCCCAACGTTATAGGAAGTTTTGTACTTTTCTAAAAGTGGGTGTTGAACCTTCAGCTACAAAGTGAATCATCTTACTCAAACCTTTGTGGCTTTAATTACAGTAGTCTTTCTATAATACGTCAAAAATATTTTTGAGTTTACTCAGAATGAAAATGAAATAATAACGCTTAATTAATGAACATAAATGTTTAAATGACTGAGATTCGATTTGTAGCTGAAGGTATAACAAGCACTTAAAGAATAGAAACGTCCAAATGTGCCTGTAAACATGGGAGATATGTGGGAAACGGTGGAAATCAGCAAAAAGCACATTTTGAAAAATTGTTAAAAATAGTCACAATTTTTGAGTAGTCTAGAATAAAACTGCACTTTCTCCAAAATTATCGAAAATGAGATTATTGTATGTTTCAATGCGGAATTGTCTGAAGAATATAATAATCTGGTCGGTTGGTGACAAACTGCACTATATCCATGTTAAAATAGGTAAGAAAATCACCGCTTGGAGACGAACGGCACTTTCTCCGTTGCAGAATGACTCCAAGTTAGAGCCAGCGAATGGCAGCCTCCCATTTGTCGCCATAGATTTGGTATCAAGGTACTCATCTGTCAAGGTTAGTTCGGACACCAAAATTTATGACGTTAAGGAGTCCATGAAAGGTGTTGTGTAAAATGTACATCTTAATTACAATGGTTTGAAAATCCACTTATTCACCTTAATTTTTGTAATGGTCTGCATTTTTCAGTAAAATAGATACGTATTACGCCTTATTATGCCTTATTTCATCTTGTAAATGTGATATATTCTTAAATTACATTTTACATTGGCACCTGAGTGCACTTTATCCCTGACCTAGAGACAAAGTGCACTTTCTCCAACATTAAATAAAATAAATAAATAAATAAATAGCCTTACAAATCCCATAAGGGCTATGGCCTCCTGCTTTGCAGGGAATTGCTCAGTTTTAACTCATCAGGTGAGCAAGTCCTGAGGAGCATTCGGGGTTATTCTTTCTGATTGGGCCTTCTACATAGATGTGCAGCTGATTAAAGATTAAGTAAATTATATTACGATGGCATAACATTCGCTACAACAATCTTCATTTCTGAGTCTGGCGATATCAAGGCCTCAAATATCCATTAGTATTACGGAAATCATAATAGCCATCAACCAATATCTGGGAGCTTCCCACTGCCACTAAGCACAAAGCTTACCCTATCTAAGCACTTGAACAATGACTGAAACTGCCAAGTCTTCACTCTTCAGTAAAATCTACGTATATTGAACCGTTTCAAATAGGTCTTTTTAAAATGCAATACAAAACCTTACCGGTGGAGTTTTAACATCTAGTTTGGATGCAGATACCTATACACGTTCTTTAACATCCCACAAATCATTCACTATGTTGTGCACATGTGGTCCCGGAACGAATTAACAAGTGTTTCGCAAGATAGTTGAACCTTTTGAATTCCTTGTGATGCAGTAAGGTTATTTTCCCTAGTGAACACGATGATGTTTCCTCAAATTAGAGCGCGAGACAATGTTCCATTAGTTCTGTCCGCCATGCAAATGACTTCTCACATGTGCTACAAGTGTATTACTTCACTCCAGTATGTACAACAGTGTGCTTCTTGAGGTCACCGCTCTGTGAGAAGCCTTTATTCCACACCAGAGATATGTACCGCTTTGCTGCATGCCCACTGAACGGTGTCTTTCTAGTTGATGCATTGTTTTATTGGTCACTGCATGCGAGTCTCCCTAGGTCTTTCCACTCCTGCCTCATCTTCGCTGTTCTTGTCCATTGTTTTCCTCCCCATTTTACGAACCAGTCTGCCCATCTGATTCTTTGTCTCCCAACGTTTCGTCTTCCTGTTCTTGGGTCCCACATCGTCATTTTGTACGTCCATCGGTTAGGATCTAATCTCGCTACATGTCCACCCCATCTCCATTTGAGCTGGTCTGCTGATGTCATAGCGTCCTTCATTCCGGTTCTCCTTCTTAAATCTTCGTTCCGTATTCTATCTCTCAATGAGACATGAAGTATCTTCCTTTCCATTTTCCGTTGACATCTCTGGATCATTTGTCTTTGTTTCGATGTTAATGCCCAAGTTTGGCAACCATATAGTAACACCGGTATAACGCATTTTTCCAGAACTTCAGCCTTTAAAGTGCGTTTTTGGGTCTTGTCAGCCAGTATAAGCTTTAGGGACCAAAAGCTCTTCCATGCTTGTCCTATTCTTCGTTTGACCTCTTTCTCTGAACGACTTGAAAATCTCCTTAAATATTCAGGTAGGTCAATAAAATCGGGTTTTATGTATTGAAAATGTATTCCGTAAGTCAAATCTTTAATATATACTCATCAGTTTCACTAATTAACTTTGAGTTATGCTGGAATCAGTTTTTGGGCTCTACTGAATAATCAAGTTTTTGGAGAATGTGCGGTTTGATTCTTCGAATAGAAAAATGTGAGTGTTTCCTTGGACATGTATATAATTGTTGTACAATATTTACGACAGGCACTGTTTTAATATTCAACAATAGTTATTGTTTAAACTCCTTAATCTGTACAATATGCTTCCCCTTAAGATATTTATGTGTTCTTAGAGATATCTGAACCCAATGTTTCACGCCGTTAAACAATAAATACCACATCAAACAGACTATGAAAATGAACTCCGCAGTTAATCAGCATTGGGCGTGGTTAGACCTTGGATAGAATGCCGGTTCAGTAGGACTACGCGTTGTTATAAACGAAAGGAGGAACGGAAAGGCCCTTGCTGAGGATCGCCTCTTCGGAGGCACGGACCTGCCTTCGGGTAGAATACCAATAATAATAATATTCATCATATTACCGATGATAGAATTCATTTCTGGCACTTATTAACGACCTACCGAATGGGATTCAAAGTGACTGCCGATTGTTTGCGGATGATTGTGTAATATACCGAAAAATTCAAACATCACAAGACAACGCTCAGTTACAAACTGTCATCAACCTGGTTCATAAATGGGCGGTTGACAACAAAATGAAAATAAATACGAGTAAATGTAGTCTCATGAGAACAGGGAGAGGGCGGAGGCTTGATTTTCAATATAATATCGGCTCGGAAATACTTGTAGAAGAAGACTCGTGCAAATACTTGGGCATCATGTAAGGAATAATAGGAACGGAGAGAAACAAATTGATCACTTGGCAATATCCAGGACAGCAATGAAGGAGATTATGAATGTTAAAGTACAGAGAGGGGCCAAATTTGATTCAGATCATTATCTCTCCAAGATTAAAATTAATTTCATTCCTTTTAGAAAGGCTCCGAAAGCTGGAAATATACTTCACAGATATGATGTGACAATACTTAAGGTTGGTCAAGAAGTATTGGAGCAATACCACCAGCAATTAACATTTAAATCCAATAATTGGACTGACATTGCCTCCAATATCCAACAAGCAGCCAATGTTTCAATCTTGACAGCACAGAAGAGTAAACACAGATGGTGGAACGAGACCTGTGATAGTGCATGTGCACAAAGAACAGATGCCTGGAAGAAATGGAACTCAATTAAGAGACAAGAAGATTATAACTCGTTTTGTGACAGTCGGAAAGATGCAGCCTGGGTTTTCCGAATTGCAAGGCGATCATATGAAAAACAACGGATGGAACAGATTGATCAGGATTTCTGGAAGAATAATGTCAGGGACTTCTATCAAACTTTCAAGTCTAATCTGAAAGGGTATCAAGCACCGAGCTTGTGCTTCAGAGATGAAAATGGAAAGTTAGGTCTGAACAACAAGGAGAACTGTCGTATCTTGGCTGAGTACTTTAAGAAATTACTCAATTGTAATGAACCAAAACATAGGCTACTCCTAGGCCGTCCTACTCAAGTAATGGCCAACTCGCATCCACCTTCTAAGACAGGAATTAAAATGATTATCGATGGTATAAAGAATAATAAAGCAGCGGGAGAGGATTCCATTGTGTCAGAGTTACTAAAACTGGCAAATGAAGATACTCTGAATATATTAGCTGAGCTCTTTGCGGAGATATGGAGAACTGGTAGGATACCCACAGAGTGGCAGTCTGCATTAATCCACCCTCTCCACAAAAAGGGGGATAAGAAGGACGTTAATAATTACAGGGGTATATCAATTGTATCAGTTCCCTACAAGATCCTATCCAAAGCACTCCTGAACAGAATTGAAGAACATCTTGATAATCTGATTGGTGAGTACAAGGCTGGTTTCTGAAAGGGACGTTCTTGTCCGGAACTGATTTTTAACCTGAAAAACATCATTAGGTATAAGACGATAGGCAGGTATGACTATGTGGTCGTATTCATTGATTTTAAGAAAGCGTATGACTCAATTGACCGCGAGTCGCTACTGAATATTCTGGAAGAGTTTGGAGTGGATGACACGTCTCGAAATCTGATTAAACAGACTTTGACCGACACAGTGTCAAAAGTAAAATTCATTGGCGAGATCTCAGATCCCTTTGTAATCAAAACTGTTGTCAGACAAGGTGATGGATTATCTCCAATCCTTTTCAACTGTGTATTAGAAAAGGTCATTCGTGAATGGAGGAAGACACTGAGTCGGGAAGAAGGGAATGAAGAACGATTCAGACTTGGGCTCAAACTGAAAGGGGTACACGTTGATTGTTTGGCTTTTGCAGTTGACCTAGCTATTTTTGCCAACAATATTAAATTAGCCATTGTAAAGATTAATCGGTTGTCAGAGATGGCTGAGAAAGTAGGTTTACAGATTTCCTTTGAGAAGACAAAGTACATGACAAACATCAGTGGTGGACCAGAATGGATGAAAACAAACCAAGGAAAGATTAAACGTGAAAAGAAATTTAAATACCTGGGTGAGGTAATCCAACAAAATGGCCTAGAACAGGAAGCAATTAATCTTAGAATCTGGAAATTAGACCAAGCATTGGAGCCAAATTAAGACACTATAGCACGGTTGTCAAACCTGAAGCATTATATTTGACCCTGGTGAGGCCAATCCTGGAATATGGCTCAGCGGTTTGGGACCCATATAAGGTAGGGCTCATCAATGAGCTGGAGATGGTACAAAGGAAGGCTGCTAGGTTTGTGCTCAACGATTTTAACCCTAGAAGTAGTGTAACTCGAATGATAGTAAAACTAGGGTGGGAATCTCTGGAATATAGAAGGACGAAATCCAGACTATACACTATGTTTAACACTTACACTAATCGGCCAGCATGGGGAGAACTAAGAAAACGTCTGTGAAATCCCACCTACCTGAGCAGGGCAGATCATCCACATAAAGTTAAGGGCCGACCACAGCGTACAAATTATGGGAAATATTATTTCATTTACCGTGGTATTGATAATTGGAACTCATTACCTGCCTCAGCCTTAGAGCCTTTCCCCAAACATAGCCTATTGATGTGTTTAAGAGAAGAGTGAAATTTTGTGTAAATACTACGATTTAGTTCCTTATTTTAGGGGCTGTGACAACGAATACTACGATTTAATTACTATAGTTCCTAAATTGCGAATTGTGTTTGATGTTATTGTTGGAGATTTTCTGTGTTTGTACAATTTGCCACCGGGGAATTTTCCCTATTTGCAAATATTATATAATAATAATAATAATCTCTTAGGTGGCAGGCTCTGGAGTGAAGGAAGCCTGGGAAAAATAACATGCCAATCACTGGCTAAATTTCCACCGAAAAATCATAGAAACAGCACAAGCTCTCATTCCTTTGAAGAAGAATTCCAAACATCCTTGGTGGGATGTTGATTGTGAGAATGCACTCACTACCAGGAAATTGGCATATCAGAAATACAACAGTAAAAAATCACCAGAAAATTTACAGACTTTCCATGAAACACGAAAAACAACCACAAAAATTATCATACCTGATGGAACAGCTGGTCTCCATTGAGGTCAACTTCCGTAACTACAACGTAAGGGACTTCTACGGAACGTTTCCAGGACACATCAGAGACTACACACCACCAAACCTTTGCTTCAGAAAAAGTGATGGAAAATTAGCACTAACGAATAAGGAGAATTGCAAGGTGATGGCACAATACTTCTCAGAACTTCTCAACTGTCCAGAACCAATAGAGAGATTCACAGAGGAATAACCTACAGTCAAGAACGCAGACTCATTACCTCCGACACAAGAGGAAGTTCACAGGCACATCCTCAAACTCAAGAACAACAGGACATCTGGTGAAGACGGCATAGTGGCCGAACTACTGAAAAACCAAGGGCCACACTCACTTAGGGAACTCGCACAGATTATCACCGACATCTGGACATCATAAAAGCTACCAGATGAGTGGAAATGTGCATTGACACCCCCATTACACAGAAAAGGCGACCGCACTGACGTAAACAATTACAGGGGCATTTCACTATTACAAGTTACGTACAAGATCCTCTCAGCGTGCCTACTCCAAAGGACCCAGGACCAGCTGGAACACAAGATTGGCGAGTGCCAGGCGGGATTTCGTCCTGGTCGCTCCTGCGCGGAACAAATCTTCAACCTAAAAACTATATTGAAAATCAAAGCCCTCAGGAATACTCCAGTTATATGTACCTTCGTTGACTTCAAGAGGCATATGACTCTATTGACCGTTAGTCATTGTTCAACATCTTACACGAGCAAGGTTTGGATAGCAAGACCTTGCGATTGATCAAACAGACACTGACAAACACGACATCAAAAGTGAAATGCATGGGGGAAATCTCAGAACCATTTCAGATCAATACAGGTGTTCGCCAAGGTGACGGGCTCTCTCCGCTCCTCTTCAACCTAGTGCTGAACAAAGTTATCAAGGAATGGGAGAAAGAGCTGAGATTTCAAAGTTACTGGAGGCCAGTGCGACTAGGACGACCAAAGGACGAACTGGAGGTTGGCTGTCTAGCCTTCGCGGATGATCTGGCACTACTCTCAGATAACGATACCATATCAATGAGACAGATAGAAGTACTCCAAGAGTGCGCCGAAAACGTAGGACTGCAGATCTCATTCCAAGAGACAGAGTTTTTCTGTACGAAATTCGACATACAGAATTTAAACACAAAATATGGCAAGATCAATAGAGTCGCCCACTTTAAATACCTAAGTTAAGGTGAAGTTCTTGAACCGACGGGAAAAGAGAAAATCGCGCAGAACACTAGGTTAATGAAAATGAAGAGAGCCTTATACAAGACACAGGGTGTCTACAACAAAAAATGTCTATCCACATTCACTAAACTTCGTCATTACAACACGGTTATTAAACCTGAGGTGATTTATGCTAGTAAGACATTGACGTTACACACTAAGGGCGACTTGGAAAAAATCCTCACACAGGAAAGAAAAATAATAAGGAAAATAATTGGACCAAAGCACACAGATGAAGGATACAGGCTTCACTCCAGAGATACCACAGAGAAATTGCTCAACCTCGCAGCAGACATCAGAAAGAGGCGAATAAAATTTTACGGCCACATCAGCAGACTCCCACAAACCAGACTCACTAACAAAATTCTTAGATACATACAGCGGCTCAAGATTACTACACCCTGGATGATGCAAGTCAAAATTGATGTAGTAAAAGCGCAGGTCGACCCAGAAGACGTCATATACAAAAGCGTCTTTCGACACAAAGTACACAAGTAGGAAGTGTTGTCAGAGAGAGCCCAAAGACCCAAGTGGACCGAAGAAAGGAAGAGGGCATTTAGTGCACGAATGAAAGAGTTCTGGAAAGACAGGAAGAACAAAAAGTCATGATTGCTTCGCGTGGACTGATCGGCCTGTAACGTGTGAAATATACACACACTTTAAACTATCGTAGTTTTCCCGCTCTACAAGGCTAATGTTATATTTCTTCGCCAGGTTGCAGCATAATCGTCCCTCTATGTTATATTGTCAGTTGGAATTTGTAATATCAACATGGCGGACGTACGTTTGAGTTTTGAAGAACGTATGCAGGTTATTAAGTGGTACTGGAAGTTTGAGAATGTAAATGAAGTTCAAAGACAGTGCAGAAGGGAGTATGATACAGAACCACCTTCAAGATTAACAATTACACGCATACGAGACAAATTCGAAGTTCATGGAAATGTGTGTGATGTGCATAAAGGTCATTCAGGTCGACCTCGAACAGCTACAAGTGATGAGTCATCAACGGCAGTCTTGGAACTGTTTCAACGCTCTCCTAACAAATCTTCAAGGCAAGGGGCACGTGAAAGTGATGTAAGTGCTAGCAGCGTGCTACGCATTCTGATGAGAGGCAAGTATCGTGTTTACATTCCAAGGCTGGTGCAACAGCTAAGTGACGATGATCCAGATCGAAGGTTGCAATTTTGTGAATGGGTTCAGGAGATGGTGATACGTGAACCGGGATTTATGGGTAGCATCATTTGGTCGGATGAAGCCCAATTCAAACTTAATGGAACTGTCAATAGGCACAATTGTGTTTACTGGGGTGAAGAAAATCCTCACATTACAATTGAAAAAGCTGTAAATTTGCCTGGTGTATATGTGTGGTGCGGTTTGTCTTCAAGGGGACTCATTGGACCTTTTCGATTTGAAGGCACTGTAACTGGTATAACTTACCTAACAATGCTTGCTGATTCCATATTTCCTGCCATTCGTGCCTTATACGGTAATGATAATTTTTATTTTCAACAAGATGGTGCCCCGCCGCACTATCACAGGGACGTACGAGCTTACCTGGATCAAAATTTGCCGGGCCAGTGGATAGGACGCAGGGGGCCAATCGAGTTTCCAGCACGCTCTCCAGACCTTACACCACTGGATTTCTTCTTATGGGGCACAGTAAAAGATGAGGTGTACAAACGTAAACCACGTAACCTAGACATTCTTTGGAATGAGATTCAAGCCGTGTGTAGAGAAATCTCATTGGACGTTTTGATACGATGTACAGAATCAGTGGTGACTCGTACTCAGAATTGTATTGATGCTGCAGGTCGCCAATTTGAACAGTATTAACATTTGTTATTTATGTTTCGTTTACATTGGACTTTCAGCTTTCTAATTTCCTGAAATTTAACTAGTAGAACGGTAAATAAATTTTCTATGGAAGTTCAAAGTGTGTATACATTTTTTTGAAGCACCCTGTATAAAAAAATTCTTAGGGCATTCTGATTTGCCAGCGGACAAAAGACTGTATGTGGATCGATAAGCTAGTGGTCGATCAAGACACATGCCATCAATATATGTGGTAGCTTGTTTACAGAGTGACGAGCTATGTAGGATGTAGCAGTGACAAGTAAATTGGGGTTGACTGCTAGTTTCAACCCGAAACTTGACACCTGATAATATCGAAACACGCTAGTCTTATGTTTTGATGGATGTGTTGTGAGAACAAAGTGAAGGCATTTGTGTAAACTTTAGAGCACTGTTTGATTTGTAAGGCAATACTACATTAATATTTAACCGACCTGTAACCCAGTGTGTTAAAGCGCAGTGTCAAGTGCAAGGCTATCTTCCGACTCGGAAAACGAATAGGTTCGAACCTTACTGTTGGCCGTTCTTGAAGTGGTATTCACCCCTCGCGTAGACGTGCTCGTTAAATAGTACACCACGTCAGCGCAGGCAGCTGCAGCAAGTTCGGATATTGAAGGTTCAAATCCAGGCACTAACAGTGGCGATCCTGAGTGTGGTTCTTCTCCGTGTTTTTCCTTCACTCCCTCCATGGAAATGCATGGTTAGTACGTTATTTTAAGTCCCAGTGCATCTACACCATCTCTGTCTCTAATACACACACTACTACAGCCATCACATAAATATAGGTTGTCAAAAAAATTCAACACACACCCAACTACACAGGGTTGATGACCATGATGTCCCAAGCCCGTAAAAGAATTAAAAACAATGAAATGGCTTTCTTTCCTTGGTTTCCCATTTTCAACTCCAGTTAATTGCTAATTTCTGCAAAATGATGTGCTTAATTTCAATTCAACTCCTTTGAGATGGAAGGGCATCCTAACGTAAAGACCATCTGTCACATAGAATATAATTTCGCCTCAACCCTGGTCCATTAAAAGCAGGCGGAAGTAAGGAAGGAAGCAAACAGCTTGTAGTTTTATGTTAATCTCGCGATCATGAACCAGGAGACCTCCATTTTTACGTAGAATCCGAACCACAGGACGTGATATTTCATTTCGAATATCACACGAGCAATGCCTTGGTGAGAGGCAAGCAGCTTGATCACTCAACCATCATCATGTTCCCCTAAAACGGGGCTAAAAAAGGTACCCAATGTTGTGATTGTTGCTCTAAGAGGAGAAACAAGATGATGACGTTAATCATTGTTGTTCTAAGAGACCTAGTTGGTTGGTTCTGAAGTTTAGGGGCTGCGACAACGCGGTCATGTAGCCCGTGTACTTTGGATGTGTGTAGAATCTGTCTGATAACCGGTGTTAAGAGACCTAATATCGACGTTATCAGCCCCAAGGATAGAAACATCTAGATCATCTGCTCCTGATATTGTAGATTATAATGAATATAAAACTAAAAACTATTTACTACTCGTAGGCTATAACCAAAAATTAACTTACATACATACTAGAAGAAGAAAAGACCATACAAATAAGGAAAAGAACAAATTTATACGGGGAAAGTGGATTAAGGGACTTGAATGGAAGTAGAGACATGAAAGGCAGATAGTAAAGGGGAAATAAGAGAGGGTCCCTTCAAAAGGCAATGGATAAAAGAATCCCTTGAAGTAGGTAACTCCTGAGTCCTTGTAGATGTAGCGCTATCCAAGGTATACAATACGTGATGAGCCCACAAACACAATGCCTCCTTTGGGGGCTTTTACAGATGACAGGAGATACCATGAATAATAAGAAAAGGTTTTACACCTCAAAGAATAAGGGTATCAATAAAATAGGCACGAGCCAATGAAGGTGGCAAATGAAACCCTATGCTTCAAATATCCAAATACCGCCAGAGTCGGAAGAGAACAAAGGTTGACGAGGCTAGACGTATAACCGAAGTGGCCCGGATTTTGATTTCCGACTGAGCGTGGAAATTTTGATTTAATATGCTAAATTTATCTGGCTCGGAGACTACTGTCGACCAAAGTATTATGTGCACTCGAGTTTGAAGGTTGTTTGTGAAGTAACCAATAGACCTACGTAAAATCCAGTAACATCATCATTGTCGTCGTTCTATTTTATATTTTAGATCATGTAGGTTTGGAATTTTTAATTTATATTTTAATATTTTTTATTGCAGTTGGAACCCAAAAAGTGCCCATTTTTAAGCGTGTTTCAACCATGCGTCACATTTAAGAATTATTATCTCACAAACTCGTCATCAGATCTAATCCAAATTTTAACACAATATGCATTGGAATGTTGTATAACTGGTTTATTAATTTCAAAATGTTGTGTGTCCAAGAAACAAAGTTGTTATCATTTTTGTAAGGTAACTTTTTCTCGGCTCGGGGTGGTTGGAAAATGTAGTTCTTGGTTGCGTTGTAATCCTTATATATCAAAAAGGTATGCTGTATGACTGTGAAATACGTAAATTAATTCACTTATTTTATATCGGTTTTTTATTTGTTCGGGGGAAATAAGACATGGTTCACCAGCTAGCCGCTCCGGGGAATGCTGTACAGCGTTGCTGAGATGGAGCCCGTCACTTCCGAGCGTAAACGGGAAAAACAAAACGGAAATAAAATGAAGTAAACAAATAATTATTAAAAATCCCTCTCGACACCCTGAAAGGTGAAGGTAGATTTTACCGGGCAAAAAACAATATTTCGATTTCACTAAATTTGCCAACTTTTGTATAAGTTACCTACAAAACTTCCATGCGTTTTGAAGCCCCATCTTCTCATAATTCCCAAAATATGTTGCTCATCTCTTGGCGTAAGGGTGGGTCATATTACAAATTATTACTGACAAAATGTTTAGGTAATTTTTATGGGACTATTGACCATTATATAAGGTTTTCATATTGTGCCTAGTAATAATAATAATATTAATAATATCGTATGGCCTTGGGTGCCGGGTGCAAGCTTTGTTATTGGACACCCATAGGGTAGCTTGCTTGTCGAATTTCGTTGTTCCTTGAAGCACTATGAAAGTCTAAGGAGATTAGATATCTAAGCTCTTTGAACATTATAGTGCTTTCTAGTAGAGAAATGAGGAACTTTGTGTTGGCGGAAACTCCCGAGATTAATTTTGCCACTATGAACACGGCCTACTGAAATAGGAATGTCTGTTTCCCGGGCTTATAGGCCGTGTTCTATAAGCCTATAGATCAATTAGCCCGCGAAACAGACATTCCTATTTCAACGCCGGTCGTGGAAGTCTGAATTTTTACGGCCTGCTGAATTCAACTGGGTTCTTTGACATGCCAACATCGTATGACATGGTATAGTAATTTTTACCGCCTTTCAAAAAAAATCACTTACCACGGCCAGGAGCGAACCTGCAAGCTTGGGGTTAGTAGACCGACACGTTGACCACTCACCCACAGCGCCTATCAAGGGAGGTAGATTATACTTTTCCCCTTTAGTCAATGGTTGGTGGTATCAGAAAACTTTACCGAGATAAGTTGTTGGCCCTTATCCGAAGAATAGTACGAATTTCAAATGGATTCAATTATTCGCATACTAAGAAAGTTATAGCGGTTATAGCGATATTTCACATGTTCAAAAAGGCCCCATTGGTAAAGAAAGCCCTGCGCGGATACTGATATCCGCAAAATATTTCGCGATGCGGACACAGTTTGAATGGCTGTGGGGATAGCGGATAAGCTGCGGGTAATGTTTGGAGAAAAATTGCGGATCGCTTTTAGAATACAATCCGATCTTGTTTAATATCATTATGAACCCGATGTTTATTTTTCCGTTATGTTTTTTCATTTCAAATATAAAATGATGATTTAAGCTAATCTCATTCAAATTATGTCATCAAGCATAATTAACACACCGAACAGAAAAGGGTTGCAATTCTGGCTGTATAACATTCATTTCAAACATAGCACATTTCATACAAAGCCCAAGAGAACGACGTTTTCCTCAAATGTCTAAATTTGTAGCCTTAGTAATTTATGCTTTATCTACTGTATTTAAAAATATTATTGCAATGCCACAAAAGCCTCCGTGGCTTAGGC
This sequence comes from Meconema thalassinum, assembly GCA_946902985.2. Taxonomy (NCBI): domain Eukaryota; kingdom Metazoa; phylum Arthropoda; class Insecta; order Orthoptera; family Tettigoniidae; genus Meconema; species Meconema thalassinum. The sequence goes on from OX336399.1 coordinate 93,114,578, forward strand.
GGCAGCACGCCGGCCTCTCACCGCTGGGTCCGTGGTTCAAATCCCGGTCACTCCATGTGAGATCTGTGCTGGACAAAACGGAGGCAGACAGGTTTTTCTCCGGGTACTCCGGTTTTCCCTGTCACAATTTCATTCCAGCAACACTCTCCACTATCATTTCATTTCATCTGCCATTCATTTAATCATTGCCCCAGAGGAGTGCGTCAGGCCTCGGCAGCCGGCACAGTTCATATCCTCGCCGCTAGATGGGGGCTTCATTCATTCCATTCCTGACACGGTCGGAGACTGGAAGCAGGCTGTGGATTTTCATTTTTCATTGTAATGCCAGTAGATTCAGATAACAAACGTGTGAATGCGGAAATAAGTATTGCGGATGCGGGGCGGATGCAGATAACAGTTGTGCGGATGCGGGGAGGATGCAGATAACAGTCGTGTGGATGCGGGGAGGATGCAGATAACAGTCGTGCGGATGCCGAGCGGATGCGGATAACAGTCGTGCGGATGCCGAGCGGATGCGGATAACAGTCGTGCGGTTGCGGGGCGGATGTGGATGACAGTTGTGTGGATGCGGGGCGGATGCGAATAACAGTTGTGTGAATGCGGGGTGTATGCAGATAACAGTCGTGCGGATGCGGGGCGGATGCGGGGCGGATGCGGGGCGGATGCGGATAACGTTTTGTTTATCCGCGCAGGGCTCTACCCGTTGGTTCGATTTGGTCCATTTACAACCTCGACCGAGATTTTGAATGGGTATATTTTATGTATAAATGTGAAAGTGATTGGTGCAATGTGACGGTAGTTATCGTGTGCGCAAAAAAGTGATACTCTATAAATTATAGGCTATATAAACGTTTATACTGACGGTCGTTTTGGGGTCGGTGGATGTGAAACGCGAAGATATACCATCATTTTCCGGAAGTTGCAACATGATACCCTTTGGTTGGTTGGTTGGTTCTTAAGTTTAGGGGCTGCGACAACGCGGTCATGTAGTCCCGTGTACTTTGGGTGTGTGTAGAATCTGTCTAATAACCGGTGTTAATTGTGATGACTGTATTAGTGTGTGTTATCTGTTTTTTTATTCAAGTAAGGACTGCAGACTTTTGAAATTTTCAAATAGTTCCTACTTTTGCTGCCAAACTCCACCGTCAACGACTACTACTTCAGAACTTAGCTACCAGACGCCACCGCAGTCGGCTCTTGGCAACGAACGTATACTCTGTGAGCAGCCTGGATAGGATTGACATTTCGCCGGAAGTGCCATGTCAGTCATCACCCCTCTGCATCTTGACCAGTCCATGTTCGCATAGTTGATGTCATAATACTCTGCGTTGCAATTTTACAGCCCACGTGCGTCAGTGCCTGGTTAGCTGTATCTCTGGCTTGTACAGTGTGATCACTTTTTATTCTAACTGTTTGGCAACCTTGTTCCCTGACCACATGGCGAGGCGAGAACTGTCAATCCTATTAAGGCAGCTCACAAAGTATAGGCTAGGAACCTATGAGCGTTGTTTATATTCTTATCCTATACAATTTAGCTTCACACAGGTGTAATTAGTGGAAGGATCCTTAACATGCCATAAATTTATGACATGGGACCGCTGGCTTTACTCCCCTCCGAAGGAAGGCATACTGAGGGATTTTTAACGCTCTTAAAAATCCGACGACTTCGGCTGGATTTGAACCCGCGATCTTGGGCATAGAAGCTAAGCATGCTGCCAACTACGCCACCGAAGCCGCCATGACAACCTTTGCAATAGATAGTATTCTAATGAAAAATTTTAATAGCGTTAAAATCCTTCAGTAGCCTATGCCTTCCATAGGAGGGGAAGTCATAGATTTATGGCATGATAAAGAACCTACTACTACAAATATAGCCGAATTTGTAGGTTATATTTCGTTAGAAACGCTCTATCAAGTTCCAACGTTCGCTACTAGGTGTCAGTGGCCAAAGTGGGAACTACTTGAAATTGCATTAGCTCATTCACTTTCATTCATTTTATCTCATCCACACACAACGGTACTTGTAGCTCAACCCATAGATGTCCGCATAGAAGCAGCTACAAACTCTGGCGAGCCGAACATGTCCTCGGACAGTCTTGGAACTGAAAGCCATAGACTACTCTAAATAAAAATCTAATGACATCTACCCGAAAAGAGGTTGGCGCAAAAGTAAAAGCGACAAACCAGGCGCAAATAAATGGAAGAAATGTCGGACTCATCTGGAGTCCAATGGTCTCCAACCCACGTCCCACTACAAGTTAGACCTTCGGGAATACCAAGGTTAGAAATACATTCTGTACACTATCACATTTGTCTGGAAACAAATAGCCGAAGTGTACTGTATTTGACCACCTCGTGGCGCAGTGGCTAGCATTGTTGCCTGTCACCCCCCCCGAGGCACCGGATTCGATCCCCGGCTCAGCCAAGAATTTAAAAGTCTTGGTATGGTCTGGTACGGGGTCTCCCAGTCTCTCGACGCAAAATGGGAACCTGCCGGATGCTATGGCAGGAGGAGGAGTGGAAAGGAACTTGCCACCCTACCACACGCAAACTCCGGCTCGGGATGCCCGGTTAAATTGACTTAGTCAAGGGCTCTAATTCAGGTCGCCTACGTCCCTGGGGGGGGGGGGGATATGGCACCCTTGAAAGAGTAAAAAGTACTGTATTTGCGACTACAAGAGTGAGTTCTCAACTTAGGCAACTACTAAGTACTTCATAAATTTTAATCATCAAGCACCTTACAAAGATAATATGATGACATCATTAGTTAAGCGTGAAGGATCATCAGGGGAGCGGAAGGGGTAGAAGACGTTCATAAATATTCAGAAATATCAGCTAGCATGACATCTGCAAATTAAGGAAGATATGTGTGACTTTTTTTCTGTCTCTATAAATGTCCGCTGCCCAAGTTGTTGGTTCGGTGTCAGAAAGGCGTGTAACAGTCGTAAATCATCACGAGTACCCAATTAACGTTTTAGTGACCACGTTGCTTTTCCTAGTGCCTTTGCTTGTGGTCTGCAGGTGTAGGTTATCATTTACGCATGCGTAAAAAAAACTGGTCCAATTGTCCTGCGCTATTTCTGGACCCCATACACCTAAGATCACCCATTAGTGAAAACTTGACTTACAGTACAGTAAAACCTGCCTGAAATGAATATATTTGACGTACTTGTGTACTTAGGGGTGAAAAACGTGTTAAATTCCCTTCATTAGACGGAAACTTTGCTACGCGGAAATAGAAATCTAACTACACATATTAACGGAAAAGTTCCGGAATGCAGTGTTAAGTAAATTTTCAGTTGCCCTGTGAAATTCTACTTGCTGTAACAGTTGATTCTGTAGCTAACAAGAAATGTGCAAATAGGTATTTCTTCTTTTGTACTCCAACTTGAACGTCAAAAATGTCCAGTTAATTGCCTGTTTCCTGTTGAAGTATTAGAAGCTATTTTTCAGTGTTGCCTAGTTCAAAAATGTTTCCTCTTCCCCAAGACTTTTCCAATGCTTGCTTTAGTGAGCTGTCAATCAACAAATGGCTGTTTCTATGTTTATTGAAAGTTTTTCTTGTACAGAACTGTACTAATTCGTAACGTCTTGCATTACTTTCCATGAACACTTCTATTTTTTTTTTCGTGTAGCCTCCTGAGAGGCCGAGTGCAGGTCTTTCTAGTCGACGCCCGTAGGCGACCTGCGCGTCGGGATGAGAGATGAGATGAATGGATGAAAGTGGGCCAGGATGTGTAAGGAAGCGGCCGTGGCCTGTTAGAAGGTACTGTCCCAGCATTTGCCTGGTGTTGAAAATGTGGAAACCACGGAAAACCATTTCAAGGACAGCCGACGGTGGGGCTCGAACCCACGCGTCTACCGAGTCAGCAGAGAGCTAGGCCCCATGACCTAACGCCGCGCTTTAGCCAGCGTAGCCACTACTGTCGGTAACACTTCTAATGAAAACCAACGAATACAATAAAATATATCAAAATCAACCATAGACCACAATAGCTGTTAGTCAAGGTTCATCATCACTTTCCATATCGCATCCAAAGAAAAAATCAATGGAACAGATGATATTTACAACAAACATTCCAACCTATGCACCACTCAGCAAATACCTTGTTCATCCCATAGAAAGACGTATCAAGATTTTTTGAACAATTCTTAGTCTATTATGGGAATAAAAACAAGAGCATATTTTAAATTTATTACATTTTTTTTCACAAAATTACTTTATATTATCAAATTAGAGTCCACATTTGCGACAGATCTGTTTTTAATATATATTTTTATAAACATTTTTAATAGGAAAGACCAAGTTTAAATATTGTTTTGAAAAGCTTTGCTCGCAGTTTACCTTAGTTTTTTTTTCTTTTCTTTTTTGAAAGGCCATAATGAGACCGAAACTAGTAATAATTAATTAATAAATATTAATTTCAAAATTTCATTGACTAAGGCGTATTAGATTTATTAAATACCTGTGGATATTTCTATTTAGATTGATTGTCAATAAGGAAACAATAAATATGATAAAGTTCATATCATTACGTAGCAGATATAGGCCTATGTCAATACAACAATGAATAAGGTATGTGCTCCACTTTTTTTGTATGTCCATTATATGCATGTTCATAGTTTAATTATATTAGCACAGGCCTACCTCCGTTAAACAGAAGCCTACGCTTAACGAAAAAAGTTGCCAACCCCAAACGTTTCCGTTGAAGGCAGGTTCTTTACTGTATTAATGGTGGTAGAAGTAGACATTATAGCAAATTTTACTGCTGAAATTCAATTGTTTGGATGTTAAAGCTCAATTGATGCCTTTTTATGCTAGCATGTTTCCCACATTTCCCTTGCGTTTATGTTGTTATTGATTCTTTTAGGTGCAATGCAACACCGTAGTCATGTAGTCCCATGTACATGGGTACGTGTAGAAGTTGACTGATAACCTGTGCCACTATTATGTCTGTACAAGTGTGTGTACTTGTAATAAAAGTAGGAATTGGGCGGGAATTGGCTGTGGCCTCAAGTTAGGAACCTATAATAATAATAATGTTATTGGTTTTAAGTCCCTTTTAACAACTGCGGCTTTTAGAGACGCCGGGGTTTGCCTCGAAGGGGATCTTAACGTGTTAGTAAATCTACTGACACGGCTCCCTCGCATTTGCGCACCCTCGAGTGCCAACTGACTGCGCTAGGATTTGATTCTGCCACCCTGGGCACAGCAAGCGAGAACGTTACCGCTGAGCCACGCAGCCATCCAGTTAGGAACCATCCCGGAATTTGCCTGGTGAGGAAGTGGGAAACCACGGAAAACACTTCCAGGGAAGATGAAGTGGGAATCGAACCCACCTCATCTCTGATTTGCCTCACGAGGCTGAGTGTACGCCCTTCCATCACTCAAACCAGGGGTGACAGTCAAGAATGCTAGCCACTCCGCCACGAGGCGGACTAGTTCCTCAAGTACAACAATGAGAAAATAAGTGAAAACATAGAGGCTCTTAGTTAGCCTATATCCCAATCGAAGGTTATTATAAAATGAAAATCGTTTGAACGCGTAGAATGAAAACGCTTGTAGCTCATGTTATTTCCAATACAAGGTGGTTGCAGACGTTTTCCTTTAAGAATAGGAAGACAGTGTGCCATGTTTACATATATCTGTTTGGGTTGTCCGTAGCGATAACCAGCCTCGTGGCTTGCCCCAACTATCAACGTGTATGACACTTTTATCATGAATATCTATAAACGGGGCACGTAAGTTCTTCACGGAGCTACTTGTTTTATTTGAAATTCATATTTTTGTTTAAGTTTCACTTGGTGTATTTCTTTTATTCCGTACTTGTTTGCTGTTAGTATTTGTTTAATTTATACTAGACCGTTTTCTTATTTAGACATCTACCTTTAATATTGTTTTAAGATGAAAATTTATAATTTTACTAAGTTATAAGGTGCAGGTGATCTCAATGTTTCACCCCTTAAAACGTTAACAATCATTATCATTTTTTGTGACTCCCTGTTTATGAAATTATTTGATAAACCGTTCTCATGTCAAAATACTTCATTGAGTTTATTTATTTATGTATTTATTTTGTGTCTTTGAAGTGGCGATGTTAAGGCTCATGCCACCCTCGTACACTTATTTACCGAGCAATATCGTACATATTGAACCATTTCATGAAATACAATAAGTGCAATTTTATATTATACGTTCTGACTAGGACCCTGCGCAGAAAAACAAAACGTTAATTGCATACACCCCGCATCCGTACGACTTTTATCCTCATCCGTCCCGCATCCGCACGAATTGCATCCGCCCCACATTCGCACGATTCTTATCCGCATCCGCACGACGTATATCTACATCCGCCCCGCTTTCGCACAACTGTTGTCCGCATCCATACGACTTTTATCCGCATCCACTCCACATTCACACGACTGTTATCTGCATCCGCCCCACATCCACATGACTGTTATCCGCATCCGCCCCGCATCCGCACGACTGTTATCCGCATCCGCCCCACATCCACACGACTTTTATCCACATCTGCCCCGCATTCGCATGACTGTTATCCGCATCCGCCCCGCATCCGGACGACTTTTATTCGCATATGCCCTGCATCTGCACGACTGTTATTCACATCCGCCCCACATCCACATGACTTGCATCCGCCCCGCATTCGCACGACTGTTATCCGCATCCGCACGACGTTTATCTACATCCGCCCTGCTTTCGTACATCTGTTATCCGCATCCGCCCCACATCCGCACGACTTTTATCCGCATCCACCCTACATTCTCACGACTGTTATCCGCAACCGCCCCGCATTTGCACGACTGTTATCCACAGCCGCCCCGCATCCGGATGACTTTTATCCGCATCTGCACGACTGGTATCCGCATCCACCCCACATTTGCACGACTGTTATCCGAATCCACTGGCATTACAATATTATTTTTAATTAGATAAAGTATTAAAGCAACACGAAGCCTCCGTGGCTTAGGCGGCAGCATGCCGGCCTCTCACCGCTGAGTCCGTGGTTCAAATCCCGGTCACTCCATGTGAGATCTGTGCTGGACAGAACGGAGGCAGACAGGTTTTTCTCCGGGTACTCCGGTTTTCCCTGTCAAAATTTCATTCCAGCAACACTCTCCACTATCATTTCATTTCATCTGTCATTCATTTAATCATTGCCCCAGAGGAGTGCGTCAGGCCTCGGCAGCCGGCACAGTTCATATCCTCGCCGCTAGATAGGGGCTTCATTCATTCCATTCCTGACCCGGTCGGAGACTGGAAGCAGGCTGTGGATTTTCATTTTCATTAAAGCAACACATTTAGACATTTGAGGAGAAAGTCGTTCCCCTAGGCTTTGTGTGTCATGTACTATGTTTAAAATGAATTGTATACAGCCAGAATTGCAACCCTTTTCAGTTCGGATTGTTCACTATACTAAATGACATAATTTGAATGGCATTAGCTTAAATTATCATCTTACAATTGTCATGGAAAAAACATAACGGAAAAATATGATATGTCATTATCATAAACATCCGAGTCATTGTAATGATATTAAACAAGTTCGGATTGTATTCTAAAAACTATTCGCAAATGTACTCCAAACATTATCCGCAGCTTCTTCGCTATCCGCACAGCCTCGCATTTCGAAAAATGGCATCCGCGCAGGACTTAAGTTATGACCTATAATCCGAAGTCCGTTAAGGAGTATTTATGAATTGCATCAACCATCCCTATACAACTTTGAGGGAGTGAATTGAAATACTCGTCGAGTTCCAAGTGGAGCGGAAGGGAAGGGATCTGCGATAGGTGAAGTTAGACTCGGAATCTCGGCACACTCCGACTGAACATTGGCTGGGGCTTTGGAGAGATGTGACTGTGTAATGTGAGACATACAGCGGCATGGTAAGTTTCGCCTTGTTTGTTCTCCATGTTCTTAAAGAGTATTGCATGTTCTCTGCACGTAGTCTGTGTAGAAATTATATCTCCTGGAATTATATTGAAGTTTACTTAGGAAAGCGTAATATGTTACGGTCGCAGCCACTGATGTTAGATAACACATAGCTTTCTTAATATTTTTTTCTGCCGGTCATGTTTGTTGCCGGTCAAGTTTATAGAGTGGCCCGGAAATACACATACGGCACTATCCCAGGATTTTGCTACAGGGAGTGTGGGAGGAGAACCCGGGAAACGTAGTAACCTCGATCTCACTCGATGTCCTTCATTATTAGAGCAGCTGTAATCTGTAGGGTGCAAGCGAGCGTTCTCTCAGTGGGATAATATAACTTGACAGTGTCGTATTGTAATTTTCGATAGTAAATTGTGTGTTTATGCTGTATATGCAAGACACTATTTTGAAAATTGTGAGGTGAGTATGATGTAACTTAAGCTTTGTCTGCACTACAATATTATGAGTGTTTTAAACTGTATATCAGATTTGTAGAATTCCAGTTGTTCCTAACATAGCATTGTTGGATAAAATGATGATCAGGTGCCATCAAGTCGGCGTCGACTCTTAGCGACTGCATGGATGGACTGTCCCCATATGATTCGGTCTTCAGCAATATACTTCAGATCCTTCGCTGACATATTCATGTTGAATTTGATGGAGTCGATCCATCTCAATGCAGGCCGCCCTCGTCTCCGAGACCCTTCCACCTTTCCAAGCATAATTGTCTTTTCCAACGAATCACAACGCCTCATAATGTGTCCAAAATATGACAGCTGTAATCGTGTTATCAATGCTTCAAGAGACAGATATGGTTTAATATTTTGAATCACCCATACATTTGTCTTCTTGGCTGTCCAAGGAATACGCAGTATCCTTCTCCAACACCAGAGCTCAAAAGCATCACTATACTTCCTCGTTTCCTTAAGGTCCGGCTTTCGCAACCATATGTAGCTATGGGAAAGACTAGTGCCTTAACCATTCTAATTTTAGTAGGCAAAGAAACATTGGAACACTTGAAGATATTATCCAGGCCTTTAAAAGCTGCTCTTTCTAGGGCAAGTCTTCAGCAAATCTCTTGACTGCATGAACCACTACTACTAATGGTTGATCCCAACAAACAGAAGCTATTCGCCTCTGTGATTAACTTATGATCTATCATAAAATAGGGTACTACTAAGTTTGATAGACCTGGGTAGTACCCTGTTTTATCCCACCGATTTAAAATTGCAGTTTTCCATTTTTCCTGATTGTATGTATCAGTCTGCTTAAACTACAGATACAGACCCACCATTGAAGATCTATTTCAAAGCCATCAAACAGGAAAAGATCTGCTCCAAGCAGTCAGACCTGTTCCATCCTCATCAGAGTCTTCCCGGTCAGATCGGCCGAAGTCTTCGACTTCAGCTTTCCAAGTCACTCCAAAAGTCATAAAGCCAATGCCTAGAGCTGAAAATAAGTAAGGAATATGCAATAGAAGAAGAGGAAAGACAGCTATTCTGACATGTTTTGTCACCTTACACGGGAGAATTGACTTGTTCTATGAAAAGGGAGAAGTCTCCCAGAAGAAAACTTCACATGGTAACACAATCTAGTGAAGTCACAAATGTTGGAAAGAATAAATCCAAGAAAGCTAGAAAACTGCAGGAGTGCATCACCTCATTAGAAGAGGAAGGACAAGATAATTAACACAGCTTGCATTTATTGTAAATGAATTTCTCGAAAAAGCGTCCGGTATGCATACTCACCCAAATAATATGGCTGTACATGGCGTGTCAGGTCAATCAATGCCTTAGCCTATCGTCACCTTCAAAGAATTACTGGAAGAGTCAAAAGTAACCTTCACAAAAGTAAAGATTATCTTTAATCAATCTTTTTAAATATAACCGTGTTTATACTGTACATCAGAGTCTTCCCGGTTCGATCGGACAAAGTCTTCGACTTCAACTTTCCAAGTCACTCCGAAAGACACGAGAGCCTTAATATTTTCCCTGCGCCAGTAGCGAGTGAGAGGCAGCATGACTTGGTAAATAGTTGTGGGAGCTACTCGGAGTCAAGCTCTGAGCCGGCTCAATGTATCCTCACTTTACACGCACGACTTGGAAAAGTAGCAGAGATGCTAGGTAGGGATATATTTGAATTTGAAACTGTACTTTGATAAAGAAATCGTTCTATGATACTCTCTGTTACGTCATATAGTGCGAAAATAGAATACAAGTATTCTTATCCCCAAACGAGTAAAAATCAGATGTGAAGTCAGTTCAGTTTATGGAGCTCGTAAAGCCCCGATTGTTTCAATGGATCAAGTTCCCATCACCGCGCATATAACACATCACACGTAAAACATAAATAACGTAGTAAGGTTTGTGCACTGACATAGATCGTGCCAAGAATAGTCTATCAATACTATATGCGGGTCTCAGCTCTCTTTAGAGGCACTAGCATTACCCGTCGCGGCTTCGCCCGCGAAAATTGTAGTTGTAAAGATTACACTTAGTAACGTCTCAATCATGAATGCTATGTTTGATTTATCGTTTAATTTTGAATAATAATGGTAATAATTTGGTAAAGAACGTAAACAATGAGACAATAAATACAATATAGCACAACAATGGCACTTAATATCAAAATCTTCCCAACGTCACGTCGCATCGCATATATAAAATTCGACTCAAAATCACAACACGGTTTCCGACCACAAACGTAAATAGGAAATAAGTGAGATACAGTATATTAAACACACTGACTAAACATAAAATCTATTTACCTAAATTCCTAAGAAAAAAAGTACATATCATAAAATTACAAAAGTAAAAAACCTCTACGCCCACATTTTCCCCCTTTCACCTCATAATATGCACCTCATCGAAAAACCCTCCTGACACATGTCTGCTTATTTATTTATTTATTTATTTTATCATTAGTTAATATGCCGAGTATCTCATCCCCAAATGAAACCTCTCGTGATATATTGTTATTCAATGAAATGCAGGTTTAACCCCGTTAACACCCCTTTAAAACCTGAATATCAAAAAATCCTTCCTTAGTAGACGTTTTCGTCATACAACAAACATATCCCCAAAATTTCATGTTTCTAACTTTAATAGTTTTGCATGGTCGATGAGAGTAAATATCGAAAAATCCTTGAGAATTCGATAGCGAGTATGCATAATGTCACGTGATGTTTCCCTAACAGTCCTCCCGCACACCCGTCCAGCACCTTCATCGGCGTCTATTCTTGGCGCTCACACGTTACTTTGTTTTCTGCATGGTGCACACGCTGACAATGTGTTAACTTTTGGCCCACCTCTTACTACAACAGTCTATAGGGTGGCCATACGTCCCGGTTTAGACCGCTTTTGAGGGCGTCCCGTCGGTTTCCTAAAATTCCCTACAATGTACCGGTTTCGTGCAAAAATTTAAAAAATAAGTTTTTTTACTAGCAAAGACTATAAATATCAATAGTTTCATGGCAATTCGTAAAAGCTTGAAATAACTGTAGTATAGTTTTAAAAAGTGCACGAAAATTCATCGTTTCTGTGGTACATGATGCATGTTTGCTTGTATCGACTGTACTTCGCGATGAACGTTGAGCTTTTCTTGCTGACTGTGAATTTTATATACACTTATGAACAGTTTAACGAGATGCTCTTAAGAAACAAAGACGTATTGAGAAAGATAAGTAGTTCCCAAAAATACTTTTGGTATGATAAAGAAAAAGAATCTGATGAACAGGCAGATGATTGAAATTAAACTCACCTCCCACGTTTAGCCTGACTTTAATATTAACAAATGTTTATTTATATGTATATTATATGTATATTATATATATGTATATATATGTATATTATATGTAATTTTGTCAAAAAATGAAAAAAAAATCTATTGAAAGCCTACACAATTGTTGGTTAGATGTTAGGATGTTAGGGTAAGTTGGTATCACGGAAAATAAATCTGTTATAATTAATAATAGGTTTTATTGATACATGGGAGTAATGAATATAAGAAGATTTCTGTTGTTCAGCCAAGCAATTGTTAGTTAGTTTAAGCAGGTATTAAGGAAGACGAAGTTATTATTATTTACAAATTTTTAACCATGTGAGCAATAAATATGAAGAAAAATAATCTTAGTTTTGATTTCACAAACCCACTTCCATGGAGTTCACTGGGGAAACCCCTCTCCCCTCGGGTACTACGATGTCCCGTAGGTCAAGTCAACAAGTACTAAGATGGTGGCACCAAAAATGTCTATAAAACAGCTCATGCAACAATGTTAATGATTCATGAACTTACCCACTGTGGTGGATATTGAAGCAAGACGAGCTGATTTTGTGTATTTTCTCTGTATTATTCTGGTTTTGCATCGGAATACATTTCATTTTTATTTTTTTCTGTTTAAGCTTTAGTCTTTAACAATTTTATTCTGTGTTACTTTAACCTAATTTAAAGGTTTGACCTGAAAACCACGGACTTTCTCAGGAATGTGTGTCACAGATTGTCTGTCTTGTAGGTCTGTTAGTCCCAGTTCTTTGATGTCTTTCTCAGCTTCAGTCAGCCTAGTTTAAAATTAAAAAATACACAATTGACAGTAATTCATGCATTTTTATCGCACTGTTAACCTATTACAAATGTGACTTTAATGCCATTTCAAAAGACAATCCTCATTTCTCAGATTTAACCCAATTTTATTTTCCAAATTCTCTAAAATGCTAAATTGAAAATGTTTAAAAGCTACAAAATACGAAATGTTCAAATCAAAATGCTAAATATCTGATTTCAAAATGCTAAAAATCACCACCCCTAACCATCATTTGTTTAAAAATAATCCACTGTAGTATTAATATTCACTCTAAAGTTCTGTCATCTGAAGAATCTACCATATTTTAGTCTCATAACGTGAATATCTAAGATAGTGAGCAGCGATGGAAACCCTGAACATGAAATATCCGTCAACCAGAACGCATAACCGATCAAGAAATGACGCATTTTATTTTGGTTTGCGTCGTAGGCGAGTTTCTCAGAGGCCAAATTACCAAGCTGCCTCACATCACAAGCATAAAGATGCGTTCATTCGTCAGATGAATTATCGTTTCCGCTCGCGTCCCACAGCACGATCGTAAACCACAGACGTCAGAAGGTGGAACGGAAGCTTTCAAAGCACCTCTCTCTTTAGAGTGAAGCCCGCTGATTGCTCAAGCAGTCACATCAAAACTTTATGGTGGAGGATTGTTGTAACTTAATAACTCGAGAATTATTGGCCGATAACAATTCATTCTATTCTCACTAGTGTTGGTGAACATAAAACCAGTTCAGCGATTATAATTGGACAATTGCCCAGGGCTGCACTGATTTTGGGGCGTGATTCTTGAGCACAAGACCGGATCTGTGGTTTCTATAATACACATAACGTTCCCTCTTCTACCCCCTCCATGTACCCGTGTACGAAGAGGTTCTTGTTGTTTTTGTTGTTGATTTATTTGGTGGCTTTGTGACATTGTGGTCATTTAGCTCCGTATACTTGGATGTGTATGCCTCTTGACCATCCCTTGATGAATGCATTACATTTGCATTTTTTGTTGGCATAGAACAGTGGGTCAAAATCGAAATCTAGAGGGACAAAATTATGTTTACGTTTTAATCATGAATTTAGAGTGAAAGCAACGTATATAATTTGTTTACTTCATAATAAACATCAGTTAAGACCTTTCTAAGCTACGTCTACACATGCAAGAAATTGTTTATGACTGGGAGTTAGATCATTCAGTTATCTCTTCAGAACAATTTTCTACCCCTAATTTACTTTTAAAATAGTCACAAAGTTCCACTTTTGGCATAATCGTCGAACCCAGTGCTTCAAACAGTTGTAAACGTGTGAGAACTGGTTGCGCGGCATCTTCTAAAACGTAAAATAACTAAGTTGCAAAAAGATGCAAAAAATCTTAAAACAGGCGTAAACTACAAGAATTTATCTACATTTTAATATTATGTAGAACACACAGACAGACTCACAGATATCATTAGAAAACGCAGACTAACTTTCTACGGGCACATACAGAGAATGAACAATAAACGACTTACAAAGAAAATCTTTGATGTAGTAAACAGTTCAAAAAGGAAAACAAATTGGTATCATGAAATAGAAGACGACTTAAAGCAATTAGGGATCAACAAGCAAATGATAGAAGACAGGGAAAGTTTCAGAAACAAAATTAAGAACGCCAAATTTTTAGTAAGTGAAAGGAAGAAGATAGGAACATTGTGGACGGAACAAAGGAAACAGGAACAAAGTCAAAGGATGAAGAGATTTTGGGAAGAGAAGAAGGGAAAGAAGTGAAAATTGTGACATCATGAGATATTTAAGTTCATACACTGTCCATAAGGGCAAAAATGATGTAAAAATAATAATAATTATGTAGAAAGTGACGCAGAGTGACGCGACATACTAAAAATCTAAGTGAAAATATAATTTTAAAAATAATAGTTAAATATTATATAATGCAAATATAGCTAAAATTACGTAACAATTACGCCCATTAATAACTGAAACACGTTACAAAGATCATACCTTCAGCTGCATGTTCCATCTTAAAGCATCACACTAACCACAAAGATAACCAAACCACAGCCACTTACATTCACCCTCCAATTCAGACTGCTCGAACAGTGGTGACAGATTTACACTAAGATGCGTTTATATCCCAGAATATTGAGCGGCAATTGTATGAGAATGCTGTAGAAGTAATAAAATTTGATATTTAATTATGAAAATAAATAATTTTGTCCTTCTAGATTTCGATGTTGACCACTGTGCATAGGCTAGAGTAAAATGTGGCTTTCCACTAATGTCTCAGCCACATTCATGGCTGTGATTATATGGAAGCTACTGAGATATGGTTGGTGCTGAGTAATGCCATTCAGGGCACAACTAGTGCCTGTGTGTAAAGTGAAAGGTTCCACTAATAAGGTCAGTGCTATTGTACTGAATCAGTGAGGAAAGCAATTGCAAACTATCTCACTCCTCATCTTGCCTAGTATGCCTCATTGTAGTGCTACCTATGTCGGTACTTCTTGAGGACCCAACCAGCCTAACAGACAGACAGACTTGGATGTGTGTGAGATTTATTTGATTACCTGCCATATGATGACTGTATTAGTGTGAGTATTTGCAATTCTGGTGAGGATTTGGAAGGAGGTTGACGTGGCTTTATGTTAGGAACCGTCCCGGCAATTGACAGGAGCTGTACAAGCGTGAAAACATGGAAAACCATTTCCAGGATGGCAGTGATGGGAATCGAACTCACGTCTCCACACTACTACTACTACTACACATACCACAATAACACAGGTTACCAGACAATGTTCTACACACACCCACATCAACGCCGATAAATGACCACGATATCCAAGACCCTCAAATGAAAGAACAACACTGTATATACTGTATTACCTTTTTCAATTTTGGAAAAATAGGCTTATGAGATCACCTTTTGTACGTGTGTGTGGGCGTGTGTGTGTGAGGTGTGTGTGTGTGTGTGTGTGTCCTAATAACTTCTAAACGGCTGCAGCGATTTCAATGAAACTCGGTAAGTTCATAGCACTATTCCGACCCCGACCGTGCTCTTCAAATTTTGTTATATCTCACCAATCCAACATGGCGGCTGTGCGAAATATTTTACCAGCATTCAATATCTCCGAAACTATTCCCGATATCACTCTGGAATTTATTACGGTGATTAAGGGAACTACTAGAAGTTCACCTATGTGACTTTTGAAAAACTGGTAACTATAATACCAACATGGCGGCCCTTTCTTGCGATTTAACGTTCCAAACGCAATGAAATCTGGTACAGGAAATGTTTATACACATTCTAATGCACTGGTATCTAATTTAGTTCAATTGTTTACATAACCTCAAAATGACGGCTGTGCGAATTAAGTTTGTATTTCTTGTGTCGTAATCATGTGAAAGTTTGAATAATGAACCTACGCAATAATTTTCCTTTAATGGTACATGACTCTATGGCCTATACATTTAACAATCCAACATGGCGACCATCCAAAATATTTAGACGGCTCTGAATATTTACGAATCTATAATAGCAATCAAACTGATTTTTTTATGTTCATAGGTGCTGTGAACTTAAGTTCACCTATAGGACTTTAAATAACCTAGTGATCACAAATCCAACATGGCGGCGACGCGAATTATAAATATTCACATGGACGTTTCTCGCAATTTAACCATCCGAGTGCAGTGAAACTTGGTTCAGTAAATCCTTATACGAATATTAATCCACCGGCATCTAATTTATTTCAATTGCTTCTATAACCACAAGATGGCAGCTGTGCGAAATTCTAAAATCTCCTTATTACTTCTTGTGTCCTAATCATGCGATTGAAATTTGAATGCTACACGTACACAATAATCTTCATGTAACAGTACATAACTCTAGGACCTACATATATGAAATTCAACATGGCGACCATCCGAAATATTTAGTCGGTTCTTAATATCTACGAATCTATTACAGCAATCAAACTGAAATTGTGTATGTTGATAGTGGCAGTTAACATAAGTAGGATAACTTATATGAAAATAGGCTGTATAGTTCTTCACGGAACTACTTGTTTTAAATTCCAATCCCTTTTAAAATGTCAAAATATTTACTCCAAGCAACATTTTCAAAAGCATATTCTAAGTTCGCAAATGTCATGAACGTTCTCTTATCTCTTCTTATTTACTAAAATCATTCAATGTCCCAACCAAATATTCGTACCTAACGGCACCCCTGGTTTGAACTCCCCGTGACGTGTTGACTGACTTAAAGTCAATCTAGGCCTACACATACGATATTCGTTCAAACCTCAGCTGTGATAACTTTGCAACCTGACAGATAAATGTAATTCCGCATCAGAAATGTAAAAATCTCAGTTTTCATCAATGTGAGGGGCCTCATTTGTGAGACGACAGACTTGCCTGATCTCGACAACATTGCGGTAAATTAGATCTTTTCCAATTCGCCTGTGTCACAGACAAGGCGCCTGCAGCATAGCAATGAGTTCACTGGAATAATTCAGAAAGCTTCATTTCAACTAATTGTGCTACATTCTGTTACTCCAGGAGAGCATTGCATATTCTCTTACTTCTGGCGGATAAAATGTGCTCATCAAGAGAAATATAGCATGTAAATTGGATATTATCCTAGACATGTGCCGGCTGTAGTTATTGTCGTATAGAGAACAGGCGATGAAATTATGATTCATTAGACACAGGAATAGAAAAGAAGCAAATAAATACATAACCAAATAAATGACTGAATAACTGTTGGAAACTCTACTTAGTATAAAACAAAGTCCCCGATTCTTGGATGTTACGGGTAAACTCGAGAACCACTGGATGGATTTTGATGTGGTTTTCACCATTCTGTAAAGGATCTCGAGGATGATTTCTGTAGAAAATAATTTATTTATGATCAAAGGAAGCAGAGCAGTAACGATTTCAGTGGAATAGTCGAAAAAATAACCTGGCGTCCGAACGCTTTGTAAGCTTACGCTGGACAAACCGTTAAAAATATCTAAATACTATGAGTGTAAGCATTGTTCAGCATGAAAAGTTCTACAAAAAAGTTCCCGAGAGCATATGTCTATCTTCAATACATCGCCCACTATAAGTGTTTTTACGTTTTAATTTATGTTAACCGTGTCCATTCAACTACTGAGGCGACAGTTTACGAGCTAGCTAAGGGCGAGTCTATCAGCCCTGCTACAGCCTAGCTAGCGGGCGAACCTATTGCCCCAGAACCAGATACAGCCAGCAGCAAACCGTTGAGTTGTATTGAGTTAAAAACTTTAGAGAAGAGTGGTTGTGTTTGGAGTTTCCCTGGAAGTGCAACTCGGCTTTTCTTCATTTCTCCTGTGAACTATTCGTTCCGCAAAATTCACAGTCATGTTAAGATTGGACGGATGGGGGATTTGGGTTTCATACACCTCGCCATTCTTAAATTACGTCTGACAAGAATTTGTTGCACATGCATCTCCATGATAATATAATTAATAGTCCAATCAGTGATTTTAACCCATCATTCCGAGACGTAAAACGGATATTGGTCGTTGTTCATTGATATTGGAAAAATAGCACTTAACACGTAATGCGAGGCCGGGTCAGGTTGCTAGTAAATAAATAAATAAATAAATAAATAATTAAATAAATGAACAAGCACACAAATTAATTATTAAATAAATAAATAAATGAAATAATTAAATAATTATGCTGTTACTTAACTTTCTCGACCAATTATATCCATTAAATAGCTTTGGGACTGTTAGGTCGAGTGGAAACATTAAGCACCGACGCTTCGATTCAACTGCTTTTGCCTTTGTCAAGGTTTATAATGATGATGATGATGATGATGATGATGATGATGATGATGATGATTGTTGTTTTAAGGGGCCTAACATCTAGGTTATCCGCCCGTGAATATGAAAATGAAATGTAAACTGTAACTGAAACTAACTTATATACTAGAAGAAGGAATGGAAAACAAAAGGAGAATAAGGCAAAAAGAGGGCAGGAGGGAAAGAAATGCCCTCAACCCTCAAAGAATGCAGATTGAGGGACTTGTAAGGAAGGAGAGCCATGAAAGGCAGACAGGAAAGTGAAAGAGGGGAGGGTCCGCCCCAGAGGTAATGGATAAAAAGGGGAAAACCGGACCCAGCTCAGGAATCCACGGGGTCGCCAACTCTCGAACTCACCAGCCGTGAGCCCCTGAGGGTGTAGCAATATCCAGGGTGCACCAGAAGTGGTGGGGCTACATACACCCTGCCTCCTTTTAGGGCCTTGAGCAGAATGCAGGATATAACATGAAAAGAAAAAGAAGGCTGACCCCTCGCAGAAAGAGGGTATCAGAAAAGATGAAACAAGGGCCAATTAAGGCCGGAAAGGAAGAGACTCTCTACGCCTCGGATACCCTAATACCGTCGGGGTCGGAAGAGAACAAGAGTTGACCAAGTGAGGTCGACAGGAAAGAAGACGGAGAGGATCCCGGCACAAGTAAGTGGAAGCAATGCCGGACTTAGCTGTGGCCCCGTGGTCGCCAACCCTCGTCCCACCAGATGTGAGTCCCTGGGGTGGGGGTTGTAATGAAAGAAAGACTGAGTAAACAATGGCATGTAGCCTCCACAGATATCAGGTATAAGATAGGAAGCCATGTCGAATCAAATAGTTGCTCCATGACCTCTTGAGACCAAGAGGAAGTTGGTAATGACTAGGGCTCGGATTTTTAGGTACCGGTAAATATATATATTTTTATGCAAATACATATTTTAAGTATTTTTTCTATAAATGCCTAAATTCCTGCTTTTCACTTATTAGCACATAAAAAGACATAATATTTACATATTTTAAAATCAGTTGCTAGATCTTTCAGTTAATTGCATTTTTGTTCTGTGTTACTTTAACGGGGATGAACCTGTGAGGTATCTAATCTTCATGCAGAGCGTTTGTCAGCTTGCAACTGAGTTATTCTTAACTTGTCGCCCCTTGCCACTCACTATGGAAGCCGTCGATTTCCTTGTCCATAGCCATATTGTACCACGTGCTAGACCTCCCCCTCCCCCAGCTACCTGGAACCAGTTTCACTCACATGCAGTTCATTTCTGGCACTGTGAAAAGTAAGGCAGTAAAGTAAAAACAACTACAAGTTACCATTCTGTTGCAGAATTTAATGATAATTTTACTTCTGAGGGGGGCGTTTTGTTCTGCCAACCATGTGGGAAAGTAATGAAGGCTGAACAGCGATCTCAAGTTACACAACACCTCAAGGGCAAGAAACATATTGCCGCTGTTTCGCGCCTTCAGAAGATGTGTTTCGCGATAATCGTCGGTCATTTATGATGCAGAACCTGAAGATGTATCTCGTTGTGTATTGTAATGCTTCAGCAGTCAGTGAAACGTAGCATAAATTGAATTCGTGAGTACTGCTTATTGCGTATATTCACATTAACTTAATAAACTAAATTATAATTAAATATTTTTACTTTTTTGTCACATATTTCAGGTATTTTTAATACATAACAAATAAATATTTTCCCAAATTTTAGCCCTAGTAATGACACTATTGAAGGCAACCATGATCTACTTAAGGGATCATCATCACCTCTATTAAAGAGCTTTGGTTGTTTAATAATTATTTATATCGCCTCTCGAATGATTCAAGTTGTGAAACATTTCTCCATACAGATGACAGGGGTTTCATCAAAAAGAATTCGATGGTCATTCTGTATGGCTTGTTCAGCCACAGCAGACTTATCTGGTTGCCAAAGACGTAAATGCCGATGATGTTCCTTGACCCTTGTTATGATTCTACTACATGTCTGACCAATACGTAACCACAAGAACATGGAATCTTATATACTCCAGCACAGTTAAGACCATCTGAATCCTTGTCATATTCAAGCCTAATGTCACCGATCAAACTGTTATTATTATTATTGTTATTATTCTTCTTCTTCTTCCTTCGTTACGGCCAACTAAGGACCACGTCATGTCAACTGTTTTTTCTGCATTTTAATGTTAGCCCAGTACTCCTTCATTCGCAATCGATGTTGCACCTTTCTCTCTGTCGTCCACGCCTTCCCGGTTTTTAGCTTCGGCTTAACTTGAAAACTCCGATGTTTCTGAAGTTTCTCCCTAAGTGGGCCACGCTCTTGGATATCTTCACGTGTAATCCCAGTCTCCAACAGATCTTTCTCTACTTCATTGAACCAGGCCCCCTTTGTCTTTTTCTCACGGAGAAAAGCAAAAATTCTGTTGGATAGCCGTGTTGATTTCATTCGGGTTATATGTCCATAAAAAGAAATCCTCCTTTTTCTCATCACGTCCGTTATTTTCTCTACGTGAGTGTACAACTCGTGGTTGTGGCGTCTTCGGAACTCGCCGTGTTCTTTGACTGGACCCAGGATTTTCCTCAATATCTTCCTTTCCTTGGTCTCCAGTTTTTCCATTATGCCTTTTCTATTCATGGAGAGACATTCCGCTGCATACAAAGCTTCTGGCCGGATGACCGTGCAGTAGTGCTTCAGTTTTGCATTCAGGGATATAGATCTTTTGTTGTACACATTCTTAGTTAGATGGTAAGCCATTTCAATTTTATTCAAGCGTGACGCAAAAGCCTCGTTTTCGGACATTGTAGGGTCTATCCATTCCCCAAGATACTTAAATTTCACAACCCGCTTGATTTTCCCATTATTCACTTCAATATGTTTTGGAGCCTTTTTGATGTTAGTAATAAATTCTGTTTTCTCGAAAGAGATCAGGAGGCCCGCCTTTGCAGCTTGTGTTTGAAGCTGGTTGATCTGTTTCCTGGCCGTATCCAACGAATCTGCAAAAACCGCAAGGTCATCTGCAAAGGCTAGACAGTCAATTGATAGGTTCTTATTCTTGTGACCAAGTGTGATTCCATTTTCGACTCCTTCATCACTCATTGTTTTGCGCCACTCACGGATAACTTTCTCAAGAACGCAGTTGAATAGTAGAGGCGAGAGACCATCTCCCTGTCGAACTCCTGTCCTTATCTCGAAGGCATTGGAAATCTCGCCTCTAAACTTAACTTTCGAAGTGGTGTTGGTGAGAGTCTGTTGGATGATCGCTCTGGTTTTGTTGTCTAGGCCGAACTCCTTTAGAATCTTAAGTAGGGTAGTCCGATCAATGGAGTCATAAGCTTTCTTAAAATCAATGAAAGTTACTACAAATTTCTTGCTCCTTAGTTTCAGATATGAAAGGATACATTTGAGATTCGTGATTTGCTCCACACATGACCGTCCCTTCCTAAAACCTCCTTGATAATCACCCAGTTCTGTATCTAGCTGTTCTTCAGCCCTAGTTTGAAGAGCTTTTGAGAGGATTTTGTAAGTTATCAGTAGGAGGGAGATGCCTCGATAGTTGTTAACATCTGCTTTATCGCCTTTCTTATGAAGGGGGTGGATTAAAGCAGAAGTCCAATCACTTGGAAGTCTTTCGGTATCCCAAATTTCGTGTATGATGTCCGTTAATTTATCCACTGTATTGTCACTAGCAAACTTCCACAGTTCAGCGATTATCGAGTCTTCACCTGGAGCTTTATGGTTCTTTAGAGATCGGATAATCTGTTTGACTTCCTCTTTCGTGGGTGAAGAGGAATCTGGGTGGACTTGCGCACGGTCATTAAATGTGAATATGGAACTTGGAGTCTCACAGTTAAGAAGGGACTCAAAATATTTTGCAAGCACCTGACAATTATCTTTGTCGCTATAAACTAGTTTTCCATTGCAATCCCTGAACTGAAGACATGGAGGGCTATATTTCTTCAAGTTGCTTTTAAATGTTCTATAGAAGTTGCGCATATTATTCTTCTGGAAATCCTGTTCGATTTGATCCATCTGGTTTTTATGAAAGGCACGTTTAGCATTGCGGATGGTTTTTGCTGCACTCGTTCTCTCATTCAAGAAGTCTGTCCCGTTGACTTGATTTTGTTGCGAATTCCATTTCTGCCAGGCATGCTGTCTCTTACTTATTACTGCGTCACATTCACTGTTCCACCATGCATGCTTCCTCGTTTTAGTTAGTAGGACGGTCTCTTTTGCTGTCTCAACCAGCGCCTCTCGCAGTTGTTCCCAGTTCTCTGCATCCACAGTTTGTAGTTTTCGTGTAAACTCATTACCGGACGCCAGTTTGTCAACATCATATCTTTCAGTCTTTTTGGCTCGGAACCTCCGTGTGTTTCTCGGGAGGAGTTTGATTTTAATTTTAGTTAGATAATGATCCGAGTCCAGTTTTGCATTTCGTAGAACTTTCACATTCTGAATTTCTCTTTGAGCTTTCCGTGCAATTGCGACGTGATCAATCTGGAATTCGCCAAGACTGGGATTTGGGGATTTCCAGGTCTTCTGTTTCCTGGGCAGATGTTTGAAAGCAGTGGATTTCATTACCAGGTTGAAGGCCCTACATAGCTCTATTAGCCGTTCTCCATTACGATTCGTTCTGTGATGAGCGGAGTAATTTCCAACAATGTTTCGAAATTTTCTTTCTTTGCCTACCTGGGCATTGAAATCCCCAAGTAAAATGATATTATGTTTGTCTGGAATCTTCGATAAAATGTCTTCAATTTCTTCCCAGAATCGATCAGTTCCTTCCGGGTCTTTCTTGTTCGCTACGTTGATCGGTGCATGAACGTTCACAATAGTATACATTTTATTTGTACTTCGAAAGGAAAGGGTCGAGACTCGACTGCTTACAGAAGTGAAATTTGTGATGGAGTCTAGAATCTTCTTGTTGACTACAAATCCAGTACCGAGTTGGGGAACCGTTTCTATAACACGTTTACCTGGCTTACCCTTGAAGATTCTGTAGCCTTCTGATTCAAAGGCATGCTCATCAGTAAATCGTGTTTCCTGAACTGCCGCAATTTTGATCTGATGTTCAGTTAGAGCATCCGTGAGTTGTTTTAATTTTCCAACCTTCCGCAGAGAATTTGTGTTAAAGGTAGCAAAGAAATTTTTGACTCTATGATTGATCTTTCGTGGAGTCTCCGATACCTCCAAGCATTTCGGTGCAAGCTCCCCAGATTCCGAAGGCTTGCATGCGTCACTCGAAGCGACGGTGGATTGGTTACCACCTGGGGTAGTAGCATTTGCTGAACTTTCCTCCATGCTTTTAACAGTTGAAAGACTGTTGACTTAGGCCAGTGATGTTTCACACTGACAAGGATACTGCCAAGGTTGTGAGCCTTGGAGCCCCCAGCACTGATCGGCTCACCGACCCAGTTTCCCGCTAGGATTGGTTACCCAACCTTCCACTGGGTTGCTCGGTTTAACAGGGGCACCTCTTGTAGGTTATGTGCTGGAGTTGAAGTGAAAGATGCTAGTTGGATTCTCTTGCTGAATTCAATATATTAATGTTGCAGATGACTAGCAACGACGCATTTCACTCCCATTTGCCCAGAGACACAAGGTCCCCTCTCAGGTTGATTCCTGGGACCTATTATTGTTATTGTTATTATTATTATTATTATTATTTACTTGTACTTAGGTAAGTTACACTTCCACGTCATACCGACAGTTGTTACTAATCACAGTACAAAATTATTTGCCCTAGGGCAGAGAAGCAATAACGATATTATATCTGATAGAAATGTTCGTCATTTTATTTTATATGAAAAAATAATCTATTGGAAACTATGCGAGTTCAACCTGATTTTGAATATACAGGACAATAATACCACAATATATTACATGCTATTCCATTTGAAAGAGCAGTGAATCTTTATATAAGTAGTAAAGAACGATTGGAACTAGGTCAGAGTAATTTTATATCCTTCTTGTTCCTCTGATTCATGGTTTATCGTGATTGACGAGGAGGACGGATGGGTTATGCTGAGGCGCAGTCATATCAGCGAAATTGGACTGAGTTACCGATCCAAGGAAGGAAGGAGAAAGAGCGAGAGAGAGAGAGAAGACATCTAAGTAGAAAAAAATGCAGACTAAAAATTATAGACAGTATAAGACAAAGGTAGACTATCTGCTTGAACTCGAAGCGTATGGGAATTATCAAACAAATAATTCATTGGCTGGAGGTTTCACTCAAATGAATAAAAAACTACCACGGTTATACGTTTGACAATATTTTAATTGTCCGTACATTGTGTGCCGATAAGAACATTATATGATCTCATGGGTTGAGCGAAGTCGCAGTGGAAGTACCACTGGGAGAAAAAAGGTTGGTTGGTTGGTTCCTGAGTTTAGGGGCTGCGACAACGCGGTCATGTAGTCCCGTGTACTTTGGGTGTGTGTAGAATCTGTCTGATAACCGGTGTTAATTGTGATGACTGTATTAGTGTGTGTTATCTGCTGTTTAATTCAAGTAAGGACTGCAGACGTTGATTTTTTCAAATAGTTCCTACTTTTGCCGCCAAACGCCACCGTCAACGACTACTAGTTTAGAACTCAGCTACTAGACGCCACCGCAGTCGGCTCATGCCAATGAACGTAGGAACCTAAGAGCGTTGTTTACATTGTTAACCTATATAATTTAGCTTCACACAGGTGTAATTAGTGGAAGGTTCTTGAACACGCCATAAATCTATGACATGGGACCGCCGGCTTTACTTCCCCTCCTAAGGAAGGCATACTGAGGGATTTTTAACGCTCTTAAAAATCCGATGACTTGGGCTGGGTTTGAGCCCGCGATCTTGGGCATAGAAGCTCAGCATGCTATCTACAACGCCACCGAAGCCGCTTGGGAGAAGAAGTAAAATTGAATGAATTCCGTAAGGTTAAACCAAAAGAGAAGAATCCCAGAAATTAACGATAAGGGTCCCAGAAGCGTGTAAGTCGTAACTCCATAGCAAATACGGAACCAAGACCAACGAAATCAGAAGATCACAAAAAGGATGCATAACGTAAAAATGAGAAAGACAGAAATAACTCAAATGTCGTATATTAAAGCGAACACAAAAGTTGCGCAAAATACAATATTCAAACATTCATTTCAAAATCGTATAACTAATAAAAATACTAACAACTAACTACAGACTAAGTATAACTCAAAAATGAAAATTAAAATAAAAGAGAAAATAGATTACATGAAAAAAATAGTGTCAGAATTTTCCTGGTATCCGTCCTCCATATAAGCACACAATAAGCGATATTGTAAAATCCGTTCCAACGTCACACAGGGAGAAATTCGCCCTTTGTCTGGAAACTTGTTTACGAAGTGCCAGCTGACGGACAACACTTTGAACATTTCCTGTAAAACCAGGTAAGTTTTTAGATAATTATTTTCACTATAAATTGCTATTAAACGAAAATTTTACTTCGTTGATGCGAAGTGGCGGGGTTGAGTCACGCACTTTTTACCGGCCGGTGAGCGGGTGTCAGTGCGAGAGCTTGCCGCGTCTTGATTGGTAACAGAGGGGACACTTAAATTGATGACCCAGTATAATATATACAGTAGCAAACTAGTAAACCCAGTGAATTCATTAATATCATGTAATCATCTCCAATTGTCCCTTGAATATTACAACGGGTTGTATGTGTCGTTGTGCATTAAATGATTAAAGCATTCTAGTTGTCTTCTTTTATGATACAGTAGACCGTCGTTTATCCGGACGTCAAACAACCGGAACGTCAATTATCCGGACGAGCAAAAAAAAAAAAAGGAAGTCGAAGCAGCGCGTGCTTTCTCTTGTTATGCGGAATTACACGCTGCCTACAGTAGTGAGTCAGTTCTCAATTTCAATTGTTGTCTCGCACCGTTTGTTTACTCCATAATGTTCCAACGTGTTATGTGAGTGTGCGTACTCTACTGTATTTCATTGTAAAAATGGCTTCTACGAGTGGCAAAAAGGAAATCGCAATGTTTTATCGATTGAGAATAAGGTGGAGATCATTAATGAACTGGATATATGTGAGAGTGTGCAGTATCTAATAAAAACTTACAGTGCTGACAATATATTTATGATTTGAAGAACCGAAAAGGTGAAATTCTGAATTATGCACCGAAGTTAGATAGTGAAGAAAGGTCTTAAAAGAGAAAATCCATGAGATCAGCTACCGAGAAAAATTGGAAGAAATGGTGTACTTATGGTTTATTCAGACAAGAAGTAAGGGATATCCCATTTATGGACCTTTGTTATGTGAGAAAGCGTTGCAGCTAAATGAGAATTTTGGTGGTTCTCCCCATGAAATAAACGCATGTTCGATTATCTGGAGAAATCGTTATCCGGAACACTTTCGGTCCCAATTATTCCAGATAACCGACGTTCTACTGTATTGAGATTTTCTGAATCCTTGTTCATACGTCACAGTACATCCACATCTGTGATTTTAGCTGTTCATTGTATCGTTAACATCTTTTGATGTGCCAAACTTCAAACGCTATCGATTTCTTACTTAATACTGTACTTCTGTTGTTCCTGTTGTGTTATTTGAGGGCCTTGGCCATCGTGGTTATTTAGCCCCATGTACTTGTCTGATAATCTGTGTTATTGTAATGGTTGTATTAGATTATTGTTGGTCATTGATTTAGGGGCTTCGGGACATCGTGGTCATATAATCCCCTGTACCTTGGTGTGTGTGGAATTTGTGTGAAATCCTTTGTTATTGTGATGGCTGTATCAGTGCTGTATTGGTGTGTGGATTTATAATTCACTTGAGGATTGGAAAGGAGGCCTTAATTTAGGAACCATCCCGGCACTTGCTTGGAGTAGAAGTGGGAAAACCATGGACAACCACTTTAAGGATGGTTGAGATGGGATTTGAAACTCTTTTCAGTTTTGCATCACGAGGCTGAGTGTACCACATTCCAGCCCTCAGACCAGTATAAAATTTCCGGGACGTCAGCCACGAATGCTAGCCTCTACACCACGAGGTAATCACTTAATTCTTCTCTAAGTTGGTTGGTTGGTTCCTTATTTTAGGGGCTGCGACAACGCCCCATGTACTTTGGGTGTGTGTAGAATTTGTCAGATAACCTGTGTAAATTGTAATGGCTGTATTAGTGTGTGTTATCTGTGATTCAGGTAGGAGGACAGCAGACGATTGTTTTTCAAGTAGTTCCTACTTTTGCTACCAAATACCCCTAGCTGCGGACGTGGCTACTAAATACCATCGCAGTCATCACCTGGCGGCGAACGTTGGAATTAATATAGCGTTATCAAACTAACAAATTTTAGCTTCCACAAGTGTAGTTAGTGGAAGGTTCCTTTTCATACCATAAATCTATGACATGGGACCGCCAGCTTTACTTCCCCTCCGAAGGAAGGCATACTGAGGGATTTTTAACGCTCTTAAAACATCCTACGACTTTGGCCGGGTTTGAACCCGCGATCTTAGGCACAACAGTTCAGCATGCTACCAACTACGCCACTGAAGCCGCTAACTTCTCTAAGTGTCCATGACTAAACTAAACTCCCCCAGGGGCTCACTCTAGTGGGACGTGGGTTGACGACCACGGGGACCCAGCTGAGTCCGGCATTGCTTCCACTTACTTGAGCCGGGCTCCTCTCTGTCTTCTTTCCTGTCGACCTCACTTGGTCAACTCTTGTTCTCTTCCGACCTCGACGGTATTAGGGTATCCGAGGCCTAGGGAGTCTCTTCCTATCCCGCC
This sequence comes from Meconema thalassinum, assembly GCA_946902985.2. NCBI lineage: Eukaryota > Metazoa > Arthropoda > Insecta > Orthoptera > Tettigoniidae > Meconema > Meconema thalassinum. The sequence continues at coordinate 93,142,667 of OX336399.1, forward strand.
TTAATTGGCCCTTGGCCCATTTTTTCTGATTCCGTCCTTCTGCGAGGGGTCAGCCTTCTTTATCTTTTCATGTTATCTCCTGCCTTCTGTTCAAGGCCCTCAAGGAGGCCGGGTGTATGTAGCCCCACCACTTTTGGTGCACCCTAGATAATGCTACACCTTCAAGGGCTCACGGCTGGTGAGTTCGGGAGTTGGCGACCCCGAGGGATTCCTGAGCTGGGTCCGTTTTCCCCTTTTGTCCCTTACCTTTGGGGCGGACCCTCTCCTCTTTCACTTTCCTATCTGCCTTTCATGGCTCTCCTTCCTTCCAAGTCCCTCAATCCGCATTCTTCGAGGGTTGAGGGCATTTATTTTCCTCCTGTCCTTTATTTGCCTTATTCTCCTTTAGTTTTCCATTTCTTCTTCTAGTATGTAGGTTAGTAGTTAGTTTAGTTTTAAGTTTGCATTTCATTTTCATCTTCACGATCACCCAAACCATCAGGGGCCGATAACCTCGATGTTAGGCCCCTTAAAACAACAATTATCATCATCATCAACTAAACATGCAGTATCGAAGCAGGCTTTACTTACATCACGGCTAGTCAAACCTAGCAATGGTATGTGTAAATGTCGATATTGATGGTTTAACGTTTATAAATGAAGTACTTATTGAAACTGGTATTCACACATTTCCAGCCTAGTCAATGATGAGGACATCACAAAAATGTGATTAACGCATTAAAATTATGGGGGAAACATACTGCATGAATGTGGCTTTCAATTGATCGTTCTCTTTTTTATTATTATTATTTTGCGAGCAATGAATCGCAGAGCGGATATATTAAAAATTCACGGGCTTATGCGCATCGAAATATTGCACAACCATCAAGCTATTACTCACACTGTAACCATTTGGTCTCCACTCGCGCGAATCCCCATGTTGTATGTGTCTATAGATAATGCAAATTACTTGTTCATGCTTCGGGAATTAATGTATGCACTTTTTCGATAATGGAAACAACTGTAATGGTAAACACTAATCATAAATGCCGTTCATTCAAATCTCATTGCATTTAAATCCCATCCAATCACATTGTGATTCACTTCAGGTATGGTAAGGCGATCCTACAGTAGATGCTGTTCTTCCCATTTAGAAATGTAGGTTTATTTGGGTTTATTTATGTAATTAACTTAGCTTATTCACAAAGAATAACACTGATAGTTTGTTCGCATTTGTCAGAGCAATGTTACAATATTTTTTGTTTAACGGCAGATTTTCGGTCCCGAATTGGGATCTTCTTCAGCTGCTTACCGTTCATATAAAGACGATCAAAATTTATAAAGCATTCTATTTGAAGGACTTGGCGAAAGAACCAGCATGAACTTTCAGTCGTAGCCACGTTTACAGCACACGTTTTTCTGTCGCGGCTTCGGTGGCGTAGTTGGTAGCATGCTGAGCTTCAATGCCCAAGATAGTGGGTTCAAACCCGGTGAAGCCGTCAGATTTTTTAAGAGCGTTAAAATCCCTCAGAATGCCTTCCTTCGGAGGGGAAGTAAAGCCGGCGGTCCCATGTCATAGATTTATGGCATGTTAAAGAACTTTCCACTAATTAAACATGTGTGAAACTAAATTGTATATGTTAAGAATGTAAACAACGCTCTTAGGTTGCTACGTTCGTTGCCAAGAGCCGAATGCAGGGGCGTCTAGTAACTAAGTTCTGAACTAGGCCTAGTAGTCGTTGACGGTGGCGTTTGGCGGCAAAAGTAGGAACTATTTGAAAAATTCGAAGTTGCAGTCCATACTAGAATTTAAAAAAAAACAGTCATCACAATTAACACCGGCTATCAGACAGATTCTACACACACCCAAAGTACACGGGGCTTCATGACCGCGTTGTCGCAGCCCCTAAACGAAGGAACCAACCAACCACCGTCTGTCATATTGGTTTGAACTGGAATGAACTCGGGCACACCAACGCCAGTGCTCCACTGTTCTCGCTTTCAAGAATTCAGAAAAGATTATCCATTAACACGGTGATGCGTTTTCTCACTTTGTAATACAACTTTCCTGCGTTATAAAATGGCGAAACTCATATTCGGAACACCCCTCGTATTTGTTTCTGAATCTGAAAAGAAAAAGTACAAATTCGGGCATTAAAAATGTAATTTTGCGTAGCGCTATGAAGCGAATTATGTCCTGAAAAATATTATCAAGTATGGTTGTTGTTGCATGAGTCTTCAGTCTTTTGACTGGTTTGATGCAGTCTTCCATTCGTCCCTGTCCTGAGCTAATCTTTCCGTCTCTACATAGCTACCAATCTGTTTAACATATTCTAACCATGGTCTACCCCTACCGTTCTTGTCCTCTAACCTTCCTTCCTTAACTAAGCTTGCTATTCCTAGCAGTCGCCAGAAACATATCTCCTCTCCCACTCTTCTTAATACTCCTTCATTTGTAGCCCTATCTACCCATCTGATCTTCATAATTCACCTGTAATACCACATTTCAAACGCTTCAATACTCCTCTTTTCTGCTGCTCTAACAGTCCAAGTTTCACTCTCCAGACAAAGGATTTCAAAAATGACTTCCTATTACCTAAATCTATATCCGATGTCAACAGATTCCTTTTCTGTAAAAATCCTTTCCTTGCCTGAGCCAACTTAATTTTTATATCCTCTTTGCTTCGTCCATCACTGATTATTTTGCTTCCTAAGTAACAGAAGTCTCCTACTTCCTTTAGCTTTTCCCCTGAACATGGAAAATAAATATGGAACTGGACAGCTTATGCAGTAAATTTGGCTCAATAAACCACGCGGTGTATGAGTTAATTAGAGGACTGAGATTAATGACAGATGCTGGTTAAGTGAAGAGAAGGCCCTCGGAATGTAAGAGACCCTCCCGCGTATCAGGTGTGCGGCACAGGTCCAAGAAGAAGGAGCAGTGTTTGATTTACTGCAGCGCTCCACATACCCTGTAGAGTTCACAGCGTGTGGTAAGACAGACGGATAAATGTCCACCGTGCCGGTCGCAGATGACAAGAGTCTAATGGCTTCTCTACTCCATGGAGCGTGACACACTAACATCCAGATTCCTCGGTAAATCACTTCACAAAAACCAAGAGAGCACTGTTCAATTCAAATCAATGTCCTTTCATCTTACATCCATTTGGCACCATATGTCACTCATACTTTCAAGTATATTTGAGAAGCTGACACGCAAGAGCGAACATATCCAATTCATATAATAGATACGATTTTAGAGGAAACACACAGGTTAAAATATTGTTGCTGATTATTTAGAGGCCTTGCGACATCGTGGCCAATGACAATACACCCAAATACACGGGGCTATATGACCACGATGCTGTAAAGCCCCTAAGTCGTTCAACCCTCATGCTTCAAAGGTTCGTTTCTCTTGAATTTTTGATTAATACTCAACCTCTTGTTAATCACTATTTTACTCAATATTTGTAAAAAGCAAAAACATTTACCATTTTAGGAAAATGTAATAAAATTGCCGTATTGATAAATGGATAATTAAATAAAATTATCCGCCAAGCAATACAAATTCGATTGAAATTACTAAAGTAGAGTGTCGGTAAATCGAGGTAGACAGGACCAACACTACCTCGAACTACAGAAAAATTGTGTTGTGTTTGAGTCTTCAGTCTTTAGACTGGTTTGATGCAGTCTCCATGCCTCCCAGTCTTGAGCTAATCGTTTCATCTGTACATAGCTACCACACCCTACATCCGAGGCAATCTCTCTAGCATATTCTAACCTTGGTCTACCCCTATACCTTGTCCTCGACCCTTCCTTCCATAACTAAGCTTGCTATTCCTGGGTGACAGTATGTGTCCTATCAAGCTATCTCTTCTCTTCATTAGCAGTCGTCAGAAACATCTCTCCTCTCCCATTCGTATTAATACCTCTTCATTTGTAACCCTTTCTACCCATCTGATCTTCATCATTCTCCTGGAACACCACATTTCAAACGCTTCAATTCTCCTCTTCCATTGAGTGCCACGCTCCAGACAAAGGCTTTCAAAAATGTATTCGATGTCAACAGATTCCTTTTCTGTAGAAATGCTTTCCTTGCCTACTTTTTATATCCTCTTTGCTTCGTCTATCACTGGTTATTTTGCTTCCTAAGTAACAGAAGTCTCCTTCGGACTTATGAAATTCCACATTAGTCAGCACTATTAATGGATAAAATCAAAATATTAACTGCCACGTGTACAATCAATATGGTCCAAGAAAGGACTGGTTTATTTATATAACGTGGCGGCGATATATAGTTCTCTAATTTTCCTCATTAACGACCGGCTTGGTTTTGAAACCTAGTTGGGCAGCCATGTTTACATTCCAAGTCTGTGACAAGCCAGGTCTTTCCTAGCTCAAGGCACAGCGTTGTCAATACTCCACCGTAGCCGCCGAGAGCAAGCAGCGAAACTCGAGAGAACTGCAACACTGGACACCTGACTAGCGCCAAACTCTGAAATCCATGTGGAGTGACAGACGAAACATGCTATTTGTCAAGAACCATCAGCTATTGGTCAACAGCGAACATAGATAAATAGGTTATTGTCGGCGCGTGGTACTGCATAACGTTTGAGTCACCGGCCAGTAACGAGGAATTTGAGAGTACTATATTGTAGGTGAGAAGGAGGGGTTGGTGGAGAGGGGTAGAATCGGGGAATTGGATGGACGGCGTTCAAGATCAGTGTACACCAGCGCGTGTTTAGCTTTCGTGCAATAAAACTGATGTTTTCTTTTAAACTATTTTTACACCCTCTGTCTGAAAAGTTCGGTGAATGGGCTATATTACGAACGGATCGTTGGCTTACCTGAAACAGCCGTTACTGTACTTCGAAGTAATCCCCGTGGATGGTTATGCACTTCTGAGAACAACTGAACAAGTCCTGGAAGCTCCTGGCATGGTCTTCTTTAGGAATAGCCTTCAGTTTGGGTCGTCAAAACTCTAAATTGAAAGCAAGAGAGAAGCGTAAATTTATGCAACCTGCTTTGCACACCTGATAGACGGGCGGCAGAGAGAAGGGTGAATTTTTGCAACCTAACGTGCACACCTGTTCGACGGGTGGCAGTGAGAAGGGTGAATGTTCCGTGGAATGGGATGGTCCTGAAAACCATCGTCATGGCTGTCTGGTGCCTGAGGTATGACCTCGAAGGCAAGCGTCAAAGTATGGAGTGTCGGGATCCAGGGTCGCCGAAAAGCCCTGGAGGGCCAGAGGTTTATGGACATTTCGGACATACAACGTAATGTGACGACCCAACTGAAGACTATCCCTCAGGAAGACTATGCCAGGACTTCTACAGCAGTTCTAAGAAGTGCATAACCATCCACGGGGATTACTTCGAAGGATAGTAACGGCTGTTTCAGGCAAGCAAACAATCCGTTCGTAATATAGATGCATTAACCGAATTTTTCAGAGGGTGCATTAATTCAATTTTTTTTTCAACTCGTATATATGCGAATATTGAACTATTGAGACTCGAAATATCGAAACTTTACTGTACCTGGTCATGTTTCGATCCAACAATGGGTTCATCTGCCGCATAATTTAATATCAAACCTTAAGAAACTAATCTAATAAAACTAAGGGATGAGATACGAAATTAACTAAAATATATACAGGATGAAATTAAGAAACTGGAAAACAATGAATAAGAACGATGTAAATATAAACTAAAATTGTACAACAATAATTATTTAAATCTAATGGATAAGTATTTTTGTAAGATGTAAAATAACAGCATCAATTTGAACTAAAGGAATAAAATAGACATCCTTACAAATAACTTAATTAAATAAAGGTTTATTTGATTAGTTTTTTAAGGTGGGATGTAACCAAAATTGCATAGCTGGCTTTAAAATTTCACTGAGTTCACAATATACTGTAAGACCTAAAACATTGAAACTTTGTACAGTTGTCTAATGGTGTTTGATCTATTACGTGGCGAGCAACAGCTATCTTGGGTTGCAAAATGGCACTAGTACAGTCACTGCAAAAAGTTTGTTACATCCTCTTATAGGCAAACTTTACAACACCAATAAAAAATATCCTGGCCAGAGCTTTAAACTAGTTTAAATATATGTCACTATCTCTAACATTTCGTAGAATTATCCAGGTACGGTGAATTGTTTCTTTATATGGTCATTTTAATTTTGGATTTTATAAACCTCAGAGAAAATATGAATGTAAGTGCATGCAAATTCTACTAATGGTTAAATAGAAGCATAATTCTACATAAATGTGTGTATAATCACTCAATAAATAATTCCTGAAAATTTCAGTTATGTAGCATTTAGGGTTTCAAATAAAAAGGTAAGTTAGACCTACCTATGTGGTGGAAAAAATGATATTGAGAAAACAACATTTGAAACTTGGATAATTTTCTTTTACTCACATATTTGTAACTTTGTCTATAGGCATGCAGCATCAAGTATAAATTACTTTAAAAATACTTCCAGTTGAGTAATGAGCTTGAATTTTTTACACAAAGTATAAAAGAGGCATACATACAAAAACATATTTCAAAATTTTCATATGTTGACCCCCCATTGGTTACATCCCCTCTTAAGGTTGATTCTATTTTTTCTGAAGGTCCCATGGTTGGATCGAAATATATACTGATTTGAATATAAATTGCATTTTAATTAATCAATACCGAATTTGTAATACAATATCAATGCTCGATAAGCAGCTAATTGCCAAGCTTGTAGTCACTGACTTGGAGAATTCTCTGTACACCCCTAGCAGATACGGAACACAATCAGTGCACGGGAGACGGAGGAAGTATTTGCCATTTGAGAGGCTCGGCAAGAGGATCGATTTCACTAGTACCGTACAGAATGTTAGCAGTCACAAAGCAATTCAGTCCAGAGTATGCCACTGAAGCATGTATTGGGTGGGCTCAAGTCAATAAACCTGCCTGACTTGCCCGGGATAACATTTCCTTCCTTTTATTTCCACTGTCCTTGTTCAACTTTACTTACTCTTCGAGAGAAATACTTTTACTAAAATTGCTTCAGTAAGTTCCGACTTCTGACAAATGAAATTCGATTGCTTGGACGAAGTATTTTAGAATGGGATGGTTGGACGGCTTCTTCTTATCCATAATATTCATCTACCACTAATAATTTACATGCCCCGAAAATGTTCTTCGGCGTATTTGGTTGTGATGTGTTTCCTTTCATATTCCTCTAACAACTAATTCCTTGCAAGTCACCAGTTACTTCTCGCTGCATAAGTCGTAGAATGTGCAATTTAAGCTTTCTGCATGTAAGTTATAGATTAGCTCTGAGATACCAGACACAATGCGAGCCTTAAATTCTGGGGCATGCGCAGTGGTACGTAAATTGTAAGTTGTACAGAGAGCTTGACCATGTTGAATAAACAACGCACAGTGTACTCTGTTATTGACCACCAGCGTCTCAATTGAGTTCTTGTTAGAGTACTAGAGTCGCTTCAAAGCGCGAGTTATCAAGGGCACCGGCAGAAATCGCTCCAGTAAACTGTAATTCTTCCTGCTGTTCGTTGTTGATAGATGTGCTTTGGTTCATCTACCTCTTTGTAATACATCAATTTTCTGTGTTTCGTGTATTCATTAAATTATTATATTCATTCTATTTTTAAATTTATTCATGTTTAATAATTAAAGTATTCATTAAAAAGTGAATAAAATGTCAAGAAAATAACAATTGGAGTATTAATTAAAATATGAAAGAAAATGTCGAAAATAGGGTCCTACAGCATCTAATTTCTGAGATGTTTGTTGTTAGGAGCATTAAGGAACGTTAATAGACATACTCTATATTAAAAGGAAAAGTAGGTTTTAATACTTAAGGTACTCATCGACCCTTCCATTAGTCATTTTCAAGAAAATTTTCGATTTTTTTTATTATCTTATTCGATAGTATGTCCTCTCTAGTTTCCAGAAATATATAGTTTACACTAGTTTTATTGTTGTTTGGCTCAATTATATTCACTTCAATGATCGATGTGCACGCTTTTCAGCAGCTGTCACTCTGACGCATAGTGCAGCAGATAAAGCACACATTAATCTGGCTTTGAAACAGTCTACTCCAGAACTAAAACAATGTAGGAGATTCTCTTGGGTCGGAGAATGCAGAAGATTGACCTAAAATCCAAGAAAAGACAGTTTTTTGGAGTTGAAAAGTAAGACTCTTCACTCTAAATGTGTACCTCAACTTTAAGTTACGATTTCTCTCACTTGATTTTTTTCAATATTTGTCTTGACTTGGGCAGTTAAAATGTCCACTTAGAGTGAAGATATTAGTTTCATTTAAAAACTAAAATATAGACAAATAATGCAGCTATGTTGTAAAGCAGAATGAAGCTGTTAAATTGAAATGAGGGGTCGCGCCCCCGACAGTTAATTTATTTTTTCAATCAAAATAACGTAAATTATAAAACAAAGCTAATATATTAGCCTCAATCAAAGATACAAAGACGATTCTGCTATACAACATTCTGAACATACAGCAGATCAATTTGCGACAACAATGACTCAATTAAGTTGAAAAGGAGCCAAGATATCGCGTCATAAAAATGCACGTTATTTTTGTGATTTATCTTTGAAAAAGACCCCCCAAATTTATTTTATTTTTATTTTTAGCAAAAATCTTTTCTTTTCTTCTTAGTCGTTTACCCTCCAGGTTGGTGGAACCCACGGACTCAGCGAGGGAACTCACCACTACCGCCTACTACGGGCAGTGTCCTAGAGCTGGGAACTTCTAATCGGAGGGGATACAACTGGTGAGGTGTGGTTGGCACCTCGTCCAGGCGGCCTCACCTGCAAAGCGAACAGGGGCCTCATGAGGGAAGGAAATGGAAGCTCAGGATGGATAGGCACGGAAGAGAGAAGGAGACGGCCTTGAAGAAGGTACTGTACCCGTATCCACGTGGTCTTACCTGTTGTAATCCGATGGAACTGCTGGATCGTAGAATCTGGAAGTGCCCGGCTGAAATACCCCTAAAATTCTATCAACTAGGATCAACCAGGGATAAGGATACCTCTCTCATAAAGAATGCGATAAGAAGATGCCAGTGGTCGATGAAATATCAACGAAAAATAGCTCAGTGAACTAACAAGACTCTGAAAATAATTAAATTAATCTCGTGCGTAGTACTAGGCATTCTAAAAACTGACCCACTGGTCCTCGTAGCACATCCTATTTGTAGTATAAATGACCAAGACATCCGAAGTATGTAAAATTGACCAACAGTTTATTAATCCGGAAACTGCTGTTGTGTGGACTACCTCTCCACTGAACAAAAATAATCCGCCTCCACTGAAGCGTAGTCACATCTGAATGACATTAGCATCGAATGTTACGCTTGCCACGGTGGGTGAGTGGTCAACGTATCGGACTACCAACCCCAAGATTGCAGGTTCGCCCCTGACCGTGTTAAGTGATTTTTGAAAGGAGACAAAAATCACGACACTCATGTCATACGTTGTTGGCATGTTAAAGAACCCATTTAAATTCAGTAGGCCGTGTTCAATGGCAAAATTAATCTCGGGATTTTCCGCCAACACAAAGTTCCTCCATTCTCTACTTGACAGCGCTGTAGTGTCAAGGAGTTTAGATATCTAACCTCCTTGACTTTCATAGCGTTCAAAGGAACGACGAAATTCGACATGCAAGCTACCCTCTGGGTGTCAATTAACAAAGCTTGCACCAGGCACCCGAGGCCATACGATATTATTATTATTATTATCGAATGTTATTGAAAATGCTATTAAAATTATAGCATCATAATCGCATGTAAAGATAATCTTAATAATAACTTTTAAACGTGGTTATATACACTCAGTAACATATTTAAATAACCCTCGTAAGTTTATGGCAATATTTACATTTTTAGCCTACTTTTCACATTTTGCAAAAATGAGGAAAAAGTAGACATGAGATCGATCCGGGAAAATGTGTGTCTGTCTGTCTGTGTGTCTGTCTGTCTGTCTGTCTGGCTGTGTGTGTGTGTCCCCCTATCAACTCCTAAACGGCTGCAGCAATCAAAACCAAATTTAGTATGAGTAAAGATGTGCACCAGAATATCTCACGTCCATATTTGAAAATGATGTCAGTGCTACCAACTGCTGAAAAAACGCACTAGAAATTTGAGCTCCATGTTGGATATCTCGCAAGGTATGCATGGGAGCTATTCCAAAATTGGTACACATGCAGATAATACTATTTCAGTTCAATTTCCAGGAGGCCAACAATGACAGTGTTGCCAAAATAATTTTATGCCTTCTGATAGGTCCAATGTTTAAATGCATATAACTTCTACACTATCAATTGGATTTCAACCAAATTTTGTATGTAATATCTGTACATAAACAGATATGATTGAGCGTATTCTTAAGAGCCACCAGGGCTGCCCACTGTTAATAATTGCTCTCTCTATTTTTTTAAATCCAAATACCAATATATCAGAAAGTATGCAAGCCAACAGCTTTAAACCATGCACACGTATATTCTGACATTTTAGATTAATTTGGAGTAACTTATATACGTCAGTTCTACCAACATGATTATAAGCCTGCTGATAGTACCAATTTTTAAATACATGTAACTTCTTTACTATCAGTTCGATTTCAACCAAATTTCGTATGTGCTATGTGTACCATAACAGATATGACTGTAAGTATTGTTAAGAGCAATCAGGGCTGCCAACTGTTAATAAATGCTGTCTATATTTTTTTACCCTAATATCAATATATCAGAAAGTATGCAAGCCAACAGCTCTATACTTTGCACACGTATAGCACCTGACATTGTAGATTAATTTGGAGTAATTAATACAAGGCAGTGCTGCCAACATGATTCTATGCCTGCTGATATGTCCAATTTTAAAATACATGTAACTTCTATACTAACAAATGGATTTCATCCAAAATTGGCACAACAAGATATCATAATATTTCAGATTATTTCTGACCAGCACACGCATGGTATTGTTGGCAACATGATTTTACGCGTGCTGATAGATCCAGTGTCTAACTGCATGTAACGTCCATTGGACTTCAACCTAATTTTGTATTCTGTAGCTTAAGAGATGGAACTAAGAATATATTCAGTCACCAGGGCTGTAGTGCTCTATAAGGCTACATTATACCAGGTATATTTTGAACTAATTTGATATTTCGATATTACCAACTTAATTTTGTCATTATTCTAGATAGGTTCATATACTGTAGAATAATCATTGGCATGAAAAGTAGGCTGTATAGTTCTTCACGGAACTTCTTGTTACATTTTGTTCACGTTCAATCATTCATATATTTATTATGTATTCGACTCCATCAATAAGCATTCTAGTGTACTTGTTAAGATCAAATCATGGCATGTTCGACGAACGGTTAAGTTAATAGAACGCATTGTCATTGCATAAAAATGTTAACAACATTTTAAATCTCACAGTTAATCATGTTATTGTCTCTTAAGCTTTCAGTCATTATTATTACATGATTATACATATATTATTACTCGTCTTTCCAATTAGACCTTTCTTCAAAAACAAATGTCATCAATTTGAACAATCCATTCTTGATCACTTATTGCAATGCTAGTTTGACTTAAATGTTGGATTCATTAACTTTATACTAGCCTTCTATTATCCATAATCGTGACTATACTGCACGTTCAAAATATACACCTAAGTGCACTAAATAATAGCTCAATAGCTAATTTATACTGGAATGAAAAATGATATAGACCATCAATCGATGTCTAATATCCCCTTATTACAATCAAATTCCGCAAACAATCATTGCTCTATTCGTAGATAAGCTCTCAATAGCTTGTAAGTATTTTTTCAAACATAATTAAGATCAAAGAAGCTTTTACATAAAAGTCGTAAAATATCATGCATCAAATTAACATAAGTTAAAGTATCATGGACAATTTTTATCAGAACTGAGACAAATGTAAGACAATCAGCTGTTCAAATAACAGTGCTTAAGAATTTTCGACATCATAATTTCGTTTTGTAACGAAAATATTTTATACAATATTTCTATAATATTTATTCATTTATTTCTCATTATATTCTCATGTTCATTACTGTTTCATTCAAGAAATTGTAGATAGATCACTGCAAAAAGAACGATTCAGCCCTCTACTTGGCAAAACTCGACTGGAGATCCTAACCCAAAGAAACACGAAAGATCCTACACCATGGTAATGAGCCTGTCTTAAGAAGGTACACGAAGACCATTAGAATCTAACGCTTAACTAGGATGGAGTTTAACAAACGAATCATGAACAAAAATAGACAAACTGAACGATCTAAAAAGTGTCTAAAACATCTTCAACAAGAAAAATCTCAAAGGCTGTGGATTGCACAAAATTAATCCATAGACCGCAAATATCTACTCTAGAAATCATTATGTTTCCATATTTATACTGCACTCGATGAAAAATAGACCCACACGTCTATTAAAGAAACTTGCATGAAATGCTTAAGTGTTCAAATTCAAAGTTCAAAATTTGTAGAATTATCTATTCGAATACTCTTCAAGTATACGTGGCGTATAGGACATCTGCTTGCTAACAACTATTCTTATATAAAGTTATCGCAGTCTTCTTCCTACTCTTCATATGTATCTTCTCAACAAACTATATTGTTCTATTAAATGCCCAAAAATTAGTAAGAAAAATAGTAAATTAATGCATAGAAAATAGCATTATAAGAATATTAATGTTTACTACAAAATAAAATACACTACAAGACAGAAGCGATAAAGTATCGGGTCTAGCCCTGGAATGCATTTTCTATCTACAAAGAAAAATTGGTGAAAAAGGAACACTCTAGAGTATGTCTAATTCATACTGTCTACTGTGAAAATGGTGATCAGCTACCTTGTACGATACCATCTCGTTGAAATTGGAATATGAGTGAAACACACTGTTCTCGTTCTGGAACTGAACCATCGTTCATCAGGTCGCGTAGTTCTCGAAACGACTGGATCTTGAAGAGAACCGAACCCCGATTCCAAACGGTTGAAAAATAAAAATAAAACAGCTGTTCACGTAACAAGTTCATTGCTCTCACACGTTCCCAAGATGTTCTGTAGCCTATTCGTGGAATGCCATCATAGTTCATGTAGTCACAGTATGAATGTACAGTTAACTTTTCCAAAGCGCCTTCCATCTCTTCTTAAAGAGCTTTCTGCTGTTATAATAATTCATGATTGATGTTGGTGATCATTCTAAGTAGTCAACTCCACTATTGTATCACATTCCCTTTTTCCATTCTAGCCCATTCGTGACATAATCATGTCTTGATGAAATATTCGTTCATTCAACCTCTGTTCTGTAGTCATGATGATGATATGCATATATAGACTGTACTGAACTGTCGTAGAATATAGTCTTGTATTGGCATTGAAATATCACAAGTCCTAGTGAAGACTGAGTTCACTGCTCCTTACTAATGAAGACTAACACAATCTCCAGCTATAACAAGCCGCGACAAAAATGTTGCGTTACGAATTGTTTAACTTTTAAGTAAGTAAGCGACCGCGTTGCTTGCGCGAGACGTGAGTGTTGTACTCCGAGCGAAGTATAATGTAATCTGATCTCTCTGCCTGGACAGATTTTTTCTCACTGCTCTTGCGAGACCCACAATGCTGTTCGTCGCGAAACGATATTGTCTAACGATACCGACACAGGCTATTGTTCGATAATACTCTGATATTCTGACATATGCATTTATCTATGTGTACAATACACTCAGGTTTCCTCTTCTTTTAACATAATGCATTTACCAGTTGTTGTTCTTTTTCAAAAATACAGTAACAAAGTGTATCATGTTGCATCACATTGACGTTACTGCTGTCTCCATTTTGTAGTGATCTCTTGTACTAAAAACATAGCACATGTTCAAAGGATGTAGAGCGGGCGGCCGAATTGCTCCTAAGCTCGCCACAGAGTATCAATGCGCTGTTTGCCTTGTAAATAAAACTGCAGAAATTCACCTGAGTACACACCTGTTCAACATAGATCCGACTCATACAGGCCGGACGTTTGTTCTAGACGAGTGAAAAATCTTAATGGAAGCCTGGAGGCGAGTTACCGCAGTACCTGTATGGTTATCAGCTGCCCCAAGCGGTCCGATGATTGACAAAGCTGTCTCAAACTGCTTCTGAAGTACAGTCATTGGCAAATATAATGACGTTCTGTTCGTAACAACTTAACGTGTACTTGCACGTCACACAATACTTCGACGTTGACTGTACTGTCTGCAAGTCGGTGTCGCCACGTGCACAAGTCTGGAATTCCATTATATCAGACCGGTATTGACAAGTGTGAAGCGATAGTGCGAGAGAGTGACTGTGTACAGGCTCACCCGCTGGCTTCAAAGTCAAAGGCAATCGTCTAAAACAAACGACCGGCCTGTAACAAATACTGCACCCGTATCCACGAGGCCTTACCTGGTGAAATCCGAAGAAAATGCAGGATCGTAGAATCTGGAAGCCCCGGCTGAATATAACCCCCAGGACACCACCACCAAGGATAGACCATGGATAGGAATACCACAAAAATTAAAAAGAATGTGATAAGAAGATTCCAGTGGTCTATAAAAAAAATGAAAAATAGCCCAAAGTGAGCTACCAGGACTCTTAAAGATAATTAAATTAATCTAATCTCGGGCGCGTTAAAAATGCATCCTAGCTAATGACCCACTGGTTCTCGAAGCACATTCTAATTCGAATAGAAATCACTAAGTCATTCGTCTGAATTTTAAAATTTAACAAAAGTTTATTAACTGAAACCGCAGTGTCGTGAAGTAGAAACTCCACTGAACAAAAGTTTATAACCTTATGCCTCTGCCGAAGCATGAAAAATGTTTAATTAACAATCGCCTTAATTAGGCCACACAAACTGCCTATCGTCTCATCATTATAAACGAAGTTCCAAAAAAAAAATTTTACACACAAATTATTCTGATATGATCGTAAACCCTTTTTGACATATTTATAAAAGTATTCCATTCAATCGTAGCAATTAATATATACATGAAAAAGAAAATCCACAGCCTGCTTCCAGTCTACGACCGGCTCAGGAATGGAATGAATGGTGCCCCCATCTAGCGGCGAGGATATGAACTGTGCCGGCTGCCGAGGCCTGACGCACTCCTCTGGAGCAATGATTAAATGCATGACAGATGAAATGAAATATAGTGTAGAGTGTTGCTGGAATGAAATTGTGACAGGGAAAACCGGAGTACCCGGAGAAAAGCCTGTCTGCCTCCGTTTTGCCCAGCAGAGATCTCACATGGAGTGACCGGGATTTGAACCACGGACCCAGCGGTGAGAGGCCGGCGTGCTGCCGCCTAAGCCACGGAGACTTCAGCAATTTATATATACTTATTTTACATAATTACATTTTATTTCTGAGATTTAGTTGCGCCAAGAATTATTCATCACGGTTAATTTCATGTATTCATATACATTTATTTGGTTTCAATTTTCAAGTCCGTGCCGTCCTAAATGAGAAACAATTCAGCTAATCGGACGTCGTATTGTTAATTATACATGATTATGTTTCAATTCACTTTCTCACAGATATTAGATTTTCTATCACTCAATATTTTAGTTATAAATAGCTCAAGTTTATACAAGTATTAATATTACAGTCTTTCCAATTAAACTCTATTCTAAAAACAATTGTTACTAAATCTTAACAAATATTAACGATGTTGCTACAATACTTGGTTTCTTAAATGTAGGATTCAAAATTGTACATTAGCTTTCCACTAGCTAAAATCGTGACTCAATTTCACGTTCAAAATAATACACCGTAGTGCACTCAGCAATAGCTCTAAAGCTAATTCAATACTGGAAAAATTGATATTGACTATCCACATATTTCAAATATCTCCTAAATTGCAATTCAAATACGCAAACAAAATTCCATTATTACCATATCATCGCTAAACAGCTCTTAATACATTTCCAAACATTACTAATATTACACAAGTTTTTATTCAATCATGGATAAATATGTTGCTTCAAATTAGCCAAAAGTTAAAGTGTCAAGAATAATCTTTATCAGGACAGTGATAAAATATTGTATTCACAAGTCTTAATAACTGTGTGAGAATTCGAAGTCTGTCAACTCGATTATGACTTACATATATTTTAAACATTTCTCTCCTTACATTACATATCATTACTACTTACATTTTCTCAAACAAAGTATTTCTTTCGTATTTCTTAACCGACCACTGTGAAACGAACAATTCAATTTTCGCATAATTGAAAATAATCCCACTGGAGATCCTCCTCAAAGGAAAACACGTCAAAACTACAGCATGTGAAAGAGCCTATCTTGAGAAGGTACAAATTAACCATTAGATTTGAACGCTAAACCAAGTTGGAGTTTCCCATAAGAATCCACAAAAAATTAAAAACTGAACGAGCTCACAAAGGCAGTCGAAATTAAAAGAATTTCAAAAATCTGGATTACCAGAAATAAATTCACACAATCACAAAGAATCATACTAGAAATCACTATGTTCCACGTCTATGCTCAATCTGCCAAAAATATAGACTTGAATGTCTATCCCATAACTTGCATGAGCTTTCAAAAATATTCAATTCAAATTCAAAATGTCCAGAGAATTTGTTCAAAGTCGAATTCACGTATACGACGGATTATGGGACATCTGCTTGACCTAGAATTATTCTTATATAATTTTAACGTCGTCTTCTCCCTATAAGTTTTCTCATGTTGTCTTCCCAACAAACTATATTCTTCTATCTTATTCCCAAATTACATCTTAATGAAAGCAAGGTAATGTTCAAAGTAACACTACAATAACTACTAAATTGAACTACAAAGTGAATTACATACTCGGAAAGAAGTGATTAAAGAATCACCCTAGCCCTCATCTGTAATTCTTAACTACTCTAATCAAAATTGGTGAAAAGGAACATTCAAAAGCATGAACAAATTCATACTGTCTACTAAAAGAAAACTTCCAGCTACCTTGTTGAAGTTCCAGTTGAATGAAGTGAGAATGCTATAACACATACTCCTGCCTGGGATCGAACCCTATCTGCTCAGCTGCACCGATCACGAAACGACTGGATATCAAGTAGACCAGATTACCGTTCGCGAACGAGACGAAGCTAACAGAAGTTCATTTGACAAAGTTCATAGTTCTTTCACTTGCTAGAGAACACGACAACATTGATGTAGTAAGCCAAGCTTGTTTCATTATGTAGCAGTACAAATTGTCATTCCGACTTTCATAACCTCTTCAATCTGCTCTTATAAAGCCTTATACTGTAGTTGCTCATATTGGAATCAAGTAATCATCCTGATTATTCAACGATGCTATGTGTTACATTTCTCGTCTGTGCTTAGCCCATATTCTGCATCTTCATATCGTAGCAATATCTCTCTCTTCTCATATCATCTATGACAATCATGGCTAAAGCTGTTTATTCTGTACTGCAAAGTAGAACACGTTGTTGTATCATTGGCTTAAGAAGAAGTTATAATACGTGAATGCAAGTTCACTGTGCTCAAATTGAAGGTTAACAATGTCTGAAACTATAATAAGATCAGGCGAAAATCCTATCACGTTATACTGTAACACGTATATGTCAGATCAACTCCACGTTACCGAACAAACACGATTTCACGGCAACGCACGTAAATGTGCTCAGACCAGAGAACTCTGTGACCCTCCTCGCTGACATTGTATTCACTAATCAACTGTTCGTTTGCTCCCGCAAATCATACCGTCTCCAGGTGATCCTCTATGCACCTTGTTCTCTGATCGACAGTAACTATCGATATATGTATCATTGCCGAGTTTGATAATCACATGTTATAATATTGTATGCATTTATACTCATATAAAAGCTCTCAGTTATATTCCTTTATCCACAGGATGCATTTCCCATTCTTTGTTTCATACTGCATTGTGTATATTGCTCTACCACGGTGTTCAAAATAACGACAGTGGTGCTGTGTCCATGTTGTATTCAATACAGATATTAAAATGTCAAACATGTGGTCGTCGGTCTGTACGGCGGGTTGCTGACAGCTCGTAACCTTGCCACAGTACTACCGCGCACCTGCGTATCAAAGGAATTTCGCAGTACTGCCATCAGTGTTATTGCCAACTTAACCTATATCCAACTAAATACAAAATACGGTCTCAGTACTGCACCCGTATCCACGTGATCTTACCTGTTGAAATCCGATGGAACTGCTGTATCGTAGAATCTGGATGCGCCCGGCTGAAATGCCCCTATAATTCTACCAACTAGGATCAACCAGGGATGGGGCGTGGTGGCTCAGCGGTCTAACTGTAGGCCTCTCACCAAGGCGGTCCGGGTTCGATTCCCGGTCAATGCATGTGGGATTTTCGAAGTGAAATGCCATGTCCTGTGGTTCGGATTCCACGTAAAACGGAGGTCCCGTGGCTCATGATCTCAAGATTAACGGTCACGTTAAACTACAAGCTTCCTTTTTTTTATCAACCAGGGATAAGGATACCTCTCTTATAAAGAATGCGACAGGAAGATGCCAGTGGTCGATAAAATGAAAACGAAAAATAACTCAAAGTGAGCTAACGAGTCTCTAAGAATGACTAAATTAATCTCGAGCGTGGCGCTTGGCATCCTAAAAACTGACCCACTGGTCCTCGTAGCGCATCCTATTTCTAGTATAAATGACCAAGACATCCGAAGTATTTAAAATTGACCAACAGTTTATTAATCTAAATACTGTTGCATGGTGGACTATCTCTCCACTAAACAAAATAATTCACCTCTACTGAAGCGTAGATATATCTCATAATAACATTAGCATCGAAACATATTCAAAAATGCTCTCAAAATACAGCATCCTAATCGCATGTAAAAAAACACTTTCAAAAATATTTAAACATTATTATATACACTCGTTACATATTTAAATGATCCTCAAAGTTTATGATATTATTTACATTTATACATTATAGTACACGTTCAAATTCTTCATCAGTAATAAATTCGATTCCATCAATAAGCATTCTATAGTATTAGTTAAAGTCAAATTAGGGCATGTTCGACGAATGGTTAAGTTTATCGAACGCATTATCATAGCATAAAAATGTTAACATCATTTTAAATCACATAGTTATTCATGGTATTATTATTATATCTAAAGCTTTTAGTGGTTATTATTACAGGATTTTATCAATATTATTACTCGTCTTTCCAATTAACCTTTCTCCAAAAACAAATGTTATTAATTTGAACAATCCATTCTAGAACTATTATCACAATGCTGTTTCACTTAAATGTTGGATGTATTAACCTCATACTAGCCTTCTAGTATTAATATTCGTGACTATACTGCACGTTAAAAATATACACATAATTGTATTCAGATATAGCTCAATAGCTAATTTATACTGGACAGAAAAATGACATAGATCATCCATTGATGTCTAATATCTCATTATAACAATCAAATTCGCAAATACACGTTGCTTCATTCATAGATAAGCTCTCCATAGCTTGTAAACATTTTTCCAAACATCATTAAGTTCAAATAAGCTTTAACATAAAAGTCATGAAATATCGTGCATCAAATTAACATAAGTTAAAGTATCATGGACAATTTTTATCAGAACTAAGGCAAATATAATATAATCAGCTGTTTAAATAACAGTGCTTGAGAATTTTTTGACATTATCATCTCGTTTTGTAATGAAAATATTTTATACAATCTTTTTACAATAGTAATTTATTTCTCATTATAATCTCATGTTCATAACTATATCTTTCAAGAAATTGTGGTTAGATCACTGTAAAAATGAACGATTCAGCTCCACTAGACAAAAAACTCGACTGGAGATCCTCGCCCAAAGAAACACGATAGATTCTACACCATAGTAATGAGCCTGTCTTAAGAAGGTACACGAAAACTATTAGAATCCAACGCTTAACCAGGATGGAGTTCAACAAACGAATCATGAACAAAAAAGAAACTGAACTATCTAATAGTGTCTAAGACCACTCCAAAAAGAAAAATCTCAAGAGCTGTAGATTACCAAAATCAATCCAAAAATCGCAAATTTCTGCTCTATAAATCATTATGTTTCCATATTTATACTGCACTTGATGAAAAATAGACCCGCACGTCTATTAGAGAAACTCGCATGAAATGCATAAGTGTTCAAGTTCAAATTCGAAATTCGTAGAAATGTCTATACAAATAATCTTCAAGTATACGTAGCGTATTGGTCATCTGCTTGCTAACTACTATTCTTATATAAAGTTATCGTAGTCTTCTCTCCACTCTTCATATTAATCTTCTCAACAAGTTATATAATTCCATTAAATGCTCAGATTTAGAAAGGAAAAGAAGTGAATTAATGCATAAAAAATTAGCATAATAAAATATTAATGTTAACTACAAAAATAAAATACACTACAAAACAGAAGCGATAGAGAATCGGGTCTAGCCTTGGAATGCATTTTCTAACTACTAAGAAAAATTTGTGAAAAGGAACACTCTAGAGTATGTCTAATTCATACTGTCTACTATGAAAATGGGAGGTCAGCTACCTTGTACGTTGCCATCTGGTTGAAATATGAGTATGCGAGAAACACACTGTCCTCGTTCTGGAACTGAACCCTCGTTCATCAGGTCGTGTAGTCCTCGATACGACTGGATCTTGTAGAGAACCGAATCCGAGTCCGAACGTTTGAAAAGGAAAAACACCTGTTCGCGAAACAAGTTCATCGCTCTCACACGTTCCCAAGATATAGCTGGAGCTTATTCGTAGTATGCCATTGTATTTCATGCAGTTACAGTATGAATGTATAATAAACATCTCCAAGAGTCTTCCACCTCTTCTTAAAGAGTTTTCTGCTGTTATAATAATCCATGTTTGGTGCTCGTGATCATCCTAAGTAGTCAATTCCACTATTGCATCACATTCCTGCCTTCCATTTTAGCCCATACGTGACATAGTCATTTCTTGGTGAAGTCTCCGTTCAATCAACTTCTGTTCTGAAGTCATAATGATACTATGCTTGTATACTGTAAAATGTACTGTTGTAAAATAAAGTCTTGTACTGGCATATAAAATATCACACAAGTCCTGGTGAATACAAAGTTCACTGCTCCTGATGATGAAGTTTAGCACAGTCTTCAGCTATAATAAGCTGCGTCATAAAAATTTGCAGTACGAACTCTCTAACTTTAAGTAAATACACGTCCGCGTTGCTCGCGCACGATATGAGAGTCGTACTCCCAGCGAAGTGTATTGCAATCTCGTGTCCCTGCCTGGACAGATCTTTGCTTACTGCTCTGCGAAACCCATAGTGCTGTTCGTTCAGGAACGATATTGACTATCGATATCGACACCGGATCATGTTCGATAATATTCTGATATTTTGTTATCTGCATTTATTTATGTGTGAAATACACTCAAGTTTCCTCTTCTCTAAACATAATGCATTTGTCCATTACTGTTCTGTTCTATGGCTACTATATCAAAGTATATCATGTTGCATCAGATTGACGTTACTGCTGTCTCCATTTTGTAGAGCTCCCTTGTACTAAAACAAAGCACGTGCTACAGGCTGTATGGCGTGCTGCCTATTTGCTCCTAACCTCGCTTCGAAGTATCCATGCGCTGTGTGCCGTGCAAATAGCGCCTCAGGAATGCACCTAAGTACACACCTGTCCAACATAGTATATAGTTGGATATAGGTGAAGTTGGCAATAACACTGATGGCGGCACTGCGAAATTCCTTTGGAATGCAGGTCCGCGGTAGTACTGTGGCGAGGTCAAGAGCTGTCAGCAACCCGCCGTACATGCCAACGACCACATGTTGGATATTTTAATACTTGTATTTAATACAAGATGGACACAGCACCACTGTCGTTATTTTGAACATCGTGGTAGAGCAATATACACAATGCAGTATGAAACGAAGAATGGGAAACGCATCCTGTGGATAAAGGAATATAACTGAGAACTTTTATATGAGTATAAATGCATACAGTATTATTACATGTGATTATCGAACTCGGCAATGATACATGTATCGACAGTTGATGTCGATCAGAGAACAAGGTGCATTGTGGGTCACCTGGAGACAGTATGATTTGCGAGAGCAAACGTAGAGTTGATTAGTGAATACAACTTCAGAGAGGAGGGTCGTAGAGCTCTCTGGTCTAAGACTTGTTCGTGCGTTGCCGTGAAGACGTGTTGGTTCGGTAATCGTGGAGTTGAACCGATATATACGTGTTACAGTATAACGTGATAGGATTTTCGTCTGATCTCATTATAGTTTCAGACAGTGTTAGCCTTCAATTCGAGCACAGCAAACTTGCAGTCACGTATGACAACTTCTTATTAAGCCAATGGCACAACATCGGGTTCTACATTACAGTACAGAATAAACAGCTTTAGCCATGATTATCATCGATGATATAAAGAGAGAGAGATATTGCTACGTTATGAAGATGCAGCATATGGGCTAAACACAGACAAGAAATGTAACACATAGCAGCGTTTTTTTTTCGTGTGGCCTCCTGAGAGGCCGAGTGTAGGTCTTTCTATTCGACGCCCGTGGCCGACCTGCGCGTCGGGATGAGAGATGGAGTGGATGAAGATGAATGAAACTGGGCCAGGATGTGGAAGGAATCGGCCGTGGCCTACCAGAAGGTACCGTCCCAGCATTTGCCTGGTGTTGAAAATGGGAAACCACGGAAAACCATTTCAAGGATGGCCGACGGTGGGGCTCGAACTCACGCGTCTACCGAGTCAGCAGAGAGCTCGGTCCCATGACCTAACGCTGCGCTTTAGCCAGCTGAGCCAATGCTGTCGATAGCAGCGTTGAATACTCAGGATGATTACTTGATTCCAATATGAGCAACTATAGTATAAGACTTTATAAGAGAAGATTGAAGAGGCTATGAAAGTCTGAATGACGATTTGTACTGCAACATAATGAAACTGGCTTGGCTTACTACATCAATGTTGTCGTGTTCTCTAGCAAGTGAAAGAACTATGAACTTTATCAAATGAACATCTGTTAGCTTCGTCTCGTTTCGCGAACGGTAATTGGGTCTACTTGATATCCATTCGTTTCGTGATCGGTACAGCTGAGCAGATATGGTTCGATCCCAGGCAGAAGTATGTGTTATAGCATTCTCACTTCATTCAACTAGAACTTCAAGAAGGTAGCTGGAAGTTTTCTTTTAGTAGACAGTATGAACTTGTCATGCTTTTGAATGTTCCTTTTCACCAATTTTGATTAGAGTAGTTAAGAATTACAGACGAGGGCTAGGGTGATTATTTAATCATTTCTGTCCGAGTATGTAATTCTCTTTGTAGTTCAATTTAGTAGTTATTGTAGTGTTACTTTGAACATTACCTTGCTTTCATTAAGATGTAATTTGGGAATAAGATAGAAGAATACAGTTTGTTGGGAAGACATCATGAGAAAAACAAGAAGTTCCGTAACGAACTAAAGAGCCTACTTTTCTTAAAATTTAAGATCTATGCCAATGATTAATCTATATGGATCTATCTAGAATAATGACGAAATTAAGTTGGTAATATCGAAATTTCTAATTAGTTCGAAATACTGTATACCTGGCATACTGTAGCCTAATAGAGAACTACAGTTGGCAGCCCTGGTGACTGAATATATTCTTAGTTCCATCTCTTAAGGTACAGAATACAAAATTTGGTTGAAGTCCAATGGATAGCATGGATGTTACATGCAGTTAAACATTGGATCTAACAGCGCGCGTAAAATCATGTTGGCAACAATGACATACATGTATTGGTCAGAAATAATCTGAAATAATATGGTCTATTGTTGTGTCAATTTTGAATAAAATCCATTAGTTAGTATAGAAGTTACATGCATTTTAAAATTGGATCTATCAGCAGGCTTAGAATCATGTTGGCAGCACTGACGTATATTAGTTACTCCAATTTAATCTAGAATGCCAGGTACTATACGTGTGCAAAGTTGAGAGCTATTGGCTTGCATACTTTCTGATATATTGATATTAGGCTAACAAACATAGAGACAGTATTTACTAACAGTTGGCAGCCCTGGTTACTCTTAAGAATCGGCATATACATATCTGTTATGGTACACATAGCACACACGAAATTTGGTTGAAATCCAAATGATAGTATAGAAGTTACATGTATTTAAAGTTGGACTTCTCAGCAGGCTTAGAATCATGTTGGTAGCACTGACGTATATACGTTTCTCCAAATTAATATAGAATGTCAGGTACTATACGTGTGCATAGTTTAAAGCTGTCGGCTGGCATACTTTCTGATATATTGGTATTTGGATAAAATAAATTGAGAGCATTTATTAACAGTTAGCAGCCCTGGTGGATCTTAAGAATACGTTCAGTCATGTCTGTTTATGTACACATAGCACATACGAAATTTGGTTGAAATCCAATTGATAGTGTAGAAGTTATATGCATTTAAAATGTGGACCTATCAGAAGGCGTATATTCATTTTGGCAACACTGCGAAGTATGGCCTCCTGGGAATTAAACTGCAATATTATTATCTATACGTGTGCCAATTTTGAAATAGCTCCTATTCATACCTTCCAAGATATCCAACATGGAGCTCAAATTTCAATTGCGATTTTTCAGCAGTTGGTAGCACTGAGATCATTTTCAAATATGGGCGTGAGATATTCAGGTATAGATATTTACTCCTACCAAATTTTGTTTCGATTGCTGCAGCCGTTTAGGAGTTGAAAGGGGGGGGACACACACATAGGCAGACAGACGGAAGGACAGACAGACAGACACACATTTGCTCGATCTCATAAGTCTACTTTTTCCTCATTTTTGCAAAATGTGAAAAGTAGGCTAATTATAGGGAGAAGACGACGTTAAAATTATATAAGAATAATTCTAACTCAAGCAGATGTCCCATAATCCGTCGTATACGTGAATTCTACTTTGAACAAATTCTCTGGACTTTTTGAATTTGACTTCGAATATATTTTTGAATGCTCATGCAAATTATTAGATAGACATTCAGGTCTATATTTTTGGCAGATTGAGCATAGATATGGAACATAGTGATTTCTAGTATGATTCTTTGCGATTGTGCGAATTTATTTCTGGTAATCCAGATTTTTTTGAAAATCTTTTAATTCTGACTTCCTTTGTGAGCTCGTTCAGTTTTTAAATTTTTGTGGATTCTTGTGGGAAACTCCAACTTGGTTTAGCGTTCAAATCTAATGGTTAATTTGTACCTTCTCAAGATAGGCTCTTTCACATGCTGTAGTTTTGACGTGTTTTCCTTTGAGGAGGATCTCCAGTGGAATTATTTTCAATTATGCGAAAACTGAATCGTTCTTTTCACAATGGTCGGTTGAGATATACGAAAGAAATACTTTGTTTGAGGAAATGTAATTAGTAATGATATGTAATGTAAAGAGAGAAATCTTTAAAATATATGTAAGTCATAATCGAGGTGACTGACTTCGAATTCTCACACAGTTATTTGGACTTGTGAATACAATATTTTACCATTGTTCTGATAAAGATTATTCTCGACACTTTAACTTTTGGCTAATTTGAAGCAACATATTTATCCATGATTGTATAAAAACTTGTGTAATATTCGTAATGTTTGGAATTTATTAAGAGCTGTTTAGCGATGATATGGTAATAATGGAATTTTGTCTGCGTATTTGGATTGCAATTTAGGAGATATTTGACATATGTGGATAGTCAATATCAATTTTTCCAGTATTGAATTAGCTTTAGAGCTATTGCTGAGTGCACTACGGTGTATTATTTTGAACGTGAAATTGAGTCACGATTTTAGCTAGTGGAAAGCTGATATACAATTTTGAATCCAACATTTAAGAAACCAAGTATTGTAACAACATCGTTAATATTTGTTAAGTTTTAGTAACAATTGTTTTTAGAATAGAGTTTAATTGGAAAGACTGTAATATTAATACTTGTATAAACTTGAGCTATTTATAACTAAAATATTGAGTGATAGAAAATCTAATATCTGTGAGAAAGTGAAATGAAATATTATCAATATAATTAAAAATACAACGTCCGATTAGCTTAATTGTTTGTCATTTAGGACGGCTCGGACTTGAAAATTGAAACCAAATAAATTCATATGAATACATGAAATTAACGTGATGAATAATTCTAGGCGCAACTAAATCTCAGAAATAAAATGTAATTATGTAATATATATATTAATTGCTATGATTGAATAGAATATAGTTATAAATATATCAAAAAGGGTTTACGATAATACCAGATTTTTTTTTTTTTTTAACTTCGTTCATGATTAAGAGATGATAGGCAGTTTGTGTGGCCTAATTAAGGCGATTGTTTCTTAAACATTTTTCATGCTTCGGCAGAGGCATAAGGTTATAAACTTTTGTTCAGTGGAGTTTCTACTTCACGACACTGCGGTTTCAGTTAATAAACTTTTTTTAAATTTTAAAATCCATACTAATGACTTAGTGATTTCTATTCGAATTAGAATGTGCTTTGAGAACCAGTGGGTCATTAGCTAGGATGGTTTTTAACGCGCCCGAGATTAGATTAATTTAATTATCTTTAAGAGTCTTGGTAGCTCACTTTGGGCTATTTTTCATTTTTTTATAGACCACTGGCATCTTCTTATCACATTCTTTTTAATTTTTGTGGTATTCCTATCCATGGTCTATCCTTGGTGGTGGTGTCTTGGGGGTTATTTTCAGCCGGGGCTTCCAGATTCTACGATCCTGCTTTTTCTTTTGGATTTCATCAGGTAAGACCACGTGGATACGGGTGCACATTAATATGGCGACCCACCTATTGGGGCGATCGAATTGTTTTAATTCGAGTGCCGTAGTGGATGGGCACATTAATTTGGAGACCCAATCATTGTGACATTCGGGTTGGCATCCTCGAGCACACTAATGGATAGTCATCTTCGTAAAAGAACCCATTTTTCATGCGGTTAACGAGTTGACTTGTTCGAATTTCTAGTCGTCAGCATTTGTCTTTGGCACTGCTACGATTACAGAATTCATTGTGAATTCGCGTTTCTTAGACGCGTGAGCCTGAGTTTACTCAATCTACCTGGTATACAGATAGAAGTATCGTCATTTAATTTGAATTCATTAGATATCTTTGCTTTGCTTTAAATGTAATTGTAAATGATTACAGTTTGATCATAATAGACATGCCTTGGAAACTTTTATAGATCAACGTGGTCATATGGGGCAGCATATGGGGATCGATTTTCACTCCATGCTTGTCGGCCATTTTATGCTTGTTACCGGCGATGATAATTGGAAGATCATCAGTCATTTTAAATTCATTTCTATTTAACAATCAATTCAATAAGCTAGAATTGCGATTATAAATTTAATTAGTTCTAATATGAATCACTATGCGCATATACCTCCTATTTTCTTATAGATATAAATTAGTTAATAAATATAGCTGCAAAACAAACTATATTGTTCATATTGGTGAAAAGGGTCATTCTGGGTATGTCAATTCTGCTATACATGTATTGCATTTCTGTATTTCTCCATTTAGTGTTGTAAAATGTCAGGGGCTGCGTCTATGGACGATGTCGTGGCATTGAAACAGGCCATACAGGAAAAGAAAAACAAGCAGGACTTAGCCGATATTAAGTCAAATGCTCAAACTAGCTTGGACAATTTAAACGAAACAGTGACTAAAAATACAAATTCAGCTCAAGCTGATATGTCCCAGCTTCATTTATCCCTTAAGCGTTTACAGGATAGTAACCGCAAAATTTCCTAAAGATCCAAAGAAATTAAGGAAAAAATAAATGATGTCGAAACTAGTGTAGATGGTGTTCAAGGATATGTAAGGCTTGTGCAATTAGATGTAAGCAATGCTAATGTAGAGGTTAGCCATGTACGCTCTAGTGTAGCTACTGCGGAGGCTAAACTTGATTTAGCACAAAGTGATATAACCGACACCAAAAATAAACTAATTAGCACTGGGGCTAAGCTTGATGCCACTCAGGAAAAGGTGACTAGCACTCAGGAAAGGATAATTTGTACTGAGGCTAAGCTTGATGCCTCTCAGGAAAAGGTGACTAGCACTCAGGAAAGTATAATTAGTACTGAGGCTAAGCTTGCTGCCACTCAGGAAAAGATAATTAGCACTGAGGCTAAAATTTTAAACACAGAAACACTTGTAACCAGCATGCAGTCAAATATTTCTGGCATAAAAGAGGACGTCAGAAGTATTAGACTGGAACTGAAAAACAATCAGAAGGAGAATAAAACTAGCTTAGATGCCCTTCAGTTACAATTTTCTAACGAGGCGATCACCACACAAAGGACTTAATCAAAATTAGAGGGTGATATGGTCTCTTTGAGGGGAAAAGTTGATGATCATAACAAGGTTTTGAGAAAGGATCTGGAAATCGATCTCAAGGCCATTGTTAGTGAACAGGTCACAATAATAAGAGGTGAAATCAAAAAGATTAATGAAGAAGTCATTAATAATGTCAAATCTGAATTAGAAATAAAAGTTACTAAGGTCGAAATTAGGTTAAACAAGGATATTTCTCAGGCAAGAGAAGACGCTGAGAAAAGGACCGATTCAGTTCAGTTATCGACTACCGATAGCATAAATAACCTCAGGGGAAATCTTGAATCTCACGTTAAAAACGTTACTCTCAAGTTAGATCAGGTCAGGTTAGATGTAAATTCGGAGAGAGAAAAAAAGACATCAGAGTTGAATGAAATCAGGCAGGAGTTATCCAAATTCAACTTAAGTGAACATGTAGACGTTAATGGTTTAAGAAGGGAGTTTAAGGCACAATTCGAGTCACTAAGAAGCACTATGAATTCCGATAGGGCAGGCATAGTTCATAATCCTAGTGAGGGGCTAGATACTACGTCCCCAGCAAGGAATTTCATAGCTCGTTCGAATGGGACAGGAGCTGTAGAACAGCGTAGACAAAGGATAGAGGTTCCCAATACGAGTTCTCACGAGTATGCTCCTAGAGACTTTAGAACATCGACACCCAACGATAGGTCTAATGTCACAATTGTGAGAAGTTATGATGAGAAAATTAAAAAGTTTTCCAATTCAGAAAGCTCAACTCCGATCGAATTCATACGAAATTTACAAGACTATTTTGTCGAACATCATGTAGCGAGAGACAGGGAACTACGGATAGTGGAGAGGCATTTAGCAGATGGTCCTTTAAATTGGTTTTGCGCATTTCGCTACACGTTTGACAACTTCGAGCAGTTTTCATAATCATTCATAAAGCGATTTTGGTCAATCGAAAGTCAACATGCTGTGAGAGCTGAGATTTACTCGAGTAAGTATAGTAGTACTGGTCCTACTAGCTACTCGGAATTCTTTACATCTCAGTTGGCCAGACTCCGTTTTCTTGACCCACCTTTGACCCAGGAAGAAATTCTAGAGACCATTTCGGGTCAGTTACCGGTAGAGGTCAGGCGTAACATTGTTTCGTCTGGAGTAGCCGATTTAGCCACGATGGACGATCTACTTCGTAGGCTGGATCATACATCCATTTCACCAACAATTATAAAAACCGGAAGGACGGAGAGTAAAGCCGTGAACGCCGTGGTTATGGACAGCCTCAACAAACCGAAAGGACAGGTCAAAACGAGTCAAAATGAACAGGTCACAACAGGAACAATAGGTATTATAACCAACAGAGAGATTAGAGGAATAATCAAGAGCCATATAGGAATTATCAGTCTAATTACTATCGAGGTCAACAAAGGTCATATCAGTATAATAGAGACCAAGATAGATACAGACCTTATCAGGATAGGGAAAGGAATGAACGATTCAACAACAGATATTCTGACAGAGAACAGAATCAACAGAGAAATAATAGATACCGAAACCAGAATAATGACGGTAGATCATATGTCAATGAAGATAGACAGGGCTATTTCCAAAGGCAAAAAAATAACCAGCAGGGTTACTCACGGTACAAGAACTATCGTGATAAGAATTATCAGACCCAAGAAGAAAAACAACAGTCTAGAAAAGACAGAGTAAAAAGGGAAGAGCGAAACAACAAACGAAGAGACTCGGAAAGTGATCAAGAAGCAGGGACAAGCCAACAAGCTGAGAGGCAAGAGAGGCGTCCCGATGGAGAGAAAAAAACGCCAATTTTAGATTCCAAGAGGAAGTAAATGATTATTCATCTCCGTTTAACAATGTAATTCATGACACTTAGGAAATACCATAGAAAGGTAGAACGATGACAAAATACTGCTCATACTAAGAATATCTAGAAAGATGAAATAAAAGTATTGTCACACTTTTATTTGTTGCGTTGAGAGAGAGATGAGACCGTATTTTGTATTTAGTTGGATATAGGTTAAGTTGGCAATAACACTGATGGCAGAACTGCGAAATTCCTTTGGAATGCAGGTGCGTGGTACTACTGTGGCGAGGTCAGGAGCTGTTAGCAACCCGCCGTACATGCCGACGACCACATGTTGGATATTTTAATACTTGTATTGAATACAAGATGGACACAGCACCACTGTCGTTATTTTGAACATCGTGGTAGAGCAATATACACAATGCAGTATGAAACAAAGAATTGGAAACGCATCCTGTGGATAAAGGAATATAACTGAGAACTTTTATATGAGTATAAATGCACACAGTATTATTACATGTGATTATCGAACTCGGCAATGATACATGTATCGATAGTTGCTGTCGATCAGCGAACAAGGTGCATTGTGGATCACCTGGAGACCGTATGATTTGCGAGAGAAAACGTAGAGTTGATTAGTGAATACAACTTCAGAGAGGAGGGTCGTAGAGCTCTCTGGTCTAAGACTTGTTCGTGCGTTGCCGTGAAGACGTGTTGGTTCGGTAATCGTGGAGTTGAACCGATATATACGTGTTACAGTATAACGTGATAGGATTTTCGTCTGATCTTATTATAGTTTCAGACAGTGTTAACCTTCAATTCGAGCACAGCAACCTTGCAGTCACGTATGACAACTTCTTATTAAGCCAATGGTAAAACATCGTGTTCTACATTGCAGTACAGAAAAAACAGCTTACTTGTTTTACCTCGCTTAATGTAACCTGTGAACATGCTGAACGCAGTATTCAGCGAAACGTCAGGACGACAAAATGTCCTTGGAACACGACCTATAAGCCCGCGAAACAGAGATTCCAATTTCAACGCTGGTCGTGAAAGTTTAATTTTTACTTAGCTTTAGCTATGATTATCATATATGATATAAAGAGAGAGAGATATTGCTACGTTATGAAGATGCAGAATATGGGCTAAACACAGACAAGAAAGGTAACACATAGCAGCGTTGAATACTCAGGATGATTACTTGATTCCAATATGAGCAACTATAGTATAAGACTTTATAAGAGAAGATTGAAGAGACTATGAAAGTCTGAATGACGATTTGTACTGCTACATAATGAAACTGGCTTGGCTTACTACCTCAATGTTGTCGTGTTCTCTAGCAAGTGAAAGAACTATGAACGTTATCAAATGAATATCTGTTAGCTTCGTCTCGTTTCGCGAACGGTAATCGGGTCTACTTGATATCCAGTCGTTTCGTGATCGGTGCAGCTGAGCAGATATGGTTCGATCCCAGGCAGGAACATGTGTTATAGCATTCTCACTTCATTCAACTAGAACTTCAAGAAGGTAGCTGGAAGTTTTCTTTTAGTAGACAGTATGAATTTGTCGTGCTTTTGAATGTTCCTTTCATTAATTTTGATTAGAGTAATTAAGAATTACAGACGAGGGCTAGTGTGATTCTTTAATCATTTCTGTGCGAGTATGTAATTCTCTTTGTAGTTCAATTTAGTAGTTATTGTAGTGTTACTTTGAACATTACCTTGCTTTCATTAAGATGTAATTTGGGAATAAGATAGAAGAATATAGTTTGTTGGGAAGACATCATGAGACAAATTATAGGGAGAAGACGACGTTAAAATTATATAAGAATAATTCTAACTCAAGCAGATGTCCCATAATCCGTCGTATACGTGAATTCGACTTTGAACAAATTATCTGGACTTTTTGAATTTGACTTCGAATATATTTTTGAAAGCTCATGCAAGTTATTAGTTAGACATTCAGGTCTATATTTTTGGCAAATTGAGCATAGACATGGAACATAGTGATTTCTAGTATGATTCTTTGCGATTGTGCGAATTTATTTCTGGTAATCCAGATTTTTTTGAAATTCTTTTTATTCTGACTTCCTTTGTGAACTCGTTCAGTTTTTAAATTTTTGTGGATTCTTGTGGGAAACTCCAACTTGGTTTAGCGTTAAAAAAATGGTTAATTTGTACCTTCTCAAGATAGGCTCTTTCCCATGCTGTAGTTTTGACGTGTAGTTTTGAGGAGGATCTCCAGTGGAATTATTTTCAATTATGCGAAAACTGAATCGTTCTTTTCACAATGGTCGGTTGAGATATACGGAAGAAATACTTTGTTTGGGGAACTGTAATTAGTAATGATATGTAATGTAAAGAGAGAAAATTTTAAAATGTATGTAAGTCATAATCGAGGTGACTGACTTCGAATTCTCACACAGTTATTTGGACATGTGAATACAATATTTTATCATTGTTCTGATAAAGATTATTCTCGACACTTTAACTTTTGTCTAATTTGAAGCAACATATTTATCCATGATTGTATAAAAACTTGTGTAATATTCGTAATGTTTGGAATTTATTAAGATCTGTTTAGCGATGATATGGTAATAATGGAATTTTGTCTGCGTATTTGGATTGCAATTTAGGAGATATTTGACATATGAGGATCGTCAATATCAATTTTTCCAGCACTGAATTAGCTTTAGAGCTATTGCTGAGTGCACTACGGTGTATTATTTTGAACGTGAAATTGAGTCACGATTTTAACTAGTGGAAAGCTGATATACAATTTTGAATCCAACATTTAAGAAACCAAGTATTGTAACAACATCGTTCATATTTGTTAAGTTTTAGTATCAATTGTTTTTAGAATTGAGTTTAATTGGAAAGACTGTAATATTAATACTTGTATAAACTTGAGCTATTTATAACTAAAATATTTAGTGTTAGAAAATCTAATATCTGTGAGAAAGTGAAATGAAATATAATCAATATAATTAACCATACAACGTCCGATTAGCTTAATTGTTTGTCATTTAGGACGGCATGGACTTGAAAATTGAAACCAAATAAATTCAAATGAATACATGAAATTAACGTGATGAATAATTCTAGGCGCAACTAAATCTCAGAAATAAAATGTATTTATGTAAAATATGTATATATTAATTGCTACGATTGAATACAATATATTTATAAATATATCAAAAAAGGTTTACGATAATGCCAGAATATTTTTTATGTAATTTTTTTTGGAACTTCGTTCATGATGAAGAGATGATAGGCAGTTTGTGAGGCCTAATTAAGGCGATTGTTTCTTAAACATTTTTCATGCTTCGGCAGAGGCATAAGGTTATAAACTTTTGTTCAGTGGAGTTTTCACTTCACGACACTGCGGTTTCAGTTAATAAACTTTTGTTAAATTTTAAAATCCATACTAATGACTTAGTGATTTCTATTCGAATTAGAATGTGCTTCGACAACCAGTGGGTCATTAGCTAGGATGGTTTTTAACGCGCCCGAGATTAGATTAATTTAATTATCTTTAAGAGTCTTGGTAGCTCACTTTGGGCTATTTTTCATTTTTTTATAGACCACTGGCATCTTCTTATCACATTCTTTTTAATCTTTGTGGTATTCCTATCCATGGTCTATCCTTGTTGGTGGTGTCTTTGGGGTTATTTTCAGCCGGGGCTTCCAGATTCTACGATCCTGCTTTTTCATTTGGATTTCATCAGGTAAGACCACGTGGATACGGGTGCAGTACCATCCCGGCATTTTCCCGAAGACGAAGTGGGAAACCACGGAAAACCACTTCGAGGATGGCTGAGGTGGGAATCGAACCCCCTCTACTCATTTGGAACACCCGAGGCTGAGTAGACCCCGTTCCAGTCCTCATACCACTTTTTCAAATTTCGTGGCAGAGCCGGGAATCGAACCCA
The DNA here is from genome assembly GCA_946902985.2 of Meconema thalassinum. Taxonomy (NCBI): domain Eukaryota; kingdom Metazoa; phylum Arthropoda; class Insecta; order Orthoptera; family Tettigoniidae; genus Meconema; species Meconema thalassinum. The sequence continues at coordinate 93,176,825 of OX336399.1, forward strand.
GGACCTCCGGGGTGGCAGCTAACCATGCTGACCGCTACGTTACGGAGGCGACTTAGCAAAAATCCACTAGTTTATATTCTTGGAATCAGTGATATCAATTTCAAGAAAATTAGATAACTTGTAATGAAATGTCTTCAGTAGTTTCGATGAGTACTGTACCAAGCCGTTTCTGGATGCATAATTAGAATTATTAGAGTCGGCTTCGGTGGCGTAGTCGGTAGCATGCTGAGCTTCTATGCCCAAGATAGCGGCTTCAAACCCGGCCGAAGCCGTCGGATTTTTAAGAGCGTTAAAATCCCTCAGTATGCCTTCCTTCGGAGGGGAAGTAAAGCCGGCGGTCCCATGCCATAGATTTATGGCATGTTAAAGAACCTTCCACTAATTGCACCTGTTTGAAGCTAAATTGGATAGGTTAAGAATGTAAACAATGCTCTTAGGTTTCTATGTTCGTTGCCAAGAGCCGACTGCTGTGGTGTCTAGTAGCTAAGTTCTGAATTTGGCCTAGTAATTGTTGACAGTGGCGCTTGGTGGCAAAAGTAGGAACTATTTGAAAAATTCTAAGTTGCAGTACTTAAATTAAAAAACAGATAACACACACTAATACATTCATCACAATTAACACCGGTTAGCAGACAGATTCTACACACACCCAAAGTACACGGGGCTACATGACCAATTTGTCGCAGCCCCTAAACTTAAGAACCAACCAACCAGAAGTATTAGAATTATAAATTTGAATTATAGAATTATCAATAGAATTGAATAGAATAAAAATAGATCAATTGCGGCCCTGAAGCAGCATGTTAACATGTTAAATTATTATTATTCTTCTTCTTCTTCTTCCAAATGTCGATATTGATCTTAAATAATACTATTTAGAAAGCACCAATAGTACAGATTTGAAGCATAAAGTTCACTTATAATCCTTAGTCACATGGAGTTTCAGTCTTCAGCACTAAGTTCAGTTAATGATTTCTCTCATTTCGTGCATCAGAGTACATCAGCTCATCCCACAGATGCTTCTGACACTGGGTGTAAACGTTAATTCTTATTTTGATACCTTCATTATTACAAATTGGCTATAAATAATTTGGGAGTTTCTATCACGTAAAGCACCTAGAACGCATGAAACCAAGATACCTCAAAAGGGTTCTAGGGGTATTATAATATGCCAGATCCCGATAATATGTTTCCTAGCCAGGGAAACCTTTCTGATTGTGGACTTAAGAATGCAAATGCAACTGCAGCAAACTCAGTCATACGAGGAACTATGACGAGAACTAAAGGAGAAGAGGTGCTTGATCGAGGGAAGTTTCTACACTACCGCTGCAACGGTACCTAAGTAGTGGATGGATGAGGAATACGAGTTGAGACACTTGATGACACGCTTTACGGTACACGGTTTTCATCATCGTATCTGTGCCGTGAAATATTTTCACCAAGCCAATCAGTGGTGTATAATATGTGTTCTATGCAGTGAACAGTGCGATGAAGATCGGGAAGAGATGAGTATCGCCAACTCAATTTTGCTTTTCTTAAGTTACGTATCATTTAATGTACAGACTTTGCACATTGTGCGCAATAAATTTATTGTTATTATTATTATTTTGATACCTCGTAAGGTATTGGATACCTCTTAACGCCCTGGATGTATATGCATATAGATTGATTGGTTGTTTATTCAAGGATTACAACCCTAGGACTAAAATGTCCCATTGGATGTACATAATTCGTTCTATTACATACAAATTCAGCACGATGAGCAATAATTACATTTAACAAACTATATTATTTAAAAATACACAAATTGTCTACGTAAATCCATGATGTAGGCTATAATTTTCACTTATAAAATGGAGGTTGACTCAGGCAAGGAAGCATTTCTACAGAAAATTAATCTTTTGACATCGAATAAGTTATTAGGTATTACAAAGTCATTTTTGAAAGCCTTTGTCTGGAGCGTGGCGCTGTATGGAAGTGAAACTTGGACTGATGGTGCAGCAGAAAGGAGGAGAATTGAAGCGTTTGAAATGTGGTGTTACAGGAGAATGATAAAGATCAGATTGGTAGATAGAGTAATAAATGAAGAAGTGTTTAGACGAGTGTTCGAGAAGAAATGTTTCTGGCGGTAGCTAATGAAGAGGAGTGATAGGTCGATAGGTCACATACTAAGACTCCCAGGAATAGCAAACTTAGTTATGGAAGGAAGGGTTGAGAACAAGAACTGTAGAGGTAGACCAAGTTTAGAATATGTAGAACAGATTTCCTCGGTTGTGCTAGCTATGTAGAGATGTAACGATTAGCTCAGGTCAGGGAGGCATGGAATTCTGCTTCAAACCAGTCAAAATACTGAAGACTCAAACAACAGTCTGCCATAAAGCAATGGTAAGGTGTCTGTTGAGTACTGAAACATGAGAAAATGAGGGAACGAAAAGTGAATCAAAGAATGGACTGCTTGCAGCGACTAATATCTGCCTGTAGTTAATAGTGGCATTGCATCGCGGAAGGTAATGTTGAACATGTTTTATTTGCTTCAGCAATGTTTAATTAATATTGGGTTATTTATTTCACTTCTAATTACAAACAGTTCGAGGCTGACCACGAAACTGATCTATGAATATTCTATTCAATTTAGGGTTTGTAATTAAGGACATATTTCAATGTTGGGAATAGAAAAACTTCCTTGTATCATTATTTAATACCGTGTTTGTATAATTAGACCTCCTGTTGTTTCCTCCCAAAGCAGAATTCTAATTTCCAACGCCATACGTTTGAAATATAATTCACATGAAACCACATCCAGTAGCAGCAATATGCTGACTGATCATTAAGTATGGTTTGAACGCTATTTAGCAGATTGCTAATCATCTTCATTACCCAGTGGTCCATTCATCATGGCAATAGTGGGCAGCAGACCTACACACACATAGACCTCTCACTTTTGATATATTTGAATTTAACATCCGCATAGTAGTAACTAACAGATGTGGTCTACAGATTTACGTGGGGTAGGGGTGGGCTATGGTGGGACACAACCCCCCACCCTGAACGAGCGAGAGATTAATGGGCCAACAGGTGATAAAGCCGTCATGAGAATATCAAATATTAGCTCAGATCTGACTTGCTAATCCACCACCTATTGGAACTACATTCATTATTAACGAATTGGGAAATTCCAAATGTGTACATCTGTAATCCATAAAGCAGAACCAACTTTCAACAACAGACAATAATATTCCTAGTGATGTATAATACAGACACTTAGGAACATGCTTTGTTGTTATCATCGTTGGGAAGAAGGTGTTACTAATAGCCGTGATTTTCTATGGTAACGAGGCGATAACGATGTTACTAATTAAATTAATTTATATAGCAACTTTTATTTATTTATTTATCTATTTTTGATTATTTATTTATTTATTTATTTATTTATGTTTATTTATTTATTTATCTATCGAAATTTAATGTTTAAAGTTTCGTCAGTCGAAATTCCCTAATCATGGAAATAATTTTTACATGAGATTAATAAATACACTTCCATGACCAGTTTTGATCATCAAGTGATCATCATCAGATACTTCATACTTATACTATAAAATCTATGTCTACAAGTATTTACAATGTGTATATATGTCTACCCCTTATTATTCCCGTTTTCCAAGGGGGTCAGGGATGAGATGTAAGTCTTTGTGGATGTAGTTTTACGGCCGGATGCCCTTCCTGACTCCAACCTCATGAGAGGAGTTAATGAGAGATGAAATTAATGATGGTGAATAAAACTGGGCAAGGATGTGGAAGGGAGCAACCGTGATCTGTCAGAAGGTACCGTCCCAGCATTTGTCAAGCGTTGAAAATGGGAAACCACAGAAAACCATTTCAAGGACGGCCGACGGTGGGTCTCGAACCCACGCGTCTACCTAACGCTGCGCTTTAGCGAGCGTAGCCACCACTGTCGGTTTGATAGTATTTACAGTAGGAACACTTATTTAGTTGTAGCAGTAGACTAGTCAAACTAACACATCTAGTCAATATTTGTTAGTTTTGCGTGATTTTGTATTAAGATACTGAAATTGGTGATTGACCTTCAAATTTGCTTGCTTTAGTATGATTTTGTGATTGTTGTTTAATGGTCACATTTGAGTGGATCGTGTACTTAACTGTTTTTACGCTGTCTTATTATGCGAAAGGATGGGTTAAATACGTTTTATTTGACATGGCTCCATCGGACTGGAGATAATTATTATTTATTGTCTAGCACCAATTTTGAGGGATATATTTTTAAAAATTGATTAAAGCATTAGTTGTCTACAGAAAAATTTGAGGGATAAAATCAAATTAAAGCATTTGTTGTCCATTGCAAATTTCGAGAGAAACATCAAAAACATCTTTTTAGTTTTTAAATATTAATTCCCTGATCTTGAAAGCAAATCAGGATGATCATATCACTGATTTTTCTGACAAAAGAACCAGTCACACAGAGAGAAATGAGTCTCATAAATTGTACTAACTGGTGTTAATTGACTCTAGGACAGGGATAGGTGCCTTAGGACTTCCAGTAAGATACCATACCAGCATTTTCCTTGAGTGAATGTGATAAATTTGGGGAGAACCACACTCAGAATCCGGATTTCAACCTTAGATCTCGTAGAGCTTAGCTACCCATTCCAAGTGTAGAGTATGTCTTACACGTTTCGGCTATAGGCTACTGGTGAGTTTTGCCCGAATCACTCTGTTTGTTGTCAAATAGCGGGATTTACGAACGCTTTTACATTTAATGCTATGTTTTTGCTCCAAGCGCATGCATGTTTGACTAAAATACACCCCCTGTATATCTCTACAATTCTTTATCCCCATTTATTATGTGTCTGCTGCTGTAGTGTGTTTGCCGCATGTAAATATTTCAAATATGGTGGGACCAGGAGTTTTTTGTTAATGTGTTGCTGAAGGGAAGGGAATACTTGCCCTGCTAGCTAGTCTGTGGTGACCGTGTGGTGGGCGAGAAGGGGTCGTGCTTTGTAGTTTAAACTGTTCTGCTGACCAAATAATGGACTGTTTTCGGTCGCAAGGGGAGGGGGTGGTGTCTAACAAACACTCCACATCTCGGCTTGTCCATTGTTTAGGCTGCCCCGCTTACCTCTTGCGTCAAATGGAAGGTCTACCTTACAGGAGTTCCTAAGACAACATTACACAAGGAGCAGCTGTGAGAAATTGGTGGTTTGGATTACATTACAACTACCTGTGATTGATATGTATTAGATATAAGTAATGAATTCATAGGTCATGTTGTATTATAACATGGGATGAGTTTGGCGCAGGTGTAATAAAATTAAAGGTAATATTAGTCTGAAAAAATGAACATTTGAATGACGGCTCTATCGGCGAAAATTGTACTGTATTTTAATTGTCTATTTAAACTACTTTGGATTCATTATCTTGGAGCATAATAACAATAATAATACGGATAATAAATAGGTCTACCTCTTCTAATTCCCATTTACAACGGAGTCGGGGTTGAGATGCGATGAAATTGTATGTAGCGGATGGTTTCTACGGCCGGATGCCCTTCCTGACACCAACCTCATGAGAGGAGTTAATGAGAGATGAATTGAAGGAAGATGAATGAAATGTGGAGGGAAGCGGCCATGGATTGCCAGAAGGTACTGTCCCAACATTTGCCTGGAGTTGAAAATGGGAAACCATGGAAAACCATTTCAAGGATGGCAGACGGTGGGCCTCGAACGTACGTCTACCGAGTTCACAGAGAGCTTGGCCCCATGGCCTAACTCTGCGCTTTTCTGAGCGTAGCTACTGGTGTCGGTAATAATAATAATAATAATAATAATAATAATAATAATAATAATATCGTATGGCCTCGGGTGCCGGGTGCAAGCTTTGTAATTTGACACCCCGAGGGTAGCTTACATGTCGAATTTCGTATAATAATAATAATAATAATAATAATAATAATTAATAATAATAATAAATGTCATCATCATCATCATTAGCTATCACTCGCGAACGAGTATAAAATTGTCTTCCAAAACATTCACAGGTGGGTTCTCAGGTGACTGTAGAGACCAATCCTCGAGCCACAAACTCTTCCACACTGGTGGCAAGTTTTATCATCACTGAGGTGCTGAGGGCGGTATCTCCTCATAGACTCCCGTTCTTTACGAGCGATTCGCTTCAGAGCCTCAGAACTCCGGCGGTCCTGCTCGAAACGTAAAGGGCCATTGTGAACGAGTCGACGTCATGCCAGACGGTCAGCTGCTGTAGTCTCCCAATTTAAGATGTCAATCGAGCATTTCTTCATGTTTGACTTCAAAACATCCATGAATCTCTTCCCCTGTCCCCCCTGATGTCGCTTGCCACTTGTTAGTTGAGCATACATAATTCGTTTAGGAAGGCGAGTATCTGGCATGCGAAGGACATGACCAGTCCACCTCAGTTGACGTTTCAAGATCATAGCCTCCACGCTGGTAGTGCTAGCGTCTTCCAGGACACTGATGTTTGTTCGTCGATCCTGCCAGCTGATTTTAAGTATTCTCCTCAGACAACGTTGTTGGTACTTCTCTAAGCATTTTTTGTGCCTTCTGTAGGGAGTCCAGCATTCACATCCATAAAGAAGTGTTGGTAATACAATAGCTTGAAATACAAGGAGCTTTGTCCGAGTGTTGACATCCGCATTATCGAAGACCCTCTTTCGCAATCGACCGAAAGCTGCACTAGCTCAATTCAAGCGGTGTTGGATTTCAGCATCAATATTGGCATTAGCTGAGAGATAACTACCAAGGTATGGAAAGTGCTCAACATTCAATAATACCTCGCCCTTGGCAGTAATGACAGGAGCAGTAGCATGTGAATTAGGCCAGGCTGATGTAGAATCTGAATCATTTTGGTATTGAGGTCTAGACTAATGCTGTTATATGTAGCAGTGAATGCATTTATCATTATCTGAAGATCTTCTTCTGAGCTAGCGAGAATAGCATTATCATCTGCATACTGGAGTTCCATTACACATGTTGTGAAGATCTTGGTCTTTGCTTGCAGTCGGCTGAGATTGAATAAGCCTCCATTAGTTCTGAATTCAATTGCAATGCTTTGTGGGACTTCGTCTCTAATAAGGTGAATTGTGGTTCCAACGAAAATTGAGAAGAGCGTAGGGGCAATAACACACCCCTGTTTAACCCCAGTAGTTATTTCAAATCGTTCACCACAGGTAGTATTAGTGATAACAGTACCATACATGTTATCGTGCAGAAGGCGCAAGAGTTTAATAAATTTTGGTGGGCAGCCAATGAGCGCCAAAATTTTCCATTTTCCAGAGAGCCTCTCTGTTAACTGAATCAAAGGCTTTAACAACGTCAATGAATGCCATATACAGAGGGCGATTTTGTTCTCTTGCCTTCTCTTGCATTTGTCTGGCACAGAAAATCATGTCGGTAGTTCCACGATTGGGTCTGAAACCACATTGTGATTCGGGTGAACACTCTTCAGCAAGAGGCATTAGACGTGTGGCTAGAATTCTAGCAAGAATTTTCCCAGCGACGGAGAGAAGGGATATTCCGCGATAGTTACCACAATGAGTTTTGTCCCCTTTTATAAATATGGTTACCAACAAAGCATCTCCGAGTTCAGCAGGAATGGTTTCAGAGGTCCATATTTTGACAAAGAGTTGATGAAGATGCTCAGTGAGGATTTGTCCACCTTCCTTGAAGAATTCCGCCGGTATACCATCTGATCCAGCGGCGTTGTTATTCCTCAGTTGACTGATGGCTCTTTCGACTTCTTGCAGTGAAGGTTCATTATCAAGGTGATTCTGCAACGTCTTTTGAGGAATCTTAATAAATATTTCCTCGTCAACATGTGTATCCCTGTTTAGTAGTTCATGAAAGTGTTCCTTCCAACGGATACTGATAGATTGGGTATCTTTGAGAAGTGTGGAGTCATCTTTGGATCTTAATGGATGTACACCTCTTGTGGACGGTCCATAAATAGCCTTAATGGCAGTGAAGAAAGCATGGTGATTATTATTTTCTGCAAGTTGTTGCATTTCCTGGGCTTTTAAGGTCCACCATTGATTTTTGAGGGCACGTGTTTTTCTTTGAGCTGCAGCTTTAGCTTCTTGATACTTTTCTCTTCTAGAAGAAGAATTGTAGTTGTTTTGCCATTCAGTGTAAGCTTTTCTCTTAATGTCAATGATACTCTGGATTTCAGTGTCGTTTTCATCAAACCAATCCTGATGTTTGCGCGTGGTGTAGCCTACTGATTCTATGCAAGATGCCAGCACAGCATCACTGAATCTTGACCAGTGCTCTTTAATGTCATCAGGATAAAGACTGGGAAGATTTTTACCCAGAAGTTGTCGAAAATAAAGTTTTGCATCATCATCCTTAAGACGATCAGTGTCCAGTTTACGTCTGATGAGTTTCCTCTGGTTACGTTTTTGTTTGTGAATACGTAGAGTCATCACAGAACGTATCAGTCGATGATCGGTCCAGCAGTCATCTGCACTTGTCAGAGCCCTTGTGAGTAAAACATCACGCTGGTCACGGGCACGTACAATTATATAGTCAACTAGCAGTAGTACCCGGCTTCGCCCGGTGGAATGATGATAATGTTTTAAGGTCTCCTTAGAAATATAATGGACTTAAAATCTAAGTCATTTGCCCCCAAAGACAATGAGGGAGTAATATCTAGGTCATTTGCCCTTTTGATAAGGATGATAATAAAAACTACTGTTGAATTGACACGTCAAACTTACAAACTACCGTAATAGAAATACATATTTCAAAATTCACAGGCGAGGAAGACTTATTGTGTGTGGTGATTAATGGTGTAATGGGCGTAACATCTACTGTAGGTCATTTGCTCTTATGATGAGGATGATAAGGGAAACTACTACCGGTATTGAATTGACACTTCAACGTATAATGTACACAATGTACTGTAATAAAAATAACTATAGACTATGGCGGCTTCGGTGGCGTATTTGGTAGCATGCTGAGCTTCTATGCCCAAGATAGCGGGTTCAAACCCGGCCGAAGCCGTCGGATATTTTAAGAGCGTTAAAAATCCGTCATATGCCTTTCTTCGGAGGGGAAGTAAAGCCGGCGGTCCCATGTCAGATTTATGGCATGTTATTGAACCTTCCACTAATTACACCTGTGTGAACCTAAATTGGATAGGTAAACAACGCTCATAGATGTCTACGTCCGTTGCCAAGAGCCGACTGCAGTGGCGTCTAGTAGCTAAGTTCCGAACTTGGCCTAGTAGTCGTTGACGGTGGCGCTTGGCGGCAAAAGTACGAACTATTTGAAGAATTCTAAGTTGCAGTTTGTACTTAAATTAAAAAACAGATAACACACACTAATACAGTCATCACAATTAACACCGGTTATCAGACAGATTCTACACACACCCAAAGTACACGGGGCTACATGACCGCGTTGTCTCAGCCCCTAAACTTAAGAACCAACCAACCAAAAATAAATATTTTAAAAATCACAGTCGAGAAAGACTTTATGCGGCGGTGATTATTGGTATGATGCGCGTAACATCTAGGTCATTTGCAATTATGATGATAATAATAAGGTAATGAAAAAATGACTACTAAACGAACATGGTGTTATTTTAAAACTGATATTGGTAATTCAGGTGTCTAGCTTCGATGTCTTCCAAAGTCTCAACCTTATTTTCTGGCTTAGGCCTGTACTGGATGCGTCTAGTGAAAGAGCGTACTGCTCGGCAAAGACAAAGAATATAGGTCCAAGCTGCACGAACCTGAGATGATCGCAGATGATGACGAAATATGATGACACACGTTCGGGGTTCCCCGTCCTATACAGATTGACCGGGAATCACTCACTGTTTCGCAACGGCCCTGTGCTGGCATCAGCATAGACAGCAGGAGATAACACGGCGGGCTCTGGAAAGTACCTCACGATGAATCAGCAAGCTATTCTCACAACTGACCCCCCCCCAGGGTCTCACAACTTGTGGGACGTGGGTTGGCGACCACGGAACCCCAGCTGAGTCTGGCATCGCTTCTACTTCCTGGTGCTGGGCTCATTTCAGTTCTCTTTCCTGTCGGCCTCCCTTGGTCAACTCTTGTTCTCTTCCGACCCAGACTGTATTAGGGTATCCGAGGGCTAGGGAGTCTTTCAATTTCCCGCCTTAATTGGCTTTGTCTCATCTTTCCTGATACCCTCATTCTTCGAGGGGTCTGCCTTCCTTTCCTTTTCATAATATCTCCTGTCTTCTGCTCAAGGCCCTCAAAGAGGCAGGGTGTGTGTAGACCCACCACTTCTGGTACACCCTCAAGGGCTCATGACTGGTGAGTTAGGAAGCTGGCAACCCCGAGGAATTCCTGAGCTACATGCAGGGAATGGAGTGGTATGTCAGAAATTTCAAGTGGACAGTGTTACTCATCGGGTTCCAAAGGGTAAGTATACACACTTTGTTTTCGATCGGTGAACGATGTAGATTTGTACCAAAGGGCCTTAATGCGGGAAATGGAGTGTTCTGTCCGAAATTTCGAGTGGACAGTGTTACTCGTCGAGTTCCAAACGGTAATTATGTAAAATCTGGTTGAGATCGGTGAAACGGTGTAGTTTTGTGCCAAGGGCCAAAATGCAGGGAATGGAGTGGCCTGTCCAAATTTTAAAGTGGACAGTGTTACTCATCGGGTTCCAAAGGGGAAGTATACACATTTTGTTTTCGATCGGTGAACGATGTAGATTTGTGCCAAAGGGCTTAAATGCGTGGAATGGAGTGGTCTGTCCGAAATTTCGAGTGGACAGTGTTACTCGTCGAGTTCCAAAGGGTAATTATGTAAAATCTGGTTGAGATCGGTGAAACGGTGTAGTTTTCTGCCAAAGGGCCAAAAAGCAGGGAATAGTGTGGTCTGTCCGAAATTTAAAGTGAACAGTGTTACTTGTCGGGTTCTACGGGTAAGTATATAAAATTGGGGTCAGACCGGTGAAACGGTGTAGATTTGTGCCAAACACCCTAAATGCAAGGGATGGAGTGGCCTCGCCGCAATTTCAAGCAGACAGTGTTAGTCGCAGTGTTCCAAAGGGTAAATATACAAATTTTGGTTGAGATCGGTGAAACGGTGTAGATTTGGGACAAAGGGCCTAAATGCAGGGAATGGAGTGGTCTGTCGGCAATTTCAAGCAGACAGTGTTACACGCTGGGTACCAAAGGGTAAGTTTACGAATATTGGTTCTGATCGGTGAAACGGTGTAGATTTGTGCCAAAGTGCCTAAATGCAGGGAATGGGGTGGTCTGTCCGAAATGTTAAGTGGACAGTGTTACTCGCAGTGTTCCAAAGGGTAAGTATACAAAGTTTGGTTCAGATCGGTGAAACGGTGTAGATTTGTGCCAAAGGGCCTAAATGCATGGGATAGAGTAGCCTCTCCGCAATTTCAAGCAGACAGTGTTAGTCGCAGTGTTCCAAAGGGTAAATATACAAATTTTGGTTGAGATCGGTGGAACGGTGTAGATTTGGGCCAAAGGGCCTAAATGCAGGGAATGGAGTGGTCTGTCCGCAATTTCAAGCAGACAGTGTTACTCGCAGGGCACCAAAGGGTAAGAATACGAATTTTGGTTCTGATCGGTGAAACGGTGCAGATTTGGACCAAAGGGCCTAAATGCAGGGAATGGGGTGGTCTGTCCGAAATTTTAAGTGGTCAGTGGTACTCACAGGGTTCCAAAGGGTAAATATACAAATTATGGTTGAGATCGGTGAAACGGTGTGGATTTGGACCAAAGGGCCTAAATGCAGGGAATGGGGTGGTCGGTCCGAAATTTCAAGTGGACAGTGTTACTCGCAGGGTTCCAAAGGTTAAATATACAACTTTTGGTTCAGATCGGTGAAACGGTGTAGATTTGTGCAAAAGGGCCTAAATGCAGGGCATGGGGTGGTCTGTCCGAAATTTAATGTTGACGGGGTTACCCGCAGGGTTCCAAAGGGTAAGTATACAAATTTTGGTTCAGATCGGTGAAACGGTGTAGATTTGTATACATAACAGACAGACAGACAGACAGACAGACAGACAAACTTTGTGCTTTATATATATAGATAAGGTACCAATGTTTGGATCTCGGGTGTTGCCAAGATGTCTTAAACTTGTCTCTCTGGCGGAATAACGTATTGGTGATGGCCAGATTGTGTTCCGAGCACTTGGTGAGAAGAAGAGTTCCATTGGCATTGCATTTTCCCACACAATCCTTGCCAAACACGCCAGACCATAGTACATAGTCCGTACCAACTCTCGCATTAAAATCACCCAGAAGAATAATGTTATCAGCTGTTGGAATGTCTGAGAGGAGTGTGTCAAGTTGGGAGTGGAAGGCTTCTTTCTGTTATTCCTCAGACTGGAGAGTTGGAGCGTAAGCGCTGATTACGGTAGCACGCTGGTTATTTGCAAGCTTAATGCGTAGGGCCATAAGTCTTTCATTTATGCCACAAGGTAATTCGTCAAGGAAATGGACAAGTTGATTTTTAACAGCAAAGCCAACACCATGAATACGGGGCTCATTCAGATCCTTACCTCGCCAAAAGAAAGTGTAACCACCGCCATGCTCTACGATTTGTCCTTCTCCAGCACGTCTGGTTTTACTGAGTGCTACAATATCTATATTGAATCTTCTTAACTCGCGGAAAATAATTGCAGTTCGTCTTTCCGGGCGTTGATCGGAATCATCCATTAGGGTATGGATGTTCCATGTTCCAAAGTTCATCTTCAATTGTTTTCGACCGCATATGGTGTACCCTCTGGGTGCGGTTGCCTAGTCAGGTTATGTAATGGCTGACTATGTTTAGGGCACCATTTCTAGCCCCCTTCCCCTGTGGGGTGAGCAGAATGGGTCCTAAATAGGCCTGCTTAGTCACAAATGCAGCACACGAGTTGCTCAACAGCCATAATCCTCAAGCAAGACGGCGATCACACATTTGTCGCCTACGTGCCGGTTTGTCACTAGGAGCTCCCAGATTACACTATCCTGCTCCCGTCACAACTCCCCGATCGCCGCAGGACGTGATATGATTGACGTTACAGTTGTTTGGAAGACGCCTGTGCGTGATATCTTTTAACGTGGGAATATTGCTGCACATCAACAATCACACGTTTCTTGACAGACTTGAAACATATATCCAGTGGCATAGAGAACTACGACGACTGGAAGATTCAGGTCCGCTGCAGCCTTCTTCCGCCTTCCCGGCCATTGGAGCTGTATATGATTGCTCTACGCCCGGTCCGCCGTTGAGGACTTTCTATGCCGTTGACCACAAGCAGTTCATCCGCCTTTAGGGGAGGTTTCCCACCCCATGGGCAAGAGAGTGCCCCATCCTCCATTAGTTCATCCGCCTCCCTAGAGAGCGTTGACTGTATAGAGCTGGACTCCTTATCCCCGGAGCCACTCGGTCGTCAGAGCCTCGTCAGTCTAGAGCAGGGTGCATCACATGCGGGTGAAGTTGACATTTGGGTAAAAGTTCACCCCTTACGCCCCAATAATAAATATACACCAAGATAGAACCAATACTGTCATCCATCCGAAAGAAAAGATTGCTGTTCTACACGCACATCTTCCGTATGACTGACGATCGACTGAATAAGAAAATCGGGAATTTTACAACGCCGAAGGCAACGCAATGGAGATAGTTCCAAGAATGTGAGAAAGACCTGTTGCTAACTGGTATTCTAGAAACGAAAATCCACGACAGATTTAAATTTCGACAAATGGTTTAAAAAAATCAGTATTTTAAAATGGAATCAGTCTCCTGGAGACGGAGAGGGCCTCTACCAGAAACACGAAAGAAGGCACTGATGGGTGGATACAAGAAATACTGGGAAGATGTCAAGGTCGGCAGAAGAACACGATCTAGAAAAACATGAAATTGAATGTTAATACGCAGTCCATTGAGGCTATATTCAATTTCAAAAATAATAAGAAGAAGAAATCGTGAAGCAAACAAAGAGAGAATTCCTAAATTACAAGAAAACCTATAGAATCACCTGGAAGTGATAAGCAGAAGAAACCCTGATCATTGGAGGAGGATCACTAACTAAAAATGTATGCAAACTAGAAAGGAAAAGGCGGCTTCGGTGGCGAAGTTGGTAGCATGCTGAGCTTCTATGCCTAAGGTCGCGGGTTCAAACACGACCGAAGTCGTCGGATTTTTAGAGCGTTAAAAATCCCTCAGCATGACTTTCTTCGGAGGGGAAGTAATGCCGGCGGTCCCATGTCATAGATATATGGCATGAAAAAGAACCTTCCACTAACTACACTTGGGTGAAGCCAAGATTTGTAGGTTAGAATTGATATCTCTCTATTAGTTCCAACGTTCACTGCCAGGTGCTGACTGCGATGCCATCTACTAGCCAAGTCCGCAAGCTACGCGTCGTGGACGGTAGCATTTGGTAGCAAAAGTAGGAACTATTTGAAATTACTCTCTGCAGTCCTTACTTGAATTAAAAAGGCAGTTAACACATACTAATACAGCCATCACAATTAACACCGGTTATCAGGCAGATTCTACACACACTCAATGTACACGGGGCTACATGATCGCGTTGACGCAGCCCAAAAACTAAGGAGCCAACCAACCAGTCAGAAAGGAAATTCATCAGGAAAATATTTGGCCCTGCGTGCATAGAGGGAATGTGGATGAAAAGGAAATCTCACCAATGTCTCGAAAATATATGACAGTACTCGAAAAAGACGATTGAAATTTTATGGATATATTCAAAGAATAGACGATGAAAGACTTACCAAAAGGATATTTAATCATCCCTCCTCACTAAAAGCCAACAATAACTGGATAATCGAAAATGAAAATGATTTTCAAGGAATGAACGTAACAGACGAAATTGTATGGGTCAGACCTAACTTCTGGACGTTGGTGAAAAAACATCACTTTGCTGTAAACTGCAGAATGAGAGCCATTACTGCATGGACAGAAAATGGGAAGAAAGATCACAGTGAGGGAATGAAGAGATTGTGGGAAGAGAATATAGCTTATTCCTGATTTGGACAGTAATGTTCTAATTTCCTGTTCTAGACTTTGAATTTCAGTTATACTCCACTTGATGATCCCAAATGAGTAACTAAGGATAGAGACAGCATAGGCGCTGATTTCCTTAACGAAGTTTCTACTGTTGAGGCTGGTGTTAGAAACACGCGTAATTCTTCATTGGCTGATCTTGTTTTACTACTGAATGTTCTGTCTGGCTTGCTGCATTCCCAGATTCTTGTCGATATCTTTACCGAGCATTATTGCAATCCACTGACCCTGAATTGTTTCATAATTATACTCGTATATACGTTCCTGAAACCTTCATTTCATAACGTTGAGCTTTTTACATTTCTCCAGCCCAAATTCCATTTTCACATCCCGCGAGGTTTCCACTATCTTCAACAAAAACCCTACCTGTGTTCTGGTAGCTACATATAGCTTTTGGTCATCCATATACAGAAGATAGTTGAACTTTGCAAGCTCTCTAGAATTATTTTCGATACAAAGCCATATTTTGTTGAATTAAGTTGGTTCTATAGTGGGTTCATTGTGAGATAGTACTATAGGCCTAATGGGCTCAAGGAATCTCCTTGGAATATTTCCTTGTGGATTTGAATCATACCGGTTTGCAGTACTATGGCTCATTACTGTTATCATTATTGCACCCGTTAGAGGCCAATTAGACCACGCGAAGCAATCATGACTTTTTGTTCTTCCTGTCTTTCCAGAACTCTTTCATTCGTGCACTAAATGCCCTCTTCCTTTCTTCGGTCCACTTTGGTCTATGGGCTGTAGGTGCTGCTCTCCTGACATCACTTCCCACTTTGTGTCGAAAGACGCTTTTGTCTATGACGTCTTCTGGGTCGACCTGTGCTTTTACCTGATCAATTTTGACTCGCGTCATCCAGGGTGTCGTAATCTGTTATTATTATTATTATTATTATTATTATTATTATTTTCATTATTAATTTTTATTATTATACCTTCAACGGTTCAGGAGATGATTGCAGTGGACGTTCTTTGAATTGTAGAAATAAGCGACTGTATTATCTTCACACAGAATACTGAAGGATTTGGTTTTGTCACACTCTACGGGAACAAGGCTCTATATCCACCCAAAGGGAATTGAATGCGATAAATTCAATATTAGAAGCCAATGGGGACTAACGTACACTTTAAGAGCTGTGACGTCTCTAATTCAATAAGCGTAAAACGCCATCCACACCGAGATTCGAAACGAGCCTCAGGGATTTTGTCCCATTGTGTTGATCGATTGAAACCATCGTTCCGCCGCCCGAGTGACTGTAAATTCCGAAACATAGAAAATGAAAGGACTAAGACGATCTAACATACATTGTAGTGTTTTGTTTACTGGCGAAAGAAAGTTACTCAAAAGGCCCTATGTTACTATAATATCTGTTTCGTTTCTTCATTTTTCCATCGTTATTGTTAAATAAACATACATTATCTTATTAATAACAAGCTGTACCCGGCATGCGTTGCAATACCAATCAAAGAAAGTGTTGGCATTGTAATTTGGTTTCTTGAAGTGCTTTTGGATACACAATTTTTTCTTCAATTTCCATTAACTGCCTCTAAGCTATCGTAAAATGGATTTACTAAGTTTGAAACATTTGTGGGAGAGTGCGCAACAACTCAACAAAGTTTCATCGCAATCGGATGAATGGTATATGAACGCAGATGGAACTTTGCTGAAACACTTCACGCGTCGTCACTCATTTGTTGCATCTACTCGTGCGCTACCTATTGTAAAATGGATTTACTAAGTCGAAAACCTTCCCTGGCGTATGCACAACAAATCATCAAAGTTTCATCGCAATCGGATGAATGGCATATGAACGCTTACGAGATTTTGTTTAAACGATTCGCGCGCCGTCACTCATTTGTTGAATCAACTCGCGCGCTACCAATTGTACAATGGATTTACTAAGTCAGAAACCTTCCCAGCAGTGTGCACAACAACTCACCCTAGTTTCATCACAATCGGATGAATGATATATGAACGCAGATGGAACTTCGTTGAAACGGTTTGTGCGCCGTCACTCATTTGTTGAAACTACTCGTGCGCAACCCATTATACAATGGAATTACTAAATTAGAAACGTTCCCTGCAGTGTGCACAACAACTCACCCAAGTTTATCGCAATTGGATGAATAGTAGGCCTATATGAACGCATACGGGACTTTGTTGAAGCGATTCGCGTGCCTTCGCTCATTAGTTGAATCTACTCGTGCGCTACCTATTGTGCAATGGATTTTCTAAGTCAAAAACCTTCCCTGGACTGTGCACCACATCTCAGCCAAGTTTCATCGTTATCGGACGAATGGTAGGCCTATATGAACGCATACGGTACTTTGTTGAAACGCTTCGCGCGTCATCGCTCATTTGTTGAATCTACTCGTGCGCTACCTATTGTAAGGTATATTTGCTAAGCCAGAATCCTTCCTTAGAGTGTACTCAATATCTCACCCAAGCTTCATCGCTATCAGACGAATGGTATATGAACGCATACGTGACTTTGTTGAAACGCTTCGCGCATCGTAGCTCATTTGTTGAATCTACACATGCGCTGCCTATTGTAAAGTGGATTTACTCAGCCAGAAACCTTCCCAAAAGTGTACACAACATCTAATCCAAGTTTCATAGCTATCGGACGAATGGTATATGAATGCATACGGGACTTTGTTGAAACGCTTTGCGTGTCGTCACTCATTTATTGAATCACTCGTGCGCTATCTACTGTGAAATGTATTTACTAAGTTAGAAACCTTCCCTGGAGTGGAAACAACGTCTCACCCAAGTTTCATCGCAATCGGATGAAAGGTTTACGAACAAATACGGGACTGGGTCGAAATGCTTCGCGCGTCGTCGCTCATTTGTTGAATCTACTCGTGCGCTGCTTACTGTAAAATGGATTTACTAAGCCAGAAACCTTCCTTGGAGAGTAATCAACATCTCACCCAAGTTTCAGTGCTATCGGATGGGTGGTGTATGAACGCATAGGAGACATACACACCCACACGTCCACATACATACTATCAAGTAACATTGATTTTTATATATATAGATTATAAAAATTTGGTTTAATAGCATATACTACCATGTCTTTTTATGCTTTTGTCATATTCCGTTTTTGTTTTGGATTTGGCCACCTTATTTTCACAGTTGATACCACCATTAATCAATTTCCTTGTAAACAACTTGATAGACTGCTCTTACGCTCTCGTAAATTGTTGTCTTTCCTCTTCTTCGGCTTCATCATCATCATCATCATCATCTTCTTCTTCTGATTTTCTGATTTTGTCTCGATTTTGTAAATTTTGTGATCCTAGTTCAAGAATATCTTTCTCCGCAGAGCGTTTTGAGTGAATATGGACGCTGTGCAGGATTTTCCAAATACTACCTGAGTTAACATAACGTTATTTTCTATTTTATTGTAGCAATTGTGTATTCGCTTTCTTAACCAACTAACCACATTATAATAGGCCTCCAGTTAAATAGGAACTTTAAATTGAAATGGAAATTAACGAAATCATGTTGACAACATTCACATCTGAATTTCGTTACAATAAGTTACTGAATCACAGTGTTGACATACTTAAACAATATTAATAATTACGCAATAGTTTTGTCAAAATGTTTTTGTGGAGTGTTTTGTTGTATGGCTGTGGAACATGGGTCTTAACAAAACAAGATATAAAACGCCTGGAAGGAATTGAAACGTGGATATGGAGGGGAATAATCTGGATAGAGATAAAGTCAAACCAAAAGGTCCTTAAGGAAGTAGATGAAATAAGGGAGTTGATCAACATTAAAGTGAAAAAAAAACGGCTTCGGTGTCGTAGCTGGTAGCATGCTGAGCTTCTATGCCCAAGATTGCGGGTTCAAACCCGGCCTAAAATACAGAACAAGAGAAAAAGTACGAACTGCATTTTTATTTTTGGTTAGGATTTCAATGTCATATGATGTTTCACACCAACATATGGGCTGAAGAAGGAAACATATCAAGTTTCCGAAACATGTACCTATAGTATTTTTAGTAAAGTAAAGTATTGATTTGGCGAGTGTAAATTGTGTTATACATCTTGTAAACATGGTCAATACGGAACCTGGAACGAGTGCGGTTCCTGGTGGTAAAGTTTGGAACTTTGATAGAGCGTTTCAACGAAATCTAACCTAGAAATTTCGCTTCACACAGGTTTAGTTCGTGGAAGGATCTTTTACATGCCTTATATCTATGACATGGGGCCGCTGGCTTTACTTTCCCTTTGAAGGAAGGCATACTGAAGGATTTTAACGCTCTTAACAAATTCGACGACTTCGGCCGGGTTTGAACCCGCGATCTTGGGCGCAGCAGTTCAGCATGCTACCAACTACGCCACCGAAGCCGCTAATATCCTGTAAATTGTATTCATCGCATTTTCATTGTATCTGTAATTTTGGATTTTCGTTGATATAGGCTAGTCTATTTCAGTATTGTGTTTAGAGTAATGAATTCTGTTTTCAAGTCTTGGTCCTAAGAATTTTCGTTTCAATATTTATTCCTATAGTTCCTGTGTGTGGAACACTGAGGGTTTGTGTATAAAGTGCTTCTGGTTTAACTACTCTTATGTAATTCAGAATTTTACCGTTCCAAGAATGGAATTGTATGATATATTGATATATACAGTTTATGTTAGTAGAAATAAGCAGCTCTAATCCTCTGAATTCTTGATGTTATGGATTATTTTTTTATTACCAATTTTGCAATGCATTCACAGAGGTATTTAAAATAATAATTGAACTCCGATTTTTGCTGCTTGTTCTTGTAGAATACTTGCCTTTAATTTCTTAGACCATCCTGAAAAATTACTTTCAAAAATGTGTCTATTAGTTGTGATGGTTGTTTAAAGGGATGTATCATCGAGGTAATCTTGCCCACGACGTGTCCATAACATAATATTATGGGGGATATCTATCTATATCATTATTATTATTATTATTATTATTATTATTATTATTATTATTATTATTAGTATTATTATTATTATTATTATTATTATTATATTACATTATGCGAACCGGCCAAAACTAAGGACCACGCAAATATCATGTCATTTCCTTCTCATAGTTCTTTCTTCCTTTCTCTTCCTCCACACTTCCTTCATTCTTTCAGAGTGTTGCGCCGTTCTCTCTGCTGTCTATCTTCCTCCCCTGCGTTCTCTCTTTTCTCCCACAAGAACCTTTATGTTAGAAAGTATTCCCCTGAATTGTGTTCTGTCTCGACACTCGTCATCTGTAATTCCTAGCCTCCGGAATTATTCCTTCATCTGCTTGGCTCATCAGATTTTATATTTTATCAAAAATTTGTTTATTTATTCTTGTTGGGCCCATTTTAACCCTATGTACATGGAAAAGTAAACGTCTTTTCCTTATTGTTTCCAGGTCTTCCACCCTTTCATATATCTCCTTGTTTGATCTTAGTCTGTAGATTCCCTGTACCACTTATGGGCCGTAAATCCTCCTCAATATCCTCCTTTCTATGTTCAGAATCTTTTCCAGGTTCATCAAGTTTGCCGTCTCCACACCATATAAGATCACCGATTTTACCACAGCATTATAGTGTTGTAGTTTGGCAGGTTCTTATTGTTGTATATATATTTTAGTGGAGAAGTTGAGTTTTTCTGTTTTCCATTGACTCTTTGTTCAGTCCATTGTTGCTAATGATCTCTCCGAGGTATTTAAACTGTTGCGTGACCTTTACCCTCCCATATTTCGTCTTAACTGTTTTCTTCATGTAGTTCTTGTTGGTGCTCATCACCTTTGTTTTATTATTATTATTATTATTTTACTACAGAGATCCGCTTATCAAACGTCCCCTGTTTACAGCTGGCGTTATGCGAGTGGGCAACAAAGGGACCTGAGATGAGTCCGGCATTGTTTACCCATTCTTGTGCAAGACTCCTCTCTCTCCCACTTTTCCTGTCCACCTACCATTGGTCAACTCTTTTACTTCTCCTACTCCGATGGTATTTGGGAATCCGAGGCCTAAGGTATCTATCATTATTCCCGCTTTAATTAGTTCTTGTCCTCTGTTTTTGTTCTGCTACCTTCATTTTTCTAGAGACCAGACCACTTCGTTCCTCATGATATCTCCTGCCTTCAGTTAGAGGCCCTGGAGGAAACAAAATATGTTTATCCCTACCACGCATTATGATGCATCTTGGATAGCCCTATTCTCACGTGGTGAGCTTAGGAGTTGGAGGCTACGAGGGATTCCTTAGCTGGGTCCTTTTATTTCCCTTTGTTATCATTGACTTTGAGATGCACCTTCTCCTATTTTTGATTCCTGTTTGCCTTGTATTCCTCTAATTCTTTCCACAATCCTCATTCTTCGAGGGTTGAGGACATTGTTTTATCCCTGCCGTGTATTGTTTTTTCTTTTGTTATTATTATTATTTATTTATTTATTTATTTACTTATTTATTTGTTTATTTGTTCATTTGTTTAAATGTTGATTAATTTATTTATTTGTTTATTATTTGTATACTTATTTATTTATTTACTTTTTTCTTTCTTTCTTTCTTTCTTTCTTTCTTTCTTTGTTTATTTATTTATTTATCTATCTATCAATTTGAGTTGGAGCCATTTGATCAATCATGCCACCAATTTCGTCGCTCCACATTCACTGCCACTTGGAATCAAAATCGACACCCTACATGGCGACCCAAGGTTGAAAATTTACTAACATTTTTTTTTACGAAAGTCATTTTACAAGCCGACATTGTACGACTTGGAGTATGTGGATTCTTTTACGTTTAAAAAATCTGACTTCCCTATCCGGGAATGGAACCCGCGAAATCCTGAACAGGAGACGGACACTGTGTGCCACTGATCCTCGAGATGAGAGCATTCGATGCGTTCTACATGAAGTAGTTTGAGCTGATTCTACGAGAGGCGTGAACCGTGGGATTGAACGCTGCGTCTCGAATCATTAGCCAGTGTCTGTTCCAACAGTAGCAATCAAC
Source organism: Meconema thalassinum (assembly GCA_946902985.2). Classification (NCBI taxonomy): domain Eukaryota; kingdom Metazoa; phylum Arthropoda; class Insecta; order Orthoptera; family Tettigoniidae; genus Meconema; species Meconema thalassinum. Next base: position 93,198,876 of record OX336399.1, read on the forward strand.
TTGTTGTTACACCCTCCTCGATTTAACGTAATGGCACGACGTTTTGTTTTGCCAATACCTAGGATAAGGCGGGATCATGCACGCTTGCTAGTCTGCTTGCAAGGGCTTCACTAACAACATAATGGGAACCGATAACCCTTGAGATATCACCATAAAGCCTGTGGACTTAGGGGTGCACCGATATGCCTTATCTCTAAGAGGATAGGACAATGAATGGACTGCTCCACTGAACTAAATACGTTCTTGGGGAAACTCCTAATGCTCCCCAAGGGGAATATTCATTTATAATATCTCGACTGTCTACAAATTAGTATACAGTACAGCAGCTTGCCCAAGATATGTATGTATGTTCTTCCTTGTAATTCATGCAGCATGTTGACTGTCGACATCTAATTTGGGTTATAGCCAAGACAATTTTCCAGTCATGACGATGCTACCGACCGTTTTAAATACTGGAGTTGTTCGAAGAAGACTTGCGGACTGACTACAACTATCATTTCTTCGAGAACTTGATTTGTTGTTGTTCGAGTCTTCAGTCTTTTGACTGGTTTGATGCAGCTCTCCATGCCTCCCTGTCCTGAGCTAATCGTTTCATCTCTACATAGCTACCACACCCTAAATCCGAGGCAATCTGTTTAACATATTCTAACCTTGGCCTACCCCTACAGTTCTTGTCCTCGACCCTTCCTTCCATAACTAAGCTTGCTATTCCTGGGTGTCTCAGTATGTGTCCTACCAACCTATCTCTTCTCTTCATTAGCAGTCGCCAGAAACATCTCTCCTCTCCCACTCGTCTTAATACCTCTTTGTTTGTAACCCTATCTACCCATCTGATCTTCATCATTCTCCTGTAACACCACATTTCAAATGCTTCAATTCTCCTCTTCTCTGCTGCACCAATAGTCCAAGTTTCACTTCCATAGAGCGCCACGCTCCAGACAAAGGCTTTCAAAAATGACTTCCTAATACCTAAATCTATATTCGATGTCAGCAGATTCCTTTTTTGTAGAAATGCTTTCTTTGCCTGAGCCAACCTACTTTTTATATCCTCTTTGCTTCGTCCATCACTGGTTATTCTGCTTCCTAAGTAACAGAAGTCTCCTACTTCCTTCAGCTTTTCACCTGTCAATTTGATCTCCATAGAGGTTTCTGATTTATTTCGGCTCCATTCCAGTATTTTTGTTTTACATTTATTAATTTTCATCATGAATTCTTTCCGTAAGACGGAGTCCATACCATTCAAAAACTCATTCAAATCCTCAGGCTTGTCGGCCAAGATGACGATGCCATCAGCAAATCTCAGAGTTGAAATTATTTCTCCTTGAATCTTGACTCCCACTTTAAATTTTTCTCTAATGTCCTTCATTGCTTGTTCAATGTAAAGATTGAAAAGTAGGGGTGATAAGTTGCAGCCTTGCCTTACACCTTTCTGAATACCAGCTTCTCTCTCATGTCCTTCAACTCGAATGACTGCTGTCTGGTTTCTGTATAGATTGTATATCACCCTCCTATCCCTGTACTTTATTCCAATCGATTTCAAAATGTCAATCAATTTAGTCCAATCAACGTTATCAAAAGCCTTTTCTAAATCTACAAAAGCCATGAACGTTCTCTTATCTTTCCTTATTCTACCTTCCAAAATCAGCCTAAGACTTAGTACAGCATCCCTTGTTCCTACATTTCTCCTGAAACCAAACTGGTCTTCACCCAACTCCGTTTCTATCTGGCTTTCAATCCTCTTGTAAATTATTCTAGACAGGATCATTGAAGCATGAGTAATCAAGCTGATTGTACGGTAATCTTCACATCTGTCAGCTCCCACTTTCTTTGGTATAGGGATGATTACATTCTTCTTGAAATCAGGGGGTACCTCACCTCTCTTATAAATCCTACACACCAAGTGAAATAACCTGAACAGTCCTTCATCTCCTATGCAGCGTAGCAACTCAATCGGTATATCATCTATGCCTGGTGCTTTGTTCCTGCTTAAGTCTTCCAAAGCTCTATCAAATTCTGATCTCAATATTAAATCTCCTTTCGCATCCACATCAATTTCCTCCTCCCTTTCCATTACATGATTCTCAATCTCCTTTCCCTTTTACAAACTCTCTATGTAAGCTTTCCATCTCTCAACCTTTTCTTCCCTATCTGTTAGAGGCTTTCCATTTGTGTCCTTAATATTACAGCACTTAGTCTTCTTTTCCCCAAAAGTATTCTTAATCCTTCGATAAGCTGTGTCTACTTTTCCTAATTTCAGACAATTTTCTATACCTGCACATTTCTCTTTCAACCATTCTTCTTTCGCTTCCTTGCACTTCTTGTTAACCTCATTTCTCAGACGTCTGTATTCTGCTTTCCCCTTTTCATCTCTTACATTCTTGTGTTTCCGCCTTTCATCCATCAATTCTAGTATATCCTGAGTGATCCACGGTTTTCTACCTATTCTTTCTTTCCTACCAATGTTTTCTTCTGCGGATTTTGTTATGTCATTCTTCAAAAGTGCCCATTCGTCTGCAATTGAAGTTTGTTTAGGGTTTTCATTAGTCCTTCCTTTATACTCTTCTTGAATCTTTCGTTTACATCCTTCTCTTTCAGTCTGTCTATTGCCCACCTTTTTGGCTTTTGACTTTTCTTCAGTTTCTCCAACTTTAATCTGCATTTCATTACAACCAGATTGTGGTCAGAGTTTATGTCAGCACCAGGATATGTTTTACAATCCAAAATCTGGTTTCGAAACCTCTGATTGACCATAATGAAGTCGATTTGGTAACGACCTGTATCTCCTGGTCTCATCCATGTGTATATTCTTCTATTGTGGTTATTGAATAAGGTGTTAGCTATGACCAACTCATGCTCGGTGCAGAATTCTACCAGCCTGCTTCCTCGATCATTCCTTTCACCTAATCCGAAATCTCCTACTATCTTCCCTTCTCTCCCTTTTCCTACCACAGCATTCCAATCTCCCATTACTATAACATTTTCATCACCCTTGATATACCTCAGAATTTCGTCTCTTTCTTCGTAGACCTTTTCAACATCCTCATCATCAGCTTGACTGGTAGGCATATAGACTTGTACCACTGTGGTGCAGGTAGGCTTAGTATTGATTTTTGCTACAATAATCCGTTCACTATATTGTTCATAATATTCCACCCGCTGTCCAAGTTTCCTACTCAATATGAGGCCAACCCCTGCTTGGCCATTGTTTGATTTAGTGCTAATGACCCTATAGTCTCCTGACCAAAAGTCCTGTTCTTCCTGCCAGCGCATTTCACTAATCCCAACCAAATCCAACCTCAACCTATCCATTTCCCTTTCTAAGTTTTCTAACCTTCCACTTCCTAGCAGACTTCTAACATTCCACGCTCCGATCCGTAGAATGTCAGATTTCCTCTTTGTCACTTCTGTGATGTTAACCCCCTCTCGAGTAGTCCCCACCTGGAGATCCGAACGGGGGACTAGTTTACCTCCGGATTGAAATTTTACAAGGGAGGAGGCCATCATCACATGTAATTATGCATAGAGAGGTGCATATCCTCGGGAATAGCATACGACTGTAGTTTCCCGTTGCTTTCAGCCGTGCAGCAGGACGCAGTGTAGCCATTATTTGCCTTATATTATCAATATCTTAACCGTCTATAAGACTAGTAAAGAATTGATTTATTCTGAAAGGCTGCTACTCCCTTTCAGAATAAGTAAAGAGCAATCCTACTAACAAAAATACTAACCTTCTACCGTACTAACAATTAAATACCAAAATTCTACTAACGAAAAAAATACTAAAAATATACAAAATACTAATACATTAGCATGCATTTACATTGATTTATACGTAGAAATATAGGAAGGCTTGTTTTAGTTCTGCTTTTGTAATCTAATAAAAGAGCATAACTAGTAAAATTGGCAGGGTAAAAACCTGAGGATTTTGGAAATTTCGCTACTTGGGAAGCAAAATAACCAGTTATGGACGAAGCAGAGGACATAAAAAGTAGGTTAGCTCAGGACGGAAAGCATTTCTACAGAAACGAAATCTGTTAACACCAAATATAGGTTCAGGTATTAGAAAATCACTTTTGTAGGTCTTTGTCTGGAGCGTAGCACTCCATGGAAGTGAAATTTAGACTGTCGGCACAGTAGAAAAGAGGAGAATAGAACTATTTGAAATGTGGTGTTACAGGAGAATAATGAAGATTAGATGGGTAGATACGTAACAAATGAAGAATTATTAAGACGAGTGGGCGAGGAGAGATGTTTCTTGCGACTGCTAGTGAAGAGAAGAGATAGGTTGGTACGACACACTCTAGGACACCCAGGAATAGCAAACTTAATTATGGAAGGAAGGGTCGAAGATAAGAACTGTAGGGGTAGATCAAGGTTAGAATATGTTAAACAGATTGCCTTGGATGTAGGATGAGTTGGCTATGTGTATATGAAACGGTTAGCTCAAGACAGGGGTCATGGAAAGCTGCATCAAACCCGTCACACAACAGGAGACTCAAACACTGCGTTGTTATGATTCAAAATGCTCTATCTTGAAGTGATGTACAACAATATATAATTGCATCTAATGTCCAAACATTTTATTTGTTTGATAGTATGATGATTAGGGCTTGGATTTTTAGGTAAATAAATATTTTTTATGTAAATACATAGATTAAGCATTTTTTTCTATAAATACATACATTCATGTTTTTCACTTATTAGCACATAAAAAGACGATATAATAATTAAAATTTTAAAAAATCAGTATGCTAGATCTTTCAGTTTATAGCATTTTTGTTCTGTGTTACTTCGACGGGGAAGAACCTGTGAGCTATCTAATCTTCATGCAGAGCGTATGCAAGCTTGCAACTGTGTTATTCTTAACTTGTCGCCACTCACTGTGGGAGCAGGTGATTTCCCTGTCCATAACCATATTGCACCACGTGCTAGACCTCCCTGGAACCAGTGTCACTCCCATCCAGTTCATTTCTGGCACTGTGAAGTGTAAGGCAGTTCTAAGATGCCTGAAGGAAAAACAACTACAAGTTATCGTCTGCAGCAGTATGTAGCAGAATTTAAGGATAATTTTACTTCTGATGAGGGCGTTCTGTTCTGCCAACCATGTGGGAAAGCAATCATGGCTGAACAGGGATCTCAAGTTACACGACACCTCAAGGGCAAGAAACATATTGTATGGTATCTGTGAGGGATGCCAGTACAAATACTAAATCTAGGGGATGAAATTAATCTAAATTGGGGTTGTAGCTTGGCGAAATTGTAAGAGGTAGGGAGTGTTTTATGAAAGGAGATCGATTATGTGATCAGCCAGGAGAACTCCCCAATGTGCTGTTTGACGGGGTAGTTCTAGGTAAAGGGGTAGTTGGTAAGAGCTATTAAGTTGTAAGCCAAAGCGCGAGGCCTGCGCCACGCGGTCTGCAGAGAGCTATGAGCACGCGAGCAAGTAGCGAGTTCGCTGTGGTCGGCACGTATCAAGGACACTTGCTGATCAAGAGTAGAGATTAAGCAAATAAACACTAAGGCTATTTCTAAGTCCTACCTAAGTGGAATCTATTGGGGTAGGAACCTACTGACTAAATAAATAAAAGAGTAAGACCAGTGGCTTCTGTTAATTAGAGTTTTAATATGTATCTCTATTGAGAGATACACTAAAAGAGCTAGCAGTTCAAACTAGTAGATAATAATAAATAAAATACAGTCCAAGCACAGGGGGAGGGGAGTGTGTAGTGTAGTGGTTAGAGTGTAGATCGCTAAGACACTTACCCGACCTGAAGACAGCAGCGGTACGGCACGTCGTTGCACTGAGAGAGGACTGAGTAATTAATGATCCCAGCACTTGACCTTTAGGGTTTTTATAACTTTGGTGTGCACGCTCGGCGAATTCTTACATTCCTCATGAGTCGTGCACCTCTTTCAGGTCGTTGCCTTTGGCATGGGCCTACCTGACTTCCTGAATGTGGTACTTGTGTTCTTCATGTAATTTTGTAGGTGGTATTTTATTAGAATTTTATATCAGAAGTCTGTAGTTTTGGGAATTTGTATATTTTCCTTAAGGGATGGTATAGCGTACCCTAGGGGTACAACAACCCCCTTTGCAGGGTTAGTTATCGACCTCGATAACTGGACGAAGACGTGGGGGTGGTTTTTTGAAAAAATAAGACATCATCTTCATTCTTGATAATCTTCTGTCTTCTGCTCTTCTCTTCTTTTCTTCTTTTAATTTAGGTCATCGTCGTATGGTTGGTGTCGTAGGGGGTGGATTGGTGGCCTTGTAGAAGATAGGGGTAAGTTAGGGGGCAAATATAAATTTAGTGCTATACTTTTAATTGTCGAAAGTTGAGAGCTGAATAATTGTGCCTTCTATTAATTGGGTGTCCGGGTGTGCTTAGCGATCAAGTGTAATTGTCTGTGGTGAGGGGAACAATATTTCTTTACAATTTGTTTCTTAAAAATCAACAGTGGGGTGTGAAGCTTACTATTTTTCATACTATGCGTATACTTGATGGGATGTCAAGTGGATCCCTTATGGTATGTTTGATGTACAAACATAATGAACATAATAACTTGGTAAATAAATCATGACATATTATAAAATTTTCACTTGTAACATGGTAAATTAAGGGGTGCAGGAACACACGAGAGGAAAAAAAACATCCGAGGGTTAAATGGGGAGGTTATGGATACATATATATAATTACTTGCCTCCAATGGGAATGAAAAAATGCTCTCGCGTGCCCTGTATGTGTGTAAAAGGGATAGAGTATAGAGATAGAAAAATAAGTGTCGCAAGGTGAAGTTAAAGGTTTAAATTGAAAAGTGTTTTATTGTGTGGGGAGAAATGCGACACTTTTACAATGTGGAATTTAGAAGAGTGGAAAGGAAAAAAAATAATGTGTATTACAAATTTATCATCTTTCAGTTACATATCAACAATGTTTTTAAAAAATTTAGTCTTCATATTGTGTAACATCATTAAAACCATTAAACCCTGAAATAAAAACCCTATTATTCATATCGATGAAAATGAAAATCCACAGCCTGCTTCCAGTCTCTGACCGGGTCAGGAATGGAATGAATGAAGCCCCTATCTAGCGGCGAGGATATGAACTGTGCCGGCTGCCGAGGCCTGACGCACTCCTCTGGGGCAATGATTAAATGAATGACAGATGAAATGAAATGATAGTGGAGAGTGTTGCTGGAATGAAATTTTGACAGGGAAAACCGGAGTACCCGGAGAAAAACCTGTCAGCCTCCGTTTTGTCCAGCACAGATCTCACATGGAGTGACCGGGATTTGAACCACGGACCCAGCGGTGAGAGGCCGGCGTGCTGCTGCCTAAGCCACGGAGGCTTCTTTACAGCAACAAAATTCATTTCTCTTATTCACATCGATCTTCAATAAAAACAAAACCAAATACATTTAACTGTGTTGTCTTTCTGGACTAGTAAAATTAACCTTTCTTATTTATGTGTTATCCTTCTGTATCAACAAATAAACCAATTTCTCATAATTATTTATACTCCTTTTGTGATCACTGTAGTTGCGCAACTATACTCCTTCGAATACTGTATTCAACATCTTTTACCTTTCCTTCGATTGTATTTCTTAACTGAATATGTAATTATAATCTATTGTCTATTATCTATTACCCCTTATTTATTATCTAGTATCTACTACCTGCAGGTGATATACTAGTTGTTTACAGAATATTTTATTGTATGGCTTGCTCCCTGTGGGCGAGCGAAGTCATCTTGGCTGCACAACTCGTCCTTTACAGAGATAGGCGCGAGTTGTGTGGCCGTAATGCACCTCTCATTTTAGGTGCTAATTTGATTCGTTGATCCGACCTTCAGTGGAGGATATCCCACAGGTATATCTCTACTGTGGTCTGGATATGTGCCTGAAAATGGGTATTGTGTGCTAGGGGGGGGGGCTGTTTTATGGGGCCTTTGTGTGTACACTTTTGGGGGTGGGGCAGTTGTGTAACACAATAAAAAATCACATGGTTAGTGCATAAAAATTTTTTAGTACAATTGTTGTGGATCCATAATATAAAAATGATTATTTCAGAGGGCATTTTACCTCGTCCTTTGCGGGGTTAATCCTGTGGAAACATATATAAAAACATTATTTGTAGTTAATAAATTATCCTGTGATCATTATTATTGTCTGTGGAAGCATATATAAAAACATTATGTTTATTCACTATATCACTTTTTATCATTATCATTGTTATTTTCGGTGAGCGCCCTGTAATGGAGCCACTCCCGATACATGCTTTCAAATTGTGCACCATCATGTGTGCTTTGTCTGGGATCAGCGCCTCAGGTTTTCAACCTGCGCTGAAATGGAAATACATGTTTATTATCATAATATCTAGATTCTTAAATGCTATTGGCCATGTTTTATTACTCTTTGTTTACCTTTGTATTTACTTATCCACCTTTATCTTTCTCCTAAATCTTTGTATTATTTCAACCTTTATCTCTTACTGGGTATGTATTCACACTCTATTTACTCCTTCTTATTCATTATCCTTTGTAACTTCACTGTACTTTACTCCTATTTATTTCTGTTTTATATCATTGCTCTACCATTATCTTCATTCATTATTGTATTCATCTTTAGCTTTCTTTATTCTTTCTTGTGCATTGTCTCCTATGACTTTACTGTTCTGTACTCCTATCTACTTCTGTTTTATACCATTACTCCACTATTAACTTTATTCATTATTGTATTCACCTTTATCTTTCCTTATTCTTTCTTACTCCTTGTCTCCTATTATTTCATTGTTCTGTATTTCTATTTACTTCTGTTTTATACCATTGCTCTACTATTAACTTCATTCGCTATTGTATTCATCTTTAGCTTTCTTTATTCTTTCTTATGCATTGTCTCCTATGAGTTTACTGTTCTGTACTCCTATCTATTTCTGTTTTATACCATTGCTCTACTATTAACTTCATTCATTATTGTATTCATCTTTAGCTTTCTTTATTCTTTCTTATGCATTGTCTCCTATGAGTTTACTGTTCTGTACTCCTATCTATTTCTGTTTTATACCATTGCTCTACTATTAATTTTATTCATTATTGTGTTTACCTTTGTGTCTAACTTGCGTATGCAAGATCGGACTCAGCGCTCATATTTTTAATAACTAGTCGTATGCCTGGGTTGCAGAATTCTACTCACGAGATATATAGTCTTTGGTTTCTATGCCGTAAAAAAATATACGGATTTTAATGATGTTGTAATTGAACCAAGGGCTGTCCAATACGCAGGGTGGTGTCGGAACTAAGAGGGCCTAGAAGGACTTCCTTTAACAGTGGACCGGCTAAATACGTAACATGGTATGGGGCATTAAGGACGTATAGTAATCCAGGAACCTTCGTCCAATTTGCAATGTAGTATCGGTAACCCGAGTGACTACGAATGCAGATTGTGGTTTGCGAAAACTACGGATTCTGTTTGAAATGGCTTACCCAGTTGACCCATACGTATAGTGGTTTGGTTTACTCTTACATAGCCTGCGCTAGGAGTTACCTCCGTATCGATTGACCTCCCACGCGCATTGCCATCCTTGGTCTATGCTACATGTGCAAATTGCATCCCTATCCGCGCTGTGTCCGGTCTCGACGCTTCTTATATTGCCTCTTGTGCAATATCCCTATTCTTCTTCCTGGGGCACAATAAAGTATGTTACCTCGGCCAGGGAAAAAGAATCGTAGTGTCCTTATATTTGCTGAATATTCTCCTTCCTGGGGCACAATAATGTATGTTACCTCGGCCAGGGAAAAAGAATCGTAGTTTCATTTTTTATTTGCTGCTTGTGCGCTTTGTTCATCGGGGGTATGAGCAAAGAGGTCATCGGTGCTGCATACCTCGGCCCGGAATATAATTGTTCATTATTTCATTGTTTCATTATTTCATTTCATTTCTTGTGTTATTATTCCCTTATTATTTTGTATTCTTTCCTTGTCACATTCTGTTACTGTTTCCTTATTTCCTTGTTTCCTTATACCCTTATTTCACTATCATATTCTCTTACTATTTCCTTCTTTCCTTATCTCCTTATACACTTATCTCATTACTCCCTTTTCTCAATACTCATCTTATTCCTATACACCTGCCGCTGCAGGCGTTTGCTCCTATTCTAGAGCATCTACTTAACTCTATTTACTGACTAACGTTTAGTCCTATGGGTCGTCTTGGGAAGGAGGAAGTATTCTGTTCGATGTAGGGGTAAATGTATTCCCTCATCGAACCATTAATCCTCCATCCGCAGGAATAGTTTAGACGACGCTAGGGCAAAAAAAAACGGTATAACGGACCCTATATTGAGAGGAGACAGGCTAGGTACTTCCTCGCAACACAGGCGCTTGCCCTCCCTAGCGCGTCACCACTATAACCTCTCGTCGATCGTCACCGTCGACGTCTTGTCATGTCATGTCAAGGGTACAATTTATTGACACATTAATATATATTTTCGCCTGGAAAATATTTTTCAATATATATTTTCAACTGGAAAACATATTTCACATCCTTCCAAGCGCATCGCCGTGCGTAAACCATGAAGAATAAGTGTCTAGCGTTTTAATGTTGTTTTATGGTGTTGTAGTTATACAGGGGGACAATTGTGGTGGCACGGTGTATTATCATTGCGCCTGGTTAATCGGATTTCCAGCTAATATCAGCTGCGTATATTTCCTTCTCACATGTTAGTAGGTAAGTGAGGGATGTGGACTGGTATTCCCATGTTATTGGGTAATTGTATGTATATTAAAAAGTTGTTAATTACTGGTAACGGGATGGTAATAAAGGTTCACGGAATCTTGGTCCTAAGGGGATTTATGGATACGTTAATGGGTAGGAACTCTTGACCGGTGTAGGTGAGGATTTTATTGTGTAGGATCTGGGTATTCAGTCTTGGTTGTTAGTGACCGTGCTGAAGGATGTGGATTAGCATTGTATGCTTTTAGTTAACATGCAGGGCAAAAACATTGGTGAAAAAAAATGACATAGCATGCACTTGTGTTAGAGGGTTATGCCTGGAACGCTAGCTGTTAGCTTTAAGGTTCCGAGTGTTCATTAACATCCAACCATGAGCGATAAGGCATGGTATACACCCTGGTATTTGCATAATAACCATAGTGCCTCGCATGGATAGGGGAAGAAGTGTATCTGTGTTATTTGTATATTGTTTAATGTGTATCATGGGAGGTAAATGTGCTCTGTGGCATTGACATACTATGGGTAATATATGGCACCTATCGCCATAATAATATGTGACTGCTTTTTACGCTCGTATGATATTTATTAGACTTATAGGCTATAAAGTCTATCTTAAAAAACTGGTCATCTATTATTATTATTATATATAGTAGAATTCCTTAACTAGAGGTATTGTCTAGTGGTATTATCTAGGTATACTATCTAGAGCTATTGCTGATAGGTATTTGCTATAAACTCTGTCTAGATCTACTGTCTAGAGATGCCGTGTATAAATTGTATCTAGGTGTGCTGTCTAGATATATTATCTAGAGCTATTGGCTATAGATTTCATCTATTTATATTTTTATTAGAGATCCTATGTATAGGTATCTTAAACCAGGCTATATTGCAGCGCATTATATGTGTCGTAATTCCCTCCTCTGATGGGGTTGATCGCTGCAAAAAAATATAACTCGCTATCCACCCTATGAAAATGGGGGGGGGGGTACGTAAGTATTTATTGCCATCCTCTGAACTGGAATAATGGTATATATAAATGCCATCTATCTATTAAACTATGTCCATAAATATCCCTAAGTGTGGATTTTTAGCCTATTTTCAATTTTGAAAAAATAGGCTTATGAGATCACCTTTTGTCCGTGTGTGTGTGCGTGTGTGTGTGTGTGTGTGTGTGTGTGATTCGTGTGTGTGTCCCCCCCTAATAAAATCTAAACGGCAGGAGCGATTTCAATGAAACTCGGAAAGTTCATAGCACTATTCCCGGCGACCTCGACCGTGCCCTTCAAATTTTGTTACGACTCACCAATCCAACATGGCGGCTGTGCGAAATATTTCACCAGCATTCAATATCTCCGAAAATATTACCGATATTACCCTGACATTTTCTATGGTGATAGAGGGAACTACTATAAGTTCACTTATGTGACTTTTGAAAACCTGGTAACTACAAAACCAACATGGCGGCCAAGCGAATTTGCGACTTTTAAATAGACGTTTCTCGCGATTTGACCAACCAAACGCAATGAAACTTGGTACAGTATATGTTTATATACATTGTAATGCCCCGACATCAAACTTCGTTCAATTGTTTACATAATCACAAGATGGCGGATGTGCGAAATATTTCACCGGCATTCTATATCTCTGAAACTATTAGCGGTATCTCCCTAAAATTTTGTACGGAGATAAAGGGCACTACTGGAAGTCCATCTATAAGATTTTCAAAAACCGGTTAACTACAAAACGAACATGGCGGCCAAGCGAATTTGAAAATTTTAAATAGACCTTTCTCGCGATTTCATGTTCCAAGCGCACTGAAACCTGCTACAGGAAATATTTATACACATTGTAATCCACTGGTATCTAATTTAGTTCAATTGTTTACATAACCTCAAGATGGCGGCAGTGCGAATTTTAAAATTAAGTTTTTATTTCTTGTGATGTAGTCATGCGATCGAAGTGAAAGTTCGAATAATGAACCTACGCAATAATTTTCCTTTAATGGTACATGACTCTATGGCCTATACATTTAACAATCCAACATGGCGACCATCCGAAATATTTAGACGATACTGAATAGCTACGAATCTATTTTAGCAATCAAACTAAATTTTTTAATGTTCATAGGGGCTATGAACTTAAGTTCACCTATAGGACTTTAAATAACCTGGTGATCACAAATCCAACATGGCGGTGATGCGAATTATAAATATTCACATTGACGTTTCTCGCAATTTAACCATCCGCGTGCAGTGAAACTTGGTACAGTAAATCTTTATGCGAATGTTAATCCACTGGCATCTAATTTATTTCAATTGTTTCCATAACCTCAAGATGGCAGCTGTGAAAATTTTTTAAATCTCCTTGTTTTTTTTGTGTCCTAATTATGCGATTGAAGTTTGAATACTACACATTCACAATAATCTTCATGTAACAGTACATAACTCTAGGACCTACATACATAAAATCCAACATGGCGACCATCCGAAATATTTAGTCGGTTCTCAATATCTACGAATCTATTACAGCAATCAAACTGAAATTGTGTATGTTGATAGTGGCAATTAACATAAGTAGGATATATGAAAATAGGCTGTATAGTTCTTCACGGAACTACTTGTTAATTATGGGTTTCAAAAGGGGGACAATGTATGGTGGTTATATGGACATGCTGTCACCTGGAACAACTCTGTCGGTCTAACTCTGAAAGATAATGTTTTAAATAATATCGCCGTATTCCAAAATAAAATAAATTAAAACCTCCTAATGGGAAAGTGGATTTATCTACCTATTTGGTGACGGATATATGTTCATATTGTTCTATATTGGCTGGCGTATTTAGATAAGAGTGTATCTGAGGGCAAAAATGTATCAAAAGTTCGCTAGGATATAAAATGTGGCGTATTTATTGTAAAGCGCGGCGCGGTGTAAATATCCCCGAGACTATTGGTTTCTGGCCGTTAAATATGTTATCCCGGCGTAAAGGGTGGAGGGATGATAGGGGTAAACTAAAATAAAATCATTTGGTTACACTATTGTTTGAATTATATTGCAATAACTACCTGTCTGTCATCTAGTGCCGTTTAAATTTGGCGCGCACTATGCGACTTAAATCCATTATGGCCGTTTGCAAGTTATCTATCTCGTGGGAGGCGTGTTCGGAGATAACGCTTGTGTATGTGAGATATCACCTGTCGTCAGTGTGAGGCGTGACCTGTAGCCTGTAATTGGCTGTCCGGCTGGAGCAGGTCGTGTTTATCATGTCCTTACTGTGATTGGATGCTAGCGACAAGAGTGGGTTGGGACCATTAAGGCTTTGTTATCGCTCCGCGAAGGAACTGTCAAACGCACGTGTTATGCATTTAATGTATTGTTTACCCGCGGTTTGGACTGTATAGCTGGCGTGTTGTACACCCTGGGCAAAGGTCATTAGCTATTCATCTGTATTCTGGGAATCTATATATGTCCTCCTTTGGCAAAATCCTAATGGGACTATTTTGTCATTATATCGTACCGAAATGTGATAAGTGCTATGTATATTATTAATGTGTTTACTATCTAATATACATGTGGTATGCTGGGGTGTATTTTGTATGTTCGTAATCATATGTCGCACCTATGGGTATAATAATTCTCTGTAATAATGTGGAGAAAAGTGTGTCAGTGGTTTTCACTTTTTACTCCAGGAAAATATATGTAGTATTCTGGATTGTGTTTTTACATGTTTGGAAGCATATGTCGCATTCCTATGGCTGTAGCAATTCTATGTAAAATTGTGTAGGAAAGTGTGTCAGTGGTTTGCACTCTCCACTCCTTGAAAATGAAAAATATGGCGGGGTGTAGCAATATGTGTATGCACAGCTAATATTGCGTTCCGCATGGTAGATTGTTCGTGGGGGAATATAATGGGCTACCTTTATCGGGTGTTCTGTTATATAGGAGTGAAAATTACGCATTGTATCTTCCTGACCGGATGTATTTGTCTAAGGATAGTGTATTCCGTATTCTGTATATTCTTGTTTGTGTAATCAAGTGTATATTTACTTGTTATATGTTAAAGATAATCCTCGGACCTTTACTAAATATTATCTATAAAATCCGGCATGATTATGTTTATGCTCGATACTTATTCCTTATCGTTATCCCCGGAGGGTAGGCAAACACCTGCTCTGGACTTAAAAGTACGCCGTGAGATAACGTAGAATAGCTATGGACCATGTAACGTATTTATTGCCGAATATATTTACATCTGTACACTCATGGCTGATATCTATCCTTCAGTGTTTTGACCTAGGAAGGTAGGCATACACCTGCTTTGGACTTATGGAACGCCTGAGGTCTACTGTAGGACATCTATGGGCCATGGCGTTATTGTGTTATTAATGGACATACATCTGTATGTGCCATGTCGTACCACGTTGCCTCAAAAGGAAATTTATGGAAATTATTTTGGCCAACCGACGATTGTACTGTTACTTGTTGCTCTATTGTGTATATGTAAACTAGAGGGGATCTCTGCAAGGATTTGTGGTCCTTAATAAGCCTTGTGGCTGTTATGGAAATGCTGAGTTATTTTTGTTAAGGTGATGACTATCGTTTCGTCATTAAGTAGACAATTACGAACAGTTTGTACTTGGCGTTTGGATGATAGATGAGAAACTATTGAGATCGTTAGAGGAATACCCCAATCGCCTAGATTAACTAGTCGTCCGATCTGTCGTAGGCTATTTAATGTCATGATTGTTACTTGTAATCGTACTTCAAATGATTTCCCTAATCGTTGGCTAAGTGAGAATATTGTGCTTTGTATGAAAACTGTTCCTTATGTCTGTCTTATATGACGTTATTTGGTGGTCAAATCCACTTTAATCTAGAAAGCAGAGCTATCTAAAAAGATCCCCTATGTGGGTAAAAAATGTGGAACAGATTCTGTGTTAACGCCGGAAGCACTGTGCCCACCACGTGAGTCGCGGTCTACTATCGTCTCCGGTGTCGTTAATCTGTATACTCATGCAGCCGCCTTATCTGCAGAGCATGATTCAGTGTGTGTGTGGAGACTGCCTTAGCAAGAAGTCTGTGTGAGGCAAATGAACATTTATGATTAAAACCTCTTGTGGATTATAGTGTAATGGATTATCTGTACTACGTGTAAGTATTTGTCAACTCCTTTCCCCGTGTTTCCTATTTGTGTGTTTATCGGAACTATATATGGTGTTCGCTGTGATATTTTAACAACCTGTGTTATTGTGTCACTTCCTATTGGTTGTGGTATTAATAATCTACCTGTGTACTGTCGCAATACTGAGCGTAATGATATCAATGCTTGCTATATACTGTTGCAAGTGTTACTCTGCCTTTGCAGTGGAATTCGCTAACCTGTGTTATTGTGTGTCTACATTTAACCGTGTGGGACATGTCATTCATCTGCACGAGTGTAGAAGTATTACGTTTGCTCCCATAAATGCCGCCAATCTGTGTTTATCGTGTGTATGCACTGCGGCTAACCTGTGTTATTGTACTGTATGTATTCTCGCTATCAAGGTTGTAAGGGCGTTTGTTAGAGAAATCGTATCAATGTATCGTTATATAGTATATTAGGTCCTATGTGTTATTTTGTTAGTCTATTCTGTGGCCCTATAGTGTATCGGCCTGTTATCCCTCCTTAATATGGGGTAATTGTTGGAATCCGTGCACTTTCTAAATTACTCAAGAAAAGAAAATGTGTGTTAATCTCTTATAGGTGTTCATTATCTATGGAGTTGTTCTTTCCTATATCGTTATTGGAAATTTATGGAGTCGCTATTATTTATAATATCTATCGGGATGTATGCGTAAATAATGAAGTTTTATATTACGGTAATCGAACTGTGTTCTGATATTGTATGTTTATAGGACAAGGGTCCGTTATTTTACATTTCCTTACGATAGGTAATGAGATCTTTGCTCGCTCACTTAATTTTTGCGATTATGTCTGTGTGTGAATCTAAATGCGAGTAGTTTTATAAAAATGTGCGCCATTATTAATTTTTATTTATATAAATTGTCTAGGCATTTCCCTATAATGAAGAAATCCTGCTATTGTCTGCCATATGGCCCACATATGGGTAAATGACCCCATGCTTCGCACGGCCATGTGTGAGTGTGGCATTTTTACGTGACTTTGCGTAAATCCCAGTTGCTATGGACTGAGCGTGTTCCGCTGACCGCGCGCTTCGTGTCTTGTTACTTCCACCTGCTACGGCAGAGTCATGACCTTGCTTGCTGCACGCTGTAGAAGACATGTGTAATATTCTATCTACCATGTATTGTCTATGAAAATTTTCGTGCACCTATCATATTATAAATGTATAATTATTATCAACCTTACTCTGTCAGTATGTCCTATGGGGATTTTTAGGCTTAAAGTCGAGTTATGTTGTATGACCAACTAAAACTTGGTGGTGACTCCTGTCTCTGAGTGTGGTGACTATATGCCACATTCTACTTGGCGCCCTTGCCAATGCTTGTATGGCGTATTTGAGCTATGGGGACCTATGGGAAAATGTAGGGCCTAAGTAGTATTGAATATGTGTCTAGCCATGCGCTATTTGCAGCTAGTTTGTGTTAACAAAATTCATCAATTTATCATGATATAGAACACATGTAATATAACCTGGTATGTCTTATTATATCTCTTACGCTAAACATGCATCTTATAATTAATCCCTTGTCATGCAGTATTGGAGATTACCAGTTATTGCTAGTTATTATCATAGCTATTAAATGTCCTAGCGCATAGGGCGCTTGTTATATTTATCTATCCCTGGGTTCAAATCATTTGGGGGGAAATATGTTATTTATTTCCCTATGAATGGTGGTGAAATGCTCTTATTTCTTATGGCTGTGGGGATTGGTAAAATTATATCTAGCCTATGTGGGACTGCTGCGAGTGGAATGTACCTCGATATCTCTTATCTTTTACCTACACCTAAATGCTGTGTGGTAAAGAAAAATGGGCTAGAAAAGCAATGTATGCCATTCGTTAGGCTATTACTTAGTCTTTTTATCTGATACTATAGGAAAGTGTACTTTTAATTGTTTAGAAATAATGTGCTCTTTATTTGGGAATTTATTTAGTGCTGCGCTATCTCAAATAGTAGCTTCGTCTCCCTCGGATTGCCAGAGCGGCTTTAGCCCCTGGTATCCACTCAAGGGATGCACTCTCCGTGCGAGGCGTTTGGAGAAGGGTAATTTTAGGTTTATGGATTCTACCCTCTATTTTGGGGAGTGTGACTGGAATTACGCGTTGAGCTAGTATGGCTTTTCGGCGTACCTTAGAATTACTGCTAGCCGATATGGGCGCTAACGTCCTAGGGCCTAATGGAAGCTTTGGGATTGAAATGTTACTACGTGGTACGGTGACTGTGTCTACCCGTGTCCCGTTTCCCATATCCAGCTTGGGATTTGGCATGGCCACGGCCGTCTCCTTCCTAATAGGAGTGGGCATTACGGGAATTGGATGTTTGAATTGCTTTAGGTATGTTCTGTGTATTGGTCGCTTCCATTTGTGTAGGTGAGTGTGTTAGCAACTCGAATGTAATAAATTGTGCCTGGAGGTGACGGAGGCGTTGCCATATCTCGGCATATTGCCGGGTGACTACCCTGGCTTGCTCCGTTATAGCCACTGTGGCGGTATTAAGCTTAAGTTGTGAACAGGGGCTGTGTACTACGTGACTTCAATTATATGTCCAGAGGGGTGAAAATAAATACCGCTATCAGTTTTTATTGGACATGTTACTGTGTGTGGAAAAAAATTATTAATACTGCCCGCTATATTTCTTATTCATAAGTAATACGGTACATTCGTATTAATTGGGCGCTCATCCGCCGATATTCGGCAATGAGCCGTGCGAAGTGGTTCTCCAGCCTCGCATATTGCGCCTTAATATTTTGCAAGTGTTCTGTATAACCGAGGTGCCCATATACCCTGTCCATTTTCGCATGGATTCTCAGTGTTTTTGTATGCTTCTCCTGCAACACCCTGTGGATTGTATGTAAATTCTTATGTGCCCGGGTGAGGAGTGTTTTACGCCTATTTGTGGGGGCGCGGATGTATTTAATTTGTGCCGCACTTACCCTTCCTTGCATCGCTTGGATGCGGAATTGTACCTTGAACATTCGGCTTTGCCGGCTGCACACAAGAAAAAAGAATAACTCGGAAGTTCTCCGGCTATTGCTATGGTGTATCCTCCCTTGTAAAGTATTCGTTTCGGTATGAGGTGCCATGGTTTAAAAATGTGGGAGATTAATGAGATATTGGTATTAAATTACTATCTGAGGTACTGGGGACCGAATTGGGTGGGCAATTAATTAATATGGCCCTATATGAATTATCTATTGTCTGGGCGTAGCAAATATGGAGTTTCAAGTGACTACTTATTTGATAGGGGTAGCGTTACTAAAAGTAGCTCAATTAGGGCGGGTTTGGGTGGGTTTATAAATTTAACTGGACCCTGATCTCAAAAAATTTTCCCAATTCTGGGTGGCGTTTGCTTGGCTTAGCACGAGGTTTAGGGATCTTTTCCGCGGAAATTCGTTGTTTGAACTCCCTTAGACGTTGCTTTAAATCAACGTCGCGGTACCCTTGCCTCCACCATTTGTATGGTATCTGTGAGGGATGCCAGTACAAATACTAAATCTAGGGGATGAAATTAATCTAAATTGGGGTTGTAGCTTGGCGAAATTGTAAGAGGTAGGGAGTGTTTTATGAAAGGAGATCGATTATGTGATCAGTCAGGAGAACTCCCCAATGTGCTGTTTGACGGGGTAGTTCTAGGTAAAGGGGTAGTTGGTAAGAGCTATTAAGTTGTAAGCCAAAGCGCGAGGCCTGCGCCACGCGGTCTGCAGAGAGCTATGAGCACGCGAGCAAGTAGCGAGTTCGCTGTGGTCGGCACGTATCAAGGACACTTGCTGATCAAGAGTAGTGATTAAGCAAATAAGCACTAAGGCTATTTCTAAGTCCTACCTAAGTGGAATCTATTAGGGTAGGAACCTACTGACTAAATAAATAAAAGAGTAAGACCAGTGGCTTCTGTTAATTAGAGTTTTAATGTGTATCTCTATTGAGAGATACACTAAAAGAGCTAGCAGTTCAAACTAGTAGATAAAAATAAATATAATACAGTCCAAGCACAGGGGGAGGGGAGTGTGTAGTGTAGTGGTTAGAGTGTAGATCGCTAAGACACTTACCCGACCTGAAGGCAGCAGTGGTACGGCACGTCGTTGCACTGAGAGAGGACTGAGTAATTAATGATCCCAGCACTTGACCTTTAGGGTTTTTATAACTTTGGTGTGCACGCTCGGCGAATTCTTACATTCCTCATGAGTCGTGCACCTCTTTCAGGTCGTTGCCTTTGGCATGGGCCTACCTGACTTCCTGAATGTGGTACTTGTGTTCTTCATGTAATTTTGTAGGTGGTATTTTATTAGAATTTTATATCAGAAGTCTGTAGTTTTGGGAATTTGTATATTTTCCTTAAGGGATGGTATAGCGTACCCTAGGGGTACAACAATATTTCCGCAGTTTCGTGCCTTCAGAAGAAGTGTTTCGCGATAATCGTCGGTCATTTGTGATGGTCAACCTGAAGATGTATCTCGTTGTGTATTGTAATTCTTCTGCAGTCAGTGAGACATCGCATATTAAAAATAATGAACTATATTATAATTAAATATTTTTCTTTTTTGTCACATATTTCAGGCATTTTTAATACATAAAAAATAAATATTTTCCCGATTTTTAGCACCTAAAATCCGAGCCCTAATGATGATATATATTTTCAAAAATACTGTTATCCAAATGTTTATGTACGTGTGTGCTTGAGTCTGGAAACGTTTGACTGGTTTGATGCAGTCGTCCATTTTTCCCTGGCCTGAGTTAATCCTTTCATCTCTCCATAGCTACCACAGCTTGCCACGGTGGGTGTCGGTCTACTAACCCCAAGATTGCAGGTTCGCTCCTGGCCGTGGTAAGTGATTTTTGAAAGGCGGCAAAAATACGACACGCATGCCATACGATGTTGGCATGTCAAAGAACCCATTTGAATTCAGTAGGACGTGTTCATAATGGCAAAATTAATCTCGGGAGTTTCCGCCAACACAAAGTTCCTCATTTCTCTACTAGAAAGCGCTATAGTGTTCAAGGAGCTTAGATATCTATACCCCTTGACTTTCATAGTGATTCAAGGAACAATGAAATTCGACATGCAAGCTACCCTCTGGGTGCCAAATTACAAAGCTTGCACCCGGCAACCGAGACCATACGATATTATTATTATTATTATTATTATTATTATTATTATTATTATTATAACCGACAGTAGTGGCTACGCTGGCTAAAGCGCAGCATTAGGTCATGGGGCCAAGCTCTCTGCTGACTCGGTAGACGCGTGGGTTCGAGCCCCACCGTTGGCCGTCCTTGAAATGGTTTTCCGTGGTGTCCCATTTTCAACACCAGGCAAATGCTGGGACGGTACCTTCTGACAGGCCACGGCCGCTTCCTTCCACATCCTTGGCCAGTTTCATTCACCATCATTCATTTCATCTCTCATTAACTCCTCTCATGAGGTTGGTGTCAGGAAGGGCATCCGGCCGTAAAAATCATCGCCACAAAGACTTCCATCGCATCTCATCCCCGACCCCGTTGGAAAAACGGGAATAATAAGGGGTAGACATACATACATTATTATTATTATTATTATTATTATTATAGCTACCACAGCCTACATCCGACGCAATCTGGGCAACCCTTCCTTCTATAAGTTTGCTATTCCTGGGTGTCTCAGAAGGGAAGTAACAGGTAAGACAGGTCAAAACCTATCTTCAAACTTTGTGGATGCATTCGTTGTACTATAAGAGGACAATGTGCCGCCAGATTGAACTGCAAGGCTCCGAAATCATGTGGCGAATCTCTCATATAAATCAATGGGAGGTAGCGAGTTCCGTACATGTTGGAATTGACAGCCCTGACCGCCCAAGCACTGAAGACCGGTGGGAAGGAGCCGCACGCTCCAGTCAGCATATACGCTCCGCCTCGCTACTACTCCGAGTGCTACAGGGATGTCCAGCTCTTGCAGACGTCATGCCTTCTGACCAGGATATCAGGTACGATTTCGGAGCCCTGCAGTTCAATCTGGCAGCTGATGTTCCACACGTTGTCCTCTTATAGTACAACGATTGCTTCCACAAAGCTTCAAGATAGGTTTCGACCTGTCTCACCTCATACTACTCTTGTTAGTGTGTTCTACCAACGTATCCCTTCTCTTCATGAGCATTCGCCAGAAACGTCTCACCTCTCCTACTCGTCTTAATACCTCTTCGTTACTCTATTTACCCATTGTATTAATTAGAATTAAAATGGAGTTTGAGTGATCTACTTTCAAACAGCGTATTCTTGTACACTTGTTATATGAATAGAAAAGTGTAGTGCGGATACCATGGACAGATCATGTCACAAATGTCGAGGTTCTCCAAAAATTAGAAAAACCATGGAAGTATTAACCACCTTGGAAATAAGGAAAATCCAATACCCAGGACACATCACGAGGAATACTGACAAGTACCATCTCCTTCAGTGAATTATTCAAGGGAAAATACCATTGAAGAGAAATGTTGGACGGAGAGGAATATCCTGGTTAAATACAGTAATCTCACAGCCTGGAACATCCAAAACGACCACTGAATTATTCCGAGCAGCAGTGACAGGAACTGCACAGTCAAGATGGTTGCCAACATCCGGAACGGATAGGAACCAGAAGTAGAAGGAGAAGAAGAAGAAGATGATGAGTGCTGGGTACACGCGAAGAAAACTTTTCCGGTAGATTCCTAGGTTTTTGAATAAACTGGTAAGGAACGTGGTTTTCGGCAAGTAAACGCAGACTTCATTCTTCCAATGTTTCTTTCTATCTACTTATCTTTCTTTCTTTCTTTATTTCTTTCTTTGTTGTTTATAGCAATCTGTCTGCAACATGTGGCTCTGGTGGCGTCTGTGGCCTTAAGTTAGGAACCATCCTGGCATTTTCCTGTAGTAGGTGTGGGGAAACCAAAGAAAACCACTTCCAGGATGACTGAGATGGGAATTGAACTTGCCTCTTTGAGTTTTGCTTCACGAGGCTGAGTGTACTCCGTTCCAGCCCTCAGACCAAAAATTAACTTTCTTAGCAGAGCTGGCAATCAAACTCGGACTTCTGGAGCAACAGCTAAGAATACTAGCCACTACGCCATGATGTGGTCGACAACACAATATATTTACGCGTCTACCCTTTGCAGCCTATATAGACTATAATTTTAATGGCAATTTATTTTCATTCTTATAGTTGATATAATTAGGAATTATGTTCACTTCAAAGCACTGACTGCACAAGAGGGTTGATTTGGATGGCAGGCATCTTATGACGTCACACATAGAAGACGGGCAGCGAGCGGTTGAAGCTTAATAAGCATTTCTCAACAGGACGACGCTGGCGCGGCGTGGCGTCCCAATCATCTACGTCAAGCGAGCGTTGCTAATAGGGCCTAACTCCACGATTAGGAAACAGCCGTGCCCGTCGTTAGCTCTCCTGCGCGTTACACCTGGTTGGAAAACTTGCCAATTTCATAATTGTGAAGCTACTTTCTCTAATGAGCAAACTTTTATTATTGACCTGTCTTCGACATCCGTTCAAAATCTGTTTCTTGTGTGAACATTTTTCTCACCTGACAAGCATGTATTTGAATGGTTCGTGTAGCGGCTAGCATTCTTGGCAGTCACCCCAGAGGTCCCTGTTCGATTTAATTCTGGTCTGAGGCTGGAACTGGGTACACTCAGCCTCGTGAGACAAAACTGAGAAGAGACGGGTTCAATTCCTACTTCAGCAATCTTGGAAGTGGTTTCGAGTGGTAATAATAATAATAATAATAATAATATCGAGTGGCCACGGGTGCTGGGTGCAAGATTTGTTATTTGACACCCAGAGGGCAGTTTGCATGTCGAATTTGTTGTTCCTTGGAGCGCTATAGTGCTTTCTAGTAGAGAAAGGAGGAACTTTTGTTTTGTCGGAAAATCCCGATATTAATTTTGCCATTATGAACACGGCCTACTGAATTCAAATGGGTTCTTTATCATGCTAACAACGTATGACATGCGTGTTGTGATTTTTGTCGCCTTTCACAAATCACTTACCATGGCGAGAAACGAACCTGCAAGCTTGGGATTGATTGACCGACACGATAACCACTCACTCACTGTGGTTTCCCACCTCTACTGTACTTAAATGCCGAGATGGTACCTAACTTGAAGGCCACGGCCGCTTCCAACACTAATCCTACCTCGATTACAAATACACACACTACTGTCGACCAAAATATTATGTGTACTCGAGTTTGAATGTTGTTTGTGAAGTAACCAATACACCTACATAAAATCCAATAACATCATTTTCGTCGTTTTATTTTACGTTAGTTCATGTAGGTTTGGAATTTTAAATTTATATTTCAATATTTTTTATCGCAGTTGGAACACAAAAAGTGCCCGGTTTTAAGCGTGTTTCAACCATGCGTCACGTTTAAGAATTATTATCTCACAAACCCGTCATTAGATCGAATCCAAATTTTAACACAATATATATTGGAATGTTGTATAACTGGTTTATTAATTTCAAAATTTTGTGTGACCAAGAAACAATGTTCTTATCATTTTTGTAAGGTAATGTTTTCTCGGCTCGGGGTGGTTGGAAAATATAGTTCTTGGTTGCGTTGTAATCCTTATACATCAAAATGGTATGCTGTATGATTGTGAAATACGTAAATTAATTCACTTATTTTATATCGGTTTGTATTTGTACGGGGAATTAAGACATGGTTCACCATTTAGCCGCTCCGGTGAAAGCTGTACAACGTTGCTAAGATGGGCTCCATCACGCGTCATGGCGCGCCTCGCTCATAATATTTTGGTCGACAGTAGTACAGACATCACACTGACACAGTTTTATCATACAGCTTCTACACACACCCAAGTACACGGAGATAAATGACCACGATGTCACAAAGCTCCTAAAGAATCAATAGCATCAACAACGACATTTCCCTTGTTCTGTTGTTCTTGTTGTTTTTAATTCGTGTTAGGGGTTTGAGAGATCATTTCGACCTGACATTGAAGTCTTCTTCAGCTCAATAAAAATGAAATCAATTAAGAATTAAAAATAAAGTACTATAGATGTACTTACTGTACGTATAAATTTGTTTCATGTGAAATGTTTATGAAAAAAATTGTAATTAAAAGAATGAAATAAAGGAATAAAATGGATATATTTACAATGTAATATTAATTGAAAATAAATAAAACATAATATCGGACTTGACATTTTTTCCCTTCAAAATACAGTTAGAAAATTAAGAAATTTTGTAATAGTGAGTGTAAATAAAATATTGGGCTTTATATTAAAATTCAAAATATAGACAATTAAATAATTTAGAAAATCAGGTGCCGAATATCAACAAATATTTTAGCTCAGTGCTTGAAATGAATAAAACAAATCTTCTTCCAAAATACGGAGTGTGAATTTTGATCAGGTGCCAACCAGTTAGTGCGTCGTTTGAATTAAGCTAATTGATTGGAAAATAATGTGTCATCGAAGATTTTTAGCCTACTTTTCACATTTTGCAAAAATGAGGAAAAAGTAGACTTATGAGATCGGGCAAATGTGTGTTTGTCTGTCTGTCTGTCTGTCTGTCTGTCTGGCTGTGTGTGTGTCCCCCCCTATCAACTCCTAAACGGCTGCAGCAATCCAAACAAAATTTGGTAGGATTAAAGATCTATACCTGAATAGCTCACGGCCATATTTGAAAATGATCTCAGTGCTACCAACTGCTGAAAAATCGCAATTGAAATTTGAGCTCCATGTTGGATATCTTGGAAGGTATGAATGGGAGCTATTTCAAAATTGGCACACGTATAGATAATAATATTGCAGTTTAATTTCCAGGAGGCCATACATGGCAGTGTTGCCAAAATGATTATAAGCCTGCTGATAAGTCCAATATTTAAATGCATATAACTTCTACACTATCAATTGGATTTCAACCAAATTTCGTATGTGCTATGTGTACATAAACAGATATGACTGAGAGTATTCTTAAGAGCTCCAGGGCTGCCAACTGTTAATAAATGTTCTCAATTTTTTAAATCCAAATACCCATATATCAGAAAGTATACAAGCCGGCA
This sequence comes from Meconema thalassinum, assembly GCA_946902985.2. Classification (NCBI taxonomy): domain Eukaryota; kingdom Metazoa; phylum Arthropoda; class Insecta; order Orthoptera; family Tettigoniidae; genus Meconema; species Meconema thalassinum. The sequence continues at coordinate 93,224,842 of OX336399.1, forward strand.
GCTTTAAATTATGCACACGTATAATACCTGACATTCTAAATTAATTTGGACTAACTTATATACGTCAGTGCTACCAACATGATTCTAAGCCTGCTGAGAGGTCCAACTTTAAATACATGTTACATCTATACTATCAATTGGATCTCAACCAAATTTCGTGTGTGCTATGTGTACCATAACAGATATGACTATGCCGATTCTTAAGAGTAACCAGGGCTGCCAACTGTTAATAAATACTGTCTCTATGTTTGTTAGCCTAATATCAATATATCAGAAAGTATGCAATCCAAAAGCTCTAAACTTTGCACACGTATAGTACCTGGCATTCTAGATTAATTTGGAGTAACTAATATAGGCCTACACCAGTGCTGCCAACATGATTTAAGCCTGCTGATAAGTCCAATTTTAAAATGCTTGTAACTTCTATACTGACTAATGGATTTCATTCAAAATTGACACAACAATAGATCCGATTATTTCAGATTATTTCTGACCAATACATGTATGTCATTGTTGCCAACATGATTTTACGCGCGCTGTTAAATTCAATGTTTAACTGCATGTAACGTACATGCTATCCATTAGACTTCAGCCAAATTTTGTATTCTGTACCTTAAGAGATGGAACTAAGAATATATTCAGTCCCCAGGGCTGCCAACTGTAGTTCCCTATTAGGCTACATTGTGCCAGGTATACAGTATTTCGAACTAATTAGAAATTTCGATATTACCTACTTAAGTTCGTCATTATTCTAGATAGATCCATATAGATTAATCATTGGCATGAATCTTAAATTTTAAGAAAAGTAGGCTCTTTAGTTCGTCACGAACTTCTTGTTATGTATATGATAGAAAATAACTAGCCTACATATGAAATGTGACAAATATCTTCTTAATATAATTTAGTGGTGTGTAGATGGAAACATCAGTATAATTCACATAAGAACTTGAGTGAATCCCAATATATACATATATATAGATAGGTGGCAATTCTGAATTCATCCAAATGTGTTGAATAATGAACATAAATATTATATTTTATTCCTTAAAAATCCGCTTTGAATCCTACAATACTTCCTTTAACTTATTTCTATTATTTTTGTTATAATATTTGATAATTTTCGGTACTCTTGGTTATCAGCCCCGTGTACTTGGGTATGTGTTTAATTTGTCCTTGACTGTATTAGTTGTGTCATAGGATCATGGATAGGAAAGAGTGATCCGGGACTTTAAATAGGTATCATCCCGGCATTTGTTGGGAGAGAGTGTGGAATGTTAAATTATTTGATAGTTTTTGGTACACTTGATTATCAGCTCTGTGTACTTGGGTATGTGTTGATTTTTCCGTGATTGTATTAGTTGTGTGATTGAAATTCATAGAATCAAAGATAGGAAGGGGTTGCCCGGGATTTAAAATAAGGTACAATTCCGGCATTTGTTGGTTAGAGTGTGGAGAAACCACGCTCAGGATGGTCACTTAGCGCTGGGATTCGAATCTTTGACACCAGGTCTTCCAGTTCCTCCGGGCGACTACGCTGTGAGGACATTTCCACTATTCTATTGGTCTGGACTGAAAAATAGCAAAGATGATATGAAAAGTAGGTTGGCCCAGGCAAGGAAATCATTTCTAGAGAAAAGGAATCTGTTGACAACCAATATAGATTTAGGTATTAGGACGTAATTTTTGTCAGGAATGTGGCACTCTATGGAAGTAAAACTTGGATTGTTGGCGCAGCAGAGAAGAGGAATTAGTTATTTTTTTAGGTTTTAAGGGGCGGAACAGCGAGGTCACATGTCCCTACAAAAGAGGAGAATAGAAGCATTTGAAATCTGGTGTTACAGGAGAATTATGAAAATCAGATGGGTAGATAGAGTAACAAATGTATGCCTACTCCTCATTATTCCAGTTTACAACAAATGCGATAAAAGTCTACGTGGCGGATGGCTTTTAGAGCCGGATGCCCTTTCAGACGCCAAACTCATGAAAGAAGTTAATGATAGATGAATGAATGAATGAAACTGGGCAAGGATGTGGAAGGAAGTGGCCGTGGCCTATCAGAAGGTTCCGTACCAGCAATTGCCTGGAGGTGGAAATGGGAAACCACGGAACACCATTTCAAGGATGGCCGATGGAGGAGCTCGAACCCACGTCTACCAAATTCGGAGAGAGCTTGGCTGCGCGTTTTCTAAACTTACCTACCGCTGTTGTTGGTTGGTCCTCGGACACTCCCGGCACTAAAAGCCACACGATAAATAAATAAGCCGGCAGTTGGCACTGCACTTGCTCATCGTCCTCCTCCTGCTTACTACTGCAGCGTAAAACAAGGAAGGTTGGTTTGTTCCTCAGTTTAGGGGCTGCGACAACGAGGTGTTGTAGCCCCGTGTACTTTGGGTGTGTGTAGAATCTGTCTGATAACCGGTGTTAATTGTGATGACTGTATTGGTGTGTGCATCTGTTTTTTAATTCAAGTAAAGACTGCAGACTTTGAATTTTTCAAACAGTTTCTACTTTTGCCGCCAAACGCTACCGTCAACGACTACTATTTCAGAACTTAGTTACTAGACGCCACCGCAGTCGGCTCCTGGCAACGAACGTAGAAACCTAAGAGCGTTAACGTATCCAATTTAGCTTCACACAGGTGTAATTAGTGGAAGGTTCTTTAACATGCCATAAATCTATGACATGGGACCGCCGGCTTTACTTCCCCTCCGAAGGGATGAAACATTTTGCTCAGGATAGTGCATTAAACCAGTCGAAAGCCTGAAGACTCGAACACACACAGACTGGAAAATATATTTATCAAATAATTGAAATGAACTTCTAACGAACTACTTCCTACCCCTGTCTCCTAATGCTGTTGTGCCCCAAATGAAGCATATACTCGTGTGAGACTGATATAGTGACGGAAGATTTAGTAGCTACGTTCAACAAATTGGCAAATTGTGTGGAATGAATGCGGGAAACGCCGCTTCATTGTCTGGGTGGATGATGTTATTACCTCCAGGTCACCGAGTACACTTTTTTCGCCTCCCCTTTCTTCTCCCTCTTGCAACAAGTTCATCACTGTCGACATAAAAAGGAAAGAAAGAAGCTGCTGTAGGATCAAACTTGCATCCTATCCTATCTTATGTTACCTAGTTCACTCGCTGAGTTATTTGATCACATGCAAATGGTCTCAAGAAAAGTTTTCTTATCTACCCAGAAGACAAGGTCGGGATATCTCCAGTTTTATGGTGACTTGGTAACTGTCTCAAGTTTCGAGTAATGTATTCTGTGGGCCAGCGATTATGAAAGCCATCAGGCAGGACTGACTACCAAGCTTTCTTACTTCTAAACTTAAATAGACAATTCCTCTCGGGCAAATCGTTATACTCTGCGATTTCTACATATACTTGCCCTTAAAGAAAGAAGAAATTTCATTTCCTAAAGTAAGAATATTAATACAATCAAGTTATTTTTAAGTCTCTTTGAATTTTAGTATGAATGGGTTATAAAAATGGGTTTGTTGCATGTGTAGTGTATCCGAATGTTTTGGCTTGCATATAGATGACGAAGGAGACCCTACCCAGGAGGTATTTGAACTCGGGTTTAAAGGGTAAGAGACCTAAGATATGATGAATAGATGCAATATTTAACGATTACAAGGTGAGAGGTGTACAAGCAGAGGAGGGCACAACTTCCGGCTGCAATTCATATATAACATTAAGTAATGATCATAATGGTGAATCGTTCCCACACCAGGGGCGTATGTACATTTTTTTTCGGGGGGGGGGGGGGATAATTTAGAAAATTGTGAGTATTCTCAGAGGATTGTCACCGTAAAATACCCAGAAATATCAACCAATATCTTAGAGCATAGAACTTTGTGTAATTATTTTAGATAAAATTCAAAGTTTATATAGCCCACAATTACTGGCAATACAAGAAAAAAAAGTTGTAAAATACATCACACAAATAAACAGTTATACTTAAGGAATTTTCTTTTATGGCCTTCTTCTTCTTCTTCTTCTACCTTATCCGATACGGACGTTGGCTACCACCATGGCTAACACCTTCTTATCCTGTGCAATCCTGAAGAGTTCCGTGGAAGACAGCCCAAACCACGTTTTTAAATTATCCATCCAAGTTATTCGTCTCCTTCCTGGTCCACGCCGTCCTTCAATTTTACCCTGAAGTATAACTTGGAGCAGACGGTATTTTGGATTCCTCATCATGTGTCCCAAGTATTCCAATTTCCTCTTCTTAATTGTGTTTAACAGCTCAGGTTGGCTGCTCACACGCTGAAGAACCTCGGCATTACTCACATGTTCTGTCCACGAAATTTTAAGAATCCGCCGGTATATCCACATTTCAAAAGCTCGAATCTTCTTTTCTGTAGCTACGGACAAGGTCCAAGCTTCAACACCATAAAGAAGGGTGGAGACAACATAGCACTTCACAATTCTTTTCTTAAGCGTCATACTGAGATCTCGACAGCATAGTAGTTGTTTCATTGTCATAAAGATGGATCTAGCCTTCTCTATACGGCATCTTATTTCAACCGAAGGATCCCAATTCTCATTAATATTCTGTCCTAAATAAACCAAACTCTTGACTCGCTCAATCTGATGTCCATCGACTAAAAGGACTTGTGACAATGCTGGTTTTCGCGATATTATCATATATTTTGTTTTCTTAATGTTGAGGTCAAGGCCATATTGTTTACTCTTTTGATACACCATAGTAACAATCTCTTTAAGTCCTTCGAAACTATTTGCAATCAATACAGTATCATCTGCGTACCGTATATTATTAATATAATTACCATTGACCTTAATACCTTGTTGAATGCCATCAAGTGCCTCGGAGAAAATCTGTTCTGCATAGATATTATAAAGAAGTGGTGAAAGAATGCATCCTTGTCTCACACCACGCATTATTTCCACTGATCTCGATATATGTCCATCAATTCTGATACTAGCCTTTTGACCCCAGTATAAATTAATGATGATCCGAATGTCTTTCTCATCTATTCCTGAGTTCTTGAGTGCATTATACAACTTATCATGCTGACAACGGTCAAAGGCTTTTGCATAGTCCAGAAAACATGCATATACATCCTGATTCACCTCACGGCATCTCTGGAAAAGAACTTGAAGCGCAAATAATGCCTCACGAGTTCCTAGACCGTTGCGGAACCCAAACTGCGTGTCACTGATATTCATCTCGCATTTCCTGTATATGCGATTATGGATAACTTTGAGAAATATCTTGAGCACATGACTCATAAGACTGATTGTCCTGAAGTCACTACATGACTTAGCCATCGGTTTCTTCGGAAGAGCAATAAATGTAGACAAGAGCCAGTCTTCTGGTAATATGCCCGTGTCGTATATCTTGTTATATAAATTAGTGAGCGTCACAATGCTATCATCATCCAAGATCTTCAATAATTCCACTGGAATGTCATCTTGACCATGAGCCTTACCATTTTTCGCTATCCTAATCGCATATTTCACTTCATCCATGGTGATCATGGGTCCAACAACTGAAGGAATTTCGGGTCGGGAAGGACGATGATCATCATTAAAAAGCTCTTGTATATATTTCCCCCAAACCTGTAATTTTTCTTCAACTTCAAATACCGTGTTACCTTGACTATCAACTAAGTTGACTGTGTTTCTTTTCCTGTGTCTACCTGAAACTTCTTTGATTTTCTTATGGACCTGGAAAGTATCATATTTACTATTAAGTTCTTCAATTTCTTTGCACCTATCTGACATCCAAACTTCCTTGGCTTGCCTGATCTTATTCTTTATCAATCTATGAATAAACCAATATTCTTCATTATCTCTTCCTTTGACTTCTCTTCGTTTATCCATTAGATTCAATATTTCATCCGTCATCCATGCCTTCCTTTTTTTATGTTGTGTCTTGTTCTTAAGAAAATGATCTCCAACCCTCTTCAATGAGGTTTTAAAAGTGTCCCAAAGTTCCAAGGGCTGCATGTCATTTGAATTCAACGTCTTAAGATCAGTGGCAAGAGCAGCAGCCACCTGTGACCTTGTATTTATTTCCCGAAGGGCATCAGTATCATATTTATTTTGTGTTGTTTTTATCGGAATCTTGTTAAGCCGGACACAAATTTTGCTAATGAGAGGATTGTGGTCAGAAGGAACATCTGCTCCTGGATAGGTTTTTGCAAAAATCACGCTGTTTCTAAATCTGTTTTTAATTAGAATGAAATCAATTTGATTTCTTATTATGTTGTCTGGACTATCAGCAGGTGCTTTCCACGTATAAAGTCTCCTGGCAGGAAGCTTAAACCAAGTATTAGCAATGACAAAGTTCTCCTCTCTACAAAACTGCACTAAACGATCCCCTCTGTTGTTTCTTTGTCCGAGACCCCACTGGCCCACAATGTGTTCTTCAGAACCTTTCCCAACTTTTGCATTAAAATCTCCCATAACAAGGGTTACATCATGTTCTTTGGTGTCTTTGAGGACGGTCTGAATTTGGGCATAGAATTCCTCAACATCTTCATCGCTTTTGTCACTAGTAGGGGCATTCACTTGAATGAGATTAATGTGGAAAGGTTTACCACGTAACTTTAACATCATTATTCTACTGGAGAATGGTATACAACTGATAACAGCAGACTGCAAACTTTTGTCCGCTATAAAACCCACTCCATGCAAATGCCTGGCATCATTATTACCACTGTAGTATATCATGCAATCCTCCACATTACAATCTCCTGTCCCCAGCCATCTCATCTCACTTATACCCATTATGGACACATTCATCCTCTTCATCTCATGAAATGTATTGTGAATCTTTCCTGCTTCAAACATACTCCGTACATTCCACGTTCCTATCTTCAGGGCTGACCGGGAGATTCTTCGCACCCTCTGACCACTTAAGGTCTGCCCGGGACTAAGGGCCAATGTAATTGGGTTTTCAGCCATGAAGATTATCCTGGGGAAAAATAATTGAGGTGGTTTCCCGTTGCCTTCCTCAATGCGCAGTAACCACATCACATCCCAACATCCAAGGATGCCATGATATGATGCAGCTGTTTGCTGATGCAAGGTCGACAGATCGATCTTGTATCAACAATAATGATATAGCTGCTGCCACTATATCATGTCCTCAGTTGATCCGCGGGTGCAAGCACCACTCTCAACAAGAGCCCCTATCAGCCATTGGGACGCGCCGTGTCGGGGTTGAGGACTTCCCCGCCCTGATCCGTCTTCCACAGAGTACAGAAAAGCCCTTACTCAGTTCAGAGCTCCTCCCCCATGGAAGCTGCACCTGGCACGGTTTTATGGCCTATGGTGTCTAAATATTTGTCAATTTACTAAGCAGAATGGTAAACAGTTCTTTTTTTTTTTTACAAATTGATAATTTATTTCTCTAAAGCACCGTACTGTGGAATTCACAGTTTTGCCTCACAAGGCTGAGTGTACCCCGTTCCAGCCCTCAGACCAGAATTAAAATTTCTTGGCAGAGCCGGTAATCGAATTCGGACCTCCGGGGCGGCTACGCCACGAGTTAGTCCAATTTCAATCTTAATATTGTTTATAACTTAGCCAATAAGTTAAGATTAAGGTACAACCAAATTTACAATTATTTTATGCTCTTACCAAAGCAACACTTTCTTAATTTTAATTGGCATATTTCGAGGTGGGGGGGGGGGGGTGGATGGAGCCCCTCAGCTCCCCTCTTATATACGCCCCTGTCCCACACAGAGTCTTATTAAGATCAGGCGTTCTCAACCTTTACGAGACAGTGAGCACCACCCTCATGTCATACCAAGTATACAGACACCATTAAATATAATATAATAAAAATACTAATTACTAATAATAATAATGTGTGGTCTTCAAAGTGACCAAGAGCAGGTCTTTTGAGCTATAATACATATGCTTATTTTTGAAACACTCACCAGGTTAACGAGATCCTAAAACATAAATGTCCAATTATTTTTACTCTAGATTAAAAATACTATATCACAGAATGGTAACATTTTTGACTGTCAAAACTAGTATTGTAAACACTATTATTTCAGCTCGTGCATCAGAATTTGAGCTGAAGAAAAGATCTCAGGGGAGCTTGTGTTTGCGAGCACTTTTTGTCACGTATGACGAGAGCAACAAATTTTATTTAAAGAGCACCGTGGTTGAGAACGGCTGGTTTGGGCAGAACGCTGAAAAGCAAATCAGTCTCAGAATGAAATAAATGAAGAATGAACTAATGAATGAGAAAACTGCAGAGTCTAGTAATAATAATAATAATAATAATAATAATAATAATATATAATAAATCTCGATAGAAAAAAATTAGAATCCTAATAAACAGTCAAGGTTTGGCCGAGAAAGCTACACGGAAGAATACAGAATGGACAGACGGACGCAAGATAAAGCACAGTGAATGAATGAAAAGATGTAATATTCTGCTAAATAAGCTCTCACGCGTTCCTTAGTTGGGAATAACGATATCATAATATTTACTTCGTTGGCCACACGATGCGAATTCGGTTCATTTCCTCACTCTTTAGCCTCTTCCATTGGTGTCTGTTGCTAGCCATGTTCTCGTTGGCTCCCAGTGTCTCCTGGTCTTTCTTGACTCAATCCATCCACCTCAGTTTTGGTCTACCCAGGCTTCCCTTCTAGCACTGTCTTCACCATTTTCTCTTCTCTTCTCAGGACATGTCCCAGCCATTCAACTCTTCTGCTCTTTATTACAGCTGTCACCTCGGGTTCATTAAACAGCGTGTGGATTTCAATATTTTTTCTTCTTCTAAAGATTCTATTTTCAGACACTGGCCTAAAAACTTTTCTTAACCCCTTGTTTTCAAAAGTTATAATATTTCTCTCCATTTTCTAGCTCAGTGTCCATGTTTCCAACCCATATATGAATACTGGTCGCACGATTGTCTTGTAAATGCGGAATTTTGTTGTTTCCGTTAATAGCCTGCTGGTATTATAAAATAATAATAATAATAATAATAATAATAATAATTTGAATAATTCAAGACCTACAAGAACTGGGGATATCACATGAGGACATCTTGGAACGTGACTCTTTGAAGAAGAAACTTGGGAAAATACACAGTTTTCAGCCAAAACCCATATTGAAAACCGGTAAGAGGTTGAACCGAAGAACGAAATAAAGCTCACCGAAGAAGAATGCGCGAACACTGGGCCAATGTGAAAGAGCGAGGGAGGAGGCAGTTGAAATAACGTGGTCCATAGAAGACCGAAACGATTATATAAATACAAATAAAAATTCAGGCAATTAGTCTACAACTATCAATTTACAGACCACCCAAACTTGACATTCAACAGAAACTGCACGGAGGAGAGCAGAAAGTGCTATAGCGTGAAGATTAAGAGACTTTGGAAGGGTAAGAAAGCAAGATCAGCTAGACAGGCCCAATCGTGTTCCTTCGACGGCCATAAGGATGAAAATAGTCTAATAATAATAATTGGAAAATTTAAGGAGGCAAAACAAACTAAGAGACATGTTATGCCTGAAGGATATAGAAGTCGTGGCCTAACTACTGAAAGCCTCCTTGTTTTTAAAACCCGGCCGAAGACGTCAGATTTTTAAGAGCGTAAAATTTCCCTCAGTATGCCTTCCATCGGAGGGGAAGTAAAGCCGGCGGTCCCATGTCATAGATATATGGCATGAAAAAGAACCTTCCACTAACTACACTTGTGGAAGCCAAAATGTGTAGGTTAGTTTTATAACGCTGTATTAGTTCCAACGTTCACCACCAGGTGCTGACTGCGATGGCATTTAGTAACCACGTCCGCAGCTAGGTGTCTTGGACGGTAGCATTTGTTAGCAAGAGTAGGAACTACTTGAAAAAATTATTCGTCTGCAGTCCTACCTGAATCACAGATAACACACACTAATACAGTCATCACAATTAACACCGGTTATCAGACAGATTCTACACGCACCCAAAGTACACGGGGATACATGACCGCGTTGTCGCAGCCCCTAAACTGAGGAACCAACCAACCTTCTTGTTTTACGCTGCAGTAGTAAGCAGGAGGAGGAGGATAAGCAAGTGCAGTGCTAACTGCCGGTTTATTTATTTATCGTGTGGCTTTTAGTGGCGGGAGTGTCCGAAGACATGTTCGGCTCGCCAGAGGCTGTAGCTGCTTCAAGCGGACACCTATAGGGTGAGCTACAAGTTCCATTCAATTTCAAGCAGTTCCAAATTTCGCTATCAGATGTCACTGATACCTAGTGGTGAACGTTGGAACTTTGATATAGCGTTCCAACGAAATCTAACCTACAAATTTAGCTTCACACAAGTTTAGTCTGTGGAAGTATCTTTTACATGCCATAAATCTATGACATGAGACCGCCGGCTTCACTTCCCCTCCGAAGGAAGGCATACTGAAGGATTTTTAACGCTCTTAAAAATATTCCTTCGGAGGGGAAGTAAAGCCGGCGGTCCCATGTCATAGATTTATGGCATGTAAAAGAATCTTCCGCTAATTACACCTGTGTGAAGCTAAATTGTATAGGTTATGAATGTAAACAACGCTCTTAAGTTCCTACGTTCGTTGGCAAGAGCCGACTGCGGTGGCGTCTGGTAGCTAAGTTCTGACCTAATAGTTGTTGACGGTGGTGTTTGGCAGCAAAAGTAGGAACTATTTGAAAAATTAAAAAATCTGCTGTCCTTACATGATTTGAAAAACAGATACACACTAATACAGTCATCACAATTAACACCGGTTATCAGACAGATTCTACACACACCCAAAGTACACGGGGCTACATGACCGTGTTGTCGCAGCCCCTAAACTTAAGAACCAGCCAAAAATAGTCGACGACTTCGGCCGGGTTTGAACTCTCTATCTTGGGCACAGTAGTTCAGCATGCTACCAACTACGCCACCGAATCCGCTTAACTACCGGTAATTGTACATCTGTCACATTACCACACCCAAGTGCACGAGTATAAATGACCTCGATGTCGCAAAACCCCTAAATGAATCAACAACAAAAGTCCATTGGGACAGGCCTGGCACTAGGGCGTCGCGGCTTTGTCCGTCAGTACCCACTTCCTTGTGCCTCTGTGTTTATGCCGCGAGGTTGGTACGGAAATAGACCCGAGTCGCTGTGGCCATTTCGAGGGACACTCCACGCGCGCGCGCTCTCTCTCTTTCCTACTTCACCTCATGCAATTTGCACACATACCAAAATGGGAAAAACATAGAGCCTTCTTAAATAATTCTGGCTCCTCATTTCAGAAAATATCTTGTTATGTTAGGTTATTCTTCTTTATACTCTATAATAATATAAATTAGTGGCTTCGGTGGCGTTGTTGGTAGCATGCTGAGCTTCTATGCCCAAGATCGCGGGTTCAAACGCAGCCGAAGTCGTCAGATTTTTTAAGAACGCTAAAATAAGTCCCTGAGTACGCCTTCCTTCGGAGGGGAAGTAAAGCCGTCGGTCCCATGTCATAGATATATGGCATGTTAAAGAACCTTGTACTAATTACACCTGTTTGAAGCTAAATTATATATAGGTTAAACATTTGACTAACGTCCTTAGTAGGAACAGCACTCATTCCAGGTTCCGTATTGACCAGGTTTACATGAAGTATAACATAATTTTCTCGCCAAATCAATACTTTACTTACATAAAAATTCTACAGTTACAGGGAGCGGCAAAAAGATCTGATGGTTTTTAAATCACAACAACACAAACATTTTAAATGATACTGTTACGTGCCACCCCCCTAGTGGCACTTTTGTTAACTGGATTACGGTGGGTTGAAGCACAACACAGATTGTTCCTTTAAAGAAATAATTAACTTTATTGCGGCCAGAAAGATACACCACTCAGCAGCAAATACAAGCAATTAGAACCTTACTCCAGTTTCCTTGAGTCTCTTCCTTGAGCGCTCTTGCCCCTTTCACTTGTCAACAAACCACAGAAGTTAAACCGTCTTAATGAGTCCGGTGGCCTTGACAGAAGCTACCTGCACCTCTTCCTCGTGTACACAAACTACAGTTACTTACGATAACCTGCTACACGCTGTTTCGCTGTCCACAAACTGGGGAAACAATGTCACTGGATTTCGTAACTCACACGGCACTTCGTCACCACACTTCTCTCGCTCAGTGAAATCACACTCGCTCAAAAACACTGTCCTCAAAAACTCGGTCCCCTCACTGTTGAGGCCGCTTATATAGCAGGCTGGTGACTCAATGAATTCTAGAACCGTCCAGGACACACGACTTCTCGAGATTTCCTTCACTGGCTGGGTCACGAATATTCTGGACCATCCCTTTCACTTCGCAGCCCGTTGCGTAACGCGCACGTAATACACTGAGGCAGAGCACACACTGCCCGGGGCAGCTGTGACTCAACGCGGCGAGGCGACAAAACAAACTCACAGCCGTAACCAGGGCCGGTGAAAACTAGTAAGGGCTCAGCCACTCTTTTGAAGTTTGGCCGAAGCCGCTGCTGCCGGTGACGGGAGGGGGACGTTGGCCGTGTGACGTCATAGGGTTGTAAGGCGAGCTTGCCCACTTGGCTTTTCCCAAGGAATCACCTGTTGTTTGTTTGATTCAGTGTCACAGACAAGTTCATTGTGTGTGTTTTGCATGAGCGTTGTCCATCGTCAGTGTTTAAGCAGATTTTCGAGCTTTAATTATATACGCAATCGATTTAGTATTTTAGAATCGCAATGAAACATGAGCTGTGCTAATTTTAATTGTGGAAATACCTACCGCAACACCAAGGACTGTGAGGTAGGCGTCATTTACCACCGATTCCCAACTGATAGTGATATTTCAAAGCAATGGGTTACCAAGTGCCACAGGAAAGACAGTATTAACGTAAAAAAATGCACGTATTTGTAGTAAGCAATATCATTTCTTGCCTACTGATTATCAAGATGATATGTAAAACCGCCTTTTAGGACTTCCATTGAAAAGAGTACTAAATAAATCTGCAGTCCCTTCTCAAAATCTGCCCAATGATAGTACAGTAAGCCAAACCTCTGTACTTAGGGCAGACAGGAGCAGAAACAGTGCCGTTAGAGCTTCAGCTATAGTAAGGTTGGCACAGTTAAGTCCTAAAATAAAGCAGGCTATTTGTACTGAGGATATTGACAATTCCAGAGAATGTGACGTCACAAAACAGTTTTTAACACATTTTACATAATTTATAAATTCATAGTTTCATGAAAATTATATTGAATTGGTTTTTAATATTTTAAATGGTGATATTAAAGTATTTATAAAGCAATGTAATTATTTATGATATAGTTTTATGTATAAAAACATATTTGTGTATTGGTATGCTTTTATTACAGAAGATCAAGATGTCGAGGGCGAAATTACATGGGCTGAGGACGAAGGAGTTAAGTACATCGCTGGCTACGTTGCTTTTCCGTGTTTGAGATATTGACCCTAGCCTTGGAAGAATTACAAAATTCGCTCGAAATCCGGAAGGGGGGGGGGGGGCAGCCATCTTGGATACGAACTGTATCATACGGCTGCCTTACTGAACCAAGTGACCAGTCGCAATGGTTTAGTTTAGTGAAAGAATTTGAAAAGGTGTTTTTAGAAATACATGGTCCTCTATTCGGGTTTAATCAGCAACCGGGAATAGTGAAAGAGTTATAAAACAGGCTACATTCGTTATCCCCGAGTGTATGTAAAGAAGCCATTAACGTGTATGCAAGACTTAGAACATTTATTAAAATTAGAGGAGTTAATATAAACAAATTTAGTGAGAGAAAACACATAAAAAAATCTATCAAATAGGTAGGATCCAAGAAGTAAGCATATCTGTAACTGATTAGTTGTGATTTCGAACATTTTACCTTGTCTAGGTGCATTAGCCTTTAATTAAAGCATTATTTATTGACTGTTGAGAGAGTATAATATCAAAGAGGGTGCCACTAGGGATAGAATGGTATCTTAGGGGTCATTAAGTACTGAATACATGCTGCCGGCTAATGCAAAGCAGTGGTAGTTGTATGGCAGTGTTGGCGCGAGTTACAACCCTGTGACGTCACAGTGCTGAACCGGCTGGCAGCACGTATCGAGGGGAAGTGGCGGAGCCCTTACTAGCTCATTCTCGCCGGCCCTGGCCGTAACAATACAAACTCTTTTATTACTTATAACAGCAAGGTGTACATGTCAATTAATGGAAAACATGAATGAACAATAGATTTTAACTTTTAAGATTTGAAGATAACGTCTTTCAAATGATGCCCATCTTTTGCCATGCGGCAAAAAGATCTGACGGTTTATGTCGTTGTACGGCTGAGCGAGTTAGTGGTGGGGGGGGTTAGTGGGGATTGGCACGCGATGATGAGCCTACGTGATGCCATTTCAGTAGCCATGGAGCTGTGGACAGGTGAACAACGTGCGTTTGTTGTCGAGGCATTTTTTAAAAGTGGTGAGTCTTGCGTCGTTACTCAGCGTCAGTTCCGTCAACACTCTAATGTGGGTCGAAGAGGACGCGTTCCATCTCGTAACACAATTTTGTTATGGGTGAGTAATTTTAGAGCTACAGGGTCAGCCTTAAACCGTACGTCGACAGGCCGTCCAAGGTCAGTAGTATAATTCGCTAGACTTTGAATATTGCGTAATCCTGACCACGTGGTCCAGGAGCGGGGCATGTGCACTGCACGTGTTAGCGTGGGAAGGGGTTGACCTTGTGGCTTGTTTATGTGATTGTGATAAAAAGTTAGCACTGCATGTGTTAGCGTGGGAAGGGGTTGACCTTTTGGCTTGTTTATGTGATTGTGATAAAAAGTTAATGGGTGTTGACGGCATGGGCGTTGTTTATTAGGATGGTAACTCGAAATTCAGACTCCTCTTCCACTCCTACAGGGGAGTTTCTTGGTTCGATTCCGTGTTTTGTTATTTAATTCCCGTGGGGGGGCAGCCTGTGTATTATGGTTATTAAGTATTGATTGATTATTGAATTATATTTTGGTAATTTCCCAAGGAAGTGTAGAGAGTCTTGGGTGTCATAACTTTTGAATGAGAGTGTACGGTGAGGCACTCGACATAGCCGGATCGCTACCAGACATGTGGTGTGCGGCTGTTCCGTTTTTGCTCGCGCCGTGCGGCAAGCAATGAGAGCACTTAGCGTATGTAGTGCATGGTTGTCGTTAAAGTTTTTGCTCGCGCAAGCTAAATAAGTAATCATATGTTGTAATGCGACACTCTGTTTAAGTACGACATATATTACCACAGCGTGGGAGTGGAGTGGTGTTACTCCTTCTCGCTATGATATGTCTGTTTAATTTAAATGATGTTAACATTTTTTGTGTTCTGGCTTGCTTCATGATCTCAATCTGGTTAAAGTGTTTTATATGCCATGTATAACTTTGAGTGTGTGAAATGAATTTCGATCTGTTTGTTTTTAGATTCACAGATGTCATTAGTCAAGTCTGCAATTTTTAATGCGAGAACGAGATTGGATGTCGGTTCCCAGAGCTTCATGTGAAATGTTTTAAAGAGGTTTTTTGGCGCTCTAACTTCTTAATATATATATAAGAGGAGATTGCTATGGAGCAGTAGTTAGCTATCTTTATCTGCAATATCATGAGTCTGTGCGAGGGGTTGATAGAAAAGTTAGTAAAATTGCAACGCATTATGATGTTTGCGGAAAGTGCCCTGAATCAAGGGTTGCATTTCATCGTCAGTGCAACGAAAATAGAGGAGGAGGTGTGGTATAACACCTTAACACCGGGAGAAAAGGAGGTTTTAAGCGCCGAAATATTCGAGCTGATGAGGGATCAACACCACTGCCGTGAAATTATTTTCAACGGCATGACATTTCACATTGTCAATATTATTATTGACAAGTTGAGATCCATCGGCTCGATGAATTTCAACGTGTTTGAACCTACATTGGCGGAAGAGCTAATGGCCGTGTTTGAACGGCCATTAGAGGAACAGCATATGGAAGAGCATATGGAAGAAGTGCAAGAAGAAGCAGAAGAAGAAGAAGAAGAAGACCATCGAATGGAAGAAGAAGAAGAAGAAGAACATCGAGCGGAAGGAGAAGAAGAAGAAGACCGACAAGAAGAAGAAGAAGAAGAAGAAGAAGATGATGATGATGATGATGATGATGATGATGATGATGATGATGTTCAAATCTTAAATTAAATTCAATGGACAGTGGACAGTGGATTAATATTGTGCAGTGTAAATTTTATTTTTTAAATATATTTATTTGATCATTTGTGGTTTACATTAATTATATAATATGAATTAGTGAAAAATGATATGATCTTCGTTCTTAAAGTGGTAAGTAGTTCCTTTTCCAACAAGCTGCAGAGAGAATTGAAGATGCTGTGTTGTTTGCAGAGTGGAATATGCTGGTATTGTGCACGGGGTAAGTAGAATCATTCTTTTCTTTCTTGCGTGTGTTGGTTTTAGCGAGCTGAAAAATATATATATAGAGACACATTAATAATAATAATAATAATAATAATAATAATAATAATAATAATAATAATAATAATAATAATAATAATATCTTTGTGAGGAATAAAAAATAAAAATAAAAAAAAAACTTACACTGTTCTAATTATAAGATATTTTTGTTGGGGATCCAAGAGTTGTGAGTTGAATCGAATCCAAGCCAAGATACGAAGGCTCGGGTTCCTTTTCTACGTAGTACTTTGTTGACTAAGTAAATATTAGGATGTTTTGTTCGTTGTAACTCTGCTTCGTAGAACGCACCAAATATTGGAGTATTTTTATTATCTTTTAAAAGATATGTTCGTGGATTAGTATTTTGAACTTTATAAATTGTAAATAATTCTGTTGTCCAATTACCTTCGTACCCTTTACTGAAGTGTTTCTTGATTTTTGATATCCTTACAATATCGCCGATTTTATATTTTGGTTTTCTTAAAGTTTCATTATATTGTGTTGGCAAGCGGGGTGGATTGTTTCTTTTCACATCATTAGGTTTCATGCCAATGCTGCGATGTATTTTGTGATTATACTTTACTAGTAACTCAGGCAAAATATGTACCCATCGGTAAGAACCTCGTGTTGTGAATTCTTTCCACATCGATTCCTTAAGAGTTCGATTGAATCTTTCTATCACACTCGCTTTAATGGAGCTGCCAGTGGAATAATGCTTTAGATTTTGTTTCTGAGACCATGTTTTGAATTCACTGTTATAAAATTCCGTTCCTCGATCGGTGTGAAAATAATTGGGCAATCTTTTACTTTGAGAATAAACAAATTTTAAGCTGTTCACAATCTCACTTCCTTTTTTGGTTTTAAGAGGAATTGCCCATGCATATTTCGAGTAAACGTCAATAATGGTTAATAAATATTTAAATCCATTATTCCATTTTGCAAGTTTGCACATGTCCACAAGGTCAGCTTCATGGAGGTCATCGATTCCTTTGCTAATAACACGTCGTCTTTTAAACTTTTTTCTAAGCGGTGCGTGAAGTTCTTTTGCAATTTCTCGTCTGATTTCGTTCATAGTTATTTTCCAAACAATGTTTTATAACATACTGTGCATTGTTTTACAAACGTTGGAATTTTTATTCAATATATCCAGCATTTCTTAGTTCTTCTTCTATTGCAAAGATTTCGCTGTCTACTCCTGTGTGACCTGCAGCTTTCGATGCAATTAATGTTTTAAGTCTTGATACCAATTTGTTTGGTTCATTCCAGTGAACGAATTCAATATTGTTTCCGCCTTCAAATTTCCAAATGGCTTGTGGCGCGATGTGTTTTTTTTGACCATATCCAGTATGCATTGTAGTATTTGCTTCTTCATTTTCATCTGCTGTTTTTATAATTCCATCTATGTCTTCAGTGAGAAGGGGTTCAATTATATGTCTATACTTATAAGATTGCCTTCCTCTCGGAGCTGCATTGCTTGTATAATTTCTTTTGTGCACGTTTGAAACATTTAATAATTTCAAATATGAACTTAAATCACTCCTATCTATTAGAGTGGGGTCTGGTACTTTCCTTTGAATCAATTCAAGTAGACCTTCTGTAATAGGAAATTTTTCACCGCCAACTTTTATCCACTTTTTATCGAAGAAAACTCGTTCGCGTCCCAAGTATTGTTTATCATTTCTTATCGTTATACCAAATGTTCTATCCACGTTTTGTTTAATGAACGGATCAAAGTAGCGGTTAAGTAGTGAAATTATTTTGATGCTATCTCCATCTTCTTCGTCTGAAGTAGCAGTGGATTCAGAATCGATATATTTTCCTTTTCTTTTTCGATTTTCTTTATTTTGAGTCGACGTATTAGCAATAGCTACAAGTTGATTTAATGAACTTGTTACTGGTTTAAAGTTAGTCTCTATATCTAATTCTTTTCGTCTAACATCATCTTGAAGTGAAAGATACTTGTCTTTAACATCTTTTTTTAAGCGAGAAAGTTTATCCTTTACTCGACTTTCAGCTTTAATCTTTGACCTCTTCTCCATGACTAAACGGAAATTGTGGTTGTTTTACTTATTTATAGTATATTCAAAGTCGATTTGAAGAGGAAGATCATCAGTTTTATGTTTTTTCGGGTCTCTAAGTCGAAACTGAATTTCATCTTGCTCTTCAACGACAATATCACTGCCATCCAGTTCAATCTCTTGACGTATATTTAAAATTGCATACACAATTGGAGATCTTGGTGAAACAAAAATTGGTTTTAATACACCTTTGTAGGGAAGTTGGTACTGTATGTTATGATTATGAAGCGTGTATACTGGTGAATGGATTGATGGTGTGTTGGAGAATTTCAGAATAAATTTCGATAAGTTCTTTTTCTTTACTTCATCTTTTAATATACCATAATCTTCTTTGGATGCAGTAAAACTTTCGAGTGGTTCTTTGTTAACCATTTGCTCAATTTTTCCCAGTTCAGTTTTTAACTTGTTATATTCTTCTTTGGATTCAGCAGCATAACTTTCAAGATCTTCTTTTTTAACAATATTGAGATTGTTAGCAACACCCTCAATACGAGTTTGTAAATTGCTTAAAATTTCTTTTAGTTGATTAACTTCAGTTCGTGACGCAGCATAGTGTTCTACAAACCGTTTATTTGTCACGTCTTGGTCGTTAACAGGGAACTCAACATTTGTTTGTTTTTGATGTTGTAGATTGGTTACAGTTTGTTTCAATTGATCAAATTCACGTTGGGAAGCGGCATATTGCTCAACAAACGTCTTATTTGCAACATCGTTATCGTATATGGGGTTGTTTACGTGAGTAATTCGTCCACTCATCATATTTAAAGTTCCACCATCGTCTACGTTTAAAACGTTTTGTTTATTAAATTTAGCGATTAAGTCTTCTAGATCTTTTCGAGAGGCAGCAAAGTTTTCTAAGTAATATTTGTTTATTGCATCTAACGAATCGATTGGTTGAGATATGTTTGTTATTCTTCTATTTAACATATCTACAGTTTCATCATCTCTGTTTATATTCAAAAGAGATTTTTTAATTTCATCGAGTTCATTTGTTACATGAGTTTTAAGAAAAGAATACGTTACCGCATCTTGATTTTGAATTGGATCTTTAACATTTCTTATTCTTTTGTTACCCAAGTCGAGAGTATCTTGATCATACGGAAAGTGATCTTCTGAAAATTCTCGCACTAAACCATGAATGAATTCTACTCGTTGTAACACTTCTGTTATTCGGGTCTCAAGATATTTTTTTATATTCGATGTATGTTGCTGCATTGCAATAAGGTTTACTGCATCATTTGCAGATGATGGTAAAGCTAAGCCCGCGAGACGTTTGTTTTGAAAGTCAAGTTCTTTTTTCTCTATTTTACAAATTGAAAAAATTAAACCTTTAAGCTCGTTAAAGTTTCGTTGTATGTCTTCTTTAGACTCGATTTTATTTAGCTCATTTAATAACTTCACTACATAACCTTTGTTGCATGCATCTTCAACATGTATTGGCATTCCGACATTTTTTAACCGTTTGCCGTTAATACTTAGATGTCCGTCGCTTGTTGTTGTTGTTAGTTGATTTTCATATTGCACTAGCTTATCATCAACATATGATTTAGTTGCAATATCATGTCGTGAAGTCGGTCGTCCGATAGACACATTATTGGTTTTGTTAAACGATGTCATAGTTAAGTTGTTAACCACGCAAAAGCTATAACACGAATGGCCATTTACCTCTTTTTGAAGTCATATTTATAACTGAAAATAAACATCAAATCCATTGCGATATCGACCATTTTGTAAATCGCTATCTTTATCGATAACCAAAAAACCAAACTTAGAGTTTTGCCAACAATACGAACAAATATCAAAGAACTGTTCATAGCTCATATCTGTATTTACATGATCGTTATATACGTGACGCAAGTTTGTTCCGTCTTGTTTAAAAAGAATTAAAAAATTAGCGTTATCTCTAATTAGATGTTTAGGTATACAAGAATATGTTTGACAAAGATAAAATACGTCAACGTCGTGATGACGACCTCTACTGAAATAATCTTTCATGTGTTGTTGTTTATTGCTGGCTACATCATCAAAAACAAATATAGAGTTTTTTCTAG
Organism: Meconema thalassinum; assembly: GCA_946902985.2. NCBI lineage: Eukaryota > Metazoa > Arthropoda > Insecta > Orthoptera > Tettigoniidae > Meconema > Meconema thalassinum. Next base: position 93,245,388 of record OX336399.1, read on the forward strand.
CCATTTCTGGAGGCATTACTTCATCATTATCGGAAAAAAAATCACTTTTTATTTCTTTTATGGAGTCCAAAAACTTTTTTAATTCAACATATTTACTTTGAGCAAGTGATTTAGAATAAATATAAACGTTTTCAAAACGAACTCCATTTTTGTGGCATAATAAATTTAGCATTACGTTTGTTTTACCGCAGTTCGATGGACCGCAAATGATACATCGAATTGTGTTCGGTAGTAAAACACCATGCTTTCTTTTTTCACTTTTACTCTGGTTTTCAGCATTAGTAAATGAAATTACTGGTAGAGTGTTTGACTGCTTAACAAACTTCAACATGTCTACGTTTACGTCTGAGAATGCACACTGCACAAAAAATCACATCACATCAACATATATTGCTTCCACACGTATCATAACTTGTATTATGTGGAATAATAGTAGGATTTTCAGGATTTAAATCAACGTTGCCGACGTAAAACCCTCTTATATATGGACAATATGGCGCCCATTTTTCATGATCATTTAAAGGATTATCGTTTTCCCTCCAATTTTCAATTTCAATCTTACAGAATATACATTTCACCTTATCACCATGTCCAGTATAATAAAACCCTGCTGGTGCTAAACAAAATTCGTTTGGACAGGGAAGAGGCCAATTTTGAAAAGTTTTAAGTCTTTCATATTCGCATTTCAATTCTATGCTAGGAGAAATATTGTTTACGTAGGGGCAAGAAAAAGCCCATTTCTTATGTTCTTCAAACGGATCATCATCTTCTTCCCAATAACTAAGTTGCAGATTACAGAAAGCACACCTAACCATATCCTTATATCCAAAATAGAAAAAATCCTGCAGCTGCTAACCATGCAGTGTTCGTAAAACTGTCTGAAGACCAGGTCTTAAATGTTTTTAGCCGATCTCTTTCAGATTTTAAATTCATTTCTTTTTGACTCAATATCATTTGCATTAACTGTTTTTTGGAATACTTTACACAATTAAAATACTTCATGATGCTGGTTTACTTCACAAAGAAAAGATGTTCACCACACAAAGCTAAATGCGAACTGACATGAATCAACAAAACACGTTGGCTAATATGCACGTGTTGGGTTGGCCGAGCGGTCTAAGGCGTTAGACTTAAGATCTAATTTTCAGAAATTGAAAGCGAGGGTTCGAATCCCTCACCTGACAATATTATTATTATTATTATTATTATTATTATTATTATTATTATTTTATTTACATGTAGAGTGAGGAGGTAATTGATCATTAATAAGAACTTTCATATGAAATGGTACAAAAGACATTTTTTTTTTCTTCTTTATTCATTTAGAATTACAATTAATACAATTTTATTTCTCTTGAAGTAATCTCATTCTTTTTTTAGTTGTCCAGATGAGTGTGGCTGTGTTGAGATGATCTTCTTCTTTTTAGTTGTCCAGATGATTATTTTCTGTAGACAAAAAAAAGATACACTGTGTTAAAAAGCAAACTAAAAACAAAATATGTATAGCTGTCAACTACAGTAGTAGATCTAAATTATTCACCTTTTATAGATAGCGATTACAGTTGTCACATTTGCAGCGAAGATGAAACAGTTGAAATTTCCTCTTTAGATGATCTGGTAGATGTTCCCACTCTAGACGAATTCGTTGTGGTTCATATATAGTCAGCACGTTTATAGGAAAGTAGTTCCAATCAAACTTATTAAAACCTCGAAGTCCACTGTTTCGAAACTTGTTTATTATCGAACACACGATTTTCATGATGCCATCAGAAGAATTTAACCAATGTTGAACAGCATTGACGTTGAATTTAGCACAACTATTGCTTCCCATTGCTAGAGATGGTAAATGTTTTGGACAATCTGTAGGTAAACGTTGGCTATGCCTCAACATTAGGTCTGACATTCCATCAATCGTATTAAGATCGAATAATGAGTCTGGGGAAAGTGCTTTTAGTGCAAACAAAGAAAATTCCTGTGGCAAATTATATACAACTAAATAATCATATTTATTCTTAATAGACTCAAAAAAAGAAGAAAGAGTTTTTTCACAATATGCTGCAACCCATGTGATCACGGGGCTGAATGAAGGTATATTGCCGTTATTTAACATACAGTAAGCAAGTTCCAAACTGCCGTTTGGTAGCTTGCGAATGTCTGCAACTATTGGTTGCTTCTCATTCCACGTGCCAGCATCAGTAGAAGGAGAGTTTGTTGTTGTCAATTCCATGATTGCAACTAAAGTGAGAATACTTGTTTACTTGCTTGCTTATAACTTAGCAAATATTGGTTTAGATAATTACTTCATTCGTTAATGGTCTGTAAGATATTTGACGATCATGAATAAGAACACAATAAAGAGTTGTATCTTCAGGTATATTCTCACTTGTCTCGATTTCAATTCGCACATCGACTGAAGATGTCTTCACTGCTTCCACTTGTTCGAGACAATTAATTACAATAATAGGACAAAGAGACTTAAATTCATCTCGTGAAACCAGAGTCTCTGAACGAACATCATCGATCTGATAATATAAATTACGAAATTTAACAAACATGTCATACAACTCGCTGTAGTCATTTATGGCAATTTCAGAAGTTGGCATTTCATAGGGATAAAAAATTGAATTTAAAAAAACTCTTATAGATTTAATGTTACAATGGTCGAAATAGGAAGAGCATGTGTTTAGTAAATTTCTTCTAGTTTGAAAACCTAATAAAAATTGACGCGGTTTTTGAGTTTCAGAAGTTGTCATTACAGTCCAACTATATTTAGTTGTTCTAGGAAGAGAAGGCAAGACGTGAACATCCCACGATCGATAACCAACCTGAATGGGAATATTTTTCTGCATTAGTTTTAATCTTTTAATTTGTTCTTCGTCTGATAATAATAAAACGGGGATTTTTAGATAAACTTTAAATAACTTGACCTTAGAAAGATCGTTTTCGGTTGTCGATTGCAACGCACGTGCGTCACTTGACGATCGGAGAAGTATTACCTCATGCTTGCAGTTTAAAATCGGCTTTCTGTAATCCTCTGCTATTCCTAACAGGTTGCTTAAAGGAAGTATTATATGAAAACGTTTTGTGTTACTATCAACAATATTTGCTTCACTTGCTGGCGTTGTTAAAGAGGGAAAATAACCGGCATTTTGTAAAGCTGTATATTCGTTTTTTGAATATGATGCAAAGGTTTTTATAGAACTTGTTATACCTAGATGGCGTGTACGATCAATTTCTTTACCATTTAACGTGATGCGAATTTCGCTAAAAAGATTAGCCCCAAAATTTTGGTCAGGATGCGCTGTAGTAGAAGCAGCTGGATTTATGTTAGAAGTAATAATTTGACCTTCTAAGTGAAGAACACCTTCTGATAATAAAACTATGTTTTCTTCATTTTGAATCGGTATTCGAATTTCATCATTATTTTCGAATTTATTAGCTGAATAAGGTTGATAAACTCTTTCTTCTCGTCGCACAACTCTGTTGTCAACCTCTCTTTTATCTGTTATGTTAAACATGTTAACAGCTTCAACTATAGATAGAAACTAAATAAGATTAACAATTGCATATATATTTATATTGAAATTAAAGTATGCGATAGCCTAAAGACTGTAAGAATTGTTTGTTGTTACTCGATAACTGTTTCTTAGATTTCAAGGTGCGATGTCGTTGTTTGTTTTTTTTACAAATTTTAGCTGATTGATTTATATTATTTTTTCGAATCAGAGTCGACTTCTTTTTTTTCAAACTTTGAGTATTATATAGTATAACCATATTTGTGATTGTTTTCTAGTATGCTTACTCAAGTAGAATGAAAACATAACAGTATTTCATTACTTTATATAGCAAGATATCGTGCTGGACGAATAATTAATTCTACAGTTAAATCTTCATCTTGCAAATCAATGAGCTGTTGAAGATGATCTTCAAGTTGCACAGATACATGTTGAATAAGCTTGGTGTTCATGGGCAAAAAATTAATCGTTGTTGGTTGTACAACAATCGGGTAACCAGCAGGAACATGAGCTTTAAAATTATATAAAGAGTGTGTTGGTTTATGGTTCAAATAAGAACTCGTACCAAGCACAAGGTTGCAACATACTCGAATACTATTAACAGTGTTAATTTTTATCATATATTCAGAATGATGAGTTGTGTTTGCCTTGAACTTTCTATGAGAAAAGCCTAACAAATCTGCAATAGAATCTGCAACACCAAAATCTATAGCAAACACTTTCGAATGTAGTTTACAATGATAAAAGACTTTATCATAATTAATATAAAATGATGGGAATTTGTCTTTGTCGCCTAATAAATGTTCAACTAATAAATCATCAATCTTTTCACTTAATTGTTTTAACGTATAGCTAGCATTGGGTATTATTAAAATCGCTCTATCCGCTTCGTTCAACTTTATAGCCAAAATGTTATTATTCTCGTTAATTGCAAACTTCATTATCGATTCTATTTTTCGATGAATTTCAATTTCTCTTTTATTCTCTTTAGGGTAAACTTTCTTTTCAATACCTAAAGGCCCTGCTACACTGTTGGCTACAGTGAAATCAATATTAAACGGGGAAGACAAAACGAGACGGTTGTCTCTTTTTCCATCTATATCCTCTTCCACATACAATTTTGTTTTTTCTAAATGTTCTGGTATAAGTTTCGACAATGAGTGATAACTAAGTAAATCATCAAAAGCTGAGGCTAGATCTTCAAATTCATAAATACCCGGTGGTACCACTAAATTAATTGATAAAAAATTAGTAAAATGAATGCGAAATTTATTATTTCTGTTGGTAACATTTCGAATAGAATTAGATGTATACAATCCTGCAAGTCCTATTTCAAAAAACTCTGCTCCTACAAGATGAATCGGGTTCTCCAATGTAACATCAATCTTCGAGCCTTTACCTTCAAGAGTTATCCGTCTTTCGAAAGCCATCTTTGAAATGTTTAAAGACGGTCTGTGTTTCCCTTATTTATACAATACAAGAAGACTAAACATAAATGTCCACAAATCAAAGAAGTAATCGATTGATATGAATGAAAATTATATTGTAGATAGCAATTTTTAAGATATGTTAAAATTTCTAATGGTGGTCTTAAATTACCAATACTATCAAAATAATGCACATATTTACCATGTTTACTGAAAGCTACCCAATGTGAACCGGATTTATCCATCGGTTCAAGGTTGACAATACAGTTTTCATTTTTTCGAGGATATCTTGGTAACGTATCTCGCATAAAGACTCCTCTAAAATTTGGAATCTTTAATTGATGTGCGTATTTAGCTAAATCGAAATTACTTAATGCTTTATTTGGTATTTGGTTAATTATCTTTTGTATGCAGGAGGATTTAAATAAATGCCTTGACCTCCTTTTCCTCGCATTGCTTCTATCATTCGATTGTGTCTTTTCATTTCTTTTAGTTCTTCTTGAGCAGCTTTCGCCTTGTTTATAGCAGACGCCACCCCTGCTGCTCCGCCTGCTAGACCCCCCAAGCCCGACAAGGCTGCAAATATCGGAAGTAGGGGTAAAATACCACCTTGCTTTTTCGATGTTCTTCTTCTTCTTTTTTAAATCTTTTCTTGTTTTTTTTTTTATTATTTAAGTTTCGCTTACCTCCTCCAATCTTAGACTTAGCTTTCATGATGCCACCCACTGTTAGTGCAGCCGCTCTCTCTCCAAATGATGCGTCACGGGATTTTACACGAGACCAAGCTTTTGAAGCTAAAATTTCATCAGCCTCTCTTCTTTTGTTTGAATCTTTATGCTTTGCGTAAGCAATGTCGTGCTCTTTGCACGCTTTATCTAATATATTTATTCCTGGATCACCACGGCTCAATCGCTTTTCTAATTTTGTTCCTGGTCCGCAATATTCATATCCCGGGATGTGTAATTCCACGGGTAAATTATCAATAGTTTTATTAAGTACACGACTGATTAATGATCCACTTCCTGTTCGTTTATATTGAGTGGTAGAGTTGCTCCTCTTACAACGCACCATTACTAAATGATATGTAATATAAAGTAATTATACATATATATTTCTGGAAAATGGGAATGGTGGGGGGAGGTGTTTTTTTTTTAAATAATACACACAAAATTTGGGGTTATTATTTATTCTTTTTTTTCATAAGCAAAGGAACACACAAAAAATTAGTGTTATTATTAACAGCATAAAAGTGTGTGTGTGAAAGAAATAAAGTAAGTGAGATGAAGTGCTTTAATCTCAAATTTGTTTCTAATCATTTTTTCAGAGAAAAATGACCAAACGGTAAAGTATCAATTCCGTTTTCAGTTATGTGTCTTTTATCTTCGTTTGATGAAATTGCCAACTTATTTTGCCGAACAGTAAATACAGAATGAGATTTTGAAATTATACAAACTTGAACTTTGTTGACTTTTTCTCTGTTATAAAGACACTTTCGATACTCATCAATATTCATACTTTTACTCACACTCTTCTTAATGCCTTTAGCCTTACACAAGCTATTCATTTCATCACACAATTTTATTGCATACATTTTGGGTCGTAACCCCACAAATTCTTCAACAATCCTTCCAGCATTTTCATCTTTCATTAAACCAATTTCACCTTTATTTTGTCTCACAATGCCAAAAGGATTGTTTGTTTCATAGTTTCCAGTATCAAACAAATTTGAATGCTGTTTCATGAACTCATAAATATCATCATAGAATATATACATAAAACTATCGGTGTCTGTGTATAACAACCTCACATTTGATTCAGGATTTGCTAAAATAACATTGTAATGAAAGTCATTCATTTTACATTTAGACAAATCTAATATAGATGCACCAACATATACTGGTTGATTGTGAAAAATCTTTAGTCTACTCATCTCGATGACCATACATTGTTCATCGAATATAATTCTATGTTTAAAATTAGCCTTAGCTATTAAAGACCTAGCACCACAAGCTCCATGCCATTTGGTGACCCATTTGATGTCCCTTAACTTCCTCACATTCATCAGTGAACGACCAAAAATTGCATTATTCATCAATTTATAAAAATTCTTTTCAAAATCATTTTTGGCATGTTTTCGTTTCTCGGTGTTCACATCAATATATGGTTTTAGCCATTGGCTCTGATTGAATTCAATTATTCTGTGAATACGATCTAATTTCATTCCTAGTTGAATACATTGCTTTAACAATCTATAATGCAAAACATAACGTTCTTTATTATCTAGGGTAGCCATTAGCTTTGTCAACTTTTCGGGACATAGAGGGTAATCTGAATGTTTGTCATGTAACTCTTGAGGATAAGTCAAATCTACTTCCAAAATATATCCAATTTCTGAAGTATCATCAATAGTTAAAACATCAAAGCCTTCAACATTTGCAACCCATTTAAACCCGCCCGTTGGAAGATATTCCATCATCGCATATCCATATAAATTATTAACGTCAAAGTACATTATGTAGGACTCTTGCTTTTTCTCATCATAAGTTTTCATATACTTATTATTAGCAATCGCATGTCGTGTTATACACTGAACATTTCCTCCTCGAATAGATCGTTCAAAAAAGTGTAACATATCAATATCTTGAAGCAATTCAAGTTGAACGTTGGTTATCTTTTTCATAGCACACCAAGACATAGATGGAGCAGTGTAAAAATGAGCTGCATCAATGCCATAAGTTTCCATGCCATTCGATCTAAAATTTTCAAAGACATCCGCCAAAAGAAGTGTGTCAACTTTTAAATACAAATCGGCGTATTCTCCTAATGTTTGACATGAAAACGTTTCCCACACCGATTGAGCAAACTCATACTCTTCATTCGATATTGTTTGATCATTAAGACTGCTATAAAACTTGGATATTTCAGGTAATTTAGTTTCGTTAAGTACATCCATACTCGTGACGTATTCATAGGGAAACACGCCTTTTCTCGCAGTAAGTCGAAACTGTGCATCATCATCATTAAAATAACGTCGAGTTATTTGCTTTGAATCTTCACTTAACGAAGATGAACATTGATCTAGTGAACAGGACAAGAAATTATATGTATCGAAAAATCTTAACTGAATGAATCCATTCTTAACCCGTACATACTTTGTAAACCCTTTATAACGTTCCATATTCACCGCCAACAAACTTATATTACCAGGATTATGTAACACCTCTCCATCACGTTTCTCACAAATTTCTTTAATTATAAAATGTCCATCATAGGCCGTTAGATTATGAAATGCTATAGGCAAAACCTTTGTTACTTTGTAATTTAAATTACAACTATTGTGTGCGCTTCCTCTATATTTTCCAGTTAAGTGACAATGATCGCGTACTTTGAGTTCATTAACTGCAATCGGTTTCTCGCAAATGTGACACATTTTACTTGACAAAAATAATCTTTCTTCATTTTCGGTCATCTTTAACATTGGCTTAACCGATAAGTAATATGTTTGAAGTTTATCCACAATACTATAAAGTTCCTTTACAAACAATTCAATGCAATTATTTCCCCTAAAGAGTTTGAAACTGCACAATTCACTATCGAAATTACAATGAAGGTATAAAGAAATGCTGTAAGGAATATGTTTATGTGTTAAAGTAGAGTTAGGAATGTCACTATTTGGAAAACAGGAGGAAATTGGAGACAAGACGCATTCAGTGTCTGCATGTATTATAAATGGAACTGTATCTTTAACTCGGAATTCTGTAAAATTAACAAATCTTTGTTCATCAGTCGGCATTATGCTTTTTGCAACAGGAAACTGTTTACAGTCTGCAAAGTGAACATTTAACTCATCCTCAAGAAAATAATATGACAAACAACGTCTGCATATATAAATCCTTCTCTGAGTGCTAGTGACGCTTGAACGCACAAGGCGAGCAAGATTTCTAATTAAACAAAAGTGATAACTTTCACTGTTTCCAATCTGCAACATCAATAAGTCTACACTCCTTTCATATACTTTATCTGATACATACAAAGGTACAATAGTAAAAGTTTTTTTTCCTTTTACTTCGTTTGTTCCCATACATACCCAATTGTTTTCATCATATTGTGCTCCATACACATTTACAGAAATATTGTTTTGGTTTTCAAACTTGTTTAAATATTTCATTTCCATCGGAATTGGAATTCCATCTAAATTTAAAACATCTCTGTAATTAGGATAGGAAGAAAGATGATTCACGTTTCGAGTTTTTGGATACAAACCAGCAACCACACTCCACGCAAAACAAGCTTCCTTTGTATCATACAAATTTAGCACTGCATGTTTATTGACTATTACATCAGGCAATCTACTAGTATTGGACATTCCTACTCGAAATCCAACATATTTATTTATATTAATTCTCAAACTATGAATTTTTTCTAAAGCCCACCCGGAACCATTTACTTCAAATTCGCTCATTTTTGTCAATGTACCTTCAATGATATTCTTATTATAAAATTCATTTAAATCAGTATACTCGAAAACTACCTCATTTTTGATAGCAAAATATTTTGTTTCTGATATGTCGCGAAGCACGTATTGTGCACACAAAACTGAATTCACCTTTAAAGCTTGTACAGTTAACGCTTTCTTAACATACTTTGTAAACCAAATATTAGCATTCGCTAAAAATTCGCGAGGATCCAAAAACTCATTCTTAACATTTGATAATGCAAGTGTGTACACTCTAGAATTGAATGCCGTTTCAATTAACTCACAGCTCAAGAAAGATTCATCCTTTATTTGAATTGTAATTTCTTTGAAATTCACAGCTTGTTGCAATATGTGCTCACTAATAACTCTCCAACATTCAATCAACTCATCACTGTTCTCAATCAACTCGGTTTGAGTGTTTTCCCCGATTTGGTATGATACTGAAATAGCACCGTTTAGTTCACTTCGAAAATTAGAAACACTTTCAAATGCATTGTCCAATTGGTTTCTTATATTTTCACTGTTATTATGTAATACAATATCAACCTTTCTACGTTTGCTAGGAGGCGAGGTCATTGTTGCTGTTGTCTAAGCAAATGTCCAATTTGCACTAAAGTTAATACACCACCAACAGTTGGTGTACCATCACTGATGTCTAAGCATACGTCCAATTTGCACTATTGTTAATACACCACCAGCAGTTGCTGTAACATCGGTTTACCATAAACCTATAATCTTTTAAAGTATATTCAAGCCATTGTGATAAATTACTGCCTGTAATCTCCAATGAACAATGAACAGCCTCAAAAGGAAATTCATCCTGAAGTTTACCAAGCAAATTGTTTCTATACACATTCAATTTTGTTACATCGTAACACCTCATGGAAAATTCTATTTTGAAAACTTCATCAAATGTATTGTATCCGAAGAAACAAATAAAATGTTCATCTTCACATAATTCTTTCAATAGATATCTTAGAACTGTTTCTGTCACCTCTCGCTGACTATCCTCTGATTTGCTAACATTGGTAACGTAGACTGAAAATGTTGAAATTCCACTCGAAGATGTCCATTTGTTAAAACAAGCTTCTTTCTCATTACGACTCACCTCGTTATCATCTTCTTCCTCTTCTTCCGGTTGTTGAAAGCATACACGATGATACTCTATTAGCGGGTGCGATCGATGTTCAGTTCCACTCAGGAAATTAACAGTTTTCCACTTCATTATGCTGGTTGTTTTATTAGTTTATTTAGATAATCTGAAAAATTAAACAAATTAAGAAATAATTAGCAACTAAATATATCAATCGTTATATCAATCAATACATAATATATAATCCAATACTCACCAAAACATGTCGATGTGAGCGGTTCTTCAACCCAAAATACACCGTCATCAGTTTGCCCTCGAGTACTGTTTCAAAATGACTTGATGTGAGCGGTTCTTCACCCCCAAATACACCAGCATCAGTGTGCCTCCCATTGAGTTTAGTTCATCGATCTCTGATGCGCTTAATTTCGAAAATACTGCTGGTAGAAATACACTTGTTACTTCATCTTCAATGTTAATGTCCACCACTATTTTTCTTCCAAACCTCGTCTGTACGGGGCGAATAATTTGCACCACATATGGTAAATCAATGACTAGTTCTGCTAGTTTCTTATTAGAATACTCAGTACAAGATGATAAGTTATTGAACTTCGTTAGAGCTTCCATCACACAATTTGTTCCTCGTCGTTGACTTTCTTTATTTCTTTCACACACACACTCTTCGCGCAAAAGTAGAAGTTAAACTCTTCCATGCACTCGTCCATTTATATATCCTTCACCCCCACCCACACTCCAGAAACCATATGCTGCAAACATTTCTTTTTTTCCACTATTGCTTAAAGAAGTCAAAGATTACATTCTTAGCCAATGACGTTAAAGGTCAACTCTGTCTCACGCGAACACAGCAGACGAGATCAATCACACTGCTGCACATGGTCAAACTTACACGGGTGTCAAATGACGGTTAGCATCCTAAGCAAAAACAATAACAGCTGCACACCACATGTGTGGATTGTTGATAGTGGCACACATGCTCACACTCGCATGAGTGTCAGATGACGGTTAACATCCTAATAAACAACCACATGACGTCAACACCCATTAACTTTTTATCACCATCACATAAACAAGCCAAAAGGTCAACCTCTTCCCACGCTAACACGTGCACTGCACATGCTCGCTCCTGGACCACGTGCTCGCTCTAAGGACCCATGACGTCATCCCATGACGTCATCAGGATTACGCAATATTCAAAGTCTAGCGAATTATACTACTAAGGTCAGCCAGGACACCAGAAAATGTTGAGCGAGCAGTGGCGGTCGGTAATAAGGTTGCAGTGTTGCACAACGACCAGATTAATTCATGAAAAACAATTAATACCGCGATAATATTTTTAGTATTAAAAGCTGTATGTTTCCTGTTATATGTATAGAAGTTCATAATTCTGTTCTTTAATAATTCAGGAAATCTCATAGTAAGTTACAGTATTGTGAACTGACTGAGAAAGCGAAGCGCGCCCGCCGTCTAGGAGCGCTCGTCCGCTTGGTCGTTGCCAGCCCCAAGCACCGACCAGATCTCAATAGTGAAGGGCATGGCAGAGATGCTAGACTGGGTAAGCCCTATCCCAACAGTTGACACGGCTGGGCGTTGCCAGCTCATTGCAACCAGGAAGCCGAGGCTCGGCCGGAGACATCCGAGATGCTCCGTCAACTGCCGATACAATGTTTTGCAATGTTGGGCGTACTTGTGATACTCACCCTCGTATATAACTTACATTGTTTTGTTCTCATGAAGGTTTTCATGTAGACTAACTTATATTCCATTTAATCCGATGAAAATGTGATGTCTCTGAACTGCGGCATTCGTTATGAATGAGTTACCGGTACATCCGTTTTACCGCGCAATTGAATACAGTTTTCTCCGATATCAAGAAGTCCTATCACCTCATGGGCGTCCGCAGGAGGGGGGGGGGGGGCACAAGGAGGCGCCGTGCCCCCCCCCCTGAAATTGTTCATTGTCACACCAGTTTATTTCATAAATTGAAGTTACTGATGGTTAACTGATTTACGTGTAGGGATAATTCCACAGTTTTATTTAACTTAGAAATTTTGGATTATTTGAGAATATCTTCAGTTATTTAGAAAATCGGCGAACTGGATTAACATTACCATTTTAATGAACTGCTTGATTTTTATTTTTGTCGGTAGGCCTACATGGTGATACAACTACTTTTGCCTGTTTAAAATAAATGATTTATGACGATGATTCACAAAGAACTCCTATGGACAAAAACTCTTAACTAAAAAAATATTCCTCCTATTCATGCCATAAAGATCATGTACCCAACGGTTTAAGAGCAGCCAAATAATGAATATCACGAAGCAAGTAAGAAATGAAACGAAAATTTCGCGGGGGTGTACGTCTCAATAACACCTAGTGACGAGGTAATGAAATGAAAAACATATTACTCCCCCACCCTTGAAAAAATCCTGCGGGTGCCCATGTACCAAATTACCCCCCCCCCCCCTTAATGAAAATAGCGCAACACCCAGAACAATTTATCCATCAGCCGCCACTGTGAGCGAGTGAGACAAGCTGTGGAAACCAGTCCACGGTGGCCGGCTCGTAAACAAGCTGCTGCTTTGCAAATGTCTGATCGAACAGTGAGACGAATATTGCGTTCCGATTTGCATTTTCATCCGTATAAAATGGTTATTGTCCAGCAGTTGAAGCCTAATGACTATGCAAAGCTTCAGTGCAAGACTGGAAGAATGCATGGCAAAAGATGGGGGCATCATTTGAAAGACGTTATCTTCAAATCTTAAAAGTTAAAATATATTGTTCTTTCATGTTTTCGATTAATTTACATGTACACCTTGCTGTTCTAAGTAATAAAAGAGTTTGTATCATTTAAAATGTTTGTGTTGTTGTGATTTAAAAACCGTCAGATCTTCTGCCGCTCCCTGTACATGTTTCGGAAACATGAACATGTACCTGTAGAATTTTTATGTAAGTAAAGTATTGATTTGGCGAGAAAATTAAGTAATACTTTATGTAACGTTATTAGGTTCCTACGTTCGTCGTCAAGAGCCGACTGCGGTGGCATCTGGTAATCAAGTTCTGAACTAGTAGTCGTTGACGGTGGCGTTTGGCGGCAAAAGTAGGAACTACTTGAAAAAAATTCAATGCCTGCAGTCCTCACTTGAATTGAAAACAAATAACACACACTAGTACAGTAATCACAATTAACACCGGTTATCAGACAGATTCTACACACACCGAAAATACACGCGGCTACATGATCGCGTTGTCGCAGCCCCTACACTGAGGAACCAACCAACCAATTTAAGCCTCTAAATCAATCAACAACAAATATTCCCTCCTGTTTTTCCCCCTCAGAGAATAGGGATGTAGCGAGAGAAAGTTCGCGTCAGATAGCGCTCGTGTAGTACTGGGTAAGCGCAAGGCGATTGTCTTATGTTTCTCTCAGTCAGCTGCGAGGAATATATAAATTGTGGCCGAGTTTTCTAAGCTAAAGTAAATTATATCTTCTCTAATTTTTCTCCAAGACTATATTAATTAATTCTATAGGTATATCTCCTAATATATTATGGACGATTTTCAGCGTTTAAGCGTTAAACAGCTGCAAAATGAGCTACGGACTAGAGGTGCTAAAACTAGTGGGAGGAAGGAAGATTTAATAGGCTACAGCGGTTTTAACAAAATTCTAACACGATTTATTATTCAAATAATAAATATGAGTCAGCATGCTTTCTCCGAAAGATTACAATTAGCCTACTAGAGTACCGGAATTCTAGGCCTATATTGATAAATATATCTCCATAAGTCTTAAATCATAAATAGAGATTTAAATATTCACTTGCTCCCCTTGCTTATAGACTTCGATTCACGTATTTTTTTAAGGTTGAGAGCTCGCTTGAAACTGCCGTGTTTTAAGGTAAAATAATCAAAAATTTATACCGGTAATGAGTAGCTCGAAAATGCATCGCAACGTTTGGTTCTTGTGTAATTTTGTCAATTTCTCAATAAGAATCGTTCCCTTACCACTGGGAAAGGACTCGGGGGTACCGTACATTTTTTTAAAGTTTGAGAATCCCTGCTTTAGGGCCACGAACTGTTTCCATTCATCTGACTATGTATCAAGAATATCAGTCGCTACCACATTCTCCGTCGGACAGATGGAAGTTGACGATTAATTCTGATTTTAAGAAACCAACCATAATACGTTTGTGACTGTTAATGTTGCGACATTTATTCTTGAAGTATTTGACCGAGTATTGATGTCTTTGAAAATGGGAGTCAGAAATGTTACTTTCATTTCTACGTGTATATTGACGATTTCTTCCCGTACTTCAATGGAGATGATTTCTGCAGATCCCGATGTTGTAGGCTTAGCGTGATAATCCGGCAATTTTCTTCCTAAATAATTATTTTTGTTGTGTTCGTGGTCCACGGAAAAAGCGATGGAACAGCGCCCGGTTTTAATCTTGCTCTCTCACCTTCAAATACAAACGCAAACATTCAGTGGTTGTTATCGAAATGTCTAATCAGTTTATAGGTACAAAATAGGAATTATTTCCCTTTGTAAGTTACACTTATCCAACACAGTTTTCGTGTGAAGTCATCGGGTTGTAAATCATGGAAACACACTTTAATATATTCGGTCAGTTTTTTCTACCGACATTTTTTCTTCCTCATTTCTTTATTTTGTGGAAATTGGTGAAACGAAAACGGGCTTCCCTGATTTTTGCAAAGAGGAACACTGCAATAGCTCGGCATAGTCACGAAAATAACAATTTAAACAACTTAAATTCGTACATATTAGCGGCATGAGAACACAGGAGACAAATGAAGAGCGTCTTGCGCTTACCC
This sequence comes from Meconema thalassinum, assembly GCA_946902985.2. Classification (NCBI taxonomy): domain Eukaryota; kingdom Metazoa; phylum Arthropoda; class Insecta; order Orthoptera; family Tettigoniidae; genus Meconema; species Meconema thalassinum. Next base: position 93,260,751 of record OX336399.1, read on the forward strand.
AGTACAACAGCAGTGCGCTGCGCTCTATCGGTGCTAGTTCTATACATCCCTATTACACATACACAAAAGTCACGGGAAGGATAATCCCGTGAGAAATTCTGCCGTGTATGACTCCTGAGCGTTACGGCTAACTGCTGCGGAGCAGAGCAGTCTGTCCCAGGCACGAGTGTAGTGAAGATTGACAACACGTCGCACGGCGCATTGGTCATAGCATTTCGGAGATAACACGTGAATTCGGGTTTCCGGGGTCAACAGTGTTGAGAGTTGATATTCAAAATCGCTGAGATAATGTGACCACGTAAACCGCCGCACAGGACGACCACAGGTGTTTAACGAACGGACATCACGTCATCTCAGCAGAACCATACGGGGTGATAGAAGGGCTACTGTGAGTCAGATCACCGCCCAGTTGAATGTTGGGAGTCAAGAAGCCATATCTTGTCGAGTCGATGCCTCGCCGTATTGCTGCTGTTTTTTGAGGGGTCACGGAGGAGCAGCTCGTTTTTAAAATCATATTCCGTGTTCTTCCCATGACTTTTGGCCACGAAGTGTAGACCTATAGGCAGGGCTTCCAGCGACTCACTTTCCTCACTATTGTTCTCTATTTTCAAAGCAGCCTCACTTTCCTCACTATTTAATAAAATTACTCACTATTCTCACTTTTTTTTTAACAAAACTGGTCACATTCTGCGTTAAAAATGGTCTCGTGCACAATCGGATTGCTAGAAACTACCCAAAATATACATGAAAAATCACAAACAGTACTCAGAGATATTAACATTGGCGCAATTTGGTTGACATTTTTGGGGAGCTAATTTGTTTTTCTTAAAAATTTTGTTTATTTCAAAACAGTTTTGTCATATTTTTGGGGGGCTATGGGGTTTTGGGGAGCCTAGCCTCCCAAGCCCCCCGCAAATTGCACCTACAGATATCAACAAAAGTTAAAGTTATGAACCAAATATACGGCCATAAATGCGAATAATGCTAAGAATTTACTCACTATTTACTCACTTTTTCATACAAAAACTCACCTTTTTTCACTTTTTTGAAAAATAACACTCACTATTTCATTATTTTTTGACGAGTGAATGGATTGAAGCTCTGCCCATAGGCTATCTCTATCTGTCGGGAGATGTTTTAAGTAATTTCCAGTTATTTTCATCCCATCTTGAGGGAAGTTGAAAGAGCTTACACTAATATTTGAGTATTGGTTTCTCCTCCATTTGGCATACTTTATGATTATTGATATTGGCGAAAAATTGGAAACTCTTTCTTTTGTTTACTTCTGCTTTGGCGTCTATATCTGTGTGGGTGGATGTGATGCTGACTAGCCTGGCGCGATCCCGTGTTAAGGAGCGAGCGAGAGAGGTTGAACGCACGTGTGTCTTGAGCAATGGAACAGAAATAACGTACGAATCAGCATCTTCTTGACTTCCCAGCAGCACACAGCTGTGTCTCTATATATTTCCTATCATTTCCGGCAATGCGAGAATTCCATTTCTGAGAAGAGAAATATATTGCACCAGATATCTACAGGAAATATTCTTGCAGTATTGCAAATATTTTGCAGACGGCACCAATTGCGATTATTGAATATACGTATGCGATGCTGAATAGGAGGAGATGATATTATAGAATGGATACTTCGGGATATAAAGGAATTTCTGTTAGTTTAACCGTGAGTTGAACTTTGGAAATGATACATAGTTTTATTGTAATTTATCTACAATTCAATTTAGTTTAATTAAGTTGATTTAATTTAGCTTAGAGTTTAGTTATGTTTGGATTAACTATGTTTAGTTTAGCTTCGTTAAATTAAATGTAGTTTAGATTAGTTTAGTTAAGTTTACTTCAATTAAATTTAGTTTAACTAAGTTAAGTTTAATTCAGTTTCATTTAATTTAATTTAGATTAGTGTAATTAACTTAAATTAAGTTTAGATTAACTAAGTTTAGTTTAGCTTACTTAATTAATTTTAGTTTATATTAACTAAGTTTAGTTTAATTAGGTTTAGTTTAGATTAATTACATTATTTTAGTTCAGATTAATTGAATGGGTGATTGTAAAAAGGGCCCTAAGTTCTGAGAAAAACACAAAAAACTGTCTTGTCCTCTGAATTTTGCACCAAAGAAGACGAGATTTTTTGAGGATATAGTTAACTGGAAATGGAATGTAGGGCACTCTGCTCCATGACCGTTGCAATGTCTTTCAAGGAGAAAATCTTTTTATAATATAATGACTTGGGTACTTTTTAACAATCAAGTCATAATTTCTTACTTTTGTGCCACAATATATCACTGCTTTTTATTATATTGCCGAACAAAATATTGTTACGTGCCACCCCCTAGTGGCACCTTTGTTAACTGGATTATGGTGGGTATAAAGCACAATACCAATTACTGCTTAAAGAAATAATTAATTTTATTGCAGCCAGAAAAATACACTACTCAACAGCAATCATTACCTTACTCCAGTTTCCTCACGTCGAGAATACTTTCCCTTTCACTTGTCAACAGACCACAGTTAATCCTCTTCGCTAATGAGTCCGGTCCCGTACGCTCGCTGGAAATAGCTGCACTAGGTCTGTCACTGTACTATACACTGTTTCACAAGCACCACAATCACTTCCTCGGTGTCAAGAGAATCAGCTTCACTAGGGGTTTCGCAAGTCACCACACTTCTGTCGCTCAAGATAATCGCTCGCACTAGCTCGTAAAACACAACAACAACAACAACTGCTTGACAGGTCACACTTATATAGCAGGCCGGTGACTCAATAAATGCTTCTAGATCCATCCAGGGTTCACGGCTTCTCGAGGTTTCCATCGCTGGTCCAGTCACGAATATTCTGGACTATCCCTTTGTCCTAGTAGCCCTGTTGCATAAGGCGCACGCAATACAGGAGGCAGGCCACAGCCCAGCCCTGGGGCAGTTGTGACTCATGCGGCGAGCGATGACACAAACTCACAGCCGTAACACCATATTGTAACTTTCACGAATTAAAACACTGTACACTTTACGACACTAAAGAACAAAATTAAAAGGGTTGTGAGTCAATGACTGAGGTCCCTTCTTACAATCAAATTTAAAAACTTATGATGAGGTACACCATGATAGACGGCCGACATTACAGTAGGACCGATTTGACACTCAATTTTTTTCTACCCTCAGCCAATTCGAATCTGCCACTAACTCAGTACGACCAATTTGGTGACTCAGGTCCCTTTTAACAAGCACCCATTCAATGATGTTTAATTTATTTGAATTTAATTTAGTTTGGTTAATTAAGTTTAGTTAAATTAAATTTAATTTAATTTAGATTAACTAAATTTAGTTTAGTTTAATTAAACTTAGTTAAGTTTAGTTTAGATTAACTAATTTTAATTTAGTTTAGTTTAATTAAACTTAGTTAGGTTTAGTTTAGTTTAATTTATTTAATTTAATTTAATTTAATTTAATTTAATTTAATTTTTCTTCTTCTTCTTCTCCTTCTTCTTCTTCTTCTTCTTCTTTCAATTCAGCCATCTAAGGACCACGTCATTTCAACTGGTTCTTGTTGCATCGAGCTTTAACATCCTCCCAGTACATTCGCATTAGTTCTCGATGCTGTTGTTTCCTTTCTGCAGTCCACTTCTTGCCAGTTGGAAGCTTTGGCTTTTCTTGGAAACATCGATGTGCTGTTAGTTTTTGTTTAAGGGTGGTACGTTCCCAAATATCGTTACCTTTAATTTAATTTAATTTAATTTAGTTTAGTTTAGTTTAGTTTAGTTTAGTTTAGTTTAGTTTAGTTTAGTTCAGTATACAGTATTTTAGTTTAGATTAACTAAGTTTAATTTAGTTTATTGTAACTAAGCTTAGTTAATTTTAGTTTAGTTAAATTAAATTTAGTTTAGATTAATTGAGTTTAGTTTAGTTTAATCAAATTTAGTTAATGATTAATTAAGTTTAGTTTAGTTTAATTTAATTTAATTTAGTATAGTGTAATTAATTTATTTTAGATTAATTAAGTATAGTTTAGCTTCACTTCATTGCAAGTAGCAAATTACACTAACACAACGTTCCTTAAAGAATAAAATACCTACTGACATTGGAATCTACAGTATAGCAAGAAATCAGTGTTAAAACATCTCTCCTCTCCCACTAGTCTTAATACCTCTTCGTTTGTAACCCCATCTACCCATCTGATCTTCATCATTCTCCTGTAACACAACATTTCAAACGCTTCAATTCTCCTCTTTTCTGCTGCACCAATAGTCCAAGTTTCACTTCCATCGAGTGCCACGCTCCAGACAAAGGCCTTCAAAAATGACTTCCTAACACCTAACTCTATATTCGATGTCAACAGATTCCTTTTCTGTAGAAATGCTTTCCTTGCCAGAGCTAACCTACTTTTCATATCTTCTTTGCTTCTTCCATCACTGGTTAATTTGCTTCCTAAGTAACAGAAGTCTCCTACTTCCTTTAGTTTTTCACCTGCCAATTTGATGTCCATTGAGGGTTTCTGTGAGCAAAGTTTTTTTTTTTTCTAAGTATCACGTAATTCTAGTTTAGTTTCAGTGTGGTTCCTTTCGGCTTTATTAGGGAAGTGGGAGTAGTGGAATCTATCTTGCCTTCCCCTGGTTTGCCGCTAGTCACTCTGTTTGGTCTGGTCTTCTGAGCTTTGTGGTCGGTACGGTCTGTCTTCATTATGGGGTCGAGTTTCCGCTGGACTCTGGGACTTGCATTTCCGGACGCTCTCAATCAGACTTGCCATCGGGCAAACACAGGGCCAGACTCTTCGACAAGTACATACATTAGATGAGAAACTTCACTGGAGCAGTATCAATCAGCAAGTGGATTGTGTGTTCAATTCCAGGTCAAAGGAGCAGTTCGTTTACTCAAGGATCCACTAGGCCTAGTATTGTGGTACTGTACACACTGAAACTTGAAAAAGGAATGGGTCTTTGCTATGAATCTGACGGTAATGCTTGAGTCTGCAAATATACTGTCTGTGTTGAATTGCTCTAGAGGAAATAATTTTATGACAAAACACTTGTAGTAATATTCTACATGAATGAATATTCTTTGGATAATCAAATTAATTACAAGTTCCTCTCTGCTGAAGTGTCACAGTTTGTTTGTATTCTCCCAAGCTATTATGAGTGGTTTTAAAATGCCAAGCCAAGTTTAGTGGAATTACAAGTTTTTTTTAATGACAATTAAGATAGAATGTTGTTGTTTCCGTAGTAGGTAAATATATGTAAACGTATTAAATACGCAATAATTAATTAACACTTCGTTTCGTTTTTATAATTAAAACACATTTAATTTTTATGAATTTTTAAATTGGAATGATGAATTTTAATATAATTTTGTCAGCCTACATAATTTTAACAGTATCTATTTTAAAAACCATATTTCATCTTCGTAAGAAGATTTATCGCCAAGTATTTTAATTAGCTCCAAGCAAGAGTGTAAAAACACATGACTTGCAAAGATACCACACGCGAGAAGTCAGCTAACTGCAGCTTGCTCAAAGAATACTTATTATGAATGCCGTTATTCACGGCACTAAAACGCATTTGATTTTGATTTTATTTGATTTGATTTTGATTTTTATTTTTATTTTTATTTTTATTTTGTTTTTGATTTGATTTTGATTTGATTTCCACGGCTACACTTAAAGCTTAAGAGCTCCTTTACAGTAGCACCCTACATTCCATAGGAAAGAGGCTTATAAACATAGTGCATTTCGTTAAAATTAAAATCATATGATATTTCGTATCATATCATAAGTAACCAGTAAAATGTGTATAATATTATAAAATACGTTGCATACAATATTCATTATATAAATAATAGTAGTCTCACAATGATGGTTAGAATAGTATGGACCCACAACAAATTATAATAATAGGAACATTATGTACAAAAGAGTGCATGCCTGAAAAACAGACACAATATACAAGTAGTATATTAGTGTATTCTTATGGTAGGTTCTCAGTTATTGTCTTGATTGTATAATTGAAACTATTTTCCCTTTAACATAAAGCAGAAATCAGAAGAAACTGGAAGAATGACGGCTTCATTGTTCGGTGGATAGGAATCGGGGAGTGTTAATTTTGTGTACCTATTTCCTCGACTATGATATATATATATATATATATATATATATATATATTTTACGAGGGACTGTGGAAAATCTTCAAAAGACACATGTGAAGGGTCCGCACTCCACAGTAGTGTGGGATTCTTACCCACTAAAAACCACCTCCCTTTTCCCACGATGTGTTCATCACCCCGGAACCGCTCTCGCATTACTTCAGGGTGATGTCGTGCTTACTTAGTCATTCAGACTTCTTCTTTCTTCATTTTTTCTTAAGGATGTTCGAACGCATCCATTTCCCTCTTCTTCTGGCGCAGAACAAATTCTATGTAAATAGCTATCTGATTCCATGTTTGATCATTTCGGAGCATCATCTGTATGATGTTGTCCGGCGTGATTGCCCCTATAGAAGCTTGCAGATCTCTTCTATGTGTTGACCAGCGTTCACACACAAAAAATGTGTGGAGCGCATCATCCTCTTCATTACAATAATGACACAAAGGACTATTAGCCACGCCTATGTGATGCAGGAATCTCCGAAAATATCCATGGCCTGTTAGGAACTGTGTCAAATAATAATTGACCTCTCCGTGGTTTCGGTCAACCCAGTCAGCCAGACGCGGAATAAGTTTCTTTGTCCATCGACCTCGTGTCTCATCATCCCACTTCTGTTGCCATCGTTCCATACAATGGTTGTTTGCAGACGTCTTTGCCTGGTGTATGTCCAGTTCTTCTTTGGTGCGCCAAACTTCCTGACGCTCGAAGGCATGTAAATCAATTGGTGCTACTCCGGCTACCACTAGAACAGCAGGCTCTGAAACAGTGCGATATGCACATGAGATCCTCAGTGCTCCTCTTCGTTTTACTGCTGCTATCCTTTTACGATATTTCTCGAACCGTAAGGACTCAGCCCAGATCTCAGCTCCATAGAGTAATATGGACTGGACTGTTGTCATCAGGAGACGTCGTTTGCTAGGCTTCGGACCTTTAATATTACCCATTAATCGGCTCAAAGCGGTCAAGATATTTGCTGCTTTATCCGTCACTCTTTGAATATGGGGCCAGAATGTGAGCTTCGTATCTAGCGTCACACCCAAGTACTTCGTACTCCTTGATGAATTAATCATCGTCCCTCCCACTTGCATTGGTACAAGAGTGTTGATTTTCCTTCTCGCCAGCACAACAATCTCCGTTTTATGGTCTGCTAATGACAGCTTACGTTCCGTCATCCAATCTGTGACACGTCACATTACCTGATTGAGTTTCAGTTGCGCCAGCTCTATATCACGAGCCACAATCAGAGCAGCAACATCATCAGCATATCCTACCAATATTGCATCTTCGGGCATCTTCAGCCGAAGCAGGCCATCGTATTCAATATTCCAGAGATCTGGCCCAAGAATAGATCCTTGAACTGCCCCAGCGTTTAATCTTTTAATCCTATGGCCTTCCTCGGTATCGTACTGCAAAATACGGTCCTTTAGATAATCCCTCATTATCCGCATGAGGTATCTCGGTAGTCTAAATTTATCTTGAAGTGCCACCAAAATGTCACTCCACTGGGCAGAGTTAAAGGCATTCTTCACATCTAGAGTCACAAGTAGCGTAACTTTACGTGAGTAATGGTTACCCATCTGAGCTCTGTTTGCAGTCTCTACAACTACCCGCACAGCATCTATAGTCGAGTGCCTTTCCGAAAGCCGTATTGTTGGGCAGATAGATCTCCAGCTGCTTGAACTGCCATCAATATTCTAGGCTGTAATCGTTTTTTTTTAATCCTTTTCCAGCCGTATCCAGCATACATAATGGCCTGTATGATATATAGGCCTATCCAGAGAGAGAATGATTCTCCGTTGTTTTGGTTACAACACTGAATCACTCCGAGGCTGGAAATAATAATAGAAATATCTTTAAAATATCGAAGCTCGTGGCATCTTTAGCAAATGCTCCCTCCCCTGGCACTGTATGGGGTAATACCCTCCGATACGAGGAACGTTCCGAATATAAGATTCAATATTTTTCTTCACAGGGAAGCTGTATTACAAATTAAGAAAACACACTGTCACAAGAAATGACAAGCCTTGGCTATTTTTCCACACAGTCACCTTTGACAATGATACATGTGTTGTACCGTGATATAAGTTTCAAGAAACCATCCTGGCAAAATTCGTTGTTCACTGATTTCAGGTACTCGTTCAATGTCCAGGATGCGATTCAAAGGCGGACGGGATCCATACACTTTTATTGTCGAAATTAATGTTTTCAATCGGTCAAGTAGATTATACTCAATTGTAATGGGTGATTCCCTAAACCTGAAAATATATTTACATGAGATTAATAAATTCACTTGGATGACCAATTTCGAACGTCAAGCGATTATCATCAGATTCTTTACACTTAGGCCGTTAAATCTATGCCTACTAGTAATGAGGTGTGCAATTTATTAGACTCCATGCAAGTTTTCCAACATTTGATTTATGGTTTTCATGACATAATACAGTCAAAATGTTCGAAAGACGTGGAATGATTTTCTAATATTAAACCAATAGCCTTAATTACAATTTCTTTTGGGGCAGATTATCTCTTTGTTCCGCCACTTAAAACAATACTTTACTAACATTTTCTTTTACGAAACTGACTGTAAAATGATTTTTTAGTACTGTATTTCCATTAAAAGGAGAGCCTTGCTCATGCAAAAGTCGCACGTTTTGTTTTGATTACTTTATTCTAGTTAACTTGTGAATTTAGAATTCAATTTGTGTTAATGATGGTTGGCTCTTAAACTGTTCGAAGATTCTTGGATCATAGATTGAAATCCAGTGATTTTTTCCCCCAGGTTGTATGTTTGTTTTTATGATGTGTTGTGGTGGGGCTGTGGTGAGGGTTTCCTGGCTGTGGGACTGGCGGTTTTTGAGAGAAAAAGCATTTTAGTAGGAAGGACGGGGGGGGGGGGGGGGGGGGGGTTGGCTCTGCTTAGAAGGGTGAAACATTCCATCTCCTCAGGTGTTTGAGCTGCGGCGGCGAGGTTTTGGGTGAGGGCCCCTCATACGGATGTCTAGCGGCATTATGTGGTACAGTGACTGAAGACCTGTTAGTGGCTTTGGGGACGAATGCGCATCGGGCGAAGTTTGGGTCTGTCCCTAAACTTTCCTCAGGCACTATAGAGTATGTGTATTTATTTATTGTACTTTTTTGCTGTTTTGTATGTTTCTGACACGAGAACAATACTTATCTAATGATTTAACCCGTTAAGTGCTTCACCCGTCTATAATCTGGACATAGTAACTTTTTCTTTTCATATTCCCCCATTCGCTTTTGACTGCCGAGTCAATCACTGGCATTTTCTGCCATCTGTTGGGCATTATGAAATACTAATTGAGTCTTGATTTTTGCTTCCGAAAATAAGTAACAGAGTACTTTGTAGTTGTCTGTCCTCTACAGCTGGAGTTCATCAGCGATGTAAACAAGCATGACGGAATAAGAAGCACATCTTTCATGCCGCGTTGTGATTTCGGATCAAGGAATAGGCCTATCAATTGATGTGCTATAGGGTTACCACATATAAAATAATGTTTCAATGCGCATGCGAACCAAAGTAGGGGAGAGTGTTTCCAGCTCTCTTGTCTGTCCTCTGCTACAGTTGTAATACTTAGAGTTGAAGTCTGACAGTTCTTAGAGGGAGGTCCTTTTACTGCCTACTGGGGTGGGTTAAAGAGAGGTGGGGGTATGGTTGTCATGGAAACGGGGTGGGGCGACTGCGGTTGCCATGGAGATAAGCCCTCTGACCAGCTCGTGTTGAGAAGGAGTTTGTAGGAGTTGCCAAACCTCGCACTTCTGAGTTAGATCTTGTCACAAGCAGTTCAGCGTGAGTGTTATTCTATTTGTGTTTTTGTTTGGAGGCCGTCATTAAGTATCTAACGGTATTTTAAATACTAATTACGTAGACCTACAATTATTGTATTGCAATATATATTTCGAGCATTATGAATACTTCTCGGGGGAGAGGGAGGCCCAGAACTCGTCCACCTCATGAAAAAATACCGCCGGTCATGGTGTGACAATTCATCACCAAGGAAGAGAAATTATATGTGCCGCAAGGGAATTCTTTGAAGAGGAGGCTAAGAGTTTTTCGGAAAGGAATGTTCCTTTAATTCCATTCCAGAGAGTTCAAGAACGCACTGCGAAAGCTCTTAGAGTTAGTAAAAGTACTGTGACAAGAGTTACGATGGAGAAATATAACAACTCAGAAGAGGGTTCATCTAAACTGTCCATGCCTGGAAAGAAGCGGCCTAGAACCTCCAGAATTACAAATCTGGATCCGTTTAAAGACGATGCTATTCGCCGGCACATATATTCTTACAACACCAGGAGGGAACATCCAACAATTCAAAAACTGTTATTTACACTTTCGAACGACCTATTTAAAGGCAGTTACTCTTCCTTACTGAAAGTGGTTAATAACCTTGGTATTGAATATAAAGCTATCAACAGTAGGAAGTTGCTGATGGAGAGAGGTGACGGACTGAGCCAGGATCGAACCTGCCAAGTTGAGCTCAGAAAGCCAGCGCTCTACTGTCTGAGCTTTTCAGCCCGACCTCTGTTAAAGAAAACCGAACATAAGACCAAGTCAGTCATGGTCTGGCCAGGTAGTCTACAAGAAAACACAGCGGTCAGAATGAACGAACAAGCCAGCCGGAAGTGAGAAGGGTAAGGTAAGGAATGCAGGAATGTGGCAACCGCGTGAAATGGCACGTGCAATGCTCCTCCCTCCAGCACTAGCTGTCAGACGTCAACTCTAAGTATTACGACCATAGTCTTTCTTCTGCGCATGTGCGTCAGGTAGGGGAAGTCTCTCTCTCTCTCTTTCTCGCTGCTACTGGGTTCCCTGTCCTTGTTGTTGGACCTTGTGAAGTCGTGTATGGACGTAGCAACGTACGGTGAGTCCCGCCTCCAACAAGTATTACTTGCCTACTCATTTTGGGTAATAATATTATATTGGGCCCTGGTATGGAAATGATGTAAGCATGCGTACAAACATTTTAATTTCGATTTGTCTCAAAATTAATTTAATATAATACTTAAGATTTTAAACTTACATTTAGATCAATCTTCTTCTTCTAGCCTTTGTCCCACAGAGCAGGATAGGCTCTTCTGCACAATTGCCTTCATCTTGCACGGCCTGCAGCGTCTTTCTCCTCAAAATTGGCTGCTCTCATGTCCTCCTTTATTTGGTCAAGCCACCGCTTCTTGGGCATCTAGTTGTACTGTAGTGCTCTTTTTGCCGCTGTGTCCTTGCAACTCCTTATTACATGTCCTTATCAACGCAGGCGAGCTTCCAGCATCTTGTCAGGGATCGGTGCGACACCATGGGAGCCTCTTATATGGACATTGGTGACATGATCCAGTCTTGTTAGGTCAATGGACCAGCGCAGCATTCTCATCTCCATGGAGTGCAGCACTTGCTCACATCTGTTGGACACTGGTCAACACTCAGTTCCATACAATGCTACAGGTCTGATTACAGTGTGATATACTTTTGACTTCAGCAGTACAGGAATCTTACGATCACTTAAAACTCCTGTCACCTGTCGCCATTTAGCCCATGCTGTATTTGTTCGCAATTCTACTTCTCTTGATGTGTCTCCATCTGATGTTATGTATGAGCCCAAATATCGAAATCCAGTGACCTAGTTGAGTTGTTTTCCATCAATAGATATAGTGCCATCAGATTGCACTTCACATTCCATGTATTCAGTTTTGGAAATGTTTAATTTCAGTCCATATGCATCAAGGTGGTCTTTCCAAATTTGTATTTGCTTCTCTAGGCCTTGGCGTGTCGCACTTGCCAGCAAGACATTATCGGCGTATATAATATTACAGTGATGTTTGGTCTGGATATCTACAGTTGCCATGTCCATACACAAAATGAAAAGAAGCGGTGACAATGCTGAGCTTTGATGAACACCAACGTTGATGTTGAAAGTAGGTGAAGTCCCCGCTGCGCACCTTACCCTACTGGTAACATTGTGGTAAAGAGATTGTACACATTCAACATATACTTCGGGCACTCCATGGGCTCGTAAGGATTGCGATATGAGGTCATTGGGCACTCTGTCAAAGGCCTTTTCTAGGTCCAAGAATGCCAGATGTAATGATTTTCTCTTCTCAAGATGGTGTTCTATGAGCAATCTGACCGCGTCCACTGTTCCGCAGCCTTTGACAAAACCACATTGGTTTTTAGTTACATTTAGATCAATAAAGTCCCTAAACCTATAGACATTTTAGCCCCCCACTGATAAGTTAAAAATTACGATTTCTACAACTCATTTACTATGTAAATTAAAAAACCTCATCACTGAAGTAGCAAATAGCTAACAGGGTAACTCAGCATTTCAAGGGTTAAAGTATAGGCTACATTCCAAAGTCATTGAAAAAAGGGAGAACGGATCCAGCTCAGGCGTCATTCAGGATCCCCAATTCCGAAAGTTTACAGAAGCAATACCTTATCGTAAAAGCTGTAAATTAATAGGGGAGAAATCATTACTTAATAAAAATGTCAGCATCTGGTCAATAAAATGATTTTGAATGCAAAATTGTGATTGATTTAAATTATTTGAGTCTAATAATTTGCACACCCCTGGCCCAACAACCTATGTGACTTTTTTCATTAGCACTTTCCGGAAGCACGCCTCCTAGACTTTTTTTTTTTTTGGAAAGGATGGCATGGTGCCTCTCACCAAGGTGGACCGGCTCGATTCCCGGTCAATGCATGTGACATTTTCGAAGTGAAATGCCATGTAGTGTGGTTTGGATTCCGCATAAATTGGAGGTCCCGTGGCTCATGATCGCACGATTAACGGTCATGTAAAAATACAAGCTTCCTTTTCCTTTTTCACCTAGTCTTCGTCATTTTGCTATAACATCACATTTCAAATCCTCCGTGGCTTAGGCGGCAGCACGCCGGCCTCTTACCGCTGGGTCCGTGGTTCAAATCCCGGTAACTCCTTGTGAGATTTGTGCTGGACAAAGCGGAGGCAGACAAATTTTTCTCTGGGTATTCCGGTTTTCCCTGTCACAAATTTTATTCCAGCAACACTCTCCACTGTCATTTCATTTCATTTCATCTCTCATTCATTTATTCATTGCTCCAGGGGAGTGTGACAGGCTTCGGAAGCCGGGACAGTTCATATCCTCTCCTTTAGATGGGGGCATCATTCATTCCATTCCCTGACCCGGTCGGTCGACTGGAAGCAGGCTGTTGATTTTAATTTTCATCACATTTCAAATGTTTCTATTGCCCTCTTTCTGCTGGGTTTCACTTCCATGAAGTGCCACGCTCCAGACAAAGGTTTTGGAAAATGATTTTCTAACACTTCATCTATAGCCTATATTGACCTACCTTTTATACTTCCTTCGATTCAGCGACTTCGGTGGCGTAGTTGGTAGCATGCTGAGCTTCTATGCCCAAGATCGCGGGTTCACACCCGGCCGAAGTCGTCGGATTGTTTAAGAGCGTCAGAAATCCCTCAGTATGCCTTCCTTCGGAGGGAAAGTAAAGCCGGCGTTCCCATGTCATAGATTTATGGCATGTTAAAGAACCTTCCACTAATTACACCTGTGTGAAGCTTAATTACATAGATTAAGAATGTAAACAACGCTCTTAGGTTTCTACGTTCGTGGCCAAGGAGCCGACTGCGGTGGCGTCTAGTAGCTAAGTTCAGAACTAGTAGTCGTTGACGGTGGCGTTTGGCGACAAAATTAGGAACTATTTGAAAAATTCAAAGTCTGCAGTCCTTACTTGAATTTAAAAAACAGATAACACACACTAATACAGTCATCACAATCAACACAGGTTATCAGACAAATTCTACACACACCCCAAGTACACGGGGCTACATGACCGCGTTGTCGCAGTCCCTAAACTGAGGAACCAACCAACATTGATTCGTTTCGTCCATCACTGCTTATTTTGTTTTCCAAGTAGCAGAAGTTGAAGGGTTAATAACAGTAGGCTATGTAATTTATAATTCAACAGGGGAGACTCTTGTTCGCCATTGCTGCAGTCGAATGAAGGGACGCTGGTGGCTGCGAGGCAGAGTTAAGAACTGGTCACAAAGAGCAGGGTGGCTCGGCGTCAAGTTAGTCGGAGAAAGTGTAAATTACTGTATTATATAACCCTAGCCACTAATTACCCGAGCTATTGTACGTCATGCCGAGTGCCACTACTCCGGAAATTAAACAGCTGACCCAGCCCGGTGCCTGGCAACGCTGAGGGCGCGTACTCTCACACACCATCAAGGCGCCAGCGTCGTGGCGAGACGTGGCGCGTCGGCAAGTGTTCAAAGCGTGTCTTTTTCTTTTCTACTGTAATTGAAACTGCAGACTAGGAGTCAAACGTGTCATGTCATGTTGTAATACATTTTTGTAATCAAATTATATCGCTTATCATGATAATAATAGCCGGCCCCGTGGTGTTGGGGTAGCGCGCCTGCCTCTCACCCGGAGGTCCCGGGTTCGATCCCCGGCTCCGTCAGGGATTTTAAAACTGACGTGAGGGTTGGAACGGGGTGCACTCAGCCTCGTGAGGACAATTGAGTAGCTTTCTGACAGTGAGACAGCACCCCGATCACGAATACCAATATTAACGGCCGAGGGGACCCGACGCGCTGATCACGCGTCACCCCAATATCTGCAGGCCAAATGGCTGGGCAGCGGTCGCTTGGTCGGCCTTAGCCCGTCATGGGCTGGATGGTGCCAGGGGTTGACTTTTTTTTTTATCATGATAATAATGATGATGATAATTGTTGTTATAAGGGGCCGAACATCTGGGTTATCGCCCACTAATGGTTTGGGTGATAGTGAAAATGTAAATGAAATGAAATTAAACCTAAAACTAATTACATACTAGAAGAGGAAATGGAAGAAGGAGAAAAAAGAAAAAGGGAAACAAAAGACCGGAGGAAAGGAAATACCCTCAACCCTCGAAGAATGAGAATTAAGGAACATGGAAGAAAGGCCGACAAGAAAGTTAAAGAGGTGAGGGACCGCCCCAAAGGCAACCGAAGAAGGAGAAAAACCAGAGCCAGCTCAGGAAGCCCTCGGGGTTGCCAACTCCCGAACTCACCAGACGTGAGCCCTTGAGGGTGTAGCACAATCCAGGGTGCACCATAAGTGGTGGGGCTACACACACCCTGCCTCCTTGAGGAGGGGCCGATAACCTAGATGTTAGGCCCCTTAAAACAACAATTATCATCATCATAGCCTCCTTGAGGACTTTGAGCAGAAGGCAGGAGATACAATGAAAAGAAAACAAGAGGTCTGACCCCTCGAAGAATGAGGGATATGGAAAGATGTGACAAGGGCCAATTAACGCGGGAAAGTGAAAGACTCCCTAGGCCTCGGATACCATAATGCCGTCGGGGTCGGAAACGAACAAGAGTTGACCAAGAGAGGCCGACAGGAAATATAACAGAGAGGAGCCCGGCACAAGTAAGTGGAAGCAATGCCGGACTCAGTTGGGGTCCCATGGTCGCCAACCCACTTCCCACTAGATGTGAGCCTCTGGGGGTATATCAATACTTACAATTAGTAATAAGGATTGTATTTTTTTTTCACCCGAATTGGGACTCTTTGGACTACGTGTTAACAACCAATCGTATTTCAGTAACGAGTAGATCTTGTTCGTTTGCTAGCTTTTAGATCCTGCCATTATGTTTTGAGCCCATCAATCAGCGCTTTCTTTATCTCTCCTCTCTGTTTCCTGGGTTCTGAGTCCACTATAAAACCCTCATGGTTATTCACAGTCCTTCTGAAACTGTCGCTGTGATTATTTTTTTATCATTTGCAATGCCTATCTCTCTCAGATTTTTCTCACGCTCTTGGAACCACTTTATTACAACAGATGTCTTCGATTTTAGAAATTCCAGATTTTCTTTATGAGCTGGTCATTGTCCATTCGGGAGATGTGCCCACAGAATATTAGTCTTCTTTTGTTGATTGTTGGTGTTATTGGTTCTATCTTACTGTATACTTCTTTGCTGATTCTCAGTCGAACCTGCCCGTCAACCCATCTGTTGCCAAAGATCTCCGTAGTAGTAGCCTACGTTCTCATTTTTAAGCGGCGGCCAACATTACTTCCGACTTGACGTTTCAGTGCTAGGCTAGAGATTCGTTCGCTAAATCGCGACATCGCAAACGAAACTCCAATTGTCGTGGCATATCGATTTGAGTCGCTGCCTTTGATTGGCTAGTTAAAATTATTTTTCTTCTGACCGCTAGATAACTCTAGGGTAACACTGAAACTTCAAGTCGGAAGTAATGATGGCTTTAATATAGTTGGTAGCATGCTGAGCTAAGGTCCGGGTTCAAACCCGGCCGAAGTCGTCGGATTTTTTAAGAGCGTTAAAAATCCCTCAGTATGCCTTCCTTTGGAGGGGACGTAACCGACGCGGTGGTCCCATCACATAGATTTATGGTATGATAAAGAACCTTGTACTAATTACACTTGTGTGAAGCTAAATTATAGGTTATATTTGACTAACGCTCTTAGATTCCAATGTTTGTCACCAGGATCCGACTGCGGTGGCATCTAGTAAGAAAGTTCAGAACTAGTTTCTCGTTGACGGTGGCGTTTGGTAGGAAGAGTTGGAACTACTTGAAAATCGAATGTCTGCAGTCCTTACTTCAATTAAAAACAGATAACACACACTAATACAGCCATCGCACTTAACACCGGTTATCAGACAGATTCTACACACACCCATAGTACACGGGGCTACACGACCACGTTGTCGCTGCCCCTAATCTGAGGAACCAACCAACCTATGTTTATTGACAAGAAATGTATACACTGTGAAACATGGGTAACGCAATAAGATGTTCTCCGCGTTTATTCGTTTATTTATTGTAAATGTGTACATTTATCACACAGGTAGCACTGTAACTAACGACCATGCCATGAATTCAGAATGTAATTGAGAAATCACCACGAAGGTTAGTGGAAGATCTGTCTCGTAAAATATTCTACTTTCAAGGTATTAGGTTGAATATTATCATGTCGTAATGCAAAAGTTTATTTAAAATATAAAGAAACGAATATAATATTCTAATTTTCATAGAGAACCTACGATTTTGTGGGTTATTTGTGCACATTTCCTATGTCGGAATACTGAAATTGTTTCACCGTGTAGAGAAAAATCCCTGCATTGGTCAACGCTTTATCTTAAAACTTCTGCAGCACACACCTCCTACGTAGGCCTATATACGAGACAAATCTGTAAACTTTCATCCAAAATTTCCAAGTATCACTTTCCTATATTGAAACTTTATTATAACTTGATTAATTAATCACCACATATTTCCCTTTGAAAGGAGACGAGCCATACATGAGCCTTATTTTCAAATTATTGACTTTCCATAATCATAGTTAAGGAATGTTTACACGCTTGTGAATACCAAAGAGCTTGATGGAAATTGATGGAGTATTCCTCTTTCAGATATGATGAATGAAGCTCAGGTCAATGTATAAATCACCGATAGTGACCATTGCCAGCACATATCTATCAGCACGTATGGTTCACAGTCAAATAAAACTTATACATAGATGCCATATCAGTGGTGCACCGCAACTATTAAATCACCAATATGGGGTGAATGATGGATGATAATTGTTCAGTCGTTTACGTAGTGATAACGTTAGTTGGATTAGTACACTATATATTCTTAGATTAAATTGTGGACACTAAAGTGTTACAGTATCTCATATTAGCTGTTTGTTCCTATTCCACCATTGTACAAACGTTCTAGTGAAAGGGGGGGGGGTAAAAAAACGTGTAGTTAATCCAGCGAATCTAAGATACGGGACCTCACTTAACATTTCACCTTCAAAATCCTACATTCATTAACAAGGAATTCCATTCCATACCACCTTATCACCCATTGTGACATATGGCCGATACTCTGTGAGCTGCCTGAATGTGATTGACAGTTCTCGTTTCGCCATGTGATCTGAGAACGAGGTTGCCAAACTGTACAAGCCAAAGTTACAGTTGACCAGACACTGAAGCACGTGGGCTGTAATATTGCATCGCAGAGTAATATGACATCAACTAAGCGAACATGGATTGGTCAAGAGGCAGAGGATTGATGACTGACGTGGAATTTCCGGCCAAATGTCAATCACATTCTGGCAGCTCACAGACTATACAAATACAGGGTGCTTCAAAAAAATGTATACACACTTTAAACTATCGTAGTTTTCCCGCTCTACAAGGCTAATGTTATATTTCTTCGCCAGGTGGCAGCATAATCGTCCCTCTATGTTATATTGTCAGTTGGAATTTGTAATATCAACATGGCGGACGTACGTTTGAGTTTTGAAGAACGTAAGCAGGTTATTAAGTGGTACTGGAAGTTTGAGAATGTAAATGAAGTTCAAATACAGTGGAGAAGGGAGTATGATACAGAACCACCTTCAAGATTAACAATTACACGCATACGAGACAAATTCGAAGTTCATGGAACAGTGTGTGATGTGCATAAAGGTCATTCAGGTCGACCTCGAACAGCTACAAGTGATGAGTCATCAACGGCAGTCTTGGAACTGTTTCAACGCTCTCCTAACAAATCTTCAAGGCAAGGGGCACGTGAAAGTGATGTAAGTGCTAGCAGCGTGCTACGCATTCTGAAGAGAGGCAAGTATCGTGTTTACATTCCAAGGCTGGTGCAACAGCTAAGTGACGGCGATCCAGATCGAAGGTTGCAATTTTGTGAATGGGTTCAGGAGATGGTGATACGTAAACCGGTATTTATGGGTAGCATCATTTGGTCGGATGAAGCCCAATTCAAACTTAATGGAACTGTCAATAGGCACAATTGTGTTTACTGGGGTGAAGAAAATCCTCACATTACAATTGAAAAAGCTGTAAATTTGCCTGGTGTAAATGTGTGGTGCGGTTTGTCTTCAAGGGGACTCATTGGACCTTTTCGATTTGAAGGCACTGTAACTGGTATAACTTACCTAACAATGCTTGCTGATTCCATATTTCCTGCCATTCGTGCATTATACGGTAATGATAATTTTTATTTTCAACAAGATGGTGCCCCGCCGCACTATCACAGGGACGTACGAGCTTACCTGGATCAAAATTTGCCGGGCCAGTGGATAGGACGCAGGGGGCCAATCGAGTTTCCAGCACGCTCTCCAGACCTTACACCACTGGATTTCTTCTTATGGGGCACAGTAAAAGATGAGGTGTACAAACGTAAACCACGTAACCTAGACATTCTTTGGAATGAGATTCAAGCCGTGTGTAGAGAAATCTCATTGGACGTTTTGATACGATGTACAGAATCAGTGGTGACTCGTACTCAGAATTGTATTGATGCTGCAGGTCGCCAATTTGAACAGTATTAACATTTGTTATTTATGTTTCATTTACATTGGACTTGCAGCTTTCTAATTTCCTGAAATTTAACTTTGTAGAACGGTAAATAAATTTTCTATGGAAGTTCAAAGTGTGTATACATTTTTTTGAAGTATGGGATCACCTCACAATCATCCGGCTCCATAGCTAATTGGTTAGCGAGCTAGGTTATGGCCCGAGGGTCCCGGGTTCGATTCCCGGCCGGGCCATTAGGGATTTTAATCTCCTGGTGTTAATTCCCATGGCCTGGGGACTGGGTGTATGTGACGTCTTCATCATCACCTCATTCTCATTACGACACGCAGGTCGTCCACGGGCGTTGACTAGAAAGACCTATACTCGGCCTCTCAGGAGGCCACACGGAAAGAAGAAACCTCACAATCAGCGATCTAAAAAGAATAGAGAGCATCAAGTCGCAATTCTTATAATATGTGCTGAGAGTTAAAAAAATGGTATCCGAGCTAGCGAAGGAAGCCTTCTACATAGAGGAACTCAGGCTGGAAATACCATTGCCAGCTACAGGACCATCTAAGACCTACTAAACTGTAGAAAAGCAAAGACAAGAGAGAAGAGATCGACCCCCACTTCTATATCACTGACGCCAGGATGGACAGAACGTGGACCAAAGAGAATTAAGAACATAGCCTATAATTAGAACCCTGCGCGGATAAACAAAACGTTATCCGCATCCGCATGATTATTATCCGCATCCACCCCGCATCCGCATGATTATTACCCGCATCCATCACGCATCCGCACGATTGCTATCCACATCCACCCCGCATCGGCACGTTTGTTATCTGAATCCACTGACATTAAAATGAAAAATCCACAGCCTGCTTCCAGTCTCCGACCGGGTCAGGAATGGAATGAATGAAGCCCCCATCTAGCGGCGAGGATATGAAGAATAATATTGATAATTTAATAGATAAAGTATGAAAGCAACACATTTAGACATTTGAGGAGAAAGTCGTTCCCCTAGGCTGTGTGGCATGTGCTATGTTTAAAATGAATGTTATGCAGCCAGAATTGCAACCCTTTTCAGTTCGGAGTGTTAATGATGCTTAATGACATAATTTGAATGAGATTAGCTTAAATCATCATCTCACATTTGTCACAGAGAAAACATAACGGAAAAAATATGATACTGTATTTCTTAAACAACCGGGTCCTAGTAATGCTATTCAACAAAATCCGATCGTATTCTAATACCTGTCCGCAAATTTCCTCCAAACATTATCCGCTATTCGCATAGTCGTGTAAACTATATCCGCGGGTTTATCCGCGAATATCCGCATAATAACGAGACTCGCCATTCACTGCTTTCATCATAAGATTTGCTCAACCAAATCTTACCACAGCCAGAGTAACAAATGTGTACGTGTACTATGGGACGAAAGTTGTACCATATAACGACATGCCCCAAAAGAACAAAATCACTTACCGTAGTGAATACAGTAAAAATTTATGCCCATTTGGGCGATCCTTCCTCCTTTATAGTGTGTTTAGTTTAGTTGTTTCAATAAAGGGAATTATTAAAATTAACAAGGAATCGAACTATGTCCACCTTGGTGGGGGTCAAGCAGCGTAACCATGTGTTATCACACCCCAGAAAGATTTAGTGACGGAGAAAGGAAGAAGGAGTGATGTAGAAGAAGGCAACCTTTACTAATTTGAACATAATAGTGCACTGTTGGCATTCTTCCACTTCATTGAAACTGTAGATATATATCAGTGGCGGCTAGTGGATATTTGTTCCGGGTGTCGCACTATTTTCAATTAGGAGGAGCGAGGCGGGATAGGGTAAATGATTGCTTGATATCAGAGAATACGGCAAAAATTGATGTAGCTTATTCGTTACGAATGCAGCAGTCCAGAGAACATCACATTCACCTCGGGATTGGATGATTTATGTTAGAATAACTTCACGTGATTAAAAACAGCTTAGCTGTACATGAGAGCGAGAAGGAACCGCAAGTGCTGCACTCACGCGCAAATTGCATTGCGAAACAAGCGGCAGTAGACGGAGCATCTCGGATGTCTTCGTCCGCACCACCCTTGTTGCAATCAGCCCCATTAACTGTTGGGATAAGACTTACCGGTCTACATCTCTGCCATACCCTCCACTATTGAAATCTGGTTGGTGATCGAGGATGGACAGACCACACGGCAAACACTCCTATATTGTTGGCGCGCTTCGCTTTTTCAAACAGTTCACAATACTTCAAGATTTCCTGAATTATTAAAGAACAAAAACTATGAATTCCTATGCTTTTAAGCGGAAACGCATCGCTTTTTATTGCTAAAAGATTATTAGTTTTAATGAAAAAATCTGATCGTTGTGCCACTACGACCTCATTACCGGCTACCACTGATATATATACACCCAAGTACACTGGGCTAAATGCCCACGATGTGAATTAACAACAAAAACAATTATCGACAGAGGATGTAGGCTAATTTTGTTGTTGTTGTTTTCTTTTAGGGGCTTGCTATATCGTGGTCATTTAGTCCCGTGTACTTTGCTGTGTGTAGGATTTATCTTATAACCTGTGTTCGTGAGTTGTCTGGAGTAGCATGTGTATTTGTACTCTGGACTACGACTGGGAAGGAGGAGTTTGTAGCTTAACTTTTGAAAACATGTCGGCATTTGCTAGGAGTAGAAGTGGGAAACTACTGAAAACCACTTCTAAAATGACTGAGGGTAAAATTGAACCCACCTCTTCTCAGTTCTTCCTGCAAGGTCTAACCACTGCTCCAACACACAGTCCACCGCCTGGTATAGCGGCTTGCGTTTTTGGCAGTTCCCCGGAGGTCCGGGTTCAATTCCTGGCTCTGACAAGAAATTTAATTCTGGTTAGGGCAGGAATGGGGTACACTGAGAAACTGAGAGGAGGTGGGTTCGATTTCAACCTCAGCCATCCCGAAGTGGTCTTCCGTGGTTTCCTACTTCTACTTCAAGCAAATGCCGGGATGGCCACGTCCTTCCAAATCCTAACCTGAATTACAAATATACAAATTACTACAGACACAAGACATCAGACAAATTCTGCATACACCCAAGTACACGGAGCTAAATGACCACGATGTCCAAACCCCTCAAATAAAAGAACAACAACCAACACGCAGATCAAAATTAAATTTTGTGGTAGAGCCGAAAATCGAACCTGGACCTCTACGGTGACAGCCAAGAGTGTTAGTCAGTGTACTACGAGATAGTCATAGGCCTACTGTATGGTAATCTACATAGAATAAAGGAACATCCTGACCTGAGTCCTAATTTACTCTTTGTTGGGTTACCCACACGCTTTTATCGGGTAGAAAACGCTGTATGTTCTCTGTGAATTAACAGATTACCACCAACGTTACTCGTAAATGTAAGTGGGGAATAAGAGATGAGAATAACAGAAGGGAAGAGCAGAGCCCAAACGCGTGAAATAATTTCGCTCTGTTGTCGATTTGACCGATCCAGTAGGCACACTCTGTTATCCCCTTCCCCTACCCCCTCTACACACACCACTCGTATGCCAGTGTGCAATTCATGGTGGTTGCAGGTGATTTCCATTGCAGGACTGCTAGAACCAAAAAAATACAATGTATTTATTACGTGGTGTCCTGCATGCGATTTTTTTTGCACTGCCATACACACGTGTGTTATCCATTGCGGAAAACAATGAGAAAGCTGATAGAGTGAACTTTTCAATTATACTACAGTATATACTGTGATCTTTAAAGTTCATTCCCCCCGCGGGGCAATCCATGGTCAACAACGAAAGGGTGTAATTGAATAGAAGTGCTGAATACAGCTGTGATAAACAGATACTCACTCGCAATGGACGTTTTAAACCTAGCAAACCGTCCGCGTAACAATAACGGGGACAGATTTCGAATTAGCTATTTTTGTCGGTTACCTGGAAATTAAACAACTGTACTTTTTAAACATCATTCTGCCGTTTCACCTTCTCTCTCCTTCCCTTCTCCTTTCTCTTCTACCTTTTCCTTTCTTTCTTCCTCGTTCTCCCTTTTCTGCTGTTTTTCTCGCCTTCCCTTCCTCATTTTTCTCTTCTTCCTCCTTATCTGTCTTATCCTGTTCAACAATTCCTTTCTTCTTATCTTTTCTTTTCTCTTTCCCTTTATCACTTTTATCTTCTTTTCAATTTTCTTCTTCTTATCCCTCACTCTCTCATCTCCATCTACAAAATGGCTGATAGTGCAGTTCATGTATCGCTTCAAGGTTCTGTGCTGAGGAATAATAAACACCCTAAATATTTAGGTGTCACCCTGGATCGCACATTATCTTTTAAAAAACATCTTGAAAATACAGCCGCCAAAATTAGAAGCCGGAATAATATCCTGCTGAAGCTTTGTGGAACTGCTTGGGGTGCTTCTGCTACAACTCTGAGGTGTTCTGCATTAGGTCTTGCCTTCTCCGCTGCTGAATATTGTGCTCCAGTTTGGCTGAACAGCCCCCATGTAAAGATAATTGATACCCAACTCAATAACACCATGAGACTGATCAGTGGCCTTATTAGATCTACGCCGACTTATTGGCTTCCTGTCCTCAGCAACATCATGCCTCCTGACCTACGCAGGAAAGCTGCCCTGATCCGAGAATATAAGAAAGTGATGAGTAATCCAGTACTTCCTGTTCACTGCGACATCCCTGATCTGAATGGAAACCGTCTGAAATCTAGACATCCACCCATCAAATATGCTAGGGATCTCACAGGCAACAATGGAGAAATGAAAGGAGCACCAACATCAACCTTGAAGCTTGGAGTGATTTAATAAGAGATAGCGCTGCACCTGGTTTTGACCTGCCAAGAGGAACGTCGACTGCCCTCAATAGGATCCGGACTAACCACGGGGTCGGTGCTGAATCACTTTTCAAATGGGGTAAAACTCCTTTTGCCCAATGTGACTGCAGTGCTCCTTCACAGTCAGTTCACCACATTGTTCACGAATGCCATAGAATAGCATATCAGGGTAATCGGTTTGACTTCCTGTTGGCAAAACCTACAGCATTGCAATGGATTCAGAATTTAGATTTAAAGATATAAGCCTGCCTTGTCATGTGTCCCTGTAAATATGTATATATCAATGTTTATGTGTGTATATATTTATCTTGCATGCTTGTTGTCTGTTGTCTCGTCCTCTTCTTATTCTTTCTCTTTGCCTTCCATCTCGTCCTTTTCTTCTGCTTCTCCTTCTTCTCCTTTCCCTTCTTTTTCTTCTCCGCCTTCCCTTCCTGCGCGATAGAACCTATTTTACTAATGATGTTTTCATCCTCTCCCAAATTCTCTTCCTCCGCTCTTCAGCGCATGATTCCTTGGTCCTGGTAGTAATATTCTCAGAGAAATGATGGTTGTTGATTAATGTTCTGAACTGGAGTCGATCTTGTAAAATTTCCTCAGCAATGCCAATTTCTTGAAGGTCCTTTTTATTTCACAACGCCGGTTGTTCTTGACTTTCATTGAGAGAGAAAGGTTGAGAAACCTTTTCGTGAGCCTGTCATTGTTCATTCAGAGAATATGGGCGTAGAACTTCAATCGCCTTTCCCTGAAGCTATCAGTGATCTCTTCAGCATGCTGACAAAGCTCCTGAGACTTCCGTTTCCTTTAGGTTCCTTCTGAACAGGCTGGACCAAGGACTTTCCTCATTTTCCTTTCTTTTCCTTTTTCTTTGTTAGCCTACTTTTCACATTTTGCAAAAATGAGGAAAAAGTAGACTTATGAGATCGATCCGGGAAAATGTGTGTCTGTCTGTCTGTCTGTCCTTCTGTCTGTCTGTCTGTCTGTCTGGCTGTGTGTGTGTGTGTGTGTCCCTATCAACTCCTAAACGGCTGCAGCAATGGAAACCAAATTTAGTATGAGTAAAGATGTATACCGGAATATCTCAAGCCCATATTTGAAAATGATGTCAGTGCTACCAACTGCTGAAAAACGCACTAGAAATTTGAGCTCCATGTTGGATATCTTGGAAGGTATGCATGGGAGCTATTCCAAAATGGGTACACATGTAGGTAATACTATTTCAGTTTAAATTCCAGGAGGCTATACATTACAGTGTTGCCAAAATAATTTTAAGCCTTGTGATGCGTACAATTTTTAAATGCATATAACTTCTACACTATCAATTGGATTTCAACCAAATTTTGTATGTAATATGTGTACATAATCAGATATGACTGAGCGTATTCTTAAGAGCCACCAGGGCTGACAACTGTTAATAATTGCTCTCTCATTTTTTATCCAAATACCAATATATCTGAAAGTATGCAATCCAACAGCTTTAAATTTGCACACGTATAGAACCTGACATTTTACACACATCAAAAGAAGTTTTGCATCACCTCGGTTCCCAGATCTCCGGCATATAGACGTTGACTGTGTATATTGTATCCAAGATACAGTCCCTTTGACTGTTCATAGATGTCACTAAAACTGCTCAAAGATGTAAACAACCATGCATGAGCAGGGCCTATTAGACGGAGGGGGTACGACAGCCGATCAGTTCCAGTCATTCCACCAGGACGAAGGTACGCTGCTCATGTTGTCTGTAATTCTACCATGCCTAGAAGGTCAATACCGCAGTTCGATCGCGTCCGCATTGTTACTTTGTGTCAAGAAGGGCTCTCAACAAGGGAAGTTTCCAGGCGTCTCAGAGTGAACCAAAGCGATGTTGTTCGGACATGGAGGAGGTACAGAGATACAGGAACTGTCGATGACAGGCCTCGCTCAGGCCGCCCAAGGGCTACTACTGTAGTGGATGACCGCTACTTACGGATTGCCGCTCGGAGGAACCCTGACAGCAATGCCACCATGTTGAATAATGCGTTTCGTTCAGCCACAGGACGTCGTGTTTCAACTCAAACTGTGCGCAATAGGCTGCATGATGCGCAACTTCACTCCCGACGTCCATGGCGAGGTCCAGCTTTGCAACCCCGACACCATGCAGCGCGGTACAGATGGGCCCAACAACATGCTGAATGGACCCCACGGAATTGGCATCACGTTCTCTTCACCGATGAGTGTCGCATATGCCTTCAACCAGACAATCGTCGGAGACGTGTTTGGAGGCACCCTGGTCAGGCTGAACGTCTTAGACACACTGTCCAGCGAGTGCAGCAAGTTGGTGGTTCCCTGAAGTTTTGGGGTGGCATTATGTGGGGCCGACATACGCCACTGGTGGTCATGGAAGGCTTCGAAACGGCTTTACGATACCTGAATGACATCCTCCGACCCATAGTGCAACCATATCGGCAGAATATTGGAGAGGCATTTGTCTTCATGGACGACAATTCTCGACCTCATCGTGCACATCTTGTGAAGGCGTTCCTTCAAGATAACGACATCGCTCGACTACAGTGGCCAGCATGTTCGCCAGACATGAACCCTATCGAACATGCCTGGGATATGTTGAAAAGGGTTGTTTATGGACGTCTTGACTCACCAACCACTCTGAGAGATTTACGCCGAATTGTCGTTGAGGAGTGGGACAATTTGGACCAACAGTGTCTTGATGAACTTGTGGATAGTATGCCACGGCGAATACAGGCATGCATCAATGCAAGAGGACGTGCTACTGGGTATTAGAGGTAGTGGTGTGTACTGCAATCTGGACCACAAATGCTGAAAGTCTAGCTGTATGATGGTACAACATGCAATGTGTGGGTCTCATGAGCAATAAAACGAGCTGAAATGTTGTTTGTGTTGATCTCTATTCCCTTTGTATTTAACGGTTCCGGAACTCTTGGAACCGAGGTGATGCAAAACTTTTTTTGATGTGTGTATATTAATTTGGAGTTACTTATATACTTCAGTTCTACCAACATGATTCTAAGCCTGCTAATAGGACCAATTTTTAAATACATGTAACTTCTATACTATCAGTTGGATTTCAACCAAATTTCGTGTGTGCTATGTGTAACATAACATACATGACTATAAGTATTCTTACGAGCAATCAGGGCTGCCAACTGTTACTAAATGCAGTCTATATGTTTTTACCCTAATATCAATATATCAGAAAGTATGCAAGCCAACAGCTCTATACTTTGCACACGTATAGCACCTGACATTCTAGATTAATTTGGAGTAATTAATATACGTCAGTGCTGCCAAAATAATTTCGTCATTCTATATAGGTTCATATACGGTACATAAATCATTGGCATGGATCTTAATTTTAAGAAAAGTAGGCTCTTTAGTTCGTCACGGAACTTCTTGTTCTCTACGTCTTTAATAAGAGATGTGCCTCCAATGATCAAGGTGCTAATGCATATAGTGCTTCAGGTTTGATTACTGTGGTGTAATGCTTTGATAATAATAATAAAAATATATTATTATTATTATTATTCTCTTCTGTCGATTTTGGCCTACTGTGAACCGCGGTAAATCCCAGTCCCCTTTTCTCCTCCCAGAATTTCTTCTCCTTCTGTTTTCAGACCAGATGACCTGGGTTTATGAGCTATGTTTTTAACAAATTCATATGAAATTTGATAAAATGGTCCAGTTAACTCAAAACAGTTGCCAGCGTGTCGCCCTAGTGTACCAATGGGCTCTTCAGTTGGATATGGTACACCTCTCCAAGACGCGTGGCTAGTACATACTGAGAAGGTACACTGGGGCGAAACGCTGGCAACTGTTTTGAGTTAACCGGACCATTTTATCAAATTTTATGTGAATTTGTTAATGTACATAGCTCAATCGGTCAATTAACATCCTGTTTCCTTCGGGAACATATATTTTCGAGCTATATTTTTCCAGAAACCGTTTGAATTTATCAACCTTCCCTCGAAACCCTGATGTGTTTAGTAAATCCTCTGGATAAATTCCATTCTTTCGGAAATCCATTCCTATTTCTTCAGCCCATTATTGGTGGATTTCAACTAGGTTATGTAAATGAATATCCTTATGGTCAACCTGCTGCTGTTCATCCTTCTCTTACGTATTGTGTCCGTACGTTTCTCCGCCTGGTTGTACATGTCACTGTTTCTCCTTTTCCTCTATAAACCGTCTGCTCTCTGGATCTATTATTTTCCTTCGAAATCATCGTCTGCTCTGTTCTAACTCCTCTATTCCTCATTTTTTGAGGCATTCTGAACTCTAACGTGCAGAGACGTAGAACACGGGGAGGGCAGGAGGACTTTGCCCCCCTCGATAACATTTTTAAGTACTGAACCCTTAAAAAATAAAAGTTAAATAACCCGAAACTATTCTATAAATGATTTAACCCAGATAACCCTGAATTTTTTTTTTCGTTAAAATTTGTGTTTGTTCTATGAAGATCTTCTGTTGAGGTTGTGAGGAGTCCAGAAAACGTGGTTTTAATTACGTACCATGCATAGTTTGCCAGAAATTAGACATCCTTCCAGAAGGACGTCAGGGATATTCACTATCAAAATTAATTCATTAGAAATCCATGCAATTTAATTCATAATATTCATTGAGTAAAAGATATTAAATAAAATACATTAAAATTTTATTTTACACTAGAACTATTTCAGAAAACAACAATTGAAGGGTTACACCTTTGTATGAAATACTACAAAGCAAGATACATGCAAAGCACAGTCACATTTTATGCATCTTGTAGTGCATTTCTTCGAGCAGTGTTTGCAATGAAGCTGTTTTTTCTTCTTTGTGTAGGCATCCGTGGGAAGGTCTGAGACATAATGATGTATTCCATCGTAACGGACTTCAGTTTTCCTTTTCTTAGATGGACGCCCTTTGGCAGAGCTTACTCTTCTATTGCATGCCAAGATAGATGTAGCTACACTCCTCCTAAAGTGCAAGTGGTCAAGTTTCCCACCATCTTTGCGATACAGCTGCCAAGCATTTTGCTCGGCCAAGTCAATCGTATGTGCTATTATGGGAAAATACCACTTTTTACCTCTGATTGACACTCTGTAAAGGGACACATTTTCATCAGCTCGATCAATCCCACCCATTCCGTTGTTATAAGGTGAAAACAAGCGTGGCTGAGGTACAGAGATCATTGCTCTCTGCTGGCGGGAAAATCGAGATACCTTACTCAAGGGGTTGACCTTGTCAAAGTTTGTGGCTATAGTTACAACGCTGTTGTCATGCCAGCGTACCAGCATCACACCTGGAAAGAGCATCATAATTGAATGATTCATTCACTTTATGCATGAATTTTTGAAAGTAGAAAGGAAGGAACTACTGAATTACCTGAATCTTCATCTGAGGCTACCTTGAAACTCCCTCGACCTTCAGTCTTTTTTAATGTATCAACTGAAGGTAGTGGACAGCTACCGGGAACACCTGCTGCCCTTATTGTTCCACTTGCTAGTAGGTTTCGTTCTCGTAGGTCTCTTAGAAGTCGGATACTTGTGAACAAATTGTCGAAAAAGATCTGGTATGGTATGTCTGACATAGGAAGCTCATCTGCATATGACATCACAACGCTGTAGCCCAAGCCTTCGTTGGCATACTTGTTATTGCAAGTGCCTGTTCCTTGATATGGCTCCACCCATATTATGTATCCGTCACTAGTGCCTCCTGCCCAGAACTTGAAACCAAATCGTATAGGTTTGCCTACAAAATAGAAAAAACGAATAACTGTTGATATATCAGAATACTAATAAACCAAATATGAACATAACGGAAATGTAACAATGGGATAGTTCTACTGCATGTTGAATTTAGACCTGTATACATACCTCTAATAAATTGCTTGCAACCGTGTCGGCCAAAGTAGGGTACCATTTGTTCATCGACAGAGTGGTGCTGCTGTAGAGGAGCAAAATCTTTGAACCTTTCATTCAGTAAATTTATCAGTATTCTAACTTTGGCAAAACGATCCTCTTTGTCAAGTTCATCATTGTTGCAAACATGCAGGTGTGACATAATGAAGTCAAATCTGTCTCGTGACAAGGCTCCTGCCACTAAAGGGTTATGCGTGTCCTCGTCATTCTGCCAATACATGTATCTTCGAGAAACCGCAATATAGCCGCTTAACAAAAGTATACCGATGAAAGACCACATTTCAGCATCAGACACATCACCAACTTTGTTCTTCTTTGCAGCATACTGATTGGTAAAAATTATCATTGTTTGCACAACTTCCTCGTCAAAGAATAATTTGAAATATTCGAGTGGTGTTTTCATTTGGCCCTGGCAAGTGTGAATGGGTAACCATTCAACACACGGAACTTTGAGCTCATTATTGTTCCATTTATACACCGCAGGCTTGGGGCGTTTGCGAGATCTCCTAAATTTCTTCCATTTACCCTGATTATCTTGATTCGAGCTGCTTGGCAAACCTAAAGAAGAAATGAACATGATTTATATCGTTTACGGTATAAAGTGATACCTACTATGCAAGTATTTAATATATAGTAGTTTCTGCATATAAAACATTGCAAGGATGCGGAATAAAGACAGTACACCTACTCGTTTGTGGCGAAGACTGAGGTTCAGGTATAATGTCGATTAGCGAGGGAATATTTGAGATGCTGAGGAATGCTTCTGATTGCAGTTGGGAACCTGGAAGATGATCAATTGTAGGAAAATCTTCTGCCCCTGAGTCTTCATCTGTGATGTTTCCAGAAGGAGGAATTGCTGTTACGTCAAATTGCTCAAGTTCCGAGTTATCATTCTCTTCAATAATCGCTAGGAGTTCATTCAGAGTAAGAACCTTGCTAAAAGAAAAAATACATGATATTTCCCTGACGTCCTTCTGGAAGGATCCGCAGTTTTAGGTAATAATAACGTCAACTCATATTGGTACAGCAAACAAAAACATCATCACATATGTCGAACGACATCCATAGAGTTGGTGTTACAACAATTTATAATCATCCAGGCATAACTGTGGTCATAATTCTTACCCTTCTACAATGATGTCGGTCAATTCGTCCATCACAGAAACATCGATTCACCGCTAACGCTATTGTTGCTAACAAACAGTCCACACTGCAGTGCATTCAGTCACAAACTGTTGACAAGTTATTGGCGGGACTGTAAATACACGCATGCGCACAGATAGCTACTTGTTTTTACCACTAGAGCGCACCGAGTTTGAACAATTCTTCCATCCTTCTGGAAGGACGTCAGGGATATCTGGGTTAATACCACGTTAGGTGGAAAGTCTGTAAAGCCATCTTGCCTAGCTTGCCTTAGTCATAATTTCTTTATTCTACCGAATAAATAGTCTGTTATTTCCCCTTTTCCCGCCGAGGCGCTTTGAGCTTTGTACCCTTACCACGACGATCCGAAATGGTGCATTTTCGAATTATTATTTATGAGCCCTGGTTTAAAACTGACGTAAGATACTGTGACACCCAACACACACTATCATTACTCCGTCCGGGAAACAACAGAGTGCGCACTTTTTTCCCGAAACAAACAATGCAAAAGAACATGACTCTTCCCTGGCACCGCGCGTTTTAAGCACACCTTGCACATGCACCCTTCGTTGCGCCGACAGAGTTCAAAAAAGCAATGATCCACGTGACGTCAGAGGTTTGACGTTTGGTGCTACGCTTGTGCCGTGTTTACCCAAATCGGTGCAGCTCTAGCATTTAATTAGTTTCTGTCTAAACTTTGTTGATTACCTCGTTCAAATTTGTGATGTTTGTACTTTGTCACTGCTCGTCGAACCTACTTGAAGCTGTTCTGCAAAGCGGAGATTTTCGGTGACGAGAAGGGTTAAAGACTACCTCCGATCTACGATGAGACAAATTAGACAGAATCATTGCTGTCTACTAGCCACCCAGACTACTCGGAAATGTATGCCAAGCTAGATGACACGCATCTTGATCAACAGTTTTTAAACAATTATCGACGGCAGTCAGTGCTCGGGTCTTTCACTAAACGTTGACAAATGTTTTATGTTTTTATTAATATTATGGGTCTATGTTAATTAGAAATAATGAATAAAAGTTAGAGGCCAAACAACGAAGATTTTTCATACATAAAGGTATGAAAAAATGAAAATCCACAGCCTGCTTCCAGTCTCCGACCGGGTCAGGAATGGAATGAATGAAGCCCCCATCTAGCGGCGAGGATATGAACTGTGCTGGCTGCCGAGACCTGACGCACTCCCCTGGGGCAATGATTAAATGAATAACAGA
Organism: Meconema thalassinum; assembly: GCA_946902985.2. Classification (NCBI taxonomy): domain Eukaryota; kingdom Metazoa; phylum Arthropoda; class Insecta; order Orthoptera; family Tettigoniidae; genus Meconema; species Meconema thalassinum. The sequence continues at coordinate 93,293,359 of OX336399.1, forward strand.
TGGATTGAAATGATAGTGGAGAGTGTTGCTGGAATGAAATTTTGACAGGGAAAACCGGAGTACCCGGAGAAAAACCTGTCTGCCTCCGTTTTGTCCAGCACAGATCTCACATGGAGTGACCGGGATTTGAACCACGGACCCAGCGGTGAGAGGCCGGCGTGCTGCCGCCTAAGCCACGGAGGCTTCACATAAAGGTATAATGTTGCAAAATTTGGTAGAGATCAGATGATAAGGTTGGTCGTAATTTGATTTAAGCTTTTACATTTCGTTGGCCGCCATTACGTTTTCTTCAAGATGGCGGCGATATAAAGCATGTCCCTGAGGTGCCCATTGCTAGTGCTACCTCAGCACCAAGGTTCGTTCAATTCGGTTTCACCGTGTTTGAATTGATAAGGGTAATCGATTTGCACACATACATGGTCACCATCTGAAATCTACTGGACTGATGACCATTTAGTTTGGTCGAAAGACGCTTGCCATCCGACTATATGCAGTTGAAAAATTTGGTAGATATCGGATGATTAGGTTATTCGTAATTTGATTTAAGCTTTTAACATTTGGGTGGCCGCCATTACGTTTCCGTCAAGATGGCGGCGATATAAAACATGACACTGAGGTGCCCTTTGCTTGTTCTACCTCTGTACCAAATTTCTTTCAATTCGGTTTCACCGTGTTCGAATTTATAGGGGGGACAGACACTCACACACAGAGAGACTCACACACACACAGACAGACACACATTTTTTGGCCCCGTAGTGATCTCAAAAGTCTATTTTCATTTTTTGCAAAAATCGAAAATAGGCTAAAATTCTTATAGAAGTAGGGATTTCGCTCGAGGACATTCAAGAACGAAATTCTCTCCAGAAAAAAAACTTAGAGCACACCAGCGATTCCAAGAAAAGCCAAACCTGAGAACAGGCAAGAAATGGACGGCTGACAGAAAGGAGGCGCACAGGTAACAGATGAAGAGCTACTGGGAAAAGATTAACGCTCAAAGACAGAAACAGTTGAAGTAGCGTGGTCCATAGCAGGCCGAAACAAAGAAGAAGGGGGAGAAGAAGAAGAAGAATAAAATCATCTTTGATTTTTTAATATAGCGCTAGGCCTATGTTACCCAGTTATTTCAAGCTTTAAAGCCTTAAACTAAAAATAAAACTTTTAACAGCTATGCATGTTTCACACTTTGAATATCCACGCAACTCGACTTATCATATTTCTATACACTATCGTGACGAGGGTTTCAAGTGGTGTTGAAAAGGTAGAGTATGACTGTTAATTATGCAAATAAAATATTACGATTTTATGGACATGTTCAAAGAATGGACAGTTAAAGGATTATTAAAAGGATATTTAATCATGCCTCCTCATTAACCTTCTTTCGGTCACTCCCTCTCATATAAAACACGCGGTCGCGCGACGGTAATCTGCCGTCCTCATTTTTTTCAATTGTGAGTTTCTTTTTCACTTTCAATGGCAATACGACTGGCTTTGAGGTTGATCGAACTTGTAATTGACATACGGAGGTGTAAATATCGAAACATTTATTCGCTAAAAAGCCATAAAAAAAGGTGACAACGGTGGTGGCAAAAATGAAAAAGCACTTCATGACAGCTTTAAAGATAGTGTTGTGTGCATACGTGTGTGTGGATGTTGGGGGGAGAATGAGCAACTGGGCTATCAATAGTGAATGATATGTGTTAGAAATGAGGAATAACTATGATAAATACTCACATTTTGGTTTTGGGCGGTCAGCAAAAATAATTGCACTTCCGGTCGCGCGCAACGTTAGGCTAACGCTCGACTGCGCTTTTGGCATTTGGATGAACAACTGAGCAAAAACGTCGCCATCAAGTACCGCTACTCCTCTGTCATTTAGCGAAGGATATCGTACCTTGAGACATGTGCCTTTTGCGCACTTTGTAACGATCACAGGAGCTCTACGCGCGTTCATTTCAATGGGACAGTAATCTACCGCTGGCGCGACCGGGTGAAGGTTAAAAGAAGACAGCTTCTGATATGTCCCATAAACCTGATTGAAAATCCAGTAAACAGTCATCAGAAACCTCTGACCTCTCCCACTCGTCTCAATACCCCTTCATTTGTCAATCTACCCATCTAATCTTCATTATTCCCCTGTAACACCACGTTTCAAATCAATCAATTCTCCTCTTTTCTGCTGCACTAAAAGTCTAAGTTTCACTTCCATATACTGTCACGCCCCAGCCAAAGGCTTTCAAAAATGACTTCCTAATACTGTGCCCAATCAGTCACGGCCGACTGGCATCGAACTCAGGTCTCATCAGAGAAGACCAGGCACATGATTATGCCTAGAGTCAAACCATTGATCTCTGAGGGGGAACAGTTTTAGGGAACCTGAAGAGCAATGTGTTAAATAATGAGATATAATAATGTAGCATGATTTCACGACCTATATGTGAATATCATAGCAATTTAAGGTAAAGAATTGCAACCAAATGCAAGAAAATATACGTTTTCTAAGCATATAAGAACGAAGGAGGCTAGTTTGGCATTTTACAAATTACACTTGGCAAGTGGGTGGTAACCCTAGGCGCCGAGCGGACTATTTACGTCTGTACCGAAAAGACAGCCCAAAATTAATGACTCGGGTATTCACCACTTGACAACGAGGGAAGCTATGGGGGGAACGACTGCACACGGAAATTAATTAATTACCGCTATGTGGAGCAATGAGATGAAGAGAAATGTACACCCAGGTGAATATATTCAAGGAGAGATAATTTAGGAATGATTTTACACCTAAATTTAAGCCGATATCTCCAAATGAACGAATTACAACCTAGCCTACGCTCGAGAGGAGTGATTTGCTGACCAGGCAAGGGGGAATTACCACGATGGCGTCCCCACGCGCTGAACTAAGGCAATTAATTGTAATTAATTGGCCGAAGCGATCGCCGGCACGCGAACGGTTATGAAACCTCCACACCTAATTAAACAAGGTGTATATGTCATTTCGGCTGAAGAGGTATTATTTCAAGATAGGAGTCGCTCTCACATGTCCAGTGGACTATTTTGTACGAGAAACCTTTATATAGGAGGAGTAAGGCAAGCCAAGCCAGTTGTTCTCCAGTCTTCACCAGTTCATCTCCAGTCTTCAGCAGTATACACGTAACTAATACGCCACCAGTGAGCGCGCCAAATGTTAAAGTATAAACGCTCAGCGGTTAAAGAACAATGGAAGCAAGTCATACAGCTTCATAAGTATAATCATGAAGTGCGTCGAAGTTAATTTAATACAGATATTTATCTATTATCTGACGCAAATATAAATTCGCCACAGCGAAAGTATAACTCATAATGTTTGTGAACATTACACATACCAGGAGGTACTGTCAGTGTTGAATATGACGTTATCAGCAGGATCACTACAATGATGGGAGCTTGGGGAAGCATCGCCACTTCATCTTGACAGTGAGCTGAACGATGTTGCAGGTGACGAGGACCGAACGTCCGTAAACGCTGTTAGATTTCACGAAGACCAGCGGTTGGCGTAATTGCATCGCATCTCTGAGATCAGGCGTAGGAGAAGTCCGATTTAAGGATCAACCTGTGAAATAGTGAATAAGTGTACATAAATTGTGTAATAGTGATTTAAAAGTGTTCATGTGTATAGTGATTAATATGCATTGTGTGAAAGTGAATGAGGCCACTGATAAGAGTATGTTTATCAGGTGGAAAATATGTGAAATTAAGTGTTGTGAAAAGTATAACATGATGGCTTAAGTCAAGCATCATGGTGGGTCGCAGGTTGAGCTGCTGGCACTATCCAGCCAAAAGAAAAAGTGAGTACCAATTCATTATGTTATTATAACTAAATAGTTCACCATATAACGATTTTATCACTTTGAGACTAAAATGTCACAGTCACTTACTGAACGAGTTTTCACCATTCGTTTTGAATAAAATATGGCTTGGAAGGTGATTTGTTTAAGGCCATTCAGGCCGAAAATAGTGATGGATGTAACGGTAACGTTAAATGAATGATAATAATAATAATAATATGGGTCGGCAACAGTAAAGTAATAGGCATTTTTGGCCTAAATAATGTTCAAATTGTGTCATGTCTAATATAAAGATACTGTATTTTGGTAAACAGTAAGAAATTAATGTGGAATATAGCGAGATACGAGAATTTTTCAGTGTCAGTGAAATGTTGAATGAATATTTGATATGGTCAATCCTTAGGATTATATTTGAGGACCATTAAAGTAAAATAAGCCAGTAAATTCATACCTTGTTATTAGGAGCTATTTAGAGCTTTGGCTTAAGTATTATTACAGAAAGAGCGCGGGTGCCTTAATAATTGAGTCATCTATGTGAAATATTGTTTGAAGCCGCATATCGCGTGCAGAATTAACGTAGAATCCAGTGATTTACGTAATAAATAATTGCGGGGACCAACTAGTATAGCTTGCACGTTAGGTGAGAAGTTGGCTAAATCTACGAGTAGTATCGCCCTTGAGCATACTGTATTATTCGCAGCGAATTGGACAGAGCCTGTCTGTTGCCATCGCTTGCATGAATTATGGCCACGATTGAGATCCGTTGAGACTCCGTGAGCATGTATATGAATGATCTACCCTGAGAGGTAAGGATCATATTCTTCGATTAGGAAACGCAGATTTCCTTATATTATTGTGACAGCTGCTGGCGAAAATCTTGGATTTTCGTTATGATGCGCGTCTAAAGCCACAGTATTCACCATAGAACGGCAAGGCTATCACCAGAGTCATCCCCAGCCATGAATGTTAATAAGGAGCCAAGTTGAGCCCAATGCACTAATTATAGGTGTTAAATGATTAAATGACTCAATTACTTAGGAGCCACACCTAGCGTAACTTTACTGTACTGCAGTTGTAAACAAATCTGACCTTAACAGCAGATGAGGGAAGTGGGGGAATAGACCACTGCTGCGGCAGCCATCTTGACTAGCCTGCTGGAACGAATTTTATTGCCTGCTGGGGGAAAGGGAAGGTCGGTCGACCAGTCCTTTAATTGAGGGTCACAGTAGGACACTGAAGAATCTCGATATTTCAAATATGCAATTATGATAGGAGTGTTTTGATGATGCCAATTGAATTGAATGATGTGTTGCAACACACATACGTTATTGGATCAAAGAAATCGGATAATATTTGGCCCAGTTATTCTCTGAAGAGGAACATTAAACCAAATAAATTGTTAGGCATCTTTTTAGAATGCATTTTGCCAGTTCACACTAAGTTATGCAGACGGGTATGTGATTTCTAAAGAACATGACACGTTTGTAACGGTATAAGCCCGACAAGACCCAGAAAATCGTTGTATGGTGAAACTATAAAATATTATATCCATGTTTATTTTGGAAGGGATAAGGACCACTTTTCTTAAAGCGTTCATAATTGACGGAAAGAAGGAAGATGATCCACACGACACAACAAATATTTGTTAATTAATGCAAAAAATAATGAATTTATGCTAATTAAAGTAAATGCCGTAAGGAACGGGGTAATGTTTTATTAACGTCATTTTGATGTGATATGTGACTTTTGTGTTATGATACTCCAGTTAAGTATTTATGTCACATGATGAACACTATGGAAACCCATTGAAGTCTGAAAGTATCAATGATAGGAGGCTAGAATTAGATTTGAGTGCAGTGTAGCACTATTTTATGAAGAAAACTCACAAAATAACCCTATTTTTATTTGTGGGAATTAAATATAATTTGTCCTTTATTTGTATTTGTTGTATAGCCATGATTTTAGACCAGTAAATATTGTCTTGTAGGGATATGTTGTGTATTTCATGTAGAGTAGTTACCTGGTAGACTTAAATCCTGAGCATGTGGTCGTATGGTGGGCAGGAACGTCCCATACCTCGAGGACCGTGAGTTAGTTGGGATACGAACACATGGTCCACATGATGACAGTTGGGTACATGGAGGAGATGTCTCTGTACTAGGATTGAGTCACCGGTACTACTAAAGTCGGCCAAGATATTAATGGTAGAAGCAAATACAGCATAGAAATTAGGACAGAATAGAGAAAAGCCGCGCCCCATTTGTTAATAAGCCATCACGTAAAATAAATGTTGATAATCCTCCATAAGACATGCTTAAATGTAAATGTAACTTACATACATCCCTTCTACATGATCATGGCGAGACCCAAGTGGGGCATTCGACAGTACAACCGAGACCTTGGATGGTTACTGCGATGTCATAACGAAGACCACCTCCCATGATAACACTACATTATCATGACGCTGATACGTGGGGCCAGTTTAAAATACAGGTCACCACCATGCTCATAAGTTAACCACCCCATAAGCATACCACCCTTTAACATTATCATGGCGCCCAGTACGTGGATGGCTTATGGGATTCTGAAAACCCCATAATAATAGCATGGTTTTCATGGGGAAAACCATAAAAATAGTATTTTTCCTCAAACTTTGTTTGAGCGATTGTGAGTCTTTCTAGATGATATTCAGACGTCAGACACTGTTGTCAGACGGGTACGAGGGTCTATACCCATTCCATAGGTCGTTTTGGCATTTTATAATATGTTGTTGTTGTTGTCGTGGGATCGGAATCCTTTCCTTTCCAATAGAACGCGCCGGCATGTTCAGCTGCGGCCTACTTGAATCTCAAATTAAGAAATACAGGATGGCTGGAACTGAAGACGTACTCAGGTGTATTGCTGAGTTGAGAGAACACTTTGATAATACTAATGCTAAGAGTAAGTAAGAATCTAAGGCATTTAAGGATGAAATAGCAGGTAGATTAGAGGCTAATCAGACTGAGGTGAGCCAGATGTTGGCCACAGTAAACACTAGATTAGAGGTTAATCAGACTGAGGTGAGCCAGATTTTGGCCACAGTAAACACTAGACTAGAGGCTAGTCAAGCCGAAGTAAATATTCAATTAGAGGCTAATCAGGCCGAAATAAACAATAGGTTGGAGGCTAATCGAGCCGAAGTAAATATTCAATTAGAGAATAATCGAGCTAATATTGTTAGCGTGGTCTCAGAAATGCAAGCTGATAACGATAAACGCTTTGAGTCTATAGAATTAAAATTAGAGAATAATCTGCAAGCGTGCAGAGAGTCACAGCGTGAGATAAACGATAGTTTAAGCAGTATGTCCATGGAGCTTAAAGACATTCAGAGTCAGAATGAAGCTAATACAAAACGTCAACTAGAGCAATTTAATACGTTCACTCAGACCGTGGATCAATGGCTCGAGGATAGCGATGTAAAATGGAATACGCGAATGGCAGGTTACGCCAAGGCGGTAGACGAAGCCTTGAGAAAACAAGATCAGAATATCCTTGATCAATGCAAGGAAATCCAGGAAATAAAAACTTCTGATCAAGAGAATAAGGAGATAATGTCAAATATGAAGAGACAGGTCGGGAAGGTGCAGAAAGAGTTGGAACAAACTCAGAGTGACCTAGCAGTTATTCATAAAAGGCAGGATGAGGACCAGGGAGAAATCACGAAAATAAGGACTGAAATCTCTCATATACAAGGTCACATTCAAAGGGAAGTTACAGGCTTACGAGAAGAATTAGAACTTCGAGAAGGCTTAAAGACTGAAGCCAGCGATAAGACTCTTGCCGAAGTAAGAGAAAGTCTAGCGGGGGAAATCACCCACCTGAAGGAAAACCTTAAGGATAACAAGGAAAAGGTATTTTCTATGGCAGAAAGAAACCGAGATCGCCTAGAGAAAATAGAACGAGAGGTATTAGCTCGTTTGGAAAGGGCAGAAAATAGGCACAGCCAAATCGAGACTAGAATGATCGCGCAGGAGGAATCCACGTTGCGGAATCCTAGGTCTAGCGAAGGAAGTGTAGACGAGAATAGGAGAAACAAATGGGTAGATATAGAAATACAGCCTACTCCAAAGAATGCAGCCATGCCAAGTGACAGCCCGTATACCACACCTGGTATGCCAATTGCCATGTCAACACCGCATGAAAATGCTGTTCAAAATCAAATAGTCACAGTTGTAAGGGCTAGTGATGAGAAACCAAAGAAATACTCTGGGAGGAATTCTAACATGACACCCAAGTACTGGCTTAAAGAAGTTTCCGAGTACTTGAATGACGCGAAAGTACCGCCAGAGCGAAGGCTGAGAGCGATTGAAAAATTAACTGAAGGCGAGTGTGCCTTATGGTTTAGGAGTTTTCGGTACACATTCGACACCGTTGATGAATTTCGCCAAGCATTTTTAAGCAGATACTGGAATGCGAGCATACAACAGAACCGCAGATTGGACCTGTATTCCAGGCGTTACAGTACTAGTAATCCAACAAAGTACGGAGAATTCTTTGCGAGTCAATTATGCCGTTTCCGGGAGTTTGATGAAGGGCTTAGCGAGTCAGATTTGTGCATAGCGATAGCCAAGCAGCTACCGTACGAAGTACAACCTCTACTAATCTCAGCAAACGCAAAAACTGCGATCGATATGGAGGAGGTGCTGAGACAACTCGATCTAACCACAGTGCAGCACACAAGGCAAAGTCAAAACGTGGAGCAAGTCAACATGACGACTACATCGACTGAACCGACTAAGGTGCAGACAAAAAGCAAGTCTACGAGCACCGAAACAGAAAAATCAGACTGGCAACGTGAAGGACGTGAAAACCAGAATTGGAGGCCAGCTTATCGAGGAGGATCGAACCGTGGAAACCGAGGCAGGAAAAACTGGAATCAGCACGGTACCAGAGACCAGCAGCCTGATGACAGAAGGAGTTACGGCCGAAATGGGAACAACCAAGGATGGAGATCCCAAGAGCAGAGTCGCGGGTTCGATGAAGAAGCGGAAGAACGCTATCACGCATCTTTAAGATACATGGAAGAGCGCGGAGATGACCCAAGACAATCGCGAGTTCATTGGGATGAAGCGATTCGGAATAGAAGGTCACCCGACATATATAAAAATGATGACGGTGCCAAAAGTCTGGAACTTCAACAATATGAAGACAGGCAGAAGAACTCCACAAAGAATGGAGCAATTGAAAAAAACGCCAAAATTAAATGACCAAAGAGAGATAAGTTCAGGATGGAATGCAGTAAATGTTGTTAACTGGATTGCCAAACCTGAGGAGCTTATCGAAGACCTAGATGAAAGGACGGTCAATGTGAGAAGGGAACTACCCATTATTATTGTAAACATTGCGGGCATGAAGATAAGAAGTCTCATTGATACAGGGTCAACAGTGTGTTTAATAACACAGGCACTATATAATGAAATCCAGAGTAAAATCCACGTATTGAAAATACCTATTTCAAGCGTGAAAATAAAAGGTGTCATACCAGATAAAATTATGATATACAGATACCAAGTATTTTTAGATTTGCAGATAGGGAACTCTACATTCTCACAGAGCTTCCTACTTGTAAATAAGCTGCCTTTTAACCTCATAGTTGGAATGGATTTCATAAGAGAATATAAAGTTATTATAGATCTCTCGCAAGACATTGTTATGTTTCGCGCAAGTGAGGGAAAGGAAGATTTAGAACTCTCATTAAAGCACAATGAAACGAGACCAGAAGAGTACGTATGGCATACATACGGAGATATGACTGGGGATGCAGTGTCGACAACAGAAGACATCGAGGAAGAGTTGGCAACACTGGCCGCAGACATTGAAAAGGACCTCGAACCAAAATTTGAAGTTGTATAGTCCACCAGAGGATTATGATACAAGAGAGGAGCAAGCAATGCACACCCAAGTGGACGGGGAGTCATTACGTATGCACGGAAAGGATCTTGAGAAAAGCTTGCAGTCCCAGGAAGGAACGGAGCGAAGCGACCAGCTCGCCGACCCAACGGATACGAAGGGAGAATGCAGCTGTCAACTGAAGGAACTTTATGACCAGTTGAGGGAAGCCGCTGCGGAGCTAGAGGGGATGAATTAACAATTGAGAAGACAGAACAAGAGTCTACGAGAAGGCAGACAGAGTGGAATGGGGGAACGAGAGATCCCATTGCCGAGAGCACTGACCGCTTAAAGTAAATACTGCATGGAGTCGATGCCATCTGAGGGGCCCGAAAAATTCACTTGTGAAATGAATTTTCCGAGCTTAGCAGGGGAAAAATGTGCCCAATCAGTCACGGCAGACTGGCATCGAACTCAGGTCTCATCAGAGAAGACCAGGCACATGATTATGCCTAGAGTCAAACCATTGATCTCTGAGGGGGAACAGTTTTAGGGAACCTGAAGAGCAATGTGTTAAATAATGAGATATAATAATGTAGCATGATTTCACGACCTATATGTGAATATCATAGCAATTTAAGGTAAAGAATTGCAACCAAATGCAAGAAAATATACGTTTTCTAAGAATATAAGAACGAAGGAGGCTAGTTTGGCATTTTACAAATTACACTTGGCAAGTGGGTGGTAACCCTAGGCGCCGAGCGGACTATTTACGTCTGGACCGAGAAGACAGCCCAAAATTAATGACTCGGGTATTCACCACTTGACAACGAGGGAAGCTATGGGGGGGAACGACTGCACACGGAAATTAATTAATTACCGCTAAGTGGAGCAATGAGATGAAGTGAAATGTACACCCAGGTGAATATATTCAAGGAGAGATAATTTAGGAATGATTTTACACCTAAATTTAAGCCGATATCTCCAAATGAACGAATTACAACCTAGCCTACGCTCGAGAGGAGTGATTTGCTGACCAGGCAAGGGGGAATTACCACGATGGCGTCCCCACGCGCTGAACTAAGGCAATTAATAATAATTAATTGGCCGAAGCGATCGCCGGCACGCGAACGGTTATGAAACCTCCACACCTAATTAAAGAAGGTGTATATGTCATTTCGGCTGAAGAGGTATTATTTCAAGATAGGAGTCGCTCTCACATGTCCAGTGGACTATTTTGTACGAGAAACCTTTATATAGGAGGAGTAAGGCAAGCCAAGCCAGTTGTTCTCCAGTCTTCACCAGTTCATCTCCAGTCTTCAGCAGTATACACGTAACTAATACGCCGCCAGTGAGCGCGCCAAATGTTAAAGTATAAACGCTCAGCCGTTAAAGAACAATGGAAGCAAGTCATACAGCTTCATAAGTATAATCATGAAGTGCGTCGAAGTTAATTTAATACAGATATTTATCTATTATCTGACGCAAATATAAATTCGCCACAGCGAAAGTATAACTCATAATGTTTGTGAACATTACACATACCAGGAGGTACTGTCAGTGTTGAATATGACATTATCAGCAGGATCACTACAATGATGGGAGCTTGGGGAAGCATCGCCACTTCATCTTGACAGTGAGCTGAACGATGTTGCAAGTGACGAGGACCGAACGTCCGTAAACGCTGTTAGATTTCACGAAGACCAGCGGTTGGCGTAATTGCATCGCATCTCTGAGATCAGGCGTAGGAGAAGTCCGATTTAAGGATCAACCTGTGAAATAGTGAATAAGTGTACATAAATTGTGTAATAGTGATTTAAAAGTGTTCATGTGTATAGTGATTAATATGCATTGTGTGAAAGTGAATGAGGCCACTGATAAGAGTATGTTTATCAGGTGGAAAATATGTGAAATTAAGTGTTGTGAAAAGTATAACATGATGGCTTAAGTCAAGCATCATGGTGGGTCGCAGGTTGAGCTGCTGGCACTATCCAGCCAAAAGAAAAAGTGAGTACCAATTCATTATGTTATTATAACTAAATAGTTCACCATATAACGATTTTATCACTTTGAGACTAAAATGTCACAGTCACTTACTGAACGAGTTTTCACCACTCGTCTTGAATAAAATATGGCTTGGAAGGTGATTTGTTTAAGGCCATTCAGGCCGAAAATAGTGATGGATGTAACGGTAACGTTAAATGATTGATAATAATAATAATAATATGGGTCGGCAACAGTAAAGTAATAGGCATTTTTGGCCTAAATAATGTTCAAATTGTGTCATGTCTAATATAAAGATACTGTATTTTGGTAAACAGTAAGAAATTAATGTGGAATATAGCGAGATACGAGAATTTTTCAGTGTCAGTGAAATGTTGAATGAATATTTGATATGGTCAATCCTTAGGATTATATTTGAGGACCATTAAAGTAAAATAAGCCAGTAAATTCATACCTTGTTATTAGGAGCTATTTAGAGCTTTGGCTTAAGTATTATTACAGAAAGAGCGCGGGTGCCTTAATAATTGAGTCATCTATGTGAAATATTGTTTGAAGCCGCATATCGCGTGCAGAATTAACGTAGAATCCAGTGATTTACGTAATAAATAATTGCGGGGACCAACTAGTATAGCTTGCACGTTAGGTGAGAAGTTGGCTAAATCTACGAGTAGTATCGCCCTTGAGCATACTGTATTATTCGCAGCGAATTGGACAGAGCCTGTCTGTTGCCATCGCTTGCATGAATTATGGCCACGATTGAGATCCGTTGAGACTCCGTGAGCATGTATATGAATGATCTACCCTGAGAGGTAAGGATCATATTCTTCGTTTAGGAAACGCAGATTTCCTTATATTATTGTGACAGCTGCTGGCGAAAATCTTGGATTTTCGTTATGATGCGCGTCTAAAGCCACAGTATTCACCATAGAATGGCAAGGCTATCACCAGAGTCATCCCCAGCCATGAATGTTAATAAGGAGCCAAGTTGAGCCCAATGCACTAATTATAGGTGTTAAATGATTAAATGACTCAATTACTTAGGAGCCACACCTAGCGTAACTTTACTGTACTGCAGTTGTAAACAAATCTGACCTTGACAGCAGATGAGGGAAGTGGGGGAATAGACCACTGCTGCGGCAGCCATCTTGACTAGCCTGCTGGAACGAATTTTATTGCCTGCTGGGGGAAAGGGAAGGTCGGTCGACCAGTCCTTTAATTGAGGGTCACAGTAGGACACTGAAGAATCTCGATATTTCAAATATGCAATTATGATAGGAGTGTTTTGATGATGCCAATTGAATTGAATGATGTGTTGCAACACACATACGTTATTGGATCAAAGAAATCGGATAATATTTGGCCCAGTTATTCTCTGAAGAGGAACACTGAACCAAATAAATTGTTAGGCATCTTTTTAGAATGCATTTTGCCAGTTCACACTAAGTTATGCAGACGGGTATGTGATTTCTAAAGAACATGACACGTTTGTAACGATATAAGCCCGACAAGACACAGAAAATCGTTGTATGGTGAAACTATAAAATATTATATCCATGTTTATTTTGGAAGGGATAAGGACCACTTTTCTTAAAGCGTTCATAATTGACGGAAAGAAGGAAGATGATCCACACGACACAACAAATATTTGTTAATTAATGCAGAAAATAATGAATTTATGCTAATTAAAGTAAATGCCGTAAGGAACGGGGTAATGTTTTATTAACGTCATTTTGATGTGATATGTGACTTTTGTGTTATGATACTCCAGTTAAGTATTTATGTCACATGATGAACACTATGGAAACCTATTGAAGTCTGAAAGTAACAATGATAGGAGGCTAGAATTAGATTTGAGTGCAGTGTAGCACTATTTTATGAAGAAAACTCACAAAATAACCCTATTTTTATTTGTGGGAATTAAATATAATTTGTCCTTTATTTGTATTTGTTGTATAGCCATGATTTTAGACCAGTAAATATTGTCTTGTAGGAATATGTTGTGTATTTCATGTAGAGTAGTTACCTGGTAGACTCAAATCCTGAGCATGTGGTCGTATGGTGGGCAGGAACGTCCCATACCTCGAAAGACCGTGTGTTAGTTGGGATACGAACACATGGTCCACATGATGACAGTTGGGTACAATACCTAAAATTATATTCGGTGTCAACAGATTAATGTTCTTCTTTCCTTGCCTTAGCCAACCTACTTTTTATATCCTCTTTGCTTCGTCCATCACTATTTTGCTTCCTAAGTAACAGAAGTCTCCTACTTCCTTTAGCTTTTCACCTGCAAATTTGACGTCCATAGGGGTTTCTGATTTTTTTCGCCGCCTCTCCATCACTCCATTATTTTTGTTGTACATTTATTAATATTCATCATAAATTATTTCCTCGAAACGGAGCCCATACCATTTAAAAACGCATTCAAGTCCTCTGGTGAATCAGCTAAGATGATAATGCCATCATCAAATCTCAGAGATGAAATGATTTCATCTTGAATCATTACTTCTACTTTACAGGGTGAGTTAGCCGTGGTCGTTATGGCGTGGCTGCAGGCAGTCGCTCACATCCGGGAGGCGAGGAGGTTCAAATCCCCCCGCCGGCAAACTTGAAGATGGTTTTCTGTGGTTTCCCATCTTCCTTCCTGGTAAATGCCGGGGTTGGTCCCTAACTATAGGCCACAGCCGCTACCTTCCAATACCTCGTCCTTACATTCAAACTTTCCTCCCCAGACAACACTCCACACGCGACGGTACTTTTAGCTCACCCAATGGGTGTCCGTATAAAAGCAGCCACATCATTCTGGCGAGCCGAATATGTCCTCGGACACTCCCGGCACTAAAATCCATACGCTAAAAAAAAATAAAAAAACTTCTACTTTATTTTTTTTCTCCAATTTCCTTCATTGCTTGTTCAATGTACAAATTGAAAAGTATAGGTGATAGGGTGCAGCCTTCAATTACACCTTTCTGAATACCAGATTCTCTCTCAGGTGAGGGACAGATGACCTCGTAGTTCCTCCCCTTAAAACAACAATAACTAGTTAACTCTCTCGTGTGCTTCAGCTCGAATGACTGCTGTCTGGTTTCTGTATGGATTGCACATCACCCTCATATCCCTATACTTTATTCCAATCATTTCTGCTCTTTAATAGATGATAGCTTTGACCTCTATCTATAACTATATTTGAGATACACGTTGTGAATGTGCTGTATCGCCCAGTGTCCCAGTGCTGTGTGGTTTCCCTTGCGGTGTAGTACAAGCTCCCCAGTGTCAACGCTGACAGAACAAGCTAGTTTTACACGCTCGGCCCGCCTCTTGCCCATGTTTATTTTACATCGACACAACCATAGTGCGTAGGGGTTTTTTTCTTCCTATTTATAATCTTGTATGGTCATCATCAATCAGATATAAGCCTCGAGGGTTCCCTTTATTGAAGGGAATGTTGAATTTATGTTTGAGCGATTTTCAGTATTGTGGAAAAATCTACTGATACTGTAGTGTAATCGGTGGCTTCAGTGGCGTAGTTGATAGCATGCTGAGTTTCTATGTCCAAGATCGCGGGTTCAAACCCTGCCAAAGTCGTCGGATTTTTAAGAGCGTTAAAAATCCCTCAGTATGCCTTCGGAGGGGAAGTAAAGCCGGTGGACCCATGTCATAGATGTATGGCATGTAAAAGAACCTACCATACTCTTGTGTGAAGCTAAATTTGTAGGTTAGATTTGATCAACGCTGTATTATGTTCCAACGTTCACCACCTGGTGTCGGTTGTAGCCAATTTCACAGCACAGCTAGGTGTCGTTGACGGTAGCATTTGATAGCAGAAGTAGGAACTACTAAAATTGATCGTCTGCAGTCCTTACCTGAAATACAGATAACACACACTAATACAGACATCACAATTAACACCGGTTATTATCAGACATATTCTACACACATCCAAAGTACACGGGGCTGCATGACCGCGATGTAGCAGTCCCTAAACTGAGGAACCAACCAACCATAGTATAGTTCACTTTCTGGTGTAGTGGCTAGCATTCTTGACTGTCGCACCCAGAGGACCGAGTTCGAATCCCGGCTCTGTCACGAAATTTAATTCTGGTCTAAGGGGTGGAATGGGGTACATTCAGCCTCGTGAGGCAAAACTGAGGAGAGGTGGGTTCGATTCCTATCCCAGCCATCCTGAATTTGGCTTTCCGTAGTTACCCACTTCTACTCGAGGTAAATGCCGGGATGGTACCTAACTTAAGGCCACGGCTGTCTCCTACCCAAATCATACCTCGATTAGGCTATAAGTATGCATACTAGTAGAGACATAACAGTGACGCAGGTTATCAGACGATGTATACACTCACCCAAGCATACGGGGCTACATGACCACCTAAAGCTCCTAAAGTATCAACTATACAGTAAAAGCAAACACAATATAATAAAATTAGAGCATGCACATTGAATTCTATTATTTATATGGTTACTTATCTTACTTCACAGCACGTTTGTTGTACAGGTGGGCGCTCAGCTTGCCCATACAGATACACACTGTACCTCCACCCAGCCATATTGGGCACGTTTGTGTTGACCGACTGAATAATTAAATTTGTACAGTCAACAATGAACAAAATTGCTTCAAATCTATTTAGTTGCCAAAGTAGGCTGACTGCAAAGTCCTAAATTTGAACATTCATTGGCAAAATGAGAAGTCAGCCTGCATGCTCTGAATTCTGTCTTTAGATACATTTTTCAAGTACGGTATATCAATTATGAATGCATTGTAGAAGCCAGTGAGTCTGATCTATCGCTCAATGTCCCAGGGCCGTGTTGTTTTATTTGTGGTATATTCTCTGTGGTGTCAATGCTGATATAAAAAGTTCCTTTTACACGCTGGTGTATAGTTGGTGTTTACTTTCCATCGTCACAAACCATATTGCGTTAGATTTTTCTATTTATAATCCTGTGAAAGCATCATCCGTCAGAAAGCTTTTTATATGTTAGCTTCGTGTTATTTCAGGCACTCACAATATTGCTGCACACTGACTATTTCAGGGCAATAGTAACTAACTGCAGTAGATGTAATTGAATGCGATGGGCATCGGAAAATTGACGATGACTCCTCTTATTTCTCCATTTGTGAACTAGTGCTACTGCTGGGTTAGTTTACACTCATGTAAATATTATGAATGAACACACTACGCCACCAGAATTGTTGATATATTTTCTTGTGCTGAGATTCAGTAGAGAAGCTACAATTCTTTCGCTCTGGATCTCTTTTCTTTGAATCACATCGATATTCTTTAATTGCATACCTACGTTATGGGGTTTGAAGCCATTTTTCAGTGTAGCCTTAGTAAACACAAGTTTGGTGCTTTTCAGTCGGTCAACACAAATTTACCCAAAAAGAGTTGGGCTATAACCTAATTGTGAAAAAAAACATGAGATTAATAAATACACTAGGATGGCCACTTTCTATCGTCAAGCGATCGTTATCAGATCCATTACACTTAGGCTATAAAATCTTTGTTTGAAAATACGGGTGAAAATATTTACAATATGTACACTTATTTAGTTGCAGTATTGGTAATGCAACTTTTCGGTATATGTTAGTTGTAATCGATATGATGTTTGGTGAAATGCTAAAAGTGGTGATAGAACTCCGGAATTTGTTTGTTTGGAGTGGCTCTATGGTTGTTGTGAATGGTCAATTTTGATTGGACTGTATAGTACAGAATACGTAACTGATTAGGTGTCTTCCGCACTACAGCAGCATGCAGTTTCAACTTCACTGGGGCGCTGGAAACAGGAGACAGCACCACTTTTAGCATTTTACCCAACATCATATAGATTACAACTAACATATACCGACCAGTTGCATTACCAATACTCCAACTAAATAAGTGTACATATTGTAAATACTTTCACCTGTATTTTCATACATAGAGTTTATATCCTAAGTTTAATGGATCTGATGATGATCGCTTGATGATCGAAACTGGTCATCATAGTGTATTTATTAAGCTCATGTAATTTCTTTTAGGATTAGGGTATAACCCAACTCTTTTGGGTACATTCGTGTTGACCGACTGAAAAGCACCAAACTTTTGAATACATACGCTATTCTAGATACAAATTTCTCAAAGTATGGTACACTTTCCACTACTGTCATATGAACCTCCAGAATTTGTACGCGAGTTCGATGGAAAAATGCAGAAACTCAAAATGAAATATCCTGTTTTTATGAAAAGGAACTGCATTTAATTTCTTTCTTTCTTTCTTTCTTTCTTTCTTTCTTTCTTTCTTTATTTATTTTCTAGAGTGAGTGTGCAATAGGCCCGAAATGGTAGGATGACCATCGTAAGTACGGAAATTCGTAATTCAGATCTGCAAACGAGCAGCCACACAGTCCTCAACAAATAATTAATCTATGGGTCAAAGGTTCAACTTCCTTGGAACTGATAGTAGTTCGAGTAATCATGTCACTCTTGTACTTGTATTAATGACTCATATACAAATTGTAGTCTCTTTTTAACATGATGTAATTTGTTTTTACAATAGATTTCTTTATACATTAGGTAGGTTATTTCTTTGTTATATTATAATTTGTATTCTTCATCTTGTATACAATTAGTTAGTTTAGCTATAGGTTAAGTGTCATTTATATTTTGTTTTATTAGTTTTTAAGCTAGGTTTAGTTTCCTATTGCAATACTTCAAGTCAGAGCAATGTAAAAGCTACATAAAGGGGCTCATTAGCCTCAGTGACAGTTCTTTTCCAATAAATTCTAATTCTAATTGTAATTAATTGAAAGGATAGTTTAAGAAAGATTAGCTGTCATATAACTACCCAACCCACTTACTGTACTCATACTACTGTACTAAGGAGAGACCCTACTGAGTTGTTATGCCAAAATGATCCGAAAATCGAAATTGAGATTTTTGCCCTAAAAGTTACTTTTACACAAAATTAGCTTTTTCTCATAACTTCATTTCTTAGTATTTAAAATGTTGTTAGAGCAACAGTTTATGCGCGATTGTCTTCAAACTTAGCATGCGTACAGTAACTTGGGAGATGCATAAAAGTTGGTATCCATATTGAAAAATAACTATGACGGAGATATATTGAGTCAAATATGGAAACTTGCGATTTTCTGAAACTAAATAGTAAGGGTGAGGAAAAAATACTTTAATAATATCAATATTTCAAATTTTCAAATAATAGTAATAATAATACCAATATTATTATTCGCATAGGCCTAATAATTATCACAAAAATGTTTCATATTAAAATCTCTAAAAATGGTACGCAAGGGAAGCTTTGAATTCACAAAAAAAATGTGTTATTTATCTGAAGTCGTGTTACCAAATTGTTCCAAATTTGAGAACAAACTTAATTTTGATAACATACGAGCATTAACTCACTAAATATGATGAATATCGGATGAAAATTTTAGGATTTACAAAACTCAGTAGGGTCTCCCCTTAATACTGTACGCAAATGACACTGCTACTGGCCGTTTCACCAGCTGATTCGAATGATTCGTAAATGATAATAGGGTCCACCAGACAATATTAATTATTATAAAACGTATTAAAATTTGGGTGCCTCAAGCTCTAAATCATAAGTAATCTTCCGAACTAAGAATAATTATCTCTAAACCATGACAATCACATAAGCAAAATACATAAGCAAAATGAAATATATTGAAGCTTAATAAAAGAATAGTGAAATTTAGACTGAAGAATAAGTGTGAAATTATATAATAGTACATTATGCAACGAGCCTATAATGGCTATAATTAAGACACGAGTATTTTTATAAAACGAGCGTCTTAATTACCATTATAGGCGAGTTGCATACGACTGTTTATGTTCGACGATAATTATAACTTTATTATATGTTTTAACATAAATATTCATAAATATCTGTTCAGTCACTACAGTAGAATGTTGTGATCGGGTGCTGCGGTGGGTAGTATATCTCTCTTGTCGAAGCTCTCTGGACAACCGACGCATGCGCTCTGTGTGCTTCAATACCATATGTTCAGATTGCGCACCAGTATTCAGTAAAACTGTCACTGAAGTCGTGTCAAAACCACGCGCTGTATAGAAAATGGTTTTGGGGATATTAAGGTACCGGTACAGTGCTATTTCTTGTCTCATATTCGCCAGTTTATTTACGCGAACATATGGACGGTGCGTATTCCATGTCGGTAATTTATTATAGTTCGATGTTGTGTTTATGTCCGACATGTTGGATTTTGAGTGCATGCGCGAATGTATCGTTACCTAATTGGTCAATGAACGAGCTCTGATTGGCTGGAGAAACTGTATCATAATGAAAAACGGTGTTATAATGACCATCATTATGATACAGTTTTCTAACACATAATAGTGAGGGTCGAACATAAAGAATGGTATAAATGGTATGGCCACAAGTATGGAGGAAAGAATTCAAGAAAAATTAAAAATAATCAAATGCAGCTGGAATTTAAATGAGCCTATTGACCTCGAATTGGCAGGTGAAATTTAAAGAAAGTAGGAGATTTCTGCTACTTAGGAAGTATTGTAGATATAGATAAGCAGTGATGGGCGAAGCAGAGAGGATATTAATGGTAGGTTAGGACAGGCAACCCCCTCTATAGAAAAGCACCTATTGCCATCAAATATAGATATAGCCTAGACATTAGAAAGTCGTTTTTGACAGCCTCTGTCTGGAGCGGCGCGATCTATGGGAGTGAAACTTGGATAGTTACTGTTGCAGAAATGAGGAGAATGGAAGCTTTAAAATAAAGTGTTACCTGAGTATAATGAGGATTAGATGAGTAACAAACGAAGAGGTATTAACAAGAGTTGAGGAAGTTGTTTCTGGCGACAGAGAAGAGATACCGTAAGTTGGTAGAGGACAGGGAGAGCAATTTTAGTTATGGACGAAGGGTCCATGATATGTACTGTACGAGTAGCCTACGCCAATGTTAGAATGAACGGATAGTCTCAGATATACAGTAAGTAGTGATAGTTATATAGAAATGAAACGATTTGTTAAAGTCAAGAAGCAATAACGGTCTGCATCAATCTGGTCTAAACACCGAAGACTCAAAAACATACAGAAATAACAATTTTAAAAGGAAGCTTGTAGTTTTACGTGACCGTTAATCTGGGGATCATAAGCCACGGGACCTCCTTTTTACGTGGAATCCGAACCACAGGACATGGAATTTAACTTTGAAAATCTCACATGCATTGACCGGGAATCAAATCCGGTCCACCGTGGTGAGAGACCAACAGTTTGATCACTACGCCCCTAATAATAATTTTAATATAAGCTATTATCTAATTTTACTTTTATGAATCTAAGTGATATAGATGTCTGGTCTAACTGGAATCCTATCCTGGCTCCTGTTATCTAACCGCAGCCAACAAGACTTGACTTATCTTCCGTAGGGCTCGCCGGCATATTTTAGTGTTGGCAGCCATATCTTGGTCTCCAAGCCAGGCAGCAGGCACCACGGTAATAATTGATTTAGTACCTACCGCCAGTGCTGACAACGCCCACATCATTAATTTAGCCTCCATATGAAACTATTACGAGACGCAGAAAGCCAAGCTACTGAAATGTTCAACGTTTCCAGAGGCTAGAATAACGTATCATATGCTGTCACACTATCATTGTGGCCATATGTGACACTGTCTGACCCTCTTCCGGCACTAATTGCATAGGTGCATTATTTTTGAATGGTATGGACTCCGTCTTGAGGAAAGAATTCATGATGAAAATTAATAAATGTAAAACAAAAATATTGGAATGCAGCCGAAATAAATCAACATCCTCTACGGGCATCAAATTGGCAGGTGAAAAACTAAAGGAAGTAGGAGACTTCTGTTACTTAGGAAGCAAAATAACCAGTGATGGGCGAAGCAAAGAGGATATAAAAAGTAGGTTAGCTCAGGCAAGGAAAGCATTTCTACAGAAAAGGAATCTGTTGACATCGAATATAGATTTAGTTGTTAGGAAGTCATTTTTGAAGGCCTTTGTCTGGAGCGTGGCACTCTATGGAAGTGAAACTTGGACTATTGGTGGAGCAGAATAGAGGAAAATTGAAGCGTTTGAAATGTGGTGTTACAGGAGAACGATGAAGATCAAATGGGTAGATAGGGTTACAAACGAAGAGGTATTAAGACTAGTGGGAGAGGAGAGATGTTTCTGGCGACTACTAATGAAGAGAAGAGATAGGTTGGTAGGTCACTTACTAAGACAACCAGGAATAGCAAGCTTAGTTATGGAAGGAAGGGTCGAGGTCAAGCACTGTAGGGGTATACCAAGGTTAGAACATGTTAAACAGATTGCCTCGGACGTAGGGTGTGGTAGCTATGTAGAGATGAAACAATTAGCTAAGGACAGGGAGGCATGAAGAGCAGCATCAAACCAGTCAAAGGACTGAAGACTCAAACAACAACATTATTACACCGCTGAATTTCTTGCAATAAATGTCCTTCTTTTCTAGTTACACCCGGTGTGAGCATAAACCTACGAAAATTGCTCAGTTTTAATTCCTTGGCCGAGATAGCCAATATGCCATTACTAATATTGTTCTGTCTCCCCTCCCCCAATACTTGAATGACGTCGGCGCGTTTGTCAGTCACTTCCCTGTATTTGAATTTAATAATTTTATTAATGCAGCCAGTAACCTCCGTGGCATAGTAGCCTCCGTGGCTTAGGCGGCAGCACGCCGGTCTCTCACCGCTGGATCCGTGGTTCAAATCCCGGTCACTCCATGTGAGATCTGTGCTGGACAAAACGGAGGCAGACAGGTTTTTCTCCGGGTACTCCGGTTTTCCCTGTCAAAATTTAATTCCAGCAACACTCACCACTATCATTTCATTTCTTCTGTCATTCATTTAATCATTGCCCCAGAGGAGTGCCTCGGCAGCCGGCACAGTTCATATCCTCACCGCTAGATGGGGGCTTCATTCATTCCATTCCCTGACCCGGTCGGAGACTGGAAGCAGGCTGTGGATTTCATTTCATTTCATTAATGCAGCCAATGGCCATGTATAATCTTTTCAGGACGGGTCAGGGAAGGAATTTTGGAAAAATCGGTCGTGAACCTATTGAAATGAACCGTCCTGGCATTTTCCCCGAAACCACGAAACTCATTTTCAGGACGGCCAAGGTGGGGTTTGAACCCACGCTCTCTCGATGCCAACGAGGCACGAGGTACAGCGGAAGCGCTCTCGACCAGCACAGCCGGTTCTATTTGAATTTTGAGACTTAATAGAGCCAGAAATATTAATTATTTTACACAATCCACAAGACGAAATATGGCGGCTTCGGTGGCGTAGTCGGTAGCATGCTGAGCTTCTATGCCCAAGGTCGCGGGTTCAAATCCGGCTGAAGTCGTCGGATTTTTAAGAGCGTTAAAAAACCCTCAGTATGCCTTCCTTCAGAGGGGAAGTAAAGCCGGCGGTCCCATTTCATAGATTTATGGCATGTTAAAGAACCTTCCACTAATTACACCTGTGTGAAGCTAAATTGTATAGGTTAAGAATGTAAACAACGCTCTTAGGTTCCTACGTTCGTTGCCGACTGCGGTGATGTCTGGTAGCTAAGTTCTTAACTAGTAGTCGTTGACGGTGGCGTTTGGCGGCAAAAGTAGGAACTACTTGATAATTGATCGTCTGCAGTCCTTACTTGAATTAAAACAGATACACACACTAATACAGTCATCACAATTAACACCGGTTATCAGACAGATTCTACACACACCCAAAGTACACGGGGCTACATGACCGCGTTGTCGCAGCTCCTAAACTGAAGAACCAACCAACAAGATGAAAATGAAAACCTTCCCTTGCTGGTATACACTTCTGCTTGATTTGATATTTACTTATAGAGTTTCCTCGCTGAATGAAAACCTTATATTAATAAATATTTGAGGAAGGAAGGAGTTGTCGTGTTTGTCATTTCTCTTATTGCGGGATGCTTGTATGTATATCTGCCAGTCTCCTGTGTGTATATGTGTGTTTGCGTTCTTTGGCCTGACAAATTAAATGCGTATGCTTGACAACAGGTCCATCCCCATGGGAGAACATCAGGAGAGGAATGAATCTGGTCTGTTGAATTCAAACTTAATGAACACGTGGCTTGGTTTATTGTACACGTCCCTTCCTAGTTTCTAGTCAGGAGAAATGTGAGGCTGACATTAAAGAATGTGTAGTCTACTCGACATAGGGTATCAACAATTTGACTAGGTCATACTTTGCAATACTTAGGGCTTGGGGTTGACTGAACTCAGGGTGTCTACTACTCTGGAAAACATGGAAAGCAGGGAATACTCAGGGAATTTTTAAATCCTGGAAAACTCAAGGAATTATTAGGGTATTTTAATGACAGGGAATTTTAGTTTTAGAAGGTCCAACCTTGAATAATTGGAAATTAAGCATTTAAATTTTGATGGGGATTTTTTTTTTTCTTATGATGATTGTTGTAGATGTATGCTCGTACTGACGTTAAATCAGTAAGCTCTCATTTCTTGCAAGATAGATCTCACAAATTACATGTGAAGACTGTGTTTTTTGTATATAAATGTGTAACTGAATGATTTCTGAGAGCATTACTATTGACGAGCTACTTTTAATACTCGCTAGTACAATAGTTTTTCTGGATGACAATTTTGGAAATTGGCAAAATATAGATTTTTTTTCCATCTTTGTCATGCTACACTTTATTGTTCAAGCACTTTTTGAAATGCTCTTTAAGTGCAAACTCTGTTTTTACATTTATTATGGCCACTGCTGTTACTCAGGGAATTTTCTGATTTATCCTGGAAAAAATCAGGGAAATCTGTTAGTTGATTTTGGTAGACATTCTGTAGAACGAAACCAGCTTTCGGAAGTTGACTGTCCAATGAAATGTAGACGAAATGCACAATAGAAGCAGATTACCCACGTATTAGATGGCTGGACCAAGTTAAGAACTTCACTGGATAACCTGTCGAAATGTCTGTAAGAGAAACAGAATGATGGCTGACATGGAGAGGCAGAGGCAGAGTAGGCAGATGGAACTAGGTCATATAATTACGATTACATATAGGGAACGTTTTTAACCTTTTACATCTTGCATTTTAACAATTTACACTTTGCATGTTCCTCTCTCAGTTATAATTTCACATTTTAACATTGTAACATTTTTTATTTTACGTTTTAACATTTTAACATTTTACAGATTAACATTCAACATTTAACTTTTAACATTCTTCATTTTAAAATTTTACATTTTAAAGACAGAGACATGAAGTTTGTGCTGGCAATTAAACTATAGCCTATAGTCGGAGTCATCTTACATTAACTACTAATATCATGATATATGTTCTGCAATAACATTAAAAGCGGGACTATGCTGTCGATATTGATAGTTATTTCCGCTAAAATCGTACATTCATGCTGACCAACAGACCATTATAGAGGGTGCACCGGTAGATGTCCCCCTTTCTTACCCTTTAAATAAACCAAGATAATAATAATAATAATAATATTAGCATATCAAAATATAATTCATCAACATGATATTACCATATCAAAAATTAATAATTTATAACCCACAGAAAAGGCCTAATTTAATTACTCGCTAGGTCAGCTGAATTCACAGCTAAAAACCTAGGCAGAGAATATCCTAGTTTCATAGCATTGGGGAATACTCCGGTCTAATTTAGAATAAGGGAAAAGGTGGGATGTAACCGAGGTCAAGACCAGCTTGTTGAGAGGAAGGCCTGATGCGTACCTCAGTAGGCCGTATTAAAATGACCCTGCCAAAAGATGAAGAAGGAAAGGGGAATAATTTTCCTAGTGACTTCATGCAATAAATAACGTGACAAATCGAAATAAGCTAACATGAATTGAACAGTAAGATAAAACAATTACAAGAGAGACCCTTCCACCACTTAATTAACTAACTGACAAATATGATCTAATTAAACACAAATGAATGACTTAACCTAAACAAACCAGACACTTGCCCGCTTGGCAAGATTACACCCACCTACATTTGTGATGGAAATGAATTTAACTAGAATGATTCCCCTGACGACAAAACTAAAGGAATGACAACATGAAATTAGACTCTGTGTCACCTCAAAAAACAATGTCACATAAGCAACTTAAAAGCCGTTTAATACGACTAAGGCGGTCCGAAAGCCTGCTTTTGACTTACCGTCCTCAGCAGTCTTTCTGACCAAAGTTAAAACCTTTTTCCCTCCCTGAATCTAATACCAATCAAACGAATCTGCATATCCAAAAACTTAGCAAAATATTCTTATTAACTAACAATCATAATTCTAAAAATAACAGTCCTGAAACGCCATTCGACACATGGCATGTAAAATTCGCATCACCAAAAATGTTTTGGAGTCAAAGTTTTTATTCATTTCTTTCGGTTGCCCCTTAGTATTAAGTTATGATAGTACCACCTGGTGTCTTCCGGCCCTCCGAGGAAACTGCTCTGCGAGTTTCCCCGGAGGCAATTGCTTATCAGTCTCGATGTCAGCAAGGTTCTTCACACACTGTCCTTTCAGTCACAGGCCGCAACCCTCTATTCCAATGCACCCCCACCACACTACTCCAGTAATACCAATGTGACTAGTGGTGCAAACGGGCTAAAACAAAGCCAGAGTCCAAGGTTTACAGTTGGTACCTCGAGTATCACCCCACACAGTTAGTGCGTAGAATCTTCCCAGGAGTTGAGACGTTACACAATGTTCTTGCAAGATTTTTCTTAGAACAAGAGCTTGGCCAAATGTAGCTGACAGGACGTGTTCACATTTCCAATGTTCACAGATACAAAGCTTGATTTATCTCCCTCGCCAAGTTTCCATTAGCGATAATACTTTAAGTGGCAGGACACACAAAGGGTAGAAATCCTGGCAGAAAAGGGCTTGTCGAACCCATTTCACCAACAGTCAGGTGCCGGAGGGGCGAAAGGAATTCCCAGAAGAGACTTGGTGTATGCTCCCATGATAATCCGGTCAGACCTGGAGTTCTTACTGCGTCTCGAAGATAAAGATGAATATGTACTGATTTACAAAATCGGTACAGAGGGCATAACCATATAATAATAATAATATGTAGTAGAAAGAAAGAATATAGTCTGGTCTAAATGAAGTGAAAATAAATCAGTGCTCTTCATTTTTGAGGCTGCGTTATAAGTTAGGCTATGTTATTTGTTGCTGTTTCGTTAGCCATGTGGAGATTGGTGACCTTGGACACCGTCATAATAGACAACCAGCGTAATCAAGTGGAATAAGGCTTCGTCATCTCAGTGCTACTGTGGTTTTGAAAGACAGACCAGCCAACATATTGTGGAGGACTGCAGCCTTCGAACCTATAATGGAAACCTGAAAGACTTTCATGACGCAACGCAGCCTGCTCTTGATTGGATTTCAAATTTAAATATTACCTTGTAAATCTGAACATTTTATCTTTGGAATATATGTCTCCTCGCTCAAAATTTATTTTAATATTTATTGTTCTTTTAGGCTAAATACTAATGTATATGTTTAATGTGTTCCTTGGCTTGTAAATATGTAGATGTACCATGACATACGCTAAATAAATAAAAGACAAAAGACGATCAGCTAATGCTACCAACTTTCATGTACAAATGCCAGGATACCAGTGTCTGAAAACAAGGTGACTTTGAACCTTGAGTGAATTTAACTCTGATTAAACCCAACAGCAACTAAATTATTATGTTCAAAATGTTGGGTGACGGTATAATGTGTCATTGTAAGTAACTTATTGATAGTTACGTCGCCCTTTGAACGGAAGGGCACCATCTATATTTGGAACTTAACTTAGGATTTTCTAGGATCATAGAGATGACTTACATCTAAGACATAGAAATCAGTCCTGATCGTGAGATAAACCGCGGTATGTAAGGTTGCATGCCATTTCTGTCTCCTACCATAATAACTGGAAATTTGAATTCAAATCCCGGTTGCGATCTCATTTCCAAATGCTAACTCAACACGAGATATTATCATGCTTATCGTCAGAACATTTTGTATACGTATGCATTCTAGTGTATTGACTCAGTGTTGTTCTGCTTGCACATCTCATCTCCTTTAACGAGTACATTAAACTTTGTATCAATACAACCGTTCATCAT
Organism: Meconema thalassinum; assembly: GCA_946902985.2. NCBI lineage: Eukaryota > Metazoa > Arthropoda > Insecta > Orthoptera > Tettigoniidae > Meconema > Meconema thalassinum. The sequence goes on from OX336399.1 coordinate 93,321,204, forward strand.
TAAAGATGTGCTGCAGGAAGTTCCTCAAGCATTCTATTACCGCGGCTCAGATACCACTGCATCCTTATGTTCGTTACAATACAATTATTCACATACCAATGTATAATAATAGGCTAATAATAATAATAATAATAATAATAATAATAATAATAATAATAATAATAATAACAGTGGCAATATGCTAACAAAGCATGTTGAAAAGCTGTCAAAATACACAGAGCATTCAGAACTGATAAGGAAGCAATGGCACATGGCACAAGTCAGGACAGTTCCTATTATCATCTCCAGCACTGGTGTGATTCCCAACAATTTAAAGAAATCGTTCACAGAGTTGAAATTAGACCCAGGCCTTTTCAAACTTATGAAGAAAACAGTCATACTTTCTACGTGTCGCGTAGTTGGGCTGTTCTTGGGCAATCAGGCCTGAAGGAGTGAGGGAAAAGTATAACGCTACTACTCAATGCAGTCACCAAGAATTTGCTCCTTATCATATATACGGTATCTGGGAGTGTAAATGTTTTCTTTCCAGCAAATATGCTGAGAATGTGTAAGCGCATGCGCAAAATAAATAATAATAATAATAATCTCATGACTTCCATGGTTCGTTCCGAAAAACAAACAATCGTTTGCTACATTTCCCGTATCTAAATGAACTTTCTTTTAGATAAGTTCTTGCTTGTACACTTTATATCAGATTGGTTGCCGATTTTCATCCTGCAACTTGGGACACACAATTCCATCATGGGTATCCACAAAATTGAGTGTAACCGTTTCTATATATAAAAAGACGAATATTGGTTTGGTGTGATTAGACCATACAGAATTTACACCCACTTTATGTTTAGAGGGCTGATAGCTACGTTGAAAATATCCTTGAAATAAATAGACTAAAACAACCCCTACATTCTGAATTCTCAGTGTAATTCATAATGAATGTATTTATTTATATACTTGTTTATTTATTTTATCATTCATTCATTTATTTATTTATTTATTTATTCATTCATTTCTTATAGCAAATTAATAAAGATACATTGCGGCGAAGAATTTAAAAGAAACAACAAAAGCTTAAAATAATAATATATTTACAGAGTAGATTGTAAGTACCGTAACAGTTTATGTATTCACACCACAATGTCCAGGGTATTCAGCCAGTTGACAGCATCATCGGTGGCACTGTGTAGGTCTTGGATAGTTCCTTCAAATCTCCTCCTTAGACACCAGAGGACAACATGCTGAATAGTCAGAGGTATTTTGGCACAGTCGCAGAATGGGCTTTGAGTTTTCCCCACTTTTGCAGCCAGAAATTGCATCGTGCGTGATTTGTGCGGATCCTGTTCAATACTGTCCATACCTTTCTCGGTAAATTGAAACCCAGATTGTAACCTGTTTTTCGAAGGGTATTTACGCCACTGACGTAAGTCAGATGGAACATTATTAAGGTTTGATTGAACGCGGCAAAGTATTCTGCCAAGTGAATTTAATTTAGAATTATTATTATTATTATTATTATTATTATTATTATTATTATTATTATTATTAATGTTATATTTTATTTTGGAGCATTTACATTTTATAACCAATACAGATAGGTTTTCTATCTATTAGAATACACTATCAATCGGATTATTCTGATATCCATTATACAAGTAAATTATTTGATTGCGGAGAGTACGGATGTTATATTCAGTTAGGGCTAGTAGAGAGTTTTGCGTCATCGGGAAGTACGGATCCAGGAATAGCCGTGGAGAACAACAACTTGATGTCACAACCGAAGGGAACTTCTTCAACAGTACGGATTAATGAAAAGGCGATATGTCTGGTGGAAACGGAATATGGACATCGAGGCGTCATGGCAAGAGCAATAATAATATTGTCCCAGCCAATCATGAGGAGGGCAGCTGTTAGCTGGCTGTAGTGAGTAGCATGAAGACGCACGGTGATTGGTCTACAGGCCAGGCAGGAGACCGAGGAGTGGAACGTTGGAAGGGGAAGCGTGCCAAGTGCATATAGTGAGCGCGCTGCGTGAAGAGACGACTAACTTTATAACTTTTGTTCAGAGTGGACTTACTAATTACTTTCGTTCCGTAATGGACGGACAGTTACTTTGATATAGAGAACATTAGTCTCCGGACTTATTACTTGTGTTCCATGGTGAACTACATCTTACTGGTATACTCCACTGACAAATTCGTCATGGGTATTATACGAGCTGTTGAGAATAGGCAGACCGTATAAGTGGCTTTGGGACTTAGATCCACCACTAACAGTATTCAAACATTCATATTAATTCGCTACTCCATCAAGAAACGAAGAAGATGACGCCGACCAAGAATCTACAGCAATCTCTCTTGAAGCAACAAGTACGAGGGAGAAAGTATCTCCAATGGTGAGCGGAACTGACGCATATCGACACAATCTCTCTCTTTTCATTATTTTCGTCGTAAATTCAGTAACTTCATAGCTTGGTAATAATCGTAAATTCATCCGACCTCCAATTTCACGTAATTTTCATGTGGTAATGGTAAAATCTTTAAGCTCCTTTTTATTATGATTAAATTTACCACAGTCTTGTTCTTCGATTATTAAACTAATTTTATTCAACATGCAATCTTTAACTCCAGTAGGTAGCTTTATATATAAGACAAAACCTTCTCCCAATGCAAATGTTATCAGGGTTAATGATGCAATCATACCACGGTCTGATTTCGAAGAGTATATCATGTGTTCTACGCAAGCTAGGGGTTGAGATAAATATAAATTGTAGGTTTCAACTTGATGTTGGCTCCTTGGCACCCAATTATCAAATCAATCTCATACGTAGAAGGTAAAGGTAAGCACCCGCCAGGAAAGCGTTACAAGATAGTCAGGTTTTGCTGCGGCTCATTCTTCATTCCAGGACTTGTCAGCAGTGAAATGTGATGAAATTAGCTCCTCCCCCAGCTTCCAAGGAGGATTTCTGGATTTCAATCTCCTCTCTTTCTTAGCATTACAGTCCTGGTGTATGGGCAGCTGGGGATTACTGCGACATTTCAACCATATGTTTTAGCCTGCTTTCAATTTTTGCAAAAAATGAGATCTATACAGGGCCAAAAATTGTGAGTATGCCTGTGTGAGAGTGTATGTGTGTGGGATTTGGTATGTCTGTCCCCCCCCCCCCTCTCCCCCCCCCCCACCTTTCAATTCAAACACGGTGAAACCGAATTGAACGAAATTTGGTACAGAGGTATCACTGGCAAAGCGGCACCTCAGTGTCATGTTTTATATCGCCGCCACCTTGACGGAAACGTAATGGCGGTCACCCAAGTGTTCAAAGCTTAAATCAAATTACGACTAACCTAATCATCTGATCCCTACCAAATTTTGCAACAACATACCCTCATGGGAAGCATGGGAAGCGTCTTTTGACGAAACCACAAGGTCATCAGCCCAATAGTTTGCAGATGACGGCCGTGTTGGCCGTGTATGTGTGAAAATCGATCCCCCTATCAATTCAAACACAACGAAACCAAATTGAACCACCTTTGGTACAGAGGTAGTACTAGCAAGGTGTCACGTTGTATATCGCCGCCATTATAACAAAAAAGAAATGGCGCCCACCCAGATGTTCTGAGCTTAAATCAAATTACGACTAACCTAATCATCCGATCTCTAGCACATTTTGCAACAATATACCTTATTGCGAGAAGCGTCTTTTATCCAAACTACAAGGTCATCAGCCAAATAGTTTCAAAATGGCGGATGTATCAATCATGTAAGTACTATAGCCAAACCGTAACTTACGATTTAGCAAGGCCTTGTTTGTATTGAGATACCACATTAACTCAGGAATACCGACCTTGGTAGATACGTGCTCTAGGCCAGGCTATCTCTATTCTCCAAAGACGAGGGTGTTCAAACTACACCATCGGCCATCCTTCAAAGAATGTTTCGAGGTCTCTAATTGTCTGCTCCAGATAAATCTGGAATGATACTTTCTCATAGGGCATGACCGTATATCTCCAACTTGTTGCTCAGTTTCATTCATCTTCATTCTTTCATATTTCATTCATTCGTACCTCTGATGAGGTCGGTTTCAGGAATGGTATTCGGATACAAAAAGCCATCCGACACATAAAAATGCATCTCACTTCATCACCGACTTGTTGGAACGGGTCCATATCATGGCGCAGTGACTAGAATTCTTGGTTGTAACTGTGGATGCTCCAGTTACTTTGTCGACATTGTTAAGAAATTTAATTCTGATCTGGGGACTTACGGTGTTCATTCAGCTCCATGAGAATAAACTGAGGGGAGGAGGATTTGATACTTTCCTTAGCCGTACTAAAACTGTTTCCATGGTGTCCCATTTCTACACGGCATAAACCTACAACATTTAATTCTGATCTGGGGACTTACGGTGTTCATTCAGCTCCATGAGAATAAACTGAGAGGAGGAGGATTTGATACTTTCCTTAGCCGTACTAAAACTGTTTTCCATGGTGTCCCATTTCTACACGGCATAAACCTACAACATTTAATTCTGATCTGGGGACTTACGGTGTTCATTCAGCTCCATGAGAATAAACTGAGAAGAGGAGGATTTGATACTTTCCTTAGCCGTACTAAAACTGTTTTCCATGGTGTCCCATTTCTACACGGCATAAACCTACAACATTTAATTCTGATCTGGGGACTTACGATGTTCATTCAGCTCCATGAGAATAAACTGAGATGAGGAGGATTTGATACTTTCCTTAGCCGTACTAAAACTGTTTTCCATGGTGTCCCATTTCTACACGGCATAAACCTACAAAATTTAATTCTGATCTGGGGGCTTACGGTGTTCATTCAGCTCCATGAGAATAAACTGAGATGAGGAGGATTTGATACTTTCCTTAGCCGTACTAAAACTGTTTTCCATGGCGTCCCATTTCTACTTCCTGCAAATGCACCGGATTAAGCTCACGGCCAGCTTCTAACTTAATCCTAGCTCCAATTAAAGATGAGTTGTAGTTGTGATTTTTATTTGAGAGGTCAGGACGTCGTGGCTATTTAACCCCGTGTACTTGGATGAGTGTGGAATATTGTCTGATTACCCGTGAGATTATGATGGCTGTATTAGTGTGTGTATTTGCAATTTAGTTGAGGATTGGAAAGGAAACGGCCATGGTCTCAAGTTACGAACCATCCCGGCATTCGCCTGCAGTAGAAGTAGTAAACCACGGAAAACCACATCCAGGTTGGCTGAGGCGGGAATCGAACCCACGTCTTCTCAGTTGTGCCTAACGAGGCTGAGTGTACCTCTAACCAGCTCTCCGACCAGAATTAAATTCCTTGGCAAAGCCGGAAATCGAGAACGGACCTCCGGGTCGACAGCCAAAAATTCAAGCCGCTACAACACAAGGTGGCCAATTATAAATTAACACTAGTACAACCATGACAATGGTACAGGTTCAACGCACACCCAATGTGTTGTTATTGTTGTTGGTTCATTTAAAGGCTTTGCGACTTCGTTATCATGTAGGTCGGCGTACTGGGTGTGTGGATTCTGTCTGATGACCATTATTATTGTAAGGGCTGTAAAATCACGTGTATCTGTAATTTAGGTTATGATATGGAAGGAGACACCTGTGACCCCAAGTTAGGAACCATCCCAGAATTTTCCTGGAGTAGAAGTGAGAAATCACGGAAAACCAGTTCTAGAATGGCTGAGGTGGGAAATGAACTCACCTCAATTTTGCCCCGTTCCAACCCTCAAACCAGAATTAAATTTCTTAGTAGAGCCGAGAATCGAACGCAGGATCTCTGGTCTGGAGTATCAACACGTACCTCAAGACCTCAGAAGGCAGCAGACACCCAAGTTCACGCGACTACACGATCACGATATCGTTATCTAAATGAATAAATAAAAGCCATCATGGGAACGGGAATAATAAGTGTAAAATACTCTCAGAAATCCTTTTATAATCCTTCCATTTATGTTTTTTAACGCTATCCATCAGTTAAATACACTAAAAATCTCACTTACACATGTTATTTTTTTGGTAGTACTCCATCATAACTGAAAGCGAGTTAAATGTGATTATTATCATTTTTCATTTAGTTAGGACGACTTCACGCTCTGGTGATGTCTCGCCTCCACAGTTTGTTTATCTTGTTGGTTGATCTTCACGTTTTGCTATTAACACAGTCCTCTTACACCGTCTGTTCTTCCCCTTCCCCTCCCCCCTCCCCCACCAATTCCATTTAAATACAAGCAAACGAAGAATTGTGTGGGCTTGGCCGTTCTCTTCTTTTTTATTTTATTTGAGTTTAGTTTAAAATGAACTGCACGAGGGACTTGCGGACAACACAAACAAGTGAAAGGATGTGCGCAGGGAAATGAGAGACGTGAGAGAGAGAGGAGTTTATAATAATCTTCTTTCAACCCCTCTTCACTCCTGGAAGCTTTAAGCAGGGAAGGGTCATCACTACTATCCAGAATTCTCACTCTCTCTCCTCATATATAGATCGAAAGGCCTGGCCTGAGTTACTCAATTTGTAGGACTATTAAGAGGGTATACAGGATGTAACAAATAGGTACGGCACAAAATGGAGGACACATTCCTCACACGTAGACGAAGCAATTATGTTATATGAACATGGGTCAGGAAACGCTCTGTTTCCATGTTATACCTCATCGGTTCCAACTCAGTAATCATGGGAAACATACAAGAACAGAATGTACCAGCATACCAAATGCAACTATTTCTCACAGGAGATGTTCTTTATGCCCTCCGTGTGCATTGATGCATGCATCAACCCACCGTCGTAGTAAATCTTGGATGCGCTGATGTATTCCTGGAGTAATGGGTATGGTTTCGCAGTCTTCCATAATACGGGCACGGAGACTCTGAACATCTTGTACTGGGGTTCGATACACAAAAGCTTTCAAATGTCCTCACAAATAAAAGTCCAGTGGGTCTAGGTCCGGAGAGCGTGGAGGCCAGGCAATTGGTCCACCTCTAGCTATCCATCTGTCACCAAATCTGTTATTTAGAAGCCGACGGACATTAACACTAAAAAGAGGAGGTGCTCCATCGTGCATGAAGTACATGTTTTGTCGCACAGCTAAAAGCACATCTGCTAAGTCGCATGGCAACAGGGCGATGTAAAAAAAAAACTATAATAATGACAACGTAACCAGACGTAACCAAGAGTGCATATTCCCCGTGGTACTCACGTTCTCTTCTTGTGTGTTTACCATAATTAATGAGTTGGAAACAATGAGGTATAACATGGAAACAATGCGTTTCCAGACCCATGTCCATATAGCAAAATTTCTTCGTCTACGTGTGAGGAATGTGTCCTGCATTTTGTGCCGTATCTTTTTGTTACACCCTGTATAGAATGGTCAAACGAGAGTGGACTCTCAGTAAATGAGAACAAGACTGTCCATATGGTTTTCAGGGCCCTCTCAAACTTGGTGCACCTAGTGTCTATGGCCAGATTCTCACTCTAGTTTGCCGAGATCCACTCACCGCAGGGACTTTATTTAGTTAGTTATTGTTGTTTTAAGGGGCGGAACTACGAGGTCATCTGCAGTGACTTTTCGGATGATGATCCCCTCAAGTGGAATTCCATTATTTTTGTTTTACATTTATTGACTTTCATCGAGAATTTCTTCCTCAAGACAAAGTCCATACCAGGTTATGTACAAGCTAATTGGGAAAAGTTTCAACTCTAGCATCAAGTTTGTGATTAATGTTGTGGCAATCAACGAAAGGAAACAGGGGAGAGAAAAAAAAAGCAACTTGTGTCTCCTGAAATAAAGAGCATACGTAAAGTTACTTCCGCTCTGTAATGTAAAAAAGAATTATTCACCATGTGGGATATGGTGATGCTGTAACGTATCAGCAAGCGGTATGGTGACAGTATAGTACAACACAGCTAAATTTTTACATCCTCCGTAATAACACACTAAAATTTAAGAGAAGAATACATTATACGGTATGTTTCAGTTATTATGCCAATTCGATTTATTCCGAGAATTAATACGGACTCGCATAATAAATAAATTCACCAAATCATATAATTTCATCTCAATGTAATGCTTGCCACGGTGAGTGAGTGGTTATCGCGTCTGACTGCCAACCCCAAGCTTGCAGGTACACTCCTGGCCGTGGTAAACAAAAATCACGATATTCATGTCATACGATGTTATCATGTTAAAGAAACCATTTGAATTATGTAGGCCGTGTTCACAATGACAAAATTAATCTCGGGATTTTCCGCCAACACAAAGTTCCTCATTTCTCTACTAGAATGCGCTATAGTGTCAAGGAGCTTAGATATCTAACCTCCTTGACTCTCATAGCGCTTCAAGGAGCGATAACATTTGACATGCGAGTTGCCCTCGGGGCGTCAATTAATAAAGCTTGCACCCGGCACTCGAGGTCATACGATATTATTATTATTATTATTATTATTATTATTATTATTATTATTATTATTATTATTATTATTATTATTATCTCAATGTAATACAAATCACCATCTTGATATATACCGGATATACAGGGTGAGTCACCTAAAACTTGCCCGCAAATATTTCGGAAATGGGAAGTGCAATTGATATGCGGTTTTCACAGACTGGCTTGGTAGTTCCCTCGTATTTTTGGCCATTAAGCATATTTCAATAATATTTCGAACGCGTATTGTTTGAGCAAACATACACTTTTTAAATTGGAACAATGCCGTTTGATGGTATATTGGCTTTCACGGCCAGTAAATCTAAACTCAGCAATTCTTCTAGGTTTATGCCGTGTCTTGTGTGTGTAAAATTAAAGTAGGGTAAATTAGAATGTCAATGGTGTTTGTTGCAGGATTCTAGTGCAAGTGGTTTGCCAGATATCGTATGTTGAAAAGGTTCCACACCGACACAAGTTCATATCTGTGGTAGCACAAACTAAAGGCATTAAACGTTAATACACTAGGCTACTTATGTGGGTTCTGACAAGTAAAGAGAACACTGACCTTCAAAAGTTTGGCCGGCCTGTTCACCGGATTTGAATAATTTAGGCTTTTTCTGTGGGGAAAGCTGAAAGACACTGTCTACAAGGACATACCAACTACACCGGATGATATGAAACGACGCATTACTGCTGCCTGCTCTGACATTTCCACTGAAATGCTACAACGTGTGCAGCGGTCTTTCCACGGCAGACTGGAAGCTTGTATTCACTCCGGTGGTCATTTTGAACACAATCCTCAGCTAAACATTAAAATTCAATAACATTAAACTAAGAGCAACATTAACAACCTATAAATAAAATAAAAATTAAGCACTAAAATAAAAAAATTCTCGTTGAATTACCTTCCAAATATTAACTGAAATCTGCTTAAAATAATGTGACAATTGGAAACAAAAATGCTGATAATATTTGAAGAATGGTTGTAAATTTGTTTAAATATTAGATTTGTTACATCGGAATATTTAATGAAATTTATAAAAGAAAACAAGATAATATATCTTTTCAACATGTTGTCAGAAAAGCAGTGAGCTTCATGCAACCTGTGATATACTGCTGCATAGTGTGTTGTAAAGAATGGCAGTACACGACTTCCATCACATCCTTTGTCACAACAAGACGTATTATTTATTTATTTATTTATTTATTTATTTATTTATTTATTTATTTATTTATTTATTTATTTATTTATTTATTTATTTATTTATTTATTTATTTATTTATTTATTTATTTATCTATTTATTTATTTATTGCCACAACAGGGCAGTGCCCCAATTACAGTAGCAAACAATTAAACAATTGTTTACACACAGACAATACTTGAAAATACTTTAAGATACAAGATAAAAAATACATTAGAATACAAAATAAAAATTGAAAATTAAAAATTGATAATTGAAAATTAAAACTTAAATTAAAAAAAAAGAAATTGTTAGCAAGGAATATACACAAGTTCAAGTCGCAATAACAGTAAATGAAGCATGATTTTCAATATTTCGTCACATAATGTAAAGCTAGATACATATCTTAAGGTACTAATACAATAGCAATGGAAGATGGTAAGAAAGTGAAACCTAAATTTAATATCTTCGTTATAATGAATCATTTGACATCTAAAACTACGTGTAATTGCCTTCTATAATTTAGCAAGGACATTCGAAAATCTAAATTGTTGTCAGCTGAGAGCCTGTTGTAAGTACAGCACATATTCAATATCGGTGAATTATGAGCCTTCAATTACATGCAAGTGTCAACTGTGTGGACATACATGCGATCACTATAACCACTTAGAAATCTGTACAAAAAGAACAAGGACAATCAGTGATTATGCGAATCAATAGAAATTAAGTTTATATAAATAGTATTTTTGTAAACCTATGGCCACTTGGCTGCATTAAATGTTTAATAATGTGTTGTAATACAGCACAGTATACGGTAATGTACTAAAATTTAGCCGAATATTTCTTACTCAGCCTTTCTACTCCTTCTTATTCTTCTGCTTATTATTATTATTATTATTATTATTATTATTATTATCCTCCTCCTCCTCCTCCTCCTCCTCCTCCTCCCATAACGACTGAGAGTAATTTCTTCCTCCTGTAGATTGCAAGCCTGCCTTTGAAATGTTACACCTGTAGGCCTATGTCAGTCCAAAAATATTTCATTCATCATTATAACAGTCGTATGTTTTTCTTTTCAGGTAAATCGCGAGTCTCTCCTCATTCGTGCTTTATGAATCCATGCAAAAACAGAATATCGTGAGTATGCTTGACCAAAAGTGCTTCTACGAATAACCATGAAGACTATATTCTCATTTCAAACTGAAGATATTGGTCGAGACTTAACATTTTTAACTTCGCTTTTACTAGCATTTTTTAAAATTCTGACTTCCTTATTTTTAGTAACAACTGGATGACAATGAATTTCACAATGGCTCTGAATGTTTTTATTATATTGTAGATCTAGTTGACAATTAAATGCAAGGTTCAAAAATTCAATGTAAATACAATCACGAGAAAAGTAATGAATTAACAGCTGCCATCTTGAGAGGTTGTAAACAATTGAACTAAATTAGATGTCAGTTCGTTACAATGTGTATAAACATTGGCTGTATCAAGTTTCACTGCACTCGGATGGTTAAATCTCGAGAAAAATCTATTCGAATGTTTCAACTTCACTTGGACACCACGTTCGTTTTGTACTTAACAGGTTTTTAAATTCACTTCGGTGAACTTGTAGTAGTGCCTTTTATCACCGTACAAAATTTCAGGGTCATGTTAGCAATAGTTTCGGAGATATTGAATGCCGGTGAAATGCTTCGCACAGCTACCATGTTGGATTGGTGAGAGGTAATAAAATTTGAAGGACACGGTCGGGATCGGACAAAATAGTACTATGTACTCACCGAGTTTAATTGAAATCGCTCCAGCCGTTTAGATTTTATTAGGGATACACACACACACACGTACATATACGTGCACACATACACTCACACGGACCAAAGGTGATCTCATCAGCCTATTCCTGTCTGTCTGTCCGTCTGTCTGTGTTCTACTCTTTCGCTCAAAAACTACCCAACCGATTAAGCTAAAGCTTTGCATGAGCATCGTTCTAGTAGCAGGAAGGAACACAGGCCTGCTGCTGGCTTCAAATTAGGTAGATGTCGGGAGTGAAGTCTGAATTCCATGTCAGTTTTTTTAACTTCACAACCATCCATCACGGCTCCATTCACCAGTTTGGAAACTGCATCTCCAGAGTGTTTTGAAAATTACATTTAAATATTTAGAAGCTATATTTAATGAAGTGATTTGTTTATTTTATTTCAAATTGATTATATTATTTTACATCTCACACAAATACTTATCCATTAGATTTTAAATATTTATATTTACATCGTTCTTATTCATTGTTTTCAGTTTCTTCATTTCATCCCGTATATATTTTAGTTAATTTCGTTTAGTTAGTCAGTTAGTTATTGTTATTTTAACGGGCGGAACTACGAGGTCATCTGCTCCTCTTAACACTGATTAAATTATACAAATTTGGAATTGAATGCAAAATTTAGAGGTGGACACCTAAATGTGAAAAGACCGAAAACTAATAAAACAAAAAATTAAATAAAACTAATAATTATAAAAATAAACAAAAATTACGGGGAAAAAATTCATCATCAAAAAACGAACAAGTCGTTGAGTCAATGTTAACTGGAAAATTTAGATTGCTGGCCCTAACCCACTCTCACTTACAAAGCAAATGACGAGATCAGCAGCAACCGCGTCATCGGCTAATATAAGTTTGAGTGTCATCTGCAAAGCCGGCCCCGTGGTGTTGAGTTAGCGTGCCTGCCTCTCACCCGGAGGCCCCGGGTTCGATTCCAGGCTCTGTCAGGGATTTTAGAAACTGACGTGAGGGCTGGAACGGGGTGCACTCAGCCTCGTGAGGACAAATGAGTAGTTGGCAGTGAGGCAGCTCCCCGATCACGAAAACCAAGATAAACGGCCAAGGGAACCCGATGCGCTTATCACGCGTCACCTCAATATCTGCAGGCCAAACGGCTGGGCAGCGGTCGCTTAGTAGGCCTAGGCCCTTCGTGGGCTGCTGTGCCAGGGGTTATTATTATTATTATTATTCATCTGCGAACCACGGTTTCTTCGTAAGTCAGCAAGATCCACACACTCGGTTAAAATGTTGGCCACGGTGAAAACGGCCCCACAGGTACAAATTGGGGGTCTTACCTTCTCATTAGGTACGAGTGGGATTTAATTTCGTTTCTTGACACTCAGTTGTATTTGTTTATTTTCTTAAGGTTTGATTCTAATTATCTTGATGAAGAAAGACCCATTGTTGGATCGATACATGCACTAATTTGAATATAACTTGCATTGATTGGCGGAGCATTCTAATTAATTATCTATTAATCAATACGGTGATTTTCTTAAAATGGTAAATGTTTTTGCTTGGAATTATATCAGTAAAGCTGAATGTACTTTCCAATCCTTCTTTTATTTACACCTTAGACGTTCTGAATTTTGACGCAATGAGTTCTTCGGACCACTGATATTTAATTGCAGATCTTACACCTGTAGATTTAACTTTGTTCGATACGACCAACCGTTTCCCAGACATATCGATTCCAAAAAAATGGATGAAATTCAGGGCCTCAAAAAAAGGTCCGGCCCTGCACCGATTTTAACGCCCAACAATAGGGCTCCTCACAGGCTCTATTTCTTTCACCGTACCAAATTTCTGCTCGATATCCTGAAAAGTGCGACCTGTACATTGCTAAACGCAAAAACGTCGAAAAAAGAGGATGAAATTCAGGGCCCCTATAATAGAAAACGGTGAGAGATATAAAAAATAAACATTCAGCAGCTTCGGTGGCGTAGTTGGTAACATGCTGAGCTTCTATGCCCAAGATCGCGGGTTCAAATCCGGCCGAAGTCGTCGGATTTTTTAAGAGCGTTAAAAATCCCTCAGTATGCCTTCCTTCGGAGGGGAAGTAAAGCCGGCGGTCTCATGTCATAGATTTATGGCAGGTTAAGGAACCTTCCACTAATTACACCTGTGTGAAGCTAAATTGTATAGGTTAAGAATGTAAACAACGCTCGTAGGTTCCTATGTTCGTTGCCAAGAGCCGACTGCGGTGGCGTCTGGTAGCTAAGTTCTGAACTAGTAGTCGTTGACGGTGGCGTTTGGCGGCAAAAGAAGGAACTATTTGTAAAATTCAAAATTCTGCAGTCCTTACTTGAATTTAAAAAAACAGATAACACACACTAATACAGTCATCTCAATTAACACCGGTTATCAGACAGATTCTACTCACACCCAAAGTACACGGGGCTACATGACCACGTTGTCACATCCCCTAAACTTAGGAACCAACCAAACAATTGAAGAATTTGCGAGTATGGTGATGAAAAAAAGAGGTTAACAGCAAAATAAAACCGAAAAAAATATTGTATGAAAAAAAGAATTTAAGTGAGTTAGGTAATGTTGTGTTATCCAATGACGCGGCTGTTTTTCATATTATCAGCTCTCGGGCATATGCCGGGGGAGGGGAAGGGTTGCAGAGGGGTGCTTGCTACATAGGGATTAGTGAATATGGTAGGGTTGAAATTTGTACACGTTGTCGGCTAATTGGAAGTCTATGTTCTGTTTCACAATCTTTCACGCCCGCACAAGCAAAACTCAGTTCATACATAACCACACGCAAACGCATGAACGCGCACACAATTTTTTGGGATAACGTTCATTTTTTTTTGACACCGTGAAACATGGAAATTGCATTTTGTACTTTTTGTTTGCTTGTGTATTTATTTACGTGCGTGAGGATCGGAGGGAATGTCGATTTATACAGTTGGTGGTTCTGTATTAACCTCAACCAGGAGTGTATTCCCAGTAAATGTATAACGCTATAGCAGTAGGCCTGTAAAGGAAATAAAGGGGAAAACGTTACATTCACATCCTGACTAGCAATCTTACTCAGCTTAGCCTGGATGTCAAATTGTCCTCCCTCATGTCCAACTGTCCCTCCGTTACGAAATATCTCGGTAATAAAAAGTTAGAAAATTGTATTTTACAGAGGTAATTGATAACTAAAAAAAGAATAAAATAATGATGTTGTAGAGCCTAAATATTGAGTTGTTGTTGTTGTTTCATTTGAGGGGCTTTGAAATAGTTGTCGTTTAGTCTCATATACTTGGGTGAAGGACGAGGCAAAGAGGATATAATAAGTAGCTTGGCTCAGGCAAGGAAATGATTTCTACAGAAAACAAATTTGGTGATAGATTTAAGTATTAGAAAGTCATTTTTAAAAAAACTTTGTTTGGAGCGTGCCTCTGTATGGAAGTGAAACTTTGACTGACGGTGCAGCAAAGAAAAAGGATAATAGGAGCGTTTGAAATGTGGCGTTACAGGAGAATGATGAGGATCAAATGAATAGATAGAATGAAAATTGAGAAGTATTAAGACAAGTGGGTGAGGAGATATGTTTCTGGCGACTGCTAATGAAGGGAAAAGATAGGTTGGTAGGACACATACTGAGACACTCAGGAATAGCAAACTTAGTTGTGTAAGGAAGGGTCGAAGATAAGAACTGTAGGAGTAGACCAAGGTTAGAATATGTTGAACAAACTGTCTCGGCTGTAGGATGTGGTAGCTATGTAGGGATGAAACGATTAGCTCAGGACAGGGAGGTATGGAGACCTGCATCAAACCAGTCAAAAGACTGAAGACTCAAATAACAACAAATTGGGCATATACTGTATATAGTATATTATATATATTTAAAATAATAATTTGTCTGGTAAACTGTGTTATTGTGGTGTCAGAAGAAGTGTGAGTATTTGTGATTCATGTGAGGATTGGGAAGGAAGTGGCCGTCCATTTAGTAAGGAACCATCCCATCATCTGTCTGGAGTAGAAGTGGTTAACCACTTCCAGGATGGTTGTGGTAGGAATCGAACCCACCTCTTGTCAGTTTTTTTCACGAGGCTGAGTCTACCCCGTCCAACTCTCAGATCAGAAATAAATTTCTTGGCAGAGTTGGGAATTGAATCCGGACCTACACCACGAGGTGGTCAAATACAAAGAATGATGATTATATTATTATTCATCTATTCGTATTATACATAAGTATCGCTTGTCAACGTTAGATTATCTCTCTCCAATGACTTGCTCTGTACATCTTGAGATCCACTGCTGTCATCAGTGTCTTTGGCTCGAAAAGAGTCTATCCGCGATGCTTTCGTATTTTTATGTAAACTATATTATGTTGTAATAATAAAAAAAGTCCAATAATAAAGATAATAATGAAATACTAATGATTACTTCGAAAATTCATGGATTGTAGTGTAAAATAGCATTTAAATGAGGTGATTGTGCTCTAATTCCTTATAATCAGTATAGTTGGCCAATAGACTATTCACCGGATAATATTCTGAGAGTGAAGTAACATATTTATAATAATAATAATAATAATAATAATAATAATAATAATAATAATAATAATACTGAAATAATAACCTTTTTGTTTGAGTCTTCAGTCTTTTGACTGGTTTGAAGCAGCCCTCCATACTTCCCCGTCCTGAGCAAATCGTTTCATCTCTACATAGGTATCACACCCTACATCCGACGCGATCTGTTTAACATGTTCTAACCTTGGTCTACCCCTACAGATTTATCCTCGATCCTTCCTTCCATAACTAATTCTGCTATTCCTGGGTGTCTTAGTATGTGTCCTACCAACCTATATTTTCTCTAAATTAGCAGTCGCCAAAAACATCTCTCCTCTCAGAATCGTCTTAATTCCTCTTCGTTTGTAACCCTATCTACCCATCTGATCTTCATCAATCTCCTGTAACACCACATTCCAAACGCTTCAATTCTCCTCTTTTCTGCTGCTCCAACAGTCCAAGTTTCACTTCCATAGAGTGCTACGCTCCAGACGAACACCTTCAATCCTAGGGAATAATGTGTTCCTGTCTACGTACAGTAATAATGCCCAACCCTCTCTGTATACGATGTGATCCAAAGAAGACATGATTGTGATGATACATAATGTGTATTTCTTGAAAATCACCTTGTTACCTTAAAATATATATGGACTGCTTTGGGAATCAGTGATATAAATGTACGATTGTTTAAAAATACAACTGACGGGAAAATAATAGCCAAATGCCCAAACGTAATTGTTTGGGAAATTAAGAATAGGGAAAGGCGTGACTTATACATTACAAAATATGTCCCAAATAGGTCTACTGTGTATCTGACTAATTAAACCGTAGTTTTAATAACAGGTATCACTTGAAACCTAATTTGCGGCAACATCATAAGATATTATTTCCCAGCCCAGTAGCCTTCAAGTTCTCTCAACAACATTTCAATTTTATTATGAGTTTGTAAATTTTTACCGAAATTAACAAAATAAGATGGTAGAAATAGATATTCATGTGTGAAACAAGTGCATAATAGTAAATATTTAAAACCAACCGTACATATGTTACACAAATATCCACTTTCCAATACAAAAATGCAATGCAATACAAAAGAAAGCTCACAGAGCCGAAACATGTCTCAAAGTGTAAATTGACATCGAGGTGGCTTCGGTGGCGTAGTGGGTAGCATGCTGAGCTTCTATGCCCAAGATCGCGGTCGAGGTCTTCGGATTTCTTAAGAGCGTTAAAAATCCGTCAGTATGCCTACCTTCGGAGGGGAAGTAAAGCCGGCGGTCCCATGTCATAGATGTATGGCATGTTAAAGAACCTTCCACTAATTACACCTGTGTGAAACTAAATTGTATAGGTTAAGAATGTAAACAACGCTCTTAGTTTCCTAAGTTCGTTGCCAAGAGCCGACTGCGGTGGCGTCGGGTAGCTAAGTTCTGAACTAGTAGTCGTTGACGGCGGCGTTTGGCGGCAAAAGTAGGAACTATTTGAAAAATTCAAAAGTCTGCAGTCATTACTTGAATTAAAAAACAGATAACACACACTAATAATACAGCCATCACAATTAACACCGGTTATCAGACAGATTCTACACACACCCAAAGTACACGGGCCTACATGACCACGTTGTCGCAGCCCGTAAACTTAAGAACCAACCAATCAACCTACCAAATTGACATCAAGTGATATAATTTAAAAAAATGTATTGTAAAGTGGATATTTGTGTAACATATCATAATCAATACGGGAAAACTTGGAAGGAATAATGAATTAAGTCACAGATATTCACCAACCGTACATTATTTCACCTGATTCATTCTCAGAATAATTAGAAGTCTGTACATTTTCAACATCAATTAAAAATGTTTTGATTTCAGGTAAATATAGTGGGTATTAACGGCATCATCATTCGTTCCAGCAGAAATTCATACCTGCCCCTATAAATGTTACAATTTTACATGTAATAAAGTAAAATACACTTAAACTACACTGAGCCAGGTAGGATAACTAAACCATGTATAGAATGACATAAAATGACCATGATAGCCCGTTATAACTTATTGACGTGTTAATTATAAACTGTTTAGTCTTACCTAAAGTCAATATGTATTTAATTGAAAACAGTACCTTCTTCAGCTGGTATATGATGAGTAACAGAATAGTACCATACCAAAAGTAAATCTGTTACAATAAATTTTATAAATTAAGCATTAAATAAGAAGTTCCGTGACGAACTAAAGAGCCTACTTTTCTTAAAATGTAAGACACATGCCAATGATTAATCTATATGGATCTATCTAGAATAATGACGAAATTATGTTGGTAATATCGAAATTTCTAATTAGTTTGAAATACTGTATACCGGATATAATGTAGCCTAATAGAGAACTACAGTTGGCAGCCCTGGTGACTGAATATATTCTTAATTCCATCTCTTAAGGTACAGAATACAAAATTTGGTTGAAGTCCAATGGATAGCATGGACGTTACATGCAGTTAAACATTTGATCTAACAGCGCGCGTAAAATCATGTTGGCAACCATGACATAAATGTAATGGTCAGAAATAATCTGAAATAATATGATCAATTGAATTTAGAAAGAAATCCATTAGTTAGTATAGAAGTTACATGCATTTTAAAATTGGACCTATCAGCAGGCTTAGAATCATGTTGGCAGGACTGGCGTAGGCCTATAATAGTTACTCCAAATTAATCTAGAATGCCAGGTACTATACGTGTGCAAAGTTTAGAGCTATTGGCTTGCATAATTTCTGATATATTGATATTAGGGTAACAAAAATAGAGACAGTCTTTATTAACAGTTGGTAGCCCTGGTTACTCTTAAGAATCGGCAGAGTCATGTCTGTTATGGTACACATAGCACACACGAAATTTGGTTGAAATCCAAATGATAGTATAGAAGTTACATATATTTAAAGTTGGACCTCTCAGCAGGCATAGAATAATGTTGGTAGCACTGACGTAAATAAGTTACTCCAAATTAATATAGAATGGCAGGTATTATACGTGTACATAGTTTAAAGCTGTCGGCATGCATACATTCTGATATATGGGTATTTGGATAAAAAAAATTGAGAGGATTTATTAACAGTTGGCAGCCCTGGTTACTCTTAAGAATCGGCATAGTCATATCTGTTTATATACACACAGCACATACGAAATTTTGTTGAAATCCAGTTGATGGTGTAGAAGTTATATCCATTTAAAATTTGGACCTATCAGAAGGCTTATAATATTTTGGCAACACTTCCATGTATGGCATCCTGGAAATTAAACTGCAATATTATTATCTATACTTGTGCCAATTTTGAAACAGCTCCCATTCATACCTTCCAAGATATCCAACATGGAGCTCAAATTTAAATTGCGATTTTTCAGCAGTTGGTAGCACTGACATCATTTTAAAATATGGCCGTGAGATATTCAGGTATAGATCTTTACTCCAACAAAATTTTGTTTCGATTGCTGCAGCCGTTTAGGAGTTGATAGGGGACACACACACACAGCCAGACAGACACACATTTGCCCGATCTCATAAGTCTACTTTTTCCTTATTTATGCAATATGTGAAAAGTAGGCTAAAAATTGTCTTGAAAAACAGACGACGAATCATGTCAATCTTTCAGTTATGTTTTGGTCTTAACTTTAAAACATTAAGTTCATTTGCTGTGAACATGATGTTGGAAAGATTAACAAGAGTAGTTTGGAAAGTATGAACGTTCGTAAAGCTATTTCTCCTTTGTTGATTTGAATTTATTATAGGTTTGGAATTTTTAAGATTAGAAAATTTAAGATCAATTTTTTTTTCAAGACAATTTTTATGCTTAATTTACAAAATTTATTTTATCAGATCTGGTTTTTTTTTACTATCTGAACTTTTGGTATGGTACTACTCAGTTACTCATCATATACCAGCTGAAGAAGGTTACAATGAAATAAATATTGACTTTAGGTAAAAATAAATAGTTTATAAACCATGTATAATAAAAATAAATAAATAAATAAATAAATAAATAAATAAATAAAGAAAAGAAAAGCCAAAATTGAAAACTGGTAAGAAGTGGACTGTTGAAAGAAAGGAGGCTCAGAGAACGCGAATGTAACAAGAAGTTCCGTGACGAACTAAAGAGCCTACTTTTCATGCCACTGATTATTCTACAGTATATGAACCTATCTAGAATAATGACGAAATTAAGTTGGTAATATAAATGTCCAAGTAGTTCGAAATATTCCTGGTTTAATGTACCCTAATAGAGCACTACATTTGGCAGCCCTGGTGACTGAATATATTCTTAGTTCCATCTCTTAAGGTACAGAATAAAAAAAAATGGTTGAAGTCCAATGGACGTTACATGCAATTAGACATTGGATCTATCAGCACGCGTAAAAGCATGTTGGCAACAATGTCATGCGTGTGCTGGTCAGAAATAGCCTAATCTGAAATATTATGATATCTTGTTGTGCCAATTTTGGATGAAATTCATTTGTTAGTATAGAAGTTATATGTATTTTAAAATTGTACCTATCAGCAGGCATAGAATCATGTTGGCAGCACTGGCTTATATTAATTATTCCAAATTAATTTAGAATGTCAGGTGCTATACGTGTGCAAAGTATAGGGCTGTTGGCTTGCATACTTCCTGATATATTGATATTAGGTAAAAAATATATACATCATTTATTAACAGTTGGCAGCCCTGATTGCTCTTAAGAATACTTATAGTCATATCTGTTATGTTACACATAGCACATACGAAATTTGGTTGAAATCCAACTGATAATATAGAAGTTACATGTATTTAAAAATTGGCCCTATCAGCAGGCTTAGAATCATGTTGGTAGAACTGATGTATAAGAGTTACTCCAAAATTAATCTAAAATGTCAGGTACAATACGTGTGCATAGTTTAAAGCTGTCGGCTGGTATACTTTCAGATATATTGGTATTTGGATAAAAGAATAGAGAGAGCAATTATTAACAGTTGGCAGCCCTGGTGGCTCTTAAGAATACGCTCAGTCATATCTGTTTATGTACACATGTTACATACAAAATTTGGTTGAAATCCAATTGATAGTGTAGAAGTTATAGGCATTTAAAAATTGGACCTATCAGAAGGCTTGAAATTATTTTGGCAACACTGTCATGTATGGCCTCCTGGAAATTAAACTGAAATAGTGTTATCTACATGTGTGCCAATTTTGGAATCGCTCCCTTGTATACCTTCCAAGATATCCAACATGGAGCTCAAATTTCTAGTGCGTTTTTTCAGCAGTTGGTAGCGCTGACATCATTTTCAAATATGGACGTGAGATATTCCGGTATACATCTTTACTCATTCTAATTTTGGTTTCGATTTCTGCAGCCGTTTAGGAGTTGATAGGGGGGAGCACACACACAGCCAGCCAGACAGACAGACAAACACACATTTTCCCGGATCGATCTCATAAGTCTACTTTTTCCTCATTTTTGCAAAATGTGAAAAGTAGGCTAAAAATATTTGAGAAGAGTTAAATCTCTAGGGTGCAAACGGTTGAAGTAACGTGGTCCACAACAAGCGAAACGAAGAAAGAAGAAGAAATTAGTAAATAACTGAGTTCTTATTACGAGTATTTCGTTGCTTGTTGTCGGAATAGTCTCCAATGGTGAAATTTTAATGTCAGATATTTTGATGGCCTGTTCAGCTGCATTCATGCGTGCCATGGAGAATGTGTTGGCTCGAGAAGTGGAACAAAGCCGAGAGTGATATGCGAGTCTGTATAATTGGGCAGACTGCTCAATGTACCTGGCTGGTCAATCAGTTTCAATGCACTATTGTTGTTGTTGCTGTTGACAGTAACTTAATGAAGTTCCTCCATTTCAATGGCCCCCGTTAAGTAAGAGCCTTTTGCTGGCCAATTAGTGAGCACAACGCTCGGCTTGAGGGGAAAAGGGATGGTCATGCCCTAAAGTCGATATGCTGATGACATCAACGTACTTCCCCGTTGGTTTGCAAAATTCAGGTTGTAAAAGGATGAGATCATGTTTCATTTGTATTATTTCTATTGTAGAGGAGTACGCTTAAATCGTGGCAAGAGAGCCCTCATGAATAAATGTAGGCCTATGTTCTGAAAATGTAGTCTTATTTATTTTTATATGTTCCTCCTCTTATTTCCTGCTCAAAAAGAGACCAGATACACGATTTAATAAACAAATATATAAATAAGTAAAACGCACAAATTGTGAATAAATTTCAGATCACAGTTTGATAAGATGTGGCTCACTCTACCTAGGTATACTCGTACAAAATTCTATGATTGATTTTGGAAGTATTTTGGAATTGACAACGTGATATCGTTCGCAGTAATTGTCACAGAGGTTGCACACGCAATTTTCATATAGATCGTGGAAGGACTTGACTTTGCACACCCTGTGGTGATACCCATGCACTGTCAGCGAAGTTACAAAATGTCGTAGTTCCTGAGCTGTGTCTGCCCACGTTTGTTCATCATAGCCTCTGTAGAGTAGAAGTCTTGCCAAATCACGGACCTCTTCGTTTCCCTTTCATGCATTAGCCGCGTCCAACTACCCATTATGGTAAAAGGAGTTTATGTCTCAAACGTTTCGAGTAGGAATAGTTCTCCAGCAAGTTCGTAAACTAATCGAAATCGTGTGTACCTGGATACGCCAATGGTTGTTCTTAGAAAGAGCGCTTTAACCATTTTCCAGCGTCCTTAGATCGGTCGTCGGAGAATTCGCTTAAAATAAATAAATGATAATAGTAAAGTGTTCCATCGCGTCAGAAGAGAAAATAAAACCATTGCTTAGCTACCAACCCCACGGACTCATTAGCAATTCTGATTGGCAGAGGAGCAATGACAACTGCCCCTTTCGTCCTACAACCTCCCACCTTAATCGCTTCAACAAATTTCCCCCCAGTTTTTCTCCCCCTCGTTATTACACAGGATTCATATCTACCGTACCAATTTCTCAATCGACTTGCCCCTCTCTGTGAATACAATACTGTATATATCCGCTTTAATTTCAGTATGCTGTTCATTCACAATGCATGGGATTAAAGTGTAATACCTAGTCATGATGACAGTGGATGCTCAACGTAGAGCACGGCCGGCAGTCATGGCCATGGATATAGGTCTGGACCACCTCGTGGTTCAAGCCCTGCGCGGATGCGGATATAGTTTGCATGGCTGTGCGGATAGCGGGTAAGCTGTGGGTAATGTTCGGGGAAACTTTGTGGATAGTTTTTAGAATACAATCCGAACTTGTTTAATATCATTACTAGGACCAGGATGTTTATGACATATTTTTTCCGTTATGTTTTTTTCATGACAAACGTATGATGATGATTTAAGCTAATCTCATTCAAATTACGTCATTAGGCATAATTAACACTCCGAACTGTAAAGGGTTGCAATTCTGGCTGAATAATATTCATTGTAAACATAGCACGTGACATACATAGCCTAGGGGAACGATATTTACCTCAAATATCTAAACATGTACCTTTAGTAATTTATGCTTTATCTAATTAAAAAAATATTATTGTAATGCCAGTAGATTCGGGTAACAAACGGGCAAATGCGGATAAAAGCCGTGCGGATGCAGGGTGGATGCGGATAACAGTCGTGCGGATGCAGGGTGGATGTGGATAACAGTCGTGCAGATGCGCGTCGGATGCGGGTAACAGTTGTGCGGATGCGGGGAGGATGCGGATAACAGTAGTGCGGATGCAGGGCGGATGCGGATAACAGTCGTGCGGATGCAGGGTGGATGCGGATAACAGTTGTGCAGATGCGCGTCGGATGCGGATAACAGTTGTGCGGATGCAGGGTGGATGCGGATAACAGTTGTGCAGATGCGCGTCGGATGCGGATAACAGTTGTGCGGATGCAGGGTGGATGCGGATAACAGTTGTGCAGATGCGCATCGGATGCGGATAACAGTTGTGCAAATGCGGGGTGGATGTGGATAACAGTTGTGCAGATGCGGGGTGGATGTGGATAACCGTTGTGCGGATGCAGGGCGGATGCGGATAACAGTTGTGCAGATGCAGGGTGGATGCGGATAACAGTTGTGCAGATGCGCGGCGGATGCGGATAACAGTTGTGCGGATGCGGGGTGGATGTGGATAACAGTTGTGCGGATGCGGGGTGGATGTGGATAACAGTCGTGCGGATGTAGGGCGGATGCGGATAACAGTCGTGCGGATGCAGGGTGGATGTGGATAACAGTTGTGCGGATGCAGGGTGGATGTGGATAACAGTTGTGCGGATGCAGGGCGGATGCGGATAACAGTCGTGCGGATGCAGGGTGGATGTGGATAACAGTCGTGCAGATGCGCGTCGGATGCGGGTAACAGTTGTGCGGATGCGGGGAGGATGCGGATAACAGTAGTGCGGATGCAGGGCGGATGCGGATAACAGTCGTGCGGATGCAGGGTGGATGTGGATAACAGTTGTGCGGATGCAGGGCGGATGCGGATAACAGTTGTGCGGATGCGGGGAGGATGTGGATAACAGTCGTGCAGATGCGCGTCGGATGCGGGTAACAGTTGTGCGGATGCGGGGTGGATGCGGATAACCGTTGTGCGGATGCGGGGCGGATGTGGATAACAGTTGTGCGGATGCAGGGCGGATGCGGATAACAGTTGTGCGGATGCGGGGAGGATGTGGATAACAGTTGTGCGGATGCAGGGCGGATGCGGATAACAGTCGTGCGGATGCAGGGTGGATGTGGATAACAGTCGTGCAGATGCGCGTCGGATGCGGGTAACAGTTGTGCGGATGCGGGGTGGATGCGGATAACCGTTGTGCGGATGCGGGGCGGATGTGGATAACAGTTGTGCGGATGCAGGGCGGATGCGGATAACAGTTGTGCGGATGCGGGGAGGATGTGGATAACAGTTGTGCGGATGCAGGGCGGATGCGGATAACAGTCGTGCGGATGCAGGGTGGATGTGGATAACAGTCGTGCAGATGCGCGTCGGATGCGGGTAACAGTTGTGCGGATGCGGGGTGGATGCGGATAACCGATGTGCGGATGCGGGGCGGATGCGGATAACAGTGGTGCGGATGCGGGGCGGATGTGGATCAAGTTTTGTATGTCCACACAGGGCTCCACTCGTGGTGTACCGGCTACCATTCTAGCAGGTCCGAGTTCGATTCCCGGCACTGCCAATAAATCAAATTCTGGTCTGAAGGCAGGAAAGGGGTACACTTGGCCTCGAGAGCCAAAATTGTGAAGAGATGCGTTCGATTCCCATCTCAACCATCGTGGAAGCGGTTTCACACTTCTACTTCAGGCAAATGTTGGAATGATTCCTAAATTGAGGTCGAGGCCGCCTCCTTCCTAAATCTATACCTAGGTATAACCTCATGGCGTAGCCGTTCACTCACCACGACCTGGATGGGGGGCTGCAGTGATTCCGGAGTTCGGAGGTTCGAATTCCGGCTCTGACAGTGGCTATCCAAAGTGTGGTTTT
Organism: Meconema thalassinum; assembly: GCA_946902985.2. Classification (NCBI taxonomy): domain Eukaryota; kingdom Metazoa; phylum Arthropoda; class Insecta; order Orthoptera; family Tettigoniidae; genus Meconema; species Meconema thalassinum. Next base: position 93,346,642 of record OX336399.1, read on the forward strand.
CCTCCGGGTATTTCCACACTCCTTCCAGGGAAATGCTGAGATAGTACCTTATTTCAAGTCCCGGAGCACCTACTCCATCCCTGTCTCTATACAGCTACACAAACTACTATTGCGAGGCGTCGTGGTGCTGTCGTCAACCTGATTGCCTTTCACAACATTGGACTGGGTTCGATTCCTGGAAAGCGGGGCGTGGTGGCACAGCGGTCAAGCTGTTGGCCTCTCACCAAGGTAGACCGGGTTCGTTTCCCAGTCAATCCATTTGAGATTTTCGAAGTGAAATGCCATGTCCTGTGGTTCGGATTTCACGTAAAAAGGAGGTCCCGTGGCTCATGATCGCATGATTAACGGTCACGTAAAACTAAAAGCTTCCTTCCTTTTCGATTCCAGGTCAATGCATGTGAGATTTTCAAAGTGAAATGCCATGTCCTGTGGTTCGGATTCCAAGTAAAAAGGAGGTCCTGTGGCTCATGATCGCGAGATTAACGGTCACGTAAAATTACAAACTTCCTTCCTTTTACACTCTTACAGTCACCACAAACTCACATATTTTTTGTGAGGTTTGAAGCTATTTTTTCAGTGTTGCCTTAGTAAACAAGCGTTTAGTGCGTTTCAGTCGGTCAACACGAATGTACCCATATTGTAAATATTTTCACCTGTATTTTCAAACATAGATTTTATAGCCTAAGTGTATTGGATCTGAAGATGATCGCTTGACGATCGAAACTGGTCATCCTAGTGTATTTATTAATCTCAAGTAATTTATTTCAGGATTAGGGCATAACCCAGTTCTTTTGGGTACATTCGTGTTGACCGACTGAAAAGCACTAAACTCTTGTTAACTCACAGATTATCAGACAAATTCAAAACACACACCCTATTACACGGGGCTGATGACCAACGATGCCCCTGGCCCTTATTACGAATTAACAACAACAAACTAAAAGTATACACACTATTACAGACACAAAAATAAGACAGGCTATCAGACAAATCCTACACATCCACCACCACGCTGTCGCAAACTTCTAAAATGGAACAACAATAACAACTACGACGACCAACTATGGAGCAGCTATGCTTAATAATTATTCAGTGTTAGAACAACCTCATCTAACGTGTTCATTTATAACTTAACTTTGATCTTTTCATTATTAAAACCCTCCTACCATTGCTCCCATCTATGTGTGCCAGCAATAACATTGCCACCCTTACATCAGTTACCTCCAGCTTATGTATGAGATATACTTAATCTACCCATCTTTCACTTCCACACACCAAGGTCGGTATTATTAATGAGCGATGTAGAGAGAGTTTCGTCACAGTAGATCGCTATTGAGAACTATCATCGACAAGGCAGGTACATTTGACACTGAAATATGCGCCCTAGATCATAATTCATCTGTCGAATCACCAGGTAAGAAATCGAACCTGAATCAAGGATCCCTCTACTTGACTACTACAGTACAAGTGACTTCCGGAAATCATCCTCATAGAAGTTACATTATTATGTATTATTTAATCGAATAACCCTTAAGAGAGCACGTTAAATCAATACATCAAGTTTTGCTATAGGATATCTTCTTGGTCACCCTAAATTGCTTCATTCTTTCAGATTGTTGTTGCCGGAGATCCGCAATGTTGTGTGGCTGTTTCCTGCTTCTCTCTAGTTCGTCCTTGAAGGTGACTGTTTTAATTTTGTTCCGAAAGAGTTGTCTATTAGGTATGTCTTCAATTTGTATATTGGCCTCTTTAAGGTCATTCAAGGTCTGTTGAAACCAAGCTGGCTGTATTTTAAGTTTCATAATTTTATTGAAAATTTTCTTTGTCAATCTATCATCGTTCATTCTTTGTAAATGTCCAAAAAAGGATGATCTTCTTCTTCGCATGGTATGTACCTTGTTTTCTATATGCTCATAAATTTCAACATTTGGTCTAGGTCTGTTGTAATCTGCTGCTACTTTTCTAGGGTCAAGTATACTTCTAATTATTTTCCTTTCCATGACCATGATTTTGTTAATTTCGCCTTTATTCATTAATTTGAGCGTTTCAGATCCATATAAGGCCTCTGGTTTCACAACAATATTATAATGTTTAATTTTAATAGAATTAGGTAATGCTTTTTTCTTATAAATGTTCCTGGTGAGCTGGAAAGCTATATTCATTTTCTTTGTTCTAACTGTTAGGCTGTTTTTCTCGTTATTATTTATTGTAATCCATTCAGCGAGATATTTGAAAGAATTCACTCTTTTGATTTTATTTTGTTGAATACATAGGCTAATTTATCAGGACTGTTTTTGACATTGGATTCTGTCTTTGTGAAGGAAATTTGTAGTTACATTAACAACGCTTACTTTTACTTTAAAAGCATCGTTGAAGCAAGGGAGGTGATATTCTGCATGTATGAGCTCTTCAGCGAGCTGAGGATATCAAGAAGCGATACGCATATTTTATCGACTGTCAAACAGCTTTTGATACGGTGTGTCGCAAAAAATTCACACTTCTGGACTACAAAGATGTGCTTCGGTGGCATAGTTGGTAGCATGCTGATTTTCTATGTCCAAGATCACGTGTTCGAACCCAGCCGAAGTCGTCGGATTTTTAAGAGCGTTAAAAATCCCTCAGTATGCCTTCCTTCGGAGGGGAAGTAAAGCCGGCGGTCCCATGTCATAGATTTATGGCATGTTAAAGAACCTTCCATTAATTACACCTGTGTGAAGCTAAATTAGGTTAAAGATGTAAACAACGCTCAGGTTCCTATGTTCGTCGCCAGGAGCCGACTGCGGTGGCGTCTAGTAGCCAAGTTCTGAACTAGTAGTTGTTGACGGTGGCGTTTGGCGGCAAAAGTATGAACTACTTGAAAAATTCGAAGTCTGCAGTCCTTACTTGAATTAAGAAACAGAAACATACACTAATACAGTCATCACAATTAACACCGGTTATCAGACAAATTCTACACACACCCAAAGAACACGGGGCTACATGACCGAGTTGATGCAGCCCCTATACTGAGGAACCAACCAACCAAAAAATCTTCGATTTTTCTCCGATCACAGAGATGCAGCTGAAATGGAATCTGCTGTATCCATGACAACTAAGTAGTTGCAAGTCAAGAATCTAGATTATTTCTTCCTTTAGACTCTGGTTGGTTGGTTGGTTCCTCAGTTTAGGGGCTGCGACAACGCGGTCATCCAGCCCCGTGTACTTTGGGTGTGTGTAGAATCTGTCTGATAACCGGTGTTAATTGTGATGGCTGTATTAGTGTGTGTATCTGTTTTTTAATTCAAGTAAGGACTGCAACTTTGAATTTTTCAAATAGTTCCTACTTTTGCCGCCAAACGCCACCGTCAATGACTACTAGGCCCAGTTCAGAACTTAGCTACTAGACGCCACCGCAGTCGGCTCTTGGCAACGAACGTAGGATCCTAAGAGCGTTGTTTACATTCTTAACCTATACAATTTAGCTTCACACAGGTGTAATTAGTGGAAGATTCTTTAACATGCCATAAATCTATGACATGGGACCGCCGGCTTTACTCCCCCTCCGAAGGAAGGCATACTGAGGGATTTTTAACGCTCTTAAAAAATCCGACGGCTTCGGCCGGGTTTGAACCCGCTATCTTTCTTAAAGTATGTTCTTATGAAATGTATACTTATTTCAGTAAAAAACAAACATATTCGACCATTAACTGTTATGATTAACAGGTTACAGAGGAAATATTCCTTATATATAGCACATCTTATTATTAAAAGCATAGGGCTTTCCATATCACCTTAAAACAACATTTGCATATCGAATTAGAATACTTTTGTTTTTCTGTTTAGTTAGTTAGTTACTTAGTTATTGTTGTTTTAATGGGCGGAACTACGAGGTCATCTGCCTCTTGCTTTTCTGTTTACAGCGTGCCAAGAGCATTCCGTTAAAAATAGCAGGCAATTGGTGCTAATGATAAGAAGGAGTGTTCTATATTTATCGAACACAGAGTTCCAGAAAGGTACGGATTTAATGTTGTTCACCTTCTTTTTTCTCTTTTTTACGTGCACGAAAAGCTCCTTTCGAAGGTTCTCATTTTTATGATATTTAAGTAATGGCGAATTATTAGGATCCTCTTATTCCAGAATGTGGTCCCCAGGGTTTATCAATGCGGGCTTTTACGTTTCTTATGTTGCCTGAGTGGCGCTCAACGTGGTAGTTGTGAATACGTCGTTAAAAGTTGGGAACATTAGGAGAATGTTGAGTAATCAAAACAGTTCTCTCAGATCCTCATCACGGTGAGTGGATGTTACCACTATTGAAATGTTCCTCAGGTACAAATAACTGTCAGTTAAATGTATTTTCTTATGAGAAAATCAATGGGAGGTAAGACAGTTTAGACGATGAAATTTGCAGATGACCAACTAATAACAATTGCAGGAATCTCATCTACCCCAACAAAAAATTCTGGTTGGTTGGTTCCATGGTTTAGGGGTTGCGACAACGCGGTCATGTAGCCCCGTGTACTTTGAGTATGTGTAGAATCTGTCTGATAACCGGTGTTAATTGTGATGACTGTATTAGTGTGTGTTATCTAATTTTAATTCAAGTAAGGACTGCAGACGATAGTTTCAAGTAGTTCCTACTTTCGCTACCAAATGTTACCGTCCACGACACCTAGCTGTGAACGTAGCTACTACTAGATGCCATCACAACTAGCGCCCGGTGACGAACGTTGGAACTTAAGAGCATTAATCAAACCTAACCTACAAATTTTGGCTTCACACAATAAATTGTAGTTAGTGGAAGTTCTGTTACATGCCATTAATCTATAACATGACCCACTGGCTTTACTTCCCCTCCGAAAAAAGGCATACTGAGGGAGTTTTAACGCTCTTAAAAATCCGACGACTTCGGCCGGGTTTGAACCCGCGACCATGAGAATAGAAGCTCAGTATGCTACCAACTACGCCATCAAAGCCGGAAAAAAAATCTGCTGAAGCTTAACAAGAACGTTTAAGATTGAAAAATCGCAAAGCAACCTACTAACAGTTCGCCCTCCGCTAACTAATCCACATTGTTTGTGGGCTACTTTGTGATTTTTCAATACTGCAGTCTTGAAGATATTTAATAAATAGTTCTAATTTTTATGGATTTTAACACGTAAAAGTATTTCACAACAATACTAGCCGCAGTTTATTAACTCTTTACCGCGCCTTGGTGGGTTGATGTTGGTGGACGTGGGGCTGGAACGGGGTACACTCAGCCTCGTGAGGCAACCCTAAAAAGAGAAGATTTCGAATCCCACCTCAGTCATCCTGGAAGTGGTTTACCGTGGCTTCTCTCACTTTTCCTCAAGGCAATTGCTGGGAAGGTTCCTAACCTAAGGCCACGGCCCGATTTCTTCCCTATCCTACCCCCAATTTACAAATACACACAGTAGTACAGCCATGATAATAACACAAGTTATCACACAAATTCCACTCACACACACACCACATCGTTTGACAATAAATAATATAATTCTAAGTCTGCAAAGCTACCGATTGAGCTACCCAGTCGTTGGAAAACGAGCAATCTATTAGGTTTACTTAACTACTCATACGCTCAACTGCCAATGTATGTAGGCCTACTTTAATGCGTCCCTTCTCTTATAATCCTCATAAACAATATTTCCCCTCCTTAATAATTCCCATGGGGGCGTGGTGGCGCAGCGGTCAAGATGTTGGCCTCGCCCCACGGTGGACCGGTTTCGATTCCCGGTCAATGCATGTGAGATTTTCAAAGAGAAATGGCATGTCCTGTGGTTCGGATTCCACGTAAAAAGGAGGTCCCGTGGCTTATAATCTCTAGATTAACGGTCACGTAAAACTACAATCTTCCTTCTTCCATCCACCATGTCTCTCTCGGGTGAAAGCGATTGAGCGCACGCGCGAGTGCACGTAACATTACATTTTACTTGAATAATTAATGAATACACGGTACCATATTTTTTTCTTTTAAAGGCACTCTGAAAATCTACAGGACAAGTGTTTCCGTCGGAGTGCTTTACGAAGTCAATATTCAGCCGTTCTCTCTATCTTGCGATAGTAAATATCACATTAGTGTTTTAAATAGTGCGGCTACGGTGGCGTAGTTGGTAGCATGTAGAGCTTCTATGCACAAGTTCGAGGGTTCAAACCCGGCCGAAGTCGTCGGATTTTGTAAGAGCATTAAAAATCCCTCAGTATTCCTTCCTTCGGAGGAGAAGTAAAGCCGGTGGTACCATGTAAAAGATTTATGGCATGTAAAAGAACCTACCACCAATTACACTTGTGTGAAGCTAAATTTTAGGTTAGATTTGACTAACGCTCCTAGGTTCCAACGTTCGTCGCCAGAAGCTGACTGCAGTGGCATCTAGTAACCAACAAGTTCAGAACTAGTTGTCGTTGACGGTGGCGTTTGGTAGCATAAGTAGGAACTACTTGAAAATTGAATGTCTGCTGTCCTTACTTGAATAAAAAGCAGATAACACACACTAATACAGCCATCACAGTTAACACCGGTTATCAGACAGATTCTACACACACCCAACGTACACGGGGCTACATGACCGCGTTGTCGCAGCCCCTAAACTGAGGAACCAACCAAGTGTTTTAAATAAATAGATTTTAAATGTTTAATGTTGTAAATCTACTATATAAAGCTCAAATACCACTCACTCACTCACTCACTTAGGCTACTGATTCATTCATCACGATATCTCAGAATCCACCGAACGGATTGGAATGAAATTAGGTATGCCGCTTCCTCAAGGGCCGCAAACGCGCACAAAGAAAGGATTTTTGGATATTCAGGTTCTAAAGGGGTGTTAAGGTGGTAGACCTGCATTTCATTGAATAGCAATATCCCCCGATTGGTTTCATTGGGGGATGTGATACTCGGCATATAAACTCATCATTAAAAATAAGAAGACACGCGTCTGAGGGTTTTTCGATGTGGTGTATATTATGAGGTGAAAGGGGTGAAAAGTGGGGGTTGAAGGATTCCTAACGGAGCGTGTATCTCTTAAATGACATAGGCGAGGAGTTTGACACTCGGAGAAATCAATCAGCTTAAAAATAAATAAAATAAATAGGTGATCGACTGTTTTTTTTTCATAAATCCAATATAAGGGGCCTCTGGGGAGGGGTGAAATTCTGGAAGAAAAACGTCCACTAAGGAAGTATTTTTGGATGTTCACTCTCATCGACCAAACTCAACTATTTAAGTTAGATGAATGATATTTTGGGATTTGTTTGTTGTGTGTCGAAAACGTCCACTAAGGAGGGATTTTTGGATATTCAGGTTCTAACGGGGTGTTAACGGTGGTAAAACTGCAATTCATTGAATAACAATATGACATGACTATGACGCGAGCGAAGCCGCGGGTACCTGCTAGTTTTAGTATATATGAATGTCAGCCAATGGCCACAGCAGGGTATTTTAATTGAACGCCCGTGGGCTCTCAACAAGTTCAATTTCAAAAATTGTCTCCTCACATTTATTGTTGTTTGAGTCTTCAGTCTTTTGACTGGTTTGATTGCAGCGCTCCTTTCCTCCCTGTCCTGAGCTAAACGTTTCATCTCTACATAGCTACCACACCCTACATCCGAGGCAATCTGTTTAACATATTCTAACCTTGGTCTACCCCTACAGTTCTTGTCCTCGACTATTCCTTCCATAACAGAGCTTGCTATTCCTGGGTGTCTTAGTAGCCTATGTGTCCTACCAACCTATCTCTTCTCTTCATTAGCAGTCGCCAGAAACATCTCTCCTCTCCCACTAGTCTTAATACCTCTTTGTTTGTAACCCTATATACCCATCTGATCTTCATCATTTTCTGGTAACACTACATTTCAAACGCTTCAATTCTCCGCTTTTCTGCTGCACCAATAGTCCAAGTTTCACTTCCATATAGTGCCACGCTCCAGACAAAGGCCTTCAAAAATGACTTCGTAATACCTAAATCTATATTCGATGTCAACAGATTCCTTTTCTGTTGAAGTGCTTTCCTTGCCTGAGCTAACCTACTTATTATATCCTGTTTGCTTCGTCCATCACTCGTTAATTTGCTTCCTAAGTAACAGAAGTCTCCTACTTCCTTTAGTTTTTCACCTGCCAATTTGATGTCCATAGATGCTTCTGATTTATTTCGGCTGCATTCCGATATTTTTGTTTTACATTTATTAATTTTCATCATGAATTCTTTCCTCTAAACGGAATCCATACCATTCAAGGACTCATTCAAATCCTCAGGCGTGTCGGCCAAGATGACTGTGTCATCGTCAAATCTCACATTGAGACATGTATTTTTCTGAAAAAAAGGTTCTTCTTCTGGTTAAAAACATTCTTATCTTGAGAAATCCTATTGATTACTTAGGAATATATTGACCTCTCACTACTGCTTGGCGACTTTTTCGACACACTGATCATGGTCTACGTCACGTTTTAGGTGTAGAGAATCATTAGTTCTTTTTCACTCGTAATCCTTCCTTCTCGAAAGCGAATGTCTTGGCATTGTCTTTAGCTTTCTGTTGCTGTTGATTCTTTCTCCACTTTATCTCCGACTGTTTTGTTACCGGTCTCTCTAAGCCTTGCCTTGCGTCGCCTGCATGGCTTGTGCTGCTTCACGTCGCGGTGTGCAGTAATTACATTCGAATGTTAAATAAGGATTCGCTCTAAGACTAAGGCAAACCTTGTGAAGCTGGTAATTATTTTTCTAATCTCATGAATAAGCAAATTAGCGTCTCGTTGCGGTGAAGAAGCTCTCCAAGCGCACCGGGGCTTCCTGCACTCGGTCTTAGCCACATATTATCTCCCTGTGTGCATTGTTGTATATTATATTATATTATATTATATTATATTATATTATTATTATTTGCGTACATTCACCTTTAAGGAGAGCGCTAAAAACACAAAAATCTAGCTCTTTTCTTCTTTTTATCTTCCCTACAACCTTTCATCCGTTCACTGTGTGTCTTCTTCTCTTTATCTGTCCATTTACGCCTATTTATTTTGGGTTGTGATCTAAATTCAAATTTATTTATTTTTATTTTTTCTCTACAAATGCTGCGGTCGTGAATGTCTTCTAACGATACGGGACTCATCCGAGGCCCCGTAATCGGAATGAGTACACTTTAAATCCTTTAACGAGTATCCATTGGAGGGCAAGTCTGGTGCCAGCAGCCGCGGTAATTCCAGCTCCAATAGCGTATATTAAAGTTGTTGCGGTTAAAAAGCTCGTAGTTGGACTTGTGGCACTGGGAAGAGATTTGTCCAGTTCTAGTTGCAATGAAAGACGTTGATTATTATTAGGTGATCCAAGATTTAATAACTAGGACAGAATCAGTAGTAACTGAGTCTTGAAGTTGACGTACCACAGCAAAACCGGTCAACTCCAGTTGTGTGTCATAGCAAAACCAGGCTATTTCCATATGGGTCTGAGCTACTCCAAAACCGGCCACAACTCTTACTTCTCTTGTGGATACTATTTGTAATATTGTTCTTCTACAACCCAACTGTAATTAATTGTTGTTTAGGAAGCCAATATACGCTATTTGAAAGAAGAAAGGGATATCCTTAGTGTTTCTGTTCTAAACTAAAATGCGTTCCACACATGGATTAAAAACCTCCATTATCTTAATTGTCATTTAGTTTCCATCTACAAAGCAATGTGGACACTGGCGGGGATACTTTTATAGATCCTTATTAAGTTAAGTAACTTGACATAGCATTACAACATGCATGTCGTCTAGCGGTAGTTCCCCGCATGGCACGTGTTCGGCTGTCGACCACTCCACTAAATTAGCCTTCCTCCGCCCCCTCCACACGTCGTTCATCATCATTGATCAGGGAGCGAGAGAGCTGCAGCTTTTGTTCCGAGCGCCGTGCTGAGGGGCCCAATTAGACATGTCCATTGGCGGTAATGTGATCACCGGCCCTGTCCTATCCTGCCCTCTCTGACTGCTGCCTCGCAGAAGTTGCCATTAATTGTTTTCTTCTATTTAATCTTCTTGTGCATTATTATAGACTGCAGTTTCCACTCATTTTCTGGCCATTAATCTTTAAAAAAATGGAATGTAGCCGAAAGAATACAGAAACCCCTATTGACGACAAATTGTCGGGTGAAAAGCTAAAGGAAGTAAGAGACTTCTGCTACTTAGTAAGCAAAATAACCAGTGATGGATGAAGCAAAGAGGATATAAATAGTAGGTTGACTCAGGTAAGGAAAGCGTTTCTACGGGAAAGAAATCTGTTGACATCAAATATAGATTCAGGCAGTGGTTTTTTTTTTCAGGGGGAACGCGCGGGTACGCGTACCCCTTAAACATTTGAAAACTGTTTAAGAAAACATATTGGTACATTTGTATCTAGTCTGGCAAATATAACTTCCGACTTGAAAGTTCATCGATCAGCTGGCGTCCACAACAGCTGCAGGAGATTTCAAGTAATCCTCGATTTAAATCGATCTCTCGAATCAGTTTATTTTGGTTGGAAACTCGGCACTCAGTTCTTATAAGCCAGGCGCGGATTCAAGGAGGGGTCACGGGGGTCATGACCCCCCCCCCTCCCCAACGGAGACCAAATTTTTTTGCAAACTCAAAAAACGAAAACACAATATCTAGTCAAATAAAACTTAACGAATTTCGACTGAAAAACTTTTTTTTTTTTTTTCATGAAAATATCTTTATTGCTATTATTATGTTCTGTTACAACTGGACATATTTACAACTTCATACCTACATTATTTAAATGACTCATGGTGGTTCCGTATTGATATGTTAGAATAGTTATTAACAAGAAATGAACTTCTGCCTGAATCAATAGGCTACTATACAGATAACATCAATTATTGAACTTGTTTACAGTACATGTTTCGGGGATTAATTATATTTTATCCCCTTCATCAGCTGTTGAAGAAACAAAAAACAAAGCGTAGCACAGTAATAATATAGCCTACGTGTTTAAAACCTAATATGGTGCACCATAAAATTTAGGGTATACGAATATAATAAAATGAAGAGAAACAGATGGTGACGGTGATCAGCTGCTCATGACAAATAGTAGTTTCTTGAAATGGTAGATATGTAACACCAATACTTCACCAATCCGTGTAGCTTTCTATAACCAATGAAGAGCCTGTATGCTTATATCCAAATATAGCCCTTCAAAACAAAGCGGCTTTAAGAAACCCGACGTGATGGAAAGTGATCATAGGTTAGTTTAAAGCATATGGTGTATGTGGTTAGGACAACGTTACATTTATTAGAAACGATTATTTATATAACAAAATCAACTCGTCTATTTTGTTTAGCAAACCTCGTGATTACCGAATCGATGTCTATAGTGATGTCACGATGAATGTGCAGCAATGCACGGATAGGAATTTGGGGCTTTTTTCGCACCAAAAAAATTTTGCCGACGTCCAAACTGCAAGCTTGGTTGGCAATTTAAGCTGTGGCTTTCTCCCTTTGTCGGTACCAACTCGACTTGCCGAAACTGTAACGTACCTTGATACTTCCCTCGAAGCTCGATGTAAAAGTCGCAAAACACGCCGTTGGAATTTGTACGAATATTTTTGGTGCGCTAAACGCATCAAATTTCTATCTATGTAGCTTGCAAAAAAATTGGTCTGGTTTTGTACGTTTGGTTATTTTGTGATTGCGTTGTTAGTGATACAATTTTTCTTAACAATTTCGATTCTGTGACCTCCCCAAAGCCAAACTCTAGATCCGCGCCTGTTATAAGCACGCAGACAATTGTTCGGAGGTGGGGTAGGTTGATATTTTGTGCGTTTGGTTAGTTTTGAAGGATGAAGAAAATAGCGAACTATTTAACATCCACCCAGGCATCGAAAGTTAATGATTCGAACACAAGCAATGACCTGACTTTGCAAATTGCCGAAAATTGCAACATCGTGATGTTTTGTCGACTACAACTGAGAGTACCCCTTAAATTCTTTTTGCACTGGATTCAGTAGTGTGGAGGCTGGAGTTGAGCTGGCAAGCTGTGAAGTTATATACTTGCAAGGAATCTGTTGTCATCGAATATAGATTTTGGTATTAGGAAGTCATTTTTGAAAGCCTTTGACTGGATCGTGGAAGTGAAACTTAGACTGTTGGTGCAGCAGAAAAGAGGAAATAAAATTATTTGGAATGCGGTGTAATGATGATCAGAAGGGTAGATAATGTAACAAATGAAGAGGTATTGAGACGTGTTGGCGAGGAGAGATATTTCTGGCGACTGCTAATGGAAATAAGAGATATGTTGATAGGACACTTAAGTTACTAAGACACCGAGAAATAGCAAACCTAGTAATGGCAGGAAAGGTCAAAGACAAGAACTGCAGGGATAGCCTAAGGTTAGAATATGTTAAACAGTTTGTCTCGGATGTAGGATGTCGTAGCTACAGTTTGTAGAGATGGTTGTTGGGTTCCTTAGTTTAGGGGTGCGACAACGCAGTCATGTAGGCAAGTGTAATTTGGGTTTATATAGAATCTGTCTGATAACCGGTGTTAATTGTGTGTGTTATCAGAAATTCAGGTAAGGACTGCAAACGATCAATTTCAAGTAATTTAGTTCCTACTTTTGCTACCAAATCCTACCGTCAAAGACACCCAGATGTGAAGTTGGCTACTAGATGCCACCACAACCAGCACCTGGCGACGAACGTACAAGTTTTGCTTCACAATTGTAGTTAGTGGAAGGTTCTTTTACATGCCATAAATCTATGACATGGGCCCGCCGGCTTCACTTCCCCTCCAAAGGAAGGCATACTGAGGGACTTTAACGCCCTTAAAAAATCTGACGACTTCGACCAGGTTTGAATCCGCGATCTTGAGCATAGAGGCTCAGCATGCTACCAAATACGTCACCGAAGCCGCCCACGTAGAGATGAAATGATGAGCTCAGGACAGGGAGACTTGGACGGGTGCATCAAACCAGTCAAAAGACTGAATATTCAAACAACAACAACAACAATCTTTAAGAAACTGTCTTGATTTATATATTGTTTTGTTATTGATTCTTTAGAAACTTTGCAACATCGAGCTCATGTAGCCCCATGTACTTGGGTGTGTGTATAATTTGTCTGATAATCTGTGTCACTGTGATGAATACAGTAATGGTATTTTCAATACAAGTTTGTTGAGAGGCAGAAATTTTATCATTTTGAGGAATAATATGTTTAATTTACAGTAAAAATAATTGGCCATCCTTATTTTATGAGTAGCACGAATGATGCTGATTCGACTCGACCGCAATCAGTTGCACCATGCCTGGTGAGTGGTGAATCCTTAGGTATTTCGGCACTTCAGAGGGATAGGGAAAGGAATGAGAGGCGCATGCATGTTTCATTATTATTATTATTATTATTCATATTACTATTTTTATTTGCGAATAGCCCACTCAGGATTACGCTACTTTCATTTCTTCTTCGTCTTAAGCTTCCTCTTCCTCGATATAGACGCTGTGCTTCCGTCCAAGTTCTTCCAGTCTTCGCAATTCTTTCGACTTCGAGCCCTTCCATTTTTTATTTTTTTTAGCGTATGGCTTTTAGTGCCGGGAGTGTCCGAGGACATGTTCGGCTCTCCAGTTTTTTGTAGCTGCTTCGAAGCGGACACCCAATGGGTGAGCTACACGTACCGTCGCGTGTGGAGTGTTGTCTGGGGAGGAAAGTCTGTATGTAAGGACGAGGAGTTGGAAGGCAGCGGCTGTGGCCTATAGTGAACCCATGGGCCATAGGGTCCACGGAAGGTCGAACCCATGTCCTTAAGGAAGAAATGAAAGAAACGTATAGTTTCCTAAAGGAACGGAGAGAGATTTTAAGCCAGGATTATAGCTTAACATTGTGCAAGCGACTAGGGACAGATGTTCCTTAGATGAGATCACCCCACTCGACATTCAAGAGAGGGCTGGTCACGAGTATTAATAACTGAATGGAAATTTCCACCGTGATAGACAAGGAAGCCTGAATCGGAATTCGAGCTGACGTTGCTGGAAATTGACAACGCCGCTTATGCGCAAGAAGAGGAATAATTAAAATTAACACGTTTACGAGCATAATAATGAGTAAACAAGCACAGTACAGTGAATCATTTTGAATGAGAGATTTTTCAGTAAAGAGAAACCATTTAATAATTGCGCAGAAAAAAACTGCCGACGTAAGACGACGTCATTGGGGAAGTACCTAAGCCTCTGTGGAGGGGAGAGAGCAAAAGAAATGCAACACCCACACAATTGAGGACGAGAAATTAATTAATATCTCCGAATTGCACGATCGATTCTTAGGTGCAATGAGATTATGTGACATTGAGAAGACGAGCTTTCGGAAGGTATAATTTTTATATTTGTGGCACCATTATTTTAGAAGTTGACCACAGAAAAGGCTAGAGTCTTATTTTTTGTAGTAAAACAGTATAAAGCTTCGGGCGTTTCCAAGCCAATCATGCAGTCATACGAGCACTCCGTGAGGGGAAGTGCTGCACCACGACGTAGAAGTAGTCATTCCGACAGTCCGTGAGGGACGTAACTCTGCGTTACATCGAAAACAGCTACCAGTACTCCTTGAGGGGAGAAACGTTGTGTTACACCGCAGAAGTAAGATCCGATAGCCACAGGCGTCGCAGTATTAACGACTTGCGTGCCTCCATAAGGAGTGGTCAAGACGAAATTCTAAAGTATCGCCGTAGTGAAATATTAGGAAAATCCTAATTATAGGATTTAGGCCCGACTGTATACAAGTTAAAGTGAAAATTCATAAGATATAGTCAGAGCAGGCTGCGAACATCGGACTTAAAGGCGATAGGTCGTTAAATGTACGAACGAATAGATCATAACGTACGGAAGTATCGTACCAGACAGATAAACTGTTATTTAAATTAAAGAAACCTAAAAGGGAAGAACAGAATAAGGTTCGAAACGTAGGAGTGTTAAAACAGTTCAAATAAAGAAGATAGGAGACTATAAACATTATCTCCAGAAAGCAGGCGAACTATTCTAAAAATACTAGAATTGAGAAGTGCTAGCTGCGATAAACTAAATCTATAGGTCTTAGAGGAGACCTCGATCCGTATAGACTTTCGTTAGGATCGATAGACAGATCTACAAAGAAGCCGTTCAAGCTAGATAAATAGCCGGTTATCCAGGATAGGAGGAGCAGAATTGGACTCCAGGGAACAGTAGATGTTTCGGGACTTTCGCATTCTGCAGGATAGGAAGCCGACATCGAATAAATTTCACCCTTGGAAACGGGAATTTCAGAAGATCACGTGTGATAGGCTCAGAAATACGGCCTAGTGATCGAGAATTGTGAAGTGTAAAATAATCAAGATTGTGTGTTAAATTAATATTTTAGTGTTTATTATGTGTTCAAAAGGGACACATCAGTATATAAAAATGTCGTCAATGTTAAGTGTTTTAAATGTATGTCAAAAAGTGTTTTTAAGTAAGATGAATTCCTTTAATATGGAGTAAAAGTTCAAAGTGGGCCCAAAAATGAAGCACCGCACCAGATTAAAGATCATGGGATGATCTGGAAACATGTGAGTACTAAATTCATTTTATTTTGGTGTCAGAAATTGATTGTGTACAAACCCACCGGAGTTTTTGAGTAAAAGGAATGTGTTTTAATAAATAAATACTGAATAATCAAGAACACGGTCTGAACGATAATATAAATAAAATTGAGAAATTATAAATAATTATGTAAAGAATAAATCCCGTAGAGGAAATATGTGAATAAAGGGTTAATGTATTTAACAAATGTCATAAGAGTAAGCGAAATATCCTTAATTATCATGAAAGATATTGAAATAAAGTAAAGTTGAGATATAAAAGAAATAGCTTTTGAGCTTGTATAAAGAATAATGATAATAATAATAATTGAATATGGAAATGTTCAATAAAAATCAAATAAATTGATATGAACATAAGAACGTTAAGCCTTAACGTATGTGTAAGATATGATGTTCAATGGAATATTTTAAAACAGGGAGCGATTTATCGACAACGGAAAGATTAATATGTGAATTAAAATAATATGAATTGTTACTAAAGAGATTTATCAGTTCTTGGGAAGACATTTTCGGCTTAAAATAATGCATAGCGCATAATGAGCGCAAATATAATATTAAAGTGTCACGCTAGGAACGTGTAGTGGTTAAAATACTTGGTACATTACTTATGGAGGGTAGTTGGTTGCAGTGAATTGATAATTGTATAAGTCCTCTATTTGTGACATAGTATCACGAGGCATTGTGTATGTATTTAAAAAGGGAGCTAATATATGGTATTATTGAGCGTATGTCATATGGGCCACGGCCGACTCTAAATCGCATTTTGTGTAAGTCCTCTGTAAGGG
The DNA here is from genome assembly GCA_946902985.2 of Meconema thalassinum. Taxonomy (NCBI): domain Eukaryota; kingdom Metazoa; phylum Arthropoda; class Insecta; order Orthoptera; family Tettigoniidae; genus Meconema; species Meconema thalassinum. The sequence goes on from OX336399.1 coordinate 93,362,994, forward strand.
ATTGGTTCCCGAGGCACGTGAAGAGATTCGAATGCAGGATCTTCTTATGATAAAAGCCCCTTAAATTCTCCGTCGTCGTATGTGTATTAATCTTCCCAATCAATGAGGACCCTCTCATAATTAATAAATGCCAAGGATACGAAAATGGTCTTTGAACCAAAGAATAGTTGTTTGAATGTATACGGTACAGTAAAGCCCGGTCTCCCCAGAACTGGATATAATGGGAAGGTTTGTTTTGAAAGCCTTGGAAATAAGCTACTAACGTTGGGTCAGACAGGATGTCGCCGTTACCCTACGTGTCATAAATCGCACCCCAAGTAGTAGAGTCTAGCTCTCTTAAAGCGAGAGGGAACAAAGACCGTCTCGTAAGCTGTTGTAAAGAGAATGAATACACCAGGAGTGTTTAAAGTTGTTAACGACCCGGGCGATGAACCGAGGTCCTAGTAGATGGATATTTTCGTTTGCCGGTTCAGATCGTAGTTTCTTATATGATAATGGTCTATTAAGACATAAAGAGAGATGATAACAACTGAATGTGTGGACTTGCCCAAAAGATTGAGTTAAATAATTAACCTAGATTTTTTAAATATAATTATATATTTGTTTTTGAGAAATAAGAAAATATAAAAGTTAGTGTTTGAGGTGTACAAGAATGACACGATAATAATGTAAATGCATGGAGCCAAAGAGCTCGGAGTTATGTAAACTTAATGTTAGTGCTTTATGGAAGTGAGACTAAGTAAGAATTGTTGGTTTATGTGGAAACCACAGGTTTTGAATACAATATTGGTTTATATTTGTGATTCCTTGTTCATTGGGAACAAGCAGTTGATTATTGGGTCAGTAATTAAATTGTTAAAATATTTGTAGCGCCATTAATTTTATTAATTAAATGTGTTTAAATAGGAGTTGATTTTGTTGTTATTTTTGCAAGTGTATCCTCTAATTAATCCAAGATATGTGAGTCACAGAGTGGGGGAACTTACCGCTGCCCCGAAATTCCGAATTGAGCTACGCTGGTATACTGTGATTGGCATATTTCTTGCTAAATGGGCACATGGGGATATATAAATAATGTGCTGGATTAATAACTAGAGGAACACTTAAGTCGGTCATATCATGTAAAATTAAAGTAATGATAGGAATAGCTACAACGTAAAACATTAACTGACCGCATGGGTCCCTGGAAACTCATACCGAGCAGCCCTGTAATAATATATTATCAACCCCCTAGCAAACGTAAACATGGCGCCCAGTACGCAGGGCTGAGTTTTCCTAGGGAAAAACCGAGTTTTTCTCGAAAAATCAAAATTTTCATTTTTTTTTGAAAAAATTGGTTTTTCGAAATTTTGAATTTTAAATACTTCCATAAAGGTTTATGAAATTGAATAAATGTATCAAAAGGGTACGTTGTAAGTGAATACCCGTACCAAAGTAAAGTTTTAAAGAAATTGGGACACACGGATTCAGAGTATCATCTCTCAAACATGTACTAGTGTGGTGGCATTTGTGGCCCACTGTATTCTCATAAGATGGCATTAAGTGAAGAGATGCAACGGCTTTTGGAGGCTATAAAAGCCGATAGCAATGAGAAGTTGGAGGCCATAAACAATAAATTGGGAACAATAGACAATACATTGGGTCTCCAAAAGGATGAAAATAACAAAGTGTTCGAATCCATAAATGAGAGTTTGAATAAGTTGGATAGCCAACAGACTGAAAATAAAGAAGGGTTAGGATCTATAAATCAAAGTTTAAAGTCACTAAAAACTGATAGTGCTAATATGGGCACTAAATTAGAGAATATCGAAGTTAAGACTGATACCATGGGAACCAGATTAGAAGCTATCGAAGTTAAAGGTAATACCATGGGAATTAAATTAGAAGCTATCGAAGCCGACTGTATAAACATGAATAAGGAACTGAAGGCTGAGATAGAAAAGATGAAAACAGAAAGTGGGAAAACCATTAAAGAACAATCGGAAGTGATAAAAAGGGAGACGTTAGAGTCTCTGAAAGCCAACAGTAACGAAAACAATGGAGTACTGAAGGCTGAAATAGAAAAGACAATGGATACTAAATTTAAAATTCTTGATAAGGGGTGGGAGACTAAGTTAAGTGAAATTAAAAAGGAAAGTAAAGGATTTTACTCAGGAATACAAGTCCAAATAGAGACTATGAACAAAAATATGGTAGATTCCCAAAATACATGTCAAGAAAATTTTAAAATTTTAGAAACTAAATTAATTAACATAGAAACAAAGGGTGATGATTGTGAAAAGAAACTTGTAAACCAGATCCAAGGTGTGCAGAAAGAATTGAAAGCTCAGATAAAATCTAACAGCGATATTTGTGAGGCCTCCCGGGAGGAAATAAAACAAAGCGTGAATAAGCTAGGGACCCGATTTGGAAAGGTTGAGGAGAAAGTAGGGACCCTCGAGAACAAAATCGGTGTAGTTCAGGTAACTGAGATGAAAAATCAAAATCTAAAGGATGTTCAGGAGATGAAAGATCAGATTGATCATTTTACCGGGCAGGTAGATGAGAATCTGAAGACATATGAAACGAAAATAGATCAAAGATTAGGTATATACGAGGGGCATCTCCAGAGTGAAAGAAAACAACGAGAGAACGAAAGTAAGGAAAGTACCCATAAAATAAATGAAATAAGTCAGGGTATTATTGAGGTTCAGGAAACCATCGGAACATTAAAGGTTCATGTAGGAAAAACCAATAAGGAAGTTAATCAGGTCCAGGATGAAATGATGAAATTGTATAAGAGTCAAGAGAAAACTGAGGGAAAGCTTGAAGGAATTAAAATAGATATGGTCAAAGGACGAAAAGACGTGGAGAAGCAAATAAAGGAGATACGAGAGGGCCTGGAGACCATAGGTGACGTTAAGCCAGAAATTATAGACCAAAGGGTCATGATCTTTAAGAAAGAGGTAGAAGAACAACTAAAGGAATTCAGGGATAGTTACAGGGATGAGAAATTCCAATCCAAAAAGGTAGAGGAAGATATTAAAAGGAATCAAGAAAGAATTCAGAATGAATTAAGATCCCGATTGGAGAGGACTGAACTTAAGAATAGTCAAATGGAAATCCAACTCATGGCAAATGAAGAAAGTGCCCGAAGAGAAAGGAAGTTAGAATTCGAAAATCAGGAGGAGTTTCCAAAGACAGGATGGGTAGATTCCCGTGAACAAGGCACAGATACGGAGAGGGACTTAGGAGGGGAGAGTCCGTATAAGAACCCAGGATATCCAATGGCGATGTCAACCCCGTACGCGAATCAGACAAATGGCCAAATAATAAACATTATTAAATCCAATGAGGACAGACCAGTAAAGTTTACGGGTAATAACATGTCTATTACTCCAAAATACTGGCTAAAAGAAGTGGCAGAGTATCTAAATGAAATGAAGGTTCCTCAGGATCGGAGACTGAGAGCTATTGAAAAGCTGTTGGCAGGTGATTGTCTCACCTGGTTCAGAAGCTTCAGATACACTTTTGATACGGTGGAAGGCTTTAGGGAAGCATTTTTAAAGCGATATTGGGCAGCAGATGTCCAAGAAAATTTAAGGCTAGATCTGTACTCTAGGAAGTACAGCACCAATGCACCTACTAAATACTCGGAATTTTTCACCGCTCAGCTGTGTAAATTCCGCGAACTGGATATTGCTCCGGCAGAAAACGACCTGTGTGCCGCCATTGCAAGACAGCTTCCGTATGAGATTCAGAGGCTGCTAATCTCATCCAAAGCCAGAAGTGCTGTGGAAGTGGAAAGTGTATTACGTCAGTTAGATATGACGACTTCGCACGTAACTCCTCGGCATCAAAGACAAACTGAGCAAGTACACATGGCCAGCAGTCAGGAAACTGGAGAAAAACCAGCGACCAGGAATCAGTCCACCAGTACGGATACTCAAGGACGAGATCGAGAGTATGGGCACCAGGAGCCTAGAAGGATACAGCCATATTACCGGGGAGGATATCGAGGAAGAAATCCTAGAACGACGGGTTATAGGCAACAGGAAAGCCGCCCCTATAACAATAACCAGCAAAGGCCGGACAACAGAAAGAAATGGGAGAATTATCCCAGAAGAAATGTAAGGCCAGACGATAGGGATGATGAATATCGGGCCGAAATAGAAGAAAGATATCAGGAGAGTCTTCGTTATATGAACGAAAGACCAGATGAACCTGATAGGCAAAAAGTCCGTTGGAGTGAGGCAATCAAGAACCGGAAATCACCCGACCGACTAGACGGAGCTCAAAGCTTGGAACTACAAGCTCAGTTAAAGAATGAGGGAAAAGGGAGCCCTCAGGATAAAAAAAAACTCCAAATTTAAATTGTCAAAAGTGGAAACATACCAGGAGCTGGGAGGAGGTAGAAATTGTAAATTGGATAGCTAGACCAGATGAACTAATTAACGAGGATGTGGAAGGAATCCCACCTGTTAAAAGAGAACTACCTATAATTATGCTTAGGATAGAAGGATTACTGGTCAGAGCATTGATTGATACTGGATCCACAATAAGTTTAATTACACAAACCCTTTTAAATGAGTTGGAAACAAGGGGCCGAGTATTAAAGATTCCCACATCAAGTGTAAAGATTAAGGGAATTATCCCTGAAAAATCTTTGACATGTAAATTTCAGGTATACATTGATCTGATCATGGGTAACGCTGAAATTTCGCAGTGCATTTTGCTGGTAAATCAATTACCTTATAATGTCATATTAGGTATTGATTTTATCCGTGAGAACAAGGTCATTATAGACCTAGCGCAAAACTGCATTAGAATTCAAAGAGAGGATGTGGATGAGCAAAACATTAACCTACAGGAACAGGATGCGAAAATAGCAGAACAGGTATGGCATATGGAAGAAGTGATTGATGAAGATTATAAGGACATAGAAAGGATATTTGAAGTCCTCAACATAGAACTCGAAGATAATGTGGAAAATGAGTTCGAGACCAACCTGTCAGGAAAAGTGGAGGAAGCTAAAGTCAGCCTTGAAATTAAGGAACAGTTAAAGAAATTATTATTGGATTATAGGGACGTATTTGATTCCAAGCCAGGGAAGATTGAAAATTTTAAATACGCGTTCCAAGTCAACGATTGGGCACCGTTCAAACAAAAACCATACCCGGTTGCGGAAAAACATTACCCACAAACCAAGAAAACACTGCAGGAGATGATGAATGCAGGTGTTATAGAAAAGATGGCGACACCATATGTTAGTCCATTAGTGATTGTGAGTAAACCGGATGGCTCAGTAAGGGTGTGTTTAGATGCCAGAAATTTAAATGCAAAAATCATACCTGAAAATGATTCGGCACCACCCATAAAAGAAATACTGAGGAAGTTTAAAGGCAAGAAGATTTTTACAAATATTGACATGACTTCTTCGTATCATCATCTCGAACTGGAAGAGAAAACCAGCTTGTTGACTGGATTTCAGTTCGATCAACAAACATACTGCTTTAGAAGATGTCCGTTTGGATTAAAGACTGCAGGATCGGCATTAATAAGAGCGCTTGATCGAAACCTGTCAGAGGAAGTGAAAGATTGCACTATCCGATACGTAGATGACATTTTGCTTACCTCGGAGAACATTGATGAACATTTAGAAAATTTGAAGAAATTATTAGAAGACCTAAGAAGGGCAAATTTTAAGATAAATTTAAAGAAATCGAACTTCTGTCAAAGGCAAGTGACATTTTTAGGGCATGTGATTGACAAGGATGGTGTTAAACCAAATCCATGCAAATTGGAATCGATAAGGGATTTTCCAAGGCCTTTGAAAGTGAAGAACGTTCGCCAGTTTTTGGGATTGATTGGGTTCTTCTCAGGACATTGTCCATCATACACAAAAACTGTTGCACCACTACAGGACCTTCTGAAGAAGGGGGACAAGTGGAAATGGACGGAGGAAGCAGAAAAAGCATTCGTGGAGGCCAAGGAAATGCTCTTAAATTACGTGAAGCTAGGATATCCTGATTTTAATCAGAGATTTATCATTCAGACAGACGCATCCCAGATTGGAATAGGGGCAATGCTATATCAGGAGAACCCGGAAAACCCTGATAAGAAGAACTATCTAGCTTTCACAAGTAGGAGACTGAAACCACACGAGAAAAATTATACGATCAGCGAGATCGAGCTGTTAGCGATATTGCACGCGTTGCAATATTGGCGGAAGATCGTATATGGGTTTCAGGTCATTCTAAGGACGGATCATAAAGCCTTAACCTTTTTGATGAAGACTGATTTATCCAGTCAAAGGTTGATGCGTTGGGCTTTATATATTCAACAATTTGATGTCAAGATAGAGTACTGCCCAGGAAAGGAAAACATAGTTCCAGACTACTTAAGTAGACAGCCAGAGTCCATAGAAGAGGAAGTAATGGCTATAGATTTGGAAGACAGGGATCAGCGTACTCTTAATGAGTTAAGAAGCATTAGTCAAAGACAACGGGAGGATCCATGGATGAACATGCTCATATCATTCCTTGAGGGAAGCTTGATAAGAGGAACACCAGCGTACACGGAAGCTGAGAAGATAGCACAAGACTACACGTTTTATAATGGGTTATTATATAAGTTTGTGGACTCTGACCATACGAAATTAAGGATTGTTGTACCTGCAATTTTGCAGAGGAAAATAGTATGGTTAGCCCATAGATCGTTCGGACATATGGGAGTCGACAAAACAGTCTCGATGCTGAAAGAAGCATTTGTATGGCCGAGACTGAGAGAAACTGTAAGGGACACGCTAAAGACATGTGATCTATGTCAAAGGATAAAACCTAATGCATTTCTGATGAGACAGAAGCCTATACCATTGTTGCCCGAAAGGCCCGGCCAAATCATATCTATCGATAATTTTGGACCTTTGCCAAAGGCAAGAAGAGGAAATCGACACATAATGGTGGCTATGGATGTCTTCACTAAAATGGTTGTCCTTGCTCCCATACAGAAGACTAGTACCAAACAGGTGTTAAAACGACTTAAAGAAAAAGTGATACCGATTCTGGGGAAACCTGAGAATTTGTTGTCGGATCACGGCAGTTGTTTCACCAGTGTAGAGTTCAGACGAGAATTAGAAAGACTTGGAATACGTCAAATTTTGTCAAGTATTCGCCATCCTGAGGCAAACCCTGTAGAGAGAGTGATGAGAGAGACGGCCAAGTATTGTAGAATATACTGTGCCGAAGAAAATTGGAAGTGGATAGATATTTTGGATATTATTGAATTTTGTATAAATAATACAATCCATGAATCCACAGGAGAGATACCCATAACGTTACATCGGAATGAGCAACCAGAAAGACCTTGGAATCTGGTAATTCCTAGGCCAGCAGACGCTCAGCCGGGAAGAGATGTACGAATTAGGAGAGCCTTTGAGCATCTAAAAGCTCAAGCCGACAGGAGGCAGAGAAGAAATAGGCATAAGAGGTATCTTCGACCATTATTAGCAGGAGAAATGGTGTTAGTGAAAAGACCAGCCATTTCGGATCCAGGGAACCGTGTGTACAAGAAGTTCCAGAAAATGTACCACGGACCATATCAAATAGTCAGAGATTTGAGGAATAACGCATATAGAATTCGGCACTGTGGAACGGATCACGAAGTGACTATGAATTCAGCAAATTTGAAATTATATTACCCTCCCGAAGATTTTGATGAAGAGAATGAACAAGCCCTGGTCATGGAAACATTTAGAGATGAATCCGCTTTTGACATAAACAAGAATAAGGAAGAAATAGAAAATAGAGCTCATGCATTCGAGTGCGAATGCGAATTGGAGAAAGTATATTGGGAAATTAAAGAAATAATTGAATTTATTGAAGAAGAAAATTCCAATTTAAGAAAAGAAAATGATGAAATAAGGAAACGGGTAGGGATAGACCAAACCCGTAAGGGAGAATGAGGTTCTGGGGACTTAAAGTCCAGACAAATAAAGAAAGAAAGAAAGGGTAGGGACAGAGCATACCCGACCTATACAATTACCGGATACGACTTAAAAGAAGTAAAAACAACAGTAAATACGGATGACGTTATGATGGCTTCGACGAATAAGGAAATACAAATAAAATTGAAATAAATTTCCTCAAGAATTTTCGAAAATGTATTTACCTAAGGAGGGGAGAGATGAACCCATGGGCCATAGGGTCCATGGAAGGTCGAACCCATGTCCTTAAGGAAGAAATGAAAGAAACGTATAGTTTCCTAAAGGAACGGAGAGAGATTTTAAGCCAGGATTATAGCTTAACATTGTGCAAGCGACTAGGGACAGATGTTCCTTAGATGAGATCACCCCACTCGACATTCAAGAGAGGGCTGGTCACGAGTATTAATAACTGAATGGAAATTTCCACCGTAATAGACAAGGAAGCCTGAATCGGAATTCGAGCTGACGTTGCTGGAAATTGACAACGCTGCTTATGCGCCAGAAGAGGAATAATTAAAATTAACGCGTTTACGAGCATAATAATGAGTAAACAAGCACAGTACAGTGAATCATTTTGAATGAGAGATTTTTCAGTAAAGAGAAACCATTTAATAATTGCGCAGAAAAAAAACTGCCGACGTAAGACGACGTCATTGGGGAAGTACCTAAGCCTCTGTGGAGGGGAGCGAGCAAAAGAAATGCAACACCCACACAATTGAGGACGAGAAATTAATTAATATCTCCGAATTGCACGATCGATTCTTATGTGCAATGAGATTATGTGACATTGAGAAGACGAGCTTTCGGAAGGTATAATTTTTATATTTGTGGCACCATTATTTTAGAAGTTGACCACAGAAAAGGCTAGAGTCTTATTTTTTGTAGTAAAACAGTATAAAGCTTCGGGCGTTTCCAAGCCAATCATGCAGTCATACGAGCACTCCGTGAGGGGAAGTGCTGCACCACGACGTAGAAGTAGTCATTCCGACAGTCCGTGAGGGACGTAACTCTGCGTTACATCGAAAACAGCTACCAGTACTCCTTGAGGGGAGAAACGTTGTGTTACACCGCAGAAGTAAGATCCGATAGCCACAGGCGTCGCAGTATTAACGACTTGCGTGCCTCCATAAGGAGTGGTCAAGACGAAATTCTAAAGTATCGCCGTAGTGAAATATTAGGAAAATCCTAATTATAGGATTTAGGCCCGACTGTATACAAGTTAAAGTGAAAATTCATAAGATATAGTCAGAGCAGGCTGCGAACATCGGACTTAAAGGCGATAGGTCGTTAAATGTACGAACGAATAGATCATAACGTACGGAAGTATCGTACCAGACAGATAAACTGTTATTTAAATTAAAGAAACCTAAAAGGGAAGAACAGAATAAGGTTCGAAACGTAGGAGTGTTAAAACAGTTCAAATAAAGAAGATAGGAGACTATAAACATTATCTCCAGAAAGCAGGCGAACTATTCTAAAAATACTAGAATTGAGAAGTGCTAGCTGCGATAAACTAAATCTATAGGTCTTAGAGGAGACCTCGATCCGTATAGACTTTCGTTAGGATCGATAGACAGATCTACAAAGAAGCCGTTCAAGCTAGATAAATAGCCGGTTATCCAGGATAGGAGGAGCAGAATTGGACTCCAGGGAACAGTAGATGTTTCGGGACTTTCGCATTCTGCAGGATAGGAAGCCGACATCGAATAAATTTCACCCTTGGAAACGGGAATTTCAGAAGATCACGTGTGATAGGCTCAGAAATACGGCCTAGTGATCGAGAATTGTGAAGTGTAAAATAATCAAGATTGTGTGTTAAATTAATATTTTAGTGTTTATTATGTGTTCAAAAGGGACACATCAGTATATAAAAATGTCGTCAATGTTAAGTGTTTTAAATGTATGTCAAAAAGTGTTTTTAAGTAAGATGAATTCCTTTAATATGGAGTAAAAGTTCAAAGTGGGCCCAAAAATGAAGCACCGCACCAGATTAAAGATCATGGGATGATCTGGAAACATGTGAGTACTAAATTCATTTTATTTTGGTGTCAGAAATTGATTGTGTACAAACCCACCGGAGTTTTTGAGTAAAAGGAATGTGTTTTAATAAATAAATACTGAATAATCAAGAACACGGTCTGAACGATAATATAAATAAAATTGAGAAATTATAAATAATTATGTAAAGAATAAATCCCGTAGAGGAAATATGTGAATAAAGGGTTAATGTATTTAACAAATGTCATAAGAGTAAGCGAAATATCCTTAATTATCATGAAAGATATTGAAATAAAGTAAAGTTGAGATATAAAAGAAAGAGCTTTTGAGCTTGTATAAAGAATAATGATAATAATAATAATTGAATATGGAAATGTTCAATAAAAATCAAATAAATTGATATGAACATAAGAACGTTAAGCCTTAACGTATGTGTAAGATATGATGTTCAATGGAATATTTTAAAACAGGGAGCGATTTATCGACAACGGAAAGATTAATATGTGAATTAAAATAATATGAATTGTTACTAAAGAGATTTATCAGTTCTTGGGAAGACATTTTCGGCTTAAAATAATGCATAGCGCATAATGAGCGCAAATATAATATTAAAGTGTCACGCTAGGAACGTGTAGTGGTTAAAATACTTGGTACATTACTTATGGAGGGTAGTTGGTTGCAGTGAATTGATAATTGTATAAGTCCTCTATTTGTGACATAGTATCACGAGGCATTGTGTATGTATTTAAAAAGGGAGCTAATATATAGTATTATTGAGCGTATGTCATATGGGCCACGGCCGACTCTAAATCGCATTTTGTGTAAGTCCTCTGTAAGGGATTGGTTCCCGAGGCACGTGAAGAGATTCGAATGCAGGATCTTCTTATGATAAAAGCCCCTTAAATTCTCCGTCGTCGTATGTGTATTAATCTTCCCAATCAATGAGGACCCTCTCATAATTAATAAATGCCAAGGATACGAAAATGGTCTTTGAACCAAAGAATAGTTGTTTGAATGTATACGGTACAGTAAAGCCCGGTCTCCCCAGAACTGGATATAATGGGAAGGTTTGTTTTGAAAGCCTTGGAAATAAGCTACTAACGTTGGGTCAGACAGGATGTCGCCGTTACCCTACGTGTCATAAATCGCACCCCAAGTAGTAGAGTCTAGCTCTCTTAAAGCGAGAGGGAACAAAGACCGTCTCGTAAGCTGTTGTAAAGAGAATGAATACACCAGGAGTGTTTAAAGTTGTTAACGACCCGGGCGATGAACCGAGGTCCTAGTAGATGGATATTTTCGTTTGCCGGTTCAGATCGTAGTTTCTTATATGATAATGGTCTATTAAGACATAAGAGATAAATAACAATCCCTATTGTAATAATGTATGGACGTGGGATTCCACGAGTTGATTGAAGGCAACTGAGTTCGGGAGTAACTATAGTTTTTTGACTGTGTCAAGTACCTTCACGCTCTGGAGTACACAATTGATTTTCTGATTACCTTAATATATTTGTGAAATAAAGAGAGATGATAACAACTGAATGTGTGGACTTGCCCAAAAGATTGAGTTAAATAATTAACCTAGATTTTTTAAATATAATTATATATTTGTTTTTGAGAAATAAGAAAATATAAAAGTTAGTGTTTGAGGTGTACAAGAATGACACCATAATAATGTAAATGCATGGAGCCAAAGAGCTCGGAGTTATGTAAACTTAATGTTAGTGCTTTATGGAAGTGAGACTAAGTAAGAATTGTTGGTTTATGTGGAAACCACAGGTTTTGAATACAATATTGGTTTATATTTGTGATTCCTTGTTCATTGGGAACAAGCAGTTGATTATTGGGTCAGTAATTAAATTGTTAAAATATTTGTAGCGCCATTAATTTTATTAATTAAATGTGTTTAAATAGGAGTTGATTTTGTTGTTATTTTTGCAAGTGTATCCTCTAATTAATCCAAGATATGTGAGTCACAGAGTGGGGGAACTTACCGCTGCCCCGAAATTCCGAATTGAGCTACGCTGGTATACTGTGATTGGCATATTTCTTGCTAAATGGGCACAATAGTTAGGGACCAACCCCGGCATTTGCCTGGAAGGAAGATGGAAAACCACAGAAGACCATCTTCAAGGTTGCCGGCGGTGGGATTCGAACCTCCTCGCCTCCCGGATGTGAGCGACTGCCAGCAGTCATGCCGTAACGACCACGGCTAACTCACCCGGTTCCAAATTGTTAATAATGGTCTGAAATGTATCCCTATCTAACATCTGAACTACCAGAACGATGGACCTTTCTAGATCTTTAGGAATGTCCTTAATCCATGCCGTAGTTGTGTTATTGTTCCATATTATTATCATTATTTAGTTTTCGCATGCGCTTACACATTCTCAGCATATTTGCTGGAAAGAAAACATTTACAATCCCAGATATACATCATAAGGAGCAAATTCTCGGTGACTGCGTTCCTTAGTAGATTTCTTCTTTTCCCCCACTCCTTCAGGCTTTATCAGCCAAGAACCAACTTACTATGCAACACGTCGAAAGCATGCCTGACTTCTGCATAATCTTAAAATGGCCTGGGTCTAATTTCAACTCAACGAGAGATTCCTTTAGGTTGTTCGGAATCACGCCAGTGCTGGAGATGATTATGATACGTGCTACCCCTAGAAGCAAGTTCGTTAATTGGATCAAAGTAGGTGAAGCACAACACAAATGGTCCTTTAAAGAAATATTAGCTTTATTGCAGGTCAGAAAGTTACACCACACAATAAGCAAATAGAAACAATTAGCTGTCTTACACAAGTTTGCTCTCTTATGAAGCACTCTCGCCTCTTCCACTCGCTCACGCAGTTAATCCCTCACTATTGAGACCGGTGGCCTCGATAGAAATACCTGCAACACTTCCTTGAGTACACAAGCTACAGTTATTTACGATAGTCTGGCACTCACCACTAAATGCTTGAATACCGCACACTGCTTCGCTGTCCGCAGGCTAGGGAACAGTCCACTGGGTTTCGCAATTCACACAGCACTTCACCTCAATAACCTCTGTCGCACAGTGAAACACACTCGCTCAAAAACACAGTCCGTCCTCGCTGGCCCGGTCGCTTTATATAGCGGGGCTGTTGACTCGATGGATGCTTCCAGAGCAGACCAGGATTCACGGTTACTCGAGAATCCCATTACCAGGTGGGCCGCGAAGGTTCGATACGGACTCTTTGTTACTGCCTGTCTTACGCAAACCGCTGATTAACACAGTGACAGGGGGTAGCCCGGGGCGGACTGTGAATCACGCGGCGAGGTGATGAAGCAACCCCGCAGCCGTAACAATTATAAGAATTGTCCTGACTTGTGCCATGTGCCATTGCTTCCTGATCAGTTCTTAAAGTTCTTTATACTTTGACAGCTTTTCAACATGTTTTGTTAGCATGTTGCCACTGTTTGGGATTGCCACATCTATGAAGGTGGTGTGCATTTGTCAACAAGAACCTGATCAGGTTCTGGTCTGTCAATACAGTACGATCCATTTTCCAGTACACTTTCAGGAGCATATTTATAGTAAGACACTTTCTCTTGGCTCAACAGTTGAAGATGTATAGCCAGTTCTTGACGTACTATCTTGGCAACAAAATATTGTCTCTTCCTATATTCTGTCCCTGCAAAATGGCGACAACCTGAAGTAATATACTGAACAGTCTCCGATATTGGGCAACCGTATCTACATTGGTCATTATTAGGGCCCGGATGTTGATGCCATAAAAAGGTTTTAAAAATGCACTTATTTTTTTTCAAATTGACTGTATTAAATGACCTAAAAATTAGAAGAATGCACTATAAAATTTAGAAGATGATCTGATAATAATAAACTCACCAATATTTTGGCATCTTAAGCTCAAACTGAAAAGTCAATCAAAATAGATTTCTAGCACTATCTTACTCAAGGCTAATGTTCACTTGACTCTGAGTTGCAATGCACTACGAATTTGTCAGATGTAAATGAATTGCGGTTATCAGCCAACAAGATTTATATCTCGAAAAGCTGCGTTCAATATCAACTGATGTGATCGGAGCGTACTTGAAGTGAGGAAGGTAGTTTGTTGCTAAATCCTCCTCAATCCCATCCATGCAGTAATCTTCACCAGAAAGAATGTCTGAGATTTTGCATAATATTTTATACCAGATGTTTTTGTCCAGCACTTTGTTCAGTTTTGATACAATACCCGCTGCAATTTCACCACGATTGTTGCTAAGACTAATTTGCACCCGGTTGATTAAGGAAATGGAATCAAAATTTCAAAATTTTAATTTAGGCCTATCTTGTATCAGCTACTAGCTGAGAGACGTAACTCCCTCATATAAAGCTGTGACATGGCTAAATTGGAAAAATAAATGACCTTATAAGGCCGATTTCTCTAAAATAAGACCAAAAAATCTACCAAACTTTAAAAAATGCTCTTAAAATGGAAAAATAGCAAGAAATGCAAAAAGATGCAAAATAAAAATGACATATTTGAAGACGGGGGTGCCCCCTCCGGAGTTTCTATGTACTTCAGCATTGTTTTAGGCAGCTCAATAAAAAGATGACATGTCATCAACATCCGGGCCCTAGTCATTATTATTATTGGTATTATTGCTATAATTATTATTAGTCTATTATTATAATATTCGATGTAAAGGTTATCGGGTACTTGGTATGGGAAGGGGAGTGGTGCTATCAGTCTCAAAATATTTGAGGACATCTTTCTGTTGTCTATATCAACTAATTTCCATACAGATCCCACACATACTGACAGTAAAGTACACGGGGACGATAACCAATTTATCCATAGTATACAGTAGGTACTTATTTTCTTTTCTCCTGTTACTCCGGAACTGCTTCTCACCCGCCATGGCTGATGAGTGTATCCCAAAATAATTTCAGCCCCGAAGCTTACTACTCAATGTTTTCAGTTAGAGAGTGTTCCAGTCCCACATCATGATTTGCTGTATTCACCTCGCGTCATTTGAGAATTAAGTGCCAATTTCTGTGGAGTAGTGGTCCTTATTTGGGGTGGGTTGTAGAATCTTTCTTGACGGTAATTGCCGTCAGCTCTCCCTAATGTCCTCAGGGAATATGTCTCTCAACAGATTGAGACATCCCCTACAACGGAACCCTCCCTCAGCTGCTTAAACTGCTCTCTTTGACTAACGCACACCTCTTGATCTTCAGATTCTAACCCTATACAAGCTTTCTTAAAAACATTAGCCATGAACAACAATGGGTGAAGATTAAATTTACTACAGGTGCAGCAGATAGGAAGACTTGATTAAAATTACAATTCATTGGTTTTAAAATGCCAAGTCAACTTAAACTTTCTGTTCACTCACCTGATAGATGATCTGTTAATTCAGTTTACAAGTTATTACTACATTGTTTCTTGAAACATTTTTTTCAAACCTTCATTGGGGTCATCAGCATGTGTTGCATTAGGATAACATACTTATACAGGTCTAAATTCCCATTACAAACTTTGAGGGCTTGTAGTGGTGGCTAAGACTGTTAAGTTTATCATACGAACTTATGTCCAGAAACGTACCGTCTTTCCTCTACCCGCAAAGAAAACACTACAGAACACATTCACAGCTACAGATACACGTTGCACCGACATAGGGAGCTTTGATACACTTGCTGTAATTCATCCTAATTGATAATTTTCGTTTCGGTGCAGTTATTTCGTTATTGAGAACCTCCAGAGTACGCGGATTGTTTCTGTACACATTTTGTTTGAGGTTCCCCCACAAGTAGAAATCGCACGCCGCTGAAACTTACGAGCACATTAATTGTAAGACTTCTTAAGAAGAAAAGTTTTCACTAGGAAAAAAAACATTGTTTTGTTCTATGCCTAACCATGATCCCGGGATACAAGATGGGCTACAGTACTTCACCACAAGCCGTAACTGTCTCAACTAAGGTATCTTGTCATCTCCGTACTGTATGTAATCAATGATGTCAGCATCCGGTGCTTCCCGACCCGCCCTTTTGTAATCGGTACATGCTAGTTATATAGCAGTGACTCTTCGCGATTCGTCTTCCACGCGGCCTCTGCGAGGTTCCGTCATTTAGAGTAGGACCTCACTGTATTATCCCAATTACTACGACATGCGAATAAACAACCAGTAAAATATTAAAATATTGATTAAAATATATAACTTAAATGCCTATCATGTTGATAGTTTCCTAATATCCATATCGGGGTACCATCATTACCGACTCATAGGACAGTTCTCAAGAGAAACATGAAGTTCCGTGACGAACTAAAGAGCCTACTTTTCTTAAAATTTAAGATTCATGCCAATGATTAAACTATATGGATCTTTCTAGAATAATAACAAAATTAAATTGGTAATATCGAAATTTCTAATTAGTTCGAAATACTGTATACATGGCATAATATAGCCTAATAGAGAACTACAGTTGGCAGCCCTGGTGACTGAATATATTCTTAGTTCCATCTCTTAAGTTACAGAATACAAAATTTGGTTGAAGTCCAATGGATAGCATGGACGTTACATGCAGTTAAACATTGGATCTAACAGCGCGCGTAAAATCATGTTAGCAACAATGACATACATGTATTGGTCAGAAATAATCTGAAATAATATGATCTATTGTTGTGTCAATTTTGAATTAAATCCATTAGTTAGAATAGAAGCCACATGCATTTTAAAATTGGACCTATCAGCAGGCTTAGAATCATGTTGGTAGCACTGGCGTAGGCCTATATTAGTTACTCCACATTAATCTAGAATGCCAGGTACTATACGTGTGCAAAGGTTAGAGCTATTTGCTTCCATACTTTAAGATATATTGATATTAGGGTAACAAAAATAGAGACAGTATATATTAACAGTTGGCAGCCCCGGTTACTCTTAAGAATCGGCATAGTCATATATGTTATGGTACACATAGCACACACGAAATTTGGTTGAAATCCAAATGATAGTATAGAAGTTACATGTATTTAAAGTTGGACCTCTCAGCAGACTTAGAATCATGTTGGTAGCACTGACGTATATAAGTTTACTCCAAATTAATATAGAATGCGTGTGCATAGTTTAAAGCTGTCGGCTTGCATACTTTCTGATATACGGTTATTTGGATTTTTAAAAATGAGAGCATTTATTAACAGTTGGCAGCCCTGGTGGCTCTTAAGAATACGCTCAGTCATATCTGTTTATGTACTCATAGCACATACGAAATTTGGTTGAAATCCAATTGAATCGCTAATTGCAGAAAGGGAACATGTCCACTTTTTTACGAAACTCGTTTTATACCGGAAATGGCATATTTGGACCAAGTCGCATCGTTCTCTGCAGAAAGGGAATATCTTCCATAAGTGGACGTGTTTGAAATTAGCATGAGGGATATGCGTTTGATGCAGAAAGGCAACATGTCCAGGACAAGTTTCCTTTCTACAGGGAACAGTTTTGGACGATTGGTAGACCTGTCAATTCTAGGCAGCTCCTTGTTATAAAACAAAAGATGGTTTATTGATTCATGCAATATGGATAGTTCAAGTGATGATGGAAAGTGTAGTTATCCAGACAAAAAGAGAAGGAAAGGTGTAAGGAATCCCGATACTTATAAAAGAAATGTAATTCGAGTTGCTAAAGTGAAGGGTGAGCCCCTCGTGAACTGGGCAGGCAAAAATGTTCCTGGAAGAAAGAAATACATTGGATGTGGGTATGTATAACCTAAAACGATTCTTCATAATATTATTCCAAGTCCTGTTGTCGGTAATATTGTTGTTGTAGATAATAGCTGACTCATACGTTATTGAACTCTTAACAGATGTCGACACGGTTGTTTGGTGGACGTTACGGACGAAGAAATGCTGCAAATCATGGGAACATTCAATGGAATGAACACAAAAGACGAGCAGGATATACACCTACAACGACTAATAGAACAGGAAGATGTGGGCAGGAAACGTTCTAGGGAAGACACTAACATTAAAAAACCAAGATCTTTCTCTGCGAAGTATCACGTGCTTTGTGGATCGCGCCGTGTTCGAGTTTGTAAAACTGCATTTCAGCAAGCTCATGGTATAACACCTAAGAGGGTTTATAGAATGTTGACCCTTTTAAAACAGGGGAAAACACCTAGGGATTTACGTGGTAAATCATCAAGCGCAAATGCTATTTCTGGAGATGTTTGCCGTCAAATTCATGATCATATATCGTCCTTCCCCACAGAGTCTTCACATTACACAGGAATAGAAATAAAATATTTAGATGCCAGATTATCTGTGAAAGAATTGTATGGAATGTTTATGGTGAAGAATCCAGATTCAAAGGTAAAGTACCAGTTTTACTGGCATTATTTTAAACAAAACTTTTCTCTGCGGTTTGGCAGACCTGAAAAGGATACCTGCAGTACTTGTGAAGAACTCACTTGTAAACTCAAGAGTACTTTTCTGTGTCCGAGTGCTAAAAGAGCTGCTGCCGCAGAGCTGTTGATACACAAGCGCAGAAGCCAGAAATTCTATCGTGCATTAAAGGAAATAACTGCAAGATGTGAACACGAGGAAAGTGTCCTTGGTCTATGTTTCGATTACATGGCAACCGTTTCGTTGCCAAATATTCCTGTGCAAGACATATACTATTACAGGCAGTTAAGTGTGAATACGTTTGGCATACATAATTTGAGAACGCACAATATGAAATGTTATGTGTATCATGAAGGGATAGCGAGGAAATCGCCAGATGAATTGTGTAGTTTCCTGAAAGACTACATTGACAATGAAGTATGCCCAAGTATATCCGAACTTCACTTGTTCAGTGATAACTGTCCTGGACAGAATAAAAACAACACTTTAGTGAGATTCTTGAAGGCTTTGGCTGAAACAGGCCGATTCAGGATAATAAAACAGTACTTTCCTCAGAGAGGTCACTCATTTCTGCCCTGTGATAGGGACTTCGGTCTTATTAAGAGAGTTCTTCGTAAGGCAGATAGAATCTACACAATTCAGCAATACTGTGAGCTCATACAAAGAGCATCTATCAAGAAGAAGAAATTCAATATTTTCGATGTTAATCAAGACATTATTATTAACTGGAAAGCATGGTGACCATGTTTGTTTAAGAAAACGTGTTACTCAGATTTTTCAATGGGAACTAATGTTCCAAAGATAAACAAGGAATCGTTTGGTGTTTCTAAGTACTTTTATTTTGAATATTGTTCCACCAAACCAGGTTACGTTATGACTAGCGATTTCATTGGTGGCTTGATAAGCCATAATTTCAAACTTAGGAATACTGCTTGCGGAGAACTTGAACTGCCGATAGATAAAGCCTACTCTGGGAATCTTCCCCTCCTGAAGCAGAAGAGAGATGATCTAAGAAAATGTGAACAGTACATTCCAGACACATACGTCTTCTGGAGAGAGTTGTTTGATTGGCCTACAGACTAGTGTAACATCATACATCATTATATGTCAGCAGAGAACACTTCCTTAACCTCCAGTACGTTCCATGGCATATAATATTTCATAAAAATAACAAATTCAGAAATCAAGTGCATTTTATCCATAGATAAAAAATCACAAAACCTTTATCTGTGCTTTTTGTACTCCCCCGGCAATTTATAATGAAAAATTAAATGATTAATTGCAGAAAGGGAACATGTCCTAAAACTTCTATTGATGATTCTGTGTATGTTTGTTAAGTTGGGTGACTGAATATCCATAGAAAATCATTCAGATAATATGCTTTTTAATATCTCATATCCACAAAGATAATAGCAAGTACCCTACGGACGTAAAATAGTTTTTTGTCATTTCCCTAAAATTTGTCAAAGTGGACATGTTTCCTTTCTGCATTTAGCGATTCAATTGATAGTGTAGAAGTTATATGCATTTAAAATTTGGACCTATCAGCAGGCTTATAATCATTTTGGCAACACTCCCATGTATGGTCTCCTGGAAATTAAACTGCAATATTATTATGTATATGTGTGCCAATTTTGAAATAGCTCCCATGCATACCTTCCAAGATATCCAACATGGAGCTCAAATTTCAATTGCGATTTTTCAGCAGTTGGTAATACTGACATCATTTTCAAATATGGACGTGCGATATTCAGGTATAGATCTTTACTCCTACCAAATTTTGTTTCGATTGCTGCCGTTTAGGAGTTGATAAGGGGGGACACACACAGCCAGCCGGCCAGACAGACAGACAGACAGACAGAAGGACAGACAGACAGACACACATTTGCCCGATCTCATAAGTCTACTTTTTCCTCATTTTTGCAAAATGTGAAAAGTAGGCTAAAAATGTTACATTGGAAAGGCGAAAAGTGTTTTCAACTCAATGAGCTCAATTTTCAAAAACCACGATCTTACCATGAACATCAAACTACAGCTCCTCAGGGTGCTATGTGTTCTCAGTTCTCTTGTATGGTGTAGAATCATGGACCCTTACAAAGGCTACCACTGTGAGACTTGAAGCCTTTGAACTACAGCTTTACAGAAGAATACTGAGAATATCTTGGATTCATTAAGTTTCAAATCAGGAAGTTCTACGCAGAGTTGAAAAAAATATCAGAACTGATCATCATCATTAAGTGTCGTAAACTACAGTACCTTGGTCACATTATGAGGAATCAAAGAAGGTATGAGCTGCTTCAACTTATACTACAAGAAAAAATGGAAGGAAAGAGATCGCCCGGCAGGAGGAGAATTTCCTGGCTCGACAACCTGAAAACCTGGTTCAACAAAAGCTCTGAAGAATTGTTCCGAATGAACACAGATAAAGCCAGAATATCCATGCTGATCGCCGGCGTCCGAAACGGACAGGCACGCTAAAAAGAAGATCATGTTGACTAAATAAAAAGCAATTCAATGTTTTTTCTTTTAATAAGTCTACATTATTTAAATGACTCATGGTGGTTCCGTATAGATATGCTAGAATAGTTATTAACAAGAAAAGTACATCCGCCTGAATCAATACTATAAAGAAAAAAACAATTATTAAACTTGTTTTCAGTACATGTTTCGAGGATTACTTACATTTTATCCCCTTCATCAGCTATTGAAAACCACAAAACAAAGCGTAGCACAGTAATAAGATACGTATTTAAATCTAATATGGTGCACCATAAAATTATGAGAAGAGAATAAAATGAAATGAAATAGAAGGTGACGGTGATCAGCTTGCAGGTGCTTGTGACAAATAATAGTTCCGTACTGAAGCTTGAAACGGTAGATATGAAACACCAATACTTCACCAATCCGTGTAGATCTATAATAAATGAAGAGCATGTATCCAATTTTAGCCTTTTCAAAACAAAGTGGCTTCAAGAAAATCGACGTGATGGAATGTGATCTCTTGGCAAAGATAGGTTAGTTGGAAGCATAAGGTGTCTAAAAAGAAAGCAATAAAAAAAACAGATAAAATTATACAAGTGACAAAGATGAAAAATATAGTAAAATCAAAATGCAAATCTAATTTAAATAACATTAAAAGAATATAAATCAAATAAATACGTTAACTTACATGAGGTTAGGACAATGTTACATTCAGAAAATGATATTTAAACAATAGACAGATTCTACACATACCCAAAGTATACGGGGGTACATGACCGCGTTGTCGCAGCCCCTTAAACTGAAAAACCAACCAGCCTAACTCAATACAAGACAACAGGGCCCTTTTCATATACACGCATGTAGTCTATATTTTCTTTGAGCCGTAGGATAATAGTTGTGTGTCGAATGAGGATATAAATTATTCTATGCTGAAAAAATGTACGGTTTTGTCATAAACAAGAACAATTTTGTTTTATTTATTCGGGTCACAGATGACGTAGCAGACTGGAAGCTTGCCGCAGACTGCACGATATGATCGAGGTAATATCCCTCCATAGCTCTGGCTTATCTCCGTCACCACATGGCTCCGTATCTCACTCACTGTCTCTGATTTATGGATTTTTCAGCCCCATTTTGCCCACTAATCAGATTTGCGGCAGAACCTTCCTCCCTGCTGTCCACTCCGCGACTGATGTGCGCTGCCCAGCTATCATATACTCTATAAGCAGTGGAGCGAGATTTCCCATGGTTAATATCACATCTGACACTCAACTATGAACATCTATCAGCAGGTACAGTAAGCCTACTTAGCCGGAGGGCACTCCGGACACTCCGGGCACACCAAAAGTATGCTTTACGCTCATTATCTCTAAAGCTTGCCACGGTGGGCGAGTGGATAACGTGTCGGTCTACTAACCCCAAGCTTGCAGGTTCGTTCCTGGCCATGGTAAGTGATTTTTGAAAGGCGGCAAAAATTACGACTCACATGTCATACCCATATGAATTCAGTAGGCCGTGTTCATAATGGCAAAATTAATCTCGGAATTTTCCGCCAACACAAAGTTTCTTATTTCTCCATTAGAAACCGCTACAGTGTCAAGGAGCTTAGATATCTAACCTCCTTAACTTTCATAGGGCTTCAAGTAACAACAAAATTTGACATGCAAGCTACCCTTTGGGGGTCAAATACCAAAGCTTGCACCTGGCATCTGATGCCATACGATATTATTATTATTATTATTATTATATTTATATAATTCGTTGAGGCCATCTAGGACCACGTTGTCTTGCTACACTTGGCAATTTGTTTCGCTTTCCTCTGAGCCCAGAATTCCCTCATTAGTAGTAAGCGTTTGCTACACTCCAAATATTGCATCATCATGACCAGAAATTGCGTAATCCTGATGACGTCATGGGATGACGTCATGGGTCCTTAGAGCGAGCACGTGGTCCAGGAGCGAGCATGTGCGGTGCACGTGTTAGCGTGGGAAGGGGGTGACCTCTTGGCTTGTTTATGTGAAGCTGATAAAAAGTTAATGGGTGTTGACGTCATGGGGGTTGTTTATTTGGATGCTAACTGTCATCTGACACCCGTGTCAGTGCCAGCGATCCGCACATGTGGTGTGCTGCTGTTATGTTTTTGTTTATGCCCGCGATGGGTGGGCTGAGCGGGGAGGCGGTTCCCATCCACACATGTGGTGTGCTGCTGTTATTGTTTTTCTTTTTGCTTTGGATGCTAACCATCATTTGACACCCGTGCAAGTTTGACCATGTGCAGCAGTGTGATTGATCTCGTCTGCTGTGTTCGCGTGAGACAGAGTTGACCTTTAACGTCATTGGCTAAGAATGTAATCTTTGACTTCTTTAAGCAATAGTGGAAAAAAAGAAATGATTGCGTTAGAAGCTAGTTTGCAGCATATGGTTTCTGGAGTGTGGGTGGGGGTGAAGGATATATAAATGGATGAGTGCATGGAAGAGTTTAACTTTTACTTTTGCGCGAAGAGTGTGTGTGTGTGTGAAAGAAATAAAGAAAGTCAACGACGAGGAACAAATTGTGTGATGGAAGCTCTAACGAAGTTCAATAACTTATCATCTTGTACTGAGTATTCTAATAAGAAACTAGCTGAACTAGTCATTGATTTACCATATGTGGTCCAAATTATTCGCCCCGTACAGACGAGGTTTGGAAGAAAAATAGTTGTGGATATTAACATTGAAGATGAAGTAACAAGTGTATTTCTACCAGCAGTATTTTCAAAATTAAGCACATCAGAGATCGATGAACTAAACTCAATGGGAGGCACACTGATGCTGGTGTATTTAGGGGTGAAGAACCGCTCACATCAAGTCATTTTGAAACAGTACTCGAAGGCAAACTGATGACGGTGTATTTTGGGTTGAAGAACCGCTCACATCGACATGTTTTGGTGAGTATTGGATTATATATATTATGTATTGATTGATATAACGATTGATATATTTAGTTGCTAATTATTTCTTAATTTGTTTAATTTTTCAGATTATCTAAAAAACTAATAAAACAACCAGCATAATGAAGTGGAAAACTGTTAATTTCCTGAGTGGAACTGATCATCGATCGCACCCGCTAATAGAGTATCATCGTGTATGCTTTCAACAACCGGAAGAAGAGGAAGAAGATGATAACGAGGTGAGTCGTAATGAGAAAGAAGCTTGTTTTAACAAATGGACATCTTCGAGTGGAATTTCAACATTTTCAGTCTACGTTACCAATGTTAGCAAATCAGAGGATAGTCAGCGAGAGGTGACAGAAACAGTTCTAAGATATCTATTGAAAGAATTATGTGAAGATGAACATTTTATTTGTTTCTTCGGATACAATACATTTGATGAAGTTTTCAAAATCGAATTTTCCATGACGTGTTACGATGTAACAAAATTGAATGTGTATAGAAACAATTTGCTTGGTAAACTTCAGGATGAATTTCCTTTTGAGGCTGTTCATTGTTCATTGGAGATTACAGGCAGTAATTTATCACAATGGCTTGAATATACTTTAAAAGATTATAGGTTTATGGTAAACCGATGTTACAGCAACTGCTGGTGGTGTATTAACAATAGTGCAAATTGGACGTATGCTTAGACATCAGTGATGGTACACCAAGTGTTGGTGGTGTATTAACTTTAGTGCAAATTGGACATTTGCTTAGACAACAGCAACAATGACCTCGCCTCCTAGCAAACGTAGAAAGGTCGATATTGTAATACATAATAATAACAGTGAAAATATAAGAAACCAATTGGACAATGCATTTGAAAGTGTTTCTAATTTTCGAAGTGAACTAAACGGTGCTATTTCAGTATCATACCAAATCGGGGAAAACACTCAAACCGAGTTGATTGAGAACAGTGATGAGTTGATTGAATGTTGGAGAGTTATTAGTGAGCATATATTGCAACAAGCTGTGAATTTCAAAGAAATTACAATTCAAATAAAGGATGAATCTTTCTTGAGCTGTGAGTTAATTGAAACGGCATTCAATTCTAGAGTGTACACACTTGCAGTATCAAATGTTAAGAATGAGTTTTTGGATCCTCGCGAATTTTTAGCGAATGCTAATATTTGGTTTACAAAGTATGTTAAGAAAGCGTTAACTGTACAAGCTTTAAAGGTGAATTCAGTTTTGTGTGCACAATACGTGCTTTGCGACATATCAGAAACAAAATATTTTGCTATCAAAAATGAGGTAGTTTTCGAGTATACTGATTTAAATGAATTTTATAATAAGAATATCATTGAAGGTACATTGACAAAAATGAGCGAATTTGAAGCAAATGGTTCCGGGTGGGCTTTAGAAAAAATTCATAGTTTGAGAATTAATATAAATAAATATGTTGGATTTCGAGTAGGAATGTCCAATACTAGTCGATTGCCTGATGTAATAGTCAATAAGGATGCAGTGCTAAATTTGTATGATACAAAGGAAGCTTGTTTTGCGTGGAGTGTGGTTGCTGGTTTGTATCCAAAAACTCGAAACGTGAATCATCTTTCTTCCTATCCTAATTACAGAGATGTTTTAAATTTAGATGGTATTCCAATTCCGATGGAAATGAAATATTTAAACAAGTTTGAAAACCAAAACAATATTTCTGTAAATGTGTTTGGAGCACAATATGATGAAAACAATTGGGTATGTATGGGAACAAACGAAGTAAAAGGAAAAAAAACTTTTACTATTGTACCTTTGTATGTATCAGATAAAGTATATGAAAGGAGTGTAGACTTATTGATGTTGCAGATTGGAAACAGTGAAAGTTATCACTTTTGTTTAATTAGAAATCTTGCTCGCCTTGTGCGTTCAAGCCTCACTAGCACTCACAGAAGGATTTATATATGTAGACGTTGTTTGTCATATTATTTTCTTGAGGATGAGTTAAATGTTCACTTTGCAGACTGTAAACAGTTTCCTGTTGCAAAAAGCATAATGCCGACTGATGAACAAAGATTTGTTAATTTTACAGAATTCCGAGTTAAAGATACAGTTCCATTTATAATATATGCAGACACTGAATGCCTCTTGTCTCCAATTTCCTCATGTTTTCCAAATAGTGACAATCATAACTCTACTTTAACACATAAACATATTCCTTACAGCATTTCTTTATACCTTCATTGTAATTTCGATAGTGAATTGTGCAGTTTCAAGCTCTTTAGGGGAAATAATTGCATTGAATTGTTTGTAAAGGAACTTTATAGTATTGTGGATAAACTTCAAACATATTACTTATCGGTTAAGCCAATGTTAAAGATGACCGAAAATGAAGAAAGATTATTTTTGTCAAGTAAAATGTGTCACATTTGCGAGAAACCGATTGCAGTTAATGAACTCAAAGTACGCGATCATTGTCACTTAACTGGAAAATATAGAGGAAGCGCACACAATAGTTGTAATTTAAATTACAAAGTAACAAAGGTTTTGCCTATAGCATTTCATAATCTAACAGCCTATGATGGACATTTTATAATTAAAGAAATTTGCGAGAAACGTGATGGAGAGGTGTTACATAATCCTGGTCATATAAAATTGTTAGCGATGAATATGGAACGTTACAAAGGGTTTACAAAGTATGTACGGGCTAAGAATGGATTCATTCAGTTAAGATTTTTCGATACATATAATTTCTTGTCCTGTTCACTAGATCAATGTTCATCTTCGTTAAGCGAAGATTCAAAGCAAATAACACGACGTTATTTTAATGATGATGCACAGTTTCGACTTACTGCGAGAAAAGGTGTGTTTCCCTATGAATACGTCACGAGTATGGATGTTCTTAACGAAACTAAATTACCTGAAATATCCAAGTTTTATAGCAGTCTTAATGATCAAACAATATCGAATGAAGAGTATGAGTTTGCTCAATCGGTGTGGGAAACGTTTTCCTGTCAAACATTAGGAGAATACGCAGATTTGTATTTAAAAGTTGACACACTTCTTTTGGCGGATGTCTTTGAAAATTTTAGATCGAATGGCATGGAAACTTATGGCATTGATGCAGCTCATTTTTACACTGCTCCATCTATGTCTTGGTGTGCTATGAAAAAGATAACCAACGTTCAACTTGAATTGCTTCAAGATATTGATATGTTACACTTTTTTGAACGATCTATTCGAGGAGGAAATGTTCAGTGTATAACACGACATGCGATTGCTAATAATAAGTATATGAAAACTTATGATGAGAAAAAGCAAGAGTCCTACATAATGTACTTTGACGTTAATAATTTGTATGGATATGCGATGATGGAATATCTTCCAACGGGTGGCTTTAAATGGATTGCAAATGTTGAAGGCTTTGATGTTTTAACTATTGATGATACTTCAGAAATTGGATATATTTTGGAAGTAGATTTGACTTATCCTCAAGAGTTACATGACAAACATTCAGATTACCCTCTATGTCCCGAAAAGTTGACAAAGCTAATGGCTACCCTAGATAATAAAGAACGTTATGTTTTGCATTATAGATTGTTAAAGCAATGTATTCAACTAGGAATGAAATTAGATCGTATTCACAGAATAATTGAATTCAATCAGAGCCAATGGCTAAAACCATATATTGATGTGAACACAGAGAAACGAAAACAAGCCAAAAATGATTTTGAAAAGAATTTTTATAAATTGATGAATAATGCAATTTTTGGTCGTTCACTGATGAATGTGAGGAAGTTAAGGGACATCAAATGGGTCACCAAATGGCATGGAGCTCGTGGTGCTAGGTCTTTAATAGCTAAGGCTAATTTTAAACATAGAATTATATTCGATGAACAATGTATGGTCATCGAGATGAGTAGACTAAAGATTTTTCACAATCAACCAGTATATGTTGGTGCATCTATATTAGATTTGTCTAAATGTAAAATGAATGACTTTCATTACAATGTTATTTTAGCAAATCCTGAATCAAATGTGAGGTTGTTATACACAGACACCGATAGTTTTATGTATATATTATATTATGATATTTATGAGTTCATGAAACAACATTCAAATTTGTTTGATACTGGAAACTATGAAACAAACAATCCTTTTGGCATTGTGAGACAAAATAAAGGTGAAATTGGTTTAATGAAAGATGAAAATGCTGGAAGGATTGTTGAAGAATTTGTGGGGTTACGACCCAAAATGTATGCAATAAAATTGTGTGATGAAATGAATAGCTTGTGTAAGGCTAAAGGCATTAAGAAGAGTGTGAGTAAAAGTATGAATATTGATGAGTATCGAAAGTGTCTTTATAACAGAGAAAAAGTCAACAAAGTTCAAGTTTGTATAATTTCAAAATCTCATTCTGTATTTACTGTTCGGCAAAATAAGTTGGCAATTTCATCAAACGAAGATAAAAGACACATAACTGAAAACGGAATTGATACTTTACCGTTTGGTCATTTTTCTCTGAAAAATGATTAGAAACAAATTGAGATTAAAGCAGTTCATCTCACTTACTTTATTTCTTTCACACACACACACTTTTATGCCGGTAATATTACTAATTTTTTGTGTGTTCCTTTGCTTATGAAAAAAGAATAAATAATAACCCAAATTTTGTGTGTATTATTTAAAAAAAAACACCTCCCCCCCCACCATTTCCCATTTTCCAGATATATATATGTATAATTACTTTATATTACATATCATTTAGTAATGGTGCGTTGTAAGAGGAGCAACTCTACCACTCAATATAAACGAACAGGAAGTGGATCATTAATCAGTCGTGTACTTAATAAAACTATTGATAATTTACCCGTGGAATTACACATCCCGGGATATGAATATTGTGGACCAGGAACAAAATTAGAAAAGCGATTGAGCCGTGGTGATCCAGGAATAAATATATTAGATAAAGCGTGCAAAGAGCACGACATTGCTTACGCAAAGCATAAAGATTCAAACAAAAGAAGAGAGGCTGATGAAATTTTAGCTTCAAAAGCTTGGTCTCGTGTAAAATCCCGTGACGCATCATTTGGAGAGAGAGCGGCTGCACTAACAGTGGGTGGCATCATGAAAGCTAAGTCTAAGATTGGAGGAGGTAAGCGAAACTTAAATAATAAAAAAAAAAACAAGAAAAGATTAAAAAAAAGAAGAACATCGAAAAAGCAAGGTGGTATTTTACCCCTACTTCCGATATTTGCAGCCTTGTCGGGCTTGGGGGGTCTAGCAGGCGGAGCAGCAGGGGTGGCGTCTGCTATAAACAAGGCGAAAGCTGCTCAAGAAGAACTAAAAGAAATGAAAAGACACAATCGAATGATAGAAGCAATGCGAGGAAAAGGAGGTCAAGGCATTTATTTAAATCCTCCTGCATACAAAAGATAATTAACCAAATACCAAATAAAGCATTAAGTAATTTCGATTTAGCTAAATACGCACATCAATTAAAGATTCCAAATTTTAGAGGAGTCTTTATGCGAGATACGTTACCAAGATATCCTCGAAAAAATGAAAACTGTATTGTTAACCTTGAACCGATGGATAAATCCGGTTCACATTGGGTAGCTTTCAGTAAACATGGTAAATATGTGCATTATTTTGATAGTATTGGTAATTTAAGACCACCATTTGAAATTTTAACATATCTTAAAAATTGCTATCTACAATATAATTTTCATTCATATCAATCGATTACTTCTTCGATTTGTGGACATTTATGTTTAGTCTTCTTGTATTGTATAAATAAGGGAAACACAGACCGTCTTTAAACATTTCAAAGATGGCTTTCGAAAGACGGATAACTCTTGAAGGTAAAGGCTCGAAGATTGATGTTACATTGGAGAACCCGATTCATCTTGTAGGAGCAGAGTTTTTTGAAATAGGACTTGCAGGATTGTATACATCTAATTCTATTCGAAATGTTACCAACAGAAATAATAAATTTCGCATTCATTTTACTAATTTTTTATCAATTGATTTAGTGGTACCACCGGGTATTTATGAATTTGAAGATCTAGCCTCAGCTTTTGATGATTTACTTAGTTATCACTCATTGTCGAAACTTATACCAGAACATTTAGAAAAAACAAAATTGTATGTGGAAGAGGATATAGATGGAAAAAGAGACAACCGTCTCGTTTTGTCTTCCCCGTTTAATATTGATTTCACTGTAGCCAACAGTGTAGCAGGGCCTTTAGGTATTGAAAAGAAAGTTTACCCTAAAGAGAATAAAAGAGAAATTGAAATTCATCGAAAAATAGAATCGATAATGAAGTTTGCAATTAACGAGAATAATAATATTTTGGCTATAAAGTTGAACGAAGCGGATAGAGCGATTTTAATAATACCCAATGCTAGCTATACGTTAAAACAATTAAGTGAAAAGATTGATGATTTATTAGTTGAACATTTATTAGGCGACAAAGACAAATTCCCATCATTTTATATTAATTATGATAAAGTCTTTTATCATTGTAAACTACATTCGAAAGTGTTTGCTATAGATTTTGGTGTTGCAGATTCTATTGCAGATTTGTTAGGCTTTTCTCATAGAAAGTTCAAGGCAAACACAACTCATCATTCTGAATATATGATTAAAATTAACACTGTTAATAGTATTCGAGTATGTTGCAACCTTGTGCTTGGTACGAGTTCTTATTTGAACCATAAACCAACACACTCTTTATATAATTTTAAAGCTCATGTTCCTGCTGGTTACCCGATTGTTGTACAACCAACAACGATTAATTTTTTGCCCATGAACACCAAGCTTATTCAACATGTATCTGTGCAACTTGAAGATCATCTTCAACAGCTCATTGATTTGCAAGATGAAGATTTAACTGTAGAATTAATTATTCGTCCAGCACGATATCTTGCTATATAAAGTAATGAAATACTGTTATGTTTTCATTCTACTTGAGTAAGCATACTAGAAAACAATCACAAATATGGTTATACTATATAATACTCAAAGTTTGAAAAAAAAGAAGTCGACTCTGATTCGAAAAAATAATATAAATCAATCAGCTAAAATTTGTAAAAAAAACAAACAACGACATCGCACCTTGAAATCTAAGAAACAGTTATCGAGTAACAACAAACAATTCTTACAGTCTTTAGGCTATCGCGTACTTTAATTTCAATATAAATATATATGCAATTGTTAATCTTATTTAGTTTCTATCTATAGTTGAAGCTGTTAACATGTTTAACATAACAGATAAAAGAGAGGTTGACAACAGAGTTGTGCGACGAGAAGAAAGAGTTTATCAACCTTATTCAGCTAATAAATTCGAAAATAATGATGAAATTCGAATACCGATTCAAAATGAAGAAAACATAGTTTTATTATCAGAAGGTGTTCTTCACTTAGAAGGTCAAATTATTACTTCTAACATAAATCCAGCTGCTTCTACTACAGCGCATCCTGACCAAAATTTTGGGGCTAATCTTTTTAGCGAAATTCGCATCACGTTAAATGGTAAAGAAATTGATCGTACACGCCATCTAGGTATAACAAGTTCTATAAAAACCTTTGCATCATATTCAAAAAACGAATATACAGCTTTACAAAATGCCGGTTATTTTCCCTCTTTAACAACGCCAGCAAGTGAAGCAAATATTGTTGATAGTAACACAAAACGTTTTCATATAATACTTCCTTTAAGCAACCTGTTAGGAATAGCAGAGGATTACAGAAAGCCGATTTTAAACTGCAAGCATGAGGTAATACTTCTCCGATCGTCAAGTGACGCACGTGCGTTGCAATCGACAACCGAAAACGATCTTTCTAAGGTCAAGTTATTTAAAGTTTATCTAAAAATTCCCGTTTTATTATTATCAGACGAAGAACAAATTAAAAGATTAAAACTAATGCAGAAAAATATTCCCATTCAGGTTGGTTATCGATCGTGGGATGTTCACGTCTTGCCTTCTCTTCCTAGAACAACTAAATATAGTTGGACTGTAATGACAAATTCTGAAACTCAAAAACCGCGTCAATTTTTATTAGGTTTTCAAACTAGAAGAAATTTACTAAACACATGCTCTTCCTATTTCGACCATTGTAACATTAAATCTATAAGAGTTTTTTTAAATTCAATTTTTTATCCCTATGAAATGCCAACTTCTGAAATTGCCATAAATGACTACAGCGAGTTGTATGACATGTTTGTTAAATTTCGTAATGTATATTATCAGATCGATGATGTTCGTTCAGAGACTCTGGTTTCACGAGATGAATTTAAGTCTCTTTGTCCTATTATTGTAATTAATTGTCTCGAACAAGTGGAAGCAGTGAAGACATCTTCAGTCGATGTGCGAATTGAAATCGAGACAAGTGAGAATATACCTGAAGATACAACTCTTTATTGTGTTCTTATTCATGATCGTCAAATATCTTACAGACCATTAACGAATGAAGTAATTATCTAAACCAATATTTGCTAAGTTATAAGCAAGCAAGTAAACAAGTATTCTCACTTTAGTTGCAATCATGGAATTGACAACAACAAACTCTCCTTCTACTGATGCTGGCACGTGGAATAAGAAGCAACCAATAGTTGCAGACATTCGCAAGCTACCAAACGGCAGTTTGGAACTTGCTTACTGTATGTTAAATAACGGCAATATACCTTCATTCAGCCCCGTGATCACATGGGTTGCAGCATATTGTGAAAAAACTCTTTCTTCTTTTTTTGAGTCTATTAAGAATAAATATGATTATTTAGTTGTATATAATTTGCCACAGGAATTTTCTTTGTTTGCACTAAAAGCACTTTCCCCAGACTCATTATTCGATCTTAATACGATTGATGGAATGTCAGACCTAATGTTGAGGCATAGCCAACGTTTACCTACAGATTGTCCAAAACATTTACCATCTCTAGCAATGGGAAGCAATAGTTGTGCTAAATTCAACGTCAATGCTGTTCAACATTGGTTAAATTCTTCTGATGGCATCATGAAAATCGTGTGTTCGATAATAAACAAGTTTCGAAACAGTGGACTTCGAGGTTTTAATAAGTTTGATTGGAACTACTTTCCTATAAACGTGCTGACTATATATGAACCACAACGAATTCGTCTAGAGTGGGAACATCTACCAGATCATCTAAAGAGGAAATTTCAACTGTTTCATCTTCGCTGCAAATGTGACAACTGTAATCGCTATCTATAAAAGGTGAATAATTTAGATCTACTACTGTAGTTGACAGCTATACATATTTTGTTTTTAGTTTGCTTTTTAACACAGTGTATCTTTTTTTTGTCTACAGAAAATAATCATCTGGACAACTAAAAAGAAGAAGATCATCTCAACACAGCCACACTCATCTGGACAACTAAAAAAAGAATGAGATTACTTCAAGAGAAATAAAATTGTATTAATTGTAATTCTAAATGAATAAAGAAGAAAAAAAAATGTCTTTTGTACCATTTCATATGAAAGTTCTTATTAATGATCAATTACCTCCTCACTCTACATGTAAATAAAATAATAATAATAATAATAATAATAATAATAATAATAATAATAATAATAATAATAATAATATTGTCAGGTGAGGGATTCGAACCCTCGCTTTCAATTTCTGAAAATTAGATCTTAAGTCTAACGCCTTAGACCGCTCGGCCAACCCAACACGTGCATATTAGCCAACGTGTTTTGTTGATTCATGTCAGTTCGCATTTAGCTTTGTGTGGTGAACATCTTTTCTTTGTGAAGTAAACCAGCATCATGAAGTATTTTAATTGTGTAAAGTATTCCAAAAAACAGTTAATGCAAATGATATTGAGTCAAAAAGAAATGAATTTAAAATCTGAAAGAGATCGGCTAAAAACATTTAAGACCTGGTCTTCAGACAGTTTTACGAACACTGCATGGTTAGCAGCTGCAGGATTTTTCTATTTTGGATATAAGGATATGGTTAGGTGTGCTTTCTGTAATCTGCAACTTAGTTATTGGGAAGAAGATGATGATCCGTTTGAAGAACATAAGAAATGGGCTTTTTCTTGCCCCTACGTAAACAATATTTCTCCTAGCATAGAATTGAAATGCGAATATGAAAGACTTAAAACTTTTCAAAATTGGCCTCTTCCCTGTCCAAACGAATTTTGTTTAGCACCAGCAGGGTTTTATTATACTGGACATGGTGATAAGGTGAAATGTATATTCTGTAAGATTGAAATTGAAAATTGGAGGGAAAACGATAATCCTTTAAATGATCATGAAAAATGGGCGCCATATTGTCCATATATAAGAGGGTTTTACGTCGGCAACGTTGATTTAAATCCTGAAAATCCTACTATTATTCCACATAATACAAGTTATGATACGTGTGGAAGCAATATATGTTGATGTGATGTGATTTTTTGTGCAGTGTGCATTCTCAGACGTAAACGTAGACATGTTGAAGTTTGTTAAGCAGTCAAACACTCTACCAGTAATTTCATTTACTAATGCTGAAAACCAGAGTAAAAGTGAAAAAAGAAAGCATGGTGTTTTACTACCGAACACAATTCGATGTATCATTTGCGGTCCATCGAACTGCGGTAAAACAAACGTAATGCTAAATTTATTATGCCACAAAAATGGAGTTCGTTTTGAAAACGTTTATATTTATTCTAAATCACTTGCTCAAAGTAAATATGTTGAATTAAAAAAGTTTTTGGACTCCATAAAAGAAATAAAAAGTGATTTTTTTTCCGATAATGATGAAGTAATGCCTCCAGAAATGGCTAGAAAAAACTCTATATTTGTTTTTGATGATGTAGCCAGCAATAAACAACAACACATGAAAGATTATTTCAGTAGAGGTCGTCATCACGACGTTGACGTATTTTATCTTTGTCAAACATATTCTTGTATACCTAAACATCTAATTAGAGATAACGCTAATTTTTTAATTCTTTTTAAACAAGACGGAACAAACTTGCGTCACGTATATAACGATCATGTAAATACAGATATGAGCTATGAACAGTTCTTTGATATTTGTTCGTATTGTTGGCAAAACTCTAAGTTTGGTTTTTTGGTTATCGATAAAGATAGCGATTTACAAAATGGTCGATATCGCAATGGATTTGATGTTTATTTTCAGTTATAAATATGACTTCAAAAAGAGGTAAATGGCCATTCGTGTTATAGCTTTTGCGTGGTTAACAACTTAACTATGACATCGTTTAACAAAACCAATAATGTGTCTATCGGACGACCGACTTCACGACATGATATTGCAACTAAATCATATGTTGATGATAAGCTAGTGCAATATGAAAATCAACTAACAACAACAACAAGCGACGGACATCTAAGTATTAACGGCAAACGGTTAAAAAATGTTGGAATGCCAATACATGTTGAAGATGCATGCAACAAAGGTTATGTAGTGAAGTTATTAAATGAGCTAAATAAAATCGAGTCTAAAGAAGACATACAACGAAACTTTAACGAGCTTAAAGGTTTAATTTTTTCAATTTGTAAAATAGAGAAAAAAGAACTTGACTTTCAAAACAAACGTCTCGCGGGCTTAGCTTTACCATCATCTGCAAATGATGCAGTAAACCTTATTGCAATGCAGCAACATACATCGAATATAAAAAAATATCTTGAGACCCGAATAACAGAAGTGTTACAACGAGTAGAATTCATTCATGGTTTAGTGCGAGAATTTTCAGAAGATCACTTTCCGTATGATCAAGATACTCTCGACTTGGGTAACAAAAGAATAAGAAATGTTAAAGATCCAATTCAAAATCAAGATGCGGTAACGTATTCTTTTCTTAAAACTCATGTAACAAATGAACTCGATGAAATTAAAAAATCTCTTTTGAATATAAACAGAGATGATGAAACTGTAGATATGTTAAATAGAAGAATAACAAACATATCTCAACCAATCGATTCGTTAGATGCAATAAACAAATATTACTTAGAAAACTTTGCTGCCTCTCGAAAAGATCTAGAAGACTTAATCGCTAAATTTAATAAACAAAACGTTTTAAACGTAGACGATGGTGGAACTTTAAATATGATGAGTAGACGAATTACACACGTAAACAACCCCATATACGATAACGATGTTGCAAATAAGACGTTTGTTGAGCAATATGCCGCTTCCCAACATGAATTTGATCAATTGAAACAAACTGTAAACAATCTACAACATCAAAAACAAACAAATGTTGAGTTCCCTGTTAACGACCAAGACGTGACAAATAAACGGTTTGTAGAACACTATGCTGCGTCACGAACTGAAGTTAATCAACTAAAAGAAATTTTAAGCAATTTACAAACTCGTATTGAGGGTGTTGCTAACAATCTCAATATTGTTAAAAAAGAAGATCTTGAAAGTTATGCTGCTGAATCCAAAGAAGAATATAACAAGTTAAAAACTGAACTGGAAAAAATTGAGCAAATGGTTAACAAAGAACCACTCGAAAGTTTTACTGCATCCAAAGAAGAATATGGTATATTAAAAGATGAAGTAAAGAAAAAGAACTTATCGAAATTTATTCTGAAATTCTCCAACACACCATCAATCCATTCACCAGTATACACGCTTCATAATCATAACATACAGTACCAACTTCCCTACAAAGGTGTATTAAAACCAATTTTTGTTTCACCAAGATCTCCAATTGTGTATGCAATTTTAAATATACGTCAAGAGATTGAACTGGATGGTAGTGATATTGTCGTTGAAGAGCAAGATGAAATTCAGTTTCGACTTAGAGACCCGAAAAAACATAAAACTGATGATCTTCCTCTTCAAATCGATTTTGAATATACTATAAATAAGTAAAACAACCACAATTTCCGTTTAGTCATGGAGAAGAGCTCAAAGATTAAAGCTGAAAGTCGAGTAAAGGATAAACTTTCTCGCTTAAAAAAAGATGTTAAAGACAAGTATCTTTCACTTCAAGATGATGTTAGACGAAAAGAATTAGATATAGAGACTAACTTTAAACCAGTAACAAGTTCATTAAATCAACTTGTAGCTATTGCTAATACGCCGACTCAAAATAAAGAAAATCGAAAAAGAAAAGGAAAATATGACGATTCTGAATCCACTGCTACTTCAGACGAAGAAGATGGAGATAGCATCAAAATAATTTCACTACTTAACCGCTACTTTGATCCGTTCATTAAACAAAACGTGGATAGAACATTTGGTATAACGATAAGAAATGATAAACAATACTTGGGACGCGAACGAGTTTTCTTCGATAAAAAGTGGATAAAAGTTGGCGGTGAAAAATTTCCTATTACAGAAGGTCTACTTGAATTGATTCAAAGGAAAGTACCAGACCCCACTCTAATAGATAGGAGTGATTTAAGTTCATATTTGAAATTATTAAATGTTTCAAACGTGCACAAAAGAAATTATACAAGCAATGCAGCTCCAAGAGGAACGCAATCTTATAAGTATAGACATATAATTGAACCCCTTCTCACTGAAGACATAGATAGAATTATAAAAACAGCAGATGAAAATGAAGAAGCAAATACTACAATGCATACTGGATATGGTCAAAAAAAACACATCGCGCCACAAGCCATTTGGAAATTTGAAGGCGGAAACAATATTGAATTCGTTCACTGGAATGAACCAAACAAATTGGTATCAAGACTTAAAACATTAATTGCATCGAAAGCTGCAGGTCACACAGGACTAGACAGCGAAATCTTTGCAATAGAAGAAGAACTAAGAAATGCTGGATATATTGAATAAAAATTCCAACGTTTGTAAAACAATGCACAGTATGTTATAAAACATTGTTTGGAAAATAACTATGAACGAAATCAGACGAGAAATTGCAAAAGAACTTCACGCACCGCTTAGAAAAAAGTTTAAAAGACGACGTGTTATTAGCAAAGGAATCGATGACCTCCATGAAGCTGACCTTGTGGACATGTCCAAACTTGCAAAATGGAATAATGGATTTAAATATTTATTAACCATTATTGACGTTTACTCGAAATATGCATGGGCAATTCCTCTTAAAACCAAAAAAGGAAGTGAGATTGTGAAAAGCTTAAAATTTGTTTATTCTCAAAGTAAAAGATTGCCCAATTATTTTCACACCGATCGAGGAACGGAATTTTATAACAGTGAATTCAAAACATGGTCTCAGAAACAAAATCTAAAGCATTATTCCACTGGCAGCTCCATTAAAGCGAGTGTAATAGAAAGATTTAATCGAACTCTTAAGGAATCGATGTGGAAAGAATTCACAACACGAGGTTCTTACCGATGGGTACATATTTTGCCTGAGTTACTAGTAAAGTATAATCACAAAATACATCGCAGCATTGGCATGAAACCTAATGATGTGAAAAGAAACAATCCACCCCGCTTGCCAACACAATATAATGAAACTTTAAGAAAACCAAAATATAAAATCGGCGACATTGTAAGAATATCAAAAATCAAGAAACACTTCAGTAAAGGGTACGAAGGTAATTGGACAACAGAATTATTTACAATTTATAAAGTTCAAAATACTAATCCACGAACATATCTTTTAAAAGATAATAAAAATATCCCAATATTTGGTGCGTTCTACGAAGCAGAGTTACAACGAACAAAACATCCTAATATTTACTTAGTCGACAAAGTACTACGTAGAAAAGGAACCCGAGCCTTCGTATCTTGGCTTGGATTCGATTCAACTCACAACTCTTGGATCCCCAACAAAAATATCTTATAATTAGAACAGTGTAAGTTTTTTTATTTTTATTTTTTATTCCTCACAAAAGATATTATTATTATTATTATTATTATTATTATTATTATTATTATTATTATTATTATTATTATTATTATTATTATTATTATTAATGTGTCTCTATATATATATTTTTCAGCTCACTAAAACCAACACACGCAAGAAAGAAAAGAATGATTGTACTTACCCCGTGCACAAGACCAGCATATTCCACTCTGCAAACAACACAGCATCTTCAATTCTCTCTGCCGCTTGTTGGAAAAAGAACTACTTACCACTTTAAGAACGAAGATCATATCATTTTTCACTAATTCATATTATATAATTAATGTAAACCACAAATGATCAAATAAATATATTTTTAAAAAAGATTTACACCACACAAATTATTATTATTATTATTATTATTTTTTTTTTTTTAAATTTTTTTTTTTTTTTAAACACCCACTGTCCAACGTCCATTTAATTAATCATTTGGACTTCTTCTTCTTCTTCTTCTCCACCTTCTTCGGCATCCATACGATCTTCACCCCCCACACTCTCTTCCTCCAGCGGTGGAAAATCGAGCAGCTCGATACTGTCGGAGTCGATTGATTCCAGCCGCTGAATGATCACCCCCAATATGTGGGGGGTTACGCCATCCGCCGTCAACTCTCTACAATGCTGGCGGTCTCGAATTATTTCCAATAACTCGCAATTATACATGTCCTGCTGAAGATTGCTAAGCCCGTTGAACCAAACGTCCTCTTCCACTTTGAACGCGCTCACTGCGAAGTTTAGCTCCAGCCTCTCTGATTGTTCTCTCAGAGATTTTATCTCATAGAGCTGCTGGAGCTTAACTAAAAGATTTCCATACATGGTCATGTTGATTGTTAACTGAGTTGCTTTGAAACT
The DNA here is from genome assembly GCA_946902985.2 of Meconema thalassinum. Taxonomy (NCBI): domain Eukaryota; kingdom Metazoa; phylum Arthropoda; class Insecta; order Orthoptera; family Tettigoniidae; genus Meconema; species Meconema thalassinum. Next base: position 93,402,398 of record OX336399.1, read on the forward strand.
AAGTGTTACTTCATAGCTATGTGCTCTTATATATTGCGAATATCAAACTGCAAAAAGCTATTTTAAACATTTTCACATGGAGCTCTGGGAACCAACATCCAATCTCGTTCTCGCATTAAAAATTACAGACTTGACTAATGACATCTGGGAATCTAAAAACAAACAGATCGAAATTCATTTCACACACTCAAAGTTATACATGTCATATAAAACACTTTAACCAGATTGAGATCATGAAGCAAGCCAGAACACAAAAAATGTTAACATCATTTAAATTAAACAGACATAACATAGCGAGAAGGAGTAACACAACTCCACTCCCACGCTGTGGTAATATATGTCGTACTTAAACAGAGTGTCGCATTACAACATCTGATTACTTATTTAGCTTGCGCGAGCAAAAACTTTAACGACAACCATGCACTACATGCGCTGGCTACTCTCATGGCTTGCCGCACGGCGCGAGCAAAAACGGAACAGCTGCACACCACATGTCTGGTAGCGATCCGGCTATGTCGAGTGCCTCACCGTACACTCTCATTCAAAAGTTATGACACACAAGACTCTCTACACTTCCTTGGGAAATTACCAAAATATAATTCAATAATCAATCAATACTTAATAACCATGATACACAGGCTGCCCCGGGAATTAAATAACAAAACACAGAATCGAACCAAGAAACTGCCCTGTAGGAGTGGAAGAGGAGTCTGAATTTCGAGTTACCATCCTAATAAACAACCCCCATGCCGTCAACACCCATTAACTTTTTATCACAATCACATAAACAAGCCAAAAGGTCAACCCCTTCCCACGCTAACACGTGCAGTGCACATGCCCCGCTCCTGGACCACGTGGTCGCTCTAAGGACCCATGACGTCATCAGGATTACGCAATTTCTGGTCATGATGATGCAATATTTGGAGTGTAGCAAACGCTTACTACTCTCATTCTCTGTGAGTGGGACATCTTGCGCTCCGCTGCCCAGGTGGTACCTTGTCTTCTTTTCGGGTTCGATGTCTCGTCTCGGGTTAGCCCATTAGTCAATATCTTTTTTCGGAAGAGATCTCTATTGAAGGCATCGTCGGGTTTTAGATGCAGCATTTTGAGGTCGTCTTTGGTATTCATAAACCAGGGCGTTGTGGTTTTGGGTTTGAAGTCAAAGAAATGAAAAATCTGTTTAGTCAGCCTGTTACCGTCCATTCGTTTGAGATGACCGTAATACCGTGCCCGCCTTTTACGGATCGTTTCTGAAATTTTCTCTATTTCACTGTAGACTTCTTTGTTGTTTTTTTTTTATAGTGGATGCCATTCTTGTAATTTGATCCCATTATACCTCTGACGATTTTGCGCTCTTTTTCCTCCAATTCTTCCAGTAGTCCTTTATTAGCATTTAGGGATAGGCTGCATACATAACTACTGGTTTCAGAACAGTTTCATAATGACTTAGTTTAGTATTTTTGGACAGTCATTTTTTGTTGTATATTGAGCGCGATGTTTGATAGGTTATTTCGAGTTTTCGTACTCGTTCCTTGAGTGCTTCTTTGTCCAGTCCACTTTTCATGATGATCTCTCCCAAGTACTTAAATTTTTCCACTCTGTTGATCTTTCCGTATTTTGTCTGCAGTTTTGTTGGGGCCTCTTTGAAGTTAGTCAATACTTCTGTTTTTTCGAATGATATCTGCAAACCAGTTTGTTCAGCGATTTCTTTCAAAAGGTCGATTTGCATCCTATCAGTTTCTACGTCGTTCGACAGAATGGCGATGTCATCAGCGAATGCTAGACAGTCGACTATGATCCACTTGGATTTTGATCCCATTCTCAGAGGGCTATACTCAGTTTCTAATAATTTTGGTCGCCAGGTCCGTATGACCTTTTCGAGAACCCAGTTGGAAAGCATTGGAGAGAGCCCGTCACCTTGTCTGACTCCCGTTTTGACCTCAAAGGAATCCGACAGACATCCCAGGACCTTTACTTTGGATTTTGTTTCAGTTAGAGTGGCTCTAATTAATGCCAGCAGTTTCAGGTCAACCCCGAATTCGTTGAGGATGTTCAAGAGAACTTCGCAGTCTATCGAATCGTAAGCCTTCTTAAAGTCCACAAAGACTGATACGTACGATTTGGACCTGAGATTGCAATATCTAATGATCGTTTTGAGGCTGTGGATCTGTTCGGCAGTTGAACGACCCTTTCTGAATCCCCCTTGGTATTCTCCTATTTGATGTTCGACTTCGGCTTCTAATCGCTCCAGGATAGCAAGTGAGAGAATTCTGTATGTTACCGGTAGGAGGGATATTCCTCTGTAGTTGACGTTTTTCATGCTGCCTTTCTTGTATAACGGATGGATCAAGGCCGTTTTCCAATCTTCTGGTAGAATTTCTTTTTTCCATATTTGTTCTATTTGCTTCTGCAAGATTTCAACTGCTTCTACAGGAGCATATTTCCAAAGTTCTGGAACTACAGAGTCTTCCCCGGGAGCTTTATTGGTTTTTAGTCGAGCAATGTGACGCTTGATTTCGTCGTTGTTGGGTGGCCTTGATTCTGGACATCTGCGAATGGGTTCCTCGGTCTTGTTGAGATTTTTGGGATGATCGTAATTTAGTAAATGTTTAAAGTAATCAGCTAGGATGGTACAATTTTCTTCATTTGAGGTCGCCAGTGTACCGTCCTTCCGCTGAAAGCATAACGACGGAGGTTTATAACCCGTAAGTTTCCTTTTGAATGTTCCGTAGTAATCTCTGGTGTTGTTTCCTTTAAAGTCTTGGTCGATCTTCTCAATAAGTGACTTTTCATATTTACGTTTCTCTGCTCGCATCACTTTAGCTGTCTGGGCTCGTTGGGCTTTGTAGGTTTCCCAATCAGTTTGTGATTTTGTTGAGTAATATTGTTTCCATGCATCGAGCCTTTTCATGAGAACTGAAACACATGTATCATTCCACCAGGCATGTTTCTTGTGTGCCCTATCAGTCACGGCAGTCTGGCATCGAACTCGGGTCTCATCAGAGAAGACCAGGCACATGGTTATGCCTAGAGTCGAACCATTGATCTCTGAGGGGGAGCAATTACAGGGAACCCAAAGAGCAATGAGAGGTATACTGACATATAATATTGTAGCATGATTTCACGGCCTGTATGTGAATATCATAGCAGTTGAAGGTGAAGAATTGCAGCCAAATGCAAGGAAATATACGTTTTCAGAGCATACGAGGATAAGAGGAGGCCAGTTTGAAGTTTTACAAATTACACTTAGCAAGTGGGCGGAGACCTTCGGCACCGAGCGCACTATTTACGTCTGGACCGAGGAGACAGCCCAAAATTAATGACTCGGGTATTCACCGCTTGACAACGATGGAATCGGGAGTAGATAGATAGATAGATAGATAGATGGATAGATAGATAGATAGATTTATTTACCATCAACAGGATAGGCACCCAATTACAGATGATATAATAAAACATAATAAACATTAAATTTACTTAAAAGCAACTATTTAACTAACCTAGAAACAAACATTGATTCAAGCTTATAAACTAAGTTCTCTATACACTTAAATTAAAATAACAATTATTACACACTATATATACAACAAACACCTACGATCTTGAGTTCAACAATGATCTACGAATTTCCGTAGGCTTCGAGTAAAATATATCTATAGCACTCTCAAGATGGTTTAGAGAGCGCAACGCCACCAATAACCAGGAATTGGCATGGGCTACAGTTCTACACTTCTGGATCCGGAAAGTGAGTCTTTGCCTTGTATTGCGGCCTGGAACATGAAGCGGAATCAAACACAAGAGGGGCGCACAGTCGATTCTATTGGTCAGACACTTATATAGAAACATGGCGTTGGCACACATGCGGCGAGACCTCAAAGACCGCATACCCATGGTTCCACAGAAGGTCTCATAATCCAATGTAGAGAGTCGAATGCCCATATACCTACAGCTGATCCACTTCATGAATCTCACCTGCACTCTCTCTAACCGCTGAATAGCATATTGCTGAGAAGGCAGCCATACCTCACAACAGTATTCAACAGTCGACCTTACATATGATAAAAATAAAATTTTGAGAGAACCTATATTGGCGAATTCACTACAATTTCTTTTTAGAAAACCTAGTAATCTGAACCCCTTACTTGTCACCTTATCTACATGTTTTAGAAATGACAGCCCGTCATCGTTGGTAATTGTTATACCTAGGTCGTTTACTTCATTCACACGCACTAATACATAGTTACTTATACTATAATTCCTCATGACAGGCGCCAACTTCCTAGAAAATGTTATCACATTGCATTTTGATATATTAAGGTCAAGTAACCACTTAGTACACCAACCTGTTAGTAGATGTAGGTCTAATTGAAGCAAGTCACAGTCTGACTCGTGGTCTATTACTCGAAACAGTTTCAAATCATCAGCGTATAGAAGGCAGTTACTATTCTTGAAGACCCCAGTTAAATCATTAATAAAGATTACAAATAAAAGTGGCCCCAAGATGGAACCCTGAGGAACACCAGAAGTTGGAAAGTATGGATTTGAAGTTTGACCATCGGATTTAACAAAGCAATTTCTTTCAGTGAGATAGCTTCTAATCCACTCTAAAACGCTGCCGCCTATTCCATACGCTGACAATTTGATTAATAATGCCTCATGTTGTACGGAATCAAAGGCTTTGGAAAAATCTGTGTATATGGCATCTACTTGTTGACTCCTGTCCAAGGCATTTGATATGAAGTTGACGTACACTGCCAGGTTCGAAGCAGTCGAGCGCTTCTGCACGAATCCATGCTGAGCAACATTAATGTACTGGCCGACTGACCTGTATATTCTATTGTACACAATCTTCTCCGCCACCTTTGATAGGAGGGATAGCAGGACGACTGGCCTATAGTTGTCAAATACCCTTTTGTCACCCTTTTTGAATACTGGAATTACGTATCCCTTCTTCCACTCACACGGAAAGCATCCAGATTTAGGTTGGTTGGTTGGTTCCTTAGTTTAGGGGCTGCGACAACGCGGTCATGTAGCCCCGTGTACTTTGGGTGTGTGTAGAATCTGTCTGATAACCGGTGTTAATTGTGATGACTGTATTAGTGTGTGTATCTGTTTTTTTTAAATTCAAGTAGGGACTGCAACTTTGAATTTTCAAATAGTTCCTACTTTTGCCGCCAAGCGCCACCGTCAACGACTACTAGGCCTAGTTCAGAACTAGCTACTAGACGCCACCGCAGTCGGCTCTTGGCAACGAACGTAGCAACCTAAGAGCGTTGTTTACATTCTTATCCTATCCAATTTAGTTTCACACAGGTGTAATTAGTGGAAAGATCTTTAACATGCCATAAATCTATGACATGGGACCGCCGGCTTTACTTCCCCTCCGAAGGAAGGCATACTGAGGGATTTTTAACGCTCTTAAAAAATCCGACGGCTTCGGCCGGGTTTGAACCCGCTATCTTGGGCATAGAAGCTCAGCATGCTACCAACTACGCCTGAGAGGTATCGCCAACTGAGGAGCACATTCTCTAAGTACAAGACCTGGTATCTCATCAGCCCCAAATGATTTTGCAGTATCCAATGATGACAGAATCTCACACACTTCAAAGGGCGTAGTCCGGATCGACATCAATCCCTGATTACACACGATTGGGACAGACGAGTGACACGGCCTCGCAGGAGAGTGATACTTCTTGAAGCCCTCTGCAAATTTATTAAGAATAGTTTTCTTGTCCTGGATTTCGATTCCATTCTGAAACATAGTGGATGGTAAACGTGAAGATTTTCTTTTATTGTTTACAAAATTCCAAAAATGCTTTGGATTGGTGGTTAATTTTGATTCAACTGAGATCACATAGTCTTTGTATTTTCTGTTCTGGAGTCTCTTATATTCCCTCCGTATCACCGAAAATTGAACATAGTCACACCAAAAGCCCGATTTCTTGAACCTTTTTCTGACTCTCTCTTTTTCTTTCAACTTGTTGATTACCTCTGTATCGTACCAAACTGGATACTTCCGAGTATTGATTGTGCGAGTGGGCACTGAATCCTTGATTACTGCTTTGAAGAGGTCGTAAAACAGACTTAAAGCTTCATCAACAGAGGGAGAATTATCCATCAAATACCATGGACACATCGATAGAAGGTCTCTCATGAGGGGAAAATCAGCTTTAGTCCAAGTATATATTACCCTTCTTAGTGATTGTGGACGGATAATACGTGGCAAGGATAGTGAGAATTCCACAGCATCGTGGTCTGACTTAACTACCTTCTCAGCCTGAATACATTGCGTATGTGCGGAGAGTTGTTCAGAGACTAGCACCAAATCCAGGAAATTGTTATTGCGTGTAGGGAAATGACACATTTGCTGTAGATTAAACTCACTGATAATCTCTAGAAACGTTAGGGCTTCCTCACATCTTTGCTTTATAAAAGGTTCAGGGGTCCAGGCTAATTCACTGATGTTAAAGTCCCCACACACTACGACTATGTCTTGGGGGTTTAAAACAGCTGTGACATTGCCCAGCGTCTGACGCAAATCACTCAGCCTAACCTTCACCTCGTCCGGTGGTAGATAGCAGCACACGATGAATACCGCCCGTCCAGGTTTAGGCCTGACCTTGACCACAAGGCACTCCCAACACCCTGCCAACTCCGGCCTTGATACCGGATTCAGGATGTTTTTCACGGCCACAAGTACGCCTCGACCCTTAGTTTTGGTGTCATGAACGAGTTGTCTGTCTTGTCGAAATATACTGTAATCACTGGACAGTATCTCGTTCACGTCCACTGCATCATTCAACCGTGACTCTACGATACAAATACAATCAATTTCAGCATCACTAAAAGCTAGGTTGAATTCCGATAATGAAGTACACATACTCGCTACATTTTGATAGAAGAAAGTCATATCATTACACTGACCAGGTCCCGGGTTCAATTGCACATCGCCTGACAGTGCCAATAGGAGCATGGCTATCACATTGCCGGACATTTTCAAATACGTGGACCTTTGACAACCACTTGGTTGCTTCAACGCCAGGTACTGTGTTCCATTCAAGCTAAGCACATGGCATGATATTTTAAGTTCATTGTTCACAAGGAAGTCTGATGGCCTACGGAAATTAATTAATTACAGCCAAGTGGAGCATTGGAATGGAGTGAAATATACACCCAGGTGAATATATTCACGGAGAGGTAATTTAGGAGTGGTTTTTCACCTAAATTAAAGCTTATATCTCCAAATGAACGCATTACAACCTAGCCTACGCTCGAGAGCAGTGATTTTGTGACCAGCCAAAGGGGAACCACCATAGTGGCGCCCTTACGCGCTGAACTAAGGAAATTAATTGTAATTAATTGGCCGAAGCGATCGCCGGCACGCGAATGTTTATGAAACCTCCACACTTAAATAAACAAGATGTATATGTCATTTCGGATGAAGATGTATTATTTCAAGAAAGGAGTCGCTCTCATGTGTCCAGTGGACTATTTTGTACGAGAAACCTTTATAAGGTGGGAGCAGTGCAGACCAAGGCAGTTGTCGTGTTGTCTTCAGTCTGTATACACGTAACTAATACGCTGCCAGTAAGCACGCGAAATGTTAAAGTATCAACGCCCAGCCGTCGAAGAACAATAGAAGCAAGTCATAAAGCTTCATAAGTAATCATGAAGTGCGTCGAAGTAATTTAATACGGATATTTATCTATTATCTGACGCAAATATAAATTCGCCACAGCGAAAGAGGAACTTATAATGTTCTTGAACCTTACACATACCGGGAGGTACTGTCAGAGTTGAATATGACATTATCATCAGGATCACTACAATGATGGGAGCTTGGGAAGCATTGCCACTTCATCTTGAGAGTGAGCTGAACGTTATTGCAGGTGACGAGGATCGAACGTCCGTAAAACGCTGTTAGATTTTCACGTAGACCAGCGGTTGGCGTAATTGCATCACATCTCTGAGATCAGGCGTAGGAAGAGTCCGAGTAAGAATCAACCTGTGAAGTAGTGAATAAGTCTACATAAATTGTGTAATAGTGATTTAAAAGTGTTCATGTGTATAGTGATTAATATGCATTGTGTAGAAGTGAAAGAGGCCACTGATAAAAGTATGTTTATCAGGTGGATAATGTGTGAATTTAAGTGTTGTGTAAAATATAACGTGATGGCTTAAATCAAGCGTCATGGTGGGCCTGAAGCTGAAATGCTGGCACTATCCAACGAAAAGGAAAAAGTCAGTACCAATTTACAATGTTATTATAACTAAATAGTTCACCATGTAACGATTTATCACTTTGAGACTAAGATGTCACAGTCACTTACTTAACGAGTTTTCACCACTCGTCTTGAATAAAATATGGCTTGGAAGGTGATTTGTTTAGGGCCATTCAGGTCGAAAATAGTGATGGATGTAACAGAAACGTTAAATGAATAATAATAATAATAATAATAATCTGGGGTCGGCAACAGTAAAGTAATAGGCACTTTTGGCCTAATTAACGTTCAAAGTGTGTCATGTCTAATATAAAGATACTGTATTTTGGTAAACAGTAAGAAAGTAACGTGGAAGATAGCGAGATACGAGAGCTTTTTCAGTGTCAGTGAAATGTGAATGAATATGTGATATGGTCAATCCTTAGGATTATGTTTGAGGACCATTAAAGTAAAGTAAGCCAGTAAATTTATACATTTTTATTAGGAGCTATTTAAAGCTTTGGCTTAAGTGGTATGACAGAGAGAACGCGGGTGCCTTAATAATTGAGTCATCTATGTGAAGTATTGTTTGAAGCCGCATATTGTGTGCAGAAATAACGTAGAATCCAGTGATTTACGTAAATAAATAATTGCGGGGACCAACTAGTATAGCTTGCGCGTTAGGTGAGAAGTTGGCTAAATCTACGAGTTAGTATCACCCTTGAGCATACTGTATTATTCGCAGCGAATTGGACAGAGCCTGTCTGTATCCAACGCTTGCATGAATTATGACCACGAATGACGTCCGTCGAGACGCAGTGAGCATGTGTATAAATGATCTACCCTGAGAGGTAAGGATCATATTCGTCGTTTAGGAAACGCAGGTTTCCTTATATTTTATTGACAGCTGCTGGTGAAAATCGTGGATTTTCACTATGATGCGCGTCTAAAGCCACTAGTAGTCACCATAGAACGGCAAGGCTATCACAGGAATACCATCCCCAGCCATGAATGTTAATAAGGAGCCGAGTTGAGCCCAATACACTATAAAGATAGGTGTTAAATAATTAAATGACTCAATTACTTAGGAACCACACCTAGCGTAACTCCAGTACTGCAATTGTAAACAAACCTGACCTTGGCAGCAGATGAGAGGAGGTGGGGTAGTAGACCACTTCTGCGGCAGCCATATTGACTAGCCAGCTGGAACGAATTTTATTGCTTGCTGAGGGGAGAGAAGGTCGGTCGACCAGACCCTTGTAAATTAGAGTCATAGTAGGACACTGAAGAATCTCGATATTTCAATATGCAATTAAGATACGATTATTATGATGATGCCAATTGAATTGCATGGTGTGTTGCAGCACACTACGTTGTTGGATCATAGAAATCAGATAATATTTGGCTCAGTTATTCTCTGAGGAGGAAAACTGAACCAAAATAATGTAGGCATCTTCTTTTAGAATGCATTTTGCCAGTTCACGCTAATTTATGCAGACGGGTATGTGATTTCCCAGAACATGACACATTTGTAACGATGATAAGCCCGACAAGACCCAGAGAATCGTTGTATGGTGAAACTATAAATAATTCTATCCATGTTTATTTTGGAAGGGAAGTGTACCACTTTTTTTAAAGCGTTCATATTGATGGAAAGAAGGAAGATGATTCGAACGACACAACAAATATTTGTTAATGAATGCAGAAAATAATGAATTTATGCTAATCAAGGTAAATGCCATAAGAAACGGAGTAATGTTTTATTAATGTCATTTAGATGTGATATGTGATTTTTGTGTTATGATACTCCAGTTAAGTAATTGTGTCAAATGATGAACACTATGGAAACCCATGGAAGTCTGAAAGTATCATTGATAGGATGCTAGAATTAGATTTGAGTGCACTGTAGCACTATTTTAAGAAGAAAACTCACAGAATAACCCTATTTTTATTTGTGGGAATTAAATATAATTTGTCCTTTATTTGTATTTGTTGTATAGCCATGATTTTATACCAGTAAATATTTTATTTTAGGAATATGTTGTGTATTTCATGTAGAGTAGTTACCTGGTAGACTCAAATCCTGAGCATGTGGTCGTATGGTGGGCAGGAACGTCCCATACCTCGGAAGACCGTGAGTTAGTTGGGATACGAACACATGGTCCACATGATGACAGTTGGGTACACTTGCTTCTTTTAATTTTAGCAATTTCCCTGGCAGCCTCGATCAGGCGGTTTTTTGTGTTGTTAAAGTCAGAGTCGATTGGTCGAGCCTTTTCCTGTATCTCTTAAAATAAAGTAAGCTTCCTATATGAGTATTCTAAACTTTCGGTTAAAACTTTGTTTTATCCCGGATAAGATGTAGCCTATAATTTTTCAGCAATGTTTCTAGGTTTGTGCCGTGTTTTGTGTGGGGTTTCACCTAGGAGACCAAGCTGGCTCATCAGTGGACTCAAGGTGTCAAGACACGGTACAAACCTAGAAAAATTGTTGAGTTTTAATTCACTGGCCGTGGAAGCCAATATACCATCTTTTTGAGTTAGCGGATAAAGTTGCAAAAGAGGCGGTATCACTACCACCTCGACCAATGGAGGTACCTGCTAGAGAAATTCGCTCTCAGTTACGCCTACAAGTACTGGCTTTTTGAGAGAGTCATTGGTAGCTGACCCAATACCCAGTAAACTAAGAGCGATCAAGGGAACTACTCGCGTGTGGCGGAACTCTTTCCGGTCACGGAGGGAGTCCATCATTTTGTGTAGGCTAAGGATAGGTCATACAAAATCCACCTACTCGTACCTAGTAAAAAGGGAAGACCCCCCCCCCCCCCCCTTTGTACCTGTGGAGCCGTTTTAACCGTGGCCCACATTTTAACCGAGTGTGTGGATCTTGCAGAATTACGAAGAAACCTTGGTTTGCAGAAGACACTCAAATTTATATTAGCCGATGACGGGGTGGCTGCTGATGGCGTTACCCGCTTTATAAGTGAGAGTGAGTTAGGGCCAGCAATCTAAATTTTCCTGTGTACATTGACAACGATTTGTTCGTTTTTTTGAATGCAGAATTTGTGTTTTTCCGTAATTTTTGTTTATTTTTATAATTATTAGTTTTATTTAATGTTTTTCTTTTATTATTTTTCGGTCTTTTCAAATTTAGGTGTCCACCTCTAAATTTTAAATTCTGTTCCAAATTTGTATACTTTAATCTGTGTTAAGAGGGGCAGATGACCTCGTAGTTCCTCCCCTTAAAACAACACTAACTAACTAACATCTTTTTGGAACCTTCATAGGGAGATTATGGCTGCTTGACGTTTTAGTTCTCGCAGTGAAGAGGCGCAGGAAGGTGGCGCGCAGTTCGCTACTCCAGTGGGGGGTCCGGGCGGGGACACCAAGAACCCGCTGATGAGCCAGCTTGTTGTCCTCTAGACGAAACCCCACACAAGACACGGCACAAACCTAGAAGGATTGCTGAATTTTAATTCACTGGCCGTGAAAGTCGATATACCATTTTTTTGTATAATTTTTGACTGTCACAGCAGAGGTTCATTTCCGATCTCTTCTAAGAAATTTAATTCTGGCTTGGGGTCTTTCACGGAGGTAAACTCAGCTACGTGAGGCAGAACTGAGAAGAGTTGGGTTCGAATCCCACTTCAGCCATCTTAGAAAAGGCTTTCCATTTGATCCTATTTCTACTCCAAGCTAATGCCGGGATGGTGTCTAACTTGAGGCTGTGGCCACCTCCTTCCCATTCCTGGTCTCAATCAGAAAATACTCTCACTACTAAAGATATCACAACAACATAGGTTATCAGGTAAATCCTGGCTTGCCAAGGTAGGTGAGTGGTTAACGTTTCGGTCTTCTAAACCCAAGCTTGCAGGTTCGTTCCTGGCCGTGGTCAGTGTTTTTTGGAAGGCGGCAAAAATTACGACACGAATGTCATACGATGTTGGCATGTCAAAGGACCCATTTTAATTCAGTAGGCCGTGTTCATAATGGCAAAATTAATCTCGGGAGTTTCCGGCAGCACAAAGTTCCTCATTTCTCTACTAGAAAGCGCAGTAGTGTTCAAAGAGCTTAGATATCTAACCTCCTTCACTTTCATAGTGATTCAAGAAACAACGGAATTCGACATGCAAGCTACCCTCTGAGTGTCAAATATCGAAGTTTGCACCCGGCACCCAAGGCCATACGATATTATTATTATTATTATTATTATTATTATTATTATTATATACCGTAGTTAAATCCTATACACGCACACACCCAAGTACATGGGGTTAATTGACCACGATGTCACGAATCCCTGAACAACATCATGTGAAGCCAGCCAATTTTTGGCACACTGTGGGTTTGAATTTCTCAAATTTAATTTCCACGACCATTGATGACAAATTAATGATAATGGAAGATTTCCGCCATTATATCTTCAATTGTGGTCAGACTCGTTGCGGATTGACTAGCGTTCTTGGCTGTCACCGTGGAGGCCCAAGTTCTATTCCCGGCGCAGGCAGGAAATTTAATTCTGGTCCAAGGGCTGGAATTGGGTACACTCAGCCTCGTAAGGCAAAACCGAGAAGAGACGGGTTAGATTCCTACCTCATCCATCCTGGAAGTGGTTTTTCGTGGTCACCCACTTCTACTCCAGGAAAATACGAAGATGGTACCCTACTTAAGGCCACGGCCGCTTCCTGCCCAAACCCTACCTCAATTACAAATACACACATTAGTACAGACATCACAGTGATACAGGTTATTAGACATTTTCTGCACACACGGGGCTTCATGACCACGACGTATCAAAGACCCTAAAGACTCAACAACAACAACATCGTGAATTGTACAAAATGTTAAAGCAATTTAGATGGAACGTAGAGAATCAAAATCCATGTGGAACTCGAGCCCATCACCCTGGCTTTGTGCTCCATCATGAATACGGTCATGATAATCTTATTCGATAATTTAAAAATATGTTAAACTCTTGGCGCTAGAAATGTCTTGCTGAAGTTAAAGCTCATCATTTTGCCTGCCTAACTTGGAGAAATGGTCTATCGAAGCTCAGCGGGCAATACTTGTTACCCGTTACATGTAGAGATTCTTAAATTATCCCACTAGTAGCTTCGTAGAATTCATATTTCATAAAGGTCCATGATCCGGTCCTCGTGAAATCATCCCAGTATATTTCTCTGAACGTGGCCATGTCAAATCTCTCTTGCTAGCTTCCTTCCTTCCTTACTCTCAACTTGTACTGAATCCTAAATCAATTTCAATAAAGTTTCCAGCCAGTTGCTGTTAGCATTCAACTATTGCTCGCAAAGCGATCAGTTTTAGGGGCAAACACGTGTCTTCTTAGCTTCACTAACTAATGAGACTTTATATACTAAAGGGCCAATTAAGGATTCTCTAGAACAGAATAATGATCGGTTTAACATAAAGCATGTCGTGATTTCTTCGAACATCGTAAGAATATAACAAGTGCCCCGATTTTGATTACATGTTATCTCTTAAACGACTTGACGAATGAAACATGTCATCCTTGAAATATGTGCAAGTAATAACATAATTCCTGCCCAGTATAATTGAGCATAATTTTCAATCAATTTAACAAGTCAACACGAATTTTGAGTCTGAGTTCTGTATCTCAGATTTTGATTTGTCATGCCTAACTTTCTTTTTCTTTCTTTATCGTTTGGACCTACTTAGGACCACGGGGCCAGGGCCGGATTTAAGAGTATGCCGCTTATAGGCTGAAGTAGCCTACATTTGCCGCCCCCTCTATTGTTCATATTTACTTAATACATTTGTTTTATACAACAAAAGGATCGGACATCGTAAGAATATAGGCTAACAAGTGCCCCGATTTTGATTACATGTTATCTCAGGTTAACGACTTGACGAATGAAACATGTCATCCTTGAAATATGCGTTTTCATCTTCTTTTAAACATAAAGTTCATTTAGTTTAGATAAAACTACAAATTTAATGGCTTACATAATAAATGTTATAATGAAATTAGTTATCTACTTGTTTTCTTTAATTACTTCTTTTAATATTCGTTAAATAATGAAATGGGTTTCGAACTTAATTAATTAAATTGTTCCTGGAGATCAGTGATCACTATTTTACACATATTTTTATATTTTAATGCTAATGACTATCTTTTGCGTAATTGAAGAACTGTGTTCAATTTGAATTAAGTTGTCCTACATGGTGAAATGAAATTACACAAAATGTAGTTAATTACTGGTTTATTTGTTGAAAAATATACAAACTTCTCTAAAACAACTCATCCCACGTAATCTTGATATTCAAATTTACATAGCTTTCTTACGAGATTTCATAATGGCAAATTCGTTAATAATGTCCTCATATGAAAGTGTTTTTGTTGTATTTGCCTCAATACAAAGTAATGACAATGAGTTTAACCGTATTTCAGAAATACTCTTCTAAGGCAGGAAAACCTGTAGAAGGACTAACTTGTATTCTTAAATTCGTACGGAAAATATTATTAACGTCTGAAATACTTCATTTTAGCTTTTGAATAAATTGCCAAACTGCCGCCCCTGAAAATTTGCCGCTCTAGACTGCAGCCTACTTAGCACGGGGCTCGCATCTAGTCTTCGGTCAAGTTGTTGCTTTCTTCTTCTTTCAATAGTCCCTCATTTTCTGACTATGAGTCTTCTTTCTTCTGTCCACTTAGCTCCTGTAGTCTTCTTACTTGTAAGGGACGTTGGGAACACGCCCTGTCGGAACAGCAGACAGTCACGAGTTTGTTCCAGTGGGATATCTAGTTGTTCCATATCTGACTTAACTGACGCAATTCATTTGTTCTTAGACGCCTTGTCTCTTCCT
Source organism: Meconema thalassinum (assembly GCA_946902985.2). NCBI lineage: Eukaryota > Metazoa > Arthropoda > Insecta > Orthoptera > Tettigoniidae > Meconema > Meconema thalassinum. The sequence continues at coordinate 93,417,444 of OX336399.1, forward strand.
GTTACTGTGAATATCCTGTTGGTGAGCCTTTCAGAATCCAGACGTGCCAAGTGTCCATAAAAGGTCAGGCGTCCTTTCCTTATAGAACTGATGATGTCCTCCTGAGCGGCTTCGGTGGCGTAGTCGGTAGCATGCTGAGCTTCTATGCCCAAGATAGCGGGTTCAAACCCGGCCAAAGCCGTCGGATTTTTTAAGAGCGTTAAAAATCCCTCAGTATGCCTTCCTTCGGAGGGGAAGTAAAGCCGGCGGTCCCATGTCATAGATTTATGGCATGTTAAAGAACTTTCCACTAATTACACCTAATTGTATAGGTTAATAATGTAAACAACGCTCTTAGGTTGCTACGTTCGTTGCCAAGAGCCGACTGCGGTGGCGTCTAGTAACTGAGTTGTTGACTAGGCCTAGTAGTCGTTGACGGTGGCGTTTGGCAGCAAAAGTAGGAACTACTTGAAATTTAAAGTCTGCAGTCCTCAATTCAATTGAAAACAGATACACATACTAATACAGTCATCACAATTAACACCGGTTATCAGACAGATTCTACACACACCCCCAAAGTACACGGGGCTACATGACCGCGTTGTCGCAGCCCCTAAACTAAGGAACCAACCAACCAACCAACCGATGTCCTCCTGGTGTTCATACAATTCATCAATATGACGGATTCTGTAAATGCCTCCTTCCTCTCTAATTAGACCTAATATCCTCCTCAGGATCTTCCTCTCTTTTAACTCCAGTTTTCTGAGAGGACCCTTTCTGTCGTGCCTAACTAATGAAAGAAAGACTAGTTTTACCTAATAATGTGTGTTTTTGTAGCTACCACAACGAAAGTTAAAATTTGAAGAAAATTGTCTATTTTTATAAGTTCAAACGAAAGAAAACGTTAATTTTTATGTTATCATCGCGTTTATTCATAAAAGAATAGTAGACATTAATCTACAAATCAATTTAAAAAATACAAATAAGCTTTAAAAATGAATATTTTGTTACTTCTTCTATGTGGGTACGAACTTTCTCGTATTAATCCCCAAATGTAATCACCCATTATGTTCTCATTATATTGTCCTTGATAACATTGCTCAAAGTCCATCACGTCTTGGTGAAAAAGTTTCCCTTGCTCTTTTGAATATACCCCCAAGTTTTCTATTAAATTAGTCCAAGTGAGCATGTAGCATGTGTACTTTAAGGGGCATTCTGCAACCCATGAGTTTAAAGTTCTCAAGCATAGTGGAAATAAGCTCTTTGTAATTCTCAGCTTTCTTAATTCCAAGGAAGCTACGGATCACTCCTTGAAGATTATACCATGCCTGCTGTTCGTGGGTGTTGAGTAATTGTGGAAATTTTTCACTGGCTATTAGTTCCTTTATTTGAGGACCGATGAAAATACCAGCTTAAATTTTAGCTTATGACAATTTAGGGGAAAATGGTCTTTAAATATAGAAACGCTTCAGAATCTTGCGAAGAGCCTTTACAATTAGCTTCATGAGGTCCAATTTTATAATCAATGTATTTTGTCATTGCATGAAGTACAAACGTATACTGTATTAATTATGAATGGCGTTTTTGGTTAGTGTTCGATGTAGACAGACAGAATATACGCATTAAATAATAGACTCAACACTCATAGAACAACAGCTCTTACCCTAGTATACCCAGTGGCCGAATATTGCTGTCCTGTGTGGTTAAATAGCGCTCATATGCAGAAAATTGATATTAACCTGAATGATACTATGAGGACTATATCAGGAACCATCCGATCTACACCTCTGGATTGGTTACCAGTCCTCTCTAACATTCCGTCTACGCACCTCCGTAGACAAATGGCATTGACGAAAGAATGGGAAAAATACTGTGAAGATCCTTCATTACCAATTCATCAGGACAGTTTTCAACCACATCTCAGATTGACATCTAGGAAACCTCCCTGGTTACTAGGTGAGGAATTGGTTCAAGAGCAATTTAATGTCTATCAAGCATGGCGCAATAATTGGGTTTCCTTGAATCCAGAAAAATATCATCTAATTCTGGATCCAGTTCAACGCCCCACTGGTTTCAACTTATCCCGAAAAACTTGGACGTCACTAAATTGGCTAAGAACCCGACATGGTAGATGCCAGTGTTGGAGGCATAAGTGGAAGATGATCGACAGTCCAGCGTGCGATTGCAGTGAAGTGCCACAGACGGTTTATCACATTGCCATGGAATGTCCAGTAAGGAGGTTCAGTGGGACTCTACAAGAAATACATGAGGCTACAGATGAAGCAGTGAATTGGTTAAACTCGTTGGACATCCATTTGTAATGCTTGTATCTTCTTCCCTGTCAGAACTTATGTGCATTTTGTATATACTAGCAATTAAGTATTGCACCTCATGTGTGACATATGTATCCTTTATGCCATACGAAATAATAATAATAATGGACTCAACCCACAAAATGTTTTGTTTCTTGACTTGTGTTATTAATAAAGCAACGCCTAGGAACGGCTTCAAAACTTTATGAACATTGAATGTGAAAGGAAAGCAGGTGAAGCAAATAGCATTAGTGTGGCGATCATCATGACATTAGCACCAGCTGTGCAATTAGTGTGAGATATCGCAATTGGACGTGCCATTATAGTGTCATTAGAAGTAAACCTCACCTTCTGCTTAATTTGGAATGTTAATTTGGAATAAATACTGCGTGCAACCATAATTTAGATCGCTTAGAGACATATTGGTTGAGAATTAGGCTTACAATGCATGATGTGGAAAGCAGCAGACAGTTCATCATCTTTGCCAGAGTACCTTGTGCTCATCAACATGCGCAATGGAAGATTCGATCTTAGCATCCCCTAATGCTGTTGACATCACCCGCTACTGGGGAAAGCGCATTTAATTACAGGGGTGTGCAAATTTCTAGACTAAGAGAGTTCAAATCAATCACAATTTGGTATTCAAAATCATTTATTGATCATTAAAGAAAGCTTTCCAGTCAGTCAACACAAATTGTGCCCAATTACATCAGGAATTATACAAGTTTTTACAAAATTAATAGGGTCTTTCAAAAAAAAAAGTTCGGTGAGCGGCGGCTTTGTTATCCACTGCTGCAGTAGCCTTGGCCGAGCTTGTGGCGTGGCATGGTCCCCTCCTGTAGTATTGAAAGCGGGTACTGTACTCGACCTTGCAATAAACGTGCAGGTGCTCAGTCGCCAGTCTGAACCTCAGCTGTTAACATGAGACAGTTAAGTTATCATTACAACATCGTATTTTTGTATGTAAAACTTATTTCAAGTACGAGTCGGCTCGGCGGGTACGTGATGCATTTGTTCAGCAATTTCCTGATGAAGTGCCACCTTCACTAGCACCGATTCACGTAATTCTAAATAAGGTTGACACTACTGAATCAGTGCTCAATAAAACTCATAGAATAAAAAATCTGAAACATTACAGTGGCAGAACTCACTCGGGTCAGCCAGAATCTGTTTACCAGATACAATGCCTGTAAAACCCCGGAAGGACGACACTTCCACCATCTTTTATAAGGTAATATTTCATACAGGATTGTACACACGCTTAAAGGAGGGGGTCGTGGCGCGCCACAAGCTCGGCCAAGGCCACCGCAGCAGTGAATAACTAAACTGCCGCTTTGCGTTCTTACTTTATATCACGGGGATGAAGCTACGACACAAGTAACTGACAACACTGAGTACTTCAGCACCACCCCACTACGAGCGCTGCTAGGCAAAAGTTCGCCTCGTGGTTGGTTGATTTTGTCTTACTTGACTTATGTCCTCCAAGGAGCAAAGGGCTTCCACAAGAGCTTTCCAGCCTTGTTATATTTGGTGTTCTGTGTTGTTGATAAAATGGCGGCTCCGCATGCTTGAAACACGTTACAGTAACTGTTCATTATCCTGATTTTGAGAGATATTTAAGTCACTTTTATGCTAAAACTACTCGCAATTCGTAAACCGTATTTTGTCAAATGCGGATGTTGCTCACGCCAAAAGAATATGAGTCATACGTCATCGGCGTGAACAGTTCTGAATAAAACCACCCAGTCCAAAGTCTCATGTTGGTGCGATTTGTTAAAATGGAAATGTGTCCTTAAATAAAATACGGATTGGAGTGACCCAGTTAAATAAAATAAACACATAAAATGAAAACATATTTGGGAGCTAATATTTCCATACTGGTAGTTGGCTGCCACACCACTAGGCGTGCTGCAGTAGTTTCTTGTTTCTATGTTTTACCATGCTGCATTCACTTCTATTATATTTGGTGTTCTGTGCTTTATATGACACTGTATATTTGTAATTACGTGTAATTCATAAACATCGTACACTATTATTATTTAATTAATCGTATGGCATACAGTAATATTAGATATCACAAAAGAACAACATATTGACAACATATTTACAAATTAATGTCCACCAAGTTCCTCAAATAATCCACTGAATCTGGAGTCACACGCACAAAATCCCCAAGGGCACCTGATTATGCCCTCAGAGAACAATCACGTGCAATAAGGGAGATAGTATGTCTCTCATCACCACAATCACATGCAGGAGATGGTAATTTGTTCCATTTGAAGATCGCATCAGCACAAACACCATGGCCAGTTCAGTCTAGTCCATGTCCTTCTGGGTAGATTGAATCCAGGGTCCTTCACAGTTATGGGTGGCATATCATGGAGCTCTGCAGTACAAGTTGAGTTCCAGTCCGTTGTCCATTGATTCATGACATCATAGTTTGAATCCACTAGTTTCTAATCTGTATGCAATGGTGGGTTCCTCGAATTGAGCCTCCTAAGCTGTAGATCAGCAATATCAGAATGAATTAATTATTATTTTTCTAGAGTCAGAAAACATCAAATAAAACACAGATATAAATACTATGACTACAGACATTATATAATATTTGACCAAAACTTGGCCACTTCCACTGAATTCTGAGATGCTTCATAATGTTCATCTTCTGTGCAGGAGGTCGGGTACAGTCTGCACTGAAGCATATGTTTCACAGTCAGATCTTCTCCACAATCACACTGAATGCCATCTTCCTTAATGTAGCCCCACTTTGCAAGATTGATCATAGATCTTCCCACTCCTGATCTTAATCTATTCAAGGATGTTAACCAATCTTTATCATGACCAGGAGGTAAAGTTTCGGCTATCCTTTTCCAGCCCAGGAGGGGAGATTCCTTAGCTTTCCATAATTATATCCTGGCTTTTTCACATGTAGTCTTCAATTCTTTGGATGTTCTTAGGAAACTCTTTCTAGACTTCAGCCTCTGAGCATGTAGTGCATGCCCATGTAGAGGATGGGTTGCTTCCTGGACAACTTTCTTCCTTTCCTTGTTTGCAGCTACTTCTCGTCGAATAGCGGGTGGTGCTATTCCTGCGAGCAGGTAAAGGCACTCTGTTGGTGTTGGTCTTAAGCATCCAGTTATTGTTCATTGAGAGCTACGTCTACCTGTTTAGCATGAATTAATTAATTGATAGCCTATGATATTCCCTTACAAAGCGTGGTGTCCACGAATTCATGGAGGAGCAATGTGACCAAGCACTGGAAGCCATTCAGTTGGAGTTGATTTTATAGTGCCTGAGTTTATTCTCATGGTTTTTTTTTTAGCGTATGGCTTTTATTGCCGGGAGTGTCCGAGGACATGTTCGGCTCGCCAGTTTTGTAGCTGCTTCGAGACGGACACCCAATGGGTGAGCTACAAGTACCTTTGGGGAGGGAAGGAGGGAAGTTGGAATGAAAGGACGAGGAGTTGGAAGGTAGCGGCTGTGGCCTATAGTTAGGGACCAACCCCGGCATTTGCCTGGAAGGAAGATGGGAAACCACAGAAGACCATCTTCAAGGTTGCCGGCGGGGGGATTCGAACCTCCTCGCCTCCCGGATGTGAGCGACTGCCTCAGTCATGCCGTAACCACCACGGCTAACTCACCCGGTATTCTCATGGTATTATTGAGTTGAACATCAATTTTCGTTACACGTGGGCTGTTTAACTATACAGGGGCACAATATTCAGAAGCAGAAAATATTAGACCAATAGCCGAACACTGAAGGGTAGTGGCATTTGATCCCCAAGTTGTGCCACAAAGCTTGCGGAGGATGTTATTCTGAGTGTTCAGTTTGGCAGCATTGCATATCAGATGATGCTTGTTGGAGAGTGTTCTATCCAGAATAACTCCCAAGTACTTTGGAAACCTGTTACAATTTAACAGTGTATTCCCAAAATGAACTTTGATCTTTGTGCCTCACGATTGTTAAGATGAAAAGAGGAAACTTTTGTTTTGGTCAAACTAGGCTGGAGCCTCCATTTACAGAAGAAATCTCTAAGTTTAAAGAGATCTTCAGTGAGAATATCTTCAGTGGCTTACTGGCTTCAAAGGTGGAGTTCCTTGTAGCTGTTGCCCAGTCATCCGCATAACCAAATTTTCTGGACCTCGTCATCGGCATGTCAGGAATATACACACTGATTAGGATTGGGGCAAGCACCGATCCTTGAGGAAGACCATTACTTAACTTCTTCGTTCTACTTATTGACTCACCCATTATAACCTGAAACATTCTGTATCGTATACTAATTAGGCCCAAGTGAATAGTGTCTGAGGATGAACGCTTGACGTCATCCTATTAAGTACCCCAATTTGTACTAAGCGTTTTAGTTAGTAATAATATCTCGTTCCTTTCAGGTTCGGGTATGTAAATATTTGTTTACAGCCTAATGCAATTGGACTCAATTTGTGTCGACTGACTGGAAAGCTTTCTTTAATAGAATTAGGAAACACTAAAAACTGGCTTCTTTCATTTTTATTTTATTGACCGGTTGCTGGCATCCTTTTAATGCCCTACTTAGTAATGCTTTCTCCCATATGAATTTACAACTTTTACGATAAGGAATTACTTTTGTAAACTTTTGAAATTGGGGATTCTGAGGAACGCCTGAGCTGGGTCCGTTTTCTCTTTCTTCATTGAGTTTGGAATGTAGCCTACTGTTTAAAACACTGAATATCAATCCGCGGCCCAAGAATCTTCGAATAGTTTAAGAACCGATCATCAGTTAACGTGTCGGTCTACTAACCCCAAGCTTGCAAGTTCGCTCCTGGCCGTGGTAAGTGATTTTTGAAAGGCGGAAAAAATTACGACACCATGTCATACGATGTTGGCATGTCAAAGAACCCATTTGAATTCTGTTGGCCGTGTTCATAATGGCAAAATTAATCTCGGGATTTACCGCCAACACAAAGTTCCTCGTTTCTCTACTAGAAAGCGCTATAGTGTTCAGGGAGCTTAGATATCTAACCTCCTTGACTTTCATAGTTCTTCAAGAAGCAACAAAATTCGACATGCAAGCTACCCTCTGGGTGTCAAATAACCCGAGGCCATACGATAGTCTATTATTATTATATCAGTTAAGATTTTGAATCTCACTGCTCTAAATTTGCAAGAAATCTAGAATAAAGTACGGTAATCAAAACAATTCGTGTGACATTTTGCAGGATCAAGGCTCCGCTTTTAGTGGACATACTAATAAATCATTTTACTATCGGTTTCGTAAATAATAATGTAATTAAGACTTTTGACTAAACATTTTGAAAAAAAAAAAAAAGAACAATACCTTGCAAACATTTTGACTATATAATAATAATATCGTATGGCCTCGGGTTCCGGGTGCAAGCTTTGTAATTTAACACCCAGAGGGTAGCTTGCATGTCGAATTTCGTTGTTCCTTGAATCACTATGAAAGTTAAGGAGTTTAGATATCTAAGCTCCTTGAACACTATAGCGCTTTCTAGTAGAGAAATGAGGCCAGGAGCGAACCTGCAATCTTGGGGTTAGTAGACCAACACGCTATCCACTCACCCATGATATCTAAAAATGAAATGTAGGAAAACTGGCATCGAGTTTCATAAATTACACACCTCTGTATCATTAGACTTTAGCTCTTAGTTATGCATAAATTTATGTAAATAGCGCATGTGTTATCATGGTTTATATTTATGTTTCCATTTATTTTCTAAACTCAGTATATTAAAATAGCCTATAGTTACTTGTAACACGAATGAATAAATAACAAATAAATAGATAATTAAATAAATATGCAGCAGAGTGCCTATATCTAACTAAGGTGAAAGAAAGAAAGTTCCTGAGAAGGATAGTACGACCGAGGATTCTACCAGATGGAAGACGATCGTATAAACCAAATCATGAGCTCTACCAGCATCAAGAAAATCTCATAGATGCTATCATAAGAAGGCGACTGACTTTCTACGGACACCTTTCTAGAATGGACTCTAACGGGTTATCCCATAGGTAAAGCCCTGCGTGGATGCGGATGCGGATAAACCCGCGGATATCCGCAAATATTTTCGCCACGCGGATATAGTTTGGATTGCTGTGCGGATAGCGGATACGCTGCGGATAATGTTTCGAGTAAATTTGCGGATAGTCTTTAGAATACAAACTTACGTTAATATTACATATTTTATATGCCAATCTACAGCTTCATGCTTAAAAGAGGAATACTCCTATAGCCTATTGCGTACGAAATATTCAGGCACGTATTGCACTTATACCGTACACGAGAAGATCATTTCACTCATATGATTTCAACTAGCCTACATTTTATTAAGTACCGTATGTTTGTAGTAGATGGTCTTGACATCTCATCATCATCAATTCTCACTGCCATTATTACTATACGAACGAGATATAATGCTGTCAATAAGCTTGTTAGTTCATCGTGGTGGCATCATTACATTCCTCATGTCAGCTACTTCGCCATCTAATAAGCTATCCTGGAAGATCGGGATCCAGGTTTATCTTTAGATTTATTTCCAACTTGTCACTGAAGCACGTTGGCTGTGATATTGCAACATCAACTATGACATCATCTAAGCGAACATGGATGGGTCCAGAAGCAGAAGGATGATGACTGACTTGGAATTTCCGGCCAAATGTCAATCCCTTTCTCCAAGCGTAAAGAGATGTTCACGTAGTGAATGTTACCGCGAACGTGAGTATGAACATCATGTCACCAACATGGATAAACTATCTATTAAAATAAAACAAGGTGAATATTCAATAGCGCGTGAAACAAAGCTCAAACCAACGATATGGCAAACATTTGGTTACGTTTTCAATGGAAACGAAAATGTGAACGATATAGTGATGTTTTACCTGTAAAAAAAGTGTATTCATACTCAGGACACAAATCGGGCACATCAAACTTACTGAGGCACAAGTGCGAAAGTAGCCAAAAAAGTATAGCCAATTTTTTGTCTAAAGCGGAGGTCAAGGAACCAGAAGTGTCATCCAACTTGAAGTCCCTTGGAATGCCAACTTGAAGTTCCTTGCAATGAAGCAAATTGTCAGAAACGACTTTCTCCTCAAATGTCTAAATGTGTTGGTTTAGCACGTTATGCTTGATCTAATAAATTAAACATAATATTGAAATATCAGCGGATTTGGATAAAAGCCATGCAGATGTGGGGCGGATGCGAATAAAAGGCATGCGGATGCGGGGCGGTTGCGGATAACAGTCGTGCGGATGCGGGGCGGATGCGGATAACAGTCGTGCGGATGCGGGGCGGATGCGGATAACGTTTTGTTTATCCGCGCTGGGCTCTACCCATAGGATCTTCAAGGTTGCTAACAAGGGCAAAGCCACTGGATTCGTGTGGATGAAGCAGGTAGAGAAGGATCTTGCGGAACTCCATATTAATCAATATGACATAGATGTCCGGAGTAACTATCATATGACTGTCACAACTACACCCTTCATAACGTCCCTCACAGAAGCTACCCACAGACCAAAGGACGAGACCAGGAAATGGTCTGAGGAGCGCAAGATTGAATTTAGCAGGTTTTTTTTTTTTTTTTCGTGTAGCCTCCTGAGAGGCCGAGTGCAGGTCTTTCTAGTCGACGCCCGTGGGCGACCTGCGCGTCGGGATGAGAGATGGAATGGAAGAAGATGAATGAAACTGGGCAAGGATGTGGAAGGAACCGGCCGTGGCCTGTCAGAAGGTACTGTCCCAGCATTTGCCTGGTGTTGAAAATGGGGAAACCACGGAAAACCATTTCAAGGACAGTCGACGGTGGGGCTCGAACCCACGCGTCTACCGAGTCAGCTGAGAACTTGGCCCCTTGACCTAACGCAGCGCTTTAGCCCGCGTAGCCACTACTGTCGGTAGCAGGAAAATGAAGGAGTACTGGGCCATCAGAAAAGCTCAAGGCACCTACAAAAAAGCAGCTGGCAAACCCACCAATCGTGGCAAACAACGACGATGACAGTAAAAACACAAGCATCGTGGTCCAAGATAGACTTAATGAACTGAAAAAGAAAAAAAGAATAAATAAATAGATAAATGTGACAAGTTAAATTTCAATGCATACAAGCGGGCATTACCTATTGATGGGTCAGAGAGTAGAGATGCCGTCATGGATGTTAAGATTGTCTACATAAGCCAGCAATAACATTACATTGGTACAAAACTTATAAAGCGAACGCCTTGTGGTGTTGTGGCTATCGCTTTTGAGTGAATGAATGGTTCCTGTTTGTGGAAAAGAAATGTAATTCTCGTCTCGATGGTTTGAACAAAGCTGACTGATTGTTGTAGGTTATTTTAGGGGAAGCAACATCGTGGTCATATAGTCCCGAGTATTGTGTGTTTGTGTGGAATTTGTGTGGTAACCTGTGCATTGTGATGGCTGTACTACTGTGTATATTTGTCAATTAGGGATACGATTGGGAAGGAGGCTGCCGTGGCCTTAAATTATGAACCATCCCAGGAGTAGAATTGAGAAACCACGGATAACCAATTCGAGAATGGCTGAGGTGGGAATCGAACCCTCCTCTTCACAGCTTTGCCTCACGAGACAGAGTGTCCTTTGTTCAAGCCCTCAGACCAGAATTAAGGTGAGAAACGCCTGGCTTGGGGTGAAAATAACCGAAATTTAGTTTTTCATTGTTTTTCAATAATTAATAAATGGATAACTCAAATACGTTGAAAAAATTTTAAAGTTTTAAAAGTTTTAAAATTGTGCATGTCATGACACTTTTTGTAATCAAGTTACTCTTTGAAAAGACACGCCCACTTTTACCTCGGCTCATTCTTTTGTGGATAATTTCTGAACTACTGGAGGTAAAGTTTTGATTCTACTGCCATTCCGCATGGTAAAGTACAAATTTCAATTTAGTTGCCGTGAAACAGCATTTTAAAAATATTCACCGTGTCACACTTGTCCCAGCAGCTTTCCCATTCCCTATACATCTCTTGGCATAAATGTACCTGATATTTACTTCATAACCATGATCAGTAAATTTTGATGTAATAAAGTTCATCGGAGAAACTAGCACACTTGCACTTGGATGGTTAATTTGCGAGAAACGTTCATTAAAATATATAATATTAAAATTTCGCGACGCCGCGATGTTGGATTTGTGCAGACCAGGCTCTAGAATTAGTGGTTGAAGACATGACTAAAGGTAAGTAGAATAAAGAGGAATCTTAAAAGGACTAAGGCAGATGCAAATAATCCAGATTATGGGGCAGAAAGGTTCTGAGAACCTTCACAGGTAAGAAATTACACTGAAAAAACTTAGCTTGAATTTTCTCAGTTGTATATTTTTTTTTTGTACTTATGTACCATTTATGTGAAAAGTTCTTATGCTAGGACATAGAAACTTTTTCTGTGGTTTAATAAGTCCTCTGTGAATGGTAATAGGAAGGGATATTTCAGTATGTTACCTAAGAATAAAGTTATTATATTTTTAAGAAACTTTTTGGAAAAAAATAATGTTTTTTTTTTTAATATTCATTCTGGAAAGACTATCCAATTTCCGTAAATAATACTTCCTATTATTACATAGAAAGATGCATATAACAATCTCTGAACATTTCATTGTAATAACCCAAATAGTTTTTGACTGATCTGCACCCAAAAATTGAAAATTAAACATGGGCAAGATATGGAGGTGTTTCTCATCTTAAAATGTCTTGGCAGAGCCGGGAATCAAATCCGGACTTCCAGGGAGATAGCCAAGAACGCTAGCCACGAGGTGATCCATAGGTTGACTCAGTCCGGTGAGGCAAAGCTGAGCCATCCTAGAAGTAGTTTTCCACCCAGTGACGTACATGTACGCCTTAAGTCGCTCACAGAGGCAGATGACCTCGTAGTTCCGCCCATTAAAACAACAAAAACTAACTAACTAAGTCGCTCACCACGACCGTGATGGGGAGCTTCAGCAAGTGCGGTGATCGGAGGGTTCGAATCCCGGCGCTGACAATTGCTATTCCGAGTGCGGTTTTTCCCAAGGATTAATCCACATTTCTCCACGCAAATGCCGTGATGGTACATTATTTCAAATTCTAGGAAATTTACCCCATTCCTGACGCGCTTAAATTGAGTTACACACACATTACTAAAGTCAGTAGAGAAACCCAGGTTATGAGACACATTGAATACACACCCAATTACATGGGGCTAATGACCAATAACCCTTAAATGGATTAACAACAGGTGGTTTTTCGTGGTTTCCTGTGTCTATTCCAGAAAAACTTTGGGTTATTTCCTGACTTAACATTAGTCTCACTTACAAACACACCACCACAACTACTACAGACACACAATAACACAGGTCATCATACAAATCCTGCACACACCCAAGTGCATGGGACTGATGACCAACCCATAAGTAAAACAACATTAACACACAAATCTTCCTCAGCAACCCTTTTGCGATAAAACGAACTATGGTGGGTATTAACTCGAAACATTTAGTCCTCTCTAAGGACAGCCCAAGTCAATTTGGGGCCGAAATACCATCGCAGATGTCGTTCTAATGGTCTGACCATCTACTACACCAAGTGTTATCAAGAACGGAGAGTTCACGTCCGTGAGGTTCCCTATTAAGAAAGCCCGATTACGCTGGTAGATGGTTCGATATTATTTTTGCCTTAAAACAATTTGGTATCTGAGCTCGTCTCGTAAGAGGCTGAAGGGAAAGCCTACTTACTTACTTGAATACACTGCCCTCTGCCTACTGCTAAATCGGCTTGCAAGATAACTTCTGGCAATCATCAGAAGTAAACTCAGTGCCCGTGGTACCTTTAACTTTCAATATTACTGTTATGCATTTCTATGACTATTTTTTCACTCCTCTAATTCCTTATTCATAAAATGATGACGTACAGTTGGTGTGGGTGGTCTCCCATACCGCGAAGAAAGTGACCTAGTCAAAACTTTACATCTTCAACAGCGCGTAACTTTGAATACATATTTTCTAGTGATGGAGGTGTGTTGAAGCGAGTTATCTTGACGAACGTGAAATCTTTGATTTAAGACATGGCATGCAATACTACCATAGTATGACGATTGTGCATTCTTTATGTTTCTTGTCTATAATGGCTACAGCGTATGGATTTTGAGTTTTGATTTTGATTTCCTATACTTTATCACGACGTAGGTCATTTTATAAAAGTTATTTTGTACGTCACATGAGGCCAAAGCCGTCAGATATTTTTAGAGCGTTAAACATCCTTAGTATGCCTTCCTTCGGAGGGGAAGTAAAGCCAATGTCATAGATGTATGGCATGTAAAACAACCTTCCACTAACTTCAATTGTGTGAAGATAGATTTCTAGGTTAGATTTGTTTAAAACTCTATTTGTTCCAACGTTCGCCACCAGATGCCGGTTGTGATGGCATATAGTAGCCAATTTCACAGCTAGGTGTAGTTGACGGTAGCATTTGGTAGCAAAAGTTGGAACTGCTTGAAATTGATCGTCTGCGGTCCTTACCTGAATCACAGATAACACACACTAATATAGGCATTACAATTAACACCAGTTATCAGACAGATTCTACACACACCCAAAGCACACAGGGCTACATTACCGCGTTGTCGACGGCCCTAAGCTGAGGAACCAACCAACCACTACGTCACATGGAAAATGCGTTTAATATGAGGGAGGGTTTTTAATGGAAAAGACGAGTAGAATACAGTATATGAAAATAGGCAATTTAGTTCTTTATAAGGAATATTAACATACGTTCACCTATGCGTCTTTCGATAACCAGACCCACATGGCGGTGATGTGAAATTTAAATATGTATGTGGATTTTTCTCGTTATTTTATTATCCTGGCGCAGTGAAACTTATCACGGTAAATCTTCATACAAGGTTTAATATACTGGCGTTTCATTTGAATATGGCAGTTGTGCAAAATGTTTTAAAATACGCTTTTAATTATCGTGTCCTAAACAAGCGGTAAACGTGTATGTTAGCGGCTTCGGTGGCGTAGTTGGTAGCATGCTGAACTTCTATGCCCAAGATCGCGGGTTCAAACCCGGCCGAAGTCGTCGGATTTTTTATGAACGTTAAAAATCCCTCAGTTTGTCTTCCTTCGGAGGGGAAGTAAAGCCGGCGGTCCCATGTCATAGATTTATGGCGTGTTAAAGAACTTTCACACCTGTGTGGAGCTAAATTATATATAGGTTAAACATTTGACTAACGTTCTTAGGTTCCTACGTTCGTCGTCAAGAGCCGACTGCGGTGGCATCTGGTAACAAAGTTCTGAACTAGTTGGTCGTTGACGGTGGCGTTTGGCGGCAAAAGTAGGAACTATTTGGAAAAATTCAATGTCTGCAGTCCCTACCTGAATTATCAGTTATCAGTTGGCAGTCCAGTTATCAGTTGTCAGTCAAAGTGAAAGGTCGTGTTTTTCCCGAGCTCTCAGGTGTGCTGAAATGGGGTGTTCTCTGGAGTGTTATCGGGCGAGGATCGGGCTGTGGTATGCGAAGGGTAGTTGGGGATTTCCGGTGTTTGTGTGTGCGTACGGGACCTAGTAACTTGTGGTTTATAGCCCTAGTGATAGCTGCGTTGTTAGTTATTGGTGGAGTGGAAGTGAATCCAGGGCCTGTTACTCCAAATGTGAATCAGGCAAATGATCCAGTGGTATCTTTAAAGTGTTCGACGTGCAGTAAAACATTGAAGAATGGTGTTGAGTGTGGACTATGTGAGAAATGGTTTCACTTCGGCTGTATTAAGGTCAAGAAGGAGGATTGTGATGTCGGAAATTGGTTTTGTAAAGTATGTGATACGCCGGACTGTTTGAGGGTGCAAATCAAAGCAAGGGATCAAATAATACTGTGCCCAACTCTAGGAATGGGTATTCCAAGATTCAGACACCTAGATATCAAGGGAAAGGCTGTAGCCGCTTTTGAAAGTTGAGATATTTGAATATCGCGCAACATTGCTTCTCGAAGCATTTGGAAATAATTTACCGATAGTTGGATGTCAAGTGACGTAGCGAGTAACAGCAGAGGTGGAGGCTATTTATTGATTAAATAGTTAACCATGGAGTAGAGACTTGAGACTGGGATCAGATTACTGGCACGGCCAAATGAAAGAGAATGCAATTAGTATCAAGTAAATCGGACCAGGGATTCAAGAGATATGAGGATTTCTAGATATCAGGTGATGACGCGTGACCCTGACAGTTTTGAATAAAAGCCAGCTGGCCGAAGCAACTTCAGCTCATTCTAACACAAGCAGTTGCCTAGCAAGTTGCTACGACGCTGAGCCAAGGCACATGGTTGCCGGATCTACGCAGAAGTTCTTTTCAAAGTCGTGATAGTCACGAAAAGTGCTGCGCTACGAGTTGGAACTTAGAAAGTTTACGGCGAGGAGAATCACTGAGGTGATTGATTTTTCTACAGACATTAGTGGAAATATTTATATTTCTACAAGGACATATGCTAGACTTTGTCTAGAAAATAGTATTTTGTCACAGTCCAGTAATAACTTAATACTTGGATGTTTAAATCCATTTCAAGTCAGTTTTCATTTTTGTAATTAGTTAACCACTTCGATCTGTCAGTACACTGAAGACTAGTCTATAACGGTAGTGTTCATTAGTCTACGCAAGGGAAACTACAAGTTGCCTAGCGCATGGTAGATGGTGATATTAATAAACCATGCCCAGGGAACGATCTTCAGAACAGCCGTTAATTGCTTAGACTGTCAGTGTTTTTCTTGTACTGATAAGATTACAGTGAGTTATGTTACAACTGACATATTTAAGAAGAGATCACTTAGATCTGACCCTATTTAAACAAACTGTTATGGCTTTGATAGAAGCCCATATTAAAATGGAACCACAGTTTATTCAAACGTCAAAAGATACTACCACTATGTCTGACTAGACGAATTGTGGGTATATGATGGCGGCGGATACAAGGATTATACGTGCTTGTCCGATAGGGCATGTCTATGGATAAATCTGGTACAGACCAGGTTTACTACGCTTCAAGACCATCAAGAAATGTAAGCCACATTTGAATTATATTATGCCTAGCTAATTGGAACAAACTATTTTTCTGCAGATGACCAACACATTTTATTTTTCGTCGTATTTAAAGCTTGCAATGATTTACGCAAGACTTGTTAGAGTTATTCTGAGTTTTTTCAGCACTCAGAACAGTTTAGGATCGATGACCGAGCATTTCGAGCATTTATTTGAATATTTCATATTTTTGGGAAATCACGGTAATCAGCCGATGTAACTGTAAAAGTTAATAATTTATTTTTGTTGAGGAATGGATATTTTTTCCATATTAGAAGGTTCGAACATGTGGATTCTCACATAATGAGATGATAATTAAATATATAACAAATAATAATAATAATAATAATCCACTAATAATAATAATAATAATAATAATTTTTATAATTTTTCTAAATAATTCTTGGATATTATATTTTCTAATAATCATATGAATTGAGAGAGAGCCTATGAAGTAGTTTAATCATTTCTAGTTTGGAACAGGAGATTTTCCGAAGGAGAGTGGTTAGCGCAAGCCCGCATTCAACCAACATGTCAGTTCTGGTTGAACAGTTAATATTTGCAATGAGTAAAGTATATTTTTCAGATAACACGGAGAGGCATGAAACGGGAAGCAAATGATATTTGTATCAAATAGGATATTTTTGTATTTATATAAAATCATGACGTAAATACACTCGAAAGTGAAATAAAGATTTTCATAAGTATGGTAAATTCACGGGTTGAACTGAATGGTAAAATAAAATAAACTTGTAAGTTTATTAATCTTCCAGTGTTGATAACAAGCAGAGGCTTGATTTATTGTATAAATTTTGGGAAGAAAATTTATGTGTGTGGAGTAGTTGAAATGCCATTCCCAGGTGCGCATGTTTAAGTCGCAGGAATGAGGAGATTTTTTCGAGCATCAATCAAATAGCAGGTTCGATGGCTCAGGTTTATAGTAGGAGTATTGGAACTACACATTTCGTCGGATGAATGGCCCGAAGGTTATTTCTTTAAAACCATCAGTTCTTATTTCAACCTTGTTTACGAATTCCATTTAGACTTTGATTTTGCTAGAACCCGGATTTGTCATGATAGTAGTTTATTCTTCTTCAGAGGAAGACCTTTGCCGTTGTTGTAATATTGTGTTCTTACACAAATAGTAGAATGGGCCACTGCCAATTAAAAATAATTCTTTAACCACGAATAATTTGAAGGATATTTTCAAACCTAGTGCCATGAACTAAATGAATTTATTATGAAACTACAATTCTAATTTCCGCATTCTGTCGAAGAATTGCAAGTTGTGAAAATTGCTAAAAATGGCCATGAATATAAATATTTTTATAATAATGTTCCCAAGTGGAAAATTGAATAGTTGAATGGTTCAACCATTTATTGATCAAGTTGATGATTCAGAAATCATATATTTTGTTAGGAACTTGAAGTTCATAATCGAGTCACTTCTCGAATGTTAAATGTCAGAAGAACAATTAATTGTTGTTGTGCTTCGCACAGTTCTTCGATGCTATGCTCAAGGTCAAATACTTTTCAGATGTTATTAATATGTGTAAATGATTTGTGTTGCTTCGATGATGATAATATTTTTCGACGATTATATTTTTGAAACTGGAAAAACAAGTGAAAGTTTAGAATTCTATGAACATTTATTCTACGAGTGTTAATATCATGTAAATATTCAAACAGTGATCTACGATATTTCCAGTATAGACAATTAACTTTGAACTGGAATTAAATATTAATAATTTTGGAACACAGTCTACAGGACTATTAATCGGACTTGTGTTTCCAAAAAGATTGTCAAATGTGTTTGGAAAATTTCTGTATATTGTGTGTAAATAAGAGTGTGGATCGCCACACGTGGATGATGCTGCTTTGAGCATCCTTGCAGTCAGATTTTAACTTCAAAATAAACTGAGATAATTTCACAGGATGTGTTACTCCCAATTAAATCTCCTTCTATCCTTATTGTTGCATTGAGCCAAAAATCAGCAAAGCATTTTTTTAATTTGATGTCGTTTTTGCGATTTGCTTTAACCCATCTGGCGCTCCGGGATATTTTGACTCTCGTGCTGACTGATTATTGGTAAAATGCATATGTGGTCGTGCGGACTCCGGTCTAAACGGGCACATAAAATAAGATAGAGAGAGAAATGTCTTCGAACGTGGGTCCCGATTTAGACATGGTCAATCGCATGCCGATTGAAATTGTGATAATTTTTATAGAAATATTTTGGGAGTTGAGAGATGTCTGGTTTGGATGAATAAATTAGTAGGAAACCCAATTAGTGGGGAAAATTAAAAATTTAACTTGGTTAATAATTAGAATGGGTTTGATTATTTTTGATAATGGCTTAACCATTAGGGCGTCAAGTAAATTCAGTAGTAAACGTTCGATGACTGGATATACACATTATTAGAATCCAGGTGGAGGATATTTGAGAACTTGCATATTTTTCTTGTGATATTGTGGTAAATGTAATTCGTAAAAGTAGAGAATTTTGTTTTCCCATCACGTCGACATTAGGACAAATCTCATTTTATTAGAGTGTTCCAATTAGCTATTCATATTTCTTGTTCTAGTTATAAGCTTGTGTTTGCCACTGTTGTATACCCCTAAGTTTTGAATAATAATTGAAAATTATGGAAGAAATGATGAGAATGATGAGGAGTTTGGAGGAGAGTTCAAAAGAGGCTGGACGGCGTGTAGCCGCTATTATGAAAGAAAATACAGAGGCTTTAGAAAAGAAACTTAAAGAAAATTCTGATTCTTTAGAAAGTAAACTTAAAGAAAATTCTGATTCTTTAGAAAATAAACTTAAAGAAAATTTGAATGATAAACTTAAAGAAAATTCTGATTCTTTGGAAAATAAACTTAAAGAAAATTCTGATTCTTTGGAAAATA
Organism: Meconema thalassinum; assembly: GCA_946902985.2. NCBI lineage: Eukaryota > Metazoa > Arthropoda > Insecta > Orthoptera > Tettigoniidae > Meconema > Meconema thalassinum. Next base: position 93,436,691 of record OX336399.1, read on the forward strand.
AACTTAAAGAAAATTCTGATTCTTTAGAAAATAAACTTAAAGAAAATTCTGATTCTTTAGAGAATAAACTTAAAGAAAGTCTGAAAGATAAACTTAGAGAAAATTCTGATTCTTTAGAAAATAAACTTAAAGAAAGTTCTGATTCTTTAAAAAGTAACTTGAAAGAAAATTTAAACAGTAAATTTAATTCTATGGAAAGTAAATTTAAAGAGAATTCTGAAATTTTGAAAATGACACTTGAAAGTAAAATGAATAAATTATGCGAAAAAACACATGAGCTCGAAACTTCATTAGCTACTAACGCAAGTTTAATGGACGATAAATTTCGCGATGCCGATCTTCGATCTCAAAGCTTAGCTGATAGGATAGAACATGGTCTTAGGAAAGTTGGTGAAGACATGGTCAACCTGGAAGTCAGAGTGAAGAAGGAGAGTAATGAGATGGGAATTCTAGTTGTTCAACGTTTAACGGAACAATTCAAAGAACTTGTCATGGGAGAAATAAGAGAAGGTGTGATTAGTGAGTTGCAAACTGAAATCAAAACCACAGTTGTCAATGAATTTAAAGACACACTCAAGCTGGAGAACCAAGAGGGAATCAAGGAGATTAGGGAATCTTTGTCATCCCATATTGAAGTAATTGCCAAAGATATCCAAGCAACTCAGAAGGATATATCAGATATGACAGGGTCATTGAAAAGTCATGAGGCTGTTATGAACCAGATATCCACTGATGTTAAGGACAATTGTAAAGAAACTGAAGCAATTAAGAAAATGGCAGAAGAAAACCAGAAGGAACTTGAGGCTATGAAAACTCAAATCAAGGATGAGAAACAGTCTGATCATCTGTTGAAAATGCCAAATGTAAGGGGAAAGGAACAGATACAGATAAATCTTGGAGGAGCTAGAGACACGGATAGTCAAAAACAGGATGAGGTCAGGACAGTATTTCAATCCAACCCCATAACTGTATTTAAGAATATAGAAGATAAGCCTTCTAAATTTTCAGGGCGAGATTCTGTGACACCCGTGGAATTTTTGAGAGAAGCAGGTGATTACCTGAAAGATTCCAAGATCCCTAAAGTAAGACAGATCCGAGTGATAGGGAAGTTTTTGGAAGGTCCTGCACTTCTTTGGTTTAGAGCATTTAGATCCACTCTAACCACTTTTGAGGAGTTTTCTCGTGGGCTATTGAAGACGTTTTGGTCCCCGGGAACCCAACAGCAAGTCAGAGCAGAGTTATATTCGAAGAGATTCTCGACGTCACAACCTACTCGATACTCTACGTACTTTTCTGGACAGCTGTCTAAACTCCAACATTTAGATCCGCCGATGCCAGATAACGAATTGATTACTGCATTGATACGTCAATTTCCAGCAGACGTCCAGAGGACTTTGATCGCTGCTGATATCTATAATATGGAACAATTTGATGAAGTATTACAGAAGCTGGATCATACGAACGCTCAATTCTTTCATCAGAAGGGAGGAAAGAGTGACAACGCTGTGTATGCTGTTATGGCTGATAGTTATTCTCAGACACCTCGAGAGATTCGAGAAGGGCGAGAAGAGAAAACGCCGAGGGAAGATCCGAATAAAGGAGGATGGAACCAGTACAGTAACAGATACAGTTACAAACCATATGCGAGACCGGATGGTGGAAATCGATACAATACTCGATGGAGAAGACCACGAGATAGTCAAGGAAGGTACCAGGAAAGAAGATATTATGGTAGAAACAACTACAATAACAGAGGGAATGTAGATACTCGTCAGTCCAATGAAGAGTTTAACAAGGACACAAGGAAAAATTTGGAAGCAAGACACCAAGATAACTTGTAATTTTTGGAGCAGAGGCCCAACGAACCAGGTCCATCGGGAACACAACAATCCCGGGGGAATTGTAACGAAAAAAACAACTTTGAATTCACAGTAGAAGATAGAATTTTGAACACTTTCACGTCCAGAATTATTAAATGGCAAGCAGAGGATGATGACTTAATTTAACAGAATGACGAACGAAAAGAAATGGGTACGAGAATTAGAATGCCAATCATATCATGCGAAGTATTCGGTATGCCTGTCGATACTTTGATCGATACTGGGGCTATGCTTTGTCTGGTGAGTGAGAAGCTTTATATTCTGTGGAAGCTCAAAGAGAATTTAGAGGAAATTCCAGTATCAGGAATTAAGATCCAAGGAATAATACCCAATAAAATATCTCTGTGTAAAACACAATTATACTTATGTATTACGATTGGAGGACATGAATTCCGACATGTGCTTGTTGTAATGAAGGACATGGCTTTTGACATGATATTGGGAGCAGATTTCATTCAGAAATATCAAGCAGTGATAGATATGAAGACAGAGACGATCAGATTCAAGAATACCGAAGAGATTAACTTCGAGGGAAAAGAAGAGGAAGACATCGAGGGAGATGCTCAATGGTCTCTGATTTTTCATGAAGCTGAAGGAAGAGAAGTCTACACTGAGAAGGAGTCCCCAGAGCTAGGGAAGATTTTGGAAGAGTATCACGATATTTTTGATGTTAAACCTGGTGAAGTTGAAGATTTTGAATATTGTGGAAGTAAACAATAATGGAACCTATGAAATCGCTAATACACGAACTGGTAACATCGTGGGAACTTATAATGCATCGAATTTGAAGATTTATTATTCAAGAACCAGATGATTTAATGTGTAAATAGGAAAAATAAACATTTTTCAATTTTTATTTTTTGCTAGGTGTGGGGTGGATGTGCCCAACTCTAGGAATGGGTATTCCAAGATTCAGACACCTAGATATCAAGGGAAAGGCTGTAGCCGCTTTTGAAAGTTGAGATATTTGAATATCGCGCTACATTGCTTCTCGAAGCATTTGGAAATAATTTACCGATAGTTGGATGTCAAGTGACGTAGCGAGTAACAGCAGAGGTGGAGGCTATTTATTGATTAAATAGTTAACCATGGAGTAGAGACTTGAGACTGGGATCAGATTACTGGCACGGCCAAATGAAAGAGAATGCAATTAGTATCAAGTAAATCGGACCAGGGATTCAAGAGATATGAGGATTTCTAGATATCAGGTGATGACGCGTGACCCTGACAGTTTTGAATAAAAGCCAGCTGGCCGAAGCAACTTCAGCTCATTCTAACACAAGCAGTTGCCTAGCAAGTTGCTACGACGCTGAGCCAAGGCACATGGTTGCCGGATCTACGCAGAAGTTCTTTTCAAAGTCGTGATAGTCACGAAAAGTGCTGCGCTACGAGTTGGAACTTAGTAAGTTTACGGCGAGGAGAATCACTGAGGTGATTGATTTTTCTACAGACATTAGTGGAAATATTTATATTTCTACAAGGACATATGCTAGACTTTGTCTAGAAAATAGTATTTTGTCACAGTCCAGTAATAACTTAATACTTGGATGTTTAAATCCATTTCAAGTCAGTTTTCATTTTTGTAACTAGTTAACCACTTCGATCTGTCAGTACACTGAAGACTAGTCTATAACGGTAGTGTTCATTAGTCTACGCAAGGGAAACTACAAGTTGCCTAGCGCATGGTAGATGGTGATATTAATAAACCATGCCCAGGGAACGATCTTCAGAACAGCCGTTAATTGCTTAGACTGTCAGTGTTTTTCTTGTACTGATAAGATTACAGTGAGTTATGTTACAACTGACATATTTAAGAAGAGATCATTTAGATCTGACCCTATTTAAACAAACTGTTATGGCTTTGATAGAAGCCCATATTAAAATGGAACCACAGTTTATTCAAACGTCAAAAGATACTACCACTATGTCTGACTAGACGAATTGTGGGTATATGATGGCGGCGGATACAAGGATTATACGTGCTTGTCCGATAGGGCATGTCTATGGATAAATCTGGTACAGACCAGGTTTACTACGCTTCAAGACCATCAAGAAATGTAAGCCACATTTGAATTATATTATGCCTAGCTAATTGGAACAAACTATTTTTCTGCAGATGACCAACACATTTTATTTGTCGTCGTATTTAAAGCTTGCAATGATTTACGCAAGACTTGTTAGAGTTATTCTGAGTTTTTTTCAGCACTCAGAACAGTTTAGGATCGATGACCGAGCATTTCGAGCATTTATTTGAATATTTCATATTTTTGGGAAATCACGGTAATCAGCCGATGTAACTGTAAAAGTTAATAATTTATTTTTGTTGAGGAATGGATATTTCTTCCATATTCGAAGGTTCGAACATGTGGATTCTCACATAATGAGATGATAATTAAATATATAACAAATAATAATAATAATAATAATCCACTAATAATAATAATAATAATAATAATTTTTATAATTTTTCTAAATAATTCTTGGATATTATATTTTCTAATAATCATATGAATTGAGAGAGAGCCTATGAAGTAGTTTAATCATTTCTAGTTTGGAACAGGAGATTTTCCGAAGGAGAGTGGTTAGCGCAAGCCCGCATTCAACCAACATGTCAGTTCTGGTTGAACAGTTAATATTTGCAATGAGTAAAGTATATTTTTCAGATAACACGGAGAGGCATGAAACGGGAAGCAAATGATATTTGTATCAAATAGGATATATTTGTATTTATATAAAATCATGACGTAAATACACTCGAAAGTGAAATAAAGATTTTCATAAGTATGGTAAATTCACGGGTTGAACTGAATGGTAAAATAAAATAAACTTGTAAGTTTATTAATCTTCCAGTGTTGATAACAAGCAGAGGCTTGATTTATTGTATAAATTTTGGGAAGAAAATTTATGTGTGTGGAGTAGTTGAAATGCCATTCCCAGGTGCGCATGTTTAAGTCGCAGGAATGAGGAGATTTTTTCGAGCATCAATCAAATAGCAGGTTCGATGGCTCAGGTTTATAGTAGGAGTATTGGAACTACACATTTCGTCGGATGAATGACCCGAAGGTTATTTCTTTAAAACCATCAGTTCTTATTTCAACCTTGTTTACGAATTCCATTTAGACTTTGATTTTGCTAGAACCCGGATTTGTCATGATAGTAGTTTATTCTTCTTCAGAGGAAGACCTTTGCCGTTGTTGTAATATTGTGTTCTTACACAAATAGTAGATTGGGCCACTGCCAATTAAAAATAATTCTTTAACCACGAATAATTTGAAGGATATTTTCAATCCTAGTGCCATGAACTAAATGAATTTATTATGAAACTACAATTCTAATTTCCGCATTCTGTCGAAGAATTGCAAGTTGTGAAAATTGCTAAAGATGGCCATGAATATAAATATTTTTATAATAATGTTCCCAAGTGGAAAATTGAATAGTTGAATGGTTCAACCATTTATTGATCAAGTTGATGATTCAGAAATCATATATTTTGTTAGGAACTTGAAGTTCATAATCGAGTCACTTCTCGAATGTTAAATGTCAGAAGAACAATTAATTGTTGTTGTGCTTCGCACAGTTCTTCGATGCTATGCTCAAGGTCAAATACTTTTCAGATGTTATTAATATGTGTAAATGATTTGTGTTGCTTCGATGATGATAATATTTTTCGACGATTATATTTTTGAAACTGGAAAAACAAGTGAAAGTTTAGAATTCTATGAACATTTATTCTACGAGTGTTAATATCATGTAAATATTCAAACAGTGATCTACGATATTTCCAGTATAGACAATTAACTTTGAACTGGAATTAAATATTAATAATTTTGGAACACAGTCTACAGGACTATTAATCGGACTTGTGTTTCCAAAAAGATTGTCAAATGTGTTTGGAAAATTTCTGTATATTGTGTGTAAATAAGAGTGTGGATCGCCACACGTGGATGATGCTGCTTTGAGCATCCTTGCAGTCAGATTTTAACTTCAAAATAAACTGAGATAATTTTACAGGATGTGTTACTCCCAATTAAATCTCCTTCTATCCTTATTGTTGCATTGAGCCAAAAATCAGCAAAGCATTTTTTTAATTTGATGTCGTTTTTGCGATTTGCTTTAACCCATCTGGCGCTCCGGGATATTTTGACTCTCGTGCTGACTGATTATTGGTAAAATGCATATGTGGTCGTGCGGACTCCGGTCTAAACGGGCACATAAAATAAGATAGAGAGAGAAATGGCTTCGAACGTGGGTCCCGATTTAGACATGGTCAATCGCATGCTGATTGAAATTGTGATAATTTTTATAGAAATATTTTGGGAGTTGAGAGATGTCTGGTTTGGATGAATAAATTAGTAGGAAACCCAATTAGTGGGGAAAATTAAAAATTTAACTTGGTTAATAATTAGAATGGGTTTGATTATTTTTGATAATGGCTTAACCATTAGGGCGTCAAGTAAATTCAGTAGTAAACGTTCGATGACTGGATATACACATTATTAGAATCCAGGTGGAGGATATTTGAGAACTTGCATATTTTTCTTGTGATATTGTGGTAAATGTAATTCGTAAAAGTAGAGAATTTTGTTTTCCCATCACGTCGACATTAGGACAAATCTCATTTTATTAGAGTGTTCCAATTAGCTATTCATATTTCTTGTTCTAGTTATAAGCTTGTGTTTGCCACTGTTGTATACCCCTAAGTTTTGAATAATAATTGAAAATTATGGAAGAAATGATGAGAATGATGAGGAGTTTGGAGGAGAGTTCAAAAGAGGCTGGACGGCGTGTAGCCGCTATTATGAAAGAAAATACAGAGGCTTTAGAAAAGAAACTTAAAGAAAATTCTGATTCTTTAGAAAGTAAACTTAAAGAAAATTCTGATTCTTTAGAAAATAAACTTAAAGAAAATTTGAATGATAAACTTAAAGAAAATTCTGATTCTTTGGAAAATAAACTTAAAGAAAATTCTGATTCTTTGGAAAATAAACTTAAAGAAAATTCTGATTCTTTAGAGAATAAACTTAAAGAAAGTTTGAAAGATAAACTTAGAGAAAATTCTGATTCTTTAGAAAATAAACTTAAAGAAAGTTCTGATTCTTTAAAAAGTAACTTGAAAGAAAATTTAAACAGTAAATTTAATTCTATGGAAAGTAAATTTAAAGAGAATTCTGTAATTTTGAAAATGACACTTGAAAGTAAAATTAATAAATTATGCGAAAAAACACATGAGCTCGAAACTTCATTAGCTACTAACGCAAGTTTAATGGACGATAAATTTCGTGATGCCGATCTTCGATCTCAAAGCTTAGCTGATAGGATAGAACATGGTCTTAGGAAAGTTGGTGAAGACATGGTCAACCTGGAAGTCAGAGTGAAGAAGGAGAGTAATGAGATGGGAATTCTAGTTGTTCAACGTTTAACGGAACAATTCAAAGAACTTGTCATGGGAGAAATAAGAGAAGGTGTGATTAGTGAGTTGCAAACTGAAATCAAAACCACAGTTATCAATGAAATTAAAGACACACTCAAGCTGGAGAACCAAGAGGGAATCAAGGAGATTAGGGAATCTTTGTCATCCCATATTGAAGTAATTGCCAAAGATATCCAAGCAACTCAGAAGGACATATCAGATATGACAGGGTCATTGAGAAGTCATGAGGCTGTTATGAACCAGATATCCACTGATGTTAAGGACAATTGTAAAGAAACTGAAGCAATTAAGAAAATGGCAGAAGAAAACCAGAAGGAACTTGAGGCTATGAACACTCAAATCAAGGATGAGAAACAGTCTGATCATCTGTTGAAAATGCCAAATGTAAGGGGAAAGGAACAGATACAGATAAATCTAGGAGGAGCTAGAGACACGGATAGTCAAAAACAGGATGAGGTCAGGACAGTATTTCAATCCAACCCCATAACTGTATTTAAGAATATAGAAGATAAGCCTTCTAAATTTTCAGGGCGAGATTCTGTGACACCCGTGGAATTTTTGAGAGAAGCAGGTGATTACCTGAAAGATTCCAAGATCCCTAAAGTAAGACAGATCCGAGTGATAGGGAAGTTTTTGGAAGGTCCTGCACTTCTTTGGTTTAGAGCATTTAGATCCACTCTAACCACTTTCGAGGAGTTTTCTCGTGGGCTATTGAAGAAGTTTTGGTCCCCGGAAACCCAACAGCAAGTCAGAGCAGAGTTATATTCGAAGAGATTCTCGACGTCACAACCTACTCGATACTCTACGTACTTTTCTGGACAGCTGTCTAAACTCCAACATTTAGATCCGCCGATGCAAGATAACGAATTGATTACTGCATTGATACGTCAATTTCCAGCAGACGTCCAGAGGACTTTGATCGCTGCTGATATCTATAATATGGAACAATTTGATGAAGTATTACAGAAGCTGGATCATACGAACGCTCAATTCTTTCATCAAAAGGGAGGAAAGAGTAACAACGCTGTGTATGCTGTTATGGCTGATAGTTATTCTCAGACACCTCGAGAGATTCGAGAAGGGCGAGAAGAGAAAACGCCGAGGGAAGATCCGAATAAAGGAGGATGGAACCAGTACAGTAACAGATACAGTTACAAACCATATGCGAGACCGGATGGTGGAAATCGATACAATACTCGATGGAGAAGACCACGAGATAGTCAAGGAAGGTACCAGGAAAGAAGATATTATGGTAGAAACAACTACAATAACAGAGGGAATGTAGATACTCGTCAGTCCAATGAAGAGTTTAACAAGGACACAAGGAAAATTTGGAAGCAAGACACCAAGATAACTTGCAATTTTTGGAGCAGAGGCCCAACGAACCAGGTCCATCGGGAACACAACAATACCGGGGGAATTGTAACGAAAAAAAACAACTTCGAATTCACAGTAGAAGATAGAATTTTTAACACTTTCACGTCCAGAATTATTAAATGGCAAGCAGAGGATGATGACTTAATTCAACAGAATGACGAACGAAAAGAAATGGGTACGAGAATTAGAATGCCAATCATATCATGCGAAGTATTCGGTATGCCTGTCGATACTTTGATCGATACTGGGGCTATGCTTTGTCTGGTGAGTGAGAAGCTTTATATTCTGTGGAAGCTCAAAGAGAATTTAGAGGAAATTCCAGTATCAGGAATTAAGATCCAAGGAATAATACCCAATAAAATATCTCTGTGTAAAACACAATTATACTTATGTATTACGATTGGAGGACATGATTTCCGACATGTGTTTGTTGTAATGAAGGACATGGCTTTTGTCATGATATTGGGAGCAGATTTCATTCAGAAATATCAAGCAGTGATAGATATGAAGACAGAGACGATCAGATTCAAGAATACCGAAGAGATTAACTTCGAGGGAAAAGAAGAGGAAGACATCGAGGGAGATGCTCAATGGTCTCTGATTTTTCATGAAGCTGAAGGAAGAGAAGTCTACACTGAGAAGGAGTCCCCAGAGCTAGGGAAGGTTTTGGAAGAGTATCACGATATTTTTGATGTTAAACCTGGTGAAGTTGAAGATTTTGAATATTGTGGAAGTAAACAATAATGGAACCTATGAAATCGCTAATACACGAACTGGTAACATCGTGGGAACTTATAATGCATCGAATTTGAAGATTTATTATTCAAGAACCAGATGATTTAATGTGTAGATAGGAAAAATAAACATTTTTCAATTTTTATTTTTTGCTAGGTGTGGGGTGGATGTGCCCAACTCTAGGAATGGGTATTCCAAGATTCAGACACCTAGATATCAAGGGAAAGGCTGTAGCCGCTTTTGAAAGTTGAGATATTTGAATATCGCGCTACATTGCTTCTCGAAGCATTTGGAAATAATTTACCGATAGTTGGATGTCAAGTGACGTAGCGAGTAACAGCAGAGGTGGAGGCTATTTATTGATTAAATAGTTAACCATGGAGTAGAGACTTGAGACTGGGATCAGATTACTGGCACGGCCAAATGAAAGAGAATGCAATTAGTATCAAGTAAATCGGACCAGGGATTCAAGAGATATGAGGATTTCTAGATATCAGGTGATGACGCGTGACCCTGACAGTTTTGAATAAAAGCCAGCTGGCCGAAGCAACTTCAGCTCATTCTAACACAAGCAGTTGCCTAGCAAGTTGCTACGACGCTGAGCCAAGGCACATGGTTGCCGGATCTACGCAGAAGTTCTTTTCAAAGTCGTGATAGTCACGAAAAGTGCTGCGCTACGAGTTGGAACTTAGTACGTTTACGGCGAGGAGAATCACTGAGGTGATTGATTTTTCTACAGACATTAGTGGAAATATTTATATTTCTACAAGGACATATGCTAGACTTTGTCTAGAAAATAGTATTTTGTCACAGTCCAGTAATAACTTAATACTTGGATGTTTAAATCCATTTCAAGTCAGTTTTCATTTTTGTAACTAGTTAACCACTTCGATCTGTCAGTACACTGAAGACTAGTCTATAACGGTAGTGTTCATTAGTCTACGCAAGGGAAACTACAAGTTGCCTAGCGCATGGTAGATGGTGATATTAATAAACCATGCCCAGGGAACGATCTTCAGAACAGCCGTTAATTGCTTAGACTGTCAGTGTTTTTCTTGTACTGATAAGATTACAGTGAGTTATGTTACAACTGACATATTTAAGAAGAGATCACTTAGATCTGACCCTATTTAAACAAACTGTTATGGCTTTGATAGAAGCCCATATTAAAATGGAACCACAGTTTATTCAAACGTCAAAAGATACTACCACTATGTCTGACTAGACGAATTGTGGGTATATGATGGCGGCGGATACAAGGATTATACGTGCTTGTCCGATAGGGCATGTCTATGGATAAATCTGGTACAGACCAGGTTTACTACGCTTCAAGACCATCAAGAAATGTAAGCCACATTTGAATTATATTATGCCTAGCTAATTGGAACAAACTATTTTTCTGCAGATGACCAACACATTTTATTTTTCGTCGTATTTAAAGCTTGCAATGATTTACGCAAGACTTGTTAGAGTTATTCTGAGTTTTTTCAGCACTCAGAACAGTTTAGGATCGATGACCGAGCATTTCGAGCATTTATTTGAATATTTCATATTTTTGGGAAATCACGGTAATCAGCCGATGTAACTGTAAAAGTTAATAATTTATTTTTGTAGAGGAATGGATATTTTTTCCATATTCGAAGGTTCGAACATGTGGATTCTCACATAATGAGATGATAATTAAATATATAACAAATAATAATAATAATAATAATCCACTAATAATAATAATAATAATTTTTATAATTTTTCTAAATAATTCTTGGATATTATATTTTCTAATAATCATATGAATTGAGAGAGAGCCTATGAAGTAGTTTAATCATTTCTAGTTTGGAACAGGAGATTTTCCGAAGGAGAGTGGTTAGCGCAAGCCCGCATTCAACCAACATGTCAGTTCTGGTTGAACAGTTAATATTTGCAATGAGTAAAGTATATTTTTCAGATAACACGGAGAGGCATGAAACGGGAAGCAAATGATATTTGTATCAAATAGGAAATTTTTGTATTTATATAAAATCATGACGTAAATACACTCGAAAGTGAAATAAAGATTTTCAAAAGTATGGTAAATTCACGGGTTGAACTGAATGGTAAAATAAAATAAACTTGTAAGTTTATTAATCTTCCAGTGTTGATAACAAGCAGAGGCTTGATTTATTGTATAAATTTTGGGAAGAAAATTTATGTGTGTGGAGTAGTTGAAATGCCATTCCCAGGTGCGCATGTTTAAGTCGCAGGAATGAGGAGATTTTTTCGAGCATCAATCAAATAGCAGGTTCGATGGCTCAGGTTTATAGTAGGAGTATTGGAACTACACATTTCGTCGGATGAATGACCCGAAGGTTATTTCTTTAAAACCATCAGTTCTTATTTCAACCTTGTTTACGAATTCCATTTAGACTTTGATTTTGCTAGAACCCGGATTTGTCATGATAGTAGTTTATTCTTCTTCAGAGGAAGACCTTTGCCGTTGTTGTAATATTGTGTTCTTACACAAATAGTAGAATGGGCCACTGCCAATTAAAAATAAGTCTTTAACCACGAATAATTTGAAGGACATTTTCAATCCTAGTGCCATGAACTAAATGAATTTATTATGAAACTACAATTCTAATTTCCGCATTCTGTCGAAGAATTGCAAGTTGTGAAAATTGCTAAAAATGGCCATGAATATAAATATTTTTATAATAATATTCCCAAGTGGAAAATTGAATAGTTGAATGGTTCAACCATTTATTGATCAAGTTGATGATTCAGAAATCATATATTTTGTTAGGAACTTGAAGTTCATAATCGAGTCACTTCTCGAATGTTAAATGTCAGAAGAACAATTAATTGTTGTTGTGCTTCGCACAGTTCTTCGATGCTATGCTCAAGGTCAAATACTTTTCAGATGTTATTAATATGTGTAAATGATTTGTGTTGCTTCGATGATGATAATATTTTTCGACGATTATATTTTTGAAACTGGAAAAACAAGTGAAAGTTTAGAATTCTATGAACATTTATTCTACGAGTGTTAATATCATGTAAATATTCAAACAGTGATCTACGATATTTCCAGTATAGACAATTAACTTTGAACTGGAATTAAATATTAATAATTTTGGAACACAGTCTACAGGACTATTAATCGGACTTGTGTTTCCAAAAAGATTGTCAAATGTGTTTGGAAAATTTCTGTATATTGTGTGTAAATAAGAGTGTGGATCGCCACACGTGGATGATGCTGCTTTGAGCATCCTTGCAGTCAGATTTTAACTTCAAAATAAACTGAGATAATTTTACAGGATGTGTTACTCCCAATTAAATCTCCTTCTATCCTTATTGTTGCATTGAGCCAAAAATCAGCAAAGCATTTTTTTAATTTGATGTCGTTTTTGCGATTTGCTTTAACCCATCTGGCGGTCCAGGATATTTTGACTCTCGTGCTGACTGATTATTGGTAAAATGCATATGTGGTCGTGCGGACTCCGGTCTAAACGGGCACAATACAGGAACTTAGAGCAAAGCTTCGTGAATCAGAAGAAACGGTGAAGGATGTGACTGAACGGCTTTCTACTGGGATCAGTGTGGAAGAGGGCGTGCAGGAGCAAACTGAGGATGACGTTATCATAATGGGTGATTCTATGATACGATGGAGTGCGAATATCTCGAGGAAATCAGGTGCGAAATTGCGGTGTTACCCGGGGATTAAGATTGACCAGCTTGCCCAACAAGTAGAAGATGCAAATGTAGAGGACTGTGACAAAGTTAAAGTGTTGTTGCTCCATGTTGGGACGAACGATTTGAAGAAGAGGGCTACAGCTGATTACATCATGGGGGAGCTCTACGAACTAGGCAGAAAAGCTAAAAGCAAGTTTAGAAATGCAAAAATTATAATGAGTGGCATTGTTCGGCGGGGAGATGTTCCGTTGAGGCGAGTTAAGACTGTAAATGACCGCATGGACTGGGTATGTGCACAACTGGGATTAGTGTACGTAGAAGCTGACTGCTGGATTGGTGGCCGTGACTTCGCCCGAGACGGGCCGCATCTAAATCGACGGGGCGCTTTCAATCTAGGGAGCCTACATGACAGGGTCATCGGTTCGTGCCGGCTTTTGTGAGGAGGAGCAGGTCCAGAGGTTGCCAGCCGATGGGAACAGAAGGAGCTATTTCGAGATATTTGCTGCAGAGGTAAGACTCTAAGATTACTGCAGGTTAATTGTCAGAGTTTAGGAAATAAATTAATTGAATTTTGGAATCTTGTAGAGACGTATTCTCCGGACATTGTCATTGCAACTGAATCTTGGTTATATGAGGGCATAAATAGTAGCGAAATAATTCAAGGGACCTACGAGATGTACAGAAGGGATCGGGGGAAGCGAGGTGGTGGGCTATTTATTTGTGTGCGCAAAAATATAGCTAGTTTCTTAAAGTGGGCTGATATGGATCATGAAATGTTATGTGTACAAATTTCGGATAAAGGAAATAAATTCCCTCTTCAGGTGATAGGGGCGTATAGAGCACCGAAAGATAACCTTTCTCTCCTCGAAACACTGTATGATAAAACTTGTACGGGTAATGCTATGAAAAAGAGCATAATAATTGCTGGAGATTTAAACCTCCCCAAAGTAGACTGGTCTGGTGAGTCAACTAGCGGTGGTCAGGCTCAGAGCGCTGCAAATAAATTCCTAAGGGAGGGGGGATTTTCCCAAGTAGTTGACTTCCCAACTAGAGACAATAATACCTTAGATGTTTATCTCGTAAGGCCTGTAGAGCTGTATATTAACTGTCTGAAAGTACCAGGAATTAGTGACCATTCTGGGGTTGAATTAAATATTAGATATGGTGACATTACAAAATTAGACTCTGATGTAGCAAAAAAGATCATATTCCAGTATCGCAGGGTGGATCATGGCAAGTTTCAGGGGTATTTGAATGAGCTATTTGTAGGATGGGCATCGGAAGAAAATCACATTAATATCCTGTGAACTAACTTTTTGAAAATTTTAAATAGCGCTGTTGATAAATTTGTCCCATTTAAATTGCTGAAACAAAACCCAGATCCTGAGTATTACACACGAGAAATTAGGAGTCTAAAACGGAAAATTAGGAAATTATACAAAAAAGACATGATAGTGACAAGTATATGTTGAAATTTAAGTCCTTATCAAGAGAGCTCGTCTTAAAAAAGAGGGCTGCTCATGACAGTTATATGCAAGGTTTACTTGGTTCGGGAGGTGATGGGTGGAAAACATTTTACAGTTATTTTAGGAGAAGAAAGGGAAATTCAAATAATTTGTCGATGATAATGTCCGGTGACGGTAAATTAATTACTGAGAAACAGGCCATTGCTAATGAATTAAATGTCTTTTACGGTAGTGTATTCAATAAATCCAATAGCTGTGTGTTGGACCTTAACGACGAATCAGGGGCTCCCCTGTTCCAAATAAACCAGTCAGCAATTGTAAAGCTAATACAAAAACTACGTTTCAATGTATCAAAGGGTCCTGATAATATTGTTAGTGAAGTACTTAAACTAGGAGGTAGGGCCGTGGCACGATACTTGGAGGTGATGTTTAATGTGTCCATAAACAATGCGCAAATCCCAGATGACTGGAAAAGAGCTACGGTAGTCCCAATATTTAAGGGAGGGAGCAGACTTGAATTGGGCAACTACAGGCCGGTTAGCCTTACGTCCGTCGTTTGTAAACAGATGGTGCATCTCATTTGCGACTACTTGAGGGAACAGTGGGAAACATTATCATGGTTTAATGATAGGCAACATGGATTTCGGAAAGGTTACTCATGCGAGAGTCAGATGCTATCACTTTTTCAAGACATTAGCGAATCGTTAGACCATGGAGTTTCAGTCGACGCCGTGGTTATAGATTTTGCGAAGGCATTTGATGTCGTTCCGCATGACATGCCACTCCATAAATTAGCTTCGACGAAGATTGATAGAAGGGTAATTTTATGGATCCAAGAATTTTTGACGGGTCGTTCTCAGAAAGTGAAAGTCGAAGGCATATTCTCGGATGAAATTACCGTAACGTCGGGTATCCCTCAGGGCAGCGTAATCGGAACTTTGTTATTTTTGGCGTTTATAAATTACTTACCAAATGGGATTCGCAGTGACTGTCGATTGTTTGCGGATGACTGTGTAATATATCGAAAGATACATGACTCCCAAGACAATGCAGTGCTTCAAGAGGACCTGAACCTGGTCTATAAGTGGGCGATTGTAAATAAAATGAAAATAAACACAAGAAAATGTAGTCTCTTAAAAATAGGGAAAGTGCGAAGGCAGGATTTTCAATATAACATTGGCTCGGAAATACTTGTAGAAGAAGATTCTCGCAAATATTTGGGCGTTCACGTAAGGAATGATATGAAATGGAGTAGTCATGTAGGATGTGTAGTTTCAAAAGCTTACAAATCCCTGCACTTTGTAATGAGGGTATTAAAAGGAAGTAGTACCTCTGCTAAAGAATTAGGCTATTTGTCACTTGTAAGACCTATTCTGGAATATGCCTCGGCGGTTTGGGATCCATATCAAGTAGGGCTCATCAATGAGTTGGAAATGGTACAAAGAAAGGCCGCTAGATTTGTGCTCAGTGACTTTAATCCCAGGAGCAGTGTGAGCCGTATGTTAAAGAAACTTGGGTGGGAATCACTGGAGGCTAGGAGGATGAAATCTAGACTCTGCGCTATGTACAACACGTATACAAATCAACCAGCATGGGGTGAGCTTAGCAAACGATTGGGAAAGCCCACTTACTTGGGAAGGAGCGATCATCCTTTCAAAGTTAAGGGCCGACCACAGCGAACAAATTATGGTAAATATTATTTTGTAAACCGTGCCATTGATAACTGGAACTCTCTACCTGCCGCAGTCTTAGAGCCTTTTCCCAAATATATAGGTGTGTTTAAGAAAAGACTGACTATTTGTGTAAATACTCCAGTTTAATTGTTGTATAATTGTTATTGAATTGTTATGTATAATTATTTATTTGTTATGTATATACAATTTGCCACCGGGGGACACACCCCCCATTGCAAATAAATGAATGAATATGAATATGAATATAAAACAGATACACACACTAATACAGTCATCACAATTAACACCGGTTATCAGACAGATTCTACACACATCCAAAGTACACGGGGCTACATGACCACGTTGTTGCAGCCCCTAAACTGAGGAACCAACCAACCAACCAAAAGTGTATGTTGATATAATGAACCACGATTATAATATTAATTTGCTGTCATATAATTCTATAGCATAACGTACGATAACGCACGTCCCCATACCGCAAAACGAGATAACGCAGAAGGTACGCCAACTCAAGTGGGAGACACTCGCCTTCGGTCTCTTAAGAAAGGGCCTGAAGGGTCGACTATTCCTTTCGGACGAGAATGTGCAGCAGGCGGTTACGGACTACTTCACGCAGCAGAACACGGTGTTTTACTACACGGGGATCTTCAACCTGGTGAGTCGGTGGGACGAGTGCCTCAGTGCCTACAATGGCAATTTTTAGCCTATTTTCCTTTTATGAAAAAAATAGGCTTATGAGAACACCGTTTGTCCGTGCGTGCGTATGTGTGTGTGTGTGTGTGTGTGTGTGTGTGTGTTTGTCCCTAATACATTCTAAATGGCTGGAGTGATTTCAATGAAACTCTGTAAGGCCATAGCAACATTTAATTACGTCTCACCAATCCAACATGGCGGCTGTGCCAAATATTTCACCAGCATTCAATATCTCCGCAACTATTACCGATATCACCCTGAAATGTTGTACGGTGACAAAGGGCACTACTAGAAGTTCACCTATGAGACTTTCAGAAACCTGGTAACTACAAAACCAACATGGCGGCCAAGCGAATTTGAGACTTTTAAATAGACTTTTCTCGCAATTTAACCATCCCAACGTAATGAAACTTGGAACAGCAAATGTTTATACACATTGTAATGCACTGGCGTCTAATTTAGTTCAATTGTTACATAACCTCATAATGGCGGCTGTGCAAAATATTTCGCTGGCATTCTGTATCTCCGAAACTATTACTGATATCACCCTGGAATTTTGTACGGTGATAAAGGACAATGATACAAGTTCATCTATGTAATTTTCAAAAGCCTGTAAAGTACAAAACGAACATAGCGTCCAAGCGAATTTGAAACATTTTAATAGACATTTCTCGCGATTTAACCATCTGAGCGCAGTGAAATGTGGTACAGTAAATGATTATATATTGTAATGCACTTGGATCTAATTTAGTTCAGTTAATACATAACCTAAAGATGGCGGCTGTGCGAAATTTTAAAATTAAGTTTTTATTTCTTGTGTCGTAATCATGCGATCGAAGTGAAAGTTTTGAATAATGAAGCTAAGCAATAATGTTTCTTTAATGGTACATAACTCTATGGCCTATACATATAACTATCCAAAATGGCGACCATCCGAAATATTTTGACGGTTGTCAATATCTATGAATCTTTTACAGCAATCAAACTGAATTCTTTATGTTAATAGAGGCTATAAACATAAGTTCACCTATAGGACTTTCAGTAACCTAGTGAGCACAAATCTAACATGGCGGCGACGCAAAATATAAATATTTCAAAGGACTTTTTTCGCGATTGAACCATCTGAGTGAAGTGAAACTTTGTACGTTAAATGCTTATACAAATTGTAATCCACTGGCATCTATTTTTTTCAATTGTTTTCATACAACAAGATGGCAGCTGTGCGAAAGTTTAAAATCTCGTTTTTTATTTACTACTTGTGTCCTAATGATGCGATTGAAGTTTGAATACCACACGTACACAATAATCTTCATGTAGTAGTACATAAATAGAAATCCAACATGGCGACCATCTGAAATATTTAGACGGTTGTCAATATCTACGAATCTATTACAACAATCAAACTGAAATTTTGTATGTTGTTAGAGGCCATTAACATGAGTAGGATGTATGAAAATAGGCTGTATATTTCTTCACGCAACTACTTGTTCCTGATTGTTATACCAATTCTGGACTGTACCGCCGTCAAAAGGAAACTATTTGATCACACCGTAGACGTACATAGCTGATGTTATTAATGTTGTGGTGTTCATAATTAAATTTTGTCGATGCCCATGTACTTTGTTTTGTCTTAAATAGTTGTCTCATGAAAGCTGCTGTACCATCCATATCCCTTCCTTCCTTGCTTGGTGGCGTCTCAGGGCGTCGCGGTGCCGTGGTCGGAGCTCTCGACCATCCATCACGCGTCCTCACAGTCATTTGTTACAGCGTAGCGCTCTTTAAAGAAGTGTAGTGTTCTGTGGGCGGACACGGAGGATGTAATCCAGGGATTATGAGCTTGAGTAGGCGTGCACCACGGTTATAAATTAGAAAACATGGATCAGATAAATCCACTTCAAGAACACCAGGTGGCAGTTCTCTTCAAATGACCTGAATTACATTGGGTTATGCAGTAGACTACGTCTGGAGGATAATAGGGAAATTATAAAAGTAAGACATTCATCAGAGAGTTTAAATATGTCATTTTAAAATTACGAATACTCTTCTTCTTCGTATCCCTTGTGCCTTCAAGCGTCGGGGTAGCCTCGTTCTGTCCATATCTGCCACTCCGATCTATTTTCACACAATCTCTTCATTTCCAGCATTGTTTTCCCTCGCTTCTGTCCGATTTTCTCAATTCTGTCATCCCAAGTGGTACGGGGTCTTCCTCTTCCTACTCTCCCTTCCACTCGCATTTCAAATACCTGCTTCGCTTTTCTCTCTTGTTCCATCCTCCTGACATGTCCATACCACTTCAACTGACGTTCCTCAATCACCATACTTATCGCCTTCTTTTGTCCTGCTTCTTCTCTGATTCTCTCATTCCGGATCCTATCCCTTCTAGTCCTCCCCACTGCTCGCCTTGTATACTTCATTTCAGTGGCAGTGATCTTACTGAGATGCTTGTCTTGCAGTGCTAAACTCTCTGTGCCATATACAGTAGGGTGATCGGGGCCATAACCGTGTTGTAAATCTGCATTTTGGTCTTGATGCTTATCTCATTCTTCCCTACTATTGTATTATTCATCTGATAGTAGGCTGAGATGGCTATTTTAGTTCTATTGAGTACCTCTTGCTCTATTTTCCCATCACTACTTATTATGGTGCCAATATATTCAAAAATGTCTACTTTTTCGAGAGGTCTTCCTCCACAAATTATGTCAAGTTGTTGTTCCTGTCTGTCCAGTTTTGAGACCCACATTACTTTGCTTTTATCTGTATTCACTACCATTCCTTTTCTTTCCAATTCTTCATACCATTCCACCACGGCCTGCTGAAGTCTTTCTGGTGTATCAGCAATCACTATTATATCATCTGCATAGAGGAGTGCTTGCAAGTAAACAGGTCTTAGTCTCCACATACCAAGCTTGGTCCTATGGGTTCGCCGCTTACATATTTTTGTTATTTCATCCAGGACGATATTAAACAGTAGAGGGCTGAGGCTATCACTTTGTTTTACTCCTCTCTCCATTTGGAATTCTCCAGACATTTCACCATCTATACGAACTATTCCCACAGGTTGCTGGTATACACTCTTCACAGCATTTAACAGTCTCATTGGTACCTTCTTCGCAGCCAGTGCCTCCCATATGCTCTGCCTCGGTACAGAGTCAAAAGCTGCCCTCAGGTCTAGAAACGCAAGGTACAGGTCACGGTTTTTGGCAATGCTCTTCTCTATTACTGTTCTAATTGTGTAGATGTGATCTTGTGTCTGACGTCCTGGCCTAAAAGCTGCCTGCTCCTCTTCAATGTCATTTTCCACCACCTTCCTAAGTCTCCTTTCCAGCACCCGAGTGTAGACCTTGTACGCTACAGATGATAGACAGATAGCCCTGTAATTATTACAGTCGTAGCTGTTCCCTTTCTTGTGCAACGGGATGATTAGATTTTTCTTCCATTCCTCTGGTATTCTGTTCTCCTCCCACATTCTCCTAAACAGCTTAGTAAGTTGCTTCACTATCTCAACACCTCCATATTTGATTAACTCTGGAGAAATACCATCAGGACCTGCTGCTTTCCCAGTCTTAATTTGTTTAATTGCCATTATGACCTCCATTTCGTCTATTTTCCCTTCTATTTCTGGATTTTGCTCATCTTCATGTGGTCCATAAACAATCCCATCCTCTTGCTCTGCCGCATTTCTCTGGAACTTCTCCTCATAGTGTCTTCTCCACACTTGAAGCACTTCTGCCTTCTCTGATATTAGGTTATTCCCATTCTTGATTGTCCTGGTCTGCTTTCCATACTTCCCTCTTATAGACTTTATGGTTTTCCAAACGCTTCTTGTATTCTTCTCTCTAGCTTTGCTTTCAACCATATTCCCAAACTCTTCCCAAGATTTGCTCTTAGCTTCCTTCACTACTCTTTTCGTTTCATCCCTTCTTTTGATGTATTCTTGCCTGTTTTCTTCCGTAGGGCATCCTATGAATCTTTTCCATGCTTCTTTCTTGCTCTTTACCTTCTCCTTCACTTCTTCATTCCACCAACTTGCTCTTTTCTTTCTGGTATCTACCACTGCCTTTCCACACACTTCTTCTGCAGACTTTAGCAACACTGATTTTATGTCATTCCACATGTCATTGATTTCTTCACTTCCATTAGTTCTAATTTGCATCTTATCCTTCACTAATTCTGCATACTAGGACCTTTTCTCTTCTTTTAGAAGTTCCTTCAATCGGATCACCTCAAACCTTTTGGTTCTTGGTTGGATTGGCCTCTTGAATCTGGTGTCCATTACCAGTAATCTGTGATCTGTAGCTAGTTCTGCTCCTCGTATGACCTTCACATCCATGATGTTATTCCGTATGCCTTAAGGGTATATAAAGTAGTCTATAACACTCCTAGCAGTTCTACCTTCAGCCTCAAAAGTTATCTTATGTACTTCTTTATGGGGGAAAAATGAGTTCCCCAATAACAATTGATTTTCAATGCAGAATTCTATAAGTAGCCTGCCATTTTCATTCAGCGTCCTCTCTCCACCATGATTGCCCATGCTTCCATGTGCTATTCTTTTGTCCTGGCCTGTTCTTGCATTTAGGTCACCTCCTATCAATACATGGCGTCCATTCGCAACCTCTTTGTCCACGGTCCTTTGGAGTTGAACATAAAACTCCTCTTTATCGAGTAAGTTGGTGTCTTCTGTTGGGGCGTATACTTGTATGAAGGACACTTTCATCTCTAAGTCAAGGTTAATGACCATTATTCTCGAGTTTATTGTTTTCCATCCACTCACTTTAGATTCAGTCTGCTCGCTGGTGACTATGCCCACACCTTCCTTTGCCCTACTGTCCATCCCAACCCCATAATATCTCAAAACATACCCTTCTTGTAATCTCTTCATTCCACTTCCTTTCTTCTTCACCTCACTAAGTCCCAATACTTCCAGTTTATGACTTTTCATTTCCTGTATTAACTCTACATCTTTTCCAGCGATTGTCTTGATATTCCATGTACCAAATCTCATATTCCGTTTCCATTGCGGTCGTTGTCGTCGTGTAGATCCGTCCAATCCGAGGCTACTGTTGTTGCTTTGAATCAAAATTACGAATACTACAGGGTCATTATCTATGTGCGCCCCGATAAACACGGCAAGCTAAGTCGTATTTGACTGGCACAGATCGCGGGCGCGCGTACACGGTTCAGCCGGTGGTAGCGCGCACATTTACACTTTTACCAAACATGTTCAATAATGTGGACTTACAGGGCTCATAGCCGATGCCGAAAATGTCCTCCCTCTCTTGTAACACACACCTGACATCTTCTGATGAAAGTATGGACAACAATCGCATTTAATTTTTGCTCTGTGAGAACACAACGTTTCTGTTAACTTTTTTTTTTTAATCATTTACGGAGCCTGTTTTCTTGAATTGTTTAGCGAGCGTCCTAATTGTACTGACATTGGGCACAGGTCTTCCTGGAAACTTGATTCGAAATTTTCGTCTTGTTTCAGAACAAGACTTTCTGCTTGTCATATACGAATAATGGATATACACAGGTTCGCACAATGTGAATTGGTGTCTAGGCACGACCAACAATCTCAGTAATCACAATACTCACTAAACGTGCAACACTAACGTCTAAGCTTTGCAGATACACGTCCATATGAAAGACAAAGCACGTGTGAACTAGCGACATGAGTCAGCGGAGTGCTCCAAGCACCGGCTGAACAGCGTACGCGCGCCCGCGATCTACGCCAGTCAAAGCTGGCTTAGCTTGCCGTGTTTATCGGGGCACACATAGATAGTGACCCTGTATGTGTGCCTTAGGGTCTTCCCGCAGGCGTTCTCAACCTGGTGCTCTTGAGCCCCTTCAAACACAGGGCACTTAAGTGTGCACTTTATCTTTTATAATACTTTTGTGGCCAGAAGTTGGTATTATGTTATTTCTGACCCCCATTTCTAACCCCTCATGTATCTGGAGTTTGGGTTGAAGTTAGATAAGTTAGGCTACCTATGTGACAGATTGTGACCAGATGCCCTTCCAACGCCTCACTAATCAGAGATGAATGAAAATGGGCAAGAAGTTTGAAGGAGGTGGCCGTGGCCGTATTAAAAGGTACCTCCCCAATTTAATCTGGAGTTAAAATATAAAACCACCGAAAACCATTGCAAGGACAGTTAGCAGTGGGACTCAAACCCACTTGACTTCACATTCCAAAGATAACCCAAACCTTATGACCTAGCGTTTTAACTACCTTGGTCGGTAATTGTAACCCGGCATTTTAATATTTTATTAAGGGAATGTCTTTTGTAATTTTTAGCCTATTTTTATTTATGAACGAAATAGGCTTATGAGATCACCTTTTGTCCGTGTGTGTTTGTGTGTGTGTGTGTGTGTGCCCCCCCTAATAACTTCTAAACAGTTGGAGCGATTTTAATGAAATTCGGTAAGGTCATAGCACCATTTTGGTTGAGCCCGACCACGCCCTTTATTTTTTTATTTTTTACATTTCACCAATCCAACATGGTAACTGTGCGAAATATTTCGCCGGCATTCTATATCTCCGAAACTATTACCGATATGAGCCTGAAATTTTGTACGGTGATAAAGAGCAGTACTAAGGAGTTCATCTATGAGACTTTCAAATATCTGTTAACTACAAAACGAACGTAGCGGCCAAGCAAATTTGAAACTCTTAAATAAACGTTTCTCGCGACTTAACCATCCAAGCGCAATGAAACTTGGTACAGCAAATGCTTATACACATTGCAATGTACTCGCATCAAGTTTAGTTCAATTGTTTACATAACCTCAGGATGGCGGCTGTGCGAAATACTTCACCGGCATTCTATATCTCCGAATCTATATCACCCAGAAATTTTGTAGGGTGATAATGGGCACTACTGCAAGTTCTCCTATGTGACCTTCAAAAACCTATTAAGTACAAAACGAACATGGTGGCCAAGCGATGTTGAAACATTTAAACAGACTTTTCTCGCGATTTAACCGTCTGAAGGCAGTGAAATACGGTACAGTAAATGTGTATACACATTGTAATGCACTGCCATCTAATTTAGTTCAATTGTTTACATATCCTCAAGATTGCGGCTGTGCAAAATTTTAAAACTAAGCCCCACATATATATTTCATATTTCTCAGGCACAATTTACATCTACATTTGTTTTTACAGTATTTACATGTTTTTTGAGATATTTGCATTATTTACGTATTTAGAATATTAACATACTGATACGTGCTACCCCTAGTGGCACGTTCGTTAATTGGATCACAGTAGGTAAAGCACAACACAAATGGTCCTTTAAAGAAATATTAGCTTTATTGCAGGTTAGAAATATACACTACACAACAGGCACACTGAGTCTCACTTCATAAAAGACTACTAGTCACTATTAGTTTCCACTTGTAGAAACACTCGCCCATTCACTTGCTCATGCAGTTAATCCCTCACTAATGAGGCCGGTGTCCTCGCTAGAAATAACAACAACACTTCCTCAAGTTCACTAGCCACAGTCTGACACTCACTGTTCTTGAATACCACACACTATTTCGCAATTCACACGTCACCGCATTACCTCTTTCACACAGGTATAAACACACTCCTTGGTGTCACAATTCGCACGGCATTTCGCCTGTCGCACTGGTAGAAAAAACACACTCCCAAACCACGTAGTCCGTCCCTCGCTGGCCAGGTCGCTTTATATAGCGGGGCTGGTGACTCAATGGATATTTCCAGAGCAGACCAGGATTCACGGTTACTCGAGAATTCCATTACCGGGTGGGCCGCGAAGGTTCGAGATGGTCTCTTTGTTACTGCCTGTCTTCTTGTTGCGCAAACCGCTGGTTAACACAGGGGCAGGGGTAGCCCGAGGCGGGCTGTGAATCACGCAGCGAGGTGATGAAGCAACCGCGCAGCCGTAACAATACCGTAGTTCACTCACTCTCTCACACACGTACTTTCATAGCCTCAATCAGTCCAGATATTCATTCATTTTATTCGGATAATCATTCATTCAGCGAGACAATCAATCACTCATACAGAAGTTTATTTACAAAATGTACTCTTTTATGTATGGCCTAAATTTTCGAAGAGGCAAGATCTTGGCATCTCTGGCTTTAAAGCTATAATGCACAAATAGTGAAAGCCATAAAAGTCAAAGTTAGACAATTAAAAAATCTTGTACATTTGGCGTGGCATTTTTAACATAACTACTCATAATAACTTGGCATAAAATGGGTCGGAAAAGAACAAGAGTTGGTTGGTTGGTTCTTAAGTTTAGGGGCTGCGACAACGGGGTCATGTAGCCCCGTGTACTTTGGGTGTGTGTAGAATCTGACTGATAACCGGTGTTAATTGTGATGACTGTATTAGTGTGTGTTATATGTTTTTTTTTTATTTAAGTACTGCAACTTAGAATTTTTCAAATAGTTCCTACTTTTGACGCCAAGCGCCACCGTCAACGACTACTAGGCCAAGTTCAGAACTTAGCTACTAGACGCCACCGCAGTCGGCTCTTGGCAACGAACATAGAAACCTAAGGGCGTTGTTTACATTCTTAACCTATTTAGATTCACACAGGTGCAATTAGCGGAAGGTTCTTTAACATTCCATACATCTATGACATGGGACCGCTGGCTTTACTTCCCCTCCGAAGGAAGGCATACTGAGGGATTTTTAACGCTCTTAAAAAATCCGACGGCTTCGACCGGGTTTGAACCCGCTATCTTGGCATAGAAGCTCAGCATACTACCGACTACGCCACCGAAGCCGCTAGAACAAGAGTTGACAAAGGATCGTCGACAGGAATCGTGAAATAGAGGAGCGCATGCCATGCCGGAGGCAGCTGGGGTCTCGTGGTCACCAACCCACGACCCACTAGTAGTGAGCCCCGAGGAGATTGACGGAGAAAGGTTTGCTATCATGAGTTGTGGGAGTGCACAGCACCAAGACATGCCGATATTATGTGTTGGAGGCTATTCCGGTGCGGAGTGCTGGGTGGTAGTAAATTGAATTACCTCTTGTAGCTTCATTAATAACTGAAGAGGAGGCAAGACTTGTGGTGTGGTCAGCCTTGCATTCAATTAGCTCCACCGAGGTACCAACAGCTCGGGGAATACACTACAACTTTCGCCAAACAGCTGTGGGTGCAAGCTCAAACTTGCCTCGAACGGAAACAAACATTCATTTTTCCGTTAAACAGAGGTTTCTGGTTTACAGAGACAGGCCTATGGTAATATAATTAAAACAATGAACATGCATGAACATTGGTGGGTGAACAGTTAAAGGAAGTAGGTGACTTCTGTTACTTGGGAAGCAAAATAACCAGTGATGGACGAAGCAAAGAGGATATAAAAAAGTCCTCTCAGCACGCCGGAAGGCGGAGGTTGATTTCACCGGACAAACTTGGGGATAGGCGAAAATAGGCAGAATATGCAGGTTTTCGTAGAAGGATCAGACTTCATTTATTGCGAGAAAGTATTTTATAATTGGAGCTTAATTAACTTTGTTTTTCGTCATTTTATGCGTATTTTAAACATTTTATTGTCTTATGGGGACGGTAACCTTCTTGTCATTTGGGGTCTATTTTTATACTTGTGGTCACACTGTCCTCATGCAATGTTTCGACACTGATGTGTAACTATCTAACGGTCTGTTACTTCTTCACGAAAAATTTTATCTCCCGCAGAGATTTTGGTTGGTTCCTCAGTTTAGGCGCTGCGGTCATGTAACCCCGTATACTTTGGGTGAGTGTAGAATCTGCCTGATAAACGGTGTGAATTGTGATGGCTGTATTAGTCTGTAATTCAGGTAAGGACTGCAAACGGTCAATTTCAAGCAGTAGTTCCTAATGTTGCTACCAGATACTACCGTCAACGACACCCAGCTTTGAACTTGGCTACTAGATGCCACCGCAACCAGCCACTCGCAACCAACGTTGGATCTTCCCCTCCAAAGGAAAGCATACTGAGGGATTTTTAGCGCTCTTAGAAAATCCGACGACTTCGGCCAGCTTAGAACCCGCGAACTTGGGCATAGAAATTCAGCATGCTACCAGTTACGTCACCGAAGCCGCTTCACACTTAGTCAGATGGAAAACTGAATGATCTCGTGCAAGTGCGTTGTCTGATGGCTCATCCCTCATCAATTTAGTAGTGTTGTCATGGCAACCTCTGATAGCTCTTGGCATTTTCTTATAATTCCGAAATCATTTTTCTCATCCCTTGGCGTAATGGTGGGTCATATCAAAAATTCTTTCAGACAAAAGTTTTAGGTAATTATTAGGGGAATATTGTCCATTTTGTACGGTTTTGATACTGTGTCTATTAAGAGAGATATGATTGTTTCCCGAAAAACCAACTTTTTCCCACCCCATTGGTCAATGGTTGGTGATATCAAAAAACTCTTCAAATATAAATTTTTGGGCCTTATCCGGCACATAGTATGAACTTTGAATGGATTCGATATTTCAAATATTACGAGAGTTATAGCAATCTTTCACTTAAAAAAAAAGCACCCCATTTTCACCCCCGTCGACCAATTGTGCCCATTAACGAACTCGACCGAGATGTTATAAGGATACATATTATATAAAAATTTCAAAGTGATTGGTGCAAAATTGCGGCAGTTATCGTGTCCACAAGAAAGTGATATATATACATAAATTATATATAAACTTTTGAACTGACGGTGGTTTTGGGGTGTAGGGGACGTGAAACGCGAAGATATGTCAAAATTTTCCGGAAGTCGAAACATGGTACCCATTGCAATAGTTAGCTTTCTAATGAAATCTACCTAAAAGTAGGTTAGCACGAGGAGTATTCGACATCATATTGGTCCTTATTGACTGGTATTCCTATTTGACTAGTAATTATACATTTCCGTCTATTCAATACAATTTATTGATAAATTAACCTGGCCGAAGAAGAGCTAATTGTTAAGCTCGAAACATGCCCCAAGGTTGAAACAAGATAATTTATCAATACATTGTATTGAATAGACGGAAATGTATAATTACTAGTCAAATAGGTTAGCACAGGTAAAGGAAAGCATTTCTACAGAAAAGGAATCTGTTGATTTAGAATATAGATTTAGGTATTAGGAAGTCATTTTGAGAACGTTTGTCTGGAGTGTGGCGCTCGATGGAAGTGAAACTTCGACTATTGGTGCAGCAGAAAAGACGAGAATTGAAGCGTTTGAAATGTGGTGTTTCAGGAGAATGATGAAGTTCAGATGGGTAGCTAGGGTTACGAATGAAGAGGTATTAAGACGATTGGGAGAGGAAAGATGTTTCTGGCAACTGCTAATGAAGAGACGAGATGGGTTGATAGGGCACATACTAAGACACTCAGGAATAGCAACTTAGTTATAGAAGGAAGGGTCGAGGATGAGAACAGTAGGGGTAGACCAAGGTTAGAATATGTTAAGTAGATTGCCTCCGATGTAGGGTGTGGTAGCTATGTTGATATGAAACGATTAGCTCAGGACAGGGAAGCATGGAGAGCTGCATCAAACCAGTCTAAAGACAGAAGACTCAAACAACAACAGAGAACAAATAACTTTATTAGTGTTGTATTTACATATTTCTGTATCGAATTAATAAATGGCCTCCTCGATTACCCTACTATGACACTAGGCCAGGCAGTGAAATTTAAATTAGAAGGCCGTGGAACTCAGCGCATCTAATTATCTAATTGGTCAAACAACTGTTTCTTGAGCTCTGATTAGTGGGAGAAAATGTTTCATAATGAAAAATAGTGTTATAATGAGCCTCATTATAGTACAGTTATCTGACATATAATAGTCAGGGTCGAACATAAAAGGTATTTAAGGTATATGAACAAATATCAGTGAAATATTATTAATCGTATAAAAAGAAACTAATTTGAGAGCGCTGAACACCGTGGCTTAGGTGGCGTAGTTGATAGCATGCTGAGCTTCTATGCCCAAGATCGTGGGTTCAAACCTTGCCAAAGTCGTCGGATTTTTAAGAGCGTTAAAAATCCTCAGTATGCCTTCCTTCGTAGGGGAAGTAAAGCCGGTGGGCCCATGTCATAGATTTATGGCATGTAAAAGAACCTTCCACTAACTACAATTGTGTGAAGCTAAATTTCTAGGTTATATTTGATTAACGCTCTATTAAAGTCCAACGTTCGCCGCCAGGTGCCGATGGCATCTAGTAGCCAAGTTCGCAGCTAGGTGTCGTTGACGGTAGCATTTGGTAGCAAAGGTAGGAACTAGTTGAAAATGATCGCTTGCAGTCCTTACATGAATTAAACTTACAATGAACATAAGGGCAGTCATTTGTTGTTTGGTAGCTCATTAAGGCGAGCGTTGGGAAAAGCTTGAGTAACAGGAAACAGGCAAATAATCGTACACTTTGACGTGAAGTTGGAGAAGAATTGAAGAAAGACCTATTAGCACATTCCCTGTAAGCTACAGAGCCAACTGTTACAACAGACAAGGTAGACTTTCACAGGGTGCCTGAACATTTTCTTAACACTGCATTACGGAACTTGGGACATTTTCCGTTAAAATGTATATTTTGATTTCCGTTGTCCGTATAACACAGTTTCCGTTTAATGAAGGGAAAGTTCACGGGTCCGAAAAATATTTCCGTTCCTGGAGGAGAATTAACTTCACATGTTGAAATATCACTTGCGTTAGATGTCTCACCCTACCGTTTGTCAACATTCAACTTGACTAACATTGCCTAGGCTACTCATAACTGATAAATATGATACCAACAGATGGCAGCATACGCTTGTATTGAAATGATTGGCATGACAATCTGGGCCTGGAGTACGAAATTACTACAAAATTGAGGGTTCTTTGTTGAAAGAAATAGGCGTGCCTATTTCAAGAACTACGTACATGTTCTTTAAATGCAGCCGTATGGTATTTAAAAATGGTCGTACATGAAAAACAAATATATACCTAAGTGCCCCAAGGGATGAGGTAACTTCTAGGGTAAAAAACAAGAATTTGGTTTGTTATTAAGGGAGGATGTAGGTGAAATTTTCATGAAAATGTTATTTTTTTTTTAATTTTCTGTAAAAAAAAAATATGTAGTTTCAAGATTACAATCCCAAAGTTTCATTGCTGTATTTCAAAGAATCGAAACGTTATGGCGCCACACCCCTATTTTGCTGTCACCAGTACAGCTGGACAGGAATCCGTATAAATCTTGCCGTTCTGACCTGCATTGCGAGGAAATGATTGATGCTATTGTTCGGAAGGCTGTGGACAACATATCGACAGTTCCGGCTCTTTGTTGTTGAGTAACCATGGATACTACGGGGTTAATAACTGTGTGTTACCTGTGATAAGCGTTTCTGTCGAATATTTTTTCCAGTTGTTGATTAGGTTCTATAGGCTACTGGTTTATAACGTAAACATGGGGAGAATAAGTGGTAGAGTGTTTAAAAGAGTGTAAAGGAATAGGATTAAACGTGCAGGTACCGGTACAGTGAAGGGAATTGTCCCGCAAATTTTGAAAAGGAGTGTATCTACCAAAAAAAACAGTCAGGGTATTTTACCTGACATTAGCTCTGAAGAAACTTCTAATAGTTGTTTCAGATTAATAGAATCGAACTACTTACTTAGTTATTGAGGTTTAATGGGGCTGAACTACGAGGTCATCTGTGAAGCAATTCATAACAGCTGTACATATGCCAATTGTGGTTCAAAGTCTATGAAATTGCATGATGATGGTACAGAAAGGATTGGCATCATTAGTACACTGCATGTTGTTTATGAGAAGAGCAAAGCAGACAGTAAGTTTAAAGCATCCCGTATAAACAAATAGGTTTATGATGCCTAGGTGTGGGAAGGGGAGCTGATTTATTTTGTGGCTTGATAAATATGCCACCACCTGTCAATAGGTTTACAGATCTCAACACAAAATTGCTAATTTCCTTGGAAGAAGTTACCAAAACAAACTTACTAGCAGCAAAGGAACTAGTAGAAGCAGAAGATGATGAGAAGTATGGATATGGCCTGCACTGAACTCTTCAGCTCTAGGTATTGCATTGTAATATGAAGATAAAACTTCAAATTAAGTTTCCCGAAAATGACATTGTTTCACTTATAAAGTGCATTTTCTCAGACACTACTGCATATAAAGCAAGTAAACTTGGTAGTCTCCTTCTAAATAGGACTGTGCACAATCCTGTGCACCGGAATTTTAATTTTTGGCCTATTATAGAAGTTATGATATGGATAAGAACATTTTTATGCAGATTTTTTTGTAATAATATTTTTTTATTTTTTATTTGAGTAATTTAAAAGATATCAAAATTCTGTTGCACAGGATTCTAAGTTGAGCCATTTTAAATCTGTGAAAAAAATATCAGAGACATATACCCATTAGTTCTGCAGAAAATGCACCTTAAAAAATTCAGGAAGGGTACAGTATTTTTTTTCTATTACGATTCTATGACAATATTGAGTTGAAAATGCAATGCAATATCAAGCAGTATGTCTATAATAACCATACAAAATATGAACTAAATATCTCTAAAACTGTAGAAGTTATGGACATTTATCTACGGCCATGTTTTTTACCTACGTCCTCCCTTAAATTTGACCTAAAACTCTTAGGGTCCGTTGGTTGAAGGCACGTTTTACTATACTTGAAACATACCTGTATGCCCAAGATCGCGGATTCAAACCCAGCCGAAGTCGTCGTATTTTTTAACAGCGTTAAAAGTTCCTCAGTATGCTTTCCTTCGGAGCGGAAGTAAAGCCGGCGGGCCCATTTCATAGATTTATGGCATGTAAAAGAACCTTCCACTAACTACAATTGTGTGAAGCTAAATTTCTAGGTTATATTTGATTAACGCTCTATTAGTTCCAACGTTCACCGCCAGGTGCTGGTTGTGGTGGCATCTAGTAGACAAGTTCACAGCTAGGTGTGGTTGACGGTAGCATTTGGTAGCAAAAGTAGGAACTAATTGATATTGATCGTCTGCAGTCCTTACCTGAATTACAGATAATACACTAATACAGCCAACACAAGTAACACCGGTTATCAGACAGATTCTACACACACCCAAAGTACAAAAGTATATCAATATAATAAGGCGTAATCAAAAAGTTTCCGTTTGAGGGTGTTGCTGCAGTGATACCCCGGGGGTTGAATGCCGAACAAAAAGCACACCAGGTGGTTGTTTGCCTACACCACATGATGAGTTTCAATGTTGATGGCAACACGTCATCAATGCAGTGGTGTCATCCATTGTTTCGTCGTCCCAAGAGCCAACCATCCGCTGGAAATGTGATACTCAGCTTGTTCTTTGATTACTGGGGTCCATTGCTCATTAATTTCAAAAATACTTGTGTCTCCATCTTTGGGGAACGGTACTGCGCAACACTGCATGAATTACGGCGTGCAATTAAGGTGAAACGTCCGGGAAAACTGTGACAAGGAGTGTTGCTGCTTCATGATAACGCACGTTCCCATACCGCAAAGGTTGTAACGCAGAAGGTACGCCAACCAAAGTGGGAGACACTCGAGCATCCGCCATGTAGCCTGTTATCTCTCCATGCTGAAGTGGTCCGCGCTGAGGTCGTCCACCCTGAGGTGATCCGATCTGAGGTGGTCCACTCTGAGGTGATCCGAGCTAAGGTGGTCCGAGCTGAGGTGGTCTTCTCAAATTTAGGTGTCCATCTCTAAATGTTAACTTCAATTCCAAATTTGTATTCTTTAATCAGTGTTAAGAGGGGCAGATGACCTCGAAGTTCTGCCCGTATAACTATTATAACTCTCTCCATTCGATTATCACGCCTTCGATCCCTTATAAAAGGTCTTGAAAGGTCGACGATTCCTGACGGACGAGGATGTTCAGCAGGCGATGACTGACTCCTTCACGCAGCAGGACACGGGATCTTCAACCTGTTATCATAATTAACATCGATCATCAGACAGATTCTACACACACACCCTAAGTAGGGTAAAGTTAAGTAACTCCGTGATACTAAGTTTTTTTGTTCCTATTTCTGAAATTTCAGATTTCAGTTATTTCGATTCGTTTCATGTTAAAGAGGAATGCCCTACGGAACATTTCTGGCATATATCTTGCAAATATTCATTATCTATTTCAAGGTATTAACTAACAACATTCGGTAGTAGAACGCCGTGATATTCAAGTTACTCCATGATAGTGTTCAAGTTACTCCGTGATAGCATAATGTTCACCATTCAGTGTACTTTTTAGCCTACTTTTCACATTTTGCAAAAATGAGGAAAAAGTAGACTTATGAGATCGGGCAAATGTCTGTCTGTCTGTTTGTCCTTCTGTCTGTTTGGCTGTGTGTGTTCCCCCCCCCCCCCCTATCCACTCCCAAACGGCTGCAGCAACCGAAAAAAAATTTGGTAGGAGTAAAGATCTATACCTGAACATCTCACGGCCATATTTGAAAATAATGTCAGTGCTGCCAACTACTGAAAAATCGCAATTGAAATTTGAGCTCCATGTTGGATATCTTGGAAGGTATGTATGGGAGCTATTTCAAAATTGGCACACGTATAGATAATAATATTGCAGTTTAATTTCCAGGAGGCCATACATGGCAGTGTTGCTAAAATGATTGGTTGGTTGGTTCTTAAGTTTAGGGGCTGCGACAACGTGGTCATGTAGCCCCGTATACTTTGGGTGTGTGTAGAATGTGTCTGATAACCGGTGTTAATTGTGATGACTGTATTAGTGTGTGTTATCTGTTGTTTTTTTTTAATTTAAGTACTGCAACTTTGAATTTTTCAAATAGTTCCTACCTTTGCCGCCAAGTGCCACCGTCAACGACTACTAGGCCAAGTTCATATCTTAGCTACTAGACACCACCGCAGTCGGCTCTTGGCAACGAACGTAGAAACCTAAGAGCATTGTTTACATTCTTAACCTATCCAATTTAGCTTCACACAGGTGCAATTAGTGGAAGGTTCTTTAACATGCCATAAATCTATGACATGGGACCGCCGGCTTTACTTCCCCTCCAAAGGAAGGCATACTGAGGGATTTTTAACGCTCTTAAAAAATCCGACGGCTTCGGCCGGGTTTGAACCCGCTATCTTGAGCATAGAAGCTCAGCATGCTACCGACTACGCCACCGAAGCCGCCCACTCTAAAATGATTATAAGCCTGTTGATAGGTCCAAATTTTAAGTGCATATAACTTTTACATTATCAATTGGATTACAACCAAATTTCGTATGTGGTATGTGTACATAAACATATATGACTGAGCGTATTCTTAAGAGCCACCAGGGCTGCCAACTGTTAATAAATGCTCTCAATTTTTATTAATCCAAATACCCATATATCAGAAAGTATACAAGCCGACAGCTTTAAACTATGCACACGTATAGTACCTGACATTCTATATTAATTTGGAGTAACTTATATACGTCAGTGCTACCAACATGATTCTAAGCTGCTGATAGGTCCAATTTTAAAATGCCTGTAACTTCTATACTAACTAATGGATTTCATTCAAAATTGACACAACAATAGATCATATTATTTCAGATTATTTCTGACCAATACATGTATGTCATTGTTGCCAACATGATTTTACGCGCGCAGTTAGATCCAATGTTTAACTGCATGTAACGTCCATGCTATCCATTGAACTTCAACCAAATTTTGTATTCTGTACCTTAAGAGATGGAACTAAGAATATATTCAGTCACCAGGGCTGCCAACTGTAGTTCTCTATTAGGCTACATTATGCCAGGTATACAGTATTTCGAACTTATTAGAAATTTCGATATTACCAACTTAATTTCGTCATTATTCTAGATAGATCCATATAGATTAATCATTGGCATGCATCTTAAATTTCAAGAAAAGTAGGCTCTTTAGTTCGTCACGGAACTTCTTGTTAATTGTGAAAACTAATGTTTAATGTAATAAAAGTGTTCAAATCGTATGTAGACTATAAGTTTCTATTACCCCATATTGCCCATATTGTAACATTTCACTACACAGTTTTTTATGAAAAAAAAAACATTCTATTAAAAATATTCCATTAAACATATTTTAAGTCTTATTAGTCACTATCAGATTCCTTACACCTATCACACATAAAATAGACATTATAGGTACCAGACAATACAAAACTGATAATCAATCCTTTCGGCTAAATTCTTCCTCTTGGTGTCATCCGCCAGGGGAGCAACCTCACGCACCCCAACCATCATCGTCATTGTTCTGGGGTTTGGAATTAGGCAAAGACCGATCTATTGTGTCTATCTTGACACACTATCTTCACTTCAAATGTAGGTGACACAATGAATGGCTTTCCAATATTTGCAAGGGTTGCACTTCCTGGATCGGCTGAATATTTTGTGCAATAGTCCTTTAGTGTACTCCACGTGTTATTAAAACGTCTATTGACCTTGTATACTGACCATCCTCCTTCCTTCATCGACCTTAATGCTTCTTTAAGTGTTTCAGCTGTGTCGGAGCGAGCCTCGTTATTCCGTTTTGGCTCCATTTCAGCGTCCAACCTAAGAAAAACGTACTTATTGCTAAGCTCACACACCTTTCATGCGTAACACTACATGCATGTAAGTTTTGTATACGAATGGTCTGCATCTTACCTCTGACTGGTGTTAAAGTGAAACTTATATAATGAAACAGCTGTTTATAAGAAATTAAAATCTTCACCACAGATTTCACTGGATGTGGGTCACTTGTTGAAATGTCAACTCTCAGTTAATATATTTTTTAAACCTCATTGAGTTGGTCAAAGATAGAACGAAAGGGCTTCCTGAATTCCTGGTTTCTACTGCCATCTGTTGGTAAAAACTTAGAACATTTGGAATTGAACCTACGTAGTGATAGAGGATATACGCTTTATCAGGGTGTTACTTGATATCACGGACTAACTTGACTCTACCCTACACGGGGCTACATGACCGCGTTGACGCAGCCCCTAAACTGAGGAACCAACCAACCTTATACAATAAAATAATACGTAATTTCAAACAACAACAACAACAACAACAACAACAACCTTTTATTCAAATACGCTCCGTAAACAAGGACCTATTGCGTATTTAAACCAACTGTTTCATTAAGTATTTTAGCGAGTAACGCCATCTCTCCTTCATTACCATTGGTTTTAGCTACAGTATCTTGGCAAATATTAAAGCACAGTATAGGATTTAGAGAAGCGTGCTTATTGAATTTTTTAAAACGTGTTTCTATTAAGTACATTCTCTCCTGCACATTGCATGGTTTTAGGAATTAACCTCAGTGCAATTAAAGTGAAGTAATGGAGTGCTGTTTCTATTCCCAACTGTATTGCTATACAATGCCAGAACGAAACCAAACATTCATATATGCAACTGTAATAGACTCCGCAATATTAACACTAGAGCGGGATTTCATATTATGGCAAAAACAAAGTTTCACAGGGCGTGTCTTAAAAGAATGGTTCATAAAGTATATTCGCTTTCTCTAAAAGTAGTCACACACTCTTTTTAAACGGACATTATGACGCTGAAAGGTAGTTTGAAATACCATTGATATTGTGTTATGTGGATGTTGTTGCGACAACGTGGTCATGTAGCCCCGTGAACTTAGGGTGTGTGTACAACCGTTGTTAATTGTCATGACTGTATTAGTGTGTGTTATCTGTTTTTAATTCAAGTAAGGACTGTAGACGATAATTTCAAGTAGTTCCTACTTTCGCTACCCAATGCTACTGTTCACGACACCTAGCTGTGAACTTGGCTACTACTAGATGCCATCGCAACCAGCGCCTGGTGACGAACGTTGGATCTTAAGAGATTAATCAAAACTAAGGGGTTGGCTGGATTACCACATCCACCATCCTGGAAATCGTGTTCTGTGGTTTCACGACTTCTACTCCAGCCAAATGCCGGGATTTTTCCTAACATATGGCCGCGGCCGCCTCCTTTCAAATCCTCACCTAAATTACAAATACAGATTTATTATTATATAATGCAGATACCACGAAAACACAGATTATATCAGACAAATTCTACCCACATCCAGATACATGAAGCTATAAGACTACGAGTTCAAGCCCATCGAATGAAACAACATTAACAACAACACGTAGTTTTTGTAAGTCTCCTCAACAGTAGAAGATTTGTGAGTAGATATATCAAGTAGTTCAGTTCATGAGTGGCCGTAGGGACTTGGGAATTGTGTGTTCCCAAAATATGGTCGCTTTCAGGATTGATTAGTGAATTGTGTTCATATCACACAGGGGGGCGTGGTGGCGCACCGGTCAAGCTCCTTGCCTCTCACCAGGGTAAACTGGGTTCGATTCCCGGTCAATACATGTGAGATTTTCGAAGTGAAATGCTATGTTTTGTGGTCCGGATTCCACGTAAAAAGGAGGTCCCGTGGCTCATGATCGCGAGATTAATGGTCATGTAAAACTACAATCTTCCTTTTTCATATTATACTTCGTGGTGTAGTTGCTAACATTCTTAACTTATTCCCCAGAGGTCCAGGTTTGATTCCCAGCTCTGCCAATAACTTTAATTCTGGTCTGAGAGCTCAGTCATTTTGGTAGTGATTTTCCGTGGTTTCCCACTTCTACTCCAGGCAAATTCTGGGATGGCTTCTATCTTAAGTCCACGGCCGTTTCCTTCCCAATCATGACCTGAATTAAATACCCACACACACACTAATGCAGCCATCACAATAACACATGTTACCAGAACAATTACGCGAGCGTGCATATACACACCAAATTACACGGGGCTATATGAACCCCTAAATAAATCAACAAGAACAACGACTTATATCATATGAAATACTGTATGACTATGGGGGTTGGTGACTAATCCTAAAGAAAAGAATGAAGGGAAGACCCATATCGTGCGGTAGTGGCTAACATTCTCGGCTGTCATCCTTTAAGTCAGGGCCATCCAGTCATTGCGCTCCGGGAGCGCGGCCGCGCTTGGGGAGCACTGGGCAGTCAGACTAGCGCTCCTTCCCCTACCCCTGTGGCAGCGAGGAGACGGACGATGTTTGGAACACGCTGACTCTACACGTACGTACAGTCGTGCGGCTGACGGCTCTTGTGGGATTGTTGACATATTAATAGGCTGTTTGGCCATAACAAATATACTGCATATACGAATCGAATGGTACTCCGATGTATGGAATGTGCAGGAAACGAACACAGGTGTTAAGTAAAGAATATTGTGATTTATTCCAAACTGAAATGTGAACATATTAGAGAGGAAAATTCAACAACAAATTGTGTTCTTTTTAACACATTATATCTCTGTTGCACACTTAACATTTGGCATGCCCTTTATAAGTTGCACAGAAAAATTGAAATTTCCCATTCTGCTTTAGAGACTGCTGCTTCATCACTCCTTTCTTGTATGCTGTTCAGTCATGACCACTGCGAAACTGATTTACTTACACGCTGTCAACAAAGCGCATTGGACAAGACTAGCGACTGATGGATCGGCTGCACAATTCAGCCAGCCAAGCTCCTCCCACCACTTCTGAAACTACCTTCCAACAAAGCGCTCGGAGCACTGCCTTAGAGCGCGGCCGGAGCGCTGTCTGGATGGCCCTGCTTTAAGTGCTGCTCTGAAAGTTGGAATGGAGTACACTCAGCTTGGATTACCACTTCAGCCATGTTATATTGTTGTTGTTGTTGTTTCATTTCAGGGGCTTGGACATCGTGTACATTTAACCCAAAGCACTTGGGTGTGTGTGGAATTTTATCCGATTACGTGTGTTATTGTGATGGCTGTATTATACAGTAAAACCTGCCTAAAACGGAACGCAATAGTTTTCTGTTTTCACAGGTTTTCGTTTTACGAAGGTTTGAGTTTTAATAAGACAATATACACTAAAAAGAAATACTGCATAGGATTACTATGAAATAATTTGAGGTTTTCCACACTTTAAACCACACAGTTAATTCTTTAGCCAGACGTTTGTTTTTCTCGTGTTCTTCAATAACTTTGATTTTCTCCTGCAATGTAAGTGCCTTATGTTTAGAAGTCATTGTCACTAAATTAGAGTACGTAAATAAATGCAGTACACAGTAAAATGAACTCCTTTAAAGATCACTCAAGAACTGTTTTCTTCTACTCTCATTTGTCAGAATGAAACTGTGTGCATTACAAGAGGGTTGGAGGAAGTAACGGTACATTCCATTCACTTACGGATGTTCTGAAATGTAGCATACCTGCTGCATCCTTAGGAAAAATTAGAGTTAATGTTTCCTAGAACTTTCGTGCAAGTAGAGTTGCGCTCAAAATTCAGTATATAGCTTTGTATTATGGATAAGAGATTCCGTCTTAGTCAGGTTATTCACGCCTTTAGTTCCGGAATTTATTTCCGTTTCCGCGTTAGGCAGTTTTTCGGTTTACAGTGACATTTTACGTAGGAAATACCTCCGTTCCGAATTTTGTTTTCCGTTTTGTCCAGGTTTCCGGTATATAAAGGGACCGGTTTAGGTAGGTTTTACTGTAGTAGTATGTGAATTTTCAAATCAGGTAGGGATCGAGAAGGAGGTGGACGTTGCCTTAAATTAGGAACCATCTCGGCATTTGCATTGAGTAGAAGTGGAAAACCACGAAAAAATACTTCCAGTTTGGCTGAAGTGGAAATCCAACTCATCTCTTCACAATTTTGCCTCACGAGGTTGAGAGTACCCCATTTTAGCCCTCAGACCAGAATTACATTTCTTGGCAGGGCCGGTAATCGAACCTGGACCTCTGGGTTTCCCCCTCTTCTACTCCAAGTTTGTTCCTGGAGTAAGGCTACGTCCTCTTCTTCCTTATCCTAGCTTCCATTACAAATAACCATAACAACACAGGCTATCAGACAAATTCTACCCACGTCCGCCTCGTTGCGTAGTAGCTATTATTCTTGGCAGTCATCGCGGAGGCCCGGGTTCGATTCCTGGCTATGCCAGGAAATTTAAGCCGGAACGTGGTACACTCAGCCTCCTGTGGAAAATTGCGAAGAGGCGGGTTCGATTCCTACCAAGGCCATCCTGGAAGTGGTTTTCCATGGTTTCCCACTTCTACTCCAGGCAAATGCTAGGGCCTAACTTAAGGTCACGACCGCTTCCTATCCAAGTTTTATCTCAATTACAACTACACACTTTAGTACAGACATCACAGTGACACGGGTTATCAGACAAATTCTACACTCATCCAAGTACTCTGGGACAAATGACCACGTTGTCCGATGCCTCTGAAAGAATCAACAACAAATTCTGCCCACCCAAGTACGATGTTAATGTTCCTAAATGAAGCAACAACAGCAATATGTTTCATCCATTTAAGAAGCATGTCATTGTTTTTCTTTTATCCCTTAATACATTTCCCTCCGAATATTGCCTCGCCAAAAATGGATTGCATGGCGTGTGATTCTCGAGGATGTGTGGCATCAATATCTTCACGATACGTACATTATTCAAATTTGTGTAACTTTCCATCAGCGCAGCGTTTGAAGCGCGTAAAACAAAAGTCCTCTTTTCCCTCGTGCACTGGCTGTGGTCTAACTGGGAAGCTTTGAACAGAGAGTTTATTAGCTTCCTCCCTGGTTAATATATGTGTCCTTGCTCCCCGCTTTGTAGCATGTTACCTGGGAGGTCAAACAATAGCATTCACTGGTCCTATTGAATACGTCATCTCGTCCCTCCGGCATCACTCACACACATCACAAAATATACATGCTTTGTTTCACATTCGGGATATGTCTGTTCGTATAAAATCTACATTAAAGAACCTACAATAATCGGATTCTTCTTGCACCATTGGCACGTTTCGTTGCTCAAATTCAACTAATTATAAAACGCACTGACTGGTTTGAAGCTGATGTTTTATACACGTCACACATTGTGGAGGCCTTAAAGAGTTACATTAAGATTGTAATAGTACGCCTCAATATAGCGCTGCCTTGGGTCTTTGTGGGTATCTACTCACATAAACTAACGGCGGAACTTTTTGAGGATACAACCAGTCTTCTGGCTGATTACCTAACAGACAGACAGTACATTATGCAACGAGGCTATAATGGCAATAATTAAGACACGAGTATGTTTATAAAACGAGCATATGCGAGTTTTATAATTTCCATACAAGTGTCTTAATTACCATTATAGCGAGTTGCATACGACTGTTTATGTTCGACGATAATTATAACTTTATTATATGTTTTAACACAAATATTCATAAATATCTGTGGGATTCAGTTAGTGAACAGGGCGCGCTGGCTTTGCTGACTGAACAGAGCGCATACGTGGGTCAAGGCACTCCGAAAGCAGAGACGATTCACTTTGCTTGCCAACTCAGGAATATGTTGTATTTTGAGCGCATGCGCGAAGTTATCCTTACCTAATTGGTCACACAACTGTTTCTTGAGCTCTGATTGGTGGGTGAAACTGTTTCATAATGAAAAATAGTGTTATAATGAGCCTCATTACGATACAGTTTTCTGACACACAATGTTTACATTTCGACATTGTCAAACCTAAATTATTCAGTTTCTTCTTTGTTCGACCAAAAATGTAATCCTGGTCTGAGAGTTGTAACGAGGTAGGCCTATACTCTGTCTTGTGCGGAGAAACAGAGAATAGATGGATTCAATCCCCACCTAAGCTGTCCAAGCAGTGGTTCTCCGTGTTTTCCTTTATCTACTCAAGGCAAATGCTGAGATGTTTCTAATTTAAAGCTACGAACACCTCCTTCAACAATACTAGACTCATTACAAATACACACTTGGCTACAGCCATCACAATTACTCAGGTTGTCAGACAGATTCCACACTCGTCCAAGCACATAGGGCAATTGATCACGATGTCGTTATATCGGTAACATCAAATAACGATACATTTTGGTATTATTTTCATTTTCATCTCTGAACTTGGTACAACTTGGCCATCACCGTACTTGCTTAAGTTAAATCACCTATTCCAATTCATAATTCATCGGCACGTCATCCCGATCCTGCAAATAGTCTCATGGAACGTTCAGGTCTACGATTGCTCCAAGGTCAGTCACACCCTCATCAAAATGTCCACTACCCCATCCAGCAGAGTTAATTATATCACTTTTAATATGTAAGGAGCAACCCAGAAATACACATTTCTTGGTAGTGGGATGCATCCTAGGGAAATATGGTATCGGGGGTGCCACTTAGCAGATACCATTCTTCACACGGAATTGGCGCTCTGGAGAAAATGCGTCCCTTAAAATTCGTCCCACCTGTCCATTCACTTCTTATATCTTCATTAGGAGAAAGATCCTGCTACTCCTTCCATCTCATTGTCCTAACAATCATTTGTGTCACTTTTCTCATCTATGACCTCCAGCTTATGAAGAAGGAATTTTGAATCCTGCCATTTATGTATCGTATGGCATACATGATAATTATTTACAATTTGACATCAAGTTCCGAAAAGTAATGAAGTGCCTGTGGTGTCCCTAGGAAGAAGTCGCTGAAGTCACCACTGTATGATGTTTGTGGGCATTCCTGAACTAGGTGCCGATCAGTCTGTCTTTCAGCACCACACTCGCAACATGACGAAGACTTTTTCCTCCGCTTGTACAGGCGTTCGCCGCATACACCGTGATTGGTCCGGATTCTATTTAATTTTGACCAGGTCTTTCTAGGCTGAGTGAACCCTGGCACCTGCTCAGTTATGCATGCCATTACTGTACTCTCTGGAGGGGCAAACGAATTCCAATCAGAAGACCATCTCTCAGTCAGGTTGAATTTGTTAGTTGCAAGATTCTCCGCTGTGCAGATAGGTGGATGTCTTGAAGGTAATCGTTTCACATGTAGATCACCAATGTCTCCATGGATAAGTAGTTGTTTCTTGGTCTGGATCTTTCTATATTCTCTCATCAAAATGTTGCATCGCCGCAAATGAGGTGGTGGGATGTGGCTGAGAATAGGAAGCCATTTTGTAGGAGTTGACATAATTGTTCCTGTTATCATGCGCATGGTGTTATTCAATTGTACAACTATTAATCTTACATGCGGACTATTTATCCACACAGGAGCACAATACTCAGCAACAGAATAAACTAAATCTAGAACTGAGCAACGGAGAGTAGTTGCATTGGCACCCCAAGTGGTGCCACATAATTTCCGCAAGATGTTGTTTCTTGTCTTCATTTTGGCAGAAACTCAATCCTGCCATATTTCACCTCCATACAGCAAAGCAATCAAAATACGAAGTGATTTATGGAAATGTATGTCAAAATACTAAGTTTTTTGCAGAATGTAGAAGATTATAACTAAGAACTCAATGCATGGGTTTGATACAATAAACTTTCTTCCTGAGAGAACACACCGTCCAATTACTTGGTATGCTCTATCTGCTCCATTTTAGTCCCTGTTACCTGACATTCTATCATTTTTCGTTTATTTCCTACCTACCAAACACGTGCAATCAACTTGTTATCGATTGGTCTGGATTGCGGGAAGGAAAGAAATGGAACTGCTGGTCTCAGAAATATCCATTATTAATAATGTTACATCCAACATGATCATACTAGATTTTCTCGCTGGACTAGCATTGTACGACCGAAATGAATTAATGTCACTATACTAGATCGTGTTGTTTATGGGGCACGAGTTACAGGCAAACTGTACTTTCCAGTTAATGGAATTTACTGGTTCGAATACATCAGTCAATGCCAACTCTTTCATTGTGAGAATGTTTGGTTGTCATCATACAGATTAAAATACAGCACATATTGTTTAAGATTTTTGGCATCATTATTTCAGTAGTAGAGATCCCACTTGCGGAGCTCACAAGCGACCGATCGTGACAAATGAGCATTCACATGAAAGAGAATATACATTACCAGTGACAAATTGCACTCTAATTTGATAAATATCTATAACTTCTTTTTAAAAAATGACGTTTAAAAAGATGTACGAAGTGTACGATTTGCAGATACTGTTGTTGTAGGAAAATACACTCCATAATTGCTAT
This sequence comes from Meconema thalassinum, assembly GCA_946902985.2. NCBI lineage: Eukaryota > Metazoa > Arthropoda > Insecta > Orthoptera > Tettigoniidae > Meconema > Meconema thalassinum. The sequence continues at coordinate 93,480,600 of OX336399.1, forward strand.
CCACTTCACATTTTGGCTGCCGTGACGCCTGTTTCATGTCATTTTAACAGTCTGAGGTCTTTCCTTTATCATTTTGCATGGATTTAAGAAACAGTAAATCAAATGAATGAGTACTCAAATCGTATAATTTCATAAATATCGAATAACCGGTGAGTGTTATGATGATCCAATTTTCAATGGTTGCCTTCTTAAGTTAGGGAACGTAGAACTTGGAATTCTAACTGAAATGTAAATAGTATTCTATAATCATTTGTTTGAAATAAAAGCATAACAACCTTTCTCCATAAGTCTCTCATTATAAACCTATTGTGGAAAGTATGGATTATGAACGTGCGAGATTTCTCGCACGGGTCCGCTAGCGACTATAATGTTATTATTTCTATTTTCATTAGGTAATTACAACAAATAACAATTATACTGGATGAAACGTACCGGGTTATATTTAAGATTAGTTCGTGTAATTCCACATTGAAACTTCACTAAGTAACCCTCTCAGAATTACACCTGAAAGTACATCTAACATACGCTCGTTCAATTACAACATCTCATTTTCCAATGACCTCAAACTTACATCCACTAGTTTCTCTCGTACAATTTCTTAAACAAGGCTTCCGTAGAGTGGTTAACCCAAATGATAAATTATTTTGAAAACAATTTCTTAAGTTCCAACGTTAGAGATGATCAAATCTCAGTAGTTTCTCTTGGGAAGCAAACGCCTTATTAATTCAGCCACCATGGTCCATGCAGAACAATATTATAGCAGAAACTGTAACAATGACGTATAGTAAGCAATGTATTAAAATGCATTAAGTCCACAGTAAAAGAATTAGGATATTTGACCCTGGTGAGGCCAATCGTAGAATACGGCTCAGCGATTTGGGCTCGTCAATGAGTTGGAGATGTTACAAAGGAAGGCTGCTAGGTTTGTGCTCAACGATTTTAATCCTAGATATAGTGTCACTCGAATGATAGTAAAACTAGGGTGGGAATCTCTGGAAGACAGAAGGGCGCAATCCAGACTCTGTTCATCACATACACTGAGGGGCAGATGACCTCGTTGTCCCGCCCCTTAGAACCCCAATAACTATCACTTACGCTAATTGGCTAGCATGGGGAGAACTAAGCAAACATCTGGGAAATCCCACCTACCTGAGCAGGGCAGATCATCCACACAAAGTTAAGGGCTGGCCGTAGAGTACAAATTCTGGTTAATATTCTTTCATTAGACCTAATCATGGTATTGATAATTGGAACTCATTACCTGCCACAATCTTAGAGACTTTCCCCAAACATCTTGATGTGTTGAAGAGAAGACTGTTTTTTTTTTTTTGTAAATACCCCTATGTAATTACTATAGTTTCCAAAACGTGGTATTTGATGTTATTGTTGGTAATTTTCTGTAAGTGTAAAATTTGCCACTTGGGAATTACCCCCATTTGAAAATAAATTAAACGAATGACTTGAGTTAGACAGGCGCGGATCTAGAGTTTGGCTTTCGGGGTGGGGGGGGGGGGGGGGCAGAGAATCGAAATTGTTAAGAAAAATGGTATCACTAAAAACGCAATCACAAAATAACCAAACGTACAAAACCAGACCAATTTTTTTGCAACCTACATGGATAGAAATTTGATGCGTTTAGCACACCAAAAATTTTCGTACAAATTGCAACGGCGTGTTTTGCGACTTTAACATCGAGTTTCGAGAAAAGTATCAAGGTACGTTACAGTTTCGGCAAGTCGAGTTGGTACCGACAAAGGGAGAAAGTCACTGCTTAAATTGCCTACCAAGCTTGCAGTTTGGACGTCGGCAAAACTTTTTGGTGCGAAAAAAAAAGCCCCAAATTCCTATCCGTGCCTTGCTGCACATTAATCGTGACATCTCTATACACATCGATTCGGTAATCACAAGGTTTGCTAAACAAAATAGATGAGTTGATTTTGTTATATAAATAATCGTTTTTATATAACAGGTATGAAGTTGTAAATATGTACAGTTGAAACAGAACATAATAATTGCAATAAAGATATTTTCAGTATTGAATAAAATGATAAAAACTGTTTTTTAGTTAAAATTCGTTAAGTTTTATTTGTCTGGTTATTGTGTTTTGAGTTTGCAAAATAATTTGGTCTCCGTTTGGGGGGGGGGGGGGTTCATAACTCCCCGTGACCCCCCCCCCCCCCCTGAATCCGCGCCTGGTGTTAGATCTAGAAAGCTTTTGCCAGTTCGAATGCTGTTCCGTTGGTAGTCGTCCGATTTAACAAATAGGCGAACTGTTTACGGCATTTTGGAATAAGAGTGTTGGATTCTCTGGGGTTGAGATATGCTCGATGCATGGAATGGATCCAATAAACTCATGTTTACAGTTTCTCGTCAACTGCGCTGTGAATTATATGAACCCGGAGACCAGCAAGCTTGTAACCGTGCGGTATTATTCGACTTGCCCAACACTAGAACCGACATCATATTCACCAGTTTACTGTTCGAGTGTCATTAATCTGAATGTCTTATTCTCCTTGTATTTTGAAAGAAGTTCGTAATTTACGGTCTCATTTAAGCAGTAACAGTAATTAAAATCAATTAACTTGTATTCCTACACGCACACACTTTGAGAATGGCCACATAGTATAACTGCCTTTATGCTTCATAACTTGCACATGAAATGTTGATATGGCGGAATTGCTTAGGGGGGGGGGGGCAGACACAGAGCACTTAGGGTGCCATGTTGTGTCGTAAATCAGCTGCAGTAGGCCCCTCACTAATGGGCCACGATAAATATTATGTAATGGGGAAGACTGAATTAACACGATCCCACGTTTGATGGCTATATTTATGGACTTATTTATTTACGCACTTATCCGTCCTACACTGAGTTACAGTACTGTTCTTAGTGTTGAAGAGTGAACCAAAGTGTCGTAAATCAGTTCTTAGTGTGTGTATGTTCATTAATACCACGATTATATGCGAGGCCTCCCTCGTCTCGCCAAAGCCCCAGTTCCGGAATAAACAGTGATGGGATAATAAGATTTTATAGCTGTATCGGTCTAGTAGTTTCCATTTATGGAAGGTGTAACAAACCTTCCTGAGGAGAATTTATATCATTGTCGTGGGTATCAAATACATCGTCAAACGTAATTGAATTAGTGAATGTTAGGAGCCATTAAAGGAAACCGTGAAGGTGCAGGTTAATCATTTTTGGCATTTTAATTTCATCCTGTATTTCTAGTAACAAATGTTTTATGAGTAAAACACTGTACATGGTGTTTCAAAAAAATCTGGCACAGCTTTTGCAAGACGTTTGCGTGGGAAAATATAATTTCATAGCTGAAATCGTGTAGTTCGTCAACGATTGTTACGGGGATAACAATCTATATATATAAAGCACAAAGTTTGTCTGTCTGTCTGTCTGTCTGTTATGTATACAAATCTACACCGTTTCACCGATCTGAACCAAAATTTGTATACTTACCCTTTGGAACCCGACGAGTAACCCTGTCAACTTTAAATTTCGGACAGACCACCCCATTCCCTGCATTTAGTCCCTTTTGCACAAATCTACACCGTTTCACCGATCTGAACCAAAATTTGTATACTTACCCTTTGGAACCCTGCGAGTAACACTGTCCACTCAAAATTTCGGAAAGACCACCCCATTCCCTGCATTTAGGCCCTTTCGTCCAAATCGACACCGTTTCACAGATCAGAACCAAAATTCGTATTCTTACCCTTTAGTACCCTGCGAGTAACACTGTCTGCTTGAAATTGCGGACAGACCACTCCATCCCCTGCATTTAGGCCCTTTGGCCCAAATCTACACCGTTTCACCGATCTCAACCAAAGTTTGTATATTTGCCCTTTGGAACCCTGCGAGTAAAACTGTCAACTTAAAATTTCGGACAGACCACCCCATTCCCTGCATTTAGGCCCTTTGGCACAAATCTACACCGTTTCACCGATCTGAACCAAAATTTGTATACTTACCCTTTGGAACCCTGCGGATAACCATGTCCACTTGAAATTTCGGACATGCCACCCCATTACCTGCATTTAGGCCCTTTTGCACAAATCTACATCGTTTCACCGATCTGAACCAACATGTGCATACTTACCCTTTGGAACCCTGCGAGTAACACTGTCCACTTAAAATTTCGGACAGACCACCCCTTTCCATGCATTTAGGCCCTCTGGTCCAAATCTACACCGTTTCACCGATCAGAACCCAAATTCGTATTCGTACCCTTTGGTACCCTGCGAGTAACACTGTCTGCTTGAAATTGCGGGCAGACCACTCCATTCACTGCATTTAGGCCCTTTGGCACAAATCTACACCGTCACCGATCTGAACCAAACTTTGTATACTTACCCTTTGGAACCCTGCGAGTAACACTGTCTGCTTGAAATTGTGGACAGACCACTCCATTCCATGCATTTCGGCTCTTTGCCCCAAATCTACACCGTTTCACCGATCTCAACCAAAATTTGTATATTTACACTTTGGAACACTGCGACTAACACTGTCCACTTAACATTTCGGACAGACCACCCCATTCCCTGCATTTAGGCCCTTCGGCAAAAATCTACACCGTTTCACCCATCTCAACCAAATTTTACATACTTACCCTTTGGAACCCGACGAGTAACACTGTCTACTTAAAATTTCGGACAGACCACTCCATTACCTGCATTTAAGCCCTTTGGCAAAAATCTACAACGTTTCACCCATCTCAACCAAATTTTACATACATACCCTTTGGAACCCGACAAGTAACCCTCTCTACTTGGAAATTTGGGCAGACCACTCCTTCCCTGCATTTAGGCCCTTTGCTAAAAATCTACACCGTTTCACCCATCTCAACCAAATTTTGTCTTGCTCGACTGTGATTCATTATTACTATTACGTTAGTTTGTAAGTTTTACGTGCCAATTCAATAGTTGTAGTGTATGTATGTCCCCTATGCGTTCATATACCATTCATCCGATTGCGATGATACTTGGGTGAGTTGTTGTGTGGATTCCAGGGAAGGTTTCTAGCTACAAATTATGTATGTAACACAAAAGGGTGAGGGACTTAACAGGAAGTTTTAAATGCCACAGTAACCCAATTACACAATGCCAGTTGTGACCATGATGATGATGATGATGATAATTGTTGTTTAAAGGGGCCTAACATCGAGGTTATCGCCCCTAATGGTTTGGGGGATTATGAAAATGAAATTAATACTAAAACTAACTACAAAACTTATGGGCTAGAAGATAAGGACAAAAGAAAGGAATAAGGGAAATAAAAGACAGGAGGAATGAAATGCCCTCAACCCTAGATAAATGAAGGGGCAGATGACCTCGTAGTTCCGCCCCTTAAAGCAACAATAACTAACTAACTAACTAGATAAATGAGAATTGAGGACTTGGAAGGAAGGAGAGCCACGAAATGCAGGTAGGAAAGGGAAAGAGGACAGGGTCCCAAAGGCAATGGAAAAAAGGTAAAACCGGACCCAGCTCAGGAAACCCTCAGGGTTGCCAGCTCCCAAACTCACCAGCCATGAGCCCTTGAGGATCTAGCACTATCCAGGGTGCACCAGAAGTGGTGGGGCTACCACACCCTGCCTCCATGAGGGCCTTGAGCAGAAGACATGAGATATTACGAAAATAAAAAGAAGGCTGACACCTCGAAGAATGAGGCTATCAGGAATGATTAGACAAGGGCCAATTAAGGCGGGAAAGTGAAAGAGTCGCTATGCCTCGGATACCCTGATACCATCGGGGTCGGAAGAGAACAAGAGTTTGACCAAGGGAGGCTGACTGGAAAGAGAACTGAAAGGAGCCCGGCACCAGTAAGTAGAAGCAATGCCGGACTCAGCTGGGGTCCGTGGTCGCAAACCCAAGTCCCACAAGTTGTGAGACCCTGGGGGATGGAGGGTTGGAGGAGGGGGCAGGTGTGAGAATAGCTTGCTGATTCATCGCGTGGTGACATGAGAGGACTGTCCGGAGGCCGCCGTGTTACCTGGTATTGCTGACTATGCTGATGTTCATACAGGGCCTTTGCTCAAACCACTATAGTGTTACGAAAGAGTGAGTGATTCACCGGCCAATGTATAGGACCGGGAATCCCCCCCGAACGTCTGTCATCATATATCGTCATCAACTGCGATATTCTCAGGTTCGTGCAGCTTGGACCCGAGCAGTACTTCATAAGCTCTTTCACTAGACGCTTCGAGTATAGGCCTAAGCCAGAAAATAAGGTTCAGACTTTGGAAGAGATCGAAGGTAGAAATCTGAATTACCTATATCAGATTTAAAATTACACCATGTTCGTTTATTAGTCATTTTTCATTACCTTATTATTATCATCATAAGGGCAAATGACCTAGATGTTACGTCCATTATACCACTAATCACCACACACAATACGTCTTCATCGCCTGTGAATTTTGAAATATTTCTATCACGGTAGTCTGTAAGTTTGTCGTGTCAATTCAACAGTAGTTTGATATACCCGTTCAGTAGTAGTCGTCTTCATTATCATCCTCATCAAAAGGGCAAATGACCTAGATGTTACGTCCATTATACTACTAAGCAACACCGCAGTCTACCTAGCCTGTGATTTTTAAAATATGTATTTCCATTAGATTGTAAGTTTGATATACCCGTACAGTAGTAGTCTTCATAAATAAATAAAATTTATCACGTTGAGTGTTAAGGAGACTGAGATATTATCATCATTCCACCGGGCGAAGCCGGGTACTACTGCTAGTATCCCTATATATAATTGTACTTTTGTCCTTCTGTCTGTTTCTCCATCAATTGAAAACGACTCAACAGATTTCGTTCAAAATTAGCAAATGGCTATAAGAACATCCCGGAATCACAAAACATGCAATGCGCTTAAGGGGACCAAGGGGTGTCCTATTACATTTACCTTCCATTTACTCGTGTGATATGTCGTACGAAAGGTATTTTATAGCTCTACACAGCAAGATTACTCTCATTACTTCCTGTAACGAAAAAGTTTTTTTAATTAATTATAAAAGTTGTAAATATGAAGCTAAAACACTGAATTTGCATGCCCCACAAGGTTTATAATTTCATTTAGGGGCGTTATCACAAGGATGGGACTTACAGCATCGGTGAGCTGAAAAAGAAACCAGTATTTTATCATGCCTATAATCATACTTTATTGGATTCTTTTTTTGTTTTAGGGTATTTTATTGTACTACGTGTGTTGTATTTCGTGTATGAGTGTTTCAGTATTGATTTCAGCTTAGTAAGGAGAGTTTTGGTAAATATAGCTTCAGATATGATTTGTTACTTATCATATATTTTTTTTCGTCAAAGTTACTAATAAAACTATCAATAATCTCCGTCTTTTGAATACAATGTTGTTGATAGTCTATTTATACAATTGGGTACATGTTTCGTACAGTCGTCTGTACTTCGAAAAAAGGAAGGAAAGGAAGCTTGTAGTTTAACGTGACCGTTAATCTCGCGATCATAAGCCACGGGACCTCCGTTTTACGTGGAATCCGAACCACAGGACATGGCATTTCACATCGAAAATCTCACATGCATTGACCGGGAATCGAACCCAGTCCGCCTTGGTGAGAGGCATACAGCTTGACCGCGTCTGTACTTCCACAGCCCAAATATACATTAAGATATAAACAAGTATGATGCACACTATCAATCACATACAATGAAAATATTCCATAGATAAGACAGTACGATAGTTGGCGACATCCAAAGAAGAAATAAAATTATGTTGTAAAATTACACCAAAGCTCATTAGAGTGTGTGAAAGTGCCTGTAGGCCTATGCCTGATTGTATTAACTTTGAAAATGTTGTGTGTTATCTCCTAATATAATGTTAACCCAATTGAACAGCGAGCAAATCTGAGAAAATCTGAGAAACTACAAAGAAATTTGAAGTGACTGTCGTCAAAGTTTTTCATCACATAGAACCTGGGTCATTTTGGTGTGTGGTGATATGCTGTTTTGAATAGGTTTTAGTTTCTCTCTTGGCCACACGATTTCTCTGCACTCGTATGAAAAGTTCTTATTGAAGTGTAGGTGGAGATACAAATTCTCAGAAGTTATTTAGTATGTATTTCTTATTTTCGGTATTCAATATTTCCATAATCAAATGCATATATTATTATGAAGCTGGGATTCTAAGCTTTTATCTGCGGACTTCCATTATCCACTTCAAATGTTGCTGTTCGACAAAACACGCAAGGCTAATACAATGAAGTAAATAAAATTCATTGGCCCTTAAAATGTGTTAGTTAGCATAATAATGCATACAATGACTGAAGTAGGCTCCTTAAATATTCAGTTATATTAGCGAAACATCATGCTTGATCTATAAGTTACAAGCAATATAAAGCTGTCGTACCCTCCTATTTACTAACTTCAGCACCATTTTTGATCAGATGGAAATCACGCCCGAGGACTTTGATTGCCAATACTATTGCTCATTATAACAACGACCTTCCTCCGGGTTGCACACAATACGACAATGCGAGAAAAGGTACGATCTTTTTTTTAGCGTATGGCTTTTAGTGCCGGGAATGTCCGAGGACATGTTTGGCTCGCCAGAGTTAGTAGGTGTTTCTATTCGGACACCCATTGGGTGAGCTATATCCAATTGTGATCCTGATCAACGCCGGGCGTAACAGCTAGATGTATATATAATCATGGTAGGCCTATTGGTTTTATGTCCCTATTAACTACAGTACTGAGGCATTTTAGAGACGCAAGGGTGTCGGAATTTTTCCCCTAGGGGGAACTTTTAAAGTGCCAGTAAATGCTCATGGCGATTTTTCCTGATTGACATACCGATTCTGGCCCTTACGACCGTCAAACGGAAACTTTTTGATCACGCCTTATAGAAATCACAATTTAAATATTCCTGGATCCCTCTGTATGCTTTATTGCTTGTTTCTAATCAAATATTGGTAAATAATTACTAAAGTTACTAAATTCCATTTATCTTTCTGGGGGCTAGCCATTGCATGAAGCTACACCAAGTCTGTATTGGTGCTCAAGTTTAATATGGTTAGAGCAGACTGTATTATAAGGATGCATGTCTCTTCCCCCCTGCCCTCATTTCATGGACCACCACAAATTGGATTACTGGTTCTCATGATGAATGTTACACCGGATGACCAGAAGAATCCCCCCCCCCCCCCCCTCAAACTCCCCCACCTCTCATCTCGCAGATATTGACGTAGTGATGATGGATTATGAGCGATGAAAATGACTCAGTTGGATGCGCTTCGAAAAGAACGGAGAGGGGAGGAAGGAGGTTATAAAAGTGAGGGGTGACTTGATGACCACATTGGAAAGAGGGGCAGGAGGGAGGAATTCTCATGAGCAGAAAGAGATAAAGAAAGAGGGATGGAGAGAGAAGGGGATATGTGAAGAGATGAGAAACTGATGGATGGGTTTTTAGGCCTGTCTTCGCAGAAATTACTCTCAATATGATAGAAACGAAAGAGATGTAAGGAGAGAATATGGTCTGGTGGACCCTATTATGCTGCTACATCCGTCCCCTTGTTTTCATGTTCATTCGCCTGATATCACCCTGACATTCATCTTATTTTCTCTCCGGAACTATTTGTCTCTTTATAAACCCTTTCCAAAAAGAATGGAAAAAGGAAACCTCCGCTAAAGAGGACGTTATGGATGGCTTCGTAAGTACAAGCTATTTGTTACTTCCCAGAAATAGAAATTGAAGTCCTTTTTTTCTCCTTAACTATTAAATCTCGACAAATTGGAAGGTAAAAAGTCAGAGAATTGATCAGGATTCAGCATATTTCCCGAGGTAAAATATGCTAATAAAGTCAACCACCAATCTAAATTTACAAGTGATCATTGACTCAAAGAACTGGCTCTTTTTTATTCTGATTTTCTAGTTTTCCATATTTATTTGTTTATTATTATAATTGTTAGTTAATTTTTATTTATTTATTAATTTTAGACATTCTTCATATTTAGGCGTCCACTCTAAATTTTAACTTATTTCTAAATGTGTGTACTTCATTCTGAGTTAAGATGGAGCAGATGACCTCGCTGTTCCGCCTCTTAAAACAACAATAATCATCATCATAACGTCAAATACATTTCGTCCAAAATCGCGACAAGAATGACAGAGCTTATAGAATCTATGTTGGAAACTGAATGTTTTTTATTCGGTCAACAAGACTGTATCCAATTGCGATGGATTATTCCCTAATCCTAAAAGCAATTTACTTGAGATTAGCTACTTGAATGACCAGTTTCGAACGACAAGCGATCCTGTACACTTTGGCTATTAAATATATGTCTACTATACTATTTAATATATACAGGGTGTAACAAAAAACATACGAGCGGCTTGGGTGGCGTAGTTGGTAGCATGCTGAGCTTCTATACCCAAGATAGCGGGTTCAAACCGCCTGTGGCCCGCATGGAACCTAAGGCTTTCTGGTTAATCTCCTCTTCTCTTCCCAAAACCTCTTCATTCGTTCACTTCTGATCTTCCGCTCCTCCTCGGATATTACCAGTTTGGCTCTAATTTTAGATGTTTTCTCCTCGAACATCTTGATGTTGTCAATTCGGTTTCTGAACTCTTTTCTGTTGTGGATCACATCCACTGTGAGTCCACTTTCCTTGGAGTCTCTTTTAACCTCTTCTACCCACTTAGCTGTAGCCTTCAGCTCTGTAATATACTTGAATATCCTCTTAGTCAGTCGGTTCTCGTCCATTCTCACCAAATGTCCGTAGAATGTCAATAATAATATAAAATGTAATAATTGAGAAATAATGGAGATATTTATTGGCGGTTTGTTTCTACAACTAGAGTAACTCAAAATGTTTATTGTGTTTGCTTGCGGAGGTACCACGTGCGCATGCGCGTTGCCTAACTGCATTGTCCACGAGAAGCACGCCAGTAGCCATGTTGACTCCACTGCAGAAGGTGTTCTGTGTGCTTTCGCTAAAATCCGTTACACTAGTACAACGTAGATTTCGGCGTGAGTATGGACTGTTACCAACTGATGATGTTCCCACTTACGTAACAATCAAGAAATGGGATTTCTTGAATCGTGAGTTCCCAGATCGCTGGATTGGGAGAGGTAGTCCATAAATTGCTTGGCCCCCTAGAAGTCCCAACATTACGCCACTTGATTTTTTCCTGTGGGGGTTTGTCCAGAATCAAGTGTACCAGATACCAGTTCGTGATCTACCAGATCTGCGTCATCGCATTCGTGCAGCTATTGCAAATGCTGCAGAACACTTGGAGAGAAGTGGAATACAGATTAGATATCTGTAGCGCCACTAATGGCGCATATCGAGATGTATTAAGTATGTAAAGAAACATTTTGAGTTACCCTATTCGTAGAAACAACCCGCCAATGAATATCTCCACTACTTCTCGAGTTATTAAATTTTATATTATTATACCTTTAACCCGGACTCCTTGTATTGTAAATATAATAACCCATATTTGTAGACATAGATTGTATAGCCTAAGTGTAAAGGATCTGATGATGGTCGCTTGACAATCGAAACTGTTCATTCAAGTGTATTTATTAATCTAATGCAATTCTTTTTCAGGCTTACAATTGGGTACAATCGTGTTGACCGACTGAAAAACATTAAATTTCGATAACTAAGGCTACCGGTACATTGAAAAATGGCTTCCAACACGATAAAGAATCTGAAGTATGTTAATAAAACACAAGGTTGGTGTTCTAACTTCAAACAATCTAGTGAACGTAGGCTACTTGAAACCTGCCTTAATCAGAATTACTTGAAATACCGCTTCGGTGGCGTAGTTGGTAGCATGCTGAACTGCTGTGACCAAGATAGCAGGTTCATACCCGGCCGAAGTCGTCGGAGTTTTTCAGAGCGTTAAAAATCCTTCGGAGGGGAAGTAAAGCTGGCGGTCCCATGTCATAGATTTATGGCATGTAAAAGATCCTTTTACAAACTAAACTTGTGTAAAGCTAAATTGTTAGGTTAGATTTCGTCAGAACGCTCTATCAAAGTTCCAACGTTCACCACTAGGTATCATGGATGTCTGGTAGCGAAAGTTGGAATTACTTGAAATTGAACGGAACTTGAAGCTCACCCTAATAAGGGTGTCCGCTGGAAACAGCCATAGACTCGGGCGGGCCGAACATGTCCTCGGACACTCTCGGCACTAAAAGCCATACGATAAATAAATAAATAAATAAATAAATAAATAATACTTGAAATACCGGGATACATTTTATATTCAAATAGATGAACTTGCAGAGGGATCACCTCTACCAGCTGATATTTTCATGTACACCTTTGAACAAGTTTTGATTGAAACAGGTGCACAATAGGATGATATCACATATTGGTGTCACTATGCTAATCATGTCATTCGGTTCCATTAGTACTGCGAGGATATAAGCCAAGGGTACAGGAGGAAGGGAACTGTCTTCTGCAATATCACAGGCTAACACATTTTAAAAAATATTTATACATAGATTAAGCATATATATCACCGCGATGTCCAAGTCTTTCAAATGAAACAAGAACAATGTTACGTCGTTACTTGTAACGTCTACGATTTAGTTTTTTCAATATGTCTTATCCGTCATTGAATCCTCCGTACGTTGAAGGAAGAAAAGAAGAATCAAAGGAATGATGAAGAAAATGGACGAAAGGCAGGAATGAAAGAGAAAAGGAAGAAAGAGAAGGAACAAAGAAACAACGAATAAGGAAAAGGGCAAAGAAAATGGATGACCGAAAGATAGAAAGGAGGGGAGGAGAATTGGAGGAAAGACAGGAAGAAGGAAAGAGAAGGAAGATCGAATTAAAGAAAGAATGAAAGAAAGAAAAAATAAGGAAGGAAAGAAAGCAAGGAAGAAAAGAAGAAGAGAATGAAGAAGAAAGTATGGAAAGAGGGAAGAAAAGAAAGAAGGAAGGAATAAAAAATGATAAAAGAAGGAAAGAAGAAAGAAATCAATAAAGAAAGGAAGGAAAATACAAGAAAGGAAGTAGAGAAGAATGGTAGGATGAAAAATAATAATGAAAGAAGGAAAGAAGAAAGGAAATAAGAAGGTGATAAAGGAATATAGAAAGAAGGAGAATGAATGAAGAAATGAAGAAGGAAAGGAAGAAAAATGAAAAATATGGAAGAAGGAAGGAAAGAAAGAAAGAAAGAAAGAAAGAAAGAAAGAAAGAAAGAAGGATAGGAAGGAAGATAGGTATGTTAGTAGCATAATAATAATAAAAATAATAATAATAATAATATCGTATGGCCTCGGGTGTCGGGTGCAAGCTTTGTTATTTGACACCCAGAAGGTAGCTTGCATGTCGAATTTCGTTGTTCCTTGAAGCTCTATGATAGTCAAGGAGATTCGATATCTAAGCTCCTTGAACACTAGAGCACATTCTAGTAGCGAAATGAGGAACTTTGTGTTGGTGGAAACTCCCGAGATTAATTTTATCATTATGAACACGGCCTACTGAATTCAAATGGGTTCTTTGACATTCCAACATCGTATGACATGCGTGTCGTAAATTTTTTCCACCTTTCAAAAATCACTTGCCATGGCCAGGAGCGAACCTGGGGGTTAGTAGACCGACGCGTTAACCACTCACCCACCGTGGCAAGCTAGGCTAGTAGTGTAAGTATTACATGACTGTTAATCTCGCGGTCATAAACTAAGGGATTTTATTTTTGCTTGGAATCCGGACCAGCTGAAACGACATTTCACCACAAAACTCCACATAATTAACCAAGAATGGAACCCATTTCGACTTGGTGGAAGGCTAACACTTTGACTTTTGGGTGTTCCTGTGTGTATTATGTTAAACTTAAGAATTACCGTGGGTCATGCTCAGTTGTACACACAGTTGATGTGTGTCCCACAAACATGTGCGGTCACAGCGCGGTGGCAAGGTTCGAACCTCGGTCTGGAGGATGCTCAGTATACAATGGTGAGAGGAGGAATTAATTAAGCAAGCACAGAGTGTTTGTGCGTCAAGCATCTCTCGGAGTGGAGTGGAGAGGTCCTCCACGCCCAAATGCAGATCATTCAGGTCACTAAAGGTCAAGTCAGTTCAGGAATCCTCCCCCGCATGATTGTTCCATGCATTAGTAGCACGTGGCACAATTCCTTCCTTTTGGACAATATGTTCCGTCAATTATTCAAATGAATCAAAATAATTTTATAGTTATCCACTGAAATATCGATGAGTAGCCTAGATATGGCTAGGTAAGTTCTCTGCGTATAGTATTAGGAGCTTTGAAACTGAAGATAAACAGTCTAAACCCCCAACTAGTCGGTAACTTCTTCGCTTTAGATCTGAAGTGGGACGATCGAGTACAATGGAGAAAGATTTGCCTTCGCCTGTAGAATATACAGACCCGTCGAGCACTTAAGGCAGAGGAGTTGCCATCTCACCGGGGTTTAGACTGCTAATACACACATCAAAAAAAGTTTTGCATCACCTCGGTTCCAAGAGTTCCGGAACCGTTAAATACAAAGGGAATAGAGATCAACACAAACAACATTTCAGCTCGTTTTATTGCTCATGAGACCCACACATTGCATGTTGTACCATCATACAGCTAGACTTTCAGCATTTGTGGTCCAGATTGCAGTACACACCACTACCTCTAATACCCAGTAGCACGTCCTCTTGCATTGATGCATGCCTGTATTCGCCGTGGCATACTATCCACAAGTTCATCAAGACACTGTTGGTCCAAATTGTCCCACTCCTCAACGACAATTCGGCGTAAATCTCTCAGAGTGGTTGGTGGGTCAAGACGTCCATAAACAGCCCTTTTCAACATATCCCAGGCATGTTCGATAGGGTTCATGTCTGGCGAACATGCTGGCCACTGTAGTCGAGCGATGTCGTTATCTTGAAGGAACGCATTCACAAGATGTGCACGAAGAGGTCGAGAATTGTCGTCCATGAAGACAAATGCCTCTCCAATATTCTGCCGATATGGTTGCACTATGGGTCGGAGGATGTCATTCAGGTATCGTAAAGCCGTTTCGGAGCCTTCCATGACCACCAGTGGCGTACGTCGGCCCCACATAATGCCACCCCAAAACATCAGGGAACCACCACCTTGCTGCACTCGCTGGACAGTGTGTCTAAGACGTTCAGCCTGACCAGGGTGCCTCCAAACACGTCTCCGACGATTGTCTGGTTGAAGGCATATGCGACACTCATCGGTGAAGAGAACGTGATGCCAATTCCGTGGGGTCCATTCAGCATGTTGTTGGGCCCATCTGTACCGCGCTGCATGGTGTCGGGGTTGCAAAGCTGGACCTCGCCATGGACGTCGGGAGTGAAGTTGCGCATCATGCAGCCTATTGCGCACAGTTTGAGTTGAAACACGACGTCCTGTGGCTGAACGAAACGCATTATTCAACATGGTGGCATTGCTGTCAGGGTTCCTCCGAGCGGCAATCCGTAAGTAGCGGTCATCCACTACAGTAGTAGCCCTTGGGCGGCCTGAGCGAGGCCTGTCATCGACAGTTCCTGTATCTCTGTACCTCCTCCATGTCCGAACAACATCGCTTTGGTTCACTCTGAGACGCCTGGAAACTTCCCTTGTTGAGAGCCCTTCTTGACACAAAGTAACAATGCGGACGCGATCGAACTGCGGTATTGACCTTCTAGGCATGGTAGAACTACAGACAACATGAGCAGCGTACCTTCGTCCTGGTGGAATGACTGGAACTGATCAGCTGTCGTACCCCCTCCGTCTAATAGGCCCTGCTCATGCATGGTTGTTTACATCTTTGAGCAGTTTTAGTGACATCTATGAACAGTCAAAGGGACTGTATCTTGGATACAATATACACAGTCAACGTCTATATGCCGGAGATCTGGGAACCGAGGTGATGCAAAACTTTTTTTGATGTGTGTAGTTTCTTATTTGTCTGAAGCTTCTTCTAGGCTTAGGCAGCCCAACTTATTTTTGTAGCTAATGTATATATTACAGGTACATAAGTGTTGCTTAAACATCTCTCTGGTAGCAGTTAAAATGAAACACCTCAAGTACTCACTTAAACTAATTTATTAACTAAATTCTACAACTAAGGAGAACATCTTAAGACTACGACATGCTTTCCGTGAGACTACACGTGACTGTGGGGCGGGGACCTCACTCAAGGCTGCCCGAGTCGCCTGCGGGGTGCTGCCGTCTTGTGGTTGCTGGGTGAACTACCCTTAGTCCAGAGCGAGGCACCGGACATGCCGCCCATCTAATTTGTTACACAAATTATAAAAAATGATGGCAGTACGTGGACATACTGCTCCAACACAAGTCTCTAGCAATAAATCAAAACACACAATGTAGACAAAAAGAAAACAAGATAAACACAAGATAAACACTATATGAACACAAGATAAACAGAAGATAAACACACTACATTGGTAGTCCTTTTACATGAGTTCTTCAGGGAAAAGGCTGATCCTGGTTACTGGCCGTTTGTACGACGCCTTGCTTGTCCGCACAGTCACAACACGCACCAGCCCATCAGTCCCAGGATGGAGCTCTTCTATTATCCCGGTTGGCCATGTGAGGGGGGGAGCATTTTCTTCTTTGAGGAGCACCAGCCTTCCTGCCTTGAGGTTGGGTTGGTTGTGGAGCCACTTGGAACGCTGCTGGAGCTGGCCCAAGTAGTCGGTTGACCAGCGTTTCCAGATGAGTCGTCGGCACCGCTGGACCAGTTGCCATCTTGACAGCCGTGATGATGGCCCTAAGAGACAATCTGGTTCAGGGAACGACACTAAGGGTTCGCCAGTCAAGAAGTGACCAGGGGTGAGGAACGCATACTCATCAGGACTGTTGGGTATCGGGATGATGGGTCTCGAATTTAAACATGCCTCAATTTGTGTGAGCAGTGTTGTTATCTCTTCAAAAGTTAGCACAGTGTTACCAGCAACTTTCTTCAGGTGGGTCTTCACTGATTTTATACCTGCTTCCCACAGTCCGCCGAAGTGAGGGGAGTAAGGAGGTATGTGATGCCAACGAATTCCTTCTTCAGCTGTGAAGTTCGATACGGTAGTTTGATGGTCTTCTGTTCGGATGAAGCGCGACAATTCATCTAGTTTCCTTCTTGCTCCGGTGAAGCACGTGCCATTGTCACTGTACATGTGACTGCAGCGCCCACGTCTTGAAATGAACCTTCTTAATGCGGCAATAAAGGCCTCCGTGGATAGATCGCTGACTGCCTCAATGTGTAGTGCCTTGGTCGCCATGCACACAAACAATGCTATGTAGCATTTCTTCTGTATTTTACTTCGTGAGCTTCCATATATCACATGCAGCGGCCCTCCATAGTCCACACCACAATGAGAGAATGGCTTGCTTGGGGTCACTCTAGACTTAGGCAACTGTCCCATGAGCTGACTGGTGTCATTGGTCTTCACTCGGAAGCATGTTACACAGCTGCGGATCACTTGCCTGATAACAGATCGGCCATTGGTTATCCACCACCGTTGCCGCAACGAGGCTAAGAGAAGTTGGCTTCCTGCGTGCAAAAGTCGTATGTGCTCATTCCAAATAAGCAATTTTGTGACAGGATGCTTAGGGGGCAGTATCAAAGGATGTTTTTGTTGAAATGATGCTTCAGCATTCTCCAGCCTGCCGCCCACCCTCAATAGGTTGTCACTATCCAGAAAGGGGTGCAGAGTGAGAAGTTTGCTCTGAAGTGGCACTGCGTTTCCTTGATGTAAATTATGTATCTCCTGACTGTACGAGCAGCGCTGAACGATGCGGATGATTGCTGTCAGACTATCGCGAAGTTCGTCAGTAGTCAAAGGTCCATGCCGTCTTGCTGCTGCCTCCTGCTTTAGATTGTGAAGAAATCTGAGAATGTATGCAAATACTCTGTGCAGTTTAGTCCAGCTGGAAAAGTGGGTGAAGAGGTTATCTGCGTCATGATTACTCGCCACGAAACACAACCTTACTCCTCGCTGCTCAGGAATTTCGGTTGGTTCAGCAGTGGTTAATTCAGGCCAGGCTGAAGGATCCGTCGATAGCCAGGCGGGCCCCGCCCACCATAATCGATTGCCTTGTAGTCGATGTGGCTCCGTTCCCCTGGAGATAACGTCCGCTGGATTTTCCTGTGATGAGACATGGTTCCAATCTTGCTGAGAAGTCAGTTGGTGAATTTCCGACACCCTGTTGGCCACATATGTTTTCCAGGCTGAGGAGCTACCTGCAATCCAGGCCAGAACGACAGTGGAGTCTGTCCAGTAATAACGTCGACATGAATGTAGATTAAGGGCTTGAATCACTCTTTCCATTAGCCTGCTCAGAAGTAGTGCGCCATTCAACTCCAGTCTTGGGAGCGACACTTGCTTCAAAGGGGCTACCCTAGATTTAGAGCAAAGTAAGTGAACGGAGATTGTTCCATTGGAGTTGATGCAACGTAGGTAAGCGCAGGCACCGTAGGCTCTTTCTGAGGCATCAGCAAATCCGTGAAGTTCAACATTGGCATTCATGCCGTCTGCAGTCACCCTCCGTGGTACACGAATCTCATTTAGTTTGGGGAGCTGCTGATGTATCTCCTTCCATTGTGTCTCAAGTTCTGAGGGAATTTTACCATCCCAATCGAGGTGTCGTTGCCAAAGGACTTGTATGAACAACTTGCACTGGACAATTACAGGCCCTATGAGTCCCAATGGATCATAAATGGACGCTACATTGGCCAACACTGATCTCTTTGTCCAAGTCAATTTGTTGTGGTTGAGAGCTCCCACGGTGAATTGAAATGAGTCACTACTCGAATGCCATAACAGACCAAGCGTTTTCACGGCGCCATCTTCAAGAGGAAGACTGCAAGACACCTGGCTCTCGCGAAGTGTAGGTGGGATGGCCTCCAATACATCGGGATTGTTGGACCACCATTTGCGGATGGGGAATCCTCCGGTTTGCAGGAGCGATGTGAGGTCCTTGTACAAATGGATGGCTTTTTCAATGGTGTCTGTCCCTGTCAAAAGATCATCAACGTAGAAGTCTCTCTTGGCAACGTCGGCTGCTGTAGGGTGTATGTCTTTACCGTCGAGTGCCACCTGCAGTAAGCAACGGGTAGCTAGATACGGAGCCGCTGCAGTACCGTAGGTTACCGTAGTCAATCGGTACATATCCAGTTGTTGATTCGGAGAACTGCGCCACAAGATTCTCTGGAAGTCTCGGTCTGCTTCATGAATCTGGATCTGTCGGTACATCTTCTCGATATCTGCTGTTAGCGCATACTTGTGTGTGCGGAAGCGAAGAACGATAGAGAACAGATCCTGCTGAACAGTTGGCCCAACCAGCATCACGTCATTCAGGGAGATCGACGAAGTTGTTTTAGCCGACGCATTGTAGACAACTCTGACCTTGGTAGTGTTGCTCGTGTCCTTGATTACTGCGTGATGAGGCATGTAATAAACAGGTTTCTGCTGGTCACTACGATCGACAAGTTCCATGTGTCCTAGTTGGCGGTATTCATCCATGAATTTGATATACTCATTCTTCAGTTCAGGTTGTCGATGCAATTTCCTCTCGATATAGCCAAAGCTCCTCCTGGCATTGGCAAATGAGTCACCAAGTTCTCCTACTGCTTCTCGTAGTGGAAGTCTCACTGTGAACCTGCCCGACTTATCACGCGTGAATGATTTCCTAAAATGCTCCTCGCATTGACTTTCTTCCTTGGAATGGCTACGAGTCGTCAGCTCCTCCTGTTCCCAAAAGCGTTCCACCTGTGTGTGCAAGGCTTCAGCCGTGGATAACAATGATGTTGTTCCATTCTTACGTTGTTGAACTGAGTGAGGGGGTAGACATCCAGATAGCACCCAACCAAGTTGTGTATTTTGAAGAGTAGGGTAACCTTCTCTAGATTGTTGTTCGGGTCTCAAGACTTCAAAGAACACAGTAGCACCTACCAGCAGATCTATCTCCTTAGGCTGGTTGAAATTAGGGTCGGCTAGTGGAATGTTGGCGGGCAGTTGCCAGTCCTCGCACTCTATTCTTGATGAAGGCAGCGGGCCAGTGATCTGACGCAGGACAGAACCTACTATATGCCGACTATAAGTACCAACTCTCGACTCTATCTGAAGTTGACAGAAGTGAGAGGATTCAGTCGCTCGCGTGTTGCTAATGCCATTGATGGGCATTGAATGCCGATTCAGCTTGATACCCATTCGGTCCACTAAGTCTCGAGACACGAAGTTCATCTGTGATGCACTGTCTAATAGTGCTCGGCATTGATGCATTCGACCTTCGCTATCCCTAATGTTAACAATGGCAGTTGATAGCAATACTTCATTGTGAGGGCAAGCGCCTCTGACAGAACAATATGCTTGGTGTTGGGATGCAGTGTGTGACGAGGTAGCAGTACGGTCCATATTCTGGTCTATATGTAACATTGTGTGGTGACTTTTATTGCATCTTCGGCAGTTACCTGCGTTGCAATTGTTGGCTATGTGGTCATTTCTCAAACAATTGAAACAGAGATTATGTTCCCTCACAATACCTATACGGCCATTTACGTCCATGTATTTGAATTTTGGACACTTATGCAGACTGTGAGATGTCTTACATAGCACACAATAAGGTGACGTGGTGACGAAGGCTCGGTGTTGTCCCCTTGAACTTGTACCGCGCTTGACCTCATCTTGGGTTACAGCAGCTGTCTTGTTGGACGTGACTATTTCTAAAGTTTGGCAATTACTTTCCAAGAATTGAATTAGGTCCTTCAAGCTGGCATGCACTTCATTTGACGTACCGTTCTCCCATTGTTTCCTGAGATTGAGACTGATTCTTTCCAAAACTAAGTGCGAGAGCATAAGGTCATGCAAGGGCGTTTCAATTTTTAGAGCTTCTATGGCATTTAAGTTGCTGCAAAGTTGATTAATTAGCAAACGCAGCTCTTTAGGAGAATCATGCTTTGCGTTAGGGAGTGACAACAATTCCTTGATGTGAAGGTCTGATATAAGTCTGGGATTGTGATACCGACTGCGAATCAATTCCCAGGCGACCTTGAAGTTATCCTGTGAAATTGGTAAATTCTCAATTAGGTGGTGAGGTTCGCCAGACAAACATGATAGAAGATAATAGTATCTTTGAATGTCTGTGATTGTATCATTATTGATGATCAGCGCTACAAAGGTGTCATAGAAATGCATGAAATCTTGTAGAGCACCACTGAACTTGGGTAGTGAAATAGTTGGAAGTTTTAGGGCGCAACTATTGCTCATGTTATCACTATTTACAGGCGGAGGTGTGTGTGTATGTTCGGGGCACAATAGCGTTTCCATTTTTGACTTAATGTCCAAGCATAAATCATCAAAGGCTGCTCTATCTAGATCATGTGCTTCGTTTTCAGGATCATCGATTTCCAATTGTATCTGAGTGTCATTATACTCATCCATTAAACTCGCCAACGATTGTTTCCTAACTTTAATGTCATTAAGATTCCCACCTGCTGCAAATGCATTCACGAATGTACTTAAGCGAGTCACGCGAGATTTGATGACTGCTCTTTTCTTTGTTAATACACGTTTTTGATTGGCATCCATCATAACCCGGTAAGAAAGGACAGAAGGAAATGTTGAACCAGATTGTACTCACCGATGCTGTCTTCAATGTTGGTAAGCTTGTTTATCTGTCGACAGCGGTCTCTGGTGGATGTTCCTGCAAGTTCCGTTCTCTAGCACTCCTGGCGGGCATGTATGGTAGCTGACGTAAGCGGACTAGCACCTCACAAGATGGCGTCCTACGGTCATGGCGTGGTTGTGCTATTCAAGATGGCTATTTACAGAATACGAATTTATTTCTACCGTTATATATGTATATATTTTGTATTCTTATACCGCACTTTGTATTATTAGTCACAGTTTGATTTGTAACATAAGTCATGCACATTTCATCACTAAACAGGTACACTTGTTTCACAAAAATCCCACATGTTGGCACACGAATAAGTTCGAAGGTCACTTTTTTCTATAATCCGGCATTAGGAGGACCAAAATGTTGTTGCTTAAACATCTCTCTGGTAGCAGTTAAAATGAAACACCTCAAGTACTCAAACTAATGTATTAACTAAATTCTACAACTAAGGAGAACATCTTAAGACTACGACATGCTTTCCGTGAGACTACACGTGACTGTGGGGCGGGGACCTCACTCAAGGCTGCCCGAGTCGCCTGCCGGGTGCTGCCGTCTTGTGGTTGCTGGGTGAACTACCCTTAGTCCAGAGCGAGGCACCGGACAATAAGAATTATACATGTGTCGTAAGTTCATACAAATATGTATTTTATTGAATGGCCACATGTAAGAAATGTTTATATATATATACAGTATTTGCGTTTCATGTTCTTTTCAATGAAGATACAGTAGGTTATGAATTTTATTTTCCTTATTTTGCAGGTTAACGATTCCTTTGTTGTTGTTATTCCTTATCTTTGGAGCTACGACATCGTGGCCATATAACCGTGTGAATTTGTGTGTGTGAAATTTGTGTGACAACCTGTGTTAATGTGATGACTGCACTAGCGTGTGTATTTGTAAATTGGGGATAGGATTGGGAAGGATAAGGCCGTGGACTTAAGTTAGGAACCATCCTAAGATCAATCAGGAGTACAAGTGGGAGAAACCATGGTGAACCATTTCCAGGATGGCTGAGGTGGGAATTGAACCCTCCTATTCTCAGTTTTTTTCTCGCCCATTTCCAGCACTCACGCCTGAATTACAATTTATTGACAGAGCCGAGAACCAAACCTGGAACTCCAAGGCGAAAGCTAAGAGAAGAGAGAGGGGAATACAGGTCCTACCAAAAGTTTGTGGACACCCGCTAATTTCATGTTCATTATTCCTGTCCCTATACTTTTGGTCTTAGGCATACACATATTTACAGGGACATAGAACGTGTTCCGAGGAACATTTTGTGAATTTATTATGAAAATATCACTGTTAGTTTTGAGGTTACGAATTTGTTTTGTTTAAGATAATTGTGAAAAATTGTGTATTTTTTCATACTTGAAGCGATCAGCACAGAACACTATAAGGATTACATCCACAATAGATAACTGTAGTATATTTATAATTGCAATAGAACAATAGATGGTCTGTCTGTTGACTTTTTCTGCGGTTCTGTTTCTGGCTATAAAACTGGTGATAATTCTTAATGGAAAAACATGCTTGTGTTCTATTGCAATTATAAATATTGTATAGATAACTATTGTGCACTTTCGTAAAAGAAATATGCAAATCACTGTCCAGCTGCTCAGTCTTATCTCTTTAGGGGCATAGTACGTCCTCCCACTGAGTGATTCACACATTATAGGATCAAGTTTAGGATAACACTTCACTGAGATGAAATTCAAAATCCTACTAATAAAACTATTTAATTCTCAACATTTGGCGCTACAATACACAAAACAATTGAATCAACATCACACTTGTTCTAATGAACAAGGAACAATACACATTAATCAAAAAAATCAATAATTTAGGTTCCATTGAACCCTAACAATAATTATCAAACTAGTTTCACTTCCATTTAGCAACATTATCAACTTTACTCAAAAACGAGCTCTAAAAGTATCGGATAAATTATTACATATGATTTTATGTTTTAAACACATTAAATATTCCAAATTTGAATATATTAAAAAAAGAAATTTGAGTTAATAACAATTCAATGGTATCAACAATTACCATTCATTTGGGTACCACATGACATTCACAATATATCATCCCTCTCTCCAACACTACCAAAACTGTATTTGTTTTCGGGAATCTCATGTACCACAAGCGTTGAAGACTACTGTTTTACTCAATTCGAAATAGACTCCCAGCTACTCGATATCTCCAACAATCACTTGGGAACAATAACATTTATCATGCAACAATGCAAAGGGACTTTCATTATTGTCTCAGTTGACAATTTAATTATTCATGAAGTGCGGATCTATAATACAACGGCAAGGATAAAGAATCAATATAAAACTCGGTACAGATTACCGGTCCGTTAAAGGTTTTATATATCAGAGTGCAGACATAGTCTGTCTCTGTCCTGGGCCTACCCCAACCGTGACCTCCATTAAGAAAACGTCGAGACACTACAGGCTTAAATTTATGACTGGGGAGGAGAGTCAATGCTCCCTCCTTTCTAGACGGGACTTTAAACACCGCTTTCATACAAGCGTGAAACTGAACTTGGGAAGGCTACACATCACTTAAATATAACAACAATTATTCTGAGGTTCTACTGTCCTATTTCTGTAGCTCAGGTATGATTATAATTTCGGGGTTTTAACACCGGGAAGTAAGAATTCAAAACCAATCATAATTAAGGGGCTTCCGACTTGAGAGTCATCTGGTTCGATTCTCTGGCCAGCCTCTAGGTCACTTCCTTTCTCGAGGGCTTAGGGCTAATTCCATAGAGCGAGGGTATCTAACTACTTCTCCTAATAATAAAAGCGACTTTGGGAAAAGGTATTCGCACACAATTCCACGCTTAACAATAGTATAGCACCCTTTTTAAAGTTTGTCACAGCAAACGAATACAAAATCAATTACTTCAGCCCAGCTGATCCCCGCAATTATAACTCCTGGCATTATTTTCACCGCAATTTTTAGCGTGACCATTTATTATTTAGCGCTCAAAGGCGACGATCAATACATTCGTGATGCCTTCCAAAGTTTAATATTTATTTCAACGTAATTCATTTATTTCTTCGTCCATAATGAACAGATTTGCCTTTAACTAAGTCTCGACTTTTCATTTCCAAGAACACAACTGGTTCCATAATTATTATTATCATTATTTTTATCATTATTTGTAGCACACAACGGCTCATAATTGAATTATTACTTCAATAATTAGTTTATTCATTGCATTATTCTCATCATTTTTAGCACATAACTGCTCATACTTGAATTATTATTTCAATAATTAATTTATTTATTACATTATTCTCATTATTCTTTTAGCACCCAACGGCTCATATTTGAATATTATTTCCATATCTTTTATATTACATTTTCCTTTTATATTATCCTGTTTGCCTTTTAAATAACATTATTATTTTTATATTCACTAGTATTGTAATGGATATATGATCCATTACAATATAACCTGGATCAAGCATTGTATGCTTATTATATGAGTTCATTTATTGTGACGTTCATGTCAAAGCTTGATGTATGTTGTTTATTTATTCGTGTCTGGAGAAGGGATGGTGACCATTTCATTATTGTCAAATTGTATCTATAGCTTAAGGAAATGTAATTTATGAGACTTTGGGCATATTGTTTAGTTAGAGTGTATAGTTAGAATGACGGGGACGGGACAAGAATATGACAATGAAGAAACCCTTTCTTTTTAAGTTTATTTGAAGGCACGGGTGATCGTCGCCTACACCTGTTTGAACAATAGTTGTTTTCGAGTTGGAGTACAAGGGTTGGTGCCTGACCTTAAATCTTGAAGACTGCAAATGTAAGAAGGGCTCCAAGGGAGTTTATGACACTCGCCACTACATTGAATAGAGCTTACGAGGCTCATTGTATCTTAATGGAGATATAAATCCTTCATCATGTCTCAAGTCCGTCACAGGTCATCTGGTTGAAGCAATTAAGGCCTGATGAATGTGTATTGTGTCAAGAAAGGAAGATTTGGTAAACAACAACAGACACCTATATAAGATGGAACTTGAAAACCATGGTATCCAGTCTCTAGCCAGTTTCACTCAAATCGAGCTAGTCTAACTCAGTGCAGCCAGTCTCAACACGGATGGTCCAGGTCCATTCCAGTATCGTTCCGCAGTGGGCGTTAGTGAGCCACCAATATTGAAGCCCTCATTCTCAATACTTCGCTGGGAGCCGAAGTCAGCCAACCAGCCAGTTTCCAAGACATAACAGGAGTTATGCATACACCAACGCCGATCATCGAAACAGGTATTAACTTACAACTGTCTACAAGTCCTCGTCATTAGGAAGATTAGCAATCAATACTAGTGTAAATGTTCTAAGTCTCAATTGTGGATATTATACGAATTAATTACCGATCATCTTTTATTCCTGCATGTATCAAGCCAATATGGCCCAGTGTTGCATTTTCCGTGACAAGAGTTGGCATGAGTAAGTTTCATTACCCCACACCTGAGAGAAGAGTTGTGTTAATTAGGAAGGAGCAAGCCGAGGTTAAATTGTTCATCTTTCCACCTAAATAGTGGATGGCGCCCATGGCAATACAAAGTGTATGTCGTCCGTTAGTGGACCAATGTTGTTTATTAATTAGTAGCCGTTACAAATAGCTTCACCAACATGGGGCACGCATTATCGTACTATAGTAATTGGTGTGATATTGTATGTATAGGGTAAATTTAAATTCTTTTATAGTACGATAAATGTCAACTCTTTGCATTTTTCCAAGCTTTCAATGAAGATGCGCTATTCAAGTTAGGGAACTACGGTTGTTAATTAGGTTTGTTGTTTATTGGTTGTTTTTTGCGGGTAATGAGTAAAGGAAGTAACTTGGGGTATATTATTTTGAGAAACCGTAGTGTTATTAGATCTGCGAAAATGGAGAACGAAAACAAAATTTTGAATGAAGAGGAGGATAACATTGTTTCTATTACTGTAGACGAGCAGGGTACTAGTAGTGATAAGATGGAGTTAGTGAGCGAAATTCAGTTGAATTCAGAAACTAAACAAAGCAGTGCTACCAACAGTCAAAGTAATGAGGAGGAGAGTCCTTCCTGGCTTCGAAACCTGACGATGCTCATAACAGAACAAAACGCGAAATTGGCGACGATGCTCATAACAGAACAAAACGCGAAATTGGCCGAACATAATAAAATTATATGAACGATTTAAGATGTTTAATGACGCTACGAAGTGTTTTAGTAGACAACTTCAGGAAGTAGGTCAGGATTGTCAAAGGGGATTAGAGAGAAAAATTGATGAGTTGGATAAATCATGGTCACAAAAGGTTGATGTCAAAATACAACTAGTATCGGAGCAAGTTGGCAAGATTAACGAGAAACTTAAAGTTGAATGTGATAAAATTAGGGGGGAATCCGCTGAAAGAGTTGGTCAAATTCAGAGTGAAGTTAGCATTATGAGTATAAAGTGCGATAATAATATTGCTATGATAGGTAATTTGGAAAACATAATAGAGATCAGTAGAAAAGAAGATAAGAAAGGAGTAGACCGTAAATGTAATAGTATCTCAGATCAAGTTAAAAATAAAACTGGCAAATGTGTCGAGAAAATTGAGTTGATTGAAGGTAAAATAATGAAAGTACTCAGCACTCAAGAAATAAAAATGCAGGAAATCAAGGATGAAGGAAATACACAGACAAGGGAAGAATTTAGAGCCTGTATAAAAGGAGTTAATAGGAAATTAAAAGAGATGGAGATGCGTGCGTTAAGTAACAGTCAGAAAGACATGGTTATTAAACCAGAAAAGCAGAACGCTGAGATGAGCAATTCGAAGAAAAGGAAGAAAAAACAGAATCAGAGCACAATGTTAGAAGAAATGGTGGAGGGGGATAGTAGAGAAGATGAGAAGGGGGTATTAAGTAATGGTAGGGGAGAAATGAAGGGAAGGCCTAAAGATAGAAATCCCAGAAGTAAAACGAATGAGGAGAAAATTAAGTTGTTAGAAGAAATAGTAATTAGGCCACAATACCAAGACAGAAACAGAGCTGGGCTGAGTCATCAAGACCGGAATGTAAACAATGACAGACGGCTAGTGATTGAGGGGCGCGGCGGTCCGCAGGTCCATAGAGATATCGGATAGAGTAGCGTAAATAGGGGTTGGAGACTTAGTCGTGTAATTAAAGTGTAGTTATTTACTGTAAATAAACTAGGGAATTATGACGTAGTTATTAAAGAATAGTACGATAATGAGGTAAAGAGTATGCATAGAGAGTTAAGTAGTGGAGATTTTCAGTTCATGGTTAAACAGAAATATGCATTGATTGATGAAGAATTGATTAAAGTAATAACTATTATGCCAACCATAATGATGAGAATAATAATAATAATAATAAGGAGAAGAAATAATAATTATAATAATAATAATAAGTAGAAGAAATAATAATAATAATAATAATAATAATAATAATGATAATAATAATAACAATCATAAGGAGAAGAAATAATAATAATAATAAGGTAGAGATAGATAATTGATTAACGATGATGAGATACAGTAATGAATAATAGTAATGCGGTGAAGAACTAAGTATTGGTATGCAGTAAAGGAGATTCATGTGAGGACAGCAAAGTCATCAGTGACTACATCTGGAGAAATTTAAAAATGGTTTAGAGTGGGTGATGGTAAGTCAAGGTGTGATAACCAACACATAATAGGTCATCTAGTACTTGGAGATAAATATGTGCGTATGTATGCATGGGTGTGTTTAAAGAGGAGGGTAGTGTTGTTTTTAGTGATGAGTTTCCTGAAGTGTGTGAGGAAGACCGCGGAGTTGCTAGTGAGAGCAAAGTTTTAGAGTTTGTCAGGTAGCAATGGAGTCTGAATTGGCAAGTAAGATCCATAGTGCAGTGAGAGGGTAAGTTGGATGGTAATCAAGACCATCAGTTACAAGAGGTTTTTGTGGGGTCTAGGTGAACACGTGAAGTATTAATAGATGTTGGGAGTTTTTTGAGCTATAAAAAGAGTGAATGTATGCACCATGGAAAGAACGTAATAGGTGAGTACAGATGAGAGACGATCCAAGTGTTAGTACACAGCCCAAAATATTGCAAGGCGTAATACATAGTTGAACCACTCTTAAATGGCATTGATGATGAGCGATAAGGAATTAATGGTGTAGTGTGTTATTGTCCAACACAAGTTTAAAAGTAATAATAATAATAATAATAATAATAGTTATTGGATGACATAATATTTACAAATTATTTAAAGGAATATGTTTTATTCGAAGTTAATTGATTGAATGGTAGTATTAGAAGCTTATCGTTAGTTATTTTGGTTAGGGCATTTGAGCAATTATTTTAGGTATATTGTTGACTTATACAGTATGCAAGGTTATTAGAACCAGTGAGTGTTGAATTGAGAGTTTTCAATGAACTGGACGTAGGTAGCAAAGTTTTGTTGCGAACGCCACTGCCATCTTGCACTGCAGAAGGACACATGTCCAAACTATTTCTATTGTTTAAGGGGCCATATGTGATTGAGAGACGCGTAGGGAAAATCGCATATTCGTTAAAAGACGAGGAAGGGAATATACTAGGGACATATAATATCCACAATTTGAGAAAGTACATTGCTAAGAAGTGAACTTTGTTGCAAGAAGAATACTTCAAGAATTGCGTGTGAAAGTGCTTACGACACCTTAAGGTGTATATTTTGAAGATAGCTAAGGCATAGCTCAGAGAGCGAATGATCTCTCAATGTATAAAGTGTTGCGTTGAGTTATGATTCAAGGGGCAACCCAGAAATATGTTCTTTAGGGGCACAGGACAAAAAACAACAACAATTAACTCAGAATAATTGCAAGAAGAGTGCCAATATGCAATGTGTGAAGGGTAAAATGTATATTTGATGTATATATGTAGTGTATTGGATATATGTTTAGGATATTTATTGTTTTTATATGTTTACAGGAAATGGTTGTAATTTCATAATTCATGCATTCATTATGAAATTAGAGGGGCGTTTGTAATGGATATATGATCCATTACAATATAACCTGGATCAAGCATTGTATGCTTATTATATGAGTTCATTTATTGTGACGTTCATGTCAAAGCTTGATGTATGTTGTTTATTTATTCGTGTCTGGAGAAGGGATGGTGACCATTTCATTATTGTCAAATTGTATCTATAGCTTAAGGAAATGTAATTTATGAGACTTTGGGCATATTGTTTAGTTAGAGTGTATAGTTAGAATGACGGGGACGGGACAAGAATATGACAATGAAGAAACCCTTTCTTTTTAAGTTTATTTGAAGGCACGGGTGATCGTTGCCTACACCTGTTTGAACAATAGATGTTTTCGAGTTGGAGTACAAGGGTTGCTGCCTGACCATAAATCTTGAAGACTGCAAATGTAAGAAGGGCTCCAAGGGAGTTTATGACACTCGCCACTACATTGAATAGAGCTTACGAGGCTCATTGTATCTTAATGGAGATATAAATCCTTCATCATGTCTCAAGTCCGTCACAGGTCATCTGGTTGAAGCAATTAGGGCCTGATGAATGTGTATTGTGTCAAGAAAGGAAGATTTGGTAAACAACAACAGACACCTATATAAGATGGAACTTGAAAACCATGGTATCCAGTCTATAGCCAGTTTCACTCAAATCGAGCTAGTCTAACTCAGTGCAGCCAGTCTCAACACGGATGGTCCAGGTCCATTCCAGTATCGTTCCTCAGTGGGCGTTAGTGAGCCGCCAATATTGAAGCCCTCATTCTCAATACTTCGCTGGGAGCCGAAGTCAGCCAACCAGCCAGTTTCCAAGACATAACAGGAGTTATGCATACACCAACGCCGATCATCGAAACAGGTATTAACTTACAACTGTCTACAAGTCCTCGTCATTAGGAAGATTAGCAATCAATACTAGTGTAAATGTTCTAAGTCTCAATGTGGATATTATACGAATTAATTACCGATCATCTTTTATTCCTGCATGTATCAAGCCAATATGGCCCAGTGTTGCATTTTCCATGACAAGAGTTGGCATGAGTAAGTTTCATTACCCCACACCTGAGAGAAGAGTTGTGTTAATTAGGAAGGAGCAAGCCGAGGTTAAATTGTTCATCTTTCCTCCTAAATAGTGGATGGCGCCCATGGCAATACAAAGTGTATGTCGTCCGTTAGTGGACCAATGTTGTTTATTAATTAGTAGCCGTTACAGTATTTCACTGAATACGATTTCATTTGATGACACAATGCATTTTTACAATTTTTAATTTAGATCCCGCACTTTGTCATACTCACACAGTTTTACATCCCTGATTTTCAATACTGGAGAATACTTTCTCCGTGGTTACCAATGTCACATGATACTCCAGAATCCAAAACACATAATAAATTTGGGTGTTACTTACATGGCTTATCCGGCCCCATCGTCCGAATTCCAGTGGAACGACATTCGGCCCACATTAAATTTCTTACTCCATGATGATACAAATATTTACACTCGTTAAATTACCCTCTGGATTACACATTTTAGGTAGATTTCATTAGAAAGCTAACTATTGCAATGGGTACCATGTTTCGACTTCCGGAAAATTTCGACATATCTTCGCGTTTCACATCCCCCAGACCCCAAAACCACCGTCAGTTCAAAAGTTTATATATAATTTATGTATATATGTATCTATATATATATATATATATATATATATATATATATCAGTTTCTTGTGGACACGATAACTGCCGTAATTTTGCACGAATCACTTGGAATTTTTTACATAATATGTATCCATATAAAATCTCGGTCGAGTTCGTTAATGGGCAAAATCGGTCGAAGGGGGTGAAAATGGGGGGCTTTTTTTTGAAAAAGTGAAATTTCGCTATAACTCTCTTAATACGTGAAATATCGAATCCATCAAAGTTCATAATATGTGTCGAATAAGTGCCTAAATGTATGTCAAATAAGTTTTTTGATAGCACCAACCATTGACCAAAGGGGTGGAAAAAAGTGGTTTTTCGGGAAACATTAATCATATCTCTCTTAATAGGCTCAATATCAAAACCGTACAAAATGGAAAATATTCCCCTAATAATTACCTAAAACTTTTGTCTGAAAGAATTTTTGATATGACCCACCATTACGCCAAGGGATGAGAAAAATGATTTCGGAATTTTAAAAAATGCCAAGTGCCATCAGAGGTTACCATAACAACGCTTTTAAATTGATAAGGGATGATCTATCAGAGGTTGCCAAGACAACGCCATTGACGAGATCACATTCATTTTTAGCCTACTTTTCACACTTGTCAAAAATGAGGAAAAAGTAGTCTTATAAGATATATCCGGGAAAATGTGTCTGTCCTTCTGTCTGTCTGTCTGTCTGTCTGTCCTTCTGTCTGTCTGGCTGTGTGTGTGTGTGTGTGTGTGTGTGTGTGTGTGTGTCCTATCAACTCCTAAACGGCTGCAGCAATCGAAACCAAATTTAGTATGAGTAAAGATGTATACCGGAATATCTCAGGCCCATATTTGAAAAAGATGCCAGTGCTACCAACTGCTAAAAAATCGCACTAGAAATCTGAGCTCCATGTTGGATATCATGGAAGGTATACGTGGGAGCTATTCTAAAATTGGCACACATGTAGATAATACTATTTCAGTTTAATTTCCAGGTGGCCATACATGACAGCGTTGCCAAAATAATTTTAAGCCTTCTGATAAGTCCAATTTTAAATGCATATAACTTCTACACTATCAATTGGATTTCAACCAAATTTTGTATGTAATATGTGTACATAAACATATATGACTGAGTGTATTCTTAAGAGCCACCAGGGCTTCCAACTGTTAATAATTGCTCTCTATTTTGTATCCAAATATATCAGAAAGTATGCAAGCCGACAGCTTTAAACTATGCACACGTAAATTACCCGACATTTTAGATTAATTTGGAGTAACTTATATACGTCAGTTCTACCAACATGATTCTAAGCCTGCTGATAGGACCAATTTTTAAATACATGTAACTTCTATACCAACAAATGGATTTCATCCAAAATTGGCACAAAAATATATAATATTTCAGATTATTTCTGACCAGTACTCGCATGACATTGTTGCCAACATGCTTTTACGTGTACTAATAGATCCAATGTCTAAATCCATGTAACGTCCTTTGGACTTCAACCACATTTTGTATTCTGTACCTTAGGAGATGGAAGTAAGAATATATTCAGTCACCAGAGCTGCCAACTGTATTGCTCTATTAGGCTACATTATGCCTAGTATACCTTATTTCGAACTAATTAAGACATTTCGATATTACCCACTTAATTTCGTCATTATTCTAGATAGGTTCATATACTGTAGATTAATCTATGGCATGAATCTTAATTTTAAGAAAAGTAGGCTCTTTAGTTCGTCACGGAACTTCTTGTTCCATCTGACTATGAGGGAAGCGGCTAACTGGTAGCATGCTGAACTTCTATGCCCAAGGTGCTGGTTCAAAGCCGGACAAAGTCGCCGGATTTTCTAAGAGCGCTAAAAATCCGTCGGCATGCTTTCCTTCGGAGGGGAAGTTACAACGTTCGTTGCAAGTTGCTGGTTGCGGTGGCATCTAGCAGCCAAGTTCACAGCTAGGTGTCGTTGACGTTAGTATTTGGTACAAAATTAGCTACTACTACTTAAAATTGACCGTCTGCAGACCTTACCTGAATTACAGACTAATACAGTCATCACAAATAACACCGTTTATCAGACAGATTCTACACACACCCAATGTACACGGGGTTACATGACCACCTTGTTGCAGCCCCTAAACTGAGGAACCAACCAACATCTCTGCGGGAGATAAAATTTTGCGTGAAGAAGTAACAGACTGTTAGATAGTTACACATTAGTTCCAAACCTTGCATAAGGACAGTGTGATTACAAGTATAAAAATTAACCCCAAATGACAAGAAGGTTACTATCCCCATAAGACAGTAAAATGTTAAAAGTATGCATAGAAAGACGAAAAAATGTTAACTAACCTCCAATTGTAAAATACTTTCTCGCAATAAATGAGGTCTGATCCTCCTACGAAAACTTGCATATTTTGCCTATTATAGCCCATCCCCTAGTTTTCCCGGTGAAATCTACCTCCGCCTTCCGGCGTGCCGAGAGAAAATTTTTTAGATTAATATGAGGGTTTACACACATTTTCACTACACTAAAAAGAATTATAATTTTCACTTAATATTATATTTACACACACAGAATTTCACTTTTGTGGCAACAAACATACGTGAATTCTTTCTTCACCAAATCCCAGGGGTGCAATTTTCGACGCTGCCTTCTACCTCCTATTCTGATATTGACAGTCTCGTACGAAATGAAACCTCCTTGGATATGAATTCCCTACTAATTCTGGTGTTTAATTTATCGGCATTTACAATACTGCACGATAATATAGTCTTTTCCGGTTCACAATTGTCTATCTGGGAAACGGTATGTTGTTACGTTTACCCCTGAAGTAGCTATACTGCGCTTTTACAATTGTTTATTTGATACTATGCGTCGGAACTGAATTCGGACGGCTATTGTATTTCTCTGTGGAGTACTTCTTTGAAACTCCACGTGGCTACGGATATCTGTTTGTAGATTCCTACTTCTATCGCCACTTTGTTACCCTAATCTCCTCAACCAGGAAAATTAGGTATTAGCTATGTTATGACCCTGCCGTGGTTATACTAACGCACTAGGGAAACGTTTTTAGAGTATCTACTCTTTGCTGATGTCTCGTATTCTTTCGAGATACTATGTTCTCACTTCGAATACTAGTGTCGGGGCTTCAACTACCCTCGCCGGCTATCGTATGTTTTTCACTCAATGTTTATAGCTTGGCCTACCACCGTAGACTATTATACTTTCGAAGTTCTAACTATACTTTTCTTTTGAAAAGAACTTCAACGTTTTAGAGCGCGGCGACACTGAAGAAAGCTGGACAGAACTTCGATTTAGAGTACTTCCGCGTCGTGATACAGGTTCGAGTCCTACTGACTGAACAAGACTGCCGGTGCTGACAAGCAGCACGACCAATACGTGGTCTGATGAGTTACTGCATGAT
This sequence comes from Meconema thalassinum, assembly GCA_946902985.2. Taxonomy (NCBI): domain Eukaryota; kingdom Metazoa; phylum Arthropoda; class Insecta; order Orthoptera; family Tettigoniidae; genus Meconema; species Meconema thalassinum. The sequence goes on from OX336399.1 coordinate 93,515,359, forward strand.
CTTGCTTGGGCTCCTGGCCCTTATATCTGATTCTGGCAAAAATAAATACATTTCTCTTCTTCCACACCATCAATTTCCAAAATAATAGTTGTACGATGTTTAAAAAAATATCTCTGAAAAGCTGAGGTTTTAAACGTCTCAACAATGTATAAATTTCCAGGAATCGATCGTGTGAATCTTTAATATTAATTTAAATGTTCTCTTCAGATGCGTGGGTGGTGATTTCGTTTTGTCTCCCACCACAAGTTCCTGGTTCGGGAATTCACCGACGACGTAATAATGAATTTGCATTTCTTCCTGGTACAATTTCTAAGGACTTTATCCACTCCCAGAAATCTCTTTCCCTGGATAATTATCACTGATGGAGTCCTTTTTTTTACTTTAATGCCTGCAAATGGCTTAATTTTAATTATTTCTATGTTTTCCAGGCTCCTGTCTTCATGCGACGCTGCCATTTTACTGTCGACTCAGGGCTATTTCCGAAACTACATCTCTCTCATCAATGGAATATTTTTCAGATCTAATTTTACTGCGTGCGTAACCAGCTCTCTGGTGACTGTTCAGATGACCTCACCGGGCAGCTGTGGCCTGGCAATCTCTGGTTGCACAACTTGTCTTTGCCTCACGCAATCTTATGCAGTATTAGCTCCTCAACTAACTTCAGAACTCCCTTCTAAAGCCTGCATTAATTCTTTCTTTTCTCAAAAAATACAAGGATATGAGTTCGATACTGAACCTCTCCCATGATTTCTCTATGTTTCTTCATAACCAAAGTTGTGAATGTAATCCTCATAGTGTTCTGTCCAGATCGCATCAAATATAAGGTGCGTTCAAAAAGTAACGAGCCGGAGGCTGTAATGCGCAAACTGGTGACGACATCGGCTAGTCATGGCGTGTGTAACGAGGTGTGGTTCCGACCAGAGCGTGGAAAGTCTCAGCCCGTCGCTAGAGGGCACGCGTGCACGTCACGTGACGATACAAAACCAGCAGCGGCATGCATCAATCGCCCAACCAAGACCATGGCAGTAGGCCATTCGACATGCTTCCTGGTGTGGTTGAAGACTGTGGGGCACCCATTGGGCACACACTTTCCGTAAGTGCAGTCGTTCCTTCATGATGTTGTGCTCACTTCCGACACTCCATCCGACTACGGCGGCTATGGCGTTCACTGTCACTCGGCGGTCCTGGGTAATGAGTACATCAACCAGCGGGACGTTGTCATCTGTAATGCAGGGGGGGGGGGGGTGCCTCAGACCAGGCATCATCGGCTAACGACACCCGTCCTTCCCTGAAGCGCTTGTGCCACACTTTGACCCTTGCAAGGGACATGCAGTGTTCGCCGTACACTTGTGACATTCGGCGATGGATGTCCGTTCCCCCTTCTCCTTTCGCTGTCAGAAACCGAAAAACACCTCTTTGCTCTTCGTTTGACGCCTCCATGTCACTGTTTGTAATGCGACTGGCAACGTTTGACGATTGATGCATGCTGCTGCTCGCTTTGTATCGTCACGTGACGTGCACGCGTGCCCTCTAGCGACGAGCAGTGACCTACCACGCTCTGGTCGGAACCACACCTCGTTACACACGCCACGATTAGCCGATGTCGTCACCGGTTTGCGTATTACAGCCTCCGGCTCGTTACTTTTTGAACGCACCTTATATGAAAAAATACACAATTGTTTTACACTTATCTTAAACTAAACAATTCACAACTTCAAAACTAAGAGTGATGTTTTCATAATAAATTCACAAACTGTACCTCGGAACACGTTCAGGGTCCGTGTAAAAATTCGTATGCCTGAGACCAAAAGTATAGGGACAGGAATACAGATCATGTATTTTGCGAGTGTCCATAAACTTTTGGTAGGACCTGTACATGTTAGCGAGAGAATTAAGCGATTTTGAGAAAATAAGGAAGCAATTTCATGTGTTAATAGCTTCAATCGCGCTCCTTAAGCGGAGGTAAGACTGAATGTTTTGGATTTTGAAGCAGACACTCGTTTTCTTTTTGTTTTGTTCATACAATCTTAGCTCAATTCTTCCTCTTTCAGTGAATGATTTTATTTTAGTCATTTCAGCTATTGTTAAGCATGTAGAAGCCATTTAATATGATCCCGCATGATATGTAAACATTTGAAATGTTTTTTTTATTAACAATAAACGCTTTTTTTTTCGATGCCAAATGAACTACGACCTATATCCGTTTTACGTCTCGGCATGCTGGTTTAACATCACTGACTGGACTATTAATTACATTATCATGGAGATGCACGTGCAACGAATTCTTGTCAGATCTAGGCTATTTTAAGAATGGCGAGGTGCATGAAACACAAATCCCCCTTCCATCCAATCTTAACTTTTGCGGAACGAAACGTTTACAGACGAAATGAATAAAAGCCGAGTTGCACTTCCCGAAAAACTCCAAACACAACCACTCTTCTATGAAGTCTAACTCAACACGACTTGACAGTTTTCTGCTGGCTGTATCTGGGATAAAAGGCTCGCACGCTAGCTGGGCTATAACTGGGGGAGATAGGCACGCCCCTAGCTAACTCCTAAACTGTCGCCTCAGTAATTGAATTGAGATTGTTGGAAGAAATGGAAAAGTAAAAGCACTTAGAGTGGGCGATGTTTTGAAGATGGAGATATGCTCTCACGGACTTTCTTGTTGAACTTTTCATGCTGAACAATTTTTACACTCATAGTATATTGATATTTTTAACAGTTTGCCCAGCGTAAGCTTAAAAAGCGCACGGATGCCAGGTTTTTATTGACCTTTTCACTGAAATCGTTACTGGTTGGCTTCGTTTGATCATAAATAAATTATTTTCCAGAGAAACCTTTCTCGAGATATCCTTTACAGAATGGTGAAATCCGCAACAAAATTCATCCAGTGGTTCTTGAGATTACCCCTGACATCCAAGAATCGCGGACTTAGTTTTATACTGTGCCCTTTTAGCAAGAAATATGCAAATCACAGTATGCCAGCATTTCTCAATTCGGGATTTCGGGGTTGCAGTATGTTCTCCCACTCTGTGACTTACACATTTTGGATTAAATAGAGGATGCAAAAATAACAACAAAATCAACTCCTATTTTAAAACATTTAACTAACCAAAATTTATGGCGCTACAAACAATAAAACAATTAAACTACTGACCAATTATCATCTACTTGTTCCAAGTGAACAAGGAATAATATAAGAATTAAACAAAGATTGTATTAAAACACATGGTTTCCTTTAAAACCAACAATTCATAATTATTTTTACTTCCATAAAGTACCTATCTTAAAGTTCCATATAACTACGAGCTCCTTTGGCTCGATATTTTCCAATAATAATGGTGTCATCCTTTTGTACACCTCAAGAACTGTTTTTATCTTTTCTTATCATCAAAACAAATATATAATTACATTTAAAATTACATGTTAATTATCTACTTCAATATTTGGGCACTTCACATGTTCTCAGCATTTATTATCTCTCTCAAGTTTTACAAATTCATCACGGTGATCGGGAAAATACTTGTGTACTCCAGAGTCATAAAGATTACTTGACACAGTCAAAAACTATGATTACTCCCGGAACCTAGTTATCTTCATTTAACTCTTGGAATCCTACTTTCATACAACATTACAATAGGGATTGTTATTTATTTTATTTGTCTTATAACACCATTATCACATAAGAAAACTACGATCTGAACTGGCAAGCGATAATTTCATCTACAAGGACCTCGGTTCAATTCCCGGATCATTAACAACTTTTAAACACTCACGGTGTATTCATTACTTCTTACAAGACGGCCTTCAGCCACCCCTCCTGCTCCGAGGGTCTGACCGTAATACTTGAGCGTGATTTATGACTGTGCGGGAAACTTCCCGTTTAGTCTGCGGTTGGAGCTCTCTCAATGCTTTTAAAACAAGTCTTCCTTTCATTTTCAGTTCTTTGGGAAGACCTGGCTTTTACTTCACTTATTTTCTTTCAACAATATTATTGGGCTCATAAACCATTTTCGTAACCTTGGCATTTATTAATTATAAAGGGTCCTCATTGATTGGGAAGAGTAATACACATTCTACGACGAATAATTAGGGGCTTTAACAACAAGAGGATTCTAGGTTCGAATCTCTTAACATGCCTCGGGAACCATTCCCATATTGGAGGACTTATACAAAATGCGATTTAAAGTCGGCCGTGGCCTACATGACCTACGCTCAATAATACCATACATTTGCTCCCTTTTACATAATAACACACACATGGCCTCGTGATCTACGTCACAATTAGAGGACTTACAACATATCTCAATTCACTGCAATCAACTACCCTTCATAAGTAACTTACCAAGTACATTAACTTTTACGCGTTCCTAGCGTGACATTTTATTTTAATTGCGCTCCGTTGCGCTATACATTATTTTTAAGCCTATCGTCTTCCAAAGAACTGATAAATTCCATATTAACAATTGATACATATCTCAATTTTTATATTAATCTTTTCCTTTGACAATAATTGCTCTATTTTAATAACATGCGTTAATATCATGTCTTATACTTTTTATTAAGGCTCCAACGCTCTTATGTTCATATCATTCAATTTGATCTTCATTTATATTTCCTTACCTTGTTATTATTATGATTCATATTATATCTTCATTCCTTACAAAAGCTCAAAAGCTATTTCTTTCATATAACTCAAATTTACCTTTATTTAAATATCTTTTCATGATAATTATTATTATTACGCTTGCTCTTATAACATTCGTCAAATACACTGACATTGTATTCATACATTTCCTCTACAGGATTTATTCTTTCAAATAATTATTTATAATTTCTCAAAATTCTATTTTTGTTCAGACCGCGTTCTTATTCTGTATTTAGTTATTTAGAAACATCCCTTTTATTCAAAAACTCCGGTGGATTTGTACACAATCATTTCCCGACACCAAAACATAATGAAAATCTTTACTCACATGTTTAAGGTCGTCTTTTGACCCTTCTCCTCGTGCGATGTGTCATTTTTGGCCCACTTTTGAACTTACTCCATCGTGTACAACTTCATTGCATGTACAGATATATCTTGACACGTATTTAACACGTATATATTTAACACTAATAACATTTTAAATACACTGGTGTATCCGTTTAGAACACACAATAAAACACTGAAAATATATTATTTTTAACACTAAAATCTTGATATATTTACACTTCACAATTTTTGATCACTAGGCCGCTATTTAAGCCTATCACACGTGACCTCTTGATCTCCCGTCTCCAAGGGTGAAATTTAGTAATGTCGGCTTCCTATCCTCTCCGAATGTAAAAGTCTCGAATCATCTACTTCCTTCCTGCAATAGCACTCCCTCGAATCCCGTTCTGGACGATCTGCTATTCCTCTGACACGAACGGCTCCCCTTTTAGATTCTGTTTATTGATCTTAATGAAAGTCTGTTCTGTTCACGGTCCCCCAGATAATTTATCGGTGACCTATGGATTTTTAGCAACTAATACTTCTTGCGTCTTAGTGCTTTTGAATAGTTCGTCTGCTTTCTTGAAACGAATGTATATAGTTTCCTGTCTTCTCCTTTGCTTATTCGGTTATAGTACTTCTAATCTTCGAAAATACTTACGAACCTTATTTCTCTGTCCCTGCTCGGGTTCTTTAAATTAGATAAACTGTTTATCTCTCTGTTACGGTACTTCCGTACGCTATGATACTTTTGGTCGTTTACTTAAAGACCTATCGCCTTGAGTCCTACGTTCGCAGCCTGCTCTGACTATATTTTACGAACTTTTCACTGTAAACTTTTATACTGTCGGACCTAAATCCTGTAACTAGGATTTTCCTAATTTTTCAACACGGCGATACTGTACTTTTACTTCTTTACAACTCCTTACGGAGGTACGTAAATTATTGACAACGCGACGCCCGTGGCTATCGGATATTCTTCATTCGGTGTGATACAGCGTTTTTTCCCCTCAAGGAAAGCTGGTATACTGTCTTCGGTGTGTTTCAGCGTGACGCCCCACACGGACTATCTGAATTCGATGTCTGATGAAGCAGAGTGACGCCCCCTCACGGATTGTCGGAATACTGCTTGTACTGATGCAAAGTGACGCCCTCCTGGGCTATCGGAAACTGCATCCGGCGTGATACAGAGTGACGCCCCTCACGGGCTGTCAGAGTAACTGCATGTTTGACTTGGTGAGGCCAGGAGTTTTATACTTTTTAGTCACAAAAAGATAAAATCCTAGTCCTTTTCGTGACCAACTTTTGAACTAATTGTCGTACAATTATAAAAATTATATCTCCAGAAAGCTCGTCTTCTCAACGTCAAATGATCTCATTGCGCATAAGAATCGATCGTGCAATTCGGAGATATTAATTAATTTGTAGTCTTCAGCTGCGTGGGTGTTGCTGTTCATTTTTAATATTCCCCACTCCTCTGGTATCAGTGAATCCCCGATGACGTATACTGCGTTTGCAGTTTTTTCCTGTGCAATTATTACAAGGTTTTTCTTTACACAAAAATCTCTAATCCAAAATGATTCACAGTCCAGTGATTATTTACTTATTTTCATTCCTGTAAATGGGTTAAATTTAATTATTCCTCTTCTGGCACATCGGCGGTGTTGCCGTTTTCCTGCAAGCTAAGCTGGATTTCCGAGTCACGCTTCCTTGTCTTACAGTAAAAATTTTCCACTCGTTCTATTAATATCCATGACTGGCTCCTTCTGAATGTCAAGAGGCATGATCTCATCTCCTGAACACCTGGTCTTCGCCGCTTGCACAACGTTAGGCTAGAATCTTGGCTTGAAATTTCTCTATGTTACATTAGAAACTGTATGTTTCTTTCATTCCTTCCCCAAATACATGGATTCGATCCCTTTTGAGCCAATGGTACATGGGTTCATCTCACCCCTCCTTAGGCAAATAAATTTTTGAAAATTTTGAGGAAATTTATTTTAATTAATCTTATCTTTCTTTATTCGTCGAAGCCATCATAACGTTATCCGCACCTTCTGTTTCTTTTATTTCTTTAAAGTTGCCTTCTGCTCTGGCTTGTCTTTGGGTCTCATAAAAGGTCCCATTCATTCATTCCCCCTTAGTGGTCGACTACACTCAGGGTCATAAATTTCTTGTCACATTCGGGTGTTTACAATTCTTCCCTAGTCTGGCGTACACTCCCACACTTGAGTCAAACCGTTTGTTTCTTTTCTCTTTCCATAAGACGGACTTCTTGTCGGTCTGTTTCTCTATTCGTTACGTATTGTCAACCTAATGACCTTCTTTTAATGCTTTACGGGTGCAACTGGCTTTACCCGTTATTTCGTCATTATTGTTCTCAGACTTCAAGTCTGTAGCATTTCCTTTGATTTTTAAGAGCTCGGTCTAACCTCACCTGACTCCTTCTGGTTTTCTTCCACCTTCCTCATCTCTTTTTGAGTTGGTATTTCAAACAAAATTATTTTATTCCTCTTATTCTTCAACGGTTGCATATGGCTTAACCCGTCGGTTACATTGGAATAATCTTTTTCCTTCATCTCACATCGAGATGGCATTTCCAAAGAGTATTTCTTTTTTCGACTCTTCCAATTCTTTAGATCCTTCAGATCTCCCTTCTGTCTCTTCCTTTTATCACTCCCTTTCTTTTTACGAAGTTTCCAACTGAAATATGCCTGAGCGTCCTCTTTCTCCAAGGCATTGTATGATGTCTCTCCTCCGCTCTTAATTTCCATGGGATATCTATTTTCTTGTACACCTACTACCAATTGTGGTTTTCCTCTTTCCTGATTTTCTTCAAAGACCCTTCTTATTTTTTCATTATTTCCAACAATCTCATCTTTTCCTTTGAGGTTTTCTTGGCTCTCGTTTGGATCTGTTTCCCTTTTTCTTTTCTTTCTTTGGTAATCCTGGCATTTTATCATTAATTCAAGGATCTGTGCCTTCAATTTTTCTTCTTCTTCTTCTAATGCCCTTTTATCTTCCTGATCCTCCTGAATGTCTTCTGGGTTTTTCTTTTCAATTTCTGTGAAATCTTGACCCTCTGTTTCTATCGGTGCTTCGACGATAGTTTCTATTATCGTTTCTTTTACTTTCTCAATTTCTTCAAGAATTATTATTTCCGTTTCCCCTGTCTTCAATTCTTTTGTTATCTCCTGCTCTGAGATTATTTCTTGCTCTTCCAACTTAACCTTTTCATCCAAATGATTTTCTTCACTTTGCAGCTCATTTTCATTTCGGCTGTCCTCTTGGTCTGGAGTTACAATTTCCTCTTGGGTCTTCATTTGTTTTTCAGGAAGGATCTTAAGGTTTTCCTCAGTTTCCACTGGACTCTTATACAATCTCCTCAAGTGGTCTTGGACCTGATTCACTTCAGTATGAGTTTTTCCTACTTGGACCCTTAAGGTTCCGATGGTTTCCTGAACATCATTAATACCCTGACTTATTTCATCTATCTTATGAGTACTTTCCTTATTTTCGTCCTCTCGTTGTTTTCTTTCACTCTCGAGATGCCCCCTCGTATATACCTAATCTTCGATTTATTTCACCCTCATACTTCTTTAAGTTCTCATCTACCTGCCCGGTAAAATGATCAAATTGCTCTTTCCTATTCTTCGCATCTTCCTGATTCTGAATTCTCATATCATTTACTTCGGTCTGAACTACACCGATTTTGTTCTCGAGGGTTCCTACTTTCTCCTCAACCCTTTCAAATCGGGTTCCTAGCTCATTCACACTTTTTTTTTATCTCATCCCGGGATGTTTCACAAATACTCTTGTTCGATTCTATCTGAGCTTCTAATTTTTTCTGCACACCTTGGATCTGGGTTACAAGTTCATTTTTACACTCGTCTACATTCTTTTTGCACGTTCCTTCCATGTTACTTAATTTAGTTTCCAAATTTTCAAAATTTTCTTGACACCTAGTTTGGGACTCTCCCATACTTTTGTTCAAGGCCTGTATTTGGGCTTGCAATCCTGAATGAAATTCTTTATTTTCCTCTTTAATTTCACTTGCGATTTCCCCTTTTAACTCAGTTAACTTAACCCCAAACTTAGTGTCAAACCCTTGAAATTTGTTATCCATTGTCCCTTCTATTTCAGCCTTCAGTACTCCATTGTTTTCTTTACTGTCGGCTTTCATAGACTCTAACGTCTCATTTTTTATTTATCACTTCCAACTGTTCTTTAATGGTTTTCCCATTTTCTGTTTTCATCTTTTCTATCTCGGCCTTCAGTTCCTTATTCATATTTATACAGTCGGCTTCGATAGCTTCTAATTTAGTTCCCATGTTATCACTATTTGTTTTAGTGACTCTAAACTTTGATTCATGGATCCTAACTTTTGGTTATTTTCCTCCTGTTGGCTGTCCAACTTATTCAAATTCTCATTTATGGATTCGAACTCTTTTTTATTTTCATCCTTTTGGAGGCCCAATGTATTGTCTATCGTTCCCAATTTATTGTTTATGGCCTCCAACTTTTCCTTACTGTCGGCTTTTATAGCCTCCAAAAGCCCTTGCAATTCCTCACTCAAAACCATCTTATTAGAATACAGTGGGCTACTCATGCCACATCGCTAATACATGCTTGAGAGATAGTACTCTGATCCCTTGTGTCCCAATTTCTTCAAAATTTTACTTTGGTACGGGTTTTTACTACAACGTACCCTTTTGATATCTTTATTCAAACTCATCAACTTTATGGAAGTGTGTAAAATTCAAAATTTCGAAAAACCATTTTTTTTCAAAAAAAATGAAAATTTTGATTTTTCGAGAAAACTCCGGTTTTCCCTAGGAAAACTCAGCCCTGCGTACTGGGCGCCAAAATGTTCGGCAGGGGGTTGTTTAAATTCAGGGCTGCTCGGTGTGATGTTCTAGGGACCCATGCGGTCAGTTAATATTATACGTTGTAGCTATTCCTATCATTACTTTACTTTACATGAAATGACCGTCTTTAGTGTTCCTCTAGTTATTAATCCAAGCACATTATTTCTAATCCCCCATGTGCCCTTTTAGCAAGAAATATGCAAATCACAGTATGCCAGCATTGCTCAATTCGGGATTTCGGGGTTGCAGTATGTTCTCCCACTCTGTGACTTACACATTTTGGATTAAATAGAGGATACACTTGCAAAAATAACAACAAAATCAACTCCTATTTTAAAACATTTAACTAACCAAAATTTATGGCACTACAAACAATAAAACAATTAAACTACTGACCAATTATCATCTACTTGTTCCAAGTGAACAAGGAATAATATAAGAATTAAACAAAGATTGTATTAAAACACATGGGTTCTTTTAAAACCAACAATTCATAATTATTTTTACTTCCATAAAGTACCTATCTTAAAGTTCCATATAACTACGAGCTCCTTTGGCTCGATATTTTCCAATAATAATGGTGTCATCCTTTTGTACACCTCAAGAACTGTTTTTATCTTTTCTTATCATCAAAACAAATATATAATTACATTTAAAATTACATGTTAATTATCTACTTCAATATTTGGGCACTTCACATGTTCTCAGCATTTACTATCTCTCTCAAGTTTTACAAATTCATCACGGTGATCGGGAAAATACTTGTGTACTCCAGAGTCATAAAGATTACTTGACACAGTCAAAAACTATGATTACTCCCGGAACCTAGTTATCTTCATTTAACTCGTGGAATCCTACTTTCATACAACATTACAATAGGGATTGTTATTTATTTTATTTGTCTTATAAGACCATTATCACATAAGAAAACTACGATCTGAACTGGCAAGCGATAATTTCATCTACAAGGACCTCGGTTCAATTCCCGGATCATTAACAACTTTTAAACACTCACGGTGTATTCATTACTTCTTACAAGACGGCCTTCAGCCACCCCTCCTGCTCCGAGGGTCTGACCGTAATACTTGAGCGTGATTTATGACTGTGCGGGAAACTTCTCGTTTAGTCTGCGGTTGGAGCTCTCTCAATGCTTTTAAAACAAGTCTTCCTTTCATTTTCAGTTCTTTGGGAAGACCTGGCTTTTACTTCACTTATTTTCTTTCAACAATATTATTGGGCTCATAAACCATTTTCGTAACCTTGGCATTTATTAATTATAAAGGGTCCTCATTGATTGGGAAGAGTAATACACATTCTACGACGAATAATTAGGGGCTTTAACAACAAGAGGATTCTAGGTTCGAATCTCTTAACATGCCTCGGGAACCATTCCCATATTGGAGGACTTATACAAAATGCGATTTAAAGTCGGCCGTGGCCTACATGACCTACGCTCAATAATACCATACATTTGCTCCCTTTTACATAATAACACACACATGGCCTCGTGATCTACGTCACAATTAGAGGACTTACAACATATCTCAATTCACTGCAATCAACTACCCTTCATAAGTAACTTACCAAGTACATTAACTTTTACGCGTTCCTAGCGTGACATTTTATTTTAATTGCGCTCCGTTGCGCTATACATTATTTTTAAGCCTATCGTCTTCCAAAGAACTGATAAATTCCATATTAACAATTGATACATATCTCATTTTTTATATTAATCTTTTCCTTTGACAATAATTGCTCTATTTTAATAACATGCGTTAATATCATGTCTTATACTTTTTATTAAGGCTCCAAAGCTCTTATGTTCATATCATTCAATTTGATCTTCATTTATATTTCCTTACCTTGTTATTATTATGATTCATATTATATCTTCATTCCTTACAAAAGCTCAAAAGCTATTTCTTTCATATAACTCAAATTTACCTTTATTTAAATATCTTTTCATGATAATTATTATTATTACGCTTGCTCTTATAACATTCGTCAAATACACTGACATTTTATTCATACATTTCCTCTACAGGATTTATTCTTTCAAATAATTATTTATAATTTCTCAAAATTCTATTTTTGTTCAGACCGCGTTCTTATTCTGTATTTAGTTATTTAGAAACATCCCTTTTATTCAAAAGCTCCGGTGGATTTGTACACAATCATTTCCCGACACCAAAACATAATGAAAATCTTTACTCACATGTTTAAGGTCGTCTTTTGACCCTTCTCCTCGTGCGATGTGTCATTTTTGGCCCACTTTTGAACTTACTCCATCGTGTACAACTTCATTGCATGTACAGATATATCATGACACATATTTAACACGTACATATTTAACACTAATTACATTTTAAATACACTGGTGTATCCGTTTAGAACACACAATAAAACACTGAAAATATATTATTTTTAACACTAAAATCTTGATATATTTACACTTCACAATTTTTGATCACTAGGCCGCTATTTAAGCCTATCACACGTGACCTCTTGATTCCCGTCTCCAAGGGTGAAATTTAGTAATGTCGGCTTCCTATCCTCTCCGAATGTAAAAGTCTCGAATCGTCTACTTCCTTCCTGCAATAGCACTCCCTCGAATCCCGTTCTGGACGATCTGCTATTCCTCTGACACGAACGGCTCCCCTTTTAGATTCTGTTTATTGATCTTAATGAAAGTCTGTTCTGTTCACGGTCCCCCAGATAATTTATCGGTGACCTATGGATTTTTAGCAACTAATACTTCTTGCGTCTTAGTGCTTTTGAATAGTTCGTCTGCTTTCTTGAAACGAATGTCTATAGTTTCCTGTCTTCTCCTTTGCTTATTCGGTTATAGTACTTCTAATCTTCGAAAATACTTACGAACCTTATTTCTCTGTCCCTGCTCGGGTTCTTTAAATTAGATAAACTGTTTATCTCTCTGTTACGGTACTTCCGTACGCTATGATACTTTTGGTCGTTTACTTAAAGACCTATCGCCTTGAGTCCTACGTTCGCAGCCTGCTCTGACTATATTTACGAACTTTTCACTGTAAACTTTTATACTGTCGGACCTAAATTCTGTAACTAGGATTTTCCTAATTTTTCAACACGGCGATACTGTACTTTTACTTCTTTACAACTCCTTACGGAGGTACGTAAATTATTGATAACGCGACGCCCGTGGCTATCGGATATTCTTCATTCGGTGTGATACAGCGTTTTTTCCCCTCAAGGAAAGCTGGTATACTGTCTTCGGTGTGTTTCAGCGTGACGTCCCACACGGACTATCTGAATTCGATGTCTGATGAAGCAGAGTGACGCCCCCCACGGATTGTCGGAATACTGCTTGTACTGATGCAAAGTGACGCCCTCCTGGGCTATCGGAAACTGCATCCGGCGTGATACAGAGTGACGCCCCTCACGGGCTGTCAGAGTAACTGCATGTTTGGCTTGGTGAGGCCAGGAGTTTTATACTTTTTAGTCACAAAAAGATAAAATCCTAGTCCTTTTCGTGACCAACTTTTGAACTAATTATCGTACAATTATAAAAATTATATCTCCAGAAAGCTCGTCTTCTCAACGTCAAATGATCTCATTGCGCATAAGAATCGATCGTGCAATTCGGAGATATTAATTAATTTGTAGTCTTCAGCTGCGTGGGTGTTGCTGTTCATTTTTAATATTCCCCACTCCTCTGGTATCAGTGAATCCCCGATGACGTATACTGCGTTTGCAGTTTTTTCCTGTGCAATTATTACAAGGTTTTTCTTTACACAAAAATCTCTAATCCAAAATGATTCACAGTCCAGTGATTATTTACTTATTTTCATTCCTGTAAATGGGTTAAATTTAATTATTCCTCTTCTGGCACATCGGCGGTGTTGCCGTTTTCCTGCAAGCTAAGCTGGATTTCCGAGTCACGCTTCCTTGTCTTACAGTAAAAATTTTCCACTCGTTCTATTAATATCCATGACTGGCTCCTTCTGAATGTCAAGAGGCATGATCTCATCTCCTGAACACCTGGTCCTCGCCGCTTGCACAACGTTAGGCTAGAATCTTGGCATGAAATTTCTCTATGTTACATTAGAAACTGTATGTTTCTTTCATTCCTTCCCCAAATACATGGATTCGACCCCTTTTGAGCCAATGGTACATGGGTTCAATACGTAGAGATAACAATAATACTAAAGATGAGCCGTGATCTGGAGACCATGACTAGGAGACGTGTAAAATGGCAGAAAATATCTAAGGAAGAAAAAGCGAGGAAAAGTGAGGGGAATCATCGAGGAGGGCAGTTCTGAGTGAGTAAATACTGTATTAACTTGCCTCTTTCTCGCATGGCTCTTTTTCGATGTTTTGCTGTGTACAAAATGCTCCTAGTGATGCAATTCTTATCAAATATTGTTGTAACTTGGTAGGATAGTTGCTAAAGATATAGTTGTGTAAATTTTGTTTGGGTTTTGAACTGCTTTGAGTTTTAATATAAATTTTGATAGGTAGATTTAAATTCATGATGCTGAAATTTCAAAAATATTTTAAACGAGAGTTTGATTGGTTGGTTGGTTCCTTAGTTTAGTGGCTGCGACAACGTGGTCATGTAGCCCCGTGTACTTTGGGTGTGTGTAGAAACTGTCTGATAACCGGTGTTAATTGTGATGGCTGTATTAGTGTGTGTTATATGTTTTTAATTCAAGTAACAAATGAAGACATTCGATTTTCCAGTAATTCCAACTTTTGCTACCGAACGCCACCGTCAACGACCAACTAGTTCTGAACTTGGTTACTAGATGCCACCGCAGTCAGCTCCTGGCGACGAACGTTCGAACCTAAGAGCGTTATTCAAATCAAACCTATAATTTAGCTTCACACATGTAACTATTGGAAGGTTCTTTATTATGCCATAAATCTATGACATGGGACTGCTGGCTATACTTCCCCTCCAAAGGAAGGCATACTGAGGGACTTTTAACGCTCTTAAATAATCCGACGACTTAGGCCGGGTTTGAACCCGCAACCTTGGGCATAGATGCTCAGCATGCTACCAACTGCCACCGACCCACAAAAAAACGAGAGTTTTAACAATTTTGTAAAGAACAGTAGGCCTATACTTCTGACACCAAACCCCAGAGCAATTATTGTTTCTATACATCTTAACTACCTTACAGTACATGTAGAAAAACAAGATGTTCAGTAAAGAACATATAGCCTACTTTCTCCTAAATATATGAGTATAGTTATAACTCGTTGTTATTATCAAAGAGTATAATAGAACTATTCTTTGTTGAAGACCTTAGAAACGATTTACCTCTACCAAACGCCACAACCTAGATAAAAACTGCTACCATCATTGAAGAAAGAAAGAAAGAAAGAAAGAAAGATAAGAAGTATCTAAAGAATGTTATGGATCTGGAGACATAATCGACCGGACTGGCGGCGTGGCTCAGCGGTAACGTTCTCGCTTGCTGGACCGTATGTTTCAGGTTCGTATCCTGGCGCAGTCAGCTGGCATTTGAGGGTGCACAAATGCGAGGAAGCCGTGTTAGTAGATTTACTGGCACGTTAAAGATCCCCTTCGGGACAACATTCTGGCACCCCGGCGTCTCTAAAAGCAACAGTAGTTAAAAGGGACGTAAAACCAATAACATTATTATTATTATTATTATTATTATTATTATTATTATTATTATTATTATTATTATTACATAATCGGCCTGACGCGGGCAACATCCAACTTTGAGTTGAGGCATGTCTTTACACGTCTGGCTGCGTATGACTTTCACAACCCTAATTGAATTAACAAATCTTTCCATGACCCTACAGAGACGTGTGTATACCAACTATGTGGATATTTTCGATTGCTATTTGGCTGAAATAGAAGTATTAATTAATATCCTGAACTAGCACCAACGGTAGAGTTCAGATACTATGTGAAATCGTTTTGTTCTTTACTTCAATTAACATTTTCAAATAACGCACAATAGGCTGTTACAAACCCTTTAAAATAGAAAGTAAAAATGTATCGTAGTATCATCTTGTCATTCTTCAAATTCGATGCGCATAGAATGCAAATGGTATAGTAATCAATGGAGCCCCACGTAGACTAGTCGTAATATCTAGTGGTGAAATATCTAACAATATAATCCTAACAGAGCGAGTGCATTCTAGCGGCCAAAAGAAGAAACTTTTCAATAAAATCTGGTCGGCGTGCAGTTACCTTTTTGGCAGCTAGATGTCACGAGTAAATCTGATGGAGAATTATGTTTTAATTAAATATATATTTTACACCATAATATGCACAATATAACGCTTAATTTTAAAACATCTGAGTCATTACAAAACAATAAACATATAAAATTTCAAGCAAATAGACTAGCTCTGATCGGGTTTGAACCATAGGCATTTGAGCGATAGGCTAACGCTCTACCACTGAGCTAATTGTGTCAACGAATATCGTTCTATATAAAATGACTTACATAGAACTTGTTAGCAAATAGTGATTTATACTAAACGATTTCATCACTGGAGTATATTATTTATATATAAAGCATTTCATACAAAGTTTATTTATTTTATATCAGTACGCTATATTGCATGCAATACTCAAATTAGTGAAATATAAGTCAGGCACAAGATATCCGCTGCCATCTTGTCTTATTACTAAATCAGCTCAGCTTTTTAAAATCACGTCTGCACTATAGTATTACAAAATAAACTTTTAATTTCGAACGTGCCTCTTCCTTTAGAACAGTTAAAACGATTCTCGGCTCGATAATCGGAACTGGTGGGTCCCATGATATGGATTATAAAGTTTGCATAATTCGCACGGCCGCCATCCTGAAATGGTATGGTGGACGACCTTGTAGTTTGGTCACAAGACGCATCCTATACGAAGGTATGTTGGTACCAAATTTGGTAGAGATCGGATGATTTGGTTAGTCGTTATTTGATTTTACGTTTTGAACGTTTGAGTGGCCGCCATTCAGTTTTAGTAAAGATGGCGGCGATATAAAACATGACACTGAGGTGTCCTTTGCTAGTGCTACCTTTGTACCAAATTTCGTTCAATTCGCATTCACCGTGTTCGAATTGATAGGGGGGGACAGACATTCAGAGTACACACACTCACACACACACAGACACACAGACACACACACACACAGACTCACACACACACATACACACACACAGACAGACACACTTTTTTTCGCCCTGTGTTGATCTCATAAGTCTACTTTCATTTTTTGCAAAAATCGAAAGTAGGCTAATAATCAACTTGATCAAACAAATACTTTAATGTAAGGGACTTTTTTATGGGACCACTTTTTAATACAAAAATGTTCAACAACTCAAACACTAAAGAAGTTACTTAATTATAAATTAGAACAATAGATGCTAGTAACTCTTTATGCAAGTGTTTGAAGTTAGGTAATGTTATTATGAATACTGTAAAAGTTGAAAAATTCTGTCATAACTCCCCTAAATTGCATTTAATGTTGTAGAATATTAATAATAATAATAATAATATTTCAGGTGATTATGTGCTATAATTGGCCTCATCGCCCTGGAAGAGGCCATCATCCTTCTATAGTAACGTCCTTAGCTTAATCCTGCCTTGTTTACCAATGGGATAGAACATATTCTGCGATCACATGGCAACTATCATGCCTGACAACTTAAATTCAATTAGTTCGCAGAGTTTAGAAGTCCTCTGGCCATAATTTCATTTAAAACTAGGTATTCGTGGAGCGTAAAGTGACATTCGATGTTACTCGT
The DNA here is from genome assembly GCA_946902985.2 of Meconema thalassinum. Taxonomy (NCBI): domain Eukaryota; kingdom Metazoa; phylum Arthropoda; class Insecta; order Orthoptera; family Tettigoniidae; genus Meconema; species Meconema thalassinum. Next base: position 93,532,969 of record OX336399.1, read on the forward strand.
ACTTCATTGCAGAGTGGATCGCCTTGTAGGGCATACAATTGAGTTTTCTCAGCAGTCAATCCCAGGCTCCCACTCGATGTTGTGCCCACCAAGGGCTCTTTACCTGTTCATTTGATGAAAGCTTTAGCTTGGGGCTAACTTGTGGACAGCAACTGCTTCTTCCTCGACCGGGCTGGCAAGCAAAGGGCAAGCCGTCTCTAGGAAACATTCAGATTTCACTTTACGGCTAGCCTGCGGGCTTTGGAAGACATCTGCTGGTAGCCAGTAACCCGTTAAATTGATTCATTGCGTAGACACTTGAAATTCTATCCCCATTATTTCCGTTCCTACAGGGTCGGGAATGTTGAGAGATGAATTTCAACGTAGTGGGTGGATTTTATAGCTCTATACCCTTCCTGACGCCAACCTCGTGAAGGGAGATGAAATGAATGGAACTGGGCAAGGATTTGGAAGGAAGGAAGGAAGGAAGTGACTATAGCTCGAGCCCTGCGCGGATGAACAAAACGTTATCCGCATACGGCCCACATCCGCACGACTGTTATCCGCATCTGTACGGCTGTTATCCGCATCCGCCCCACATCTGTACGGCTGTTATCCGCATCCGCCCCGCATCCGCACGGGTGTTATTCGCATCCTCCCCGCAACCGCACAACTGTTATCCACATCCGCACGACTGTTTTCCGCATCCGCCCTGCATCCGCAGGCTGTTATTCGCATCCGCCCCGCAACCGCACTACTGTTATCCACATCCGCCCCACATCCGCACGACTGTTTTCCGCATCCGCCCTGCATCCGCAGGCTGTTATTCGCATCCGCCCCGCAACCGCATTTAGACATTTCAGGAGAAATTCGTTTCCCTAAGATATGTGTGAATCGCAAGGCAATGTTTACTGAGTTTTGTCCCTCTGAGTATACCGCGATGTGAAACAGCGGGTGGCAAATTATAGCACTTATTAAGTCGTAGGGTTTACCCACGTAGGCAAGTGCAGGTATAAAGGTTGTTGTTGTTGTTGCTTTTTTTTCTTTATGTCAAGACGAATTTAGGGTAACTCATTTCCAAGACTGGCTTCTCTCACCTCTCTATTATTCTCATACAATCGAAGCGAATACAAATATGGAAATAACAAGAAACGTGAAAGACGCAGATCTTAGCAAATACTAAAACCTGTTTATCCGCGGATATCCTCATCCGCGTAGGGCTTTAACTATAGCGTATTTGGATATACCGTCCTAGCATTTGCATTTGCCCCATGGCCTAACGCTGCGTCTTAGTGAGCTTAGCTGCCATTGTCGGTTAAAATAATAATAATAGTGATAATGCATATACGCGAGTGATTATTTAGTACTAAATTACAAGCTAGATAAATATGAAGCAGTAGAAAGAAAAATTGGTCGGGAAATGGTCCGCAAAGAACTACCGAATACTGAAAATTAAGAATAATAGTGAGATGTATCGGATCATAGAAAATATATCGGAAATGATATACTACAGGTTGGTTGGTTGGTTGGTTGGTTGGTTGGTTGGTTGGTTGGTTGGTTGGTTGGTTGGTTGGTTGGTTGGTTGGTTGGTTGGTTGGTACATAAGTTTAGGGGCTGCGACAACGCGGTCATGTAGCCCCGTGTAAGTTACTTTGGGTGTGTGTAGAATCTGTCTGACAACTGGTGTTAATTGTGATGACTGTATTAGTGTGTGTTATCAGTTTTTAATTCAAGTAAGGACTGCAGACTTTTGAATTTTTCAAATAGTTCCAACTTTTGCCGCCAAACGCCACCGTCAACGATTACTGGTTCAAAACTTAGCTACCAGAAGCCACCACAGTCGGCTCTTGGCAACAAACGTAGGAACCTAAGAGCGTTTTTTACATTCTTAACGTATACAATTTAGCTTCACACAGGTGTAATTAGTGGAAGGTTCTTTAACATGCCATACATCTATGACATGGGACCGCCGGCTTTACTTCCCCTCCGAAGGAAGGCATACCGAGGGATTTTTGACGCTCTTAAAAAATCCGGCGACCTCTGCCGGATTTGAACCCGCGATCTTTGGCATAGAAACTCAGCATATTACCGACTACGCCACCGAAGCCGCCTAATATACTACAGAAGAGGCGGTTAATTATTTTTGGCCATTCATATGGAATGGATGAAAAAAGGATAACCAAGCAGATGTTCATCAACATGGATTCAAGAATTCAAAAATGACTTGAAATATTGTTTTAGAGATGATGATGTTGATTAATGGCCTTAAAGAGCCTAACATCTAGGTCATCGGCCCCTAATTGTTTGAATAATAGTAAAATGACAATGCAATAAAATCTGTCACTAAAACTAACTACGTTCAAAAGAAGATAAGGGAAATAAAAGACAGGATCAACCTCTTAAGAATGAGGATTGAGGGACTTGGATGGAAGTAGAGATATGAAAGACGGGTAGGTAAGGGAAAGGGGAGAGGGCCTACCCCCAGAGTCACTGGAAAAAGGGGGAAGAATCGTACCCAGCTCAGGAAAGCCTCTGGGTCGCCAAATCCTAAACTCACCAGCCGTGAGCACTTGAGGATGTAGCGCCTCGTGAGACAAATCTGAGAAGAGGGGAGTTCGATCCCCACCTCAGCCATCCTGGAAGTGGGTTTCTCTGGTTTCCCACTTCTACTTGAGGCGAATGCCTGGTTGGTTCATAACGAAAGGCCACGGCCGCTCCCTTCCAATCCTCACCTGAATTACAAATGCACACACCAAAATACCACCATCACAATAACATAGGTCATCAGAAAAAATTCCACATTCACCCAAACACATGGGGCTAATGACCACGATGTCCAAGCCCCACAAATAAAATTTCAACAATGACTTGATGGTGTAGGAGTATCAAGGGTGCTCCTGGCCTCCTTGAGGGCCGTGAGCAAAAGGCAGGACCTATAAAAAGAAGAAGTGGTTTCACCCCTCGAAGAATAAGTGTATCAGCAAAAGTAAGACCAGGGACAATTAAGGCAGGAAATTGAAACACTCCCTAGACCTTGGATACCCTAATACCGTCGGGGTTGGAAAAGAACAAGAGTTGACCAAGGGAGGTCGAAAGAAAGAAAGAAAGAAAGAAAGAAAGAAAGAAAGAAAGAAAGAAAGAAAGAAAGAAAGAAGTGAAAGCAATGCCGAAATCAGCTTAGGTCCCGTGGTCGCCAACCAATGTGCCACTTGCTGTGAGTCCCTTGGGGGCAATATAACGTCAAAATCGTGATCATGTAGCCCTGTATAGGTGTGTGTGTTGAATTTGTGTGATAACCTGTATCACTGTGATGTCTGTACTAGTGTGTATATTTGTAATTGAGGTAAGATTTGGGTAGGAAACGGCCGTGGCCTTACGTTAAGTACCATCCCGGCATTTGCCTGGAGGAGAAGTGGGAAACCTCAGAAACCACTTCCAGGTTGGTTGAGGCAGGAAAGGGAACCAGCCTCTACTCAGGATTGCATCATGTAGCTGAGTGTACCCCGTTCGAATCCTCAAACCAGAATTACATTTCTTGGTAGGGCTAGGAATCGAACCCGGGCCTCCGCGGTGACAGCCGTGAATGTTAGCCACTATGCAACGAGGCGGACTCTTTTCATAACAGACGAACACTCAAGAAGTACGACTTACTGTATGACTTACATCATTCGTAATAAATTAATCCATCCGTCAAAATTTGACTGTGTCGGAAAGTTCTTGAATCAAACAGAAGTTAGTTTTTCTTTGTGGTATTAAGATGTTGACTCCTTTACATGCGATACTCCTTCGCCTCACAGAAAGTTGGTTCACCAATACGCTGACTCAGCAGATGGTTCTCTGTAAGACATGACAGGTTGCATGGGCTTCTTTGAGAGCTAACGTATGCCGCAAACCGAAAAGTGCCGACTAGCACAGCAATATATATACACTGTCAGCAGTAAAACGTGGATACAATCTCAACACGCTGTTGGTGAGTTAACGTTCTATTTCCAGTTTTCCTCTTCGGCACTTTAAAGGTGATACAGTGGCATGATACCTTCAGGATAAAGGAATTAAAATGGTACGGCTTCAATCATACATTTAACACCGTATAAAAGAAGCAAATCACAAGTATCGGTACAAAAATACTTCAAAACTGACATGGACAACAAAAAACGTTCTACTGAAACAAAAAATTATAAGTTGTTGTTCATTTCTTTATTTATCCATTTAATCATCATATATATTATATAATATTATTTCAGTAGTATAGATCCCTCCTGCGGCGCTCACAAGCGACCGATCGTGACAAATGAGCATTCAAAAGAAAGAGAAAAGACATTAGCAGTGACAAATTGCACTATAATTGCATAGATACTTATATAAATTCTTTAAAAAACGACAAAAAATGTGCGAAGTGTGCGATATGCAAATACTGTTGCTGTAGGAAAATACGCTACATAATTGCTGTCCACTTTACATTTAGGCCGCTGTGAGGCCTGTTTCATGTAATTTTAACATTCTGAGGCCTTTCATTTATCATTTTGCATGGACTCAGCACACAAATGACATTAGCAGTGACGAATTGCATTCTAATTTCATAAATATCGATTTTTGTAAGAATTGTGCGATTTGCAAATATTGGTGCTCTAACATGCTGCAATTATGAGTTGTTACCTAAAACCTTAAAACTATCAACCTTTCTCCTTAAGTCTCTCATTATAAACCTATTGGGGAAAGTGTGATTTATGATCATGCGAGATTTCTCGCACGGGTCCGCTAGTTATTATTTATTTGTCTTTTTGTTTATTTCAATTACAGCATATGCATTAATTATTAATTGATGTATTAACTTATTTATGTACGGTATTTATTTACTTATTACATATTTACCAATATATCTCTCTATTTATGTACTTCTTTCTTCGTTTCAACCATTTGTACCCTACAGTTTTAACTCCTCCCCAATATTCTCGCATTCGCGTTCTGTGAGCCTCCATTCTTTCATCAGCCCACTCTTTGCCGGGTTTCAATTTTGGATTTTCTTGGAAGCTCTTGTATGCTCGAAGTCTTCTCTGGAGAGATGTACGTTCCTGAATGTCTTCAAGTGTGAGTGCAATTCCTACTTCACAAAGATCTTTTTGATCTTCAATGAACCAGGGTCACTTGGTTTTCTTGTTAACAAAGTAGATAAATATCTTGTTGGTCTGTCTCTGCGAGCTCATGCGTGTTATGTGGTCATAAATTTGAATCCTCCTTTTCCGAATGGTGTCTGTTATTCTCCCAATGTGCAGGTAGAGTTCGTTGATATGCTGTCTACTGTACTCGTCATTTTCTCTGATTGGTCCGAGGATCTTCCTCAGGACGTTCCTTTCTTTAACTTCCAACTTGTCAATCAGACCTTAACTATTCTTTGCCAGGCATTCTGCTGCGTCCAGAATTTATTAATGTATTATTTATTTATTTAATTATTTACTTATTTATTTATTTATCTATTTATTTATTTATTACTTGATATATTTATTCATTTATACATTTACTCATTTATTTGTTTCTGCTTTCTTTTGCCCTCTTAGGGAGCGCGTTTGAACTTGTTGACTCGGGTTGATGGTGCTTTCCTCTTCTTCTCCTCCCAAAATCTCCTCGTGAATTCACTATTCCCCTTCTTACGTTCCTCCGTCCATTTTTTCAGTGGACTTTTTAGCTTTTTCAATGAAAGAGTGATTTGTAACTCGTGTACCAAAAGTCTTGCGATTCATGATTATATCTTCTGTAGTGTTTATTTCCTTTAAGTCATGTTTGATTTCTTCTAACCAACTGATTTTGACCTTCTTTGAATTAATTATATCAAGCAGTTTTTTCATATCTGGTTGTCCATTCTGCAGAAGTGACCATAGAATTTTAATCGTCTCTTACGCACGGTATCAGTGAACTTATTGATTACTGTGTAAAGGTCTGTGGTTTTCCTTTTAATCCATATTTATTTATTTATTTCGATTTTCATTCATTCATGCATTCATTTATATATTTAATCATTTCTTGATTGATTGATTGATTGATTGATTGGTTGGTTGATTAATGATAAAATTTAAAGGGCACGGTGTCGAACGAAATAGTACTATGCCCTTATTGAAATGACACCAGCCGTTTAGATTTTATTAGGGAGGACACACCCACACACATACGCACAAACACACACGGAGAAAAGGTGATCTCATAAGCCTATTTTTGCATTAATTAAAATAGTCTATCTAGATAATAAAGAAGTATATAAATTCATATAAATCCTAGCCATACTAATAACTAATTAACTAATTAGAACAAACAATCCTGTTTCATGGTGTGAATGGGCACACTCCACATAACTCGGAGCGAAGCCTATGTTGAACAGAGAATGCTGGAACGTTCCTTTGCCATATATTTTGACGTTTGTTTTCAGATAGATATGCCTGAGATGTTGATGAATAGATATTAGAGAGACCTCTCTCGTAGTACTACACCGCACTGAGACCACAAGGCGTGCTACTATCCCATCTAACTCAGCTTGCTACGGCTGGTTATTATTCAAATTGGAAGTTTCATTCCACACATACAAGCACATACGTTTAAGTTGGCAACACATGGCACGGCTAATACAGTTTTCCGCTACTCCCCACTACCACAGCATGCTACTGTACGTAATGGATGGTGCCATGATTTAAGTTGGCACACAACACTCACTGCGAGTAATTCAAAACACGTTACGAGATTTCTCGACATGTAACAACCCAGGAGGGCGAGAGAGAACGCTAAGACAACAGCTGGAGGCGCCACTTTCTAGGAAAAGCCGACAACAAAGCAAACAAACTAAACTGTTTGCAAAGGAATGCGCAATGATCTCACACAGTTCATTCAACGCCCATTGAATTACTAAGTTTATTGTAATAATGCTTGCCACGGTGGGTCAGTGGTCAACTTGTCGGTCAACTAACCCCAAGATTGCAGGTTCGCTCCTGGCCGTGGTAAGTGTCTTTTTATTTTTGAAAGGCGGCAAAAATTACGACACCATATCATAAGATGTTGGCATGTCAAAGAACCCATTTGAATTCAGTAGGCCGTGTTCATAGTGTAATGGCAAAATTAATCTCGGGAGTTTCCGCCAACACAAAGTTCCTCATTTATCTACTAGAAAGCGCTATAGTGTTCAAGGAGCTTAGATATCTAACCTCCATGACTTTCATAGTACTTTAAGGAACAACGTAATTCGACGTGTCATCTTGATGATGGATTCTAGAAATATAATATAATGGCAATATTAACAAGAAGTTCCGTGACGAACTAAAGAGCCTACTTTTCTTAAAATTAAGTTGCATGCCAATGATTAACCTGCAGTATATGAACCTATCTAGAATAAAGACGAAATTAAGTTGGTAATATCGAAATGTCTAATTAGTTCGAAATATACCTGGTATAATGAAGCCTAATAGAGCATTACAGTTGGCAGCCCTGGTGACTGAATATATTCTTAGTTCCATCTCTTAAGGTACAGAATTAAAAAAATTGGTTGAAGTCCAATGGACGTTACATGCGGTTAGACATTGGATCTATCAGCACGCGTAAAAGCATGTTGGCAACAATTTCATGCGTGTGCTGGTCAGAAATAGCCTAATCTGAAATATTATAATACAGGGTTTCTATAAAAGAACTCCGGGGTTTTAAAAATTCATATCTTAATAACTGTAGAAGATAGCAAAATGTAGTTAATTTCTCTGAAACGAGTAGCTCATCAAGTTTTACTCATACCAATTGGGAATGTTTTCATCAACAGTTGGCAGCGCTGTGGAGCGTTGACCTTGAAACAACGTAGCGGCAGTCAGTGCTGTCTGGATTGCCGCGCTATGGCGACGCCGCAACAAAAGGCTCTATGCATTATTTGGCTAATAGAAACTAATTCTGTTGTTACGGTACAAAGAAACTTTCGACGCAATTATGGTGTTGACCCTCCTACGGATAAAACCATTTGCCAATGGTTAAGTGCTTTCAAACAAACAGGAAGTATTTTAAAACAAAAGTCGCCGAGTAGGCCGCGTGTGTCACAAGAGAATGTGGACAGAATCCGAGCTTCATGCCTTTGAAGCCCTAGGAAATCATTGACAAGACGCAGTCTAGAGTTGGGGTTACCAAGGTGAACAGTTCATACGGTAGTTCATAAAAAACTTCGTTTAACTGCTTACAAAATTCAACTGTTACACCACATTAATCCGGCAGACAAGATTAAGAGATTAGACTTTTCTGTTTCTATGCTAAACGAAATCGATGAAAATAACGATTTTTAAAAAATGATATTTTTAGTGATGAAGCGACTTTTCATGAGAACGGGTCTGTAAACATACATAATTGCAGAATTTGGGGATCAGAGCCACCCCATGAATTCATAGAGTATGAACGTGACCGCCAAAAGTGAATGTTTGGTGTGGTCTTATGCATGATAGAGTAATAGGTCACTTCATTTTTGTTGAAAGATATATCAATGGTGATGTCAATTGTGACATGTTAGAGGAATATGTTTTTCCTCAGTTAGATGACATTGAGGCGGAGAAGGGTTTAGTCCACTTCCAACAAGATGGGGCACCGCCACACTTCAGTTTACGACTCTGCAACAGATTGATTGGAAGGGAAGGACCTATTCCATGGCCTCCAAGGAGCCCTGATATGACTCCGTTGGACTTTTTCTTCTGGGGGGGATATCAAGAATCTTGTGTATGCTGAGAAAATTCATGATGTTGGCCATCTCAGGGAACGAATAATCAATTGTGTGGCAACCGTCCCCCCAGACATGCTGGCCAGGACACGGGAAGAGGTGGAATACCGTTACGATGTGCACCGTGCCACTAACGGGCCTCATATTGAACTTTATAAATTGTTAAAAAAAACTTGAAAATGCAACCTTTCCAATCATGTATTAAACATTAATATAACTTTTTTACTTCATTACAATATTTTGCCTCAAAACCCCGGAGTTCTTTTATAGACACCCTGTATCTTTGTTCCTTTCTCTCCCGGAACGATCCCTGGTACCATGCAGTGGCCAGGAGATGCTCGCTGGTTATGTATGTTCAGGTCAGTAGAATTGAAAAATAATACGTTACACACACACATTAATATTTAAACTATATATTTACACATATATCACAACTAAATACACTGGCTGTAGCCGTGATGGCTACGATTTAATTCGGTCCCGTTCAAGCCGCGCCATGCTTGTCCTGATGTCAGTCAGCCATGTGCTGCATGCCTCGAGAAGCCTCGAGTCGCCCCAGGTCACATGATCACGCGGCCGGCCGACTAACCCCGAGACAGGGCGTCAAGGAAGTGCTGCCGAGACCAACGCAGTGGAGCACTGAGTAACTACCAACATACCACCACACCTAAATGTATCACATTTAACAACTGCAAGAAAATGATTGATTTGCATGAATCAACAGTGGTAATTTAAAATTATTTCACCACCAGTCCGTATGGATCGCCGAATACAAAACACACACAAACCCCAACCAAAACAACTTAGGAACAAAAATTCACAGCCTATAGTAATGACAATGAAATGAACATGTTAAATCATACAAATAGAAGGTTCAACACTATACACAAACAATGAAGGACACTGGTCAAAATTGAACTCTTGCGACACAAGAATAAAGTAATTAACTAAACCACAAGATGACACTGAAAGTAATTGCACATATCAGTCTTGAATTGGCAATGGACATAGTTTATGTACAGAACGCTTCAAAATTCCACTGCTGGTACGAATGGTGACTGCACGCACTCGTCCATCCTTCCCAGGATATGTTTCCTCGACCTATGCAAGCCTCCAAGAAAGAGGAGGAGTGTTGTCGTCCTTAACCAACACGACAGTTCCAGGCTGAAGGTTAGGCTGACTAGTCAACCATTTCTGCCGCTGTTACAAGCTATTAAGATAGTCATTAGACCATTGTCTCCAAAACTTCTGCTGCAGCGCTTGAATGTAGCGCCATCTGGAAGTATAACAGTGCACACCATCTCTAAGGTCAGGTTCAGGGAAGGATAACAGGGGAGCACCTATTAGAAAGTGGCCAGGAGTTAAGTATGATGGTTCATCAGGGTTGCCCGATAGACTAACGAGCGGTCGTGAGTTCAGGCATTCTTCTATTTGGCAAAGTAGGGTGTACATCTCGTCATACGTCAAGCAGGCATTGCCAGCTGTTCTTCTTAAATGGTGTTTCATGGATTTAACTCCAGCTTCCCACAAACCACCGAAGTGTGGTGAATCACGAGGAATTAAATACCAAGTGAATCCCTCTTGGGCTGCGTTGTTCAGCATTTCTATCTTCCACTGCTCGGGCTGGTGCACTCTCACCAATTCATTTCTGGCCCCTACAAAGTTAGTAGCATTATCACTGTATAGATTTGTACACCTTCCCCTCCTGGCTGCAAATCTCCGTAAGGCGGCGATGAAAGCCTGTGTAGTCAAGTCACGAACCAATTCCAAGTGTATCGCCTTGGTGTAAAGGCAAACGAACAACGCTACATAGCATTTTACCTTGACCTTGCTCCTGGTTGCACCCTGTTTAATGTACAGCGGACCAGCGTAGTCAACTCCCGTGTTCAAGAATGGCCGTGATGGAGTCACTCGAGGAGATGGTAGCTGTCCCATGAGTTGAGTGGCTGTAGTGGCTCGTAGTCTAAAACACTTCAAACACTTGTGAATGACAGTCCGTATCACTTTCTTTATGCTTACTATCCAATATCTGGACCTAAGTGAAGCCGTTACATGATTAGCACCAGCATGTAGCAGACGAACATGCTCATCAGCCATAATCAACTGGGTTACATTGTGACGCTGTGGTAATATGATCTGGTGCCTTTCTGCAAATGGTTTCAACGAGCTTTGTAGGCGACCACCTACTCGTAATAAGTCGTTTCCGTCTAAGAAGGGGTTCAGATTTCTTATTGCACTTTGCTGTGAAACTGATGAGTTTGACTTCAACTCGCCTATTTCCCGTGCGAATGTCACACGTTGAGCAAGCTTGATACACGTCTGAAGTCCTGTCTCAAGCTCTTCTGCAGATAGTGGTCCCGCTTTTCTTACGTTGTGTCTTCTGGAATTGATCATAAATCTGTTGCAATAAGCCATTACTCTCTGTAGGCGACGGAGGGATGAGAACCTCGTCGTGATTTCGTATGATGGAGTAGCACTAACTAGACATTGCACCGTGTCCCTTCTTTCTGGAAGTTCACCTGCAGAGTCGTTCGAGTCCCTAGTGGGCCAGCTACTTAAATCTTGTAGTAACCATGCTGGACCATGCCACCACTGTTGATTGCACTGCAGGCTGACTGGTCCTTCTCCCCTTGAAAGAATATCGGACATCACATGACCCCACTTGGCTCTTCCAGTCAATTGCTGTATCTCGGAGACACGGTTGGCTACGAACGTTTTCCATTTTGTTGGTTCAGCTGCAAGCCACGATAGTACAATTGTCGAGTCAGTCCACAAGAACGTGTGGTCAATTTTCAGGTTTAAGGGGTTGGTAGTCTTATCAACCAGACGTGTCAACAAAAGAGCTCCACACAGTTCTAATCTAGGTAAGGACTGTTGTTTCAGAGGAGCCACTCTGGATTTTGAACAAACCAACCTTACTGAAACTTCCCCGTGTTGGTTGGTGCTTGGAATGTAAACACACGCTCCATAGGCCCGTTCAGAAGCGTCTGAGAAGCCATGAACTTGTATGAGGATCACCCTTCCCGTAGAGAGAATAAACCTGTCGATATGAATGTTATTTAGAGCTAGCTGGAAGATCAGTGAAGATTTTGATCGTTGCAGCAACTCTTGTAGTTCTCCTCGTAGATGTATAGCATTTTCCACAGTGTCGCTACCACACAATACATCGTCCATGTAAAAGTCCCGTTTCAATACGCGAGATGCTGTGGGAAACGCATGTGCTTCTTCTTCAGCCAGCTGGGTTAGACATCTTGTGGCTAGGAAGGACGCTGAAGAAGTACCGTATGTTACAGTCTTTAGTTGGTATGTGCGTGGAATCTCAGATGGATGTTTTCGCCACAGTATGCGCTGTAAGTTAACATCTTCGTCGTCTACTCTGATCTGACGGTTCATTTTTGTAACGTCTGCCGTCATCGCAATCTGATGAGTACGAAACCTTGTCACAATTGATAGCAGATCTTGTTGAACGGTAGGTCCCACCGCGAGAGTGTCATTAAGTGAAGCGCCGTTGTCAGTTTTGCAGGAAGCATCGAATACAACTCGTGTTTTTGTAGTGGTACTCTCAGCCTTCAATACTGCATGATGAGGGAGATAGCAGCATGCTTCTTCGTCCTTGCTTATATCTGGAGCCAACTTCATATGACCCAGGTTCTCATACTCCTCCATGAATCTCACGTAATCTGCACGCAGATCAGGTCTCTTCTCGAATCTCTGTTCCAGTAGTCTGAATCGTTTTTCCGCTATTTTGTAAGATTTTCCAAGTTGTGGACTTTCTTCCCTTGTAGGTAATCTTACACTGAAACGTCCGCTGTCGTCCCGCCTGGTGTGAGTTGTGAAATGCTCCTCGCAATACTGCTCTTCCTTGGTTAAGTTGGTTCTTCTAGTTGTCACTTCTTCTATCGACCAGAATTTTTCCATCTTCCTGTCGAAGTCATCGTCCTGTCTGAGGAAAAATGATGAAGTGGGTGGTGCTTCCGCCTTCTTACTGGTCCGATCCTGGGATTTTATGAGACCTGATAGTATCCATCCTAGGGCGGTATTCTTCAAAATGGGTAATTCATCGCAATTTTTCCACCACCCTTCTCGCAACAGCTGCATGAAAATCTCTGCACCGATGAGCATATCTACTGGTCCTGGCTCTTTGAAGTGAGGATCCGCTAATGTGATATCTTAAGGAAGGTTCCACGATTTACAATCAACATAGTTTGCCGGAATATTGCCTGTTATGTGAGGGAGTATAGAACATGTGATAACAGTTTCAAAATTGGACACGTTAGAACTGATACGAACATCAACACTTTGAGATGCAGTGACCGCAGTGTTATTTATACCACTAATTGGAATACAGCTTCTGTGTCGTTGCAACTTAAGCTTACTTGCAAGTGACTCTGTTATAAAATGGGACTGTGATCCATTGTCGAGTAGCGCTCGGCACTGGTGAACTCTACCATTGTTGTCTGCCACTCCTATTACTGCAGTAGACAGCTTTATTTGTGACTGTGGCTTGAATTTAAGTGTGCAGTAACTTGCCTTACTATGCCCTCCTTCGTCTTCTCGAATACCTCTACCAGCTGGGGCATCCCTGTCTGTAGTCGTTTGACTGCTTGTGGGACTGTCGAAATGAATAAGGGTATGATGTCTGCCTTGGCATCTCTTACACCTATCAGATTTACATATGCTGACATTATGATGTCTAAAACAGTCAAAGCACAGACCCTTCCTTTTGACAAAATCATACCGTTGTCTTACGCTAGCCTTTAGAAAACCCTCACACCGATGTACCGGGTGATCTGCATCACAAAAATCACACTTCCCCCTTGTAGATACGTATGAGCTAACTCGACCTGGATTGTCATTGTTCCTCACATGTTGATTCTTGGGTGGATTTGCTGTGTTCCCCCTTTTTTTCGTGTTGCCATCATTAGCTCCAACACTTGTGCCCTCTCTTCCAATAACGTGGATACCTCAGTGAGTCTTGGAAAATTATCGCTGGGAGCCTTCATTTCATACTCTTTACGGGTAGCGGGATCTAACTTATCTAACATCAGCTGCTGAAGTAAGACTTCATGTAGCGGCACTGAAAGGTTGAGATTTTGAATAGCATTCAAATTGCTTACTAAGTGGTTGTTCAATTTCCTAAGATCAGATGCTGTGTCTTTGTGACAAGTAGGTAACGACAACAGAGCCTTGATGTGTTGTGTTGCTATCAATTTTCTGTTGTTGTACCTCTTGCACACGATTTCCCAAACTACTGAAAAGTTAGGGTTAGAAATAGGGATATTTTGAATCAATTGGTGAGGTTCACCCTTAAGTGCGGACAGTAGATAGTGGAAACGTTGGATGTTTGATAGTTTTAAATTATCAACAATTAATGCCTGAAAGGTGTCCTGGAAATGTGTCCACGTTTCATATTGTCCATGAAATATAGGGAGGTTAATGAGGGGCAATCGTACCTCCAAGGAAGCCTGTTGTGAATTACCTCAAGAATGCTGAGATAATTGATCGTTATTCTGCTCTGAAGTTATGCTCCGATCTATAAGTGTGGTCATTTTGGCTTCTAAATCATAATAGTTTTCTTCGAACTGTTCCCTATCCTGTTCATGGGTTTCACTATTTTCGTCGTCATTAATTTCAAGCTTATATTGGACATGCTTTTATTCTTCCCAGAGTGAAGGCAATTGCTTCAGCCTGTTACGTAATGTATTAATATCGGAGCCTGCCACAAACTTGTCTGCATATTTACTGATACGTGTCAGTGACCCTTTAATGGCCATTTGTTGTTTCCCCAACAGGTTTTTCTCACTAGACTCCATGATAAGTTAGGAAAAGGAAAGAAATACAATGATTGACTGACTTCGGTATACTGCTATGATGTGCACTTATCCTATAATCCTTTGTGTCCTCCCCATCGTGTACAGCATGCCACCGGGATGATGTTGCACGTGCTCCAATATTCTCGCCACAGGATGTCCGCACTCGGAAAGTATACTCAAATGCACCGGAGGACCACGTAATATTTTAGCATTACGACACTTTCACAAATCCGGCCCGGTATGACCATGTTCCTTTCTCTCCCGGAACGATTCCTGGTGCCATGCAGTGGCCAGGAGATGCTCGCTGGTTATGTATGTTCAGGTTAGCAGAATTCAAAAATAATACGCTGCACACACATTAATATTTAAACTATATATTTACACATATATCACAACTAAATACACTGGCTGTAGCCGTGATGGCCACGATTTAATTCGGTCCCGTTCAAGCCGCGCCATGCTTGTCCTGATGTCAGTCAGCCATGTGCTGCATGCCTCGAGAAGCCTCGAGTCATCCCAGGTCACATGATCACGCGGCCGGCCGACTAACCCCGAGACAGGGCGTCAAGGAAGTGCTGCCCAGACCAACGCACGGAGCACTGAGTAACTACCAACAATCTTGTTGTGCCAATTTTGGATGAATCCATTTGTTAGTATAGAAGTTACACGTATTCTAAAATTGGACCTATCAGCAGGCATAGAATCATGTTGGCAGCACTGACTTATATTAATTATACGTGTGTAAAGTATACGGCTGATGGCTTGCATACTTCCTGATATTTTGATATTAGGTTAAAAAATACAGACAGCATTTATTAACAGTTGGCAGCCCTGATTGCTTTTAAGAATACTTATATCTGTTATGTTACACATAGCACATACGAAATTTGGTTGAAATCCAACTGATAGTATAGAAGTTACATGTATTTAAAAATTGGCCCTATCAGCAGGCTTAGAATCATGTTGGTAGAACTGAAGTATATAAGTTACTCCAAAATTAATCTAAAATGTCAGGTACTATACGTGTGCATAGTTTAAAGCTGTCGGCTTGCATACTTTCTGATATATTGGTATTTGGTAAAAGAATAGAGAGAGCAATTATTAACAGTCGGCAGCCCTGGTGGCTCTAAGAATACGCTCAGTCATATCTGTTTATGTACACATATTATATACAAAATTTGGTTGAAATCCAATTGATAGTGTAGAAGTTATAGGCATTTAAAAATTGGACCTATCAGAAGGCTTAAAATTATTTTGGCATCACTGTCATGTATGGTCTCCTGGGAATTAAACTGAAATAGTGTTATCTTCATGTGTGCCAATTTTGGAATAGCTCCCATGCATACCTTCCAAGATATCCAACATGGAGCTCAAATTTCTAGTGCGTTTTTTCAGCAGTTGGTAGCACTGACATCATTTTCAAATATGGACGTGAGATATTCCGGTATACATCTTTACTCATACTAAATTTGGTTTCGATTTCTGCAGCCGTTTAGGAGTTGATAGGGTGACACACACACACACACACAGACAGACAGACAGACAGACAGACAGCCACACATTTTCCCGGATCGATCTCATAAGTCTATTTTTTCCTCATTTTTGCAAAATGTGAAAAGTAGGCTAAAAATTTTCATGTAGGTAAAACTTCTGAATATTATATCATAACCGCGTAGCAGCATTGAAATAGTTCATGTGCAGCAAATTTTTTTATTAACCATGTCATGTCAGTTTGAGAGTTGTAGAGGAAATTTGGAAGAAGATTTCTACCTGCATACCCAGAGTGAAGGTTTAAATGTTTAAACTGGTCGGGGGTGTTCATTGACTGCGCATTGGTGTAAAAGAAATTTGATGGCCAGCGTGGGGTACAGCTTCCTACTTGTGCTTGTACTTTATTTATATTATTTTCATTGCTCTTTTTAGCCTATTTTCAATTTTGAAAAATAGGCTTATGAGATCACCTTTTGTCCGTGTGTGTGTGTGTGTGTGTGTGTGTGTGTGTGTGTGTCCCTAATAAATTCTATACGGCAGGAGCGATTTCTATGAAACTTGGTAAGTTCATAGCACTATTCCCGGCGACCCCGACCGTGCCCTTCAAATTTTGTTACGTCTCACCAATCCAACATGGCGGCTGTGCGAAATATTTCAACAGCATTCAATATCTCCGAAACTATTCCCGATATCACCCTGGAATTTATTACGGTGATAAAAGGAACTACTAGAAGTTCACCTATGTGACTTTTGAAAAACTGGTAACTACAAAACCAACATGGCGGCCACGCGAATTTGCGACTTTTAAATAGACGTTTCTCGCGATTTAACCAACCAAACGCAATAAAACTAGGTACAGTGTATGTTTATACACATTGTAATGCACCGACATCTAATTTCGTTCAATTGTTTACATAACCACAAGATGGCGGCTGTGCAAGATATTTCACCGGCATTCTATATCTCTGAAACTATTAGCGTTATCACCCTGAAATTTTGTACGGAGATAAAGGACACTACTGGAAGTTCATCTATAAGACTTTCAAAACCGGTTAACTACAAAACGAACATGGCGGCCAAGCGAATTAGGGAAAAAGTTAAATAGACCTATCTCGCGATATAATGTTCCAAACGCAAAGAAATCTGGTACAGGAAATGTTTATAGACATTTTAATACACTGGTATCTAATTTAGTTCAATTGTTTTCATAACCTCAAGATGGCGGCTGTGCGAATTTTAAAATTAAGTTTTTATTTCTTGTGTCGTATTCATGCGATCAGAGTGAAAGTTTGAATAATGAACCTACGCAATAATTTTCCTTTAATGGTACATGACTCTATGGCCTAAACATTTAACAATCCAACATGGCGACCATCCGAAATATTTAGACGGCTCTGAATATCTACGAATCTATTATAGCAATCAAACCTAATTTTTTGATGTTCATAGGGGCTATGAACTTAAGTTCACCTATAGGACTTTAAATAACCTGGTGATCACAAATCCAACATGGCGGCGACGCGAAGTGTATATATTCACATGGACGTTTCTCGCAATTTAACCATCCGAGTGCAGTGAAACTTGGTACAGTAAATCCTTACGAATGTTAATCCACTGGCATCTAATTTATTTCAATTGTTTCCATAACCACAAGATGGCAGCTGTGCGAAATTTTAAAATATCCTTGTTACTTCTTGAGTCCTAATCATGCGATTGAAATTTGAATGCTACACGTACACAATAATCTTCTTGTAACAGTACATAACACTAGGACCTACATATATAAAATTCAACATGGCGACCATCCGAAATATTTAGTCGGTTCTCAATATCTACGAATCTATTACAGCAATCAAACTGAAATTTTGTATGTTGATAGTGGCAGTTAACATAAGTAGGATATATGAAAATAGGCTGTATAGTTCTTCACGGAACTACTTGTTTATGTTACGTTCAGCATACGTTATAGTTTATTTAATTTTATTTTCGACCCTCACTATTATGTGTTAGAAAATTGTATCATAATGATGGTCATTATAACACCGTTTTTCATTATGATACAGTTTCTCCAGCCAATCAGAGCTCGTTCATTGACCAATTAGGTAACGATACCTTCGCGCATGCACTCAAAATCCAACATGTCGGACATAAACAAAACATCGAACTATAATAAATTACCGACATGGAATACGCACCGTCCATAGGCCTATGTTCGCGTAAATAAACTGGCGAATATGAGACAAGAAATAGCACTGTACCGGTACCTTAATATCCCCAAAACCAATTTCTACACAGCGCGTGGTTTTGACACGACTTCAGTGACAGTTTTACTGAATACTCGTGCGCAATCTGAACATATGGTATTTAAGCACACAGAGCGCATGCGTCGGTTGTCCAGAGAGCTTGGACAAGAGAGATATACTACCCACCGCAGCACCCGATCACAACATTCTACTGTAGTGACTGAACAGATATTTATGAATATTTATGTTAAAACATATAATAAAGTTATAATTATCGTCGAACATAAACAGTCGTATGCAACTCGCCTATAATGGTAATTAAGACACTCGTATGGAAATTATAAAACTTGCATACGCTCGTTTTATAAAAATACTCGTGTCTTAATTATAGCCATTATAGGCTCGTTGCATAATGTACTATTATTTCATTGCATGTATTATGTTACTATTAGCAATATTAAACAGCACTTCATTCAAGTCTTCGTCCCCCCGGGACTCACATCTAGTGGGACGTGGGTTGGCGACCACGGGACCAGCTGAGTCCGGCATTGCTTCCATTTACTTGTACCAGACTCTTCTCCGTCTTCTTTCCTGTCGACCTCCCTTGGTCAACTCTTGTTCTTTTCCGACTCTGACGGTATTAGGGTATCCGAAGCCTAGGCATTATTTAAATTTCCCGCTTTAATTGGTCCTAGTCTCATCTTGCCTGATACCCTCATTCTTCGAGGGGTCAGCCTTCTTTTTCTTTTCATGTTATCTCCCGCCTTCTGCACAAGGCCCTCAAGGAGGCAGGGTGTATGTAGCCCCACAACTTCTGGTGCACCCTGGATAGTGCTACACCCTCAAGGGCTCACGGCTGGTGAGTTTGGGAGTTGGCGACCCCGAGGGATTCCTGAACTGGGTCCGTTTAGTCCCAATTTTTCTCTGACCTTGGGGCGGGCCCTCTCCTCTTTCCCCTTTCCTACCTGCCTTTCATGGCTCTCCTTCCTTCCAAGTCCCTCAATCCTCATTCTTTGAGTTTTGAGGGCATTTATTTTCTTCCTGTCCTTTTATTTGCCTTTTCTTTTATTTGTTTACCATTTCTTCTTCTAGTAGGCTATGTAAGTTTGTAGTTAGTATTAGTTATAGTTTTCATTCTCATCTCATCTTTCACTATCACCCAAACCATTAGGGGCTGATAACCTAGATGTTAGGCCCCTTAAAACAATACTTATCATCATCATCATCATCATCATCAAGTCTTCGTCACTGTACGATCGCTGAATGTGTGGAAAGAGTACGCGAAGCGCTATGTACTGCCTCCTATCCTGGAGTGGAACAATTACCGGCAACCCTGTCCTAACGCGCCATAACACCAATGCTTCATTCTAAACGTTAGATGCCTTATAGTCTTTAGTAAATAAGAGTACAAACCCTGGCATCTTATTTTGTAACAAACTCCACTCTCTTTAAGTACCTTAGTGGTCGCGTATACTTTTTTTTGTTTTGTTTAGAGGCATGATATATATTTCTTTCTTTATTGAAAAATTCTATTGCTTGTCGCGAAGAGAGAAGAAAAGAGATGAAAATAAGTACCTCTATGGGACCCGGCGCCTCGCCACATGGCTATATCACTTTGTGTCTTTTGTCAAATCTATATGGGTGAGTCGTAAATAAGCGAGCGCGAGTAATGTTGTATTATTGGAGCATTCTCGTGATCCATCGCTGAACTGAAAACGAGGCTGGCTAAAAATAATGGATACTAGTTTCCCCAAGACTTCCTTGGTGAAAATATTCGCCTCACACTCTTTTCTCTGCATTTCTGCTTTCTCTGTCTCTTACCCCACTCCTTTTTTTCCTTTCTTATTTTTTTGTAACCCTTATGGGTCGCCAGTCTCCTGACAGCTATGCAATCCCGCAACGCAGCTGCGTCAAATAAGTTGCTCGTACGCCAGGGGAAGGAATGGTTTAAAGAAATAGCGTGATGGTCTGGAGGAGGGGGGTGGAGGTTGAGTTGGTCGGAAGGGAGGACCGGGTTACGAAGTGCGAGTGAATACAATTCTCAACTGTCACTCTTTTTCGAGTTTTAAGGTGTAGAATAGAAGGAGTTGGTAAAGGTTCGGTGAAGGAGGGAGATGAGAAAGTTAGAGGGTATGAAGCAGAAAGGTGAATGGAAGTTACTGGATAAATGATTTTTGGAACTTCCGTAGATAAAAAAAATCTTAGTTTCTTTAACTTTACTGTGTAGGATATATATCCTCGGTTCGTCTGGAGCTTCGAATATATATATATATCTGTCCTTGTTCTCTTACTTATGTCTTTCTTTTTCCGTGAAACGTATCCCGCTCGGCACTGCTCCACGATTTTTCAGAACGAGACAGAAAGGCAAGTGTAACGATTCCTTCCTATTCGCAGTAACATAAACTTGACAGCCAATATAACAATTTATGCACACATCTTAAGCATAAGAACTCCTAATTTTTAAAAAAGAAAGAACCTTTGTACCACATCATATCTCAGGGATCACGGGTCTGAAAAAATTATCTTCAGTTTTGAATTGTATTAATTGAAATATGAAAAAAGAAGATTTTCAGTAAAGAACATACAGGGTGAACAAAAAATGACGCACTTGGAGGTCGGCATGCGATTCCTCATCCAATTGTAAGACAAAAGTTTCAATAGCAAAATCGGATCGGGTGCTGTTTGAATACACAAGTATGAGAATAGGAAGCTGGCAACACTGTCACATCCTGCAGTGCATCGGAATGTACAGAGAAAGCTCCGGCAGAGTGCCGGGTCCCATTGACCTGCTTTTGGCCACGCTGCATGCAGTTACAGCGTTGCCACAGCCTCGTTTCTTAACACGCATTTCTGTTAAAGCTATTGGCGGGACTAGGTTTTGAAACATAAACATTGGTCGTGAATTTCGAAGAGGAACCGCATGCCGACCTCCAAGTGCGGCATTTTTTGTTCACCCTGTGTATCTCACTTTCTCATAAATTTTTGGGCAAAATTGGACCATGGAGGTGGAAATGGGGGGCCTTTTTCAAAAACGTGAAATTCCGCTGTATCGTTCTTAGTGTGTGAAAAATCAAATCCATTCAAAGTTCGAACTATTCTTCGGATAAGGGCGTAAAACGTGTCTTAATAAAGGTTTATGGTAGCACCAACCATTGCCCAAAGGGGTGGGGAAAGTGGAGTCTTGAGAGAACAATATCAAATCCGTTTAAAATATAAGGTGCGTTCAAAAAGTAACGAGCCGGAGGCTGTAATGCGCAAAACGGTGACGACATCGGCTAATCGTGGCGTGTGTAACATGGTGTGGTTCCGACCAGAGCGTGAAAGGTCACAGTCCGTCGCTAAAGGGCACGCGTGCACGTCACGTGACGATACAAAGCGAGCAGCAGCATGCATCAATCGTCCAACGCTGCCAGTCCCATTGCAAACAGTGACATGGAGGCGTCACACGAAGAGAAAAGAGGTGTTGTTCGGTTTCTGACAGCGAAAGGAGTAGGGGGAACAGACATTCATCGCCGAATGTCACAAGTATACGGCGAACACTGCATGTCCCTTGCAAGGGTCAAGGCATGGCACAAGCGCATCAGGGAAGGACGGGTGTCGTTAGCCGATGATACCCGGTCTGGGGCACCCCCCCCCCCCCCCTGCATTACCGATGACAACGTCCAGCTGATTGATGCACTCATTACCTAGGACCGCCGAGTGAAAGTGAACGCCATAGCCGCCGTGGTCGGATTGAGCGTCGGAAGTGAGCACACCACCATGAAGGAACGACTGCACTTGCGGAAAGTGTGTGCCCAATGGGTGCCCCACAGTCTTCAACCACACCAGGAAGCATGTCGAATGGCCTACTGTCTTGGTCTTGGTTGGACGATTGATGCATGGTGCTGCTCGCTTTGTATCGTCACGTGACGTGCACGCGTGCCCTCTAGCGACGGGCTGTTACCTTCCACGCTCTGGTCCGAACCACACCTCGTTGCACAAGCCACGATTAGCCGATGTCGTCACCGGTTTGTGCATTCCAGTCTCCAGCTCGTTACTATTTGAACGCACCTTATAGTACTCTAAACTTTACCTAAAATTTTCTCAGAAATATTTTTTATATGGCTCACACTTACAGCAACAAATAAGCAAAATATTTTTGGAATTATAAGTATCGTATGCTAAACATGTGGAATGATTCAAACTGGTCATCCAAGTGTATTTATTAATCTCGTGTGATATTTTTCTAGGATTAGGGAAACAACCATTACAATTGGGTACAATAGTGTTGACCGACTGAAAAACATTCAATTTCGATTACTAAGGCAACACTAAAAGTGGCTTCCAATACGATAATTAAAACATTCATTTTTCCATTGTGGTTCATTAAAAATCCCTGAGTATGCCTTCCTTCGGAGGGGAAGTAAAGCCGGCGGGCCCATGTCATAGATTTATGGCATGAAAAAGAACTTTCCACTAACTACACTTATGTGAAGCCAAAATTTGTAGGTTAGAATTGAGAACGCTCTATTAGTTCCATCGTTCGCCGCCAGGTGCTGACTGTGATGCCATCTAGTAGCCAAGTCCTTAAGCTGGGTGTCGTGGGCGGTAGCATTTGGTAGCAAAAGTAAAAACTACTTGACATTATTGTCTGCAGTTCTTACTTTAATAAATAAAACAGATAACACACACTAATACAGCAAATACAATTAACACCGATTATCAGACAGATTCTACACACACGGGCCTACATGACCGCGTTGTCGCAGCCCCTAAACTAAGGAACCAACCATTATTGTGGTTTTTAAAGAATAATAATTGGATTCATCGAACCCTATGTCTGTTTCTACACACATCAAAAAAAGTTTTGCATCACCTCGATTCCCAGATCTCCGGCATATAGACGTTGACTGTGTATATTGTATCCAAGATACAGTCCCTTTGACTGTTCATAGATGTCACTAAAACTGCTCAAAGATGTAAACAACCATGCATGAGCAGGGCCTATTAGACGGAGGGGGTACGACAGCCGATCAGTTCCAGTCATTCCACCAGGACGAAGGTACGCTGCTCATGTTGTCTGTAGTTCTACCATGCCTAGAAGGTCAATACCGCAGTTCGATCACGTCCGCATTGTTACTTTGTGTCAAGAAGGGCTCTCAACAAGGGAAGTTTCCAGGCGTCTCAGAGTGAACCAAAGCGATGTTGTTCGGACATGGAGGAGGTACAGAGATACAGGAACTGTCGATGACAGGCCTCGCTCAGGCCGCCCAAGGGCTACTACTGTAGTGGATGACCGCTACTTACGGATTGCCGCTCGGAGGAACCCTGACAGCAATGCCACCATGTTGAATAATGCGTTTCGTTCAGCCACAGGACGTCGTGTTTCAACTCAAACTGTGCGCAATAGGCTGCATGATGCGCAACTTCACTCCCGACGTCCATGGCGAGGTCCAGCTTTGCAACCCCGACACCATGCAGCGCGGTACAGATGGGCCCAACAACATGCTGAATGGACCCCACGGAATTGGCATCACGTTCTCTTCACCGATGAGTGTCGCATATGCCTTCAACCAGACAATCGTCGGAGACGTGTTTGGAGGCACCCTGGTCAGGCTGAACGTCTTAGACACACTGTCCAGCGAGTGCAGCAAGGTGGTGGTTCCCTGATGTTTTGGGGTGGTATTATGTGGGGCCGACTTACGCCACTGGTGGTCATGGAATGCTCCGAAACGGCTTTACGATACCTGAATGACATCCTCCGACCCATAGTGCAACCATATCGGCAGAATATTGGAGAGGCATTTGTCTTCATGGACGACAATTCTCGACCTCATCGTGCACATCTTGTGAATGCGTTCCTTCAAGATAACGACATCGCTCGACTACAGTGGCCAGCATGTTCGCCAGACATGAACCCTATCGAACATGCCTGGGATATGTTGAAAAGGGCTGTTTATGGACGTCTTGACCCACCAACCACTCTGAGAGATTTACGCCGAATTGTCGTTGAGGAGTGGGACAATTTGGACCAACAGTGTCTTGATGAACTTGTGGATAGTATGCCACGGCGAATACAGGCATGCATCAATGCAAGAGGACGTGCTACTGGGTATTAGAGGTAGTGGTGTGTACTGCAATCTGGACCACAAATGCTGAAAGTCTAGCTGTATGATGGTACAACATGCAATGTGTGGGTCTCATGAGCAATAAAACGAGCTGAAACGTTGTTTGTGTTGATCTCTATTCCCTTTGTATTTAACGGTTCCGGAACTCTTGGAACCGAGGTGATGCAAAACTTTTTTTGATGTGTGTATATTGCTAATTTCCTTACATTTTCGAGGCCCGTTGTTGTCCCATAAAGGCTTACAGTTCAGACTGAACTCTGAGTGGCTTTTGAAGATTTTTATCACCTGTATAGTTCCTTCATTTATGGGTTAATTTATCTGAAGTGGCATGTGAGTTATGCATGACAACAACCCATTTTCTCCCAGTCTGCATGGTACAACACGTGATAAGAAGAATGGCAAACTGAAATTAAATGTTAAGTTTATTTAATTAAGCAACAGTTCCATTATATTAATATTGCATAATGTTTCCCCCATTCGCCTTGACCGTAATATCATATAACTAATGTCATTCGCATGTTCTCATGCACAGCTTCGTGACATCTGTACAGATGTAATTGAGCACCTCGTTACCCTTATTTATTCTTGCTTCCTGTCGGGGGTAGTGGTGTAGTCCGAGTGGTGCTAAGGGACATATGCGCAGACTTCAGGGGGCAAGGCATGCCCCCTCCCCCCAATCCACTAGATTATAAAACAAAGGATGTAACGCTGTAATATTACCAAAGGGGCTAGGCTCTTCAGTTTATAATAAGCGAACATATTTGCCATAATAGCAAATTGTGTAAATACGTATTGATAGAATAATTAAATCTCTTATATTATATATTCGCCAAATCAATACTTAAAAACACTTCATTGTCTGTATTTTACAGTCTATGTGAAGAGCCCTGCGCGGATAAACAAAACGTTATCCGCATCCGCCCCGCATCCGCACGACTGTTATCCGCATCCGCCACGCACCCACACGCCTGTTATCCGCATCCGATCCGCATCCGCATGACTTTTATTCGCATCCGCCCCACATCCGCATGTCTTTTATCCAAATCCGCTGATATTTCAATATTATGTTTAATTTATTAGACACAGCATGACGTGTTAAACCAACATATTTAGACATTTGAGGAGAAAGTTGTTCCTGACAATTTGCTTCATTGTAAGGAACTTCAAGTTGACATTCCAAGGGACTTCAAGTTGGATGACACTTCTGGTTCCTTGACCTCCGCTTTAGACAAAAAATTGGCTATACTTTTTTGGTTACTTTCGCACTTGTGCCTCAGGAAGTTTGATGTGCCTGATTTGTGTCCTGAGTATGAATACACTATTTTACAGGTAATACATCACTATATCGTTCACCTTTTCGTTTCCATTGAAAACGTAACCAAATGTCTGCCATATCGTTGACTTGAGCTTTGTTTCACGCACTATTGAATATTCACCTTGTTTTATTTTAATAGATAGTTTATCCATGTTGGTTAAATGATGATCATACTCACGGTCGCGGTAACATTCACTACGTGAACTTCTCTTTACGCTTGGAGAAAGGGATTGACATTTGGACGGAAATTCCAAGTCAGTCATCATCCTTCTGCTTCTGGACCCATCCATGTTCGCATTGTTGATGTCATAGTTGATGTTGCAATATAACAGCCAACGTGCTTCAGTGACAAGTTGGAAATAAATCTACAGATAAACCTGGATCCCGATCTTCCAGGATACTTAGATGGCGAAGTAGCTGACATGAGGAATGTTAATGATGTTACCACGATGAACTAACAAGCTTATTGACAGCATTATATCTCGTACGTATAGTAATAATGGCAGTGAGAATTGATAATGATGAGATGTCAAGACCATCTACTACAAACATACGGTACTTAATAAAATGTTGTTGAAAGCATATGAGTAAAATTATCTTCTCTTGTATAAGTGCAATACGTGCCTGAATATTTCGTACGCAATAGGCTATTGGAGTATTCCTCTTTTAAGCATGAAGCTGTAGATTGGCTTATGTAATATTAACGTAAGTTTGTATTCTAAAGACTATCCGCAAATTTACTCGAAACATTATCCGCAGCGTATCCGCTATCCGCACAGCAATGCAAACTATATCCGCGTGGCGAAAATATTTGCGGATACCCGCGGGTTTATCCGCGGATATCCACATCCGCGCAGAGCTTTATCTATGTGTACATGTTGCGAAACTCATTGGTTTTTTATTCAGCACATAAATATGACTTATGTAGACTTAACTAAGAAATGAATATCCTTACAATGAGAATTAAGAATTAATTAAGAAAAAACATTAAATATAATCTTTTGAAAATATCTATGAAAATTTTGATATACAGTAGGTAATTATAGGTGTCACTGAATAGTAATGATATTCTTCATTTGATAAACCTACAGGAAATGATAAACTATAATCCAACCTAGAGCATCATAGTTAACAATCGTGACTGAATGACCATAATAATAGAATAAGGACTTGATGGTCTAGGTTGGATTATAGGTTATCATTTCCTGAAAGTTTATCTACATACGATGTACATCTCCATTACAAAGAAATAAAGACAGTTATTAAATACCAAAGAACTATCAATCCCATTTCATGAATAAAGGAAGAAGACTTTTAATAGTTATTTTGAAGGATACTGTGCACTCTTGAACATGTGAATTGTGTACTAATCATTTTCTTGTTTTGTGGTAAGACCATGGTTCAGATTCGTAGAATGTAAAAAAGTAACTTATTTTGAACTGGATGATAATTGATATGTTGGCTTTCACGGCCAGTGAATTAAGACTCAACAATTTGTCTAGGTTTGTGCCGTGTCTTGTGTGGGGTTTCGTCTGGGATCACCTAGCTGGCTCATCAGCGGGCTCTTGGTGTCCGTGCCCGGACACCACAGGAGTAGCGAACTGTGCGCTATCTTCCTTTTTATGAAACGCACCTGCGCCTTTTTACTGCGAGAGCTAAAAGCTACAGGTGAAAAGCTTAAGGAAGTAGGAGACTTATGTTACTTAGGAAGCAAACTAACCAGTGATGGACGAAGGAAAGAGCATATAAAGAGTAAGTTGGCTCAGGCAAGGAAAGCGTTTCTACAGAAAAGGAATCTGTTGTCATTGAATATAGATTTAGGTATGAGGAAGTCATTTTTGAAAGCCTTTGTCTGGAGCGTGGCACTCAACGGAAATGAAATTTGGGCTGTTGGTGCAGCAGAAAAGAGGAATAGAATCATTTGAAATGTGGTGTTACAGGAGAATGATTAAGATCAGATGGGTAGATAGAGTAACAAATTAAGAGGTATTAACGCGAGTGGTAGAGGAGAGATGTTTCTGGCGACTGCTACTGAAGAGAAGAGATAGGTTGGAGGACACATCTAAGACAACCAGGCATTGAACTTAGTAATGAAATAAAGGGTTGAGTACAAGAACTGAAGGGGTAGACCAAGGATAAAATACGTTAAACAGATTGCCTCAAATGTAAGGTGTGGTAGCTAGGTAGATGAAACGATTAGCTCAGGACAGGGAGACATGGACACCTGCATCAAACCAGTCAAAAGGCTGAAGTCTCAAACAACAACTCTCCTTCAGCAGATATTTTACATAATTCATCCATGGTCTGTTCGATATCTTCTAATCAGACCTTCATTTCTTTGATTACAGGTGAGTCAGTTCCTTCTTTGACGATCAATTAACTGGAGCCACGTGGAACAGACCAAGGTAAGTGCTCAATTACTTCCATTCCTCATGTTGTGATGGTTCACTCTACATGGCAACCTATGTTCAGCCCTTTAAATGTTAATGGAAAAAAATGGTGCCTTATATCCACTGAATGTGTCATTCATTCCCCACAGTTGTTAGGTAATTGAGCGTTACACGAAAGAAGCAGGTAAATTATTAAGAAAGTAGTAACATGCCAGCCTACTATAAAGAATTGTTCCCTCCTAAGTGCCCTATCGAGAACGCTGTATTACTATTATGCACGGAACACTAACAGACACTGGGAATTATCATTAAAGGAAGAAACCTGTTATTTTCGTTGTATGAAAATAGCGTAAGAGGTAATTGCCTCGTTCGCGTTGTTTATTTACAGTGCGCTTCTGACATGCCATAAAGAGATGATCGATAGATTAATGCTATAAAATACGAGGTTAACATTCCCGGGTGCCACACGAACATCTCTAGTTAGATAACATATTAATTGAGACAATGTGACAATCTAAATCAACCTAATTTAAATGTCCATGATAGTGCAGTGGTCAAGTTGACTCTCACCACGACAGACTGGATTTGATTTCCCGTCAATGCGTATGATAATATCGTAGTGAAATATTACGTCCTGTGGTTCAGATTCCATATAATGATGAAAAAAAATTACGTGACCGTTATTCTCGTAATCATGAGCCACGGGACCTCCATTTTACTTGGAATCCGAATCACACGAATCCTTCTGTTACTCCCGTTTATTATTATTATTTATTTAATCCCCTTGTTCTAAGATTATTTTTGTATTGATATTTGTGTTATCTATAATATTTTTTTTACTATCAGCCCAATTGTTATTAATATTCATGTAGGATGAGACGGATTAAGGTAAGTTTCGTATCGTCTAGTAATTTATTATCAAAATGTGAAATCATATAACCTGGGATGCTGACAGTATTATCTAATCTTATCGGTGATGTGGATGTTAATGACTTTTGCCTGAATACGTAATGTTGAAAGTTGAAATTATTTGGATGTAATAAAAGATTCAAAAATTATGCTTTTTGTTGCTGGATTAGTTGTTTTAGCAGCTATAACAAAAAGAGCACAGATTCCTTCTTCTCCCAAGATTACCTATAGCTATAGCAGCTTCCACACCAGTTCATTCATCTGCCATTATTTGCCATGTAACTGTTATGTTGTCGTACAAGATTGCTCGTGCTGTTATCATTCAGAAACGCTCCCACTTGCAATCAAATGAACTAGGTGCAATGTGTCATATATACACATCTCGAACCAAGTGTCATAATTGATTACAAATTAATATTCTCAAAGATAACCTCATCTAGTCGATAAAAAGGCGACTCAAAAGATTCACAAGTATGAACATACACTGTACTGTACAGTAGTAGTTGTTCGTCTACGTGATAGTGTGGATAGCTGCAAGATGCATGTTAGGAGGACAAAAAATATGTAACAATCGAGTGACTATTACAGGACAACACTATTTTTCTACATTCTCAAAACTAATTGTATTCAAACCATCGTAAGTCAGGGATTAGCTGATAGCCAAAGATTCCTTTACTCCCTCTGTTTTCTCTTAATAACTTCATGTAGTGAACTAATAGGTGTGCAATATGGGAATTAAAAAAGAAAAGCATTGATAACAAAAGTTGATTCTATAAATCAGACAGTTATCTCACATACCATGGTGAGAGGCAAGCAGCTTAACCACTGCGCCATCACGCCCACGTAAAATGGAGGGCTCGTAACCAATGATCACTAGATTAACAATCACGTAAAATTACAAGCTTCCCTCTGTTGTACCTAGATTAAAAATCCAGCAATTGTTCTAGGTAATAAATTATGAAACTTATTAACATGACGAACGAAACATATCACTCCTCTAATATTTCTTTTATATCTTATCTTATATATATATTATATACTAGCAGAAGTACCCGTTCTTCGAACGGTGTTCGTTGTTAACACCAGACATTATCAATTGAGCTACTGTTGCAATGGTTAGCGGTTTGTCATTCCTTCAAGTTTATCAGAACGAAGTTAGTTTACTGGGAATATCATACACACTGTTAATTTAAGGCCCTTAAAATGTAGTTTTCGGAGACCCTTTATAGATTCCCGAATTTTGTGTCTCACATTGAGAAGCGCAACATATGCTTTAGTCGTCCTTCTAGGATATGTTTTATATTTCGCCTATTTTAGCATATATTGAAAAGTTTTTCTCTATATCCACCCTTCTACTGTATGAAAAGTACGGTGAAGAGATTTAAAAATGATTGGTGTATTGACTCTCATGGTTACCATACCTAATTTTACGATGCACCAAGCATCCGAACACGAGGTATAGGCTTACATAAAGATACACAGAAAGACAGACAGACAATTCTATTGTCTTAAACATATTACCCAGATATCCAAATATGGGTATATCTACCAAACAGTATCAAATAAAATCATCCTTACGATGAACCCGTATGTCGACAAAAAAAAAAGTTAAAATGTGCTCTCAGACTAAATTCACCTAACGTGTACTTCCTGACGTGAAATACAATTGAAAGCCTTGTAGACGAAACGCAATACACGTCACATAAAAACTGACCCTCTACGTTGTGCTAGTTGCCCATACACAGGAAGACCCCTTTCATAAATTATAAAGGCTTGTTGTACATGAAAATGCAGGTTCTTTAGCCTCAAATTGCCCAAATTCCTAAAAGCCGCAAAAAATGCTGGTTCAATTCAGGAATTTTTGAAAATAATGTTGCTGTTTGGAGATATAATAGACCTTCTGTACTATATGTCGAACGTGAAAATTGCATGAAAAAATTCTAGGTTACCCCTTCACCCCCTTAATTGCATTGATGAATTATACGGTCTACGTTAGTTCCGTGATAACCTTATAGCCATTTGCAAACTTTCACAGAAATGTAATAAATGGAGTGGCATTGCTTCTTACAGAAATAGATGGAAAGTTGTATGCCACCCCTTGAGATAATGTTCTCATGGTTACCGATTTGCATTCCTTCATTAGTTTGTTAAATTAAATTAAATTAGTTTTCTGGGAATATTTTAGAAACTGTTGGATTTAGAGCCTTATAATGTAGTTTTCGAGGATCCTTTAGGGCCCCCGAGTTTTGTTGCTGGCACCGAGGGGATTTGTCACGTCGTTGTACGCCATAATATAATACTAATAATAATATAATATAGGGAGATATTATAACACATATTTTTATTTTATTTTTAATTCAGCCAATGGCCATGTACTTTTCTTTTCAGGACGGGTCAGGGAAGGGATATTATCAGAGAAAGAAGCATTCACATCACGCATGAGCAAAATGGAAATGGCCTAGCATTTAACTAAGGGCATCTATAAGAAAAGGTCAATATCCTTCAACGCAAAACTAAAACATTAGTGCAGTGTCATCCGTCCGGAGGTCTTGCATGCTTCTGAATGCCTCACGATGAACAAAAAAGGCTTGGTCGAGAAACTGGAGGCCAAAGAAAGGAAAATTTTGAGAAAGATATTGAGTTCCATCAAAGACAATGGGGAATACAGAAGACGGCATAACCATGACTTATATACTCATGTGGAGAAGATAAGCAACGTCATCCGGAAGAGAAGGTTACCATTTTCTGGGCATGTGAAACGAATGAGCCCAGCGAGACTGACCAACCGCAACATAACTTACTTTCAGGAGAGGAAAACAAAATGGGCCTGGTGCATTGAACTGGATAAAGATCTGAAAGAAGTGGGGATTACACCAACAGACATTCAGGAGCGCGCCCCACTCAAAGGGAAACTTCAAGCTTGTAAAGGTTTCCAAGAAAAACCGAAGCTGAAAACGGGAAAGATTTGGACCCAGGAACGGAAGGAAGTCCACCGAGAACGAATGCGGGCGTACAGGGCAAACATCAAAGCCAGTAGGAGACGGTTGGAATGACGCGGTCCATAGATGGCCTATACGAAATGAATGAATGAATGAATGAATGAATAATATGGGTATAGGAATATAATAGACCTGCCGTACCACACCCGCAGGTGTAAATCACGTGAAAATATTCTAGAGTACTCCTTGATCCCCTTAAGCGCATTATACGTATTGATGAATTTTACGGCTTAATTTGGTTCCGTGATAACCTTCTAGCCGTTTGCAAACTTTCACACTAATGTAATTAATGGAATTGCATTGCGTCTTACAGCAATAGATGGACCTCTGAGAATCCGTTGGCATGGTTACTGGCTTGCATTCGTTCACTAGTTTATTAAATTAAATTAGTTTTCTGGGAATATCTCAAAAACGGTTGGTCTTCGGTCGTTGAAATGTGGTTTTCGGGGACCCGAGTTTTGTCTCTCACATTGAGGGGCTAAAGATGAGTTTTGTCTCGTCCTTCTACGCCTATTTCAGCATGTATTTTAAGGGGGTAGGCCCCCTTTTATGAGAGGTACGGAGAAGAGTTACATCAATGATTAGTGTCGTGCCTCTGATGGATATCTGTACCAAATTTTACGTTGATACACCCAGCCGTTCTCGAGTTATAAGGGAACAAATTTGTCCACAGACAAACAAACAAACAAACAAACAAACAGACAGACAGATAAAAAATTATTTTCGCGCGCATCCATCATAAAACAGTCTGAAACGTGTAAACAACTCAAATTTCCGTAGAAATTCAGAGAAAAACACACTAATTTTCATTTTTAGCCTACTTTCGATTTTTGCAAAAAATGAAAGTAGACTTATGAGATCAACACAGGGCGAAAAAAGTGTGTCTGTCTGTGTGTGTGTATGTGTGTGAGTCTGTGTGTGTGTGTCTGTGTGTGTGAGTGTGTGTACTCTGAATGTCTGTCCCCCCCTATCAATTCGAACACGGTGAATGCGAATTGAACGAAATTTGGTACAAAGGTAGCACTAGCAAAGGACACCTCAGTGTCATGTTTTATATCGCCGCCATCTTGACGGAAACGTAATGGCGGCCTCACAAATGTTAAAAGCTTAAATCAAATTACGACTAACCTAATCATCCGATCTCTACCAAATTTTGCAACAACATACCTATATGGGGGAAGCATCCTTTGACCAAACTAATATCAGCGTAATAGTTTGCGGATGGCGGCCATCTTTGTGTGAAAATCGATTCCCCCTATTAATTCGAACACGGTGCAACCGAATGGAACGAAATTTGGTACAGAGGTAGTACTAACAAAAGGCACCTCAGTGTCATGTTTTATATCGCCGCCATCTTGACGGAAACGTAATGGCGGCCACACAAATGTTCAAAGCTTAAATCAAATTACGACTAACATAACCATCCGATCTCTACCAAACTTTGCAACAACATACCTTTATGGAGGGAGCATCCTTTGACCAATCTAATAGGTTATTAGCCTAATAGTTTGCGGATGGCGGCCATCTTTATGTCAAAATTGATTCTCCCTATTAATTCGAACACGGTGGAACCGAATGGAACGAAATTTGGTACAGAGGTAGCACTAGCAAAGGGCACCTCAGTGTCATGTTTTATATCGCCGCCATCTTGACTGAAACGTAATGGCGGCCACACGAATGTTCAAAGCTTAAATCAAATTACGATTAACCTAATCATCCGATCTCTACCAAATTTTGCAACTACATGCCTTTATGGAGGGAGCATCCTTTGACCAATCTAATAGGTCATTCGCCTAATAGTTTGCGGATAGCGGCCATCTTTATGTCAAAATTGATTCCCCTATTAATTCGAACACGGTGGAACCGAATGGAACGAAATTTGGTACAGAGGTAGCACTAGCAAAGGGCACCTCAGTGTCATGTTTTATATCGCCGCCATCTTGATGGAAACGTAATGGCGGCCAAACAAATGTTTAAAGCTTAAATCAAATTACGACTAACATAACCATCCGATCTCTACCAAACTTTGCAACAACATACCTTTATGGAGGGAGCATCCTTTGACCAATCGAATAGGTCATTAGCCTAATAGTTTGCGGATGGCGGCCATCTTTATGTCAAAATTGATTCCCCCTATTAATTCGAACACGGTGGAACCGAATGAACGAAATTTGGTACAGAGGTAGCACTAGCAAAGGGCACCTCAGTGTCATGTTTTATATCACCGCTATCTTGACGGAAACGTAATCGGGGCCACCCAAATGTTAAAAGCTAAAATGTAATTACGACTAACCTAATAATCTAGTCTCTACCAAATTTTCCAACACCATATCTTTACGTGGGAAACATATTCTGACCAAACTGCAAGAACATCAGCCCAATAGTTTGCAGATGGTGGACAAGTATGTGTGCAAATCGATTCCCCCTATCAAGGTAGCACTAGCAAAGGGCACCTCATATTCATGTTTAATATCCCTATAGCACGTTGTATTTCAACAAGCGACTACAACCAACATTCAATCATACTCCTTGAAAAGGACAAAGAGTTATAACAATACCCATGGATTTAGGAGAAAGTAGGCTATATGTTCTTTACTGAACATCTTGTTATATATAGAGATATATACTGCACCGCTCGGTGTTGACCGTGTTTTATTGCACAGATTCTGGTTTTACTCGCTAACCGTTGGAGATATACGAAAAGTGATAAGGACCTTTCGGATAGAAAATTAAATGTTAAAGCTCATGTATACCATCAAAAGTTTGCTATTTTTTAGCGTTCTCTTTTTATTTGAAAAGGAAATATGAAATTTTGAAACCAAAGGGTGTAGTGACGTCACAAATGTCGGTTTTACTCGCTAACTGTTGGAGATACACGAAAAGTGATAAGGACCTTTCAGATAGGAAATTAAATTTCAAAGCTCTTACGTCCCATCAAAAGTTTGCTATTGTCTACCGTTCTCTTTTTATTTGATATGGAAGTATGAAATTTTGAAACCAAAGGGTCTAATGACGTCACTAAAATTGTCGCCATTTTTAATAGTGTAAAATTTCGAAATCAAAATTATCCTATATGTAAACCTGGTAAATCAGCTACATCCATGCAAAATTTCATTTAAATCGGACCAGTGGTTCTTGAGTTATTGAGTAACAGACAGACAGACACACACCATCTCATTTTTATATATTAGTATGATAAAAAGGAATGTCTGTGTGTTCGTCTTTTATGCGTTCATAAACCATTCATCCGATTGCGATCAAATTTTGGTGACTTGTTGTAAACACTTCCGGGATCATCATAGGTATAGTTAATCCATTTCACAATAGATAGCGCGTGAGTAGTTTAAACAAATGCGTAATGGCGATGCGTTCATATACAATTCGTCCAATTGCGATCAAATTTTGGTGAGTTGTTGTGCACAGTCCATGAAAAGTAATAGGCTTAGTAAATCCAATTTACAATAGATGGCGCGCGAGTAGCTTCAACAAAATGGCGTGCGTTTCAAGAAAGTTCCACATGTTTTCATATACCATTCATCCCATTGCGTTGAAACTTGGGTGAGAGGTTGTGTACACTACAGGCAAGGTTTCTGGCTTAGTAAATCCACTTAACAATAGGTAGCGCACGAGTAGATTCATCAAATGAGCGACAACGCGCGAAGCGTTTCAACAAAGTCCCATATGCGTTCATATACCATTCGTCTGATAGCGATGAAACTTGGGTGAGATGTTGTGTACACTACAGGATAGGTTTCTGGCTTAGTAAATGCACTTTACAATAGGTATCGCACAAGTAGATTAAACAAATGAGCGACGATGCGCGAAGTGTTTCAACATAGTCCCGTATGCGTTCATATACCATTCGTCCGATGGCGACTAAACTTGGGTGAGTTGTTGTGTACACTCCAGGGAAAGTTTCAGGCTTAGTAGATCCATTTTGCAATAGGTAGCGCACAAGTAGATTCAACAAATGAGCGAAGACGCGCGAAGCGTTTCAACGAAGTCCCGCATGCGTTCATATACCATTAGTCCCATAGCGATGAAACTTGGGTGAGATGTTGTGTACA
The DNA here is from genome assembly GCA_946902985.2 of Meconema thalassinum. Lineage (NCBI taxonomy): Eukaryota > Metazoa > Arthropoda > Insecta > Orthoptera > Tettigoniidae > Meconema > Meconema thalassinum. The sequence continues at coordinate 93,569,001 of OX336399.1, forward strand.
CTTCAGGGAAGGTTTCTGGCTTATTACATCCACTTTCCAATAGGTATCGCACAAGTAGGTTCAACAAATGATCGACGGCATGCGAATCGCTTAAAAAGCATAGTCCCGTAACGTTCAAATACCATTCATCCGATTGCTATGAATCTTTGGTTGAATTGTTGTGCACACTCCAGGAAAGGTTCCTGACTTAGTAAATCCTTTTTACAATAGGTAGCTCACGAGTAGATTCAATAAATGAGTAACGGCGCGCGTATCGTTTTAAAAAAATTCCTAGGCGTTCATATACCATTCATGCGATTGCAATGAAATTTAGAGAAATGTTGTTTCCACTCCTGCAAAGATTTCTGATTTAGTAAATCCATTTTACAATTGGTAGCGTACGAGTAGATTCAACTAATGAGCGACAGCGCTTGAATCGTTTCAACCAAGTCCCGTAGCGTTCATATACCATTCATCCGATTGTGATAAAACGTTGGTGAGTTGAGTACAGTCCTGCGAAGGTGTATGAATTAGTAAATCCGTTTTTCAATGGGTGGCGCACAAGAAGATTCAACAAATGAGTGAAGGCGCGTGAATCGTTTAAACAAAATCCCGTATGCGTTCATATGCCATTCATCCGATTGCGATGAAACGCGCATGAGTTGTTGTGTATACGCCAGGGAAGGTTTTCGACTTAGTAAATCCATTTTACAATAGGTAGCGTACGAGTATATTCAACAAATGGGTGACGGCGCTCGAATCGTTCCAACAAAGTCCCGTATGCGTTCATATACCATTCATTTCATTGCGATGAAAATTTGGTGGTTTGTTGAGCAAGCTCCCATGATATTTTTTGAGATAGTAAATCAATTTTACTATAGTTTAGAGGTGGTTAATGGAAAATAAATAAATATTGGGAATCCAAAAGCACAAACAAAGTTACAACGCCAACACTTTCTTTGATTGGCATTGCAACGCATGCCGGGTACAGCTAGTAGTGGAATAAAAATGTGTAAATATATCGTTTGTGAATTGATTTGAATTTTTAAAATATTTGAGTAAGTTTAATTATGACAAGTGTTTAGTGCTTTTCAGTCGGTCAACACGAATGTACCCAAAAGAGATGGGTTATGCCCTAATCCTGAAATAAATTACATGAGATTAATAAAACACTAGGATGACCAGTTTCGATCGTCAAGCGATCATCATCAGATCCATTACACTTAGGCTATAACATCTATGTTTGAAATACAGGTGAAAATATTTTTTACAATATGTACAATTATTTAGTTGCAGTATTGGTACTGCAACTGTCAGTGTATGCTAAATGCAGTATATATGTTAGGTGAAATGCTAAATGGTCATAGCTATCCGGAGATTGTACTTTAGAGAGATTATATGGTTGTTAACTATGGTTAAACTATAAAATTTTAGGCTAACTACTTATCTGATTGTCTTCCGTACTACAGCTACTCGCAGTTTTCGTGCTTACTAGAACTCACTGTGCGGTCGACTGCGGTGGTTATCTTAACAACTGGTTTTTCCCTCCCTTCTCCCCCCTACACCTACGTGCTGTGGGGAGTGATCGCGATGTGTTTATGTGAGGTGTTGCCAACCTAGATAAGATGTATGTTATTGAATGAGGTGGGTCTGCAACTATTAAAGACCGTGGATTAGCCCTCGCCACGCGTGGAGCATAACCCATTCGAACTAAGCGTTGACGGTCTTATGAGGACGTCCCGGCACCTTTAATACTGCCGCGAATATGGGCCTTGGTTTATTGCAGAAGAAAAGTACATCGTACACCTGATCCAGATAACATTTACCTATTAAAAAACCCCTAATTTCCCCCCTTTTTTATCTAGCTTGGCTGTGTCGCTAAATTGTGTTTTGTTTCCGACAGGGTGTGTTTTTTAGTAGCGTGAAGAGGGGTGAGCTCTCCATGAACGTGTGTTCATTTAGATTGTTGGGATTGTTTCGTTTGGCTAGGTGTATCTCGATTGCTTCCTTTATGTCAAGAGCTCTGCCTTTCGATTCGTGATGGATTATTTTAAGGTCCGACTCTATGTTGGTAAAGCTGTGCCCTGCGTCACACATATGTTCGCACACGGCTGAATGTGTTCCGTATCTTATCGCATTCCTATGTTCATTATAACGTGTGTCTACTCGCCTTCCACTCTGCCCGATGTAATTAGCTTGACAATCGGTGTCTTGGCACGTTATAGAATATACCCCTGACCTTGAATACGGGTCACGTTTATTTAGATTACTATTTAGGAGGTGCCTAGCGGTTGTGTTTTTCGTCGTGAAAGCTATCTTTATGCCTTGCTTTTTGAATGGGTTAGTGATTTTATATGTATTCGCATTCACATAGTTGAAACGCGCAAATTTTTTCCCATTACTGTCCGGTTTGGGAATCGTTTTATCTTTATTTTTATGTTTGGCTATAATTTGATTTATTTTGCTTGGCGAGAAGTTGTTTTCCTTAGCTATTTGCATAATTGTTCTTATTTCCTTATTATAGTTGTCTTTTGACATGGGTATGTTTAAAGCCCTGTGCACCATTGAGTTGAAACCCGCTAGTTTGTGCGTACTGGGGTGATTAGACTGATTGTCGATTGCATGCGAGGTTTGTGTTGCTTTCCGGAATATGGAATATGAAAGGTCGTTGTCTTTACGTTCAATAGTTATATCGAGATAATTTATTTTCCGGTCTATTTCGGATTCCTTAGTGAATTTGATAGAGTGGTGAAGGCTATTAATGGATTGGAGAATTGTTTCTTCGCTTGTTAGTTCAGTATCGTAGATGCAAATTACATCATCTACGTATCTTTTCCATATTACTATTCCCTTTGTTGAAGTCTTTTCTAAGAACGCATTTTCTAGTGCATTGATGAAGATGTCAGCGATTAACCCACTTAGTGGCGATCCCATTGCTAAGCCTTCTCTCTGTGTGTATATTTTATTGTCGAATTGAAACACGTTATGGTTGAGAACGACCCTCAGTAATCTCACAATCTCTTCAATTTCTTTTACCGAATTGTTGGATTTTAAGTTGTTTTCGATAGTGTTGATTGCTTCAATCATCGGAATATTGGTGTACATGTTAGTTACGTCGAAGGATACTAGCCTGAAGCTAGGTTTCATTTGTAGGGTGTTCAATGCTGTTACTAGTTCTGTTGTGTTCTTTACAGAGTTGTTTTTGTCGTTGGAAAGACGGCATTTTAAGATTTTTAGTAATTCTTTGCTGATTTTGTAATTAGGGGCATTCCTACAATTGACTATTGGTCTCATTGGGCATTCCTTTTTGTGTATTTTTGGTTGTCCCCTCAATGACGGTATTTTCGGGTTCATGTTTATTAGTTTTGATTTTTCGGCTTTGGTCAGTATGTATTCTGTTTCTTTTAGCGCACTTTTTATTTGTTTTTGGAATTTGTTGGTGGGGTCTTTTGTTAATTCCTTGATTTCGTTGTTGTTTAGGAATTCGACTGTTTTTTCAATGTATTCTGTTTTGTTCAAAATTACTGTAGTGTTTCCCATATCTGCTTTTGTGATGATTAAGTCATGTTCTTTTATTTTTTGTTTCAACGACTTTATTTCTTTGAGTTGTTTGTTGTTTTGAATGTTATTGCTATCGCCCTCTCGTTTGAGGGTTTTTTTGGCTTCGTTGGTGGCGAGATTTTTGGTTAATTCCCTGTCTTCTGCTGGGAGCTTGTGACTGGCTATCTCAATATCTGTGATCAACTGTTTTATATTGTGGTGTGCGTCTGTGCAGTTGTATTTCAAACCTTTGTCTAACATATTCATTTCACCTTGAGAAAAGGTTACGTTCGTTCTGTTGTTTACTCTGCTGTGGAAATTGAATTCATTGTTATTCGTGTGTTGTTCGTTAGATTGATGGTTCTGTGTTTCTCCTAGTTTTCTTAATTTATTTTCTAGCGTTTCATGCTTCCTCGTTGCTCTGATTTTGATGGTGTCATGTAGGTGCTCGGTGAAGCTGTCCCATTGGGCTGCGTGCCAGAAATTACTTAGTTGCAATTGAATGTCGTATAATTGTTGGTTAATTTTTTGCTTTCTTATGAATGCAAATCTTAATTCGTTTTTTATCCAAAGCGCTTTGGCTTGTTTAGTTGAAATGATCGAGGCTGGTGTGTTCGGTACGGTTTTAATTGGTACGTATTTAGGTGTGAGGTTTAGTTCTATACATTTTTTGTTGAACCAAATTGACTTGTCTAAATTCATGAGTTTAAGCCTGAGTGATTTGAATTTCTTGGCTTCACGATTTGCCTGACTAGCCGTGAACATTGTGGTGTTTGAAGCCATATTTTCAGTGTTGCCTTAGTAAACAAGTGTTTAGTGCTTTTCAGTCGGACAACACGAATGTACCCAAAAGAGATGGGTTATGCCCTAATCCTGAAATAAATTACATGAGATTAATAAAACACTAGGATGACCAGTTTCGATCGTCAAGCGATCATCATCAGATCCATTACACTTAGGCTATAACATCTATGTTTGAAATACAGGTGAAAATATTTTTACAATATGTACAATTATTTAGTTGCAGTATTGGTACTGCAACTGTCAGTGTATGCTAAATGCAGTATATATGTTAGGTGAAATGCTAAATGGTGATAGCTATCCGGAGATTGTACTTTAGAGAGATTATGGTTAAAACTATGGTTAAACTATAAAATATTAGGCTAACTACTTATCTGATTGTCTTCCGTACTACAGCTACTCGCAGTTTTCGTGCTTACTAGAACTCACTGTGCGGTCGACTGCGGTGGTTATCTTAACGACTGGTTTTTCCCTCCCTTCTCCCCCCTACCCCTACGTGCTGTGGGGAGTGATCGCGATGTGTTTATGTGAGGTGTTGCCAACCTAGATAAGATGTATGTTATTGAATGAGGTGGGTCTGCAACTATTAAAGACCGTGGATTAGCCCTCGCCACGCGTGGAGCATAACCCATTCGAACTAAGCGTTGTCGGTCTTATGAGGACGTCCCGGCACCTTTAATACTGCCGCGAATATGGGCCTTGGTTTATTGCAGAAGAAAAGTACATCGTACACCTGATCCAGATAACATTTACCTATTAAAAAACCCCTAATTTCCCCCCTTTTTTATCTAGCTTGGCTGTGTCGCTAAATTGTGTTTTGTTTCCGACAGGGTGTGTTTTTTAGTAGCGTGAAGAGGGGTGAGCTCTCCATGAACGTGTGTTCATTTAGATTGTTGGGATTGTTTCGTTTGGCTAGGTGTATCTCGATTGCTTCCTTTATGTCAAGAGCTCTGCCTTTCGATTTGTGATGGATTATTTTAAGGTTCGACTCTATGTTGGTAAAGCTGTGCCCTGCGTCACACATATGTTCGCACACGGCTGAATGTGTTCCGTATCTTATCGCATTCCTATGTTCATTATAACGTGTGTCTACTCGCCTTCCACTCTGCCCGATGTAATTAGCTTGACAATCGGTGTCTTGGCACGTTATAGAATATACCCCTGACCTTGAATACGGGTCACGTTTCTGCAATAAACCAAGGCCCATATTCGCGGCAGTATTAAAGGTGCCGGGACGTCCTCATAAGACCGTCAACGCTTAGTTCGAATGGGTTATGCTCCACGCGTGGCGAGGGCTAATCCACGGTCTTTAATAGTTGCAGACCCACCTCATTCAATAACATACATCTTATCTAGGTTGGCAACACCTCACATAAACACATCGCGATCACTCCCCACAGCACGTAGGGGTAGGGGGGAGAAGGGAGGGAAAAACCAGTCGTTAAGATAACCACCGCAGTCGACCGCACAGTGAGTTCTAGTAAGCACGAAAACTGCGAGTAGCTGTAGTACGGAAGACAATCAGATAAGTAGTTAGCCTAATATTTTATAGTTTAACCATAGTTTACAACCATATAATCTCTCTAAAGTACAATCTCCGGATAGCTATCACCATTTAGCATTTCACCTAACATATATACTGCATTTAGCATACACTGACAGTTGCAGTACCAATACTGCAACTAAATAATTGTACATATTGTAAAAAATATTTTCACCTGTATTTCAAACATAGATGTTATAGCCTAAGTGTAATGGATCTGATGATGATCGCTTGACGATCGAAACTGGTCATCCTAGTGTTTTATTAATCTCATGTAATTTATTTCAGGATTAGGGCATAACCCATCTCTTTTGGGTACATTCGTGTTGACCGACTGAAAAGCACTAAACACTTGTTTACTAAGGCAACACTGAAAATATGGCTTCAAACACCACAATGTTCACGGCTAGTCAGGCAAATCGTGAAGCCAAGAAATTCAAATCACTCAGGCTTAAACTCATGAATTTAGACAAGTCAATTTGGTTCAACAAAAAATGTATAGAACTAAACCTCACACCTAAATACGTACCAATTAAAAACCATACCGAACACACCAGCCTCGATCATTTCAACTAAACAAGCCAAAGCGCTTTGGATAAAAAACGAATTAAGATTTGCATTCATAAGAAAGCAAAAAATTAACCAACAATTATACGACATTCAATTGCAACTAAGTAATTTCTGGCACGCAGCCCAATGGGACAGCTTCACCGAGCACCTACATGACACCATCAAAATCAGAGCAACGAGGAAGCATGAAACGCTAGAAAATAAATTAAGAAAACTAGGAGAAACACAGAACCATCAATCTAACGAACAACACACGAATAACAATGAATTCAATTTCCACAGCAGAGTAAACAACAGAACGAACGTAACCTTTTCTCAAGGTGAAATGAATATGTTAGACAAAGGTTTGAAATACAACTGCACAGACGCACACACGAACCACAATATAAAACAGTTGATCACAGATATTGAGATAGCCAGTCACAAGCTCCCAGCAGAAGACAGGGAATTAACCAAAAATCTCGCCACCAACGAAGCCAAAAAAAAAACCTCAAACGAGAGGGCGATAGCAATAACATTCAAAACAACAAACAACTCAAAGAAATAAAGTCGTTGAAACAAAAAATAAAAGAACATGACTTAATCATCACAAAAGCAGATAAGGGAAACACTACAGTAATTTTGAACAAAACAGAATACATTGAAAAAACAGTCGAATTCCTAAACAACAACGAAATCAAGGAATTAACAAAAGACCCCACCAACAAATTCCAAAAACAAATAAAAAGTGCGCTAAAAGAAACAGAATACATACTGACCAAAGCCGAAAAATCAAAACTAATAAACATGAACCCGAAAATACCGTCATTGAGGGGGCAATCAAAAATACACAAAAAGGAATGCCCAATGAGACCAATAGTCAATTGTAGGAATGCCCCTAATTACAAAATCAGCAAAGAATTACTAAAAATCTTAAAATGCCGTCTTTCCAACGACAAAAACAACTCTGTAAAGAACACAACAGAACTAGTAACAGCATTGAACACCCTACAAATGAAACCTAGCTTCAGGCTAGTATCCTTCGACGTAACTAACATGTACACCAATATTCCGATTATTGAAGCAATCAACACTATCGAAAACAACTTAAAATCCAACAATTCGGTAAAAGTAATTGAAGAGATTGTGAGATTACTGAGGGTCGTTCTCTACCAAAACGTGTTTCAATTCGACAATAAAATATACACACAGAGAGAAGGCCTAGCAATGGGATCGCCACTAAGTGGGTTAATCGCTGACATCTTCATCAATGCACTAGAAAATGCGTTCTTAGAAAAGACTTCAACAAAGGGAATAGTAATATGGAAAAGATACGTAGATGATGTAATTTGCATCTACGATACTGAACTAACAAGCGAAGAAACAATTCTCCAATCCATTAATAGCCTTCACCACTCTATCAAATTCACTAAGGAATCCGAAATAGACCGGAAAATAAATTATCTCGATATAACTATTGAACGTAAAGACAACGACCTTTCATATTCCATATTCCGGAAAGCAACACAAACCTCGCATGCAATCGACAATCAGTCTAATCACCCCAGTACGCACAAACTAGCGGGTTTCAACTCAATGGTGCACAGGGCTTTAAACATACCCATGTCAAAAGACAACTATAATAAGGAAATAAGAACAATTATGCAAATAGCTAAGGAAAACAACTTCTCGCCAAGCAAAATAAATCAAATTATAGCCAAACATAAAAATAAAGATAAAACGATTCCCAAACCGGACAGTAATGGGAAAAAATTTGCGCGTTTCAACTATGTGAATGCGAATACATATAAAATCACTAACCTATTCAAAAAGCAAGGCATAAAGATAGCTTTCACGACGAAAAACACAACCGCTAGGCACCTCCTAAATAGTAATCTAAATAAACGTGACCCGTATTCAAGGTCAGGGGTATATTCTATAACGTGCCAAGACACCGATTGTCAAGCTAATTACATCGGGCAGAGTGGAAGGCGAGTAGACACACGTTATAATGAACATAGGAATGCGATAAGATACGGAACACATTCAGCCGTGTGCGAACATATGTGTGACGCAGGGCACAGCTTTACCAACATAGAGTCGGACCTTAAAATAATCCATCACGAATCGAAAGGCAGAGCTCTTGACATAAAGGAAGCAATCGAGATACACCTAGCCAAACGAAACAATCCCAACAATCTAAATGAACACACGTTCATGGAGAGCTCACCCCTCTTCACGCTACTAAAAAACACACCCTGTCGGAAACAAAACACAATTTAGCGACACAGCCAAGCTAGATAAAAAAGGGGGGAAATTAGGGTTTTTTTAATAGGTAAATGTTATCTGGATCAGGTGTACGATGTACTTTTCTTCTGCAATAAACCAAGGCCCATATTCGCGGCAGTATTAAAGGTGCCGGGACGTCCTCATAAGACCGTCAACGCTTAGTTCGAATGGGTTATGCTCCACGCGTGGCGAGGGCTAATCCACGGTCTTTAATACACACATCAAAAAAAGTTTTGCATCACCTCGGTTCCAAGAGTTCCGGAACCTTTAAATACAAAGGGAATAGAGATCAACACAAACAACATTTCAGCTCGTTTTATTGCTCATGAGACCCACACATTGCATGTTGTACCATCATACAGCTAGACTTTCAGCATTTGTGGTCCAGATTGCAGTACACACCACTACCTCTAATACCCAGTAGCACGTCCTCTTGCATTGATGCATGCCTGTATTCGTCGTGGCATACTATACACAAGTTCATCAAGACACTGTTGGTCCAAATTGCCCCACTCCTCAACGACAATTCGGCGTAAATCTCTCAGAGTGGTTGGTGGGTCAAGACGTCCATAAACAACCCTTTTCAACATATCCCAGGCATGTTCGATAGGGTTCATGTCTGGCGAACATGCTGGCCACTGTAGTCGAGCGATGTCGTTATCTTGAAGGAACGCATTCACAAGATGTGCACGATGAGGTCGAGAATTGTCGTCCATGAAGACAAATGCCTCTCCAATATTCTGCCGATATGGGTGCACTATGGGTCGGAGGATGTCATTCAGGTATCGTAAAGCCGTTTCGGAGCCTTCCATGACCACCAGTGGCGTACGTCGGCCCCACATAATGCCACCCCAAAACATCAGGGAACCACCACCTTGCTGCACTCGCTGGACAGTGTGTCTAAGACGTTCAGCCTGACCAGGGTGCCTCCAAACACGTCTCCGACGATTGTCTGGTTGAAGGCATATGCGACACTCATCGGTGAAGAGAACGTGATGCCAATTCTGTGGGGTCCATTCAGCATGTTGTTGGGCCCATCTGTACCGCGCTGCATGGTGTCGGGGTTGCAAAGCTGGACCTCGCCATGGACGTCGGGAGTGAAGTTGCGCATCATGTAGCCTATTGCGCACAGTTTGAGTTGAAACACGACGTCCTGTGGCTGAACGAAACGCATTATTCAACATGGTGGCATTGCTGTCAGGGTTCCTCCGAGCGGCAATCCGTAAGTAGCGGTCATCCACTACAGTAGTAGCCCTTGGGCGGCCTGAGCGAGGCCTGTCATCGACAGTTCCTGTATCTCTGTACCTCCTCCATGTCCGAACAACATCGCTTTGGTTCACTCTGAGACGCCTGGAAACTTCCCTTGTTGAGAGCCCTTCTTGACACAAAGTAACAATGCGGACGCGATCGAACTGCGGTATTGACCTTCTAGGCATGGTAGAACTACAGACAACATGAACAGCGTACCTTCGTCCTGGTGGAATGACTGGAACTGATCGGCTGTCGTACCCCCTCCGTCTAATAGGCCCTGCTCATGCATGGTTGTTTACATCTTTGAGCAGTTTTAGTGACATCTATGAACAGTCAAAGGGACTGTATCTTGGATACAATATACACAGTCAACGTCTATATGCCGGAGATCTGGGAACCGAGGTGATGCAAAACTTTTTTTGATGTGTGTAGTTGCAGACCCACCTCATTCAATAACATACATCTTATCTAGGTTGGCAACACCTCACATAAACACATCGCGATCTCTCCCCACAGCACGTAGGGGAAGGGGGGAGAAGGGAGGGAAAAACCAGTCGTTAAGATAACCACCGCAGTCGACCGCACAGTGAGTTCTAGTAAGCACGAAAACTGCGAGTAGCTGTAGTACGGAAGACAATCAGATAAGTAGTTAGCCTAAAATTTTATAGTTTAACTAGTTTACAACCATATAATCTCTCTAAAGTACAATCTCCGGATAGCTATCACCATTTAGCATTTCACCTAACATATATACTGCATTTAGCATACACTGACAGTTGCAGTACCAATACTGCAACTAAATAATTGTACATATTGTAAAAAATATTTTCACCTGTATTTCAAACATAGATGTTATAGCCTAAGTGTAATGGATCTGATGATGATCGCTTGACGATCGAAACTGGTCATCCTAGTGTTTTATTAATCTCATGTAATTTATTTCAGGATTAGGGCATAACCCATCTCTTTTGGGTACATTCGTGTTGACCGACTGAAAAGCACTAAACACTTGTTTACTAAGGCAACACTGAAAATATGGCTTCAAACACCACAAAGTTTAATTATATTAACCGTCTAAGATCAATGGATTCCCCGTTTACGTGTTGACCTACGAAGTGCAATCTTTACATACACACATCAAAAAAAGTTTTGCATCACCTCGGTTCCCAGATCTCCGGCATATAGACGTTGACTGTGTATATTGTATCCAAGATACAGTCCCTTTGACTGTTCATAGATGTCACTAAAACTGCTCAAAGATGTAAACAACCATGCATGAGCAGGGCCTATTAGACGGAGGGGGTACGACAGCCGATCAGTTCCAGTCATTCCACCAGGACGAAGGTACGCTGCTCATGTTGTCTGTAGTTCTACCATGCCTAGAAGGTCAATACCACAGTTCGATCGCGTCCGCATTGTTACTTTGTGTCAAGAAGGGCTCTCAACAAGGGAAGTTTCCAGGCGGCTCAGAGTGAACCAAAGCGATGTTGTTCGGACATGGAGGAGGTACAGAGATACAGGAACTGTCGATGACAGGCCTCGCTCAGGCCGCCCAAGGGCTACTACTGTAGTGGATGACCGCTACTTACGGATTGCCGCTCGGAGGAACCCTGACAGCAATGCCACCATGTTGAATAATGCGTTTCGTTCAGCCACAGGACGTCGTGTTTCAACTCAAACTGTGCGCAATAGGCTGCATGATGCGCAACTTCACTCCCGACGTCCATGGCGAGGTCCAGCTTTGCAACCCCGACACCATGCAGCGCGGTACAGATGGGCCCAACAACATGCTGAATGGACCCCACGGAATTGGCATCACGTTCTCTTCACCGATGAGTGTCGCATATGCCTTCAACCAGACAATCGTCGGAGACGTGTTTGGAGGCACCCTGGTCAGGCTGAACGTCTTAGACACACTGTCCAGCGAGTGCAGCAAGGTGGTGGTTCCCTGATGTTTTGGGGTGGCATTATGTGGGGCCGACGTACGCCACTGGTGGTCATGGAAGGCTCCGAAACGGCTTTACGATACCTGAATGACATCCTCCGACCCATAGTGCAACCATATCGGCAGAATATTGGAGAGGCATTTGTCTTCATGGACGACAATTCTCGACCTCATCGTGCACATCTTGTGAATGCGTTCCTTCAAGATAACGACATCGCTCGACTACAGTGGCCAGCATGTTCGCCAGACATGAACCCTATCGAACATGCCTGGGATATGTTGAAAAGGGCTGTTTATGGACGTCTTGACCCACCAACCACTCTGAGAGATTTACGCCGAATTGTCGTTGAGGAGTGGGACAATTTGGACCAACAGTGTCTTGATGAACTTGTGGATAGTATGCCACGGCGAATACAGGCATGCATCAATGCAAGAGGACGTGCTACTGGGTATTAGAGGTAGTGGTGTGTACTGCAATCTGGACCACAAATGCTGAAAGTCTAGCTGTATGATGGTACAACATGCAATGTGTGGGTCTCATGAGCAATAAAACGAGCTGAAATGTTGTTTGTGTTGATCTCTATTCCCTTTGTATTTAACGGTTCCGGAACTCTTGGAACCGAGGTGATGCAAAACTTTTTTTGATGTGTGTAGATTCTAAAAGAATGGAAAAAGTAGTTTCCATGTTGTTGTTGTTGTTGTTGTTGTTGTTGTTTTTTACTCTATATACAAATTGTGCACTTGGTTCATGCCAGTTTCATGCAGGCGTCAAATAAAGAGTTGCTGTACCATGTCATTCAGTAATAAATAAAATCAATACGCGTATTTTATTATCGCTTTGGTTCATACTGTATATAATTATCTGTACATGCGCCTGATCTGTTTGATAATTTAGTTTAATGTTATCTCTCTTCTTCTGGCTCGTCCCATTTAAAAATTGTAACAGAACACCGTTCAAAAAGCGATCAATGAACAATTTTCTAATTGAAATTATTTGTTCTCCATGGTGCCAGGTTATCCCGTGGTATGTTTCGGGATTTCTTCTTGGTGTATTAAATTGGACTCTTCAGTAGTCTATACGTTCGGTTAACTTTCTGTGGACCCCGCTGGGATAGTGACCTTGGAGCTACTGTATGTCCGATTTTAGAAGCACTTTGCAGTGCGTCTTGACTAAATAGTATTATTCTCCCGTATGTTTCAGGTACAGTAGGCCTAATTCTATGCTAATTACTTGGCCGTTAAAGCTGATTTCTATTATTATTATTATTATTATTATTATTATTATTATTATTATTATTTCTTCGATTCGGCCAAATAGGGACCATGTCAGTTCAACTTTCTCTTCTTCCGAGCTGTAACTACCGCCCAGTGTTCCCGCATTCGTCTCCGGCGTTGCTCTTTTCTCTTTTGAGACCTCGCCTTCCCTGTTTTCAAGTTCGGCTTTCCCTGGAAACCTTTGTGCGTACGTAGTTTTTCCTGAAGTGGAACACGCTCCTGGATATCTTTAGGGGGAATTTCCATTTCACGTAGATCTTTCTCAACTTCCGTGAACTATGCCCCTTTGGTTTTCTTATCTTGAAAGTAAGTCAATATCCGTTTTGATATCCTGCCTGGACTGATTCGTGTCACGTGGCTATAAAAGGCAATCCTTCTTTTTCGAATCATGTCACTGATCTTCTCCACGTACTTATAATTCGTAGTTATGGCACCTTCCGTACTCGCTGTTTTCTTTGATGGGACCCAGGATTTTCCTCAAAATCTTCCTTTCTTTAGCCTCAAGTTTTTTCATTAGACCTTTCTTGTTCATTATTAAAGTCTGTGCCGTATACAGAGCCTCTGGCCGAATAACAGTGCAGTAATGTCTAATTTTGGCGTTTAAGGATATCGATCTCTTATTGTAGATGTCTTTAGCCAGGTTGTATGCCATTTCCACATTATTAATGCGTGACACGAAGGCTTCTTTCTCTGATAGGTTAGGCTCTATCCATTCACCGAGGTATTTAAACTTTTCTGCCTTCTGAACTTTTCCTAGTCCGACCTCCAGTTCCCTGGGCGCTGATGTTATGTTTGTCATGAATTATTATGATGAAAATCCACAGCCTGCTTCCAGTCTCCGACCGGGTCAGGAATGGAATGAATGAAGCCCCCATCTAGCGGCGAGGATATGGACTGTGCCGGCTGCCGAGGCCTGACGCACTCCTCTGGAGCAATGATTAAATGAATGACAGATGAAATGAAATGATAGTGGAGAGTGTTGCTGGAATGAAATGTTGACAGGGAAAACCGGAGTACCCGGAGAAAAACCTGTCTGCCTCCGTTTTGTCCAGCACAGATCTCACATGGAGTGACCGGGATTTGAACCACGGACCCAGCGGTGAGAGGCTGGCGTGCTGCCGCCTAAGCCACGGAGGCTTCATGAATTATTATAATAATTATTATTATTATTGTGGGGGTTTGAAGCCATTTTTCAGTGTTGCCTAAGTAAACAAAAGTTTGGTGCTTTTCAGTCGGTCAACACGAATGTTTATCAGTTTCGATCGTCAAGCGATCATCATCAAATCCATTACACTTAGGCTATAACATCTATGTTTGAGAATACAGGTGAAAAATATTTACAATATGTACTATTATTTAGTTGCAGTATTGGTAATGCAACTGTCAGTGTATGCTAAATGTAGTATATCTGATCTTAGGTGGAATGCTAAAATGGTGATAGAAATCCGGAGTTTGTCTGTTTGGGGTGACTATATGTTTGTAAAAAGTCAGCTATGGTCATACTGTAATATTACAGGCTACTACGTATCTGGTTGTCTTCCTGGCTGGAGCTTCGAGCAGTTTCGTGTTCACTCTTGCGCCAGTTGAGGTCAACTGAACCCGGGTGTTAACTGGACGAAACTGGTTTTCCTTTCTCCCCTCCTTGTTCCTATGTGCTGTCTGAGGTCAGTGCAATGAGCATTTGTGTGACGTTGCCAAATCTAGATAAGATGTAGCCTATGTTATTGAATACAGGAAGGTCTACAACTATTAAAGACCGTGGAACGTCTTCGCCACGCGTGGACTAAAAAGCCATTCGTACTAAGCGCTGCCCTGTCTTCGTGTTGACCGACTGAAAAGCACCAAACTTTTATTATTATTATTATTATTATTATGTATGAAATTTACATTAAAAAACAAAACCATCACCGTCGGACTACTGTATTTGCAAGGCAAACTCACAGATGATAGTACTGGATCTCTATATGTTCATAGTCAATGAAGAGACAAAACCTAACGCTATATACTTGCAATACCAAGGAGGACAGCATTTTGCATTAACTGCGTATGGTTTCTCTTCAAGCCAATGTTCTCCTATGCATATGATCAGTCCTTTGTTACTAAACCATTCACAGAGACAACAACTGGGATGTTGAAAACTTCATTTAGGCCATATATGTGGCTCAGCTCAGCGGCAAGTGGCTGGTATTTGCACCTTTTCTCAGCCAGCGTATTCTGTAGGTTTTCATCGAGTGGAACAGCACCATCGAAGATGTGCTTCCTGATCGAATATCACAACGTCTGGCCTGTTGGCTTCCACAGAACGATCAGTTACCATAGTGGAATCCCATAAGATCTTGGCTTTGATATTGTTCAGAACCTGATCAGGTGTGAATTTATAATATGGGACTTCCTTTTCAACAAAACCGTATAGCCGCGCAAAAGCCTGATTACTTTTGCTACGTTGTTGTGCCAATCCAATTATTCTTTTGGAGCAAGCGTTTGGTATCCTCCTGTGATTCAGTAGATCTAATGCACAGACGGCATTTGTCCGATGTGTCCTTACCAAGAATGTGGCGTTCATAATTATTATTATTATTTTTATATGCAATTTACATAGAATTACAAAACCATCACCCTTGATCTCCTTGCGAACCAATAGCACTGATGACCAGCACCGGATCTCAAGATGTCCAGAGCAAGTCACTCAAGAGGCAAAACCTTACGTACCATATTTGTAGTACCAAGGAGAGTAGTCTTATGCATTGTGAAACTTTTGTAGGTATACAACTAAGTCGCCAAATTAGTGAATTCGAATTTTTGTTTTGTTTGGTGAAATCTACCTCCGCCTTCCAGCGTGCCGAGAGGAATTTTTATTCTACGTTTATGTTCGACGATGTCGATATGTAAATATTATATGTCAGAAAACTGTTTCATAATGGGGGTCCTTGAAGTACTACTTTTCATTATAACACAGTTTATCCAACCAATCAGAGCTCAATATTTTCATTCATGACCAATTAGGTAAGGACTTCTGACATGCACTCAAAATCCAACATGTCGGACATGAATTACATGATTTGAAAGTTGACAATGTAGCCTATATTGGATCAACCACATTAGTTACAATGCATAAACAAACTGGGCAATTTTGCAAAAGATATAGCACTGTACCATAATATCTGCAAATCTGATTTCTACACATTCATAAGATTTCGCCGACAATTTTAGTGAACGCCGTTGTTGACATTAACACACCAGAACGTCATGGAGGAAGCACGCGTATGACATTAGTTTCACGGAATTTTTAATCCAGCTCAGTAAATCGATTTCTTATGCTAAACTTTTCGGCGAGATGTCATAACTGTTCTATTTCGGACTCAATTGATTTACATTCCGTTGACGTTCTATACGCATCGAATTTGAAGAATAACTAGTTGATAATACGATACATTATAAGTTAAAACGTTTGTAACAGCCTATTTTGTGTTATTTGACCAATATAACCTAATGTTCCAACATAGTACCTGTGCGCTCTCTGTCGGTGCTACTTCAGGATAAACAATGTTCCAAAGCTTTGGGATTCGTTATTGGGTGGAGATCAAATGCTGAGCCCACACAATTCCCAAAAAGAAGATTCAACCGACGAAATCTCGACAGATGTTTATGAATATTTATGTTAGAACATATAATAAAAGTTATAAATTTCGTAGAGCATAAATAGTCGTATGCAACTCGCCTATAATGGTAATTAAGACACTCGTATGGAAATTATAAAACTCTCTTCGCTCGTTTTATAAACATACTCGTGTCTTAATTATTGCTATTATAGGCTCGTTGCATAATGTGTCATTTTCACATCTTCTTGCATTTTTAACCTGGGGAATCATATGTAAATTGCTGTCTCGTAACATCTCAATCCATCCTGTATACATACTTGTAGACCGTAACTCAGAAACGATGATACTCTCCAATCATACTCCGTGTTGCTGTGTTACCACAGCCCGTTATAACAGCGGGTAGTAAAACAGTATTGTTTTCACCCATTTTGCCAGAGTGCTGATGCTATTCTAACAGGGCACGGTTTATTGAACATTATGACAGGGACAAAAATCAAAATAGGCGTCAGATCACTTTCAACACACTGTGGGTCAATTGGATATCGCTTCAATTTGTACGTAAATGATGTGTGTGAGCAATACGCTGTACAACAAATCTGTGACATGGTTTCAAATTAAACTCCCAATCTGACCTCGATCGTCATCGAGTAGCATTTTACACGTCACAGCGCAGGGGGTATAAAGTAAATTCGGAATTGCACAATATTGGCACTGCAAAATTGGATACCACTGCCATCTCGTTGAAATCATTGTACATTTTTGTTTGTGGGAGAAGGGGGGCGATGCGGATTCCACCCCTCTGAAAAATGAAATGTAGCTTATAGGTGGTTCACTTGCCGGTCATCCATAATATTGATTACCCCATTTGCAAAACCCAAATGAACTTTCCCTGTAAGTTTTTAATATTCTAATACCAATTGGTTTTTCATACACCTTAGTCAATACTAATTAAAATAATTAAATTGACCGTTATACTAAATATATTGGGTTTCTAATATTAATAATGAGAAATACAAATAAAAGCACAACTGGGAACTAATACATAACATTTGATAGCCGACTTTGTTACAATTATTATTCTTTAGTGTACACATCACTTACATAGAACGTGTTATTCGACTAAGCCATTATACAATTTTTAGAAATAGTAATCAATGATATGCATGCCGCACACAAGGTTGCACCTTTTAGTGGCTTATGTGATATCTCTTCCTGCTCTGATGAATTTGCTATCCTATTGCGACCTGTCTCTATCATATTGTAACAATATAATTCAATTTACAGGTTAAACAATGAGTAGGACGTGTAAGGAAATTCATAAAATGTGTACAGTGTTTCTGAATTTTTTTAATGTGTATATTTGTAACAATTTAATCAATAATAATAATAAAAAGATACAGTCAGTCTGAAAAAATTTAGCGGGGAATGGAGAGCGGGAGGTGCACTCTGCTGCATGACGTCACGCACTCGCCATCTTCGTATCGCATAACGCCTGACCCCAGGAGTAAACTCAGACTCAACAGACTCCATTACCCTTTAACTTAGGCTTCCCGCACGGGGAACGGAGAGCGGGAGTTGCACTCTGCTTCATGAAGTCACGCACTCGCCGTCTCCGTATCGCATAACGCCAGACCCCAGATTCAGACTTGGTGCATATGCACTGAACAACATGATAACGTCATACACGCCGTAACCGTAACGCATAACGGTAGACCAAAGCATAAGGATGAAGTCGACAAGATCATTTGAAAT
Source organism: Meconema thalassinum (assembly GCA_946902985.2). Taxonomy (NCBI): domain Eukaryota; kingdom Metazoa; phylum Arthropoda; class Insecta; order Orthoptera; family Tettigoniidae; genus Meconema; species Meconema thalassinum. The sequence goes on from OX336399.1 coordinate 93,587,524, forward strand.
GATAATAATAATGTCGATAAGCAGACTACCATAGGTTACAATACAACTGTCTTGTGTCAAGGAGTTTTTCCATCTCGGATCATTTCAAAATTTCTATTGGACCAACAACATAAATTTATATTCCAACGTATTCTCCATTCCACAAAGAGCCTTTATTCACGTAGAGAACACACCCTACTGACCATCTCCAGATAATATTGCACATGGACATAAACATTTAAAAAAAAATCGGTATGATGAATTCCAATGGGTTTTTAAAGACATAGCTTATCGGTCAACACGAATATACCCAAATGCGATGGGTTATGCCCTAATCCTGAAAACAATTTACATGAGATTAATAAATACACTTGGATGACCAGTTTCGATCGTCAAGCGATCATCATCATCAGATCCATTACACTTAGGCTATTAATATTAATTTATATTAACACGAATTTTGAGTCTGATTTTTGTATGTCTGACTTTGATTTGTCATGCCTAAATTAATGAAAGAAAACACAGTTTTACTTATAAAGTTTGCTCTACCACAACAAAAGTTCAAATTTGAAGGAAAATCTCTATTTTTATAAGTTCAAACAAAAAAGATGTTAATTTGATCATTTACAAAGCATAGCTAACATAATCTACAAATCCAAAAAAAAAACAATACAAACAAGCTTTAAAAATGAATATTCTAGTACTTCTTCTGTGTGGGTACGAACTTTCCCGTGTTTGATCCCAAATGTAATCACCCATCATGTTCTCATTATATTTTCCTTGATAACGTTGCTCAAAGTCCATCACATCTTGGTGAAAACGTTCCTCTTCCTCTTCTGAATATGCCCCCAAGTTATCTTTAAATTGGTCCAAGTGAGCTTGTAACATGTGTACTTAAAGGGACATTCTGCAACCCATGAGTTTCAAATTCTCAAGCATAGTGGAAATAAGCTCTTTGTTATTCTCAGCTTTCTTATTTCCAAGGAAGCCATGGATCACTGCTTTAAGGCTATACCATGCTTGTTTTTCGTGGGTGTTGATTAATTGTAGAAATTCTTCACTGGCCATTAGTTTCTTTATTTGTGGATCTACGAGAATATCAGCTTTAATTTTAGCTTCTGACAATTTAGGGAAAAGAATCTTTAAATTGAAAATCTTCAGAATCTTGACGAAGAGCCTTTACAAACTGATTCATGAGGCCTAATTTTATAGGCAACGTTATTTATCATTGCATTAAGTACAAAAGCAAATGTAATTAATTATGAATGGCATTTTTGGTTACTGTTCGATGTAGACAGCCAGAATATATGCATTAAATAATAGACTCAACTCAAGATTTTTGTTTGTTGACTTGTTTTATTATCGACTAAGGTGTGATAAATTTATTAAATTGCAATGAGTATTTATTTACATTAAATCGTCAATGAGGAAATGATTAAGTTCTTACCATTACGTAGTTTTTAAGAAAACAAATTCTTTTGTAGGTTGATTTGTGTAATTAATCCTGAGTAGTTTCCTCGCGTTTTCAGAACTATATTTCCTTCCACTGCACTGGTGTTGGAGCACGTGCCTATAAAGTGGATTTCTTATCCATGCGCTGAGTTGCGCGATACATTGAACAAGAAAAGGGAGGGGGTGGTATATTTTTTGGACGTTCACTTACGGGGAGAGATACTAACAAGGGAACGAATTGCGGTCTAAAATTCTAATCTGGTTGAAATTTGGTACATAATATCCCTTCAAAGTTGTACAATGACGTAGATAAAACCACACGGGCACTTTCAATTTTGAAAGCCAATATTGAACGCCGAAAACCTGCCGGGGGACGGCATGACCGAGAAGGTGGGAAGAGGTAAAGCTGACCTTGAATCCTAGCAGCACGATCCCTGTGGCCACCAGGCAGCGACCCTAAAAATGTTCCCCTCGCTCTCCTACTCTCTCGACATATAATGTAACATATAAAATGCAACATAATTCTTGCGCTCGACCATACTGTAAATAAATAAAACGACCTTTCATTTTCTTCCTCTTTTACTCTTTGTAATCCTTGCAATAGTGGATGCGAACTGATAAGGGAGTGACGGGTTGAGAGGACGGTGGAAGGTGGGGAATGCAACGCAGCCAGGTGGCCGCGATTCATCGCCTGCTGCTAGGAATCAAGGTCAGCTTTACCTCTTTCCACCTCCTCGCTCATGCCGTCGCCCGGCAGGTTTTCGGCGTTCAAAATTGTAAGTGGTTCATGTGGTTTTCACTACTTCATTATACAATTTTGTAGGAATATCGTGTACTAAATTTCAAACAGATTAGAATTTTACACCACAATCCTTTCCCTTGTAAGAATTAAATTCACTGATAAAAACCCCTGGCACTATCCAGCCCATGACGGGCTAAGGCGGACCAAGCGACCGCTGCCCAGCCATTTGGCCTGCAGATATTGGGGTGACGCGTGATCAGCGCGTCGGGTCCCCTCGGCCGTTAATCTTGGTATTCGTGATCGGGGCGCTGTCTCACTGTCAGACAGCTACTCAATTGTCCTCACGAGGCTGAGTGCACCCCGTTCCAACCCTCACGTCAGTTTTAAAATCCCTGACGGAGCCGGGGATCGAACCCGGGGCTTCCGGGTGAGAGGCAGGCGCGATACCCCAACACCACAGGGCCGGCAAATTCACTGATGACACATGTTAATACTGTTATGTTATATTATTTAATGTAACATCTTTTCAACATCTCAACGGGTTCACCTTCAGCATGGATTGATTTGCTCTAACTTAACATACATCTACTATATATAAAACAATGAATGTTTGTTTGTTCGTCCCTTATGCGTGCATATACCATTCATCCGATTGCGATCAAATTTCAGTAAGTTGTTGTGCACACTCCCGGGATGAATATAGGCATAGTAAATCCAATTTGTAATAGCGTACGAGAAGCTTCAACAAAATGGCGCGCGATTACTTCCAACAAAGTCTCACATGTGTTCATATGCCATTCATCCGATTGCGATGAAATGTTGGTGAGTTGTTGTGTACACTCCTGTGATGGTTTCTTCTTCTTCTTCTTCTTCTTCTTCTTCTTCTTCTTCTTCCTCTTCTTCTTCTTCTTCTTGAAGTGCCTCATCCTCCAAGAACATTGGCGATCAGTAGCATGATCTGCTGTTTGTCCATAGCTGTTCTAAACAGTGTCACTGTATTAAGTCCGAACCACTGGCTTAAGTTTTTAGCCAGGATATTCGTCTGCGTCCTGGACCCCTAATGCTATCAATCTTCCCTTGGATAATTAATTGCAAGAGGTGGTATTTGTTGTTGCGCATGAAATGACCAAAGTATTCTAGTTTTCTCCTTTTGATGATACTGAGAATTTCCGAGTCTTTGTTCATACGCCGCAGTACTTCCACATTTGTGACTTTAGCTATCCATGATATCCTTAAAATCCTGCGATACGTCCACATTTCAAATGCTATCAGTATCTTACTTGAAACCTCAGTAAGTGTCCATGATTCAACTCCATAGAGCAGGACACTAAAATCGTAGCATCGAAGCTGTCGGGCGTGTAATGGCAGACTTAAATCACGGCTGGTCAAAACGTTTCTCATTTTCATGAAAGAACTTCTGGCCTGCTCAATTCGACAGCAAATTTCTTGGTTTAAGTCCCAGTTATCATTGATTTGTCATCCTAAATATTTGTATGATGAAACCCTTTCAATTCTTTCATTACCAAGTGTAAGAATGCCCTGAATTTCATCTTTCTTTCTACTAACAACCATCCACTTTGTTTTTTTTTTTTTACATTTAAATGTAATCATATGGCATTACTCTCTTCAGAAATAGAATCCAGTAGTGTTCGTATATCATCCATATTTGTTGCAAGGATGACAGTGTAATCAGCATATCGGATGCTATTAATGATAGATCCATTTACCACTACTTCATCAAGAGCATCTCGGAAAATCTTTCAGAATAGATGTTGAAGAGTAGTGGAGAAAGAATGCAACCTTGGCGAACTCCCTTCATTATCGATACTTCTCCAGACAGCTGACCACCAACACGTACAGCAGCACGTTGATTCCAGTACAGATTTCCAATTAATCGGATATCACGTCCATCTAGTCCCAGGTCACATAAAATGTTCATCATTTTATCGTATTGAACAGTGTCAAAGGCTTTTTCATAGTCTAATCGATGAAACACATGTAAGCATCGACACGACCATCACGACATCGTTGGATCAACATTTGAAGACTGAGCAATGCCTCCCGAGTTCCGAAACCACTCCTGAATCCAAACTGTGTGCCACCGATGTTCTCCTCACATTTATGATATAACCTTAAGTGCAGGATTTTAAGGAATAACTTCAGGGCATGACTCATTCAACTGATCATTCTATAGTCATTGCAGCACTTTGCATTGGTCTTTTTGGGAATCGGTATAAAAGTTGATTTGAGCCAATCATGTGGTATGTATCCACTTCGATATATATTATTGAACAAACCAACCAGCAAGGAAAGAGATCGTTCATCCTTGAGAAGCTTTAGTATTTCAATGTTTAATTCATCTGGACCTGGAGCCGTTCCACTCTTCGATATTGTTATGGCATGTTCAATTTCAGCTCTTGTAATATTTATGCCATCGCCAGTTTGAATACCATGATCAACACTTCTGTTGTCTTCAGAGTATCAATGTAGTCCTTCCATTCTGTCAACTTCTCTTCAGTACTAGGGAGAATGATGCCATATCTATTTATGTGATTCCCAATCCCCCTGCTCTTATAAATCCCAGCTGCTTGTTTAACCTTTTTATACATTTTGAACGAGTCATACTTTGCACACAATTCTATTTCGCTACATTCCTTTGAAAGGTGTTGTTCTTTGGCAGTACGGATTTCCTTCCGTATTAATTTCTGAAATTCTCTGTACTTTATTGGGTCATTATTCTTGAAAGGTCTTCTGCAATCGATCAATTGTAGAATTTTATCTGTCATCCAAGGTTTGCTTTTCCTACTCTCCGTGGTCTGTAGTTTTTCTCGACACACATCATTCACTGCGTATTTGAATTGGTTCCAAGTGTCTTCAATATTATGTGTATCCTTGTTCGACAGGATATAATCTCGTTTTGTACTCAATGCTGTTTGGACATCATTTCTCAATACAGGGTCTTGGAGCTTATGGATCGCAAAATGATTGTTGTGCCTCACTGGGTGATATTTTTTCAAGTTCAAATTCATTGTGGCTAACAAAACATTATGATCGGAGTTAATATCAGCACCAGGATATGTCTTCACACTTTTTAGGGAATTTCTGAATCGGTTATTGACGAGGATATAGTCAATTTGATTCCTGACTAACCCATTTACGGTTCGCAGACGACATTGTTTTGGTGGCTGAATCAGCGAAAGAGCTGGAACAAATGATAAAAGAATTAGACAAAACAAGTAAAGAAGTGGGCCTTACAATGAACCCGAAGAAAACGAAGCTGATGACCAATGCGTTAGAAGCCCCAATTAATGTGAACGGAGAAACACTGGAATATGTTGAAGAATATGTATATCTCGGTCAGAACATGTCATTTTCAAGTCGTTCAGAGAAAGAAGTCAAACGAAGAATAGGACAAGCATGGAAGAGCTTTTGGTCCCTAAAGTTTATTCTGGCTGACAAGACCCAAAAACACACTTTAAAGGCTGAAGTTCTGGAAAAATGCGTTATACCGGTGTTACTATTGTGCCCAACTGGCCACGGCAGTCTGGCATCGAACTCAGGTCTCATCAGAAAAGACCAGGCACATGGTTATGCCTAGAGTCGAACCATTGATCTCTGCGGGGGAGCAATTATTGGGAACCCAAAGAGCCATGAGAGGTATACTGACATATAAGAAGGTAGCGTGATTTCACAATCTATAGGTGAATATCATAGCAATTTAAGGGAAGAACTGTAGCCAAATGCAAGGAAATATACATTTTCAGAGCATACGAAAGTGAGAGAAGGCCAGTTTGAAGTTTTACAAATGACCCTTAGCAAGTGGGCGGAGTAGTCTAGGCGCCTACCGAACTACTTACGTCTGGAGCGGAGAGACAGCTCAGAATTAATGACTCGGGTATCCACCGCTTGACAACGGTGCAAGCTATGGCGGGATCGACTGCACATGGAAATTAATTGATTACAGCTAAGTGGAGTATTAAAATGCATTGAAATATACACCCAGGTGAATATATTCACGGAGAGGTAATTTAGGGATGGTTTTTCACCTAAATTAAGGCCTTTATCTCCAAATGAATGCATCACAACCTACCCTACGCTCAAGAGCATTGACTTAGTGACCAGGCAACGGGGAAGTACCATGATAGCGTGCCCACGCGCTGAACTAAGGCAATTAATTGTAATTAATTGGCCGAAGCGATCGCCGGCACGCGAATGTTTTTGAAACCTCCACACCTAAATAAACAAGATGTAGATGTCATTTCGGCTGAAGAGGCATTATTTCAAGAAAGGAGTCGCTCTCATGTGTCCAGTGGACTATTTCGTACAAGAATCCTTTATATAGGGGGAGCGAGGCAAGCCAAGCCAGTCTTCTTCTAAGTTCATCACGAGTCTTCTTCTCAGTTCATCACCAGTCTGCTACAGTACACACGTAACTAAGACGTTGCTAGTAGCGCGCCAAATGTTAAAGTATCAACGCGTCGCCGTTGGAGAACAATAGAAGCAAGTTATAAAAGCTTCATAAGTAATCATGAAGTGCGTCGAAAGTAAAGTATTACAGATATTTACATATTATCTGACGCCAATATAAATTCGCCACAGCGAAAAGGAACTTATAATGTTTTGAACAGTTCTGATACCGGGAGGTATTGTCAGAATTATATATGACAGCATCATCAGAAACAATACAATGATGGGAGCTTGGAAACCATTGCCACCTAATTTGGATAGTGGGCTGAACAAGATTGCAGGGAACGAGGATGGAACGTCCGTAAAACGCTGTTAGATTGTCACGGAGACCAGCGGTTGTCATAATTGCAGCGCATCTCTGAGATCAGGCGTAGGAGAAGTCCAATTTAAGGATCAACATGTGAAGTAGTGGATAAATGTATATAAATTGTGAAATAGTGTTTTAAAGTGTTCATGTGTATAGTGATTAATATGCAGTGTATTGCAATGATAAAAACCACTGATAAAAATATGTGTATCATGTGGAAAGTGTATGAATCTAAGTGTTGTGTTAAGGATAACATGATGGCTTAAGTCAAGCGTCATGGTAGCGCTACAGCTGAGGCGCTGGCACTATCCAGCAAAGAGGAAAAAAGTGAGTACCCATTTTTTTTATAATGTAATTATAACTAAGTAGTTCACCATGTAACGATTTATCACTTTGAGTAAGATGTAATAGTCACTTACTGAACGAGTTTTCACCACTCGTCTTGAATAAAATATGGCTTGGAAGGTGATTTGTTTGAGGCCATTCAGGCAAAAATAGTGATGGATGTAACGGTAACGTTAAATGATAATAATAAATAATATTATGGGTCGGCAAACAGTAAAGTAATAGGCATTTTTGGCCTAAATAGTGTTCAAATAGTGTCATGTCTAATGTAAAGATACTGTATTTGGTAAACAGTGAGAGTATAACGTGAAATATAAAGAAATACGAGAGCTTTTTCAGTGTCAGTGAAATATGAATGAATATTTGATATGGTCAATCCTTAGGATTATTGTTTGAGGACCATTAAAGTAAAGTAAGCCAGTAAATTTTGATACATTTGTGTTAGGAGCTATGTAAAGCTTTTGGCTTAAGTGGTATGACAGAGAACGCGGGTGCCTTAATAATGGAGTCATATATGTGAAGTATTGTTTGAGCCGCTTGTAAGCGTGCAGAATTAACGTAGAATCCAGTGATTTACGTAATAAATATAGCGGGGACAACTAGTATAGCTTGCACGTTAGGTGAGAAGTTGGCCAAATCTACGAGTAGTATCGCCCTTGAGCATACTGTATTATGTCGCAGCGAATTGGACAGAGTCTGTCTGTATCCAACGCTTGCTTGAATTATGCCACTATTGACGTCCGTCGAGACGCTGTGAGCATGTGTGTGTTAATGACCCACCCTGTGAGGTAGAGGATCATATTCGTCGTTTAGGAACGCAGGTTTCCTTATATTTTATTGACAGCTGCTGGTGAAAGTCGTTGGATTTTCACTATGATGCGCGTCTAAAAGCCACTAGTCGTCACCATAGAACGGCAAGACTATCACTAGAATGCCACCCCAGCCATGAATGTTAATTAAGGAGCCAGTTTGAGCCCAAGACACTATAAGGATAGATGTTAAATATTTAAATTGACTCAATTATTTTGGAGCCACACTCAGTGTTACTCTAGTCTGCACTTTGTAAACAAACCTGACCTTGATCTTGACAGAGTGAGAGAGAGGGGAATGGTAGACCATTTCTGCAGCGGCCATCTTGGAGAGCCAGCTGGAACGAATTTTAGTGCCTGCTAAGGGGAGGAAGGTCGTCCGACCGGTCCCTTGTAAATTAGTCACACTAGGACACTGAGAAATCTCGATATTTAAATATGCAAGTAAGATATGATTATTTTGATGATGCCAAGTGAATTGAACGGTGGGTTGCAACTCACATACGTTGTTGAATCATAGAAATCAGATAATATTTGGCTCAATTATTCTCTGAGGAGAAAAGCTGAACCAAAATAATGTAGGCATCTTCTTTTAGAGTGCATTTTGCCATTCCTGCTAATTTATGCAGACGGGTATGTGTTTTTTCCCAGAACATGACACATTTGTAACGTTGATAAGCCCGACAAGACCCAGAAAATCGTTATATGGTGAAACTATAAAATTAAGTACCACTTTTCCTAAGGCGTTCATATGCATGGAAGGAGGGAAGATGATTCACGCAACACAAAAAATATCTGTTAATGATTGCAGAAAGTAATGAATTCATGTTAAATCAAGGTAAATGCTATAAGAAATGGGAAAATGTTTTATTAGTATCATTTTATGTGATATGTGATTTTTGTGTTATGATACTCCCATTAACTAAAGTTGTGTTAGTTGTTGAACACTATGGAAACCCATGGAAGTCTGAAAATATCATTGACAGGATGTTAGAATTAGATTTGAGTGCAGTGCAGCACTATTTTACGAAGAAAGCTCACAGAACAACCCTATTTTATTTGTGGGAATTAAATGTAATTTGTCCTTTGTTTTGTATTTGTTGTATAGCCATTGATTTTAGACCAGTAAATGTGTTACCTTTAGGAAAATGTTTTGTATTTCCTGTAGAGTAGTTACCTGGTAGACTCAAATCCTGAGCATGTGGTTGTATGGTGGGCAGGAACGTCCCATACCTCGAAAGACCGTGAGTTAGTTGGGATACGAACACATGGTCCACATGATGACAATCGGGTACACTATATGGTTGCCAAACTTGGGCACTAACATCGAAACAAAGACAAATGATCCAGAGATTTCAACGGAAAATGGAAAGGAAGATACTTCATGTCTCATTGAGAGATAGAATACGGAACGAAGATTTAAGAAGGAGAACCGGCATGAAAGACGCTATGACATCAGCAGACCAGCTCAAATGGAGATGGGGTGGACATGTAGCGAGATTAGATCCTAACCGATGGACGTACAAAATGACGATGTGGGACCCAAGAACAGGAAGACGAAACGTTGGGAGACAAAGAATCAGATGGGCAGACTGGTTCGTAAAATGGGGAGGAAAGCAATGGACAAGAACAGCGAAGATGAGGCAGGAGTGGAAAGACCTAGGGAGACTCGCATGCAGTGACCAATAAAACAATGCATCAACTAGAAAGACACCGTTCAGTGGGCATGCAGCATAGCGGTACATATCTCTGGTGTGCAATAAAGGCTTCTCACAGAGCGGTGACCTCAAGAAGCTCACTGTTGTTCATACTGGAGTGAAGTAATACACTTGTAGCACATGTGAGAAGTCATTTGCATGGCGGACAGAACTAATGGAACATTGTCTCGCGCTCTAATTTGAGGAAACATCATCGTGTTCACTAGGGAAAATAACCTTACTGCATCACAAGGAATTCAAAAGGTTCAACTATCTTGCGAAACACTTGTTAATTCGTTCCGGGACCACATGTGCACAACATAGTGAATGATTTGTGGGATGTTAAAGAACGTGTATAGGTATCTGCATCCAAACTAGATGTTAAAACTCCACCGGTAAGGTTTTGTATTGCATTTTAAAAAGACCTATTTGAAACGGTTCAATATACGTAGATTTTACTGAAGAGTGACGACTTGGCAGTTTCTGTCATTGTTCAAGTGCTTAGACAGGGTAAGCTTTGTGCTTAGTGGCAAAGGGAAGCTCCTAGATATTGGTTGATGGCTATTATGATTTCCGTAATACTAATGGATATTTGAGGCCTTGATATCGCCAGACTCAGAAATGAAGATTGTTGTAGCGAATGTTATGCCGTCGTAATATAATTTACTTAATCTTTAATCAGCTGCACTTCTATATACACACATCAAAAAAAGTTTTGCATCACCTCGGTTCCAAGAGTTCCGGAACCGTTAAATACAAAGGGAATAGAGATCAACACAAACAACATTTCAGCTCGTTTTATTGCTCATGAGACCCACACATTGCATGTTGTACCATCATACAGCTAGACTTTCAGCATTTGTGGTCCAGATTGCAGTACACACCACTACCTCTAATACCCAGTAGCACGTCCTCTTGCATTGATGCATGCCTGTATTCGCCGTGGCATACTATCCACAAGTTCATCAAGACACTGTTGGTCCAAATTGTCCCACTCCTCAACGACAATTCGGCGTAAATCTCTCAGAGTGGTTGGTGGGTCAAGACGTCCATAAACAGCCCTTTTCAACATATCCCAGGCATGTTCGATAGGGTTCATGTCTGGCGAACATGCTGGCCACTGTAGTCGAGCGATGTCGTTATCTTGAAGGAACGCATTCACAAGATGTGCACGATGAGGTCGAGAATTGTCGTCCATGAAGACAAATGCCTCTCCAATATTCTGCCGATATGGTTGCACTATGGGTCGGAGGATGTCATTCAGGTATCGTAAAGCCGTTTCGGAGCCTTCCATGACCACCAGTGGCGTACGTCGGCCCCACATAATGCCACCCCAAAACATCAGGGAACCACCACCTTGCTGCACTCGCTGGACAGTGTGTCTAAGACGTTCAGCCTGACCAGGGTGCCTCCAAACACGTCTCCGACGATTGTCTGGTTGAAGGCATATGCGACACTCATCGGTGAAGAGAACGTGATGCCAATTCCGTGGGGTCCATTCAGCATGTTGTTGGGCCCATCTGTACCGCGCTGCATGGTGTCGGGGTTGCAAAGCTGGACCTCGCCATGGACGTCGGGAGTGAAGTTGCGCATCATGTAGCCTATTGCGCACAGTTTGAGTTGAAACACGACGTCCTGTGGCTGAACGAAACGCATTATTCAACATGGTGGCATTGCTGTCAGGGTTCCTCCGAGCGGCAATCCGTAAGTAGCGGTCATCCACTACAGTAGTAGCCCTTGGGCGGCCTGAGCGAGGCCTGTCATCGACAGTTCCTGTATCTCTGTACCTCCTCCATGTCCGAACAACATCGCTTTGGTTCACTCTGAGACGCCTGGAAACTTCCCTTGTTGAGAGCCCTTCTTGACACAAAGTAACAATGCGGACGCGATCGAACTGCGGTATTGACCTTCTAGGCATGGTAGAACTACAGACAACATGAGCAGCGTACCTTCGTCCTGGTGGAATGACTGGAACTGATCGGCTGTCGTACCCCCTCCGTCTAATAGGCCCTGCTCATGCATGGTTGTTTACATCTTTGAGCAGTTTTAGTGACATCTATGAACAGTCAAAGGGACTGTATCTTGGATACAATATACACAGTCAACGTCTATATGCCGGAGATCTGGGAACCGAGGTGATGCAAAACTTTTTTTGATGTGTGTAGAAGGCCCAATCAGAAAGAATAACCCCGAATGCTCCTCAGGACTTGCTCACCTGATGAGTTAAAACTGAGCAATTCCCTGCAAAGCAGGAGGCCATAGCCCTTATGGGATTTGTAAGGCTATTTATTTATTTATTTATTTATTTATTTATTTATTTATTTATTTATTTATTATTGTCGACGTTTGAGGTCCATGTCTAAAGATGACGTGGAGGAAGCTGAAAATGAGTGTTTGCTATGATGAACTCCTCCTCTTGGCATAGCTGGACCAATCGATCACCTTGATCATTGCCACTCCCTAAACCTAACTTACCCACTATATCAGCGCGTCGACCATTACCTACCTTGGCATTGAAATCGCCCATCACAATGGTAATCTCATTCGTTTTGGTGAAAGACAAGGCCGTTTTGACTTGGGTGTAGACGGCTTCGATGTCTTCATCTGATGCATCATAAGTTGGAGCATACACCTGGATAATATTCAGTAATATCTGTTTTGCATTGAATTGTAGAAAAATTACCCTATCGGACACGGGTACAAAGGTCTTCATTGTCGCAGCAATATCTGGGTGCAATATGAACCCTACACCATTATAATGGTGGGGATTGTCAGTACCTGCATAATATACCTGGTAACCATTGGCGTTACATTTTCCAGAATTAGGCCAGCGCATGTCACAAATTCCAAGGATTTCAACTTTTAGTCTTTCCATTTCTCTGATGGCATTGTGAGTCTTTCCACTCAGAAATAAACTGCGGACATTCCAAGTGGCTATCCTTTTCATGACTGTCCCGGAGATTCTTAGCAACCCCTGCCCACTTAAGGGCTGCCGGGGACTAGGGGCCTTGGCTTTAGATTGTCCAGTCATGCTAATGATTATCCTGGGGAAGATATGTGGTGGTTTCCCGTTGCCTTCCACATTCCCATGCCGTTGACCAATTGTTATTGGTTCCTCTGCCTTTAAGGACAATTTCTTATCCTAAGGACAAGAGAGTGTCCTGCTTCATCATGAAGATGAATTTGGAAGCTTATCCCGGCCTCCATTCGGTCTCCTCCCACCTGTCCCAGCCTTGGAACAGATACAGTTTACTCCATTAATCCCGAGCACTGGGCTGCCACTTCCGCCAGTTAAACTGTACCCAAGTCCAACTTCTCCACTGTAGCTGCCTTTGTGGTCTTCACCGTAACTCTGGCAAGGGAACCTTACATGGGACTACCAGCGGGTTCAGCTGGCCCAAGGTTTTTTTACAGAGTTGTTACTCCTCTATCACTCGCTATCCCGGAAGTTATTCGGGCGCCAGAGCCCTGTTATTTTACAACAGGGTGCACTACGTGTAAGAAAATGATGGTATTTGGATGAGAATTCTCTCAACAGTCATTAAAATATATTTACTGAAAAGAACTATCAAAAAGGATCATATAGACAAAAAAAGAGAATATAAAAGTTTTGGGTCACAAAACACAATATAGAAGTGCTTGCGTTGATTCTTTTAGAAAAGAAATACAAAAATCTTGAGGTAATGTAATATCTTATAGCTAGAACTGCAGTATCCATGCATTTATGTGTACATAACCTTCCATATTCAAACGTTGATTGAGTTCTGGTAAGATCGATCACCACATAAAAGCGTACGGGTATATTTCGTTATTCATTGCAGTCACTATATAGGCAGCTTTGGGATTTCAAAGGCGTGCCCCCGTTGAAGCAAGGAACTACAAAAATATCCAATCAAGACTATATAAACAACATGGCAGCTATCTATGATATCAAAACTCAGTCCACAAATTGATGAAACCATTCCAACAGGACATTACCCATCCAGAAGACAATATGCACTCGCACTGGGAAATCCTTAATAATTAATTAATTCACTTGGTGATCCCTTAAAAACAGCATAAATACCATTATAAAAACAAATATGATGCACCACATCGCAATCTAAGTAGCGCACGAGCAGATTCAATAAATGAGTGACAGCGCGCGAATCGTTTCAAAAATACCCGTATGCGTTCATAAACCATTCATACGATTGCGATGAAACTTTGATGAGTTTTTGTGTACACTCCTGCAAAGGTTTCTGACTTAGTAAATCCATATTACAATAGGTAGCGCACGAATAGATTCAACAAATGAGTGACAGCGCGCGATTTTTTTCAACCAAGTCCCGTCTTATCGCTGCGTGCGATAAGAAATATGTTGTTCAGGTACTAAACTAAGCAATTTGTAAGTAAATATTATCCTATATAAAAATTACGGTCTTGAATTTCCATGTAATGTAGGTTGTGAGGTGGTCCTGGTTTAAAGTCAATTGAATATGTAATATGTGAAGTCTATAATTCAAGTTGGATGTGTTGATAATTGCCATTTATTAATTTATGTTCTTCCTGGTTCATGTCACGTAAAAAATATATATATTGTCTAGTTATAAGTTTCTTGTTGCACGGTGGCCTCTGTTAATGTTGTCCTTATATTATTCGATGAATGTCTTTAATCGTGTCTTTAATCGTGATTTACGTCGATAATGTGTCTTTGTTTTCCCAATTGTGCTACGCAATCACAGTTAACTGAGTTAACACGTATACTTTAACGCAGTTGGGGAATTGAACCAACAGTTAACGGCAGTTAGCTCTGCACTTCTTCACCCCACTCCCCCGGTATACTACTAAAGCGTAAAACTTTTGCTAATCTGATTGTATTTATTATTTATTTATCGTGTGGCTTTTAGTGCCGGGAATGTCCGAGGACATGTTCGGCTCGCCAGAGGCTGTAGCTGCTGCAAGCGGACACCCTTAGGGTGAGCTACAAGTTCCGTTCAATTTCGTTTAGCTCCAACTTTCGCTACTAGATGCCAATGATACCTAGTGATGAACGTTGGAACTTTGATAGAGCGTTCCAACGAAATCAAACCTAGAAATTTAGCTTCACCCAAGTTGAGTCTGTGGAAGGATCTTTTACATGCCATAAATCTATGACAAGGAACCGCCGGCTTTACTTCCCCTCCAAAGGAAGGCATACTGAAGGATTTTAACGCTCTTAGAAAATCCGACGACTTCTGCCGGGTTTGAACCCGCAGCAGAAATGAGGAGAATAGAAGCGTTTGAAATGTGGTGTCACAGGAGAATGATGAAGATCAGATGGATAGATAGAGGTATTAAGACAAGTGGGAGAAGAGAGATGTTTCTGACGACTGATAATGAAGAGTAAAGATAATGTTGGTAGGACACATACTAAGGCACCTAGGAATAGCGAACATAGTTATGGAAAGAAGGTTCGAGGACAAGAACTGTAGGGGTAGACCAAGGTTATTATAATTATGTTAAACAGATTCTCACGGATGTAACGTGTGGTAGTGTGGTAGCTATTTAGAGATGAAACGAAGGGAGGCATGGAGGGCTGCATCAAACCAGTCATAAGACTGAAGACTCGAACAACATGTATACAGCTAAACGTTAGGATATTGCATCTTTGCTAACCTGGGTAACGCAAAACAAAGAGAAATTGTTCACAAACAGAGCAATATTTCACACAAAATCAAACAACACTGAAAAATTTACTTTTTAAGTTTTCTATGTATTTTAACATACAGTAATTCTCATCTCTAATGATCAATTTTGTCGACAGTTCATACAAAATGAACTAAATCTAATAGTGGTTTGGTAAAACAGTCATACTTTTCTCGTATTGCAATGTAAAAATATGCATATCGTGCGAAATATCCTCTTGTATGATTACTTGTCAGTGAGCACATGCACTTAATACTCCCTTTATTGAATTCCTCGTCTGCTCGGTAAGAGAGCAGCTGCACGATATGCTAACCTAGTAAAATTCATTTTACATCTGCAACCCACAGTGAATCATGTCTCCTGTGAGCCGCCTGGCTTAAAGAACTCCGTTAAATTTGTCATTGCTCTTTATTAAAAAGAATATGAATTTGCAATGACATTGTTTGCACAGTAACTTACAGTATATCAAGTGTTCGTATCACATTTGCTCCTACTGTGTGTAGGGAGTACTTCTACTGAACTGATGATGGTAATGGTGAAAATAATTCTTTAAGTTTTTAGATACTATTTTACTTAGGAGGCCACGCGTGTATCAGATAGTAGTCAGGGGGCAGATACTTAAAAATTACTAGTTTTTACAATGGTGGATTTTTACTATTAAGCAAATCTCAAAACAACCTACTTTTGAATCACCGCATGGTATAGTGGCTAGCGTTCTAGGTTGTCGCCCCAGAGAACCGGGTTCAATCCCGGCTTTGCCAAGAAGTATAATTCTGGTCTGATGGGTAGAACGGAGTACACTCAGCCTCGTTAGTCAAAACTGAGATTAGCAAGGTTTGATTTCCACCTCAGCTATCTTGGAAGTGGTTTTCCATGGTTTCCCACTAATACTTCAGGTAAATGTCAGGATGGTTCCCAACTAAAGGCCTCGGCCGCCCTCCTCCCAATCCCCACCTGAATTACAAATAATGTTACTCACACTAATACAGCCAGCAATGTAAGGCAGGTTATGAGACAGAATTACTCACACACACCCAAGTACTTGGAGATGAATGACCACGATATCCAAGCCCCTCAAATAAAACAACAAATATTTAATATTTACTAAATGGAAACGTTGAAACATAAGAATAGCTTTTCAGTTGGTCAACACGATTGTGCCCTAGTATGTAGATTGGGTAGGGAGTAACAATAAATCTGTCACCTTACTTCTAGAAAGAAATGCTACATGAATGATATATGCCCTCATTAGCACATTTTTCTAACAAATGGAGGGGTTAATGAATCGCTTGTGACGAATATACGAGTAGACTTATATGCTATGGTAAATGTAATAAACTAGAGATTAGCCGGTTATTATAAATGATCACCACTACATTTGGTAAATGTGATAAATTATTGATTATGAAATTAACCGGTGAGTCTACATAATTCCAAACTCGTGATACTGAAGGTGAATAATTTAATTGAAAGGTTGCCCACTTCAATACTTGGTTAGACGATGTCTGCACAACGCTATTGGTCGCTACTTGGTCAGAGGTCTGTCTGGACAATGCTATTGGTCGCTACTTGGTTAGACGACTATCTGGGCAATGCTATTGGTCGCTACTTGGTTAGACGACTATCTGGACAATGCTATTGGTCGCTACTTGGTTAGACGACTATCTGGGCAATGTTATTGGTCGCTACTTGGTTAGACGACTATCTGGACAATGCTATTGGTCGCTACTTGGTTAGACGACTATCTGGGCAATGCTATTGGTCGCTACTTGGTTAGACGACTATCTGGACAATGCTATTGGTCGCTACTTGGTTAGACGACTATCTGGACAATGCTATTGGTCGCTACTTGGTTAGACGACTATCTGGGCAGTGCTATTGGTCGCTACTTGGTTAGACGACTATCTGAACAATGCTATTGGTCGCTACTTGTTTAGACGACTATCTGGGCAATGCTATTGGTCGCTACTATGTTAGAAGACTATCTGGACAATGCTATTGGTCGCTACTTGGTTAGACGACTATCTGGACAATGCTATTGGTCGCTACTTGTTTAGACGACTATCTGGACAATGCTATTGGTCGCTACTTGGTTAGACGACTATCTGGACAATGCTTTTGGTCGCTACTTGGTTAGAGGTCAGTCTGGACAATGCTATTGGTCGTTACTTGGTTAGACGACTGTCTGGACAAAGCTATTGGTCGCTACTTGGTTAGACGACTGTCTGGACAAAGCTTTTGGTCACTACTTGGTTAGACGACTGTCTGGACAAAGTTATCAGTTGCTACTTGTCTAGACGACTGTTTGGACGATTCCATTGGTCGCTACTTGGTTAGACGACTGTCTGGACAAAGCTATTGGTCGCTACTTGTCTAGACGACTGTCTGGGCGATTCCATTGGGCACTACTTCGATAGACGACTGTCTGGACAAAGCTATTAGTCGCTACTTGTCTAGACGACTGTCTGGGCGATTCCATTGGTCACTACTTCGATAGACGACTGTCTGGACAAAGCTAATAGTCGTTACTTGTCTAGACAACTGTCTGGACGATTCCATTGGTCACTACTAGGTTAGACGACTGTCTGGGTGATTCCATTAGTCGCTACTTGGTTAGACGACAGTTCGGACCAAGCTATTGGTCACTACTTGGTTAGACGACTGTCTGGGCGAATTCCATTGGTCACTACTTGTATAGACGACTGTCTGGACAAAGCAATTGGGTTAGACGACTGTCTGGACAAAGAAATTGGGTTAGACGACTGTCTGGACACAGTCATTGGGTTAGACGACTGTCTGGACAAAGCTATCGGTCGCTACTTGGTTAGACGACTGTTTGGACAAAGCTATCGGTCGCTACTATGTTAGACGACTGTCTGGACATAGCTATCGGTCGCTACTTGGTTAGACGACTGTTTGGACAAAGCTATCGGTCGCTACTTGGTTAGACGACTGTCTGGACAAAGCTATCGGTCGCTACTTGGTTAGACGACTGTCTGGACAAAGCTTTTGGTTACTACTTGTACTACAAGCAAGGGGGTCTGGTGTTTGTGTTTGTATGTAAAGCCTTATTAACACATTGAATGTAACATGCCAAACTGACTCTTATAACTTTTGCCATTACGAGTTGGGAATTATATTAACTCATCGGTTGTTTTGACAATTATTCAATAATGTTTTACCTTTACCATATTTAGTAATGGTTATATGTAATAACCGGAAATTATACACAAACGCCTGATTAATCACATTTACCGTAACATATATAAACACAAAAGGCTTGTATGCTATATATGGATCTGATGATGCTGGTCTGACGAGTATATAATCCAATTACAGCCCTCACCTTTTGTTATAGAAGTGTGTTATAAAGTGTATAAATAATAATGTAACATTTATTTTAGATAGTACCGGTAGGGTGTTGCTTCTCGCCCAGTCTAATTGGGCACACTTGTGTTGGCCGATTGAAAAGCAATTCTGTTGATAATTAATAAATGAATAGATACATTTGCATGAATTTTCCAGATGTACTGTTCGCATAACCTGTGGCTAGAACCCTGCACGGATAAACAAAACGTTATTCACATCCAGCCCGCATCCGCACGATTTTTATCCGTATCCGCACTTTTGTTATCCGAATCCACTGACATTACAATAATATTTCACTGGGCAATACTAAATAAAGCATATAGTACATTATGCAACGAGCCTATAATAGCAATAATTAAGACACGAGTATGTTTATAAAACGAGCGAAGCGTACGAGTGTCTTAATTACAGTACCATTATAGACGAGTTGCATACGACTGTTTATGTTCGACGATAATTATAACTATTTTATGTTCGAACATAAATATTCATAAATATCTGTCCAGATTTCGCCAGTTTTATGAACTGAACAGAGCGCTTGGGACGCAGAGAATACCTTGTATTTGACCATGGCCTCCTCAAATACCCCTCTATACCACTAGCCACGCAGAGAAATTTAAAATAGAAGGTCGTGGAAGTCAGCGCAGATGCAATGCTATCCTTACCTAATTGGTCACACAACTGTTACTTGAGCTCTGATTGGTGGGAGAAACTGTTTCATAATGAAAAATAATGTTATAGCCTAATGACCCTCATTATGATACAGTTTACTGACATATAATGTTCACATTTCGACATCGTCGAACATAAAAGTTTTAAAGCAACACATTTAAATATTTGACGAGAAATTCGTTCCCCTAGGATATGTGTGAATCGCATGACAATGTTGACTGAGATTTGTCCCTCTGAGTGACGACAAATTTAACAGGGGGTGGTCAATTATAGCACTTACTCAATCGTTGGATATTCCCACGCAGTTAAGCGCAGGTATAAATGACTTTTTTTTCGCATAAGTCAACATTTCTTTTTTCCTTGAGTGTGTCCCGCGATGGTGCAGTGTCCGCTTGTTTGGTTGCTGTTCGCCACTTCCTGTCAAGGGAATCTTCAGGTTTAAGTCCTTGATTCTGTCCAGCCATCTTTTCTTTGGACGTCCACGGGGTCGATTTCTTCCTGGATCGTATTGGAGAGCTGTTCTTGTCACAGAGTTCTCATCACTTCTAGGGGCATGCCCGTACCACCGAAGCCATGTTTCTCTCATTTTATCGGTAATGGCTGCAACTCTCATCTGTTTCCGGATATGTTATTTCCTGACATGATCCGTGTAACACCCATGGACCAACGTGACATTTTCATCTCCATTCCATGTAGGGCTTGTTCATGCTTGGTTGAAGCTGGCCAACATAAGTCAACACTAATTGAGGGTATTTCCATGACTGGCTTCTCTCACTTCTCTATTATTCTCATAAAATCCAAGAGAAAGCACATAAGGAAATGACAAGAAACGTGAAAGACTCAGGACCTTAGTAAAAACTAAAATTATTTCTAAAAAATCCAGTTCAACATTTTATTCTAGCAACTATCCTCAAATTTACTGTAAACATTATCCGTAGATATATCCGCTATCCGCACAACCATGCAAACTATATCCGCATGGCAATAAATTTTGCGGATAACCATCCGCGGATATCCGCATCCACGCAGGACGTTACCCATGGCAGCATGAGCGTTAGAGATAAGACGAGGTGCTTCCTCTGTTCGGTGGAGCATACATGATGCGCGCTAGTTTTGATCAGTGACCTGTCGCACTCGTTTGAAGGTGTCAATGAGCAGAGCAGACTGCGTTGGTGTTGCCCACATTCCTCAGGGCTGACTGGGCTGCAAGGTCATGTGGTGGGCCCCATTGATAGAAGCAAGACAATACAAGGATGTTCATTCTGCAAGCTGGAATGTGCCTAGTAGCTTCATTATCGCAAAACGAGCATGACCTGAAGCAATTCAAGAACTTACTATAGTATGCTAGCAATCGCATTTGCCTGAACAATAATATCAATTCTTCTAGGGATCCTTTCCTGGGGCAGTACCTTCTCTCCTCCCCTCCCCACAAAGAAAATGACGACTGGCCCCACCCCCATGAGATTTCGGAGATTATTTTATTCCAAACTAACAACCGGCCCCGGCTTCACCCAGGAAAAGTTATGAATTCATTGCGTGATAAGCGTTTTTTTTTTTTGTGTGTGTCAACTACAACCTACAGTATATCCGTTTTACGTCTCGGCACGATGGGTTAAAATCACTGACTGGACTATTAATTATATTATCATGGAGATGCATGTGCAACGAATTCTAGTCAGATGTAATTCAAGGATGTTGAGGTGCATGGAACACAAATCCCCCTTCCGTCCAATCTAAAAACGCTTATAGTGGGCGATGTATTGAAGATAGACATATGCTCCCAGGGACTTTTTGTAGAACTTTTCATGCTGAACAATTCTTACACTCATAGTATATTGATGGTTTTAACGGTTTGCCCACCGTAAGCTTAGAAAGCGCACGGATGCCAGGTTTTTTTCCGACTTTTTCACTGAAATCGTTACTTCTTGGCTTCATTTGATCGTAAATAAATTATTTACTACAGAAACCTTCCTCGAGATATCGTTTACAGAATGGTAAAAACCGCATCAAATTCCATCCAGTGGTTCTTGAGATTACCCGTGACATCCAAGAATCGGGGACTTTGTTTTATACTAAGTAGAGATAAACAGGGTTTCGACTTTATTTCTAAATGGCATGGTCTCGGTTCGAGCAAGGAATTCTTGATGAAAATCAATAAATGTAAATCAAAAATAATGGAAAGCAGGTGAATGGGTGTCTTAGTACGTTCCCTGCCAACCTATCTCTTCTTTCCATTAGTAGTCATCAGAAACATCTCGCCTCGCCCACTCGTCTTATATTTGTTACTCTAACTACCTATCTGATCTTCATCATTTTCCTGTAACACCACATTTCAAATGCTTCTATTCTCCTCTTTTCTGCAGCGCCAACAGTTCAAGTTTCACTTCCATAGAGCGCCATGCTCCAGATGATGGCTTTCAAAAATGATTTTCTAATACCTAAATCTATTGATGGCAACAGATTTCTTTCCTGTAAATAATGCTTTCATTTCCTGAAGCAACCTGCTTTTTATGTCCTCTTTGCTACGTCCATCACTGTTTTTTCTTCGTTTGCTAAGTACTATCGTATTCATACCCGCCTTTTCAAACACTAAAGAATATGGTTTAATCACTGCTTAAACGTACATGTTTCGGTGTTCTATGACACCTTCGTCAGCTTATATTGAATTAAGGGACACTAGGACTGAAGTTTTAGGCAAAAATTACATAATAACTGTTTCTTTGTTTTTCCCATATATATATATATATATATATATATATATATATATGGACCTCTGTGAATCATTTCATTAAAAAAGTTTTCATGCATTGCCATTTTTAAAGGCTCAGCGACATTTTTTAATCTCCTCTGCGTAAAAAGAAGTTGGAAGGCAAATCATAGAAAGTAGGCTATACTTTTAAAACTAGAAATCCTAGAAAGTCGTAGGTTAACTCAAACGAAAGGTCTCTATGCTCTTTATCTCTACAACAAAACAATGTATATTTCAGAGTTTTTCCAGAAATGTTTCATTGGGTGAGCCAAACTGGTTAATATAGAATGCGATTTTATAAGAATGCTTTTATCTCCAAACAACATTTTTAGGTAATCCAAATGCTCCATGTGCATGAGATATTCACCAATTTTACTAAACAAAATCACTGGATATTCCGAAACACATGTGTTGTAAGATAACATTGCAATATCTCCAGTCACTCTGTAAATTACAGACCAAAAAAATAAAATACTATGAAAAATTATCAAAATTCATAAAACATGATGATACATCAAGAAAAAATAAATCTGACAGCATTCATGTATCACTTTCCTGAAATGTCTCAATGTTTTAATATTTAGAATAGTTTTATGTATATTGCGCCCGTTGACGCATGTTTGCTTAGACAACAGAGACGAAAACTTATGATGAAATGTAACTGAACATACCCTGCGAGCGGCGGGAAGAAGTTGAAGCAATATCGCTTATGATTATATTTTACTTCTTTTTCACATTCCAAAAATCTACTATTATTATAACCAAGTAATTCTGCATATTTGTAGTACAGCATACTTCGTAAATCGAAGAAACTATCAATTTACGCGGCCAGCTCATGTACTGAGAGCACGTCATATTTGGTAACACCAGTTCCTATTCGTCTGTGGAAGAGACGACATGTGCATGATGGAGCACAAGTGAAAGGAAACCATGTGGCAGGAAAAATCTACGAATAACTTTCTTATGGATAGCCATCATGGAATTGTGTAATAATTGAACGATTGAAGATATTCACCACTACGAGAACTGTAAAATATTTTTATTATTATCCGAGGTGAAATGATGGACTTTTGCGAAGAAAACTTTGCGACCGCATGGTCTCATTCTCACGCACACACACATATTTCAGTGTTCTATAAACTGTGGATTTAGTTAACTGTCTAACAGTACAAAATCTACAAGTACAATTTTTATTTGCCGGATGGGCAGTATTTTGATTTAATTTTGTTAATATTTTCTTGTGTAAATATCAGTGCAAGTCACGAGTGAGTGTCGCACAAGCGACAGAAACTAGAGCTATTGGCGGAGTGAAATGGGCAATTTTTTACCGCATATTAGCTGCAGTACGCGACAGTTTTATTTAATTATGTGCTACATTTTTACCAACGCTAACATCGCAATAATGATAAACCAGCAGATCTTCAGATACAACTCCAACCGCGTGATGGCATGTGATTGCTAAATCATGCGTGGGGAATTGGCGATGGAGGATGTCCAGACACAATGAAATGGTAACCTAAAGCCATACATGAGACCGCATACAACATCTCATGGCGGGGCTCGAACCAAGTGACGCTGAATCTGTAAGTCAGATCAAATATTTATAGCGTATTGTAAGAGTGGAAAACAGTAGACTAGTTTAATTTGGTTTCATTTATTTAGTGCACAATGCAGGTAGCTAATTATAAGACGCGTGTGGAAAATATAAGTTTTATTAAACATTTATAGAAGCCAGGAAGGCTAGATTTTCAATGCTCATTCGTATCGTTTAAGAACAGGTATTATGAACTTTTATTTTGTCAGGCTGATGACAAATAAATTAGTTTGACAATGTTAAATTAAGGCCAAGGTTACGAGCCAAGTTCGCTACACAGCACACTCGATTCTAGGCAGTGGATTAATATTTTGTTTTAGAAGGCTGTGAGATTCTTGACATTATCACAAGTGGAATGCAGAGTTCCGTTACTCACATTTATTGGCCAGAACAATATTGAAAACAGGTTTATTTCTTTAGAAGAAGCCACACAGGCAATGAATGAAATTGTATTTTGTAACCAAATGAACGTAGGTTCGATTTATTCAGGGAAGATGCAATTTTATAAATGCTCACACACAGTTAGCTTGTATCAGAAACCTTTATGTTTATTTAAAGCGTTGTCAGGATGTGTTTTTGTACACATAATCTTTATTACCAGCAAGTCAAACGTGTATCAATTAGGATTCCACACTTTTGTAAATTAAGAGTATTATATGAGTCGAGACGGTGGATGAATACCTCCGACATTGTTATTGTCATTATATCGGTGGTAATGAACTAACTAAAGTCGTACCAAAACCGAAGGTGCCTGTACCATTGAATCCGAAATAAGAGTAAAGTAATTGGTGAAGACATAGGATGTCTAATAAGTGTGATGAAATTTTGGTGAAGACACAGGGTGTCTCGTAAACTATTGAACTATTGAGTTATTTGCTTAAGTTGGATACAAAGGTTACCTGAATACACTGAACGCTTTTAAAGGTCCATAAACTTTACAACAATACTGGCAGGAATAAATAATTGTGTGAAACTCTAATAATAATCAAAAATAGGGTTTTGAAAACTAACAAATCTTATAAATTCCCCCTGAACCTAAAAAAAATGTATAAACATTAAAAATAAACTATTTTTTCTGGACCAAATGTCAACACTTAAGATATTATTAAGCTATTGTAGATACATTTTGATACATTTTCACATGATTAGTCGACCACTAATTGGTGATGTGATAACTGAAGCACACACATCAGATTAGTAGCAATATGAGTCGATGTAATTGCTTAATTACTATCACATTTGCAGGCTTTCCTATATTTTCTATTTTCTTAACACTTTGACACTATGACCGTTTGTTAGAAACAGTAACAAATTGAGTACGTAGGCAGTGCCAATTGCACAACCATAGGAGTGCTGAATTATTGTATGCATTTGTGTTGTATTAGCATAGTTTTTTTATTCAGCAACATTGTGCACATAGCTTGATTTTCTTAGCAATAAACGCATCTCGTTTATTAATTAATGATATTTAGGACTAGCTAACACTTAACTCTAAAGATAAATGTTAGAGATCGCACCATCATAGCATAGGACAAATTTTCCCCTTGCTACTAAATGTAAATGTTCTAGTATTTGTAAACAAGTAAATGTCTTGCTTTGCTGTAAATTCTTTTGATGTTTGATCCACCCGTAAGTTATTTCGATGTAATTGCTTAGGGCCGATCTTACGTGCCATTCTCCTAGCTTGTTCATTTTGTCGAATTTTATATTAGGACCATGAGAGTAATTTAGATCTTGTTTAAGACTTTTTTTATATTTCTTTCAGGGCAGAATAGTATCGGACTAGACTTGCAACTCTCATGCTAGGCTAGGGATCTGTTCTGAATAAAATTTATTTGTGATTTTAACCTAAGACTGACCTCTCTTTCTTGTTTAGTTTTGTTATCGATACATTCCTCTGAGCTGGTTAAAGATCGAACCTCACTAATTCCCGACACCCCCGAGTGCAGACTTTTGTGCTACACCAGCCTATGAATGTATCGTCCACCATACTTGTGTGTTAACTGGAAGAGGGTCTCGGAAGGGTCATTTGAAACCGGTGGCTCCCCGAAACCTTCGGCCAGCGGGCACAATATGTAATGAAAATATCAAGCGTTTTACACAATTTCTAATGCGCATGGAGAATTTTGATCGCACGGTATATTTTAATAATATAATTAGTAAAAAGTCAATTTTATTTCATCCAATTGACTTCAAATTTGATATGTGACTTAGTGTTACTATTCTAAGTATGCAGGTTAAATTTCAACTCATTCTGATAACAAATGTAGAAGTTGAAAAATTCTGTCCTAGTGTCCCTTAAAATAATCGTAAAACTAAGTTTACAAAGAGAAAATAGAAAACAAGATGTTCAGTAAAGAACATATAGCCTACTTTCTCCTAAATGCATGGGTATTGTTATAACACTTAGTCCTTTTCAAGGAGTATAATTAAATGTTGGTTGTAGTAGCTTGTTGAAATACAATGTGCTATAGGGATATTAAACATGAATATGAGGTGCCCTTTGCTAGTGCTACCTCTGTAAAAAAAACACATTCAATTCGGTTTCACCGTGTTTGAATTGATCTGGGGAATGGATTTGCACACATACATGGCCGCTATTTGCAAACTATTGGGCTGATGACCTTGTAGTCAGTCATAAGATGCTTTCCACAATAAGGCATGTTGTTGCAGAATCCGGTAGAGATCAAATTATTAGGATGGTCGAAATTTGATTTAAGCTTTTAACATTTGGGTGGCCGTCATTCCGTTTCCGTCAAGATGGCGGCGATATAAAACATGACACTGAGGTGCCTCTTGCTAGTGCTACCTCTGTACCAAATTTCGTTCAATTCGGTTTCACCGTGTTTGAATTGATAGGGGGAATCGATTTGCACACATACTTGGCCACCATCTGCAAACTATTGGGCTGATGATCTAGCAGTTTGGTCAGAATATGCTTGCCAAATAAAGATTTGTTGTTGCAAAATTTGGTAGAGACTAGATTATTAGGTTGGTCGTAATTACATTTTAGCCTTTAACATTTGGGTGGCCGCGATTACGTTTCCGTCAAGATGGCGGTGATATAAAACATGACACTGAGGTGGCCTTTTCTAGTGCTACCTCTGTACCAAATTTCGTTCCATTCTGTTTCACCGTGTTCGAATTAATAGGGGGAATCGATTTTCACACAAAGATGGCCGCCATCCGCAAAATATTAGGCTAATGACCTATTAGTTTGGTCAAAGGATGCTCCCTCCATAATGGTATGTTGATGCAAAATTTGGTAGAGATCGGATGATTAGGTTAATCGTAATTTGATTTAAGCTTTGAATATTTGTGTGGCCACCATTACGTTTCCGTCAAGATGGCGGCGATATAAAACATGACACTGAGGTGCCCTTTGCTAGTGCTACCTCTGTACCAAATTTCATTCCAATCGTTTTCACCGTGTTCGAATAAATAGGGGTAATCGATTTTGACACAAAGATGGCCGCCATCCGCAAACTATTAGGCTAATGACCTGTTAGATTTGTCAAAGGATGCTTCCTCCATAAAGGTATGTTGTTGCAAAATTTGGTAGAGATCGGATGATTAGGTTAGTCATAATTTGATTTAAGCTTTGAACATTTGTGTGGCCGCCATTACGTTTCCGTCAAGATGGCGGTGATATAGAACATGACACTGAGGTGCCCTATGCTAGTGCTACCTCTGTACCAAATTTCATTCCATTCGGTTTCACCGTGTTCGAATTAATAGGGGTAATCGATTTTGACGCAAAGATGGCCGCCATCCGCAAACTATTAGGCTAATGAACTATTAGATTTGTCAAAGGATGATCCCTTCATAAAGGTATGTTGTTGCAAAATTTGGTAGAGATCGGATGATTAGGTTAGTCGTAATTTGATTTAAGCTTTGAACATTTGGGTGGCCGCCATTACGTTTCCGTCAAGATGGCGACGATATAAAACATGACACTGGGGTGCCCTTTGCTAGTGCTACCTCTGTACCAAATTTCATTCCATTCGGTTTCACCGTGTTCGAATTAATAGGGGTAATCGATTTTGACACAAAGATGGCCGCCATCCGCAAACTATTAGGCTAATGACCTATTAGATTTGTCAAAGGATGCTCCCTTCATAAAGGTATGTTGTTGCAAAATTTGGTAGAGATCGGATGATTAGGTTAGTCGTAATTTTATTTAAGCTTTGAACATTTGTGTGGCCGCCATTACGTTTCCGTCAAGATGGCGGCGATATAAAACATGACACTGAGGTGTCCTTTGCTAGTGCTACCTCTGTACCAAATTTCATTCCATTCGGTTTTACCGTGTTTGAATTAATAGGGGTAATCGATTTTGACACAAAGATGGCCGCCATCCGCAAACTATTAGGCTAATGACCTATTAGATTTGTCAAAGGATGCTTCCTCCATAAAGGTATGTTGTTGCAAAATTTGGTAGAGATCGGATGATTAGGTTAGTCGTAATTTGATTTAAGCTTTGAACATTTGTGTGGCCGCCATTACGTTTCCGTCAAGATGGCGGTGATATAGAACATGACACTGAGGTGCCCTTTGCTAGTGCTACCTCTGTACCAAATTTCATTCCATTCGGTTTCACCGTCTTCGAATTAATAGGGGTAATCGATTTTGACACAAAGATGGCCGCCATCCGCAAACTATTAGGCTAATGACCTATTAGATTTGTCAAAGGATGCTCCCTTTATAAAGGTATGTTGTTGCAAAATTTGGTAGAGATCGGATGATTAGGTTAGTCGTAATTTGATTTAAGCTTTGAACATTTGGGTGGCCGCCATTACGTTTCCGTCAAGATGGCGACGATATAAAACATGACACTGGGGTGCCCTTTGCTAGTGCTACCTCTGTACCAAATTTCATTCCATTCGGTTTCACCGTGTTCGAATTAATAGGGGTAATCGATTTTGACACAAAGATGGCCGCCATCCGCAAACTATTAGGCTAATGACCTATTAGATTTGTCAAAGGATGCTCCCTTCATAAAGGTATGTTGTTGCAAAATTTGGTAGAGATCGGATGATTAGGTTAGTCGTAATTTGATTTAAGCTTTGAACATTTGTGTGGCCGCCATTACGTTTCCGTCAAGATGGCGGTGATATAGAACATGACACTGAGGTGCCCTTTGCTAGTGCTACCTCTGTACCAAATTTCATTCCATTCGGTTTCACCGTCTTCGAATTAATAGGGGTAATCGATTTTGATACAAAGATGGCCGCCATCCGCAAACTATTAGGCTAATGACCTATTAGATTTGTCAATGGATGCTCCCTTCATAAAGGTATGTTGTTGCAAAATTTGGTAGAGATCGGATGATTAGGTTAGTCGTAATTTGATTTAAGCTTTGAACATTTGGGTGGCCGCCATTACGTTTCCGTCAAGATGGCGACGATATAAAACATGACACTGGGGTGCCCTTTGCTAGTGCTACCTCTGTACCAAATTTCATTCCATTCGGTTTCACCGTGTTCGAATTAATAGGGGTAATCGATTTTGACACAAAGATGGCCGCCATCCGCAAACTATTAGGCTAATGACCTATTAGATTTGTCAAAGGATGCTCCCTTCATAAAGGTATGTTGTTGCAAAATTTGGTAGAGATCGGATGATTAGGTTAGTCGTAATTTGATTTAAGCTTTGAACATTTGTGTGGCCGCCATTACGTTTCCGTCAAGATGGCGGCGATATAAAACATGACACTGGAGTGTCCTTTGCTAGTGCTACCTTTGTACCAAATTTCGTTCAATGTGCATTTACATCCCCCTAATATATACTGTAAATAATGTAATCATTGCTCGATTCTCACTAATTGCCATCTTGTGTACATATGTACTGTAAATATAACCCAGTGTATATATCGGGCGCTCTCTGACGCATCCCGAATGCGAAGTGGGGCTTTGCTCTTTTCAGAGACTCTCTTCAGTGTACTGTAAATATAGTGTAAGGCACTGATAAATAAATATGAACTGAAAATGATATGTCCTTTAGCTCTAATAACTGTCGTATGGTTTCTGTATAGATTGTAGATCATCGTCCTATGGCTGTACTTTATTCCAATTCTTCTCAATATGTCAAAGAACTTCAATCAACGTTATCAATGGTATACCCACAAATTATCAATGCCATTGGCTTTTGAAATGTATAAACTATTTGCAGGACACCCTTCATTCACATCCTTTTACGTTGTCGCATGAGAACTAAGAAGTTAATTTTCATTTCTACGAGGGACATACTATATTGTTTCACACTTTATTTTTTCTGCCGAAATGGAGTACATTACACATCAGTTGTTACGTCCACCTATTCAACACAATCTCCTTGTAGGTTTATGCACTTTTGCCATCGATGTGTCAGTCTCTCCAGACATTCCTGAAACCATTCCTTCGGAGTGCTGCGTACCCATGCCTTGATAGCTGTGTCCAGAGGTTTCTTCATATTCCCAAACAGGTGGTAATCATTTGGTGCCAAGTCGGGAGAGTATGGTGGATGTGGCAGCACCGTGAATCCCATTTGATCAATGGCTGCGGTGGTCTCTCGGCTAGTTTGGGGGAGGGCATTGTCATGTTGCAGAAGCACACCTTTAGCCCATTTTGCTTGAATGGCACGACGTAAGCTCTTAAGAGTTGCCACATATGCTGAACCGTTAATCGTGGCCCCAAATTCCAGCCAGTTAATGAGGATAATAGACTTTGTGTCCCAGAACACTGTCACCATTCGCTTGCCAACTGATGGCAATATTCGACATTTCTTTGGCGGTGGACTGCCCCTATGTTTCCATTGCATGATCGCCGTTTTGCGAATTTTGAAGAACTGGGCACAGCTATCAAGGCGTGTCTGGAGAGACTGACACATCGATGGCAAAAGTGCATAAAACTACAAGGAGATTGTGTTGAGAAGGTGGACGTAACAACTGATGTGTAATGTACTTCATTTGGGTACAAAATATAAAGTGTAAAGCAATATAGTACGCCCTTCGTATATGAGTAACCTCCCGTCACATTGAAATCAAGTAGTTCAAACGATGGAGGGCAGTAACTGTAGTACAGTATATTCGTGCATAATAAAATCTCATATAACTTTCTCTTTACTGTTTAGCAAACTAGAACTGTTTTCCTAGCAAGTACATTATCTGCCAGGAAACAATACATTGTTTATCTTTTCATTTCATTAAAACATACTAGTTTTGAAGCCCGTGGGATATTCTCCTGTTTCCCATAACTGTTTTAAGTACAAAGCAAGCAGTTCTATCATACAAACGAATATTCTGCACGCAATATTATTATTTCTTAAATCGCTTATCATCCCAGCTCGCTTCACCCACGGGGTCTGAGAGGGATCATTCCTTTACCGTCGCGTCGCAAGGACGGTGCCCTGGAGCTGAACACACTTTGTCAGCAGATACAATTGAGCATAGTGACAGGCCGATCGCCGAGGTGACCGTTAACTTGGGTCTATACCCAAAACAACTGTGAACATGGGCTCGCCCAGTAGCACGCGTCCAGCTGAGCACTGTTGCCATAGTGAGACTGGCGGGAGATGACACAGTTCTACGCTCGCAGTATACGCACGACCTTCCCTCTGAACACAAGGCGCTCCGAATATAAGTGCATGTAGGGCTTACGACCTGGGGGGCCTAATGCTACGAATATCTAAAGCCCTGCGCGAATGCGGATATCCGCGGATAGACCCGCGGATATCCGCAACATTTTTCACCATGCGGATATACCTTGCATGGCTGTGTGGATAGCGGATAAGTCGCGGATAATGTTTGGAGTAAATTTGCGGATAGTTTTTAGAATACAATCCGAACTTGTTGAATATCATGAGGAAAGTTGGGTAATTGTGCGCAGCGGATAATCGTGCGCATCTATGTTTTTTGAGTTGTTAGTACAACTAGCAACTCAGTTCACTGCTACCCTCAAGCTGTCATCGTACCTTTCACATCAGATTGGGAAAGGGACAGTCAGCATGATGCCAGTTGCTATGTGATAACCGTGAGGCATGGATGAAGAAACTTAACACGTTGCATTTTATTTTCTGTAGCCAGCAAATAAGAAGGTGCGCCTACAGTTGTGATTCAATTATTTAAAATTAAATGCAGTTTTAAATGCCAGTGTTTACAGTCGTTTTGAATGCATTTATTTTTCAATATAATACAGTAGATTAGTTTACCGGGATTCAGTGAGTTACCTTTTAAAAGCAGAGTGGGGTAATGGTGCGCAGAACATATGTATACAAGTAAATACAACGCGACATTAATGGCAAAATATTTCGTGTTTGTTCTCCAGATGCCAAGAAATTATACGCGGAAAACGGAGAAAAAATCCTACCCAGCAGAAAATGTGCAGAAAGCTCTACGTGTGGATAAAAGTCACTTGGATGCGGGGTGGAAGCGGATAAAAGTCGTGCGGATGCGGATAACAGTCGTGCGGATGCGGGGCGGATGCGGATAACAGTCGTGCGGATGCGGGGCGGATGCGGATAACAGCCGTGCGGATGCGGGGCGGATAACAGCCGTGCGGATGCGGGGCGGATGCGGGGCGGATGCGGATAACAGCCGTGTGGATGCGGGGCGGATGCGGATAACGTTGTGTCTATCCGCGCAGGGCTCTACGAATATCTATGCTCTCAACGGAGTGCGCACAATGTGATATGAGGCAGATATAAGATGCCACACAAACGTTATTCGTGCAAGTGACCACCTCCTGGTGTAGCGACCACCATTCTTCACTGTCGCCCAGGAGATTCAGGTTCGATTCCTGGCTCTGCCATGCTATTTAATTCTAGTCTGAGGACTGAAACTGGGTTTGCTCAGCCTCGTGAGGCAAAACCGGGAAGATGTGGGTTAGATTCCTACCTCAGCCATCATGAGAGTAGTTTCTCATTTCTACTCCAGGCAAATGCCGGTATGGTTCCTAACATAAGGCCATGGCCGCCTCCTTCCCAATCCTCACCAGAATACAAATACACACACTCTAATACAAACACCACAGAAACCAAGATTTTCATAGAAGTACACGGGGCTAAAGTACCAATATGTCCAAGCACCTCAAATGAAACAACAATTACAACGTTATTATATCACATGACGTAATTTGCACCCCAAGTCATTCTGAGTAACATTGCTCGTGGGCCCTTTATATGGTAATAGAAATACAGAAAACAATTTATTGGGACCAGTTTTTGTTTATTGGAGACCACCTTGTGGTGTACTGGCTAGCACACTTGCTGTCCATTCTTGGCTGTCACCGCGGAGGCCCGGGTACGATTCCCAAGAAATGTAATTCTGGTTTGAGGGCTGTAACACTCAGCTTCGTGATGCAAATCTGGGAATATGTGAGTTGGATTCCTACCTCAGGCATCATGGAAGTGGTTTTTCTGTGGATTCACACTTCTACTCCAGGCAAATGCCGGGATGATACCTAACGTAAGGCCACAGCCGCTTCCTACCTCAATTCCAAAAACACACTAGTACAGACATCATAGTGACACAGGTTGTCAGGCAAATTCCACACACACCCAAATACAGGGGGCTACATGACCACGATGTCGCAAAGCCCCTAAAACAATCATCTTCAACAGCAACAACAACAACAACAACTCTTGCTGTCACCCATGACGTACGGATTCGATTCACGGCTCAATCAAGACATTTAGTTCTGGACTCAAGGTTAGATCCGGGTACACTATGCCTCTTGAGGTAAAACTGTGAAGAGGTGAGTTTTATTCGACTCAGTTACAAAAAAAGAACATAATTGCCGACACCACAATAACACAGGTTGTCAGAGTTTATCTTTTCACGTACCTCTGTATTCGAAAGCTTCTTTAAAAGGCCATACATTCATTTTCAAAAATCACTTACCACGGCCAGGAGCGAACCTGCAAGCTTGGGGGTTGGTAGTCCGACACGATAACCACTCACCCACCGTGAAGAGCTACAGCTGACAGTCAAATAGGAAATAGGAATTTATTTCTGCGTACACTCCACGAGGGTAAT
Source organism: Meconema thalassinum (assembly GCA_946902985.2). Classification (NCBI taxonomy): domain Eukaryota; kingdom Metazoa; phylum Arthropoda; class Insecta; order Orthoptera; family Tettigoniidae; genus Meconema; species Meconema thalassinum. The sequence continues at coordinate 93,621,385 of OX336399.1, forward strand.
ACTCGTTAATTTCGAACAACATAACACACGATTATTTTTATCCCTCGTCGTAGCAATAGATCTTGGTAGCGTCGCTGTGAGCTGACCTGACAGGACAGGGTAGGTGTCACGGCCAATTGGAGCCCAGGTAGAGCGTAACCAATCCACCGCGCTGTTACATGCATCATGGAGCACATCTCAGGACCAGATTCAATTAAAGTCATAACGTCATTTTGTCAAACGGTAATATTGATCTCTTCTCATACATTCGTTTCTACTCTCATATTACACCACCAACTGAGCCCTCTTCGGCGTTATAACAAAGAACTATTTGTTTAGTGGTTAGCGTTCTTGGCTTTCACCCCGGCACCGCCAAGATATTTTAATTATGGTCTGAGTGATGGAACGAGGTACACTCAACCGCGTGAGACAAAACTGAGAAGAGGTTGGTTCAATTCCCATCTCAGCCATCCCGGAAGTGGTTTTCCATGGTTTCCCACTTCTACTCCATGCAAATGAAGGGATGTATTGTATTGTTATTGTTTTAAGGGGCAGAACATCGAGGTCATCCGCCGGGATGGTTTCTACCTTATCAACACGGCCACCTCCTTCCCATTCCTCACACTAGTGCAGTTATCACAATAACATAGGTTATCAAGCAAATTCAAAACACACCCAAATACTTGGGGCTACATGATCACAATGACGCAACCCGTAAAATAAGTAACAACAATACATTTAGACACAAACGATGGAATGACTATGAGACAGTGACAATGAAATAATAAGATTAAGTTATTGTGTTGCAGAACAGTGTTACAGTTAAGGTGGGACCACTGAGCAAGAAGGTGCAGGAAAGCAGATTAAGGTGGTGTGGATATGTACTGTAGAACGATGAAGACTATGTGGGAAAGAGAGTGCAGACGTTGAAGGTCCCTGTAAGGAGGAAGGTTGGGAGACCTAAGCTAACGTGGAGAGATAAGGTTGCCGATGGTCTGAGGAAAAATGTTTAGACGAGAGGAGAAGCCCTAAACAGAATGAAATGGCGGCAAAGAATGAAAGATGGAAATGCCGACTCCACTTAATTGGGGAAAGAAGATCAAGAAATATGGATTTTTTTAAATTCCTGTATTCGTAGACTATTAGAAGAATCGCGCACGCTGTCACTTGATGCCATGGTAACTAAGTGTCGGTAATTTGTTATGCAACATTGATGACATGTAAAAGAACCTTTCTCTAACTACACTTGTGTGAAGCTAAAATTTGTAGGTGAGATTTGATTAACGCTATATTAGTTCCAACGTTCGCCTCCAGATGTTGGTTGCGATGGCAGCTAAGTGTCGTGGACGGTAGCATTTGGTAGCAACAGTAGGAACTAAGTTACTTGAAAATTGATCGACTGCAATCCTTTCCTGAATCGCTGATAACACACACTAATACAGCCATCACAATAATTAACACCGGTTATCAGACAAATTCTACACACAACCTGAGTACACGGGGCTACATGACCGCGTTGTCGCAGCCCCTAAACTAAGGAACCAACCAACCATGCTACGAGTGGGAACAAAGTCCCCTTGCACTTGTTGCCATGGTAAATAGGTGTCTGAAATTTGTCCATGCTAAATCCAGATTGACTCCCAGCCGAAAAACAATAGGCTATCCATGCTGGTTGGTTGGTTCCTTAGTTTAGGGGCTGCGACAACGCGGTTATAGCCCCGTGTACTTTGGGTGTGTGCTTCCCACCGGCCTTGAGTGCATGGGCGGTCAGGGCTGTCCATTTCAACATGTACGGTACTTGCTACCTCCCATTGATTTATATGAGAGATTCGCCACCGGTGTTAATTCTGATGGCTGTATTAGTGTGTGTTATCTGTGATTCAGGTAGAAGGACTGCAGACGATTTTTTTTTCATGTAGTTCCTAATTTTGCTACCAAATGCTACCGTCAACGACACCTAGCTGCGGACGTGGCTACTAAATGCCATTGCAGTCAGCACCTGGTGGCGAGCGTTGGAACTAATATAGCGTTATCAAACTAAGCTACAAATATTAGCTTCCACAAGTGCAGTTAGTGTAAGGTTCTTTTTCATGCCATAAATCTATGACATGGGACCGCCGGCTTTTCTTCCCCTCCAAAGGAAAGTATACTTAGGGATTTCTAACGCTCTTAAAAAATCCGACGACTTCGGCCGGGTTTGAATCCGCGATCTTGGGCTATCCATGTTAAAACTAAACGTAAAACCTGTGCAATTCGCAGCTCATATTATACGCCACTGGTTGTTTATGTGCTTGATGTATCATCATAGCCCACTTATAACATGCGTGCTGGAACACCATGGGCTACGATGTTTTACAGGACTGTTGAACTAACTAAACTTCAAGACCGATGCCGCTTTCGATTTTCTGTCTCTACTACTGTATTTTATACGAAACCCGGACTATTTTGTTCTGACGGGATATTCACCCCTACACCTAGTTTTTCAGGCTATGTCTTTTTAAGAGGGCATGTTTGGTTAAATGAGAATGTACGGTTAACCTGTCCAGATAAGAGGACCGTTCCAAGAGCATTGATGTTTTCACGAATGTGTAACGTAGCTTCTAGTTCGTTTCTGCTGCCATCATCCAGATAGGAGGACAGTTTAAGAGCATTGATTTTTGAACAAGTGTGTGACGAAGCTCCTGGTCTTATCGTGTTGTATAGCGGTTGTAAACATCGCGAGCAATTAGCACGCAAGGTGACGGGCAGACACGCCGTCATGCAGAGATTACTGCACGCAAGTAAACTAGACCTGTCACAACCCAGTTATACCAGCTCTTTCGAATGATTTCTGACTACCAGGCACTGAAATGAACTTCCTGATTAAGGCTCTAAATCGATCAAAATATGTGTTTCTCTTATGTTTGGTCAGGCAAACTTTAAAGGACCAACATATTCTGAAATGAACTTCCTGACTAATATCCTACATCCTTTGTTTTGGGGCGTGGTGGCTCAGCGGTCTAGCTGTGTGCCTCTCACCAAGGCGATCCGGGTTCGATTCCCGGTCAATGCATGTGAGATTTTCGAAGTGAAATGCCATGTCCTGTGGTTCGGATTCCACGTAAAAAGGAGGTCCCGTGGCTTTTAATCACAAGATTCACGGTCACGTAAAACTACAATCTTCTTCTTCCTTTGTTTTTGGTGGGACAAATTAGTCAATGACTTTTAGATATATCAGTCCCGTGCACCTGATTACCAGGGCTCTGATGTTTATGATATGTCATTTATTTATTTCTTATTTTTTTCCTTGTTTTCATTTCAGTCGTGGAGTTGAATTTACCAAAAATGTGACGTTTCTGACTGCTTTTCATCCTCAAGTGCCTCATCCTCCAAGAACATGTGCAATCAGTAGCATGACCTGTTGTTTGTCCATAGATTTTCTAAACTGCGACACTGTATTCAGTCCAAACCAATGGCCTAACCAGAATAATCGTCTACGTCCTGCACCCCTAATGCCATCAATCTTTCCTTGAATTATAAACTGCAACAGCTTGTATTTTGTTGTGGCGAATTAAATGGCCCAAGTATCTAAAATAATTTTCCGACTAAGACCGTACATCTATGTAATGAAAAAATGTATTTATTCATTATTAAAGGCCAGCGTACGTAGCTGTCAGTACAGAGGTCCGGGTTCGATTCCCGGCTCTGCCAGGAAATTAAATTCTGGTCTCATGGCTGGAACGGGGTACACTCATCGTCGTGATGCATAACTGAAAAGAAGTGGGTTCGATTCCCACCTTGGCCATCTTGGAAGTGGTTACCCACTTCTACTCCAGGAAAATGCCGGGATGGTACCTAAAATTAAGGCCATGGCCACTGCCTACCCTAATCCTACCCTCGTTTACAAATACACACAATACTACAGCCATTACCATGACACAGGTTGTCAGACATATTCAACACATAGTTAAGTACACGGGGCTACATAGCCACGATGTCGCAAAACCCCTAAATTATTCAACAACAACACGTCCCCTGAGGTCTTTGATAGGCTCCGTCAGTCGACAACCTTGTATTTCTTAGTTAAGTTGAAAAAGATAATTTCTTAATTGAAGGTGAAGAAAATCTATGTACTATATAACCTTGTAGAGCAGCATCGGTGGCGTAGTTGGTAGCATGCTGAACTGCTATGCCCAAGGTCGCGGGTTCAAACTCGGCCGAAGTCGTAGGATGTTGAAGAGCGTTAAGGGTATACGGAAAGTGATTTTTGAAGAAAAAAATGCCATTATCCTTCGTTTTTTTTGCATAATATTAAACTGTGGAGTTTGCTCTTTTAAATGACATATAAATCATGAGGATATTACTCGTAGAAGTATTTTATTTTAACCCTTTACTGCAAGGCAACATATCACTTTTCACATATGTAAGTTTTACGGCAAACCATCAACATCCATTCAATTTTGCACTCATTCAAACACACATAGCATTACCTTTTTTTTTTACATAACATACGACAAAACATCCCGACAACCAAAGGTACTCCTTCCACCCCATCAACATCCACGCGTACCAACCACCGTTTATTTTCCGTAGGCGCTCCCCATCCAGTTACCACAGGCTTCTGGAGTAACTTTGGCTCAACTTCAAAGACATTACCGACCTATGGTCGTGCAAGTATACTTGCGCATTGCAATACGTACCCATGGCCAGTAGGCAGTAATGTTAAGGTGTTACGAGTGTTAAGGTTTTAGCGCCAATTAAAAATTGTTGGTAAATCTAAGACACTAAACGCCAATTGAATATTGAAGCTTGAAATTTTGTACACCAAAGGCAATAATGAAAAATAATTCATGCAGTAGAGGGTCCAGGAATGCACTAATGTTGAAACTTTGAAGTCGATTTCCCCCAAGTTCATTTTAGGTAGATTTCTTTAGAAAGCTAACTATTGCAATGGGTCCCATGTTTCGACTTCCGAAAAATTTCGACATATCTTCGCGTTTCACATCCCCCAGACCCCAAAACCACCGTCAGTTCAAAAGTTTATATATAATTTATGTATATATGTATCTATCTATATATATATATATATATATCAGTTTCTTGTGGACACGATAACTGCCGTAATTTTGCACCAATCACTTTGAATTTTTTACATAATATGTATCCCTATAAAATCTCGGTCGAGTTCGTTAATGGGCAAAATCGGTCAAAGGGGGTAAATATGGGGGGCCTTTTTTGAAAAAGTGAAATATCGCTATAACTCTCTTAATACATGAAATATCGAATCCCTTCAAAGTTCATAATATGTGTCGGATAAGTGCCAAAAATTTATGTCAAATAAGTTTTTTGATAGCACCAACCATTGACCAAAGGGGTGGGAAAAAGTGGGTTTTTCGGGAAACATTAATCATATCTCTGTTAATAGGCACAATATCAAAACCGCACAAAATGGACAATATTCCTCCAATATTTACCTAAAACTTTTGTCTGAAAGAATTTTTGATATGACCCACCATTACGCCACGGGGTGAACAAAATGATTTAAATTATAAGAAAATGCCAAGTGCCAAGAGAGGTTGCCATGACAACTTTACTTTTAATTGATAAGGGATGACCATCAGCAGTTGCTATGACAACGCCACTGCACGAGATCACATTCAGTTTTCATATGTCAGTGGGAAGCGACTTCGGTATCGGAACTGGTAGCATGCTGAACTTCTATGCCCAAGGTCGCGAGTTCAAACCCGGCTGAAGTCGTCGGATTTACTAAGAGCGCTAAAAAACCTGAGTTTGCTTTCCTTCGGAGGGGAAGTTCCAACGTTCGTTGCGAGTTGCTGATTGAGGTGGCATCTAGTAGCCAAGTTCACAGCTAGGTGTCGTTGACGGCAGTATTTTAGGTAGATTTCATTAGAAAGCTAACTATTGCAATGGGTACCATGTTTCGATTTCCGGAAAATTTCGACATATCTTCGCGTTTCACATCCCCCAGACCCCAAAACCACCGTCAGTTCAAAAGTTTATATATAATTTATGTAATATATGTATATATATATGTATATCAGTTTCTTGTGGACACGATAACTGCCGTAATTTTGCACCAATCACTTTGAATTTTTTACCGAATATGTATCAAAACCGTACAAAATGGACAATATTCCCCTAATAATTACCTAAAACGTTTGTCTGAAAGAATTTTTGATATGAGCCACCATTGCGCCAAGGGATGAGAAAAATGATTTCGGAATTATTAGAAAATGCCAAGAGCTATCAGTGGTTGACATGGCAACACTACTAAATTGATGAGGGATGAGCCATCAGACGTTGCCATGACAACGCACTTGCGCGAGATCAGATTCAGATTTCCATCTGACTAAGTGTGAAGCGGCTTCGGTGACGTAACTGGTAGCATGCTGAACTTCTATGCCCAAGGTCGCGGGTTCAAAGCCGGCCAAAGTCGTCGGATTTTCTAAGAGCGCTAAAAATCCCTCAGTAAGCTTTCCTTTGGAGGGGAAGTTCCAACGTTCGTTGCGAGTTGCTGATTGAGGTGGCATCTAGTAGCCAAGTTCACAGCTGGGTGGCGTTGACGTTAGTATCTGGTAGCAACATTAGGAACTACTGCTTGAAATTTAGCGTCTGCATTCCTTACCTGAATTACAGACTAATACCGCCATCACAATTCACACCGTTTATCAGACAGATTCTACACTCACCCAAAGTACACGGGGTTATATGACCGCGTTGTCGCAGCCCCTAAACTGAGGAACCAACCAACATCTCTGCGGGAGATATAATTTTGCGTGAAGAAGTAACAGACCGTTACATAGTTACACATCAGTGTCGAAACCTTGCATAAGGACAGTGTGACCACAAATATAACAAGTAGTTCCGTGAAGAACCTTACAGCCTATTTTCATATATCCTGCTCATGTTAATTGCCTCTATCAACATACACAATTTCAGTTTAATTGCTGTATCAGATTCGTAGATATTGAGAACCGTCTAAATATTTCAGATGGTCGCCAGGTTGGATTTTTATTTTTGTACTATTATATTAAGATTATTGTGTAAGTGTGGTATTCTAACTTCAATCGCATGATTAGAACACAAGAAGTAAAAACGAGATTTTAAAATTACGCACAGCAGCCATCTTGTGATTATGCAAACAATTGAAATAAATTAGATGCCAGTGGATCAACATTTGTGTAAGCATTTAAAACGTGCAACGTTTCACGGCACTCGGATAGTTAATTCGCGAGAAACGTCCATTTAAATATTTATACTTCGCGTCGCCGCCATGTTGGATTCGTGCTCACCAGGTTACTGAAAGTCCTATAGGTGAACATATGTTCATAGTCTCTATGAACATAAAAATTTCAGTTTGGTTGCTGTAAAAGATTCATATATATTGAGAACCGTCTAAATATTACGGAAGCTTGCCATTTAGGATTGTTATATGTATAGGCCATAGAGTTATGTACCATTCAAGGTCACTTATTGCCTAGGTTCAATATTCAAACTTTCACTTCGATCAAATGATTACGACACAAGAAATAAAAACTTAATTTTAAAATTTCGCACAGCCGCCATTTTGAGGTTATGTAAACAATTGAATTAAATTAGATGGCAGTACATTACAATCTGCAAAATCATTTACTGTACCACATTTCACTGCGCTCAGAGAGTTAACTCACGAGAAAAGTCTATTAAAATATTTCAAATTCGCTTGGTCGCCATGTTCGTTTTGTACTTTATAGGTTTATGAATTATACATAGGTAAACTTGTATCAGTACCCTTTATCACCGTACAAAATTGCAGGGTGATATCTGTAATAGTTTCGGGGATATAGAATGTCAGTGAAATATTTCGCACAGCCGCCATTTTGAGGTTATGTAAACAATTGAACTAAATTAGACTCCAATGCATTGCAATGTATATAAATATTTGCTGTACCAAGTTTCATTACGTTTGGATAGTTAAATCGCGAGAAAAGTCTATTTAAAAGTCTCCACTTCGCTTGGCCGCCATGTTGGTTATGTAGTAACCAGGTTTTTGAAAGTTTCATAGGTGAACTTCTAGTAGTACCCTTTATCACCGTACACAATTTCAGGGCGATATCCGTTATAGTTTCGGAGATACTGAATGCTAGTGAAATATTTCGCACAGCCGCCATGTTGGATTGGTGAGACGTAACAAAATTCGATGGGCACGGTCGACGTCGCCGGGAATAGTGCTATGAACTTACCGAGTTTCACTGAAATCCCTCCAGCCGTTTAGATTTTATTAGGGGGACACACACACACACACACACACACACACACGGACAAAAGGTGATCTCATAAGCCTATTTTTTCAAAATTGAAAATAGGCTAAAAATGGACTCCACATGACAAGAAGGTTACCGTCCCCGTAAGACAATAAAATGTTTAAAATATGTTTAAAATGAAGAAAAACAAAGTTAATTAATCTCCAATTATAAAATACTTTCACGCGATAAATGAGGTCTGATCCTTCTACGAAAACCTGCATATTCTGCCTATTTTCGCCTATCTCCAAGTTTGTCCGGTGAAATCTACCTCCGCCTTCCGGCGTGCCGAGAGGACTTTTTTTTCCTGCAAAAGGTACATTATCTCCGGAACTAATAGTGCTATCATTGTGAAATTTCAGGACTCCTTTGTATGAGTACTCTATATTATCTGAAACTGTAAAAACAAGCATATTGTTAAATTTCTGGGTTATTTTGAAAAATATTCATGAGAAAATTTGCAAAAAAATGCATTATTTAAAAAATCCATATTTTCTAAACAGTACCTTTTTTTTAAGAAAATAGTTTCAGTACTATGCCAACACATTAGTTTATAACATATCAAAAATCAACTCTTTATCTTGTATAGTCCCTGAGAAAATGTTCCTTAAAATGCCACAACTTTAGCATTGTTAAGATAGGGCTATCCGTATACCCTTAAAATCCTTTGTAGTATATCTTTCTTTGGAGGGTAAGTAAAGCCGGTGGGCCCATGTCATAGATTTACGACATGTAAAAGAACCTACCACTACAATTGGTAGTGTGTAGCCAAATTTGTAGGTTATTTGGTTAGAAACGCTCTATCAAGTTCCAACGATCGCCACTAGGTGTTAGTGACAATAACATCTGGTAGCCTAAGTTTGAACTACTTCATTCATTCAAAATACACTGCATAATTAATCATGCTCATAAGTCAGTAATGACTAATCATCATCATCATCTTCATCACCATCATCATCATCACCATCATTAGTCTATATTTTAACAGTATTTCCATTTCTTACTGTAATTTAAACTTACTTCTAAGTATCTTACTTTCTCACCCTAGCAATAAATTAGCAATACAACAATGTTCTGCATGTACTAAGATAATCTGTTTTTATATGTGTTTTATATTGTACTAGCAGAGGTACCCATTCTTCGAACGGTCTTCGGTATTAAGAACCAGACGTAATCAATTGAGCTACTGTTGCAATGGAACCTGTTTGCCGACAAAGAAAAATGATTAGTTAAAATATGCGCTGAAACTAAATTTACCTAACGTGTACTTCCTGACGTGAAAATAAAATTGAAAATCTCATAGAGGACGCCATACAATTCAAATAAAACTGACCTTCACTGTTGTGTCAAGTCCCCATCCAGAGGAAGACCCCATTAATAAATTATAAAGGCTTGTGGTGCATGAAAATTCTCGTTTCTTAACCTCCAATGGCCCAAATTCCTAAAAGCAAAGAAAAAGCTATTTCAATTCAGGAATTTTTGAAAATAATGTTTCTGTTTGGAGATATAATAGACCTTCTATACGACACATCGCACATTTAAGTCGTGTGAAAATAATCTAGGATACCCCTTGACCCCCTTAAGCACATTGATGAATTTGACAGTTTTAGTTGGTTCCATAATAACCTTATAGCCATTTGAAAACATTCACAGAAATTTAATAAATGAAGGGGCTTTACTTCTTGCAGAAATAGATGGAAAGTTGGATGTCACCTTTTGAGATACTGTTGTCATGGTTACTGGCTTGCATTCTTTCGTTATTGTATTAAATGAAATTATTTTTCTGGAAATATCTCAAAAACTGTTGGTTTTCGGGCCTTAAAATGTGGTTTTCAGGGCCCCCGAGTTTCGTTTCTCACATTGAGGGGCTAAAAATGAGCTTTGTCTCGCCCTTCTACGTCTATTTCAGCAAGTATTTTATGGGGGTAGGCCCAATTTTATGAGAGGTACAGAGAAGAGTTATATCAATGATTAGTGGCATGCCTCTGAAGGATATATGTACCAAATGTTACGTTGATCCACCCAGCCGTTCTCGAGTTATAAGGTAACAACTTTGTCTACAGACAGACAAACAAACAAACAGACAGACAGTCACAAATTTTATTTTCGCGCGCATCCATCATAAAACAGTCTGAAACGCGTAAATAACGCAAATTTCCGTAGAAATTCAGAAAAAAACAGACAAACTTTCATTTTTATATATATGGAGATCAACATTGTATTAGTGTTAGATTTAAGTAGTATTCGTATTGTTTATTAAGTATCAATTGAATAATGTGGTGAGATGGAAGAGAGGGCCCAATGGCCCTATTCTTGCCAGACAAAATAAATCTATTTAAATCTGTCTAAATCTAAAAATTGAACTTGTTGGGCGTTCAATAAATAATATACCCTGCTATGGCCAGTCGGCTGCAATTCATATATAATATAACCATCTAGTGATAGAAAACATACAGTAGCCTATAGGTCAATTAATGCATGATTCCCGAATTTAAGGAAAGGGGCCCAAATTCAATTTTTGAAGGAGGACCTATCCGTCATTAGTTACGCGACTGTCAGCGATGTTCCCTTGTTTTAGATCATTCAGCTAAGTTGGAACGTTTATCTCCTATTAGAGGAAAAGGTCTAAGATTTACTAAGTGAAAAGTCAACGTGTCGGTGGCTACTGGTGAGTTAAATATGGATTGTGAATATGTCACTGTCTTGGCTTGTTATGAAGCTGGCAGGGCGGGCAACAGGTAGTCTAGTTCCTACTCTCATAAGAGATGCACAACAACACAACAATGATTGAATGTTCAGGATCCATCAAATACTAAAAGCTTTCTCGGTGGGTTTATGGTAAGAGTGTCTACCTCTAGTCCTAAGATTGTGGGTTCGATTCGCGGCTGAGGAAGAAGTCGGTTATTTGAGAGGTGGCAAGAAATCACGACACTCCCAGTCATAGTTTTTAGTACGATATTAGCGGTTTCGGTACCGGGTGAGTTAGCCGCGGTCGTTACGGCATGACTGTTGGCAGTCGCTCACATCCGGGAGGCGAGGAGGTTCGAATCCCCCCGCCGGCAACCTTGAAGATGGTCTTCTGTGGTTTCCCATCTTCCTTCCAGGCAAATGCCGGGGTTGGTCCCTAACTATAGGCCACAGCCGCTACCTTCCAACTCCTCGACCTTCCCTTCCAACTTTCCTCCCCCACGGTACTTGTAGCTCACCCATTGGGTGTCCGTCTCGAAGCAGCTACAAAACTGGCGAGCCGAGCATGTCCTCGGACACTCCCTGTACTAAAAGCCATACGCTAAAAAAAAAAGCGGTTTCGGTGTCGTAGTTGGTGGCATGCTGAACTGCTGTGTCCAAAATAGCGGGTTCAAACATGGCCGAAGTCGTCGGATTTTTTAAGAGCGTTAAATTCCTTCAGTATGACTTCCTCCGAAGTGGAAGTAAAGCCGACGGTCCCATGTCATAGATTTATGGCATGTAAAAGATCCATCCGCATATTAAACTTGTGTGAACCTAAATTTCCAGGTAAGATTTCGTTGGAACGCTCTATCAAAGTTCCAACGCTCACCTCTAGCTATCATTGACATCTGATAGCGAAAGTTAGAACTACTTGAAATTGAACGAAACTTGTTGCTCACCATATGGATGTCCGCTAGAAGCAGCTACAGCCTCTGGCGAGCCGAAAATGTCCTCGAACACTCCCGGAACTAAAAGCCATACGATAAATAAATAAATAAATAAATAAATAAGAACGATACTGGCTTGTAAAAGATCCCTCATAGTGCATTTAGTGATTTCAAGACACAAAAGTCACCCAGTATAGTTATGGTTTGCACTTCCAGATAGCAATGTTAAACAGAACGTCAGAATTGGAGAGATCTAACTCAGAAGATCTACGTTATTATAGCTGAGGCTATACGATTATTATTATTATTATTACTAGCAATCCGCTCTGGCTTCGCCTGGTATCTTTAACGGTTTACCCAGCGTAAGTTTAAAAGGCGCACGGATGCAGTGCAGAAAAGCCGAGGTGAACAGCGAAACTCCAACCACATACCCTATACTCTTCTCTGAAGTTTTAACTACACACGACTCGAAAGTTTGATGCTGGCCGAAGCTGGGGTGATAGGCTAGCTTGCTAGCTCGTAAACTAGCTCCGAAGCTAGTAATTTAAATTTCCACTGAATGGAGATTGCTGGAAGAAATGAAAACATAAAATCACTTATAGTGAGTGATGTATTAAAGATGGAGATATGCTGTCCGAGACGTTTTTGTAGAACTTTTCCATGCTGAACAATTCTTACACTTATAGTAGACTATATAGATAGGCTATGTTTAACAGTTTACTCAGCGTAATCTTAAAAGGCGCACGGACGGCAGGTTTTTCTTCGACTCGATTCACTGAAATCGTTACTGCTCAGTTTCCTTTGGTCATAAGTGAATGTATTTCTATAGAAACTTCCCTAGAAAAATCATTTACAGAATGGTTAAAACCGCATCAAAATCCATCTAGTGGTTATTGAGATTACCCGTTACATCCAAGAATCGGGGACTTTGTTTTATACTAGGCTATAATAATAATAATAATAATATCGTATGGCCTCGGGTGCCTGGTGCAAGCGTTGTAATTTGACACCCAGAGGGTAGCTTGCATGTCGAATTTCGTTGTTCCTTGAATCACTATAAATCTAAGATATCTAAGCTCCTTGAACATTATAGCGCTTTCTAGTAGAGAAATGAGGTACATTGTGTTGGCGGAAACTCCCGATATTAATTTTGCCATTATGAACTCGGCCTACTGAATTCAATTGGGTTCTTTGACATGCCAACATCGTATGACATGCGTATCGTATTTTTGCCGCCTTTCAAAAATCACTTACCACGGCCAGGGGCGAACCTGCAATCTTGGGGTTAGTAGACCGACACGCTATCCACTCACCCACCGTGGCAAGCTATACTAGGCTATGTAGATATATATAATTCACTAGGGCTATCTAGGACCACGTTAATTCTTGTTATAATTAGCTTTCTTTCGCGCCCAGAATGCCTTAATCCTTTTTTTTTTTTTTTAGGAAATACTCGGTTAAGTGCGTTCGTCACTATCTTTAGGCAGAAGAGATCCCTGTCCAATGCGTCGTTGGGATTTATTTGGAGCATTTAGAGGCCATCTTTGGTGTTTCTAACCAGGGCATCGTCATTTTGTCGTTGAAATCAAAAAAGTGATAGATCTTCTTTGTCAACCTGTTGCCATCGATTATTAGACTATTATAAAAAGTATTATTATTATTATTATTATTAGGCCTATTATTATTAGTTTTAATCGCGTATCCTCCCAGCCCGGAGGTGTGGGTTCGATTCCCGACTCTACCAGGACATTAAATTCTGGTCTGAGGGCTGGAATAGGGTGCATTCTCCCTCGTGATGCGAAACTGTGAAGAAGCGGGTTTGATTCCCACCTCAGTCATGTTATGTATTGGATGCAACCCCGAAAGGGTCTAGGTCTACCTCTGATTCTCTTACCATCTACAGCCGAACTCATTAACCTCTTAGGTAATCTCTCTTTCCCCATTCTCTTCACATGACCCCACCATTTGAGTAGGCTCATGCGCACAGATTCATCTAGCGTGTCCATTTCTAACACAGCCTTTATGTCTTCATTACGAGTACCTTCCTGCCATTGCTCCCATCTATGTGTCCCAGAAATCATTCGTGCTACCCTCATATCAGTTACCTCTAAATTTTTAAATTACTGATTTTGAAAGAGAGAGGTATATTAATTATGTTTTAAATTCAATTCAAAATTTGTATTCTTTAATCTGTGTTAAGAGGGGCAGATGACCTCGTAGTTCCGCCCCTTAAAACAACAATAACTAACTAACTACGTCTAGGTTGGCGTTTCCACACCTCGACTATATTTCCTTCCCCATACTACACCCTGAAAGAATACTCTGCCCATGTAGGCTACTGTACTAAAAATGTTCCATCTGCCCCAATTTAGTTCCTCCTACCTGGCATTCTATCTTCTTGTGTTTCTTCCCTACCGACATAACCCTCGCCTTTGAAAAGCTGATCTTCATCCAATACTCCCTACACTTCTGTTCAATTTCAAACATGTTGGCTTGCAAGCTTTCAACGGAGTCCGTCATTACTGCCAGGTTTTCAGCATAGGCCAGGCTACTTACCTGATGTCCATCTAATTGAATGCAACCCAGTAGTGGTGAGAGGTTACAGCCTTGGCTCACTCCTGTAACAACTTTGAACCAAGAACTCATCCTACTATCAACTCTCACTGCATACTCTCAACATACAGTAAATACAAATCCATTGACTACAACACATCACAGCGGCTTCGGTGGCGTACTTGGTAGCATGCTGAGCTTCTGTGCTCAAGATCGCGGGTTCAAACCCGTCAGTAGCAGTCGGATTTTTTAAGAGCGTTAAAATCCCTAAGTATGCCTTCCTTCGGAGGGGAAGTAAAACCGGCGGTCCCATGTCATAGATTTATGGCATGTTAAAGAACCTTCCACTAATTACACCTGTGTAAAGCTAAATTATATATGGGTTAAACATTCGACAAACGCTCTTAGGTTCCGACGTTCGTCGCTAGGAGCCGACTGCGGTGGCATCTGGTAATCAAGTTCTGAACTAGTAGTCGTTGACGGTGGCGTTTGGCGGCAAAAGTAGGAACTACTTGAAATAAAATCGATGTCTGCAGTCCTCACTTGAATTGAAAACAGTTAACACACACTAATACAGTCATCACAATTAACACCGGTTATCAGACAGATTCTACACACACACCCAAAGTACACGGGGCTACATGACCCCTAAACTGAGGAACCAACCAACCATACTTTTTATTGTCTGTAGTAGCCTCCCCTCGATACCATAATCCCTCAAAATGCTCAGCATCTTCCTGGGTACTCTATCGAACGCCTTCTATAAATATAAAAAAAAGTTTTAAAAATAATTAATTAAGTAACTGTAACGGTGACGTCGTTCCTCTTAAAAGAAGCATACCCAACCCTGGTTCTACCTGATGAACGTAAATCCACCAGGACACACACACACACACACACACACACACACACACACACTGTCTCGCTACACAGCTACTGTACCTCCCAGGAAAGTTTAGCGTGGCCAATCCCTTGTCTTAAAGTTGGTCTTCTTCCTAGAAAAAAAAGGAAAGTATTAACTCTTTTGAAGTCACCAAGTCTTTGAGTAAGTTAATACCCTCCCTCCCGACCTCTTTCTCTCTCCAAGATGTATGACTTGACATTGCGCTAGAGTTGAACCCAGTCGCGCTAACAGCAATTGCCATCCTCATCTTCCCGGCAGACAAAGCTCGATTGTTCCCTTTGGTGCGACGAGGAGAGCTATCAGCATGTCTGTCTCTATCCTCTGCACATACACAGACATGCGAACTGAACAACATGCTGCCTTCAGACACTCTTAACCCTTTATTGTTCGCACGTGGAATATTGTTCCACGTTAAACTACGTTGAGAGCCTTCCCTATAGTACGGGGCCTCCTTGTCACCGCGTGTATTGCAGCAAGTCGGAATTACATTTACATTTTTAACGTATTTAACAACCATACAGTATTTATAACATGTATTTCAGAGTACTGTACTTGGTGGAAATGCTGGCCTTCATTTCTCAAACACACATTGCACCAGTGGCGGATCCAGAGGGGGCACCAGGGGCAAGTGCCCTCCCCGAAAAAACAGTTGTTTGCTACATTGATATTGCCGATAAAAATGATTGTTTCTCCAAACTGCACTGCAAGTAAAATCTTTGCTCTATTGCCTGCATTCATGTAGCCTATGTGGTCAATGTTTGTTATCATATAGTATGTAATGGCAACACTGTTAATATAATCCCTACATCGACAGTGTTGCAAGTGCAGAGAGATCTTTTAGCAACCTGCAACTTGTCAAATCATGGCTACGAACGCGAATGACAGAGGAAAGGTTGAATGGCTTGTCGGTTATTTGTTCACCGTGATTTAACTGTTGACGTTGAAAAGGTTCTAGAACGTTTCTCTAAAGGGGGTAAATGAATGATCGCCCTGGATTTTATTTTGTAATAGGCATGTATTTTGCCTAGGATAGTCACCGAATAGAATCCCAATCAGTATTCAATACAATTGTTTTTTAATGTATATTTATGTGACTAGTAGTGACTCAGTGACTGACAATGTTGGTACTATGTACATATTTTGTGACATTTGTGTAGTAGACTTGTAGGCCTATATTGTCTTCAGATAGTCACTATAATTGCAAATACACACATCAAAAAAAGTTTTGCATCACCTCGGTTCCAAGAGTTCCGGAACCTTTAAATACAAAGGGAATAGAGATCAACACAAACAACATTTCAGCTCGTTTTATTGCTCATGAGACCCACACATTGCATGTTGTACCAGCATACAGCTAGACTTGCAGCATTTGTGGTCCAGATTGCAGTACACACCACTACCTCTAATACCCAGTAGCACGTCCTCTTGCATTGATGCATGCCTGTATTCGTCGTGGCATACTATCCACAAGTTCATCAAGACACTGTTGGTCCAAATTGTCCCACTCCTCAACGACAATTCGGCGTAAATCTCTCAGAGTGGTTGGTGGGTCAAGACGTCCATAAACAGCCCTTTTCAACATATCCCAGGCATGTTCGATAGGGTTCATGTCTGGCGAACATGCTGGCCACTGTAGTCGAGCGATGTCATTATCTTGAAGGAACGCATTCACAAGATGTGCACGATGAGGTCGAGAATTGTCGTCCATGAAGACAAATGCCTCTCCAATATTCTGCCGATATGGTTGCACTATGGGTCGGAGGATGTCATTCAGGTATCGTAAAGCCGTTTCGGAGCCTTCCATGACCACCAGTGGCGTACGTCGGCCCCACATAATGCCACCCCAAAACATCAGGGAACCACCACCTTGCTGCACTCGCTGGACAGTGTGTCTAAGACGTTCAGCCTGACCAGGGTGCCTCCAAACACGTCTCCGACGATTGTCTGGTTGAAGGCATATGCGACACTCATCGGTGAAGAGAACGTG
Source organism: Meconema thalassinum (assembly GCA_946902985.2). Lineage (NCBI taxonomy): Eukaryota > Metazoa > Arthropoda > Insecta > Orthoptera > Tettigoniidae > Meconema > Meconema thalassinum. The sequence continues at coordinate 93,638,707 of OX336399.1, forward strand.
ATGCCAATTCTGTGGGGTCCATTCAGCATGTTGTTGGGCCCATCTGTACCGCGCTGCATGGTGTCGGGGTTGCAAAGCTGGACCTCGCCATGGACGTCGGGAGTGAAGTTGCGCATCATGCAGCCTATTGCGCACAGTTTGAGTTGAAACACGACGTCCTGTGGCTGAACGAAACGCATTATTCAACATGGTGGCATTGCTGTCAGGGTTCCTCCGAGCGGCAATCCGTAAGTAGCGGTCATCCACTACAGTAGTAGCCCTTGGGCGGCCTGAGCGAGGCCTGTCATCGACAGTTCCTGTATCTCTGTACCTCCTCCATGTCCGAACAACATCGCTTTGGTTCACTCTGAGACGCCTGGAAACTTCCCTTGTTGAGAGCCCTTCTTGACACAAAGTAACAATGCGGACGCGATCGAACTGCGGTATTGACCTTCTAGGCATGGTAGAACTACAGACAACATGAGCAGCGTACCTTCGTCCTGGTGGAATGACTGGAACTGATCGGCTGTCGTACCCCCTCCGTCTAATAGGCCCTGCTCATGCATGGTTGTTTACATCTTTGAGCAGTTTTAGTGACATCTATGAACAGTCAAAGGGACTGTATCTTTGATAAAATATACACAGTCAACGTCTATATGCCGGAGATCTGGGAACCGAGGTGATGCAAAACTTTTTTTGATGTGTGTATTTTTAATACATATTGGACTGTGTAATGTAGGCTACATATTTTGTACAATTAAAAGTTTTTTACATATTGAAAAGGACTTGAAATTGAAACCAATAAACCATTTTAATATAATGAATTTCTTGTAGAATTATAAAATATGGTGGTTGGATGTAGTGTAGTGTGTGTAGATTAAATACAAATTTAGTAATTTTAGTACATATTTTCTGTAGCTACTCTGAAATCCTAGAGTGCCCCCTCCGAGGTGAATCTCTGGATCCGCCACTGCATTGCACCAACGTAGGAAGGTTTGGTAATTCATCCTCACTGATATTTCGTGCCTGTGTAGTTAGTCAGCTTCCGTGGCGTAGTTGGTAGCATGTTGAGCTGCTATGCCCAAGGTCGCGTGTTCTAACCCGATCGAAGTTAAAAATACCTCAGTATGCCTTCGTTATGAGGGAAAATAAAGCCGGCGGGCCCATGTCATAGATTTAAGGCATGTAAAAGAACCTTCCACTAACTAAACTTGTGTGAAGCGAAATTTGTTGGTTAGGTTTGATTAATGCTCTTAAATTCCAACGTTCATCACCAGGCGCTGGTTGCAAAGGCATCTAGTAGTAGCCAAGTTCACATCTAGGTGTCCTGGACGGTAGCATTTGGTAGCGAAAGTAGGAACTACGTACTTGAAATTATTGTCTGCAGTCCTTACTTGAATTAAAAACATATAACACACACTAATACAGTCATCACAATTAACGCCGGTTATCAGACAGATTCTACACATACCCCAAGTACACGGGGCTACATGACCGCGTTGTCGCTGCCCCTAAACTAAAGAACCAATCAACCATATGTGTAGTTATTTCGTTCTCGAGAGCCTCCAGAGTACATAAGTAAAAATCGCACGGCGCGGAAACTTACGAACACATTTTACTGAAAGGCTTCTTCTTGAGAAGTTGTTTCCACTAGGAGAATTCGAAGTTTTGTTCCATACCTAACTACATTCACGGGATACGAGATAGGCTACAGTACTTCACCACAAATCTCAATTTTCTCAACTGCTCCGTATGTAACAAATACAATGCCAGAATTCGGTGCTTCCCGTCCTGCTCTTGTGTTATCGGCAAATGCTAGTCATTTAGCGCTGACTAATCACTCTCTGCCCGCTGCACGAGTTGGCTTTTTAAGCTCCAATCTATGGGAAAACACTCATTGTATTTTCGTGGAAATGTTCTTTACGTTTTATCGGAGGCACTTTAGTCCCGTTATACATGCTTCTAAAGCGGGAAAAAATATCACAGCAAAGTATATAATTGATCGTTTAATTGTAATTAATGAGATTAACTTATCATGAATTAGATTGTTTTCGTCCATTTTAGTTAGTTATTGAGGTTTTAAGGGGCAGAACTACGAGGTCATCTGCCCCTATTCGTCCATTTCATGTCAGATAACAATTGACGTTATACTGTATTTTCAAGCGTTGGGATTAGATGGTGTAGCTTCGTGCATAGAAATGTCATGGGACCACATAACATTTTCGAATTATTTACGATTTTGTATTTTCAAAGTTCGGATGTACCAAATTTTACTGTAGCATATTTTTATTTTATTATAAGAAAGGTTAATATTATTAAAAACTTACTGTTATTATTATTATTATTATTACCGACAGTAGTGGCTGCGCTCGCTAAAGCGCTGCGTTAGGTCATGGGGCCAAGCTCTCTGCTGACTCGGTAGACGCGTGGGTTCGAGCCCCACCGTCGGCCGTCCTTGAAATGGTTTTCCGTGGTTTCCCATTTTCAACTCCAGGCAAATGCTGGGACGGTACCTTCTGACAGGCCACGGCCGCTTCCTTCCACATCCTTGCCCAGTTTCATTCACCATCATTCATTTCATCTCTCATTAACTCCTCTCATGAGGTTGGTGTCAGGAAGGGCATCCGGCCGTAAAATCATCCGCCACAAAGACTTCCATCGCATCTCATCCCCGACCCCGTAGGAAAAACGGGAATAATAAGGGGTAGACATACATTATTATTATTATTAGGTCTATTATTATTATTATTTGCATACATTCCCCTTTAAGGAGAGCCATAAAAACACAAAAATCTAGCTTTTGGTGGTGGCTCTCTCCCTCTTTTTATCTTCCCAGAAACCTTTCATCCGTTCACTGTGTGTCTTCTTCTCTTAATCTGTCCATTTACGCCTATTTCTTTTGGGTTGTGATCTAAATTCAAATTTCTGGTTTTTGATTTTTTGTCTACAAATCTGCGGTCGTGGATGTCTTCTGTGGTGATATGCAATTGTTGAAATCTTCCACAGTTTCTTTGTACCAAGAAGTACCCAATTTCGACATAGAAATTATGTTGAATATTATTTTAGTCAGTCTGGTGTCGTTCATTCTGGCGATATGTGTAAAGAACTTCACTCTGCGAATTTTGATGAGTGTCGTGATAAATTCAGTATTATTATTATTATTATCATATACATTATATAAAACGCAAAGGTATAAGTTTCACAAAACTCAAGCTCTTAAACCAGAGGGAGTTACAAGTTGCAGTTTGTGCCAATATCTTCCTAATCGTCTCAGTAGTACAATAACATATTGATTTGTTTATAAATTGCGTTTAAAAAACTAAACGAGACGATATTCCCTGACAGAACTGTGTCGAGTTGAGCCCGCATAACAGAAAAGCCAGGCGGGTAGTATTTACACATGGGGCACCATTAAGTAACCGGTCGTAACAAATCAGCATTCAGAAGAAGGAGAATTACCCGCTCAAGTGACGAATTGTACTCTGATTCCACAAATATTGACAATTTGTTTAAAAGAAAATTTACCAAGAAATGTAATTCTGGTGTGAGGGCTGAAACGGGGTACAGTCAGCCTCATGAGGCAAAACTTAGAAGAGGCAGGTTTGATTCCTACCTCAGCCATTATGGAAGTGGTTTTCCGTGGTTTCTCACCTCTACTCCAGGCAAATACCGGGATGGTACCTAACTTAAGGCCATGGCCGCAATCTACTCAAATCCTACCTCAATTGCAAACACACACACTAGCACAGACATCACAATGATACAGGTTATCAAACAACTGCTGCACACGCCCAAGTACACGAGGCTACATGACCATGATGTCGTAAAGCCCCTAAAGAATGAACAACTCAATTTTTTTGCCCGCCTTGATTAGAATAACGATTTAGGCCTATTCTTTTTTCCACATTACAATACATTTCTTTTAAACACTTTTACACTTTCATCGGTATATGTTTTGGCCCAATAGACCTTCATCAGCCTAAAAATTTAGCAATCTCTTACATTAAATTGTCGCTTCTTATCTTTGTTTCGAGATTGCTAAATTGGTTTGCATTTATACTGTACATGCCTGGTTGGCATCTGGATGTAAAATATAGTATATCTATGACATACCCGTCATTTGTATTCCGCATTGATTTTCCACTTTACAATTCAAGGTGAAGAACATTATTGAGCCGAAACATGTACCGATGAAAGTATTGTAAAATAAATCAGGGCCATATTTAAGGGGGGAGCTGTGGGGGCTCCAGTCCCCCCCCCCCCCCCCCCGAAATAAAACAATATAAATTATGAAAGTGTTGTTATGGTAAATGCATGATAATTGTAAATTTGGTTGTACCCCGATCTTAACTTTTAGGCTAAGTTATAAACAATATTATAATTCTGGTTTGTGGTCTGGAACGGGGTACACTCAGCATTGTGAGGCAGAACTGAGAATTCCACAGTACGGTACTTTTGAGATATAAATTATCAATTTGTAAAAAAAAAGTTTTACCTCTCTGCTTAATAAATTGGCAAGTATTTAGATATTTGCCATTTATACTCCATAGGCCATAATATAAAAAATCATAAGTAAACAAATCTATTTTGTGTTGTGTTGTATTTTACAACGTTTCTTTGTATTACCACTAATATATTGTAGGCTATATAAACTTAGAATTTTACAATTTTACTAAGCTACTTCCCACTCCATGTTCCCTCCCGCTCAACACGTCAGAACCATTTACTGTACACCAACTACCTCGCCCACGTCTTGAAGTTCAGAAGGGCTCTATTTTCCACCGTCTATCTACCCTTAGCAACTCCCTTCCAAATATTGACATATTCTCTCCCTATAGAACATTCAAACATAACATTAGAAGATCCCTTTCATCCTCAATTCCTACCCCCTTACCCACCTAATCACCCACTACCCGAATCATTCCCTTCGTCTTTCCAGAGATTTATCCTTTGCTGCCATCACTGCCATTTGTTACCTGTTATTGTTGTTGTTTTTGTTAATATTATTTGATATTGTTAAAATATTAGTGTAAAATGACCTTTTCATAGTTATATCCAATAATTATTAAATAAATAAATAAATAAATAAACTCTTTATCTTATCTAAAACAATTACACTAAGTTCTATGCTCTAAGATATTGGTTTATATTTCTGGGTATTTTGCGGTGACAATTCCTTGAGAATACCCACAATTTTCCAGGATAGTGTCACCCCTCTCCGCCGAAAAATTTATATACGCCCCTGAAAGAAACTGTATTGTAAAGTGAAAAAAAACTACATTATGACATTTTATCATTCTAAATGATCTTGTCGACTTCGTTGTTACGCTGGGGTCTGGCGTTACGTTACGGTGATGGGACGAAATGCACGCAGATGCACTGAGGTGTGTGACGTCATAGTACCGCTTGGTGCATGTGATCCCCGTCAATCTCTACTTCGTTAGTATAAGACAAAAATCCCCGATTCTTGGATGTCACGGGTAATCTCGAGAACCACTGGATGGATTTTGATGCAGTTTTCACCATTCTGTAAAGGATATCTCGACGAATTTATGTATGATTAAAGGAAGCCAAGCAGTAACGATTTCAGTGAAAAAGTCAAAAACAAACTTGGCGTCCGTACGCTTCTTAAGCTTAAGCTGGGCAAACCGTTAAAAATATCTATATACTATGAGCGTAAGAATTGGTCAGCATGAAAAGTTCTAAAAAAAAGGTCCGGGAAAGCATATCTCTATCGTCAATACATCGCCCACTATAAGTGTTTTTAGACTGGATGGAAGGGGCACGTCATCCAGCCATCTCCCTCCGCGCGCTTGATCTTGCTTTGTACTTGCCGTTCGCGAGTAATTTGAAACAAGGTGAAGTATTATAAAGCAAGATAAGTATTGTATGTATGTCTACCCCTTATTATTCCCGTTTTTCCTACGGGGTCGGGGATGAGATGCAAGTCTTTGTGGCGGATGATTTTTACGGCCGGATGCCCTTCCTGACACCAACCTCGTGAGAGGAGTTAATGAGAGATGAAATGAATGATGGTGAATGAAACTGGGCAAGGATGTGGAAGGAAGCGGCCGTGGCCTGTCAGCATTTGCCTGGTGTTGAAAATGGGAAACCACGGAAAACCATTTCAAGGACGGCCGACGGTGGGGCTCGAACCCACGCGTCTACCGAGTCAGCAGAGAGCTTGGCCCCATGACCTAACGCAGCGCTTTAGCGAGCGCAGCCACTACTGTCGGTAGAGCAAGATAAGTATTATGCAGATAATTTTCTAACATTTCAAGAGTCTTTGACTCCTACGTGCTATAGTTTTGTATGCATACGCAACACACATAGAAATCCTCCCTCATGTTAGACTTGGTGGGACCGAGCGGGACTGAGGCTGGAAGGAAGTGAACTGCTTGGACGCGCGGCTCTGTGCTCTGTGCCGGTGGAAGGGATGGAGAGGGGTGCAAGGAGGGGAGGTTTGCGCGCTCGGGCGACGGCGTGTAGAGTCGTATGGGGCCGCCTCGCAGGCTGTACCGTGCACTATTCTATGCCTGGCTCGCTCCATCTAGTCAGTTGTGCTTGCGTCCGCGTGCAGAACGGTTCGCAAACAAAGTAATAAGGTTTCGAGCGACGTCATAATCAACATCTCCTGTGGATGTGAACCTAACATACGATGTATTGCGTGTTTATATGCATCCTTCAGTTTTGTGAAAAGTGGTCCTAAATTGTGCGCGGTAAACACACACTAAAATAGGTCTTCTATTTCCAACAAACATCAATTTAAAAAAAAATGTTGACATGCATTTTTTAAAGCGAAGTGATTAAAAATTTATTCTCCGAGTAGTATGTCATTACATTGCATGAAGATTTTTCCCTCTGACTTCCATCAAAACACGTGTTTATGACGGGGAAATCAATACAATATTAAAACAGTATGAGCCGCATGAATGAATTGCTATGGTTCTTCTTACACGTTGCCTTTTGTGATTCGTGAATCAACCAAAACCACTTGTGTGACGTCTGTTGTCTCCTATCAATATCACGTCTTTTTTTTAGGACAATATATGTAATTTTGTTTTTCTCTTGTCAAAATTTGTTTTGACACTTGTGTTCTTGTCCAAGAGTTCCTGCTACTCACCTGTCTTCTTGTGTACGTCAGTTCTAGCCTATTTTGTTTGTTTTCGTTTGTTAACATTTCCTTTGCAAAACAAGCAAATCATAAGCATACATGTTAAATTTCGTTCTGCTTTAATAACCTTGCCTTCCTCCTTGATGTTTTACCACACTTCATAGTGTCTTATGTTCTCTTTGCTCTTACCCTTGACTAAGTACTTAATATTTCGCTTCTATCATAGTTAAATTTCAAATGCTAATCTTCAGTATTTCACCAGCAAAATTTCCTGACTTTATTTATGTCGCTTGTACAGTAGAATGTAAAGGTGTTTGTTTCGTGCCACAGTAATACTTGTTGCTATCAGTACATTTCTTCCCTATCTTTATAACAAATCTCCTTTGTTGACAGTTTATCCTACAAAATAGTTTGAAGTTTCGCAGTGAAGCAGTGATAAAAGTTGTTCCCTGTTGTATTATAGTGTGGGGCTATCATGGAAACACGTGGGATCGGAAGGTGAATACAAGAGATAATGATGATATTAGGAGAATCAACCAAAACTGGTCCGTTATTGAATCGTGTGTTGTTGTTCTGTGCGCCACCTGTGTTGATGGGAACTGTTATTCCAGTGGCAGCGACAATAACAACACTAACAACAAAAACAACATCGCTCTCCGTGCATACCACTTGCTGATCTCCGTAAACACATGAAGAAAAATTCCAAGCCATATCCCCGATTGAAAAACAAATCAGATTCATTTGGAGACTGACGAAGAGGAGTCACTGGAACGCTAATAGTCCAGGTAACATAAACAATATTTTATATTCTTTGTCACTTTCTGGTTGTCACTCAACATAGCCTACTAAATTCGATCTTCTAGAATGGACTGCCGAAGTTCAAAAGAATAGTACATGAGGTTACATAGCAGGTTATCATGTATTCTTAAAATTAATATCACAGATTCTAGGGATATATATATATATATATATATATATATATATATACAGGGTCTTTTTTTAGGTCGCTCCGAGTATTGTTTGGAACGAAAATAAAGATGAATTTCCGGGGGAAGGGAACTTCTTCGAACATAACTTAAATTTCAAAAAATAACATGTTATTTAGACCTGGAATAGGCCTATTCTGATATTATTTAACCTAAACAGTTCATTGTTTGCTATAGATTGCTCTGTAATGTGTTCCTTGTGTTACATAGTAGATAGCTCTTTCTTAGCTTTGATAGAAGAAATACATTAGTATAATATGATTTATTCTCATAGATAAAAGTCATAATTGTACCGGGAGGGGGCGTGAACCCTTAATTTCAATAAATAGCGTCATTCTGCGAAGCAACGTATCTGTATAATTTTGCGTATGTTTTAGTTTCAAAATGAAGCTATATATTTCATTTAAAAACGTAATGTCAAATATAGAAAGAAATAATGAACGTTTGAAAATGTCACTTAAAGTTGAGGTACACATGGCTCACAAAACATCCTTGGTTTGAATGAAAATATTGAAATGCGAAACAAAGAACGCCAAGCTGTCTACGTGCCAGCTATTGAAAAGCGTGCACACTGATCATTAAAAGGGATATAAATAAGTTAAACAACTTGAAATTGTGTATTAGGTAAACATTTTTGGAAACTAGCGAAAATACACTTTCGTATGACAGGCTGTTTTTTCCTTTTCACTTTCTTGAAAATGACAACAATGAATAATCGAAAGGTAGGCTAATGTTAATTAAAATTTTAAAAATCTACAATAGTAAATTACATATGTGTCTTAAAAAGTAAATTCTCATAAACATAATTTGTTGCTAGAATTACTAGATCATAAAATACATTCTTAGGAATACAATTAACGATAAAACTTGGCATCTGGCACCTATTTACTTTTGACGATACATATACACAAGAATACTTGAGCTCTTATCGCTAATTATGGGAGTTATTCAATGAATTTTGGAGTACTCTGATTGATTACAAAATAAACCATCCACATTCTTTGAGGATGACTTCAAGGATCTAGAAATACCGGTACATTATTTATATATCTAAGCATTATACGCAGCTGTAAAAGCGAAAAAGGTGTATTCAGCAGTTAAGTTACTGTATATCAAATAAAATCTATAAAGGCGATAAATGATGCAATAACATTCGTCTGAAGTTTTAGAATAAATGTATACTACTGTATAAAAATAGCCTATTGATAAGCCAACTTTATCCAGGAGAATTAACATTTACACACAGATAAGTAAGTCATCTAAGAAATCGAGATACTGGTGGAAACTTACGAGCGTATGTCTAAACATTTTTATAAGTATTCTTTCAATAATGTAAACACTAAGCCCAGAGCTCAAAGTAGTTCATTTGTGGACTGAATTTCCGTATTTTCATCTCTTATAGTACAACGATTGCATCCACCAAGTTTCAAGACAGGTTTCAACCTGATACTTCCCTTGAAAGTTACTTGTCGTAAAACCATCGTGATAAATTGGATTATGGTTTGAACGTTGAATATAAATAACTCTTGACTTTTAAATAGTGGTTGACTGAGACAACATTCTCAAATCAGGGCTTAACAATGGTAGATTCTTTTTTAATTAAACGGTCAACGCTAGTAAAATTCAGAAAATAATACTCTATGACAAATTTAAAATTGGTTATTGACTTTACAGAACAGTTATAAAACAAACTGCTGCAGAACAATTTACTAGAAAGTTCCTTGTTATAAGTGAACATTATTCCATTAAATATAGCCTATAGCAATAGTGAGTACGTAATACCGGCAAACTATTCTATTCAATCCATTCTATTTCATGTAAGTAATTACCTGACATTCACTAGTAGATCTTATTAAATGATCCTTGGTTTCATTTCATTCATTTTATAGATATTCATAGAAATTTTAACGAGAGTCCAGTGTTGTGGAGTGACAACCAGATTGTACAATTCACTTATAAGTTATATTTTACTTACTGACTAGTTAGTATGTTTTCTGAAATGGACTTTCATGTTGACATTGGACTGAATCTGTAGCCTCATTTGATCTGACGACTCTGCATCGAGTCACGTGCTTGCTTGTGTATATTCGTCATTTCCGTGCTGAGCCAAGGCGCGCTCTCTTTATTACTAGAGAACGTGATGGTAAGAGAGGTCTGATTCTGTGATGTTTCATTTACATCTTTTTCGATGCTTATACTGCAACAGTTTCGGCGACTATATCGCAAACGTTTCTGTGCTTATCATAACGGTCTGGGTGCTTACTTTGCAACAATTTCGGTGTTTATTATAACGATCTTGGTGCTTACTATGCAACAATTTCAGTGTTTTTTTTTTCGGTGCTCATTATAACGATTTTAGTGCTTTGCAACAATTTCGGTGTTTATTCTCTTGCTTTGCAACAATTTCTGTGTTTTATGATGGGCCCCTTAAAACAACAATTATCATCATCATCTGTGTTTTATCTTAAACCACAATGGCGATGCAAAAATCAGGAAATCAGTGGTTAGAATCCCAGTGCTGGGATACGAACCTTCGATCTACGGGCTTCCAGCTCCGATTTGCAGTCATGACTTTAACGCGTACTGCTACTCGAAGGGATAGGTATATAGATCTTTTATGGTGGATTAAGAAAAATATCCCTCTAGGCCGCTTAATGAGGTATTCGCGCAACACAGGTTATACACCATTTCACCACTGACAGCAGTAGCTACGCTTGCTAAGGCGCAGCGTTAAGCCATGGGGCCAAGCTCTTTGCTGACTCAGTAGACGCGTGGGTTTGAGTCCCACCGTCAGCCGTCCTTGAAATGGTTGTCCGTGGTTTCCCCATTTTCAACACCAGGCAAATGCTGGGTCGGTACCCTCTGACAGGCCACGGCCACTTCCTTTCACATCCTTGCCCAGTTTCATTCATCTTCATCCATTCCATCTCTCATCCCAACGCGCAGATCGCCCACGGGTGTCGACTAGAAAGACCTGCATTCGGCATCTCAGGAGACCACACCACAGAAAACAAAATATCATTTCATCAGGGCTCCAAATGGCGTGGACTGGAACGGCGTTCCAAATCGTCAAGAATTCCTTGTAGTTAAAAGAAAAAAAATACGAGCCTTACAGTACTCGCATATGATGTGTAACATCTGACATAGAAGAAACGTCACGTGAAATTGTTGATACACCGGTATTTTATACTATTATTGGCACAAATATTAATCTATTCTAAAAGGGAGTGTTTTACAGATATTTTAGTTTATAATAAGAAACTCATTTTATTAGATGATTTGTAGTCAGGGGCTCCAGCCCCCCACCCGAAAAAAAAAAACAATAAAAATTAAGAAAGTGCTGCTTTGGTAAGAGCATAAAATAATTGTAAATTTGGTTGTCCCCTAATCTTAACTTATCGGCTAAGTTATAAACAATATTAAAATTGAAATTATGCTAACGCGTGGTGTAGTGGGTAGCATTCTTCGCTGCCACCCCGGAGATCCGAATTCGATTCCCGGTTCTGCCAAGAAATTTTAATTCTAGTCTGAGGGCTGGAACGGGGTGCACTCAGCCTTGTGTGGTAAAGCTGTGAATTCCACAGTATTTTTTTTTTTGAGAAATACATGTAAAGAAAACTGTTTACCTTTCTGCTTAGTAAATTGACATATATTTAGATATATGCCATTCATACTCTATAGATCATAATAGAAAGTTCATTAAATATAAAATTTTATTTGTGTGTTGTGTTGTATTTTACAACTTTTTTTTTGTATTGCCAGTAGTAATTGTAGGCTATATAAACTTTGAATCTTATCTAAAATAATTACACAAAGTTATATGCTCTAAGATATTGGTTGATATTTCAGGGTATTTTGCGGTGACAATCCCCTGAGAATACTCACAATTTTCCAGGATAGTCAGCCCCCCCCCCCCCCCGGATTTTTTTTTCTATATACGCCCCTGTTTGTATCTTCCACCAGCACTAGCCAAAATAAAGAATACGATATAGATTAAAAGACGCGACACCGCTCATAACATTAAATTCCTTATAAACATGTCCTCTTGATTCACAGACCAACACGTAATTTCATATGGATTCTGTTAAAATGAGTCACATTGATATGATAAATATCGTTTAAAATGATAATCTGGTCGCAAAAAAATCTACCCCGTCCGGGATTCGAACCCGAGATCTCTAGATTCACAGTCATAGGCGCTAACCCCATGGCTATTTTCGACTACGCAAATATTGTGCCCAAGATGGTGACTTATTTCCACGTTCCAATAATACTGCATTACGGAATTAAGTTTCATTTATATTTTGCTTGTTTCGATAATGTTCCTGCGTGAAATTGAGTTTAAAATGCCTTATGAATAGGCCCTCTTGTGAGTAAAGAGAATGTATTCAGAAATAGTTCATGAAGGTTTGCTCAATTCTCGTATAACCACAACGATTATATTATATTGATGACTGAATTACTGTTATGTGGGTTAATATTTGAATAGCCATTGTGCAGAAACATAATACCGGCAATGCCGACTACTTACAATGTTTGATATTAAGGCATTTTACCATTTAAATACAGATACGAAGACTTCGAACATGTACCATGTGCTTTGTTTTAATCACTTGACACCAGAGTTCGCATGAGCGTTTACCGTTCAGTATGTCATATACATTCCACATGGCCGAGAGTAGGTCATGGTATCAATTTCTGACAGCGCGCGTTCATTGTTTCTCTTACCACTGCCAGCTGGATCGATCGAGTTGGCAGTGCGTCTTACACTTCCGTTCGATTCACCACTGCCAGCTGGTGCCACCTTGATCGTTCCGATCCACTTCCGTCCCATTGTTCAAAATCACTCACACAAAAATATCCAGCAACCGAGTGGAAAGATGTTACACGTCAAAAATGACTGTGGTCCGTTCCGGTTCGTCTGGTCTTAAGTTAGTATCAATTTGATATGATAGCCTATTGTAAGTTAACACCGTACCGTATGTATTTTGTGAAGTGTCGCACTGTTTTATTGTATGTTAGCATACGCATAAGCTCTCCTTTGCAGAGTAACTTCAGCATGTGTGAATTTTATTCAGTTCAAATGATTAGACCTACCATTCGTGGTTTCCGATTGTAAATTTGATTAACCACTGCTAGCATTCTTGGCTGTCGCCCCGGAGTTCCTGGTTTGATTACCGTTTCTGCAAAGAAAGTTAATGTTGGACTTATGGATTGAACGGGGTATTCTCATCCTCGAGAGGCAAAACTGAGTAGAGGTGGGATAGATTCCCACCACAGCTATCCTGGAAGTGGTTTTCCTTGGTTTGCCACTTTTACTCTAGGCAAATGGGTTGTCTCCTTCCAAATAGAAAACAAACAAACCCCGTGGCACTACAGCCCATGAAGGTCCTAGGCCTACCAAGCGACCACTGCATAGCCACTTGGCCTGCAGATTATGGGGTGACGCGTGATCAGCGCATCAGATCCCCTCGGCCGGTCTCCATGACCGAGACTTTGCCTCACTGTCAGACTGATAATTGTCCTCACGAGGCTGAGTGCACCCCGTTCCAAACCTCACGTCAGTTTCTGAAATCCCTGATTGAGCCGGGATTCAAACCCGGTGCCTCTGTGTGCGAGGCAGAGGTGGTACCCAATACCACGGGGCCGGCGCCTCCCTGTCTTATCCTCACATTCCTCACATGAATTACAAATAAACACAGGTTATCAGACAAATTCTATTTCTCTCTATATAAATACAGCGTGTCTTTTATGTACCTTTTCTAGAATGATAGGTCGTGTAGGGGACGGGTACAGACGTAATTTGAGATAGGGAACTTGGGGTCGGAGCGGTCTCCTTAACCCCTAAAATAAGGGTTGATTCAGGCCCTCCACCCTGTAAGTTAGGCAACCGACTCAAGCCTTTATAACCTTCTCAATCTTTTAACTCTTAGCAAGATTCATCTCACAATGTGGCGCTGGCGTAATGGATAGCGTTGTGGTGTGAAAGGCCGGTGCCCCATGGTGAAATGAATCTTGCCAAGAGTTAAAGGATTGTGAAAAGCAATAGAGGCTTGGGTCGGTTGAATATCTTACAGGGTGGAGGGCCTGAATCAACTCTTATTTTAGGGGTTAAGGAGGCCGCTCCGACCCCAAGTTCCCTATCTCAAATTACTTCTGTACCCGTCCCCTAGACGACCTATCATTCTCTAAAAGTACATACAAGACACTCTGTATATACTCGGTACCGGTATATATAACTTAAATATATATACACAGTATATACACACGCTCCAGGTACACGGGGCTAAATGAGCAGGATGTCTAAGCCCTTCAAATGAGACAATAATAACGTAAATATGATTAAGGGAAGAACATTTTCAAAGGAAGTTTTTGTAATTAGCAATGTAATACATTAAGTATTTCAATGCTAATTATGATTGTTACTATATGGTTAGAATGATAATGCTGGACGTTCTGGTTTCGGTTCATGAAACTATTACACTTTAAGCCATGGATTGCACTAAAGAATGTATCGATATGGAACTCTTGGGTGAAATATCTAAGTTCATCGAGAACGACGACCTCGCTCTGGTCTATCATAACCTCGGAACCAACATACAGAAATAAAACAAGGAAAGAAGATACATACTACAGAATTCCCTGTGATCTTTTGTGACAGACGTTTTATGAGGCACTGTGATGTATGGGTGCTTGGTGAGATATCAGTCTACGATAAGGAAAAATGCATTTCTATCTTGTGATTTGTTGTTTGTTGACTGACGTTTGAATGATTTACGTCACAGGATGATAAAAAAACAAAAAAAAAGTCAACCCCTGGCACTATCCAGCCCATGACGGACTAAGGCCGACCAAGCGCCCGCTGCCCAGCCATTTGGCCTGCAGATATTGGGGTGACGCGTGATCAGCGCGTCGGGTCCCCTCGGCCGTTAATCTTGGTATTCGTGATCGGGGCGCTGTCTCACTGTCAGACAGCTACTCAATTGTCCTCACGAGGCTGAGTGCACCCCGTTCCAACCCTCACGTCAGTTTTAAAATCCCTGACGGAGCCGGGGATCGAACGCGCTACCCCAACACCACGGGGCCAACTCCGTACAGGCCATGGAGGCCCTGGGAGTAGTGGAAGGTAGAGGCGCTAGATGGGATGGAGTTGTCAGCCATGCCCGGCCGCCTTTGCTCCCAGGGATTACCCTGGTACTCATTTCCGGTGTAGGCTGAGTGAACCCCAGGGCAGGGTAGTTTTGTTTCTAAAATCCACTACCTGGGTGGGGATCGAACCCACTCCCTTTCAGTTAGAAGATCAGCGCCTCTACCGACTGCGCCACGCAGCCCCTAGTCACAGGAGGATAGGGAAGTCGTAAACGGAGGTTCTTCGCTCATGACAGACACGTTCAAGTCTTCCGTGGTAGCGTTTTGTAGGCTATTGGCAAAGCCCTGAGTGGATGCGGATAAACCCGCGGATACCCGCTATGCGGATAGCAGATAAGCTGTGGATAATGTTTGGAGAAAATTTCCGGATAATTTTTTGAATACAATCCGATTTTGTTTAATATCATTATTAGAACCCGGATGTCCGACTCCGTGGCTAAATGGTTAGTGCGCTAGGCTTTGGCCCGAAGTGCCCCGGGTTGAATTCCCGGCTGAACCATTAGGGATTTTAATCTCCTGTGGTTAATTCCCGTGGCTTGGGGACTGGGTGTATGTGACGTCTTCTACATCCCTTCATGCTCATTGCGACGCGCAGGTCGCCCACGGGCGTCAACTCAAAATGTTGCTTTAGTAATTTACGCTTTATCTAATTAAGAATATTATTGTTATTCCAGTAAGAGCCTCCGTGGCTTAGGCGGCAGCACGCCGGCCTCTCACCACTGGGTCCGTGGTTCAAATCCCGGTCACTCCATGTGAGATCTGTGCTGGACAAAGCGGAGGCAGACGGGTTTTTCTCCGGGTACTCCGGTTATCCCTGTCAAAATTTCATTCCAGCAACACTCTCCACTATCATTTCACTTCATCTGTCATTCATTTGATCATTGCCCCAGAGGAGTGCGACAGGTTTCGGCAGCCGGCACAGTTCATACCCTCGCCGCTAGTTGGGGGCTTCATTCATTCCATCCCTGACCCGGTCGGAGACTGGAAGCAGGCTGTGGATTTTCATTAATTGTTATTCCAGTACATTCATATAGCAAACGTGCGAATGTGGAAAAGGGTAATGCGGATGCGGGGCGGATGCGGATAAGGTTTTGTTTTTCCACGCAGGGCTCTAGGTATTGGACATTGACCGCCTCTGGTGCATGGTTAGGGTCCAATTCTCAGCTCTGCCAAGAAAATTTAATTCTGGTCTGAAGGCTGCAATGGGGTCGGGGCTTTGCCATATCATGGTCATGTAGGACTATCCCCATGTACGCGGGTGTGTGTGGCATTTGTCTGCTGGCCTGTGTTATTGTGATGGCTGTATTGTTTTGCAATACAGGTAAGGATTGAGTAGGAGGTGTCTTATCACCGTAAGTTAGGAACCATCCCGGCATTTTCCTGGAGTAGAAGTGGACAACCACTTCCAATATGGCTAAGATGTGAATCGAACCCCCCTCTTCTCAGTTTTGCCTCACGATGCTGTGTGTACCCCGTTCCAGCCCTAGACCAGAATTGTAATTTCTTGGCAGTGCCAGGAATCAAACCCGGACCTCCGGAGTTACAGCCATGAATTCTAGCCTCTACACCACGCTGTGATCTGCAATCGGGTCTACTCGACCTTGTGAGGATAACTGAGTAACTTAATGATTGTGTGTGATTTCCACCTGGTAATGTTTTAGTTCGGTATATTGGTCCGTCGCATGGTACACGGTTCGATTTTCGACTCTGCCAAGAAATGTAACTCTTGTTTGAGGACTGGAACGGAATATACTCAGCATCTTGAGGATACTGAGTTAAGAGTGGATTCGATTCTTGCCTCAGCCATTCTGGAAGTGCTTTTGCATATAGTCGCACGTCTCTTCCAGGAAAATGCCTGGCGTGTCACTGACTTACGACTACAGGTGCCTCCTCTCCAATTCTAGCTTCACTTATAAATACACTAACCAATTCTTACACCATAATAACACAGGCCTGCGAAATTCAAGTTTATGAAAAATACAAGAGAAGGTTTCGCTAATTTTTATATTATTTGGTGTGATTAATTCGAAAATGACCTCCATTTTTTCCATTACGTCAGGGTGGAACGGCATAGTTCCTATGCAATGGCAGGCATTGCTCAACTTTCAATATCTGCCAGCTGGCTTTGATTTTCCTCTCAAGACATGGGTAACTCTCAACAGAGTCTGCACTCACCACGGGAAATGCGGATCAATGATGCTTAAGTGGGGTATGCGATCATCCCCAACCTGTGATAGTGGTGCAGTTAAACAGACTATGAACCATATTGTCACCGAATGTATTAGTAGGGCATTCACTGGATCAACACAGGACTTTGTAATAGCCTCTACTGAAGTCATAAGATGGCTAGAAAATTTAGATATTAATCTTTGAACACCCATTCCCTTGCATGATTGTTACAGTTGTAATTTGTTACCTATTGTATGTATGTATTTTGTTTATATTGACTGTTTTGTGTTGTACCATACGATAATAATAATAGGGTTCTTTTGTAAAATCGATATCGATATTTTTGACAAAATCGAGAGCAAATATAAATAAATCCCTTGAATTTAAACCTTTTACGTCAAATTATGGTGCAGCGTCTAGAAGAAACTAACATAAAATGGACGATTGACCTAGAGGAACAAATACACGTTTACATGAACGTTCGAAACAAATTTTAAACTGAGTGAAAAAAAGTGTCTATCTAAGTACGTGGTCTTTTTCCTTTGAAACTTCTCCTTGACGTTCTCCTATTATGTTCAATCTCAGGTAAATGTTCATAATAATCCAAGTACTGTACCATTGTATTTTTCAAGTAAACGTGACGTGATAGAACTTTTCATAGTACATTATGCAACGAGCCTATAATGGTAATAATTAAGACACGAGTATATTTATAATTTCCATTAGAGTGTCTTAATCACCATTATAGGCGAGTTGCATACGACTGTATATGTTCGACGATAATTATTATAACTATTTTATGTTCGAACATAAATATTGATAAATATCTGTCGAGATTTCGCCAGTTTTATGTACTGAGCAGAGTGCATGAGACGCCGGGAATGCCTTGTATTTGACCATGGTCTCCTCGATTACCCTACTATGACACTAGGCCAGGCAGTGAAATTTAAATTAGAAGGCCGTGGAACTCAGCGCATCTAATTATCTAATTGGTCAAACAACTGTTTCTTGAGCTTTGATTGGTTGGAGAAACGGTTGTTGTAATGAGCCTCATTATAGTACAGTTTTCTGATAGTCAGGGTCGAACATTGAAGTTAATTACCGTTTTCGAAATCAGCGTCAAAAAATATACCACGTTCCCTTGTAGTTTCTTCATCGCTGGCCTGTGTAATCAGACAAATTCTACACGATCCCAAGTGCATGAGGGTGATATCCACCTTGCCCATTCCCAACAACAACAATCAGAATTTCCTATATTTTCTTGTGAAAGACATTTTGATACGCACGACTGTAATGTGGGTGGTCGGAGATATAACCGTCTATGATAAGGAAGTGTGCTTTACTCTATTGTGATTTTTTTTTTTTTTGGGGGGGGGGCTATGTTTGAATGATTTATGTCAGGGACTGTTAGGGAAGTCGTAAACAGAGATTCGTTTATGACAGGAATTCTTTATCTTTCTGTGGTAAACTATGTTTCTTCTTCTGTGGTTGTCGTGATTGTTGTTATTAAGGGCGTAACATAGAGGTTATTTGCCCCTAATGGCAATGAAAGATCATTATTCTTATTACTGCCACTTCCTCTACTAACGAATAATAATAATAATAATAATAATTTGTAAGAGTTTCAAGCCGCAGAATGAAGTACTGCTCGAGTCCAAGCTCTGTGAACTTGTGGGGTGAGGTGATGTGGGAGACGGGAAGAGATGGGCCTGTCAACAGCCAGCCGTGTTATCTGGAATTCCTGTCTATTCCAATTTTGCTAACATAGAGCTGTTGCCTATTATAAATATACCCTTTCACGAATTGATTGTCGGCGGTCGAGATGGAAACTATGGCAGGTACAGTTGCGCGAGTAGGATATGACTCAGCTCCAATAGCCTTAGTCATCGTTTAACTGTCCGTGGTGACATGAGCTCCTGTGGCGCTTATCTGACGCAATGCTGCTTGACTTATGTCCAGACTGCACTCTGCCATCGCTGTGTCCTCCGCTTCGCCCCACGGGCTCATGCTACAATAAACAACAAACGCTGGCGCAGCCACACTCAGCGGCAATCAAATCCTGAATAGGTAATAACAGATTAGTGTTGCAAATGAGTGAGTGAGTGAGTGACCGACCAATCTATTGGGTTCTGTTACTGCAGAACCCCCCACATCACTACTCATTGTCAATGATCCAGGTTCACAGAGCTTGGACTCGAGCAGTAAAAAGACCGGAAGAGCCTGAAAGAAGAACATCGAAAACAGACCACCGAACGCATGAAGGAGTAGCTTATTGGACGCAGAAAATTCCGCCCGAAGAAAGCAGTCAATACGCTTGTTAAATGATTGATTTTTTTTATTGATTGTAGTGGTTTTAAGGGACGGAACAGCGAGGTCATAATAACAATCGTGTAACCTTCCTGTCTGGTGCAGATCTTCGAGACCACTAGCATGTTAACAATACAGTTCCACTGTTATTGGATCCACCTCTTGGTGTAGCGCCTTGCCTGTCGGTCTGCCAAGAAATTGAGGTCGGTCTGAGGTCTGGAACGTGGTACACTTAGCCTCTTGATGAAACAACTGAGAAGAGGTAGGTTCGATTCCCATGTCAGCGATCCTAAGAATGGTTTTCCGTTGTTTTTTTCACCTCTACTCCAGGCAAATGCTGCGATGTTTCTAACGTACGGCTATGGCCGCCTGCTTCCCAAAACAGCCCTGCATTACAAATACGTACACTACTACGGATAACACAATGTAGCATATATACTCACGAGGCTGAAAGACCAGATGTCCAATTCCCTCAAATGAAGCACCATGCTAATTCGTAGTAAGGACTTGGGACATCTTTGAAAATCTCTGATCATCAGGCCCGTTAACTTGGGTGTGTTGAACTTGTCTGATATCTTGTATTTATGTGAAGACTGTAGTAAGTGTGTGTGACTGCAATAGGGACAGGGATGAGGTAGGTGCCCCGAGACTTGAAGTAAGGTATATACAGGTCTTCATTTTTGCTTGGCAAGGTGATTCCGCTCGACCTTGGCCGCCGGTCCCCGGCCAATAACCGGCTGCTACAGATTTGCGCGCGTGGTCACCGGTCGTATTCCCACGCTCTTGCTGTGGTAGACGTGTGAGCTCCGAGCTAATTGGGTGTTTTATAAAGTTACTGTGCACTGTATTATCGTATTGTATAGTGTTTTATTGTGATTGTGTATAGTTCAGTAATACCTTATGTGAAATATTCGTTATGTGAACGAGTATACGTGCACAATACGTACATAGAGTGCAGAAAATCGTGCACTAGAACTAGACAAAAGCTTCGAGTGAATTTTCCAGGGAGACCCATTCCTATAAATCAGACAATAAAACAACTGGCTAAAAGAGATTCAAACGTACAGGTTCAGTAAACAATAGAAATAGACGTAAAGATCATTATTTCCTTACTGAAGCTAAATTAACCGGAAACGTCATAGGGAGGTGCCGACTATGTTTGGCAGCGGATGGGGAACATTTTCAGCATCTACTGTAAACCTGGCGAGTAAAAATGCATGATACTGATTTTAAGCACCGTATTCTGCCGTACATATGCGCTTGCGGTCGCCGGCAACTGAGCCGTCACTGGCGGAGCGCGTGAGCGAGAATGTCGTGGTCGTCAGACATGCGCGGTGCAGCACTGAACGCTATCTACCACGAGCGAAATATCTTAAATTCATCGTGAACGATATCGCTCTGATCTGTCGTAACCTTGGAACCACCGTCGAATTATTACCAAGCTTTAGTGGAGAACGATTTACCAACAGTAGTTCATACTCAGATCGGCGTCGCTGTGAGACTAGGTAAGCATCGAGTAGCCAAGTTACCTTAATTCAAAAAATTACAAAATTAAAGTGTAACGACCCATTCTTTACAAACTGCTGCTCCTGAATAAAAAAACATATCCGTGACTAATGGCGGTAATTATAGCGACGCAGCTGCTGCGGCTATTAAATCAAATACAAAGTTTCATCTTGCTTATAAACATATTACTTTATACGCAGAATTCATGTTAGCATTTCCTGGCTATGTGCACTGTAAACAATATTAAACTTAATATGTCGCTAAGTATAGCAACCACTTGGATTTTTTCAGAATCAAGTTGAGCCGTCTAGACCATTTCCTATTTCTGTCAATTGTACTCGATGCCCAGTTAGACGTTCATTAAATAAATAAATACATAAATAAATATTAATTACTGACAATGTAGCTCAGTCGGTATGGTTCTTACCTATTGTACCCAAGCTTGCGGGTTCGATTCCCGGTGCAGTCGTTACAGTCTTTGAATTTACAAGCAAACTATAAATTCCCTCGTGAGCAATAATCCCACTCCTCTAAATTCACAGCAGTTCAATGGGTTGAAAAAGAAATTTCATAACTCCCTTTTTATTGCCGTTTTCACGGGAGTAGGGAATGAGGAGAGACGAATTCCATTGCGGTGAATGCTGGATACCAACAGATGACCTTCGTTACGTCAATGCCTTTCATTACGTCATCCTCATTAGAGGAGTTAAAAAGATTTTAGATATTTATATATTTAGAAGTACGAACAAATGTGAAAAAAATACAATAAATTAAAGTTTGCTGTAGTCCACTCAAGATTTTTGCCTATTAAACTCACTACACGATTCAAGGGGCCATAATCGCAACTATTATATCGACCAAACAGAGAAAGGTACATACTTGGTTCGATGCAGATAGGTATCACCTTCGTCGGAAGACATTGACCGCTCTACATCAAGCAAAAGCTAGTAAGAATCAAAACCGTCTACAAGACTACGCAAGGATAAGGGTGAGCTACAAGAACCTTATTAAAGCAAAGATGCTCAACATTTAGAAAAACATGCCTTGTTTGAAGCGGAAGAAGAATGTAAGGATCCTATCATTGCTCTAAGACGGAGATCCTCTCGAACACCATGAGAAGTTTCAATCGATGTCTGGGAAAAACATTTCTCCAAAATACTGGTGGTTGGTTGCTTAGTTTAGGGGCTGCGACAACGCTGTCATATAGCCCCGTGCACTTTTGATGTGTGTAGAATTTGTCTGATAACCGGTGTTAGTTGTGATGGCTGTTTTAGTGTGATAAAACTGTGTTACCTGTGATTCAGGTAGGACTGCAGACGATTAATTTTTTCAAGAAGTTCCTACTTTTTCTACCAAATACTACCGTCCACGACACCTAGCTGCTGACGTGGCTACTAAATGCCATTGCAGTCAGCACCTGGCGGCGAACGTTGGAACTAATAGAGCTTTATCAAACTAGCCTACACATTTTAGCTTCCACAAGTAGCCTATAGTTAGTGGAAGGTTCTTTTTCATGCCATAAATCTATGACATGGGGCCGCTGGCTTTACTTCCCCTCCGAAGAAAGGCATACTGAGGGATTTTTAGCACTCTTAACAAATCCGACGACTTTGGCCGGGTTTGAACCCGCGATCTTGGACATAAAAGCTCAGCATGCTACCAACTACGCCACCGAAGCCGCTTACCAAAATACTGAACTTATCCCAGACAAGTACATCACATAATTTTATATGATTGTAGATGAATTAAATTCGCCAATGAGTTGAAAGGTAGTGGCTATGGCTTATTAGAAGGTACCGTCATCCATTTACCTCTATAGGTGAAAATGGAAT
Organism: Meconema thalassinum; assembly: GCA_946902985.2. Taxonomy (NCBI): domain Eukaryota; kingdom Metazoa; phylum Arthropoda; class Insecta; order Orthoptera; family Tettigoniidae; genus Meconema; species Meconema thalassinum. The sequence continues at coordinate 93,661,749 of OX336399.1, forward strand.
TCTATAGGAATATAATTTGAAAGGACGCTTGGGTTCGAACCCACTCGTCTCCCGAGTTTGAAAGTAGTCAGGCCTATTCATTCATACTGGTTGTACTATGTGAAACGATAAAATATGCCGGTCCCCTCGACGTCTGGCTGGAGGAGTTGTAGAGAAGATGGGAGAGGGAGTACGTACTTTCCGTGGGCGACTTGGACCTTTTAATTGACCCACCCATCACAAATTACTGGAGTGTACTCGCTAAATTAGGAGCTGTCACTTAAATAAGAAATGGGTTCTTTGGGCATGACCTTTGGTCACAGACAACCATATTATTATTATTATTAGCGTGCGTATGAATAGCATTATGTATTTGAATTAGCTTTCTTCTCTTTCCAAAATCTCTTCATTCTCTATGATTTTCCTTCCTTCCTTCCTTCCTTCCTTCCTTCCTTCCTTCCTTCCTTCTATCCAAACGGTGATATCACTCATCCGAGGGTTTGCATCAAAATGATGTTCAATCAGAATGATCACCAACGATATGAAGTTAATTATTATTATTATTTCATCACAGCAGTGAGTGCAATTCAATATAATTGTCGGCTTGTTTGCAAGACGGTATGGCAACTTCTTTTAGGTTAGTACATTAAGAAATGGAGGAACTACGGAACAGGTCTTCAAGATAGTACAGTATGTTGACCCGGATGTATTCCTCGAAAGTTTCCAGACTGCTAGCCAATGATTTAGGAATGATGCCGGTAGGAGAGAACATTTGGGTAGCACCACTATACTTTCCTGTCACCACATTTGCCGAATTTTCTCAGCCAAGGGCAATTGGTAATTTTCTTACAGCAGATTATGGGAATTAGTCTCAGCTCTTCCGCGTTTTGTTCACAGGAACGATATCTGGCCTGTTGTCTGGTATGGTTTTATCAGTAATAACTGATCTCTCCCATAACAACGTAATAATATTTCTTTCTTTATCGTTTAGGCCTACTTAGGACCACGGGGCTCGTATCTACTCTTCGATAAAGTTGTTGCTTTCTTCTTCTTCTTCTTCTTACAATAGTCCCTCATTTTCTGAATGGGCCAGTCTTCTTTCTTCTTAATATAGTATTATTATTATTATTATTATTATTATTATTATTATTATTATTATTATTACCTGCATTATATTCTGGACTGATATTCCCACATCCGTGGGACAAATCACAAGCTGTATATGAATAAACTTACTCTTTCTTTTGTCGTGTGGTCTCCTGGGAGGCTGAGTGTAGGCCTTTCTTGTTGATGGCCGAGAGCGATAATGACTATGAAGACTCCACATACACCCAATCTCCAGGCCTGGAGAATTCACGCCAGGAGAATAACGTTTCCGATCGCCCGGCCAGGAATCGAACCTGGAACACTTCCCCACATAGCCATACAATTCTGTGGTATCAGGGTTGTTGATTCTTCAGCATGTCTCGACTGACCCTGACGTAATAGCAGACCTCAGCCACATAAAATCGTAACGTGCACATGGTTCAAAAGGATTTATTTAACCTTCCTAAAACTAAACGTCCAGCTATTTCGAAGTGGACCCCTTTAATATCTCGCCTCTTCATATTAATCATTTATCCTAGATACTTTATTCTCAAAATTCAGACACCAACCAGCCTAGTGAGTGGGTTCGAGCTCCATCGTCAGTCGGTCGTTCTTGGATTTTACGTGGTTTTCCATATTAAATTCCAGGTAAATGCCTGAGGATTCCTCGTCAATGCATGTGGAATTTTCGAAGTGAAATGCCATGACCTGTGGTTTGGATTCCACGTAAAAAGGAGGTCCCGTGGCTCATGATCGCACGATTAACGGTCACGTAAAACCACAAGCTTTATTCCTTTCATTTACTTCACTGATGCAGTTGGCGTTAATGCAGTGGGTTGTCAGCTGCTGTCTACAGTATTGTGCAAGGAAGTTCATTTACAGTAGAGACAAAACTCTTTCTATATCACTCAGTATTTAGATCGAACATGCTGGATGAATTCAGAATTTCTCCTGCCATTGCTCTTATCTATTTGTCTCAACAATCATTCGTGCTACCCTAATGTAGGGATAAAGGCCAAGTTAGAAATTAACACGTTAGATGAGGTTGTTCGTATGAATCGACTCAGATGGTGGGGTCATGCAATGAACTCGACCATAGAGGGTAAGAGAAGCTGAGGTTGACCTAGGAGGCGATGGTCAGATTCAGTGTTAAACGATTTTAAGGTGAGGACGTATAGGTAGAGAAGAGTGCAGGGTTAACTGCTAATAGGGGATCACAGAAGTTACACGTTTACAAACAGAGGCATCACGCCACTTTGACAACTCCTCGTCTCTTCTCCAACTATACATAATCTTAACAGCTAGTTCAGTAACACAAGTTATCAGATTCCGCACACACACAACTATATGAGGCTGATAACCTCAGGGCGCCAAACCTCTAAGTCAGGGTGGGTCGCGATCCCCTGGGGGGGTCGCAGAATGTGTCTTGGGTGACGAGAGATACGGAGAGAAAGTTAAAAAAAAAATCATAAGGTGCGTTCAAAAAGTAACGAGCCGGAGGCTGTAATGCGCAAACCGGTGACGACATCGGCTAATCGTGGCGTGTGTAACGAGGTGTGGTTCCGACCAGAGCGTGGAAGGTCACAGCCTGTCGCTAGAGGGAACGCGTGCACGTCACGTGACGATACAAAGCGGTCAGCAGCATGCATCAATCGTCCAACGCTGCCAGTCGCATTGCAAACAGTGACATGGAGGCGTCAACCGAAGAGCAAAAAGGTGATGTTCGATTTCTGACAGCGGAAGGAGTAGGGGGAACGGACATTAATCGCCGAATGTCACAAGTGTACGGCGAACACTACATGTCCCTTTCAAGGGTCAAAGCGTGGCACAAGCGCTTCAGGGAAGGACGGGTGTCGTTAGCCGAGGATGCCCGGTCTGGGGCACCCCCCTGCATTACCGATGACAACGTCCAGCTGGTTGATGCACTCATTACCCAGGACCGCCAAGTGACAGTGAACGCCATAGCCGCCGTGGCCGCTCCACGTCAATGCACGACCTTTTTGAACGCACCTTATAGTTATTGCTGTAGTTTTTTTTATTAAAAAAGAATACACTCACATTGTAGTTAATTTTTAAATTCTATTAATGAGAATCTTGAGCTTGTTTGGAATTAACCAATATTTGAGTGTCAGGAGCCTCCCACAAGTCCAACCCCTCCTCCACGTGGTGGGAGACGGGCAACGGCATGAAGTAGGGGATTGCCTGTAGGGGTGAAGTACAGTGGGGACTTTGTGTGCCCCGGGACCGCTACGGTAGCTGTGAAGGCTCTATGGGAACCCTGAAAAGTGACGGCTGACGGGGCTCTGGTGAAGCTACGATAGGCCTAGCAAGCCAGTAGTGGATGTCATATATGCTTTCAAAACAGGAACAGGCCTCGGAAAGGACGGATGCAAACGACGACGACCCGGATATGCTAATGGACTACGAGTTGGGACATTAAACATACAGACACTGACAGGAAAGGTGGAGGAGATTGTAGATGTGATGGAGAGAAGAAAACTGGATGTACTGGGCTTGGCAGAAACAAGATGGAAAGGAGAAGGTCGCAGAGAAAGGGTACCGGTTGTACTGGAGTGGGAACAGTGAAGGAAGGAGCAGTGGAGTAGTAGTAGTTGTGAGAGATGGAATGAAGGAAGAGGTAAAGGGAATAAGTGACAGGATCATGAAGATCAGAGTAACTGTAAAGGGAAGAAGCTTGGAGATAGCCCAGGTATATGCCCCTCAAGTTGGATGTACGGCTCAAGAGAAGGAAGACTTTGAGGAGGAGCTACAACAGCAGTTGAATGGTCAGAGCATCATTGTCATGGGAGATTTGAATGCACATGTAGGAAGTGAAAGGCAAGGATATGAAAATGTATTGGGAGCAGAAGGATGGGGTAGCAGGAATGAAGATGGGAGAAAGTTGCTGGATTTTTGCAAGAGAAACGGTTTAGCGGTAGGCAACTCCTGGTTCCGGAAGAAAGAAAGCCACAAGGTAACGTGGTACAGCAGTGATTTAACAAAGAAATCTTTGGTAGATTACATGCTGTACGACTGGGAAATGAAGAGAAGTGTCAGAGATATAAAGGTAATACCATCAGAGGCCTTAGATAGCGACCACAGAATACTTGTTATGAACCTGGGAGTTGTTAAGGATAGCAAGAGGACAGAGTACCAGGAAAGGAGAATCAAAGTATGGAACCTCAAGGAAAAAGAAGTCAAGGAAGAATTCCAGAAGATAATAAGGGAGAGAATGCCAACAGACAATCCTAAAACAGGGGAAGAGGAATGGAAGCAATTCAAAAACACAATGGTGGAAGCTGCAGTGGCAGTATGTGGAAGAACAAGCAACAGAAAGCGGTGTAAAGAGACACCATGGTGGAATGAGAGAGTAAAAGAAGCTGTGGGAAGGAAGAACAAGGCTTTCAGAGTGTGGTTCCAGGAAAGAACTGATCTAGCAAGGGAAGATTATAAGATAAAGAAGAAAGAAGCAAACAAGATTGTCGCAGAGGAGAGGAAGAAGTGGATGGTAAAGTGGACAGAGATGATGGAGGAAGACAGCAGAGGAAATAAGAAAGTACTTTATGGGATGGTCAAAAGTAAGAGAAGAGGTCTGCGAGAGGATGTGGTAATGATGGACAAAAACGGAAATGAGGTACACAACAAAGAGACACTCAAGACAGTGTGGAAAGAGTACTTTGAGGATTTGCTGAATCCAAATGGTCATAGGGAGGAAGACAATGTATTGGAAGATGGAGAAGACAACACAGGAATGGAAAAGGACCTGACTTGGAGAGAACTGGAGATGGCTATAGACAAGATGAAAGGAGGAAGGGCACCGGGTGTGGATGAAGTGAGTGTTAAAATGGTGAAGGCAGCAGGGGAGGTTGGGAAACAGTGGCTGTACCGTGTGATGAGGGTGATATGGAAGGAGAAAAATACCCCAGAAGATTGGAAGAAAGGATTAATTGTCCCAATGTTTAAGAAAGGAAGCAGAAAGGAGTGCAGAAATTACAGGGGAGTCACACTCATACCTCACTGTGCCAAGATATATGAAAAGATATTAGAAAGTAGAATACGAGCCAAAGTGGAGAGAAAATTGAGAGAGGAGCAGTATGGATTCAGACCTGGGAGATCAACAGTGGATCTCATATTTTCAGTGAGACAGCTCCAGGAACACCACTACGAATTTGGAGAGGATCTGTTGATGGCCTTCCTGGACATCGAAAAGGCCTATGATAGTGTGTGTAGGGAGAAGGTTTGGAAAGCAATGGACAACATTGGAGTGGAAAAAGGGACTGTAGGCAGAGTGAAGGAGATGTATTGTGGAAGTGTGAGTTGTGTGAAAGTTGGAGGGAAAAGAACAGACTGGTTCAGACAAATGAGTGGCCTGAAACAGGGTAGCGCGTTGTCACCCCTTCTCTTTATTGTGGTTATGAACGAGGTAATGGCACGGATAGCAGGAAAGATAGGAGAAGATAAGATGAAAGCAATGGTGTTTGCAGATGATCTCATGGTCTGGGGAAACAAGGAGGAGGAAATTCAGGAGCAACTGAAGGCTTGGGAAGAAACAGTGGGAGAGTACGGATGGAAGTTCAACATCAGTAAATGTCAGATCCTGTTAACGACCAGGAAAAAGGACAGACCAATGAGTGGGATAACACTTGGAGGTGGACAGCTGAAGAAGGTGGAATGTCTCAAGTACTTGGGAAGTATAGTGGAGGAAAATGGGAGAAATGACAAAGAGATTACGGAACGTGGCAGACAGGCAGAAGCATTTCTGAGAAGCATTAGGAGCTTAGTGTGGAATAAAGATGTCCCACAAAAAAGCAAGGAAGTCTTATACAGAAGCTAATATATCCCGATACTGACCTATGCTTCAGAAACTTGGACAATGAAGAAAAGAGACATAAGCAGAATACAGGCAGGTGAAATGAAGTTCCTGCGAAGTAGGATCGGAGTAACAAGAAGAGACAGGGTGAGGAATGAAAAGGTCAGGGAAATGGTGAAAGAGGAGCCCTTGCAAGGTAGGATTGAGACATCAAGACTGAGGTGGTATGGACACTTAAAGAGAATGGATGAGAAGAAGATTCCCAAGAGGATACATGAGATGCAGATGCAGAAGAAACGACCAAGGGGAAGACCAAGAGATAGATGGCTGAAAGGAGTGGAGGAATGTGTCAAGAAGAGAGGCGAGGACTGGACTAGAGTGACAGCGGAGAGGTGGTGGGAAGAAAGGACTAAGTGGCGAGGCTTATGTTCAAAACAGACCCAGCCTGGGGCTGGAAACTGTACAAGATGATGATGATGATGATGAATGTCTGGAATGATTTTTGTAACTCAAAAAAACATTGTCAATTTCCAGTGTCAAACAATTTCTTGATTTGGATTCTAAATTCACCATTAGGCTAAGGAGAATCCTTGTTCACAGATGTAAGATGTAGAAAATGGCATCAAAGTTTTAAACGTTGTTGTGGACAGTTCTGGGTATTCCTTTTTAATACTTATCCAAAACTTGTCGGCACAAGCATTGTTAAAAGTTAGTTTCACTGACTGATCACTTGAAATCTCTTAACGTTTAAACTTGTGGGGCTCGCCAATATACCCAAGCTAAAAAGGGGGTCGAAGTGTCTAAAAGGTTGAGAGAGAACCCCTGCTCTAACTAAAACAACATGAACAGGTGACTGAACTCATTGAACCTCACTACAAATCTAGCTTTACGCTAGAACTATTATTTTATCACTGATGGTAGTGTCACTAATTTGGTAACACTGAATTTCTTATTTAATTGGCAACACTGCATGGGAAGTTTGTAATTGACCGAATATTTGAGCTGTTTTCTAGTCTTAGAAGTGCAGTGGAGTGAAGTTTGTTGTTTCCGAGGCGTACTTCCTGGAGGATGGGATTAAATGCCTTTCCAATAGCGAGTGCACAAGCGTTTTGTTATGTACTTTTAATCAGTTGCTAAGTAGTTTCGCTAGTCATATTACAAGCCTGGGGGAAGCGGAGAGAGCTAAGCACCCATCCAACACAAGTATGTTCGCTCACCCACCCTTAAGGCGTACTGTCGTGTTTAACAGCGTTCCTCATACAAGATGGCAAGCGCTTATACAGGGTGTCATTGTACAGTTAAGGACTACGCAACCTAGCCGAGCGCATAAAACCACGGCGAATAACTGTCATGGACGAATAGGCAGTTTCAATTAGACATTTCATTAAAGTTATAATTAGGGCTCCGATATTTAGGTGCTAAAAATCGGGGAAATATTTATTTTTTATAATACCTGAAATACGTGGGGAAAAAAAGTAAAAAATATTTCATTATAATTTAGTTCATTAATGTGAATATAAACACCGACAGTAGTGGCTAAGCTGGCTAAACGCAGCATTAGGTCATGGGGCCAAGCTCTCTGCTGACTTGGTAGACGCGTGGGTTCGATCCCCACCGTCGGGCGTCCTTGAAATGGTTTTCCGTGGTTTCCCATTTTCAAGACCAGGCAAATGCTGGGACGGTACCTTCTGACAGGCCACGGCCGCTTCCTTCCATATCCTTGCCCAGTTTCATTCACCATCATTCATTTCATCTCTCATTAATTCCTCTCATGTGGTTGGTGTCAGGAAGGGCATCCGGACGTAAAAACCATCGCCACAAAGACTTCCATCGCATCTCATCCCCGACCCCGTTGGAAAACGGGAATAATAAGGGGTAGACATACAATGTGAATATAAACAATATTCAGTACTCACGAATGCAATTTATGTTATGTCTCACTGACTGCTGAAGAATTACAATACACAACGAGATACATCTTCAGGTTGTCCATCACAAATGTCCGACGATTATCGCGAAACACTTATTCTGAAGGCGCGAAACTGCGGCAATATGTTTCTTGCCATTGAGGAGTTGTGTGATTTGAGATCGCTGTTCAGCCTTGATGGCTTTCCCACATGGTTGGCAGAACGGAACGCCGCCATCAGAAGTAAAATTATCTTTAAATTCTGCAACAGATGATAATTTGAAGTTGTTTTTACTTTAGGCATCGTAGGACTGCCTTCACGTCATAGTGCCCGAAATGAACTGATTGTGAGTGACACTGGTTCCAGGTAGCTGAGGGAGGGGGAGGTCTAGCACGTGGTGAAATATGGCTATGGACAAGGAAATGCCCGGCTTCCACAGTGAGTGGCATGGGGCGACAAGTTAAGAATAACACAGTTGCAAGCTGACATACGATCTGCATGAATGTTAGATAGCTCACAGGTTCTTCACCATTGAAGCAACACCGAACAAAAATGCAATAAACTGAAAGATCTAGCTTACTGATTTTAAAAAATGTAAATATTGTTTGTGTGCTAATAAGTGAAAAGCAGGAATTTATGTATTTATAGAAAAAATGCTTAAAATATGTATTTATATTAAAAATATATATTTACATAAAAATCCGAGCCCTAGTGGCAATTATAAAAAGTGCAGAAGAAAAACGAATTTTATTTATTAAGGTAGATGTCAATTAACGAAATTGACTGCCCAGTTGTTGTTGATGATGGCTCAGTGGTAACGTTCTCGCCTGCTGAGCCCAGGGTTGCACAGGATCGGATCCTGGCGCAGCCAGCTAGCATTTGAGGGTGCGCAAATGTGAGGGATCCGTGTCAGTAGATTTACTGGCACGTTAAAGACCCCTTCGGGTCAAATTTCCGACATCCTGGCGTTTCTAAAAGCCGCAGTAGTTAAAAGGGACGCAAAACCAATGACATCATTAATATTATTATTATTATTATTATTATTATTATTATCATATTGTTGATTCATTAAGGGGCTTTGCGACTTCGTGGTCATGTAGCCCCATCTACTTGAGTGTGTGTGGAATTTATCTGATAACCTTGTCTTATTGTGATGGCTGTATAAGTGTGGGTAGTTGTAATTGAGATGAGGATTAGAAAGTAGGTGGCCGTGGCATTAATTTAGGAACCATCCCGGCATTCGCTGGAGTAGAATTGGGGAACCACGGAAAACCACTTCCAAGATGGCTGAGGTGGGAATCGAACCCGCTTATTCTCAGTTTTGCCTTACGAGGCTGAGTGTACACCGTTCCAGCCCTCAGACCAAAATCTTGAAAGAGCTGGGAATCAAACCTGGGTCACAGCGATGACAGCCAAGAGTGCTAGCCACTATTTCCACCTCGTTGCGTAGTCGCTAGCATTCTTGGCCCACATTTTAAGTGTGTGAATCTTGCTGATCGACGAAGAAATCATGGTTTGCGGAATACACTCGATCTTATATTAGATGATGACGTCGTGGCTGCCGATCTCGTCATTCACTTTATATTTGTTCCTTTTTTGATTTCATGATTTTTGTTTATTATTGTATTATACATATTTGTTTTGTTTATTTATTTTATTTTTTATAATTTTTAGGCCTTTTTCGTATTTAGGCGTTCACCTCTAAGTTTTCAATCAATTTTTATTATTTTTGTTGATAGGGGCAAATGTCCTCGCTGTTCCGATCCTTGAAACAACAATAAATACAAACTAACATAAAGTCTCAAACTCCACAGTAATTCAGATCATTATAGAGATTCTATACACACCCTCAAATGCGGAATTTATAGCCACGATTCCACATGACACTAAATTGCATAAATTAATGTTTCCTGTACTGTAAGTAAATTTCTCCCAATTAACACCAGAGCATTCGTATGGACTGGCATCAATTCCACTCCGTCGAACATAAATTCCACTCGGTCCCAAAAATGAGTTCCTCAACTCCGCTCAGGCAAAAGGGTTATCCCCAATGACGTAAACAAATGTAATTCATGAATGCAGCTGATTTTTCCGTTCTAGGCTGGAAAACAGTATTTTCAGCATCCGTAGCTGATATCGAAAGTATTTTTAGGTACAAATTATACACCTATTATTATCTAAATTTAATGTAATAATGTCTGAGATTAGGTTAAAAAACATACAAACATTTAATTATGCACATGTTAAAAACAATGTATAAAATTTGTAGAAAAAAGATAGAAAACTTGGCAGACTTATTTAAAAGAATATTATGATTTATTTTAAATCACTTGTATTTTCTGCCATATAAGTTATACCTGATTTAACGAATGAACGGACTTGACATCAGAGCGGTTGACCAATGGCACAACAATGTCTTTCGAACACCACCACGCCATCGGTCAAGCGCTCTGAAGTAAAGTCCGCTCATTCGTTAATCAGATATAAACATAATACATAAAGAACTAGATATTAATCACTGTTGTTAAATAAGAATATTGACAGGAAATGTAATGAAATAAGAACAATCAGCATCTTAAAATCATATAAATCTTTACTTCATTTCAAACTATACAAAAAACATTAGATGAAACTCTTTTCATCCCCTAAATATTGTTACGTGCCACCCCCTAGTGGCACTTATGTTAACTGGATTACGGTGGGGGTACAAAGCACAACACCAATTACAGCTTGAAGAAATAATTAACTTTATTGCGGCCAGAAAATTACACTAGTCAGCAAATACAAGCAATTAGGAGCCTTATTCCAGTTTCCTCAAATCTCTTCCTTATGCGCTCTTGGCCCCTTTCACTTGCAACAGACCACAGAAGTTAATCCGTCCTAATGAGTACGGTGGCCTTGACAGAAACTACCTGTTCCTCTCATTTATGTTCTCCGACCACAATTACTTACGATCACTTGCTGCAGGCTATTTCGCTGTCCACAAGCTGGGAGAAACAATGTCACAGGATTTCGTAACTCGCACAGCACTTCGTCACCACACTTCTGTCGCACAAGATAATCGCTCGCACTAGCTCGTAAAACACAACCACAACTGCTTCACGGGTCACTCTTATATAGCAGGCCGGTGACTCAATAAATGGTTCTAGATCCATCCAGAGTCCACGGCTTCTCGAGGTTTCCACCGCTGGTCCAGTCACGAATCTTCTGGACTATCCCTTTGTCTGTAGTAGCCCTGTTGCATAAGGCGCGCGCAATACAGGAGGCAAGCCACAGCCCAGCCCCCGGGGCAGTTGTGACTCAAGCGGCGAGCGATGACACAAACTCACAGCCGTAACACCACCCCCTTCCTAAAAAGGCTGATCGTCCCGATCAATCATTGGTCCGTCTGTGTCCCTCCTTAGGCTGCCAGGCGATCTCGATGCACGATCTTCATCTTCGCCCTCGGGCTCCGCTGGATCCTGTAGACGACATCGTTGATCCGTTTCACGACTCGGTACGGGCCCTCCCAGGACTTCTGCAGTTTGGGTGACAGGCCTTTCTTCCGTAGTGGGTTGAAGAGCCAGACCAGGTCGTCCTCGTGGAATCCGCCGGCATCCGTCTGCTGGTCGTATCGGGTCTTCATTCTGTCGGTCTCGATCCGCAGTTTCCTCCTCGCGAACGCGTGCACGTCCTCCAGTTGGTCGACCAGTTCTTGACAATACTGGCTTACCGGGATCGGATCATTCCCAGGTCGGCCAAAGGCAAGATCGACAGGTAGACGGAGCTCCCTCCCAAACATGGCCCGGGCTGGTGTGCACCCGGTGGCTTCATGCACGGCGGCGCGGTAGGCCAGGAGAAATAGTGGAAGATGTTTGTCCCAATCCCTCTGGTGCTCGCTGACGACTATTCGAAGATGGTTCTCGATGGTGCGATTGAATCGCTCTACCATCCCGTCGGACTGAGGGTGTAGTGGCGTTGTCCTTGTCTTCCGGATTCCCAGCAGCTGGCATAGGTTCTGGAACACCTGCGACTCGAAGTTCCTCCCTTGGTCGGAGTGCAGCTCCAGGGGTACTCCGTACCGGCTGACGAATTCCTTCACCAGGGTCTCTGCAATCGTCGCAGCTTCTTGGTTAGGGAGCGCATACGCCTCCGGCCATTTGGTAAAGTAGTCGCTGACGACTAATATGTAGCGGTTCCCTGCCTCGCTTAACGGGAATGGCCCAGCAACATCGATGGCCACTCTCTCCATGGGGCCGCCCACGTTGTAGGGCTTCAGTGGACCCCGTCGTCTTCGTCCTGGGCCCTTGCTGGCTGCGCAATCGTGGCACCTCGCGCAGTGGTTCTCCACGTCTGTTCGGCATCCGATCCAGTAGAACCGCTCTCTCAGCTTCTCCAGGGTCTTCTTTATCCCTAGGTGTCCACCAGATGATCCTCCATGAACTTCCTTCAGGACTTCCTCCGTCATAGCCTTTGGAACGACGACTTGTTCCCGAGATGTCTTCCCGTCGGTGCTCTCCCAGGTACGGCAGATGAGGCCATCCCTTACAATCAGCGAGTCCCACTGTGCCCAGTAGGACTTAAACTTTGGGCTGCAGTCACTCACAATGTTCCACCCGGCTCTGGGTACACAGGCCCTCTTCCATTCGGCTATCAGTCCCAGGTCATCATCTTCCGCTTGCGCCCGCGTGAAAGATTCGCGGCTCCAGCTCCCTTGAAGTTCCACGGTAGTCCTTCGGCACTGTATCCCGGTGTTCTCCTCCCTTCGGGCACAGGAGGTGCAGTTTTCTGGGCACGGTCTTCGTGACAGGGCGTCGGCGTTAGAATGCAGTTGGCCTTTCCTGTGCTGAATCTCAAAGTTATACTGTTGAAGCCTCTCTAACCACCGCGCGAGTTGACCCTCGGGCTGCTTGAAGTTCAGGAGCCACCGCAGGGATGCATGGTCGGTCCTGATGAGAAATTCTTGCCCGTACAGGTACTTGTGGAAGTGTTCAATGGTCTTCACGATGGCGAGCAGCTCCTTCCTGGTGACGCAGTAGTTCCTTTCTGGCTTTGACAAGGCCTTGCTGAAGTAGGCCACTACTTTCTCCTCGCCGTCCACTACCTGCGACAGGATTCCCCCTATGCCAAAGTCGCTGGCATCGGTATCGACGATGAACCTTGTTCCAGGTCTGGGGTAGGCCAGAATAGGCGCGGTGCACAGAGCCTGCTTGAGTTGCTCGAAGGCATTGTGGCATTCTGCTGTCCACGTGAAGAGTTGGTCCTTCTCGGTCAGTCGATGTAAAGGTTTGGCGATGTCGGCGAATCCTCTCACGAAGCGACGATAATAAGTGCAGAGTCCCAGGAAGCTTCGTAGTTGCGACTTGTCCTTCGGAACTGGCCACTCCCTCACAGCTGCGGTCTTCTCTGGGTCGGTGCGCACCCCTTCCTCGGAGACGATATGCCCAAGGTACTGGACCCGCTTCTGGAAGGGCTGACACTTCTTGGGGCTCAACTTCAGCTGGGCAGCCCGTAGCTTCAACAAGATCTCCTTCAGGTTGCTGTAGTGCTCCTCGAAGCTCCTCCCCAGAACGATGACGTCGTCTAGGTATACCAGGCAGGTCTTCCAGTGTAGTCCCCTCAGAATGGACTCCATTAGCCTTTCGAAGGTTGCAGGGGCGTTGCACAGACCGAATGGCATGACGGTGAACTGCCAGAGCCCGCTGCCCACAGAGAACGCCGTTTTCTCGCGGTCCTTAGGGTGGACCTCTACCTGCCAGTAGCCACTCTTCAAATCCAAGGTGGAGAACCATCTTGATCCTGATATGGTGTCCAGCGTGTCGTCGATCCGGGGTAGAGGGTAGCTGTCCTTTTTCGTGACGTCGTTCACCCGCCTGTAGTCCACGCAGAACCTGGTGGAACCGTCCTTCTTCTTCACTAGCACGACCGGAGAACTCCAAGGACTATGTGATGGCTCGATCACCCCTTGCTCCTTCATCTCTTCTACCATCCGGTCGACTTCGGCTTGCTTGGCGAGCGGGACACGTCGGAATGGGGCCCTAATCGGTGCGCTGTCCCCAACGTCGATTCTGTGCTGGACCAAGCTTGTCCTGCCGAAGTCTTTGCTCCCCACGGAGAAGACATCCTGGAATTCGCGTAGCGGGTCCTGAAGTTGGCGTGATTGCTCTTCGTCTAGATGATCCTGGGATCCTTGGTACAGCTTCTGTAGTTCTTCTGGCAGGGCGCGTCTTCTTCGGTTGTCCGTCTGCAGGTGTCCGTCCGTCGTATCTGTGATGCGGGCAATCCAGGTAACGGGCTCGCAGACTCCTAGGTTGGTGTCCCGGTGAACCGTAATGTCGTAGTCGTTCAGGTTGGACAGGCGGACGTACGGCCGAGACGTCGTGTTGATGAGAGTCTTGGCAACTAGCAATCCTTTTGTCTGGATGTCCTCATATTTTGGCTCGATGACGGCCGCCACTCCCTCAGCAGTTCCGTCGACAATTACGGCGGCGCTGACCTCCGTCCTGGCAGGAACGATGACGTCCTCTCTCAGCCTTACTCGTCGTGCGGTGACGGCCTTGTGTGCTGGTTGCAAAGCAAGTTCCTCACCTCCGAAGTGCAGAGTGTTGGTACTCAAGTCCAAGATGATGTTGTTCTGGTCCAGGAAGTCCAGTCCGATGATCACTTCGCTTGATACGTCAGCCACAAGCACTGGATGCTTCACCACCCGTCGACCAATGACGAGCTCCAGTGATGCTTCGCCATGTACCGGTGCGGTCTCTCCGGTCGCGGTTATTAGCTGGAGGTTCCTTTGTGTGGGTTGCACTCTCCACTTCGGGATCACGGTGGGATTGACGATGGTCCTCGACGCTTCCGTGTCGATCAGCATGGGCCAGCTCACCCCGTTGACGACTCCGTCGACCATCAGGCTGCTATTGTCCCTCCGTAACTTCGTCACACGCACTTGGACTGCTGGGGCTTGACGACTGTCACAAGCCAACCTTTGCCCCCCAAGGCTGGCTAATACTCGTTTCCCTGGGCCGCGCGGTTTTCAGACGACTGATTTCCCGTCGGATACCCTCGGCGGCGGCGATCACCGCAGTCCTTGCTCAGGTGGCCTTTCTTACCGCAGGCCCAGCAGGTCGGTAGTCCTCTTCCGGGCCGCTTCTCCGGTTGTCTTCCGGCTGTGTCGTTGCTGGTGGTACCGCGACTATCGAAGAAACGGCTTAGCGCCTCCATTAATTCGTCGGCCAGGGGCTTGGTCACGTTGGTTTTTACTGGTTCGTCGACGTCCACTTGACGCACCCGCGCGTGCATTCTGGATGCCTGTTTTGCCGTCTCGAACTTAAGTGCGTGGCTCAGCGCATCTGCCAGGGTCTTATTGCGCGCAAGACGCAGCGCCTGTTGAGTGTCCGAGTCCCGTAGCCCGTCGGTGAAAGTCTGCGTCGCTATCTGCTCCAGAAAGTCGGCCGGCGCTGTTGGGTAGGCGAGCCTTACGAGGCGTGCGATGTCCATCTCGAACTCCTGCAGGGTTTCCGCGTTCTTCTGTACCCGTGTCCGGAGCTGCATCTGATAGGCCTGCTGAAGATGGCTATCTCCATATCGGGACTCCATATGGGCGATCAGGGAAGCGTAGTCCTGGGATCCAGTCGGGATGGCCTGAAGGACGTTAAGGGCGTCACCTCTCAGCGCTACAATGAGAGCTGTAGCCTTTTCTGTGCTGTTCCAGTTATTTATGGAACAGGCCGCCTCGAACTGACGTAAGTAGGTGCTCCACGGGACCTTTCCGTCGAAGGTTGGGGGCGTCACTCTGCTATGTCCCGTTCCTAATATTCCCGGTGTAACGGTGGGCGGGCGTTGGCGCAGCTCGGCAACTTCCTCTCTTAGAGCGTTGAATTTCTCCTCCACCCCCGTCAGTGGGCGTTGGCGCAGCTCGGCAACTTCCTTTTGTAAGGCGTTGAATTTCTCCTCCACCCCCATCAGCGGGCGTTGGCACAGCTCGGCAACTTCCACTTGTAAGGCGTTGAATTTCTCCTCCACCCCCATCAGCGGTCGTTGGCACAGCTCGGCAACTTCCTTTTGTAAGACGTTGAATTTCTCCTCCACCCCCATCAGCGGGCGTTGGCGCAGCTCGGCAACTTCCACTTGTAAGGCGTCGAACTTCTTTTCCACTGCCGTGACTTCCTCACGCAGACCCAGTTCTAATTTCTTCAGGTCCTGTGTCAACTTATTCTGACCGTCTTCCATCTTTTTCTGGCCGTCCTCTATCCTCTTCAGGTCCTCCGCTAGCTTATTTTGACCGTCTTCCATCTTCTTCTGGCCGTCTTCTAGCTTCTTCTGGCCGTCTTCTAATTTGGTAGTTAGCTCCTTGGCTAACTTCTTCTGGCCGTCTTCTAGTTTGGCAGTTAGGTCCTCGGCTAACTTCTTCTGGCCGTCCTCCATCTTCTTCTGGCCGTCCCCCATCTTGGTTTCCATGCCATTTAACTTTTCAAGCAATGCTGCCAATTTCTCCTCCATTTTAGTTGTTTGTCTTGTAAAGGGCATGCACTCACAGGAAAATTAGAGAAAATAACCTGCTCGGGTTTTGAAACCAGGACCGTCAGGTGTTGTGCTTGAGTTCGTAATCCGGCTTCTGACACCAATTGTTACGTGCCACCCCCTAGTGGCACTTATGTTAACTGGATTACGGTGGGGGTACAAAGCACAACACCAATTACAGCTTGAAGAAATAATTAACTTTATTGCGGCCAGAAAATTACACTAGTCAGCAAATACAAGCAATTAGGAGCCTTATTCCAGTTTCCTCAAATCTCTTCCTTATGCGCTCTTGGCCCCTTTCACTTGCAACAGACCACAGAAGTTAATCCGTCCTAATGAGTACGGTGGCCTTGACAGAAACTACCTGTTCCTCTCATTTATGTTCTCCGACCACAATTACTTACGATCACTTGCTGCAGGCTATTTCGCTGTCCACAAGCTGGGAGAAACAATGTCACAGGATTTCGTAACTCGCACAGCACTTCGTCACCACACTTCTGTCGCACAAGATAATCGCTCGCACTAGCTCGTAAAACACAACCACAACTGCTTCACTGGTCACTCTTATATAGCAGGCCGGTGACTCAATAAATGGTTCTAGATCCATCCAGAGTCCACGGCTTCTCGAGGTTTCCACCGCTGGTCCAGTCACGAATCTTCTGGACTATCCCTTTGTCTGTAGTAGCCCTGTTGCATAAGGCGCGCGCAATACAGGAGGCAAGCCACAGCCCAGCCCCCGGGGCAGTTGTGACTCAAGCGGCGAGCGATGACACAAACTCACAGCCGTAACAATATTTTGACCCAGCCCTTGGTATGCGAGCAGGAGGGTTATGACATTTGTTTACATCATTGGGGATAACCCCTTTGCCTGAGCGGAGTTGAGGAACTTATTTTTGGGTCCCTTGGAGGACCGAGTGGAATTAAGGAAAATCGAGGTGAACATCGCCGTCGCGCGGGAATTTTCCACTCAGCCGTGCATCGGCCGACCGTGCCGTTGCTGTAACTCCCCTTGTTAAACTAACTTTTCAAGCTTTATCTCTCATAATTGTTAATGATGTTCAAACCTTACCTGATATGAGGTGTTGAAAATGGTGTCCTCCTGCAGCTAAACAGGCATTGTATCAAGTCAACACATTTCGATTAGACGATTAAGTTTGGCCACTGAAATGTTTCTGATTTCGTGTGTTATGTTTTCCAACATTCCACGCGAACACGGCGAGTAGATTCGTATTTAAAATAACGTTTTAAAACAAAAATGCGTGAGAGAATGTTCACTTAGTCTGATAGTAAGATGACTGCCTGGTGACTGAAGCAGCTGACAAGGGGAAGTACATCAGCTGTGGTCGGCCGATGGACGGGCAACAGCTGAGTGGAATATCCCCGCGACGGTGCTGATATATAAATATAACCCTATATGAGTCAGCGATGTTAATACATTTCTTTTTAATTTATTATTACAACAACAATAAAACTATCTGATGAAAAATATTCATGCTGAGGTTTTATATACCGCGATGTATTGCCTTTTAACCCGCATGATTCGTAATTAAATAGAATATTTTATTAATTACAGGCAATTGTTTTTATATTAGCTGCTGGCTTCTGTAATTCAATTAAACATTAAGGAATGTGCAATTGTTCATACAGGCTATTTTCAGAGATGATATAAAATAATTTCAGAATGGTGGTTAAAGATTTGGCTCTAGAAATAATTATAGCAGTTATGGCAGTTATTCTATGGTGGTGTACTTTACTTGGCTTTATGAATACACCTCTTCCTCCTCCACTACCGCACCTTTCACCCTCTGCCATTAAAATTGTTGACGTTCCATTTAATTTCTTAAAAGAAAATATTATCGTAGTAAGCGTTATTCTTGAGAAATGCAGTAATAAAGTCGATATAGCACAGGTATCCTTTTCTATTATAACTAGAACCCGGATCTTTTGAAAATGCATATTTTAAGGGTAATTTGCCTTATTGAATATTCTAAACATAACACCATATTTTGGCATTCAGGATATGCCATAAAGAAATTGTTTTTGCTTCTACTTTCGACATTCCTTTCCAATTGATAATGTCAACTCTCTAAAAAAGGATGGTATATTGGCTATCATGGCCAGTGAATTAAAAATCTGCAATTTTTCTGGGTTTATGCCGTGACTTTCGTGGGGTTTCGCCTAGGAACACCAATCTGGCACGTTAGCTATCCGAATCTACTGACACTACAATAATAATTATAATTTATTAGAAAAGGCATAAAGTAATAGAGCAACACATCTCATTTATTTATAAGTGCCTTACAATATATTTACAGTAAGAATGATGGCCTCTATAACACACTGAAAAAATTACTGTCACAATGCGGATGCGAAGGTTGAAATTCTACGGACATTTGGTGAGAATGGACGAGAACCGACTGACTAAGAGGATATTCAAGTATATTACAGAGCAGAAGGCTACAACTAAGTGGGTAGAAGAGGTTAAAAGAGACGCCAAGGAAAGTGGACTCACAGTGGATGTGATTCACAACAGAAAAGAGTTTAGAAACCGAATTGACAACATCATGATGTTCGAAGAGAAAACACCTAAAATTAGAGCCAAACTGGTAATATCCGAGGAGGAGCGAAAGATCAGAAGTGAACGAATGAAGAGGTTTTGGGAAGAGAAGAGGAGATTAACCAGAAAGCCTTAGGTTCCATGCGGGCCACAGGCGGCCCCAATTCGGAAGAAAAAAATATATTTACAGCACACTAAAGGGAGTCTCTGAAAAGAACAAACCCCACTTTGCATTTGAGATGCGTCAGAGCCCCCACATTTAGGCATTTGAGGAGAAAGTCGTTCGCTCAGGCTATGTATGTCATATGCTATGTTTAAAATTAATTTTATACAGCCAGAATTCCAACCCCATTCAGTTCGGAGTGTTAATTATGCATAACTACACAATTTGAATGAGATTAGCTTAAATCATCAACTTACATTTGTCATGGAAGAAACATAACTAAAACAAGATGTTCAGCAAAGAACATATAGCCTACTTTCTCCTAAATGTATGGGTATATTTATAACTCTTTGTCCTCATCCCTAAAACCACCTCTACCACCATGTAGTGTTTGTTTTCTTTTATATTGATAATTAGCCAGTAAGTGTCAAAATCAATATTATATACTTTATGATGATTGAATAACAAAACTACTAACTTATTGTAATGCATTCACGTCCGTTAATCTCTATATTAAGCCAGCCTGCAAACTTAAGGATCTATCGTTTTGGGTACCTTCCCCTTAAAAAATCCGCGCCAATCACAGTAGGTTGGTGCTGCGACCTAGCAGTGAATTCATATTTATCTAGTACGCATCTGGGTGTTCAACGAGTAGGCAGTTTAAAGTAGCCAGGAGGGAGGCGATCCAACTGGCAGTGTTTAATGATAGAGCGTACAGTCACTCGTCCTGCTAGAAAGACCTTCCGGAAGTACTTTTGTACACAGCGGTGCGTCCTTCCAGCAGGACTTTGGACCCTTATGGCAAATGTTTGAACTGGCCTTCCAGCAGGACGCGTCCTTCCGGCAGTACTTTGGGTTATCAGAGCGTAATAATATTGCAGTTCTGGTACTGGGCAAACAATAAAAGTCTGTAAATATTCTAAAATATTCAATATGACTCATATTGACTAATACAATAACTGTCTCTTAACAACATATTGACTCTAAAATATATAAACGTATAAAGTATAAACGTGTTTTCTTATAGTACAGAGACTAAATAAATGTATGAGCGACGGCGCGTCCATCGCTCGAGAATAAATAAATTTAAAAAAAGCCTAGTTGTGTTTTTGTCAATATCCCACTGCACAGTTGCACAACTACAGGTAATTTAAACTACAGTACCATGACATTTACTGATAATTACTAGCAAATAACGAGCGACTCCATGCATCTCCGCTGTTTGGAGCATCGAAATAGGTAGCAAAAATATAAACACAGTCACCATTACGTATAATCGCCGCCATTACTGAACGGTCAGAGCTACCAACTTCAGACTTGCATGCGCTGATTCGTTACATTTCCCTCTATATAATGGAAAAAAGAACGGTCCTGCCAGCAGGACGCTTCGTCCTCATATAAGCAATTGAATTACGTACTCAAATGAGGACCTAACTTCCTGCCTGCAGTGCCTTGTACGTTCTATCATTAAAGGTAATCGGAGCGCGATCGTGGCTAATAGTCGAACTACCAGTATTACAAAATTGCCATACTTTAGGAGGCCAGGTATTGACACAGCGGTATATTTGGAACAATACTACCCACATAACCCACAAGAGGACAGCACCGTACAGACATTAAGAAGGCTGTGGTTGATAACAACGTGTATCTAATTCTTCTATTCTCCTTTTCGTAATGTCTTCTGTTTATGTGCAATACTGGGACTGTGATTTTATTAATAAACGAGTGTATACATTAGCCTCCCCTTTGAGCTAAATGACATTTTATTCAGTATCTGTGAAAAGAGCGTGTGCACATCATTTGTAAAAGAATTCAAGAAAAAAAAGTCAACTGTAGCAGTATTCGATCCCCAGTCAACTGCGTGACAGGCTAACA
Organism: Meconema thalassinum; assembly: GCA_946902985.2. NCBI lineage: Eukaryota > Metazoa > Arthropoda > Insecta > Orthoptera > Tettigoniidae > Meconema > Meconema thalassinum. The sequence continues at coordinate 93,682,622 of OX336399.1, forward strand.
CGCTAGCCCAGAGCTAAACATATCCGTAACATCATGGCGATCTTAACTGATATATTAGATTCAACCTGTTGGCAAATAATGACTTGAAATAAACTATTTCTTCACTGCAGTACATCTTCATTATAGATCATTTCATACAAAGTTTATATTATTGTATCAGTAGGGTATATCGCATACAACATACTAAAACTACTGAAATATAAGACAGGCTCATGAGGACAGCTGCCATCTTGTCGTGTGGCAGATACAGCTCAGCTCTTTTAAGCCAGTCATACAGAATAATATTATAATATTAAATTATAATAAATAACGGATCACGACCTTCAGGATAGCTTAAACCATCCTAGGCTTGATAATCTGAATTGGTGGGTCTTAAGCTATTGATTATAATGGTTGCATAATTCACACGGCCACCATCCTGAATTGGCAAGGCCGATGACCTTGAAGTTTTGGTGAAAGACGCGTCCTATATAAAGGTATGTTGTCACCAAATTTGGTAGAGATCGGATGATTAGTTTAGCCGTAATTTGAGTTTACGTTTTGAACGTTTGAGTGGCCGCCATTCAGTTTTGGTAAAGATGGCGGCGATATAAAGTATGACACTGAGGTGCCCTATGCTAGAGCTACCTCTGTACCAAATTTCGTTCAATTCGGTTTCACCGTGTTCGAATTGATAGGGGGGGACAGACATTCAGAGTACACTCACTCACACACACACACACACACACACAGACTCACACACACACATACACACAGACAGACACACACTCACTTTTTCGCCCTGTGTTGATCTCATAAGTCTACTTTCATTTTTTGCAAAAATCGAAAGTAGGCTAAAAATATGATACGTCATATACCTCCGGCTCCTACTGTCGACCAAAGTATTATGTGTACTCGAGTTTGAAGGTTGTTTGTGACGTAACCAATAGGCATGTATAAAATCCAATAACATCATCATTTTCTTTGTTCTATTTTACGTGAGTTCATGTAGGTTTGGAATTTTTAGTTCATATTTTAATATTTTTTATCGCAGTTGGAACACAAAAAGTGCCCGTTTTTAAGAGTGTTTCAACCATGCGTCACATTTAAGAATTATTATCTCACAAACCCGTCATCAGATCGAATCCAAATTTTAACACAATATACATTGGAATGTTGTATAACTGGTTTATATATTTCAAAATTTTGCGTGTCCAAGAAACAATGTTTTTATCATTTGTGTAAGGTAACGTTTTCTTGGCTTGGGGTGGTTGGAATATGTAGTTCTTGGTCGCGTTGTAATCCTTATACATCAAAAAGTTATGCTGTATGACTTTAAAATACGTAAATTAATTCACTTATTTTATATCGGTTTATATTTGAACGGGGAAATACGACCTCGCCTCGCTCGGTAGTGATGGGCTCCATCTCAGCAACGCTGTACAGCTTACCCCGGAGCGGCTGGCTGGTGAATCATGCCTTTTTTCCACGAACAAATACAAACCGATATAAAATAAGTGAATTAATTTACGTATTTTACAGTCATACAGCATAACTTCTTGATGTATAAGGATTACAACGCGACCAAGAGCTATATTTTCCAAACACCCCGAGCCGAGAAAAGGTTACCTTACAAAAATAATAACAACTTTGTTTCTTGAACACACAAAATTTTGAGATTAATAAACCAGTTATACAACATTCCAATGTATATTGTGTTAAAATTTGCATTCGATCTGATGACGGGGTTTTGAGATAATAATTCTTAAATGTGACGCATGGTTGAAACACGCTTAAAAACGGGCACATTTTGAGTTCCAACTGCAATAAAAAATATTAAAATATAAATTAAAAATTCCAAACCTACATGACCTAACGTAACATAGACCGACGAAAATGATGATGATATTGGATTTTATGTAGGTCTATTGGTTACTTCACAAACAACCTTCAAACTCGAGTGCACATAATACTTTGGTCGACAGTAGTAATGATATTCATCAAGTTTGGATTGCATTCTTAAAACCATCCGCAAATTTACTCCATACTTTATCCGTAGATTATCCGCTATCCGCACAGCCATGCAAACTATATCCGCGTGGCGAAGATTTTTGCGGATATCCGCATCCCCGCAGGGCCTTAACTATAGAGTCAGTCCGAGAAATATCGCATGTGTTAAACCACCCACCCGGTTTTTCTGTCATGCGGGCTGTACGTGATTGCATTTTGGCAGGGGCTATCGTCTTATTTATTACACCTTAGATGTATGGCATGTTAGAGAACCTTCCACTAATTACTCCTGTGTGAAGCTAAATTATATAGGTTAAGAATGTAAACAACGCTCTTAGGTTCCTACGTTCGTTGCCATGAGCCGCCTGCGGTGGCGTCTAGTAGCTAAGTTATGAACTAGTAGTCGTTGATGGTGGCGTTTGGCGGCAAAATTAGGAACTATTTGAAAAATTCTAAGTCTGCAGTCCTTACTTGAATTGAAAAACAGATAACACACACTAATACAGTCATCACAATTAACACCGGTTATCAGACAGATTCTATACACACCCAAAGTACACGGGGTTACATGACCGCGTTGTCGCAGCCCCTAATCTGAGAAACCAACCAACCAAGCGTTTTAAATATAATTGTAATGATGATGATGATGCTCCTGTAAGTCGTGAGTTTTAAGTCATTTTTCTGTGATAAACATCAGTAACTTTCGAAAACAACTATCAATTATAGAAATGGCTTTTAGGATATATTTCTTTTGAGCGGTCATATCTGTTGAGTAAGACTGGAAAATGTGGCCGCAGTCAGGATTCGAGCCCGTATCTCCTGCTGTGCGGGCAGCTGAACGCACCACATGGACAGCAAAAGATTCGAGTGAGAATCCTGACTGTGGACATATTTTTAAGTATTACCGGTACTCAAAAACTATTAAATAGTTAAATACAGGGATGTACGGCCCCTTAAATGGTCTTGACTCAATACCCGAGAATCGTGCTCTTTTCATTTACCCGCAAGGAAATATTAATGTTGATGTAACTTAATGGTCTACGGTATTTTCCTGCAAGAAACTGCTGCTCATAAATTAAGCTATGTTTCTCAAAGCCATTAAACATAAATAAGCAGCTATCGCTAGGAATTCAAGTTCCATTTGCTATAAAACTTAATTATAATTATTCTGACATAAAATGTTTTATCTTGAGCCATCATAAATTGATGAAAAATTAAATTTCCCTTCAGTCGCGTCGGTACGTTGAACGAATCCGTTACAGGAGAGAGCTCAGTTGAAGCCTACAGTGTGTATGTCTAACCTTCATTCCCGTTTCTACGGAGTCGAGAATTAAGTGAGGTGAGTTTCTCTGTGGCAGTGGATTTTACAGCTGGCTGCCCTTCCGGATATCTTCAGAGGAGCTAATGAACGAAGAAATTGCTGAACAAACCTGGGTGAGGAATTGAATGGAAGTCTCCATGGCCCGTTAGAATCACAGAAATTATACAGGGAGTCCGGGAATGTCCTCCACAGTGCATATAAGCTGCTGCGAGAGATTACGTCACCAGTTAGGTACGTTGGCAGCACGGCTGTCAGTAGTAAAGTTTAAAAAATGCACTTAAAATTTTCAAAAATGACTGTAATAAATGACCTAAAAATTCGAAAAATGCACTATAAAATGGAGAAAATGAACTGAGACAAGAATATACACCCCTTCCCCTTTCTACCCAGCCACAGCTGACCTTGTTCAACAGAGCAGGTAACATTCTATTCCGCTAATAACTGGTTTGCGACGAAAACAAGAGCATCTATATACCTACGGTACCGTTCTTCTGCGTCCAAGATATAAATTTTTCTACTAATAGCAATACCGATATATTTTATTTGAATATTTTAAATTACCTTGTATCAGCTACTAGCTTGTCCTTAACTCTGAGAGACGTAACTCCCTCATATAAAGCTGTGACATGACTAAATTGGAAAACAATAGCTTGAAATGCCGATTTCTCTAAAATATTACCAAACAAATCTACCAAACTTAAAAAAATGCTCTTAAAATTGAAAAATAGCATATGATGCAAAAAGATGCAAAATAGAAATGACATATTTGAGGACGGGGTGGCTCGTCCGTAGTTTCTATGTACTTCAGCATTGTTTTAGACAGCTCAGTAAAAAGATGACATGTCATCAACATCCGGGCTCTAATCATAACAAACAAACAGTAAACTTTATACTCACCACAGCCATTCATAACATACTGTTGCACCCTTCCAATAATGTAACTATACACACTGACGAATTCGACAGCCCACAGTCCACACATGTGGCCTTCGCCCTATCAAGGACACTGTGCTGCCAACTTAACTGACGACGCAACCACTCGCAGCTGCACGTAGCCATTGTGGAGAACATTCTCGGACTCCCTGTAGTTAGATCACTGCGCGGATAAACAAAACGTTATCCTCATCCGCCCCGCATCCGCACGACTGTTATCCGCATCCGCCCCACATCCGCACGACTGTTATCCGCATCCGCCCCACATCCGCATGACTTTTATCCAAATCCGCTGATATTTCAATATTATTTTTAATTTATTAGATAAAGCATAAAGTGTTAAACCAACACATTTAGACATTTGATAAGTGAGGCGTTCCTGGCAATTTGCTTCATTGCAAGGAACTTCAAGTTGCATGACACATCAGGTTTCTTGACCTCCACTTTGGAAAAAAAAACTGGCTATACTTTTTTGGCTACTTTTGCACTTGTGCCTCAGTAAGTTTGATGTGCCTGATTTGTGTCCTGAGTATGAATACACTTTCTTACAGGTAAAACATCCTACTATATCGTTCACCTTTTCGTTTCCATTGAAAACGTAACCAAATGTCTGCCATATCGTTGACTTGAGCTTAGTTTCACGCACTATTGAATATTCACCTTGTTTTATTTTAATAGATAGTTTATCCATGTTGGTGACATGTTCATACTCACGGTCGCGGTAACATTCACTAATAATAAGTGACCTCTCATTACGCTTGGAGAAAGGGATTGATATTTGGCCGGAAATTTCAAGTCAGTCATCATCCATCTGCTTCTTGACCCATCCATGTCCGCATAGTTGATGTCATAACTCTATCCGTTGCAATATCACAGTCACCGTGTTTCATTGCCAAGTTGGAAATAAATCTACAGATAGGCTGCACATGGAACCAGATAGCCCGCGAATTAGCTGACTTGAGGAATGTTAATGATGTCACCACGATGAACTAACAGGCTTATTGACAGCATTATATCTCGTACGTATAGTAATATTGGCAGTGAGAATTGATAAGATGTCAAGACCATCTACTACAAACATACGGTACTTAATAAAATGTAGTTGAAAGCATATGAGTAAAATAATCTTCTCGTGTAGTACATAGAGACGTGCCTGAATATTTCGTACGCAATAGGCTATAAGAGAATTCCTATTTTAAGCATGAAGCTGTAGATTGGCATATCAAATATGTAATATTATCGTTCCACATTTTATTCGAAAAACTATCCGCAAATTTACTTGAAACATTATCCGCAGCGTATCCGCTATCCGCACAGCCATACAAACTATATCCGCGTGGCGATCCGCCGATATCCGCATCCGCGCAGGGCTTTACCTGTAGTACACGTTAAGAACAGCTGACAGTGGGATTCGAGCCTATTCTTTGTGCAAGTCTTAGATTAACGTAAGGCAATGAACTGTAATGTGATTGGTCCTATGTCGCTTTTAACTGGCTCCAGAGATGTCAGGCTGTCAGCAAACCTTCTGATACGTAGACTTATCCGGCCTTAATGCCATCGTACTGAACCAGGATCGAACCTTCTATCTATGATTTTGTAAGCTGACGCTCCAGAGGTAGCCTGACCCCAAATATTTTGTTCTATTTCTTAGATTGTGAATTCATTTTCGTTTATTTACGCACATTTTTGTTCATTAGGCATTTACATTATTTTTTATATTTTATGAATTTTAATAGGCTGTCTTTCATTTAAGCATCTACAGCAGCTCTATATCTTATTTGCTGCGTGTGTTAAATTGCTCCCCACGATTACGATGGGGAGCTGCAGCAACTCCAGGGATCAGAAGTTTGAATCCCCCAGCACAGACAGTGGCTATCCTGAGAGTGGATTTTCTCCGATTTTTTCCACACTCCCTCCATGAAAATTACAGGATAGTACTTTGTAAAGTCCCGGGGAACCTACGCAATCCCTGACACTAATAATTACAACTGCACGCACAACTACAGTCACCACAGGAACATGGGCTATCAAATTCAACATACTATATTTATTATTACCGTATACAGGGTGTATCTTAATTATACCCACAAAAAAATCAGGGATGCTCCGCGTGTTATGTAAAAGACGATGCCGCAATCGGATTGGCGGAGAAAAATTTTCCCTCCAAGAAAATGAGGTTACTTTGTTACTTCTGGGCGCGTGATTCAAATCTACGAACTCGCCGTATTTGCTGAGCTAGAGAGCAAGCCGCTGGCCACCGCTGTGCTTCAAGCAAGGGAAGGGAGTGTGATCGAAGGTGACACAGATATGCTGGCGGGCATGCGCAAGTTTCCTCGATCGCCTCGGCTTGCCGCATGCACGCCAGCATATCTCTGTCTCCTCCTATCACACTCCCTTCCCTTGCCTGAAGCACAGCAGTGGCCAGCGGCTTGCTGCCTGGCTCAGCAAATACGGCGAGTTCGTAGATTTGAATCGCGCGCCCGGAAGTAACAAAGTAACCTCATTTTCTCGGAGGAAAACAATTTATCCGCCAGTCCGATTGCGGGATCGTCTTTTACGTAACACGCAGAGCGTCCCTGATTTTTTTGTCGGTATAATTAAGATACACCCTGTATATTAATGGCATCCGAATGGCCCGAGGGCTCCCAACAAGTTCAATTTTAATTAGTTCCAACTTTGGCTACCATATGCTACTGTCACTAACACCTAGCGGCGAACTTTGGCACTTGATGAAGCGTTTCTAAATAGCCAAATATGACCTACAAATTTTGCTACACACTACCAATTGCAGTGGTAGGTTCTTTTACGTGCCATAAATTTATGACTTGGCCCGCCGGCGTTACTTCACTACCGAAGGAAGGCATACTGAAGGAATTTAACGCTCTTAAAAATACGACGACTTCAGACGGGTTTGAACCCGTGATCTTGGGCATAGCAGTTCAGCATGCTACCGACTACGCCACCGAAGCAATATTTAACGTGTAACGTGACCAAAGATGTCCAAAGCTCCTAATAGGAATTAACAACAGCAGCAATCTATTTTTATTTTTTTTATTTTTTTCGCTATCGTTTTACCCTCCAGGATCGGCATTTCCCACGGACTAAGCGAGGGATCCCACCTCTACCGCCACTGAGGGCAGTGTCCTGGAGCTTGAGACTCTTGAGTCAGGGATACAACTGGCGTTTGTAACCAGCACTACGCCCAGGCGGCCTCACCTGCAAAGCGAACAGGGGCCTCATGAGGGATGGGAAGAGTGGGACGGGTAGGCAAGGAAGTGGGCAGGAGGCGGCCGTAGCCTTACAGTAGGTGCCATCCCGGCATTTACCCGAAGACGAAGTGGGAAACCACGGAAAACCACTTCGAGGATGGCTGAGGTGGGTATCGAACCCCCTCTACTCATTTGGGCCACCCGAGGCTGAGTAGACCCCGTTCCAGTCCTCATTCCACTTTTCAAATTTCGTGGCAGAGCCGGGAATCGAACCCAGGGCCTCCGGGGCGGCAGCTAACCATGCTGACCGCTACGTTACGGAGGCGACGCAATCTATTTTATTCGAATTTATTGATGAGCTGTGTTACGAGCGGTGGATTATCATCACCTGTCTGTCCCCATGGCCTTGTGCATCAACGCGCTTAGCTACCTCGGTCGGAAAGAGAGAGAGTAGTCAGTTAAATGTGACAGTTTCTTGATGACGTACATTTTACGCATGAGAGGGAACGCATCTGGCATTACTGGCTGGGGGGATTGTTTCAGATAATCACGATATAATCTTCCGAAAACTGCTCATCAAGCGCTTTGCGCTGCGACACGACACCAGCCTGATTACAACTGTCACAATGTCTGTCATAGCTATACAACACTAAGTTTTTAAATGTTTGAGCGTAGGCAACTGGGGAATTACTACTGTGGTACTACATTGTATCCACTGTCCAATCTATTCCGGTATTTTGCTTTTGTGACAGTGTCCAATCTATTTCTGTGCATAGTTAGCTTTTGTGGCAATGTGCACTGAAAATCCAATTTCACACAGGCATGTTGGCACAAAGAAGCCCGCGTGCTCGCTAGCATTGCGCGTTGTAACAATGTACACTCACACGTTTTGATAGGAACTTCATTATTTATTATTATTATTATTATTATTATTATTATTATTAAGTTATTATTATTATTAAACGACAGCGATAGCTAAGCTCGCTAACGCGCAGCATTAGACCTTTGGGCAAAGCTCTTTCATTTTCAGCTCCAGGCAAATGCTGGGACGGTACCTTCTGACAGGTAACGACCGCTTCCTTCCACATAATTTCCGAGTTTTATTCATCTCCATCCATCTCGGTGGCTTCGGTGGCGTAGTTGGTAGCATGCTGAGATTCTATGCCCAAGATCGCGGGTTCAAACCCGGCCGAAGCCGTCGGATTTTTAAGAGCGTTAAAAATCCTTCAATATGCCTTCCTTCGGAGGGGAAGTAAAGCCGGAGGTCCCATGTCATAGATTTATGGCATGTTAAAGAACCTTCCACTAATTACACCTGTGTGAAGCTAAATTGTATAGGTTAGGAATGTAAACAACGCTCTTAGATTCCTACGTTCGTTGCCAAGAGATAGCAAAGTTCTGAACTAGGCCTAGTAGTCGTTGACGGTGGCGTTTGACGGCAAAATTAGGAACTATTTGAAAAATTCAAAGTTGCAGTCCTTACACCGGTTATCAGACACATTCTACACACACCCAAAGTTCACGGGGCTACTGGAGAACCAACCATCCATCCATTTCAACTCCCATTAACTCTCTATTGAGGATGGTGTCAGGAAGGGCATCTGGCCGTAAAAACGATCCGCCAAATAGACTCCGCATCCCTTCCCCGATCCCGTTGAAAGCTGGAATAAAGGGTAATATACAGTTGTTTTTTTCTTGTTTCTGTGTGCCCAACTAAGGAGTGCGTTTGGACTTACTAGCTTTTCTTCTTCTTCCCTTCCCAATATCTCTCCATCCTCTCGCTGTGTTCCCTTTTACGCTACTCTGTCCATCCTGTATTATGTCGGGTGGGCTTTTCAGAAAATTTGTGTTTGTGAATTACAGTGTTCTGAATTTTGTTCTGTCTTGAATCGTTTCTTCATGACAGCCAATTTCATTTATTTATTCACTGATTTCCTTTAGCCAGTTGTTTTGACTTTTCATTGAATAGGTTCTTCTTCTTACTTCGTTACGGCCAACTAAGGACCACGTCATGTCAACTGTTTCTTCTGCATTTTAATGTTGGCCCAGTACTCTTTCATTCGCAATCGATGTTGCACCTTTCTCTCTGTCTTCCACGCCTTCCCGGTTTTTAGTTTCGGTTTAAGTTGAAAACACCGATGTTTTTGAAGTTTTTCCCTAAGTGGGCCACGCTCCTGGATATCTTCTCATCTTATCCCTGTTTCCAACAGATCGATCTCTACTTCACTGAACCAGGCCCCCTTTGTCATTTTCTCATGGAGAGAAGCAAAAATTCGGTTGGATAGCCATGTTGATAAGGTTATTATTATCATTAATTATTAAGAATATTACTATTATGTTCGTTATTAATATTATTTTTTAATTCGTTTGGCCAAACTAGGAAGCGTGTTGGAACTTATTTAGCACAATGATTCCTTTATTTTCCTCCCAATCTCTCTTCATCCTTTCACTGTGCTCTTTTGCGTTCTTCTGTCCATTCCGTATTCTTCCGTGTAGATTTCTCGGCAAAATATGTCCGTTTATTAGGGTTTTAAATGTTGGTCTCTAGTGGCTTCGGTTGCGTAGTCGGTATCAAGCTGAACTGCTATGCCCAAGATCGTGGGTTCAAACCCGGACGGGGGGCGTGGAGGCGCAGTGGTCAAGCTGTTGGCCTCTCACCATGGTGGATTGGATTTGATTCCCGATCAATGCATGTGAGATTTTCAAATTGAAATGCCATGTCCTGTGGTTCGGATTCCACGTAAAAAGGAGGTCTCGTGGCTCATGGTCGCGAGATTAACGGTCAAGTAAAACTACAATCTTCGTTCTTTCTTTTCAAACCTGGCCTAAGTTGTCGGATTTTTAAGAGGGTAAATCCTTCAGTATGCCTTCCTTCGGAGGGATTTAAGGCCAGTGGGCCTATGTCATAGATTTATGGCATGTAAAAGAACCTACCACTACAGTTGGTAGTGTGTAAGCACATTTTTTGGTTAGGCCTATATTTAGATGGTTAGAAACGCTCTATCAAGTTGCAACATTTGCTGCCAGGTGTCAGTAACTGTGGCATCTCCTAGCCAAAGTTTGAAAAACTTGAAATTTAACTTGCTGGGAGCTTACGGACGTTCAATTAAAATACCACGCTATGGCCATTGGCTGCAAATCTTCAGGTAATAAATGTTGGTCTATTGCGATGTCTACGTTGATACCAATTTCTTGTAGATGTTGGGTTGTTTCTACCACCCAATTGTTGTGGGTTTTCAGAGGTTTATAATTTTCTTTGTTAGCCTATTGTCATCCATTCTGTAGACTATATTTGGCCATAACATTTCTGTATCTTTTGTTTCTAATGGACTCGGTGATATTTTCAGTATTTTGATAGATTTCATGTGGCTTCTTTTTCTTTAACTCCAGGAGTAATCCAATCAATAATTGACCCGTATTGACTAATAATTAATTCAATAAAATAATATCCTATGGCCTCGGTGCCGGGTGCAAGCTTTGTTATTTGATACCCAGAGGGTAGCTTGCATGTCGAATTTCGTTGTTCCTTGAAGCACTGTGAAAGTCAAGGAGGTTAGATATCTAAGCTCCTTGAACACTATAATGCTTTCTAGTAGAGAAATGAGGAACTTTGTGTTGGCGGAAAATCCCGAGATTAATTTTGACATTACACCTGTGTGAAGCTAAATTGTATAGGTTAAGAACGTAAACAATGCTCTTAGGTTCCTACGTTCGTTGCCAAGAGCCGACTGCGGTGGCGTCTGGTAGCTAAGTTCTGAACTAGTAGTCGTTGATGGTGGCGTTTGGTGGCAAAAGTAGGAACTATTTGAAAAATTCTAAAAGTCTGCATTCCTTACTTGAATTAAAAAACAGAAAACACACACTAATACAGTCATCACAATTAACGCCGGTTATCAGACAGATTCTACACACACCCAAAGTACACGGGCGTTGTCGCAGCCCCTAAACTTAAGAACCAACCAACCAACATACGTGTCGTAATTTTGTCCGCCTTTCAAAAATCACTTACCACGGCCAGGAGCCAACCTACAAGCTTGGGGGTTAGTAGATCGACACGTTAACCACTCACCCACCGTGGCAATGAAAATCATTATATCCGCCCATTCAATACCTGTTTACAGGTACATGTTTCGGGATATTACATCAATGCCTTCTTCGGCCTGTACAAAAGACAGTACTATACACTCTTCATTATCGTTGTCATGCAACCCCCGTTTGCATATCTTGGTCCAAAGTTTTTTCTTAAGGTACGATTTGGATCCTCGCCGCCAAGGCAGTTGTGGTGTTTTCGTTCCTCGCTGCCTGGGCAGCGTGGCAGAGGTTAAGTAGACTACTTACATTGAGGAAATTTAATAGAGGTACGATCATCTTGTGTAGTCCCGCTACCAAAACGGGAATTAGAAGATTAATGGAGGAAGAAGAAGACGATGACAAGTCGATTCTAGCCCTATTGGTGCGACAAAGAAAAAGGAAAGCCACTAATGAGATCTACAAAACCCGAGAGAGCGAGGGGTGTTTTAAAATATTGATCGAGAGACATCTGAAAAGGGACAACAATCTTTTTAGACAATACTGCAGGCTCAACTATGACCAATTTGAGATGGTTTTGAGGTTGGTTTCCCAGGATTTGGATAGCAGTTTTATGCTCCATTCCGGGCTTTGTATAATTTCGTTGCCACCGGTGCGGCGCCGCAGAGCCGCCAGACCGGTCCGGGCGCGGCTGGGCGGCCACGCTGCCCTTGCGGCGCCGCACCGGTAGCGCTGCTTAGGCAGCGGCGGAGTTCGAAATGTATCCAGTCTAAATACATGTGGAGCGGTAGTGAGCATCCGCCACCATGGCAGCGCGCCGCCTTGGCGGCGAGGATCCAAATCGTACCTTATTAGGCAGCAATCGCCGAAAATAACCATTGTTCACTGCTGACCAATAGCGTGCTTATCTCCACGTGAACTCCCGAGTCCGGTCCTGGACGCTTGTCAGGTCTCCAGTGTGGCACAGTTGCACGCAGTTCAATCCAGTCTCGCTGCTTGTTCTCAGTGGCTACGGTGGAAAGTTGACAACGGTGTGTGATTCGAGTTGGGAAAGCACTGGCTCCACGCAGACATGGAATGTAAACATGGCCGCTCAGTAAACCGGTCGTACATGTGGAAAATGAGATAACTATACGGTGGTGGGCAAAGGAGTGTGTTCGTATCAGCTGTCAAAGTAATTATTTATGTTTCCTACACAGAACCTAATCTATACTAATATAATAGAGCTGAAGAGTTTGTCTGTGTGTTTGTGTCTTTAAACGCGCTAATCTCGGGAACTACCAGTCGGATTCGAAAAATTATTTTCGTATATGATATCCAGATTCAAGAGGAATAGTTTAGGCTATGTTAAATTTCGGACACACCACTCCATTCCCTCCATTTAGGCCCTTTGGAACAAATCTACACCGTTTCACTAATCTGAACCAAAATTTGTATACTTACCCTTTGGAACCCTGCAAGTAACACTGTCTGCATGGAATTTATGACAGACCGGTCCATTCCCTGCATTTAGGCCCTTTGGCACAAATCTACACCGTTTCACCGATCTGAACCACATTTTGTGTAGGCCTACTTTTTTAAAAAATCAAATTTACCCTCCAGGTTGGTGGCTCCCACGGACTCAGCGGAAGACTCACCTCTACCGCCTCTACGGGCAGTGTCCTAGAGCTGGGAACATCTGTTCTGAGTGGATACAACTGGGGAGGTGTGACCAGGACCGCGCCCAGGCGGCCTCACCTGCAAAGCGAACAGGGGCCTCATGAGGGAAGGGAGGGATAGGCAAGGAAGAGGGAAGGAGGCGGCCGTGGCCTGACAGCAGGAACCATCTCGGTATTTGCCCGAACACGAAGTGGGAAACCACTTCGAGGATGGCTGAGATGGGAATCGAACCCCCTCTACTCAATTGGGCCACCTGAGGCAGAGTAGACCCCGTTCCAGTCCTCATACCACTTTTCAAATTTCGTGGCAGAGCCAGGAATCGAACCCAGGACCTCCGGGGCGGCAGCTAACCATGCTGACCGCTACGCTACGGAGGCGACATTTTGTATACTTACCCTTTGGAACCCTGTGGGTTACACTGTCCACTATAAATTTCGGACAGACCACTCCATTCCCTGCATTTAGTCCCTTTGTTACAAATCCACACCGTTCCTCCTAATTGCGCCAAATTTTACTCACACTTTGAAACCCTGCTGGTAACACTGTCCACTTGATATTTTGGACAACGCTCTCCATTCCCTACATTTAGAATAACAAACAAACTGAACTTGAAAACCACGTATTAAGGCCCTTGAACCATTCTTGTCCGTGGTAGTGTAACTATAAGAGTATTTTAATAAGTAAATTGCTGACTGGCAATTCGGGCTGCATTACGTCGCCCCTACCAGTGTTCTGGTGAAGAATTGCGAAAATAGTTAAATCTTGCGCTGCTTATAAATTGCAGTCACGGGGATTAATTAGTGCAAAAAGATTTCTTAGGCCCCTTAAAACAGTTATCATCATGAACATATTATGCCTCTGTATAAGTGTAATTGTGGTGGTTGTATTAGTGTGTGTTAGGCTATCTGTTTTCAATTCAAGTAAGGACTGCAGACACATAATTTTTTCAAGTAGTTCCTACTTTTGCCGACAAACGCCACCGTCAACGACTACTAGTACAGAAGTAGGTTGCCAGATGCCACCTCAGTCGGCTCCTGGCGACGAACGTTGGAACCTAAGGGCGTTAGTCGAATGTTTAACCTATAATTAAGCTTCACACAGGTGTAATGACTGGAAGGTTCTTTAACATGCCATAGATTTATGACATGGGACAGCTGGCTTTACTACCCATCCGAAGGAAGGCATACTGAGGGATTGTTAACGCTCTTAAAAAACCGACGACTTTGGCCGGGTTTGAACCCGCCAACTTGGGCATACAAGCTCAGCATGCTACCAACTACACCACCAAAGCCGCCTTGTTGAGAGGCTGTTTAGATCAAATGTGAACCATATTCTTTAGTGTTTGGTCACTCATATAACTCCAGCGTAAAATATTTGCCCTCGCAATATTAAATAAAAGAAAGTTGGAAAGAAAATATTTCTTTCATGTTGGTGAACTGGAAATATTAATTGGAGTTAAAACATATTCCAACTCAAAAGCATGACCGCTTCTAATATTTAAATAAATAATAAAAATATAGCAATGTGTGGTTGCTATAGGAGCAGAATGCCGCCTCTTCCCTTGTGCTTCCTATATCAAAGTCCTCCTCTCCCCAATTTCCTGTTTGGGTTGTATATAAACATCTCCCTGTACCCTTTGATGATGTTCTCTACTCGTCCCAAGTTGATAACGTACTTTTTATGGATATTGACAGAAACAAAAGGGTTGTGTGCCTGTCTGTCACTCTGGGGAGTAATTAAATTCCCTTATTTATTGATTCTGAGCCATGGAAAACATTAATTATCATTTCGCCATGTATATATATTTTTAAATTAATAACTCTGTAGAGGAAGGTGAGTGGTGTAACTGGTAATGGCTCTTACCTCCTGTACCCAAGGTTGAGAAATGGAATTCATGCTCATTCGGTTGGCAATGGGGGGTGCTAAAAGGTAAGAGGCTTGCGGCAGGGGTAGATTTACCGGCACGCCAAACATGCCCTTGCTGGTCAAAATTACCACACCGCAGCTCTTAAAATGGTCTTTACTGACAGTGGTAGCCACGCTCACTAACGTGCAGTGCTAGGCCATGGGGTCAAGCTTCCTACGGACTCGGTATACATGGGTTCGAGCCTTACCGTCTGCCGTCCTTGAAAGTTTTTTTTTTTTTCATGGTTTCCCATTTTCAACTCCAGGGAAATAATGGGATGGTACCTTCTGATAGGCCACGGCAGCATCCTTCCTAATCCTCGCCCAATTTTGTTCATCTCCATTCATTTCATCTCTCATTAACTACCCTCATGAGATTAGCGTCAGGAAGGGCATCTGGCTTTAAAATCCACCCGCCTCATAGGGTCATCACATCTCATCCCCGACCCCGTTATAAACGGGAATAATAAGGATCTGACTCTTCCCTCGCCAACCCCATCAATCTCTCATCTATGTTCAACCGCTCTTTTGCTGTAGCAGGGTCTCGACTACGGAATTCGACTCCAGCCGGTGCCAGTAATTCTATTACAATAAAGGAATTTAAGGCTGCATGCCGAGATTACCTGTTGAATACTGCTGATTGCCCTGTGTGAATGGTGATGGATGACTGAGCTGGGATTAAATTTAGGATAATATAGAAAGGTGATTATTATTATTTTTGTTATAATAATAATTATTATTATGCATATGCCTTCTTCATTAATATTAGCATTAGCATAATAATTTACTCCTTATTTATCATAATTCTTTTTTGTGTTTCAAAAATTGTCTCATATGTAGTCTACTGGTACCACAGTGCGTGGTTAAGTGTAAGAGAGGCCCATTAGCCCTAATACCACCGCTACTGAAGACATAAAATAAATATATAAATAAACATAAATACAGGTTATCAGACAAGTTCAACATACACCTAACAACATGGGGCTGATGACCAAGAAGTCCCAAGCTGGTCAAATGAATTAACAAGAATGCAAGAAGTAAATCGAATGAGAGAACGATTGAAGGAATAGATCTAAAATCAGAGAACTAGTTGACAACCATCAATTTTCTGACCACCCAAACATTGCATCCAAAAGAACCTGGACGAGTCAGCACAGAAAGAGCCTTAGCGAGAAAATGAAGCAAGACCAGCTAGATAGGTTCAATCGCGTTCCTTTGACGGGCATAACGATGTAAATAAATCATAATAATAATAATAATAATAATAATAATAATAATAACAATAAATAATACACAGGTTTCAACAATCAACCATTAATCACCAACTATTGGAATATCGCTCAAGTTGACGAATGTAAATATTTAGGTGAAATTATTGAACCAGCAGGGTTAAATCAGAAAGCTAACAGAGACATAACTACAAAGAGCATTTAAAATCACTTGGAACGGATACCGTACAATAAAAAAATTGTATCAACACAGGCAAAATTAAGACATTGTAACACAGTCGTTAAAACAGAAGCTCTATATGCATCTGAAACTATTATAATTGGTCGCAAATCTCGAATAAAATTATCGAAAAACAAGAAAGGAAACATCCTCATGAAAATCTTAGGACCAAAGTGTGAAAATGGAATTCGGATGAAAGAGAAATCACATGAAATTTATCAATTTACAGAAAAAATTGCCGATGCCATAAGGAAACGGCACTCCTATATATAGGTAGAATGGATAATAACAGGCGAACCTTCACTATACTATTTCCTTCTTTTCAATACAATTTATTATTATTTTATTTTAAAATTGGGTCGTGTTTCGAACGGTCAACTCTGTTCTTCTTCAGCCAATATACAATCAAATAAAACACTGATAAAACACTTATAAATACACATAGTCCATTAGACTTACAGTAAATATAAAATTGACACTAACTTAATTATTATTAAAATTGACATTGTTGAAAATAACTTGCTAAATATTAAAATATGCACTTAAAACATGTTGAAAACTTTGATCTATTTGACCATTTATTTCTAATGATCTACTGTGTCCTAAGGTACCTCTTCCTTGTTAATTTAAAAACGAACTTATTAAAATTTGCGAATATTCCTTTCTATTGTTATTTTGATGAGAAAACATTTAATTAGTAGTGTATTTATAAGTGTTTTATCCATGTTTCATTTGATTGTATATTGGCTGAAGATGAACGGAGTTGACCGTTCGAAACATGTCCCAATTTAAAAATAAAATAATAATAATAAATTGTATTGAAAAGACGGAAATAATATAGTGAAAGTTAGTAGAATATTCAACACGGACCTAATATGGAGAATAATGCTCTTAATAACAGGCTCACAATAGTACAATATGCAACTAGCCCATAATGGCAATAATGAAGACATGAGTATGTTTATAAAACGAGCGTAAGTGAGTTTTATAATTTTCATACGAGTGTCTTAATTACCATTATAGGCGAGTTGCATACGACTGTTCATGTTCGACGATAATTATAACTTTATTATATGTTTTAACATAAATATTCATAAATATCTGTGGGATTCAGTTAGTGAACAGGGCGCGCTGGATTTGCTGACTGAACAGAGCGCATGCGTGGGTCACGGCACTCCAAAAGCAGAGACCATTCACTTTGCTTGCCAACACAGAAATATGTTGGATTTTGAGCACATGCGCGAAGGTATCCTTACCTAATTGGTCACTCAACTGTTTCTTGAGCTCTGATTGGTGAGAGAAACTGTTTCATAATACAAAATAGTTTTATAATGAGCCTCATTATGATACAGTTTTCTGACATATAATGTTTACATTTCGACATCGTCGAACATAAAGAAAATTTTCGACCTAGCCTTATCAATGAAAAAATCAAAACAACATACAAAAAGAAATCAGTGAAGACATAAATGAAATTGGCTGTCATGAAGAAACTATTCAAGACTAGACAGAACAAAATTCAGAACTTTTAATTCACAAACACAAATTTTCTGAGAAACCCACCTGACAAAATACAGGATGGACAGAACAGCGTCAAAGGGAACACAGCGAGAGGATGAAGAGATATTGGGAAGGGAAGAAGAAAAAGTGCTAATACGTTCAAACGCTCTCCTTAGTTTGGCACAGCGAATCAGAAATAACAACAATACAAAATACTTGCTAGGCAAGAAAGTGACAGAATGTTTTCCACGCTGGTTTTGTTATGGGAGCTATTCAAATCTATTGGACCGCTTGCTTCATGAATACATTATCATTTCGCTCAACAACCTTGATGCATGGAATCAATATTAGAATTTACATACAAGCATACGCTCTCCCCTAGCCCAGATCAATTCCTGGCGTGACTCGACTTTAAAGAGCACTTTCTCGCCCCCGCTCTTCCGTGACACACAAATTAATATTTCCATTTTATAACACACCACCAAAATATGTTGATATTTTGGCATAGAAGATCGAGACAACGTTAAAAATACTTCGTCCGCGGGCACGGGATATTGTAAAAGAGGGCAATAGAATTTTATCAGATTCCACTGCACCACACCGAACTCTGCCAACTAGCGTATACTTGCTGCATAAAAATACGCACCAAGGTACTGTATATACCAGCCATTTCATTCAGAACAGTACATTTTGGCCACTGCAGGTAATGATTTGCTACTGTGAGCCACAATCTGCTGTGATCTAATGAATGAATGGATGACGTTACGCAGGGTTTTACAAGTGATGCTGTCTTGCCCCACCAGTTGTCCACTAGGTTAATACGAGTGCCTTTGCAAGTAACCACGTAAATCGTTTACTAAAGATAATTAATATATCATTATCTGAATAAATGCGTATCACCACTCATCGTAACATTGAGGACAAATGACTTGTGTGCAAACATAATGTACAAACTTAACAGAAATAGGATAGCTATCCTTCTGAAAATTAAATACGGTATAATGTTTGTTAGTATCATTATTATTAGTAATAATAATAATAATTAATATTTATAATAATAATTTATAATACCGACAGTAGTGGCTACGCTGGCTAAAGCGCAGCATTAGGTCATGGGACCAAGCTCTCTGCTGACTCGGTAGACGCGTGGGTTCGAGCCCCATCGTCGGCCGTCCTTGAAATGGTTTTCCGTGGTTTCCCCATTTTCAACACCAGGCAAATGCTGGGATGGTACCTTCTGACAGGCCACGGCCGCTTCCTTCCACATCCTTGCCCAGTTTCATTCACCATCATTCATTTCATCTCTCATTAACTCCTCTCATGAGGTTGGCGTCAGGAAGGGCATCCGGCCGTAAAAACCATCGCCACAAAGACTTCCTTCGCATCTCATCCCCGACCCCGTTGGTAAAATGGGAATAATAAGGGGTAGACATACTGTGCCCTTGTATATAACAGCGTCGTATATACGAGAATCAAACTTCGGGGAGCGTTCAGTCCGGATATGCTTTCACTAGAGCTCAAATACCAGACGGCTGCTTACAAATACAAGGACCATATGCAAAACTACAAACTAAGAAATGAGTGAAAAACAAATAAAATTACCACCATTTAATAACTGAATAAAAACAACAAAACATAAAAAAATAATATAAACAAAGTCCACCCTGAACTTTACTCCCACAGTACAATAATTTATACAGATCTGAGTGGCCTAGAAAGGTCCACTCCAAAGAAATAAAATTGTGGATCAAATTCCACTTGTCTGATTAATCTGTATGCACGCGTATAACTACGCTAGAGAAGAAATAAGTACTTTTGATGGAGATTTGCTCACAGATGGAACAGCCAATATGCTTGCAAACCCCCATACTGCAAACCATTATTATGGCTTTATGGGACACACTCGTAGAATAACAAACCAACAATTAAAATTTTACTGACACACGCAACCATTTAAAATTTATAAACTAATTGATCTCCATCGAGATCGCAGTGAGTCAGGAAACTCCCAGCAAAACAGAAGCTTGCCCAATGGCTCAATTGCTCAACACATACATGACAACAACGTGGCCGAACATCGAGACCACCCGAGGTCAATGAACATGACAATAAATAAACAAGAAATAAGATGCCTAAAACCCGATGATATTTACATGAAATAAAAGCATGGATAAGCTAACACGCTGGGACTCGATCAATCAAAACGCGAACAGCACCCATTTACCGATTACAATTCTTTTATCATTAAACAGGCTTTATTTTAATATAAGATAAACAATTACGAAGAACGGAGACCTGGTCCGTGAATACTAATGAGCACAGCTTGCTCCTTATCTGATGGAGTGCACCGCGTAGAAATACCTTCACTTACCACTCATTAGCGTCTGTGTTCAAAACCAGCCCTCCTTGTCGAAGCTTTGAGTCATGCTATTTATAACAAGAGACTAGACAGTCCCGTTCCGCCACCTGTTAATCGCGACACATAAATTCACACACTTCTTGTCAATTCCAAAGAATTGCAAGACATCGTAGAAGGGGATTCCAACATTTTCCTCGCAAGGATTAAATGCTTATCCTGGACAATATCTTCAGACAGAACCAGGGTTCCCGAAAACTCCTATCCCATAAAACACATATTTGCAGACTCAACAAAGCATTTTGGGCAGAACACAACACAAATCTACCACGGGCCGACACTCCAATCAAATATCATAGATTTTGTGTACCAAGACACTAAAAGGGAAACTTCATCAACAAATAAAGTCATTGGGCATATGACCCCTTACTTAACAAAAATGCAACAAACGGCAATTAACACACAAGCCTGTGTAACAATAAAAATCTATACAATAAAAAGATTTCCCACCAATTCTATTATCTACTCTAGTTAATTCAGTTTCGCTTCAGTTATGATATCGGTTCCCAATTTGCGTCGCTTAGCCGCGCATTTTACGGTAGCGATACGCACTCGAGTACGCTTGCCCCGTGTACTTGACATCAACAAAAAAAATAATCTTCATACAGATAGAATACATGCCACGTTGCTCATGAACTAAACTAAAGTGTATCAGTACCACAAACCAACTACAATAAAACACGAAGACAAAAATAAAATAAAATATTTACACAAAATAATATGTTCCCACAAAACCATAACCAGTTTGTCAAATAATTAAATTATTTAGTACTTATTCCTCTTTCTCCGTCGTCTCATCGAACATCGCCTGACATTCTCTCTCCAAAGTGTTTAGCTCATCTCAGACCACATGGAGCCGTAGAAACGTTGGTTCGATGTCTTTCTCTGGGTCTGGAGTTCCATCTTGACGTTGAATAAAAATAAAAATAAAATGTTATTTATAGTCACACGTAATTTTCTATCTAAATTTTGCCAATAGTTACTTTATTCACCATTTGTCTAGTGCAAAATTAAACGTAGACTTTCCCTAATAGTTGTAGTCGTGGGAGACTACTAAAATCTTACCGATACACAAATTTCACACTCAGCTGTGCGCACACAACTTTATTATAATGTTTTCAATAATGACCCTATCTCTGATAAATTTAACACAGTATATCTTCACGGTATGGAAAAGAATAAGTGATCACCTCACGGTGTCACCAAGAATCAACCTCCTCGTCACTCAGACGACAGTATTTATGTGAATTTGGCAAAAAGACGGAGGGAGAGGGAAATCGATCACTAACTTCTATAATAATGCGACTATTGGCATGCAACAGGTATCAAACAGTTTGAAAAATTATACAGGTCACAATGGGGCTATCGTGCTCTGGAATCGATCATAGATTTCGTTAATCCAATCTTTCCCGCTTTCAACTTCAAGCCGGCGTCAGACGCTCCCTTGGCGCTAAAATTGGTGACCCTCTCTGATTGGTAGTTCATGACGTCAATATCGCAGTTTAGAACAGAAGCCTCTGTCCTATGATTGGTTGAAGTTCCTCTCATCTCTCTCATCCAGCAACTATCTTACTCGTAACGCTAGGGTGACAAAGAAATTACGGTCTGAAATGAGTCAGGACCCCAACACACCTTTGTCTGATAAAGTGTCTGTCAAACATTCCGATCTCGTCACTCCTTTGTTTCAGGACTGGGCACGTTCAAACGTACTGTCTCCAAATAAGCTTGACATTTCGCAATCCAGTCTGGCCTTCCTGTATGATTCTGGCAGTAAAATCAGAATATAATGAAATGAATAATTAGAATCATTAATATGCGTAGCTTATTAAGGGTTCAATACAATACAATAATAATATTAATAATAATAATAATCCAATACTCTGTATGAGGCAGAGACTCTAATAATGAGCAAGAAAGGTCTAATGGAAAAACTAGAGGCTAAAGAAAGGAAGATTTTGAGGAAAATTCTGGGTCCCATCAAAGAAAACAGCGAGTACGGAAGGCGTCACAACCACGAATTATACTAGCACGTGGAGAAGATGAGTGACATGATTCGAAAAATAAGGATTGCCTTTTATAGCCACGTGACACGAATGAGCCCAGGCAGGATATCAAAACGGATATTGACGTACTTTCAATATAAGAAAATCAAAGGGGCATGGTTCACGGAAGTTGAGAAAGATCTACGTGAAATGGAAATTTCCCCTAAAGATATCCCGGAGCGTGTTTCACTTCAGGAAAAACTATGTACGCACAAAGGTTTCCAGGAAAAGCCGAAGCTAAAGACAGGGAAGGCGTGGTCCCAAGAGAGAAAAGAACAACACAGGAGATGAATGCGGGAGCATTGGGCGGTAGTTAGAGCTCGGAAGAAGAGACAGTTGAACTGACGTGGTCCCTAGTTGGCCGAATCGAAGAAATAAGAAGAAGAAGAATCCAAACTTTGTAATTGTCTTTCGAAAAGAACCTGACGTGTGTGTATACATTAGGTACAAAACTAAAATTTGCCTTATAACCCGTGTTATTGTGATGTCTGTAGTAAGTTAGTAGTACAGTATGTGTAATTGTAACTCAGATGAGGATTGGGAAGGAGGCGACCGTAGCCTTTAATTAACGAATCATCCCGGCATTTGCCTGGAACAGAAGTGGAAAACCATTTCCAGGATGGCTTGGGTAGGAATCGAACCCACCTCTTCTCAGTTTTGCCTCACAAGGCTTAAGTGAACCCCGTTTCAATCCCTCAGACCAGAATTAAATTTCTCGGCAGAGCCGGTAATCAAACCTGAACCTCAAGGGCTGCAGCCACGAATGCTGGTCAATGGGCTATGAGACAGACGCAGAAAAATGAAGCAGGCAGGAGAAGCGGGAGGTATCAGATGCATTAGGGGAGACCCTACTGAGATTTGAATTTTCCACAATTTTCACTCAATTTTCACCAAATTTTGACGGTTCGTCAAAGTGAGCATATTTAAGGTAATTCTAAACTTTGAAGCTATTTAGTTCAGTCATTTAGAAATTATAACATTTTTTATTTTCTAAATATTCAAATTATCAAAATGTCCCTTGCGCATTAACTTTTAAGTTGTCAATCTGAAACTTCTCTGGAATGATCATCAATGGTGTATGAATAGTTATTGGCATTAGTTTTATAAACAGCACAATTCTTATATTATTAGAGTACTTTTTCTCAGTATGACTTAATGTTCTCATGAAATACGCCATTTTTTAAATTGAAACTATTTTTTTTCTGTAAGTTATTAATATTTTTCAAAATGAATAGCAACTATTATTAACACTATAAAGTTGTGTGTGAAAACAAAATTTGAAGGCAATGGGATGAAAACTCTGATGCAAGGAACATTTTTAATGGTGAAAAATAAAGTATTGAGAAAAAGCCAATTTTATTTAAAAAAGAAAAACAGTATTCTAGTGGAATTACTTTCATCAGAACTTCCCTCCAGCATACATTTCTCCTTCCTTGGCTTTGTTTCGCTCTTCTGCAACTTTTTTAAAAAGTTTTTCTTTCTCTTTTCTTGCAATTTTTCTTTCTTCTTTGCTTCCCATAGCACTTTTTCTTTTCCACACCCCGTCACGGCCTTCACTTATGTTAAATGCACTTTCACGCATTCTCTCTTTTCGATTGCCATCTTCAGTTTTAGACAGGCAAGTGCACCCATATTATAAACTCACCCACAACATTTGCAACTGCCCGATCACTCTTGATTTGCATACAAAAGTCTGTCTTGGCCATTTTTGCCAAATAAGGGAATGTAAACATTCATTAGCATTCTGAGTTTTTCTCCTGAGGACTCCATTTGTTAGTCACCTATAATTGACAAATGTACTAACAGATAGCAGCATAAGGTTATATGCAAATTTTTGGCATGAAAATCAGGTTCGGGAGCGGAAAACTACTACAAAATTGGGGGATTTCAGTACAAGGAGGTGGGCATGCCAGTATGCAGTTGTGCTTTGAATGCCGCAAAAATGTATTCAAAAATGGCCGTAAATCCCCCAAGGAATGAAGTAACTTCTGGTGCAAAGAACCCGATTTCGTTTTTTGAGTAATTTTGAGCCTAAAAACGTACGAGATATTGTGCTCTGATTGAGAGTTTACCCTAAAATATTTGTCGTGCTATGTTGTAGCCTATTGCTTGTTTCGAAACAATGACATGTCCTTGTAACCAGAACAAAAAGCACATATTTTTGTCCTGGTAGTCCACATTTAATATTAGGGGGAGATGACCTTGCTGCTCTGCCCCTTAACTCAACAATAACTAACACATTCAAATTTCCATTAACTCAGACTCGTTTTCTTTCCTACCTTTCGTCAAATGAGTAGCTTTTCTACTACTACTCTTATGCAGTGCGCTTTGCAGTTTTAACTTACGAAGTTGCGAAAAACATAGAGTCTGGTGCCTATTAACATAGGCTCTTTTCACTCTAATTCGAGGTATTATAAATGTAAGGGGAAAGGTGACCAGTCAGATCCGAACACCTACAGAGGGATTGCCATAGAAAAGACCATGATGAAAATATTTACAAAGCTCCTTACGAAGAGGATCACAGAAGAAGTAGACCATAAACTCCCTGATGAGCAGTTTGGATTTCGTAAAGGACGGAGTGCCTTTCATGCCATTACCAACTTACTCAATGACATTGAAGAAACACTACGACACCCAGATGGAAAATTCCACGTTGTTTTTGTCGATTATACAAAAGCTTTTGGCATGTTAAGCAGGCCTTTAATACTCGCAAAACTGGAATCCATAGTGGTTGAGGGTAATAAACTAACGAACCTGATAAGCAACATTCTGACGACAAACTTCATACAAATAGATGACCGTGTCTCAACCTCGAATTTGATATTGCAAACCAATGGAGTACTTCAAGGAGACCCACTCAGCCCCCTCCTGTTCAACATTGCGACATATGATGTGGTGATGGCAATTAGGCAAGGAACAGCAAATCTTACAATATTATTACACGCAGATGATATGGCCATTGGCTCGAGATCCATTACTGAAGTTCAAAAAGCCTTAGACAAAGGTGAGCAAAGGACAAGATGAAAATAAGCAAAGAGAAAACAGTGAAAATGACTTTTCGGAAAGGAGGCAGAGAGGCTTCAGGAGACAGGATATACCTAGGAACGACTCCCCTTAAGTCAGTCAATACATTTAAATACCTAGGATTGACAATGCAAACAACAGCAAGAGCCTACAGAGTTCACATAAAGTCTCGAGCAATAGCCGCTACCAAAGCCATATATGATATCAAAACAATCACGAAGCTCTCTTTGAGAACTGCAATGACATTATTCGACGCGAAAATAACGCCCATTGCCACATATGGACTTGAAATCATATGGGAGAAATTATCCCTGGCAGACTTGAGGACGCTTGAAGCAGTCAAATCGCGCTTCCTGAAGGTTACCCTGGGGATATCGAAGTATACAAAATCAAGATTAGCATATGAACTCGCCAGGGAGACCTTCTTCATTGAGGACCTTCGGATCAGAGAGGGCTACCATCCACAGACGCCTGGAAAAAAGTAATGCAGGAAGGAATACAGAAAAGGGACGAAATCTGGTTCGAGTTTTACACCACGGAGGCCATGATGACTAGGACATGAAATTGAACACAAATCAAGACTTGCGACACTTTGTCAATTCGATGGCGGTACATGGGTATCACCATAAACTGTGTAATACCGAGTACTTTCATGACGCTGATGAATCCTGCGTATGTAAATTATGTGGGGTGCAATGCAGTAGATACCATGTAATTTCTTGTGCAAATCGGGGATCATCCATTGTGAAGTTTTGTGAATGACAGTTTGTTTTCATCAATATGCACAATTTGTGCGATTTATCTTTAATAATAATTATAAATGTAAGATAGAATTTTAATTGATAAGGAAGTGTTATAGTAATTTTTGGGAGTGACTATCAGTGTCAAATGCCCAAAAATAATTGTTGTGTTTTGGAGATTAATTGTGGGGTGAATTTGATTTATAATTTGGGCACTTGCAGAAGGAAAAATAAGAGCATTAGTTCGTTTTAGCGTAAGTTCGGTTAAGGAAGTGATAATTGGTCCATGAATTAGGATCCAGTCACTTTCCTGCCGATGCTAATAGTTGGTATTTGATATTCACTCGCCATGGACAGCGCAGACAGTATGAGTTGCTCTGATTGGTTACTATGGGAGGATGGTGTGTTGTGGTTGGTTGGAGTTAAATTACTATTAAATGTTTTTAAATAGGATTGCTCCAGCTAATTTGTATATAAATAGTATTAATTGGTTTTGAAGTTATTTTATCGGACGCTGTACCGCCCCGGTGGTTAGCCGGCAACCGAGTCCCTTTTTAATAGCTTTTCTACCATAGTCGTATGCTGACTTAACGTAGGATGATGAAGCCGGTATATGGGTTCATGCTAAATGGAGATTGGCGGCATCACTTTGGATATGAGCTCTTCTCAATTATGTGAATATGTGTAGGAATTTGAGCGATTTAGTTGGCTGCAGAGCTAACATCTCAATATTAACGATGAGCAGCACGCCACTAACGAGAACACTGACCGGCTGCTAAATGGCAACCATTACAATATCAAGCGAGATGCCTGCCAGCCTGCGGCTATGACATGCGCTAATCAGAAATTGGCATGCTTACACATTGAATTTAATGCTCGGATCTTCACCTCAAAGCATTATAAAGCGTGTTTATCATTTCAAATGATCTTGTCGACTTCATCGTTATGCTTTGGTCTACCGTTATGCGTTACGGTTACGGCGTGTTTGACGTCATCATGTTGTTCAGTGCATATGCACCGAATCTGAGTTTACTCCTGGGGTCTGTCGTTATGCGATACGGAGACGGCGAGTGCGTGACGTCATGCAGCAGAGTGCACCTCCCGCTCTCCGTTCCCCGCGCGGGAAGCCTAAGTTAAAGGGTAATGGGGTCTGTTGAGTCTGAGTTTACTCCTGGGGTCTGGCGTTATGCGATACGGAGACGGCGAGTGCGTGACGGCATGCAGCAGAGTGCACCTACCGCTCTCCGTTCCCCGCGCGGGAAGCCTAAGTTAACGGGTAATGGAGTCTGTTGTAAGAGTCCTGGGGCTTCGAGCGAAGTGAGAAGCCCTCCTGCCTTTCTAACATGTGTAGCATTTGTAGCATGCGTCATTTGATGTGATATAAAGTCTAGTCTTTCAGACTGACTGTATCTTTTTTTCTTCTGTTGGTCTGCGTACTGTCTAGCATTCTATGACCACTGTGATAGTGCTACCCATGACACTATGTCTCAAAGCCTCTAAGTAATGAACAACAACAACTCGATCACATCTGTGCGAACGTAGAAAATTGAATTAGTTCCTTGCCGTTTGCTGTGGTCCGGTTCAGAGCTCTCTCAAGAAATGTAATTCTTGTCTGAAGGCTGGAATGTGGTACACTCAGCCTTGTGAGGTAGAACTGAGTAGAGTTTGGTTCGATTCTCACCACAGCCATCCTAGAAGTGGTACTGCATGTCTGATTGATTTGACTGACCTTGGGTCTGATGATGATCGCGTGACGTATGAAACATATCGACATGCATACATATGGTATTTACGCCAAAGCATTATAAGTGGTCTCTTCTTATATTATGTGCGAACGTTATCTACGCATGCGAAGATGCCCTTAAATTTACCTAAAATGCATGTAAATATTCACAAAATCCCGTAAAATATAGGCAGTCAGGTGGTGGGGGGGAAATACGGACCCGAACTCTGAGCCGTTAGCGGACGCCCCCACCCGTTGGGCTTAGCCTGGAGGTAGATCTTATAGTACATTACAGCTGCACAGAAGAAACCCCTTTTGTTCCAAAAACCGTGCTATGGTTGGCTTTTAGTTAATCGTTAGAAAAGCACAAGAAAAGCTTAAATCTAAATTTCAGAATAATTTGCACGATCATTTTGTCGGAACACTAAAAAAAAAATGAAAAGCGTTTTTCTCTGAATCGACGTATTTTATTAATGAAAAGTTTTTTAAACAAAAAATGTAGAGGACATTGTCGCCTACAATTTGTCTATTTGAGGTCATGTCATACGTTTTGAAATGCAGAAGCTGGGTTGCGCCAAAGTTTCCAAAGAAGTGGTTTTTCACTTTTTGTCCTAAGAAAATGTTTTGTTCACAAAAGAGTGAATCAGAAATTGGTTCCTCCCAAAATTGTCTACAGCATTTATTGAAACATTTTTTCCTCCGACTTACCGTTCCAAAGTTATAGTCTGCCGAAGTGTGAAAATTGTCCGATACCGGTCCTGGTCTAAACTATGCCCACCGCTCTCTCTGCAGTAACAATAGTAGCCTTGACTACGCAGCGTTGCATTTGCTGCGCTATAACTTTGGAACGGTAAGTCGGAGGAAACAAACGTTTAAATAAATGTTGCAGACAATTTTTAGAGGGACACATTTCTGATTCACGCTTTTGTGAGAAAAAAAAACATTTTTTTCTAGGACAAAAAGTGAAAAAAAAAAACACTATTTTGGAAACTTCGGCGCCACCTAGCTTCTGCATTTCAAAACGTATGACATGGCCTCAATGAGACAAATTGTAGGTGACAATGTCCTCTACATTTTTTGTTGAAAAACCTTTTCTTTAAAATACGTAGTTTCAGAGAAAAACGCTTTTCATTTTTTTTTTTTTTTTTTTTAGTTTTCCGACAACATACTACAAATTATTCCGAAATTTAGAGTTAAGCTTTCTTTGTCCGTTTCTAACGATTTACAAAAGCCAACCATAGCACGGTTTTTGGAACAAAACCATTCCAGCTGTACTGTACTATTACAACATGTAGTTGACATCAAACTTGGATTATTTTTGGCCTGATTCACTTTTGTTTTATTTTCCTCCGTAAGGCCACGTGTTTCAAATACAGTAGAGAATTTGTTATCGAACTATTAAGAAAATAAGAGAAATGACAAAAAAGAAAACTAAACCATGAAAATGCATCTCTCTAAGTTTGAAGACCCCTGAAAAGCTGTGGTCTCGTGCTTCGGCTGTAGAGGGAGCATGCCCATCGTGTGAGGTCTTGCCACGTTTCTTAAAGATTCTTTGTAAATGGCTAGCTTGAATATACTATGTTAACTAAAATAGAACTAGGTGATCCGTAGAACAGGCTGTAAGGAATCCATTTTCAAAACAAAGAGCAGTACTATCATTTACTGAAGAATTTAATTGCCCTGTAAAATAAACACAATGCCTCCTTCAAATTGGCATTTAACCTTTAATACTGTAAGTAAGGAATTTATTGACTATTCTCTGCTGCGTTCCTTTGGTTCGCTGTGTTTTAGATGGTAATCTTTGATTATACCTGTTTTACTATAAAGACCAAGTTCGGTTCCCAGTTAGTGCATGAAGGATTTTTCAGGTAAAATGGCATGAATGGTGGTTAGAATTACACGTAAATAGCGGGTTGGTAGATTATGATCGCGAGATTAACAGTAACGTAAAAGTATGTGCTTCTTTCCTTCCTTCCTTCCTTCCTTCCTTCCTTCCTTCATAAACAACGGCCTAGCAGTGTGCGCTAACTCACGCATCACGACTGCGACGGGCAGCTCAAGACGTACGGAGTCGGAAGATCGATTCCCGACGCGAATAGCGGCTATTTGAGTGTGGATTTCCCGTTTTAATTTTCCCTTCGAGAATAGTAGTACGTTATTTCAAGTCCCGAGGCATCTATCCAATTCTCTGTCCTAATAATTACAACTACACACTACTACAGTCACCACAGATGAAGATCGGGCAAATTCACACACCCCAAGTATACGGGGCTGATGATTAAAGATGTCACAAGCCCCTAATACGAATTAACAACTACCTCCTTCCCTGATCTGCTCGTGGTGTAATGGCTAGCATTCTTGGCTGTCGCTCCGGAGACCCTGAGTCGATTCCGGGCTATATCAAGAAATTAAATTCCGGTCTGAGGGCTGAAACAGGGTAAAATCACGCTCGTGAGGCAAAACTGACAATAAGTGGGTTCGATTCCCATCACAACCATCCTCGGAGTGGTTTTCCGTAGTTCCCCCCCACTTCTACTTCAGGCATATGCTGGGATGGTTCCAAACTTAGAGCACGGCTGCCTCTTTCCCATTTCGTAACTGAATTTCAGTGACACGCACAGTGATAGGCAACACAATAAAACAGGGTGACAGACACATTCTAGACTCACAGGGCTAAATAACCACGATGTCCAAGGCCCTAAAATGAAACAACAAATATCCTTCCTTTTATCCTTCCTTACTCTCATCCTACCTTTCCTCCTTCCTTACTTTCATCCTACCTTCCCTTGTTCCTTCCTTCTCCCTTCCTTCCTTACTTTCATCCTTACGTCCATCCTACATTCCTTCCTTTCATCCTATCTTCCCTTGTTCCTTCCTTCCTTCCTTCCTCCCTTCCTTCCTTACGTCCATCCTACCTTCCTTCCTTTCATCCTACCTTCCCTTGTTCCTTCCTTCCTCCCTCCCACCCTTCCTTCCTTACGTCCATCCTACCTTCCTTTCATCCTACCTTCCCTTGTTCCTTCCTTCCTCCCTTCCTTCCTTACTTTCATCCTTACGTCCATCCTACCTTCCTTCCTTTCATCCTACCTTCCCTTGTTTCTTCCTTCCTCCCTCCCTTCCTTACGTCCATCCTACCTTCCTTACTTTCATCCTTCCTTACGTCCATCCTACCTTCCTTCCTTCGTTCCTTCCTATGTTATACGCCTCTTTGTAATCTAGACCTGAACTCCATTGACAAGGTTGATCCAGTGAAGGCAGCAAGCAAGCAAGCACCTGGTCGTGCGCTATGCCATATGATGCGAGTATCATAATCGAAGAGGTAATAACCATTACGGCTTATATGGAGCCAAGCGAACGGGCCTGGGCGAGCCGTCCGAGAATGCTAAGCATGCGGCACAACCTGCTAGAGCGTGCTCATATCCACAGTCCAAAACAGGGGATCAGGTAAATGAGCTTCCAAACATGTTTAAAAAATTATTCGCACACACTGTATTAGCAAAAATGGATTCTCAAAATAGGCTGCTGATAATCCCACCTCCCAGCGACTCCAGTTGGTGACACGAGGACAGGGTAGCCAAGTTATAGCTATGACGGTTTGTGGTAAAGCCTCAAGGTCAAACTGACGGCTCTGGGTAGGCAGGTTTCAGTGGCGAGGAAGCAGCGACTGCAAGTACTCGTCGTCCACCGTGCTGTCGACATCTTGCTTAAAATCTGTGCAATCAATCGTCTTGAGTTCGACGCTGCTACGTGTTAGGTGTCTCATCCAGCACTCTAGCACCCCACCACTCATACTCTGCTGCGACCTTGAGGCCCAAGCTATATACGGTAGTATATTTGTTGGAAACCTCTAGGTGACAAGTCACCAATCCCTATGGATATGTTTTCGAGGGGGGGGGGGGGTCTAATACTCTCGCGGAGGCCCAGATTCAATTCCCGGTTCTGTCAAGAAATTTAATTTTGGTCTGAGGGCTGGAACGTGGTACACTCGGCGACGTGTGAAAAATCTGAGAAGAAGTGGGTTAGATTTCCTCCTCAGCCATCATCGAGGAAGTTGTCTTCTTTGGTTTCCCATTTCCACTCAAGGCGAATGCTGGGATGGTTCCTAACTTAAGGCCACGGCCGTCTCCTTCCAAATCCTCAGCTCAATTACTTCTTCTTCTTCTCCTTTGGGTGCCTATCTGGTTCGGATGTTGGCGATCTTGTCTTGTTGATGGCGACGGGGAATAATTCAGTTGAAGACTTATTGGACCAGCATCTTAGATTGTCGAACCAAGATAATCTTCTTACGTCTAGGACCTCTTTTCAGGCGTGGATCTAGAGTTTGGTTTTGGCGGGGGTCAGAGAATCGATCTAGAGTTTGGCTTTGGAGGGGCAGGGGGTGAGGCAGAGAATCGAAATTGTTAAGAAAAATGGTATCACTAAAAACGCAATCACAAAATAACCAAACGTACAAAACCAGACCAATTTTTTTGCAAGCTTCATGGATAGAAATTTGATGCGTTTAGCGCACCAAAAATATTCGTACAAATTGCAACGGCGTGTTTTGCGACTTTTACATCGAGCTTCGAGAAAAGGATCAAGGTACGTCACAGTTTCGGCAAGTCGAAATGGAACCGACAAAGGGAGAAAGTCACAGCTTAAATTGCCAACCAAGCTTGCAGTTTGGACGTCGGCAAAAATTTTTGGTGCGAAAAAAGCCCCAGTTTCCTATCCGTGCATCGCTGCACATTCATCGTGACATCACTATAAACATCGATTCGGTAATCACAAGGTTTGCTAAACAAAATAGACAAGTTGATTTTGTTGTATAACTAATAGTATTTATACAAGAGGTTTGAAGTTGTAAATATGTACAGTTGTAACAGAACATAATAATTCCAATAAAGATAATTCAGTATTGAATAAAATGGGAAAAAACTGTTTTTCAGTTAAAATTCGATAAGTTTTATTTGTCTGGTGATTGTGTTTTCGTTTTCTGAGTCTGAAAAAAAAATTTGGTCTCCGTTTGGGGAGGGGGGGGGGGTCATGACCCCCGTGACCCCCCCTCGAATCCGCGCCTGCCTCTTTTGCTGTTGATCTTCCCTTGAAGTATGTTTTGTAACAGGTCGTATCTATCTGTATTACGCATGATATGACCTAGATATTGCAATTTTCGACATTTCATTATCTTGATAAATTTTGGTGTTGTGTTCATTCTTCTCATTACATTTGCCACTCCTTAGGATCCGTCTATAAAGCCACAATTCAAAGGCCGCCAGCCTCTTCTCCGTGTCGCTATTTATGGTCCATGTCACTACACCATATACGAGAACAGAATATACATAACATTGCAAAAGTGGGATATTTTTCTTTAAGTTAAGTTATGGCTTTTGTAGACAGCACTCATTTCTTGAAACACACTTATTGCTTTCCCAATGTGGATCTTGATTTCTTGTGAAATATCCCAACTTGTGTTTATTATAGTTCCAAGGTATACATATTGTTTTACCCTTTCTATAGTTGTATGATTAATGACTAAACTTACTCCTGTGATTTGTTCCTTACTTACGACCATGAATTGTGTCTTTTTGGCGTTTATTTCAAGCCCATACAGCCTGCTGACTCTGACAATTCTTTCTATTAATAATTGTAACGCCTGAATAGTATCAGCAAATGCAATAGTATCATCAGCATATCGAATGTTGTTTAATTTCATTCCATTTATCACAGTCACTTCGTCTGGGGCTTCTCTAAATATGAATTCTGAATATATATTATATAGTATAGGTGACAAAGCCAACGGCCTGGCCATGTTCAAACACCGGATCCCATGAGGACTCCGTAGTTAAGCAGCATTGGGCGTGGTCGGAACTTGGATGTAATGCCGGTTTTGGGGAACCACGCTGTTGGCAGGGAGAGGGTAAGGAGGAGCGGAAAGGACCTGGCCACCCTATACTCTGTGAGCTGCCAGAATAGGATTGACAGTTCTCGTCTCGCCATGTGGTCTGAGAACGAGATTGCCAAACTGTACAAGCCAGAGGTACAGTTGACCAGGCACTGAAGCATGTGGGCTGTAATATTGCAACGCAGAGTATTATGACATCAACTATGCCAACATGGATTGGTGAAGGCGCTGAGGGGTGATGACTGACGTGGAATTTCCGGCGAAATGTCAATCCTATTCAGGCAGCTCACAGAGTATAACGCACGTAAACTCCGGCTCAGGACAGCCTCTTTGGAGGCAAGGACCTGCCTTCGGGCAGAATATATAACCCCTGGCACTACAGCCCTTGAAGGGCATAGGCCTACCAAGCGACCGCTGCCCAGCCATTTGGCCTGCAGATATTGGGGTGACACGTGGTCAGCGCATCGGGTCCCCTCGGCCGTTGATCTTGGTTTTCGTGACTGGGGCGCTGCCTCACTGTCAGACAGCTACTCAATTGTCCCCACGAGGCTGAGTGAACCCCGTTCCAGTCCTCAAGTCAGTTTCTAAAATCCCTGACGGAGCCGGGAATCGAACCCGGGGTCTCCGGGTGAGAGGCAGGCGCGCTATCCCAACACCACGGGGCCGGCTTCGGGCTGAACACTCACACACACAAAAGGTACAAGATAATCCTTGTCTCCTCTAAGAATTTTGTCTGCTTCGGTGTTCTCCATCACGTAATACCGCTGTTTGATTCCAGTGCAGGGTCTCTATGATTGGCAAATCTCTTTCCTCAGGACCAATTTTCCTCAAAACTCCATCAATTTGTCATGTTTTATGCTATCAAGAGCCTTCTGGTAATCTATAAGGCAACTACACACACTAATACAGTCATCACAATAACACATGTTATCTGAAAAACTACACACACACCCAAGTACACGAGGCAACATGACCACAATGTCGCAAAGCCTCTAAACCAACAACTCTTCTTTCTGCCATTGAATGATTTTCCTTGCAGCCCACATGACTGGCATATCCAGCCTCACAGAATGTTGCTCCTATTTAGATACAGTGCAGCTATGGACCATTGCGACAAGAAGGTGGGTGGGAGGATGGCAGTGTGGTCGGTCAGTGCGGGCTAGCCTTGGTCGCGACATACTCCCAAGAGACCTCATTAAGGGCCTGCGTGCTTTCTCATTAATAACTCAGTGACTGAGTGTGTGTGTGCTGGCACGCATGCTTCTTCTTTCTTTCCTTTTACGCATACCACGCGTGATACCGCTGCACTGCTCCGTTGCCTCGGAGAAACAGGCAGTGCAGTGTAGACCTACTCTAATGTCCGGATTAACATTTTAAAATGACCCTAGGTCAGGGATATCAGAGTTATAATGAGGCTCATATGCTTACGAATATTTGCAACAATATCTGATGTGAATTTTTGTTACGAATGTACAGAGGTAGCCAAATTATTATGGCACAGCCGAATAGAACCAAATTTCTTATTGCAAATTAAGATATATTCAGAGATGTAATACCTTAAGTCGATAATAAGTTGTACTTTTAATTATAGTAAGGTACTTGAGCCAAATAAGGCCCTGTTCCAAATAAGGCCCATCTGTGATTTTATTAGCAGAATATTCGAAATTCTACAAGATTCTTAGTGTTTCTGATAGCTACTAGTATTTAACGGCTTGACTAGAAACTACAACTGTTGAAGCGAACGATTCCGCGATGTTTGTTTCAGTCGAGTAGTAAACGGCATCCGAAGCTCTTTTTAGCCTACTTTCGATTTCTGCAAAACATGAAAGTTGACTTATGATACCTACATAGGGCCAAAAATTGTGTGTCTGTCTGTGTGTGTGTTTGTGTGAGTGTGTGTAGGCCTACTCGGATTGTCTGCCCCCCACCCATCAATTCGAACAGGGTGAAACCGAATTCAACGAAATTTGGTACAGAGGTAGAACTAGCAAAGGACACCCCAGTGTCATGTTTTATATCGCCGCCATCTTGACGGAAACGTAATGGCGGCCACCCAAATGTTCAAAGCTTACATCAAATTATGACTAACCTAATCATCCGATCTCTACCAACTTTTGCAACAACATATATTCACATGGCAAGCGTCTTTTGACTAAACTACAAGGTCATCAGCCCAATAATTTGCGGATGGCGGCCATGTATGTGTGCAAATAGATTCAAAACTTTTTCATATCTAAGGTTGTTATCAAAACTATTTCTAAAAATACTAGTTGTCTACAGGCTAAAACACATTAAAAATCTTAATAATCAAACGTGTTGCAAGTATATATTTAAGACGAAAAATACCATCTTGAAGTTGAATCAGTAATGTGAATATTATAATTTATATGCGTAGAAATATATAGGTTAGAATGATGTGATCATGTGTTAAAGTAAGAATACATATCATTGTGATGACTGATGATTATTATTAGTGATTTAAGCCCACTAAGGAGCACTTATGAGTAGTGTTTCTGCGATGTTTTCTTTGTTCTCCAATATCTCCTCAGTCCAGCCAATAACTATCTTGTCCTTCCCCTCCTGTGTGAGAGGTGGTCGGGTCTTAATCAATTTGGGTGATGGGGACCAAGAGTTAAAACACTATCACAAAATTCAGAACGGTCAAGAATATTACACTCTAAAATCCCAGCGTTATTCAAGTCTTGCTTCACTTCATTAAGCCACAAGCTGACAGTCTTGTAGCCACTACTAAATCAAGTGATCAAGTTGGTGATTCTATCGATCCCCATCCGGTAGAGATGCCCATATTATTTCAGTCGTCTCCGTCGCATGATATTGGTGACCGGTTCCAACTGACGATAAAGTTCGGTGTTTGCTTTAAGTCGATAAAATCCATCTGGGAGAAATCTTGGTCCATGAATTTTTTGAAGGATTCGTCTCTCGACTTTCTCCAAATCATCGGTGTTGTTCATCAAGAGGGTCTCTGCTGCATATAAAAACTGTGGGCTAATAACGGTTTTATAATGACAGATCTTTGCATTTTTTGAAATACACCTCTTGTCATTGTGATGATGTTACTGTGAAAATATAAATGAGGTAAAATTGAGGATTCAAAGGTAGAGGGTTTGGGCAAGGAAATTAAGATACGATGCAATACACTAGAGCATTTCATTTGAGGGCCGGCCCCGTGGTGTTGGGGTAGTGCACCTTCCCCTCACCCGGAGGCCCCGGGTTCAATTCCCGGCTCCGTCAGGGATTTTAGAAACTGACATGAGGGCTGGAACAGGGTGCACTCAGCCTCGCAGGGACAATTGAGGAGCTGTCTGACAGTGAGGCAGCGCCCCGATCACGAAACCCAAGATTAACGTCCGAGGGGACCCGATGCGCTGATCACGCGTTACCCCAATATATGCAGGCCAAATGGCTGGGCAGCGGTCGCTTGGTAGGCCTAGGCCGTTCACGGGCTGTAGTTCCAGGGAAAAACCAAGTTCATTTGAGGCTGAGTCTCCATTGCGGGACCTTTGTTTGTGTCATTTTGCCATGCATTCACCAAAGGTGTTGCAAGAGTTTCTTAACGAACAAACATCGTATACATTTACGCATTATTGCACATTCAACTTCAAACCAATTTTACCGTATTTTCTATTGGACAATAATATGTAATTATGAAATCCACCTGGTAAATACTGTGAAAATGGTGTTTAATAAATATTTATGTTCGACGAAGTCGAAATGTAAATATTATATGTCAGAAAACTGTCATCATAATGAGGGCCATTATAACACTATTTTTCATTATGAAACCAATCAGAACTCAAGAAACAGGTGTGACCAATTAGGTGAGGATAGCATCGCACCTGCGCTGACTTCCATGGCCCCCTATTTTATATTTCACTGCGTGGATCGTGTCATAGTGGGGTATTCGTGGAGGCCATGGTCAAATACAAGGTATTCTCTGCGTCCCATGCGCTCTGTTCAGTACATAAAACTGGCGAAATCTCGACAGATATTTATGAATATTTATGTTCGAACATAAAATAGTTATAATTATCGTCGAACATAAACAGTCGTATGCAACTCGTCTATAATGGTAATTAAGAAAAGGAAAGGAAGCTTGTAGTTTAACGTGACCGTTAATCTTGAGATCATGAGCCACGGGACCTCCATTTTACGTGGAATCCGAACCACAGGACATGGCATTTCACTTCGAAAATCTCATATGCATTGACCGGGAATCGAACCCGGACCGCCTTGGTGAGAGGCATACAGCTAGACCGCTGAGCCACCACGCCCCCCAGGGTAATTAAGACACTCGTGCCTTAATTATGGCCATTATAGGCTTGCATAATCTACTATTAAACGTAAATTGTTCACCAATATTATTCATAACATCATTAGCCTACTTTCGATTTTTGCAAAAAATGAAAGTAGACTTATGAGATCAACACAGGGCGAAAAAAAGTGTGTCTGTCTGTGTGTGTGTATGTGTGTGTGTGTGAGTCTGTGTGTGTGTGTGTCTGTGTGTCTGTGTGTGTGTGAGTGTGTGTACTCTGAATGTCTGTCCCCCCCCTATCAATTCGAACACGGTGAATGCAAATTGAACGAAATTTGGTACAAAGGTAGCACTAGCAAAGGACACCTCAGTGTCATGTTTTATATCGCCGCCATCTTTACTAAAACTGAATGGCGGCCACTCAAACGTTCAAAACGTAAAATCAAATAACGACTAACCAAATCATCCGATCTCTACCAAATTTGGTAACAACATACCTTCGTATAGGATGCGTCTTGTGACCAAACTACAAGGTCGTCCGCCATACCATTTCAGGATGGCGGCCGTGCGAATTATGCAAACTTTATAATCCATATCATGGGACCCACCAGTTCCGATTATCGAGCCGAGAATCGTTTTAACTGTTCTAAAGGAAGAGGCACGTTCGAAATTAAAAGTTTATTTTGTAATACTATAGTGCAGACGTGATTTTAAAAAACTGAGCTGATTTAGTAATAAGACAAGATGGCAGCGGATATCTTGTGCCTGACTTATATTTCACTAATTTGAGTATTGCATGCAATATAGCGTACTGATATAAAATAAATAAACTTTGTATGAAATGCTTTATATATAAATAATATACTCCAGTGATGAAATCGTTTAGTATAAATCACTATTTGCTAACAAGTTCTATGTAAGTCATTTTATATAGAACGATATTCGTTGACACAATTAGCTCAGTGGTAGAGCGTTAGCCTATCGCTCAAATGCCTATGGTTCAAACCCGATCAGAGCTAGTTTTTTTGCTTGAAATTTTATATGTTTATTGTTTTGTAATGACTCAGATGTTTTAAAATTAAGCGTTATATTGTGCATATTATGGTGTAAAATATATATTTAATTAAAACATAATTCGCCAGCAGATTTACTCGAGACATCTAGCTGCCAAAAAGGTAACTGCACGCCGACCAGATTTTATTGAAAAGTTTCTTCTTCTGGCCGCTAGAATGCACTCGCTCTGTTAGGATTATATTGTTAGATATTTCACCACTAGATATCACGACTAGTCTACGTGGGGCTCCATTGATTACTATACCATTTGCATTCTATGCGCATCGAATTTGAAGAATGACAAGATGATACTACGATACATTTTTACTTTTTATTTTAAAGGGTTTGTAACAGCCTATTGTGCGTTATTTGAAAATGTTAATTGAAGTAAAGAACAAAACGATTTCACATAGTATCTGAACTCTACCGTTGGTGCTAGTTCAGGATATTAATTAATACTTCTATTTCAGCCAAATAGCAATCGAAAATATCCACATAGTTGGTATACACACGTCTCTGTAGGGTCATGGAAAGATTTGTTAATTCAATTAGGGTTGTGAAAGTCATACGCAGCCAGACGTGTAAAGACATGCCTCAACTCAAAGTTGGATGTTGCCCGCGTCAGGCCGATTATGTAATAATAATAATAATAATAATAATAATAATAATAATGTTATTGGTTTTACGTCCCTTTTAACTACTGTTGCTTTTAGAGACGCCGGGGTGCCAGAATTTTGTCCCGAAGGGGATCTTTAACGTGCCAGTAAATCTACTAACACGGCTCCCTCGCATTTGTGCACCCTCAAATGCCAGCTGACTGCGCCAGGATACGAACCTGAAACATACGGTCCAGCAAGCGAGAACGTTACCGCTGAGCCACGCCGCCAGTCCGGTCGATTATGTCTCCAGATCCATAACATTCTTTAGATACTTCTTATCTTTCTTTCTTTCTTTCTTCAATGATGGTAGCAGTTTTTATCTAGGTTGTGGCGTTTGGTAGAGGTAAATCGTTTTTAAGGTCTTCAACAAAGAATAGTTCTATTATACTCTTTGATAATAACAACGAGTTATAACTATACTCATACATTTAGGAGAAAGTAGGCTATATGTTCTTTACTGAACATCTTGTTTTTACTATCAACCTCATTCTATTATAACCTATGACATAGCTTTTCATTTTATTTTAAATTCAAAATGTTTGTAAGGATATCCATTTCTATTTAGAATTGTTAACCTAGTTTAAGAATTAAATACCATTCAATTACGCTGAAGAAGGTATCAATGACATACCGAAACATGTCTGTCTGTCTACCCCTTATTCCCGTTTTCCAACGGGGTCGGGGATGAGATGCGATGGAAGACTTTGTGGCGATGGTTTTTACGGCCGGATGCCCTTCCTGACACCAACCTCATGAGAGGAGTTAATGAGAGATTAAATGAATGATGGTGAATGAAACTGGGCAAGGATGTGGAAGGAAGCGGCCGTGGCCTGTCAGAAGGTACCGTCCCAGCATTTGCCTGGTGTTGAAAATGGGAAACCACGGAAAACCATTTCAAGGACGGCCGACGGTGGGGCTCGAACCCACGCGTCTACCGAGTCAGCAGAGAGCTTGGCCCCATGACCTAATGCTGCGCTTTAGCCAGCGTAGCCACTACTGACCGAAACACGTACGTTTGACTATTTATTAAACATCATTTTCACTGTACTGTCAAGGCAGATTTCACAATTACATATTACAATCAGTCAATGCGGATAAATCTATTACTATTTTTAAAATGGTTAACGTTTACGCATTTTAATGAACAATAGACTTTAAACGGCAAATTTTAAAGAAAGCAAAAGTGTGTGGTTTCAGATCTTGCCCGTCCTATAACCAAACCTGTCACCGTTTCTTCTTTTGTTACTAGTAATGTATGGCGTACGAATACCGTACATAGAAGGAATTATTTCACAGCAAATATCATCACCTAGAAATCATTAATCTAATTAATTTCCATCGGCGTTAGCTCAAATGACGGCCTAAAGTGATCTGGTTAAGGTGCCACAAGAGCATATTCTCTTCATCAGAGTACAGGAAATCTTTGTACTGTTGAAGGTTCTATGAATCAAGAAACAACAAAGAATTTGGTTATATTCAGAATTTACCATACTAATTAGGCCACCTCTGTATGTTATATTTTTAATTTTTGTTTATTTGCAAATAGACCACTGAGGATCACGTTACAATTTCATTTCTTCTTCATCTTAAACTTCCTCTTCCTCCAGTATTCCTTCATATGGACGCTGTGCTGCAGCTTCTGATCATCCGTCCAGATTCTTCCAGTCCTCGTAGTTTTTCCGTCTTGGAGCCCCTGCAAATGTTGAATAATGATGCGAAATGTATCCCTATGTAACATCTGAACTTCCTGAATGTTGAACCTTCCTATATCTTGACGAACTTCTTTAATCCATGCCGTAGTTGTCTTCTTCCAGAGGTAGTCGAATATATTTTCAGTTATTCTGTTTTCGTCCATTCTGTACAAATCTCCGATAATGACATTCTCCTTCATTTCATGGTTTCTGAGATCTTCTCCACACTTTTGTATACTTAATTGTTCTTCTGAAGTTTAATTATTAATATAAGAAAAATCCAAAATCAAAAGAAAATGAAGATGGTAATGGCAATTGTTGTTTTAAGGGGCAAAATATCTACGTCACCTGCCTCTGATGATTGTGGTGATAGTGAAACGAATATGATTTGAAATGGAAACTACAACCACTAGAGTGGGGGCGGATTTAAACGATGATTAGAGGGAGGACGGGCACACCGGGGTTCTGGGGTGTATGGAACACAGCACAGAGTGGGGTCCGGGGCGCTCACACGGTTTTTTTTTCAAAAACAAACAAGAGGCCCGAAGTGTGTGTTATGGAACATGGGGGTAATCGTTTTTGTCATATAAATTTTAAAATAAAGACACATTCAAAACCTGTAAATATGAATTTTCCACTAGTTTCAAAATTAATGATAGTTAAAAACTAAACTAACTAGGTTTTTAATGGACTACAAGTTACCAAA
Source organism: Meconema thalassinum (assembly GCA_946902985.2). NCBI lineage: Eukaryota > Metazoa > Arthropoda > Insecta > Orthoptera > Tettigoniidae > Meconema > Meconema thalassinum. Next base: position 93,724,827 of record OX336399.1, read on the forward strand.
AAATGTTAAACTAATATCCAATTGTTTAAAATACTGTAAGCATGCTAGAGACAATCTGCCTTAAAACTAACTTCCATTGTAGTGAAATAAAAGGACGAAACATAAAGGAAATGAAAGACAGGGGAAAGAAATGTTCTCAGTCCTCGAAGAATGAGAATCGAGGGACTTGGAAATAGTAGAGCCACGGAAGGCAGATAGGAAAGGGGGAGAGGATCTGCTCCAAATATCACTGGAAAATGGAAAGAAACAGAACCAGTTCAGGAATTCCTCGGGGTTGCCAACTCCCAAATCCAACAGACATGTCCCCCTGAGGGAGTAGAGCTGTCCAAGGTGTATTCTGCCATGCGTGGTGGGGCTGCACTTACCACGGGATCCCAGATGAGTCCGGCATTGCTTCCACTTGCTTGTGCTGGGCTCCTCTCCTTCATCTTTCTTATCGACCTCCCTTGGTCAACTCTTGATCTGTTCCGACTGTATCCAAGGCCATGGGTGTGTTTCAATTTCCCACCTTAATAGGCACTTGTCTCATCATTCCTGATTTCTACATTCTTAGATGGATCAGACCTCTTCTTTCTTTTTAAGCTATCTCCTGCCTTCTGCTTAAGGCCCTAAAGGAGGCAGAGTGTGTATAGCCCCGCCTCTTAGGTTGCACCCTGGATAGTGCTACATCCTCCAAGCTCGGAAGTTGGTGACCACGAAGGATCCCTCAGCCAGGTTCGGTTTCTCCCCTTTCTCCATTGCCTTTGGGGTGGATCCTCTCCTCTTTCCCTATCCTATCGTATTCCCGAGTCCCCCAGTTCCCATTCTTTGCGGGCTGGGGACATTTCTTTTCCCTATTTGTTTTTTTTTAAATTTCCTTCACTTTTTCCTTTCTTCTTCTAGTAGTCTAAGTAAGTAAGTAAGTTAGTTAATTGTGCTCTGAAAGAAGTTCATTTTCCGTATTGACAGATTCACTATATAACAAAGGAGAAACTGTTCCGCCTAGTCAATACATTTATTTACAACAAGTTATAACCTTGCTATTATATGGTACATGTTTCGGGGCCTCTAGTACTGGTCCCTTCTTCAGCCATAAATTAAGTTGCAAAATCCAACATAATTAAATATATCATAATAAAAATACATAAAATGATGAGTGAATGGATGAAATGAGGCGAAAAAGAACATATCATGAGAAGTAATGTGAGTGCACATCAGTAAAAATTAACACCATTGGTATTGCTAGGTTCTTGAGAATACACTTATATAGCACTGTTCTAATGTTTGTGCATGTGGAAATCACTTCACTTGGGATGTATAGCCTGTTGTTTACAATGCTGTTGACTAAAACTTGCTGTTTAAGCTGGGGCTTCTGAGCTTATAGTCTTGCATTAGAGGGAAAACATCGAATGTCATGTAATGAAATACATCATCATGATGAGGAGACGTCCAAGTATGGAAAAAACATATTTTACTTAGACCAATTAAACAATTTCCTTTGTTGATCTAATTCACAGAATCTCAATTTACTTCATGGCCCCATTATTGCTTCATCCAGTTGCTTAGATACCTTGGATCCAAGGCTTCTAGATTATATGCATTGCCTAGGTCATGAAGTATCTAAATTTGTAACCATTGCACTCTCATTATTAAAATATTATTAAATTTAAAAAATAATAATGACAATAAAGAAAACATAAAATACAATATGAGATTTTAATTAAAATAAGGTGAGGTAATATAATATTATATCTTTGTGGCCTGGAATTGTTATAAATGGAATATAGAAAGGTAGATGGGATTATAAGGGTGAGAGGAAATGGAAGAGGGGGGAATATTGGGGGAGTTTGTGTTGGGGAATTCACGGTGGTTTGTTGTTGTCGTCAAAAATTTTATTCTTTATATATTCCGTTAGGGTGTTGTACAGGATATTCGTTTCAAAATTTATTTCATTAAGATTATAAAATACAGATTTTGGACAACAAGTTTAAAAACCTACTAGAAAAAGGCCATAACAGGCCAAAAATCCTAGACAAACAAGTTTTACATAAATTCCAATCTCCAGTCAAAAATTGATCTAAATTATCTCTCAATAATCAAGACTTGGAAATTCTAAACAAAGGTCCCAAATATAATTGGGAACAAGATCTCAGTAATCGAACACTCACAACCATGATTACTGAAACGGAAGTAGCAATTCGTAAACTCCCAATTGATAAACAGGGGGAGGCAAGATACGAAACCAATAAGGAAATTCAGAAAATAATTAATATCAACAAAAAAGTTAAAACTAAATCATTTTCAAACTTGATTAACCTAAAAAAGAAAATAAATGATAACAACATAATCATTACCAAAGCTGATAAAAGCAACACAATCGTACTCCTAGAAAAAGAGGACTATATTAGTAAAACAAATAACTTCTTAAACAACCCTAATTTTGAAGAAAGAAATAAGGACCCTACACAGACCATTCAAAGAAAATTAAAAGGCATCATTAAAAATTCCATTTTTATTTTAGATGAAAAGCAAACTAACATACTCATCAATATGAACCCGGGACTTCCCACCATGAAGTCCTTACCAAAAATACACAAGAAAGGGATCCCAATTAGACCTATTATTAATTTCATAAACAGCCCACTTTATAAAATGTCTCAATTCATTCAAAAGTTTCTAGTTAAACATTATACCTTTAAAGCTAACAAATTTCTTAGAAACACCCTTCATTTTTGCGAAAGTACTATGAATTTAAAACTACATGATGAACATTCTTTGCATAGCATTGACGTGAAGGATATGTATACCAATATCCCAATTAACCCTACCATCAAAATTATTAAACAAAATTTTTCAGCCAGCAGCAAACTATCAAATGTTGAAATCAACGAATTCATATCATTGTTGGAATTCACCCTTAATAGCAATTATTTCACCTTCAATAATAAAATATACAGGCAGAAGGAAGGCCTTCCCATGGGCTCCCCTTTATCTGGCATTATAGCAAATATTTATATGGATCATATGGAATACACTAAAATACATGGAAAAATTGCAGGTTTGACATACTGGGGTCGATATGTTGATGACATTTTCATCATCATTGATAACACAATACAGAAAATTGACCAACTTGTAGAGAAACTTAACAGCATTGACAGCAATATACAGTTCGTCCCAGAATCTGCAGTCAATAACTCGATTAATTTTTTGGATACCACAGTTTCCATAAAGAACAATAGACTTTCCTATAAAATTTTCAGAAAGCCTACACAAACTCATACTACCATAAGCAATAGTTCTAATCATCCTGGCAACCACAAAAAGGCAGCCTTCTTCAGTATGATTCACAGAGCTTTCAACCTTCCCCTTTCAAAAAATGACCTCACCAGTGAAATAAAGACCATACTCCAAATAGCTAAAGTTAATGGTTTTAACTATCAATTCATCTCCAACATTATAAACAAAATAAGAAATAGACCTCCCACCCATTTAACACCAGATCATAAAGAAAAACCTGTATACGCAGTTTTCACTTATTTTAATGCACGTACATACAGCATCTCTAACATATTCAAAAAACACGGTTTAAAAATGGCCTATAAAACATCCAACACCAATGCCAACTTCTTCTTTAATTCAAACAAAGTAAATTCTATAGACAAATTCCATAGATCAGGCATTTATAGACTTAATTGTTCCGAGTGCGATGCGAATTATTTGGGACAAACGGGTAGAGCATTCTCAATCAGATACTACGAACATTTTAATGCCACAAAATACAGAAGATTCTCAGCAATGGCAACACACATGGAGGAGTCACATCATAAATTCACCAACATCGAGAAAGACCTAGAAATCCTCCATTTTACAGGAAAGGGGACCACTATGAATATACTAGAAGCGATAGAAATTAACACCGCACAGAAACTATCTCCTCTTCATAATCTTAATGAAATAAATTTTGAAACGAATATCCTGTACAACACCCTAACGGAATATATAAAGAATAAAATTGTTGACAACAACAAACCACCGTGAATTCCCCAACACAAACTCCCCCAATATTCCCCCCCTCTTCCATTTCCTCTCACCCTTATAACCCCATCTACCTTTCTATATTCTATTTATAACAATTCCAGGCCACAAAGATATAATATTATATTACCTCACCTTATTTTAATTAAAATCTCATATTGTATTTTTTTATTGTCATTATTATTTTTTAAATTTAATAATATTTTAATAATGAGAGTGCAATGGTTACAAATTTAGATACTTCATGACCTAGGCAATGCATATAATCTAGAAGCCTTGGATCCAAGGTATCTAAGCAACTGGATGAAGCAATAATGGGGCCATGAAGTAAATTGAGATTCTGTGAATTAGATCAACAAAGGAAATTGTTTTAGTTGGTCTAAGTAAAATATGTTTTTTCCATACTTGGACGTCTCCTCATCATGATGATGTATTTCATTACATGACATTCGATGTTTTCCCTCTAATGCAAGACTATAAGCTCTGAAGCCCCAGCTTGAACAGCAAGTTTTAGTCAACAGCATTGTAAACAACAGGCTATAAATCCCAAGTGAAGTGATTTCCACATGCACAAACATTAGAACAGTGCTATATAAGTGTATTCTCAAGAACCTAGCAATACCAATGGTGTTAATTTTTACTGATGTGCACTCACATTACTTCTCATGAGTAATATGTTCTTTTTCACCTCATTTCATCCATTCACTCATCATTTTATGTATTTTTTTATTATGATATCTTTAATTATGCTGAATTTTGCAACTTAATTTATGGCTGAAGAAGGGACCAGTACTAGAGGCCCCGAAACATGTACCATATAATAGCAAGGTTATAACCTGTTGTAAATAAATGTATTGACTAGGCGGAACAGTTTCTCCTTTGTTATATAAGTTAGTTAAGTCAAGAATTAGTTTAAGTTGTAGGTTTCCTGTCAGTATCAGATAATGAGAGATTCTCTCGTTTTCACTATCAGCCAAACCATTAGGGGCCGATAACCTCAATGTTACAACAATGATGATGATCATCATCATTTCATTAACAACGCCGTTATTTAGCATCACTATCATATATAACTATTTTTAAACGAAATTTGAGTACCTTTTCAGTCAGTCAACACGAAGTATTTCTTTCAACAAGATAATCTAACCATAGCGTATAGAAGAGAATCTAACTATTATTAATAATTACGTTATTCCACAACCCTCATTCTGCATTCCGTGACTGATTACATGTAGGACAAGTAATAATGAGTATTAAGGAGAATTGCTCTCCGTAGTTGCTGAAGTGATTCTTAGAATTTCACAGTTTGTAGCGTGCATTACTCAATGGAGTACCGTACCATGAAATAGAATGAACTTAATTTGTTATCAAAAAAATCCACAATAATTCAGTAGGGGTTCAATGGAATGGCATGTCTTCTTCATTGGCAGCTTGTCTTAACATTATGGGGTTTGAAGCCAGTTTTCACTGTTGCCTTAGTAAACCAAAGTTCGGTGCTTTTCAGTCGGTACCCTAATGTACCCTAAAGAGTTGGGTTATACCCTAATCCTGAAAAAAAAATGTATTTATTAATCTCATGTATTCGTGTTGACCGACTGAAAAGCACCAAACTTTTGTTTTAGCTTGTCTTAAGTAGAAATTATTAAAGGAATCAAAAGTGCATTCAAACGTAGGAGTAAAAAACTGATGAATTGATAATTTTTGTTATAGTCAGTTCATATTTGTATTTTATATTCCATATTCCTGATAAATACCACAAAACAAGGCGGCTTTGGTGGCGTAGTTGGTAGTATGCTGAGCTTCTATTCCCAAGGTCACGGGTTCAAACCCGGCCGAAGTCGTCAGATTTTTTAAGAGGCGATAAAAATCCCTCAGTTTGCCATCCTTCGAAGGGGAAGGAAAGCCGACGGGCCTATGGCATAGATTTATTGCATGTAAAAGAACCTTCCACTAACTAAACTTGTGTGAAGCAAAATTTGCAGGTTAGGTTTGATTTATGTTCTTAAGTTCAAACGTTCGTCACCAGGCCCTGGTTGCGATGGCATCTAGTAGTAGCCAAGTTCACAAGCTCGGTGTCGTGGACGTTAGCATTTGGTAGCGAAAGTAGGAACTACTTGAAATTATCTTCTGCGATCCTTACTTGAATTAAAAACAGATAACACACATTAATACAGTGATCACAATTAACACCGGTTATCAGACAGATTCTACACACACCCAAATTACACGGGGCTACATGACCGCGTTGTCACAGCACTTAAAGTAAGGAGCCAACCAAGACTAATCAACAACAAGAACAACAATGTCTGCGAACATGAGATCGTGGAGTCGCCTAATATTGAGGACCCTCCCTATCAAACCGAGACTCGCGGTGGCCAAGTGGCGGCCGGGTTTGATAAGAGATAAATCTCCTAAAAGTTTAAAGTGGGGGGTGAAGATTCAAGGAGAAATAATTTCAACCCTGAAATTTGCCGATGACATAGTCATCTTGGCCGCCACGCCCGAGGATTTGAATGAGTTTTTGAATGGTATAGACTTCATCTTGAGGAAAGAATTCATGATGAAAATTAATAAACGTAAAACAAAAATACTGGAATGCAGCCGAAATAAATCAGAAACCTCTATGGACATCGAATTGGCAGGTGAAAAACTAAAGGAAGTAGGAGACTTCTGTTACTTAGGAAGCAAAATAACCAGTGATGGACGAAGCAAAGAGGATATAAAAAGTTGGTTAGGTCAGGGAAGGAAAGCATTTCTACAGAAAAGGAATCTGTTGACATCGAATATAGAGTTAGGAATTAGGAAGTCATTTTTGAAGGCCTTTGTATGGAGCGTGGCACTCTATGGAAGTGAAACTTGGACTATTGGTGCAGCAGAAAAGAGGAGAATTGAAGCATTTGAAATGTGGTGTGTCAGGAGAATTATGAAGATCAGATGGGTAGATAGAGTTACAAACGAAGAGGTATTGATACTAGTGGGAGAGGAGAGATGTTTCTGGCGACTGCTAATGAAGAGAAGAGATGGGTTGGTAGGACACTTAATAAGACACCCAGGAATAACAAGCTTAGTTATGGAAGGAAGGGTCGAGGACAAGAACTGTATTACTAGACCAAGGTTAGAATATGTTGAACAGATTGCCTCAGATATAGGGTGTGGTAGCTATGTAGAGATGAAACGATTAGCTCAGGACAGGGAGGCATGGACAGCTGCATCAAACCAGTCAAAAGACTGAAGACTCTAGACAACAAATCTCCGAATTAAATTTACAACTCAGCCATTTTACCACGCTGTGTTTAGCAGTTATTTCGTTCTCGAGAGCCTGCAGAGTACGCGGATTGTTTCTGTATAGGCTACCTTTTGTTTGTCGCACGGCCCTGAAACTTACGAACACATTTATTGTAAGACTTCTTGAGAAGATAAGTTTACACCAGGAAAATTCGATGTTTTCTTCGATACTAACTTCACATTCTCTTGGAGTGTGTGGACCTCTCCCTTGTTCTCCGCGATGACGGGCCGTCAGCAGACCTTGGCATCCAGTTTATAAGGCAGAGTGGATATTTTACCAAGACTTTTAATTCAGCTTTTGTCTGTCTTATGTATTTATTGCGTTCTTATATTTTATTGTTCAGTATGTATTATTTTTAATATATCTTGCCAGTATCTCTTGAGCCCATCTATCAGCTTATTCTTCCGCTCCTCTGTTAAAGGGCCTCTCCGTCTTCTGGGTTCTGCCTCCACCATAAAACCTTGATAGCTTTTCACCATCCTTATGAAACTATTCCTGTCTTTGATTGAATCCTCCGTAATGCCCACCTTTCTCATATCTTTCTCACGTTCTTTTACCATCCTCCTTTTGAATATTTTTATCCAAATAAGGCATAATTGTTCAGGCTCACTGTCTGTTTTATATCAACCATATTCGTTTCATCCCTGGCAATGGGCTGTTTTTATATTGATACTTTTATTTCATACTATTTCATTTCATTAGGGGCCGATAACCTAGATGTTAGGCCCCTTGAAACAAGACTTATCATCCTCATCTCTATACCTAACCATGTTCACGGGACACGGGGCAGGCTACAGTACTTTACAGCAAGTCTTAATTATCACAACTAAGGTATCTTGCCAACCGCATGTGTAATAAATGCTATGGCAGCATTCAGGGCTTCACGGCGCGCTGTTGTAATCGGCACATGGCTGTACATATGACGGTGAGTCATTGCGACCTGTCCGCGGCTCGGCCCTTGGAATGCTCCGTTCTGTACGGAGGGCTCTCACTGTAGTACTTTCTCAGGGACTTGTTGGTGGAACGCTGTAAAGCGCCGAAGTAAATTAATAAGATTCAGGAAATAAAACTCAGCAATTTTTCTAAGTTTGTGCTGTGCCTTGTGTGGGGTTTTGCCTAGGACACCATGCTGGCTGATCAGCGGACTCTTGGTGTCCCTGCCCGGAGCTGCCTGCACGCATTTCGCTACTCCTGTGGGGGTTCGGGCAGGGACACCAAGAGCACGCCGATGAGCCAGCTTGGTGTCCAAGCGAAACCCCACACAAGACTCGGCACAAACCTAGAAATATTGATGAGTTTTAATTCACTGGCCGTGAAAGCCAATTTACCATCTTTTTGGAAGCCTTCATAGGGAGGTTATGGATGCTTGAGCTTTTAGTTCTCGCTGTAAAGAGGTACAGGTGCGCTTCATAAAAAAGAGAGGTAGTGCACATTTCTCTACTCCTGTGGGGTCCGAGCGGGTACACCAAGGGCAGCTTGGTGTCCTAGGCGAAACCCCACACTAGACACGGCTCAAACCTAGAAAAATTGCTGAGTTTTAATTCACTGGCCGTGAAAGCCAATATACCATTCAGGAATTATATTGTGATTCTGGTGTGGCTCATTCAGTATTTTCAAAGTTTCTGAACTTGTTTCTACAGATACTTGAATGAGCAGCGAGTGGGATGCCATGGTACCGTGTGAGTTGTAATGCCGACAGGAGAGCGCGTGACCGATCCAGTACACTTCCATGAATAAGTTAGTGTGCTATAGTGCTGACAGCTGGCCTGAAACACCAGAATTAATTATATAATCGTCTATTACGGTCAGCTGCAATGGAGTGCTTATTAATGTACAATGTGTGCAATGGTGAATTGCGGAATTCCCTTGTTTCCCTATCAGCTCTTCACTCTGTCGCAAGCTAGGCTATCGGCGGCTTCGGTGGTGTTGTTGGTAGCATGCTGAGCTTCTATGCCCAAGGTCATGGGTTCAAACCCGGCCGAAGTCGTCGGATTCTTTAAGAGCGTTGAAAATCCCTAAGTATGCCTTCTTCGGAGGGGAAGTAAAGCCGGCGGGCCCGTGTTATAGTCTTGTGTGAAGCAAAAATTTGTAGGTTTGAATTGATAACGTTACATTAATTCCAACGTTCGTCACCAGGAGCTGACTGCGATGGCATCTAGTAGCCTAGTCCGCAAGCTAGGTGTCGTGGACGGTAGTATTTGGTAGCAAAAGTAGGAACTACTTGAAATTATCGTCCTCAGTCCTGACTTGAATTTAAACACACTAATACAGCCATCACAATTAACACCGGTTATCAGACAGATTCTACACACACCCGAAGTACACGGGGTACAGGACCACGTTGTCGCAGCCCCTAAACTGAGGAACCAACCAACCTATTTCAAAAATAAAACAAAAAGTGACAATCAGTCTGAAAGACTAGACTTTGTATCATTTTAAATGTTACGAATGCTGAAAAATGCTAGAAAGGCTTGAGGCTTCTCGCTTCGCTCGAAGCCAAAGACTCTTGACATGTTAGAAAAGTATCTGCATAATACTTATCTTGCTTATCTTGTTTCAAATTACTCGCGAACGGCAGGTGCAAACCAAGGGCAAAGCAAGGTCAAGTGCGCGGGATGCCACCACGCTCATCATCCAGTCTAAAAACACTTATAGTGGGCGATGTATTGAAATAGAGATATGCTCTCGCGGACTTTTTTGTAGAACTTTTCATGCTCACCAATCCTTACGCTCATAATATATTGATATTTTTAACGGTTTGCCCAGCGTAAGCTTAAGAAGCGCACGGACGCCAAGTTTGTTTTCGACTTTTTCACTGAAATCGTTACTGCTTGGCTTCCTTTGATCATACATAAATTATTTTCTACAGAATCTTTCCTCGAGATATCCTCTACAGAATGGTGAAAACCGCATCAAAATCCATCCAGTGGTTCTCGAGATTACCCGTGACATCCAAGAATCGGAGATTTTTGTCTTATACTAACGAAGTAGAGATTGTCGGGGAACACATGCACCAAGCGGTACTATGACGTCACACACCTCTGTGCATCTGGGTACATTTCGTCCCGTCACCGTAACGTAACGCCAGACCCCAGCGTAACGATGAAGGCGACAAGATCATTTAAAATGTTTTTTTTTGTCGTGTAGCCTCCTGAGAGGCCGAGTGCAGGTCTTTCTAGTCGACGCCCGTGGGCGACCTGCGCGTCGGGATGAGAGATGGAATGGATGAAGATGAATGAAACTGGGCAAGGATGTGGAAGGAAGCGGCCGTGGCCTGTCAGAAGGTACTGTCCCAGCATTTGCCTGGTGTTGAAAATGGGGAAACCACGGAAAACCATTTCAAGGACAGCCGACGGTGGGGCTCGAACCCCCGCGACTACCGAGTCAGCAGAGAGCTTGGCCCCTTGACCTAACGCAGCGCTTTAGCCCGCGTAGCCACTACTGTCGGTATTTAAAATGATAAAATATAGAAAGTGATGCAATAATATTTCCACCATTGTAATTGGACCCTTGTCTCCCTACTCGAACAATGAGTCCTATGGTGAATTCTGGAGTTCACTTGTTTCCCTACCAACCCTTTTTCCTGTCACAAGCCAGGCTATCGAGCGTACATATCTCTAGCTGTAGAGATGTCGTGACAAATCCTATATCGTGCCAGTCTGTTTTCATATACCGGATTTCATATTTGTCTTTTCCTTGTTATGTCGGAGCTGTTTACTCGGTGATCGATGCAAGCTGAACTGACACTGTGGGGGGAATATTTGTATTATTTCTCCAACTTGTCTTGTTCGACATGGTGGAGACAAGGCTCAACTGACCACCATTGCCAAGTGGCGCGTCCTATGGCTCGTAGCATAAGGATTCCAGAGCCCAAACCTCAGTGAAGCATATACAGGGTGTCTTTTCTGTACCTTTGGAGAATGATAGGTCGTGTAGGGAACGGGTACAGAAGTAATTTGAGATAGGGAACTTGGGGTCGGAGCGGCCTCTTTAATCCCTAAAATAAGGGTTGATTCAGGCCCTCCGCCCTGTAAGTTAGGCAACCGACCCAAGCCTCTATTACCTTTCTCAATCCTTTAACTCTTGGCAAGATTCATTTCACCATGTGGCGCTGGCGAAATGGATAGCGTTGCGGTGCGAATGGCCGGTAGTCCCATGTTCGATTCCGGGCTTGGGCAAAATCTTTTTTTAAATGTTATTTGTTGTATTGTAGTCACATGATACAGTATGTTGCTACGTCAGAGAAGAGAGTGCAGTCGTACAGTATTAGAGAACAACAGTCAGGCAGTTATCGTAAACTACGACAATCAGTTTAATTTCGCACGATGGCTGATCCTCCGCAGAGGTGAGAAGGTCGTTTGCTTGTTCAGAACTTAGCTACTAGACGCCACCGCAGTCGGCTCTTGGCAACGAACGTAGAAACCTAAGAGCGTTTACATTCTTAAACTATACAATTTAGCTTCACACATGTGTAATTAGTGAAGATTTCTTTTACATGCCATAAATCTATGACACGGGCCCACCGGCTTTACTTCCCCTCCGAAGGCCATGGCCACTCCGTTATAAAAATTGGTCACATACTACATTACCAATATAACAAAACAGTTCAAGGTCCTTAGGGTGACATAAAAGTTTAGCAACTGTGTTACATGTGATATGTTTCAGAACTTTATTTCGTTGAGTATTCTACTTGTTTTTACTCGTGGGATAACTTTGTTAACCTATGAGGTGCTCAATGAAAAATTGTTTGAGCAATATTGTCTGAAATTGGCCTTAAAAAGTTCAAGTAGAAAACAAATAACAACAGTCCCAGCTAACTACATGTAGCGCAATGAGTCACTATACAGGGTGTCTTTTATGTACCTTTGGAGAATGATAGGTCGTGTAGGGGACGCGTATAGAAGTAATTTGAGATAGGAAGGAAGGAAGCTTGTAGTTGAACGTGACCGTTAATCTAGCGATCATGAGCCACGGGACCTCCTTTTTACGTGGAATCCGAACCACAGGACATGGCATTTCACTTCGAAAATCTCACATGCATTGACCGGGAATCGAACCCGGACCGCCTTGGTGAGAGGCATACAGCTAGACCGCTGAGCCACCACGCCCCCCCCCCCCCCAATTTGAGATAGGGAACTTATGGTTGGAGCGGCCTCCTTAACACCTAAAATGAGGGGCAAGTTTCGCAACCGACCCAAGCCTCTATTACCTTTCTCAATCCTTTAACTCTTGGCAAGATTCATTTCACCATGTGGCGCTGGCGTAATGGATAGCGTTGCTGTGCGAAAGACCGGTAGTCCCGGGTTCGATTCCGGGCTTGGGCAAAAAAAATGCTTTTTTTAATGTTATTTGTCGTATTGTAGTCACATGATACAGTCTGGTGCTACGGCAGAGAAGAGAGTGCACTCGTACAGTATTAGAGATCAACAGTCAGGCAGAAGACGTAAACTAATACGTTCAGTTTAATTTCACACGATGGCTGATCCTTCGCATAGGTACAGTTTTATTTTAGGAGTTAAGGAGGCCTCACCGACCCCAAGTTCATTATCTCAAATTACTTCTATACCCGTCCCCTACTCGACCTATCATACTCCTCAGGTACATAGGACACCCTGTATATAGGCTATTGCACACCAACTCACTACAGTATCGAATAATTATTGATCCAATTGTAGTTCCACAGCAGGTTAAAAGTGAAAGGGACACGTTGATATCTATGTTAAGTACCATTCTTAATCGGGGGGAGAATTTGATTAACTCACATGAACAAGTAGCAGAATTAGATGTAGTGACACAAGCAGTGATTATTTGTAATATCTAAACAAGCAGGTCTCTCTTCTTGTATCTTCATGAATTGTATCCTGTAATTCTATATGTACATCATATCTGAATAATGTTATGAAATTGATTTTATTACAGACTTTATGTTCGACCATGCCGAAATATAAATATTAAATGCCAGAAAACTGCATCTTAATGAGGCTCATTATAGTTCATTATAAGACATGTTCTCCACCAATCAGAGTTCATGATTTGCATTATGATACAGCTGTTTGACCAACTAGGTAAGGATAGTATCGCTCCTGCGCTGACTTCCACGGCCTCCTATTTTATATTTCACTGCGTGGCTAGTGTCATAGTGGAGTTTTCGAGGAGCTCGTGATCGAATACAAGGTATTCTCTGTTTCCCATGCGCTCTGTTCAGTAAACGAAACTGGCGGAATCCGGACAGATATTTATGAATATGTATAGTTCAAACATAAAATAAAGTTATAATTAGGGCCCGGATGTTGATGACATGTCATCTTCTTACTAAACTGTCTAAAACAATGCTGAAGTACATAGAAACTCCGGACGGGGCACCCCGTCTTCAAATATGTCATTTTTATTTTGCATCTTTTTGCATTTTTTGATATTTTTCCATTTTAAGAGCATTTTTTAAGTTTGGTAGATTCTTTTGGTCATATTTTAAAGAAATCGGCCTTATAAGGTCTTTTTTTTTTTTTTTTTTTTTTTTTTTTTTTTTTTTTTTTTCAATTTAGTCATGACACAGCTTTATATGAGGGAGTTACGTGTCTCAGAGTTAGCAGCAAACGACCTTCTCACTTCAAGTATGTTCTGATCACATCAGTTGATGTTGAACGCAGCGTTTCGAGATATAAAAACTAGTTGGCTGATAACTGCAGATCATTTACAATTGACAACATCAGAATGACATCCGTAGTGCAGTGCAACTCAGACTAAAGTGATCATAAGCCTTTTGTTAAGAGCTAGAAATCTATTTTGATTCAATTTTCAGATTTAGCTTAATATGACATTTTTGAAACATTGGTGAGTTTATTATTATAAGATCATTTTCTCCATTTTATAGTGCATTTTTCAAAATTTTAGGCCATTTATTACAGTCATTTATGAAAAATTAAAGTGCATTTTTTAAACTTTTTTTACGGCATCAACATCCGAATAAACAGTCGTAAGCAACTGGCCTATAATAGTAATTATGACACTCTACGCTCGTTTTATAAACATACTCGAGTCCTAATTATTGTCATTATAAGCTTGTTGCATAATGTACTATCGTTACATTGTGTAAAATAATAATGTTATTAATGAATGTTATTGGTTTTACGTCCCTTTTAACAACTGTGGCTTTTAGAGACGCCGGGATGCTGGAATTATGCCCTGAATGGGTTCTTTAACGTTCCAGTAAATCTACTAACACGGCTTCCTCGCATTTGCGCACCCTGAATTACCAACTGGCACAGCAGGCGAGAACGTTACCGCTGAGCCACGCAGCCAGCGTACACACATTGTATGAAAAGTCCATCCATGATACTTATGTGCGGCTTCGGTGGCGTAGTCGGTAGCATGCTCAACTGCTATGCCCAAGATAGCGGGTTCAAATCCGGCCAAAGTCGTCGGTTTTTTTAAGAAGGTTAAAAATCCTTCAGTATGGCTTCCTTCGGAGGGGAAGTAAAGTGGCGGTCCCATGTCATAGCTTTGTGGCAAGTAAAAGATCCTTCCACAGACTAAACATGTGTGAAGCTAAATTGTTAGGTTAGATTTCGTCGGAACGCTCTATCAAAGCTCCAACGTTCACCACTAGGTATCATTGATATCTGGTAGTGTAAGTTGTAACTACTTGAAATTGAACGGAACTTGTGGCTCACCTTAAGGGTGTCCGCTGGAAGCAGCTACAGACTCAGGCATCCCGGAATGTCACCGATGTAGCCCAACAGTTGGAGACCATTTGGCAAGCCGAACATGTTCTCGGACACTCCCGGAACTAAAACCCATACGATAAATAAATAAATAAATAAATAATTAATTGTGACGAGGATTTCCTAGTAACAGCACAAACGCTGAATGCTCCAAGTTATTTCGATATGTTATTGTAGTTCGTATCGTAAATAACAGCACTCCATCAGTATTAAAACCAGGATCATAAACAGCATATCATCATTAACAACAAATAATGCAAGTAAAAACACATCGCAATAATTATATTCATAAATAATGTTTAATGTTATCTGACTGTAATTTCCACAAGTCAAATACATTCTGCGGGAGAGTATCGCCTACATTTTAAATTGTAAAAGCTCTCTCTCCCTTTCCATGAAAAAGCACCGTCTCATGTTTCATAGCAATTTTTCAAAAGAATACCCCATGGCGTTAAATCACTCCAGCAAATTCTAAGATCAGAAGTTCGAATCCCAGCCATGACTGTAGCTAAACTAAGTCTGGTTGTCTCACGGGGTTATAGCCTACACACTCCCTCCAGGTAAATGCCGGGACATTAACATATTTTATACCGGGTGAGTTAGCCGTTTTGAATGATATTTAATTATAAGAATCAGGCTGAATGGTTAACTCCCATTTGACACTTTGGATTCGCCCTTGCTTCTAGCAACTCGTCCACTGGACATGCGAGTATTATTTTATTTACACTTGTATGTCTACCCCTTATTATTCCCGTTTTCCAACGGGGTTGGGGATGAGATGCGATGGAAGTCTTTGTGGCGATGGTTTTTACGGCCGGATGCCCTTCCTGACGCCAACCTCATAAGAGGAGTTAATGAGAGATGAAATGAATGATGGTGAATGAAACTGGGCAAGGATGTGGAAGGAAGCGGCCGTGGCCTGTCAGAAGGTACCGTCCCAGCATTTGCCTGGTGTTTAAAATGGGAAACCACGGAAAACCATTTCAAGGACGGCCGACGATGGGGCTCGAACCCACGCGTCTACTGAGTCAGCAGAGAGCTTGGCCCCATGACCTAATGCTGATTATTTTATTTACACTAATTGCTGTAATTTTTTCAGGTAATTATAATCTTCGAATAATTCATATATTTGAACTACAGTACTTGATTTATTTTAACAATCACTTTCTTTCTTTCTTTCTTTCTTTCTTTCTTTCTTTCTTCACTTCTTCCATTCGTTCATTTATTCATTCATTCAATCATTCATTCTGTTTGTTTGTCTGTTTATTTCCTTCTTTCCATTTTTCTTTCTTTTTCCCTTTATGCAATTTTTGTTTCTATGTTTATTATCTTACTAGCGGACCCATACGAGAACTCTCGCATAATGGGTTGTGTTCGCCTCATGTGTACAGACTACCCGCCCGGCTCTAGTGCTACATGGGTTATACGCGACACAGTTCTCCCAGGCTCTATCGTCTTGTTTATTTGTTTAAAGAACTTAACAAACAAATAAATATATTCCCGTTGACTTATCAAGAAATGCAAGATTTTTCCCATACTATTGAGACGATTTGGAAGATTTCGGTACAAACCACACCTTCTAACTTCCTCTGGTTTAGGAGCTTGAGTTTTGTGAAACATACACCTTAGCGTATTATACAGGGTGTAACAAAATTGTACGGCACAAAATTCAGGACACATTCCTCACTCGTAGACGTAGAAATTATGTTATATGAACATGGGCTAGGAAATGCTTGGTTTCCATGTTACACCTCATTGTCTCCAACTCATTAATCATTGGAAACATACAAGAATAGAACGTGCCAGCATACCACATGCAACTCATTCTCACAGGAGATGTTCAATATGCCCTCCGTGCGCATTGATACTTGCGTGAATCCATCGTTGTAGTGAATCTCAGATGAGCTGATGTATCCCTGAAGTATTGCGTATGGTTTCGTAGCCTTCCATAATACGGGCCCAGAGACTCTGAACATCTTGTACTGGGGTTCGATACACAGGAGTTTTCAAATGCCCGTACAAATAAAAGTCCAGTGTGTTTAGGTCCGGAGAGGGTGGAGCGTAGGTAATTGGTCCACCTCTACCTATCCATCTGTCACCGAATCTGTTATTCAGAAGCCGACGGACATTAATACTGGAATGAGGAGGTGCTCCACCATGCATGGAATGCATGTTTTGTCGCACATCTGCTAAATCGCATGGCAAGAGGACTATGTAAAACAAAACAATAGCAGTGCACCTACGATAATGCCAACGTAACCAGACGTAACCTAAAATGCATGTTCCCCATGATTCTAACGTTCTATTCTTGTGTGTTTCCCATGATTAATGAGTTGGAGAAAATTAGTTGTAACATGGAAACAAGCGTTTCCAGAGCCATGCTCATGTAACATAATCTCTTCGTCTACATGTGAGGAATGTTTCGTGCATTTAATGCCGTACATTTTTGTTACACGCTGTATAATAAGATAATTATATGAACATTTAGATCATAGACTGGCTTAATCTTCTTTCGGTGCCTATCCGGTTCGTATGTTGGCGATCATGATGGCTATTTTGGTCTTGTTGGTGGCAATGCGGAATAATTCAGTTGAAGACGTATTGAACCAGCATCAAAGATATTCTTCTTCGTTCAGGACCTCTTTTGCTGTTGATCTTCCCTTGGAGAATTTTTTGTAACAGATCATATCTATTTGTATTACGCATGATATGACCTAGATATTGCAAATTTCGACTTTTAACTACCTTGATCAATTTTGGTGTTGTGTTCATTCTTCTCATTACTTTTTGCACTCTCTGTGTTCAAATTATTCTTAGGACCCGGTTATGAAGCCACAATTCAAAAGCCGCCAACCTCTTCTCCGTGATGCTATTTATGGGCCATGTCTCTACACCATATAAGAAGAACAGAATATACATAACATTGCAAAAGAGTGATTTTTGTTCTTAAAGTTAAGTTATGGCTTTTGATGACTGCACTCATTTCGTGAAACACACTTATTGCTTTCCCAATGTGGATCTTGATTTCTTGATTGACTGATTACTGTCGACCAAAATATTCTGTGCACTCGAGTTTGAATGTTGTTTGTAACCAATAGACCTACATAAAATCCAATAACATCATCATTTACATCGTTCTATTTTACGTTAGTTCATGTAGGTTTGGAATTTTTAATTTATATTTTAATAATTTTTATCGCAGTTGAAACACAAAAAGTACCCGTTTTTAAGCGTGTTTCAACCATGCGTCACATTTATGAATTATTATCTCACAAACCCGTCATCAGATCGAATCCACATTTTAACACAATATGCATTGTAATGTTGTATAACTGTTTTATTAATTTCAAAATTTTGTGTGTTCAAGAACGAAAGTTGTTATCATTTTTGTAAAGTAACTTTTTCTTGGCTCGGGGTCGTTGGAAAATGTAGTTCTTGGTTGCGTTGTAACCCTTATACATCAAAAGGTTATGCTGTATGACTGTGAAATACGTAAATTAATTCGCTTATTTTATATCGGTTGTATTTGTACGGGGAATTAAGACATGGTTCACCAACTAGCCGCTCCGGGAAATGCTGTACAGCGTTGCTGATATGGAGCCCATCACTTCCGAGCGAGGCGCGCCATGATGGAGCCCATCTTGGCAACGTTGTACAGCTTTCACCGGATAACAACTTTCGTTCTTGAAAACACAAAATTTTAAAATTAATAAACCTGTTAAACTACATTCCAGTGTATATTGTGTTAAAATTTGTATTCGATTTGATGACGGGTTTGTGAGATAATAATTCTTAAATGTGATGCATGGTTGAAACACGCTTAAAAACGGACACTTTTTTGTGTTTCAACTGAGATAAATAATATTAAAATATAAATTAATAATTCCAAACCTACATGACATAACGTAAAGTAGAACGACGAAAATGATTATGTTATTGGATTTTATGTAGGTCTATTGGTTACTTCACAAACAACCTTCAAACTCGAGTGCACATAATATTTTGGTCGACAGTAGTTGGTGACGGTGATAGTGTTCGGCCTGCAAATGTTAATGAAGATGTATGAAGAAAACCAGTATACAGTACATTCACAGTCCCGTTTTAAGCAAAAGTCAATAGCTTGAGATGACAATCGCGGAATTACAATAATTCACCATTCTGTGTATAATCAATGAAGATGCCTTTTTATGCTTAAAAGATCCAAAAGCTAATCAAAACGGCAGCATCAAAAGAACACTGCGTGGTAGGAAAAGACTTCTCTTGGCAATGAGGTTAGCTCAAGTATAGGCTTGAGGTTAAGTCAAAGTTTCGATTGATTCATGCGGTTATATAAATCTTATTCAAAACTATTTAAGCACCGGAACCATGATGAGTGTTTTAAATAATAGAGACCAGAAACCAGAGCGTTAAAAATCCCTCAGTATGCCTTCCTTCGGAGGGGATGTAAAGCTGGCGGTCCCATGTCATAGATTTATGGCATGTTAAAGCACCTTCCACTAATTACACCTGTGTGAAGCTAAATTAGGTTTAAAATGTAAACAACGCCCAGGTTCCTACGTTCGTCGCCAGGAGCCGACTGCGGTGGCGTCTAGTAGCCAAGTTATGAACTAGTAGTTGTTGACGGTGGCGTTTGGCGGAACTACTTGAAATATTCTAAGTCTGGAGTCCTTATTTGAATTAAGAAACAGAGACACAATTAACACTGGTTATCAGACAGATTCTACACACACCCAAAGTACACGGGGCTACATCACCGCGTTGTCGCAGCCTCTAAACTGAGGAACCAACCAACCCATAGAACAGAATAAAAAATCTTGGCAGAGGCGGGAATCAGGCCCGGACCTTAATGGTTGGCATCCAAGAATGCTACTCCCTACATCACGAGGTGGCCTGGAGCTATTACTGAAGTGCTCTTGTGCAGTATTGGAATCTAAACATTGTTCTGGTCTCATAACGTCCACGTATCCTCATGTGGAAACAGCACTCAGCGCTTGCACTTCGAACCAGTGTTATCTGGTCTCTGCGCAAAGGTCACGGAGAGAACAGTTTTTTCGACTGCTGCTAGATATAGGACAAGTACCTCAACATTTACTAGTGGTTCAAAATTACATTGTCTCGATCATGTTTTTGCTTCTAGAACACAGGCTCCATACTGACAGGACCGTACCAAAACATCCTATATTCATAAGCCAGTCTGAAATGTTCATTAGACTATACAAAAAAGTCCAAGACAAAGTGTTGGTTGGTTCCTCAGTTTAGGGGTTCACAGAGTTTGGACTCGAGCTTAGTTGCAGGCTGCATGGTTAACGGATTGAGCAGGCGTGCGTTTATCAACTCAAGAACTTGATGAGTGTTGATGTGCATTCAGTGGAACACCCTGCGCAATATTATGAGTCTCGTCTGCTAGACAGTGCAATGGAGGGAGATTCTGAACCCCACTTCCTTTGTCCGTCCCCCTTGTGCACCGTGTGATGGTTGTTGTTTAATTTTCTTCCAAAAATACTTACAGAGGTGGCCAAATTACAGGGTTATCGAAAAATAATGCCAACATTTCAAAAATTATAGCACCGAAACCCTTTATGTTAAACGTGTAATTCTTTCACTGAACACCAGCTGGTTAAAGTAATGTTTTGTTAAGGAGGGGACGTGACCTTCCTATGCGCACACTAGATGCGCAGTAGCCAAGGTCGGCCGGGGGCGCGCGCACCAATAAAATCCCGACCTCAACCCTTTGGATTTTTTTTCTGGGGGTACATTAAAAACATTGTGTATGAAGAAAAAAAAATCGGGATTTAGAGCACCTGTGGGATCGAATTTCTGCCGCCATCTTGACAGTTACTCCTGAAATTATTGCACGTACCAATCCAGCCATTGCGAAAGCGTGCGTTCAATGCTGATGTTTGTGGTCGGCCTGGCCTAGATTATTTCTCTACAGTCCCTGTTTCCTTAAACTGATTAAACCATCGAATTACAGCTTTGTAATCAGGTGCAGTTTGTCGGGCGGTGCAGTCATTGGTGCACGTGCCCCCAGCCGACCTTGGCTACTGCGCATCTAGTGTGCGCATAGCAAGGTCACGTCCCCTTCAAAACAAAACTTACTTTAACCAGCTGGCGTTCAGTGAAAGAATTACACGTTTAACATAAAGGGTTTCGGTGCTATAATTTTTGAAATGTTGGCATTATTTTTCGATAACCCTGTATAATGATGTGCTGAATACAACCAAATTCTTTATTGCAAATTAAGATGCAATGTATTAAGAGTTTGTTTGTGTCAGAGTCTTCGTTGTCGGACATTTATTTCTTGGTTGTATTTTGTGATGTAGGCCTACGAGTATTCGCCATATGTAAGTTACTACAATAACTATTTTACGAGCCAACATCGTGTTCATATACTCTTTTCTTACACTTTTAACTTTGAAGCTCTTTTATCTTATGTAATTTTCTGTTTAACAATATGCATTAAAAGGCCAAGCTTTAATAAAGCAAAACGGTCTGGTGTTGGAAATTACCTTATCTCAAATTTAAATCTCTCGGGAGTTTTTTCTTTTGTCTTAAATAAAAGGAATTATTTCGCAGAAAGTTACAGTATCTACTGTAATAATTAATGTAATTAATTTCCAGCTTCGTTAATTCAATTGGCGGCCTAGGATGCCAAAAAAAACCAGTTTCTCCTTATTAGGATACAGAAAATGCATACATTGTTGAAGATTCTTTGAACCAATTGCCAATAAAGAATTTGGTTATGTTTTGCTTTTCTATAACAATTTGGACACCTGTGTAAGTGGAAATACTAATGACTCGTTAAACTTCCTATATTTCACAGTTTTGTGATCGCTTTTGTGGCGTAGTCGATAGCATGCTGAACTGTCATGCCCAAGATCGCGGGTTCAAACCCGGCCGAAGTCGCCGGATTTTTAAGAGGGTTACAATCGTACAGTATACCTTCCCTCGGAGGGGAAGTAAAGTCGGCGGGCCCATGTCGCATATTTATGGCATGTAAAAGATCTTACCACGACAATTGGTAGTGTGTAGTTAAATTTTTACGTTATTTGGTTAGAAACGCTCCATCAGGTTCCAACGTTCGCCGCTAGGTGTCAGTGACAGTGGCATCTCTGGTAGCCTAAGTTGGAACTACTTGAAATTGAGCTTGCTGTGGAGCCTACGGTCGTTAAATTAAAATACCCCGCTATGGCCATTGGCTGCAATATTCAAATATAATATATTAAGCCCACATTCCGAGCTTTCGTATACTATGCTTTTAACAATGTGTTTGAGCAGGGGTGCCCAACCATTTTTAACTAAGGGCCACATTGTAAATAGTTGGGGGACCTTGCGGGCCAATGACATTCCAGGGGGTTCGAGGGTTATGGATTTTTTTAAAATATAGGTGCAGTATGGTTAGCTTTTCGGCCATCTGAGCTTAATTTTCTTAGTATTGTTGCAGTTTTCTATATTTATTTATAGTGGATAAAAAATAAAACACTAACAAAAATTTTTTTTTTAAATAAATCCCTTTAAAATAGAAGTACGATGATATTCAATACACTCATACAGCATGAATGCCAAAGAGTGAGTATTTATGTTCATTTGACACAATTATTAATCAAATTATGAAATAAAGTTAATGATAATTTAGTTTAGTGTGACGACTGGAAAAGCTTTGTACTGGTATTTAAAATGTCTCTCCGCTTAGGATCGAACTTAGTTGTAGCCTACCAATCATTAATAAGGATTTTAAGTGCTCATCAGTGAGTCAATGACCTTGGGTGGGGGTGCACGCACACTGCTTTCTCCAGTTGGCTTGACTGCTCGGGTCTAAGCTCTGTAAACTTGCGGGATGAAGGGCAGAGGCAGGGTAGGATCAGGCCTGTCGACAGCCCGCCTTGTTACCTGACATTCTCGTCTATTCCAATACTGCTAACCTAGGGTCTTTTCTGAAACCAGTGTGGCGTTGGGAATGAGTGAGTGAGTCACCAACGAATGTATTTGCTTCTGTTACTACGCAAGGACCGAGAAACCTCATCACTCGTCACCACCACTACTCATAATCGGCGATGCACATTCCTCTCAGGTCCACGCAGCTTAGACCCGAGCAGTACTTGTAGTTGTTTCAAGGTTTTGGCGACACGGTGCGGACATGGAGCGGTGGGCCGGACAAGATAGTCTCGCGGGCCGCAACCGGCAGGTTGGGGTGTTTTTCCCCTTTTGCTGCTCCTAATTAAATTCTGTTCACCGATAAAAAAAAGAGCTATTTATGGTAAAGGCAGTTAGTCAAGAATTATATCACCAGTTCCGGATATGTTGGCATTTAAGACTTTCGGATGCAGTAAAGGCAGATGAATTCTGAGGCGTATTAACCACAGTGGCCAACCATATTGCTCAGCAAAGTCAGCACATGTTGTGTTTATCTGCTGGCAGTTGAAGACACAGTTTATTGGCTTGCGATAAGGCTAACAGTATTCAGATGGGGCCCGTCTCGTCTTTGCTATAAACTAGAGCACGGCTCGGGTCGTGTGATATGCTGGGGAGGGGGTAGAGGCGCGAGGAAATTATTACGGGGCTGTTAACATGATGTCAGCACCGCCTGCCTGCTTTCCTTGCTCGGCGCCCGCCTCCTCCCTTATCGTTGAAGCCTAATTCCCAGTCGAGTTTCCTCTCTCTCTCTCTCTTTTAGAGGTTGCCAGATCGAGGACACGAAACACCACTTAAGTTTCAGAATTAACATTTCCTCAGTTCTACACCGTTGTTAGATAAGTGAAACAAAATTTATGATGTGTTTGAGACTTGCATGGTCAATATTGATATTAAAGCTTGTTTTTGGGTTATTTTCCTATATCAAATGTCTTCTTGAGAGATCATTTTTGATGCAAACAAGAAGGACTAATTAGTCTATTTTCATATAAAAATATTAAATAATTGGCATGGCCCTATCTTTTCCTGCAGTACCGTGGCGTAGCCGTGCTTGACAAATCGTGCACCACGACCGCGTGGCCATCTGCAACAAGTCCGGAGATCATAGGTTCAAATCCTTCCAGGAGAATGCTGGGATATTCAAGTGCTGGGGCACCTCCCCCAACCCTGTCCCTCATTAATACAGACGAATTAAACACACGTCAAACACTATATGGGGCTGATGACCAAGATATCCCAAGTCCCTAAAATAGATTAACAGTAAAACAATATTTGCCAGCACCAGTCAATTGTTAGGGTAAGGCTTTGGAGTAGGTGCTCCAGGGCTTGAACTAAGATACGTTTACGACATTTGTTGGCAGTGGGAGTGAGTGGGAGGGGGGGGGGGGAGGGGTTTACCACACTCAGGATGGACACTGTCAGCATCGAGATCAGAATCGTTGCATCTTCCCCTTGCAGTCGGTGCCCGATTTAACGCGCATTGCTACGTCGCAGGGTAATTATTACATACCAGCCATTCAAGGTTGTTACTATTTTATATAATACAAAATACATACCAAAGTAATTATTTGTTCATTTTCTAAGAATGGGACTTGAGAAAACATTCCCTAGCTCAAGTTAGCTGACCTACAGTATATCAAATATTCATAGGGGCGGATTCATCTGTGGGAGAGGGGTTGGTTGGTTCCTCAGTTTAGGGGCTGCGACAATGCGGTCATGTAGCCCCGTGTACTTTGGGTGTGTGTAGAATCTGTCTGATAACTGGTGTTAATTGTGATGGATGTATTAGTGTGTGTTATCTGTTTTTAATTTAAGTAAGGACTGCATACATTGGATTTTCAAGTAGCCTAGTTCCTACTTTTGCTACAAAGCGCCACCGTCAACGAACAACTAGTTCGACACATTGCTACTAGATGCCACCGCAGTCAGCTCCTGGCGACGAACGTTTCTCAAAGATAACCTATAATTTAGCTTCACACAGGTCCAATTTTAAATGCATATAATTTCTACACTATCAATTGGAATTCAACCAAATTTCGTATGTGCTATGTGTACATAAACAGATATGACTGAGCGTATTCTTAAGAGCCACCAGGGCTGCCAACTGCTAATAATTGCTCTCTCTCTATTTTCTTCATCCAAATACCAATATATCTGAAAGTACGCAAGCCGACAGCTTTAAACTATGCTCACGTATAGTACCTGACATTTTAGATTAATTTGGAGTAATTAATATAAGTCAGTGCTGCCAACATGATCCTGTGATTGCTGATAGGTCCAATTTTTAAATACATGTAACTTCTGTACTGACAAATGGATTTCATCCAAAATGGGCACAGCAAGATATAATATTCCCGATTATTTCTAACCAGCACACGCATGACATTGTTGCCAACATGCTTTTACGCGTGCTGATAGATCCAATGTCTAACTGCATGTAACGTCCATTGACTACAACCAAATTTTGTATTCTGTACCTTAAGAATTGGAACTAAGAATATATTCAGTCACCAGGGCTGCCAACTGTAGTGCTCTATTAGGCTACATTATACCAGGAATATTTCGAACTAATTAGAAATTTCGATATTACCAACTTAATTTCGTCATTATTCTAGATAGGTTCATATACTGTAGAATAATCATTGGCATGAAAAGTAGGCTCTTTAGTTCGTCACGGAACTTCCTGTTTCTCCAGATATCGATGGTCTAGTTTTATTATATATGTATTGCAGCCGAAAGGCCATAGCTGGGTATTTTTGATTTATCGCCCGAGGGCTCCCAACAAGTTCAATTTCTAGTAGTTCCAACTTTGGCAACAATATGCTACTGTCACTAATGCCTATAATATGTACGCTTGGAGAAAGGGATTGACATGTGGCCGGAAAATCCACGTCAGTCGTCACCCCTCTGCTTCTTGACCAATCCCTGTTCGCATAGTTGATATCATAATACTCTGCGTTGCAATATTACAGCCCACGTGCTTCCGTGTCTGGTCAGCTGTATCTCCGGCTTGTACAGTTTGGCAACTTCGTTCTCGGAACTGTCAATCGCATTCTCCCAGCTTACAGAGTATAGTGGTGAACGTTGAAACTACATAGTTTTCTACACACTACCAATTGGAGTGGGAAGTTCTTTTCCGTGCCTTAAATCTATGACAGTTCAGCATGCGACCGACTACGCCTACGAAGTGAGTTTTAATACCACGTTAATCGTCTTTTTATATCAGAGAAAAGGAAGTCTCATGCCTGTAGGTACGCTCTCGCCTGCTGTTCTCAAAGTTGCAGGATCAAATCCTGGCGCAGTTAGTTGGCATTTGAGGGTGTGCAATGCGAGGGAGCCGTGTCAGTAGATTTAATGATCGCCTTCGGGGCAACATTCTGGCACCCCAGCGCGACGTCTCTAAAAGCCGCAGTAGTTCAAAGGGACGTAAAACCAATGAAAAGAAAATCCACAGCCTGCTTCCAGTCTCCGACCGGGTCAGGAATGGAATGAATGAAGCTCCCATCTAGTGGCGAGGATATGAAGTGTGCCGGCTGCCGAAGCCTGTCGCACTCCTCTGGGGCAATGATTAAATGAATGACAGATGAAATTAAATGACAGTGGAGAGTGTTGCTGGAATGCAATTGTGACAGGGAAAACCGGAGTTACCGGAGAAAAACCTGTCTGCCTCCGTTTTGTCCAGCACAGATCTCACATGGAGTGACCGGGATTTGAACCACGGACCCAGTGGTGAGAGGCCGGCGTGCTGCCGCCTAAGCCACGGAGGCTATAACATTATTAAAATATATTTTGGAGTGAACCACGTGATAAACTATGTTCTACCCATTATCTGTGAACATTGGATAAAACTCACTCCATATAAACAGTGCTCTCTCGGTAATCCGGCAGATATCTGTCCAGAGCACTGCCGGATTACCGAAAACGCCGGATTACTGGGAAATATCGAGAACAACGCAGATATCATTTGAAAATCAGTTTTAATTACATTGTAGGCCTACTATACAAAGTAAAAAAGTATAAAAATACATCATATAACTCACGTTATTCCTTGGAAGTAGACGGCTGGAAATATGCAGCGATTGTCTTTTGCTTACCACGTTCTTGTAAAAACCAATCATAGAGGCTATCGTCAACTTTAGGATTTTCACCAGTTTTCAATGTCTGTCGTTTACTTTTTAAATTTTCATTCGTCTTAAAAACGACTTTATTGTATACCTGTTTTTTCTTATGTCATGAACCAACACCGTATTCGTTAGCAACACTAGTTAACGTTTCGCCTTTTTCAAGCCGCTTTATGATTTCATGTTTATCTAACAAAGTTAGAGTTTTATGTTAACGTTTTTTCCTGCACGGATGCCATCTTCAACACAACACTACTACAGTACAACTGTCCTGCACTAAGCACCTGAGGAGGGCGTGCGTGAGGCATCGCTCTTGGCGCCAATGCATTGTTTACTCAGACACTAATCTAGTCGCCGCGTGGGGAATATTGTACAGTATTGGGGACGCATTATCAAATCAGGTGTTGAGCTCGTACTCGAATACAGACGCCGGATTACTGGGAGCGCCGGAAAGCTGAGATGCCGGATTACAGAGGGAGTACTGTAATGTGATACTGCGTGCTGCTGAACACTGAGAATCGCATCGCAGGAAATATATTTCTCATTTGTCACTACGCGTGAGGGAATGACTACTCAAATCCATAAGATTTTACTTAATTTAGGTAGATTTCATTAGAAAGCTAACTATTGCAATGGGCACCTGTTAAGACTTACGAAAAATTTCGACATATCTTCGCGTTTCACATCCCCCAGACCCCAAAAACACCGTCAGTTCAAAAGTTATATAGGCTATGTATCATTTTCTTTTGGACGTGATAACTACCACCATTTTGCACCAATCACTTCTAAATGTATACATAAAATATAAGCATTTAAAATCTCGGTCGAGTTCGCTAATGGGAGAAATCGGACCAAAGGGGGTGGAAATGGAGAGGCCATTCTTAGCCTACTTTTGATTTTTGCAAAAAATGAAAGTAGACTTATGAGATCTACACAGGGCCAAAAAATGTGTGTCTGTCTGTGTGTGAGTCTGTGTGTGTGTGTGTGTGTGTGTGTAAGTGTGTGTGTGTGAGTGTGTGTACTCTGAATGTCTGTCCCCACCCCCCCCCCCTATCAATTCGAACACGGTGAAACCGAATTGAACGAAATTTGGTACAGAGGTAGCACTGGCAAAGAGCACCTCAGTGTCATGTTTTATATCGCCGCCATCTTGACGGAAACGTAATGGCGGCCAACCAAATGTTATAAGCTTAAATCAAATTACGACCAACCTAATCATCTGATCTTTACCAAATTTTTCAACATTATACCTTTATGTTTGGAGAATCGTTTGACCAAACTACAAGGTCATCAGCCCAATAGTTTGCAGATAGCGGCCATGTATGTGTGCAAACCGATATCAATTCAAACACGAAACCGAATTGAATGAATTTTTTACAGAGGTAGCACTAGCCAAGGGCACCTCATGTTCATGTTTAATATCCGTATAACACGTTGTATTTCAACAAGCTACTACAACCCACATTCAATTATAGTCCTTGAAAAGGACAATGAGTTATAAAAATACCCATGCAATTAGAAGAAAGTAGGCTATATGTTCTTAACTGAACATCTTGTTGAAAAAGTGAAATATTGCTATAACTTTCCTTGTAGGTCTATGTGAAACTTATCTCATTAAAGAGTTTTGACAACACCAACCATTGACCTAAGGGGTGGGAAATATGGAGTTTTGATAGGGAATAGACACAATATCAACACCGTAATCAATACTCCTCTAAAATTTACCTAACCTATTTTAGAAAGAATTTTTGGTATGACCCACTCGTACGTCAAGAGGTGTCCGGCTCCGTGGATAATTTAATAGGTTAGCGAGCTAGGCTTTGGCCGAAAGGGTCCTGGGTTCTATTTCCAGTCGGGCCGTGGGGAATTCAATATCCTATGATTAGCCTAATTCCCCTGGCACGGGGACTGGGTGTGTGTGACGTCTCCATAAATGAAATTGTTGTTGTTGTTTGAGTCTTCAGTCTTTTGACTGGTTTGATGCAGATCTCCGTGCCTCCCAGTCCTGTGCTAAGCGTTTCATCTCTTCATAGCTACCACACCCTACATCCGAGACAATCTGTTTAACATATTCTAACCTTGGTCAGCCCCTTCAATTCTTGTCCTCAACCCTTCCTTCCATCACTAAGCTTGCTATTCCTGGGTGTCTTAGTATGTGTCCTACTAACCTATCTCTTCTCTTCATTAGCAGTCGCCAGAAATATCTCTCCTCTCCCACTCGTCTTAATACCTCTTCGTTTGTAACCCTATCTACCCATCTGATCTTCATCATTCTCCTGTAACACCACATTTCAAATGCTTCAATTCTTCTCTTTTCTGCTGGACCAATACTACAAGTTTCACTTCCATAGAGCGCCACGCTCCAGACAAAGGCTTTCAAAAATTACTTCCTAATGCCTAAATCTATGTTCGATGTCAACAGATTCCTTTTCTGTAGAAATGCTTTCCTTGCCTGAGCCAACCTACTTTTTATATCCTCTTTGCTTCGTCCATCACTGCTTATTTTACTTCCTAAGTAACAGAAGTCTCCTACTTCCTTCAGCTTTCCACCTGCCAATTTGATGTCCATAAAAAATAAAATTAAACAGAAAAAGTAAAACAAATTAAGTAATATCAAAAAGATATTTAATGAAAAAAAAAGATACAGTCAGTCTGAGAGACTAGACGTTATATCATTTCAAATGACGCATGCTACAAATGCTACACATGTTAGAAAGGCTCAGGAGGGCTTCTCGCATCGCTCGAAGTCCCTGGACTCTTTCAACAGACTCCATTACCCATTAACTTAGGCTTCCCGCGCGGGGAACGGAGAGTGGGAGGTGCACTCTGCTGCATGACGTCACGCACTCTCCGTCTCCGTATCGCATAACGCCAGACCCCAGGAGTAAACTCGGACTCAACAGACTCCATTACCCTTTAACTTAGGCTTCCCGCGCGGGGCACGGAGAGCGGGAGGTGCACTCTGCTGCATGACGTCACGCACTCGCCGTCTCCGTATCGCATAACGCCAGACCCCAGGAGTAAACTCGGACTCAACAGACTCCATTACCCATTAACTTAGGCTTCCCGCGCGGGGAACGGAGAGTGGGAGGTGCACTCTGCTGCATGACGTCACGCACTCGCCGTCTCCGTATCGCATAACGCCAGACCCCAGGAGTAAACTCGGACTCAACAGACTCCATTACCCTTTAACTTAGGCTTCCCGCGCGGGGCACGGAGAGCGGGAGGTGCACTTTGCTGCATGACGTCACGCACTCGCCGTCTCCGTATCGCATAACGCCAGACCCCAGGAGTAAACTCGGACTCAACAGACTCCATTACCCATTAACTTAGGCTTCCCGCGCGGGGAACGGAGAGTGGGAGGTGCACTCTGCTGCATGACGTCACGCACTCGCCGTCTCCGTATCGCATAACGCCAGACTCCAGGAGTAAACTCGGACTCAACAGACTCCATTACCCTTTAACTTAGGCTTCCCGCGCGGGGCACGGAGAGCGGGAGGTGCACTCTGCTGCATGACGTCACGCACTCGCCGTCTCCGTATCGCATAACGCCAGACCCCAGGAGTAAACTCGGACTCAACAGACTCCATTACCCATTAACTTAGGCTTCCCGCGCGGGGCACGGAGAGCGGGAGGTGCACTCTGCTGCATGACGTCACGCACTCGCCGTCTCCGTATCGCATAACGCCAGACTCCAGGAGTAAACTCGGACTCAACAGACTCCATTACCCTTTAACTTAGGCTTCCCGCGCGGGGCACGGAGAGCGGGAGGTGCACTCTGCTGCATGACGTCACGCACTCGCCATCTCCGCATCGCATAACGCCAGACCCCAGGAGTAAACTCAGACTAGGTGCATATGCACTGAACAACATGATGACGTCAAACACGCCGTAACCGTAACGCATAACTGCAGACCAAAGCATAACGATGAAGTCGACAAGATCATTTGAAATGATAAAATGAGAGATGAGCAAAATGTTTTCAGGTCTATAAGAGGATGAAGCTTCTCGTATGCTAAACATGTGGAACTTGTGTAAGAATACAACAATTGGCAAATTTAGTGAATTCGAAACGTATTTCTTTGCCCAGTGAAATCTGCCGCCTCCTTCCGGTGTGTCAAGAGGGATTTCTTGTTGTTGGGACAAGAACTCTTCCGTAGAAGGCTTAGTTTCTTCTTCGACCCAAAGAGAACTATGTTTGAAGTGGAATAGTTCCCCTCCCCTAATTTGTGGGTTAATCTGATAGAATGGTAATAGGCAAACAGTGCAACTGCATGAGAGAACTGACAATTACATCAGTAGAAAAACGCCGGCACCTGCACCCTTGTCTGACACGGTGTGTGACAGCTGTCCACCCAGCAGTTGTGGCGCGAATTAGATTTGTTTCAGTTGGTTGCGGCTGTCAGAATATTAGGGCTTCACACCTTCACATAGGTAATTAATCATTCAATGAGGAACTATTTATAATGCTTAGCAAGCCGTCGGGTTATTGCAAGTTCGTATGTTTCATAGTGGCTGCACAGAAACTTAAAATAAGCGCAGTCCACTAAATTTTGGACATCACTTATTGAGCGCATTGAGCTCTCTGCTGACTCGGTAGACGTGGGTTCGAGCTCCACCGTCGGCCGTCCTTGAAATGATTTTCCGTGGTTTCCCATTTTCAACTCCAGGCAAATGCTGGGACGGTACCCTCTGACACGCCAAGACCGCTTGCTTCCACATCCTTGTTCAGTTTTATTCTTCATCATTCAATTCATTTCTCATTAACTCCTCTCATGAGTTTGGCGTCAGGAAGGGCATCCGACCGTAGAAACCATCCACCCCAAATACTTCCATCGCATCCCATCCCCGACCCCGTTGGAAAACGGGAATAATAAGGGGTAGACATTCATACACTTATCGAGCGCATTCTTAAACAAGCTTGTGTTGAAATATTCAAAGCCAATTTTTCAGATTTGCCTAAGTATTCTTTTGATAGAATCTCTTTTCAATCGGTGAACACGAGTGTACCCAATTACAGTAGATTTGGTGGAGAAGTAACAATAATGTAATCGACTAGTGCTTGAAATAAATGCACGAATTAATTATATTAGCGGACCGGTGCGAGAACTCTCGCATATTCCAATGGGTTGTGTGCGCCCCATGTGTACAGACTGCCCGACTGGCAATAGTGATATGCGGGCTTTACGCGCGACAGTTCTGCCAGGGCCTATCGTCTTGTTTATTTGATTAATAGCACTTTATAAACAAATAAACATATTTCCGTTGACGTTTCAAGAAATGCAAGATTTTTCCTGCACTATTGAGACGATTTGGAAGATTTTGGTGAAAACCAAACCTCCTAACTCCCTCTGGTTTAGGAGCCTGAGTTTTGTGAAACATTCACCTTAGCGTATTATACAGGGTGTCTTTTATGTACCTTTGGAGAATGATAGGTCATGTAGGGGACGGGTATAGAATTAATTTGAGATAGGGGACTTGGGGTCGGAGAGGCCTCCTTAACCCGTAAAATATGGGTTGATTCAGGCCCTCCGCCCTGTAAGTTAGACAATCGACCCAAGCCTCGATTACCCTTCTCAATCCTTTAACTCTTGGCATGACTCATTTCACCATGTGGCGCTGGCGTAATGGATAGCGTTGCGGTGGGAAAGGCCGGTAGTCCCGGGCTTGGGAATTTTTTTATTTATTTTTAATGTTATTTTAGATGTAAGGATTTTAAGCTTGATACCTTCGGTAAATTAGACCGATCGTTGTTCACTTCGTAGCATTAAATTGTATAAATCCGTTGTTACGTTTAAATCACGTTGGTTTGCAAGAGAAAGTAAGGTTTAGCTAGGCTAGGCATGCTTAGCTTAATTTTTGCCGTAGGGTAATCATTAGAAGGCACGATCTTAAAACTATCGCAGTTCCATAATTATTCACAAAGTTCCTTTAAAAGGATTGAGAAAGGTAATAGAGGCTTGGGTCGGTTGCTTAACTTACAGGGTGGAGGGCCTGAATCAACCCTTACTTTAGGGGTTAAGGAGGCCGCTTCGACCCCAAGTCCCCTATCTCAAATTACTTCTATACCCGTTCCCTACGCAATCTATCATTTTCCAAAGGTACATAAAGGACACCCTGTATCATAAGATAGGCCTACTTAATAAATCACTTCTCTTACAAATGGGGGGGGGGGGTATAATTAAATTATTAGACTGGTTAGTTAGTTGTTGTAAGTCAGTTCATCTGCCCCAACCATCTTTTGACTTTCCCACAGCAACCCATTTGGCAGCAAATTTGAGGGCAATCGACAAATTCGCTAGAGGTTATTCCGTTCAATGGTATGAAGGTGTTAAAAAAAGAAAGGTGGGGAGAAAACGAAAACCAACGTACGATACGTACACATGACATAAAGAAGCAACAGTTGAGAAGGGAATGTGCATGCCTCCCTCTAGGGCGAACAAGTGGAACCTTCATTTTTTATGACAAGGCTAGCTTTTTTTTTCTGGGATATCAAGGGAGTGAAAATGAGAGACATCCCCCTCTCCTTATCACGTCAAGTGTGAAATACTCGAGAGTGTGAGGGGTTGTTGAATCACAGGGAGCCAGAGGGTACCAGGCCGTACCACACGTCGTAAACAGAGAAGGAGGGCGAAAGAGTAGGCTTAATGATAGCCTACTATAAAAAAGGAAAGAAAAGGATGGCTTCAAAGCTGCCCTCGCGATAATAATGTTACATTCATTATTAACATACGACCATTTGTTTAGCATAAAACTGACATTTCTATCTCCTGTCTAGAGGAGAAGTACATAAACAAATGAGGCCATAGAGAATAAAAAGTAGCGTATGCAAGAATAATCATTTCTATATTTCCAACTGTGAAATATACCGTATTTATCAAAACAAGGAAAAACAATATACATATATACACCGCGGACAGGCCAACAAGGACCACGCAAATATCACTTCTTTATAGGTCTAGTTTCCTTCTTTCTCTTCCAGAAGTCGTTCATCCTGGTCGACTGCGCAGCTCTTCTTTCAGCAGTCCATTCTCCTCTGTTGAGATACTTCTTCTCCCCGACTAGAATTTTGAGGCCAAATTTTTAGCCTATTTTCAATTTTGAAAATTTAAGCTTATGAGATCACCTTTTCTCCGTGTGTGTGTGTGTGTGTGTGTGAGGTGTGTGTATGTCCCCCCTAATAATTTCTAAACGGCTGGAACGATTTCAATGAAACTCGGTAAGTTCATAGCACTATTCCGGATGACCCCGACCGTGTCCTTAAAATTTTGTTACGTCTCACCAATCCAACATGGTGGCTGTGCGAAATATTTCACCAGCATTCAATATCTCCGAAACTATTACCGATATCACCCTGGATTTTTTTACGGTGATAAAGGAAACTACTAGAAGTTTGCCTATGTGACCTTTGGAAAACTGGTAACTACAAAACCAACATGGTGGCCACGCGAATTTGCGACTTTTAAAAAGACATTTCTCGCGATTTAACCAACCAAACGAAATAAAACTTGGTACAGTATATGTTTATACACATTGTAATGCACCGACATCTAACTTCGTTCAGTTGTTTACATAACCACAAGATGGCGGATGTGCGAAATATTTCACCGGCATTCTATATCTCTGAAACTATATGCGATATCACCCTTAAATTTTGTACGGAGATAATGGGCACTACTGGAAGTTCATCTACTGATATCGCGCCAGGAGTTGGCAGTTGGGTTTGAACTGCAGATGTCTTCCCGCTCACTGCGTATCGCGCATTCCGAAAACATTCAGTTAGTCACTACTTGTTTCACTCACTCAGCACATTCCTTCTTTCACTGGCTGCGTGTTGTGTGCTGCAATAACAGCGATTGGCATGCGCGAAGCCGATATAATTAAGTTTGGAATATGAGGGCCGCGCATGCGTACTGCAAGACCCCCCGCACCCCGTCACAGCGTGTTGGACTGCCATCTCCTGACGCGATATCAGTATAAGACTTTCAAAAAACCGGTTAACTACAAAACGAACATGGCAGCCAAGCGAATTTGAAAATTTTAAATAGAACTTTCCCGCGATTTAATGTTCCAAATGCAATGATCTCTGGTACAGAAAATGTTTATACACATTGTAATGCACTGGTATCTAATTTAGTTCAATTGTTTACATAACCTCAAGATGACGGCTGTGGGAATTTTAAAATTAAGTTTTTATTTCTTGTGTCGTAATCATGCGATCAAAGTGAAAGTTTGAATAATAAACCTACGCAATCATTTTCCTTTAATAGTACATGACTCTATGGCCTATACATTTAACAATCCAACATGGCGACCATCCGAAATATTTAGACGGCTCCGAATATCTACGAATCTATTATAGCAATCAAACTGATTTTTTTTTATGTTCATAGAGGTTATGAACTTAAGTTTACCAATAGGGCTTTAAATAACCTGGTGATCACAAATCCAACATGGCGGTGACGCGACGTATAAATATTCACCTGGACGTTTCTCGCAATTTAACCATCCGAGTGCAGTGAAACTTGGTACAGTAAATCCTTATACGAATGTTAATCCACTGGCATCTAATTTATTTCAATTGTTTCCATGTAACCACAAGATGGCAGCTGTGTGAAATTTTAAAATCTCCTTGTTACTTCTTGTGTCCTAATCATGCGATTGAAGTCTGAATGCTACACGTACACAATGATCTTCATGTAACAGTACATAACTCTAGGACCTACATAATAAAATCCAATATGGCGACCATCCGCAATATTTAGTCGGTTCTCAATATCTACGAATCTATTACAGCAATCAAACTCAAATTTTGTATGTTGATAGTGGCAGTTAACATAAGTAGGATATATGAAAATAGGCTGCATAGTTCTTCACGGAACTTCTTGTTTTTTTCTGTACTCAATTCGATTTAGACAATCTTCTTCAGTAATTTTGAATTTTTGAAGTTCTTCTTTCATTTGTTTTACATAGCCTCCTTACCCTTTATAGTTCCAGATTTTATCAACAATTTGTTTGTTTAACCTGATCATCTAATAAATAATATTATAGCTTTCAGTCGGTCAACACAAAAATCATTCCAAATACTGGAATTTGCGAAAAATAACCTGAAATAAATTATCCTACATGTGATTAAGATTTATATATTCTTTAAGAGTGCGCAAATGTGAGGGAGCCGCGTCTGTAGATTTACTGGCACGTTAAAGATCCCTTTCAGGGCAATATTCCGGTACCCCGGCGTCTCTAAAAGCCGCAGCAGTTAAAAGGGGCATAAAACCAATAACAATACAGTAAACTCCCGATCATCCGCGGAATTGACTGGCGCGGATACCGCGGATAATCGAATTTCGCGGATAAGCCGCAAAATTGCTGGTAATGGTTAAACAAAGGTCGAAGGCACTAAAAAACAACACAAAAGTGCTTTAAATAAGTTTATTATACAATAAAAGGACGTACATGATAACAAAACTCAATCTATGTTATGTGTGTTATTAAAAAGGCTTGTTTACTGTTTAACAAAAAAATTGTTCATTTGCTTTTGCTTTTTCGTAGTGAAACACTTTTTCTTTATTTGTGATTTAAGTTTTCTCAACACCATCTTGTCACAAAGTGATGCGTCGTCTTGCTCTTCAAGGTATTGAAGAATCCTGTCAATGTGTCCTAATGCTGCATCATGAGTAACGGTCCTCTGCATCTGCGTTTCCTCATTGTCTTCCGATTCAACCGATTCAAACCCTCGTACTTGATTTATGATGTTTTCATCGGTGAGGTGCTCAAAGCCCGGTTGATTGGATCACATTCGATCCACTCAAAGATATTTTCCTCAATTACATCAACACCTCCGGCAACAGATTTAGCTAAATTAGCTAGGATGCTGAGTGGAACGTCGTCTTCGTCTTCCTCTCCCTCTTGAGTGATCTCTACAGCCGGCAAAATCTTCCGCCAGGATTTCATAAGAGTAATTTTCGGTTTCAAAACCTTCCTTTTTTATAAAAAAAAAATGTTCTCCTACGGGCACCGCGGACAATCCGCAAAGCGGATAAACCGCCCGCGGATAATCGAGAGTTTACTGTGTTAATACAGCCCGCCGTGTTATCTGGAATTCCTGTCTATTCTAATATGCCTACTGCTAATATAGGGCCGTTGCATAAACCACTGTGGCGTTGCTAATGAGTGAGTGTTCGACCAATGTATTTGGTTCTGTTACTACGCACGGACCGGGAACCCCCCACATCACTCCTCATCGTCCGTGATCCGTCCTTATGTATCAAATCTTCGTTTGGGCCACATATGGACTACGGTGCTTGTGTTTCAGCTGTTGTCTGCCACTTCTGACGTTCATGGTGAATTGTTTGGCGGCGGCTTTCGTGCTAAAATCTTGAGCCTTTGTATTGGACCAGTATTCTTTAATTTCTTGTTGAACTCTATCTTACGTTCCTCGGACCAATTATATCAATTAATATAATAATTATTATTATTATTACCGTATTAATATTATCTAAATCACTACTTCCTGACGTATAATAGTACATGATGCAACAAGCCTATTATGGCAATAATTAAGACAAGAGTTTTATAATTTCCATACGAGTGTCTTAATTACCATTATAGGCGAGTTGCATCCGACTATCTATGCTCGACGATAATTATAACTTTATTTTATGTTCGAACATAATTATTCATAAATATCTGTCGAGATTCTGCCAGTCACGTTTACTGAACACAGCGCATGCACTGGGTTCCTGGTTGCGTTTACTGAACAGAGCGCATGCGCTGGGGTATGGATTTTCCGTGGATCAAAGAACTTCGCAATGACATATGTTTCCAAAGCTTTGGAATATAAAAACGAAAATAGAAAGTTATCATAACCTCACTTGTGTCCGACATGTGTGTTTTTGGAAACAAGTGTGTTGAGTGCACGTGCGAAGCTATCCTTACCTAATCGGTCAAACAGCTGTATCGTAACGAAAATCTTGAGCTTTGATTGGAGGAGAACCTGTATCATAATGACACTTAAACTATAATTAGTCTCAATAAGATGCAGTTTTCTGGCTTATAAGAGCCCATTTATATTTCGGCATGGTCGAACATAAAGAATATTGTTTTCCCACTTTGACATGCATCAGGAACGTGCGGTTGCAGAGAATGCCTACTTCAGACTGAAAACATTTAGTTCTTCAAATTTGATTCATGTTCCTTGCTAGTAAATTCCCGCCTTGTATATTACACAGTTGGATGAATGGACATGCTTGTTTTGAATAGAATAATTTTTTGAGGCCGTCATACTTGTTATATAATTCTTATCCAGACGGGAGCTATAAATGTCCGTTTTATGCTAAATAAATGACTTTATGTTAATAATGGATGTAATTCTAACATTTGTATTGTGGGTACAGCTCGGAATCTATCCTTGTTGTCATTAAGCGTTCTCATTAAATAGCTCATTCTCTGTTAACGTCGCGTGGTACGACCTGGTACCCTCTGGCTCTCAGTGAATCACACTCTCGAGTATTACACACTTGACGTGATAAGGAGCGGGGAATGTCTCTCATTTTCATACCCTTGATATAGCAGGAAACTAGTAGTTCCGTGAAGATCTATACAGCCTATTTTCATATATCCTTCTTACTGTATGTTAATTGCCTCTATCAACATACAACATTTCAGTTTGATTGCTGTAATAGATTCGTAGATATTGAGAACCCGTCTAAATATATCGAATGGTCGCCATGTTGGATTTTGATATATGTAGGTCTTAGAGTTATGTACTATTACATGAAGATTATTGTGTAGGTGTAGTATTCAAACTTCAATCCCATGAGTAAGACTCAAGATATAAAAACCAGATTTTAAAATTTTGCGCAGCTGCCATCTTGTGGTTATGGAAGCAATTGAAATAAATTAGATGCCAGTGGATTCAAATGTGTATAAGCATTTACCGTACCAAGTTTTGGTGCGCTCGGATGGTTAAATCGCGAGAAACTTCCATTTAAATACGTGTATCCTCGTCGCCATGTTGGATTTGTGCTCCCTAGTTTATTGAAAATCCTATAGTTGAACTTATGTCCATAGCCTCTATCATCATACAAAATTTCAGTTTGATTGCTATCATAGATTAATAGATATTGAGTACCGGTAGCGTCTAAATATTTCGGATGGTCGCCATGTTCGATTTTTATATATGTAGGCCATGGAGTTACGTACTATTAGATGACTATTTTTGTGTAGGTTCATTATTCAAACGTTCACTTCGATCGCATGATTAATACACAAGAAATACAAACTTAATTTTAAAATTGCGCCCTGCCACCATCTTGAGGTTATGTGAACAATTGAACTAAATTGGATGCCAGTGCATTATAATGAGTACAAACATTTACTGTACCATATTTCACTGCGCTCAGATGGTTAAATCGTGAGAAAAATCTATTAAAATGTTTCACCTTCGCTTGGCCGCCATGTTCGTTTTGTATTTTACAGGTTTTTGGAAGTCTCATAGCTGAACTTCTAGTAGTGCCCTCTATCACTGTACAAAATTTTAGGGTGATATCAGTAATAGTTTCGGAGATATAGAATGCCACCGAAATATTTCACACGGCCGCCATCTTGAGGTTATGTAAAACAATTCAACTAAATTAGAAGCCAGTGCATTTTAATGTGTATAAGAATTTGCTGTACCAAGTTTCATTGCGTTTGGATGGTTAAATCGCGAGAAAAGTCTATTTAAAAGTTTTAACTTCGGTTCAGCGCCATGTTCGTTGTTTGTTTTTTTTGTTTTTGTTTTGTTTTTGTTTTTGTTTTTTTGTTAACAGGTTTTTGAAAGTTTCATAGGTGAACTTCTAGTAGTGCCCTTTATCACCGTACAAAATTTCAGGGTGATGTCAGTTATAGTTTCGGATATATGGAATCCCGGTGAAATATTTCGCACAGCTATCATGTTGGATTGGTGAGACGTACTAAAAATTTTAAGGGCACGGTTGGGGTCGGTCAAAATAGTACTATGACCTTAACGAGTTTCATTGAAATCGCTCCAGCATTTTAGAAGTTATTAGGGACACACACACACACACACACACACACACACACACTCACGGACAAAAGGTGATCTCATAAGTCTATTTTTTCATAAATGAATATATGCTAAAAAGCACCCAGCTAGCTTTTATAAAGATGTGAAGGTTGTATTTATCCGCTTAGGAAGCAAAATAACCAGTGATGTACGAAGCAAAGAGGATTAAAAAAATAGGTTAGCACAGGTAAGGAAAGCATTTCTACAGAAAAGGGATATGTTGACATTGAATATAGATTTGGGAATTAGGAAGTCATTTTTGAAAGTCTTTGTCTGGAGCGTGGCGCTCTATGGAAGTGAAACTTGAACTGTTGGAGCAGCAGAAAAGAGGAGAAAAAAAGCGTTCGAATTGTGGTGATACGGGAGAATGACGAAGATCAGATGAGTAGATAGGGTTACAAATGAAGAGGTATTGAGACGATTGGGAGAAGTGATTTTTCTGGTGACTGCTAATGAAGAGAAGAGATAGGTTGGTAGAACACATAGTAAGACACCCAGGAATAGCAAACTTATTTATGGAAAGAAGGGTCGAGGACATGAACGGTAGGGGTAGACCAAGTTTAAAATATGTTAAACAGATTGCCTTGGGTGTAGTGTATGGTAGCTGAAACGATTAACTCAGGACAGGGAAGCATGGAGAGCTGCATCAAATCAGTCAAAAGACCAAAGACTCAAACACACACAGAAAAGGAATCTGTTGCTTTGTCAAGTAATGTATGCGCAACGTTCATTGGTTTTCACATCTTTTTAATACTTTGATACGACCAGGATTTTTGGCTGTTACCCCTGAGATCGGTGTTCAAGTTCCGGCTCTGTCAAGCAATTTAATTCTGGTCTGAAGACTGAAACGGGTTGTGTTCAGCCTTATGGAGCAGAATTTAGAAGAGCTGAGTTCAATTCCCAATTCAATTCCCTGTGCCATGTTGGAAGTATATTTC
This sequence comes from Meconema thalassinum, assembly GCA_946902985.2. Taxonomy (NCBI): domain Eukaryota; kingdom Metazoa; phylum Arthropoda; class Insecta; order Orthoptera; family Tettigoniidae; genus Meconema; species Meconema thalassinum. Next base: position 93,765,890 of record OX336399.1, read on the forward strand.
CGTAGCTTTCATGCAAGTGTCGCGTTGGTTCCTAATTTAGGGCCACGGTCGCCTCATTCCTAATCCCAATACAATTATAAACAGTCTCCCTAGTTATCAGACAGATTCCACACTGGACCATACGAGACCAAAAATTCCTTTAGGCCGTATTATTTTGTGACTGAGCTCAGCGGCAAGTGGCAGGTATTTGCGTCTTTTCTCATTCACTGTATTCTGTAGGTTTTCATCGAGCGGAACAGCAACATAGACGATGTGCTTCCTTATCGAATATCACAAGGTCTGGTCTGTTGGCCTCTACAGAACTATCAGTTATTAAAGTGGTATCCCATTAGATCTTGGCTTTGTCATTGTTCAGAACTTGATCAGGTCTGCATTTATAATGTGGGACTTCCTTCTCAACAATACCGTATCGCCGCAAAAGCTTGATGTACTACTTTCGCTACATTGTTATACCGCTCAAAGTATTCTTTTGGAGGAAGCGTTGGCATCTCTCTGTGATGTGCTGGATCAATTCAGTAGATTTATTGCACAGGCGGCATTTATCTGATGTATCCTTCCCAGGAATGTTGCGCTCATAAATCTTAGTTAAAGCCCTGCGCGGATAAACAAAACGTTATCCGCATCCGCCCCGCATCCGCATGGATTTTATTCGCATCCGCCCCACATCCGCATGACTTTTATCCAAATCCGCTGATATTTCAATATTATATTTAATTTATTAGATCAAGCATAACGTGTTAAACCAACACATTTAGACATCGTTCCTGACAATTTGCTTCATTGCAAGGAACTTCAAGTTGGCATTCCAAGGGACTTCAACGTGGATGGCACTTCTGGTTCCTTGACCTCCGCTTTAGACAAAAAATTGGCTATACTTTTTTTTGGCTACTTTCGCACTTGTGCCTCAGGAAGTTTGATGTGCCCGATTTGTGTCCTGAGTATGAATACACTGTTTTACAGGTAATACATCTCTATATCGTTCACCTTTTCGTTTCCATTGTAAACGTAACCAAATGTCTGCCATATCGTTGACTTGAGCTTTGTTTCACGCGCTATTGAATATTCACCTTGTTTTATTTTAATGTATAGTTTATCCATGTTGATGAAATGATTTTCATACTCACAGTCGCGGTAACATTCACTAATCAGTGAACTTCTCTTTACACTTGGGGAAAGGGATTGACATTTGGCCGGAAATTCCAAGTCAGTTATCATCCTTCTGCTTCTGGACACATCCATGTTCGCATAGATGATGTCATAGTTGATGTTGCAATATCACAGCCAACGTGCTTCAGTGACAAGTTGGAAATAAATCTACAGATAAACCTGGATCCTTAGATGGCGAAGTAGCTGACATGAAGAATGTTAATGATGTCACCACGATGAACTAACAAGCTTATTGGCAGCATTATATCTCGTTCGTATAGTAATAATGGCAGTGAGAATTGATGATGATGAGATGTCAAGATCATCTACTACAAACATACGGTACTTAATAAAATGTTTTTGAAAACATATGAGTGAAATGATCTTCTCGTGCATAAGTGCAATACGTGCCTGAATATTTCGTACGCAATAGGCTATAGGAGTATTCCTCTTTTAAGCATGAAGCTGTAGATTGGCATAACGTAAGTTTGTATTCTAAAGACTATCCGCAAATTTACTCGAAACATTATCCGCAGCGTATCCGCTATCCGCACAGCAATGCAAACTATATCCGCGTAGCGTACATATTTGCGGATACCCGCGGGTTTATCCGCGGATATCCGCATCAGCGCAGGGCTTTACGTCTTAGTGCACACAACGTGGTCCTATTATTGTTTATTTATTTATTTATTTATTTATTTATTTACAGCGTATTTTCCCAATATTGGAAAGCGTTAAGCACTTTGACTCAACTCTTGACGTTCTTCTTATGTTGCCAGTATTGTTTCATTCTGGTGGAGAATGCCAATTTTCCTTCGTCAGACCATTGTGGTCTGTAAGATATAGATTTTGCTTGCTCTGGTTGGACATCCCAGTTGTTCACTTTATTACGGAAGGAGTCTCTGTCCGATTATTATTATGCCTCTCATTTACTCATCTCATGAGGTTGGTATCAAAGTCACCTGATTCTTAAACGTTCATTAGATGTTTTCCCCGATCCCTTTGAAATGGTAATAACGAGGGGTAGACATTAGCTACATATTTTAATCTCATCCTATATTAGCTTCAGTAGATTCTAAATTTACTAGATTTATGAATCTCAAAATTAGGAACTCTAGTTATTACTACTTTTTGTACGACGCTGGGAGTATTGTTAATCATTTGATGACAGTGACAGGAGCCTTGTCAGTTGTGGAATAATAAAAGAAGGTTAGACTAATAATCTGCCCTGCTCCAGTTCGGCACGAGACTCATCAGGGAGCAGCTGTTAAACCTCACTGACAAACTAAAACTGGGTAGCCTTATTTCATTTTGCTGGTGTTACTCCCGAGAATACTTGATGTCTGTTTTTATGACGTAATAAAGGAGGCGAAATGTGTCGGAAGTGACCGTCCATCTGGTATTAATTGTCTGCATATCTCTCTTAACCGCTACTTCTCTTCAGTTGGTCCGCTGCGGAGGCCCGAATTTGATTCCTGACTCTGCCAAAATAATCAATTATTGCCTGAGGGTTGGAAGGGGCAGCTTCGTGAGGCAAAATTGAGGAGAGGTGGTTTCTATTTCTTCCTCAGCCATCATAGATGTAGTTTTCCGTAGTATCCCACTTCTACTCCAGAGAATAATCCCTGGATGGTATCTAACTGAAGGCCCCGTCCGCTTCCTACCCGAATCCTACCTCCATTACAAATACACACACTACTACAGACATCACAGAGACACAGGTTATCAGATAAGTTCAACATACGCCCAGTACACGTGCCTACATGACTACGAAGTCACAAAGCCCCAAAAGAATCATCATCAACAACAACAACCTGCCACTCAAAAGACAATAAATAAATAAATAAACAAACAAACAAATACCCCATCTCCGACCGTAAGAACAACAGCTACACACACTTCTACAGTCACCACAGGAGCACAAGTTCTCAGATAAATTTAACACACACTTAAGTAGCCGTGATGACCAAGATGATAATAACGATCGTGTGGCCTCCGGACAGGCCGAGTGCAGGTCTTCCTAGTTGACGCCTGTGGACGACCTGCGTAATGAGGATGAAGTGATAATGAAGACGTTACATTCACCCAGTCCCCAATCCATGGGAATTAACCTCGGGAGATAAAATCCCTGATGGCTCGGCCGGGAATCGAACCAGGGGCACTTTGGACCAAAGTCTAGCATTCTAACCATTTAGCCACGGAGCCGGACGAGATTACCAAGATGTTCATGCCCATAAAATGATTTAATGACAACAATTTTTGGGCACCTTCTACCGAGACTCAAGGTGAGCACAGTTTATCTCGATTAGATGTGTCTGTTTAGTTCACCAACTCGTAGCTCGTGACATAATGTGAAACTACTTAAACAAGAGAGGGGGACTGTTAAGTTCAGATTAAAGCGTCACCGTCATAATTACCTACGAGCGCTTTCTTTGTAGGCTATTGTGTCGCGAGCTTGGAGATCATTAATCTGTATGTGTCGCATTGTTTGTAAGATGCGCCAGTAAATGGAGCGAAATGTATCCGCAAAGGTTGAATGGCACGGGGTTAATTAGACACCGTGTTAAAAACTAGGAAAATGGAGATGATTAGTGGCGCGGTAGTCTCAAAGATGAGTAATAATTCAGTGTCTTCACTTACTGTCGACCAAAATATTATGTGCACTGGAGTTTGAAGGTTGTTTGTGAAGTAACCAATGGGCCTACATAAAAATCCAATAACATCATCATTTTCATCGTTCTATTTTACGTTATTTCATGTAGGTTTGGAATTTTTTATTTATATTTTAATATTTTTATCGCATTTGGAACACAAATAGTGTTTCAACCATGCGTCACATATAAGAATTATTATCTCAGAAAACGCCGTCATCAGATTGAATCTAAATTTTAACGCAATATGCATTGGAATGTTATATAACTGGTTTATTAATTTCAAAATTTTGTGTGTTCGAGAAACAAAGTTATCATTTTTGTAAGGTTACTTTTTCTCGGCTCGGGGTCGTTGGAAAATGTGGTTCTTGGTCGCGTTGTATGACGTATGACCGTGAAATACGTAAGTTATTTCACTTATTTTATATCTGTTTGTATTTGTACGGGGAAATACGACATGGTTCACCAGTTAGCCGCTCCGGGGAATGCTGTACAGCGTTGCTGAGATGGAACCATCACTTCCGAGCGAGGCGCGCCATGACGCGTGTAGGGCTGAAATCTCGCACAGAATACAGAAAGGAGCAAACTTTTACCATCAAGGGAGAAACCTTCTCTGGGTTAAACAAATTTCATTGAGAGCTAAGGTACTTCTGTACAAAAGTTTCTTCTTGCCGATCACCATCTGAAGCCTTGAAACAGTCGTCCTTATCAGGAAGCACACCAGTAGGCTTCAAGCAATGGAAATGAAGTTAAGGCTGTGCGATCACCACCGCCGTCAATCGCATGGCAAGAGATGGCAGCACTATCACCGTTGGACAGCCGCTGCATTTGTGTTCGTGATCTGTCTACCCGTCACTTACCACCTACTTCCTCCCCTACCTCTCCTCGTCACTCAATGTCTTCTCTCTCTCACTGATAGCGTTAGAATGTAAGTGGATATGGATGTGTTGTACGGAGAGTGATGTTTTAAAAGAAACTACAATTTTAGGCTAGTTAAAACTCATTTTATTACATTTCTAGTTTCTAAACAAACCTCAACAAATAGGATAGGCCTAAGCAAAAAATTGGATACAGGAAGCACCTGATCAGATAAAAGCAACAAGCTATATCAATGGAAACCTGATATAATGAGCAAACACAGGTGATTTTTTTTTGGCATAAATAATATATTATGGAAAACGAAGCATGTGCTTGATGTAATTTCTTACTCAAACGCACATCATTAATAATAATACGCAATCACGTTTACATATTTCAACATTTCTTCGGCTATACAGTTATTCATAAACTAAACTACTAAAAGTGCTATAAGTCTACTTCTACCGATAAATATCAGCTGAACGGCCCCTTTGTTCGAGAAATAACATGGTTTACAAGGCAGGCTTTTATTTTTTATTTAAAAAAATCTGTTTTATGTTTAGTATTTAGAGCTTTTTATTTATGTAAAAGGCGCTTTGCGGGCCTTTGCTAGGGTAAAAGTGCTCATTAAATCGTTCATTTCTAATTTTTTGGCCGTTTCACATTCAATTGACAGAGTAGCCAAACCGTTCAGACGCTCCTGCGCCATCATTGATCGCAAATAGTTTCTTAGCCTATTTTCATTTATGGAAAAATAGGCTTATGAGATCAGCTTTTGTCCGTGTGTCTGTCTGTGTGTGCGTGTGTGTGTGTGTGATTCGTGTGTGTGTGTCCCTAATATAATCTTAACGGCTGGAGCGATTTCAATGAAACTCGGTAAGTTCATAGCACTATTCTGGACGACCCCGACCGTGCCCTTCAAATTTTGTTACGTCTCACCATCCAACATGGCGGCTGTCCGAAATATTTCATCAGCAATCAATATCTCCGAAACTATTACCGAGAATACCCTGGAATTTTGTACGGTGATAAAGGGAACTACTAGAAGTTCACCTATATGACTTTTGTAAACCTGGCAACTACAAAACCAACATGGTGGCCAAGCGAAATTGCGACTTTTAAATAGACGTTTCTCGCGATTTAACCAACTAAACGCAATGAAACTTGGTACAGTATATGTTTATACACATTGTAATGCACTGACATCTAACTTCGTTCATTTTTTTACATAATCGCAATATGGCGGCTGTGCGAAATATTTTACCGGCATTCTATATCTCTGAAACTATTACCGTTATCACCCTAAAATTTTGTACGGAGATAAAGAGCACTACTGGAAGTTCATTTATGAGACTTTCAAAAATCGGTTAACTACAAACGAACATGACGGCCACGCGAAGTTGAAAGTTTTAAATAGACTTTTCTCGCGATGTAATGATCCGAACGCAATGAAACTTGGCACAGCAAATATTTATACACATTGTAATTTACTGGTATTTAATTCAGTTCAATTGTTTACATAACCTCAAGATGGCGGCTGTGCTAATTTTAAAATTAAGTTTTTATTTCTTATGTCGTAATCATGCGATCGAAGTGAAAGTTCGAATAATGAACCTACACAATAATTTTCCTTTAATGGTACATGACTCTATGGCCTATACATATAACAATCCAACATGGCGACCTTCCGAAATATTTAGACGAATCTATTATAAAAATCAAACTGATTTTTTAATGTTCATAGGGGCTATGAACATAAGTTCACCTAAAGGATTTTCAATAACCTGGCGATCACAAATCCAACATGGCGGTGACGCGAAGTAAAAATATTCACAAGGACATTTCTCACAATATAACCAACCGAGTGCAGTGAAACTTGGTACAGTAAATCCTTATACAAATGTTTCCATAACTACAAGATGGCAGCTGTGTGAAATTTTAAAATCTCGTTTTTACTTCTTGTGTCCTAATCATGCAATTGATGTTTGAATGCTACACGTACACGATAATCTTCCTGTAACAGTACATAACTCTATGACCTACATATATAAAAATCCAACATGGCGACCATCCGAAATATTTAGTCGGTTCTCAATATCTACGAATCTATTACAGCAATCAAACTGAAATTGTGTATGTTGATAGTGGCAATTAACATAAGTAGGATATATGAAAATAGGTTTTAGTTCTTCAGGGAACTACTCCTTTCCCCCGACGCAACCGTTATAGGAATTGTAAGCATAATTCGATATGCTGTCGTTAAATTAGGATAGGACTCCTTTATCGGGGCTAAGTACTCTAGTGCACCGCAAGCACTTTTTACAGATTGCGGAACAGCGTACCTAAATAATTGTTGCTCCAGAAAAAGATCCTCTGCATCCAAATCTTCAAGCGCCCCGTCTTTTAGAAAATTAGAGAGTGTTTGACAATGGTATTTCAATTGACTTTCCTCCAAATTGGAAAGCTTGGAAGGATCGAAGAGAAATCCAAAGTATTCCGAAAAAAAATAATTAAATTCGTTAAATCTATTTTCTACGCAGCTCAGTGCAGTATCTACGACAGACACAAAGTAATTTACCCGAAATTTATTTTCAGCTTCTTTTTAAAGTTCATCTTCAGATTTTTACACTTACCGATCATTTTGCTGTTTTATTTCATCAAGGAAGCTTTTGCGATTGCCTTGACGGCGAATAGAAAATTTATTTGCATAGCCCAAATTTTCCATTATTTCTCTACCGGTGGACATTGCACTGTCAAAGCCAGTGTTGCGATGATTTTGAAAAAATGACTTTAGGCCCTGAAGTTCGGTTAAAGCCGTATCTAACGAAGTCTTCTCAGATTGGAGAGTTTTACTTGTTGAGTTTACAGAAAATTAAATATCGTACCAGATAACGAGGCTTAAAACAAATTCATACGAACTTGTATGAAACAACAAAGATTGGGCCTCTGACCGGGTAACAGGATCTTTGGTAGTTTCTGCCAATTCTTCTAGAGCTTCGTTTACTTTGCCTAACTGGTACCTGATGGGCTTGGCACTGCCAATTCAACATTCCCATCTCGTGCTAGCTAAAGATTTTAGTGTGAGGAGGCCAGGACATAGTTCGCACAAAATATCCCACCTTTCCGTGGAAGCTACAAACAAAGTGTTCAGGCGCTGAACTATACCAAAAAATGCCATAGCGTTCTTATTGCATTAACCATGTCACCCAAAAGTAAGTTAAGATTATGTGCAACACATGCCATGAACATTGTTCGTTTATTAGTATTTTTACTCGCATCTGCACTCCCTTATACTTAGCCTTCATATTAGCACCCTTGTCATACCCTTGTCCCCAACAGTCCATGATATCAAGATCATTATCCTCCAATACTCCTTCTAAAACCTCAGCTAACCCCATTCCCGTAGTGTCGTGTACCTCCAAAAACTCGATGAACGATTCGACGATCCTTGGAGTTTCTGCTATCATATCAACATAGCGGAGGACAAATTTTAATTTGGGCTGGACTGAATCAAACACACTATCTTTATTTATTTATTTATTTATTTATTTATTTACATTTATGAAAAAAAAATAGCCTGAAGCGCGGGGCCTGGCGAGACCGCACGTCTCGCGACGGCCCTGCGTATTACCAATTTGAGGACTAGGCACTCTCCCTCGGTCCAGCCCAATAAAAAAGATTATATTATGATATAGTATGATATGATTGACGGAGAGAGCTGGCCGTGCGGTTAGGGTTGTGGAGCTGTGAGCTTTCATTCCGGAAATAGTGGGTACGAACCCCCCCTGTCGGTAGCCCTGGAGATGGTTTTCCCTGCTTTCTCATTTTCACACCAGGCAAATGGGCGCTGTACCTTAATTAAGGCCACAGCCGCTTCCTTCCCACGTAAGGAAAATTGTAATATATATATTTATAAACTAGTAGCAGTGCCTGGCTTCGCCCGGTGGATTTATTTGTTTTATGGATGATAATGAATACTTTTACAGAACTGGCATATGATACTTAAGCTACCCGAAAGAAAAAAATACAACTTTTTGTGTTGGAGGGGGTGGTGTTGGTGGTGGTGGATGTAGTGAGGGTGATAAGAAGTACAGTATAATGGACGTAACATTTAGATAATTTTCCCCTAATGATAATAATGATACTAATGAATAGGGAAACGGCTATTTACTAACTACAGCACTGACACATGTAATTTACAAACACATTTCTAACAAGTAGTTCCGTGTAGAACTATACACCCTATTTTCATATATCCTGCTCATATTAATTGTCTCTATCAACATACAAAATTTCAGTTTAATTGCTGTAACAGATTAGTAGATATTGAGAACGGTCTAAATATTTCATATGGTCGCCAGGATGGATTTTTAATTTTGTACTATTACATTAAGATTATTGTGTACGTGTGGTATTCAAACTTCAATCGCATGATTAGAACACCAGAAGTAACAAGAAGTTCCGTGAAGAACTATACAGCCTACTTTTCATGCCAATGATTATTCTACAGAATATGAACCTATCTAGAATAATGACGAAATTAAGTTGCTAATATCGAAATTTCCAATTAGTTCGAAATACTGTATACCTGGCATAATGTATCCTAATAGAGCACTACAGTTGGCAGCCCTGATGACTGAATATATTCTTAGTTCCGTCTCTTACGGTACTAAATACAAAATTTGGTTGAAGTCCACTGAATAGCATGGACGTTACATGCAGTTAAACATTGAATTTAACAGCGCGCGTAAAATCATGTTGGCAACAATGTCATGCATGTATTGGTCATAAATAATCTGAAATAATATGATCTATTGTTGTGCCAATTTTGAATGAAATCCATTAGTTAGTATAGAAGTTACATGCATTTTAAAATTGGACCTATCAGCAGGCTATGAATCATGTTGGCAGCACTGACGTATATTAGTTACTCCAAATTCGTCTAGAATGCCAGGTACTATACGTGTGCAAAGTTTAGAGCTATTGGCTTGCATACTTTCTGATATATTGATATTAGGGTAACAAAAATAGGGACAGCACATATTAACAGTTGGCAGCCCTGGTTGCTCCTTAGAATACGCATAGTCATATCTGTTATGGTACACATAGCACATACGAAATTTGGTTGAAATCCAAATGATAGTATGGAAGTTACATGTATTTAAAGTTGGACCTGTCAGCAGGCTTAGAATCATGTTGGTAGCACTGACGTATATAAGTTACTCCAAATTAATATAGAATGTCAGGTACTATACGTGTGCATAGTTTAAAGCTGTCGGCTTGCATACTTTCTGATATATTGGTATTTGGATAAAATAAATTAGGAGCATTTATTAACAGTTGGCAGCCCTGGTAGGTCTTAAGAATACGCTCAGTCATATCTGGTTATGTACACATACAACATACGAAATTTGGTTGAATTCCGCTTGATAGTGTAGAAGTTATATGCATTTAAAAATTGGACCTATCAGGATGCTTATAATCATTTTGGCAACACTGCCATATTTGGCCTCCTGGAAATTAAACTGAAATATTATGATCTGTACGTGTGCCAATTTTGAAATAGCTCCCATTCATACTTTCCAAGATATCCAACATGGAGCTCAAATTTCAATTGCGATTTTTTAGCAGTTGGTAGCACTGACATAATTTTCAAATATGGCGGTGAGATATTCAGGTATAGATCTTTACTCCTACCAAATTTTGTTTCGATTGCTGCAGCCGTTTAGGAGTTGATAGGGGGGGACACACACACAGACAGACAGACAGACAGAAGGACAGACAGACAGACGGACAGACAGACAGACAGACAGACAGACAGACAGACAGACAGACGGACGGACGGACGGACGGACGGACGGACGGACGGACGGACGGACGGACGGACGGACGGACGGACAGACAGACAGACATACATTTGCCCGATCTCATAAGTCTACTTTTTCCTCATTTTTGCAAAATGTGAAAAGTAGGCTAAAAACGAGATTTTAAAAGTACGCACACCAGCCATCTTGTGATTATGCAAACAATTTAAATAAATTACATGCCAGTGGATCAACATTTGTATAAGCATTTAACATGCAACGTTTCACGGCACTCGGATAGTTAATTCGCGAGAAACGTCCATTTAAATATCTATACTTCGCGTCGCCGCCATGTTGGATTTGTGCTCACCAGGTTACTGAAGGTCCTATAGGTGAACATATGTTCATAGTCTCTATGAACATAAAAAAAATCAGTTTGGTTGCTGTAAAAGATTCATAGATATTGAGAACCGTCTAAATATTTCGGAAGCTCGCCATTTAGAATTGTTATATGTATAGGCCATAGAGTTATGTACCATTCATGGACACTTATTGCCTAGCTTCATTGTTCAAACTTTCACTTCGACCGCATGATTACGACACAAGAATAAAAACTTAATTTTAAAATTTCGCACAGCCGCCATCTTGAGGTTATGTAAACAATTGAATTAAATTAGATGGCAGTGCATTAAAATCTGCAAAATCATTTACTGTACCACGTTTCTCTGCCCTCAGAGAGTTAAATCACGAGAAAAGTCTATTAAAATATTTCAAATTCGCTTGGTCGCCATGTTCGTTTTGTACTTTACAGGTTTATGAAATATACATAGGTAAACTTGTATCAGTACCCTTTATCACCGTACAAAATTGCATGATGATATCTGTAATAGTTTCGGAGATATAGAATGTCAGTGAAATATTTCGCACAGCCGCCATTTTGAGGTTATGTAAACAATTGATCTAAATTAGACTCCAGTGCATTACAATTTGTACAAACATTTGATGTACCAAGTTTCATTACGTTTGGATAGTTAAATCGCGTGAAATGTCTATTTAAAGTCTTAATTTCGCTTGACCGCTATGTTGGTTTTGTAGTCACCAGGTTTTTGAAAGTCTCATAGGTGAACTTCTAGTAGTGCCCTTTATCACCGTACAAAATTTCAGGGCGATATCGGTAATAGTTTCGGAGATATTGAATGCTAGTGAAATATTTCGCCCAGCCACCATGTTGGATTGGTGAGACGAGACAAAATTTGAAGGGCACGGTCGAGGTCGCCGGGAATAGTGCTATGAACTTACCGAGTTTCATTAAAATCGCTCCAGCCGTTTAGATTTTATTAGGGGACACACACACACACACACACACCTCACACACACACACACACACACACACACACACACACACGGACAAAAGGTGATCTCATAAGCCTATTTTTTCAAAATTGAAAATAGGCTAAAAATGATTAGAAAGAGTGATAAGCGAAATAAAAGACACTGCCTAGGGCCTAGGTCTCATTGTCTGTTAGAGATGTAGAGACCAATAGTGTCGTCTTTAGTCGCATAGCGCCGTAGGAAAAGAATCAGAACACTTTGGAAAACTTCGGCTGTCCCGAGCTCCTGAGGTAGCAATAGTATCATTTATGGCCACATAGCGCTCAACGATAATTTTTGGAATAAATTACGGTAAATTTGAAAGCACCAACGCTTATTGCAGCTGATAACCTCAATGTATTGCACCAACACCATTGCACTTATACAGATGGAAGCTAAAGGAAGGAAGCTTGTAGTTTAACGTGACCGTTAATCTGTAGATCATAAGCCACGGGACCTCCTTTTTACGTGGAATCCGAACCACAGGACATGGCATTTCACTTCGAAAATCTCACATGCATTGACAGGGAATCGAACCCGGACCGCCTTGGTGAGAGGCATACAGCTACACCGCTGAGCCACCACGCCCCTATACAGATGCACAATATGTTCATGATGATAACTGTTTTAAGGGGCAAAAGAAGTATTTTTGCACTAATTTTGACTGCAATTTAAAAGCAGCGCAAGATTCAACTATTTTCGCAATTCTGCACCAGAACACTGGTAGGTGCGACGTGATGCAGCCCTAATTGCCAGTCAACAATAGACTTATTAAAATACTCTTACTTTTACATTACTACGGACATGAATGATTCTAGGGCCTTAATACATGGTTTTCAAGTTAAGTTTGTTTGTTATTCTAAATGTAGGGAATGGAGAGCGTTGTCCAAAATATCAAGTGGACAGTGTTACCAGCAGGGTTTCAAAGTGTATGTATAATTTGGTGCAATTAGGAAGAACGGTGTGGATATGTGATAAAGGGCCTAAGTGCAGGAAATGGAGTGGTCTGTCCGAAATTTAAAGTGGACAGTGTCACCCGCAGGGTTCCAAAGGGTAAGTGTACAAAATGTGATTCAGATCGGTGAAACGGTGTAGATTTATGCCAATGGACCTAATGCAGGGAATGGAGTGGTCTGTCCGAAATTTCAAGCAGACGGTGTTACTCGTCGGATTCCAAAGTGTAGACTAAGTATGTGACATTTGGTTCAGATCGGTGAAACGGTGTAGATTTGTGCCAAATGGCCTAAATGCAGGGAATGGAGTGGTCTGTCCGAAATTTCATGCTGACAGTGTTCCTCGTAGGGTTCCAAAGGGTAAGTATACACATTTTGGTTCAGCTTGGTGAAACGGTGTAGATTTGTGCCGAAGGGCATAAGTGCAGGGAATGGAGTGGTCTGTCCGGAATTTCATGTAAACAGTGTTACTCGCAGGATTCCAAAGGTTAAGTATACACATTTTGGTTCAGATCGGTGAAACGGTGTAGATTTGTGTCAAAGGGCCTAAATGCAGGGAAATAATTGGTCTGTCCGAAATTTAAAGTGGACAGTGTTACCCGCAGTGTTCCAAAGGGTGTGTATACAAATGTTGGTTCGGATCGGTGAAACGTTGTAGATTTGTGCCAAAGGGCCTAAATTTAGGGAATGGATGGTCTGTCCGAAATTTCATGTACACTACGTCACTCGCAGGGTTCCAAAGGGTAATATTCAAATTTTGGTTCAGATCGGTGAAACGGTGTAGATTTGTGCCAAAGGGCATAAATGCAGGGAATGGAGTGGTCTGTCTGAAATTTCATGTAAACAGTGTTACTCGTTGGGTTCCAAAGGCTATGTATACACATTTTGGTTCAGATCGGTGAAAAGGTGTAGATTTGTGCCAAAGGGCCTACATGCAGGGAATAGACCGGTCTGTCATAAATTTCATGCAGACAGTGTTACTCGCAGGGTTCCAAAGGATATATATATACAAATTTTGGTTCTGATCGGTGAAACGGTGTAGATTTGTGCCAAAGGGCCTAAATGCAGGGAACGGAGTGGTCTGTCCGCAATTTAACATAGCCTAAACTATTCCTCTTGAATCTAGCTATCATATAAAAAAAGAATTTTTCGAATCCGACTGGTAGTTCCAGAGATTAGCGCGTTTAAACACACAAACAAACACACAAACTCTTCAGCTTTATTATATTAGTATATATATTATTTTGATATATTTTGAAGATTGGTTGGTTGGTTCTTAAGTTTAGGGGCTGCGACAACGCGATCATGTAGCCCCGTAATTTTGAAGATTACAACTCACATAAAGTTCTATTGATCATAAACATGTTTTATTCTGCTAATATAACTTACAGAATTTTATAAAGTAACTGATAAATAATTTTTAACATTCTGTATGGAGTAATGGGTGAGATAATAACACTTCTACGATTTCCTCTAGACATTGGTCGTGTAGCCTGGCAGGATGAGTCAGGGTGGGAGGGGGGCGGAAGCTGCGATAGCAAAGGTGTTGATGGAGAGGGGAAGGCAGGTGTCCGAGCGCGCTCTTGCCCAAGACCTTGTCTTACCGCTGTGTGTGTGCGGGCTTGTGTGTATGTGTGTGTGACTGATTCAGGCAGCGTTTTTTAGAGTCTGAAAGGAGCATGCACCACGGGTATATCGCTGAACCAATTTTCTTTATCAAACTTTTCTACTGCTCAGAATAACATCCACTTCAAATTAATATAACTTTGAAGTTAATATAACATTTTTTTCTCACTAAAAATGGTATTCAAATCTGAAGAGGTTAATACAAAATTTGAATTTCGAAATAAGAATTGTTCCTATTGCAGGTACTACTACGGGGGTTGTTGTAGAGAAATGTCGGTGTCTTCCGATTATTAGTTTCGTCGTGGTGATCGTACTTTTAACGCTCAAAATAGCCACTTTGAAGCCATGTCCTCAGCAAACGAGCCGTCGTTATTTTCTGCAAAACGCATATAATGTCTCACAAAGACCTGCATTAGAGATTAAGGATAAAAATAAAAATAAAAACAACATTTTAATTTTTGACCGCACAGCCTTAAGGACTATGGTTCAGAAAACTAAGAGAGACAGATTTAGAAATGAAGAGATATGACGTCAAGTAGGCATCAACCAATCACTTCGTAAATCCGTAACCAACGCCAGGCTACGATGGTTTCGACACCTGAAGAGGATGGACCGCAGGTGGTTGGATAAGGAGATCAAAGAAAACCGTCAAATGTGGCTGCTGCGACAAGGCTTTGCCTTTAGTAAATGATGATGATAACGATTGCTACTGAAAAAACAATATGTTTTATAGGAAGCTTCATTCATTGTTATTTTTACCCTACTTTCGATTTTTGCAAAAAAAAAAAAAAAAGTAGACTTATGACATCTACACCGGTCAAAAGTTGTCAGTCTGTGTGTGAGTATATCTGCCACCCCTCCCCTCACCCCTCCTCTGCCTATCAATTCAAACACGACGAAACAGAATTGAACGAAATTTACAAAAATGTACCTTAATGTGGGACCTGTTCTTTGCCTAAACTACAAGGTCATCAACCAAATAGTTTCAAGATGGTGGACGTATGAATCATGCAAATATTGTAGCCTAACCGTTACTTACGATTCAACAAGGCCCGGCCTCACCAAATCCGTTTATCTTACCGAGGGTGGTTTAATCTGTCCTCATGTGATGACTCGTAGTATATTAACATCTTATAATACAATTATTATACCATATCAGGCCAACCGTGCCGTATCGTGCTGGGCCGTGCCGTCCCGTTGGGTCAAAATGGAGACTATTGTTTGCTCGCTAGTCCATATTTTATGTGAGGATTCAATCAATCAATAAATAATAAAGCACGTTGTTATGCAACAAGCTACTACAACCAACATTCAATTATACTCCTTGAAAAGGACAATGAGGATAATGCATTAGGTGAAAGTGAGCTACATGTTCTTTACTGAACATCTTGTTCTTTTTTAAATTGTAGAAGTCATCCTGAAAATTTACAGTGCAAAATTTCTAAGAATTCCTTCGATACAAATCTCTCTTTTTCTACCATTTTGTATAGGTTTTGTTTTTGGTAATCCTGAAAAAGAATTTAACGTGCCATACTTAATTTTGGCTGCTTCAACATTTGGCTCATCAGACGAAATGTTTGAGAAAACTTCCCCCTACATCACAGCAGCGAGTTTATCGACTGAGACATTTTTAAGATACGAATTACTATTTAAAGTATCAAACAATAGAAAAGAAGTTTGTGGCGTGTAACTGCTTAGAAGCGTGACATGGTTAAATTCCGGAACGGGACTTGGATCCAATACACATTCTTACTGAATAATCTATCTTAATTTTCCTCTTTCTAAGCATAGTTTAAATCTCTTGGTATTCTTTCTAACAGAACTTCTCTCTGGAAACGAAGAATTTTTCCTTTCCGTATTACTCTTATTTGTGATTTAACTGCGGTGGGGGGGATTTCAAACTGCACTGACAGTAGGATCGCTATTTTCTTTACTCTCCTGGAAATAGACAAACACTGAAATTCTGGTCCTATTATATGATTCGTTACGGATAATTTTGTTGCCTACGTCGCCTCTTTACTTACTGTATTAACACGTTTTCCCAAATATTACGTCCTGCGGTTTGGATTCCCCGTAAATATGTAGGACCCATGTTTAAATCTCGTAGTATTTTCAGGACAGATATTATTATTATTACTATTATCATTATTATTATCATTATTAACTAGAGTACCTGTGCGAGAATTCCCGCATAAGTTATACCACCCACCCGACTTGACTGTTATGCGGGCTGGACGCGACACAGTTCTGGCAGGGGCTGTCGTCTTTTTAACATTGTCTAAACGCACTCTTGAAACAAATACATATATTTGTTGTCATTTGTATAGGCAACACTGAAAGAATGACTTCATATCTCCACAATATTTCCGTTGATTTTTTTTAAGAAATGCAAGATTTTTCTTGTAGTACAGAGGCGATTTGGAATATTTTAACACATACCACACCCTCTAACTCCTTGTTCAAAAGCTCTAGTTTTGTGAAAGACACTCCTTTAGCATTTTTAGCCTACTTTTCACATTTTGCAAAAATGAGGAAAAAGTAGACTTATGAGATCGGGCAAATGTCTGTCTGTCTGTCTGTCCTTCTGTCTGTCTGTCTGTCTGTCCTTCTGTCTGTCTGGCTGTGTGTGTGTTCCCCTAATCAACTCCTAAACGGGTGCAGCAATTGAAACAAAATTTGGTAGGAGTAAAGATCTATACCTGAATATCTCACGGCCATATTTGAAAATGATGTCAGTGCTACCAACTGCTAAAAAATCACAATTGAAATTTGAGCTCCATGTTGGATATCTTGGAAAGTATGAATGGGAGCTATTTCAAAATTGGCACACGTACAGATCATAATATTTCAGTTTAATTTGCAGGAGGCCAAACATGGCAGTGTTGCCAAAATGATTGTAAGCCTCCTGATAGGTCCAATTTTTAAATGCATATAACTTCTACACTATCAATTGGAATTCAACCAAATTTCGTATGTTGTATGTGTACATAACCAGATATGACTGAGCGTATTCTTAAGACATACCAGGGCTGCCAACTGTTAATAAATGCTCCTAATTTATTTTATGCTCCTAATTTATTTTATCCAAATACCAATATATCAGAAAGTATGCAAGCCGACAGCTTTAAACTATACACACGTATGGTATCTGACATTCTATATTAATTTGGAGTAACTTATATACGTCAGTGCTACCAACATGATTCTAAGCCTACCGACAGGTCCAACTTTAAATACATGTAACTTCCATACTATCATTTGGATTTCAACCAAATTTCGTATGCGCTATGTGTACCATAACAGATATGACTATGCGTATTCTAAGGAGCAACCAGGGCTGCCAACTGTTAATATGTGCTGTCCCTATTTTTGTTACCCTAATATCAATATATCAGAAAGTATGCAAGCCAATAGCTCTAAACTTTGCACACGTATAGTACCTGGCATTCTATATTAATTTGGAGTAACGTATAATCGTCAGTGCTGCCAACATGATTCTAAGCCTGCTGATAGGTCCAATTTTAAAATGCATGTAACTTCTATACTAACTAATGGATTTCATTCAAAATTGGCACAACAATAGATTATATTATTTCAGATTATTTCTGACCAATACATGCATGACATTGTTGCCAACATGATTTTACGCGCGCTGTTAGATCCAATGTTTAACTGCATGTAACGTCCATGCTATTCATTGGACTTCAACCAAATTTTGTATTTTGTACCTTAAGAGATGGAACTAAGAATATATTCAGTCATCAGGGCTGCCAACTGTAGTGCTCTATTAGGATACATTATGCCAGGTATACAGTATTTCGAACTAATTGGAAATGTCGATATTAGCAACTTAATTTCGTCATTATTCTAGATAGGTTCATATTCTGTAGAATAATCATTGGCATGAAAAGTAGGCTGTATAGTTCTTCACGGAACTTCTTCTTTTAAAATGATATTGTCCATGCTTGCCACGGTGAGTGAGTGGCTGTCGTGTCGGACTACCAAACCCTAGCTTGCAGGTTCGCTCCTGGCCGTGGTAATTGATTTTTGAAAGGCGTCAAAAATTACGGCACGCATGTAATAGCCTACGTTGTTGGCATGTTAGAGAACGCATTGGAATTCAGTAGTCCGTGTTCAGTGGCAAAATTAATCTCGGGATTTTCCGCCAACACAAAGTTCCTCCTTTCTCTACCTCCCCCAGGGGCCCACATCAAGTCTGACGTGGGTTGGCGACCACGGGACCCCAGCTGAGTCCGGCATTTCTTCCACTTACTTGTGCCGGGCTCCTCTCTGTCTTCTTTCCTGTCGATCTCCCTTGGTCAACTCTTGTTCTTTTCCGATCCCGATGGTATTAGGGTGTCCGAGGCCTAAGGAGTCTCTTCCTTTCCCACCTTAATTGGCCCTTGTTTCATCTTTCCTGATCCCTTCCTTCTGGGAGGGGTCAGCCTTCTTTTTCTTTTCCTGTTAACTCCTGCCTTCTGCTCAAGGCCCTCAAGGAGGTAGGGTGTATGTAGCCCCACCACTTCTGGTGCACCCTAGAAAGTGCTACACCCTCAGGGGCTCACGCCTGGTGAGTTCGGGAGTTGGCGTCTCCGAGGGATTCCTGAGCTGGGTCCGATTTCCCCCTTTTGTCCCTTACCTGTGGGACGGACCCTCTCCTCTTTCACTTTCCTTTTGTTTTACTTTTCATTATATTTCAGTTTCCCTTTAAGATTCCCGCACTGTTATTTTTGCATCTCCACTCCATTTTGTGGGTGTTTTCAATTTCCGTTGCATTTTGTAAGTCTTTTCGATCTGCGTTGCATTTTGTGAGTGTTTTTCAACCTCGATTGCATTTTGTAAGGATTGACAATCAAAGTCTTTCAATATCGGGGGGTCCTTTTGTGAGTATTTTGAATTCCAATTGCATTTTGTATTTTCAACCTACACCGCTTTTTTGCAAGTAGCTAAGTCTCAATTGCATTTTTGTGGGTATTTTGAATCTAAAATACATTTTGTAAGTATTGTCCATCCAGATGAGAAGTTTGAATCTACCATACATTTTGTAAGCAATTTCAATTGCATTTCGTATTTTCAACCTACCCGCTTTGTTCAAGTAGTTAATTCTCAATTGCATTTAGTGGGTATTTTGAATCTAAATTCCATTTTGTGCGTATTTTCAATCTCATTTGCATTTTGAAAGTATTTTGATTTCACCTACATTTTATGCGTATTTTTCGATCTATTCCTTTTGTGAGTATTTTCGTTCGAAATTCCCTTATGTACGTATTACCGCTCTCCATTTTGTGAGTAGTTTCAATCTGAGTTCCTTTTTGTAAGTATTTTCCTGCTCACTTACTTTTTGTTCTGGTTTCCACTTCATTGACATTTTCGCTATCACACAGACCATCAGGGGCATCTAACCTCCTTGACTTTCATAGCGCTCCAAGGAAACACAAAATTCGACATGAAAGCTGCCCTCTGGACGTCAAATAACAAAGCTTGCACCCATCACCCGAGGCCGTACGATATTATTTTTATAATAATAATAATCCCTAGTAATAATTAGTAATAATAATAGCATGTAGCCTTCGGAGAGGTCTGATGCAAATATGTCATGTTGACGGCTGTGAGCACTTGCTCTTCATACGCCTCAATGTATAGTATAGACCGGACGTTTGTTTTAGACGATTGCCCTTGACCTTGAAGCCTGCGGGTGAGCCTGTACACAGTCACTCTCACACCCTATCGCTTCACATTTGTCACCACCGATCTGATGTAATGGAATTCCAGACTTGAGCACGTGGCGACACCGACTTGCAGTCAGTACAGTCGACGTCGAAGTATTGTGTGACGCGGAAGTACACGTTACGTATTTACGAACAGAACCTCATTATATTTGCCAATGACTGTACTTCAGTAGGAGTGTGAGACAGCGTTGTCAATCATCGGACCGCTTGGGGCAGCTGATAACAACACAGGTACTGCAGTAACTCGCCTCCAGGCTTCCATTAAGATTTTTCACTCGTCTAAAACAAACGTCCGACCTATACTTAGTATGCTTGGCTGCCATCGCCGTGGCCCGGTTTTGATTAGCGGCTCCGACACGAATTCATGCTGCATTATGATGTATAGATCACATAGTAAGGAACGGCATTGCTGATCTGCAAGTCACTCAAGCAGTGTCAGTTTCGAATACTTTCACCAAGCCAGTGGGATACTCGAATTTATTTGCTCATCGATCGTTGATCGATTTATAATAATGATCGATGAAGACGCCACAAAGTCCCATTTTCACCTGCTGGTGTACTGGCTACTATTATTGGCTTGCTGTTCCTCTCCTTAAAACAATAATAACTAACTATTCTTGGCTGATGCCCCCGAGGGCCGGGTTCGATTTCCATATCTGCCAAGAAATTTCATTCTGGTCTGAGGAGCGTTGTGAGATCAAACTGAGAAGTGGTGGGTTTCATTCCCACCTCAACCATCCTGGAAGTTGATTCCCGCGGTTTCCCACTTCTACTCGAGGCGAATGCCGGGATGGTTCCTAACTGAAGGCCACGGCCGCTTCATTCCCAATCCTCACCTGTATTATAATTACACACCACTACATACACACACAAGTACACGGAGTTGAAATGACCTCGATGTCCAAGCCCGTAAATGAAACAACAACATCAACAAACTTCCAGTCCCCATGCCAGGGGAATCAACAGCATAATGTTAAAATCCCACGAGTCAACCGGGAATTAAGGGTCCGTGGGGCCTAAAGAAGCATCCTGTATCCTGTACACTTCGGCCTTACGCCGAACAGAACAAATGATAACCTCTCTCTCTCTTGAAAATGAGTTTATTTTATCATGATCTTGTCGACTTCGTCGTTATGCTTGAGTCTGAAGTTATGCGGAACGGAGACAGTTGCGTTACGGAGACGGAAGTGACGTCATGCAGCCGCGCGGGAAGCCTAAGTTAATGGATAAAGGACGGCGAGTGCGTGACGTCATGCAGCCACGTGGAGAGCCGAAGTTAATGGTTAATGGAGTATGTTGAAAGAGTCCTGGGGCGTCGAGCGGCCTGGGGCTTTGAGCGAAGCGAAAAGAATACAGGGTGACTCCTAAAGAGGTGTACAAGATGCCAGATAAGAAAAGAATACAGGGTGACTCCTAAAGAGATATACAAGACGCCAGATAAGAATACAAGGTGACTCTTAAAGAGGTGTACAAGATGGCAGAGAAGAATGCAGGGTGACTCCTAAAGAGGTGCACAAGATGTCAGACAAGAATACAGGGTGCCATATAAAGAGGCGAAGGAAGAAAGGAAGCTTGTAGTTTAACGTGACCGTTAATCTCGAGATCATGAGCCACGGGACCTCCTTTTTTACGTGGAATCCGAACCACAGGACATGGCATTTCACTTCGAAAATCTCACATGCAATGACCGGGAATCGAACCCGGACCGCCTTGGTGAGAGGCATACAGCTAGACCGCTGAGCCGCCATGCCCCTCCTAAAGAGGTGTGCAGGATGTCAGAGCAAAATACAGTACAAGGTGCCAGATAAGAATACAGGGTGACTCCTAAAGATATATACAAGATGCCAGATAAGAATACAAGGTGACTCTTAAAGAGGTGTACAAGATGGCAGAGAAGAATACAGGGTGACTCCTAAAGAGGTGCACAAGATGTCAGATAAGAATACAGGGTGCCTTCTAAAGAGATGTGCAGGATGTCAGAGCAAATTTCAGGGTGACACTTAACGAGGTGTACAGTATGTTAGATTCAATTCAAATACAGAGTGACCCTTAAAGAGGTTTGCAAGATATCAGATTCAAATAATGGGTGACTCTTAAAGAGTTGTAAAAGATGTCAGACTCAAATACAGGGTGACCCTTAAAGAGGTGCCCGCGCAGGAAGCCTAAGTTAACGGGTAATGGAGTCTGTTGAAAGAGTCCTGGGGTTTCGAGCGAAGCGAGAAGCCCTCCTGAGCCTTTCTAACATGTGTAGAATTTGTAGCATGCGTCATTTGAAATGATATAACGTCTAGTCTTTCAGACTGACTGTAATTTTTTTCTTTCCTTTTTTTCTTTCTATTATTTGTGAAGTAATTCCATGTGTAGTAAATTTAGCTGAGTTAAAGTGGCTCACAAGAACTAAGGGAGTAGCAGCAGCCATAGATCGTGGTTTAAATAATAAGCCGTCTCTGGGTTGCTCTGTTTTACGCATGCAGTTCGCGTCCTCTATCCACTCCACAATGAACGCACGCTGTGGTCTGGTCTGGTCTGGCCTGGAAGCGCGCTCTAGGAAGAAGTGCATCCAAATTACTGGCAGTTTCTCCCCTCCTCGTCCCTCTCTGCCTACTTTGAACAATACGTCTCTGCAAGTTGGACACAATGGATAACTTTAATAACTGGACTCGCCACCAACTCTATACCTAGGTCTAAATTCGCAAACGTGATTTAAGATTGTTCTCCTAGAAGAGCATCAACACAAGTTAACAACGTTATTATTTGAGTTTCTCGTGGATTATTTGGATAGCTCTCACAATTAAAACCCGAATTTTGTATCTCACAGTTATGGTTCCGTTTAGTCAATACTTGTTTTATTAAAGATTTTATCGTGACATAATCACTTGTCTTTAAGTATGTTGGTACATGTTTCGGTGTTTTATAGCATTGACACCTTCATCAGCCTACGGTTTTGGTAGCACTCAATGACATTCATTGTATGTATGTATGTCTACCTTTTATTATTTCCGTTTTCCAACGGGGTCGGGGATGAGATGCGATGGAAGTCTTTGTGGCGATGGTTTTTACGGTCGGATGCCCTTCCTGAGAGGAGTTAATGAGAGATGAAATGAATGATGGTGAATGAAACTGGGCAAGGATGTGGAAGGAAGCGGCCGTGGCCTGTCAGAAGGTACCGTTCCAGCATTTGAAAATGGGAAACCACGGAAAACGATTTCAAGGATGGCCGACGGTGGGGCTCGAACCCACGCGTCTACCGAGTCAGCAGAGAGCTTGGCTCCATGACCTAATGCTGCGCTTTAGCGAGCGTAGCCACTACTGTCGGTACCCTCAATGACATTCATTACTAGTCCATAGAAGTACTTATTAAAAATAACACACGGATGATAAAGTAACACGTTAAAAAGTTGTTAAAACCCTGTCATAATAAAAGTTTCGTTAAAAGCCTTAGAAATAGTTTGGTGCATTGTTTTGGTTTCCAATGTCCTGCTTCCGATAATAGCCCCCGAAAACCAGCAAGAGGTGACCATTCATAACTGGAAAAGAAAATCCCTGTGTGAACTATGGTAAGTAATAAACCGGAGAAATGTGGAAGGCTGACAAAGAACAAGTAAAAATATATATAAAAAAAGATATGTGATAAACTTACGGAGAAATCGGGCCGTACTGAGGCATACGGAGACAGTGCAGTATACAGCCCCAAACAGCTGTTGCACCAAAGAGGGGAAATCGCATTTGCGCCTAGTGATCCCACCAATTCCCCTCCTAGACGAGACTCCGCCATGACAGGCCAGGTCTAACTTGCCACGCTATACTGATATGAAATGGCTTTGGAGAAGCGGGTGAGGCTTCAGTCGAGAGGGCGGTCACCTTTTGCAGGACATTGGAAACCAAAACACTTTTTAATGTGTTATTTTTAATAAGTACTTTTATGGACTAGTAATGAATGTCATTGAGTGCTACCAAAACCGTAGGCTGATGAAGGTGTCAATGCTATAAGAAACCGAAACATGTACCAACATACTTAAAGATAAGTGATTATGTCACGATAAAATCGTTGAAAATCCACAGCCTGCTTCCAGTCTCCGACAGGGTCAGGAATGGAATGAATGAAGCCCCCATCTAGCGGCGAGGATACGAACTGTGCCGGCTGCCGAGGCCTGACGCACTCCTCTGGGGCAATGATTAAATGAATGACGGATGAAATGAAATGATAGTGGAGAGTGTTGCTGGAATGAAATTTTGACAGGGAAAACCGGAGTACCCGGAGAAAAACCTGTCTGCCTCCGTTTTGTCCAGCACAGATCTCACATGGAGTGACCGGGATTTGAACCACGGACCCAGCGGTGAGAGGCCGGCGTGCTGCCGCCTAAGCCACGGAGGCTTACCGATAAAATCGTTAATAAAACAAAAAAAATGTTTATTATTACATTCTGTCAATACGGAAAAATATGCGACTTTAAAAGTCAAAAAGTATATGTTACAGTTATGTTAAAGAAAGTAAGATATGCTAAGGAATTTTGATCTGGTTTGAGCTGGGAAACGAACCCGGGCCTACACGGTGACAGTCAATAATGCTGGCCACTACGCAACCAGGCCACAATACCATCAGTTTATGTTCTGTCTGTTTATGATATTCCGCCAATACTGCTGGCGCGAATGGCATGAAAACTCGTATGAAATAAAACTAAGATACAAATTAGTTATGCAAAACAAAGTTATGATGGGGTAAAGGCCTTATGTCCTGACAGTGAGGCAATTGCACCATCTATATATATATAAGGTGCGTTCAAAAAGTAACGAGCCGGAGGCTGTAATGCGCAAACCGGTGACGACATCGGCTAATCGTTGCGTGTGTAACGAGCTGTGGTTCCGACCAGAGCGCGGAAGGTCACAGCCCGTCGCTAGAGGGCACGCGTGCACGTCACGTGACGATACAAAGCGAGCTGCAGCATGCATCAATCGTCCAACCAAGACCATGACAGTAGGCCATTCGACATGCTTCCTGGTGTGGTTGAAGATTGTGGGGCACCCATTGGACACACACCTTGCGCAAGTGCAGTCGTTCCTTCATGAAGGTGTGCACACTTCCGACGCTCAATCCGACCACGGCGGCTATGGCGTTCACTGTCACTCAGCGGTCCGGGGTAGTGAGTGCATCAACCAGCTGGACGTTGCCATCGGTAATGCAGCAGGGTGCCCCAGACCGGGCATCATCGGCTAACAACACCCGTCCTTTCCTGAAGCGCTTGTGCCACCCTTGCAAGGGACATGCAGTGTTCGCCGTACACTTGTGACATTCGGCGATGAATGTACGTTCCCCCTACTCCTTTCGCTGTCAGAAACCTAATAACACCTCATTGCTCTTCGTTTGTCGCCTCCATGTCACGGTTTGCAATACGACTGGCAGCGTTGGACGATTGATGCATGGTGCTGCTCGCTTTGTATCGTCACGTGACGTGCACGCGTGCCCTCTAGCGGCGGGCTGTGACCTTCCACGCTCTGGTCGGAACCACACCTTGTTACACACGCCACGATTAGCCGATGTCGTCACCGGTTTGCGAATTACAGCCTCCGGCTCGTTACTTTTTGAACGCACCTTATATAATACGCTAAGGTGTATGTTT
The DNA here is from genome assembly GCA_946902985.2 of Meconema thalassinum. NCBI lineage: Eukaryota > Metazoa > Arthropoda > Insecta > Orthoptera > Tettigoniidae > Meconema > Meconema thalassinum. The sequence goes on from OX336399.1 coordinate 93,791,646, forward strand.
CACAAAACTCAGGCTCCTAAACCAGAGGGAGTTAGAAGGTGTGATTTGTACCAAAATCTTCCAAATTGTCTCGATAGTACAGAAAAAATCTTGCATTTCTTATTTGTTTATAAAGTGCTTTTAAACAAATAAACAAGACGATAGCCCCTGGTCGAACTTCATATGGAAGCCTTCATAGGGAGGCTATGGCTGCTTGAGCGTTTAGTTCTCACAGTAAAGAGGCGCAGGTGCGCTTCATAAAAAGGGAGGTAGCGCGCAGTTCGCTGCTCCTGTAGGGGTCCGGGCGTGGACACCAAGAGCCCGCTGATGATCCAGCTTGGTGTCCTAGGCGAAACCCCACACAAGACACGGCATAAACCTAGAAAAATTTGTTTTGAGTTTTAATTCACTGGCCGTGAATGCCAATATACCATCTTTAACTTTTGAGTTTATTATTTCTCGAGGCCCGCACCCTACTGCGGGTATTTCACGCACGGCTATGCACGACGTCACGATGATAATTTGGTGAGGTGGCGCCAGATAGCACCATGAGTCACACGCAGTCGAGATGGAGCCTGCATCTTTAATGACCTGCCCGTGCCCCGTGTCCGGTATTGAGCGCCCATCCGAATTCCACGTCCCTGCGATGAGTATTAATATTGATGTCGTCACGTCCTGGACTGATTGTATGGTCCAGGAGGACCGCTTTACGACCGGATCAGTCTTAACGAAATAAGTCAGCTCCAAAAACGGTGACATCTTTTACTGGCATCGTAAATAACAATTACGTGCAAATAATTCCTCTGCTTCCCCTTCCAGAAGCTTTCAAAGCATAATGCTCTTCCCGGAGAAATATTGCATACGACTGTGTTGTGGGATATTCGTGTACCTCTCTCACTTCTGAATGAGATACCGGTACTGAATAAATCTAAGGTACAGTCGCCGACACAGAAAATAAGCATCAATTGGAAGATATGGATAAGTCTACCTGCAACACGTACAGGAGGGATGATATGGCATGCACCATAGCATAGCCGATTTACGTACTATTTCCCTGTCCTTATACGGTCGTAGGACATTGGCTTATTGCGTCTCTCGTCCTGGGCCATGATAAATCCGTCCAATAGCCGCAATTGTTGTAACGTCGTAATGTACAGTATGGCCCCTATATTGTCCAGTGGCTGTGTTATAATTTTGTATGAAAGCCTCCAAATTTGCAGGCACTGGTAATGATGGATGCTAAATCGTGAGTTCTGCCACTCGCCTCTGATGGGTGAAATAGGGTGAAATAATGTTGTCTTTGTTCCTTCTCTGGCGTAGGCCCTATGCGGTGAGTCACCTCGTCCTTTGCTATATCATGCCATTCTTGTCATTGGGTGGGCATATTTGTGGTAGTAAGAGGACAGTGCATCACCATTATGCATGACCTCTTCCAGGTGTGTGACCAATGAATTGATTAGAACAGAAGCATACGCATTATTGCCTTCTGACACCACGTTCCAGACCGCACTGACATCCCAGAGTGTATCGCTCGTAGGTGCGGGATCGGGCCAAATCTCCACCGTTACTTTCTTAGTCTCGGCCCAAACGTTATCGGTAGGAGTCATATCTGCCCCACAAAAGACCAGCCAATGTGCTTGAACTGACTTTTCCTTGGAAACTACTTCTGAACTAATCGGGACGTGTGCAACATTGCTATCCCACGAGAGCTCATCCAATCCCAATATGCAACAGATAGCCTACACGATCAGGATATAAAAAGTAGGTTAGCTCAGTCAAGAAAAGCATTTCTACAGAAAAGGAATCTGTTGACATGGAATATAGATTTAGGTATTAGGAAATCATTTTTGAAGGTCTTTTCCTGAAGCGTGGCACTCTATGGAAGTGAAACTTGGACTTTTGGTGCAGCGGAAAAGAGGAGAATTGAAGCGTTTGAAACGTGGTGTTACAGGAGAATGATGAAGATCAGATGGGTAGATTAAGACTGGTGGGAGAGGAGAGATGTTTCTGGCGACTGCTAATGAAGAGAAGAGATAGGTTGGTAGGACACATACTAAGACACCCAGGAATAGCAAGCTTAGTTATGGAAGGAAGGGTCGAGGACAAGAACTGTAGGGGTAGACGAAGGTTATAATACGTTAAACAGATTGACGTGGATGTAGGGTGTGGTAGCTATGTAGATATGAAACGATTAGCTCAGGACAGGGAGGAATGGAGAGCTGCATCAAACCAGTTAAAAAACTGAAGACTCAAACAACAACAACAACAACACGATCAGGGCGTCGATGCTCGGCCACGTATGCAGGATTGTGTCTGGTGCCAAAAAAAAAAAAACACACACACACTGTTCGCCGTGGAAAACGTACTCTTGTCGGAGAATATGGCATTTGGCCAATCATGTAGCTCCCTATTATCGTCAAACGCAAGGCGATATAAGTTCCACCTATCATTGAACTTATAATTATGTTTCTTAACCGTTCGCCGGGATTGTAACCCTACCTCATTCAGGCGTCTCATGACTGTCCTCCAGTTGACGAAAAAGAAAAAACGCGTGGCATGGAGTAGCAGCTCGACGTTCATGAACGGGGGCGATTAGGCTACAATGATCAAGTGATCATCCTTTTTCCGCTTCGAGGCCCATCATATACATCGGCTTATATCTCCTGATTCTCAAACACGTCTTATCCAACGCGTCACCTTACTCTGTGGGATACCGTAGCGTCGTTCAGCATCTTTTGCGGTTAGATTTCCTTGGTCAAAGAGAGCAGCTACCCAGTCATTGATATGAGGTCCTTGGTGTACCAAAGTTGCTGATAGAATGATCTACCAGGTGGGGATGTCCTTTATTCTGATTGGATTGCCCACTGTTGCAGCCAGTGAAAAGAAATAACACATCCCAAGCAAATTCAACCCAGCTTTCACCACTGTGAATCTGATTCCGTAATACGAAGGTGGATCAAAAAGTTAGTTGCATTAACGCGCTGCAGCAGCGCGCCGTGTGTCGGAAACGTGGGCACAGCGGAGAAAGGGACAGACACTGCCCACCCATCTGTTAGGCAGGTCGCTGTGGTGTCTCGTCTTGTATGGTGTGAATAGCGGCTAAAAGCAATGGCGCGTCGACTGGACGTTCACTCCAAATATGAGGTGCGTGCGACAGTCCGATTCCTATGGGCCAAAAGGAAGAATTGCACGGACATTCATCGTGAAATTAGTGCTGTGCATGTGGAGCGGGCCATTTCCAGGCAAGGGATCGTAAAGTGTTGTCAGCAATTCGAAGCCGGACGCACGGATATCACGGACGAATATCGCGAGGGCAGGACCCGTGCAAATGTCAACAGTGTGAAACCGATCATTAGACAGAACGGTGGTCGACATTCCCAGACCGATAAGGAGGTGAAGTCCGCTGTCTCCGTGTGGTTGCAGAACGCTGGAGGAACTTTCTATGCATCCGGCATCGGCAAGTTGGTTGTGCGTTCGCAGAAATGTTTGGAGTCTCTTGGAAACTATGTGGAAAAGTGACGTTACATTGTATGTCGTTATAGGCGTGTTGCTGTTGTATAGGTGGTGTAATAAATGGCCATAACTGGTAAGTGCAACTTATTTTTAGCCTACTTTCGATTTTTGCAAAAAATGAAAGTAGACTTATGAGATCACTACAGGGCGAAAAAAAGTGTGTCTGTCTGTGTGTGTGTGTATGTGTGTGAGTCTCTCTCTGTGTGTGTGTGTGTGTGTGTGAGTGTGTGTACTCTGAATGTCTGTCCCCCCCTATCAATTTGAACACGGTTAAACCGAATTGAACGAAATTTGGTACAGAGGTAGCACTGGCAAAGGGCACCTCAGTGTCATGTTTTATATTGCCGCCATCTTTACCAAAAGGTAATGGCGGCCAATCGAATGGTCAAAACTTAATAATGCATTACGACCAAACTAATCATCGGATCTTTACCAAATTTGGTAACAACCTACCTTCATATGGGACGCGTCTTGTGCCCAAACTGCAAGGTCATCAAACGTACCATTTCAGGATGGCGACCGTGTGAATTATGCAAAATTTATAATCCATAACATGGGATCCACCAGTTCCGATTATCGAACCAAGAATCGTTTAATCTGTTCTAAGCGACGTGGTTCGTTCGAAATTAAAAGTTTATATTGTAATATTATAATCTAGAAGTGACTTTAAAAATCTGAATCGTCTCGGCTATTTGACAAGATGGCAGCTGATCTCTCGTTCTGACCTATATTTTACTAATTTCAGTATGTTGCATGCAATATAACCTACTGATAAAAATTATATGAACTTAATATGAAATGAACTCGGTTTGAAATATACTCCAGTGAAGAAATCTTCAGTCCAAGTGATTATTTGCTAATACAGTACGTTATATGTATTTAATCGATAACGCATGAGTTATGTGTGGTTAGAGCTTCCGTCTCTCATGTGGCTGGCCGGGTTTCAAATCCTATCAGAGTAGAACTTTTTTGCTTGATTTTTTTTTATATTTATTGTTTCTTGAGTACTGAGACGTTATAAAATAAAGCGTTATATGGTGCGTTTTTCAATGGAAATTATATATTTAAAAAAAACTACATTCTCCACAGGAGTGACATCTACCATCCTTCAGTTGTACTATGCAGAAACTATAGATTCGAGCAGCGCTCTATACCGGCCAGTTAGTGAACCCAGTCTTAACGACTGCTAGGAGTAATAATACAGTAACATTCGCTTATTCCTTGTGCACAGAGGCGTTGTTGATAACCTCAAAACATGCAATATGGATGATTTGGAGATGGATTATTTTGTTATACCGTGTATTTAAGATTAGCCTATAAATTAACGGGTTGCGAAGTTACTTCACTTAGTCCTATATCATTCGTATACGACACAGAACAACAACGTGACGTCAGTTTCTGATCTGCTCTGATTGGCTATTACGTTGCTGCAGTCGGGTAGTTGGCAGTCAAGGATAAAATTCGCGACTGCCAACTGCCAGCTACCAACTGCAACTTCATGTTGTGTATGGTGCCTATAGTATACACGGAGTCGATCGCGACTGCCGACCGAGGACTACCAACTACGGACTGCCGACTGCGCATTGTAGATGGGCCTTATTAGAGCAACGAAGTTTCAATTATTGTAAGTAGTCGGTGTTTGGAGTGTTGGCTGATGAAATTGCAAAATGCTGGGGTAAATTGTAAACTATGGTTTGAACGCCACTGTTCAAATCCTGTGTGCCAATTTGCACTTCAAATAGGAAGAAATTAGGAGATGATAAGGACAGAGAGTTATAACTATACCCATACATTTAGGAGAAAGCAGGCTATATGTTCTTTCCCGAACATCTTGTTTGATCTGCCCTCGTACAAACGAACTCACGTAACAGACACATTAGTCTGCCTGATACCTTCCATCTCCCTCATACACCCTCTGTCTGAAAAGTTAGGTGAATGGGTCTATATTACGAACGGATTGTTGGCTTACCTGAAACAGCCATTACTGTCCTTCGAAGTAATCCCCGTGGATGGTTATGCACTTCTGAGAACGACTGAACAAGTCCTGGAAACTCCTGGTATAGTCCTCTTTAGGAATAGCCTTCAGTTTGGGTCGTCAAAACTCTAAATTGGAAGCAAGAGAGAAGCGTGTATTTATGCAACATGCTTTGCACACCTGATAGACGGGCGGCAGTGAGAAGGGTGAATTCATGCAACCTAACGTGCAAACCTGTCAATGAGAAGGGTGAATGTTCCTTGGAATGGAAAGGTCCTGAAAACCATCGTCACGGGTGACGAGACCTGGTGCCTGAGGTGTGACCTCGAAGGCAAGCGTCAAAGTATGGAGAATCGGGGTCCAGGGTCGCCGAAAAGCCCTGAAGGGTTAGAGGTTTTCGGACATTTCTGACATCCAACGTAATGTGACGACCCAACTGAAGGCTATCCCTCAGGAAGACTATGCCAGGACTTGTACAGCCGTTCTAAGAAGAACATAACCATCCACGGGGATTACTACGAAGGATAGTAACGGCTGTTTCAGGTTAGCCAACAATCCGTTCGTAATATAGACCCATTCATCGAACCTTTTAGACAGAGGGTGCATTTAGAAAATAGTGCTCATTATTTCTCACGGTCGTAGACCGTTTCAGCCAATTAGGACTACGGTTAACCACAGAATTTATGGATTTCTAGTAGGCTACTATTGTACTTCATCTTGTTGTTTTTGTTGATTTAGGGGCTTTGCGATATCGTGGTCGCATAGCCCCGTGTAATTGTGTGTGTGTGAATTTTTTCTGATAACCTGTGTTATTGTGATGGCTTTATTAGTGTAATTCAGATGAGGATTGGGAAGGAGGCAGCCGTGGCATTAATTTACGAATCATCCCTTCATTCGCCTGGAGTAGAAGTGAGAAACCACGCCAAACCACTTCCAGGATGGCTGAGGTATGAATCGTACCCGCCTCTTCTCATCGTTGCCTCACGAGGCTGAGTTTACTCCGTTCCAACCCTCAGACCAATATTAAATTTCCTGGCAGAGCCGGGAATTGAACCCGGGGCTCTGCTGTGACAGCCGAGAATTGGGTCCATGGTTGGTTCCTCAGTTTAGGGGCTGCGACAACGTGCTAACTACTACGCAGAGGCAGACTTGTACTTCATCTTGATGGAGGAGCTGTTATTTAGTCTTCAGACCACTTTGTGATAGAGCTTTTTCTCGCTATTTACCCGAAGATGGCCTATAGCTCTTCAATACTCACGGTAGGTCAGGAAAATCATGAAGACTATTCGTTTTGACCAACTATTGAAGATTAGTTAGGTAATCTAGCTCTTCAGTACTTCCCCGAAGACTGTCGATCTAACGCATTCCGTCATGGACACACACATATTTTTGTGTGTACCACTCCCCCAGAGACATCAGTTAGATTCTCTTCCATTTCCATCACACCTTGTGGTGTAGAGGCTAGCATTCTTAGCAACGCCCTGGAGGTGTGGGTTCGATTCCTGGCTCTGCCAAGTAATTTAATTCTGGTGTGAAGGCTGGAACTGGGTGCACCTCGTGAGGCAAAACTGAGAAGAGGTGCGTTCGATTCCCATCTCAGATATCTGAAAGTGGTTTTCCGTGGTTTTAGGTGAATGCGGGGATAGTTCCTAACTTCAGGCCACGGCCGCCTGCTTCCCAATCTCAATTGAATTACAAATATATACACAATACACAGGTTATCAGACAAACATTCCACACTCGACAAAGCACACGGGGCGAAATATCCCAGCCCCTCAAATGGAACATCAATGCAAAAACAGCAAGAGGCAGTGGCGTGGCCCACTGTGGCGTAAATGGCTAAGAACTCTTGCCCGGACAGCTGGATATTCAGGTTTGATTCCCGATGAGTCATATTTTTTGGTCTTTCTCATCCAGTTACAACTCTTATCACAGTCCACACACACGTGAGCTAACACGCCTACGCACTAGAACACTAGATGGAATTCCAAGATGTACCAGGCCGTTAAACTAAAGAATAACATCGACTCGTAAGCAAGCTGTTGTACTTCGTCCTCTGTTTCACTCGAATAGCCTTGTTTGCGTTGAATGAGTAAGCCTTCATGGAAATTTCCCATAATGAAATAATGATTGCCTCTGAGTTGTCAGGATTTGTACCAAGACAACAGAAGAGTATTGGTAGAGTAAATAGCCAGAATGGGTCAAGCTTGATATCTGTCTTTCCAGTATTTGCTCTCAAAATATAGATGAAGGACAGATATTTTCGCTCCTGTCAGATCTAAGTAAGGTACATTAAACAATCGATTGTCATTTAATGTTGGTTTATCGTCTTCTACTTCTCTCGCAAACATATTTGACAAAGGGCTTTTAATAACAACTCGGACTTCAGTTTATTCTTGTTGGCCTCAGTAAACAAACGGAGTGGTATTTATTCTAATTAGTAGGAAAGGTTTTATGTTGGTAGAGTCTTCAGTATTTTGACTGGTTTGATGCTGCCCTCCATTCTTCCCTGTCATGAGCTAATCGTTTCATCTCTACATAGCTACCACACCCTACATCCGAGGCAATCTGTTTAAGATATTCTTACCTTGGTCTACCCCTACAGTTCTTATCCTCGACCCTTCCTTCCATAACTAACTTTGCTATTCCTGGGTGTCTTATTAATATTTATATTTTTTTATTTTTATAACCGTTTCGGTCGCCTATGGACCACGTTATTTCAACTGCCTTTTCCCTCTTTCTTTTACATTGGCCCAGTATTCGCGCATTCTTCTTCGGCGAGCTTCCTTCCGTTCTTCGGTCCACTTCTTGCCGGTTTTCAATATAGGTTTTGCCTGAAAACTCTGTATCTCTCCAAGTTTCTTCTTCAAAGAGTCACGTTCCAAGATGTCCTCATGTGATATCCCCAGTTCTTGTAGGTCTGTTTCCACCTCTGTAAACCAGATCCCTTTGGTTTTCTTTCCCACAAAGGAGGCACAGATTCAATTGGACAATCCTCCAGAATTCATTCGTGTTAAATGGCCATACAAGGAGAGTCTTCTTTTGCGAATGGTTTCCGTTATTTTATCCACATGTAGATAAAGTTCATCGTTGTGTCGTCTTCTATACTCTCCTCGTTCCTTGACCGGGCCCAAGATCCTTCTCAGAATCTTCCTCTCTTTGGTTTCGAGTTGTTCTGCCAGGCCTTTCTTATTCATCGCCAGGCATTCTGATGCATATAACGCCTCCGGGCGAATAACGGTAACGTAGTGCCTCAGTTTGGCCTTGAAGGACATTGATCTTGTTTTGTAAATGTCTTTGTTTAAATGGTTATTATTATTATTATTATTATTATTATTATTATTAAAAGTTATATGTAATATTTACAAATGGGAGCGATTCCCTTGTGGCAAATTTATTACAGAAAGTTACCAACAATAATATCAAGCACAATATACACAATTCGAAATTTGGGAACTATAGTAATTACATCGTAGTATTTACACAAAACTTCAATCTTTTCTTAAACACCTCAATATGTTTGGGGAAAGGCTCTGAGACTGAGGCTGGTAATGAGTTCCAATTATCAATACCACGGTCAATGAAAGAATATTTCCTATAATATGTACGCTGCTGTCGGCCCTTGACTTTATATGGATGATCTGCCCTGCTCAGACAGGTGGGATTTCCCAGACGTTTGCTTAGTTCTCCCCATGCTGGCCGATTAGTGTAGGTGTTACACATTGCGTGTAGTCTGGATTTCGTCCATCTTCCAGAGATTCACACCCTAGTTTTTCTATTATTCGAGTAACACTACTCCTAGGATTAAAATCGTTGAGCACAAACCTAGCAGCCTTCCATTGTGCCATTTCCAGCTCATTGATGAGCCCTACCTGAATGGGTCCCAAACCGATGAATCGTATTCCAAGATTGGCGTCACCAGTATGTGTAGTATGTGTCCTATCAACCTACCTCTTCTCTTCAATAGCAGGCGCCAGAAACACCTTGCACTATAGTGACTGACGGCTCTTAACTCTTCAACGGTTCGTGAGGTATTTAGGGTGGACAGTCTTGTCAACGCACACTGTATATTTTTAGAACACAAAAAATAGAAACACGCACAAAAGTGTCAAGAGCGTTTGTTCATCCTTTCAAAGAGGACTTCCTACTTGATGTTCTTCCGGGATATTGCATGCATATTGCCTCGTACCTTGCGGAAACGAATAGTCTTATTGTTTCCTTTTCTTTTTGTAAGGATGTTATGAAAACGTTTGGAATGTACTCGTATGTCGCTTTGTTTCTAGACAAGTGGAAACAGGACCGCATTACCTATGTTCAAGAGTAGTTTTTTTCTTTGCCTGCCTTTTCTGTGGCCAAGCAAAATATTTATTGAACGAGACAGAAAATCCAATACAAGAACTCTGTGGTTTTATATGGTTACTCTAAGAAATGGACACAAAAATACCTGGCTTATTTTAGTATGAGAAAAAGGGAGGCTGGCAGCGTATAAGCTTGCTTTCACACTGTATTACAGGGTAGAGGTAAAATTTAGAGCAGAAACACATTCATAGATAAGACGAAGCATTATCAACGATGGTTGAAAAGGAGAAATCTTTTGCAGAAACTTTTCATTTCTTTATATATATATATTTTTAGCTGTTACGTATAAAAGTTGCTTTTCTCTCTTTCTCTTTAAGTTACGGAGAAGAAAGAAGGGAGTTCAGGGGAGAGTAGAACACAGAAGAGGGGTTTCAATGTAACGTACGAGGATTACGAGGGCATAGTTTACGGGCTGAGACGGAGAAGGCATATATCTACTTCCTTTAACTCTTTCCACACCCACACCACGATATGACGTATGGGGATTACTGGAAGTTGAGACGTGGGTGGTTACAGGACGGGAGACAGGGGGAATTATTTTTGGAACTGGCAGATAGTACAGTGTGTTTGCTAGGAGTGTGATGGTAAAACGCTGAAACTTAATCAGAGTAATGCAGGATACTGCCTTGTACCTTAATATATGAGTTGAAATGGTAAGTAAAGATGGTCGAGTTTACGTGCTAGAGGTTGCAATTTTAATCAGTGCTCTGGTTCTTTTGTTGTTTACCCTCTTAATCCGAATAAGTGCTGGTATTTCAACTTCTGGAAGATCATAAAATATATGTGGATGAAGGAGATTGGGTCCTTTTAATAAAGTACCGTACTGTTGTTTTCGCCGAGGTACATCACTGGGGAAGAGTAGCGGAACTAAAAGTTTAGTTGTTTTTAGTTAATGTCATGGTGGGACTCGGAAAATTTGATGCTTAATTTAGGAAAATTGAGACAGCATATGCCTAACATTAAGTGCACAGTTGGTATCAAACATCGTCAAATAGAAATCTGTTTCCAGCACTCTTTCACGCAGTGTTGAAGCTCGGATATGGATTTTATGATACATAACTTTATTTTAATTTAATGTTATATTTTGTAAATTATAAGGTGCGTTCAAAAAGTAACGAGCCGGAGGCAAAATTAGAGAAACCAGTACCTGTATGTTAGAAGTATTGGCCCTGGCTGTTGAGGCACTTGTCCCACTGTGACACGTGGCGGTGAATGGCGGTCTCATAAAATTCCCCCTACTCCTTCCGCTGTCAGAAACCGAACAACACTTCTTTGCTCTTCGTTTGATGCCTCCATGTCACTGTTTGAAATGTGACTGGCAGCGTTGGACGATTGATGCATGCTGCTGCTCGCTTTGTATCGTCACATGACGTGCAAGCGTACCCTCTAGCGATGGGCTGTGACCTTCCACGCTCTGGTCGGAACCACACCTCGTTGCACACGCCACGATTAGCCGATGTCGTCATCGGTTTGCGCTATCCAGCCTCCGGCTCGTTAATTTTTGAACGCACCTTATATATTTCTTCTTCTTCTTCATCTTCTTGTTCCGTATAGGCCAACTACGGACCACGACATTCAACTATTGTGTTTGGAGTGGGTTTTGATGTTTTCCCAGTAGCCGCGCAACCTCTGGTTGTGTTGTTCCTTTCTCTCCTTTGTCCAGAAGTCACCTATCTACTGTACCCATGCGTATAATCTCGATGGAAAATATGCTTCTGCCTCCAGCTAGCTTCAGGACTCGAGGGTGTACCGTCCTCCCACTGAGCAGTTGCATACTTTGGATTTGAGGCTAAGAGGTATCAACTCTACAATGATAAGGCACAACTCTATTCTAAAACTTTAATTCAGTAAATAAAATCATGGCTTTTAACAAATAAAACAATCCCCATAACCATAAAACAAAAGCAAACAAAAATTACTTTCCACAATCCATCAATATGAACATAATTTAATCATAATAAAATCATATCATACCACAAACCTGTACCGTTACGTGAACATCACAAAGATATTCTAGTGCGTTGATGCACGTACAACTTCAGAAACAAACTGTACATTGACACTACTGTCATACAATGTGACTTCTTTAATATCACAACAATACTGATTCATAAAACCTTCTTAATTTGACAATTATGTGTACCGTGTGTGTTTTGACCTTTCTTTTCCCACCAAATGCTTCACATGCATTAGCCTATTCTGGTGTTGCACAGCAAACTACGTGCAACTCCATATTTATGTAAGCTACCCCTGCTCCACTATTTATATAGTTCCACTGCATGCCGTTTTGTGATTTCATATAAAAACGTTATGTTATTGTTGTGTCGGATGGTATAATCAAACTACCTTGCGCGCGTAGCCTGTGGAATCTGGTAACCAACTTCTGAAAAAATTGTCAGTGACAGTATAAATGCAACGTCTAACCATTCGTTAGATAGCTAAAATCATGAACCATCAGGATAATATATAATTATCAATGTGTTCTTAAACCACATTGCTTCATTACTCAACATAACAACGTTTCATTTCATGTCATTAACAAGGTCTAAAATCTGTTCCTTTCAACCTTACTTTCACGGTTCGCCTTGACCGTCCCCAGACCCTCTCCTCGAGCGGTCGGTATACAATAGCAGTGGGTTGGGTTTCCACCCTAACTCGACCCCTGCTTTTATGTTTGAAGGCGTACTTCCAAAGCATTGTAAGATTTTACAAGACAAACTGTGCTCCCAATGACACACATATCTCAATGGATTTTAACTGAATATTATGCACACAGGTAGTGAATGAGCTTTATATTTATTCCTACCCCGAGGATAAAATAATTACTGGCACCAAACAGGTCCATTCAACATGAAGGTACGAGGTTCGTAAAACATTGGTCTCATAGGCAACCGGTGTCTTAAATAATATGCGGTCAGCCCAATGCTGCCGGTATGAGGTTCGCTTCAACAAGCCGAATCACTCACAATAATAAGTTCTCGGGGAATCATTAGAGTGTCGAGGTGTCCTCGTTTTCCTCGCACCTAATCACGGGATTCCAACCCGGAACATTCCATCCTTCATCAGAGTTAGGGTCCAACACTAAACACTCTGGCACAAAGTATATCTCCGCTATGTCCCCGGCATAGGAGATTTCATACGTAGAATAGACCACCTGGCTCCTTTACCTAATGTTACGACTTCGTCCTATAATATTAAGAGAAATCTATCAATTATTTTATAAGCTTCTCACATAAGCTGCAAATTCAATTCACTAAAAGCTCTTCCATTCCTGGCATAATTATATTCCCATTAATACAATATTCTGATATCAAACTCTTTCTTTAATCCCGTAATGTAATCTTACTGTATAATCTTACTGCTTGGATCGATAAGTCTTGCAATTAGCGTAATTATTTCTTGTTTACAACAATTACCTGATGCGTTCATTAATACCTTTGATATTCATAATTATTATTATTCTCACTGACATAATTTACCAAAATCATTCCTTATTATTATTATATTTCTGACATATTTTACCAAAATCATTCCTTATTATTATTATTATATTTCTGACATAATTTACCAAAATCCGACACAACCAATCATCTCAAAACTCGAACAACTGTGCTCGTAACATTTACATAACTGATTGCCATCTTAATTAATAGTGGTAATGATTAATCCACTTATTGATGCACATTAACATCTCAACTCTATAAAAATCAATACAATAATGACTAAACCTGGAGGGTCTACCTCCTAATCTGATTCTTACTGGCATCTTTACTGAAATCACATCACATGCAGTGGTCTATATTCTCTAATTAACCATAATTTGTGGGGTACTCACATATCTCAAGGCTTCTCATGGTGGCTTCAACCAATCATATCCTTCCAAGTCGCCTGCCATATGCAGGTTTATCGCGACATTTTCATCTTGAATACACACATTTTATGACACACAACTTCCGTTAACCATACGGCACTTTGCATTTCTATAAGGAAGCTATTGCTCCCAAACATGTGACACTTTATAACACTTATAAAACCACTACTTTAAAAGATATTTTACATATGCTTTATACATAACACACGTCACTGTGTACACTTTTCATTGCTTGAAATTCCCTAGCAAAGATATCAAAATTGCAGGTGTCGACGGCATCTCCCGTGCTCCTACCAACTCCTGATTGAAAGTCTGGTTTACCTGCCCTCGGAATTCACCAACAGTTTTTATCCATACTCCTACGGTAAGCTTCCTGCGTCGCATAGATATGCTAACTTCCGTCCTGATCGTTATTATTTGGTATCCTTAAAACATTACCAAATGCTTCGTAAAGTTTCTCCCAGCGCATTCAAGCGTAATTAGACATGAATGATCAGTCGATATTTGATACATTGCGCTTAACACTGTCCATAACTTTACTCAAATTATTATTATTATTTACAATAGTTCTGCCCCTCATCTTACACGATGCTCCCTACGTGAACACGCCCTTGTTCGTACTGCTGCGTATACCTGCAGCGCGATTATTATTAATAAAAGCTTATTAAATGCTTCACTCAAATGTAGAACTCTTTGTGCGGGCGTCCTTTCATGCACCGGACCAACATATGTTCCGCCATGACGACTGTCTGCGCCTCTCTTGACAAACTGTGACAAACTGGGGTGAGACTGGCTCCAACTAGGGTAAGACTGACTTAAGACTGAAGTGCATCTAACTGCTCTGCTAAGGGTCGACTCCCTTATATCGGATTCACACAGAAAGTAGAGCGCAATCTTCCCGCGGGATCTTGGCTCCTCTCCCAGCATGATTCTGGTCTCGAAACCATGTTCATTGGGTTCCTTTTTCTTCTCTGATCCCAGAACTGACTGCGTGCTGAAGAATCGCTCGGCCAATTAATTAATATTAATTCCTTTCTCTATAGCGTGGGGACGCTATCTCCCGGGATTCCCTGGCGACCTCCTCAAATCCCGCCGCGAACAATGATAGTCCTACGGTCCTTCCGCACTTCCTTAAATATGCGTCAATTTCGCAGATTAAAGGCTCTATAATTAGCCTCCAGTCTAAAGATTCACCTGTGGGCAAGTCTCATGTCATTACGTTACTCCAATCACGAGTAATCAATGATTTTCCTTGTGATCTCTCCCCACCATTCTCAAATCCATTCTCCGTCGGGGAAGAACTGTGTCATTATTCAGGCCCTCACCCTCTTCCAGACGACAGAATGAGGTCAGAATGATTGACTTGGCTCCACTGAACACCTCCCACAATTCTGGGCTAATTTGTAAAAATGTCAACCTCTGCACTTGCAGTGCTCCAAGCCCCATATAGCCTACACCAAGTAGTCTAATAATACTGTATTCTGCTCAATTTCCCTTCATTATTTTAATAAATAATGTCACTGCAACTGAAATCACACCAGTGATTTAATATACACTTCT
Source organism: Meconema thalassinum (assembly GCA_946902985.2). Classification (NCBI taxonomy): domain Eukaryota; kingdom Metazoa; phylum Arthropoda; class Insecta; order Orthoptera; family Tettigoniidae; genus Meconema; species Meconema thalassinum. The sequence continues at coordinate 93,806,903 of OX336399.1, forward strand.
CTCTAGGGGTTTTTACAATGAACTCCCTCCACAGACTTCGGGTTCGTTCCCTGGTGGAACCTTTATACTGAGATCACAGTCTCTGAGAACCACGTTCGATTCCAGTCAGCATAACCTCCTCGGGTTCACTACTTCCTTTGGGGTTTGTCTTTTTCTGTAACTCCCAGCTCCAGCAGATCTTCGTCCACTTGTATCAGCCTCGGTCACTTGGTCTTTCATCTTTGCCAGTATGTGAGTAGATGGTGGAATGCATCCTGGAGACGTGTCCATAAAATGCTGTAATTATACCAGAGTATCTATAGACCTCCTATATATTTATTGCATTTTATTTCATTTAATATTATTTCTTTCTTTCTTTCTTTCTTTCTTTCTTTCTTTCTTTCTTTCTTTCTTTGGCTTTTCCCAATTAATTGGGGTCACCGGAGCCAACCAAGCTCATTTTGATTTTGGCCGGATGCCCTTCCCACGTGATTTTTCAGGTGAAAATTCCACCCAGAAGTCACCGGTATTCGAATCCCGGCCATCCGGGTGAAAGACGAGCAGCTAAGCCACTGCGCCATCACGCTCCCCTCATTTAATATTATTGTTTCTATTTTTATCGTAGTTAATTTTTATTTAGTTAACTTTTATTTCAATTTTATTTTTTGCTTTTAATTCTAATTAAAATTTTAAGTTTAATTGTTGTACTTTTTATTTTTTTATATTCTTTTATTTTTATAATGTATATTTTACTTTTAATTTAAGTTTAAGTTTTATTATTTTGTATTTATTTTTATTTTTCTATTTTTACTGTATTTTGGATTTTCCTGCATCTGCTGATTTTTATAATATGGACGAAGCGTGCCAAACCAAACATATTACATAAGTCCGAAAAGTTTGATGCTTTTCAGTCGGTCGACACGAATTTTCCCAAAAGAGATGGGTTATTCCCTAATCCTGAAATAAATTACTTGATATTAATAAATACAAGCGATCATCATCAGATCCATTACACTTGGCTCTAAAATGTATGTCAGAAAGTACGGTAGGGGTGAAAATATTTAGGCCTACAATATGTAACTTACACTTATTTAGATGCAGTATGAGTTGAGAACTCGTCAATATTTGTATGTTTTAACCCATACTTGACGATGGCTTCAAACACCATAATGTTTACTTAAGTCCTTTAAAAGACAAATCAAAACTGAAGTAAAAGGGTATTGTTTAGTACATAATACGACTTACATTATTTAAATGATTCATGGTGGTTCCGTGTTGATATGTTAGAACAGTTATTAATAATTAGAAATGAATATCCGCCTGAAACAATACTATACAGATAAAATTAATTATTTAACTTTTTTTCAGTTTCAGTACATGTTTCGAGGATTAATTATATTTTATCCCCTTCATCAGCTATTGAAAAAAAAACAAAAACAAAGCGTAGCACAGTAATAAGATACGTATTTAAAATCTAATATGGTGCACCATAAAATTTAGGGTAAAAGAACAGAATAAAAGGAAATGAAATAGACGGTGACGGTGATCAGCTGTTCATGACAAATAGTAGTTCCTTGAAATGGTAGATATGTAACACCAATACTTCACCAATCCGTGTAGCTCTATAACCAATGAAGAGTCTGTATACTTAAAGATCCAAATATAGCCTTTTCAAAACAAAGCGGCTTTAAGAAACCCGACGTGATGGAAAGTGATCATAGGCTAGTTTAAAGCATATGGTGTCTGAAAAGAAAGCAATGGAAAAAACAGATAGGCCTAAAATTAAACCAGTGACAAAGATGAAAAATATATACAAATCATTGTGCAAATCTAATTTAAACGACATTGAAAGAATATAAATCAAATACATATGATAACTTACATGAGGTTAGGACAACGTTACATTTAGAAAGTGATTTGTCTATTGTTTAAAATTTTATGGGCGTCACATAGTCCAAAGCTCAAATAGAAGGTAGTAGGAAATGAAATAACGTCAGTGCTAGTTCTGGAAAAGGACATAGATAACTATTAACTATAATACGACTTGTTTGATGCTTTAATAGTTAAATGCATGGTTTCTGAATATTGGAATAACTTGAACCTTTCAGCATAGCATTGACAATACTGTTTTGACACAGGTCTCAGTAATTGTTTGCAGAAGTCAATGAAAAAGATTCAGGACGGCCCCTCTTGTTCCTATCACTGACCCGATTATACTGTGATGCTGTTCAAATTTGCTTCAACTCAACATTTAGGTCACTTCTCCAGGCTGGCTACCTTCCTCCAAAAGTCATGGCACGGAGTCTTGAGCGACCATGATAATTGTAGAATTACGTATAATGAGTGTCTGTCTCGTGTGCACGCGCGTGCTCTTTGCCCTGTGAGGGGCATTAGGGGATGTCCACTCCGTGCTCTGAGGGGTGGGATTGTTACAACTCGGGGTGAATCATGTGCCGCACCCGCCACCCCGCTGCCGTAGGGGCTTCGCACTTCATACATCACGCAGCAAGAATCTGCCCCATAATTGTTCGCGGGGTAATGTGCCGGAAAGTGGTGATGGAATATTTTCTTTTTAAGTCCACTAGAAATATTTGTAGGGGATGTTAGTTCATTATTTCACTTGGCCAGCTGTTATTCTTAAACGTTGCACAGAATACTGATGATCAATTCTACCATCATCCTCAGATATTCCCTAGGACGTTAAGTTTTATGCTATCAATATTAATAGTATAAGGTGCGTTCAAAAAGTAACGAGCCGGAGGCTGGAATACGCAAGCCGGTGACGACATCAGCTAATCGTGGCGTGTGTAACGAGGTGTGGTTCCGACCAGAGCGTGGAAGGTCACAGCCCGCCGCTAGAGGGCACGCGTGCACGTCACGTGGCGATACGAAGCGAGCAGTAGCATGCATCAATCGTCCAACGCTGCCAGTCGCATTGCAAACAGTGACATGGAGGCGTCATACGAAGAAGAAAGAGGTGGTGTTCGGTTTCTGACAGCGGAAGGAGTAGGGGGAACGGACATTCATCGCTGAATGTCACAAGTGTACGGCGAACACTGCATGTCCCTTGCAAGGGTGAAGGTGTGGTACAAGCGCTTCAGGGAAGGACGGGTGTCGTTAGCCGATGATGCCCGGTCTGGGGCACCCCCCCCCCCCCCCCACTGCATTACCAAAGACAACGTCCAGCTGGTTGATGCACTCATTACCCAGGACCGCCGAATGACAGTGAACGCCATAGCCGCCGTGGTCGGATTGAGCGTCGGAAGTGTGCACACCATCATGAAGGAACGACTGCACTTGCGCAAAGTGTGAGCCCAATGGGTGCCCCACAGTCTTCAACCACACCAGGAAGCATGTCGAATGGCCCACTGTCTTTGGTCATCTGCAGCGTTATGCGAGGGAAGGGAATGGATTCCTGGCACGAGTGGTGGCTGGAGATGAGTCATGGTGTCATCACTTCGAACCAGAATCCAAACGACAAAGCCTCCAGTGGAAGCATCCAGGGTCACCACCACCCAAAAAAAGGCAAGGCCATCCACACGAGTGCAGGAAGGGTAATGCTGACGTTCTTGTTTGACCAAGATTGCCCCCTTCTGATACACTTCATGCCGCACGGGTCAACAGTGAATGCCCAGCGTTACTCGCAAACCTTGACCACCCTTCGCCAAGCGATCAAAACAAAACGACCAGGCAATCTCACTCGTGGGGTCATTCTGCTCCACGACAATGCACGTCCTCATACTGCCAACATAGTCGCGGCACTCCTGCAGAAATTCAAATGGGAGGTTCTCGGCCACCCTCCATACAGTCCGGACCTCTCTCCCTGTGATTACGCCATGTTTGGTCCCCCGAAAAGGGCTCTGCGGGGCCAACGATTCACCTCGGACGTCGTAGTCCAGCTGTACGTGCACGTGTGGAACTGGTTCACATCGCAGCCCAGGGAATTTTATGAGACAGCCATTCACCGCCTCGTGTCTTTGTGGGACAAGTGCCTCAACAGCCAGGGACAATACTTCTAACATACAGGTACTGGTTTCTGTAATTATGCCTCCGGCTCGTTACTTTTTGAACGCACCTTATACATTATGTAACGAGCCTATAATGGCAATAATTAAGACACGAGTAAGTTTATAAAACGAGCGAAGCGAGTTTTAGAATTTCCATACGAGTGTCTTAATTACCATCATAGGCGAGTTGCATACGACTGTTTATTTTGACGGTAATTATAACTTTATTATTATGTTCTAACATAAATATGGTATTCATAAATATCTGTCGAGATTCTGTCGGTTGACTTCTTCATCTTGGGAAATGTTGATCTCTACCCAATAACGGATCCCAAAGCTTTGAAACATTGTTTATCCTGAAGTTGCACCAACAGATAGCGCACAGGTACTATGTATGATCATTTTGTTATTTTGGTCAAATAACAACAACAACAACAACAACAACAACAACAACAACAAAAAGCGGTTACAAACGCTTTGAAATTAAAATGTATCTTATTATTGACTAGTTATTCTTCAAATTCGATGCGTATAGAATGGCAAAGGAAGGCAAATCAATTTAGCCCTAAATATAACAGTAACGGTATCTGGCGGAAAAGTTTCGCAGAAGAAATCAATTTACTGAACAGGGAGCTGGATTGTAGTTTCCGTGGAACTAATGTCATAGGCCTACGCCTGCTTCCTCCATGACGTTATGGTGTGTTTATACCAACAACTGCATTCACTAAAATTGTCGGCGAAATATTACGAATGTGTAGAAATAAAGGTACAGTGCTATTTCTTTTGCAATATTGCCCAGTTTGTTTATGCATTGTAACTACAATGGTTGATCCAATATAGTCTTCACTGTCAACTTTCAAATCATGTAATTCATGTCCGACATGTTGGATTTTCAGTGCATGCCAGACGCTATCCTTACCTAATTGGTCAATGAAGGAAAATATTGAGCTCTGATTGGTTGGAAAAACAGTTTTATAATGAAAAGTAGTACTTTAATGACTCCCATTATGATACAGTTTTCTGACACATAATATTTATATATCAACATCTTCGAACATATTGCAATTGATCGTACTGTATGTTTATGTGCTTCATACCGAAGGGGTTTGATTATTCCTGTACTACGGAACCACATCATCGACGCACTGACTTGACTCATTCGCTAGGGGCAGATGACCTTGCCGTTCCACCGCTTTAAACAACAATAACTAACTAACGAACTATCTAACTGACTTACTAATATTAGACTTCACCCACTGGTATATCAGCTAGGAACTTGAAATTTGGCAAACTACTGTGCGTCTTATAGCCTGTAACCGACGGGAAAAAAAAGCAATTTCTTTAATTTGAAGGGTTTGGACATCGTGATCATATAGCCCCGTGTACTTGGGTGAGTGTGGAATTTTGTCTGAGAACATATGTTATTGTATTTATTTATTTATTTATTTATTTATTTATTTATCGTTTGGCAATATAATCAATACAAGATTTCAGAGTACAAAGAAAATCACTTTAAAATCTACTGTACATTATTTTTATTATTTACACTATTTACAGCCTCAGGTCTAATGAGTCTATCCATTGGGCCACATCAGGTGTCGCAAGATCTGTGGGTACAGAATGGTTGGTGCAACTTATCACAGCGCATATGTTATTGTGATGGCTGTATTAGTGTATGTATTTGTAATTAAGGTGAGAAACGAGGCGGCCGTGGCTTAAAGTTAGGAACTATCCGAAGGGGGAACCACGGAAATCCACTGGTTTTCAGGATGGCTGAGGTGAGAATCGAACCCTTCTCAGTTTTTCTTCACGAGACTGTGTGGACCCCGTTCCAGCTTTCAGACCATAAGTAAATTTCTTGTTACGAGCCGGGAATCGAACCCGGACCTCCAGGATGACAGCCAAGAATTCTAGCCGCTAAACCAGATAATCGATTCTTTTCTTCTAGTATCTTTGTAAGTTGGTTGTAAAACTTTACTGACGATTGATATTACCACTTTTCAGTCGGTCAACATAATGTAATTCCAATTGCTTGGACATACAAAAAATAACATGAATAAAATTGCTGTGTACTCGTCGGCTTCGGTGGCGTAGTTGGTAGCGTGCTGAACTGCTGTGCCCGAGAAAGCGAATTAAAATCTGCCGAAGTCGTCGGATTTTTTAATGAGCGTTAAAAATCCATCAGTTTGCCTTCTTTCGAAGGGGGAAGTAAAGCCGGTGGTCCCATGTCATAGATTTATGGCATGTAAAAGATCCTTCCACAGACTAAACTTGTATGAAGCTTAATGACTAGGCTAGATTTCGTTGGAATGCTCTATCAAAGTTCCAACGTTCACCACTAGGTATCAGTGACATCTCGTAGCGAAAGTTGGAACTACTTGAAGTCAAAAGAAACTTGTGGCTCACCCTATGGGTGTTCGCTTGAAGCAGCTACAGTCTCTGGCGAACCGAACATGTCCTCGGACACGCCCGGCTCCAAAAGCCACACGATAAATAAATAAACTGTGTTATCGCTGTTCTGCCTCTTAAAACAACAATAACTAACTAACTAACTAACTAGCTTGCCACGGTGGGTGTGTGGTTATAGTGTCGGACTACCAACCCCAAGCTTGCAGGTTCGCTCCTGGCCATGGTAAGTGATTTTTGAAAGGCAACAAAGATCACGATACTCTTGTTATACGATGTTGCCATGTTAAAGAACCCATTTGAATTCAGAATGCCGTGTTCATAATGGCAAAATTAATCTCGGGATTTTCCGCCAACACAAAGTTCCTCATTTCTCTGCAAGGAAGCGGTATAGCGTTTAGGAGCTTAGATGTCTAACCTCCTTGACATTCATAGAGCTCCAAGGAGCATTAAATTCGACACGCATGCTGCCCTCTGGATGTCAATTAACAAAGCTTGCATCTGGCACCCGAAGCCATACGATATTAATATTATTAACTTATTAAAAAAGTGACAGTCAATCTGAAAGACTAAACTTTGTATCATTTTAAATGCTACAAATGCTGAAAAATGCTAAAAAAGACTCTTGACATGTTAGAAAATTATCTGCATAATACTTATCTTGGTTTATAATACTTTACCTTGTTTCAAATTACACGTGAACGGCAAGTGCAAACCAAGGGCAAAGCAAGGTCAAGCGCGCGGGGACGTGCCCCTTCCATCCAGCCTAAAACACTTATAGTGGGCGATGTATTGAAGATAGAGATATGCTCTCGTGGACTTTTTTGTAGAACTTTTCATGCTGACCAATTCTTACGCTCATAGTATATTGATATTTTTAACGGTTTGCCCAGCGTAAGCTTAAGGAGCGCACGGACGCCAAGTTTGTTTTCGACTTTTTCACTGAAATCGTTACTGCTTGGCTTCCTTTGATCATACATAAATTATTTTCTACAGAATCTTTCCTCGAGATATCCTTTACAGAATGGTGAAAACCGCATCAAAATCCATCCAGTGTTTCTCGAGATTACCCATGACATCCAAGAATCGTGGATTGTTGTCTTATACTAACGAAGTAGAGATTGTCGGGGAACACATGCACCAAGCAGTACCATAACGTCACACACCTCAGTGCATCTGGTTACATTTCGTCCCGTCACCGTAACGTAACGCCAGACCCCAGCGTAACGACGAAGTCAACAAGATCATTTAAAATGATAAAAACTAACTAAAATACTGTTTATATATTTGTCTTGGACTACAGAAGAACGAGAATAAACCATTCATTTACGAGGGAAGTTCCGAATGTAAGTTTCGTCATTTTATTGCACGAGTAGATGGTAAACCAGGTGACACAAACAATCACCATAACAATCCACACCCTTGGCTGTTTCAACGGCGGAAGGAGCGTCAGCGGTGGGGAAAATGACACATGCGCAGAGCACCGACGAAGATAGAGGAACAGCAGACCGGCGTGCGTGATATCATTCGGTCGGTCGCTGGTGTTTCATGTTCAGTGAAGGGCAGCACAGTGTGGAGGATGAAGATCGAAGAGGGCGTCCCTCCACATCCACGAATGAAAACAACATCGATCGAGTTCAGGACATGGTGTTAGCGGACGGTGGGTAGTTTATTAGCTGAGGAATAACCCACCCACCAAGGGAAGATGATTAAGAGAAGGAAGTAGATTTGGGATTGGAAAAGAAGGATAGAAAAATAGGAGGAGAGTCCCACAAAAGTTATGAATTTGACTTTCAATACCTTTAGAAGCGGTTGCCACCGCAAATCCGTGCTCGGATACCTAAAGTGGGTACGAGCTTGGTCGAAGCTGACGGGAACCGCAGCTAAGACTTGGGCAGTTTGCCAGAGAAAGGCTTTAGTGTATTTCCTCCCAAGCACGAATAAAAGTACTATAGGGAAGGGTGATGGTCTGGCCAGACAGATAGTAAAAGCTTTATTGAGTATGAACGAGGGCATAAACCTAGGAAGAGCTAGGAAAGCCAGGATCCTGCCTAACTGTAGTATCAGAGAAATGATGAATCCAAAAACAAATATTTAATTTATTTAACAATTTAAAGAAGTTTGAGGAAATTAACAAGCTTGTAATATAATTTGGACAAACATAGTTCATTTAAACTTTTCAACAAATGGGGTCGCAGACCTCCTAACATTAAATGGTTGCTCCAGGCAATTGACAATTTATGCGGTTTCAAACCTTACATGTTTCTAAAATCTTTATAAGATTTAAACAAATGAACAATAAAGCAATTAAAGTTTGAACGTGAATTGGAGTACAAAGAGTGTACCTTAAGAAATTCTTGAAAGAATGTTCTAGAGAAAGTAACAACTTCGAAAATAACAATAATAAAAACATGAAAAATAAAATAGAAGTTCCTACAACTTCTTATATTTATACAGAATTACTATATGAGAATTATACAAAGAGGGCAGGTCACTTACTGTGAAAGCTGGAGAAAATGAAAAGGAAGGTTCTAGACTTCCCAAGTTTGAGCAGGAATCACTAGCCAAATGGGACAGTTTCCATTTCGTGAAACCTGAACATGACTCGCTCAAGAGTTTAAAGAATTGTTTTCCCTGATTATGGGAAAGGAACAACGTGAATTTAAAACTTGTATCACACAAGCAATTATGCAGAATTTAATTAATGTTAAACTAGCAAAGTTGGAAGGGCACTTCGTGAGTGACACCTTATGGAAAAGTTTCAATTTTATTAATAATGGTGGTTAGTAGAAGGTTGAGGAAAGATCATTGGGATATAGGATCAATGTTCATGGCCGTATTTAATATAACCGGACGATCGCGACGCGGTAGAAACGTGGAGCAAGCACTGATTATCACTATAGTCTGTAAAGATTGATGCAAAGTTCACTGTAGAAACTCGAAAGTTTATGAGAAAGAAAGTTATTGCAATTATGGAAAGAACTGGTTGCACTAGGTAGGCGAGAGTCTATTGCTGGAGAAAATGGTGGATTACAGTTAAATGCGCCATAGAACATCCCAACGGTGGACGAAAGTTAGCTATTGCAGTAATTTAAGGAAGATTCCTCATTTTAACTAGTATTTTCACAAGTGAGTGAAAAATACCTGATGGCAAGCTTCGCAGATAGAGTACCAGATCTGGAAAGTTCCAGAACGATCTTTATAGAAGAATGGAGTCAAAGTTAATCCAGCGGAGGAACTAGCTTTATAATTTATAGACAGCGGGTATTAGATAATATCCCACGTAGTGAGAGGATTTCTCATTTTGCAAGCATAAGAAATGCTGCTTTTCACCAAGATTGGCTTGATTAGACAAAAGCCCAACATGGAAAATCCCGCGAAGAATGATTACCGCCCCACAAGTAATCTCACGCTGTCTATAAAATAATCAATAAAAGCATGTAGCTAAAATTGATGAAGATGAGGTTAAAATCTTTAAAATGGTACTTATCTTGATTTCATGTTGAAGGCGAAGTTCCGTTGGATGACGATAACTACTTTGCCAACATGGCGTAGAAGAGAGTGTGCCTCTTGGTTTGAGGAGGCTAGCTCGAGAGGAGCTTTGACTGACCGAGTCAACTGCCGACTGAGAAGTGAGAGCTGCTCAACGGAGCACGGAGGGACCGAGGAAGGGGAAAAGAGTGGGGGGTAGGAGACAAAAGGAGAACATATAAGTATTGCCAATATTGTAACAAAAAAATGATCTCTTGCTGAGCTGGTCTTCAAAGAGTTGACAACAGTTGATACTAGCGCAGCATGGTGAGTAAAGAAGTGGACGTAGTCCTCTTGCTCAAGGAGAAAATAGCTGGCGATGATAACAGGATCTGGTGGCCAGATGGAGAAGGAATTCCTCTTGCACCAGGAAGAATTGAGGAGCTTCAGAGATTCGCTGTTATATGACGCTAGGTGGGTCACAGAATATATATCTGGAACAGACTCATACAAAATATAAGCGACCTGAACCCCTAAGAGAGAACAGAAGATCACTGTTGGTGTCTGACAAAGAGGAAGGAAAGAACATGCAAAAACATTGAAAATTATAATCTCAGGTACCGTGTATTCCAAGAATGCACCAGACGGGCACATAACTATGGCGTCCAGACTGCGTATTGGTTGTGCCTGGGACCATCACATGCTCTATGATGTGTTGGGTTACCGAAAAGTGTCCGCAAGATGGCTACCGAGAAACCTGACCCCGGAGCAGGCTGTGCGACAATTCCTTGCATCGTAGGGCACCGAGTTTTACCAGAGTGGTTTTTTGAAACCAATTGCACGCTACGACAAGTGTCTCAATGTCGGTGGTGACTATGTCGAAAAATAGTGCAAGGCTCTACTCTCATACCATGGTTTATATCAGTTTGGCAATAAGTTGTCCCTGGGGGGGGGGAAATGATGAAAACCTTTTTTTTTTCGGAACCTCTCTCGTAATTTTAAACACACTTAATTTTTTAGGTTATTTTTCGCATATTACAGTAATTGGGATTACATAATAATAATAATAATAATAATAATAATAATATCGTATGGCCTCGGGTGCCGGGTGCAAGCTTCGTTATAAGACACCCAATAGGTAGCTTGCATGACGAATTTTGTTGTTCCTTGAAGCACTATAAAATACAAGGAGGTTAGATATCTAAGCTCCTTGACACTATAGCGCTTTCTAGTAGACATGAGAAACTTTGTGTTGGCGGAAAATTCAGAGATTAATTTTGCCATTATGAACACGGCCTACTGAATTCAAATGCGTTCTTTGACATGCCAACATCGTATGACATGCGTGTCGTAATTTTTGCCGCATTTAAAAAAAAGCAGCTTACCACGGCCAGGAGCGAACCTGCAAGCTTGGGGTTAGTAGACCGACACGATAACCACTCACCACATTATGTCGACGACTGAAAAGATGTAATATCAGTGGTCAATAAGGAAACGCTCAAAAAAGAAATGCATCAAAGTTCACTAGTCTGTAGTGAGGAGTAGAAGTAGAAGTTTTCATTGCTAATTTGATATTGGTATGCACCATTAGGGGTAGATGACCTAGATTTTTCTCCCTTTGAAAGAGTTATTACACCACAATAAACTCTTCGTGCCTACTGCCTCATAAGTGAGTTGCAGTAGAACTTCGTAAAGAGTACACATACACACAAAACCCACGAACTTGTGGATAAGAAATAATGTCAGGCTGTCGCGCAACGGCTGGAGTGAAGCTATAAAAATGTCAGCGTACGTTTCTGCGATACAGTCGGTGCCTTGTGGACGTCCTAAGGGAGAGCTTTCTCTAGAACCCACAAACGATACCCCACAACGAAAAGTATTATTTTCCAATTAATTACCAAAGTTGTGAATAGGTGGCTAAAACACTGAATTTGCATGTCCCACAAGGTTAATAATTTTATTTAAGGGTGCCATCATGGGGATGGGGACTTGCAGCATCGGTGAGGCATCATTGCTTTACAATATGAGCTGATAAAATAGTATTTTTCTTGCTTTTATCCATACTTTATATTATATTTTCTGTTTTGCGGACAGAATCCATATCATCTTTCAGGATCATTTCTTTTATTCAGGTGGTGACACAGTTCGTACGAAAGTCTCGACACTGACGTCTATCTGTTTAACAGTCTGTTATTTCTTTATGCAAATATTATCTCTTACAGAGACAGAATGAAAGTACTGTTGATAGAGACCTCGTGAAATGGCGTTGATCAATTTCGTAGATCGAGAATAGTTCTCTTGCAATATCTCGAAACCCGTTCGTTTTAGGGCCTTAAAACGCGGGGGAAACCACGAACATTGCTCCTCGCATTGCCATGCGTAAAATGAGCTAGGCCTATGTCCCATCTTTCTACGAGCAAATCGACTTCGACAAGTCTCATCCAATCCGAAAATTGTACTTTTGTCCTTCTGTCTGTCTGTTCCTCCATCAATTGAAAACGACTCAACAGATTTGGTTCAATATTTGCAAATGGCTATAAGAACATCCCAGAATCACTTGAGGATGTAGAATTCCACAATACAGATAATGCGCTTAAGAGGACCAAATGGTGCCATTTTATATTTACCTTCGATTTACTCGCGTGATATGTCGTACGAAAGGTATTTTATTTTATAGCTATATTTTTATTGGCTATATCCATACTTTATGTGAACCGTTTCAGTTTTAGGGCCTTTTATTTTAATTTTAAGTGTGTTGCTTTTCATGTACGAGAGTTTCAGTATTGATTTCATCTGAAGAAGGAGATTTTTGGTAAATGTAGCTTCAGATATGATTGGTTACTAATCATTTAATTGTTGTCGTCAAAGTTTTTCATCACATAAAACCTGGGTCCTTTTGGTGTATGGATTTCACCTCCAGATTTGGTCATCTGGGTGATCTGGTGTTTTGAATAGGTTTTAGTTTGTCTCGCGGCCACAAGGTGTTTCTGCACTCGTATGAGTAGTTATTTATTTAAGTGTAGGTGGACATATAGATTCTTAGATTATATTTAGTATGTATTTCTTATTTTTGTTATTCGTTATTTCCCTTATCAAATGCATATATTATTATGAAGCTGGGATTCTTAGCTTTATCTGCGGACTACCATTATCCTCTTGAAATGTTGCTATTCGACAAAACACGTAAGGCTAATACAATTAAGAAAAATAAATTAATTGGTCATCAAAATATGTTAGTTAGTTTAATAATGCATACAATGATTAAAGTAGGCTACTGAAATATTCTGTTATATTAGTGAAATTGCAGGCTTAATCTATAAGTTACCCTTCCTATTTAACAACTTCAACACAATTTTTGATCTGATAAAAATCACGCTCATTATAACAACGACCTTCCAACGGGTTGACACACAATACGACAATGCAAAGGTACGATATCTTAATATCCAATTGTGATCCCGAGCAACGCCGGGCATAACAGCTAGTAATAGATATATTTTAATTCAGGTATTTATTGTTGTATACTTTAAACTTTAGAATATGAAAACGTTGGAACACCGGCGTTAATTTCAATAATTTTCACACCTCTGGTGTTGAATAACAACCAAGTTGGCAACGCTGCACATTATGTTCACAACATTGTTTCCATCACCCCTTCTCTGCGAGTTTCTGAATGATACTGTCGCATTAGTTATTTTAATACCATCAAAGGAACGGCATGGCCCTGCACGGTATTTTGTTGTGTGCAATGCATTTCCCCCTCGTTCTACAGATTAGAGATATTTTGAATGCCCTTCTCTGAACATCAAAGAGTTGTTTTGTCTTCCCTGCTTTAGAGACGCAGAGATTTGCACAAAAAGATAAGGATGCTACTCAAATATGATGGCTCCTATACACTGAGATGGCAGGACGGGACTGGACGACAAGCTGCTTTTAGGATATTCATACGTTTTGAGATTTAATCGCAAGGCTCCCGAATATAAATGACCAGATCGATAAATTCTGTGCCCAGGTTTGTTACAAACAAATAAATAAACAAACAACTAAAAAGAGAAATACAGAAATAGAGAAATGAATTTTATTATTTAATGAGTTGAATAAATAGATAAATAAATAAATTCTGAATTAATTAGTTTTAATTAATTAGGTATTTTCCAATCACTCCAGTGGAATGCTGGATACTACCTTATTTCCAGTACCAGGACACCTACTCCAAACCTAAACCCCAATGATTAGAGTACTGTACACACGGAGTTAGTTATTGTTGTTTTAAGGGGCGGAACTTCGAGGTCATTTGCCCCTAGCCTACACAGAGCTGATTACCACGATGACTTAAGCACCTAAACAACAACATGATAAAACCTGAAGAAACATAAGGTAGTTATATCACAGTCTATTGTTTGGTTTACTAATTTGGATATCATATTAAAATATCTGTGCGTCATCGATCCATCGGGGTGGTTATCTCTTGTTTAGCTTTGTCAGTATTGGTGATAACCTGATGTGATAACGGTTGAGTAAGCAGTTCCTACTCATACCGTCTGATGGCACTACATGCCTTCCCGTTTTATATTCAAGGTAAGTTAGCAATTTTACGTTGGCTGCAGTTATAACCCATTATCCCAGAAACTACTAAGTTCATTATGTTTCTAACTTGATGGGCTAGAATTGGAGGATGAATTCAGGCAGAGTTTTGATATTCTTAAAAATCAAAATTCTACTTTTTGGAAAAATGTAATCTTACTATATTATTTTTCAAAATCTGCAACCAAGAGCCCAGAAGAAACTTGTCAAAATTACATTGTTTTAGCTTTATTAGTTTAAGAAATGGGTTATTTATTTTCGAAAGGTGTCATTTTGAGTTATTAAGCGCGAAATATTTCGGACTATTCCAACGGCAAGAATTAACATTTTTAGAATACACATGCGCATGCGCTGGTTCCTCCGTCTTCAGATGGAAGCGTTAGTAGTCAAGATGGCAGACACCTTTTTGTGTTTTACCGTTTGCAAGGGCTGAATCTGTAGTTACAGTGCAACGTGTGGAAAGTTCATTGGTCTTTCTTTTACGCTGGAGCAACTGTATCTGGTGATTCTTATCTTGATGCGCTACAACTATGGCTCTTTCCTCAATTAAAAGAAGCTGAACCAGAGAACATCATTTGACAAGATGGGGCGCCGCGTCATTGGCATGCCTTAGTACGCGATTGGTAAAATGACGTTGAACTCGACCGCTGGATTGGCCATAAGGGGCTGGATGACAGAGCTTGTTTCGCATGGCCTCAACGTTCACCCGATCTGACACCAAATGATTTTTACCTTTCGGGGCTCGTAAAGGAGCATGTGTATGTGCTTCCGCTACCGGCTGACCTAACCGACTTAAGAAAGAGGATTGAAGCATTTGTTGCAACAATTACTCCAGAGACACTCAGCAAGGTTTCGGACGAAGTCGGCTATCGACTCGATGTGTGCCGTGTGACGAATTGAACACTTGTAGGGCAAATTGATTGAGTTTCTCTTTCATTTGGTGTATTATTTGCCACGGTGGGTGAGTGGTCAACTTGTCGGTCTACAAATCCCAAACTTGCAGGTTCGCCCCTGGCCGTGGTAAGTGATTTTTGAAAGGCGGAAAAAATTGCGACACCATGTCATGCGATGTTGGCATGTCAAAGAACCCATTTGAATACAGTAGGCCGGGTTCATAATGGAAAAATTAATCTCGGGAGTTACCGCCAACACAAAGTTCCTCATTTCTCTACTAGAAAGCTCTATAGTGTTCAAGGAGCTTAGATATCTAACCTCCTTGACTTTCATAGTGCTTTAAAGGAGCAACGAAATTCGACATGCAAGCTACCCTTTGGGTGTCCGATAACAAAGCTTGCACCCAGCATCCAAGGCCATACGATATTATTATTACTATTATTTATAATCGTATGTTAACTGTAATAATTACCACAAATTCTTAAAACCCCGAAATTCATTTTGATACACCCTGTAGGCTATTTCTGGTGGGCCTGTCGTAAGGATCGCACAAGGTTTGCTAGATGATGCCTTTACGACAGGGGTCAGGAGACCCGCGGACGCCATTGATCCCCACGGTTTATCGTACTCGGCCACATCGCTACCCCGTCTTTATTTTGCCTTAGTCGCCTATAGTATGAACTTCATAAGGCAAGATTTACCTCTCTCAGTTGTAATAAACTCCATAATTCACCGTAGCTTAGGCGGCAGCACGCTGGCCTCTCACCGCTGGGTCCGTGGTTCAAATCCCGGTCACTCCATGTGAAATCTGTGCTGGACAAAATGGAGGCAGACAGGTTTTTCTCCGGGTACTCCGGTTTTCCCTGTCAAAATTTCATTCCAGCAACACTTTCCACTATCATTTCATTTCATCTGTCATTCATTTAATCATTGCCCCAGAGGAGTGCGACAGGCTTCGGCAGCCGGCACAGTTCATATCCTCGCCGCTAGATGTTTCATTCATTCCATTCCTGACCCGATCGGAGTCTGGAAGCAGGATGTGGATTTTCAATTCACTGGACTGAACCTAAGTTATTGTCATCGCGTCAGGAGATGGCAGTTCAACCCACTGCGACAGGGTGCGGGGGATCTTGCAGTACGCATGCGTGTCCCACTTATTCCAAACCTAAGTATATCAGCTTATCGCATGCCAATGGTTGTTATTGCAGCAGACGACACGCAGCCAATGAAAGAAGGAATATGCTGAGTGAGTGAAGCAAGTAGTGACCAACTTAAAGTTTTTGGATTGTGCGATACGCAGTGAGCGGGATAACATCTGCAGTCATTTAAAAACCCATCTGCTATCTCCTGGTGCGATATGAATGGACACAGACAGACTGACGAATGGCACAGAAGGAATATGAACCGGACTGAACCTAAGTTAGACACAGACAAAATGACGAAGTTATCAAACCAAATGTGTCCCTCTATACTGGAAGCTGTCACAATTAGTCAACATTCCGTCGCTAATAGGAAACTCAGGACTATGAGATATTATAGCTCGTCACAAATGGGACACTTAATGATCACTTCATGATATGTCGCAAAGTGGAATCGTCGCATACGGAAAGACAAAGAGGGAAACGCCATTAGAAGTTCCTGGAAAGCCTCAAATAGGCGATAGCATTATGTACCGCGCTTTTCTCGTCCCTGCCCTTAGTTAAACAAACGTTTCGCCATGTGTTTGAAGATGGTAAAATAGTCGTGTAGCTTATCAGCCATGTTACACACCAGATAACGGCTTTATCGTGCGCTTGCGTGCTGGAGAGCAAACCCCGTGCTACAGCACGCAAATCACTTTAATTGCGTCTCCTCTTCCTTCCATTCTGCCTTTCGTCAAGCACTTTGTAGCTTAGGTTTTACTCAGCTTAAAGTAGTATTTCCACTAAGTAGCATTGCGCGTTTTCTCTATCACCACGATTGCGATGGGGAATCACAGCAAGTTCGGAGATCTGAGGCCCGATTTCAGGTGCTGATTCAGCTATCCTAAGTGTGAATTTTCCCCCGGTTTTTAAGCATCCCCTCTCTCTAGGCAAATGCCGGGATAGTACCTTATTTCATGTCCCGGGGCACCTATCCCATCTTCGATCTTAATAGTTGCAGTTCTACACACTACTCAAAACTCCATAGACACATTGGTTATCAGACAAATCAATCACACACCCAAGTACATGAGACCTATGATCAAGGTATCCCTAGCCACTACATCACGAGGTGGGTCGAGGGATTCCTGAACTGGGATCAATTTCCTACTTGTTCCACAGACTTTAGGACGGACTCTCTACTTTATCCCCTTTCCTATCAGTCCTTCATGGCCATACTTCTTACCAAGTCCCTTAAACTCATTCTTCAAGGGTTGAACGCATTTATTTTACTCCTGTCCTTTATTTCCCTTATTCTTTTCTTTTCTTTTCTTTTCTTTTCTTCATTACTTCTTCTAGGAAATAACCATAAGTTGGTGATAAGTCTATAGTTACGTAGTATTAGTAGTTGTAGCAATCTATCTCTTCATTTTCACTATCACCCAAACCATTAGGAGCTGATAACCTAGATGTTAGGCCCCTTAAAACAACCGTCATCATCACCATAATGATCACAAAGTAGGCTTGCTGGCGGTGTTGTCAAATGCAACGTATTTTTCCTCCTCATTTCTCTTAAAGAACGCTCCTTTTATAGTTACCCCACTTTCCTGGTTAACGAGTGGCGCTTCGAACGTAAGGCAGTAGCACGCGTCGACAATAACCATTGTTCGCTACTGACCAATAGCTGACGGTTGTTGACCAATACAGTGCTTCCTCTATCACTCCACGTGGACTCCAAAGTTCCGCCTTGGCGGCCAGCTCGCGTTTCACGCAAGTGTCAGCTGTTCAGTGTTGCACATCTACACGCAGTTCTGTCCAGTCTCGCTGCTTGCTCTCAGTGGCTACCGTGGAAAGTTGACAACGCTGTGCCTCGTGCTGGGAAAGCCTTAGCTCCAGACAGCCATGGAATGTTAACATATCCGCCCAGCTAGATTTCGAAGGCGAGCCGCACTTTAACGAGGAAAGTGCAAGAACTATTTAAAGTCTTTCTGTTTCCCTAAAGCGGCTTCGGTGGCGTAGTTAGTAGCATGCTTAGGCTCTGTGCCTAAGGTCGCGGGTTCAAACTCGGCCGAAGTCGTCGGATTTTTTAAGAGCGTTAAAAGTCCCTCAGTATGCCTTCCATCGGAGGGGAAGTAAAGCCGGCCGGCCCATTTCATAGATGGACTGAAAAAGAACTTTCCTCTAATTACACTTGTGTGAAGCTAAATTATAGGTTAGATTTGACAAATGCTCTTAGTTTCCAACGTTCGTCGCCAGGAGCCAACTGCGGTGGCATCTAGTAATCAAGTTCAGAACTAGGTATCGTTCACGGTGGCGTTTGGTAGCAAATGTAGGAACCACTTGAAGTCCTTACTTGAATTAAAAACAGATAACACACACTAATACAGCCATCAAAATTAACACCGGTTATCAGACAGATTCTGCACACACCCAAAGTACACGGGGCTATATGACCACGTTGTCGCAGCCCTAAACTGAGAAACCAACCATCTGTTTCCCTACCTAGAAGAAAGATATTCCCGGCTGCCTAGTAATAACCCACCCATCTAGAATGAAGATATGCGTTCATTGCAGGTGGAAAATATATCCTGAAAGTTCTGGAATATGATCAAGGAAGTATTATTCGCAGAACAACCAATAACGGTGAACATTAACACAAACACTTCTTGCGACAGATGAAATACGTGGTAACAGAATAAACGCAGCAGCACACACCGCAGAGGCCGTAACCGTCACTTATAACAATAAAAAGAAACAGCACGCGCCATTGCATGTTGCGAGGGTCGCTTTATGCTTACCAACTTCGGCGGAATTAACTTGGTGAGAAATTCATGTTTCATATGTTCGTAGAAGCACCTTGTGACGTCCACTTTCTCGGCGCTCTCTTAATGGTGTACGACATATGGCCATGGTTCGCTCTTTTATAGAATCATGGCAATACAAGATACAGTATACCCGGGTTGATTTCTCTCTTGTCTTCAAGGTTTTGTTGGTAAAGATTTATGTTTCAAAGATCACTGCTTAAAAATAAAATTCTGTATATGCATGTGTTAGTTTATGTATGCCATAAACTCTGAAATAGGCACTTAGGTGCACTGTAATACTTCACCATGCGATCCTTGAAGACATGAAATATATTAATCTCCTACATGCCTATGTTTGATTTTTCTAGAAAAAAACTTATGAACAACATCTATCCTTTGCGTATCATATCTTATACTAAAATAAACTTTTCTTTCCTCTTGTGGCTCTACAACCCATAGAGGTCCTTGACTAGCCAAGCGCTCAGCCATATAGTCTTCAGATTGCGGTATGACGCGTGGTCAGCTTTCTTAACCAGAGTAGCTGCATCCCACTCCAGTCTTCACGTCAGTTCTGAAATCACTGATCGATTATTTTTGTTTACCGTTTATTGAGTTTTCTTTTCATTATATTTCCTACCGACAGTAGTGGCTACGCGGGCTAAAGCGCTGCGTTAGGTCAAGGGGCCAAGCTCTCTGCTGACTCGGTAGACGCGTGGGTTCGAGCCCCACCGTCGGCTGTCCTTGAAATGGTTTTCCGTGGTTTCCCATTTTCAATACCAGGCAAATGCTGGGACAGTACCTTCTGACAGGCCACGGCTGCTTCCTTCCACATCCTTGCCCAGTTTCATTCATCTTCATCCATTCCATCTCTCATCCCGACGCGCAGGTCGCCCACGGGCGTCGACTAGAAAGACCTGCACTCGGCCTCTCGGCCTCCCGCACTATTTTTGTTACTTGGCTCCCCGAGTAGCCTATCTAAATTCCCTTTAGCGATTTTTTTTTCATCTACACTACATTTTGTGGGTATTTTTAATCTACGTTGCATTTTGTAAGTTTTTTCGATCTAAATTGCATTTCGCGATTGTTTTCAACCTCAATTGCATTTTGTAAAGATTGACAATTTAAATTGCTTTTTAGTAATTCTTTCAATGTAGGAGCAGGGTATTTTAGTGAGTATTTTGAATTTCAATTGCATTTTGTAAGTATTTTCAAACAAAACCGCATTTCGCAAGAACTTAAATCTAAATTGCATTTTGTGTGGTGGGCATTTTGCAAGTCTTTTGATTCTCAATTGCATTTTGTGGGTATTTTGAATCTAAATTACATTTTGTCAAGTATTTTCAATCTAAATTGCATTTTTTAAGTATTGTCAATCCAAATGAGTAGTTTGAATCTTCCGTATATTTTGTAAGCATTTTCAATTTCAATTACATTTTGTAAGTATTTTGAATTTCAATTGCATTTTGTAATTATTTCGACTACATTGTATTTTGTACGTATTTTGAATCTAGCCTATATTTTGTGCATATTTTTCAATCTATTCCTTTTGTGAATCTTTTCGTTCTAAATTCCCTTTTGTAAGAACATTTTGTGAGTTGTTTCATTCAATCTGAGCTCCTTTTTGTACGTATATTCCGTCTCACTTAATTTTCGTTCTGGTTTCCATTTCATTGTCATTTTTGCTATCACCCAGTTCATTAGGGGCTGATAACCTAGATGTTAGGCCCCTTAAAACAACAATTATCATCATCATCATCATCATTTATTGAGTTTTCATAATTAATTATTTCTTCAAGACAGAGTCCATACCATTTAAAAACTCATTCAAATCCTCGGGTGATTCGGTTAAGATGACGATGCCATCAGCAAATCTCAGAGTTGAAATCATTTCTCTGCGAATCTTTACGCCTACTTTAAATGTTTCTCTGATTTCCTTTAGTGTTTGTTCAATGTATGGATTGAAAAGTATGGGTGATATGTTGCAGCCTTATCATACACCTGAATACCAGCTTCTTTAGTCATGTCCTTCGGCTTGAATAACCACCGTACACCCCTGACTAGAGGTTAAATCTTTTTAAAACTCAAACATAATTTTAATAATTCACAGACGGCGATAGGACAGCTGTTGGTCGTTACCACCTATCTCGCTGATGGCTTTACTGCGTGCATGTGTAGCCGACATCGCGTCCCATCGTGTTATTTTCGGTGCCTCGCTGCGTTTCTTGCTTGTAACGTGCTTCTTCTTTGTCTACAACTCACAATACTCTTATCTGGCATGTTTCAAACTAAGTCTGTTTTGTGTTCCGTCGTCACTTCAATCTCCACGTCTTTGCCAGTAAATTCAAACGTGACTGCTTCTCTTTGGAGAGCTTGCTCACTTGAGCCCAGTGAACCAAACAGAATAACTCAGTGCGTCACGTGTGCCCGTACTCCATGCTACGGAAAGACAGGTGGGTTCACATCCCTCCTTCTACTCTAATTTGTCACTAGCTAGCTGAGGCGATATTATTATCATTATTATTATTATTATTAAAAAATGTGGACGATATGTATGAGCCTAGTAACTAGATTTCCAAAAGTCCTCTTCCGGGTAAAATCTAGGATCCCTACGTCTTTTCAAATTAAGAATCAGTAAGCTCCCACACTTCAAATATTGAAGAAAGTGCGCAGTAGAAATACGTTTTAAATATATACAAATTGTCTAAGGCTATGTCAAATTGATTGCAGTGGCCCTAATGTTGGCCAATGAATAAATAAATATATTTTTCATTTTATTTTTTTCATTTCAGTTAGAATTCCAAGCTGTACTGTACGTTCTCTAACTTAAGAAGGCAATTACTGAAAATTCTATCATCATAACACTCACCAGTTATTCGATATTTATGAAAGCATCTTGGTCAAGATTTCCTGTTTTATCTTGTTGGCTGAGAAGCCTCCTTCTCCCTTATCAGGGCAGCCTTCGTTGGAAAACTACTTCACGCCCCGCTTACAGTGAGGCTTCCTTGTTCCTAAGTGCAACGATCAGCGCTAAACTCCTTTGCACGTTACCTACAGGGGTGCTTTCGCTTTCCCGAGTGGAGCGTCAGCATGATAGCGTGCTATGGCTAGTTTCTTTCTTTGATATTTATGAAATTAAAATGCAATTCGCAACTGTTGATTCTATTTCTGTGCTGAGTCCACTGATTGAAAGCTTAGCCGTAACACTCACCGGTTAGTCGATACATTTCAGTCAGAATTGCAAGTTGTACGTTCTGTAACTTAAGAAGGCAATCACTGAAAATTGAATCATCATAACACTCATCGGTTATTCGATATTTATGAAATTATACGATTTGAATACCCAATCCATTGATTTAGTAATTCTTAAAACCATGGGAAATGATAGAAGAAAAACATGTAAAAGAATTAATGTCTACGGTAATAGTTCTAAGGTTTTAGACGCCGTAACACACGCCGGTTATACGATTTAGAGTACTCAATCCATTGATTTACTGTTTCTGAAAACCATGCGAAATGATCTATATTTATGAAATTAGATTGCAGAAGAAAACCCTGTAAAATAAATTAACGTTAAATAGTTTTAAGGGTTTAGACGACAACTCATAATTGCAGCATGTTAGAGCATCTGCAAATCGCACACTTCTTACAGAAATTGATATTTATGAAATTACAATGCAGAAGAAAAACCTGTACCCAATCCATTGATTCACTGATTCTGAAAATCAGATAGAAGAAAAACTGTTAGAGAATTAACGTTCAATGTTTTAAGGTTTTAGACGACAACTCAGAATTGCAGCATCTTAGAACAACAGTATTTGCAAAAAGAACAATTCTTACAAAAATCGATATTTATGGAATTAGAATGCAGAAGAAAATCCTGTATCGCGGCATATTAACAAACCTGGAATATAATAAATCCATTGTTTAGACGGATGAGCTTAAATCATGATTGTGCTGAGTCCATTGATTGAAAGCTTAGCAGTAACACTCGCTGGTTATACGATTTGAGTACCCAATCCATTGATTTAGCCTACTGATTCTGAAAACTTACACATTCCGTTGAATTACTGTTTCTGAAATCGATGCAAAATGATAAAGGAAAGACCTCAGAATGTTAAAATGACATAAAAAGGTGTCACAGCGGCCAAAATGTGAAGTGGACACCAATTATGGAGCGTATCTTTCTGCAGCAACAGTAACTGCAAATCGCACACTTCGTACAGTTTTTTAAGTCATTTTTAAAGAAATTATAGATATTTATGAAATTAGAGTGCAATGAGTCACTGGTAATGTATATTCTCTTTCATTTGAATGCTCATTTTTCACGATCGGTCTCTTGTGAGCGCCGCAGGAGGGGTGCATACTACCGAAATAATATATATGATGAGACACAAAGTCTTCTCTATTTATAGAGAACTAGCAACCCGACCCGGCTTCGCCCGGGAACAGTTATGAATGCATTACGTGATAAGCGCTTTTTTTTTCTTTCAGTGTCAATGAACAACGACCAATATCCGTTTTACGTCTCGACATGATGGGTTAAAATCACTGACTGGACTATTAATTATATTATCATGGAGATGCATGTACAACAAATCCATGTCATGCGTAATTTAAGAATGGCGAGGTGCATGAAACACAAATCCCCGCGAAATGAAGAAAAGCCGAGTTTCACTTCCAGGGAAACTCCTAACACAACCACTCTTCTCTTAAGTTTTTAACTCAACACGACTCGACAGTTTGCTGCTGGCTGTATCTGGGGCAATAAGCTCGTCCACTAGCTATGATGTAACTTGGGTGATACTGATAGACTCGCCCCTAGCTAGCTCGTAAACTGTCGCCTCAGTAACTGAATGGAGATTGTTGGAAGAAATGAAAACGTAAAAACACTTTTAGTAGGCGATGTATTGAAGATAGAGATATACTCTCCCGGGCTTTTTTTTTGTAGAACTTTTAATGCTGAACAATTCTTACATTCATAGTATATAGATATTTTTAACGGTTTTCCCAGCGCAAGCTTAAAAAGCGCACGGACGTTAGTTTTTTTTTTCGACCGTTAGTGCTTGACTTTCTTTGGTCATAAATAAATAATTTTCAACAGAAACCTTCCTCGATATATCCTTTACAGAATGGTGAAAACCGCATCAAAATCCATTCAGTGGTTCTCGAGATTACCCGTGACATCCAAGAATCGGGGACTTTGTTTTGTACTAAATAGAGATTATACGGCAATCAGTATAATTTAATATAATATAATCCCCCTTCCATCCAATCTTATATTGACTGTGAATTTTGCGGAACGAAAAGTTCACAGGCGAAATGAGAGTTGCATTTCCAGGGAATGGCGAGGTGAATGAAACTCAAATCCCCCTTCCGTTCAATCTTAACTTGACTGTGTTTCACGGGCGAAAAAAAAAAAGAAAACCCGAGTTGCACTTCCAGGGAAACTCCAAACACAACCACCCTTCTCAGAAGTCTTAACTCAACACGACTCGGCGGTTTGCTGCTGGCTGTATGTGGGGCAATAGGTTCGCCCGCTAGCTAGGCTGTAACAGGGATGATAGACTCGCCCTTAGCTAGCTCGTAAACTGTCGCCTCAGTAGTTGAATGGACATGGTTGGAAGAATTTAAAACGTAAAAACACTTATAGTGGGCGATGTATTGAATATAGACATATGCTCCCGCGGACTTCTTTGTAGAACTTTTCATGCTGAACAATCTTACACTCATAGTATTTAGATATTTTTAACGGTTTGTCCAGCGTAAGCTTACAAAGCGCTCGGACGCCAGTTTTTTTTTTCGACTTTTCCACTGAAATCGTTACTGCTCGGCTTCCTTTGATCATAAATAAATTATTTTCTACAGAAATCATCCTCGGGATATCCTTTACTGAGTGGTGAAAACCGCGTCAAAATCCATCAAGTGGTTCTCGAGTTTACCCGTAACATCCAAGAATCGGGGACTTTGTTTTATACTAAGTAGAGACTTAAGTTCAGATGAGTGATTCCCAACCCGTAGAAGTCTGCGGACCATTCAGCATGGAATTAAATCATGTATGGACCACCCCACCCCTATCAGTTGTAACCCTTCCTCAGCGCCTTCGCAATAACCTAATTCTAAGGTGATTAAGAAAATAGTTTTTAGAACACATTAGTATTGCTTTTAATTAGTGTGCATAAAGATTAATTACAAATTATACAATAAATCAAATTACTTTATTTTGTAATGTATAGTCTAGATCAGCACTGTCCCGTTATCATGTTGTGGCATGTGATAATCGTGTGGAGTCCATAATGCGGGCTGGACGCGACTCAGTTCTGCCAGGGGCTATCGTCTTGTTTATCTGTTTAAACGCACTTTATAAACAAATAAATATATTTGCGTCGACGTTTCAAGAAATGCAAGATTTTTCTGTACTATTGAGACGATTTGGAAGATTTGGGTACAGACCACACCTTCTAACTCCCTCTGGTTTAGGAACTTGAGTTTTGTGAAACATACACCTTGGCGTATTATATAATACGATAAGATATTCAACATAATATAAGAGGTCTCAATTACAAATTTATGTCGGGGCAGATGACCTCGCTGTTCCTTCCCTTAAAAGAACAATAAATAAATAATAACAAATGTATGTTGAAACAACAATTTTGTATAAAAATGACGTAAGAAACTTTCTTTTTACCTCAATGGTTTTCTCAGTTTGACTTAAGTGCTCGAATGTCTTTGACAAACTGAAGAATTCCAGGAGTTACGCTCTTGCTCAGAGATAACCTCAAATTACTGCTTGCAACTAACCAAGTTCTTTGTATGTTCTCAAACAGCAACAAAGTTGAGAAACCCTCCTCTCTGCTTTGAAAGTTAATTTGCCACATTTAAAAATATGCTTTGAAAATTATTTTGTATCATATTCTAATAATTAATTATATCGCTTTCAAAATCCCCATTTATTGGCAACTTTTTTTGTCCCTCGTTACGAAGATGTGGAAATCTTCCTACTGATCTAGTCGGAAGGACGGTGTGGTACTCTGTCGATTCCGGATCGGTCATGGGATTGCTACACATTCCCACTGTGTGTACTAGCGACGCCCACTTTAGAGTGTGTGGACCTGGCCGATCTGCGAAGGACTCTCAAAACTGGGTAACACCCTCTCCCTTGTTCTACGACACGTGATGGCGGGTCTTTAGCAGACCTCGTCATCCGGTTCAGGCGGGAGAGTGGCTATTTTGTCAAGTTTTAATAGCCTATACCTGTAGTTTAAGACTTTTAGTTTCGTCTTAGATTGTTTTTTATATTTTATTGTGTTCATCTGTATTTTTATTGTTCTATAGACCTATATCTTATTTATTTTATTGTTTTTTATCATTCCCGTTTTAACTGCTTTTATCCAATTAAGGCATAGGCTAATTGTTAGGGTTCATTGTCTGCTTTTCTACAAACCATTTTCGTTATCATCTCTGGCAGCGGGCTGTTGTTGTTGTTTGAGTCTTCA
The DNA here is from genome assembly GCA_946902985.2 of Meconema thalassinum. Taxonomy (NCBI): domain Eukaryota; kingdom Metazoa; phylum Arthropoda; class Insecta; order Orthoptera; family Tettigoniidae; genus Meconema; species Meconema thalassinum. The sequence goes on from OX336399.1 coordinate 93,833,662, forward strand.
GTCTTTTGACTGGTTTGATGCAGCTCTCCATGCTTCCCTGTCCTGTGCTAATCGTTTCATCTCTACATAGCTACCACACCCTATATCCGAAGCAATCTGTTTAACATATTCTAACCTTGGTCTACCCCTACAGTTCTTGTCCTCGACCCTTCCTTCCATAACTAAGCTTGCTATTCCTAGGTGTCTTAGTATCTGTCCTACCAACCTATCTCTTCTCTTCATTAGCAGTCGCCAGAAACATCTCTCCTCTCCCACTCGTCTTAATACCTCTTCGTTTGTAACCCTATCTACCCATCTGATCTTCATCATTCTCCTGTAACACCACATTTCAAACGCTTCAATTCTCCTATTTTCTGCTGCACCAACAGTCCAAGTTTCACTTCCATAGAGTGCGACGCTCCAGACAAAGGTTTTCAAAAATGTTTTCCTAATACCTAAATCTATATTCGATGTCAACAGATTCATTTTCTGTAGTATTGCTTTCCTTGCCTGAGCCAACCTACTTTTTATATCCTCTTTGCTTCGTCCATCACTGGTTATTTTGCTTCCTAAGTAACAGAAGTCTCCTACTTCCTTTAGTTTTCCCCCTGCCAATTTGATGCCCATAGAGGTTTCTGATTTATTGCGGTTGCATTCCAATATTTTTGTTTTACAGTTATTAATTTTCATCATGAATTATTTCCTCAAGACGGAGTCCATACCATTCAAAAACTCATTCAAATCTTCAGGCGTGTCGGCCTTTCATTTCATTTCATACCATTTCATTTCATTAGGGGCCGACAACCTAGATGTTAGGCCCCCATAAATCAAGAATCATCATCATCATTATCATAATCTTGTCCCACGGGTCAATGGTTGGGGAACAGTGCTTTAGATTCTTACGGTTTGGTTGTAACCTGTCAAAAGCACTACAAATAATTAAATATACTAGTAATCAAACAAGCAAACAAACCGGAGATATGGCAGGCCGATCAGTATTTCCCGGTATGTTTTAGATTTCGTAAGCATAAGCGCGACCTGTGTTGATCGGAAAACATAAAGGGTTGCGCGGAGTCTGCCTGTAGATTCTGCAGTACGTGTTGTTATCAGGTTGCATTGAACTGCTGATGCGGCTGTGGCTGATGCTGGGCCGGGCGGATGTGTGGTACAGCAGCGTGTGGGGGAGATGAGATGCTCGCCTCGTTATACCTTGATGTGACGTGACGTAGTCCAACCGGAAGTGCTATCACTTCTCCCTCCCCTTCAGGTATAGAGAGTTCTGTAAGTAATGCAACAGTTTGCTTTTCAAGAAGATATACAAACACACGATTTGAAATCTTCTGGTGAACATACACATCATCTTCGCAGCATCTCTCTCTCTCTCTCCTCAGAGGAGTACACTAGCCCGCTAAGTCACGCTACATCTCGGAGATCTGAGGTTCGAAAAACACGAGACGTTAAGTCCGACGGCAGTCACTCAAATTCCAGACCATGGCCGTCTTTACGTAACAGGCTGGGGATCTTTTAAGATACCAGTGAAACTGGACACTCCTAGTCTGGCTCGACGAGAGGGAGGGGTAAATGGGGCTACAGCCCAGGGGGCCGGGGAAAAAACAAAGTCACCTTTCTAATTTTGTGTAGGCCGAATCCACTCTTCACAATTTGTGCAAAATACCTGTGCAAAATACTAAAACAAGAAATTCTGCTGAATTTTGGAAATAAAACAATACACTTGAACTTTTATACGAAATATTAAGCATGAAGAGTAGGCTTTTGTTGAAACTTTGAAATGCGCCATGTTATCCTATGTTCTTTTTAATACCGAAAAGCATACCCCCTTATTTTTACTAACAGGTGAACTTCCTTTTCTAAGTTCACCGGATCGCTAAATGTAAATCGTTAAATTGTCCAAGGCTAGATCTATGATGAAAGCAAACCACAAACTCAAAAAAGTAAGTAAATCATTAATTATAAAACAAGAGCGCAAAATAATGAATAACTAAAAATCAGGAAGTTTTAAATTACTCTATACATTTCTCGATTTAAGTGTTATACAAGGAGAAGGATGGAAACGTGAGGATGTCACCGAAGAATCATATTTATAATACGGCCCAGTGTTTTTTACCCCGGCGTCCACGATAGTTCTTCACGATCCTATCCCTACCACTCCCTCCAATTCTATTTTTAGCCCTCAACTTTCCGTGTAGTTTTCATTCAGTTCAAGGTGAACTGACTAGTAGAGTGGTTGTTCTGCGTAGACAGCAGTTTCCACAGTAACTTACTTCAAATATTATATGGTGCTGGGTAAGACTTCAAATACTATATGGTGCTGGGTAAGACCCAACAATACTTAAATATTACGTTGTTCGTTTTAATTTAATTTAATTTTGTTTAAATTAATTTAGTTTAATTTAATTCAATTTTAATTTTAATTTAAATTTTCTTTAAATTGTATTTTAATTTTAAAGGTTGTGTAAGTTTTCCAATTTTATTTGGAGTGTGTACTGGATTGAGTACTGACAAGGGACCTTTGGTAGCGTCCACCCCGCGATCGGATTGTAATTGGCAGATGGTACTCTTGGAGGGTTACTCTATACGATGGTGGTAAAAACATCGGCTCAAATTAACATGAAGTCTCTATTGAAAGCGATTAAAAAGACGATGAACATGGAGTCAGCGCGTGGAAATGGAAGGCTGGCAGTTGCGTGGTCGCTTCAACAAGGCAGCACGCCGACGGCTGGCACTCAATGGAAGTGAAACTTGGACTATTGGCGCAGCAGAAAGGAGGAGAATAGAAGTATTTGAAATGTGGAGTTACAGGAGAATGATAGAGTGCAGATGGGAAGATAGAGGTATTAATGTATTAAAGTAATTTAATTTATATTATTATGTACAAATTTTCTTTTTGATGTGTAACATCTTTCCACTCGGTATCTGGAAATTGTTGTGGCACTCGGTAGCTGGACATTTTTGTGGGAGTGATTTTGGAAAAGAGACGGAAGTGGATGGGACGGAAGTGCATGGGACGGAAACAATGAGCGCGCGCGGTGGCGGAGATCGGTACAACGACGTACTGTAAGCCATGTGACTATGTGGAATGTAAATCGCACACGGTTTACCTCAAGGTTTGGAGGCCCCATTAAAGAAATTGCTTCAATGAATCATATTTAAATTGTCGTTCTTTGGTGTGAAAATATTCATTACCGGTAGGCTATATCATATTTGCTGAAAACAATTACGATTTATTAAATCTTCATACTTTTGCTGTATTCTTATTTAATGTAACCACTCGATACCTCGAGTGCTATATCGCATCAACCAACACTCCAAACAACGTAGGAATTCAGTATATTAACACCGACTACTATCAATAATTGAAACTTTGTTGGTCCAAATAGCTTAATCACTTAATCACTTTGTATTTTGTAATAAAAACACCCATATATAGCCCAAAAGTTACACTTCTAACATGTGCAGATAAACTTGCCAGCTGATTGAAATCGAGTTCGTAGTTGTCTCCGCGAACCGCTAGATGGCACGCATAATCGGTGTCGCCAGTTTCTCGTGGGAGTTTCCGGCAGTGGATTGCATACAGTTGCAGGTATATGTCACTACTGCAGATGCATTGGAGAATCCTTTCATGTTTGTTGGCATAAGGTAGCACTATGAGTTCATTCTTTAAAAAATGCGAGTAAGTAATATGGAATTATTCGAATAAGATGTCAGATGTTACACATCATACGCGACTACTGTAAGGCTCGCAATTTTTTTAATTCAAATTTGTAAGGATAACTTTTCCATTTCATTTTATATTATTAATGTTAAACTATTAACGATGAAGCAAATACTGTATCATTGTTATATAGAATCATGTACGAGTAAAATGTTAAAAAATATCATTTCACAGTATTGAAAGGCGAATGACATAATACATATAGACTATTGTATTTTACAGTACATACTAAGACACTGAGAAATAGCAAACTTAGTTATGGAAGGAAGGATCTAGGGCAAGAACTGTAGGGGTAGACGAAGGCTAGAATGTGTTAAAATGATTGTCTCGGATTTAAGGTGTGGTAGCTGTGTAGAGATGAAACGATTAGCTCAGGACAGGGAGGCGTGGAAAGTTCCATCAAACCAGTCAAAACACTGAAGATTCAAACAAGAACTCTGTCAGAAAACACCACGAAACTGCCTGCAGTCCTCTTGTTAGAGTTATCAACGTTCATTATCACAATGGAATATTATTGGCAAGCTAGTCGTGCAGAAACCCGACAAGATAATTCAATATCTCAATAAACGGGTGACGTGCCACTGGTAGATAATCTTGGCGAGTATTAATGATCCTAGAAATAGATAATCAAGTTACGGAACGACACTGCTTGACGTGCCTGCCGTGCAGTGTAATGCTCTATATCAGATTAAAACTTGAATCACGCGAATCACTTCACTAATTGCTGCTAATACGACAGGTTATACGATCTCGCAAATGTAATTATCGACCATGTTAAAGGGTAACTTTTTTTTATAATCATGAACGCTACCGTAGACCACCCTCAGGTTAACATTCTTATAGACATGCTGAATCTTTTGAGTTTATGTTGGGTCAATAGATTTAAAATACATGAACTTTGAGCTCTCATGCAGTTCCGTGCTGGTAGGTTAAGCCTGAGCTCAGACACTACCTGAGGAAGGATGATTTGAAAAGAAAAGGAAAAAGGTTTAGGAGTCGAAACTATCTTAGGCAGAGAGGAAGAGAATCCTAGCTAAATAATAAGCAGATAGTAGAAAAAACGGTTATGGTTCGCAAAGCTTGTAGAAGCAAGGGGAACAAGTGGGAGCCTAAGCGAGAGTAACGGAGAGAGCAGCGTGAGCTGAGGTTACCGGCAGGCTATCGCTAAGTGCTCTTTCCCTCCCGAGCGTGAATTTGGGTATATTGTAGGGACGTAGTGCACTGGCGAACAAAGGTATGCCAGATGAAAATGATTTATGTACTTTCCCTTCAAAAGGGTGAGATTTTAGAAAGCATTCTGAAATGCTAGAAATATTTAAATTAGCCGGGATATTTGTATTACTCACCACTGTCGGATCCCCGACAGAAAGACCAAATGCCCCCAGAGTGGTCAGAGATAAAGCACATTTAGAGCTTTTAGCGATATTTTTATTGTTATTAGTAGAAATCATTAGAGAGAACCAATTGTTGCGTTTAAAGAAGGCTAAACTCTTGCCCAGCAGGGTGCCGACTAAAAGTTTAGAAAGGATGAAAAATCCAAACCTAACTTGAACAAAACCAAAATTCTGAACAGTAAATTATAAGACAGAGCGAAAATCTCTAAAAGTAGGAAGCTAGCTGAGTGAGCTATACTTGCCTTAATAATTCACTAGAATTAGCTAGAATAGCTAAAAGAAACTTTGTTAGTGATGTTAGCAGAAGTATTGCTCTGAACGCAACAAGAGATTGATTTTGTAGTAAACTTATCATTCAGTGATGTTGCTTTTTTTTAAATATAGAATTAATTCTAGAGAAAAAAATAGGGAAGGAAAGGTCCTTCAACGTGACTTGTACAGGGTCTTTCACTCAAAGTGGGGCCGGCCGAACGGCGCGTTGAGCACATGGTAACTCTCTGAGTTTGGGGTTGAGAGAGCGCCCGTACGAATCGTATGTAAATAACACGCACACACAATAACACATAATCAAAGAAAAATCATTACTCACCTTGTCACAGAAGTTGTTGAAAATGTCCTCCACCTGCATCTACACATTTCTGGCATTTTCTAAGTAAATTTTCATTCACACGTAATAGTTCATCTACCGAGATAGCCTCAATTTCGCTCGTGATATTTAATTTGAGTTCTTCTAGAGTGTGAGGATTTGTTACATAAAACTTATGTTTCAATTTTCCCCATCAATAAAATTTGAAGCAATAGGCTTTAAAACTTCGCAGTAACACGTTATAATATTTTGAAACATAATAACAATTAAACAATAACCACGCACACACGTTATAAACTTATAACACGTGTAACTTAAAATAGGCTATACACGAAATAACGAAGTCGACTTTACTTGTCAAATCCGGCGTCACAACTGTCTCAGATCCGTGTTGCCATGTGCTCGTCTGACCTTCGGCTTGACCTTCTACCTGCAGTGCTGCACCAGCCCTGGAACCGGCCCCACTTTGAGTGAAAGACCCTTTAAGTATCCCTGGAATCGTACACCATCGCACTGTGCACCCAACGAAATGTTTTTTTCCGTGATAGTTTGGTCTTCACGACTCTTACAGCCTCTCGCTGTCATAACTTCTTTTCAATCTTGTACTAGTACACCTCGTGGTTTAGCGGCTAGTGCTCTTGGTTCTCGCCCTGGAGCTCTGGTTCGATCACTGGCTCTGCCAATAAATTTAATTCTGTTGCGGGGGCTGGAACGGGGCACACTCAGCCTCGTGGGACACAACTGAGAAGAGGTGGGTTCGATTCCCTTCTCAGCCGTCCTGGAAGTGGTTTTCTGTGGGTATCCATTTCTACTGTAGGCAAATGCCGGAATAATAATAAATAATGTTATTGGTTTTACGTCCCTTTTAACTACCCTGGCTTTTAGAGACGCCGGGGTGCCGGAATTTTGCCCAGAAGGGGATCTTTAACGTGCCAGTAAATGTACTGACACGGCTCCCTCGCATTTGCGCACCCTCAAATGCCAGCTGACTGCGCCAGGTTTCTAACCTGCAACATTGGGCTCAGCAAGCGAGAAAATGCGGGAATAGTTCCTAACTTAAGGCCATGGCTCCCTCCTTCACAATCCTCGCCTGAATTACAAATACACACACGATTGCATACTCCTCAATTACACAGGTTATCAGACAAATTCTACACTCAAGTACATAGGGCTAAAAGACCACGATGTTGCAAAGCCCCTAAACGAATTAACAACAACTTCATACTTATAGAGATTTTCTTGTGAACATTATCTCCTTTAAAACTCAGCAATTCTTCTAGGTTTTGCCGTGTCTTGTGTGGGGTTTCGCCTAGGACACCAAGCTGGCTCATCAGCGGGCTTTTTATGTCCCTGCCCGGACCCCCACAGGAGTAGCGAACTGTGCGCTACCCCCTTTTTTATGAAGGGCACCTGCGCCTCTTATCTGCGACAACTAAAAGTTCAAGCCTTAACCTCCGTATGAAGGCTTCCAAAAAGATGGTATATTGGCTTTCACGGCCAGTGAATTAAAACTCAGCTATATTTCTGGGTTTGTGCCGTTTCTTGTGTGGGATTTCGCCCAGAACACCAAGCTGGCTCATCAACGGGCTCTTGATGTCCCGGCCCGGACCCCCACAGGAGTAGCGAACTGCGAAAAGCCCGCTGATGAGCCAGCTTGGTGAAAGCCATGATACCATTATCTCCTTTCTTTATTAGGCTACACTCCCTGCCCTACAACTGAAAAATTGTGCAATGTCTGCCTATGTAAAAGCAGTAGCTCCGGCCAGCCATCTCGTGAAAACGGAGAATTTTTCCTACTATTTATAACCTAACTGCCACACATTATTAGTTCATATTATTCTATTGATAATGCAGGCACATTTCGTAGCGAAGCCTAATTTTAGCACTAAAAATATCATGAATACATATGATGATTTATTTTACGAGGGATTGCACAAAATCTAACATTAGACGCACCCTTCAAGTGTGTGGGATTCTTACCCACACACACTTTCCATCCTGGAACGGCTCTCTCCCATTACTTCAGTACGGTGTCGATCATGAGTGTCCAGTTTCCTCTTCCTCTGATGTCAAATAGCTCCCACGTAGTCAGCTATCTGGTTAAAAGTTTCAACATGTTACGGTATTTCCCGGTGCAATTTCACCAAGAGAAGCTTCCATATTTCGCAGTCGATATATCGCTAACATTCCCGAGCATCCAGTTCTCTCTTCTTCTGACGCAAAACATCTTCTACGAAAATGGTTACCTGATTTCAGGCTTCATCATTGCGGAGCATCACCTGTATGATACTGAAAATCCACAGTCTGCTTCCAGTCGACCGACCGGGTCAGGAATGGAATGAATGAAGCCCCCATCTAGCGGCGTGGACATGATGTGTGCCGGCTGCCAAAGCCTGTCGCTCTTCCCTGGGGCAATGATTAAATGAATGACAGATGAAATGAAATGACAGTGGAGAGTGATGCTGGAACGAAATTGTGACAGGAAAACCCGGAGTACCCGGAGAAATCCCTGTCTGCCTCCGCTTTGTCCAGCACAAATCTGACAGGGAGTGACCGGGATTTGAACCACGGACCCAGCGGTGAGAGGCCGGCGTGCTGCCGCCTATGCCACGGAGGCTTCTGTATGATACTATCCAGATCTCTTCTCTACGTTGGCCAGCGTTCACACACAAGGAATGATGGTTATGTTGATGATGATGGTAATTGTTGTTATAAGGGACATATATCGAGATCAGTGGAAATAATGCGTGTTGTGAGACAGGGATGCATTCTTTCACACTTCTTTTTAATATCTATACAGAACAGATTTTCTCTGAGGCACTTGAAGGCATTCAACAAGGTATTAAGTTCAATGGTAATTATATTAATAATATACGGTACGCAGATGATACTCTATTGATTGCAAATAGTTTCGAAGAACTTTAAGAGATTGTTACTATGGTGTATCAAAAGAGTAAACAATATGGCCTTGACCTCAACATTAAGAAAACAAAATATATGATAATATCGCGAAAACCAGCATTGTCACAAGTCCTTTTAGTCGATGGACATCAGATTGAGCGAGTCAAGAGTTTGGTATATTTAGGACAGAATATTAATGAGAATTTGGATCCTTCGGTTGAAATAAGATGCCGTATAGAGAAGGCTAGATCCATCTTTATGACAATGAAACAACTACTATGCTGTCGAGATCTCAGTATGACGCTTAAGAAAAGAACTGTGAAGTGTTATGTTGTCTCCACCCTTATTTATGGTGTTGAAGCTTGGACCCTGTCCGTAGCTACAAAAAAGAAGATTCGAGCTTTTGAAATTTGGATATACCGGCGGATTCTTAAAATCTCGTGGACAGAACATGTGAGTAATGCCGAGGTTCTTCAGCGAGTGAGCAGCCAACCTGAGCTGTTAAACACAATTAAGAAGAGGAAATTGGAATACTTGGGACACATGATGAGGAATCCAAAATACCGTCTGCTCCAAATTATACTTCAGGGTAAAATTGAAGGTCAGCTTGGACCGGGAAGGAGACGAATAACTTGGATGGATAACTTAAGAACGTGGTTTGGGTTGTCTTCCACGGAACTGTTCAGGATTGCACAGGATAAGAAGGTGTTAGCCATGGTGGCAGCCAACATCCGTATCGGATAAGGTAGAAGAAGAAGGGATCTAGGTTATCGGCCCCTAATGGTTTGGGCGATAGTGAAAATGGAGAGGAAATGGAAACTACTACTACAACTGCTATGGAAAGAAATGAATAGGGGGAAATAAAGGACAGGAGGAGAAGAAATGCCCTCGACCCTTGAAGAATGAGGCCGAAAGAGAGCCATGAAAGGCAGATAGGAAAGGGAAAGAGGAGAAAGTTTGACCGACAGTCTGTGGGAAAAGGGGATTCAAGGACCAGCTCAGGAATCTCTCGCGGTTGCCAACTCCCGAGCTCCCCAGCAGTGTGCCCATGAGGGTATAGCACTATCCAGGGTGCACTGTTAAGTGGTGGGGCTACATTCACCCTGCCTCCTTTAGGGCCCTGAGCAGAAAGAATTCCTACCATGAAAAGAAAAACAAGAGGGCTGGTCTCTCAAAGTATGAGGTTATCAGGAAGGATGAGCCAAGGGCCAATTAAGGCGGTAAAGTGAAAGACACCATAGGCCTCGGATGCCTTAATACCGTAGGGGTCGGAAGAGAACAAGAATTGGCCAAGGAAGGTTGACGGAAATTTGACAGAGTGGAGCCTGGCTCTAGTAAATGGAAGCAATGCTGGACTCAGCTGAAGCCCGTGGTCGCCAACCCACGTCTCAGTTGTTGTGACCTCCTGAGGGGATAGATTAATAAAAAGTAATTTGGTTATTCCCTTTTCCTATCTATTTTTTTCACATACGTGGGTGTTTAGGAAAAAATGAAACCAGTCTTTCCATCTTTCTGGAGGGGTTCAAACCCGGCCGAAGCCGTCGGATTTTTTAAGAGCGTTAAAAATCCCTCAGTATGCCTTCCTTCGGAGGGGAAGTAAAGTCGACGGTCCCATGTCATAGATTTATGGCATGTTAAAGAACCTTCACTAATTGCACCTGAATGAAGCTAACTTGGATAGGTTAAGAATGTAAACAACGCTCTTAGGTTTCTACGTTCGTTGCCAGGAGCCGACTGCGGTGGCGTCTAGTAGCTAAGTTCTGAACTTGGCCTAGTAGTCGTTGACGGTGGGGCTTGGCGGCAAAAGTAGGAACTATTTGAAAAATTCAAAGTTGCAGTCCTTACTTGAATTTAAAAAAGTCCTCTCGGCACGCCGGAAGGCGGAGGTAGATTTCACCGGACAAACTTGGGGATAGGCGAAAATAGGCAGAATATGCAGATTTTCGTAGAAGGATCAGACCTCATTTAATGCGAGAAGGTATTTTATAATTGGAGCTTAATTAACTTTGTTTTTCGTCATTTTATGCTTATTTTAAACATTTTATTGTCTTATGGGAACGGTAACCTTCTTGTCATTTGGGGTCCATTTTTATACTTGTGGTCACACTGTCCTTATGCTAGGTTTCGACACTGATGTGCAACTATGTAACGGTCTGTTACTTCTTCACGCAAAATTATATCTACCGCAGAGATTTTGGTTGGTTCCTCAGTTTAGGGGCTGCGACAACGCGGTCATGTAACCCCGTGTACTTTGGGATGGCTGTATTAGTCTGTAATTCAGGTAAGGACTGCAGACGGTCAATTTCAAGCAGTAGTTACTAATGTTGCTACCAGGTACTACCGTCAACGACACCTAGCTGTGAACTTGGCTACTAGATGCCACCGCAACCAGCAACTCGCAACGAACGTTGGAACTTCCCCTCCAAAGGAAAGCATACTGAGGGATTTTTGGCGCTCTTAGAAAATCCGACGACTTCGGCCGGCTTTGAACTCGCGACCTTGGGCATAAACATTCAGCATGCTACCAGTTACGTCACCGAAGCCGCTTCACACTTAGATGGAAATCTGAATCTGATCTCGTGCAAGTGCGTTATCTTGGCAACGTCTGATGGCTCATCCCTCATCAATTTAGTAGTGTTGCCATGGCAACCACTGATAGGTCTTGGCATTTTCTTATAATTCCGAAATTATTTTTCTCATCCCTTGGCATAATGGTGGGTTATATCAAAAATTCTTTCAGACAAAAGTTTTAGGTAATTATTATGGGAATATTGTCCATTTTGTACGGTTTTGATATTGTGCCTATTAAGAGAGATATGATTAATGTTTCCCGAAAAACCCACTTTTTCCCACCCCTTTGGTCAATGGTTGGTGCTATAAAAAAAACTCTTCAAACATACATTTTTGGGCTTTATCCGACACATAGTATGAATGTTGAACGGATTCGATATTTCACATATTAAGAGAGTTATAGCAATATTTCACTTTTTCGAAAAAAAAAAGCCCCCCATTTTCACCCCCCAACGACCGATTTAGCCCAGTAACGAACTCGACCGAGATTTTATAGGTATACGTATTCGGTAAAAAATTCAAAGTGATTGGTACAAAATTACGGCAGTTATCGTGTCCACAATAAACTGATATACATATACATACATAAATTATATATAACTTTTGAACTGACGGTGGTTTTGGGGCCTGGGGATGTGAAACGCGAAGATATGTCGAAATTTTCCGGAAGTCGAAACATGGTACCCATTGCAATAGTTAGCTTTCTAACGAAATCTATCTCTGGTTGGTTCCTCACTTTAGGGGCTGCGACAACGCGGTCATCTAACCCCGTGTACTTTGGGTGAGTGTAGAATCTGTCTGATACACGGTGTGAATTGTAATGGCTGTATTAGTCTTAATTCATGTAAGTACTGCAGACGGTCAATTTCAAGCAGTAGTTCCTAATGTTGCTACCAGGTACAACCGTCAACGACACCTAGCTGTGAACTTGGCTACTAGATGCCACCCCAACCATCAACTCGCAACGAACGTTGGAACTTCCCCTCCAAAGGAAAGCATACTGAGGGATTCTAGTGCTCTTAGAAAATCCGACGACTTCGGCCGGCTTTGAAACCGCGACATTGGGCATAGACATTCAGCATGCTACCAGTTACGTCACCGAAGCCGCTTCCCACTTTATCAGGCGGCTTTGGTGGCGTAGTCGGTAACATGCTGAGCTTCTATGCCCAAGATACCGGGTTCAAACCCGGCCGAAGCCGTCGGATTTTTTAAGAGCGTTAAATATCCCTCAGTATGCCTTCCTTCGGAGGGGAAGTAAAGCCGGCGGTCCCATGTCATAGATTTATGGCATGTTAAAGATCCTTCCACTAATTGCACCTGTGTGAAGCTAAATTGGATAGGTTAAGAATGTATACAACGCTCTTAGGTTTCTATGTTCGTTGCCAAGAGCCGACTGCGGCGGCGTCTAGTAGCTCAGTTCTGAACTTGGCCTCGTAGTCGTTGACAGTGGCGCTTGGCGGCAAAAGTAGGAACTATCTGAAAAATTGTTAGTTGCAGTACTTAAATTAACAAACAGATAACACACACTAATACAGTCATCACAATTAACACCGGTTATCAGACAGATTCTACACACACCCAAAGTACACGGGGCTACATGACCGCGTTGTCGCAGCCCCTAAACTTAAGAACCAACCAACCAACCACTTAATCAGATGGAAATACTGAATCTGATCTCGTGCAAGTGCGTTGTCATGGCAACGTCTGATGGTCCATGCCTCATCAATTTAGTAGTGTTGCCATGGCAACCACTGATAGCTCTTGGCATTTTCTTATAATTCCGAAATCATTTTTCTCGTCCCTTGGCGTAATGGTGGGTCATATCAAAAATTCTTTCAGACAAAAGTTTTAGGTAATTATTAGGGGAATATTGTCCATTTTGTACGGTTTTGATATTGTGCCTATTAAGAGAGATATGATTAATATTTCCCGAAAAACCCACTTTTTTCCACCCCTTTGGTCAATGGTTGGTGCTATCAAAAATCTTATTTGACATAAATTTTTGGCACTTATCCGACACATATTATGAACTTTGAATGGATTCGATATTGCACGTATTAAGAGAGTTATAGCGAAATTTCACTTTTTCGAAAAAAGCCCCCCATTTTCACCCCCTTAGACCGATTTAGCCCAGTAACGAACTCGACCGAGATTTTATAGGTATACATCTTCGGTAAAAAATTCGAAGTAATTGGTGCAAAATTACGGCAGTTATCGTGTCCACAAGAAACTGATATACATATATATATATATATATATATATATATATATATATATACATAAATTATATATAAACTTTTGAACTGACGGTGGTTTTGGGGTCTGGGGGATGTGAAACGCGAAGATATGTCGAAATTTTCCGGAAGTCGAAACATGGGACCCATTGCAATAGTTAGCTTTCTAATGAAATCTACCTAAAACAGATACACACACTAATACAGCCATCTTATTTAACACCGGTTATCAGACAGATTCTATACACACCCAAAGTGCACGGGGATACATGACCGCGTAGTCGCAGCCCCTAAACTAAGGAACCAACTAACCAACCAACCACATACGTGGGTGTTTAGGAAAAAATGAAACCAGTCTTTCCATCTTTCTGGAGCAGTTCCTTTGTTGGGTTTCCCGGGCAACACTCGCACCTCGCATTGCTGATATTATCTTCACAACTCCTTGAACATCGTGTAAAGCTATTTGTTACCAAGTTGCTATCATTTAAGTTAAGTTGGCCCGGTGTGTAAGCAGGTTGGCAGAGTCCAGGCTAGTGGAGTTACTTTTAGAATTATGTGGTGTAGAGTGGGTAATTTAGGAGCACCGCATGTTCCTCACTATATTTACGGCAAGCTAGGGCCAATTACTCAATACTACTTGTGTTCATAAGTCTTGACAGTCTTGTGACATATATTCGCTTTGTGGAACACAAAATAGCTTTTATCAGTTGTTGGTGATCACTAGGGCCCGGATGTTGATGCCATAAAAAAAGTTTATAAAAAGCACTTAAAACTTTCAAAAATGACTGTAAAAATTACATAAAAATCGAAAAATGCATTATAACAAGAAGAAAATGATCTTATAATAATAAACTCACCAATATATCAAAAAATTGTAAACTGCACTATTAAATGGAGAAAATGATCTTTAATAAACTCGCTAATATTTCAAAAATGACATCTTAAGCTCAAACTGAAATGTCAATCAAAATAGATTTCTAGCACTTGACAAAAGGTTTATGTTCACTTTAGTCTGAGTTGCACTGCACTACGAATGTCATTCTGATGTTGTCAAATGTAAATGATCTGCGGTTATCAGCCAACAAGTTTTAATATCTCGAAAAGCTGCGTTCAACATCAACTGATGTGATCGGAGCGTACTTGAAGTTAGGAAGGTCGTTTGCTGCTAAATCCTCCCAATCCCATCCGTGCAGCAGTTTTCACCAGAAAGAATGTGTGAGATTTTGCATAATGTTTTATACCCGGTGTTTTTGTCCAGCACTTTTTTCAGTTTTGATGCAATACTCGCATCAATTTCGCCACGTTTGTTGCTAAGACTAGTTTCCACTCACTTGATTAAGGAAATGGAATCAATATTTCAATATTTTAAATTATCTTGTATCAGCTACTACCTTCTTCTTAACTCTCAGAGACGTAACTCCCTCATATAAAGCTGTGACATAACTAAATTGGAAAAGATGACCTTAAAAGGCCGATTTATCTGAACAAGACTATAAAAATCTACCAAACTTAAGAAAATGCTCTTAAAATGGAAAAATAGAAAAATATGAAATAAGATGCAAAATAAAAATGGCATCTTTGAAGACGGGATGGCCCGTTCGGAGTTTCTATGTACTTCAGCATTGTTTTAGACAGCTCAGTAAAAAGATGACATGTCATCAACATCCGGGCCCTAGTGATCACAATGCTCTTCAATCTTCTTCGAACAATGTCTAACTATTGTATTGCTTAGCGTAATTTTCTGTACTTTGCAGGGGCAGATGACCTCGTAGTTCTGCCCCTTAAAACAACAAGGAAACAAGTAAAATCATACAGTTGGTGACTGGGATGGCATTTAGTAGCCACGTCCTCTGCTAGGTGTCGTGGATGGTAGCATTTGGTGGCAACGTTGGAACTAATAAAGCGTTATCAAACTAACCTGCAAATTTTAGCGAAACCGGACACTTAACAATAAACATGAACTTGAAGTAATAAAAAAAAGATACAGTCAGTCTGAGAGACTAGACTTTATATCATTTCAAATGACGCATGCTACAAATGCTACACATGTTAGAAAGGTTCAGGAGTACTCATTCAACAGACACCATTACCCA
Organism: Meconema thalassinum; assembly: GCA_946902985.2. Lineage (NCBI taxonomy): Eukaryota > Metazoa > Arthropoda > Insecta > Orthoptera > Tettigoniidae > Meconema > Meconema thalassinum. The sequence continues at coordinate 93,849,153 of OX336399.1, forward strand.
TTAACTTAGGCTTCCCGCAAGGGCACCTCTTTAAGGGTCACCCTGCATTTGAATTGAATCTAACATACTCTACACCTCGTTAAGTGTCACCCTGAATTTTGCTCTGACATCCTGCACACCTCTTTAGGAGGCACCCTGTATTCTTATCTGGCATCTTGTATATCTCTTGAGAAGTCACCCTGTATTCTTGTGTGACATCTTGTACACCTCTTTAGGAGTCACCCTGTATTCTTGTCTGACATCTTGTACACCTCTTTAGGAGTCACCCTGTATTCTTCTCTGCCATCTTGTACACCTCGTTAAGGGTCACCCTGTATTCTTATCTGACATGTACATCTCTTTAGGAGTCGCCCTGTATTCCTGTCTGACGTCACGCACTCGCCGTCTCCGTATCGCATAACGGCAGACCCCAGCAGTAATCTCAGACTCGGTCCACATGCACTGAACAACATGATGATGTCATACACGCCGTAACCGTAATGCATAACGTTAGACCCAAGCATAACGATTACGTGACAGTTCGCCACACTGACACTTCCACACACTGTCCAAAATAATGACAATTCGCCACAGCCCTTGGACGCGGCTACCTGTTTAATGACTCAGAAATAATCTCTTGTCGTGTCAATTTTGGATGAAATCCATTTGCTAGTATAGAAGTTACTGGTATTTTAAAATTGGACCTATCAGTAGGCTTAGAATCATGTTGGCAGCACTGACATTAGTTACTCCAAATTAATCTAGAATGTCAGATACTATACGTGCGCAAAGTTTAGGGCTGTTGGCTTGCATACTTTCTGTTATATTGATAGTAGGGTAAAAAATATAAACAGCATTTATTAACAGTTGGCAGCCCTGATTGCTCTTAAGAATACGCATAGTCATATCTGTTGTGGTACACATAGCACATACGAAATTTGGTTGAAATCCAATTGATACTATAGAAGTTACATGTATTTAAAAATTGGTCTTATCAACAGGCTTAGAAGCATGTTGGTAGCACTGACATACATTAGTTGCTCCAAGTTATTATAGAAAGTCAGGCACTATATGTGTGCAAATTTTAAAGCTGTTGGCTCGCATACTTTCTGATATAATGGTATTTGGATGAAAAATAGAGAGAGCATTTATTGACAGTTGGCAGCCCTGGTGGCTCTTAGGAATACGCTCAGTCATATCTGTTTATGTACACATAGTACATACGAAATTTGGTTGAAATCCAATTGATAGTGTAGGAGTTATATGCATTTAAAAATTGGACCTATCGGTAGGCTTAGAATCAGTTTGGCAACACTGTCATGTATGGCCTCCTGAAAATTAAACTGAAGTAATATTATCTATATGTGTGCCAATTTTGGAATAGTTCCCATGTATTTCCAAGATATCCAACATTGAGCTCAAATTTCAATAGCGATTTTTCAGCAGTTGGTAGCACTGATATCATTTTCAAGTATGCCATTGAGATGTTCCGGTATAGATCTTTACTGATACCAAATTTGGTTTCGATTGCTGCTGCTGTTTAGGAGTTGGTAAGAGGGGACACACACACAGACAGACACACATTTTCCCGGATCGATCTCATAAGTCTACTTTTTTCTCATTTTTGCAAAATGTGAAGAGTAGGCTAATAAATACCCATTGGAAGGTACAGTAGTGTAAAACACGGGACCAGCCGCCACTGTGTGTAGCACGGTACCTGTGTTTGGCACGCACAACTCTTTGGACTGACGCTGGTAATGTAATAATCGCTCATTGATCCTTGATGCTCAGTTCCCTTGAGGTTAGTAGTTACGGTATTTTATTGATTGTAGTCACTAGAGAGAGGAGCGGATGACCCAGTGATACTGCAACCGCATTTACTGTCCCATGTGGGCCGGGAAACAGACACGCGTGAGCTAGATGGCCTGGACGCGCTATGTTCTCTGTTCAACCACTGAAAGTTGGCGAATTCCATTCCCTATGGGTACTTAGAGGCACATGTGTTCACGAAACTCGTAACAAGAATGCGTAGCTTACTAGGTATTTCATACACTAAGTGGGCTGAACGTGGAATTGGCCATTGAAATGGAAGGAAGGAAGAAAGAAAGATGGTTGGTCCTCAGTTTAGGGGCTGTGACAACGCAGTCATGTAGCCCCGTGTATTTTGGGTGTATGTGTATCATCTGTCTGATAATAACCGGTGTTAATTGTGATGGCTGTATTAGTGTGTGTTATCTGTAATTCAGGTAAGGACTGCAGACGATCAATTTCAAGTAGTTCCTAGTTTTGCTACCAAATACTACCATCAACGAGACCTAGCTGTGAACTTGGCTCCTAGATGCCATCGCAACTTACACCTGGCCATGAAATTTGGAACTTAATAGAGCATTAATCAAATCTAACCTACAAATTTAGCTTCACACAAATTGTAGTTAGTGGAAGGTTCTTTTAGATGCCATAAATCTATAACAGGGACCCGCCGGCTTTACATTCCTTCCGAAGGAAGGCATACTGAGGGATTTTAACGCTCTTAACAAATCCGATTACATCGATCTGATTTGAACCCGCAATCTTGGGCATAGACGCTCAGCATGCTACAAACTACGCCACCGAAGCCGACTAAAGAGAGAAAGAAAGAAAGAAAGAGTGAAGGGAAGAAGGAAGAAAGGAAGGATTAAATTAAGTTAAATTAAATATTAAAAAATGAAATACAGTGAGGGCCTTCTCTATACAACACATAAATGTATCTTACCTGCATGAGTGATGCAAGCAGGTTACAGCATGCCAGGTGAGTGGTGAATCTTTACCTATTTCAATACTTCTGAGCTAGAGAGTTAAAATTAACCACAACAAGAAGTTTCGTGACGAACTAAAGAGCCTACTTTTCTTAAAATTAAAGGTCCATGGCAATGATTAATCTATATGGATCTATCTAGAATAATGACGAAATTAAGTTGGTAATATCGAAATTTCGAATTAGTTCGAAACTGTATACCTGGCATAATGTTGCCTAATAGAGAACTACAGTTGGCAGCCCTGGTGACTGAATATATTCTTAGTGCCATCTCGTAAGGTACAGAATACAAAATTTGGTTGAAGTCCAATGGATAGCATGGACGTTACATGCAGTTAAACATTGGATCTAACAGCGCGCGTAAAATCATGTTGGCAACAATGACATTCATGTATTGGTCAGAAATAATCTGAAATAATGTGATCTAATGTTTTGTCAATTTTGAATGAAATCCATTACTTAGTATAGAAGTTACATGCATTTTAAAATTGGACCTATCAGCAGGCTTAGAATCATGTTGGCAGCACTGACGATTATACGTTACTCCAAATTAACATAGAATGTCAGGTACTATACGTGTGCAAAGTTTAGAGCTGTTGGCTTGCATACTTTCTGATATATTGATATTAGGGTAACAACAATAGAGACAGCATTTATTAACAGATGGCAGCCCTGGTTGCTCCTAAGAATGCGCATAGTAATATCTGTTACGGTACACATTGCACATAAGAAATTTGATTAAAATTCAATTGATAGTATAGATGTTACATGTATTTAAAGTCGGACCTCTCAGCAGGCTTAGAATCATGTTGGTAGCACTGATGTATATAAGTTACTCCAAATTAATATAGAATGTCAGGTACTATACGTGTGCATAGTTTAAAGCTGTCGGCTTGCATACTTTCTGATATATGGGTATTTGGATTTAAAAAAAAATTGAGAGCATTTATTAACAGTTGGCAGCCCTGATGGCTCTTAAGAATGCACTCAGTCATATATGTTTATGTACGCATAGCACATACGAAATTTGGTTGAAATCCAATTGATAGTGTAGAAGTTATATGCATTTAAAATTTGGACCTATCAGCAGGCTTAAATCATTTTGGCAACACTGACATGTATGGCATCCTGGAAATTAAACTGCATAATTATTATCTATACGTGTGCCAATTTTGAAATTGCTCCCATTCATACCTTCCAAGATATCCAACATGGAGCTCAAATTTCATTTGTGATTTTTCAGCAGTTGGTAGCACTGACATCATTTTCAAATATGGCCGTGAGATATTCAGGTATAGATCTTTACTCCTACCAAATTGTGTTTCGATTGCTGCAGCCGTTTAGGAGTTGATAGGGGGGGCACACACACACAGCCAGACAGACAGACAGGACAGACGGACAGACAGACACACATTTGCCCGGATCGAACTCATAAGTCTACTTTTTCCTCACTTTTGCAAAATGTGAAAAGTAGGCTAAAAAAAGGAACTTCTTCGCTGCTATGTGTTTTCGGTTCTTTATTACGGAGTAGAAACATAGACTTTAACGAAGTCACTTAATAAACAAGTAGTTCTGTAAAGAACTATACAGCCTATTTTCATATATCCTACTTATGTTAATTGCCTCTATCTACATACAAAATTTCAGTTTGATTGCTGTAATAGATTCGTAGATATTGAGAACCGACTAAATATTTTGGATGGTCGCCATGTTGGATTTTATATATGTAGGTCCTAGAGTTATGTACTGTTACATGAAGATTATTGTGTATGTGTAGCATTCAAACTTCAATCGTTTGATTAGGACACAAGAAGTAACAAGGAGATTTTAAAATTTCGCACAGCTGCCATCTTGTGGTTATGGAAACAATTGAAATAAATTAGATTCCAGTGGATTAACATTCGTATAAGGATTTACTGTACCACGTTTCACTGCACTCGGGTGGTTAAATTGCGAGAAACGTCCAAGTGAATATTTATACTTCGCGTCGCCGGCATGTTGGATTTGTGATCACCAGGTTATTTAAAGTCCTATTGGTGAACTTAAGTTCATAGCCTCTATGAACATAAAAAATTCAGTTTGATTGCTATAAGAGATTCGTTGATATTCAGTATCGTCTAAATATTTCGGATGGTCGCCATGTTGGATTGTTAAATGTATAGGCCATAGAGTCATGTACTATTAAAGGAAAATTATTATGTAGGTTCATTATTCAAACTTTCACTTCGATCACATGATTACGACACAAGAAATACAAACTCAATTTTATAATTCGCAAAGCCGCCATCTTGAGGTTATGCAAACAATTGAACTAAATTAGATACCAGTGCATTTCAATGTGTATAAAGATTTCCTGTACCAGATTTCATTGCGTTTGTAATATTAAATCGCGAGAAAGGTCTATTTAAAATTTTAAAATTCGCTTTGCCGCCATGTTCTTTTTGTAGTTAACCGGTTTTTGAAAGTCTTATAGATGAACTTCCAGTAGTGCCCTTTATCTCCGTACAAAATTTCAGGGTGATACCGCTAATAGTTTCAGAGATATAGAATGCCGGTGAAATATTTCGCACATCCGCCATCTTGTGGTTATGTAAGCAATTCAACCAAGTTGGATGTCGGTGCATTACAATGTGTATAAACATATACTGTACCTAGTCTTATTGCGTTTGGTTGGTTAAATCGCGAGAAACGTCTATTTAAATGCCGCAAATTCGCGTGGCCGCCATGTTGGTTTTGTAGTTACCAGTTTTTCAAAAGTCACATAGGTGAGCTTCTAGTCGTTCCCTTTATCACCGTAAAAAATCCAGGGTGATATCGGCAATAGTTTCGGAGATATTGAATGCTGGTGAAATAATTCGTACAGCCGCCATGTTGGATTGGTGAGACGTAACAAAATTTGAAGGGCACTGTCGGGGCCGCCCGGAATAGTGCTATGAACTTACCGAGTTTCATTGTAATCACTCCAGCCGTTTAAAAGTTATTAGGGACACACACACACACACACACACGGACAAAAGGTGATCTCATAAGCTTTTTTTTTTTTTCAAAATTGAAAATAGGCTAAAAATTAGAGGCCTTTGAGATGTGGCTCTATCGACGGATGCTAAGAGTATCATGGACAGATCATATCACAAATGCCGAGATCTTTCGAAGAATTGGAAAGGATAAGGAAGTAATGGTTACTGTAAAAACGAGAAAGATGCAATACCTCGGTCACATTATGCGCAGCATAAGCAGATACCATGTACTGCTAGAAATTCTGCAAGGGTAAATAGCCGGGAAGAGAAGTGTTGGCAGGAGACGAATCTCCTGGCTAAAATACCTCAGAGACTGGACTTTCAAGACTTCGGAAGTATTATTCCAAACGCTTCAGAACAGAGAAAGCGCAGCCAAGATGGAATGACATCCGGAACGGATAGGAACTAGAAGAAGAAGAAGAGAGAGATAGGAGAAAGAGAGAGAGGTTCATACTTGTTGCATTATTATTATTATTATTATTATTATTATTATTATTAAGGGGCAGATTACCTCGTAGTTCCGCCCCTTAAAACAACAATAACTAACTATTATTATTATTATTATTATTATTATTATTATTATTATTATTATTATTATTATGCTTGTCACGGTGGGTGAGTGGTTATCGTGTCGGACTGCCAACCCCAAGCTAGCAGGTTTGCTCCTGACCGTGGTAAGTGATTCTTGAAAGGCGACAAAAATCACGTCAGGCATATCATACGTTGTTGGCATGTTAAAGAACCCATTTGAATTCAGTACGCCGTGTTCATAATGGCAAAATTAATCTCGGGAATTTCCGCCAACACAAAAAAGTTCCTCCTTTCTCTACTAGAAAGTGCTATATTGTCAAGGAACTTAGATATCTAACCTCCTTGACATAGCGTCCCAAGGAACAACAAAATTTGACATGCAAGCAACCCTCTGGGCGTTAAATAACAAAGCTTGCACCCGGCATCCGAGGTCATACGATGTTATTATTGTTCTTATTATTATATTATTTTTATTATTATTCTTATTATTATTATATTGGTACTTTGTATGGCATGAGGGAGGTGCTCATAGTTTCAAAGAGGTTGAGAACGCCTGAACTACTACATCACCCGTTTACCATAGAGAATGTTCAGTCACAATAATGCACTGCGTATTCCATTACGATAAAGACGAATCGTGCAGATCTATAGATGCTTCACTGTTAAGGCTCTGGATAAGGCGCAAAAGAGCTGTTCAAGTGTGGGGTACGCAAGCTCTTGGAAATGAGATACTCAAATGACTGATAAAGACCAGCTAGTGCTGACTCCGCTCAACAATACGATATGCTTGAGGTCCTCTTCCACCGTCTGGATTCATCTTCGTGCAGGGTTGTCCACAGAGTAGGCAGCGTTCTCCTACACACAGTACTATAAGGCATCCGACGTTTAGAATGAAGCACTGGTTAGATAGGGATATTCTTCTCTCTTTCTGTTGCACGCGAGACATGTATGACGCTGTCATTTTCTAGCACTCCAGCATATTCGGATAAAACTATGTTTTGCCGATCTTTTTTGTCCTATATTAGAACTACGTAAACTTGATAGAAATGCTAGAAAAATTAGATATCCATATTTTAATAAAAACTATAAACTGAGTCACCTTTTTAATAAAATCGATCTTATATCATGTTGCATTGACTTTGTGATGCCTATTTTTCACACACATGTAGCTAAATGTGCCGTCTTGATGATGGATTATTGAAATATTTTATACTGGTAATATTACAATTTTCATGTAGGTAAAACTTCTGAATATTCTCTCATAACCGCATAGCTGCATTGAAAAAGTTCGTATGCTGCCAACTTTTCTATTTTTAAAGATAACCATGTCATATCAGTTTGGGAGTTGTAGAAGAATGTTGGAAAAAGTTTTCTACCTGCTTACCCAGAGTGTAGGTTTAATTGTTTACACAGGCCGGCCTGTTCATTGACTGCGGATTATAAAAATGAGGTTTCGAAGGACAGCGGAGCTACTCAGAGCTTTATTACTGTGGCCTTCGAGCTTGAATTTCAGTAGTTCGGCTGTCTCTATCTCGAGTGTGTGTGCAGCAGTTCTGTTAGATTGAACGTGTTGTGTTTTACGTATTTCACATACAACAATGGATAGTTTTGTGAAAAGAAAGCGTGGTCAAGTGCTTAGAAGGAGGGAAAAACAGGTCGTAATTAATGTGTTCAGTTATTTTAAGAATCTTAAACCCAAAGAAAGTATAAATCATGAAAGGTAAGCCAATGAGGAGTATTTTCTTTAATAACGTACTTCAACTTTAACTGCAGTCGAAACTTCACGCATTTCCTTGTGTTTGTACTTTATTTATTTTATTTTGATTGTTTTCTTTATGTCACATTGAGCATACGTTATAGTTATTTTTATTTAATTTCGTTGTATGTGTTATGTTAACCTACTATTAGTATTATTATACAGTGCTTAATTCAAGTCTTCGTCACTGCACAATCGCTGAATGTGCGGAAAGTGTACGCGAAGCGCTTTGTACTGCCTCCTCTCATGGAGTGGCAACCCTGTCGTAACGCGCCATAAGACCAATGCTTCATTCTAAACGTTGGATGCGCTAGGAGTTTTTTGTTGTTGATTCTTTAGGGGCTTTCCAACATCGTGGTTATGTAGCCCCATGTGTTTGGGTGTGTGTAGAATTTGTCTGATAACCTGTGTAACAAAATTCATATATCTAGGCTCTGTCATTGCTGAAGATGGCACTACAACCGCCGATATAATCCATAGGACCACGTCTGGGTGGAACAAATGGCGCGAACAAACAGGAGTTTTATGTGATTCGAAAATACCCATAAGAACGAAGGGGAAAGTTTATAAAACTGCCGTAAGACCAATCCTACTCTATGGTAGTGAATCATGGGCTACTACAAAGGCACATGAGCAAAAGCTACATACCACTGAAATGCGTACGTTACGTTGGGCAGGTGGAGTTACTCTCAAAGATAAAATCTATAATGAACATGTGCGGGGCAGTTTCAAAGTAGCGCCTATAACTAAAGCCCTGCGCGGATGCGGATATCCGCAAAATTTTTCGCCACGCGGATATAGTTTGTATGGCTGTGCGGATAGCGGATACGCTGCGGATAATGTTTCAAGTAAATTTGCGGATAGTTTTTAGAATAATATGTGGAACGATAATATTACATATTTGGTATGCCAATCTACAGCTTCATGCTTAAAAGAGGAATACTCTTATAGCCTATTGCGTACGAAATATTCAGGCACGTCACTATGTACTACACGAGAAGATTATTTTACTCCTATACTTTCAACTACATTTTATTAAGTACCGTATGTTTGTAGTAGATGGTCTTGACATCTTATCAATTCTCACTGCCAATATTACTATACATACGAGATATAATGCTGTCAATAAGCCTGTTAGTTCATCGTGGTGACATCATTAACATTCCTCAAGTCAGCTAATTCGCGGGCTATCTGGTTCCATGTGTAGCCTATCTGTAGATTTATTTCCAGCTTGGCAATGAAACATGGTGACTGTGATATTGCAACGGATAGAGTTATGACATCAACTATGCGGACATGGATGGGTCAAGAAGCAGATGGATGATGACTGACTTGAAATTTCCGGCCAAATATCAATCCCTTTCTCCAAGCGTATAAAGGGAGGTCACTTATTATTAGTGAATGTTACCGCGACCGTGAGTATGTACATCTTTTCACTAACGTGGATAAACTATCTATTAAAATAAAACAAGGTGAATATTCAATAGTGCGTGAAACTAAGCTCAAGTCAACGATATGGCAGACATTTGGTTACGTTTTCAATGGAAACGAAAAGGTGAACGATATAGTAGGATGTTTTACCTGTAAGAAAGTGTATTCATACTCAGGACACAAATCAGGCACATCAAACTTACTGAGGCACAAGTGCAAAAGTAGCCAAAAAAGTATAGCCATTTTTTTTTTGTCTAAAGTGGAGGTCAAGAAACCTGAAGTGTCATCCAACTTGAAGTTCCTTGCAATGAAGCAAATTGCCAGGAACGACTCACTTCTCAAATGTCTAAATGTGTTGGTTTAACACTTTATGCTTTAGGCCCTATCTAATAAATTTAAAATAATATTGAAATATCAGCGGATTTGGATGAAAGTCATGCGGATGCGGGGCGGATGCGGATAACAGTCGTGCGGATGCGGGGCGGATGCGGATAACGTTTTGTTTATCCGCGCAGGGCTCTACCTATAACAGAGAAACTTTTAGAAACCAGGCTAAGGTGGTATGGACATGTTATGCGAAGACCGGAGAATCATGTAGTGAAGAAGTACCTTTCCATGGCTATGCAAAAGAGAGGGAGCGGCAGACCTCAAACAACATGTCCAGAGGGACATGAGAGTATTGGGCCTATCTGCTGATGATGCTTGACAAAGAAATGAGTGGCGCCTCAAGATTAAGAAAGCCGACCCCGCGTAATGGGAAAAGGCGAGGAGGGAGAAGAAGAACCTGTGCCACTGTGATAGCTGTGCTAATGTGCTAACTTATAATTGAGGTAAGATTTGGGAAGGAAGCGTCCGTGGCCTTAAATTAGGTACAATACTGGCATTTGCCTGGAGTAGAAGTGGAAAACCATGGAAAACCACTTCCACCTTGGTTGAGGCTGATTGTCTACCTCGTTCTATTCCTCAGACCAGAATTAAATTTCTTGGCAGAGCTGGGAATCGAACCTGAGCCTCCTGGGTGACAGCCAAGAGTGCTAGCCACTTCGCAACGAGGTACATACTAGAAGTCGTGAAAATGAAAATCCACAGCCTGCTTCCAGTCTCCGACCGGGTCAGGAATGGAATGAATGAAGCCCCCATCTAGCGGCGAGGATATGAACTGTGCCGGCTGCCGAGGCCTGACGCACTCCTCTGGGGCAATGATTAAATGAATGACAAATGAAATGAAATGATAGTGGAGAGTGTTGCTGGAATGAAATGTTGACAGGGAAAACCGGAGTACCCGGAGAAAAACCTGTCTACCTCCGTTTTGTCCAGCACAGATCTCACATGGAGTGACCGGGATTTGAACCACGGACCCGGCGTGCTGCCGCCTAAGCCACGGAGGCTCCCTAGAAATCGTACACGGGCTAGATAATGAAAAGACCTCCACGTGGTGTAGTGACTAGCATTCTTGTCTGTCGCCCTAGAGGTCCGGGTTTGATTCCCGTGTCTGTCAAGAAATTTAATTCTGGTCTGAGGGCTGGAACGGGGTACACTCAGCCTTGTGAGGAAAAACTAGAGTAGAGGTGGGTTCAACCATCTTAGAAGTCATTTTCCGTGGTTTCCCACTTCTAGTCCAGGGAAATATTGGGACGGTTCCTTTCAAAACTCCACGGCCAATTCTCTTTTTAAAATCTCTTCCCTGACCCGTCCTGAAATGAAAATACTTTGCCATTGGCTGCGTTAATAAAATTAACAGAGGCTTTAATATTGGTCTTCGTCTGTGTTTACAGCAGTGTTACATTTTCTCTATCCTGCTGTATGGTGCAGAAACCTGGGCCCTCGAAGAGAACACCAGAAAAATACTTAAAGCCTTCGAGATAGACGCCAGCTCAGAATATCATGGATAGATAGTACAGTACGTAACACTGAAGTACTCGAACTCCTGCACTAAGAAGTGGAGGTCCTGCATAACATCAAAAAGACCTACCTTGAATACTTTGGTGCATATCATTTGCAATGATAATCATAAACTCATTCAGATCATCACTGAAGGCAATTTTAAGATAGGAGATAACGAAGAATATTATTGGCTAAAGAACCTACGTGAATGGAATCAAATCAACACTCCTGCATTGTTCCGAGTCGCTAAAATAAGCAAAGAAATCACCCTTATGGCAGCTAACATACAATGAGGATATAGCACAGAAAGAAGGAGAAGAAGTACAACAAGTAGTTCCGTGAAGAACTATACAGCCTATTTTCATATATCCTGCTCATGTTAATTGCCTCTATCAACATACAAAATTTCAGTTTAATTGTTGTAATAGATTCGTAGATATTGAGAACCGTCTAAATATTTCAGATGGTCGCCAGGTTGGATTTTTATTTTTGGACTATTACATTAAGATTATTGTGTACGTGTGGTATTCAAACTTCAATCGCATGATTAGAACACAAGAAGTAAAAACGAAATTTTAAAAATTACGCACAGCAGCCATCTTGTGATTATGCAAACAATTGAAATAAATTAGATGCCAGTGGATCAACATTTGTATAAGCATTTAACGTGCAACGTTTCACGGCACTCGTATAGTTAATTCGCGAGAAACGTCCATTTAAATATGTACACTTCACGTCGCCGCCATGTTGGATTTGTGCTCACCAGGTTACTGAAAGTCCTATAGGTGAACATATGTCCATAGTCTCTATGAACATTAAAAAATTCAGTTTGGTTGCTGTAAAAGATTCATAGATATTGAGAACCGTCTAAATATTTCGAAAGCTCGCCATTTAGGATTGTTATATGTATAGGCCATAGAGTTATGTACCATTCAAGGACAATTATTGCCTAGGTTCATTATTCAAACTTTCAGTTCGATCGCATGATTACGACACAAGAAACTAAAACTTAATTTTAAAATTTCGCACAGCCGCCATCTTGAGGTTATGTAAACAATTGAATTAAATTAGATGGAAGTGCATTACAAGCTGCAGAATCATTTACTGTACCACATTTCACTGCGCTCAGAGAGTTAAATCACGAGGAAAATCTATTAAAATATTTTAAATTCGCTTGGTCGCCATGTTCGTTTTGTACTTTACAGGTTTATGAAATATACATAGGTAAACTTGTATCAGTACCCTTTATCACCGTACAAAATTGCAGGGTGATATCTGTAATAGTTTCGGAGATATAGAATGTCAGTGAAATATTTCGCACAGCCGCCATTTTGAGGTTATGTAAACAATTGAACTAAATTAGACTCCAGTGCATTACAATGTGTATAAACATTTGCTGTACCAAGTTCCATTACATTTGGATAGTTAAATCGCGAGGAAAGTCTATTTAAAAGTCTCAACCTCGCTAGGCCGCCATGTTGGTTTTATAGTCACCAGGTTTTTGAAAGTCTCATAGGTGAACTTCTAGTAGTGTCCTTTATCACCGTACAAAATTGCAGGGCGATATCTGTAATAGTTTCGGAGATATTGACTGCTAGTGAAATAGTTCGCACAGCCGCCATGTTGGATTGGTGAGACGTAACAAAATTTGAAGGGCACGGTCGAGGTCGCCGGGAATAGTGCTATGAACTTACCGAGTTTCATTGAAATCGCTCCAGCCGTTTAGATTTTATTAGGGGACACACACACACACACACACCTCTCACACACACACACACGCACACACACACACGCACACACACGGACAAAAGGTGATCTCATAAGCCTATTTTTTCAAAATTGAAAATAGGCTAAAAATATACTTACCGTAGTGACATCGGTTAATTATTTTGAAGGCGCCGGAGTGTCGAGTTTTTGCCTTGGAGGGTTTCTTTATCGCACCAGCAAAGCTACTGATACGGATCTTCCACATGTAAGCACCTCCACTTGTCAAATGACAGTGCCAGGCTTCAATGGGGCGATTGAAAAAAAACTTACCAACTGCGTTGTACAACCAACTAAAAAGTGAATTTAGTTGCTTGGGATTATTTTCATTCTCAGCAGATAAAAGAGGTCCATGATTGATCTCAACTATTTATATTTAAAAATTAAAAATTGCCTGTTGAGGTAGCAAAATACAGATGATATTGTATTTTTGATGTACGTAAATCAGTCAATAAATAATATAAGTTTGGAAAGTAGTCCTTCTTATGAAGGAGGGGATTATCCTCTGTCTCCAAATCATCCTCCCCTCACCCGCTTCCACGATTCTGAATCCGCGTTGTTTTATTTATTTATCGTATGGCATACATGAAAATTATTTATAATTTGACTCCAAGGTTAGACACATAATGAAGTGCCTGTGGTGTCCCTAGGAAGAAGTCGCTGAATTCACCACTCTAAGGTGTTTGTGGGCGTTCTAGAACTAGGTGCCGAACAGTCTGTCTTTCAGCACCGCACTCGCAACATGATGAAGATGTTTTCCTCCAAGGTTAGGTTTTCCTCCACTTGTAGGCTACAGGAGATCCCCGCGTAAACCGTGATTGGTCCGGATTCTATTTGATTTTGACCAGGTCTTTCTAGGCTGAGTGAATCCTGGTACCTTATCAGTTAATCATGGCATTACTGAACTCTCTGGAGGGACAAACGAATTCCAATCAGAAGACCATCTCTCAGTCAGGTTGAATTTGTTGGTTGTAAGATTCTCCGCTGTGCAGATAGACGGATGTCTTGAACGTAATCGTTTCACGTGTAGATCAGCAATGTCTCCATGGACAGGTAGTTGTTTGTTGGTCTATCTTTATAATTCTCTTAATAAAAAGTGACAGTCAGTCTGATAGACTAGACTTTGTATCATTTCAAATGCTACAAATGCTGAAAAATGCTAGAAAGGCTGGAGGCTTCTCGCTTCGCTCGAAGCCAAAGACGCTTGACATGTTAGAAATCTGCATAATACTTATCTTGCTTATCTTGTTTCCAATTACTCGTGAACGGCACGTTCAAACCAAGGGCAAAGCAAGGTCAAGCGCGCGGGATGCCGCACGCTGACCAGAGCGCGCGGGGACGTGCCCCTTCCATCCAGTCTAAAAACATAGTGGGCGATGTATTGAAGATAGAGATATGCTCTCGCTGACTTTTTTGTAGAACTTTTCATGCTGACCAATTCTTACGCTCATAGTATATTGATATGTTTAACGGTTTGCCCAGCGTAAGCTTAGAAAGCGCACGGACGCCAAGTTTGCTTTCGACTTTTTCACTGAAATCGTTACTGCTTGGCTTCCTTTGATCATACATAAATTATTTTCTACAGAATCTTTCCTCGAGATATCCTTAGCAGAATGGTGAAAACCTCATTAATATCCATCCAGTGGTTCTCGAGATTACCCGTGACATCCAAGAATCGGGGATTTTTGTCTTATACTAATGAAGTAGGGATTGTCGGGGAACACATGCACCAAGTGGTACTATGACGTCACACACCTCAGTGCATCTGGGTACATTTCATCCCGTCACCGTAACGTAACGCCAGGCCCCAGACAAGATCATTTAAAATGATAAAATATTGCATCGCCGCAAATGAGGTGGTGGGATGTGGCTGAGAATAGGAAGATTGTGTGTAGGAGTTGGCATAATTGTTCCTGTTATCATGTTCATGGTGTTATCTATTAATCTTACATGCGGACTGTTTATCCCCCCTGAGCACAATACTCAGCAACAGAATAAACTAAACCTTGAGCTGAGCAACGGAGAGCAGTTGCATTGGCACCCCAAGTGGTGCCACATAATTTCCGCAAGATGTTGTTTCTTGTCTTCCGCGTTTGTAATTCATGGCTAGGGATGAGATTGGTGCATGTGCCTTTTCTTTTGAAACAGACTGTACCTCTATATCTTATCGTCACTGCTGGTTGTTCTCTCTCATGCTGAAATCTTAATGCATCGTGAGTTTCAAAGGATGCATATTAAAAGATGATTTACCGATGTTCCGCACGAAGCACTGCGTCTGAGGTTATGGTGTAGCTGTCGCTTCACTTCCCTGTCTCGCAGCCCCACCACCACGGCTGTATTTTCAAACATAGATTTCATAGCCTAAGTGTAATGGATCCGATGATGATTGCTTGACGATCGAAACTGGTCATCCTATTGTATTTATTAATCTCGTGTAATTTTTGTCAGGATTAGGGTATAATCCAACTCGTTTGGGTGCATTCGTGTTGACCGACTGATAAGCACCAAACTTTTGTTTTCTTAAATATAATTAAATAAATAAATGAAACTATCAATCTCTGATTTATTCTGTTATTCTGTTATTATGCAAGTGTAGAGCCCCATAAAGCACAGAGCGCACGTGTCACACGACCTGGACGGCGCCACTGTTGTCTAAGCTGCCAAGGCAATCTAAACTGGCCTCCCGCTATCTTTACGGCACGGTACGTACGGCACGTGCTAATCAACAAGCTGAGAGCATAACGTTACAAACACATACCTTTCTTTTATGAATTGCTCTCGCTTGCCGATAAGACCTGCCTCGGCTCGCTTTATCTATTGCGTTACGCGTATTTATTATTTCCAACTATTTAATTGTTTTTCTCCTTGCAAGAGTGTATATACTGCTCTTTAATGTGTTTCTACTGTTTTAGTTGCTATAAAAGCAGCTAATCTGAGAATTTATTGTCCGGAAATTATTTCATGCTGGTCACAAATACATTCGTCATCATTATTAGCAATCATTATTATTCATTGTTGACGTGGTCATTGAATAAAGCACAGTTTATAATAATGTATAGGTCATATCCCAGTCGCCGAAGTAAAAAGGGAAGGATGGAAGGAAGGAGGAAAGGATAGAAGGAAGAGAAAGAAAGGAAAGAAGAAGGGAAGAGAGATAGATAGATAGATAGATAGATAGATAGATAGATAGATAGATGGAAAAGAAGGAAAGAAAGGAAGAAGAACAGGATGAAGAGTAGAAAAAAACGAAGAAGGAAAGAATGAAGAAAAGAAAGGAAGAAGGAAAGAATGGAGAAAATAAAGAAGGAAAGGAAGAAACGAAGGAAAGGATGGAAGAAAGAAGAAATGGAAAGAAAGAAGAAAGGAGAAAAGACTGAAAGAAGGAGTGGAAAAATAAAAAGAAAGGATGAAGGAAAGATGGAAAGGAAGAAAGGAAGGAAGAAAACGAAAGGAAGAAAGAGAGAAAGGAGGAAATGCAGGAAGGAAGAAAGAAGGACAGGAAGATTGGAAGAAGGTGGAAGGAGGAACAAAGGATGGAAGATAGATGGGGTTAAAGGGAGAAGGAAAGGAAGAAACAAAGGAAGGAAGGGAAAAATCAAGGAAGAAAGAAGTTATGCAGAAAATAAATAAGGAAAGGAAAAAACTATGGAAGAAACGAAGAAAAGGATGGAAGAAAGAAGAAAAGAAAGAAGAAAGAAGGAAAGGAAGAGAGAAAAAAGAAAGGATGAAGGAAAGAATGGATTAAAGAAAGAAGGAAAGGAAGAAAACAGAAAGGAAGAAAGAAAGGGAGAAATGAGGAAATGCAGGAAGAAATAAAGGAAGAAAGAAGGACAGGAAGAATGGAGAAAGGTGGAAAGAGGATCGAAGTATCGAAGAAAGACAGGGATAAAGGAAGAAGGAAAGGAAGAAACAAAGGAAGGAAGGAAGGAAAAAATCAAGTGATATGAAAATGGAGAATAGCCATGTTCCCTAAATCGCTAATAGTGGAGTCCGTCTCGTGGCGTAGTAGCTAGCTTTTTTGGCTGCTACCCCTAGGCCCAAGTTTAATTCCCGGCTCTGCCAAGAAATTTAATTCTTGTCTGAGTACTGGAAGAGGGTACATACACTTCAGCCATCCCATTTCTACTCCAGGCAAAAAGCGTGTTGACCAAAAAGTAAAAATTGTTAGTTTGTAAAGGCAGCACAAAAGAAAAAATTGGCTTCAAAATTTCTCTGAACTTTTTTTGTTTGTTTGTTTATTGCTGTCTAACGCCACTTGTATTTATCCTCAAAGGATGTGATTTCTTGATTTCTTACTATGGATTCCAATGTTAAAAGGAATAAACTGATCAAATAAATTTGATAACATGGCAAAAGTTGCTCCTTCAGTATTTATTAATCTTGGACCATCGAGTTAATGTAATTTATTCCACTATAAACGACTTGGAGCGCAAAGTTCTTCATTTTTCTGCCATCGGAAGTTTCCTTCTTGGTGACTCAGAGATGACCCTGAGGTTTTCATAGGACGTTTCTTTGTTGGTGACCCAGAGATAACTCAGAGGTTGTTATAGGACGTTTCTTTCTTGGTGACCCAGAGATAACTCAGAGGTTGTTATTGGACGTTTCTTTCTTGGTGACCCAGATATGACTTAGAGGTTGCCGTAGGACTAGTCCTTCTTGGCGACCCAGATATGACTTAGAGGTTGCCGTAGGACTAGTCCTTCTTGGTGACCTAGAGATGACTTAGGTTGTCATAGGACTATTATTTCTTGGGGACACAGAAATAACTCAGACGTTGTCCTCGTAAACTGTAATTTCCTTAAATTCTATGAACCTATGAACGACTTTTACTGTAGAATTATTAAAATATAGCCGATATGTATATATACTGTATAGCGAGTACACATACAGGCATTAGGACGCTATAATATCAAGTCAGGCAATTGGAGCTCTGTGTTCCTGTTTTTATTCGCACTATACCCAGCTGGATGGTGATACGGATATTACTTCTTGCCCAGTGTAGCCCTTAGCATTGCGTGCGGCGAAAGCAGATAAAACTTTTCTTTATGAACTCAGGGGAAAGTTGAAACGCTAATTTGAACGCTGCCTTATGGAAATATCAACATACTTTTTTACCGTGACTTCATTTCTTATATTGCTATGCTGAAGGAAACTCAGTGAGTCGGCTACTTAAATTAATATTTCATGTGCTTAAGTAGTGGCCCAGATTTAACGCTGTGAACTAGCCAGAAATAAGGTTTTATAAAAACTAGGTATATGGCTTCGGTGCGTAGTCGGTAGCATGCTGAACTTCTATGCCCAAGATCGCAGCCGAAATCGTAGGATTTTTAAGAGCGTTAAAATCTTTCAGTATGCCTTCCTTCGCAGGGGAAGTAAAGCCGGTCCATTTCAAAGATTTATGGCTTACAGTAAGGCTTCCTTGTTCCTAAGTGCAACGATCAGCGTGAAACTCCTTCGCACACTGCCTGCAGGGCAGCTTTCCTAGTTCTGTGTGTAGCGCTCAGTGCTAAACTCCTTTGCACGTTACCTACAGGGTTGCTTTCGCTTTCCCGAGTGGAGCGTCAGCATGAGAGCGTGCTATATTTATGAAATTATAATGCAATTCGTCACTGTTAATGCCATTTGTGTGCTGAGTTCAATGATTGACAGCTTAGTCGTAACACTCACTGGTTATTCGATACATTAACTTTCAGTCAGAATTCCAAGTTGTACGTTTCCCAACTTAAGAAGGCAATCACTGAAAATTGGATCATCATAACACTCACCGGTTATTCGATATTTATGAAATTGTACGATTTGAGTACCCAATCCATTGATTTACTGATTCTGAAGACCATGGGAGATGATAGAAGAAAAACCTGTAAAAGAATTAACTTATTGTTTAATAGTTCTAAGGTTTTAGACGACGTAACACTCACCGGTTATACGATTAGAGTACTCAATCCATTGATTTACTGTTTCTGAAAACCATTCGAAATGATCGATTTTTATGAAATTAGAATGCTGAAGGAAAATCTGTAAAATAATTATCGTTCAACCTAATAGATTTAAGGGTTTAGACGACAACTCATAATTGCAATATGTTAGAGTATCAGTATTTGCAAATCACACACTTCTTACAAAAATTGATATTTATGAAATTAGAATTAGAATGCCATTCGTCACTGCTAATTTATGAAATTTTACGATTTGATTACACATTCCTTTGATTTACTGTTTCTGAAATCCATGCAAAATGATAAAGGAAATACCTCATAATGTTAAAATGACATGAAACGGGCGTCACAGCGACCAAAATGTGAAGTGGACAGCAATTATGGAGCGTATTTCATACATCAACAGTATCTGCAAATCGCACACTTCGTACATTTTTAAAGTCATTTTTTTAAAGAAATTATTGATATTTATGAAATTTGGGTGCAATTTGTCACTGCTAATGTCTATTCTCATTCATTTGAATGCTCATTTTCACGATCGGTCGCTAGTGAGTGACGCAGGAGGGATCTATACTACTGAAATAATATATATGATATATATATTTCAACATAGCTGTCGATGAAAGTTTTTTTTTTATATTAGATTGGTAGTAAAATCCTCAATAACTGTTCTCACTCGATTCATGGATTCAGCCAATATATAGGCAACTCAACTTTGACTGGTTGTGTGCACTTGCGTCATTTAGAGCGAGTCTACATAACATCTCGTGACATCCCCTTGAAAGTCATCCGGCATACCTGTCCAGCACTGACCACGGTCCACACGCTGACAACACGAGGAGAAACGAGGAAGATTGTAGTTTTACGTGACAGTTAATCTCGCGATCATGAGCCACGGGACCTCCTTTTTACGTGGAATCCGAACCACAGGAAATGACATTTCACTTTGAAAATCTCACATGCATTGATCGGGAATCAAACCCGGTCCGCCGTGGTGAGAGGCCAACAGCTTAACCTTCCACTGCACCACCACGCCCCCATAACACAAGGACGACACTGAGTTCTGGTCTGTGAACTGGGTACACTCAGCCTCGTCAGGCAAAACTGCGAAGAGGCGGGTTCGAATCCTTCCTCAGCCATCCTGGAAGTGGTTTCCCCATTTCTACTCCAAGCAAAAGCCGGGATGGTACCTAACTTAACGCCACGACCGCTTCCTAGCCAAATTTAAAGCTGTCTGATAACCTGTGTCACTTTGATGTCTGCACTAGTGTGTGTATTAATTGTAATTGAGATACGATTTGGGTAGGAAGCGGCCGTGACGTTGCTTTAGGTACCATCCCCGCAAATTGCCTCGAGTAGAAGCGGGGAAACCACTAAAAACTAATTCCAGGATCACTGAGGTAGGAATTGAACCCATCTCTTCTCAGTGTTGCCTCACGAGGCTAAGTGTACCCCGTACCAGCCCACGTACCAGAATTAAATTTCTTAGCAGAGACGGGAATCGAACCCGGGCCTCCGTCGTTACAGCCAAGAATGCTAGCCACTACGCAACGGATAGGGCCTATACAGCTTCTGCTGACAGTTATCTCCTATTGAAGGGAATCTAGCCAAGAACCAAAATGGTGGATGTCTATAAATTGAATGTTTATAGCATTTGCCAGAAAGCATGCGTGTTGTAATATTGAAGTAAGTTAGCAGTAGTGAAATCAGCAGTGTTGGCTCATAAATTATTAATGCGAATTTTAAGCGCATTTTCCCCCTTCTTAATGGAACGAATAATAGATGTGCACCTTTAAGTTGCATTCCATTAGCTCGTATGTTATGTATAGTGTATCTGAACCATCCTTGTTGTCACTTTATATCGCTACAGAGCAACTCACTCATCAAAATGTTGTAATTTGTAGCATTAATTAAACTAAATAGTTAACGACCAGGGTAGCTAAGTGTGCTAAAGCACAAGTCGGTTTGAACCTCAGTGTGAGACGTAGGCCTATTCAATTTTCAAATTCTTGGACGATTCCTTCTAATAATAATAATTCACGGCCGTTTAATTTCAATTCTTTCCTTGCTCAGTTTCATTCATCTTCTTATCTAATTAACACATCTGAAGTGATTGGTATGAGTAAGGGCATCCGACCGTAAAAAACAATGCACCGCAACGGAAACTCATTTTACCTCACTCACCGACCCCATAGAATCCAAGGAGTCGGATGAGGGTTCACCCCTTCTCCATTCAGCTTGGTAGATCCTTATAAATAAATAAATAAATAAATAAATAAATATTCTAAATAAGCTTCACTTGTTATCTTTGCTTTCTTTCTTTCTTTCTTTCTTTCTTTCTTTCTATCTTTCTTTATTTCTTTTTTCTTTCCTTATGCGTTCTTTTCACCTTGTTTTTATATTTATTATAGTTAATCGAACATTTGAATGATTCGACTTGTTCAGTTTCATTCATCTTCTTCTCTAATTAACACGTCTGATGTGGTTGGTATGACTTTTTCGACTTTTTCGTCGAATCATTCGATTATTGACTGAATAGGTGAGTTCTTTTGCTAATGCGAATATTTCGAAATTCAAATGTTCGGATAATTCAAATGTTTGAATCAGTTGGAAATTCGGATTATTCGATTGTTCGAATAAGTTGGAAATTCGGATAATTCGAATGTTTGAATAAGTTGTAAATTCGGATAATTCGAATGTTCGAATAAGTTGAAAATTCGGATAATTCGAATGTTTGAATAAGTTGGAAATTCGGATAATTCGAATGTTCGAATCAGTTGGAAATTCGTATAATTCGAATGTTTGAATAAGTCGGAAATTCGGATAATTCTAATGTTAGAATAAGTTGGAAATTCGGATAATTCGAATGTTCGAATCAGTTGGAAATTCGTATAATTCGAATGTTCGAATCAGTTGGAAATTCTTATAATTCGAATGTTCGAATAAGTTGGAAATTCGGATAATTTGAATGTTCGAAAAAGTTGGAAATTCGTATATTTGAATGTTCGAATAAGTTGGAAATTCGGATATTTGAATGTTTGAATATGTTGGAAAATCGGATAATTTGAATGTTCGAATATGTTGAAAATTCGGATAATTTGAATGTTCGAATATGTTGAAAATTCGGATAATTAGAATGTTCGAATAAGTTGGAAATTCGGATATTTGAATGTTTGGATAAGTTGGAGATTCTGATAATTCAAATGTTTGAATAAGTTGGAAATTCGAATATGTTGAATGTGCAAATAATTCGAATAGTCTTAACTATTCGCATTCGAAAATATTCAAACAAATCGAATAAGTCGGTGTATGAAAATGTACACCCCTATAATAAGACATGTTTCAATACCGTAAGGGAACATTTCTGCTAAACCTCACATCATCTAACATGCGTTTTTCACGTCATTCGACGTGTCCTGACCTGTCAGATCATTTTATGTTCTCCGCTACTTAGTCGTGCTCCATCCACCATGTATGCTACAACTCCACAGTGTTTTTATTTGGCTTTCTTATTGGCGGCTGCAAGTTTCTGGATAACTGATTGTGGTATTAAAACAAATAGTTCCGTGAAGAACTATACAGCCTATTTTCATATATCTTACTCATGTTAATTGCCTCTATCTACAGGGGCCGATAACCTTGATGTTAGGCCCCTTAAAACAACAATTATCATCAACATCACCTCTATCAATATACAACATTTCAGTTTAAAGGTTGTGATAGATTCGTAGATATTGAGAACCGTCTAAATATTTCAGATGGTCGCCAGGTTGGATTTTTATTTTTGTACTATTACATTAAGATTATTTTGTACGTGTGGTATTCAAACTTCAATCGCATGATTAGAACACAAGAAGTAAAAACGAGATTTTAAAATTTCGCACAGCTGCCATCTTGTGAGTATGCAAACAATTGAAATAAATTAGATGCCAGTGGATTAACATTTGTATAAGCATTTAACGTGCAACGTTTCACTATACTCGGATAGTTAATTCGCGATAAACGTTCATTTAAATATTTATATTTCGCGTCGCCGCCATGTTGGATTTGTGCTCTTCAGGTTACTGAAAGTCCTATAGGTGAACATATGTTCATAGCCTCTATGAACATACAAAAATTCAGTTTAATTGCTGTAAAAAATTCATAGATATTGAGAACCGTCTAAATATTTCGGATGCTTGCCATTTTGGAGCCAAGTACCATTCAAGGACAATTATTGCCTAGGTACATTATTCAAACTTTCACATCGATTGCATGATTACGACACAAGAAATAAAAACTTAATTTTAAAATTTCGCACAGCCGCCATCTTGAGGTTATGTAAACAATTGAACTAAATAAGATGCCAGTGCATTACAATATGTAAAATCATTTACTGTACCACACTTCACTGCGCTCAGAGAGTTAAATCACGAGGAAAGTCTATTAAAATGTTTCAATTTTGCTTGGCCGCCATGTTCGTTTTGTACTTTACAGTTTTATGAAAATTACATAGATTAACTTCTTTCAGTACCCTTTAATACCGTACAAAATTTCAGGGTGATATCTGTAATAGTTTCGGAGATATAGATATAGATATAGAATGTCAGTGAAATATTTCGCACAGCGGCCATTTTGTGGTTAGCCTATGTAAACAATTGAACTAAATAACACTCAGGTGCATTACAATGTGTATAATCATTTGCTGTACCAAGTTTCATTACGTTTGGGTAGTTAAATCGCGAGAAAAGTCTATTTAAAAGTCTCAAATTCGCTTGGCCGCCATGTTGGTTTTGTAGTCAACAGGTTTTTGAAAGTCTCATAGGTGAACTTCTAGTAGTGCCCTTTATCACCGTACACAATTTCAGGGCGATATCGGTAATAGTTTCGGAGATACTGAATGCTGGTGAAATATTTCGCACAGCCGCCATGTTGGATTGGTGAGAGACAATGAAATTTGAAGGGCACGGTCGGGGTTGGCCGGAATAGTGCTATGATCTTACCGAGTTTCATTGTAATCGTTCCAGCCGTTTAGATGTTATTAGGGGACACACACACACACACACACACCTCTCTCTCTCTCACACACACACACGAACATAAGGTGATCTCATAAGCCTTTTTTTCCATAAAATGAAAATAGGCTAAAAAATTCTATAGAATTCTTAATAATACTGCTACGTGCCAAGTTCATCGAAGAAGTCGGCTTTAGTTCTTACATCAGGCTGCTGCATTAGCAGATATCCTTGGTTTCTGAATGGTAGAAGAAAAATCTGAGCTACCTTGCATTGTTCTAGTTCCATGAATGATTGTAAATTTTATTGTTAATTTTCTTGCGTAATTAAATGTATGATCAGAATAATAATGGATTAGTGATGTCATTAACCACTTTTATGTTGCAACCTACTGGAGATTGTAGACTAATCTGTGATACCGGTACGTACACTTGGATGTAGGCTATAGCTTTAAATAAGTTACTCACCTTTTGGCCCTTATCACTAAGAAGTGATGATTTATAAAAAAGAAACCATTCTTACCGCCTCCTCTGGTCTCTTGTGAGATATGTAATGAGACTCTGCTCCCAACGGTTCGGTGTTCGATTCCCGGATCTGACAAGAAATGTAACTCTGGTATGAGGGGTTATAACGGGGTACACTTTGCTTCGTGAGGCAAAAATGAGATTCCCACCTAAGCCATCCTGGAAGTGGTTTTTCATGGTTTCCCATTTCTACTCCAGGTAAAATGGCGGAATAATTCCTAACAGAAGACCACGGCCGCCTCCTTACCAATAATCATCTGAATTACAAATGCACCAAAGTACATGTTTTCCATGCCCCTGAAATGAATATGAGACTAGAGATCTATCAAACGTTTTTTAAATTGTATTTTTATTTTATCTTAAAATGTTTGATAGGCCTATATCGATTCTAAAGGCTTAGGTGGCGTAGTCGGTAGCATGCTGAACTGCTATGCCTAAGATCGCGGGCAAACCCGGCCGAAGTCGTCGGATTTGTAAGAGCGTTAAAATCCTTCAGTATGTTTTCCTTCGGAGGGGTAGTAAAGCCGGTGGGCCTATGTCATTTATTTATGGCATGTAAAGGAACCTACCGCTACAATTGGTAGTGTGAAGCTAAATTTGTAGGTTATTTGGTTATAAACGCTCTATCAATTTCCAACGTTCACCACTACGTGTCAGAGACAGTGGCATCACTGGTACCCAAAGTTGGAACTACTTGAAATTGAACTTGATGGGGAGCCTACGGACGTTCAATTTAAATACTCCGCTATGACCATTGGCTGCAATTCAAATATAATAATAATAATAATAATAATAATAATAATAATAATATATCGATTCTACACATAATTACAGTACAAGCAAAATGATTCCAAAAATGTATAAATTATTCAGCCACAAAAATCACAAAAACAAAAATACAGTCCATGCTTACAGAAGCACCCACGACGCTCCAGTCAATGCAAATGAGATTTTCGAAGTGAAATGCCATGTACTGTGGTTCAGATTTTACGTAAAAAGGAAGTCCCGTGGCTCATAATCACGAGATTCACGGTCACGTTCTACTACGATCTTCCTTCCTTTCTTCAATTTAGTGGGGTTAAGGACACACGTCTGATGACTTAAACGAATAAAGGTGTGATAATAGGATTTAGCTCCGATTG
Source organism: Meconema thalassinum (assembly GCA_946902985.2). Lineage (NCBI taxonomy): Eukaryota > Metazoa > Arthropoda > Insecta > Orthoptera > Tettigoniidae > Meconema > Meconema thalassinum. The sequence goes on from OX336399.1 coordinate 93,874,905, forward strand.
TCTCGGAGCCATACCTACCATCATGAAATTCAAAACAAGAGGATAATTCTTACCCTCCTTTTGTGACAGACTTATCGGGATAAGAGAAACACAAAATTTTAGACAAAATAATTACTGTAAATTATAGTTTGTTTTGTTTAATTTTTCTTGTTATTATGTAGAGATTTGACATATACGATAAAAGATAAAATTAAAAAAACATTGGGATTCGGTTGGTCAAGTACTCACGGAGCGGAAATATGGCTGATCCTAATCCCCTACACTTGTGTGGAACTATAGGTAGCCGGCAACATGTTATTCCCCAGGTCTGGAAGCGCCAAAGACGTGAGGCACGAATAAAATGGGTGTGGCTTAGCCAAAAATGGTTTAGTTACATTTTGTAACATGTCTTAGAGGCTAATTCTACGTCATATTGCTTTGTGCTTGCAATAAGTTATGCAGCGTATCGAAATAAAGATGTAATGCCCTGGGTGTATCTGCGCATGGCGAGTGATTCTCCCAAAAGTCCGTGTTATTTAATACTGCAATTAATTTCCGGAACCAGACCGACCACATAGTTATCAACTCTCTCCAAAAATTTAACCCCACTGAAATTCCCCCCACTATGCCCGAAGGCGGTGCGTCGGAGCAAATTCAAACACGAAACAAATTTCAAAATTATCTACAATAAATTACTACGAAATACTTTTCACCCCAAAATACTCACAAACCAGGCAGAGTAGCGCAGTGCAACGATACCTGGCCCAACACAAGTCACCGGCAGAGTGTTCCTCTGTAATCAGTCTGGCAACAAATCTGCAAGTGTCACGGTGTGCATGAGAGGGAGTGGATTGACGAGTCTCCCCCTCTGTGAGACCAACCTTCCCTTATGACCTGTCTGCTGAACCTAGACTTTGATAACAGCTGACTACACCACTGCTACGTGTTATCCTGGATATCGGCTTTTTGCATTTGCAAGCGGTGTTGCCGGTTTCTCCCCTTTTTCTTCTAAACCACGTTCCTTTTACTGCTCGGGTCTAAGCTGCGTGAACCTGAGAGGAATGTCGATCGTGGTCTATGAGAAGTGTTGGTGACGAGTGATGAGGTTTCCCGGTCCGTGCGTAGTAACAGAACCAAATACATTGGTCGCTCACTCACTCACTCATTTGAGCAACGGCCGTATATTAGCAGTATTGGAATAGACAAGAATACCACATATCACGGCGGGCTGTTGACAGATCCTTCTCTTCTCGCCTGACCCTTCCCTGCCCCTTCCTCTCACCCTGCAAGTTCACAGAGCTTGGACCCGAGCAGTACTGTAGGCCTACGTCTCCCACACATTTCGACCTGGGGATTCATATGTTCCCAGATGCCTAGCCATACCCCACCTACCCGGTATACATAGAAGACAATAACGGTGTATTCTTTGTTAAAAAGAAATGTCTGCGAACATTCTGGATATAATCGCAGATCATCGCGGGTCTACGGACCTTAGTTCTGAAACCACTGCAGTTCAGCTAAAAAGGATAGGAAGCCGTAATGTAGCTCTCAGAAAAAAAGTAGTTCTACGATATGCAGTTTGTCTCTACCCCCTGTTAAACATCCACATGGATTAGAGGAAAACCAAGTTAACTTCCTACTAAAGGATGTCACGAAAGAAGGGTGAGAGTTATCCTCTTGTTTTGAATTACGTGATGGTAGGTATGGCTCCGAGACAAGCGTAGGCTGCGGAGCTAAATCCTATTATCACACCTTTGTTCGCTAAAGTCATCAGACGTGACTCATTAACCCCGCTAAATTGAAGACTGAAGCGCGGTGGCTGCTGTAAGCTGATCGCAGTGCGCTCCCTTTCCTTTCCTGCAGCAAGGAGATGATACCACAGGATAAAGCTTAGAAACATCAGGCTGTACCGGGTGTTTCAAAATTGCATTACTGCGTACAAAGAACTTCATGGTATGACTTGCTGATGGGTTGCGCAGTCATCGACGACGCCCTTGCCTTTCCAAACTATCGGCCTATTCATCTACTATGTCATACCATTAAGCTCGTTGAACAGACGGTCAAACCTGCCTAAACCGGTCCCTTTATACTGTGTACCTGAAACCTGGACGAACTGAAATCAAAATTCCAATGTAAAATGACACTGTAAACCGGAAAACTGCTTAACGCGGAAGCGGAAAGAAATTCTGGAACTGTAGGCGTAAATAACCTGACTACAGTCCAGCCGCTGAGTGTCTGGCTCTGACGTTTGGTGATGGTGGGAGAAGAGGGGGTAAAGAGAACAATATAGCCAACTTACGGCATTGAGAAGCTGTTAATACAACCTTGAAACTTGCCATCATTGTAATTCTTCTCTAGTGTCTTCACTATGTGTCGTGGAAGTCGCACACCCCATTTGCAATTTTATGCATCATTTTGTTATTCCGACATTTTGCGGTTACAAAACCTAAATTATTCGATCGAAGTCGAATTCCGCCTATGTTGGCGAAGTCCCTTACGACCATGAAGAATGTTGTCACCTGTAGGCTTAGATCATAAATCCAATAGATGGCTGATGACATCACGTTGTTGAAACCAACATCTCGATCAGCTGACTAAAGGGAACTGCGGGTAGTTTGGAGCACTGAAATACTACACGTGATGATAGAATTGGGCTATTTAAAGTGAGTTATATTCATTACTAAGCCAGAATGGTGTATTACTGTGTCGCGTATGGATGTAAGTAGACGTTTAAAAAAGGATCTGGCATTTCTTTCCATACGTATGTGAATTCATTGCTAAATAACCCTAAAATTCTTGACTTAATTACTTGCATTTCTTTAACCAATGTTTCCTCTTAACTCCGAAACATAAAATAATTAAACATGGAAATGCTGGCATTTATTATAAATTATTATAATTTACCCTATCCCTTACTCCACTGAACAGGCCTGTATTTATGCTCGAAGGTATCAAGTATTTACGTGTCCATAGGCTAGACGTTTTTCTTGGTGTTTTGTTGAGACTGCTAATAAATGCATCTCTGAAGATAAAAATATTTTATGTCCCTATGCTGGATTAAATGTAGTGTGGACTACACAATGCAGTCGTCAATCATGTTCAGTAGGGGCAGATGACCTCGTAGTTCCGCCCCTTAAAACAACAATAACTACTACTACTACTACTACATGTTCAGTGTCAAATTGCAGGTTAAGCTACAGATGTGACGGTGTAGTCTTCGATAATAAATATTAAACGTAAGTTATGGTCAGTGCGTTTGGTTGAGGAAATTTTGAGATTCTTCTAGGATAGGCTACATTGCATCCCTAAATTAGTCAATTCTTCGTAGAATTTCAAAATTCTGGGTTATTTTTGCGAAGGTTTCTATGATTTATTGAAAATGGAATTTAAAAGGAAACAGTTCATTGATTAAAATATTTTCCTATGTAGCAAATGTAATGCATAGTTGTTAAAAAGCAACGCTTACTAAATCGATAGACTGCCTTATTTTCATTTGCTCATGTTGATTTGTTCACTTTCATAAAATACTGAAAAGGAAGGGTAACGCTGAATGAAAGCTCATCGTACGATAAAATATTCTTACGTAACGGTACTGAAATTAGCCGAAATACATGTTCTAATGATGAAAACTAATTTGGGAAATGATGTAGTATGTTAATCGATTGAACTTGTTTAGAGCTTTCGGGCGTACAATCAAAAATGACCAGCTAGACAAACACAATTCTGTTCAAAAATCAGTAGGCCTAATTCAGAGTTGGATTTGTTATTAAGTATTTACAAGAGGGGATCCTGGATGTATGAGTATTACGGAACACGACAGCCACTTTTTACACAAACACAATTCTGTTCAAAAATCAGTAGGCTTAATTGAGTGTTGGATTTGTTATTAATTATTTACAAGATGGGATCCTGGATGTGTGAGTATTACGGAGCACGGCAGCCACTTTTAACACCAAATATGTTACATTCTTAAGCTTTGCTACCTTCCGATACGTAATGAAACATGCGATGCTTTTCCCAATGCCGTATAAATTACGAAAATGTGTGTGTAAACCCTCATTAAATATCATTTCCCCACCTACTCCTATCTCCTTCCATTACGAGGTCGTCTGTTTACCCTTTAATCAGCTGATCGAGATGTTGGTTTCACTGTACAGGCGCAGTGTGGCAATGCGCACTCTATTGTATTTATGCTAGAAGCCTGTAGGCTACCAATCAGCGGTTTTCTTGGTGAACCGGTCTTTAAATTTAGCTCGATGTTGCCAAGGCTCTCTTCTGTTTCTCTGTGTGTTAGTGCAGGTTTGTTGTTTTGTTGTCTTGTGTTTGCACACTTACCGGTTAACTGTGTGTAAGTATACTACTTATAATGATCAGCCGTTTGTCAGAATTCTCTTAAAAACATGTGAACTATTTTATGTAGTCCACGTTGTTTTATATTTCGCGGTAGAGAACCGGCAACGCTGTCTCCCTCCCTCATGAGAAATGTCAGAGCCGGACACTCGGCGGCTGGACGGTAAGACTGATTATCTTATCCGTAATACAAAGCTTTGTACTAAATTTTGAGTGCGACTGTACTTGCACCAAAGTCCTAGGAAACATGAACTCTAATTTTTCCTCAAGGATACAGCAGGTATGCTACATTTCACAATTTCTGTACCATTACTTCCTCCAACCCTCTTGTAATACACACAGTTTCCTTCTGACAAATTAGAGAAGTACGAGTAAAAGAAAACAGTGAAATGGAGTAATATTTACAGGTGTTCTTTTTGGTGTCTTCCTGATTGCGTTCACCTCATTAGTAGTCCAGATTGCGGTCACTTTCATTTTAGGGAAGAGCTATAAACATTCCAGCGTCCAGATTGCGATCACTTTTCTTGGGAGACCGGTCCGAACCCTACGCACTTGCAGGAGTACCCTACCTTGACCCCATCATTGAGGGCAAGGTAGGGAGAAAGCTTCCTTCAATAATACCATCTTATAATTTGAGTAGTTTTGACAGTGAACGTATTGATTTTGACTTATCAAAAGTCACAGATTTCAAATCTGGAATGTTAAACTTAAAACTTCAAATGTTTGACTTTGTGTGTATGAGGGGGCGGGAACAAAAATTGATTACAAAGGGAATCAAACGCAGAACAAATTTCTTTTAAGAGACGAATTTTTCGAGGTATGAAAAGAATGTTTTTCACGATATACAGTACCTATTGTAAAAATAGATATCTCGCACCTCACATGGGAGAGGAGGGGCAGAAATTAAAAATGATACCCTGTAAGTATAAAATTTCCCGTTACAAAAATGTTGTTGAAAGTGAAGGTCGTTGATTCCGGTCCTGAAACGTTTCTATTCTTAAGACTGAAATTGTTATAATCATTGCTTTACGAGGTGTCGTCAGATTGGGAGGAGACTTGATTTTTTTTAAGCGAAGTTTTATGGTGTGTGCTCAGCTGAACACTGAACTGTATTCTTTGGTTAGGTAGTGAAATATCAGTTTCCCCTTGTTACCCACAAAACTTACGGAAGGTATGAGTCAGTCGGGAAGATCCAAGTACCAAGAAAAGTGATCGCAATCTGGACGCTGGAATGTTTATAGTTCTTCCCTAAAATGAAAGTAACTGCGAATACATGAACAAAGCGACCAGCGAATTAAGCGACCATCACGAAATACGTGAACTAAGCGGCCAAGCTACCCTGACTCATGGAATACCTGAACAAAGCGACCATCGAATTAAACGACCAGCACGGAATATGCGAACTAAGCGGCCAAGCTACCCGGACTCGTGCCCATCACATCGCCCGAAGTCATTCAACCGGGTTATTCCCAACCGGTTTATAGGTAGACTCAGCATGCATATAAATGAAATTACAACTGAATCTGGAAGGAAAGCGAAGAAAACTCAAATACAGAAAAATGGATGTGGGTATTGAAAAAACAATGAAGAAGTATGAAGAAACGGGTGACGTAATGGCATGTCTCCAAACCCTCTCCTAGTTTCAAAAGTTGGATCAAGTTCACGATCATGAAAACACTCTGTAAATGTATGTTTATATATCTGTAAATATTGCTTTTTAAAACATTACAAAAAATGTACTGACGACGCTGTTTTAAAGCTGATTTTAAACACGCCTAAATAATAGAAACGTATTTCTATCATTTAGCCAGTCCAAAGCGTGCATAAAGTGTGATGGAAATCAGTGTTTAAAAAATGTACTGTTGACGCTATTTTAAAGCTGATTTTAAACACACCTAAATAATAGAATAATAATAATAATAATGTTTTTGGCTTTACGTCCCAGTAACTACTAAAATTCCGTGGTGGTCGCTTAGTTCGCTGGTCGCTAAATTCACAGAAGTGTTGACCTTCGAGGAGCAGGTAAAATTTCGTGATGGTCGCTTAGTTCGCTGGTCGCTAAATTCGCTGGTCGCTTTTTTCGCGACACCGTAACTGCAATCTGGACTGCTAATGAGGTGAACTCATTATGGAATGGTCGCAATCAGGACACAACCTTCTTTTTTACTGTGTACTGCTTTTATTAACGTACTGTAATTCAGTGACAAACATACGACACTTACACTGGAGGAGAAAATTAAAGTTATTGAAGAACACGAGAAAAACAAAAAACCGGCTAAAGAATTGTGCCGTTTAAAGTGGAAAAAACTGAAATTATTTCGTAGTAATCCTATGCGATAATACAGTAATTCTTGGTAGTGTATTTTGTCTTATAAAATCTCAACCCTTTGTAAAACGGAAACCTGCGAAAACGGACAAATAAATCCTGAATGATTGCGCGCCGCTTTAGGCAAGTTTTACTGTATCATTGACATTAGAAGCCATTTTTCAGTGTTGCCTTATTAACAATTTATATATTGTTGCGGACTGTTGAAGAATTAGAAAACTTGTCTGGCTGCGTGGCTCAGCGGTAACGTTCTTGCTTGCTGAGCCCAGGGTACGCAAATGCGAGAGAGTCGTGGCAGTAGATTTACTAGCACGTTAAAGATCCCCTGCGGGTCAAAATTCCCCCCAGGGGCTCACATCTAGTGGGACGTGGGTTGGCGACCACGGGGCCCCAGCTGAGCCCGGCATTGCTTCCACTTACTTGTGCCGGGCTTCTCTCTGTCTTCATTCCTGTCGACCTCACTTGGTCAACTCTTGTTCTCTTCCGACCCCGACGGTATTAGGGTATCCGAGACCTAGGGAGTCTCTTCCTTTCCCGCCTTAATTCACCCTTGTCTCATCTTTTCTGATACCCTCCTTCTGCGAGGGGTCAGCCTTCTTTTTCTTTTCATGTTCTCTCCTGCCTTCTGCTCAAGGCCCTCAAGGAGGCAGGGTGTATGTAGCCTCACCATTTCTAGTGCACCCTAGATAATGCACAATTATAATCATCATCGGGTCAACATTCCGGCACCCCAGCGTCTCTAAAAGCCAGAGTTTTCTTTTTTTTTTTAGCGTATGGCTTTTAGTGCCGGGAGAGTCCGAGGACATGTTCGGCTCGCCAGTTTTGTAGCTGCTTCGAGACGGACACCCAATGGGTGAGCTACAAGTACCGTTGGGGATGGAAGGAGGGAAGTTGAAATGTACTGTAAGGACGAGGAGTTGGAAGGTAGCGGCTGTGGCCTATAGTTAGGGACCAACCCCGGCATTTGCCTGGAAGGAAGATGGGAAACCACAGAAGACCATCTTCAAGGTTGCCGGCGGGGGGATTCGAACCACCACGGCTAACTCACCCGGTAAAGCCAGAGTAGTTAAAAGGGACATAAAACCAATAACATTAAATTCATTAAGTAGAAACTAAGAGATGGTATGTTTCGAGCATCATCAGTTTGGTAGTGTTTTGTCTTGCTTATTTGGATCTGATGACGCTCGCTTGACGAGCGAAACATGACATTTCTAGCTTTCAACAATATATACATATTAATTGCATGTAATTTATTGAAGGTTATTTTCACATATTCCAGTAATTGGATAATTTTTGTGTGACCGACTGAAACAAGGAGATCCCGTGACTTATTTTTGCGAGATTCACGGTCATGTAAAACTGCAAGTTTATTTTATTTTTCCTTAACCTTCATTAAGTGGTTGTTGTTGTTGTTGTTGTTGTTGTTGTTAATAATTCATTTAAGGTCTTGCCGTATCGTAATTGTCTGAGAATGTGTGTTTATTTACAATATTGAGGGAAGGCGGTATCCTTGTAATAATGGGAAATCACGAGAAACCACTTCCAGGATGGCTGAGGTGGGAAGCGAACCCACTTCTGCTCAGTTCTGTCACACGGGGCTAAATGTATTTCAGCTTTCAGACTATAAATCAATTTTAGGCTATGGCATAGCTGGGAATCAAGCCAGATCTCGGTAGTGACCGACAAGAATGCTAGCAACTACACCAATGCACATACCGGTACTCAAGTTTGCAAAGGAACAAAATGGAAACCGTTAAGTCATATTTAAAACTGTTCTGGCAATAATCCTCTGTGTTTTTGTTAATTGACTTGAGCCCTGTCGAGTTCACAAAAATACCGTTTAACTGAGCTTGTGTACAAAGTGAGTGATCCTACTAATCAAGAAGCTTTCACTTCTCCGACTCTATTGAGAGCGATGGCTTCAATGCCAATCCATCTAATGAGCTACAGTTTGGGTTCTTTTTTTTTTATTCATTCAACTCGTGTGGTTTTAAACTGTGGAGAATACTGAGCGGAAACTCTCAATGTTTTAAATTGATACAGAATCGTTTCTACGAGAATTATTGTTGATTCTTTAAGGGCTTGGCGACATCGTGGTCATGCATCCCTCCATGTATTTGGGTGTGTGTGTAGAAGTTGTTTTATAACCTGAGTCACTATGACGTCTGTACTAGTGTGTGTGTTTTTGGACTGGCTGCGTGGCTCACCTGTACCGTTCTCGCTTGCTGGGCCCAAGGTTGTAGGTACGTATCCAACGCAGTCAGCTGACATTTGATGGTGCGCGAATACGAGGGAGCCGTGTCAGTAGATTTACTGGCACGTTATAGATCCCCTTCGGGGCAAGATTCCGGCACCCCGGCGTCTCTAAATGCCAGAGTAGTTAAAATTTCGGAATAGAGGTAGAATTAGGATAGAAAGTGGCAGTAACCGTAAATTAGGTACCATCCCGTCAACTACCTGGATTGGAAATGGGAAACCACGGAAAACTACTGAGGTATAGGCTATTATAGTAACCGGCAATTATACAAAATCTCCAGTTTATTACATTTACTACAGCATACATATTTGTAATTGACACTAGGATTAGGAAAGAGGTGGCCGTAGCCGTAAAGCTGTGTATTCCTAGCTCCGCTTTTTGTGTGGAGCGCACTGCGGACCTCTCTCCGCACATCCCAATGCGCTGCGCGGTTGTGTTTTCCTAGCTCAGCAATGCGCTGCGTTTATTTCAAGTTTTCATTTGTTTGAGAAGTGAGTGAACATGAGCTCTCGTCCTCTGATCAAGAAACAAAAATAGCGTTAATTATGTTATTAGAAGAGGAAGAAGAGATTGAAAATGAAATTTACTTCATTGTTGGTCGTCTTTATAAAGTGCGGAAATCTGTCAGTTTCATGTACACATCTAGAGAGCAAGAAGGTGTGTTTAAACTTATCGGCCATATTCCACAATATTGGATGACCACCGACTAGCTCGATAGGCCGTTCATCCTCACTGGCCGTAAACTTGGCCATTGTATCACTACAAAATAGAAAACTGTCAACAATACACAAGAGAAAACAGCCCAAATACTCGTCTGTTGCGTAGCGTGGTCCGCACTTGACTGCACTCAAAGAAGTCGTCCAGTTGTGCAGAGCGCACTGCGCACCGCGGAGGGGTGTAGGAAAACGATGCCGTCTGATTCAGTGTTGTTGAGTAGGCTCCGCACTGCGGACTGCGCATTGCGCAGTGCGCTCCGGACAAAATGCGGAGCTAGGAAAACCCAGCTTAAGTTAGTCATTTGCCTGGAGTAGAAGTGGGGTAGGAGATAGCGCGCCTGCCTCTTTCACTCGGAGGCCTCAGGATCGATTCCCGGTTCCGTTAGGGATTTTATAAACTTGTGTGAAAGATGGAGAAGGGTGAAGTGAACCTCGTGAGGGCAATTGAGTGAGTGTTTGATCAGAGAGGCAGCGCCATGGTCAAGAAAGCCAGGATTAAGGACCAAGCGCACCTGTCGCTGACCTCGCGTCACCCCGCAATATGTAGGCCAAATGGTTGAGCATTGGTCGCTTGTTAGGTCAAGCCCCCTAATGGGCTCTTCTGCCTTGGGAAAACCGCTTTTAGGATGGCTAAGGTGCGAATCGATCCCACCCCTTCTTAAGTTTATCTCACATGGGTGAATTACCCTGCATTATGTGATTCTGGAGCCCACGGTACGAATGGAAATGGACATTTATCAAGCAATAGGAGTCAACGATGCTATTTGCCGCCCTTGCATACTTCACCTGTCTGTTAGGTAGTCAGCCAGAAGGCAGGTTGGATCGTCGAAGGTCAAAAAGTACCGCCGTTAGGTTATGTGGGTATATACAGGGTCTTTCATATAAAATAAGAGCCCCAAGCGGCGGCTTTGTTAACCGCAGCTGCGGTCACCTTGGCCGAGCTTGTGGCGCGCCAAGGCCCCCGCTTTAAGCGTGTGTACAATCCTATATGATGCAGCTGCCTTGCTAGCGTGTGTACAATGCTGAAATCTTACTTTAGTTAGTTATTTGGTTAGTTAGTTAGTTAGTTAGTTATTGTTGATGAAACTGAAACCCCTACTTGTGCTAATTTTGTGAGTGATTTATTCGGAGACCGTTCAAGATTCTCGCCAATGTCATCTAGCTCATCCTCTGTTAAAACTGTTCGTGTGCGGGCATATTTTTTTATTGATCACCGAGCCAGTAGTGTCAAACTTATTTGCAATTACGTGAATCTGTGCTAGTGAAGGTGGCACTTCATCAGGAAATTGCTGAACAAATGCATCACGTACCCGTCAAGCCGACTCGTACTTAAAATAAGTTTTACATAAAAAATACGATGTTGCAATGATAACTGTCTCACCATGTTAGCACTTGAGGTTTAGACTGGCGACTGAGCACCTGCACGCTTATTTCAAGGTCAAGTTTGGTAATATCAATCTGTTATTTTTATACAGTCCATCGGAACTTGAAAAAAACACACCCCTCGTATGTACTATGGGCGCGCTTTCAATACTACAGCAGGGGGCCGTGGCGCGTCACAAGCTCGGCCAAGGTGACCCCAGCTGCGGGTAACAAAGCCGCCGCTTGGCGCTCTTATTTTATATGAAAGAACCTGTACTCACAACAACTCCAGGCAGCGCTATATTGAGGCGTACAAGGCAAGATGAGGAATGAGGTAGTTTGCCATTACTTTCCTCAACGAGTTAGAACAGCAGTACTAACCCTATGAGTAGAACCTTTTACAGCATCCACAGGCACTGACTGTGCCCTGAATGCCATTACTCAGCACCACTCATACCTCAGTAGCTTCCATATAGTCACAGCCTTGAGTGAGACTGAGACATCGGTGAAAAGCCACATTTTACTCTAGCCTGTGCCAACAGACAAATGCAAGTGTACTGCATTTCATTCATTCATTCATTCATTTATTTGCAATTGGGGGTGTTTCCCCCGGTGGCAAATTGGATATACATAACAAATAAATAATTATAATTATAATTCAATAACAATTAAACTGGAGAATTTACACAAATCGTCAGACTTTTCTTAAACACACCTATATGTTTGGGAAAAAGACTCTAAGACTGCGGCAGGTAGAGAATTCCAGTTATCAATGGCACGGTTTCCGAATGAATATTTACCATAATTTTTACGCTGTGGTCGGACCTTCACTTTGAAAGAATGATCACTCCTACTCATGTAAGTGGGCTTTCCCATACGTTTGCTAAGCTCACCCCATGCTGGTTGATTTGTATACGTGTTGTACATAGCGCAGAGTCTAGATTTCATCATCTTAGCCTCAAGTGATTCCCACCCAAGTTTCTTTAACATACGGCTCACACTGCTCCTGGGATTGAAGTCACTGAGCACAAATCTAGCGGCCTTTCTTTGTACTATTTCCAACTCATTGATGAGCCCTACTTGATATGGATCACAAACCGCCGAGGCGTATTACAGAATAGGTCTTACAAGTGACAAATATCCTAATTCTTTAGCAGAGGTACTACATCCTTTTAATACCCTCATTCCAAAGTGCAGGGATCATCGAGTGAGAGATATAAGCCTAACCTACCTAAAAATGCATGGAAAGTGAATGGCCTCCTTTCGGAGCTCGGGTACGTCCTTTAAGTTCTTCGTGAACATCCTGAAAGAGCTTGGCATCATCGAGGATGATCTTGAGAAGGTCCACTTGGGAATATTGAGAGCTTCAAGCCACATGCTGCATGACCATTTATATCGTGTATCGTAATGTATGCTGTATGACTGTAGAGCAAACAATATACCTTTCATACTGGATCTTTATGGTCACGCGGAATACCGGGCGAATGTCCTTGTGAAAATATAAAGACACAATCGCACAAGTTATTATAACTAGAGTGCCATATCCCCTCCAGCGACGTAGGCGACCTGAATTAGAGCCTTGGCTTAGTCAAGGGATCACTAACCAGGCGTCCCGAGCCGGAGTTTGCGTGTGGTGGGGTGGCCAGTTCCTTTCCACTCCTTCGCCTGCCATAGCATCAGACAGGTACCCATTTCACATCACGAGGCTGTGGAACCATCGTCGGACTGCTGTCTTGGCGTCATCGTTGCACGTGAATCGCTGTCCTGCCAGGAACTTCTTCAGCGGACCATGCCAATGGGAGAAAACATGTGACAACCAGAACCGCCAACAAGCTCCGGTAATTTTACTAGGAGAGTCTGACCACCCACCACTCGCCCCTAGTGATTTCCACGTGTTTGGTCTCTACGTAGTATACAGTAAAACAAAGTCTCCGATTCTTAGATGTAATCTCGAGAATCACTGGATGGATTTTGATGCGGTTTTCACCATTCTGTAAAGGATTTCTCGAGGATGCTTCTGTAGGAAAACATTTCATTTATGACTAAAGGAAGCCGAGCAGTAACGATTTTAGTAAATCCAGTCGTAGAAAACCCTGCCGTTCGTGCGCCTTTTAAGCTTACGCTGGGTAAACCGGTAAAATATCTAGGCGTATATACTATGAGTGTAAGAATTGTTTAGCATGAAATGTTCTACAAAAAAAAAAGTCCCCGACAGCATGTCTCTCTCTATCTTTGATACATCGCCCACTATAGGCGTTTTTTCGTTTTCATTTCTTCCAACAATCTTCATTCAGTGGAAACTTAAATTACTAGCTTCGGAGTGCGTTTACGAGCTAGCGAGCAAGCCTATCATCCCAGCTTCAGCCAGCATCAAACTATCGAGTCGTGTCGAGTTAAGATTTTAGAAAAGGAGTATATGTGCTTGGAGTTTCGCTGTTCACCTCGGCTTTTCTGAATTGCGTCTGGGACCTGCCGCCCGTGCGCCTTTTAAGCTTACGCTGGGTAAACAGTTAAAGATACCGGGCGAAGCTAGGGCTGGTTGCTAGTAAATATATCTTATCTATACTAATACTGTATAATAAAGCTGAAGAGTTTGTTTGTTTGTGTGTTTAAACGCGCTAATCTGTGGAACTATCAGTTGGATTCGAAAAATTATTTTTGTATATGATAGCCATATTCAAGAGGAATAGTTTAGGCTATGTAGCATTAGGCTACACCTCTCAGGTAACCACAAAGATTGATTTTTGTTCAGTAAGTCGGAAGAACAAGCGGTCCCGAACAGCTTCAATAATACCTAAGTCTATTGTTGCTTGGTAATTCGGGCTGCATCATGTCGCCCCTATCAGTGTTCTGGTGCAGAATTGCGAGCTGCTTATAAATTGCAGTCACAGGGAGTAATTAGTGCAAAAAGATTTCTTAGGCCCCTTAAAACAGTTATCATCATGACAATAGTAAGCCTCTGTATAAGGGCGATGGTGTTGGTGCAGTATACTGAGGTTATCAGCTGCAATAAGCGTTGGTGCTTTCCGATCCTTATCCTTGAGCGCTTCAGTTCTGTAGTAGTATTCATTATCATCCATAAAACAAATAAACCCACCGGGCGAAGCCGGGCACTACTGCTATTATATTATTATATTATATATCTTAATAGCATGTAATTTAATTCAGGTTCTTTTATTTTCACATATTCCAGTAATTGGAATTATTTTGTGTTGACTGACTGAAAATTAATAAGGCAACATTGATGAATGGCTTCAAAACTATCTCTACTATTGGACAGATAAATAGCCAAATTCTACACATACCCAAATACACGGGGATGAATACCATTATGCCCATGTCCAACGAGTCAAATTTGCAATGGAATAGAAGGGAATCAATGCAATGACTTTCTGTTTAAATCTGTTCTGTTAATAATCCTCTTTGTTCTTGTTAATTGAGTTGGGCCCTGTCGAGTTCACAAAAATACCGTTTAACTGAGCTTGTGTACAAAGTGAGTGATCCTACTAATCAAGAAGCTTTCACTTCTCCGACTCTATTGAGAGCGATGGCTTCAATGCCAATCCATCTAATGAGCTACAGTTTGGGTTCTTTTTTTTATTCATTCAACTCGTGTGGTTGCAAATTGTTGAGAATGCAAGAGTGGAAATGCTGAATGTAGTGAAGTGATACAGATTCGTTTCAGCTAACCAACAAAACTAAGGCTGACAAATGATTGACAAAATTGATGTACATAGCCGAGAAGCTTAGAGGTCGTAATTCTGTTTTCAGTGCGTGGAGTGTTTTCTGGCTCATTGCCGTTTACGATTTATAATCCTGATATCATGAAACAACGACGTATAAATACATGGTTAATATACATTTAAAGATCGACAGGCTGCGTGGCTCAGAGGGTAACGTTCTCGCTTGCTGGGCCTAAGTTTGCAGGTTCCTATCCTGGCACAGTCCGCTGGCATTTGAGGGTGCGCAAATGCGAGTATAACGTGTCAGTTGATTTACTGGCACGTTAAAGATCCCCTTCGGGGAAATATTTTGGCATCCCGGTGTCTCTAATACCCGGAGTAGTTAAAAGGCACGTAATATCAATAACATTATTATTATTATTATTATTATTATTATTATTATTATTATTATTATTATTAACATTATTAACATTTAAAGATAGCTTTGAAGCCATCTTTCAGTGTTGCTTATTAACAATTGATATTGTAACATGTGATTAATATATACAAGGTGTTTCCCAATTCCCATTACAAATTTTGAGGGCTTGTAGTGGTGACCAAGACGGTTAAGTTTAGCATAGGAAATGTACAGTCTCCCCTCCACCCGCAATAAAACACCACAGCACACGTTCACTGCTCCCGCATTTTTGGTGCTCTGTCAGACTCCTGCTGCTTGTCGTCTGGGACCAATTACAGGTGGGGCTCGATGTGATGACCACTGACGTCAACACAGACACGGTACGTCCATACCATGTTCTATTACACACGATTACTAATTCCTGGTACTCCAACATCTGCCGCAGCTATAACCCACGCCAGTAGGTCTTCCTCGGATTCCACAGGGGTCTCGTAAATCAAGGTTTTCATATGACCCCACGGTTACTTGTCTAGCAGTGTCAAGTCGGGTGAACGTGCTGGCCAAGCAATCGATCCACCACGACCTATCCACTGTTGCCCTAATCTGTGATGCAGATGATCTCGTAGCGCAAGTAAAAAATGAGGTGGTGCGCCATCGTGAGGAAACTACATGTTTTGATGCACATGTAGTGGCATATCGTCTAAGAACGAATGCAATAAGCCCTCAAGGAATACCAAGTACGTGGCACCCGTGAGATTTTGTGGATGAAGGTATGGAATGTCAACAAACCTGTAGGGGATATGGGACATCAGGTGATCGGTCAATGACGTACGTACTCTAGTCAGTGGCGTCGAAAATGTGGGAGCTGTGAACGTGTGCTGTAGTGTTTCTTTTTCGGTAGCGGGAAGACGATGCGTTTCCGGACACAAGTTCCTATGCTATAGCCTACTTAACCGTCTTGGTCCCCATTACAAGCCCCCAATGTCTGTAATGGGAATTTAGAAACACCCTGAATAATTGGGCATAATATGACATATATGACATTCTCCACCTCCAATATGTGCAGCATAATTTCACATTCACATGGCGTGTTAAATTGCTCACCATGGTCGCGGCGTGACGGGGTACATTAGCAAAACTGGATATCCAAGGTTTGAATCCCGGCGCTGACAGCGGTAAGGTTTATACCCGAGTTTTCCACGCTTCCTCCTGGAAAATGAGGTAAAATACCCATCCCTGACCGTAATAATGAAAGTTATACATCTACACGGGCGGGCATCAATTCCACTCGGTCGAACATCAATTCCCCTCGATTTTCCTGAATTCCACTCGGTCCTCCAAAGGACCCAAAAATGAGTTCCTCAACTCCGCTCAGGCTTTGGCAAGGGGTCGGCAAAGGGGTTATCACCAATGACTCAAACAAATGTCATAACCCTCCTGCTCGCATACCAAGGGCCGGGTCAAACACCTTGTAGAATTTGTAGAAAAAAAAAATGAGTTGAGCGCTTGAGAGATGGCGTGGTGGCGTTTGCAAGACATTGTTGTGCCATTGGTCAACCGCTCTGATGTCAAGTCCGCTTCGTTAAATCAGGTGTAAAGTGTTTGGCACATTATAACTTATATAGCAGAAAATACAAGTGATTTAAAATTAATCATAATATTCTTTTAAATAAGTCTGCCAAGTTTTCTATTTGTGGTTACTTTTCTTTTTCTTTTTAACATGTGCATAATTAAATGTTTGTACGTTTTTTAACCTAGTCAGACATTATAATTTAAATTTAGATAATAAAACGTGTATAATTTGTACTAAAAATACTTTCGATATCAGCTGCGGATGCTGAAAATACTGTTTTCCAGCCTAGAAGGGAAAAATCAGCTGCAATCAAGAATTCGCTCATGCGCTGCAGAAGGTGTTTGACCCGGCCCTCGGTATGTGAGCAGGAGGGTTATGACATTTGTTTACGTCATTGTGGATAACCCCTTTGCCGACCCCTTGCCAAAGCCTGAGCGGAGTTGAGGAACTCATTTTTGGGTCCCTTGGAGGACCGAGTGGAATTAAGGAAAATCGAGGGGAATTGATGTTCGACCATCTACACTACTACAGTCATCACAAAAACACAGGTGATTTGACAAATTCCACTGACACACACCCAATTACACGGGCTTGATGAACAAAGATGCCCCAAGCCCCTGATACGATCTAAATTAGAACTTAAAATGCACTAATGAAATTATAGTTATGGCTACTTTTCTTTTTCTTTTCTAGCTCGCTGGGTTTCTCCTTGCGCGTCACCGGTCTGGAAACAATCCGGTAGTTCCGATTTAGCGTTATAACCACCTGTTTTTCGTGAGATTATGTGTGCCAAACTGTTGCCGTATATTAAGCTATTTGCTATTGAACTGTTCTATGCTGTGGACATGATGTGAGGTCAAATGATGCTACATGAAATTGAGACTATGACTGGTATTGAAGACGAAATGACTTATGGACATTATGTGACTTTTGACTCTTACAAAGGAATTCTATAGCATGCTTACTTTTACTGATTCATTATAAGGAATTTGCATAGATAATGGAATCATATGAGTCCTAATTATCGTTAAGTAAATGTACTCAATGTTGTCATTCTTAACTAGTGAAGTCTTTGAAGTAATACACCTGGATTGTGATGAAACTCAGGAAGGGATTGTGAGATAATGCACATTGCTAGGGCAAACACTGTATCAACCCTAACTTAATTTTAAAGATCTAATTGACAACGTAAATTTTAAGAAAACATTGCTCAGTGCCAGCACAAATGAAACAGAGACCATAGTGGTGGTTTTATCGCACTCTGCGAGACTGTTTTTGAAGGGATAGTACAACGTTCCATGGGTTGATGGTATTTATGTTTTTGCCATCAGAAGCAGTTTCTGTAACAATCCTTGTTATTGCAGTGCTAAACTTTCAATTTACTTGTACGAATTGCTAACATTATGTGACGTAGAAAATTCGTGACATTGTACTGTAATTCAGCTACGTAGTGTGCGGCATTCAAACTGCAGAGCAGACCAACTGAGCCGACAGCTTGTATCCATTTCCTGTTCTTCTTTGCAGGTTTCTGTCTCAGTGACTAGCGTCATAAATTACACGCATTATGTTATTAAATTTGCATTGAATATTGGGGTGATATAATTTTTCACTCCAGTAATGTACTGTATCTCAACTACACCTCTCCTCATCACGATCTGACAAGAAAGGTATCCCAACTGAAAGCGCTGGATTTGGATCAAAATACGAAATTATGATGTTATACCACTGAAAACAATGGTGATAAGCACCTGATTCACTTTTGCGTCATTTGGAGTTATTAACGTTTATAATATGAGCCATGCAACCAACTATTTGTGCCAAGTTCGCCGTACAGGATGAGGCAGTACTACTATAAAGGGCGGTTCCTAGATTTGCACATTGTTCGAGGCTCCCTGCAGGAATCTTTTATTTTTATATATAAAAGAAACATGTAAAATTAGATCATTGAGGGGACGTAGCCAGTTATGCTAGTAAGTTATGTCTCGAAAGGATAAATGTGTTTAACCTGTGAGTAGGTGTGAATTCTGTGAAATGGGAGATATATGAGGGCGGGGTTTGTATAATCCAGGATGATGCACCAGGAAAATTTATTTCCTACCGTAGCAGCAAGTACAGTTTTATAGTCTATGCTAGATTCTTTAGCATTAATATATTTACCGTAAATCTTCTGGGGCGGTTCTATGAGTTATAGGCCATTATTAATAGTCTATCTTCATTTCACATAACACGTATCCGTGCATAGATCAAACAAATTCGACATGTAAAAATCCTATTTCTTAATGATCTACTTTTACTTCTAGATATAAAAAGAACTAAGGGAGACTCGAATGCTTTAAAAATCTACAAACCCCAATTCAGAGTGCTAAATTGGCACTGGGGGCTAGGCGCGTGTCTGAATATGAGGCAAGGCATAAAATGGTAGTAGTCTGGCTCTCCGGACAATAAGGATATAATACCATAATTTAAACCTTAGCACCTTTCCTAGTGTGCCTTATTATGGCTGGCTTTTGGATTTTGGAGATTCCACTTACTTAATATTTTGCAATGCTTTTTGAGGATCTGCCCCCGGGTTGGCTACGTGACAGACAGGAATAACCTCCTCTCTAACTCCAAAATGATGCAGAAAAGAATCTAGTGATCATTACCATTGCTTTCAGTAAGTTAATATTAAATCATCATTTTGAACCGAATCCAACTCTACCGGTTGAGACAAATCTCTAATGCAGTGTATGGATGACTAATCTCGTAAGTATTAAAACTCCGTAAGTATTGTTTAGTTATCCCATGTATTGAGTTGTATACCATTGTGTAGTTGTGATCGCAG
Organism: Meconema thalassinum; assembly: GCA_946902985.2. Classification (NCBI taxonomy): domain Eukaryota; kingdom Metazoa; phylum Arthropoda; class Insecta; order Orthoptera; family Tettigoniidae; genus Meconema; species Meconema thalassinum. The sequence goes on from OX336399.1 coordinate 93,894,372, forward strand.
AAACAATACCTCTCATAGTGATAATAATGTTCCGTTCCATTTCCTTTAGGAATGGTCACTAATATGGATAAATACAGATCAATAAACAACGTGGTTCACAGTGTTTTTCTTCTACTTTTTAATAGGTAAGGGTAGTTAAATAGTATGGTGATTTTGAAGCTTAAGAGTTGGAAAAGAAAGAGGCTCTTTCGAAAACTAAACTTGAATCTGTCGTGTTCCGGGCAAGTGTGAATTTGCATACTATCCAAGACAAACACTTTGTTCTATCAAATTAAACTAGGATGTGTTTTCTAATAATATAGCTGACGATGGTTTTAATGTGAGCCGAAACAGGCAATTTTGAATGAAGAGATAATGTTTCGTTAGATGTAATGAAAGGTGTTCTAATATTAAGAATATAGTTTGCAATTGTTACTTGTTTTTTTCATTTAGCCAATGCAGCAAAAGTGATCCTATGAGCATCCACAAGCACTGGCTATATCCCGAATGTTTTTGCTCAGAATCATATAATCACTGCCTTAAATTACCCTGGGACATCGGTGAAAATCCACATTTTGCTCTAGCCTCTGCCAACAGGCAAATAATGTTGCATTCATAAAGAAATTGTAATAATTAATATTGTAGCCTTCAGTCCGTCTACACAAAAATCATTCCAATTACTGGAATAATTATGTGAAAAATAACCTAAAATCAATTACAATAAAGAATGAACCGATTTAAGCAAGCTGTATTTCCCGAACAGTCAGTACTATAAGATTACAACCAAGACACATGTGTTTGACTGATGTTTATGTTTAGTCCTACAAGCGTTCAATATGACCATCACCAGTAGTACGGACCACATCAAGGCAATAGGACAATTCCTCCCAAACACGTTGCAGCATATCACGATCCACTGAGTTGATCACTCGTGATATCCGCTCTTGCAGGTCATCCAGTGTAGTGCGTAGTGGTGCAATATAGACATTGTCCTTGACTTATCCCTACAGTTACCAGGAATGAGGTCTGGGGATCTGGGAGGCCATGCGAATTGAGCACGATCCGGAGCAGTGAGTCGACCAATCCACTGTTAAGGCACTGATTCATTCAATCCAATCCAATGATGGGGCTCCATCTTGTTGGAAAATGAAGTCACGTGAGTGTGTTTGCAGCAAAGGGAAGGGAAGGGAACGACGGCGTGCGGCCAAGCACTCTACTGACTGCCAATCAAATTGTGGGGCTATGCACTTTTTAACGATATGAGACTCGTTCCGCTGCGTTGCTAGAGTACAGCACAATAAACCTTCGATATAGGTTCATTCTTTATGAAAGACCCTGTATGTAAGTCTTGTTGTTGTTGTTGGAGTCTTCAGTCTTTTGACTGGTTTGATGCAGCTCTCCATGCCTCCCTGTCCTGAGCTAATCGTTTCATCTCTACATAGCTACCACACCCTACATCCGAGGCAATCTGTTTAACATATTCTAACCTTGGTCTACCCCTAAAGTTCTTGTCCTCGACCCTACCTTCCATAACTAAGCTTGCTATTCCTGGGTGTCTTAGTATGTGCCCTACCAACCTATCTCTTCTCTTCATTAGCAGTCGCAAGAAACATCTCTCCTCTCCCACTAGTCTTAATACCTTTTCGTTTGTAACCTTATCTACCCATCTGATCTTCATCATTCTCCTGTAACACCACATTTCAAACGCTCAATTCTCCTCTTTTCTGCTGCACCAATAGTCCAAGTTTCACTTCCATAGAGTGCCATGCACCAGATAAAGGTTTTCAAAAATGACTTCCCAATACCTAAATCTATATTCGATGTCAACAGATTCCTTTTCTGTAGAAATGCTTTCCTTGCCTGAGCTAATCTACTTTTTATATCCTCTTTGCTTCGTCCATCACTGGTTGTTTTGCTTCCTAAGTAACAGAAGTCTCCTACTTCCTTTAGTTTTTCACCTGCCAATTTGTTATCCATAGAGGTTTCTGATTTATTTCGGCTGCATTCCAATATTTTTGTTTTACATTTATTAATTTTCATCATGAATTCTTTCCTCAAGACGGAGTCCATACCATTCAAAAACTCATTCAAATCCTGAGGCGTGTCGGCCAAGATGACGATGTCATCGGCAAATCTTAACCAAATTTAATTTTTTTCAGGTAATTTTTCACATATTGCAGTAATTGGAATAATTTTTGGGTTGACCGACTGAAAGCTACTATATTAATTGTTAATATGGCAACACTGAAAAATGGCTTCAAAACTATCCTTAGATTGCAATAAGATGTAGAAAGTGAAATTAATGGAGTATTATTATCAGATAGGAGGTTCTCTTTCTGCTATGACCATATAATATAGAGTTTTATTCAGTGGTAGTCTATGGGTTATGTTTTCTTTGCAGTTGGAGAAGAGAAAGTGGGAGATTTGGTGTGAACAGGGCGAGTGAGAGTTGTGTGTATATGAGAGAGATACAGAGAAGGGAAGTGACGTTATCCAATAAGGAGGGACTTGGTGATAAGCCCTGCCGAGTGACCGCCCCGATCAGTCATCTCCAACACACAGCATAAAGGTGAACAGATAACGCTTCATCATTCGCTTCATGGTCTTACTACCAGAAGGTTTCTTTTTTAATCCTTTTTATATTTGTGTTTCTGTGTTTGTGTTGTGAGTTTGTCGGTACACCACCCTCCTAGTGTTTCCTCAAGTCTTCTGAATATTGCTTCAAAATTTTATTTTTGAAAATAACGCGGGGACGCCATTTTGATACTATCCCAGTACCGAACAAAATTTGAAAAAAAAATAGGTACAAAAAATCAAGAAAATTAAAAGATACACAATTGCGTGCTGCTGATTGTTTTTTAAAGAAAATTACGGTTCTAGTCTGAAACGTGTGATATTTATTATATTTATAACGCGTGTGGTAGTGTGTTTGTGTAAAAGTGCTAGTACTTTTTTTTTACATATTAATTAATAAATAAATATGCTGCACACGCTGAACGCCTTGGCAGGGAAGATCTCGCCGCAAAGTGGAACTGATAGCAATGCTAATAAAGTGAGTAGTTTGAACCATCACAACAATAACAACAACACCACCCATCCTCACCCGTACAGCAAGCCTGCACCACCACCAAAGGAGCCTTATGAGGAGAAAGTGCCTCAGCAACAGCAGCAGCAGCAGCAGGATGATACGCCGAAAACCAACGGCACCCATGAAATGTAAGTAATATTATTACATTTCCAGGCATGCTTCATTTATTAGAAAAGTGTGTATATTTATGTGTGATTTTCCAGGGTTTCAGGTCAGGGGTGAACAACCCACTGCTCGTGGGCCCGCGGATAAATATTTTATACTATTGAAAACGTGAATATTTATATTGTGAATGATGAGATTTTTTCCATTATTGTAGGTCCTAGTTGAAATAAGGAAATTATAAAAAGGTTCAGAGTGACCGTGGAGTAAGTTAAAAATAAATTTAAAATGTTTTGTTAAAAATAAATTAAAAAGTAAACAATTATTGGACAGACTTTAAGTTTTGCATAATCAGACTGCTGCAAGGTTCAGACTGACTGACTTAGGAGTAAGTTGTAAATCGGTCATTTGGTAACTTAATAACGCAATTTTTCAAAAACCTTCAAAAATGGATTTAAACCATTTAGAGGACACAAAAAAGGTATTGAAACACATGTTTTGTCTGCTGATAAAATAGGTTATTCAGATAATTGTAAAATTAGCTTTTGCGGTAGGGTTTGGCAGGTGCCTATGTGGAAAGGTAACTTGCGGCCCGCCAGTTATTATGTAAAAATAAACTTGGCCCCCGCTTACAAAAAAGGTTGTGCACACCTGGGTACGTAGATCATCTTTCTTTAACCCTTTGCGTGCTTTGTCCGGCTATAAACGGTGCTCACATTTTTTTTAGCCTATTTTCATTTTATGAAAAAAACATATAGGCTTATGAGATCACCTTTTGTCCGTGTGTCTGTCTGTGTGTGCGTGTGCGTGTGTGTGTGTGATTCATGTGTGTGTGTGTCCCAAATAACTTCTAAACGACTGGAGCGATTTCAATGAAACTCGGTAAGGTCATAACACCATTTTGGACGACCCCGACCGTGCCCTTCAAATTGTATTACGTCTCACCAATCCAACATGGCGGCAGTGCGAAATATTTCACCAGCATTAAATATTGCCGAAACTATTACCGATATCACCCTGAAATGTTGTACGGTGATCAAGGGAATTACTTAAAGTTCACCTATCAGACTTTCGTATACCTGGTAACTACAAAACCAGCATGGCGGCCAAGCGAAGTTGCGACTTTTAAATAGCGTTTCTCGTGATTTAACCAACCAAACGCAATGAAACTTGGTACAGTATATGTTTATACACATTGTAATGCACCGATATCTAATTTCGTTCAATTGTTTACATAACCTGAAGATGGCAGCTGTGCGAAATATTTCACCGGCATTCTATATCTCCGAAACTATTGCTGATATCACCCTGAAATTTTGTACGGAGATAAAGGGCACTACTAGAAGTTCATCTGTGATACTTTCAGAAAACTGTTAACTACAAAACGAACATGGCGGCCAAGCGAAGTTGAAAGTTTTAAATAGACTTTTCTCGCGATGTAATCATCCAAACGCAATGAAACTTGGTACAGCAAATATTATATACATTGTAATGCACTGGCATATAATTTAGTTCAATTGTTTACATAACCTCAAGATGGTGGCTGTGCGAAATTTTAAAATTAAGTTTTTGTTTCTTGTGTCGTAATCATGCGATCAAAGTGAAAGCTTGAATAAAGAAGCTACGCAATAATTTTTCTTTATGGTACATAACTATATGGCCTATACATACAACAATCCAAAATTGCGACCATCCGAAATATTTAGACGGTTCTCAGTATCTACGAATCATTTACAGCAATCAAACTGATTTTTTTATGTTCATAGAGGCTATGAACATAAGAACATCTATAGGACTTTCAATAACCTGGTGAGCACAAATCCAACATTGCGGCGACGCGAAGTATAAATATTTCAGTGGACGTTTCTCGCGATTTAACCATCCGAGCGCAGTGGAACTTTGTACAGTAAATGCTTATACAAATGTTAATCCACTGGCATCTAGTTTATTTCAATTGTTTTCATAACCACAAGATGGCAGCTGTGCAATATTTTAATTTCTCGTTTTTACGTCAAGTTTCCTAATCATGCGATTGACGTTTGAATACCACACGTACACCATAATCTTCATGTAATAGGCCTAGTAGATAAATAATAATCCAGCATGGCGACTATGAAATATTTAGACGGTTCTCAATATCTACGAATCTATTACAACAATCAAACTGAAATTTTGTATGTTGATAGAGGCAATTGACATGAGTAGGATATATGATAATAGGCTGTATAGTTCTACACGGAACTACTTGTTTATTCCTCATTGCCTCTCGAGTGCCGAGTCGATCTCGAGCATGTCCTGCCATATGTTGGGCAATATGTAGTAGCACTACTTGAGTATGGATTTTTACTTCCGGAAGTAACTAACATACCATTTTGTAGAAGTCTGTCCTCTACAGCTGGAGTTCTTCTGAGATGTAAACAAGCATGGCTTAATAACAAGCAAAGCGAACTGTGAATGATTTTACACGCACGGCTTCTCCTCATGTTTTTTAATAAAACTCGTCGCATATTGAGAAAGATTGATAGGAATAATGTTTTTGCTAAAAATTATCAATCGAGTTGAATGTACCAAAGAACCGAAATGGCTAGATATTACACCTAGTGTTTATTGAGCTATAACTTGTGTAAACTCTTGTGTTCTATAAATGGACATCATAGCGAGAGAGCTTGGAAAACAGCGGGAAATATTAGCCAATGACCAGTTAAAGTAGCGCACTCCATTGTATATGCACTTTAAACTAATCCATCCCAGTCCATGCTAAATATCCAGAAATAATGAAAATAGAGACTGCATGCTCTTGCGTGTAATCCTCTTTTATATTCCGGCCTAGCGTGCACGAACACACACTCGCCTGATAACGCTGCTGGCATTATGCACAGCCCGTGAGAGTGCAGACTAAATTGTGTTTCGAGTAATTGGTCGTATAAGTTGAGTCAACAGTGAATACGTAATGCTGCCAAACGGTGCGGTGTTGGTTTACTTTCCGTCGTCATTTTCATGTAGCTGCACAATTTAGAGAGAGATGTATTATAACATTAGTGTTTTGTGGTTGCTCACCAAGATTATCAGACCTATTTATTATTATTATTATTATTTTTATTTATTTCTTTCTTTCTTCTTCTTTTCGTTTGGGCCTACTGAGGACCACGGGGCTCGTTTTGACTTCTTGTAAGGAATTTATGTTTCTTCTTAGCCCAGGCAGCTTTCATCTTCTGGCTGTGTGTCTGCTTTCTTTCCTGTGTCCACTTCGGTCTGGTAGTCCCTGTACTCTTCCTGCAGGTGAGAGACACTGGAAAGACACCATGTTGAATCATCTGTCGGAATTGTGATCGATCCTGTATGTTTTTTGATGAAATTCCAAGTTGCTGTAGGTCTGACTTCACTGTGGTGATCCATTTGTTTTTGGACGCTTTCCCTCTTCCTGTCGTGGTGAAGATCTGGCTGGTAAGTCTATCTGGACCCATGCGTGTCAGATGTCCGTAGAAAGCTAATCGTCTCTTCCTCATGGATGTGACGATATCTTCTTGATGATTATAGAGCTCATTGTTGTGCCTGATCCTGTAAGTACCACCCTCTTCCCTTATTGGTCCTAAAATCCTTCTAAGTATTTTCCGTTCCTTGAGTTCTAGTTTCCTCAGTGGGCCTTTTCGGTTCATCAGGAGACACTCAAAGGCATATAGAACGGAAGGTCTTACTACTGAGTTGTAATGTAGAAGTTTAAGGTTCTTAGAGAGGCATTTGGATGTGTAGATGCTCTTACAGGAGTGGTAGACCCTTTCCAGTTTCGTGCATCTAGTGTATATTGCTAAGGTCTCACTCTCGTTTGCTGGAATCCACTCCCCTAGGTAATTCACTGCAGGAACTTTTTGAATTGCGGTGTCTTTCACAAGAATAGTAGATGGGGCTCCCTTTATATTTGTCATGAACACTGTTTTTTGTATATTGACCTTCAAGCCAGTTGTAGCTGCTATTTTATAGAGGCTCTGTAGTTGGTGAGTAGCTTCTTCTATGTTGTTCGCTAACAAGGTAAGGTCGTCGGCAAAGGCCAGGCAAGGTACATTGAGATTGTCTTTCTTGTACCCAATTTGCAGTCCTGTTCCTGATGGTAACGTGGTAGTCCATTCCCTGATAATCTTCTCAAGTACACAATTGAAGAGAATACAAGAAATGCCATCACCTTGTCTAACTCCTGTTTGGATAGAGAAGCTGTCTGAGAGTTCACCTCTGAACTTGACTTTGGAGGTCGTAGTCTTCAGTGTAGCCTGGATTAGTCTGGTGGTCTTCGCATCCAGTCCTAATTCCCATAGAGTGGAGAAGAGGGTCTGTCTGTCTATTGAATCATACGCCTTCTGGAAATCCACTAGTATGACTACCCATCGATGTCCGCCACAATTCTTGTACCTTAAGATTGTCTTGAGGTTCTGTATTTGCTCTATGCATGATCTATTTGCACGAAAACCGGCCTGATATTCACCTAGTTGGGAATCTAGTTGACTAGTAACTCTGGTTAGCAAGGCTTTAGATATTATCTTGTATGTGACAGATATTAGAGATATGCCTCTGTAGTTATCAAGGTCAATCCTACTACCTTTCTTGTGTAGAGGATGGATCACAGCTGAGGTCCATCCCTCAGGTAAGGTCTCCGTTGCCCATATGTCCTGTATGATTTGATGGAGGTTTTGTATTGATTGTTCATCAGCATGTTTCCACATTTCTGCAACTATACCGTCTTCACCTGAGGCCTTGTTGTTCTTTAGGCTCTTGATAATCTCCCTTATTTCTTCTATGGTTGGCGGTAAGGAGTCTGGATTTCTGGAAGGAGGGTCATGGAAGGTGAGTCTCTCTTCAGGTTCCTCTGCATTGAGGAGCTTCTTGAAATACGCTGCAAGGGTACTGGTGCAATCCTTGTTGTTGTACTGAAGTTTTCCATCAGGTCCACGAAGATGAAGGGTAGGAGCTTTGTATTGTGTCGGACTGTTTTCTGAGTTCTCTGTAGAAATCCCTCGAGTTATGACTTTTGAAGTCCTCTTCTGCCTGTTTTATTAGAGCCTTATTATGGTTCCTCTTGGTTTGTCGCACTATATTGGAAGTTATTTTTCTTTGTGTAAGAAAGGCCTGGTAGTTAGCTTCATTCTTGCACTGGTTCCAAGTGACCCAGGCTCTACGCCTTTCTTCTATAGCCTGGTCACATGTAGTCGTCCACCAGGGATGCTTGGCTTTGTTGGATGAGGCAGGCATGTTTTTTTGAGTTGCATCCAGTAGAGCCTTTTGTAGGTTGGACCAACCTTGCTTCTCTGTGTTTTCCTTCAGGGTGGCTTGGAAACCACAGTCTTCATCACTCAGTTTGAGGACGTTGAACTTTGGTATTTTACCAACTTTGGAGGTATTTGGTGGTCTCCTAATTGGCTGCAGGTTGGTTTTCACCAGAGATAAGTAATGGTCTGAGTCTAAGTTAGCTGCCCTTAGCACTTTGACATTTTGTATCTCTTTGTGATACTTTCTGTCCATAGCCACATGATCCAACTGGAACTCTCCTAGCATTGGATTTGGGCTCTTCCAAGTCTTGGCCTTCTTGAAGCGAATTCTCCCAATACATAGAAGACGTTAAGAAAATGACTCAATCAACTTTTCTTTTGGTTCCTCTTGTTGTTCCAATAGACTTTCATTCCGAGAAGGCTTGTTTGCGTTGTTCCGACCACTTTGGTTTGTACTGTTCTTGTTGTGGTTGCTCTGATATAACTTACCATTTTTTAACTTTGTGCCTGAAGGTATCCCTTTCCAAAATGTCAGGTGAACTTATGTTTGCGTTTTTGAGGTCCTTTCGAAGTTCCTCTAACCAAGGTGTTGAGTTCTTGAATGTGGTAAAATAATCTATTATCCTTTTCGTCGATCGATTTTCTGGCAGTCTAGTGAGATGTCCAAAGAATTTAATTCGTCTTTTCTTAATGTCAATTTCGATGTTTGAATAATTTTCTGTTGTTTTTATTGGTTGTATTATTATTATTATTATTATTATTATTTTCGTTAATTTCTCATAAATATGGTACAACTCATTCTTCTTGCTTCCGAATTTGGCCGACGGTGGACCGAGTGTAATTTAATGCTTTCAGGCCAGTCTTCTTTTATCTTCCCAGAACTTCTTCATTCGTTCACTCCTTAATTTTCTCTGCTCCTCAGATATTACGGGTTTGGGCCTGTTATTTAGTTGCTCTTCCTGAAATTTGTGATTATCTACTTGAGGTCTGAACTTCTTTCTGTTGAGGATCAATTCAGATGTAATTTCAATTTCTTCTGTGTCTTTCTTAACCTCCTCCATCCATTTCGTCGTCGTCGTCCTCAATCCAATTATATCGTATTTTAATATTTTTTTCTAGTCAATCGTTTGTCGTCCGTTTTAACTAGATGTTCGTAGAACTTCAGTCTTCGTTTTCACATTGTGTCCGTGATCCTTTCGGAATATTTGTAGAGATCATCATTTCTTCTTTTTTTATGTCCCGTCTGTGGTCTTCTGCGATCCGCAAGATTTTCCTTTCCTTTTTTTTTTCGATTTCTTGCAGTCTACGAGATTATTAGGTACGTATTTCACAATCAAGTATCCTGTTACCCTTAGTGAGATAAAACGGCCTAACAATATGACACGTATCCAGCAGAACTGCTTTCTGTATTCTGGCAATCAGGTGTTTCATTTGCAGTTCCTCCAAAGCCATTACCAACGTCTCTGGAACAACCCCGTGGAAGAGATCACCACTGGCAAAATTCTCACGCATTTTAGTCCCCATAGTTTCCGTATTTCTATAGCAACGGTGCGTACTTGTTTTTTTTTCTTTTAGCCTGGGTAGTGGATTGGCTAAGTGGGACAGCAATGTCTATCAAGTAGTCCTTTTGGCTTATTTTATTAAAATATACAATATAGGGTCGATTGGTCAAGATTTTCTGGTCGGTTAAAATAGGTCTATCCCAATACATTTTCAAGCACGTTGGCAGGCTGGTAATTGTAGTACACCATGCTCGTATCCAGAAGTCCACATTTTACAGCAAGCTTTTGATGTAAGATCGTAGCAACATCGTTGTGCGTCTTGGTATACTCGATACCAGCCGGCGTAGAGCAGCCACCGATGATGTGATCGATGGTTTCCAGCGCTGAGGTGCATCTACGTCATAGATCATCTGCTGCATTCTCTATAATATTGTTTTGCAATGACACGGTCTTGTATCGCAATCACAAAGCCCTCAGTTTCACTGTTGAGCGAACCAAGCTTCAACCATAAGTTCGACAATGATTGGTCGACATGATGTTGGTTGAGCATGTGAGGGTGTACACCATGCAGTTCTTTTCTTATCCATGCTATCTGGTGTTCTAAGTAACGTGTTCTTTTGTGTCATATTGCATGTCTGCAAGTAGTAGTGGTGTGAATATTTTATCACTTCCAACAATGACTTTCATACATACAGAGGAGTATTTCTTGCGACAAAGAAGTACTGTCGCAGACGTTCCAGTTGCCTACTTTTGGGCGATTGTGCGATCAAAATCCCTCGACCGCCATATTATTAGTATCTTATTATACGCTAAGGCTAAGGTGTATGTTTCAAAAAACTCACGCTCCTAAACCAGAAGGAGTTAAAAAGCGTGGTTTGTACCAAAATCTTCCAAATCGTCTCAATAGTACAGAAAATATCTTGCATAATACTTTTACTTTAGAATTGAGCCTTAATCATTTTCCTAATTTCCTAATTCATTCAGCTAAATCTATACACAATAAAACCCGGTTATTACGCTCTTCAAGGGACTGTGTTTTAAACGCGTAGCTTAATAAGCGAGACAGCGCTATAGACGGGAAATGGTCAGGCGTGTCGGCCAAGATGACGATGTCATCGGCAAATCTCTGAGTTTAAATTATTTCTCCTTGAATCTTCACTCCCACTTTAAATTTATCTCCAATTTCCTTCATTGCTTCTTCAATGTAAAGATTGAAAGTATGGGTGATAAGTTGGAGCCTTGCCTCACACCTTTTTGAATACCAGCTTCTCTCTCATGTTCTTCAGCTCGAATGACTGCTGTCTGGTTTCTGTATAGATTGTAGATCACCCTCCTATCCCTGTACTTTATTCCAATCGTTTTCAAAATGTCAAACAATTTAGTCCAATCAATGTTATCAAAAGCCTTTTCTAAGTCTACAAATGCCATGAACGTTCTGTTATCTTTCCTTATTCTACCTTCCAAAATCAGCCTAAGACTTAGTACTGCTTCCCTTGTTCCCACATTTCTCCTGAAACCAAACTGATCTTCACCCAACTCCGTTTCTATCTGGCTTTCCTTCCTCTTGTAAATTATCCTACACAGGATCGTTGAAGCATGAGTAATCAAACAGATTGTACGGTAATCTTCACATCTGTCAGTTCCCACTTTCTTCGGTATAGGGATGATAACATTCTTCCTGCAATCAGAGGGTACCTCACCTGTCTCATAAATCTTACACACCTAGTGAAATAACCTGATCAGACCTTCATTTCCTATGCAGCGTAGCAACTCAATCGGTATATCATCTATGCCTGGTGCGTTGTTCCTGCTTAAGTCTCCCAAGACTCTGTCAAATTCTGATCTCAATATTAAATCTCCTTTTGCATCCTCATCAATTTCCTCCTCCCTTTCCATTACATGATTCTCAATTATTATTATTATTATTATTATTATTATTATTATTATTATTATTATTATTATTATTAAGACATCTCAATTTTTTTTAAATGTATACAGACTCTCGCACGTCAATTAATAAACATCATCTTTGGTATTAACAAGGTGGATTCCATTAAATAAAATAATTAAGCAGAATTGAACTAACGAGTTGTTGGACAGAAGTCTCGATAGGAACACCGTAAAAGGGGAATGTAAAGAAACAAGAGAAATATTAAGAGTGAGTGAGTTGAGAAATAAAGCAGAAGAATGGAAAGGTAACATACGAGTTTCCATTTTGGTCTTGCGTGAATTTAGTTTTGGAATCCCGTGTTAGCATGCTAGCATGTGTTGCGTGTTTTACACTGGGCTGATCATTTGTTGGCATTATGAATTGGATGAATGTTGCTGATTAGTGGGCTGGTCATGAAAAACCGATTAATGGATCTTGTTTGTCATTCACGTTAGCACAAATTACCATCACCGTATTCCCTATCAGATGACACTTCCAGTGCAATTGGACTGTACAAATATTAAATGTTCAGTGATATGTTTATCATATCACCTGGATTACAACATACAGAGCGATGTGAAAAAATAATGTTGAGGGATCCGTAATTTGCATAGCACTGTGCTTGGGTAGAGCCATGCGCGGATAAACAAAAAATATCCGCATCTGGCCCGCATCTGCATGACTGTTATCCGCATCCGCCCCGCTTCCGCATGACTGTTATCCGCATCCGCCCCCCTTCCGCATGACTGTTATCCGCATCCACCCCGCATCCGCACGAGTTTCATCCGCACCCGTATGTGTTTTATCCGAATCTACTCACATTACAATGGTATCTTTAATTTATTAGATAAGTATAAAGTATTAAAGCAACACAGTTAGACATTTGAGGAGAAATTCGTTCCCCTAGGCTATGTATGGCATGTGCTATGTTTAAAATGAATGTCATACAGCCAGAATTTCAACCCTTTTCAGTTCGGATTGTTATTATTTCATTATACAGTATTCTGCCTAGTGGCAGGTCCATGTCTTCGTACAGAGAATTTCTGATGCCAATGTTCCCGGTCTTCAGCTTCTTCTTCCTTCAGTCTGCTGTAGACTAACTCCTTTTTCGGGGGAGTAGTTTACCTCTGGAACGTTTTACACCAGGAAGTGCCATCATTTATTCTCTGTCCTCCGACGTTCAGGAAATATAATAATGTGGTAGTCTTTTCATTTCTTTTCCACACCGCAGTATCATGACCGAAGAATCAGACTATGATTGATTTCGCCCATGAGTCTTCGATCTTGATTATGCTTAATGAAATAATTTGAATGGGATTAGTTTACATTTGTCATAGAAAAACATAACGGAAAAAATATGATATGTAATAAACAGCTGGGTCCTGGTAATGATATTCAACAAGTTCAGATTGTATTCTAAGAACTATCCGCAAATTTACTCCAAACATTATCCGCACAGCCATGAAAACTATATCCGCATGATGGAAAATTTTGCTGATATCCGCGGGTTTAGGGTTTCAGCTATGAGAACTGCAAGATTCAAGATCAGATGTTCGAATCCTGACGATGACAGTGAAATTTTCGTAGTGTTTTTCCGTACTCACTCCAGTAAACGCTTGAATGGTAGCCTACCTAATTTTAAGTTCTAGGGCATCGACCACAAATCCTAGGCTGTATTCACACACTACCACAGTTACCATAGAAACACAGGTTATCATATAACCCCGCAAATTAGCCGTGTGCTTTAAATCGTGCACCACGTCCCCGATGGGGTGCTGCAGCAAGTCCGGAGATTGGATGTTCAAATCCCGACCCTGACAACAGATATTCTCTCTACAGGGACCGTTTTCTTTCCCACCTGGTAACGGTTAGCATTCTTGACTATTCGTCTGAGGGCTGGAACAGGGTACACTCGGCCTCACGAGGCAGAACTGAGAAGAGATGGGATTAATTCCTACCTTAGCCATCTTGGAAGTGGATTTCCGTGGTTTCTCACTTCTACTCCAGATGAATTCCGGGATAGTTCCTAAGATAACGCCACGGCCGTCTCCTTCCCAATCCTCACCTGAATTACTTGTTTTCAGGTGCCAATCAGTTAGTGCGTTTTAAATATTGACTTGTCTTAAGTCTTACTTACAAATAATGAAAATGTTAAGTTTTATATTTGAAGTAAATGGTTTTGACTCATAGGATCAGACAAATGCCACACACACCCAAGTACACGGTGCTACATGACCACCATGTAACAAAGCCCCTCAGTCAATCAATAAATCAATCCATCAATCTATAACAACATCTCTCATCAACTCACTCTCAAGGGATTGGCGTTAGTTAGGGCATTAGGTCGCAAAGCCCACCTGCCACATAGAAATGCATTTCTCTGTAATATATTGCCCAACTGAAATGCTATTATTTTAACTTAATTACAGAAGATACGGTATGCTTATCTCTGAGACTGGCTGCTAGGCTCAGCGGTAACGTAATCGCCTACTGTTCCCAAGGTTGCAGGATCGAATCGTGGCACCGTAAGCTGGCATCTGTAAGTGCAAAAATGCGAGGGAGCCGTGTCAGTACAATTACTGCCATGTTAAAGATCCCCTTCGGGGCAAATTTCCGGCTCCCGGGCGTCTCTATAATCCAGAGTTGTTAAAAGGGACGTAAAAACAATTATAAGGTGCGTTAAAAAAGTAATGAGCCGGAGGCTGGAATGCGCAAACCGGTGACGACATTGGCTAATCGTGGCGTGTATAACGAGGTGTGGTTCCGACCAGAGCGTGGAAGGTCACAGCCCGTCGCTAGAAGGCACGCGTGCACGTCACGTGACGATACAAAATGAGCAGCAGCATGCATCAATCGTCCAACGCTGCCAGTCGCATTGCAAACAGTGACATGGAGGCGTCAACCGAAGAGCAAAGAGGTTTTGTTCGGTTTCTGACAGCGGAAGGAGTAGGGGGAACGGACATTCATCGCCGAATGTCACAAGTGTACAGCGAACACTGCATGTCCCTTGCAAGGGTCAAGGCGTGGCACAAGCGCTTCAGGGAAGGACGGGTGCCGTTAGCTGATGATGCCCGGTCTGGGACACCCCCCTGCATTACCGATGACAACGTCCAGGTGGTTGATGCACTCATTACCCAGGACCTCCGAGTGACAGTGAACGCCATAGCCGCCGTGGTCATTCCACGACAACGCACGACCTCCTACGGCCAACACAGTCACGGCACTCCTGCTGAAATTCAAATGGGAGGTTCTCGGCCACCCTCCATACAGTCCAGACCTCTCTCCCTGTGATTACGCCATGTTTGGTCCCCTGAAAAGGGCTCTGCAGGGCCAACGATTCAACTCGGACGCCGACGTCCAGCTGTACGTGTGGAACTGGTTCACATTGCAGCCCAGGGAATTTTATGAGACAGCTATTCACCACCTCGTGTCACAGTGGGACAAGTGCCTCAACAGCCAGGGTCAATACTTCTAACATACAGGTACTGGTTTCTGTAATTATGCCTCCGGCTCGTTACATTTTGAACGCACCTTATACATTATTATTATAATTTAAAACAAAGAACCTGGTTAAAGAAAAAAGCAAAAGGAAAAGCCGGACGGATCAAAATGTAGACAAAAATGGATACGTAAATTGACTCTCTGGATTTAGAATTGGAACATGGAATGTAAGGTCAATCATGACAGGGGGAATGAAACAACTTGGAGAAGAACTGGGTAAATAGCAATGCCCTGTAACAGCAGTTCAAGAAACGAGACTTCCTGAGGGTGTTATGAAGATGGGAGATACTCACACGCTCTTTAACAGCAATGAACAAAGTTAGGCCTGGACTTCGGGGGTAGGATTTGCTGTTCACAATAGAATGATATCGGCTGTCAACAAATGGGCTCCAGTAAATGACCGCATCTGTTGGATGATTTTAAACGCTAAACCATATAAGATCTGCCTAGTGAACGGTCATGCTCCATCAGAGGATGCTGACGAGGAAGTAAAGAACGATTTCTACCTGGAACTAGAGAATGTAGTAGACAAACTACCAAGACATTCAATTCACTTGATAATGGGAGACTTCAACGCCCAAGTGAGAAGAGAAGAACAGTATCGTCCAACGATTGGTCCTAACAGTATCCACGAAACAAGCAATGAGAACGGTATTAAACTAATAAACTTCGCCGAAACAAGGAGAATGACCATCAGAAGCACATACTTTCCCCGCAAAGTTGTACATAAAGTCACCTGGATATCCCCAAATGGAAATACGATGAATCAGATCGACCATGTGCTTGTTGACCGAGGACATCATGGTAGTGTCGAACATGTGCGATCTTTTCGCGGGGCAGATATGAATTCCGATCATTTTTTGGTGATAATCAAACTACGTCTGAAACTGTCTACCAAGTGGCGAAGAAATCCTGAAAAGATGGCCCGCTTTGACAAGGATAAATTGGAAGATGCAGAAGTGAGACAACGCTATCAAGATAAAATTGCTAAAAACCTCACAATATTGGAGAACCCTACCAACGTGGAAGATACATGGTTGGTATTGAGGAATGCAGTGTCACAGAGTGCAAAAGAAGAACTTGCTTGCCATCCAAAAGGCAGAAGTAAACCTTGGTTCGATGGAGAATGTCGAGGATCTGTTGTGATGAGATCAGCGAAGAGAATACAGTGGTTAGAAAAACTCACGGAAGAAGCAAGGGTAGCCTACTGTGAAGCGAGGCGTAACACGGACAAACTCATAAGAAAGAAGAAACGGGAACAACATAAAGGACTGTTGAAAGCAGTAGAAGAAGCAAAGTCATCACGCTCTTTTTTCCAAGCCTCAAGTTTTGCCAGAGGTATATACCGACAGCGTACTTTGGTTCTAACGAATGGGACAGGTGAAGTGGTACCGCCATAAGAGCAGGCAAACCTATTTAAAGATCATTTTGAGAACCTATTGAATCGGGACTTTCCACTGACGGTGACATCTCAGGCGGGAGCCTTTTTTGATAGAGTAGAAGTCCCTGAACCTTCAGAGGAAGAAATCAGTGTTGCCCTAAAATTACTCAAGAAAAACAAGGCCCCAGGAGGTAGTGGTATCACCGCTGAGATGCTTCGCCTGGGAGGACAAGCACTGATGGATGCATTGAAACGATTGATATCCACCATCTGGGCAGCAGAAGTAATTCCTGAAGAATGGAGGGGAGCAATTGTATGTCCAATCTTCAAGAAGTGTGATGCTACCAAAGTATCAAACTTCCGAGGAATTTCACTTCTTGAAATTGGATACAAAGTCTTTACAACTCTGCTGTTAAACCGAATGAGACCACTGGCTGAAGGAATTGTAGGCACATATCAATGTGGGTTCGTCCCTGGACGGTCTACCTCGACCACATATTTACTTTGAGGCAGCTGATAGAAAAATTCTATGAGTTTGATCGGGAACTACACCTCATCTTCATTGATTTTCGGCAAGCTTATGACAGCATTGACCGCGTCGCACTATGCGAAACGTTAGAGGAACTTGGCATCCCATCGAAATACATCCGTCTAATCGCAGTCTGCTACTCCCAGTCAACTTCTAAAGTACGGTTTAGCAATCAACTATCACCACCTTTCACTATCCAAAATGGATTGAGACAAGGAGATCCATTGGCGCCAATATTATTCAACTTGGCCTTGGAAAAAGTAAGCCGTGACACTTGCCGAACCAGAGAAATGGAGATGGTGGAAGCAGATACAATTCTAGCATTTGCTGACGATGTTGTGATCCTTGATGACACTCTAGAGCAAATGTGCGCTGATACTTCCCGATTCCTCCAAAATGCAGAGAAAATTGGGCTGGAGGTGAACGTGAACAAGACTAAATATCTTGGAGTATCACGTCGTCGCGTTCTCCCTCCTTACATTGTGGTAGACGGACATACCTTCGAACGAGTTGAAGAGTTCAAGTACCTGGGCTCAATATTAACCAACAAAAGTGAAGTGACGAAAGAAGTACATCAACGCATAACAAGTGCTATTCGCGTGTTCTTTAGTCTGAACAATATCTTCAATTCTCGTCTGATATCTCAGAAGAACAAAGTCCATCTGTACACGACACTGGTGAGACCAGCACTTTCATACGGTTGTGAAACTTGGGCGACATCAGCAACGACAGAAGATTCAATATGTGCTTTTGAAAGAAAGGTACTTCGAAAGATATATGGGCCCGTCTATAATAACATGGAAGGTAAATGGGAGAGAAGAAGACCTGTACCAGTGGTTTGCAAAGCCACACATTGGACGGATAATGGGACAGAGGCGACTACAATGGTTTGGACACATCTTACGAGCGGACGGATCCCTTCCTAAGAGAGTCCTCCAATCTCAACCCACGGGAAAACGTCCGAGAGGACGCCCAAGAACACGATGGATGGATCGAGTGACGACGATCCTTCAAGAAGTGGAACCAGCAGCTGTGGAGGATGATGCTAGAGACAGGAAAAGATGGAGCGCCATCTGCACCAAATACCTCCTCTCATGATTTACTGACTTTCCTTTTATTGGATCCTTTTTGTGTTTTGTATTAATTTTCCCATTGTAAATTTTTTTTGGTTTTTGTAATATTTGTAATATTTATCTTTTCCTTTTGTTATTCTGCTGTAGGCCTCAATGGCCTGTTTAATGCAATAAATGATGATTATTATTATCATTATGATGTTTATCTGTGCTGAACGATATGGCTGCATTTCAATCTCTCGAAAGTTAGCGCTGCTTGTAGGTGCAGAATAGCGCGTGTCTCTGCAGCTGATTAAGACTCATATGACGTATGTCTCCTCTGGAGTATTCTCTTTGTACTTCCCTCGACTGTCAGGCCATGCGGGTATGTCTGTCACATCCTTCCATCTCGACCCACACGACTGAAAGGGGAAATCTCGTGGAATACCTATGGGAGACTGTACCAGCAGAACCGTGCAATACAATCTGTGACAGCCTAGCTTTGCTCTTCTATACGTTTCCTAATTATCTTCAGATTTAGCTTTTCTCGTTACTTCTTTTGTTTTTATGTCACTTGCATCTCATCTGAGTTGCATTTTGCGAGTGTTTTCAACCTCAATTGCATTTTGAAAGGATTGACAATCTAAATTGTTTTTTAGTAAGTCTTTCAATAATGTCGGGAGTCCGGAGATCCGATTATGACTTTTTAATTTCAGTTGCAATTTGTAAGCATTTTCAACCTAAACCCCATTTTGCAAGTATTATCAATCTAAATTGCATTTTGTAGGGATGAGCGTTTTGCAAGTATTTTGATTTTCAATTGCATTTTGTGGGTATCTTGAGTCTAAATTACATTTTGTAAGTATTTTCAATCTAAATTGCATTTTGTAAATATTGCCCATCCAATTGAGTAGTTTGAATCTACCGTGCATTTTGTAAACATTTTTAATTTCAATTGCATTTTGTAAGCATTTTGAATTTCAATTGCACTTTGTGAGTATTTTGGATCTGAAATGGGAGTTATTTCAATCTGAATTGCATTGTGTATTTTCAATTTCAATTGAATTTTGTAAGTATTTTGAACCTCAGTTGCATTTTGTACGTATTTCCAATCTTATTTGCATTTTGTAAGTATTTTGATTATCAGTTGCATTTTGTAAGTATTTCGACTCTGCATTGCATTTTGTACGTATTTGGACCTAATCTACATTTTGTGCGTATCTTTAAATCTATTCCTTTTGTGAGTATTTTCGTTCTAAATTCCCTGTTGTAAGTATTACCGCTCTGCACTTTGTATTCTTCAATCTGTGTTAAGAGGGGCAGATGACCTCGTAGTTCCGCCCCTTAAAACAACAATAACTAACTAACTCACTTGCATCTCAGTATTACAGCTCGTTTCAATATTTTCTGCGCCATTTTTTAAAATATTGGGTACCTACGCTCAATGTAGAATGGACTCTAAAATATAATAATAATAATAATAATATATAGTTCTTGAAAGAAAAAAACACTGCTTGAAGTTAAAAGTACCAGTAATGTGGGTACTAGGCATATACAATATATCCACATTACTGATACTTTCAACTTAAAGCCGTCTTCTTTTCAAGAACTACTTCTTTCGACTGTAATATATATTTGTAAGAGATCTGGCTCTTTAGAATTTTAATACGTTTTTTTAGCCTTTAGACAACTAGTATATTTAATAATATTTTTGATAGGCTAAACAACCTTTGTTAAGAAAATATTTGAAAGGGAGAATTGCAACTTGACTTGTATTATATATTACCGTTGAGGAAGGTCACAATGAGGCCGAAACCGGTACTAGAATTGATTATTATCGATTTAAGGTATTCATTTTCAGTTTATATTAAAATTAAGATGTAATAAAAATTAGATGGCTGATGAGTGAAACGAGGTGCTGACATTGATAAAAGCTGCAAAAAGTTGAAACCAAAACCTAATGAGGGTAGGCTACTCATTTAATGTTTTTTTGATTTAGAATACAAGCAAATTTGGGCACTTTAATGGTAAAAAGAAGTTAAAGTGCAGCACCTAAAATTCCTAGCTCTAACTACAGGTATAAGCAATGTATCAAAATGCATTTTATTTCAACGTAAGTCAAGTACAGTATAACGAAACGTAACTTTATGTATTTCTCACAAAATTATATAACATTCTCCCATTAAATAAAAGGAATTAAAAGGAAATCATGCAATCTTGAAGATGCATATGAAACATATTCTCAGGGAAAACAAAATTTAAATTTAAAATGTAATTAGTTGAGCCTACAAGTTAATACAAACGCAAATATAACTTTTCTTCTTATTCATTTTTTTAAACATGAAGCATATGCATAGAACGTGTTATTCGACTAAGCCATTATACAATTTCAAGAAATAGTAATCAATGATATGCATGATACACACAAGGTTGCACCTTTTAGTGGTATATGTGATAGCTCTTCCTGCTCTGTATGAATTTGATATCCTATTTCGACCAGTCTGTATCATATTGTAGAAATTTAATTTAATAATTGTAAATGTACAGGTTAAACCAGTGAGTAGGAATTGTAGGGAAATTCATAAGAAGTGTTTAACATAAAAGACAGAAAAGATCTTTTAGATGTTGCAATGGGTGTGAATTATTGTACATTTGTATTGCAAAGAGACTGAACGCTGTCATCGTGCTACCACACCACAGTTCATTAATTCACTCCCATCACAGCTATCTGAGAAAGAGAGACGCGACGCACTTTGAACTGAAGCATAGCCTATACATTTCAAAGCTTATCAAATATTTGCTGTCTTTATCTCGACAGAGGTACAGTCTGGTTGATATAGTACAATACTCTCATTGTTACGCTAGAGCTGGGTTCATCTCGGGAATGTATGGCTGCACCTGCTGCTGCAACTTCTGATTCAAATTCAGGGTTGTCCAGACTTATAAAAAGAGAAACTAAATTCAAGTTTTAGTTACGCCAACCAGGGCTAGATATATGTTAGAATATTATCTGAGCTTTTCAAACGTAACTTCGTTACAGTTACTTGTCAAAAGTACAGTGAGAGCCCTTCCTATATAACGGAGCCTAGCGTGCGACGTGTGGCGGCCGGGTCACAGTGCTTAGCCACCTGTCGTGCAAGGCGCTAGCAGGAGCGTAGCTCCCAACTAGCATTTGAAAATGAAAATCCACAGCCTGCTTCCAGTCTCCGACCGGGTCAGGAATGGAATGAATGAAGCCCCCATCTAGCGGTGAGGATATGAACTGTGCCGGCTGCCGAAGCCTGTCGCACTCCTCTGGGGCAATGATTACATGAATGACAGATGAAATGAAATGATAGTGGAGAGTGTTGCTGGAATGAAATTTCGACAGGGAAAACCGGAGTACCCGGAGAAAAACCTGTCTGCCTCCGTTTTGTCCAGCACAGATCTCACATGGAGTGTCCGGGATTTGAACCACGGACCCAGCGGTGAGAGGCCGGCGTGCTGCCGCCTAAGCCACGGAGGCTCCCAACTAGCATTTAAACGTTTTAAAGTATTTAATATTCATCATTACTTACGTGAATTTCAGAGTAGTTGCTGGAAATGCTGTCCACCATGTTCTAGAC
This sequence comes from Meconema thalassinum, assembly GCA_946902985.2. Classification (NCBI taxonomy): domain Eukaryota; kingdom Metazoa; phylum Arthropoda; class Insecta; order Orthoptera; family Tettigoniidae; genus Meconema; species Meconema thalassinum. The sequence goes on from OX336399.1 coordinate 93,916,296, forward strand.
AGACATTGCACCAACGTAGGAAGTTTTGATACACTCACTGTAATTCATCCTCGCTGATATTTCTTATCAGTGCAGTTATTTCGTTCTCGAGAGCCTCCAGAGTACGCGGATTGTTTCTGTACAGTATACCTTTTGTTTGAGGTTCCCTCACAAGTAAAAATCTCACGGTGTGGAACTGTACGAAAACATTTACTGTAAAACTTCTTCTTGAGAATATAAGTTTCCACTAAGAAAATTCGTTGTTTTGTTGTATACCTAATCATGATCACGGGATACGAGATAGGCTACAGTACTTCACCATTTCAACTAAGGTATCTTGCCAACCTCGTATGTAATGATTGATATGGCAGCATCCGATGCTTCCCGACCCGCTCTTGTCTAATCGGTAAATGCTAGTCATCTGGTGCTGACACAACGCTCTCCGCCCGTCACACGGCCCTGGTTGATTTTACCGGATTAGTGGATTCCAGTAATATGAAAACACAAAATTAACTATCACAAAACAAAACTATCACTATAATGCAACAAAAGCCTGTGGTAGCACACCTCATGTTTTTAAAGCATATCAATAAATTCATGAAAAGTGAATGGGGTGCAGTGTTATATCAAATATTTTGTAACCAGAACAATAATAATAATAATGATCATAATAATAATAATAGATAGAAGTACTCCAAGAGTGCGCCGAAGAAGTACGAAATTCGACATAGGCTACAGAATTTAAACACGAAATATGGCAAGATCATTAGAGTCGGCCACTTTAAATACCTAGGTGAAATGCTTGAACTGACGGGAAAAAGAGAATACAACAAAAAATGTCTGTCCACATTCACCAAACTTCGTCATTACAACACGGTTATTAAACCTGAGGTGATTTATGACATTGACGTTACACACTAAGGGCGACTTGGAAAAGATCCTCACAGAGGAAAGAAAATTATAAGGAAAATTATTGGATCAAAACACACGGACGAAGGATACAGGCTTCACTCCAGAGACACCACAGATAAATTGTCCAGCCTCGCAGCAGACATCAGAAAGAGGTGACTAAAATGTTACGGCCACATCAGCAGACTCCCACAAACCAGACTTGCCAACAATATTCTTAGATACATACAGCGGCTCAAGACCCTGGATGATGCAGGTCAAAATTGATCTGGAAAACGCACAGGTTGACCCAGAAGACGACATAGACAAAAAGCGTTTTTCGAAACAAGGTATACAAGTGGGAAGTGATGTCAGAGAAAGCAGCACCTACAGCCCAAAGACCAAAGTGGACCGAAGAAAGGAAGAGGGCCTTTAGTGCACGAATGAAAGAGTACTGGAAAAACAAGAAGAGCAGAGTAGTCATGATTGTTCGCGTGGTCTGATAAAAGGCCTGTAACGTGTAAAATAAAATAATAATAATAATTGCGATTGAAATTCTTCGGGCACATAAGTTGACTGCCGAATACCCGACTAACCAAAAGAATACAAGATTACATAATTATCATCACTCAAAAGTACAACAGCATGGATGAAAGAAGTACAAAAAGACATGCGAACTGCTAACATAACCGACCCATCAGACAGAATCTCCTTCTGTAACAAAGTGAACAACTGGGAAGTCAACCAGAGCAACCAAAACCTACACATTACAGACCTCAATGGACTGACGAAAGAAAATTGGCATTCTCCATCAGAATGAAACAATACTGGCAAAATAAGAAGAACGTCAAGAATTGAGTCAAATTGCTTAACGCTTTCAATTATAGGGAAAATACTCTGTAAATAAATAAATAAATAAATAAATAATAATTGCGGCTTGAAGAGCATTTGGAACGTTTATGGCTCCAGTGCGGGCGTCGTAAAGGGAACAGATAGACACGGGTACTTGAAATTTTCAAATCCATCATAAATTCACTGTTCGTTTACGGTTATTGTTTGTGCAGATGGGCTGGTTGTTGGTTCCATCCCCGCGTGCTGTTGACAACTGATTGCTCCATCTCGATATAATAACTAGCATTTGCGTCACTTCGTTACTCTTAAACGTAACGGCGTTACAGATGTAGTTGCGGTACTTAATTTAAAAAGTAATGTAGTTATTCTCTCGTTACTGTAAAAAGTAACTGTTAGAGCCGACGCAATATCAATCGGCGTATTTTAATGCTCATTGCGGGTCTCCTGTTTGTCCCCGAATGCTGATTACCGGGCTAACTGCACACTCCATTCTTCAACAATGCGGCTCTCTCCAAGACGCGGTCTACAGCTGTAAACCAAGCCTGGGCAAACGATCCGTTCTGAACTGCTGCTAGCAGGCTACTGCCGCGAAGTGGGAGGGGCGTTGTATGCCATTACCGAGCACACCCGAACACCCGAACATGGCCGAATATCTGCGCAGCATTCTTCGGGAAGCTTTTCTTGCGTCTCCTCTACTAGGGTGGCTTCGGTGGCGTAGTTTGTAGCAAGCTGAGCTTCTATCCTAGATCACGGGTTCAAACCCGGCCGAAGTCGACGGATTTTTAAGAGCGTTAATAATCCCTCATTATGCCTTCCTTCGGAGGAGAAGTAAAGCTGACGGGCCCATGTCGGTTGGTTGGTTCTTAAGTTTAGGGGCTGCGACAACGCGTCATGTAGCCCCGTGTACTTTGGGTGTGTGTAGAATCTGTCTGATAACCGGAGTTAATTGTGATGACTGTATTAGTGTGTGTTATCTGTTTTTTAATTTACGTACAGACTGCAACTTAGAATTTTTCAAATAGTTCCTACTTTGCCGCCAAGCGCCATCGTCAACGACTACTAGGCCAAGTTCAGAACTTAGCTACTAGACGCCACCGCAGTCGGCTCTTGGCAACGAACGTAGATACCTAAGAGCGTTGTTTACATTCTTAACCTATCCAATTTAGCTTCACACAGGTGCAATTAGTGGAAGGTTCTTTAACATGCCATAAATCTATGACATGGGACCGCCGGCTTTACTTCCCCTCCGAAGGAAGGCATACTGATGGATTTTAACGCTCTTAAAAAACCCGACTGCTTCGGTCGGGGGGCCCATGTCATAGATGTATGGCAAGTAAAAGAACCTTCCGCTAACTACAATTGTGTGAAGCTAAATTTGTAGGTTAGATTTGATTAACGCTCCATTAAGTTCCAACGTTCGTCGCCAGGTGCCGGTTGCGGTGGTATCTAGTAGCCAAGTTCACAGCTAGGTGTCGTTGGCGGTAGCATTTGGTAGCAATAGTAGGAACTACTTGAAATAGATCATCGTGAGTCCTTTCCTGAAATACAGATAACACACACTAATACAGACATCACAATAATTAACACCGGTTATCAGACAGATTCTACACACACCCAAAGTATACGGGGCTACATGACCACGTTGCCACAGCCCCTAAACTGAGGAACCAACCAAATTAACTGTTACTAGTAATGGCTCACTCCCCAACCCTGAACTGAAAGATCCATGTGATTGCAGCCAAGAAAGCAGTGTTGGTACAGGGTCATTATCTATGTGCGCGCCGATAAACAGGGCAAGCTAAGCCGGCTTTGACTGGCGTAGATCGCGGGCGTGCGTACTCGGTTCACCCGGTGGTGGCGCGCACTTTCACAGTTTTTCCAAACATGTTTAATAATGTGTACTTACAGTACTCATAGCCGATGCTGAAAATGTCCTCCCTCTCTTGCAACACACGCCTGACATCTTCTGGTGAAAGAATGTCTGTCAACGCTTTTATTATTTACGGAGCCTGTTTCCTTGAATCGTTTAGTGAGCCTCCTAATTGTACTGGCATTAGGCACAGGTCTTCCTGGAAACTTGATTCGAAATTTTCGTCTCGTCTCCGAACAAGATTTTCTGCTTTTCGTATACCAATTATGGATATAGTCTACACACGTTCGCGCAATGTGAATTGGTGTCTAGGCATGACCAACAATCACAGTAATCACTATACTCACTAAACGTGCATCACTAACGTCTAAGATTTGCAGATACACGTCCATATAAATGGCAAAACACGTGTGAACTAACGATATGAGTCAGCGGAGCGCGCCAGCCACCGGCTATACCGCGTACTTGCGCCTGCGATCTGCGCCAGTCACAGCCGGCTTAGCTTGCCGTGTTTATCGGGGCGCACATAGATAATGACGCTGTAGAAAGATTTCTATAATGCTCAACCTGCTATCACAAAGTGCTTCGCCGTGTTACGGTCAAGCCGAGCATTCTGATGTTGGTCATTACCATCTATAATTACTTTTCGTTGATAGGGTCATAATGGAAAGGAAGGCAAATTACGAATACAATAGGTGATGTCTCAATCACGGATAAGAAGAACGTGCGTGATGACTCATAAGACACAATAATCCAAAGTACACCGTGTGTCATCTAGGAAATCATAGGTATTTCCAGGTCTTTCCTGGAACCACCACAATTGCGCCCTCCATTGAAGACTTGGAAATTTACCGCGGTTGGAGCAAGGCCGCATTCGTGTAAGTGGCTAAACACACCTGACCGGACAGCAGGAGATTGGTGTTCGAAGTCTGACTGCAGACACATTTTATAGTCTTACTCAACAGATATGACCGCGCCAAACGGAGCAACTTCTATGTTTCACATACAGTAGCTTACTTTCTATGACGCTGTTGCCACTGACGCGGCTCTGTCAAGAAATTTAATTCTGGTCTGAGGGCTGAAACAGGGCACATTCAGCCTCGTGGGGCAAACCAAAGAAGATATGCGTTCAGATTCCCACCTCGCCCACTCTGGAAGTGGTTTTTCGTGGTTTACCCACTTCCACTCCAGGCAAATGGTTCCTAACTTAAGGCCACGGCTGTCTCATTCCAAATCCTCGTTCGAAATACAAAGACACACTAATGCAGCCGTCACAATAACACTGGTTTTCAGAAAAATATTACACACAACCAAGTAGACGCAGCCCCTAAATGAATCAAAAACAACCGCAACATCAGCAAACCAAACTACCCTTTTGCTAAGTTTCGAAACTCGAGTTTATTAGATTGTGATTAGGCGATTATAATATTTTAATATTATAATATTGAACATGGCGGTTGAGAATATTGTTCAGTATGATTAATTGTAATTTCAGTAACTGATGTCCGTCATATGAAGCTTACAGAATACGAATTTTTGTGACCATCAATCTATCGGAACGTATGTTATCGACCATATTACTTGAAAATTACCCACTACCGCCATAATTAAATTATTTGGCATAGGACATTGTAACTTTGGCCCTTATAGAACTCTGTTTTATTTGGAATTTGATGATTGGTTTAGTCAATGGGCGACTTAGGCAATGCCAATTCTGGTGGCCGCCATTTTATTTTAACTATGATCATGGAAATACTATATAAAGAGTGCGGCTAAGGCGCGTGGGAGGAGATATATCTTTGTAGCAAATTTCGTTCAATTCGGTTTAGGAGTTAAGTAGCTGTGTGTGAGCGACTTACACATACACTGGCCCTCGTGTTATTTCATGTTTATGAAAGTAGGTTAAAAATAACTAGGAATGTTCTATTTTTTAATTAGAATAATGGATTGTAAGGTCATAAATGGCAATATATCCAGATTAAACCCAGTTAATAAATCATTTGAATTACGAAAGTAATAACTCATTAACGTAATGAACATTTCAACAATACATTGAACATTATGAAAAATGATGATATATACAACCAAATAAATAAAACACCAAACGACACGCAATTTAAATACTGACGTATGTGTCACATTTATGTCGGGGCTGTTTCAACACGCCAGGCGACACTTTTCTTGGTTAGTTTGTTAGTTTGGAGACAGTGGTTGGTTGGTTCCTCAGTTTAGGGGCTGCGATAACGCGGTCATGTAGCTCCGTGTACTTTGGGTGTGTGTAGAATCTGTCTGTTTTCCTTATTTATCTATTTAGCCTACGCGGGCTAAAGCGCTGCGTTAGGTCAAGGGGCCAAGCTCTCTGCTGACTCGGTAGACGCGTGGGTTCGAGCCCCACCGTCGGCTGTCCTTGAAATGGTTTTCCATGGTTTCCCATTTTCAACACCAGGCAAATGCTGGGACAGTACCTTCTGACAGGCCACGGCCGCTTCCTTCCACATCCTTGCCCAGTTTCATTCATCTTCATCCATTCCATCTCTCATCCCGACGCGCAGGTCGCCCACGGGCGTCGACTAGAAAGACCTGCACTCGGCCTCTCAGGAGGCTACACGACAAATTAAAACATTAAATTATCACATACTTGAAACTTGATATCAATTCCAGCCATTAAAGAACAACTATCTACATAAACATATTTACAAATATTCAAGTTCTTTATGTAGCATACAGCGTCTGTTGTCGCTACTAAATAGTCCTTGAATGCTCCACAATAGGCATGGTTTGGGCACTCGATCACTAAGTGGTTAATTGTCGGTTTTTCAGCACCACCGTCACATTTAGAAGAACAGTCATCTTCCAAGGCCAGTGCGGATACGATTGAGGGTTGTTTACACAGCACGAGTTTGATCAAATCCTGGTGGTTTTCTCGGGATACAGGGAATGTTATGACATCGATCAGGCGATCAGGGCAGTGTTGTTGCCACTTTTGACTCCAGGAGAGGCGAATGTCGAACTTCTCTTCTGACAGAATTCTGGCTGTGGTACTAGTAGGGTGTCTTGATCTGAGCCGTTTTCGCTCATCATAGGAAGCTGGGGATTATCCATTATCTTCTGATATTCTCGTACGAGAACACTCTTCCTTCGAACATCAGGCGGTGGAATATTACTCAGAATGGGCAGCCAGTAAGTGGGAGTAGATTGTATGGTCACACTAATAATACGCATAATCTCATTCAACTGCTTGTCAACTTTCTGTGTCTCAGCGAATTTTATCCACTCTGTTGCGCAGTATTCTGCAGCTGAATAAACCAACCCACGAGCTGAAGTTCTTAGTGAGTCTGCTGAAGATCCCCAACCAGTACCACACAATTTATGCAAGAGGTTGTTCCTACTCCTCAACTTGGCAGCTACCTTCGTTTTATGGGAAAGTGTCCGATCCAAAATAATCCCTAGATATTTAGGGCACACGTTATGATTGAGTCTGGTTCCCTTAAAGTACACATTGAGAACTCTGTTGGAAAATTTATTCGAGAGGTGGAAACGGGACACTTCTCTTTTAATTGGGTTCGGCTGTAGCCTCCACTGGCGAAAGTACGTGCCTAACTTATCCAAATCTGAAGTTAGAACTTGTTCAGTTACTTCAAACGAACTGTTCTGTGTAGCGATGGCCCAATCATCTGCGTATCCCAACTTTTTAGATTTTTTTTTCTGGCATTCCAGATAGATATAGGTTGAAAAGCAGAGGAGAAGGACAGTACTTTCCGGCAGATCATTGTTCGGTGTTTTCGGAGAGCTAATATCTTTTCCGATTAAAATGTCTTTCATTAAGCATGTTGTCAATTAGTCGTGTTGTGTTTTGACATGTAGTAACTTATACAGCAGGCCATGTCTCCAAACTAGATCGTATATCTGTTTGATAACCGGTGTCAATTAATTGTGATGGCTGTATTAGTGTGTGTTATCTGTAATTCAGGTAAGGATTTATAGTAGTTCCTACTTTTTCTACCAAATGCTACTGTCAACGGCACCTAGCTGTGAACTTGCCTACTAGATACCACCGGAACTGGCACCTGGTGGCTAATGTTGGAGCTTATTAGTCACAATAATTGTCCGATCGTAGTTGGCAAACGTATCAAATGAAAATATGTAATAATATTTTTCGATTTACGGCCTTTTTAAATACTGTGGCTTTTAGAGACGCCGGGGTATTAAAAGTTTGCCCTGAAGGGATTCTTTAACGTGTCAGTAAAGGTACAGGCATGACACCCTCGCTTTTAAGCATTCTCAAATACCATTATACTGCCCCAGGATTCTATCCTACAAACTAGGATCCAGAAGGTGAGAACGTTTCCGCTGCACCACGCAGTCGACCTCGAATTATTTAGTTAGTTATTTTTGTTTTTATTATTTTATTTTTATATATTATATTGTGTATTTTATGTTCTTTATTTTGTATGTTATATTTTTCATTTTTTATATTTTTATTTTGTATTTTTTATTTTAATTCAATTTAATTTAATTTAATTTACGGCATCGTGCTCATTAGCCTCCTGTATTTGAATGCATGTGGAGAATCTGCCTGAAAACCTATTTTAGTGTATGTATCACTAGACAAGGTTAGAATTGCTAAGGAGGTGGCCGTGGAATCTGCCTGACAACCTGTGCTAGTATGCGTAATTTTATTCCAGATGAATTAGGAATGTGAATTATTTGATCATGACCTCACATTAGATACCATTCCAGCATTTACATGGAGTAAAAGTTGAAAACCAAGGAAATCCACTTTAGAACGGTCGAGGTGTGAATCTAAATCTTTTTTTTCTTGGTATTGCTTCACGTGGTTGAGTATAGCAGATTTAAACTTATTGGGAATCTATCGCAGGACATTTTAGGATGATGATGATGATTGAGTCTTCAGTCTTTTGACTGGTTTGATGCAGCTCTCCATGCCTCCCTGTCCTGAGCTAATCGCTTCATCTCTACATAGCTACCACACCCTACATCCGAGGCAATCTGTTTAACATATTCTAATCTTGGTCTACCCCTACAGTTCTTGCCCTCGACCCTTCCTTCCATAACTAAGCTTGCTATTCCTGGGTGTCTTAGTTTGTGTCCTACTAACCTATCTCTTCTCTTCATTAGCAGACGCCAGAAACATCTCTACTCTCCCACTCGTCTTAATACCTCTTCGTTTGTAACCCTATCTACCCATCTGATCTTCATCATTCTCCTGTAACACCACATTTCAAAAGATTCAATTCTCCTCTTTTCTGCTGCGCCAATAGTCCAAGTTTCACTTCCATATAGCGCCACGCTCCAGACAAAGGCTTTCAAAAATGACTTCCTAATACCTAAATCTATATTCGATGTCAACAGATTCCTTTTTTGTAGAAATGCTTTCCTTGCCTGAGCCAACCTACTTTTTATATCCTCTTTGCTTCGTCCATCACTGGTTATTCTGCTTCCTAAGTAACAGAAGTCTCCTACTTCCTTCAGCTTTTCACCTGCCAATTTGATCTCCATAGAGGTTTCTGATTTATTTCGGCTGCATTCCAGTATTTTTATTTTACATTTATTAATTTTCATCATGAATTCTTTCCGTAAGACAGAGTCCATACCAGTCAAAAACTCATTCAAATCCTCAGGCTTGTCCGCCAAGATGACGATGTCATCAGCAAATCTCAGAGTTGAAATTATTTCTCCTTGAATCTTCACTCCCACTTTAAATTTTTCTCCAATTTCCTTCATTGCTTGTTCAATGTAATGATTGAAAAGTATGAGTGATAAGTTGCAGCCTTGCCTTACACCTTTCTGAATACCAGCTTCTCTCTCATGTCCTTCAGCTCGAATGACTGCTGTCTGGTTTCTGTATAGATTGTATACCACCCTCCTATCCCTGTACTTTATTCCAATAGATTTCAAAATGTCAAACAATTTAGTCCAATCAACGTTATCAAAAGCCTTTTCTAAGTCTACAAATGCCATGAACGTTCTCTTATCTTTCCTTATTCTACCTTCCAAAATCAGCCTAAGACTTAGTACAGCTTCCCTTGTTCCTACATTTCTCCTGAAACCAAACTGGTCTTCACCCAACTCCGATTCTACCCGGCTTTCAATCCTCTTGTAAATTATTCTAGACAGGAGCTTTGAAGCATGAGTAACCAAGCTGATTGTACGGTAATCTTCACATCTGTCAGCTCCCACTTTCTTTGGTATAGGGATGATAACATTCTTCTTGAAATAAGGGGGTACCTCACCTGTCTCATAAATCCTACACACCAAGTGAAATAACCTGATCAGACCTTCATCTCCTATGCAGCGTAGCAACTCAATCGGTATATCATCTATGCCTGGTGCTTTGTTCCTGCTTAAGTCTTCCAATGCTCTGTCAAATTCTGATCTCAATATTAAATCTCCTTTTGCATCCTCATCAATATCCTCCTCCCTTTCCATTACACGATTCGCAATCTCCTTTCCCTTATACAAACACTCTATGTAAGATTTCCATCTCTCAACCTTTTCTTCCCTACCTGTTACAGGCTTTCCATTTGTGTCCTTAATATTACAGCACTTAGTCATCTTTTCCCCAAATGTATTCTTAATCCTTCGATAAGCTGTGTCTAATTTTCCTAATTTCAGACAATTTTCTATACCTGCACATTTCTCTTTCAGCCATTCTTCTTTCGCTTCCTTGCACTTCTTGTTGACCTCAATTCTCAGACGTCTGTATTCTGCTTTCCCCTTTTCATCTCTTACATTCTTGTATTTCCGCCTTTCATCCATCAATTCTAGTATATCCTGAGTGATCCACGGTTTTCTACCTATTCTTTCTTTCCTACCAATGTTTTCTTCTGCGGATTTTGTTATTTCATTCTTCAAAAGTGCCCATTCGTCTGCAATTGAAGTTTGTTTAGGGTTTTTCATTAGTCCTTCCTTTATACTCTTCTTGAATCTTTCGTTTACATCCTTTACTTTCAGTCTGTCTATTGCCCACCTTTTTGGCTTTTGACTTTTCTTCAGTTTCTTCAACTTTAATCTGCATTTCATTTCTACCAGATTGTGGTCAGAGTTTATGTCAGCACCAGGATATGTTTTACAATCCAAAATCTGGTCTCGAAACCTCTTCTTGACCATAATGAAGTCGATTTGGTAACGCCCTGTATCTCCCGGTCTCATCCATGTGTATATTCTTCTATTGTGGTTATTGAATTAGGTGTTAGCTATGGCCAGCTCATGCTCGGTGCAGAATTCCATCAGCCTGCCTCCTCGATCATTCCTTTCACCTAATCCGAAATGTCCTACTATCTTCCCTTCTCTCCCTTTTCCTACCACAGCGTTCCAATCTCCCATTACTAGAACATTTTCATCACCCTTGATATACCTCAGAATTTCATCTATTTCTTCGTAGTCCTTTCCAACATCCTCATCATCAGCTTGACTGGTAGGCATATAGACTTGTACCACTGTGGTGCACGTGGGTTTAGTATTTATTTTTGCTACAATAATCCATTCACTATATTGCTCATAATATTCCACCCGCTGTCCAAGTTTCCTACTCAATATGAGACCAACCCCTGCTTGGCCATTGTTTGATTTAGTGCTAATTATCCTATAGTCTCCTGACCAAAAGTCCTGTTCTTCCTGCCAGCGCATTTCACTAATCCCAACCAAATCCAACCTCAACCTATCCATTTCCCTTTCTAAGTTTTCTAACCTTCCACTTCCTAGCAGACTTCTAACATTCCACGCTCTGATCCATAGAATATCAGATTTCCTCTTTGTCACTTCTGTGATGTTAACCCCCTCTCGAGTAGTCCCCACCCGGAGATCCGAACTGGGGACTAGTTTACCTCCGGATTGAAATTTTACAAGGGAGGAGGCCATCATCACATGTAATTATGCATAGAGAGGTGCATATCCTCGGGAATAGCATTACGGCTGTAGTTTCCCGTTGCTTTCAGCCGTGCAGCAGAACGCAGTGTAGCCATTAGTTGGCTTATATTATCAATATCTTAACCGTCTATAAGGCTAGTAAAGAATTGATTTATTCTGAAAGGCTGCTACTCCCCTTCAGAATAAGTAAAGAGCAATTCTACTAACAAAGATACTAACCTTCTACTACCAATTAAATACCAAAATTATACTAACGAAAACAATACTAAAGTTCCACCAACAACAAATACTACCACTAAAACTTTCTGTCACCAGGCACACTCACATGCACCCTCACACATCACAGTCTAATGAAACAATGAACTATAACTAACTATAACTATAACTAATTTTAGGATATGAGCCTAGATACATAGGCCTACCTCTAGTATAGTAGACCAATGGCATACTGAATAAACATGTGGAGCTGTTTTGATTATTTTCGGGGTGAAATCGGATAAAATAATTATCAGTCTCCTCGGTTATCTACTGGATATGACTTGACAGTGTGCCTGGAAGCGATTCCTTTCTGTTATTAGTAAGCAGTCTTTCTGCGAGTTCGATAGTGAACCTATGGTCGAATGAATTGCGGATATCCGTCTCGACCCAATTTCCGGGTTGGAATGGAGCACGGTTCTTGTCGCTAATCGCAGAAGAACGATGTAGAGGTTTCTGTAAGTGACCGAGTGAAGGCCAGGGATTGGACGAAAAATCTTCTTTGCAAGCCTGGATGTCTCGGCGATGTAATTCTTTCTGAAAATCAAACCAATAATATTAGACAAGTGGTGTAGCGGCTAGTGTTCTTGGATGTCAAGAGGTCTGGTTTCTATTCCCGGCTCTGTCAAAAAATGTAATTCTGGTCTGAGGACTGGGACGGGGCATACTTAGCCTCGTGAGGTAAAATTGAGAAACGTTATCTCAGCTATCTTGGAAGTGATTTTCCGTTGTTTCCCACTTCTACTCCACACAATGCCAGAATCGTTTCTAAATAAGGCCACATCCACCTCCGTCCCAATCCTCACCTGGATTATAAATACACACACTAATACAGTGATCAATATAACAAATCAGACATAGTTACACACACATAGGCCCGCAGCTTAATGATTGTCAGAAATATTCGATTCACATCCTAGTACACTTGACTGATGACCATGATGTCCCGACTTAAAAATATAATTATTGTCGGGCTATGTGGTAGATATCGCTTAAATGATGATCTTCAAAACCCACGATAGCGAGTTCGATCCTGCTAAGTACGTTGGGATTGAAGGTTATTTAAATGCGACCATTTCTTGTCAGTAGATTTACTGGCACGTGGAAGATCCCCTCCAAGGGCAAAATTTTGACACACTAATTAAACGTCCCTATAGCCACGAGTGTTGAAAGAGACCTTATATGCGTATTATTATTATTATTATTATTATTATTATTATTATTACAGGCCGCGATGGACGAGAGCGCTAACGCGCAACCACGTGCGTTTTTATCAATTCTCTGTTGGGTTTGGTTGTTGTAGTATTTTCCATGGAGGGTCTTTTCTCCCCATGCATTTTCTTTTTCATGTAAGTGTAGTTGCTGGCTGACATGATCATTAGATGTTGTACGAAGGTTCAATACAGTGTGTTTATCAGCAAGCACGATGGCTTTATGGAGAATGCTGTTTTCCTGCCTTTGACAGAAATATCTTCTAAGGGTTTTAATTTGGTTCTGAAACTTAATTTGTAAATCCAGTACTCCTCGACCTCCCATCTTTCGCGGAAGAGTGACCCTTTCTATGCCGGCGTTTGGATGATGTAAACGGTAAATAGTGAGAAGGGTCCTTGTTTTTCTCTGCAGGCTTTCTACAGGGTCTTTCACTCAAGGTGAGGCTGGTAGCGCGGCGCGCGCGTGGAGGGTCGGACGAGCACATGGCAACTCGCTGAGCTTGGGGTCGATTGAGCGCCCGTACGAATCGCATATAAATAACAAGCACACAAAATAACACATAATAAAATTAAAATAATTACTCACCTTTTCACACGCTTTATTCTATCTACCGAGATAGCCTAAATTTATCTCGTGATATTTTGTGCTAATGTGTACACTTGTTGAGGCATTATTGAAAAAAATAGGCTTTAACACTTAGCAATGACACGTTATAAAATTCTGAAACACAATAACAATAAACAATAACAACGTATAACACGTATGGACTACACACGTTATAAACTTAAAACACTTATAACTTAAACTTATAACTTAAATAGGCTATACACGAAATAACAAAGTCAACTTTACTCGGCAAATACTGCGTAGCAACTGTCTCAGCATTGCGAAGTCCCGCGCTTCTCCGCAGCATTAATTTCATCAATCCTACAACACTTCTTTCCTCAAGACATTAATTTTGCTCTGCGTTGCTATCTGTTCTTCTGACCTTTAGCTAGACGTTCTACGTGCAGTTGTGCGCCGACCGAGTGTCCGGCCCCACTCTGAGTGGAAGACCCTGTTTTCTGTTGCTGACCATTATTGTTGTATGAACAACTTTTATCAATTACGCTCTGGAGACATAACATTGTATTGAGAATAGAGTCATTTATGTTGTTGGCTAACAGTTGCCATAGCAGAACAAGCCGAGTCCAGTCCCGTCATTATTTTGACTGGGACGCTATTGATGTCGCATGATAGCCGCGCGGCGAGGCGAGGCGAAGAGAGGGAAGTCAAGTGCATACTGGACTAATTAATATGAGCCATCCTCACATTGAACGGCGCGGATCAAAGACAGCTCATTAGCGACCACCACAAATATCGAACTGTTTGTGTTATTAATAACACAGAGGCCAGAATTGACTCCCTCTCCTTTCCACGATGACTAGCTGAAGAGTGAAGCTTAACATTACCTCATTTCTGCTTGCCACGGTGGGTGAGTGGTCAACGTGTGTGATAACTAACCCCAAGTTTGCAGGTTCACTCCTGGCCGTGGTAAGTGCTTTTTGAAAGGCGGCAAAAATTACGACACCATGACATACGATGTTGGCATGTCAAAGAACCCATTTGAATTCAATAGGCCGTGTTCATAGTGACAAAATTCATCTCGGGAGTTTCCGCCAACACAAAGTTCCTCATTTCTCTACTGATGATGATGATTGAGTCTTCAGTCTTTTGACTGGTTTGATGCAGCCCTCCATGCCTCCCTGTCCTGAGCTAATCGCTTCATCTCTACATAGCTACCACACCCTACATCCGAGGCAATTTGTTGAACATATTCTAACCTTGGTCTACCGCTACAGTTCTTGCCCTTCCTTCCATAACTAAGCTTGCTATTCCTGGGTGTCTTAGTATGTGTCCTACCAACGTATCTCTTCTCTTCATTAGCAGTCGCCAGAAACATCTCTCCTCTCCCACTCGTCTTAATACCTCTTCGTTTGTAACCCTATCTACCCATCTGATCTTCATCATTCTCCTGTAACACCACATTTCAAAAGCTTCAATTCTCCTCTTTTCTGCTGCACCAATAGTCCTAGTTTCACTTCCATATAGTGCCACGCTCCCGACAAAGGCTTTCAAAAATGACTTCCTAATACCTAAATCTATATTCGATGTCAACAGATTCCTTTTTTTTGTAGAAATGCTTTCCTTGCCTGAGCCAACCTACTTTTTTATCCTCTTTGCTTCGTCCATCACTGGTTATTCTGCTTCCTAAGTAACAGAAGTCTCCTACTTCCTTCAGCTTTTCACCTGCCAATTTGATCTCCATAGAGGTTTCTGATTTATTTCGGCTGCATTCCAATATTTTTGTTTTACATTTATTAATTTTCATCATGAATTCTTTCCGTAAGACGGAGTCCATACCAGTCAAAAACTCATTCAAATCCTCAGGCTTGTCGGCCAAGCTGACGATGTCATCAGCAAATCTCAGAGTTGAAATTATTTCTCCTTGAATCTTCACTCCCACTTTAAATTTTTCTCCAATTTCCTTCATTGCTTGTTCAATGTAAAGATTGAAAAGTATGGGTGATAAGTTGCAGCCTTGCCTTACACCTTTCTGAATACCAGCTTCTCTCTCATGTACTTCAGCTCGAATGACTGCCGTCTGGTTTCTGTATAGATTGTATACTACCCTCCTATCCCTGTACTTTATTCCAATAGATTTCAAAATGTCAAACAATTTAGTCCAATCAACGTTATCAAAAGCCTTTTCTAAGTCTACAATTGCCATGATCGTTCTCTTATCTTTCCTTATTCTACCTTCCAAAATCAGCCTAAGACTTAGTACAGCTTCCCTTGTTCCTATATTTCTCCTGAAACCAAACTGGTCTTCACCGAGCTCCGATTCTATCTGGCTTTCAATCCTCTTGTAAATTATTCTAGACAGGATCTTTGAAGCATGAGTAACCTAGCTGATTGTACGGTAATCTTCACATATGTCAGCTCCCACTTTCTTTGGTATAGGGATGATAACATTCTTCTTGAAATCAGGGGGTACCTCACCTGTCTCATAAATCCTACACACCAAGTGAAATAACCTGATCAGACCTTCATCTCCTATGCAGCGTAGCAACTCAATCGGTATATCGTCTATGCCTGGTGCTTTGTTCCTGCTTAAGTCTTCCAATTCTCTGTCAAATTCTGATCTCAATATTAAATCTCCATTTGCATCCTCATCAATTTCCTCCTCCCTCTCCATTACACGATTTTCAATCTCCTTTCCCTTATACAAACACTCTATGTAAGATTTCCATCTCTCAACCTTTTCTTCCCTACCTGTTACAGGCTTTCCATTTGTGTCCTTAATATTACAGCACTTAGTCTTCTTTTCCACAAAAATATTCTTAATCCTTCGATAAGCTGTGTCTACTTTTCCTAATTTCAGACAATTTTCTATACCTGCACATTTCTCTTTCAACCATTCTTCTTTCGCTTCCTTCCACTTCTTGTTGACCTCATTTCTCAGACGTCTGTATTCTGCTTTCCCCTTTTCATCTCATACATTCTTGTATTTCCGCCTTTCATCCATCAATTCTAGTATATCCTGAGTGATCCACGGTTTTCTACCTATTCTTTCTTTCCTACCAATGTTTTCTTCTGCGGATTTTGTTATTTCATTCTTCAAAAGTGCCCATTCGTCTGCAATTGAAGTTTGTTTAGGGTTTTTCATTAGTCCTTCCTTTATACTCTTCTTGAATCTTTCGTTTACATCCTTTACTTTCAGCCTGTCTATTGCCCACCTTTTTGGCTTATGACTTTTCTTCAGTTTCTTCAACTTTAATCTGCATTTCATTACAACCAGATTGTGGTCAGAGTTTATGTCAGCACCAGGATATGTTTTACAATCCAAAATCTGGTTTCGAAACCTCTGCTTGACCATAATGAAGTCGATTTGGTAACGCCCTGTATCTCCTGGTCTCGTCCATGTGTATATTCTTCTATTGTGGTTATTGAATAAGGTGTTAGCTATGACCAACTCATGCTCGGTGCAGAATTCCATCAGCCTGCTTCCTCGATCATTCCTTTCACCTAATCCGAAATGTCCTACTATCTTCCCTTCTCTCCCTTTTCCTACCACAGCGTTCCAATCTCCCATTACTATAACATTTTCATCACCCTTGATATACCTCAGAATTTCATCTATTTCTTCGTAGACCTTTTCAACATCCTCATCATCAGCTTGGCTGGTAGGCATATAGACTTGTACCACTGTGGTGGATGTAGGTTTAGAATTTATTTTAGCTACAATAATCCGTTCACTATATTGCTCATAATATTCCACCCGCTGTCCAAGTTTCCTACTCAATATCAGACCAACCCCTGCTTGGCCTTTGTTTGATTTAGTGCTAATTACCCTATAGTCTCCTGACCAAAAGTCCTGTTCTTCCTGCCAGCGCATTTCACTAATCCCAACCAAATCCAACCTCAACCTATCCATTTCCCTTTCTAAGTTTTCTAACCTTCCACTTCCTAGCAGACTTCTAACATTCCACGCTCCGATCCGTAGAATATCAGATTTCCTCTTTGTCACTTCTGTGATGTTAACCCCCTCTCGAGTAGTCCCCACCCGGAGATCCGAACGGGGGACTAGTTTACCTCCGGATTGAAATTTTACAAGGGAGGAGGCCATCATCACATGTAAGTATGTATAGAGAGGTGCATATCCTCGGGAATAGCATTACGGCTGTAGTTTCCCGTTGCTTTCAGCCGTGCAGCAGAACGCAGTGTAGCCATTAGTTGGCTTATATTATCAATATCTTAACCGTCTATAAGACTAGTAAAGAATTGATTTATTCTGAAAGGCTGCTACTCCCCTTCAGAATAAGTAAAGAGCAATTCTACTAACAAAGATACTAACCTTCTTCTATCAATTAAATACCAAAATTCTACTATCGAAAACAATACTAACGTTCCACCTACAACAAATACTACCACTAAAACATTCTGTCACCAGGCACACTCACATGCACCCTCACACATAACAGTCTAATGAAACAATGAACTATAACTAATAAACAATGCAACTGCCACCAGACACACTCACATACCACAGTCTAATAGAACAATGACATATATCTAATAAGCAATTTAACTACATACTTACAGCTAAAACTAACTACATACTTACTGTACTGTAATTTGAATTGACAATATTTACAAAATGCAATTTAGATAGAAGAATAAACTCATAAAAAGTATTTTTTATTATTATTATTATTATTATTATTATTATTATCTTGATTGGTCACATTGGACCACTTGAGTCGTTCCACAATCACTTCTTCTTTGAAGTTAGTACTGATTGGTTCTTACGCTCTTTCCAGTACTTTTTCATTCTTTCAGATCGGGATTTTCCCAACTCATCTGAAATCTCCATAGTTTTTCTATGTGTCATTTCTGCAGAAAATTTGTGAGTTTTAAGAATGGTGTTAATTTTATTTTTCTCCTCGGCATCTGTTATCTTGAGTCCAACTGCTTTGAGATCTTGGTGGATTTCTTGGATCCATTTACCTCCAGTTTTCTTTCCTAGATTTCTCATCACCAGTTGGCGTACAATTCTGTTTTCTGGAAGCCGTAAGATGTGAAAAAAAAATGAAATTCTTTTCTTCTTCATTTTCTGGTGATTGGATCAATCTCACGATAGACAGTTTCATTTGGGAGAATCCTCCAGACTCGCTCAACCTGATACTTTTTATTTATGCACGTTCTAATGATTCTTCTTTCCGTTTTGAGGAGCTGATCAGTTCTTTGTTCATTTTTAATTTGGAACAGTGTTTCACACGCGTAAGTGACTTCTGGGAGAGTTACAGTTTGATAATGTTGGATCTTAGTACCTATTGATAGGCATTTTTAGCCTATTTTCAATTTTGAAAAAATAGGCGTATGAGATCACCTTTTGTCCGTGTGTGTGTGTGTGATTCGTGTGTGTGTGTGTCCCCCCCCCCCCAATAAAATCTAAACGGCAGGAGCGATTTCAATGAAACTCGGAAAGTTCAGAGCACTATTCGCAGCGACCTCGACCGTGCCCTTCAAATTTTGTTACGACTCACCAATCCAACATGGCGGCTGTGCGAAATATTTCACCAGCATTCAATATCTCCGAAACTATTACCGATAATACCCTGACATTTTCTATGGTGATAGAGGGATCTACTATAAGTTCACTTATGTGACTTTTGAAAACCTGGTAACTACAAAACCAACATGGTGGCCAAGCGAATTTGCGACTTTTAAATAGACGTTTCTCGCGATTTGACCAACCAAACGCAATGAAACTTGGTACAGTATATGTTTATATACATTGTAATGCACCGACATCTAACTTCGTTCAATTGTTTACATAATCACAAGATGGCGGATGTGCGAAATATTTCACCGGCATTCTATATCTCTGAAACTATTAGTGGTATCTCCCTAAAATTTTGTACGGAGATAAAGGGCACTACTGGAATTCCATCTATAAGATTTTCAAAAACCGGTTAACTACAAAACGAACATGGCGGCCAAGCGAATTTGTACATTTTAAATAGACCTTTCTCGCGATTTAATGTTCCAAGCGCACTGAAACCTGGTACAGGAAATATTTATACACATTGTAATCCACTGGTATCTAATTTAGTTCAATTGTTTACATAACCTCAAGATGGCGGCAGTGCGAATTTTAATATTAAGTTTTTATTTCTTGTGTCATGCGATCGAAGTGAAAGTTTGAATAATGAACCTACGCAATAATTTTCCATTAATGGTGCATGACTCTATGGCCTATACATTTAATAACAATCCAACATGGCGACCATCCGAAATATTTAGACGATACTGAATATCTACGAATCTATTTTAGCAATCAAACTGCATTTTTTAATGTTCATAGGGGCTATGAACTAAAGTTCACCTATAGGACTTTAAATAACCTGGTGATCACAAATCCAACATGGCGGTGACGCGAATTATAAATATTCACATGGACGTTTCTCGCAATTTAACCATCCGCGTGCAGTGAAACTTGGTACAGTAAATCTTTATCCGAATGTTAATCCACTGGCATCTAATTTATTTCAATTGTTTCCATAACCTCAAGATGGTAGTTGTGAAAATTTTTTAAATCTCCTTGTTTTTTCTTGTGTCTTAATTATGCGATTGAAGTTTGAATACTACACGTTCACAATAATCTGCATGTAACAGTAAACTCTTTGACCTACATATATAAAATCCAACATGGCGACCATCCAAAAAATTTAGTCGGTTCTCAATATTTACGAATCTATTACAGCAATCAAACTGAAATTGTGTATGTTGATAGTGGCAATTAACATAAGTAGGATATATGAAAATAGGCTGTATAGTTCTTCACGGAACTACTTGTTTTATTATATGTTGACCAGATTAGAGATTGTGCCTTTATCATTTTATTTGTTCTATTTATCCAAGTTACTTTTTCGTTTAAGTTATGTGTTATAATTTCTCCAAGATACTTAAATTGAGGAACTAGGTTAATTTTATGATCATTTATATAGACTTCATTTATATCTAAGGGTTTCATAGGCATGATCTCAGTTTTTTCAAAGGATATCTGTAATCCTATCCGTTGAGCAATTTCTTGGAGACTAGTGATCCGAGTACAAACCTCTTCCTTGTCTAGTGCTAAAAGAGCCAAGTCATCTGCAAATCCTAAGCAGTTTATTTTTATTGATGGTTTTGTTCCAATTTTGATTTTAGGAGGGTTTTCCTTTTGCCAAACCTTCATGATATAATCAAGAGCCACATTGAAAAGCAGAGGGGATAATCCATCACCTTGTCTGAGACCAGTTTTTACTGTGAAAGCTGTTGATATTTCTCCCCTAAATTTAACTTTCGAATTTGTGTTTGTTAATTTTAATTGAATGATTTTTATCAATTTAGGATGGAGACCGTATGATCTGAGGATTTTTAGCAGTGTCAGTCTATGAATACTATCATAGGCTTTCTTGAAATCTATGAAAGAGATAAAGAGTTGCTTATTTCTGTTTTTGTAATATTCCATTATTAATTTCAGGCTAAGGATTTGGTCTGGACAACTTCTGTAAAGGCGAATTCCTCCTTGATATTCTCCAAGTTGTGTTTCCAGAATGTTTTTGATCCTGTTGTAAATTATGCGAGAGAAAATTTTATATGTGCAGTCCAGAAGGGTAATTCCTCTGTAGTTATCTGGGTTCGTTTTGTCTCCTTTCTTAAATAATGGATGGATTATTCCTATGGTCCAGTGTGCAGGAATTTCTTCAGTAATCCACATTTTAACTAGATGTTGATGAAGATTTATAATCGCAGGTTTACCAGCATTTTTCCAGATTTCAGCAAGGACTAAGTCTTCGCCACAAGTTTTGTAATTTTTTTGTTCTTTAATTGCGAGTTCTACTTCATTAATATTTGGAGGATTTATTAAATCAGGTGAAGTTAAAATAGGTGTATCAGTGTTTACTTGCAGGGTTTCCAGTGGATCATCACAATTTAACAGTTTCTCGAATGCTTCTGCAAGGATCTCTGTATTTTCTTGGTTAGAATGTGCTAACTTTCCTGTTTGATTTTTCAACATTAATGTTGGAGCTTCAATTTTTTTTAGATATTTACCAAATGTTTTGTAATAATCTCGAGATTTCTCTACTAGAAAGCGCTATAGTGCTCAAGGAGCTTAGATACCTAACCTCCTTGACTTTCATAGTGCTTAAAGGAACAACGAAATTCGACATGGAAGCTACCCTTTGGGTGTCAAATAAATAAGCTTGCACCCGGCATCCAAGGCCATACGGTATTATTATTATTATTATTATTATTATTATTATTATTATTATTACCTGATTTCTAACACCCGTGAAAACATTCTTTGATTCTCAATAATGACTTAAAAATTATGTGTGAATTACTGAAGCGAGATCTCTAGAAATGTGAATCTGCAACGACTAGAAAAGGGTCTACCTTCCACTTTTATAATGATAATTATTTATTTATTTATTTATTCATTTATTTATTTATTTATTTATTTATTGTATGGCTTTTAGTGCTGGGTGTGTCAGAGGACAGGTTCGGCTCGCCAGAGGCTGTAGCTGCTTCAAGCGGACACCCATAGGGTGAGCTACAAGTTCCGTTCAATTTCAACTAGTTCCAACTTTCGCTACCAAATGTCAATGATACCTAGTGGTGAACGTTGGAACTTTGATAGAGCTCTCCAACGAAATCTAACCTAGAAATGTAGCTTCACACAAGTTTAGTCTGTGGAAGGATCTTTTACATGCCATAAATCTTTGACATAGGACCGCCGGCTTACTTCCCCTCCGAAGGAAGGTATACTGAAGGATTTTAACGCTCTTAAAAATAATAATAATAATAATAATAATATCGTATGGCCTCGGGTGCCGTGTGCAAGCTTTGTTATTTGACACCCAGAGGGCTGCTTGCTTGTCGAATTTATTCGTTCCTTGGAACGCTATGAAAGTCAAGGATCTCCTTGACACTATAGCGCTTTCTAGTAGAGAAAGGAGGAACATTTTTGAGTTAGCGGAAAATCCCGAGATGTATTTTGTCATTATGAATACGGCCTACTGAATTCAAATGGGTTCTTTATCATGCCAACAACGTATGACATGCATGCCGTGATTTTTATAATATCATTTTGCCTCGAGTATCCGAAACCCGATTAACTGAACGTACGTATTACCCGAATTGAAAAAAGTAATATTGTTGTCATTTCATTTGAGGACCTTTACATAAACTAAAGTGCCTACTTTTCTTAAAATGTAAGATTCATGCGAATGATTAATCAATAGAGACCTATCTAGAATAATGACGAAATTAAGTTGGTAACCTTTGTGGGTTCCAATCGAGTGCAGTCTTCTCAATGGCTCCAGCAGGCTTCCTTAGGCTTAAGTGGCGTAGTTGGTAGCATGCTGAACTGCTGTGCCCAAGATCGCCGAAATTGTCGGATTTTTTTAAGAGCGTTAAATCCTTCATTATGCCTTCGGAGGGGAAGTGAAGCCGGCGGTCCTATGTCATAGATTTATGGCATGTAAAAGATCCTTCCACCAACTAAACTTGCGTGAAGCTAAATTTCTAGGATAGATTTCGTTGAAACGCTCTATCAAAGTTCCAATGTCAGTGACATCTGTTAGCGAAAGTTGGAACTACTTGATTGAACTGAACTTGTAGCTCACCGCTTTGAGCAGCTACAGCCTTGGCGAACATGTCCTTGGACACTCCCGGCACTAAAAGCCAGATACTAAATCAGGGGTTTAACCTTTTAGACACTGCAACCCCCTTTTTAAGGTGAGTATTTTGGCCACCCCCAAGTCTTAACGTTAAAACAATAATTAAGAAATTACATTAATTGTTAAGTTTTATTCATAAAAACACTTGTAACAAATATTAATAAACATTAATTCAAAAACTGGTTAAATCCAAACAAGCTCAAGTTTATCATTAATTGAATTAAAAAAGTTAAAAGTTTAATACAATGTGAGTGTATTCTTTTAATAAAGAACTCCAGCAAAAACTCATTTTTTTAACTTTTTCTTCGTATCTCGCGATCCTCCACGACACATCCTGCGACCCCCCAGGTGGAGAACTGCTCCACTAAATAGATAAATAAATAATCGCGGCAATAGAATGTTTCCTGATTATCCGAATTTTCGATTCACCGAATTACTTTCGGTCCCATCAAGTTCGGATAATCGGGACTTACGTATAATTAGTTCATTGTACCCGTTATTGACGGCTTCCGATTGTTAGTGACAGTGGATTCTGCTCGCCTTTAAGGCACGCTGCTGGTGCGGTGAGCAGTACAGCGTGCATAATGGATATGTTGGCAGAGTCAACCAGCTGTTAAAACAATTCACCTATCATCGCATTAGGGTCGGGAATGGGGTAGGAGCCTTGAGAATTGAAATAAGGCATTTTCCTGGCATTTGCCTGCAGTGAGCGAAGAAAATACCGAGGAAAACTTCGATCATCGGACTTCCTGCAATCCATCGCGGTCATGGTGAACCATTTACGCGCATGGCTACGCTGCGGGTCACCTAGACCTAGAGGTGCAGTTGCTGCGGTCAAGGGCCTCTCATGACGTCATTGGGTGTAAGCTTAGATCATAAATCCAATAGATGGCTGATGACGTCACGTTGTTGAAACCAACATCTCGATCAGCTGACTAAAGGGAACTGCGGTAGTTTGGAGCACTGAAATACTACACGTGATGAGGGTTATTTAAAGTGAGTTCTATTCATTACCAAGTCAGAATGGTGTATTACTGTGTCGCGTATGGATGTAAGGAGACGTTTAAAACAGGATCGCGCATTTATTTCCATACGTATGTTAATTCATTGCTAAATAACCCTAAAATTCTTGACTTACTTGCATTTCTTTAGCCTACGTTTCCTCTTAACTCCGAAACATGAAAGAAAAATAATTAAACATGAAATTGCTGGAATTTATTATAAATTATTATAATAATACCCTATCCCTTACTCCACTGAACAGGCCTGTTATTATTATTATTATTTATCGTTTGGCAATACAAGATTTCAGAGAAAGTTACAAAGAAAATCACTAAAATCTACTGTACATTATTTTTACTGTTTACACTATTATTACAGTCTCAGGTCTAATGAGTCTATCCATTGGAACACGTCAAGTGTCGCCAACAGGAAGTCGATCCAGTCCCCTCCATATGCCCTCAGAGGACAGTCAGTTGTAATGTGTTGGATGGTTTGATTAGGAGCACCACAATCACACTGAGGAGACAAAAATTTTCCCCATTTGAACAAAGTTCCATTGCATACTCCGTGGTTTGTCCGAATCCTATTGAGAGTAACAGGCCTGTATTTATGCTCGAAGGTATCAAGTATTTACATGTCCATAGGCTAGACGTTTTTCTTGGTGTTTTGTTGAGACTGCTAGTAAATGCATCTCTGAACATAAAAATGCTTTAAGTCCCTATGCTGGATTAAATGTAGTGTGGACTACACAATGCAGTCGTCAATCATGTTCAGTGTCAAATTGCAGGTTATGCTACAGATGTGATGGTGTAGTGTTGGATAATAAATATTAAACGTAAGTTATGGACAGTGCGTTTGGTTGAGAGAATTTTGAGATTCTTCTAGGATAGACTACATTGCATCCCTAAATTAGTCAATTCTTCGTAGAATTTCAGAATTCTGGGTTATTTTTGCGAAGGTTTCTATGATTCATGGAAAATGGAATTTAAAAGGTAACAGTTCATTGATTAAAATATTTTCCTACGTAGCAAATGTAATGTATAGTTGTTAAAAACCAACGCTTACTAAATCTATAAACTACCTTATTTCCATTTGCCCATGTTGTTTTGTTCACTTTCATAAAATACTGGAGTGGAAAATACTGAATGAGAGCTCATCGTACGATAAAATGTTCTTACGTGCCGGTACTGAAATTAGCCAAAATACATGTTCTAATGATGAAAAATAATTTGGGAAATGATGTAGTAAGTTGATAGATTGAACTAATTTTTGAAGCTTTCGGGCGTAAAATCAAAAATGGCTAGCTAGACAAACACAATTCTGTTCAAAAATCAGTAGGCCTAATTAAGAGTTGGATTTGTTATTAAGTATTTACAAGAGGGGATCCTGGATTTATGAGTATTACGGAACACGACAGCCACTTTTTATACAAACACAATTCTGTTCAAAAATCAGTAGGCCTAATTCAGAGTTGGATTTGTTATCAATTATTTACAAGATCGGATCCTGGATGTATGAGTATTACGGAACACGACAGCCACTTTTAACACCAAATATGTTACATTCTTAAGCTTTGCTACCTTCCGGTACGTAAAGAAACATGCGATGCTTTTCCCAATGCCGTATAAATTATGAAAATGTGTGTTTAAACCCTCATTAAAAATCATTTCCTCACATACTCCTATCACCTTCCATTACAAGGTCCCCTGTTTACCCTTTAATCAGCTGATCGAGATGTTGGTTTCACGTCACAGTACAGGCGCAGTGTGGCAATGCGCACTCTATTGTATTTATGCTCGAAGGATGTAAGCCTCGGTTGAAGGGAAGTCTAGCTTTGCCGCTGGAGATACGAGATTTTGTGTCCGGTGGAAGACAGTTGCTAATGCTAGTTGTGCATTGAGAGTTATCGTAGATCTGATGTGTCGCAACGGTCCTGGCAGTGCGTGCTTATGTGTGCCAAGAAGCCTGACCCCCTTTGACGTCATCCCATCTGCGTGCCACACTGGACAGACATGCTACACTTCTACGGAAGAGGAGAGAATGATTCAGATAATGAAATTATATGAAGGTCGTTGATTTCGAAGAAGCAATGCTAGTCTTGTTCTCGACATCAGCTGTTTCTCTTCACATTTCAATGATCAACGCGAAGTTGTTGCTGTTTAATATCAGTGGCTTGGACATCGTGGTCACTATGTAGTCACTTCACATTTAGCTCCGTGTACTTGGGTGAAGACGTTAGTGATGCCAGTTCTGCATTGATAACCTAATAATCAGATACCTGCATTATTGTGATGGCTGTATTAGTGTGTGCATTTGTAATTCAGGTGGGGAATATGTAGGACGTGGCTGCGACCTTACATTGTTCGCATTATATCTCCGCCGGTGAGACCCGTTGCATTTTTGAGAATTTGAGCCGTAACTCCTCTACTCCTATTCATAAAACACTGCCTCACAGTGTGGGGCTCGGGAGTTCTGACGGCCGACTTGGCATAATGCACTCGGCACAGTCATTAGTGCTTGCCACGTGCCAATTTGAGAAATGTCTTTGGTGAGGCTAGTTCAGTTCCTGGAAGTAATGACGTAACTCACCGGCAGAGATATAACGTGGGCACAGCACGTTAGTGTAGGTACCATCCCGACATTTCCCTGAAGTGGAAGTGGGAAACAACTCCCACGATTGTTGAGGTGGGAAACGATCGTACCTCTTCCCAGTTTCGCCTCACGAGGCTGAGTGTACCCCGTTCCGGCCCTCAGACCAGAATTTCCCACTGATTAAGAATTCCATAGTTTGTCAAGACAGTAAATAAAACCGGGAAATGTTTCAACAAGAAACCACAGTTAAAACGTTGTCTTCTTACATAGTAGAAGGTGGGTGAAATCCGTACTCTCAAGCATTGAGCGTTCTCCACAAAAATCAATCCGGCATATTGCTCAGCAGACTGGAATAAATCCATCGTCTGTGTTCGAACCACCACATTCGTCACGCAAATGTAAGTCAAGATTTGTTTGAAGTTTTAGGTGACAGAATATTAAGAACAAAGTGTGGCCAGCTCGTTCTAAAGACGAACTGTGCCGAGTGAATGACAACTTCATAAGAATGTGACAGCAATGCTTGCTGCCTGAGGGTCTGCACTTGTAACATCATCTGTAAATTATGTGTACAGTATTATTTAACACCACGCCTTCCTTCCTTCCTTCCTTTCTTTCTTTCTTTCTTTCTTTCTTTCTTTCTTTCTTTTCCGCTGACAGCCGGCAGTACGCGACACGTAGCTTAGGCGGCGAGCGTTGAAGTCCCGGCCAGCGAATCGTGGTGAGTCCCGTCCACTATGCCAAAAATCACACTATTATCTGTATGGTATATAAAGTTAGTATACACAGTACACACAAATAATATTTATTTATTTATATAGGCATTTATTTACGGTATTTTTTATTTTTTATTTATTTAACATGTCAGTATGGAAGGCGTAATGAAAATTTCGTTTGTACAATATTTACATGCTTTACAGAGATATTTGCAGTGTTTACATACCGTATTTAGGATATTAATAGTAAGATTAATATATGCCTAGTACGTTTTATTCTGTTCACACACACTCTCACGTAAGCACATTCATCTCCTCATTCACTCCATTCATTCATTCATTCATTCATCTATCCATCCATTCATTCATTCATTGCTTCTATGCCCAAGATCGCGGATTCAAACCAGACTGAAGTCGTCGGATTTTTAAGAGCGTTAAAATCCCTCAGTATGCCTTCCTTCGGAGGGGAAGTAAAGCCGGCTGTCCCATGCCATGAATTTATGGCATGTTAAAGAATCTTCCACTAAATTACACCTGTGTGAAGCTAAATTAGGTTAAAATGTAAACAACGCTCACGTTCCTACGTTCGTCACCAGGAGGCGACTGCGGTGGCGTCTAGTAACCAAGTTCTGAACTAGTAGTCGTTGACGGTGGCTTTTGGTGGCAAAAGTAGGAACTACTTGAAAAATTCAAAGTCTGCCGTCCTCACTTGAATTAAAAACAGATAACATACACTAAAACAGCCACCACAATTAACACCGGTTATCAGACAGATTCTACACATACCCAAAGTACACGGGGCTACATGACCGCGTTGTCGCGGCCCCTAAACTGAGGAACCAACCAACCTTCATTCATTGCATCGGATACTCATTCATTCAGCGAAACAATAAATCACTCATACAGAAATATATTTACACAATGTACTTTTCTATGAACGACCTGAATTTCTGAAGAGGCAAGTTTTTTGCCATCCCCTGGCAGTGTGTTCCATAACCGCAAAGATCGGCCGTAGAAACTAGTCAGGTGGACATTGCTACGAACGGAGGGCGGAATGAGTGAGATACCAATGACTGTCTGCTAAAGGGGTCAATAGCAACGGATATATCTTGGTAGTCCTGGTACTTTTGACGTAACCATTAAGGCGACCCCTGGGGCCGTAACACATGGTTTGAAATACTTCTGTACTTGAGCCTAATGTTATTTTGAAACCCAGGAATGTAAAGTGATAGGGGGTGGGTCTTGCAGTGAACGCCCACTTGTGCCATACTTCACGCGCTCGTGGGCGGATAATGGTATAGCTCGATAAGACCAGCTATCTGCGGATAACCTGATACCCTACTACTGAGACACACCCTCTAATGTTTCATCGTCCATTTCGTCTCCTGTCAACATATATTATCTACCATGTCTTCAAATTTACCAGACAACGATGAGCAGATGTTCATTCGATATTTTAATTTTAAACCCGCAGCTTAGCCACGCACCATGCCTGGAAAGGGGAGCTGGAATTTCTTAGATTGGAAGTTCGAATCCCTACGTTGACAGCAGTCAGCCTGTGTGTTGTTAATCCCTAGGTCTTTTCCAACTTCCTTCGAGCAAATGCTGAGTTACTACCGGTATTACAATTTCAACTCACACGACACCTATTCCAATCTCTGACCCTAACACTTAGGCTACAAGTAAACTTATAACCCATTTTTGTTCAGTAAGACTTGACTTGAAAATATGACCCCCAGTTGCACATAAAAAATACCAACACCAAAAAACGTAACTCAAAAATCTGTCTCGTTGCAAAGTTTAGCGTAACTTCTGTAACTTCATAATTGTAAATTCTGTTGTACATGTACATGTACATGTGAGGTCCTTCTCGATAGGATAGGAACCTTGCAAGGGCCGCGTGGGGGTCGGGCCACTTTGTGTAGCAGCGTGTCGAGCAAGGCACTGCTATTGTACTAGCGGCAGCGTAGTGCCCAACTAGTTTAACACATTTATACTTTTTAACGTATTTAAAGAAAACTATGGGATATATTTGGATCTGATGATGCTTGCTTGACCACGAGGCCCCAGCTGCGTCCGGCATTTCTTCCATTTACTTGTGCCGGGCTCCTCTCCGTCTTCTTTCCTGTCGACCTCACTTGGTCAACTCTTGTTCTCTTCCGACCCCGACAGGGTATCCGAGGCCTAGGGAATCTCTTCCTTTCCCGCCTTAATTGGCCTTGTCTCATCTTTTCTGATACCCTCCTTCTGCGAGGGTCAGCCTTCTTTTTCTGTTCATATTCTCTCCTGCCTTCTGCTCAAGGCCCTCAAGGAGGCAGGGTGTATGTAGCCCCACCACTTCTGGTGCATCCTGGATATTGTTACACCCTTCAGGGGCTCACGGCTGGTGAGTTCGGGAGTTGGCGACCCCAAGGGATTACCGAGCTGGGTTTCGGTTTCCCCCTTTTGTCTGTTGCCTGTGGGGATGACCCTCTCCTCTTTCACTTTCCTATCTGACTTTCATGACTCTCCTTCCTTCCAAGTCCCTCAATCCGCATTCTTCGAGGGTTGAGGGCATTTCTTTTCCTCCTGTCCTTGATTTGCCTTATTCTCCTATCGTTTTCCATTTCTTCTTCTAGTATCTACGTTAGTAGTTAGTTTTAGTTATAGTTTACATTTCATTTTCATATTCGTGATCCCCCAAACCATTAGGGGCCGATAACCTAGATGTTAGGCCCCTTAAAGCAACAATTATCATCATCATGCTTGCTTGACGAGCGAAATATGTCATTCTATAGTTTTCTCTCTCTGCTTTAGTCCATAACAAATATATAAGCAGTATATTTTTAATCACCCGTAATTTTTTCAGGTTATTTTTTCGCATGTTCCAGTAATTAAGATTTCATTGTGTTGACCAACTGAAAAGTTGCAATATCAATTGTAAATTAGGTAACACTGGAAAATAGCCTCAATGCTATCCATATAAAATGGTTCTGAAGAGAATCGCTACTCCAGGCGTGTGACAGAATGTGAGTAGTGTGCGGATGGACTCACTCCACGGTCCTTGTAAAATAAATTATAGTTATATTGCGATTTCTTATATGCTTGATTGAGAGACATGCATTAGAACTGTGTTGTGACATAATCACGCAAGGGAGGTATCCTTGTCACTCTCGTCTCTACTGTATATCGAGCTGTAGGGGTGGTGGCAAGGGGCGACTTTTATTCAAATGCGATTTTTCATGCCATTCGCTACAGTAAATTTGACGCCAAAAATAAACTAAGGGTATATTTTGGCATTGTACACCTTTTCTGGGATAAAAAAAAAGTTTTAGCTGTAAATTGAAAATGTTCCGACAAAAAATGTCCTTTATTATTGGAGTTGGATATTGAATGCTCAGTTTCCGTACCATCTCTCCCCGATGATTTTACATAAATTGCCATGGTTATATGGCTGGCCATTCCTTGATCAGTTTCCCAAGGCAAGGATTGTTTTGTAAATATTTAGGGCCTTAAATTGTCGTTTTCTTCATCCCTTGGGACCAGTCGAGTAATATTTCTCGCAGTAAAGGGCGTAAAAATAGCTGTGTTTTAATTTTCTACGACAACGTCTATATTTGACCTATTTTAGCAGAGTGCCAAAGGACCTAAATAAGAAATAAAAAGCATTATATTCCGAAACGGCAACAGTCCTATATTCTCACAAGCCAAAAGAGCTCCTCTGTTCATACACGGTTGAGTAATATTTCCGTGAAAGAGTAACATACACCATTATAGTTCCTTATGTAGAGTCTAGGCATGTATATTTAACAGAATATGAAAGAATGTAATGACATTCAAGCATCATTAACCTATAATTGCAGTAGGTCTATGACTTTCTTCGGAGGGGGAAGTAAAGCCGGCGGGGCCTTGTCATAGATTTATGACTTGTAAAAGATCCTTCCACTTACTAAACTTGTGTGAAGCAAAATTTGTAGGTTAGATTTGATTAATGCTTTTAAGTTCCAACGTTCGTCACCAGGCGCTGTTTGCGATGGCATCTAACAATAGCCAAGTTCACAGCTAGGTGAACTGGACGGTAGCATTTGGTGGCGAAAGTAGGAACTACTTGAAATTATCGTCTGCAGTCCTTCCTTGAATTAAAAACAGATAACACACACTAATACAGTCATCACAATTAACACCGGTTATCAGACAGATTCTACACACACCCAAAGTATACGGGGCTACATGACCGCATTGTCGCAGACCCTAAGCTAAGAAACCAACCAACGAACCTATAATTGCTTCCACATACTTCGCAAGTGACAATTCCCATAGACTTTGAACAGGATCACTACACGATACAGATCGTTAGAGTTTACTTGGAAATCAAGATACGTAATTTATATTGAACAACACTTCTATAGACTATATTTGCTTTTTGGATTTCAGTACCTGAAAAATACTTCCAAATTAAAATTTTAAGGACGTCCATTTCAAATTTATGTTAAGTTACATTCTGTTCATCAAACACCTAATGCTAATTGTAAGTAACCAAGCTGACAAAGGCCCCACTGAAGGCCCGAAAACATGTTTCAACAATAAAGAAGAAAACATTTAAGTATCGTTTTTAATTACAAGTTAGATTGCAGTGTCCTGAAATCCGTTACTGAAAACAAAGATTTCGGCGTGTTGCTAGATAGAGAACTAACGTTTACTCCCAATATACTGACAAAACAAAATAAAACAAAAAACAAAATAAAACAAAAAAAACAATTTAAAACAAAATAAAACGAAATAAAGTAAAACAAAACAAAATAAATTAAACAAAACAAAAGAAAACAAAATAAAATAAAGTAAAGTAAAATAAAATATTTAAATAAATAATTTTACGACATTTATTTTTATTGTTTGTTTATTTAGGCTATTTATTTATTTATTTATTTATTTAGTTTTGTATTTTTGTTTGTTGGTTTATTTAGGCTGTTTGTTTTATTTAATTTTGTATTTGTTTGTTTGTTTGTTTGTTTGTTTGATAACTGACACAAACAAGACACTGGGATTTGTTGTCGGGAATACGAAATCATTCAAAAACATAAGCACGTGTATCCACCTGTACAACACACTAGTCAGACCGAAACTAGAATATCCTACCATTATATGGAGTCCTAGATGCAAGACATATACCTCAATGATTGAACACACACAAAAGAAATTCCCAAAATATCTACATTTTTAAAAGAACAGCCAACTATCCTCATTTGAGACCATATCAGTAACTGCTACAGTTTAGAAATACGAAGAGAAATAGATGCTATGACATTCCTGTTTTCAAAATTATAAGCAATTCAAGTGATGATTCCGAATTTCTTTCTCTCTTAAAGTTCCATGTATTACGCATCAATTCAAGGAACAATATCACATTTGAAATTAAAAGAACCAGGACATCTGCCCACAAAATTCACCGCTGAACAGACTATGTAATATCTTCAACAATGTTATTCCACGAAATAATTCCATAGATTTTAGTACTTCCTCGACAGTATTTTTGATGGAATTTCTAACTGCTCTCCAGAAATAATGTTTCAAACCTTGGAAATTGTAAATCATGAATTCTTACCACTGTTTCATTCTACCTAGCCAACCTTGTACTACATTATTTTGTATTAAGCTGTTTTAATCTCACCCCTAGTTATTTTAATTAGTTTTATTTAGTTACTGTTTAGTCTAAGTTAGTATAAGTTATCAGATAACACACTGTGCAATCTTTATACCACACTAATTGGTCTGAAAATCCTGTTGTGCGCAAATAAATACATTAATTAATTAATTAATTAACAGGTGTTCAAAGCGAATTTAATTAGTTATCGAAGTTTATACGAACAATCGACGCATTGTTTTGCCTCATATAAGTGTGTATATTTAAATATAATAAGGTGTTTTTGATATGGGCCAATAAGTTTAACAATGGCAACAGTGTGGCACTATTATTATCCACTAGACGCCGCGCCGTGCTGTAAGAAGTTGAGCTCACTCAGGTTGTGAGAATATACCAATCAATCACCCGCTCATCAATCACCGCTGACCAGATCTGCCGAGGTTTAAAGGGAAGATAGATGGACACGGTGCACAAAGAGAGGGATGCTGACTTTCATATGCAGTGGCTCGCATCCCAACAATAGCTACCATAGCTTACACATCTTATGGATGATCCTTCGTTCCATATTAACATTGGAACAGCAAGTAGCATCTTGAAAGGAATACTGAATATTAGCTTTCCAAGATACGAGTGTTGCTGAAGTTGCTAGTGGCAATACTCTTGACCATACAACAATAAACGAGTGGCTGTTTGCCACGGTGGGTGAGTGGTTATCGTGTCGGACTACCAACCCCAAGCTTGCAGGTTCACTCCTGGCCGTGCTAAGTCATTTTTGAAAGGCGACAAAAATCACGAAATTCATGTCATGCGTTGTTGGCATGTTTAAGAACCCATTTGAATTCAGTAGGCCGTATTCATAATGGCAAAATTGATCTCGGGATTTTCCGCCAACACAAAAGTTCCTCCTTTCTCTACCAGAAAGCACCATAGTGTCAAAGCTTAGTTAGAAATGTAACCTCCTTGGCTTTCATAGCACTGTAAGGAACAACAAAATTCGACATACACACTGCCCTCTGGGCGTCAAATAACAAACTTGCACAAGTCACTCGACGCCATACAATATAATTATTATAACGTGTGGTTTTTGTTGTTGATCGTTTATGGGCTTAGACATCGTGGTCGTTTCTGCCCTTTGTAGTTGTTTAAGAGGATGACAAAGTTCATCACACTAAGTATTTGAAATATACAGGTAAATTTCCCTTTCAAAAGAAAATTATGAACTTCTATCTGATAACTTGTGTTATCGTGGTATCGATGTTTGTGTTTGTATTTGTAAATGAGGGGAGAATTGTGATGGAGGCGTCCGTGGCCTTAACTTAGGAATCATTATGCCTGGAATATGAATGGGTATTATTAACGTTGTTCATGATTGGTCCATATTGAAGAAAAAATTGAAATCTACTATGTTGTTTAACGTGTGTGCAGCTATCTCATGTTTCCATCACATTTCATCCACATCAACCATTTTTCATTAAGTTTTAATGTTCGATGTAGGAGACCAGCAAGTGGATTGGCCGGCCGACTCTTGAGGGACAATTTAATTTTAACCTAAACTGGAGCTGGCAGGAAGAGTGGTCAAATTCAACTTCTGGTACTACTGCTCATGAGATAAATCCAACTCTGCAAATGAATGGATTTGACCTCCCAAAAAAACTATGGTGTCGCCTCAACAGACTGAGAACTGGGCATGGGCGCATTCTCCAATGTGTGAATGCAGTGAAGAGGAGCAGACCATGGACTTTGTCATCCTGCGCTGCCCTCTTCATGCCTACTCCGGAAGCCCCAGCGACCTGTTTCATCTTTCAGAAAGTGCTGTTGTGTGGTTGAAGAACTTGGACCTGGACTTATGCATTCCTTGTTGTACTCACCATACGATTAAATTAAAAGTAAAATGCTCCTAGTGACTGGCCATTAGCATACTAGCTGATGAAGGGGCAAACTTTCTATGAAAATAATAAGCCTCGAAACATGTACTAGTGTGTAAATAAACACAAAAAGTATTGACTAAACTATAAATGGGTAACCATGAACACCGACTTCTAGGGTGGTGAGGAAGAAAATCAAACCCACCTCTTCTCAAGTTTTCCCTTACGAGGGTGAGTGTGTATCCCATTTCAACCCACAGACCAGAATTAATTTTCTTGGCAGAACCGGTAATCGAACACTTGTTGACATCCATGATTACCACTCACTACGCCAAGAGTCGTACTCATGATTTAGTGGTAGCAAGTACAAATGCCTTAAGTGACGTACGATTTTCAACAAAAAATTTGGTCTTCCGAATTAGTTTTAAATTTCATTATTTCAATTTATTCAATTTGATGTAATTTAATTCACAAGTCTTCTTCCTCAGGCGTTTATCCCATGGAATGACGGGGAGCAGTAAATCTAATTCACAAGGGTTTCTTTTATATTGAACTGATTTCAAATGATACTGAATTATTTCAATATTATGTATTTTGAATTAAAATATTTCTTATTTTTGATCGGGGTATCCG
Source organism: Meconema thalassinum (assembly GCA_946902985.2). Lineage (NCBI taxonomy): Eukaryota > Metazoa > Arthropoda > Insecta > Orthoptera > Tettigoniidae > Meconema > Meconema thalassinum. The sequence goes on from OX336399.1 coordinate 93,951,941, forward strand.
AATATTTTGAGGCTATGATCACGTCTTTTCGAATCGTACTGTACACATCCGCAAGAAACTGAATTCACGTGGAACTTGGTGTCTGTGAGACAAAATCTACAGTAGATGAGTGAAGTCTAGCCTTGTTGACAAAAGAAACTCCAATTTTGCTGTTATAATTTATTGAGCATTATTTGTATTCCGGAAATGTGTCTTGCACACCTTTCCCACAAGAATGCATTTTTCTTAGATGGTAGACTTAAAATCATTCAGAAGATTTTGTAATAAGTTTGCTGTAAGAAAAATGATAATGGGAAAATTCTCTCAGCTACCAATAACAGCTGCTACTAAGTGAAAAGAACATCTGAAACTTCACTAATGTTAGTTTTGTTGAGTTAGTTGTTCAAATACATTTAGCCTCATTTTGTCAAGCAAAGTTCAGTATCATTTCCTCTAACCTGACCTACATATTTATATTACAGTGTTTATAGTAACTTGGTCTGGCAATTGATGAGAAAAAGTTCATTTAGGTTGAATAGAAATTAATGAATATAACAAGTGTACTGTAAATTCACCTTACAAATTACGTGTAACTCTGATACTAGAAATTCTCCTTTATTTGAAGAAACGATGTTCTGAAGGAAGCTTGGAGTTTTACGTAACCGTTAATCTCGAGATCATGAGCCACGGGACCTCCTTTTTACGTGGAATCCGAACCACAGGACATGACATTTCACTTTGAAAATCTCACATGCATTGACTGGGAATCGAACCCGGTGAGAGGCCAACAGCTTGACCGCTGAGCCACCATGCCCCTGATTTTATGCTTTAATTAGTAATATCTCGAGACAGTATTTTTTTCTTTTGAGAAGTTTCACTGATATTTTACTTTTGATATTACACAGCAACAACCAAGAGTATAAAAGAAAAGCTGCAAGATTCCAAGTGATGGAGTTAATTTGCGGGATAAACTTCCCCGGTGCGATAGTTCATACGCTCTTATTAGAATAAAATACAGTACATTACATTACAATAACAAGACTGATACAGAGCGTCATAAATAAATACTAATAATATCGTATGGCCTCGGATGCCGGGTGCAAGCTATGTTATTTGACGCCCAAAGGGCAGCTTGCATGTCGAATTTTGTTATTCCTTGAAGCGCTATTAAAGTCAAGGAGGTTAGATATCTAAGCTCCTTGACACTATAGCGCTTTCTAGTAGACAAATTTGAAACCTTGTGTTGGAGAAAAATCCCGAGATTAATTTTGCCATTAGGAACACGGCCTACTGAATTCAAATGGGTTTTTTAACTTGCCAACGTCGTATGACATGCGTGTCGTGATTTTTGCCGCCTTTCAAAAATCACTCACCACGGCCAGGAGTGGACCTGCAAGCTTGAGGTTAGTAATCAGACACGATAACCAATCACCCACCGTGGCAAGCCAATAAATAATAATATATAATTAATTAATAAATTAATTGATTATATGCAGTCACTCAGTGATGTAATCACCATCTTTGTCAATGACCACCAGTAGGTAAATTAGGCTCGAGCTGGGCGAGGGGCTAGTGGGCAAGATGACCGTCGTTAGTTTGTGTTAAGCACGTTAGTACATGATAATTTGCCTAGACCACCGCTAGGGTAGTGCTGAAAATCACTTACCACGAACACGAAAAATTCACTTAACACGAACTTAACGACACCCATCTTGCCCAGTAGCCCCTGGCCCAGCTCCGGCATAATTTGCTTTCTACCGCCTGCTAGCGTTCAAGTAGGAGTTCTATGCCTCTCCTGTAGAATTGTTGCTATTTCGAAACAGTACATTATGCAACGAGCCTATAATGGCAATAATTAATACACGAGTATGTTTATAAAACGAATGAAGCGAGTTTTATAATTTCCATACGAGTGTCTTAATTACCATTGTAGGCGAGTTGCTTACGACTGTTTATATTCGACGATAATTATAACTATTTTATGTTCGAATTCATAAATATCTGTCGAGATTTCGCCAGTTTTATGTACTGAACAGAGCGCATGGGACACAGAGAATACCTTGTATTTGACCATGGCCTCCTCAAATACCCCACTATGACACTAGCCACGCGGTGAAATTTAAAATAGGGGGCCGTGGAAGTCATCGCAAGTGCGATGCTATCCTTACCTAATTGGTCACACAACTGTTTCCTGAGCTCTGATTGGTGGGAGGAACTGTTTCATAATGAAAAATAGTGTTATAATGACCCTCATTATGATACAATTTTCTGACATATAATATGTACATTTCGACATCGTTGAACATAAATAATATTTAATCATTAGCAATGCATTCATTGGTGCAGAACTGCGATGAAAACTTCTCTAGTATAGAAGGCAAGATAGAAACTTTAACCCCACCGTACTGTAATGTATTATAATATTTCTGTTTTAGCGATAGTAATTCACGTAAAACGCAGCGCTCAGGTAGGAAACACTGAGTCTTAATCAGCCAAATGTTCGTAGCGCTTGCCCGTGATTACCCCGCCAACAAAATGAAACATTTATAATCCTGGCGTGGCACGTTGAAGCTCGGCTCTGAGCGAGGGAGAGAGAGAGACACGCCGGCGCCGAGCCACGCCGCACACTACGTGTTGTGTTGTTACTGTATTTACTTGCATTCCATTAGCACAACGAGCAGTATTGCCGCCTCACTGAATCGTCCTGCTTTCCACAGTTACTTTATTATCCCCTTTGAAAGAAGAGTCTTGGCATACGTTGATCCCTTATAGCCGACTCAATAGGCGCCATATCCGCTTTATTACCTCTCTTGAAAGATTACGTTGATCCCTTACAGCAGGCGTCCTCTATTGGTGGCCCGCGGGCCAAATCCTCCTTGAAAGAATATTCTTGGCATTTACGTTAATACGTTATAGCAGACCTACTCAATAGGTGGCCCGCGAGCCATATCCGCCATATTACCCCCTCTTGAAAGATTACGTCGGTCCCTTATAGCAAAGCTTCACTATAGGTGGCCCGCGGGCATATTCTCTCTATTATCCCCCTTGACAAAAGAGTTTGGAATTTACGTTGATCCGATATAGCAGACCCACTCAATAGGCGACCCGCGCACCTTACTCTATTAACCCCCTTCAAAGAACAGTATGGCATTTACGTTGATCCGATATAGCAGACCTACTCAATAGGTGGCCCGCGGGCCATATACGCCATATTACCCCTCGTGAAAGATTACGTCGGTCCCTTATAGCAAGCCTTCACTATAGGTGGCCCGTGGGCCATATTCTCTCTATTATCCCCCTTGAAAGAAGAGTCTTGGCATTTACGTTGATCCTTTATAGCAGACCTACTCAATAGGTGGCCCGCTGGCTATATCCACCATATTACCCCTCTTGAAAGATTACGTCGTTCCCTTATAGCAAGCCTTCACTATAGGTGGCCCGTGGGCCATATTCTCTCTATTATCCCCCTTGAAAGAAGAGTCTTGGCATTTACATTGATCCGTTATAGCAGACCTACTCAATAGGTGGCCCGCTGGCTATATCCACCTTGAAAGAATATTCTTGGTATTTACGGTAATCAGTTGTTGCAGACCTACTCATTAGGCGGCCCGCGGGCCATATTCTCTCTATTATCCACCTTGAAAGAAGAGTCTTGGCATTTACGTTGATCCGTTATAGCAGACCTACTCAATAGGTGGCCCGCACGCCATATCCGCTTTATATTACCCCTCTTGAAAGATTACGTTGATCCTTTACAGCAGGTCTTCACTATAGGTGGCGCGAGGGCATATTCTCTCTATTATCCCCCTTGAAAATAGAGACTTGGCATTTACTTTGATCCGTTATAGCAGACCTACTTAGTGGGCTACCCGCGCGCCATATCCACTTAATTACCCCTCTTGAAAGAATGCGTTTATCCCTTCTCAATATGTGGCCCGTGGGCCATATTCTCTCTATTATCCCCCTTGAAAGAAGAGTCTTGGCATTTACGTTGATCCGTTATAGCAGACCTACTCAATAGGTGGCCCGCTGGCTATATCCACCATATTACCCCTCTTGAAAGATTACGTCGTTCCCTTATAGCAAGCCTTCACTATAGGTGGCCCGTGGGCCATATTCTCTCTATTATCCCCCTTGAAAGAAGAGTCTTGGCATTTACGTTGATCTGTTATAGCAGACCTACTCAATAGGTGGTCCGCACGCCATATCCGCTTTATAATACCCCTCTTGAAAGATTACGTTGATCCCTTATAACAGGCTTTCTCAATATGCCAGCCCGTGGGCCATATGCGTTCTATTATATCCTTGAAGGAAGAGTCTTCACATTTATGTTGATCCCTTATAAAAGGCCTTCTCAATATGTGACCCTTGGGCCATATGCGTTCTATTATTCCTATTTAAAGAAGAGTCTTCGCATTTATGTTGATCCCTTATAACAGGCCTACTCAATATATGTTCCGTGGGTCATATGCGTTCTATTATTCCTCTTTAAAGAATAGTCTTCGCATTTACGTTGATCCCTTATAACAGGCCTTCTCAATATGTGACCCGTGGGCCATATGCGTTCTATTATTCCTCTTTCAAGAATAGTCTTCGCATTTACGTTGATCCCTTATAACAGGCCTTCTCAATATGTGACCCGTGGGCCATATGCGTTCTCGCATTTATGTTGATCCCTTATAACAGGCCTTCTCAATATATGTTCCGTGGGTCATATGCGTTCTATTATTCCTCTTTAAAGAATAGTCTTCGCATTTAAGTTGATCTCTTATAACAGGCCTTCTCAATATGTGACCCGTGGGCCATATGCGTTCTATTATTCCTCTTTCAAGAATAGTCTTCGCATTTACGTTGATCCCTTATAACAGGCCTTCTCAATATGTGACCCGTGGGCCATATGCGTTATATTATCCCCTTTAAAGAAGAGTCTTCGCATTTATGTTGATCCCTTATAACAGGCCTTCTCAATATGTGACCCGTGGGCCATATGCGTTCTATTATTCCTCTTTAAAGAAGAGTCTTCGCATTTATGTTGATCCCTTATAACAGGCCTTCTCAATATATGACCCGTGGGCCATAAGCGATATATTATCCCCTTTAAAGAAGAGTCTTCGCATTTATGTTGATCCCTTATAACAGGCCTTCTCAATATGTGACCCGTGGGTCATATGCGTTATATTGTCCCCTTTAAAGAAGAGTCTTCGCATTTATGTTGATCCCTTATAACAGGCCTTCTCAATATGTGACCCGTGGGCCATATGCGTTATATTGTCCCCTTTAAAGAAGAGTCTTCGCATTTACGTTGATCCCTTATAACAGGCCTTCTCAATATGTGACCCGTGGGCCATATGCGTTATATTATCCCCTTTAAAGAATAGTCTTCGCATTTATGTTGATCCCTTATAACAGGCCTTCTCAATATGTGACCCGTGGGCCATATGCGTTCTATTATTCCTCTTTAAAGAATAGTCTTCGCATTTACGTTGATCCCTTTTAACAGGCCTTCTCAATATGTGACCCGTGGGCCATATGCGTTATATTATCCCCTTTAAAAAGAGTCTTCGCATTTATGTTGATCCCTTATAACAGGCCTTCTCAATATGTGACCCGTGGGCCATATGCGTTCTATTATTCCTCTTTAAAGAAGAGTCTTCGCATTTATGTTGATCCCTTATAACAGGCCTTCTCAATATGTGACCCGTGGGCCATATGCGTTCTATTATCTCCCTTTAAAGAAGAGTCTTCACAGTTACGTTGATCACTTACAGCAGGTTATCTTCGACAATTATTATTTCACAGTTTCTTTCTATTATGTTTTTATTTTGTTGTTGTTGTTGTTGCTGTTGATTATTCAATTCAGTGCTTTTGTGACAAGATGTACAGTAAACTCTCTGCCCTTTGTTGTATGTTTATGGAATCTGTCTGATAACTTGTTTTATTGTGGTGTCTGGGTCTATTTGTAACTGAGGAGAGGATTGGGAAGAAAGTGGCTGTGGCCTTTCAGGCACCATCCCGGTATTTTCCTGGAATTGTAGTGGGAAACCAGGGAAAACCACTTCTATGATGGGTGAGGTAGGAATCGAACCCACCCCTTTTCACTTATGCTACACGAGGCTGAGTGAACCTCATTCTAGCCCTCAAACCAGAATTTAATTGTTTGGCAGAACTGAAAAAGGAAGGAAGCTTTTAGTTTTACGTGACCGTTAATCATGCGATTATGAGCCACGGGACCTCTGTCTTACGTGGAATCCTAACCACAGGGCATGCGTGGCATTTCACTTCGAAAATCTCAGATGCATTGACCGGGAATCGAACCCGGTCCTACTTGGTGAGAGGCCAACAGCTTGATCGCTGCGCCACCACGTCCCTTGGCAGAGCTGAGATTCGAACTCTGTCCTCCATGGTGATACACAAGAATGCTATTTACTAAGGTTCGGATGTTAAGCAAAGGTCATATTATTTCCCTTGAGTTTATTTTGCCCGAAATTTGAAAATAAGTGTGAATGAAGGGTCCCTGGCCCCGTTTAAAGCAATTTTATTTTGCCTATGAATGCATATTTTGGTCATTTTAGTTATAGAAAGTCATATTTGTTTATATTTTGAGCATTTTTGTTTAAATTTTGACAAGGTGTAAAGTTATCTAGGAGTAGTTTCTAACACGGGGTTTACACATGGTGCAGTAGATTTCTGTATTCCCGGAACAGGCAGTTTATCAGGGTTAGGAGACCTCTTTCCTAGAAAAAAAAGCTTCTGTACGGATGTCTCATCGAGTAAGATACCACCCCAGCAGATAAATTAAGACAAGTTTAGCTCAGAACAATTACTAAGCAAGGAAACTCCTGAGTTATCTCACGCCCAGTTCGGCCTTGATGGGTCCGGTAGGTATTGTAGCTCTATCAGTTTGCGTGATAAAATGTGTCTGATGTATCATCGCGTTTTATGTTATTACTACTCCAATATTTGCTACACATCCCTAAGATGATCACGTCATATTATTTAGATTTTACGTAATTTTTATCTAGTTTTTTAGGGCATATTTAGTTGCATATTTTGTACTTCTTAAGGTCTTAAACATCCGAAGCCTAATAATCACTATGGCACAAGGTTGACAAGGAGGGCAATAATACAAGTTGTGGTTGAGAAAATTGAGTTGGGTCATCAGGTCTTCCACATAAAGATGAACAGTGGTTTATTCAAAATGTTCAGCTTTAATAATAAAAGAAAAGAGCTGGAGGTTCCATAAAGTGTCTCTGGCAAGTGTAGCCCAGGAATGGAATGTGCGCTGCTGGACACTATTCATTGTTTCAAGAGCATTAACTCCGCAGTGCGATGCTCCGGATGCAGACTCCATTTCCGTCCACAAACGGTGACTTTCCCTTGGCTGTCTTGTTCTCGAGTTGTAGATGTGTTAGACCCCTTGTAACCTTCGGTATCCACTGTGTGGGTTTATGTGTCTGTTGCTAGACATCTGAAAAGTTAATTAGACATATGGAAGCCCTAGAGCAGGGGTTCTCGACCTTTTAGACCCTGACCTCCTTTTTAGGCTGAGTATTTTGGCGACCCCCCAAGTTTTAACGTTAATAATAATAATAATAATAATAATAATAATATCGTATGACCTCGGGGGCCGGGTGCAAGCTTTGTTATTTGACACCCAGAGGGTAGCTTGCATGTCGAATTTCGTTGTTCCTTGACTATGAAAGTCAAGGAGGTTAGATGTTAGATAGCTAAGCTCCTTGAACACTATAGCGCTTTCTAGTAGAGAAATGAGGAACTTGTGTTGGCGGAAACTCCCGAGATTAATTTTGCCATTATGAACTCGTCCTACTGAATTCAAATGGGTTCTTTAACATGCCAACAACGTATGACATGCGTATCGTATTTTTGCCGCTTTTCAAAAATCACTTACCACGGCCAGGAGCAATCCTGCAAACTTGGGGTTAGTAGACCGACACGTTATCCACTCACCCACCGTAGCAAGCTAGTTTTAACGTTAAAACAATAAGTAAGAAATTACAATAATAAAAAAATATTAATAAAACATTAATTCAAAAACTGGTTGATTCCAAATAAGCTCAAGTTACTCATTAATAGAATAAAAAGACGTAAAAGTTTAATTCAATGTGAGTGTATTCTTCTATTAATAAAAAAAACTACAGCAATTACTTTTTTTTTACTTTTTGTCCGTATCTCAACCCACCGGTTGGGAACCCCTGCCCTAGAGCAACCATGTGCAACAGCCGATCCCCGGGCCCTCCCTGACTTGCTGAACCCTTTCATATGGACCGCCTGATCAGTTAGTGAAAATGTATTCCTTACGTAATCTGTTAAACTGAAGTATTTTTTTTTTCCAAACCTCGATAATGCAGTGCGAAGATTTTCTCTCTGGGCTTGGCAATTCTGATAAAACAAGCCCTGGCGCCAACGACAGTCCCTCACCCCTTCTCCTAATCGACCTTGTGCTGTAAATCACGCCTGAAAATTGTTAAGCGTGTCGCTAAGTTTTTTATTAGCCTACTTTCGATTTTTGCAAAAAAAATGAAAGTAGACTTGTGAGGTAAACACAGGGCCAAACATTGTGTGTCTATCTGTGTGTCTGTGAGTGTGTGTACTCTGAATGTACCCCCCCCCCCCTCCTCCCCCACCTCTATCAATTCGAAAACGGTGAAACCGAATTCAATTTGGTACAGAGGAAGCACTAGCAAAGGACACCTCAGTGTCAGGTCTTATATTGCCGCCATCTTGACGGAAACGGAATGGCGGCCACCCAAATGTTAAAAGCTTAAATCAAATTACGACCAACCTAATCATTTTGCAAGAACATACCTATTTGTGGGAAGCATCTTTTGACTGATCTACAATGTCATCAGCCCAATAGTTTGCAGATAGCGGCCATGTAAGTGTGCAAATCGATTCATTGATCAATTCAAACACGGTGAAACCGAATTGAATGAAATTTTGTACAGAGGTAGCACTAGCAAAGGGCACCTCATATTCATGTTTAATATTCGTATAACACGTTGAATTTCAACAAGCTACTACAACCAACATTCAATTATACTCCTTGAATAGGACAAAGTGTTATAACTATACCCATGCATTTAGGAGAAAGTAGGCTATGTATTCCTTACTGAACATCCTGTTTTCTTTAGTAAATAAACTTTTCGGTTACCGGTACCTTTATGGTATTAATTTTTGTGATGTTAATTTGTGATGAACGAGTTTCTTCATTGAATGTGGCTGCCATGTTCTTGTTAAAATATTATGCATTGTTAACTAGGGCCCGCGACGCCTGTAAGTCCTCTGTGGTTGGCCCACCTTGTGTTCCAGGTTGCACATACCTGATCTAGAGTGATGTTTTTCTTATGTTAATTAATTTTAGGAGCTTGAGGGTATCTTAGTCATTATTCACCTATAATTTGCTTTGTCTTGATACTAATTGTATTTCTCTAGCGGCTGTTGGCTGGCAGCGTGGCTCAGCAGTATAATAATGAAAATGAAAATTCACAGCCTGCTTCCAGTCGACTAACCGGGTCAGGGAATAGAATGAATGAAGCCCCCATCTAGCGGCAAGGAAATGAACTGTGCCGGCTGCCGAAACCTGTCGCACTCCCCTGGGGCAATGATTAAATGAATGACAGATGAAATGAAATGAAGTGGAGAGCGTTGCTGGAAGGAAATTTGTGACAGGGAAAACCGGAGTACCCGGAGAAAAACCTGTCTACCTCCGCTTTGTTCAGCACAAATCTCACATGGAGTGACCGGGATTTGAACCACGAACCCAGCGATGAGAGTTCGGCGTGCTGCCGCCTAAGCCACGGAGGATCGCTCAGCGGTATAATAATAATAATTATTATTTTTTATTATTAGTATTATTTGTCTGTTAACCTGTGATATTGTGGTGTGTAGTAGAAGTGTGTCTACCTAGAAAATCAGGAGAGGATTGCTAAGGGAGCGGCCGTGGTTTCAGGTTAGGAACCATCCCGGCATTTGCCTGGAGTAGAAGTGGTGAAACCACGAAGAACCACTTCCAGGATGACTGAGCTGGGAATCAAACAGACTACTTCTAAATTATACCACACGAGGCTGAGTGTACCCTGTTCCAGCCCTCAGACCAGAATTAAGTTTACGTTTGAACACACCATGCCCTGCTTTTTGGTGCCTATGTAAGAGAAAAGGTCTGAAAGCACGTTATGTATTCGGGGCTTGTGTGCGTCTGCAAGTGTGAATTGCGATAAGGCTGGCAGCTGTTTAATTAGGAAAGTCATCAGCACGCAAGACGAGAGTCTAGACTCAGATAGGTGCAGGTACACAGCTTCTTGAATGCACTTCAGACACCTTCACAGAATTGATACTTCATATTGACATCTTCTCTTCCCTTACCTAACCACATCCTGTAAATACACCGGTTTAAGTCGCTGTAACGTTGTTCTTTTGTAACGGCTACCTTTGTCGTTGGATATCGCTCTACAAGTTGGGCGATCATTTATAACGTTTCTACAGATATTACACTCAAGACTCCTTAAAACCACCTCATCGTTCTTATTTAGCATTGGCCTGTCTAGACAGACGACATACACTTTATTAATTTAGATTTACTGGGCGCCAGTTATCGTAAAGATAACACATTAAAATTTTATTTAGCCACGGCCGCTCCCTTCCTTGAGCCAAGATCTATCATCGGAGCGTAGGGCAATAAACTTGCTCTATGAGATACTCTTTGCATTCCAACTATCCTATATATTCAACTCCCAATGAACAAGACATTTTAACTAATACTGGTTTATTTACAACAAAATTATTAACATTTGATCTGAGGTTTCGAGCTGTGTACAATATGTGCATTAATATTCCCTAATTGCGGGGAAATATTGACTGTCTTCTCGCTAGCGCTGATCTTCTGTGTTGATAATAACTCGGTCCACATACCTGGTGCCTTGTGGTTCAAAGTCCATCTCGTTGGTCTGCTTGCAGTCTAATTTGAGATCTTACGCCAACACACGTTTATTGACCTTTGAAAACATATGTTTTCTTCTTCTCGTTGTTGTTGTTGTTGTTGCTGCTGCTGCTGCTTGTTTCTGAGTTTGATCACCATGGTAAGCAAATTTGAACAAACCAGGCTAATTGAATTCACTAAGTCCCATCTTACTGAGGGACTGGCAGAGTCTACGACTCACAAAGTCAGTGAGTGAGTGCGTGATCGAATATGTGAATGACAGAATAGAATCTATAGAATAGCCAGTGCTGAAGTCGCGCTGGGCTTTTATACACTCTGAATGGTCCCGATGTTTCGCGGCATAAATTTGCCCGCGACCCATCAGACCAATTATAGCAAAGCATTTCTCAGTCCTCAAGCGACGCTAAAACTTCTCCGAGCGGGAATTCAGGCCCGCGTACTTCAAATATTCCACTCAGAACCCGCTATTCCTCTCGTTGCGCATATATATATATTCCGCCGAAATCTTTCTCCAAGCCCTTGTCTCCAGTCAGCGTGGCTTCGTTCCAGAAATACATTTTCTTGCAATATGTTGCTTCACCGTCCGTAACTTCTTCCAACCATGCCCGTCCTGTCTTTACAATTTAACTAATAAAACAGCCCTAGACCTCTATAAAAACCCTGTTTCTTAATCTAAGCACTTGACAATATTATATATGACTATGGTAATGACGTGAATATGGTATGGCCCCTCCCTTGATATTAATGGGTGAATAAAACGATATAACTTTGATATTTCAATAATAATAATAATAATAATTACACAATGATATTAAAAATAATAATATTAATAATAATTTGTACCGTAATCAAGATTACGTTACAAAACGTCCCCATGGTTTCATAAAGAATGTAATGAATGATGAAATCACAAATCTTCCCTTTAAAACTTAACAGGAAATACACTGAATATACATATATGACCCTTCAAATTACATACATAATGATTATACCCTTTTCATTTTCCTTGATTGATCTGCACTCTTCTTGCAATGTTACATAAACATTCTGATTGTCCTGTGCAGTCATACAGGATTTACATGCTACATTTGTTCTTGTAGTCCCTTACAATAACAGAACACAATATATATTGCTTCTTGTTTCACGCAACACAAGTGATTTATCTCACTTCCACCAATTCCTTAGAGCCACGACACGACTCTAATTATAAACACACGGCAGTCTGCCCTTCTTGCTGCACTTGCTCTTTTCTATGATATTTCCTCAGATTGTAAATGTTATATGTACCAATGACACAATTTTCCTGATCTTTCAATAAGTAGGCATTCTTTCCTATCCTCTTCGAAACGACATAAGGTCCAGTAAACAATAAAAACAGCTTTGACATTTTCCCTTCCAATGCACAAGATGGCAACGGCTTACGTAACAATCGTTGCTACAAACTTTCATGTTCTTCCTACCTCTCAACAAAACACTGGCTAGCCTGAATAACGTCACATGAGTCAACAATACATACCTGAAATAACTACCTAGTGTCCTACCTAATTTCCTCACTAACGTTGAGCAACTACTACTAAAATCTACTGTTGAGAACCACTTCCGCCCCTGAAAACGTTGAACTAAATCCTCCACTGCTTCAGTTCTCAACTGGTCGCTTTCGACCCTAGTATTTAACATTCTGCCGTCTATGCATAGTCTCACTGAATTGTCTTTCTTGGCTACTACAACTAATGGATTTAAACAATGGCTAGCTGAAGGCTCAATTATGTCGTTTTCCAACATTAATTCTATCTGTTCTTCGACGGCTTTCATATATTTAGTTGCGACAGGATACCTAGGCCCTACGAAACTACTTGTGTCTTTAACGACAAAACTATGCTCATATAAGTGTGTTGCTCCGGGTTTTGAGCTGAAAATTTCCTTATATTTTATTAATACCTCATGTAACTGATGACCTTGCACCTCATCCAGCTTACACTGTGACAATGCATCATGGATCTTACTCTCAAGTTCAGACTCCATTGCAACCTGACACACCTTAAAAACTTTGCTCTCACTAGCATCTCCGCGGTCTACCTCATTTACTTCAGGAAACTCATCACTTACAACCACGTTGCTTTCTTCCTCAAACATACACACTTTCATCTGTTTGTCAGTCTTAGACACCTTATACGTAACCTGAACTTCTCTATCCTGCCAAAATAAACATATCCTGCCAAAATGAAAATCTAATTTAACTTGATATAATGATAACCATTCCGCACCAAGAATCACCGGATATAATAAATTTGGAACTGCCAAACAGGGCTGAAATTTAACTAACTCACTAATGTTAATTGGAACTGCGACTTGCTTACATATTTTCTGAGACCTACTACCTACAGCTGTGACAATGAAAGTGGACTTAACTGGAATTATATCAACATGAATACCTTCTCTCATTACATCTTCCAAAAATCTTAAATTTATACAAGAGTTTTCGCTTCCACTGTCCAATAAAACATCAACTTCTTTACCCCACACATTAAGTTTAATTACTGGTGACATAATCTCATTCTCAACATTATCTAAATTTCCACCATTTAGGTCATAAAGCAGTTCTTCTCTAACATCTATATTAAAATCTCCTAAATACTCAATATTCCTAGGACATTGAACTGCAATCACTTCGGGCTGTCTGTTGACCTCACTGCAACCCGTTATTCGTTTAAATTAGGCCTACCTGCCCCTGGTGTAGATTGTTGTTGTTGTTGTTGACCTGTACGTCTGTCTGGCCTAGTACCTTCCCCTACTCTGTTCAAATTCTCGTTCCTCGTATTTGCTGTGCGTCCCCCATTGTCAAGTCGTCTTTCGTAATTCGCATTCCTGCCTTGTTCTCTTCCCCTCTCTCTCTCTCACCCTGCCCGAAATTATCTCCTCTACTTATTGGCTTGCGTTCGGTCCTACTATTTTCAAGAGAGTCAAAGTTTTCCAATAGCTTCTCGAACCCGTCAATAGTAGTAATATTCTGCATGAAGAATGCTTCTTTAATTATATCAGGAAAATGCCTTAATAATGTTTTAATTACCTGTGATTCAGTCTCTAAACCTTCTAAATTCTGGCATATAAGTACATGCGCTAAGAAATACTCTGTGTACGAAACACCATCTCTCCTTTGGTACTTTCCAAAAATAATGTTACATCTTTCTCTTTCTTGCACATTTTCATTCCAGTACTTGGCTATGAACTTCTCTTTAAATTTTCTAAAACTAGTCATCTGGTATTTATACACACTGAACCATGACCTTGAATCCCTAACAAAAGATTTATCTAGCATGTCAAGTACTTGTTCCCATTGAACGATCCCCTCTTCTAAATCTTTAGCGAACTTCTTTTCTACTGTTTTTAAGAATTCCATTGGGTTATATGCCTTGCCTGTGAATACTGGCAAATCTGCCTCTTTAGTTAGAAATCTACTTAAATTTCCTAATTGTACATTACCGCTATTTGTTGCTATTTGCTTCTGACATCTCTGCAATTTCTCCTCCATTTTATCTGTTTTACTCGCTACTTGTTCACTGATACTGTTAAATTTACTGTTAACCTCTTCCCTAATTTCTTGATTATCGCTCTCTAGTTTATTTTCTAAATTACCTATTTTAGCAATATTATTATCACACTTGACCTTCATACTGTTGACTTCTCCTTCTAAGTCAACCCTAACCTTACTACATTTAATTTTCACTTCCTCGTCAATTTTATCAACTCGCTCCGACACTTGTTGCATTCTGGCGTCAACCTTAAGTGACCATGATTCTTCCACCTCACTAATCCTGTTTTCTAACTTATTGTGAAATTCTCGGCCTACTTCTTTAATTTGTCTATTGAAGTTCTCTGTAGCTTCATCAAACTTCTTACCTTGTTCATCTAGCTTCTTACTATGCTCAGTGAATTTAAGATCTATTGCTTTTTCTAATTGATCACTACGCACGTCAAATTTCTTACTTTGTTCCTCTTGCTTCTTACTCTGTTCAGCTAACTTAAGATCTATGTTTCTGTTCTGTTCTGTTATCAGCATCGTCAGGTTTCAAAGCCAGGAAGGATTCTCCCCCTCATTAATCTGGATGTTTGTAGCCCCGTCTTGTTTATTTTCCTCAGTTTCCTGATTTTCGCTTACTTTTGACATCTCATCATTGGTACCCTGCACATCTAATTTCGACATTTTAACTGATCTTATAATACTACGGTTTCTCAAATTTATGTTCCCCAAATTATCCCTGTTACTCATTACCCAAAAAGACAACTCATCAAAAGAACACTACTAATTTATAACCGTAGTTCCCTAACTTGATATATGCCTCTTTAATGAAAAACTCGGAATGAATGCAAAGAGTACTCGTTTATATCGTACATGAAAACAACTTTAAACTTTAACATACTTGAAATAAACTGGATTTATACATAATATCCATTCACTTCAGTACGATATTTCGTAGCCCCACATTGGTTGTGCCATTTGTAACGGCTACCTTTGTCGTTGGATATCGCTCTACAAGTTGGGCGATCATTTATAACGTTTCTACAGATATTACACTCAAGACTCCTTAAAACCACCTCATCGTTCTTATTTAGCATTGGCCTGTCTAGACAGACGACATACACTTTATTAATTTAGATTTACTGGGCGCCAGTTATCGTAAAGATAACACATTAAAATTTTATTTAGCCACGGCCGCTCCCTTCCTTGAGCCAAGATCTATCATCGGAGCGTAGGGCAATAAACTTGCTCTATGAGATACTCTTTGCATTCCAACTATCCTATATATTCAACTCCCAATGAACAAGACATTTTAACTAATACTGGTTTATTTACAACAAAATTATTAACATTTGATCTGAGGTTTCGAGCTGTGTACAATATGTGCATTAATATTCCCTAATTGCGGGGCAATATTGACTGTCTTCTCGCTAGCGCTGATCTTCTGTGTTGATAATAACTCGGTCCACATACCTGGTGCCTTGTGGTTCAAAGTCCATCTCGTTGGTCTGCTTGCAGTCTAATTTGAGATCTTACGCCAACACACGTTTATTGACCTTTGAAAACATATGTTTTCTTCTTCTCGTTGTTGTTGTTGTTGTTGCTGCTGCTGCTGCTGCTGCTTGTTTCTGAGTTTGATCACCATGGTAAGCAAATTTGAACAAACCAGGCTAATTGAATTCACTAAGTCCCATCTTACTGAGGGACTGGCAGAGTCTACGACTCACAAAGTCAGTGAGTGAGTGCGTGATCGAATATGTGAATGACATAATAGAATCTATAGAATAGCCAGTGCTGAAGTCGCGCTGGGCTTTTATACACTCTGAATGGTCCCGATGTTTCGCGGCATAAATTTGCCCGCGACCCATCAGACCAATTATAGCAAAGCATTTCTCAGTCCTCAAGCGACGCTAAAACTTCTCCGAGCGGGAATACAGGCCCGCGTACTTCAATTATTCCACTCAGAACCCGCTATTCCTCTCGTTGCGCATATATATATTCCGCCGAAATCTTTCTCCAAGCCCTTGTCTCCAGTCAGCGTGGCTTCGTTCCAGAAATACATTTTCTTGCAATATGTTGCTTCACCGTCCGTAACTTCTTCCAACCATGCCCGTCCTGTCTTTACAATTTAACTAATAAAACAGCCCTAGACCTCTATAAAAACCCTGTTTCTTAATCTAAGCACTTGACAATATTATATATGACTATGGTAATGACGTGAATATGGTATGGCCCCTCCCTTGATATTAATGGGTGAATAAAACGATATAACTTTGATATTTCAATAATAATAATAATAATAATAATTACACAATGATATTAAAAATAATAATATTAATAATAATTTGTACCGTAATCAAGATTACGTTACACTTTGGTATTTCATTTTAGGGGCTGGGACATCTTGGTCATCAGCCCCATGTAGTAGGGTGTGGGTTGAATTTGTCTTATAACCTATTTATTATATGATTGTAATAGTAATGATAATATAATAATGTTATTGGTTTTACGCCCCTTTAACTACTCTGGCTTTTAGAGACGCCGGGGTGCCGGAATTTTGTCCCGAAGGGGATCCTTAACGTGACAGTAAATCTACTGACACGGCTCCCTCGCATTTGCGCACCCTCAAATGCCAGCTGACTGCGCCAGGATACGAATCTGCAACCTAGGGCCCAGCAAGCGAGAACGTTACCGCTGAGCCACAAAGCCAGCCGATTGTAGTAGTGTGCGTAGCTGTATTAGGGACACGGAGGAGGTAGGTGCCACGGAACTTCAAATAAGGTACTATCCCTGCATTTGCCTGGCGGGAGTGTGGAAAATACAGGGGGGAGATTACACTCAGGATAGCCATTGTCAGAGTGGGAATTCGAACTTACGATCTCCGGACTTGATTTAGCTGCATGCGCGGTCGTGGTGCACGATTTAATGAGCGAGACAGTAACTTCTAATACGATTAAGACTTCTACTTCAGGCAAATGCTGGGATGCTTTCTAACTTACGGTCACGACTGTCTCCTTCCAAATACTTACCTGAATTACTAAGAAACACAATAACACAAGTTATCAGACAAATTCTATTCACAACCAGGTACACGGGGCTAAATGACCATGGTGTCCAAGCCTCTCAAATTATATAACAACACAATAGTAGACTATTTATGTAACTTATCAAGGCTTTACATTACATTACATTACATTATGCGAACCGGCCAAAACTAAGGACCACGCAAATAGCATTTCATTTCCTTCTCATAGTTTTTCTACCTTTCTCTTCCTCCAAGGCTGTATATTATAATAAATTTCAATTTTACAATACAATACTTTTTTCAACCACTATTTCATTTGATACATGTTTCGGGCCTTCTTCAGTCAAAAAAAAAAAAAAACACATGAAATTACCCATGTTCAATCTAACTTAAAACTATTACACAAAACATTTTCAATAAAATTTTAGCAATTTCACAAGCGTCATCCATAATTAAAACATATATATAATTCTTTAACAACAAGTAAAAATCCCTTTATCACTATAATTTATAAAATGCAATGTATACATGTGATTAGAGCGTCAGTCAACATGTGTGTTTGAAGAAGCTAACGTGTTGAACGTAGGAAACCCGATTTTAAAAACAATGCCTGACGACAATTCTAATGTTCAAAATAAGTTAAAAGAATTAACAACAACTAACTTAAGTGCCGGCACACTCCATAAAATCAAATCCGAGGGGCGTGGTGGCTCAGCGGTCTAGCTGCATGCCTCTCACCACGGCGGTCCGGGTTCGATTCCCGGTCAATGCATGTGAGATTTTCGAAGTGAAATGCCATGTCCCGTGGTTCGGATTCCACGTAAAAAGGAGGTCCCGTGGCTCATGATCTCAAGATTAACGGTCACGTTAAACTACAAGCTTCCTTTTTTATAAAATCAAATCCGGCGATAAATATAAGGCAGTTATAATGGGATGCACTATGAAGATTCGATGGGAAATTCAACCAGGCTTCCGTTCATTTCATGTGGCTTTTTGGCTGAAGAAGGCTCGATGAGCCGAAACATGTATCAAATGAAATAGTGGTTGAAAAAAGTATTGTATTGTAAAGTGTAAATCTATTATAATAGATGTCATAATCTATACGGGAAAAAGAAACGAGTATGGCTAGGGTCATAGATATACATATCAAGGCTGTGTACTACTTTTTGCTCATATACTTTCTCAGGTATGTTTGTGAATAAATTTTTAAATGAGCCATGCTGTGTCTAAATATTTTTGGGACATAAAATTAAGTTGTCAACACTGCACGTGGCACTGTTTCTTACAGCGTAATGATTCTCTTTTCCCTCATTTTATTGCATGTGTACATACATATTATGCATTTTATAGGAGCAATGCCAAGTAACATGCAGTCATTGCATATTATTAGATCTTAAATTCTCTCCATTGCCAACTTGTTGAGGGAGAGAGAACTTATGGTCTTGAAGAGCTCGCCTCGCCTGAATAAACGTTAAGTGGGCCGATAAATGCTCTTGTTTCCTCGCGATATATAGACCTTGGCACTATGTAGCAGACTTGTTATTTATACATGAAATCGAGTAAGACATTTTCCTGCGCGTTCGCTTACATAAAAACTAGGAATCTCTTTCAGTGTCTTTGTGTGGTTTTAGGTAGATTTCATTAGAAAGCTAGGTCTACCTATTGCGATGATCAAACATTCGTCTTTTGCAGACATGGGCAATTTTTTTAGGGACAGATGCAATACAAAATAATCTACGCGGGCCGAAATCAAAACAACACATGCTTACAAATCTATACTAATAAAATAAAGCAGGAGAGTTTGTGTTTTTGTTTGTGTGTTTATGTGTTTAAACGCGCTAATCTCTGAAACTACCAGTTGGATTCGAAAAATTATTTTTGTATATGATAGCCTGATTCAAGAGCAATAGTTTAGGCCAGTACTTGATTTGTAAAAAAAAAGAGGTTCCGGTACTGTGGGCTACCGGGTGGTGGCGGGAGGGGCGCTTTATAGAATTTTGAAATATAGAGTTCTAAAAACAATATTTCGACGCTTTTCTGAACACCTTTAAAAATGAACCAGATTTTCTTTCTATACCTAGATGTCCAACATTCCGGCAAACCTCACACTCCAGCTTTTTGTTGTGTACGATAAGCTAACTGTATTTTTTACAAAACTCGTTCTTTTGTTCTATAGGCCACTGTTGATCACTTCCTTTGAAGACGTCATTAGAAGAAGGTGAAGTAACGCTGGAGGATGTAGGCTGAGTTGACTCCGGTAGAACTAATTCTATTGGAAGTGTCGTGCATGTTTCAGTTTCTTCGTCTAGTTATGGTTTCTTCGGTTTACTAAATTAATTAGTTATTTTATGCATTGTAAAGGCACGTACACGTACAACACACAATTAGCGAAATTTACGCACTTTGATTCCAAAACACTACACGACCAAACAGAACAAAACCATAAAATAGTGACAGGCCTTGAATGTTCTGACTGCTCTGACATTGACGGCTAAGTGGAAGCTGAACTGTTGCGCGGCAAGGGAGGCTAGAAGAACAGTCCAGACAAAGACCAAGTTGACATTGACTTACAACTAAAGTTCTACAGTTCTAAAAAGAGTGATAGTCAGTCTGAAAGACTAGACATTATATCATTTTAAATGCTACAAATGCTAAAAAAAAATGCTGCGTGAAAGCCTCATGATCATGCAGCGAACTGCGTGAACTCAAAGTCCATTAGCAAGTGCAAACCAAGGTCAAAAGAGGTAGCTGGCTGGGTGACGTCAAGCCCACTGGAACGCGCGGGGAAAGGAGGAAGCTCAAGCGTTACTATGACGTCACACACCTCAGTGCATTCTCGGTAAATTTCGTCCCGTCGCCGTAACGTAACGCCAGACCTCAGCGTAACGACGAAGATCATGAAATGATGAAATTATGTTATATATTCGACTTTTGCCCCCATCAGAGGTTTCGGTACGGCGTACCGGTGCGTACCGTCACAAATCTAGCACTGGTTTAGGCTATGTAGCATTAGGCTACACCTCTCAGGTAACCTTAAAGATTTATTTTTGTTCAGTAAGTCGGAAGAACAAGCACTCCGGAACGGCTTCAATAATACCGAAGTCTATTGTTGCCATGTAATGCGGGCTGCATCACGTTGCCCCTACCAATGTTCTGGTGCAGAATTGCGAGCTGCTTATAAATTGCAGTCACGGGGAGTAATTAGTGCAATAAGATTTCTTAGGCCCCTTAAAACAGTTATCTTCATGACAATAGTATGCCTCTGTATGAGGGCGATGGTGCTGGTACAGTGGACTGAGGTTATCAGCTGCAATAAGCGCTGGTGCTTTCCGATCCTTATCCTTGAGCGCTCCAATTCTGTAGTAGTATTCATTATCATCCATTATTGACCTAAGGCAGTGTGGTCCAACCCGCGGCCCGCCTGTTCATTTTGTTGGCCCTTGCCCTTCTTACTGCCCTTCACTCTTCGACAGTTATAATCCGTGGCGTACCTACTTTAATTTTCACTTTCATTCAGTAATGTTACGAGGGAGCCAGGTGGGAAAGGAAAGATCCCGTAAAATACGCAAGTAATCAGATCTATCCACTGTAACGTGTTTTTCGAGGGTATTTTACGCCACTGACATAAGTAAATAGGAAGCCATTCTATATTTATTTACGCGGCAAATTGTTCAGCCAAGAGAATTTTTTCATGTAACTTATTATTATTATTAAGGTATTTTTGGAGCGTTTTTTTTAATAAAATTATAAGTATACAGATAGGTTTTCGATGTTATAGAAAGCACTATCAAGCAAATTATTACGAACAACATTAACGTAGAAAATTATATGATTACGGAATTTTTCGGATTTTGTCAGTTAGAGTTTGTTGAGAGAGATGAGTTACTGGGAATTCGGCTACAGGCTTATTCTTGTCGAGAAGCGTGACGCAAGCGGGGTTGCTGCTTCAAGAAAAGGCGAAATGGCCTGGAACGGTAATCGACATCTTCGTCGTGCC
Organism: Meconema thalassinum; assembly: GCA_946902985.2. Taxonomy (NCBI): domain Eukaryota; kingdom Metazoa; phylum Arthropoda; class Insecta; order Orthoptera; family Tettigoniidae; genus Meconema; species Meconema thalassinum. The sequence continues at coordinate 93,973,416 of OX336399.1, forward strand.
GAGTGTAATGACCCTGAGGTGGGGATGATCGCGTGGTGGCTCCTCAGCCAATCAGCGAAGAGCGGGCGACTTGAAGACGGCTCCAGAGAGGGGAGGCGAGGAGTGCATATATGGTTTGCGCGCCGTGGAGGCAAGGCGATTATCTTTGTAAAACTTGACCAGTGTGGTTGCACGTGTGTTTGGTTCCGATGTGATTGGACCATAAATTAACATATCTACAAGTATATCTTCAACTAACGAAGAAGATGACGACATCCAGAAGGCTGTGGGAAGCTCTCTTCAACATCCAGTACGAGGGAAATGCTGCGGCAATTTCCAATGGTAAGCGCGAATGACTCAGAACTACGTAATCTCTCGTCTCTTTGTTTCATATTCAGTATTTCAGTAACTTCATAGCTTGGGAATAAGAGTAAAATCAGTAATTTATCCGACTCCGTTTTCACGTAATTCTCTAGCGGTAATATTCAAATCGCAACGCTCCAATTTAAATTTAAACTTATTATTATTATTATTATTATTATTATTATTATTATTATTATTATTAATTTTGCCATACTTGTTTTTTATATATAATAAATTCATTTCTTTTAACCATGCAATCTTTGCCTTCAGTAGGTAGCATTAGATATAGACCAAATTCCTTCTCCTGATACAATTTGTAACGTGTTTTTCGAGGGGTTTTATGCAACTGGCATAAGTCAGTAGGAAGCCATTCTATATTTATTTACGCGGCAAATTGTTCAGCCAAGAGAATTTTTCATCGTAATTTATTATTATTATTAATTTATTATAATTATTATTAAGGTATTTTCGGAGCATTTTATAAAAATTATTAGCATTCAGATAGGTTTTCTATGTCTTAGAAAACCCTATCCAGCAAATTATTACGAACGACGATATCATAGAAAATTATCTGATTACGGAATTTTACGGAGTTTTCGTCAGTTAGGGTATATTTGAGAGAGGTGACTCACTGGGATTTCAAGTACACGCTTAATCTTGTCGAGAAGCATGACGCAATCTTGGGTCGCAAGGTCTAGAAAAGACGAATTGTTGGAACGGAACCCTCCCGCCGAGTGTAATGACCCGGAGGAGGAGAAGATCGCGTGGTGGGTCAGCCAATCAGGGGAGACGACGTAAGCTAGTTGGGACTGAAGAGTGGGGAGCCGGCGTGTGGATATATCGTTCGACGCGCCGTGAAACGAGGACTATCTGTGAAATACTTGAGGAGTATGGATGCGCGTGCGAGTCGCTCCGATGTTCAGTGGAGTTAAGAACTATCTGTGAAATACTTGAGGAGTATGGATGCGCGTGCGTGTCGCTCCGATGTTCAGTGGAGTTAGTGACTATCTGTGAAATACTTGAGGAGTATGGATGCGCGTGCGTGTCGCTCCGATGTTCAGTGGAGTTAGTGACTATCTGTGAAATACTTGAGGTGTACGGTCGCAAGTGCGTGTCGCTCCGATGTTCAGTGGAGTTAGCGACGAACTTTTGTAAAACTTGGTTGTACGAGTGTTTGGGTCCGAGGTACGGACCATAGAATTATCTAATCTACCAGAATATCATCAAATTCCGACGGAGATGATGACGTCCAGGAGACTGTGGGAAGCTCACAACATCATCAAGAACGAGGGAAATGCTTTGGCAATTTCCAGTGGTAAGCGCCAATGACGCAGAAATACGCAATCTCTCATTTTCTTTGTTTTACATTTCATATTTCAGTAACTTCATAGCTTGGAAATAAGAGTAAAATCAATTTATCAGACTCCGTTTTCACGTAATTTTCTATCGGTAATATTCAAATCACAACGCTCCAATTTAAATTTTATACTTATTATTATTAATTTTGCTATTCTTGTTTTATATAATAAATTCATTTCTTTGACAATGCAATCTTTGCTTTCAGTAGGTAGCATTAGATATAGACCAATTCCTTCTCCTGATACAATTGTTTGTTGGGTTAATGATCAAATCATACCACGATCTGAGTGAATAGAGTCTTGAAGGTGTTCTGCCAGAGCTAGACGTTGTTAAATACAAATTTAGATTTCAACATTGCGTTGAGGTCTTGGCGCCCATTAAAACAACATAGCTTAGGCAAAGGTAAACAGTTACATTTCTCACCCAACAGTTAGGAGCTAGCAAAACGTTTCATTTGTACGCTCAACGTGGAGCAAAGTAAATACCGTTTCACTTGTCGCCGACAACTTGGGGCTGAAAACCTAATAACATTTGTGGAAGGAGAAGGGTATATATTTCTGTGCCTGTATTTTGGGGGTTATTTGTCTGTATCAGTGTACATCATTATGGGGGATGAGAAAGAAAGACAGATGAGGTTACGTAGTGGTCATCAACGGGAGAGTGATGATACGAGCAGTATGTCGAGTGATGGTAGTACCGGGGTAGCGGAGGTAAATCCCGATACTGAAACAGGGAGTGTAGGCGGCCAACCAGAATTAAAAACTTTACTTCTCGAGTTTATGTATCAGAACAAAGTTAGTAGTGATGCCTTAAATGCAAAGTTAGAACAGAATAACGCTAAATTAGAACAAAACAGTAGGGAAAATAAAGAAAGTACAGAAGCTTTAAATGCAAAGTTAGAACAGAATAACGCTAAACTAGAACAAAACAGTAGGGAAAATAAAGAAAGTACAGAAGCTTTAAATGCAAAGTTAGAACAGAATAACGCTAAACTAGAACAAAACAGTAGGGAAAATAAAGAGAGTAATAGGGAATTGAGCGATAGTTTAAACGCCAGATTAGAACAAAACAGTAAGGAAAATAGAGAGAGTACTGAAACTTTAAATGCTAAATTAGAACAAAACAGTAGGGAAATGAGTGACAAATTCGAACTGATTAGAGGTGAGATCAGGGGGGTGATGGAAGAAAAGGCTAAAGAGATTATTGCAGATGTAGACAGAAAATTAGGAAAAGTACAGGAGGAGTTGGAAATTAGAATCAGTATACAGGCTGAAAATTTAAAAGAACTAGTGCAACTGGAAACACAGCAGGTCAAAAAGCAATTGGGGGGAGAAATTGACAAAATTCAGGTAGCTACTAAAGAGGTTAAGGAACAGCTGGGGGGTAGAATTGAGAAAGTCCACTCACAAATAGTTGCAGAAGTAAATGATTTAAGAGAGAGTAATAAAGAGAGCATTAGCAAGATTGAGGAGAAACAAGCAAAGCTATATGATAAAGTAGAAGAATCAGAAGGAAACATTAAATTAACAGTAAACAGTATTGAGAGGAAGGCTGAGGAGAAAATCGCAGAATTAGAATTAAAATTAAAAGCTAGGATCAGGCAAGAAAATAGTCAGAATAGACCAGTTTTTGTGAATAGCACACACAGGGAGGTAGAACTGGGTAAGTTCAGCAATCGACAGGGGTGCCCAATGGAGTTCATGAACACTATAGAAAATAAATTCGGGGAGAGGTTGGAAAATGGTAGTATTGAGTGGTGCCAGGTAGTTCATTCATTTCCGTGTCCGATCATTTCCAGAATGTAGCAACTCCGATGGCCTTGTTGTTTGCCTCGATCAGGTCCTGGGTAGTGCAGGGTTGTTCTAGTAGTGGACAAATGAGCAGGTGGGCTGGCTCTTGTGTTGCTCCACACTCGCAGGACGTGTCTCCATCAGCTGGAAGGATACCCCATTTCTGCATGTTGGTCTTGCAACGAGGGACGCCCACCCTGAGACGATTAAGTGATTTCCAAACAGGGTAAGGCAGGTCATTTCCTGGGGCTAGCTCTTCCTTAACAGGGATATCCGGCGGCAGCTTGCTCTTCCACCTGGAGATGCGGTTAGATTCCGATGTTCCCTCCAGTGGTTGAGTCCTGGCGATGAAACTCTTTCTTGATTTCAGTCGACGGACAACAGCCTGATGATTATGCAGTGGATGACGGGGATCATTAATCTGCTTCGCCCTCTCTGCATCAGCAGCAACAGCCCTTCTGATAGTTGGGGGAGCTATCCCAACAATCGGGTAAAGTTTGTCGACTGGAGTAGGCTTCATACATCCCGACAAGATTCGTATGGTCTCGTTGATGGCAATGTCAATCTGCTTGGTGTGACTGGATGCACTCCACACAGGTGAAGCGTACTCTGCAGCAGACATGCACAAAGCAAGAGCAGAAGTTCTTAGGACGTGAGGACTTGCCCCCCAGGTGGTGGCTGTGAGCTTCCTCAAAATATTGTTCCGTGAACTAACTTTCAGCCTGGTCTTATGGCAATGTTTCTTGAAGGACAGTGTTCGGTCAAGAGTAACACCTAGATACACGGGTGTTGGACAATGTTGGAGTTGTTTGCCTTGCCATGTAACATCCAGTTCCCGCCGAGCTTCTCTATTCCTTAAGTGAAATGCACATACTTGAGTCTTGTTGGGATTTGGCTTAAGATGATTGGCTTCATAGTAAGATCCAAGGGTATCTAGTGCAGAAGTCAACTTTCCCTCCACCTCTTCAAATGTTTTTCCTTGGGCAGCCACTGCAGTATCATCAGCATAGATGAAGAGCCTAGAATGTTCTGGTATGGGCTGATCGTTAGTGTAAATATTAAATAGCACAGGAGCGAGTACACTGCCTTGAGGTAAGCCGTTCTTTTGTATGCGCCATCTGCTCTTTTTACCATGGAGAAAGACTTGGAACCTTCTATTCTGCAGGAGAGTGCCAATAAGGGATGTTAGTTGGTAGTCGTTGGAGGTCTGGTACACTTTCCTCAGCAACTTTCTGTGGTTGATAGTGTCGTAAGCAGCTGTTAGATCGACAAAGGCAACTCCAGTTATCTCACCTTGTTCATACCCATCCTCGATGTGTTGAGTGAGGTTCAGTATCTGACTGCAACATGACTTTCCAGATCGAAACCCAGCTTGTTGGGGAATGAACTTATCTTCAAGGATGCCGCTAATTCGGTTGAGGATAAGGCGCTCGAAGATCTTGAAACAGTGACATAATAAGGATATTGGGCGAAAGTTTTTAGGATCGTTTGGCTCCTTACCAGGCTTAAGCAGTGCAACCACTCGGGCTTTCCTCCAGAGCCTGGGGATATAAAGCTTAGATACACACTCATTAATCATCGTAAGCAGCCATTGTAGGGTGGTCTGGCCGAACTTTTTGATCTGTTCTACTCTGATGTCATCGATGCCAGCAGCTTTATTCAATTTCAACGTGGAGATGGCAGATTCTAGTTCATTCAAGGTGAAAGGTTCTCGTAGGTTATGGTTCTCATGTCCTGAGGTTCGTTCCAGTTGCTCCCGTGAGCTCCGACCTTTAGTCTTCCCGTTCATGAGTAATTGGGTTGCAATCTGGTCTGCTGTTATTGTGGTGAAGTTTCTAGATGTCGTTGGGTCACCGCTGAGGTTTTTCAGGAGATTCCAGGCCCGCCTACTATTTAACTTCATGTCGAGATTCTCTACCAGTGAGGTCCACTTAGCTTTACAATGTGCTGAGATAGTTTGCAACAATTCCTCGCCAACATGGATAGTATCATCAGAAAATGGGTCTGCCTCAAAGAGATCTTTGTAGTGGTTCATCAGCTGTTTGCTGTTATCAGTCAGTCCTGGTATGTAGCTTGTTCTACAACCTCTTGGGATAGTCCTTCTAGAAACTGTATGGACGCATTTGACAAATGCCTCATACATCTCAGGTTGCGGCGGGATTTTGGCAACTTCTGTATCAAGTTCTTTGGCAAATCTTTCCCAGTCGGCCTTCTGAAAATTAAACCTTCGCTTGAAAGGCACCTCCTCTGGCACAACCATGGCATTCACTGTGCAAATTATGGGCCTATGTTGGGTAGATGGAATGGGCTTACCCATCATCTTCAAACAACTCCCAGCAACTTTGGATGACACGAAGATATTATCGGGGTTGTAGCCTCTCCTCCATCGGCCACTGTTGAAGGATGCTGGCAGCTTTGGATCATGAATTAGCTGAAGATCATGATTCTCTGCCCAGGTTTCCAGTTTTTCGCCATTTATATCTGAATCTGGGTATCCCCAAGATGTGCTTCGGCAGTTGTAATCGCCAATGATGAAGTTTACGTCCTGGTAGTTGAAGTTGGCAGGTTCCTCAAACGTGAAGTCGACATTGGGGGGCTTGTATATAGAAGTAGCGCAAAAGTGTGGTGTAGATATTGAAAGAATCTCGATGTCATCCTTTCCAGTCAGCGAGGCTGATGTGATATTTAGGTTTGGTTTGGTAAAAATGGCACTGCCGTATTTATCGTGGGGCCTTTCCAGAACAAGCTCCATGCCTGCGATTTTGGGCCGATGGCTGTTGTAGCCCCGGTGAGTCTCTTGCATTAGGAGTATGTCACATTTACATTCGTTGCACAAATCAGCCAATAAGGTCTCTTTGGCACGCGAGAATCCCTCGATATTAATCGAGACTATAACAAGTGGTCTTAAAAAAGACCCTTTAGGGAGATTACTACTTCTGTGTTGACCGGTAGTGGAAGAATCTGCCGCTGCTATGCAACGTTGCCCAGGATGCGCCCGATTGTAGTGGTTTTCCATAGTGTAAATTATACAATCTTCGGGGAGGCTTCTTCCTTGCACCCCGCCAGGTAGTTGAAATTTTAGAACAAGTGTTTGTGGGGGAAACGAGGAATTGGTTTGCTGTCTACAGAGACAAGTTTACTAATATCAATGATTTTAAAATGAAATTCTGTGAAAAGTTCTGGAATGAGGTTATTCAGTCGCAGCATCGTGAGGGAGTAGTGTGTGGTAAATATAACCCTAAAGGAAGCTCCACCATGACCGAATACTTTTTAGGGCAGGTATTAGTGTGTAAATATCTGGATGGCTTGAAGGAGGAAAGTGATGTGGTAAGGTTGCTACTTAGGCACTTTCCCTATAGGATCAAGGAGGCTGCTTGTATCCAGAATGTAAAGACTATATCACAAGTAGAAAATTTGTTAAGCACATTTGATGCACTAGGGAGAGGGGGTTATGAGGACAATTTCAATAGGAACCAGGGTAATAATAATAATAGACCTAATGAAGCCAGGCATCAGGAAGTTCAAGGGAACGGTGGCGAAGGGGCCAATGCTCAAAATAGAAATAATAATAATCAGCTAAATCAGAACAGAGGAAATGGCTATGGTAATCAGTATCAAGGGAGGAACAATGATTACAGGGGAAATCAAGGGAGAAACAATGATTTCAGGGGAAATCAAGGGAGAAATTATAATGACAATAATTACAACCAGAATAGGGGTCAAGGAAGAGGACAGCCTAGTGGTAGTAATATACAGCCAAACAATGACAACACAGCCCAGAACAACCAGACCAGTTTAGTAGTTAGTAGTACTACGGCCAGCTGTAGCGGTTCTTTAAACGCGAACCAGGCTGCGAAGTAAGGTCAGAATCTCAGTCTGTAGCATGCCCTGTCCATACAATTATACAGGAACCCTATGACCTAAATGTAAGAAATGAATTATTACATGAACTAAATGATGAAGGTATTATTCAGGAAGTGGTTAGTAAGAGCCCCATAGTTAAATTTAACGTGTCCGAGGCGTACACAGATGTTTTAATTGATAGTGGTTGTATGAAGAGTTGCATAAGTAGTGCATTTTATGATAAAATGAAAGGAACTGGAGTAAATTTTGAGGAGATGCCAATTAAAAGCACTTTTGTTATCACAGCTGTTGGGAAGAGGTCTAAAGTAATTTCTAAGCAAGTTTTAGTAGACATTAAAATTAATAATCATGTAGAGAAGCAGATTTGCCTTGTAATTCCAAATTTAGTATTCAGTGTTATCTTGGGTTCAGAGTGGCTAAGTAGAGTGTCTGGTAACTTATGTTATGATGTAGGGAGTTTGAAATTTAAATGGGGAGATTCTGAAGTAGAAGTAGCGTTCAATGACCATATTCAGAGGAGTAGTATTGTAGGTGTGATTTGTACTTTAAATGAGATATCGCCAGCCGTAGAGCGGGGTTCTCCATGTTTTGTGGGCAGTGTGATTACGAACGGAAGTCTAGAGGACTCGTTACGTGAGGCTGCATTTCAGGGTAATATAGAGGTGGAACAATGTGTTCGGCTCTATGATGTGTTATTGTGTAATAGGAGAGTTTTTGAGGATCGCATTGGTATGGCCAATTGCTATACACATTCATTGAACGTTATTGATAGGTCAGTATTCACAGGACATAGATATCCTGTACCTTTCGCTTATCAGAGTGCAGTTGAGGCACAAATTAATCAGATGCTTGAAGATGGGATTATTGAGCACTCTAACAGTCCATATGTTAATTCTTTGATCACGGTACCCAAGACCGACGGCACTGTTCGTATTTGTTTAGACGCTCGTTTGGTTAACAGTAGAATTAGTTCAGATCAGCTGAAATCTATGTCAATAGAGGAATTAATGCAAACATTTGAGGGGAAGAAGTATTTCACTTGTGTAGATTTGAGTTCCAGTTTTTGGCAAGTGCCACTTATGTACGAAGATAGACCATTTACAGCTTTTAGTCATAAATATAACCTTTATCAATTTTGTAGAACACCTTATGGGTTAAAGAGTAGTTCAGCAGCTTTAATTAGGGCTTTAAACATCGCATTAGGGGATGACACAGGAGAGTTTGTAACCATTTACATAGATGATATGGTAATTAGTTCACGCAGTTTTGAGGAGCATCTACGTCATTTAAATATAGTTTTTCAGAAGTTAGATCAGGCAGGGTTCACTTTGAAGCTGTCTAAGTCGTCATTCTGTCAGTCAGAAGTGACATTTTTAGGTCATAGAGTGTCAAGTAGAGGTGTGACACCATAGGAAGGTAGGGTTAGCATGTGTGGACAGTAGCAACAGGGCATCGTTACAGACACTGAGAAATATGCTAGTAGAGCAACGTGATGACGTTCATTTAAGGGAGCCACTTGCAAGGTTGGAAGCAGGTGACGCAGAAACATTTATAGTTTCCAAACGTATTGGGAAAACAGCATATGTGCTGGAGAATAGTGAGGGAAACAGATTATACGGAACGTATAATATACATAGTCTACGAAAATATGTGTCATAAAGTGAGTGTGTTTAGCTGGCGAGCCAGCCTATCAAATGAGTAAGTGTGGTATTTGGTGCGTGGGAGGATCTGGTCTTAAGGCAGGCGTATTAGAAGTCACACAGGGGGGTAGTATGTAAGTAAATGAGAGTTTTTAAGGTACAGGGAAATATGACGGGATTGTCGGATGCTGTTGAGCACTAAATTGTCTCGATGCACCTAGGCCATTTTGGCAGCGCTGATGGGTTCCCATTTATCTCCAAGAGATGGGGGAGCGCTTGAATAGGGCTTGTTAGCTTAAGGCGTCCACGAGATAAAAGATGGGCCATCAGAATGCGAGACAGTCCTTCATGAAACTCATACATATCAGCACACGTGATTTCTGTTTACGGCCTCGCCATGTAAGATTTGTAAGTGTGTAATTTAAGATAATCTGTACAATGGTATTATTTGTGTGAGGAGAAATGGTCTGTGTTGAGAACTAGTATTAAGTAGAATATGGTTAACGGGAACTTAACAAGACAGGGCGATTACGGCACAGAAATATTTGGTGTTATATGTAATGCACATTTACTGTTTTTTTTTCAGAAGTCAATATTAATTTAATCTACTTCAAAGAGAGATTAAGTATTATGGTCACGAGGCGCTGCCACAATAGTGTGATCGTGTGCTCAGTGATAAGTGGAATTAAATGTCACCATAAGGAGGGGACCTCAAGTGAAATTAGGAAGTTCTAGGGTGATATAAATATATCAGAACACCTTCAATGCGTGTGATATGACATCATAAATACATAGTGCTCACACATTAATTATGTCTATTTCTCCAACATAGAGAAATTTGAGAGGCGGAAATATCCGTGGAACACTATTCCATATGTAAAACATTGGACTGGTTGCAAAGTGCGATCCATTGTGACAACAAACTTTGACGCAAAGTGCGTGAAGAAAAAATATGAGTGTATATATCTGTAATTTAGGGTGATTTCATTTATGTAATATGTATTTTGGATGGGGTTTATTAACGTGTCTGGGATAATCGGATAATGGACCGTCGTCACGGTAAATCATCCGATGATCCGAGGCGAATATGTAACGTGTTTTTCGAGGGGTTTTATGCAACTGGCATAAGTCAGTAGGAAGCCATTCTATATTTATTTACGCGGCAAATTGTTCAGCCAAGAGAATTTTTCATCGTAATTTATTATTATTATTAATTTATTATAATTATTATTAAGGTATTTTCGGAGCATTTTATAAAAATTATTAGCATTCAGATAGGTTTTCTATGTCTTAGAAAACCCTATCCAGCAAATTATTACGAACGACGATATCATAGAAAATTATCTGATTACGGAATTTTACGGAGTTTTCGTCAGTTAGGGTATATTTGAGAGAGGTGACTCACTGGGATTTCAAGTACACGCTTAATCTTGTCGAGAAGCATGACGCAATCTTGGGTCGCAAGGTCTAGAAAAGACGAATTGTTGGAACGGAACCCTCCCGCCGAGTGTAATGACCCGGAGGAGGAGAAGATCGCGTGGTGGGTCAGCCAATCAGGGGAGACGACGTAAGCTAGTTGGGACTGAAGAGTGGGGAGCCGGCGTGTGGATATATCGTTCGACGCGCCGTGAAACGAGGACTATCTGTGAAATACTTGAGGAGTATGGATGCGCGTGCGAGTCGCTCCGATGTTCAGTGGAGTTAAGAACTATCTGTGAAATACTTGAGGAGTATGGATGCGCGTGCGTGTCGCTCCGATGTTCAGTGGAGTTAGTGACTATCTGTGAAATACTTGAGGAGTATGGATGCGCGTGCGTGTCGCTCCGATGTTCAGTGGAGTTAGTGACTATCTGTGAAATACTTGAGGTGTACGGTCGCAAGTGCGTGTCGCTCCGATGTTCAGTGGAGTTAGCGACGAACTTTTGTAAAACTTGGTTGTACGAGTGTTTGGGTCCGAGGTACGGACCATAGAATTATCTAATCTACCAGAATATCATCAAATTCCGACGGAGATGATGACGTCCAGGAGACTGTGGGAAGCTCACAACATCATCAAGAACGAGGGAAATGCTTTGGCAATTTCCAGTGGTAAGCGCCAATGACGCAGAAATACGCAATCTCTCATTTTCTTTGTTTTACATTTCATATTTCAGTAACTTCATAGCTTGGAAATAAGAGTAAAATCAATTTATCAGACTCCGTTTTCACGTAATTTTCTATCGGTAATATTCAAATCACAACGCTCCAATTTAAATTTTATACTTATTATTATTAATTTTGCTATTCTTGTTTTATATAATAAATTCATTTCTTTGACAATGCAATCTTTGCTTTCAGTAGGTAGCATTAGATATAGACCAATTCCTTCTCCTGATACAATTGTTTGTTGGGTTAATGATCAAATCATACCACGATCTGAGTGAATAGAGTCTTGAAGGTGTTCTGCCAGAGCTAGACGTTGTTAAATACAAATTTAGATTTCAACATTGCGTTGAGGTCTTGGCGCCCATTAAAACAACATAGCTTAGGCAAAGGTAAACAGTTACATTTCTCACCCAACAGTTAGGAGCTAGCAAAACGTTTCATTTGTACGCTCAACGTGGAGCAAAGTAAATACCGTTTCAAATTGTTAGTTGGGTTAATGATCAAATCATACCACGATCTGAGTGAATAGATTCTTGAAGGTGTTCTACCAGAGCTAGGTGTTGTTAAATATAAATTTAGATTTCAACATAGCGTTGAGGTCTTGGCGCCCATTAATACAACATATCTTAGTCAGAGTAAACATTACATTTGTACGCTCAACGTGCACTTAAGGAAACAGTTACACTTGTACACCCCAACAGTGAGGGCTATAGTAAAACCGTTTCACCACGAATACGTACGGCACGAGAAGCTGCCCCTCCTCCAGCCGACAACTGGTTGGCTGCCGATAAGTTCGCGTTCGTTCGTGTGCTGCGGCGGATTTCCCTATAAAAGGGAGCGCAGGGCTGTTCGAAGAGGTTGTTTTTGACGAAAGAGGTTGTTCGAGAGATATAGTACGACGAGAGTTTGTCATCGTTGTTGCGAGAGCGGTACCTAATATGGCGGGACTTAGTAAACGGCGTGTTGAAAATGAGAAACGACAATTTCAGCCGAAATGGCAGGAAAGTTACTCTTTTGTTGAACATAATGGAAAACCACAATGTGTTATCTGTTCTCAAGTCTTAGGTGTTTCGAAGAGTATAACGTGAATAGACACTGTACCATCTTGCTTAAATCTAAATACGATCAATACCAGGGAAGTGCCAGAAGTTGTGTGTTTAATGATTTGAAGCTGAAACTAACAAGACAGAAGAAAATATTTCAGCAACCATCAAACACAGCCGGTTTAAAGGCATCTTATGAGGTATGTTTAGAGCTACCGAAGCTAAAAGTAAAAAGTCTTTTAGGGATGGTGAGCTCATTAAGAAATATGTGCTGTAAAATGGCATCTTCATTTGGAGATCATAGGATGGCTAAACATTTTGAAACAGTTTCCTTGTCTCATCAGACAGTTAGTAGAAGAATTAATGATATGGCTGGTAAAGTTTCAGGTTCTCTCAAGAGCATTTTGGAAAAATGTGAATTTTACTCTCTAGCTCTAGATGAGAGCACAGATATAGCTGACATCGGCCAGCTCCTTATCTTTGTCAGAACAATACACGAAGAATTTGAAATTCATGAAGATCTGTTGGAATTAAGATCATTGGAAACCAGGGAAAAAGGCAGGGACATATTCAACGCACTGGATGATGTCGTTTCTAAATATGGATGTTTTGTGAAGTGCTCTGGCATTGCAACAGATGGAGATAAAGCAATGGTTTGTCCTAACATTGGTTTAGTAGGAGTGTGTAAAGAAAAGGGATTGATTTTTTTTGTTTTTCCACTGCATTATCCACCAGGAGGCTCTCTGTGGAAAAATTATAAGGCTCAGTGAGCCAATGAAAACTGTTGTTAACACTGTAAATTTATTAAGGGGAGGCAATAAAGCTAGTAGACACAGAGCATTTATTGCATTCCTGGACAATTTGGAAGCTGAGTATGGGGACATTTCATTCTACTGTGAAGAGCGTTGGCTTAGTGCTGGAAATCGCTTGCAACAGCTTTTTGGGTTCAGGAATGAAATTCTTGCTTTTTCAGAAATGAAAACATTGGACATGAGTATCAAGAAAAACTGGAATAAATCCAGTTTTTAAATAATCATGCTTTTCTGACAGATTTAACATCCCATCTAAATGCTTTAAACCAGAAACTACAAGGCCGAAAACAAAATATCTCCCAGCTTTATGGACATATTGAGGGCTTCCGCAAAAAACTTGATGAAATGCGAATTGCATTGAAGGCAAATAATATGGCACACTTCCCATCTTGTCAGCAGTTGAAAGAAGAAACAAGTGACATAAATTTTAGTATGTTTCATGAAATAATAATAGATATCAAGAAAGAGTTCCAGAACAGATTCCAGAATTGTGACTCCCTAAAACCAAAACTTGCACTGTTCAACAACTCCATGGTTATTGAAGTGAGTGGGGTGCCCTGTGATCTTCAAATGCAACTTTGTGGTCTTCAGGCAGACCCATTCTACCAGACTAAAACGTGTGATGTCCCTGAAAAATTCTGGAAGCTGATTTTTAAAGAAAGTTTTTCTAAACTGCTTAAATTCTCTCTGCAAGAGTTATCGCTGTTTGGCAGTACGTATGCGTGCGAAAGTGCTTTTTCCGCTCTCAAACAAATTAAATAAAAAACGAGAAATCGAATTGAAAGTGCTTCACTGGAATCGAGCCTGAGACTTTGCCTTACTGAACTTACAGTGGACATTGATACACTTGTATTAGGAAAGCAGTACCAATCACCACATGATTACTCGACTGTAAAATTAAGTGGTATATTAAACTAGTAATATTAAACTACTTTTACTATAAATTTTTATAAATGTTTTTGAGTAAAATATGTAAAACGTTTTCTTTCTGGAATGTCTCTGGCCCTCACATTCTTGTACTAAAGTTTGATTGGTCCTCGGGTAACTAAAGGTTGGACCACCCTGACCTAAGGTATCAAAAGTTTGGTGCTTTTCAGTCGGTCGACACGAATGTACCCAAAAGAGCTGGGTTATGCCCTAATCCTGAAAACAATTACGTGAGATTAATAAACCCAACAATGACTTAAGTCATCTTTTGCTATCACAATTAATGGGAACCATGTTGCGACTTCCGGAAAATGTTGACATAGGCTCGGAAAATGTTGACACAGGCTATCTTTGCGTTTCACGACTCTGGACCCCCAAACCACCGTCAGTTCAAATGTTTCCTATATAGGCCTACAATTATTATTATTTATTATCTAGCGTATGGCTTTTAGTGCTGGGAGTGTCCGAGGACATGTTCTGCTCGCCAGAGACTGTAACTGCTTCAAACGGACACCCATAGGGTGAGCTACAAGTTCCGTTCAATTTCCAGTAGTTCCAACTTTCGCTGATAGCCAGCTTGGTGTCCGAGGCGATACCCCACACAAGACACGGCACAAACATAGAAAAATTGCTGAGTTGCAATCTACAGTACTCACAAGTTTTGAAATAATTCCCCTAAAACTGGTCTTTTAACAGCTAAAACCTTCTTTACACACAGCCTTCTCGTGTGTTTAGCTTCATTGCTCACTAACTTTGAAATAATTCCCCTTAAACCGGTCTTTTAACAGCTAAAGCCTTCTCTAGACATTTTAAGAGCGTTAAAAATCCCTCTATGCCTTCCTTTGGAGGAGGAAGTAATGCCAGCAGTCCCATGTCATAGATTTAAGGCATGAAAAAGAACATTCCACTAACTACACTTGTGGTAGCTAAAATGTGTAGGTTAGTTTCGTAACGCTATATTAGTTCCAACGTTCGCCGCCAGGTACTGACTGCGATGGCATTTAGTAGCCACGTCCGCAGCTAGGTGTCGTGGGTGGTAGCGTTTGGTAGCAAAAGTAGGAACTACTTGAAAAAATTAATCGTCTGCAGTCCTAACTGAATCACAGATAACCCACACTATTACAGCTATCACAAAACACACTAATTATCAGACAAATTCTCCACACACCCAAAGTACACGGGGCTGCATGACCGCATTGTCGCAGCCCCTAAACCAAGGAACCAACCAACCTCCTCTAGACATAGCTCTCTCGTCTGTATAGCAACATTGCTCTCAAACTTAGAAATAATTCTCCTAAAACCGGTCTTTTAACGACTAAAGAATCATCTCCTGAGACACAGCCTTCTAACCTATTTCAAAGGCAATCTACAGTGCTTACAATGTTTTAAAATAATCCCCCTAAAACTAGTCTTTTAACAACTGAACAATCTCCTCCACCTAGGCATAGCCTTCTCGTAATCATTTCCGCCTAACTAACTTGGTAGAATGTTTGGATAACACCACCGCTATCTTAAGGGGCCATTTGGCATCGTCATCCTTGAAACAATAAAGATCGAGCACAATGCAGTCTCTTGTTTTCCCTCCTGAATACCTGAAAACATTTAACGCGTTCAACAAAGACGCTTGATACGACTTCATTAATCTGGGAAGTATGGCGTCTCACGCTCAAGGCGAGCTATTCTTGAAGCGAACCAAGCGCGTGTCGTGTGATTCAATATTAGCTCAACCGCTCCCCATCTTAAATGGAGCCAAGCCAGGTATAATTAAAACGCATTTCATTTCAAATATGAACGTATATAAATCTCACTTCTTTTAACCAACACTGTCTTTAAAAAGATTCTTCATCACAACTCTGATTTCTTTTTTCTAGCTGTTCTTTCTCCCACTCACTGATTTTCTTCCTGCCACGGTACAAAGTGTACGGTTTTCTGGCACTCTCTTTACATAGTTACACCTCGAGTTCACCAAGTTAATTAAGCTTCAATAATGAGAACGACTTTTGGGCCGTCGACATCGTGATCATGGTTGGTTGGTTCCTCAGTTTAGGGGTTGCGACAGAGCAGTCATGTAGCCCCGTGTACTGAGGGTGTGTGAAGAAGCTGTCTGATAACCGGTGTTAATTGTGGTTATTGTATTAGTGTGTGTTATCTGTAATTCAGGTAAGCACTGCAGACGATCAATTTCAAGTAGTTCCTACTTTTCCTGCGAAATGCTACCGTCAATGACACCTAGCTGCAAACTTGGCTACTAGATGATACCGCAACCAGCACCTGCGGTGAACGTTGGAACATAGAGCGTTAATCAAATCTAACCTACAAATTTTTCTTCACACTATTGTAGTTAGTGGAAAGTTCTTGTACATGCTATAAATCTATGAGATGGGCCAGCTGGCTTTACTTCCCCTCCAAAGGAAGGCATACAGAGAGAATTTTAACGCTCTTAAAACATCCGACGACTTTGGCTGGGTTTGAACCCGCGATCATGGGCATAGAAGCTCAGCATGCTACCAAATACGCCACCCAAGCCGCCATCGTGATCATCAAGCCCATGTGCTTGGATGAGTCTAACATTTATCCGATAGGCAGTTTTATTGCCACGCATATCATACGATGTTGGCATGTCAAAGAACCCATTTGAATTCAGTAGGCCGTGATCATAATGGCAAAATTAATCTAGGCCTGGCCTGGCCTGACCCATGCAGTCGGAGCCGGCTTCGATGCATTCAAATGTAGCCTATCAGCCCGAAGGCCTTGAGAGCTCTATCCAATGGTTTCGACCAGTTGCAATTGTGTTAGGGTAGGGATTTTCCGCCAACACAAAAGTTCCTCCTTTCTCTACTAGAAAGCACTCTAGTGTCAAGGAGCTTGGATATCTAACCTCCTTGACGTTCATAGCGCTCTAAAGAACAACAAATTTTGACATGCAAGCTGCTCTCTGGGTGTCAAATAACAAAGCTAGCACCCAGCACCCGAGGCCATACGATATTATTATTATTATTATTATTATTATTGTGATGTTTGTAAAGTTTCACCTCGAGTTCTGTAAGTTAAAAAAAAAGGAATCTTGTAGTTTTACGTGACCTTTATATCGTGATCATGAGCCTCTGGACCTACTTTTTACGTGGAGTCCGAACCACAGGATATGGCATTTCATTTGTAAAATATCACATTTATTGACCGGGAATAGAACCCGGTTTACCTTGGTGAGAGGCCAACAGCTTGACCGCTGCACCACCAGACCTCCGTTCGGTAAGTTAACAGTCAAAAAGCATGGATACACTAAGAGGTGGATAGACGATAGAAAGCCGTGCGTCTGTGTACACCTCTTACTGTAGCAAACTCATGGATATTTTGAATTTCAATTTTAATTGAACGTCCGTAGGCTCCCCAACAAGTTCAATTTCAATTAGTTCCAACTTTGGCTACCAAAGATGCCACTTTCACTGACACCCAGCGGCGGACGTTGGAACTTGATAGAGCGTTTCTAACCAAATAACCTACAATTTTAGCTACACACTACCAATTGCAGTGGTAGGTTCTTTTACATGCCATAAATCTATAGCCTATGATATGGGGCCGCCCGAATTACTTTACTTAACCTCATTGTCAGTCAGTTCAGAAATGCGCCCTGGCGTACAAAATATTTCAAGCTTTCCACCAAATTCGTAGCAGCAAGTCGTAGTTATTATTTCAATAGATCTGTTGTTAATGCACCTTAGTGGCTTGGACATCTTGGTCTTCATACCCGTGTGAACTGAACTTGTCTGATAATAACCGGTATTTATGTGATTACTGTAGTAGTGTGTGTAACTGAATTAGGAACAGGGAGGAGACAGGTGCCCTGGGACTTAGTTTAGTTAGTTATGTTTTAAGAGGCGGAACTACGAGGTCATCTGCCCCCTCCCCCTCTCCCTAGGACTTAAAGTAAGGAACTGTTCTAGCATTTGCCTGGAGGCAGTGAGAAAAACCCGGAGAAAATAGACTGAAGACAGCTGCTATCAGCGCCGGGATTTGAACCTGTGACTCACCGGACTTATTGGATCTGTCCTCGCAGCCGTGGTGCACGATTTAACTCGTTCGGCCACACCGCAGGACGATTTCAACTTTTTATTACCAAGGAGCATCTTGGTTATCAATGAGGGCGTGAAAATCAAATTCATAGAACTTGTGATTAGGCTTTAACAATGTTATATTTAACCGTCGTTGCTGAGTTCATACGATCGAATACCTTAAATATTTCCGCAATTGTTGTTAATAGCCAGACTGTTGGATAAAGTAGACTGTTGTTTGGATATCGTTGTTGTTGTTGTTGTTTCATTTGAAGGGCTTGGACATCTTGGTCATTTAGCCCCGTATACTTGACCTTCGTAGACTTTATCTGATAACTTGTGTTACTGTGGTGTATTTTATTATAGTGTGTGTATTTGTAATTTTGGGGAGGATTGGTAAGGAGGGGGCCGTGGTCGTAAGTTATGTACTATCCCGGCTTTCACCTGAAGTAGAATTGGGGAAACCGCGAAAAGCCATTTGCAGGGCGGCTGAGGTGGGAATAAAACTCGCCTCAGTTTTACCTCACTAGGCTGAGTGTACCCCGTCCCAGCCTTCAGACCAGAAAGATATGTTTGGCTGAGCCGGGACTCGAACTCATACCTATAGGGCGATAGCCAAGGATGCTAGCCACTACACTACGAGGTGGATCTGTTTGGCTCTGTGTTGGCTTCCGTCATCACAAGTGTGGTAGGGCTGCGTGGCTCAGCGGTAACGTTCTCGCCTACAGTTCCCAAGGTTGCAAGATTGAATCCTGGCGCAGTCAGTTCGCATTTTAACTATTGCGGCTTTTAGAGACGCCGAGGTGCCGGAATTTTACTCCGAATGGAATCTTTATCGTGCCAGTAAATCTACTGACACGGCTCCCTCGCATTTGCGCACCTTCAAATGCCAGCTGACTGCACCAGGTTTTCCATCCTGCAACCTTGGACACAGCAGGCGAGAACGATACCGCTGAGCCACGCAGCCAGCCACTTTACTTTTAGATATGATACTATGCATTGTAGCTGATCGAACCTGCCTGGGAATCTGTTTATGTTTTTAAGAAAGAACGCAATACGTTCCCGTTTCATCTTAACGTTGAGCAATACGTTGCCATTGTTTAGCTATCAGGGACTGCTATATGTAGCAGAGATATTTTATTGAAGCGGGAGGTAGATTAAGAAGCTTTATTTTTATCTCTGGAAAATATCACTTCTAGATTTCTCTCGTTCTTTTACTTTAGAAGATTGGCATTCGGCCTAAATTCACTCTGTTATCTAAATATAATCTTAGAAAATCCTATTTTTAAACGAGACTATATGCACTGTACACAGGGTGTCTCAAAAATGTACTAACGCTTTGAATGAAATACAAACATTATTTACGAACATAGAGACAAGTTTAAAGGCCTGAATTACAAAAGAGAAATGTAGTTAAAGAATCATGTTCGCAAATGTTCAAATTGATGACAGTCATTGTCCAAACAAAGCTGATAACGCGAACCAATTGATTCGCAAACGTCACGACACAGTTCATTTGGAATTTCGTGGCGTTGTCTGTCAATTTCCTATTTCATTGCATCAATTGTTCTTTATTTTGTAGGGGCGTGGTGGCGCAGCGGTCAAGCTGTATGCCTCTCACCAAGGCCGACCGGGTTCGATTCCCGGTCACTGCATGTGAGATTTTCAATGTGAAATGCCATGTCCTGTGGTTCGGATTCCACGTAAAACGGAGGTCCCGTGGCTTATGATCGCGAGATTAACGGTCACGTTAAACTACAAGCTTCCTTCCTTTTTTTTTCTCTTTATTTTGTGCGATAAACTCTGTCCTTGATGTATCCTCATAGAAAGAAGTCCATTGACGTGAGGCCTGGGGAACACGCAGGGTATTCAATGGGACCCCTTCGTCCAATCCATGTGTTTGAATAAGCTGTATCAATGTGAGCGCTTACATCGCTATGATAGTGGGGAGGTGCTCCATCTTACTGAAAGTAAATCTCGTCATCTTCATCACCAGTGTTAGTACATTATTTTGAGACACCCTGTACATTATGAATATCGTAGGCCAGATGAAAACAATGATACCTGAAGTCGAGTTATGTCAGTATTCACAACGGTTTAGGCTGATCTAAATTAGCCACATAGCTGAATTTGAACTTAACGTTTACTACTAGTTCCAATACCACGTGTCAGCTTCGTTAGGTGAACGGTTACGACTACGTTCCGCGATGCTCTAGATCAGGCGTTCTCAACCGAGTGCTTGCGAGTACAAAATTCCATGAGATCCATTCTTCAAATCGAATTCTGTAACTCGAACTGGAATAATAGTGTTTCCATTACGAGTTTTGACAGTCAGTAGTACAGTGAGTCCGGAAATGTTCTCCGCAGCGCCTACATGCGTCTGCGAGAGCTAGCTACAGCAGTTATATTGGTAGCACGGCTGCCGCTTGAATCATAACAAATAAATAGTAAACTTCATACTCACCACAGCCATTCATAACAGATGCTGGAACCATTCACAGTACATCACTCTTTTTCCGTAATCAGTTTGTTTTAATTCATGAACCACTGTAATTTTATAAGGGAACAACGAAAGCTTGCCTCTTACAGCTTGATGTGCTGTCGACTTAGAGATTCCTGTTTGTTGAGCTAATTTTCGTGTTGATTTACTTGGACTACGCAGCATTATATCGGAGATTTAATCAAGTTTTTCGTCCGTTAAAAGCGTAGGCCTGCCTGTTCCCGGTACATCGTGGACTGAGCCAGTCACACGAAATTTACTTATCAAATCCCGAACTGTATCACAGTTTAGACACTTTGAATTAGGAAACCGCGCCTGAATTCTTAATTTTACATTTTCTGTAAACCGATCGCCTTCGCAAAAAACGTATTCCACCAAAAAACTCTCTCTTCAGTAGTAAACATTACCGCCTGTATACTGTTGCACTCTTCCAATAATCTATCTGAACGCTCGCTGACTGTAATACACACTGAAGACATGCAGGCTCGCTCGCTTATCGCAATACACACTGACAGCCCACACGGGGGAGTCCCGCTTTCAAGGACACAGTGCAGCCAACTAAAATCATGATTCAACCACTCACAGCTGCACGTACCCACTGCGGAGAACATTCTCGGGTGCCCTGTATTATCATTTTGTGAAATATACACACATCAAAAAAAGTTTTGCATCACCTCAGTTCCAAGAGTTCCGGAACCGTTAAATACAAAGGGAATAGAGATCAACACAAACAACATTTCAGCTCGTTTTATTGCTCATGAGACCCACACATTGCATGTTGTACCATCATACAGCTAGACTTTCAGCATTTGTGGTCCAGATTGCAGTACACACCACTACCTCTAATACCCAGTAGCACGTCCTCTTGCATTGATGCATGCCTGTATTCGCCGTGGCATACTATCCACAAGTTCATCAAGACACTGTTGGTCCAAATTGTCCCACTCCTCAACGACAATTCGGCGTAAATCTCTCAGAGTGGTTGGTGGGTCAAGACGTCCATAAACAGCCCTTTTCAACATATCCCAGGCATGTTCGATAGGGTTCATGTCTGGCGAACATGCTGGCCACTGTAGTCGAGCGATGTCGTTATCTTGAAGGAACGCATTCACAAGATGTGCACGATGAGGTCGAGAATTGTCGTCCATGAAGACAAATGCCTCTCCAATATTCTGCCGATATGGTTGCACTATGGGTCGGAGGATGTCATTCAGGTATCGTAAAGCAGTTTCGGAGCCTTCCATGACCACCAGTGGCGTACGTCGGCCCCACATAATGCCACCCCAAAACATCAGGGAACCACCACCTTGCTGCACTCGCTGGACAGTGTGTCTAAGACGTTCAGCCTGACCAGGGTGCCTCCAAACACGTCTCTGACGATTGTCTGGTTGAAGGCATATGCGACACTCATCGGTGAAGAGAACGTGATGCCAATTCCGTGGGGTCCATTCAGCATGTTGTTGGGCCCATCTGTACCGCGCTGCATGGTGTCGGGGTTGCAAAGCTGGACCTCGCCATGGACGTCGGGAGTGAAGTTGCGCATCATGCAGCCTATTGCGCACAGTTTGAGTTGAAACACGACGTCCTGTGGCTGAACGAAACGCATTATTCAACATGGTGGCATTGCTGTCAGGGTTCCTCCGAGCGGCAATCCGTAAGTAGCGGTCATCCACTACAGTAGTAGCCCTTGGGCGGCCTGAGCGAGGCCTGTCATCGACAGTTCCTGTATCTCTGTACCTCCTCCATGTCCGAACAACATCGCTTTGGTTCACTCTGAGACGCCTGGAAACTTCCCTTGTTGAGAGCCCTTCTTGACACAAAGTAACAATGCGGACGCGATCGAACTGCGGTATTGACCTTCTAGGCATGGTAGAACTACAGAAAACATGAGCAGCGTACCTTCGTCCTGGTGGAATGACTGGAACTGATCGGCTGTCGTACCCCCTCCGTCTAATAGGCCCTGCTCATGCATGGTTGTTTACATCTTTGAGCAGTTTTAGTGACATCTATGAACAGTCAAAGGGACTGTATCTTGGATACAATATACACAGTCAACGTCTATATGCCGGAGATCTGGGAACCGAGGTGATGCAAAACTTTTTTTGATGTGTGTAAATACAAATAATATAAATAATTGGACATCCCTGTTTTATGAGTGACATGAAAGATGCTGACTCCACTAAACTGTCCACACGTAAATACTCGTATATCTTACTTGCATGAGTCATGCAAGCAGTTGCAGCATGCGTGGTGAGCGGTGAATTTCAGCACTTCTGAGGGAGAGTGAGAAAGGAAAAGGAAAGAGAGGCGCAAGCTTGTTGCATTCTTCTTTAATCATATCGGCCTACTAAGGACCACGCTGTTTCAACTGGCTTCCCTGGGTTTTGATCTTTGCCCAGTGCTCCTTCATACGTTGCCGGTGTTGCTCTTTTCTTTCTTCCGTCCACATCTTCCCCTTCTTCAACTTTGGTTTTACTTGAAAACCTTGGTGGTCGTTTAGTTTCTTCCTGAGGGGATTGCGATCATGAATATCTCCACAGGTAATCTCTCTCTCTCTCTTGCAGGTCACTTTCCACCTCTTTGGACCTCTTGGTCCTCTTATTTTTAAAATAGGCAAAGATCCGGTTCGTCAATCGTGTGGGTTTCATTCTAAGCAACCTTACCTTACCTTACCTAGGTGGCAACTCAAACCTAAGCAGGTTTTTGGCCTCGCCAACAGCACGGCGCCATCTTTCTCGATCATCCATTATGTCCTCCGTGACTCCGATTTTTCTCATATCTTTTTGAACTTGGTCCCACCAGCGAAGTCTCGGTCGTCCCAATGGTCGCCTTCCTCTGGGTACACCTTCCAAAACTGCCCTTAAATTCAATTCTCTACTTCTTCTATGTACATGACCAGCCCAGCGTAGTCTTTGGCTTTTGGCACGGGCGACGATATCCGGTTCTTTGTAGAGATCCCGCAATTCCTTATTTGTTCTAATTCTCCACTGGCCATTTTCTACTATCGGTCCGAAAATGCGTCGTAGTATTCTATTTTCAAAAGTTACTAATTTCCTTTCAGTTTGCTTGGACAATACCCAGGTTTCTGAGCCATACGTGACAACAGGAAGTATAATGCTTTTATAAATTCTCACTTTAGTTTTTCTAGATATAATTTTACTCTTTAAGAGATTTTGCAGAGACCAGTAGCTTTTGTTGCCACTGAGAATTCTTGATTTTATTTCTGTTTCTTCCATATTATTCTGGTCTATGATAATCCCCAGATATCTGAACTCAGTACATCTGCGAAAAGCGTATGAAGCAACTGTTAAGGGGTTTTGTACTTGTGCTGCATTCCTTCCTACAACTAGATATTTTGTTTTTTGTTCATTTATCATTAGACCTACCTCCTTGGCTTCTTCAATAAGGGTTTCTGTGAGTATTTTTTAGATCGTATTCACTTTCTGCCATGAGTGTTATGTCATCAGCATAAGCTAATATGTTTATCTTGGTTCCCACTTCAAGGCCTGGGTGGAGCTGGTTTACTCGTTTCAATGTTTCTTCTAAAGCTAAATTGAATAATAAAGGCAAGAGTCCATCTCCCTGTCTTACTCCAGTGTTGACATTAAATTCTTCGGTATATTCATTATTGATTCTAATTTTGCATTTGGACCCTTCTGTGCACAGTTTTGCCATAGTGATAAGTTTTTCTGGTATTCCATTCCGCTGCATGTATTTCCACATTTGTTTCCTATTGACACTATCGTATGCCTTGTTGAAATCTACAAAAAGAAGATGGGCTGTTTTGTTAAACTCCCAATATTTGGAGATTACTTGCTTTAAGACAAAAATTTGGTCTGTTGTAGATCTTTGGCTTCTAAATCCTGCTTGGTGATCTCCAAGAATTTCTTCTGCATAACATGCTAGTCTGTTGTAGATTATTCTTGAGAATACTTTATATGCGCTGCTTATTAATGATATCCCTCGGTAATTATTGCACTCGAATTTATCTCCCTTTTTGTGAATTGGAACTACTACTGCCATCTACCATTCTACTGGGATTTCTTCCTTCTCCCAGATTTCTACAATTAAGTTATGTAACCTTTTTAGCAAAGGGCTTCCACCTGCTTTAAGAAGTTCTGCTATTATGTTATCCTCTCCAGGGGCTTTATTGTTTTTTAAACTTTTAACTACCTTTTCAACTTCTTCATAGGTAGGAGGGTTGATCTTTGGCTGGACATTTAGGTACAATTCCTCTTCAATGTTTGTTGCCACTTCTTCACAATTTAAGAGGTCTTCAAAGTATTTTTTCCAAGTTGCTAGCACTTCTGTTTGGTTGCAAACAACAATGCCATTCCTATCTTTTACTCCTACTGATCTTGCCTTGTACCCTTGTTTAAAATATCTGACAAAGCGAAAAAATTCTCTTGTATTATTTTTGTTGCTATCTTCTTCTGCTTTTCTTAGCTGATCTTTCACAAAGTTCCGTTTAGCTGCTCGTAATGTTTTGTTAGTCTCCCTATTTATCTGTTTGTAATTTTGTTTGTTGGTTAGAGTTTGTTTGGTAAGCGTCAACTTTTTTGCTCTTAATCTATCGTCTATTAATCTTTGGCAATCCTCATTAAACCAAGGTTTTTTCCCTTTTGTACCCTCTCGATAGCCTACAACTTCTAAGCAAGTGGCCATAAAATGCAATTCTCCTTTTTCTCATAACATCAGAGATCTTTTGAACATGAATATACAGCTCATGGTTATGCCGTCGTCTATATTCATCTTTGTCTTTAATCCGGCCAAGAATTTTCCTCAAGATCTTTCTTTCTTTCTTTCTTTCTTTCTTTCTTTCTTTCTTTCTTTGATCTCCAATGTTTCTACCAGGCCTTTCTTGTTTATAGTGGGGCTTCTGCTACATACAGAGCCTCTGGTCGTATGACAGTGCAATAACGCCTGAGTTTTGCGTTCAGGGATATTGACGTTTTGTTGTAAACGTCCTTGGTGAGTTGGTACGCCATTTCCATTTTATTCATGCGTGAAGTGAAGGTTTCTTTCTCACAGACGTTGGATTCTACCCACTTCCCAAGTTATTTGAACTTTTCTTGTTGCATTATTATTAATATTATATTCGATTTAATGATGCTCGAGTACTTGGTATGACCTTATAGAGTACTGGTGCACCTGCGTGTTACACCAATGTGTGGGTCTGTGTTCCTTTGGTGTCAGTATAGGTCACCAAATGTCTCATAAGCAATACCATCAATCATCCCAGATGATGTTGCCTGGGTGGCATTGTATTACTGCAGCTTCACTCAATAGGCGTGGTATCTAACTAGACTTACATGTCCTGTTCAGGTGGCATGTTCCCCTAACCCTTACTGCAGTTTCTCATCCCTTATGTGAACAGCATTTTCTTTTAATCAGCGTTTTATTTTGAACTGGTAAAATGAAACATGTGATCAGAAAGGAAAGAAAGTACGTACATTTTTTCAAGCAATCTTGTACCGTACAGCATTATAAAGTGTAACCCCTTGAATTTATGAACCTTCCCATGAAACCCTGTTCTGTTTAGTATATCTTCTGAATGAATTCCAAATTCTTGGAGATCATTTCTTTTTCGTCAACCTATTTACTGGCGAACTTCAACTTGGCAAAGTAAATGATTATCCTTTAGGCCAACCTGTTAGTATTATTTTATTAGGCCTATTTATTTGTTATGCACTATATACTCTCTGCATGCTCCACTACATGTGTAGTACTACACGCTCTAGGCTTACATAGTGGTGTGTAAAACATAAATTACTTTTGGCAGACATATTTGTTAATGTTTATTGATCTTGACGCTTTTTTCAATACTTGAAAGTCTAGAGAAGTACACGGGGCTACATGACCGCGTTGTCGCAGCCCCTAAACTTAAGAACCAACCAACCAAAGTCTCGAAAGTTTACAAACTTTGCAAATTATTTGGATTACTTTTTGATTAAGACAGACTTGTGCATTGGCCAGTTGCCTCCTATAACAACACTGTTTATTAATATTTCTCTCTCATTTCTCACTTCACTGCACTGGAATATTAAACGATCTACTGTCTGGGGACTTCTATTCCTGGAATACTCGGGGCTGCGTATAATCCTAAGCCTGTGCAAGTACACTTTCATGCCCAGTTACTATTGTTGTCCTGTTTGGTGTTAGGTTGATTTTGGAGTTTAGCCTGCCTGCAACTGTTGGAAAAAAATCCTTTGTAATTGTGCCTTTTGAAGTTTATTCCCATTTTCTCTACCAATCATTGATATATTCTTCTCTTAGGTGACACTTTAGTGTGATGATGATGGGAATTTTTTCGTAACAGCTTTCGTTTAATTTTACAGTCTCCTTTGCAGTTTTATCAGCCACATTATTGCCTTGAATACCTATAATAATAATAATAATAATAATAATAATATTAAACATAGTTCTGGATCTTTGGATAACCCGCTTTTACTTCCGTGTAAAGCAAGCAAAACAGTCCTGCACTTCCAAAGTTAAACGAGTTCATTTAACGTGACAAAGGAGCATGGCTCATAGTTTATTATGGACGAGTATGTGTGTGTGTGTGTAATAAACGTAGTGTCATTTCATCCAGTTCCAACACCCCCCGAGTGCGACGCGCAAAATCCTCTAGGGAAGTAACGTGATGTATTACAGCAATCTCTGTGCTCTGCCATCAGACTGAACTTATTTCATCTTTCTCTTCCAGAGACGCAAACGAACGACTCGTCTTGCTACCCTTCTCTCCACACCGAACAAGTTCTTAATTTCTCTTCTTAATAATCTCACTCCATTATACTGTTCATCGCGTCCATCAATCTGTATTCTTGTTCCCAGTATATCTCAACGTCTCTATTTTATGTTCTCTTATCACGTGCGAGCTAGACAACCATACCATCCATCTCCCAGTATTAAAATCTCACCTCCCTTTATCAACCCATGATCATCAACTCTTATTACACCCTCATAAGTACCATTTGTCACTCTGAAACGCCTATTACGGCAGTATTTTTTTCAAAGCGAATGCTTTAAAGTGAAGACAGACAAACAGTGAGCTAATATTCAATATAGAATGCATTTTCAGTATTGTCTAATCAACAGTTAGTGGCCTACGACTGAAATTTTACAATTTTTAAGAAAAAACTTTTTATGTTTTGTTTGTAAAAATTAGTCCCATCCTTCCACCGTCAGAAAATGGTTTATTCTTTCAAGTTGCATCATTGTTGAACGTGGTACAATTTCATATAATGCCGGACAGCGTACGAGTTATTTCCAGGTTCAAAATTGATACGTCATGCAATGTTCCACCGTAATGGTCACCACAGGTGAATCGGAATCCGTTTTCTGGGCTCACAATCAGATTCCATTTTAAAATTTCGATGGGATTTAACCATTTGTTAACATTCAAATCTGTATGGTACTGATTTTTGTTTCTGGAATACTAATTTGCATCAGGTCTTTCTCACATTCTCGGATCCATCTCCATTTGGTTGCCTTTGGTTTTGTGAAATTCCAGATTTTCTTGGTCATTAGGCCATTAGTCGTACGTAAGACGTGCCCTTAGAACAGCAGTCTTTCCTTTTTGATGGACAATATTATTGGTTCTACCTTGGTGCATAGTTCTTCATTCAATCTCAATCGTGCCTGGCCATCAACCCATCGGACATGGGGTGCTCACCCCACCACTCTCAGAACTCCAGCCCTTGGACTGAGCTTCTCAGCTGCTGAATTTGCAGCACCAGTTTGTCTTTCTTCTCCACATTCCAAAAAGGTGGATATAGCTCTCAATGAGACTTCCAGGAATGTGTCTGGATGTCTTAGACCAACATCAATTCAGAAGATCTACCCTGTTATTGGAATTTCCCCACCTCCGTGGCTTAGGCGGCAGCACGCCGGCCTCTCACCGCTGGGTCTGTGGTTCAAATCCCGGTCACTCCATGTGAGATCTGTGCTGGACAAAACGGATGCAGACAGGTTTTTCTCCGGGTACTCCGGTTTTCCCTGTCAAAATATCATTCCAGCAACACTCTCCATTTCATTTCATTTCATCTGTCATTCATTTAATCATTGCCCCAGAGGAGTGCGTCAGGCCTCGGCAGCCGGCACAGTTCATATCCTCGCCGCTAGATGGGGGCTTCATTCATTCCATTCCTGACCCGGTCGGAGACTGGAAGCAGGCTGTGGATTTTCATTTTTCATGTCCGAAGAATGGTAGCTGCAGCATCTGAGAAGAAACGGCAAGAAACCGATTCAAGGCATCCACTTTTCGGTCAACAACCAGCCCGACAAAGACTTAAGTCCAGAAACAGCTTTTTGAGGGGTGTAACAGCCCTCGAAGGCTCACAAGAAGCTGCCCGTGTGAAGATATGGAAGACAGAAATCAAAGACCCAATTATTCCTCTATCAGAAAAAATGGCACCTGGTCACAACTTGCCATCTGTATTTTGGAAATAATTGAACAGGCTGAGGACGGGGGTTTCACGCTGCAAGAACAATCTCAAGAAATGGAATATGCTCGTCAACAATGATGAGTTCCGCGACTGCAGCATGTTACAAGATCCAGAACACCTGTTGTTGCCCCTTGATGGAGGGCATATATTCCAAAGACGATCCTATGGCTGCAAATACTAATGCTGTAACTGTTGCTACTTAATGGCAAAATGTAATTTGATTCGGACACGGAAAATAAATACATAAATAAATCAACCCATCTGTTGCCTAAAATCTTCCGAAATATCCATCGTTCTCGTTTTAATAATATTATCGGCTTGTCATTGTCTACACAAAGTCAAAGTCTCCAAAGCATACAGCCCTTCCGGTTTAAGTGCTAAGCTATAGGCCTAGTGCCTAAGCTTGGCACCTATACTCAACGCCTTCTTATTATAGATGTTTTGCGTCAGATGTAACGCCAGGTCTATTTTCCAGATCCTGTCATTGATGGCTTCTTGTTCCAGTCCAGATTGTTGGATTTCTTCACCAAGATAACAAAGGTTTGATTCTTTTCAGTCGGTCAACACGATTGTACCTAGGATTTCAGGATTAGGAAATAACCCATCTGATGGGTTATTATGAGATGGGTTATTTCCTAATCCTGAAATCTGATGAGTTATTATGAGATGGGTTATTTCCTAATCCTGAAATCCTGGGTACAATTGTGTTGACCGACTGCAAAGCATCAAACTTTTGTTTACTAAGGCAACACTGAAAATGCCTTCAAACACCATAATGTCACAGAGATATTTAAATTTCTTTACCCGTTCAATCTTCCCATAATTTGTGAACATCCATTCTGGCACATTACTGATATTTAACATGTATTTTGTCTACTCGAAGAAGATCTGCAGTCCTACTCACTCTGCAAGCTTCGCGAATTGTGTAACTCGAACAGGAATAATAAGTGTTTCCATTACGAGTTTTGACAGTCGGAAGTAATCATTTTGTGAAATATAAATATAGCATTTAACCATTTGTCAAAATTCAAATCTGTATGGTACTGAATTTTTATTTCTGGAATACCAATTTGCATCAGGTCTATCTCACATCCTTGGATCCATCCGTCTCCTTTGAAATCCTTCGCTCACTTACAAATACATGCATTAATATATTCATGTGCTCAGTCAATGTTGTTGGCAAAAATAGCCAGTCAACTGCAAATGCCAGACAGTCAACGTAGCCTATACTCTTTTCAGTTTGGGATCTAATCGGAATCGAGGTTCGTCCCTCGGGAGATTAATATTATTAATTTTATTTGACTTCTTGTTTTATGCATTTTATGCTTTTCACATTTAGGCATCCACTTGTAAATTACAACTTGTCTATGTTTGTATTTTTAAACTGTGATACGAAGGGCAGATAAACTCACTATTCTGCCCCTTAAAATAACAATCATCATCATCTTCATTATCATCATCATCATCATCACCATCATCATCATCACCATCATCATCACAGTGGGGCGCTAACGTTCTACATGGCCATTATCTATGTGCGCCCCAATAAACACGGCAAGCTAAGCCGGCTGTGACTGGCGCAGATGGCGGGCGCGCGCGCGCGATTGAGCCGGTGGTTGGCACGCTCCGCTGACTCATATCGTTAGTTCACACGTGTTTTGTCATTCATTTGGACGTGTATCTGCAAAGCTTAGACTTTAGTGTAACACGTTTAGTGAGTATTGTGATTACTGTGATTGTTGGTCATGCCTAGACACCAATTCACATTGCGCGAACGTATGTATATCCATAATTCCTGTATGAAAAGCAGAAAATCTTGTTCTGAAACGAGACGAAAATTTCGAATCAAGTTTCCAGGAAGACCTGTATCTAATGCCAGTACAATTAGCAGGCTTGCTAAACGATTCAAGGAAACATGCTCCGTAAATAATAAAAGAGTTGACAGACATTCTTTCATCAGAAGATGTCAGGTTTGTGTTACAAGAGAGGGAGGACATTTTCATCATCGCCTATGAGCACTGTAAGTACACATTATTGAACATGTTTGGTAAAAGTGTGAAAGTGCGCGCCTACAACCGACTGAACCGGGTACGCGCGTCCGCGATCTGCGCCAGTCACAGCCGGCTTGACATACCGTGCTTATCGGGGCTCACATAGATAATGACCCTGCAGTTCAAGACAAAGATCCTGGGGAACCTAGAGAAATTATAAGAACGAAGACTAATTTGCCCAAACTTTGTCACTGCTGGACGCAGATTGCTCTGTTCACTTTATTATCTCATGCTGGTTTACAAGCTAAGCCGTTCTTATCTTTACGACACTTCACTATACGGCTCGTGATAAGATATCTCCGAGCTTATCGCAATCGTTATTAATTTTTACCGCCGTGCCGCCCTAACCATAAAAGCTCACGACCAACAGAAGTGCGTTGGCGGTTGTACGCAGCGGTAACTGACGCATACAGTACATGCTTGTTCATTCAAATCTTTCTACTACTCCACTTTTTGTTTTGTAGCCGTTGTCTTTAATCATTAGGGTACGTTTTGAGATTTTGACCCCAAAGGACCTAGGTACGATTCATGGCTTATTCAAGGAATTTAATTTAATTTGAATCTTGGAACTGGGTACACTGAGACTCATGAGGAAAAATTGAGATCAGTTTTCATGTATTCCCATCTCATATCAATGATTTTCCGTGGTTTTTCACTTTTACTCCAGACAAATGTCGGGATGATTTACAACTTAAGGCCACGGCCGTCTCCTTTGAAAACCTTCCCTCACTTACAAATACACACATTAATATATTCATTTGGTTGTTGTCATTGGCGATTTGTTGTTGTTGTTGTTGTTGTTGTTGTTGTTTCTCTAGGGGCTTTGAGTCATCATGGTCGTTTACATACCAGATAACCTGTGTGATACTAATGTACTAATGTGTGTATTTGTAATTGAGTTGTAATCTAACTTTTTTTAAGCGTATGGCTTTTAGTGCCGGGAGTGTCAGAGGACATGTTCGGATCGCCAGTTTTGTAGCTGCTTCGAGACGGACACCCAATGGGTGAGCTACAAGTACCGTTGGGGAGGAAAGGTGGAATGTAAGGACGAGGAGTTGGAAGGTAGCGGCTGTGGCTTATAGTTAGGGACCAACCCCAGCATTTGCCTGGAAGGAAGATGGGAAACCACAGAAGACCATCTTCAAGGGTGCCGGCGGGGGATTCGAACCTCCTCGCCTCCCTGATGTGAGCGACTGCCAACAGTCATGCCGTAACAACCACGGCTCACTCGCCCGGTATAATCTAACTAAAAGGAAAGATTCTAATAGCATGAAATTTATTGATTTAATAACGAAAACAATACGAAAATTACGTTAAATTAAAACAAATTAGAAATGTAAGAAAAATGATAAGTTAAAATTTGAATTTAAGAAAAAACAATAATTGTGGAAAAGAAAAAATCTACAGAGGAAACTTGTGCTATCTCATATTTGGGTTGGAAGCGGCCGTGGCCTTCAGTTAGGTACCATTTGCCTGAAGTAGAAGTACGAAGCCACGAAGACCACCTCCAGGATGGCTGATGTATGAATCGAACCCACCTCTTCTCAATTTTGCCTCACGAAGCTGGATGTACCCCGTTCCATCCCTCAGAACTGAATTTTCGTGAGTTGGTGACCCCGAGGGATTCCTGAGCTGGGTCCGTTTTCCCCTTGTGTCCCATCCCTTTAGGGTGGACCTTCTCCTCTCCCCCCTCTCCTCTCCTCTCCTCTCCTCTTTTCATTATATTTATTTTTCTCTTTAAGATTCCCGCACTGTTTTTGTTACTTGGTTCACCGTGTATCTAAATTACATCTCGCGATTGTTTTCAACCTCAATTGCATTTTGTAAAGATTGACAATCTAAATTGCTTTTTAGTAAGTCTTTCAATATGGCGGAGGGACCTTTGTGAGTATTTTGAATTTCAATTGCATTTTGTAAGTATTTTCAACCAAAACCGCATTTCGCACGAATTTTGAATCTAAATTGCATTTTGTTTGGCGGGCATTTTGCACATATTTTGATTCTCAATTGCATTTTGTGGGTATTTTGAATCTAAATTACATTTTGTCAGTATTGTCAATCCACATGAGTCCTTTGAATCTACCGTACATTTTGTAAGCATTTTCAATTTCAATTCTATTTTGTAAGTATTTCGAATTTCAATTGCACTTTGTGAATAATTTGGATTGGAACTGGGGTAGGGCCTAGTTCAATCTGAATTGCATTGTGTATTTTCAATTTCAATTGCATATTGTAAGTATTTTGAACCTCAATTGCATTTTGTACGTATTTTCTATCTCATTTTCATTTTGTAAGTATTTTGAATTTCAGTTGCATTTTGTAAGTATTTCGACGCTACATTGCATTTTGTACGTATTTTGAATCTAGCCTACGTTTTGTGGGTCTTTTTCAAACTCTTCTTTTTGTGCAACTTTTCGTTCTAAGTTCCCTTTTGTAAGACCATATTGTGAGTTGTTTCCATCTGATTTCCTTTTTGTACGTATTTTCCGTCTCAGATAATGTTGTTCTGGTTTCCATTTCATTATCATTTTCGCTATCACCCAGATCATTAGGGGCCAATAACCTCGATGTTAGGCCCCTTAAAACAACAATTATCATCATCATCAGAACTGAATTAAATTTCTTGGCAGAGCCGGGAATCGAACCGAGCCTTCCGCGGTATCAGCCAAGAATGCTAGCCACTACGCAATGAGGCGCACTCCAACAATAGTCTCCCGCAGCGTAGCCGTGCTCGTTAAATCGTGCGCTCACAGTTGCTATCCTGTGTATGATTTTCCCCCGTGTTTCTCCCTTCAGGCAAATGCCGGATAGTACCTTACTTCAAGTCCCGGGGCACCTACCTAATCCATTTCATGTTACAGCCATCCTATAAATACAGGTTATTGAACACGTTCAACACACACGCAACTACACGGGGCTGATGATCAAGATGTCCTAACCCCCCAAAATGAAGTAATAACATCAACAACAATAGTCTGTCGTAGTATAATATGGGTACCCCATCTCTCTCGGTCCCACTCTTCCGTGATCCCAATTTCTAATCTCTTAAATCATCACAAAATTATATTGGATAAACAATACATAATTGACATAATTTTTTGAATCAGCAGCGCAGATATACCTAGAATCAATTTTAAAATTCCAGACACCACTGAAAGAAATGTAGGCTAAGGATAGGTCATGCAAAAACCAACCACTCGTGCCTAATGAGAAGTGAGGCAGTATTCACCGTGGCCCACATTTTAACCGAGTGTGTGGATCTTGCTGACTTACGAAGAAACCTTGGTTTGCAGATGATACTCAAACTTATATTAGCCGATGACGTGGTGGTTGCTGATCTCGTCATCCGTTTTTTTAAGTGAGAGTGGGTTAGAGCCAGCAATCTAAATTCACAAGTGAATATTGACTCTAAAGACTTGCTCTCTTTTAAAATTCTGATTTTTGTTTTTCCGTAATTGTGTTAATTCATTCAATTTTGCTAATCGGACAAAAAATAGGGACCACGATAAGCCTGGAATTTGTTCATTTTTCGCTTGATCCGCATTGTCTTCATGAGCTCACTATGTTTAGCACGACGTTCCTCTGTCCATTTTGCACCAGTTGTCCGTGTTTCGTCCCGGAAAGTCCCAAACGTCTTGATGGCTGCTCTATAAAGATTTCGGTCTTGTGCATCTTCTGCTCGTATCCCCATTTCTTTAAGATATTTCTGGACGTTAATTGTAAATTATTAGTTTTATTTAATATTTTGTTTTATTCATTTTTGGTCTTTTCATATTTAGGTGTCCACCTCCAAATTTTTAATTCCATTCTAAAATTGTATACTTTAATCTGTGTTAAGAGGGGCAGATGACCTCGAAATTCTGCCCCTTAAAACAACAATAACTAACTGTTTCTCGGTGTTATAAACTTTTCCCACACATCCTGGTACTCAGGGCTACACGATGTCGCCAAGCCTCTTAACGAATTCGGGCAGATGACCTTGCTGTTCCAGCCCTTAAAACTTCAATAACTATCTAATTTCTTAATGAATCAACAACAGCAACAACGAAGTAGAATTTCACACGGTTCATGTGTGGCCCATTAAATAGTGATAGCACGTATCATCTATGTGGGTGACGTGTGGTGCAACCTGAGATTTGCTGAAGCTGTATCCCCTGCCTGAGGCAAATGTCTTTAATGACTGAAGCAGCCAATGAAAGGTTAGAAAGCCACTCGACAGTCGTGTTTGTTTATAAAACGTGTTGCCAAGCAGCGGCTAGCTATTCTTACTGCCTGTGTGTGTCTGTCTGTGTATCTTCTGTAATGGCAGCTCGTGAAATCCCACATCGGTTCCACCGTCCGCCTGTCTGTCATTCAGAATAACAAGGCACACGATGGTAGACATAAATCACTTAAACACATCGCGTCTGGATGTAATTCTAAAGTATGAAACTTCCCAAATAGCGCGATGCCTCTACGATTCGAAAAAGAAAACGTTATGGTTGCTGCTTCAATGACCAGTGATAACCCCACTTTTCATAAGTAAGAATCCGCTTTCCTTGGGATACGTAGGGTAAAGTTAGGTATTTCGTGGTATGTGGTATTATCGTGATACTTTAAATTGTGGTTATATACGTGTAAACATTCAGGGAATATATTGTGATAGTTTTGAGTGTTTGCTACATTTCGTTCCAGAATAAATTATGGATTATTAAAATTTAACACGGTATTATCTAACTTTACATGATAGTAGTTCAAATAAAGTATCACGATAATACCACTTACCACGATAATACCCAACTTTACCCTATTCACATTTTCCTTTTCTTGGAAGAAAGAGGTGCCAGAATTCATAAGATAGAAATAGAGGTTGATAAATACGATTCTTCAAAACACGAGATATACCCGGTGCTGCCAGGAAGACGTGTCACTTGATTTACTGGCACTTTAAAGATCCGCTTAGGAGAAATATTCAGACGGATTCTCTTAAAAGCCGCAGTAGTTAAACCGGGTGTAAAGTCAGTATTATTATTATTATTTTTATTCCAAGAATAGGATTTCACGACCGCAATGATAAGAATTTAAGACTTGAAACTAATAGGCCGTATATTACACAAATAGTGGATGTCATGTACGTGGAAGTTAGAAAATTAAAATGTCTAACCCCAGTGGGACTATTATTATTATTATTATTTCAGGATGCTTAACTGTGTGACCACCTCGTGGTTTAGCGGCTAGCAATCTTGGCTGACGCCCCGATTCCTAGCTCTGCTATGAAATTTAATTCTGGTTTGATGGCTGGAACGGGGTACACTCAGCCTCGTGAGGCAAACCTCAAAAGAGATGGATTAGACTATCACCTCAGCAATCTTCGAAGTGGCTTTCACGGTTTCCCAGCTAAATTAAGTCTACAGACGCCTCCTAAACAATCCCAATTACAACTACGCACACTAGCACAGTCATTACAATGACACAGGTTATCACACAGATTACACAGACTCTCAAATACACGGGGCATGACTCGATGTCGTAAAACCCCTAAATAAATCAACTACCTACTACGTGTTTCTGTAGGGATGGAGTTTGGGGTAGGTGCTCTGGGACTTTAAATTGTGATACCATCGCAGCATTTTCCTAGTTGGTTGGTTGGTTCCTTAGTTTGGGGCTGCGACAACGCAGTCGATTAGCCCCGTGTACTTTGGGTGTTTGTAGAATTGGTCTGATAACCGGTGTTAATTGTGATGGCTGTTTTAGTGTGTGTTATCTGTGATTCAGGTAAGGACTGCAGACGATTAATTTTCAAGTAGTTCCTACTTTTGCTACCAAATGCTACTGTCCAAGACACCTAGTTGCGAACTTCACCACTAGATGACATTGAAGCCAGGACCTGGTGACAAACGTAGGAACTAATATAGCGTTATCAAATCTAACCTATAAATTTCAGCTTCACACAAGTTAAATTAGTGGAAGGTTCTTTTACATGCCATAAATCTATGACATAGGCCAGCCAGCTTTACTTCCCCTCCGAAGGAAAGCATACTGAGAGATTTTTAACGCTCTTAAAAATTCCGACGACTTCGGCCGGGTTTGAGCCCGCGATCTTGGGCATAGAAGCTCAGCATGCTAGCAACTACGCCACCGAAGCTGACAGCATTTTCCTGGAGGTAGTGTGGAAAAAACGGAAAATCCCTTTGGTTTTAGGTTATGTCTTTATTACTATTAAGGCAATGAAATTGAAAGAGGAAGCCTGGTGCCTTGAGATATCACGTGTGCAGGTTCGTCCATACTTCCTCGAAGCATGTTTCCATAAATAATAAAGCATAAATCAATATTTTGCCAGTTTCCTTAAACTGCGGAAATGAGCCGTCACCTTAAATTTTCATCGGCTAGCTATAAATGTTGATTTAAGTTGTTGGATGTCATTTATCTTCATCGTGATTGCTATATGTTGATTAATGATTATTGCACTAAAAGATTGGATCAGTCCCAAGCGTGACATGAAATATGAATGTCTGGGCCTGTTGAATAATATATAACGCAATTAAAGTACGCCATGTTTACCTGTTCGTGACCATTGCGTTTCAATAACAACTGTTAACACTGCAGGGGAAAAGCTAAAGGAAGTAGGTGACTTCTGTTATTTAGGAAGCAAAATAACCCGTGATGGACGTAGCAAAGAGGATATAAAAAGTAGGTTAGCACAAGCAAAGAAAGTGTTTTTTAAGAAAAGGAATCTGTTGACATCGAATATAGATTTAGGTATTGGGAAGTCATTTCTGAAGCCCTTTGTCTGGAGTGTGGCATTCTATGGAAGTGAAACTTGGACTGTTGGAGCAGCAGAAAAGAAGAGAATTGAAGCGTTTGAAATGTGGTGTTGCTGGAGAATGATGAAGATCAAATGGGTAGATAGGTTTACGAATGAAGAGGTATTAATACGAGTGGGAGAGGAGAGATCTTTCTGGCGACTGCTAGAGAAGAGATAGGTTGGTAGGACACATACTAAGACACCCACGAATAGCAAAATGAGTTATAGAAGGAAGGGTCGAGGGTAAGAACTGTAGGGGTAGCCCAAGGTTAGAATATGTTAAAAAGATTGCCTCGGATGTACAGTAGGGTGTGGTAGCTATGTAGAGATGAAACGATGAGCTCAGGACAGGGAAGCATGGAGTGCTGCATCAAACCAGCCGAAAAATTTTAAATCCCATTCCAAATTTGTATACCTTAATCTGTGTTAAGAGGGGCAGATGACCTCACAGTTCTGCCCCTTAAAACAACAATAACTAACAAACCAGCCAGATGACTGAGGACTCAAACAACAACAACACTGCATACATTCCTTGGAATGGTTTCTGAAAGCATTACCATGCGATGTAAGTATTGTATGGTTTATGTACAGTAGACTATGTGTTTGTTTGCGGCTGTCTAGTTCAGAGCTCCACAAGTTGCACCGCAATGTGCAAAGCATGAGCGAAATCACGTAATTTTAATGTTATACTTATAATAATAATAATAATAATATCGTATGGCCTCGGATGCCGGGTGCAAGCTTTGTTATTTAACGCCCAGAGGGCAGACGCTCAAAGGGCAGCTTGCATGTCGAATTTTGTTGTTCCTTGGAGCGCTATGAAAGTCAATGAGGTTAGATATCTAAGCACCTTGACACCTTGGTTGAATGAATGGGTGATTGATTTTTGATTGAATGTACGAGCGACTGAAGTAATGTAATTTTTGTTTGCTTTTTTCTAGATCCTCGAATGTCACTCTAGTATTACTTCTTTCCCAGTTTCTGAACTGAGTCATATCCCACTCGTGCAACTGTACCTGTCAACGAAGCAGGCTGACGTGTGACACAAGTAAGCAAAGAATAGTTCCCATCTCGACCGCCGGCAATCAATTCGTGAAAGGGTAATTAATATGTGAGTCATTGCTACCGGCGAGCCGGTCGGGAGGTTGAGTGACGTCAGTTGAGTTCCGAGAAGTCCCTTAATCCTGTGGGTATCGTGGCAAACGAAAAGGGCGCAATCCAATTGCGCCAGTTAATTACACTGATAAAATCTGACAGACTTTTGACGCTAGTATGATTTGCGCCTTCGATAATTCATAGTCCGATTGCGCCTGTCATAGCCCATTAGTAACTTTCCCTCTCTTCCCCCACTCTGCAGCCAACACATACCATACTGTTCACATGTTCCAAACATTCGTCATAGAGATTGTTGGAGGGGAAGTGTCTCTCAGTTTGACCGTCCAAGGGGTGTCAATCACTACATTGTCACATCACCTACAGGGTCTTTATATTTGCTTGGCAAGGACATTCTCGCTCACGCGCTCCGCCAGTGACGGCTCAGTTGCCAGCGACCGTGCGCGCATATGTACGGCAGAATGCGGTGCTTAAAATCAGTAGCATGCATTTTTACTCACCATGTTTACAGTAGATGCTGAAAATGTTCCCCATCCGCTGCCAAACATAATTGACATCTCCTTACGAAGTTTCCGGTTACTCCGGTTAATTTAGCTTCAGTAAGTAAATGACGACCTTTACGTTTATTTTCATTGTTTACTGAACCTGTGCGTTTGAATCACTTAGCCTGTTGTTTTATTGTTCGATTTATAGGAATGGGTCTCCCTCGAAATTTCACTCGAAACTTTTGTCTTGTTCTAGTGCACGGTTTCCTGCACTTTGTGTACGTATTGTGCAAATATACACGTTCACGTAACGAATATTTCACATAAGGCATTACAGCACTATACACAATTACAATCAAACACTATACAATACGATATACAGTACACAGTAGCTTTATAAAACACCCACTTCGCTCGGAGCTCACACGTCTACCGCAGCAAGAGCGTGGGAATACGACCGAGGACCGCGCGTGCCAACCTTTAACAGCCGGCTAAGGTCGAGCTGATTTGGCTTGCCAAGCAAAAATAAAGACCCTGTACATGACGTAGCGTTCAGGATATGGTAAAAAGTACAGTATGTGGAAGAGTTTTATCCAAAGAATAAGATATTGTAACGTGTTTTTCGAGGGTATTTTACGCCACTGACGTAAGTCAGTAGGAAGCCATACAATGTTTATTTACGAGGCAACTTGTTAAGCCAAGATATGTTTCATGTAACTTATTATTATTAAGGTATTTTTGGAGCGTTTTTTTTATAAGATTATAAGTATACAGATAGGTTTTCGATGTTATAGAAAACACTATCAAGCGAATTATTACGAACAACATTATCGCGGAAAATTATATGATTACGGAATTTTACGGATTTTAGTCAGTTAGGGTATTGTGAGAGAGATGAGTCACTGGGAATTCAGCTACAGGTATATTCTTGTCGAGTAGCGTGACGTAAGCCGTGGGGAACTTCCAGCTGGCTGTATCAAGAAAAGGCGAAATGGCCTGGACCGGTAATCGACATCGTCGCGCCGAGTGTATTGACCCTTAGGTGGGGAGTATCGCGTGGTGGCTCAGCCAATCAGTGGAGACCGGGCGAGTAGGAGACGGCTCCGGAGAGGGGGTTCGGCGAGTGCATATATTGTTTGCGCGCCGAGAAGGGAGGGCGATTATCATTGTAAAACTCGACCGTTGTGGTTGCTCGTGTGGTTGGTTCTGGTGTGATCGGACCATAACTTAACATTTCTACAACAATCTCCACAACTGACGAAGAAGATGGCGACGTCGAGAAGGGTGAGGGAAGCTCTCTTCAGCATCAAGTACGAGGGAAATGCCACGGCAATTTCCAATGGTAAGCGCGAATGACTCAGAACTACATAATCTCTCGCTTCATTGTTTCATATTCAGTATTTCAGTAACTTCTTAGCTTGGGAATAATAGTAAAATCAGTAATTCATCCGACTCCGTTTTCACGTAATTCTCTAGTGGTAAACTCAAATCGTTACGCTCCAATTTAAATTTATTATTATTATTATTTTTAAAATTGCCACTACTTGTTTTTTATATAATAAATTCATTTCTTATACTATGCAATCTTTGCTTTCAGTAGGTAGCATTAGATATAGACCAAATTCCTTCTCCTGATACAATTGTTAGTTGGGTTAATGATCAAATCATACCACGATCTGAGTGTGAAGATTCTTAAAGGTGTTCTGCCTGAGCTAGGTGATGTTAAATATAAATTTAGATTTCAACATAGAGTTGAGGTCTTGGCGCCCATTAATA
The DNA here is from genome assembly GCA_946902985.2 of Meconema thalassinum. NCBI lineage: Eukaryota > Metazoa > Arthropoda > Insecta > Orthoptera > Tettigoniidae > Meconema > Meconema thalassinum. The sequence goes on from OX336399.1 coordinate 94,014,543, forward strand.
CAACGTATCTTAGTCAGAGTGAACATTTCATTTATCACCTCAAACGAGGGACGTGTTGTGGTTTTTCCACACTCTCACTAGAAAACCCAGTTACACTTGTCATCCCAACTGTGGAGCTTCTTATATATGTATTTTAAAGTGCAAGGTAGGGCTAAATGAAACCGTTACAATTGTACGCTCAACGTGGAGAAACCGTTACAATATGTCATAATTAAATAATTAATACATATGTTTCAGTGTTTTGTACTAGATCCCAATGTATTTTGTACAGCCCGGCATGGCAGTTTACAGAAAATTCAAGAGCCAGTCGGTCATTCTGCAAGATCAAATAAGAATATCTTCGTTTTTGGGTTTTCACAATGGTAGTAGTGGGGGACGGAAGGTAGGATGGTTTCAGCGGAAGAACCAGAACTTAACCTGGGGCAAGTGGCGTGAAAGGATTGTGCGATGGAATGCCGAGATAAGAAAGATCAACTCAGAAGATTAGCTGGCGCAATTCGCCAACACCGAACGAAAATACTATAATGTATTAATTATAATATAATGTACTAACTGCCCATTTGGCTGCAATACATTTCCATTTCATTTACTGAGCATTATAAATTGTGCCCGTCATATGATGATTATAGTCCTGGAAATAGACCGTATTGGATCAGTCCCAAGTTTCTCACGAAATATGAATGTGTAAGCTGTTGACTAAAATATAATGCAATTACATTGCACCGTATGTAATCTTTAGTAGCCATTGCAGTTGAATATGAAGTGTTAATGCTACATTAATTTCTTGCAATGGTCTATGAAATCATTACCATGTGATGTAGGTACTGTGAAATTTATGCATGTGTTTCCGTGTGTCTTATATTTAATGTCAACTTGTAGTCTGTTGTCCTCAATCCACGACTGACTTGTTGATTCATTTAGCGGTTTAGAGTGTGATTTAATCTTAATTGTAGGGGTTTTAATTGGAGTGGCGTTTTTAACTTTATTGGAGCGTATATCGTACTAAATTAACCCCGCGTACTTGCATGCGTATGGAATCTGTCTGATCTTTTTGTCATTGTGATGACTGGAGTATTTGTTGTGGTGTTTGAAGCCATATTTTCAGTGTTGCCTTAGTAAACATACATCTTATCTAGGTTGGCAACACCTCACATAAACACATCGCTATCACTCCCCACAGCACGTAGGGACAGGGGGGAGAAGGCAGGGGAAAAAACCAGTCGTTAAGATAACCACCGCAGTCGACCGCACAGCGAGTTCCAGTGAGCACGAAAACTGTGAGTAGCTGTAATACGGAAGACAATCAGATAAGTAGTTAGCCAAAAATTTTATAGTTTAACCATATTTTACAACCATATAATCTCTCTAAAGTACAATCTCCGGATAGCTATCACCATTTAGCATTTCACCTAACATATATACTGCATTTAGCATACACTGACAGTTGCAGTACCAATACTGCAACTAAATAATTGTACATATTGTAAATATTTTCACTTATATTTCAAACATAGATTTTGTAGCCTAAGTGTAATGGATCTGATGATGATCGCTTGACGATCGAAACTGGTCATCCTAGTGTTTTATTAATCTCATGTAATTTATTTCAGGATTAGGGCATAACCCATCTCTTTTGGGTACATTCGTGTTGACCGACTGAAAAGCACTAAACTCTTGGAGTATTTGTATTTAAGGTTCGGATTAGGTGGGAGGCAGCTCTGGTCCCAAGTTAGAAACCATCCCAGCATTTGCCAGGAGCAGAAGTGGGAAATCACTTTCGAGGATAGCTGAGGTGAGAATCGAACTCATATCTTTGTAGTTTTGCTTCATGAAGCTGATACCACATTCTAACTCTCAGAAAAGACCACCTCATTGCTGTGTAGTGGCTAGCATTCATTGTTGTCATTCCGGAGGCCTGGGTTTGATTCCCGGCCTTTTCAAGTAACATCATTCTGGTTTTAGGGCTGGAACGGGGTCCACTAATCCTCGTGAGGAAAACTTAGTTGGTTCCTTAGATTAGGGGCTGCGACAACGCGGTCATGTAGCCCCGTGTACTTTGTGTGTTTGTAGAATCTGTCTGATAACCGGTGTTAATTGTGATGACTGTATTATTGTGTGTGTTATCTGTTTTCAATTCAAGTAAGGAATAATAATGTTATTTGTTTTTAATAAAGTACAAGTTTTTCGGGCTTGTAGGCCTTGGTCCAGACAGGATATCTCCCGACGATTCACCGGAAACTGCGTCCGGCATTTTCAAGGGTTTCGCTCCTTTCCTTGGTCAGCAGTGAAATGAGAAAGTGGCTTGAAACAATGGATAACGATATCGTAGTAAATTAACCCCGTGTAGTTGGATGCGTTAACGTCCCTGTTAACTATAGAGGCTCTTAGAGACACCGAAAGGGATCTTTAAGGTGCCAGTAAATCTACTTACATGGCTCCCTCGCATATGCGCATCCTCAAATGCCGACTGACTGCGCCGGGATTCGATCCCGCTATCTTGAGCTCAGCAGGCGAGAACGTTACCGCCGAGCCACGCAGCCAGTCAAGTAAGGACTGCAGACGATAATTTCAAGTAGTTCCCACTTTCGCTACCAAATGCCACGACACCTAGCTGTGAACTTGGCTATTGCTAGATGCCATCGCAACCAACGCCTGGTGACGAACGTTGGAACTTAAGATCATTAATCAAACCTAACCTACAAATGTTGCTTCACACAAGTTTAGTTAGTGGAAGGTTCTTTTGCGTGCCATAAATCTATGACATGGGCCTGCTGGCTTTACTTCCCCTCCAAAAAACCTCAGCCTACCTGGAAGTGGTTTTCTGTGGTTTCCCACTTCTACTCCAGGCAAAGTCGGGATGGTTCGTAACTTAAGACTGCCTTCATAATCGTCTCCTTAATTACATTACACACTCTTTATAGACACACAATAACACAGGTTATCAGACACATTTTTACACACGTAAAAGGACACGGGACTAACTAACCCTATAAATGCCTATAATTTTATTCTAGTTTATTTCTTTCTAAGCCAGTGGCGTAGGCTTACGCGTTAAGTTACGTACCACGACTATGAATGGGAGCTGCAGAATTGCTGGACATAGGAGGTTCGAATCACGGAGCTGACACCTGAGTGTTGTTTCTCTTTTAAGTTGCCCATAGTATCTGGAGGAAAATGCCGGGTGGTACCTTATTTTAATTTCTGAGGCACCTGTCCCAATCCTCGACAGCAATAATTACAATTACAGTAGTATTATTATATTCGTTCAGCCCCTATGGAGCACGTGGAACCATTAACTAGAACTGGAATTCATATTTTTGAACTTCTTATTCGCCCAAAATTTCTTCATTCTTTCACTCTGGGCCTGCCGTCTTTCTTGTGTACATGAGTTTTGGAGTTTCAAGCTTTTCTCGGATGGATTCTTGGGTGCTAATTTGTGGGTGTTTACCTTTTGTCTGTATGTAGTCCTTGTTGTAGTCATTGTTGTGTATCTTCAATTACAATAATAATTAAAATATCGTTATAATGTACACTGTTTATAAAGTTCAGGAAACGTGTACACATTTTATGAATTTCTGTTCAATCCCTATTCATTTGTTTAACTTGTAAATTGATAATATTATTGAAATATGATGAAATATGATATCAAATTTATACAGAACAGGAAGAGCAATCACATATCCCACTAAAAGGTACAACCTTATGCATGGCTTCCATATAGTTGATTACGATTGTATAATGGTTTAGCCTTAGTCAAACAGCACGTTCGGTGTATGTAAGTTATATGTTTTATGTCCTAAAAGTAATGAATAAGTAAGAAATCTAATATTTGTGTGTATATAAACTTGTAGGTTCAAATAATTATATTTTATTTTAATTTCCCTGAGGGTATGCATCTTCAGGTTTGCATTATTTCCTTTAAATTCACTTACTTTTATTGGGAGAATGTTATACAACTTGGGTGAGAAATACAGGAAGTTACGATTTGCTATATTTAACTGAGGTTGATACAAAATAGAGGGCACACTTGCCTCCACCTTCGTCCTCGAAGAGAGAACAGAAAAAAGCACGCCAGATTCCAGCGGATATTCACTCCACGAAAGCACTACAGACAGACACATGGAAAGGTCCAAACTTCGACCTCAGACATGTCTACACAAGATTCGTCGCGCACGGCTTTCAGTGGAAGATCTGCACGACTGTGGGCCACCAAATGCCGAATGACAACTGCAAATGCCAACTGTGTCGAATGAAATGTACGCAGTACCACCTGAGGAACTGCTCTAAAAGGACTATTACAGTTGTCAATTACGCCAAAGACCTGTAAATTCAACACGCCGTATGTGCACATTGTGTTTTGTATATAATAAATATAAAATACAGTGATTAATTATAATACTTCTGGTTTCATACCCGTGATTTACAACTTGAATTATATTTCTATTATTATTATTTTTTTTCCTTTCTTTTCTCTTTTTCTTTTCTTTCATGAAAAACATAAAATTATTGTTTAATATTGAAGATCCTTGCCTCGGCATACAGTCTCATAAGTAGACTATATACTCAATACTAGCAGAAGTACCCGTTCTTCGACCGATCTTCGGTATTAATAGCCAGACGTTATCAATTGAGCTACTGTTGCAATGGTTAGGGGCTTGTCATTCCTTCATCAGTTTACCACAGCGAATTTAGTTTCCTGGGAATATCACAGACACTGTTAAATTTAGCGCCATAAAATGTGGTTTTCGAAGACCCTTTATAGACTCCCGAGCTTTGAGTCTCACATTCAGGACGTCCATCTAGGATAATTTTTATATTTCGCCTATTTTAGCATATCTTTTGAGAAGTTTCACCCTATAGCCGTACTTTTATAAGAAATACAGTACATTGAAGAGTTACATCAATGATTAGTGTCGTGCCTCTAAAGGATATGTGTACCAAATTTTATGTCGATTCCCCCCAGCCGTTTTTGAGTTAAAAGCCTACAAACTTGTACACAGACCGATAGACAGACAAAGATTTTGTTTTTGCGCGCAACGGACATAAAACAGTCTGAAACGTGCTAACAACGCAAATATCCGTGAAAATTTAGAAAACACAGACAAACTTTCAGTTAAGCGGCTTCGGTGGCGTAGTCGGTAGCATGCTGAGCTTATATGCCCAAGATAGCGGGTTCAAACCCGGCCGAAGCAGTCGGATTTTTTAAGAGCGTTAAAAATCCCTCAGTATGCCTTCCTTCGGAGGGGAAGTAAAGCCGGCGGTCCCATGTCATAGATTGATAGCATGTTAAAGAACCTTCCACTAATTACACCTGTGTGAAGCTAAATTGTATAGGTTAAGAATGTAAACAACGCTCTTGGGTTCCTACGTTCGTTGCCAAGAGCAGACTGTGGTGGCGTCTAGTAGGTAAGTTCTGAACTAGGCCTAGTAGTCGTTGATGGTGGCGTTTGGCGGCAAAAGTAGGAACTATTTGAAAAATTCAAAGTCGCAGTCCTTACTTGAATTAAAAAACAGATGCACACACTAATACAGCCATCACAATTAACACCGGTTATCAGATAGATTCTACACACACCCAAAGTACACGGGGCTACATGATCGCGTTGTCGCAGCCCCTAAACTGAGGAACCAACCAACCAAGCTTTCAGTTATATATAGGCTATTTATAGAGATTACATTATGGCCTGCGCCTAAACAAAAGAAAGACGGAATACATGAGGACAGATATGTTAGATACAGGTAGATGGGGAAGACATGCCACGTGTAACAAAATGTAAATATCTAGGCTCTATGATCACTAGGGCTCGGATTCGAGCATATTTGCATATTTTTTTCCTGAATAGTACACATTGAAAGAAGCTTTTCGGTGGTATTTTCACCTCTCTGGGACCAACAGAATTGAAATTTATCGAGCATATAAATGCATAAAACCGCGGTTTTCAGAATAGAAGCATATAAATGCATATTCTTGTGGTTTTCGTCTAAATAGTTTGTTTTTCTTCGAATTCTCCTCCGAATTTGGGCCCTGACAATCCTTAAGGTTCGAAAACAGAAATATTTATTGAAAAGCCTATCTGGTGCGAATAATAGAACCGCAGGCTTTTTACCTTTTGTGAGGTCGTCCTCGTTATTGAAACTTTTATTGACTGATTTTAGAAAATCATTCAAAACTGAAAACATAGAAAATTTCTTGTTGTACAGACCATTACAGATCTACTTCATTGACTCGCCTAATTCTGAACATTTTGTAAATGAACTTTTAAACTGTATCATTTATAAGAGCACTTCTCTTATATATACTTTTAAAACTTGAATGCGAGTATATTGTAGTGTATCATACATACAATTAGAAAATAAAGCTCGTATTTAAAGCTTTGTTATTGGTTTTTTTGTTTCACTTTCCTTTCTATAGTTTTTAACGGTGTTTTTCGAGCATATTCTGCATATTTAACCGCATATAATGGGGGTTTCGAGCATATCTATCGAGCATATAATGGGTTTATAATGGGGTGTTCGAGCATATAATGGGTTTTTCGAGCATATCTATGGAGCATAAAACACATGGTTTTCGAGCATATCTGGAGATTTTATCGAGCATATCGATCCGAGCCCTAATGATCACTAATGATGGAAGTCTTGTAGAAGAGGTCAATACGAGAATCAGCGCAGCTTGGATGAAGTGGCGAACGACAACTAGAGTCACCTGCGCTCGAAGGATGAAGGACAACCTAAAGTCAAAGATCTATCATAATGTCATCCGTCCTGTCGCGTTGTACGGATGCGAGTGTTGGCCAACAACAACAGTGGCAGAACGTCGCTTGGGCGTTATGGAGACCAAGATGTTGCGATGGACAGCGGGTGTCACCAAATTGGATCATGTTTCCATTGACATCAGGAAATGGTTTGGGGTTGCACCAATCAGTGACAAGATGCGGGAGTGCCGTCTTCGTTGGTTTGGGACACAATTGCAAAGACTGGCTACTCTATACAAGGCGTCGGTAAGTGATCTAAGGGAAGACCGAAGCAACGGTGGGATGATACGCTACATAGAGATCCTGACATGGCCTGAGACAGAAACAAATGGCCACAACGTATCCATATAGCGTACCCTGCAGCTAGGCGGGACAAACGCTAAGGAAGTAGAAGAAGAAGAGGGATTAAATTCTCCAACATACGCCCAATTAGGCAAGGCTGATGACCAATATGTCCCAACAGCAGCAACATCAACAACATATGCAAGTGTGGTCCCTCGGTCATTGCTCGTCTTATTAGCCGCAAAGGAAAAGTTCAATGTTGGACAGTTACCCGCGTGTTTCACGTTATAGTCGTGTGTTTGCATTCTAGGAATGCCACGAACATTAGCGTGAGTCAACAGAGACGAAAACTCGGAGAATGCTTCATGGTCGGCGCGAAGTAGAGCGATTCAATATAATCGCAGGTCTGATCAACACCAGACTATATTTGTTTATTCGAAAAGTAGTGATTATAATAGACTGGCTGCGTGGCAAAGCAGTAACGTTCTCGCCTGCTGTGCCCCTGATTGCAGGATCAAATCCTGGCGCAGTCAGTTGGCATTTGAGGGTCCGTAAATATGAGGGAACCGTGTCAATAGATTTACTGACACGTTAAAGATCCCCTTCGGGGCAAAATTTCAGCAACCCGGCGTCTCTAAAATACGCAGTAAATAAAAGGAGGTAAAACCATTATTATTATTATTATTATTTATTATTATTATTATTATTATTATTATTATTATTATTATTATTATTATTATTATTATTATTATTATTATTATTATTATTATTATTATTACTGAAGCCTCCGTGGCTTAGGCGGCTGGGTCCGTGGTTCAAATCCCGGTCACTCCATGTGAGATCTGTGCTGGACAAAACGGAGGCAGACAGGTTTTTCTCCGGGTACTCCGGTTTTCCCTGTCAGAATTTAATTCCAGCAACACTCGCCACTATCATTTCATTTCATCTGTCATTCAATTAATCATTGCCCCAGAGGAGTGCGTCAGGCCTCGGCAGCCGGCACAGTCCATATCCTCCCCGCTAGATGGGGGCTTCATTCATTCCATTCCTGACCCGGTCGGAGACTAGAAGCAGGCTGTGGATTTTCATTTTTCATTATTATTACTAGTGATTACCTAATCATCACTTGCCATAGTAAGTTAATAATGTGACACCAGAATTTGCAAACAGGTCCGCCTCGCTGCGTAGTGGCTGTGCCAAGAAACGTAATTCTCGACTGATGACTGAAACGGGGTACACTCAGCCTTGTGAGGCAAAAACTGAGAAGAGGGGGGGGGGGTCCGATTCCACCTCATCCATTCTGGAAGTTGTTTTCCATGGTTTCCCACTTCTGTTTCAGGCAAATGCCGGGATATCCTACCCAAATCTTACCTCGAGTACAAATTATTTTTAACTGTAAAAGAGTCGGTAAACCTGTTGGTTGGCTCCTCAGTTTAGGGGCTGCGACAACGCGGTCATGTAGCGCTATGTACTTTGGGTGTGTGAAGAATCTGTCTGATAACCGGTGTTAATTGTGATGGCTGTATTAGTGTGTGTTATCTGTAATTCAGGTAAGGACTGCAGACGATCAATTTCAAGTAGATCCTTACAAATGCTACCGTCAATGACACCTAGCTGTTAACTTTGCTACCAGATGCCATTCACAACGTTGGAACTAATAGAGCGTTGATCAAATCTAACCTACAAATTTAGCTTCATGCAATTGTAGTTAGTGGAAGGTTCTTTTACAGGCCATAAATCTATGACATGGGCCCGTCGGCATTACTTACCCTCCGAAGGAATACTGAAGGATTTTAACGCTCTTAAAAATTCCGACTACTTTGGCCGGGTTTGAACCCGCGATCTTGGGCATAGAAGCTCAGCATGCTACCAACTACGCCACCGAAGTCACAGTAAAGTTATCTGATCTTGTTTACCATTAGTCCCTTAATATTACGGATTTAGCCTCGTTTCCCCTACAGTAGTTGGTTGGTTAGTTAGTCATTGTTGTTTTAAGGGGTGGAACAGCGAGGTCATCTTCCCCTACATATTTTTATTTCTTATGTTTCCTCGACTTACAAGACTGCTAATATACAATGCTTAACAATCATAATGAGGTGAAAGAAGAAAAATTAGAAGGTTAACAAAATACGAGTAATGAACTATGAAATGTATGACACATGTAAATTAGAATAAAAGACCTGAAGAGTGGGCAAACTGCAACTAAAATTAATTAATTAAAATAGCTATTCAGCCTTAAAATACACATAATTTACGAATATAGGTGATTTCTCAAAATACTAATGGATCTTTTAAGGGCTGTTACTGCTATAGTATTAATGGTGGCATTTGAGATACGAAAATTTCTACATGTTTCAGCAAAAAGAGAAGGTATTGTTCCCCGGGCTCCCATAATTGCCCAATAGCTTCTATTTCTTGAAGGTGGTATTTTCCCTTGTAGAAATGGACTGTAGGCTCGTAAATATAATTCTTTTCTTTGTTTACTTCATCTGGGTTTCAAAACCCACGGTTGGATCCAATATATAACCCTTCTTTTTATCGTCCGTGTAGGCTATGATGTAAATGCGCCTGGTACTGCCTTGCGTGGCTAGCCCTGAAACTTCTTCATGCACCACGAAGCCAACATCCCTCAGAGTAATAGGCCTATCGTAATCGCATGCAATTTTTTTCAGGTTATCTTTTTGCATATTCCAGTAATTACTTTGAATAACGTTTTAATGGGCTAGGGTTCTGCCTGAATCAATACTTTATTAAAAATGATCACTATGTGGTCATTATAAAATTGTACGGTAGTCTACTAGGTACATGTTTCGAGGACTAATATACATTTTTGTCCCCTTCATCAGACAATATTAAACATTAAAGGAGAATATTATTTGAGTAGCGTAGCACTGAATAGCCAAAATTCATTGAACCTAATATGGTGCACCATATAGATATAGAAAGATTGGGTATTAGAAGTGATAAAGGCACTTTGTGTTGACCGATTGAAAGTTACAATACAAATTGTCAATAAGGCAACACTGAAATATGACTTCAAAGCTATCTATTCTCTGAGGAGACTGCAGAAACCGGTGTTGATACAACAATTTTCAGACGTGAAAGAAGTCATTCCATTAACTACCTGGCAACTAGGATGGCGGCTTTGTTCTTGGTTACAAATTACTAAAATAAAGTGGCAATTAGCAGTGTTATTCATACACCTTGCCAATTCTTCTCTCTCACGCTAATGTTAACGCTAGATTATTTCAGGAGCTGTGAGGAGAAAGGGCGAGTCTGCAATAAGATTACACACAGTATTCGCCCTTTCAGCTGGGAGGAGAAAGGGCGAGTCTGCAATAACATTACATACAGTATTCGCCCTTTCAGCTGGGAGGAGAATGGGCGAGTCTGCAATAAGATTACACACAGTATTCGCCCTTTCAGCTGGGAGGAGAAAGGGCGAGTCTGCAATAAGATTACACACAATATTCGCCCTTTCAGCTAGGAGGAGAAAGGGCGAGTCTGCAATAAGATTACATACAGTATTCGCCCTTTCAGCTGGGAGGAGAAAGGGCGAGTCTGCAATAAGATTACATACAGTATTCGCCCTTTCAGCTGGGAGGAGAAAGGGCGAGTCTGCAATAAGATTACATACAGTATTCGCCCTTTCAGCTGGGAGGAGAAAGGGCGAGTCTGCAATAACATTACATACAGTATTCGCCCTTTCAGCTGGGAGGAGAATGGGCGAGTCTGCAATAAGATTACACACAGTATTCGCCCTTTCAGCTGGGAGGAGAAAGGGCGAGTCTGCAATAAGATTACACACAATATTCGCCCTTTCAGCTAGGAGGAGAAAGGGCGAGTCTGCAATAAGATTACATACAGTATTCTCCCTTTCAGCTGGGAGGAGAAAGGGCGAGTCTGCAATAAGATTACATACAGTATTCGCCCTTTCAGCTGGGAGGAGAAAGGGCGAGTCTGCAATAAGATTACATACAGTATTCGCCCTTTCAGCTGGGAGGAGAAAGGGCGAGTCTGCAATAAGATTACACACAGTATTCGCCCTTTCAGCTGGGAGGAGAAAGGGCGAGTCTGCAATAAGATTACATACAGTATTCACCCTTTCAGCTGGGAGGAGAAAGGACGAGTCTGCAATAAGATTACACACAGTATTCGCCCTTTCACCTGGGGGGAGGAAAGGGCGAGTCTGCAATAAAATTACATATAATATTCGCCCTTTCAGCTGGGAGGAGAATGGGTGAGTCTGCAATAAGATTACACACATTATTCGCCCTTTCAGCTGGGAGGAGAAAGGGTGAGTCTCCAATAAGATTACATACAGTATTCGCCCTTTCAGCTGGGAGGAGAAAGGGCGAGTCTGCAATAAGATTACACACAGTATTCGCCCTTTCACCTGGGGGAAGAAAGGGCGAGTCTGCAATATGTTTACATACAATATTCGCCCTTTCAGCTGGGAGGAGAAAGGGCCAGTCTGCAATAAGATTACATACAGTATTCGCCCTTTCTCCTCCCAGTTCCTGATTTTAAAATTTTACTCGTAGGTACGTAAAGAAATGAAAAGAGCAAGGCAGACAGACAGAAGAAGTTGGTAGTTTCCTTATTGTGATACTATAAATAGTAGATCTGCCACATGTTAACTCTTACACAATGCCGATGACCTGTACGCAACTTAGATGAAGTAATAGTAATAAACATATACTTACGTACGCAGCAGACGTCAGTGGAAACGTAGCTGAAGCTCTTCCCCTATCCCCGAAGTAATATAAAATAAAACAAATAGAAGAAAGAAAAACGGGGAGATCGCAGTCTTGTTTGGCTTTCGCTGGGCCCAAATTTTAAAAGGCAAACCAGAAAGCAATCCCAAAAGGAAGGGTGAAAGCTAAATAAAAATAAACTACAGTAAAATCCAAAGATGAACAAATTTAAATCAGAGGCCGTGTAGGTCGTATTAACGTCGCAAGTACGCTAATAAGACCGACAAACCAAAATATAGCAAAAACCAGGCAAAACTCGAAGAAGGTTACTAAAATTAAAATAAGGCGTGACGCAAAAGCAGAGATACTTAGGCAAAAATAAAATGTATTAAGAAGAGAAATGTCCAACAAATTAACCACAAAATTAGTTTACCGCAAGAAAATACTAATTAGAAATAAAATCGAAAATATACTAAATTAAATTATATTAAAATGAAATAAATTAAGACAAATTAAAGTAACGTGTTCGAGGCAAGATACAACGATAACTAAATGTAAGTATGTCGTAATTAGACAAAGATACAAAACTCAGAAACGACTACACTCAACGAAGTCAAGATACGTTATAAAATTTAGACAAAGCGTATCATAGAGATGAACAGAAGGGGGGGGGGGGGGTACAATGGTTCAGAATGGGGTGGAGAGGGGAGAGAGGGAGGGGAGGCATGAGGAAGAAAGACGCGGAGGCACATGCAAGCTCAAGTGAGTTATGAGAAAAATAGGAATTTAGACAAAAGGAAAAAATTCCATTAAATTATCGGCAACACCAAAAATATACTTTAAAATTGAAAGTATGCGTAGGAGATAAGGACACACAAAGACGACGAAAATATGTGATGCGCAAAAAAAAAAACACGCACAGATACAAGAATATCACAGGTTAGGTCACCAGCAAATAGCAATGGTGAGACCTCCTTTTGTAAACTCTTTAGATAAAGAACAAAGCATTACGGGAAGCAAGAAAAATAATCTGCAATCCCGTTATGTTGTTCTACGATAAGATACACTCCGAATGACAGGCTCAATGGTGCCCCCTACAAGCTAGGCAACCCCACCGTCACGCACTCCAGAGGAAAACGAAACATACATAACTTTCAACACTTAAAGTACAAAAACTACGTTATAAAAATAAATGAAAATACACTACAATACAAAACAAAATCTCACCAGCAATTACACGCACACAAAGGGTGGAGGGAAAATATCCGGAGAGAGCAAGTACACGCGACAGAAAAGAAAATATCACAGAATAAGAGTTTTAAATTGCCGAACTATGAAACTGAACTACTGTATACTTTGTGAGCTGCCTGAATAGGATTGACAGTCCTCGCCTCGCCATGTGGTCAGGGAACAAGGTTGCCAAACAGTTAGAATAACAAGCGATCACACTGTACAAGCCAGAGATACAGCTGACCAGGCACTGACGCACGTGTGCTGTAATATTGCAACGCAGAGTATTATGACATCAACTATGCGAACATGGATTGGTCAAGATGCAGAGGGGTGATGACTGACGTGGCACTTCCGGCGAAATGTCAATCCTATTCAGGCAGCTCACAGAGTATAAAGCAATTATTGATTACAACATACAGACACCTCGCCATGGTTTCACCTTGAACACGGGCACTTCCCCTAGAATATGGGAATACGTCTAGCCTACTTGGCTGCAAGAACGAAATGCCTCGAGACAAAGCAAATGACGACGCAACACAAAGGTAACAAACTGCGTGGTAAAATTTGATTGGTCACGACCCCTTCCAATATACACACATCAAAAAAAGTTTTGCATCACCTCGGTTCCCAGATCTCCGGCATATAGACGTTGACTGTGTATATTGTATCCAAGATACAGTCCCTTTGACTGTTCATAGATGTCACTAAAACTGCTCAAAGATGTAAACAACCATGCATGAGCAGGGCCTATTAGACGGACGGGGTACGACAGCCGATCAGTTCCAGTCATTCCACCAGGACGAAGGTACGCTGCTCATGTTGTCTGTAGTTCTACCATGCCTAGAAGGTCAATACCGCAGTTCGATCGCGTCCGCATTGTTACTTTGTGTCAAGAAGGGCTCTCAACAAGGGAAGTTTCCAGGCGTCTCAGAGTGAACCAAAGCGATGTTGTTCGGACATGGAGGAGGTACAGAGATACAGGAACTGTCGATGACAGGCCTCGCTCAGGCCGCCCAAGGGCTACTACTGTAGTGGATGACCGCTACTTACGGATTGCCGCTCGGAGGAACCCTGACAGCAATGCCACCATGTTGAATAATGCGTTTCGTTCAGCCACAGGACGTCGTGTTTCAACTCAAACTGTGCGCAATAGGCTGCATGATGCGCAACTTCACTCCCGACGTCCATGGCGAGGTCCAGCTTTGCAACCCCGACACCATGCAGCGCGGTACAGATGGGCCCAACAACATGCTGAATGGACCCCACGGAATTGGCATCACGTTCTCTTCACCGATGAGTGTCGCATATGCCTTCAACCAGACAATCGTCGGAGACGTGTTTGGATGCACCCTGGTCAGGCTGAACGTCTTAGACACACTGTCCAGCGAGTGCAGCAAGGTGGTGGTTCCCTGATGTTTTGGGGTGGCTTTATGTGGGGCCGACGTACGCCACTGGTGGTCATGGAAGGCTCCAAAACGGCTTTACGATACCTGAATGACATCCTCCGACCCATAGTGCAACCATATCGGCAGAATATTGGAGAGGCATTTGTCTTCATGGACGACAATTCTCGACCTCATCGTGCACATCTTGTGAATGCGTTCCTTCAAGATAACGACATCGCTCGACTACAGTGGCCAGCATGTTCGCCAGACATGAACCCTATCGAACATGCCTGGGATATGTTGAAAAGGGCTGTTTATGGACGTCTTGACCCACCAACCACTCTGAGAGATTTACGCCGAATTGTCGTTGAGGAGTGGGACAATTTGGACCAACAGTGTCTTGATGAACTTGTGGATAGTATGCCACGACGAATACAGGCATGCATCAATGCAAGAGGACGTGCTACTGGGTATTAGAGGTAGTGGTGTGTACTGCAATCTGGACCACAAATGCTGAAAGTCTAGCTGTATGATGGTACAACATGCAATGTGTGGGTCTCATGAGCAATAAAACGAGCTGAAATGTTGTTTGTGTTGATCTCTATTCCCTTTGTATTTAAAGGTTCCGGAACTCTTGGAACCGAGGTGATGCAAAACTTTTTTTGATGTGTGTATAAATCACTGGCCACGCTACAGATGCTATGATGACACAGGATTGGACACAAGCAAACTACGAGCTGCGTCACCTGGTGACCCGATTAGCAGTACACGGTTTCCATCACCGCCTATGCTTGACTAAATCGTATCACACACCGTGCTCAGAATGCGTGTGTAAGCGTTGCAACAATTTCTGTGAACGATATCATGTGCTGAAGTGTCCAGACAGGAGAGAGACTCTAACATGGTTCTGCTTGGATGATTACTAGTTATACCAATGCACATTGCGTGTTTTTTTAACGTTATAATTGATGTATTTAGGTATTACGTTAGTATTTATGTTCTTTGGCCATTGGCTGCATTAAATGTTTATAATAAATCACTGGCCAATAAGGGGACAAGATGCAGATATGTCCATATATGGTATTAAGACATCAGAGGGCTATTAATAGATTCACAGACTAAGGATTCACGCACCACAAAGGCGTGCATTCATCACATCATATAAAATGGCACAAAGGAGTAACTTATATTTCTCATAAAAATTGCTCTGACCTTACACTCTTTTATATACCAGAAGCCGTAGAACCAGGTTTTAGGGAGTGCAAGATACATTGAATGTTCCATACTCGAAGGGTCTTAACTTCAAGGTCATCAGCATGATTATATCTCAGAGCTTATCTTGCTATAAGCACTGATAGTAACTGTTGTTTCATTTCATTTTTCATTTCATATTTATTTATCAGTGCCTTACACTATATTTACAGTACACTGAAGGGAGTCTCTGAAAAGAGCGAAGCCCCACTCCGCATTCGGGATGCGTCAGAGCCCTCATTTTATCCCATGTTCCAAGGGCCTTAATATCAAGGTCATCTCGTTAAGGACACTGATGGTAAGGTAGTTGCAACGTCCCACATCTTAACCCAGAATGTGGATCTTGCTGATCTTGCACGATACGCTCGTTCTCATCTTAGCCGCTGATGCGGTGGCTGCTGAAAACGTCATTCACGTTATCGGAAAACTTAATATTTTCCAGCGATTATTTAATCAAAGAACTTATTCTAGTTTGATTTGAAGAGCTTATTTTTTTCGTGGTTTCAAATTCTGCCTCGGCAGTCCCGAAAATCGTTTTCGTCGTTTCCCATTTTCACCACCAGTCCAATGCTGGGGACAATCCTTGCAGTAGGTCCTCGGCGCACAGTGGGTCAAAATCGAAATCTAAGAGGACAAAATTATATATTTTCATAATTAAAAATCAAAATGTATTACTTCTACAGCATTCTCATATAATTGCCACTCACTATTCTGGGATATAAACGCATCTTAGTGTAAATCTGTCACCACTGTTCGAGCAGTCTGAATTGGAGGGTGAATGTAAGTGGCTGTGGTTTGGTTGTCTTTGTGGTTAGTGTGATGCTTTACGATGGAACCTGCAACTGAAGGTATGATCTTTGTAACGTGTTTCAATTATTAATGGGCGTAATTGTTACGTAATTTTAGCTATATTTGCATTATATAACATTTAACTATTATTATTAAAATTATATTTTCACTTAGATTTTTAGTATGTCGCGTCACTCTGCGTCACTTTCTGCTTAATGTTAAAATGTAGATAAAGTCTTCTAGTATTCGCCTGTTATAAGATTTTTGCATCTTTTTGCAACTTTCTTAGTTATTTTACGTTTTAGAAGATGCCGCGCAACCAGTTCTCACACGTTTACAACTGTTTGAAGCACTGAGTTCGACAATTATGTCAAAAGTGGAACTTTGTGACTCTGTTAAAAGTAAATTTGGGATAGAAAATTGTTCTGAAGAGATAACTGAATGCTCTATCCAACTCCTAGTCATAGACAATTTCTTGCATGTGTAGACGTAGCTTGAATAGGTCTTAACTGATGTTTATTATGAAGTAAACAAATTATATACGTTGCTTTCACTCTAAATTCATGACTAAAACGTAAAAATAATTTTGTCCCCTAGATTTCGATTTTGACCCACAGTGCGGCGATTTCCTTTCAAAATCTCTTCCCTGAACCCATCCTGAAAAGAAAAGAAAAGAAAAGAAATGGCAATTGACTGCATTCATTAAATTAATACTGTTATTCATTTATTTTGAAATCCTCCTTTTATTTGCGTATATTTCTGATGATTTTTTTATTCGTTGTGCCCAACGCGCGTTTGAACTTATTAGCACTGTTTCTTCTTTCCTTCCCAATATCTCTTCATCCTCTCGCTGTGTTCCCTTTTACGCGGTTCCTGTCCATCCTGTATTTTGTCGGGTGGGCTTCTCTGAAAAATTGTGTTTATGAATTAAAGTTCTGAATTTTGTTCTGTCTTGAATGTTTCTTTTTTTTTTCATGACAGCCAATTTCATTTATGTTTCACTGATTTCTTTTGGCCAGTTGTTTTGATTTTCATTTGATAAGGCTAGGATGAAGATTTTCTTTGTGAGCTTGTTATTATCCATTCTACAGGGTCATTATCTGTGTGCGCCCAGATAAACCCAGCAAGCTAAGCCGGCTGTGACTGGCGCAGATCGCGGGTGCACGTACGTGGTTCAGCCGGTGGTCGGCGCGCTCCGCTGACTCATAGCGTTAGTTCACACGTGTTTTGTCATTCATATGGACGTGTATCTGCAAAGCTTAGACGTTAGTGTTGCACCTTTAGTGAGATTGTGATTACTGTGATTGTTGGTCATGCCTAGACACCAATTCACATTGCGCGAACGTATGTATATCCATAATTCCTATATGAAAAGCAGAAAATCTTGTTCTGAAACAAGACGAAAATTTTGAATCAAGTTTCCAGCAAGACCTGTGCCTAATGCCAATGCAATTAGGAGGATCGCTAAACGATTCAAGGAAACAGGCTCCGTAAATAATAAGATCGTTGCCAGACATTCTTTCATCAGAGGATGTCATATGTGTGTTACAAGAGAGGGAGGACATTTTCAGCATCGGCTATGAGTACTGTAAGTACACTTTATTGAACATGTTTGGTAAAAGTGTGAAAGTGCGCGCCTCCACCAGCTGCAGAGGGTACGCGCGCCCGCGATCTGCGCCAGTCACAGCCGGCTTAGCTAGCCGTATATCAGGGCGCACATAGATAATGACCCTGTATATAGATAGGTGTCCTCAAAACTGTAACCGCCGTTTCCTTATGGTATCTGTGATTTTTTCTGATGTTTATTATACTGTATTTATTAATTTTATTTTTGTTCTATTTATATTAAAGACAGCTTTAAAGCCATTTTTCAGTGCTGCCTTATTGGCAATGGATATTGTAACTTTCAGTCGGTCAACACAAAATAATACCAATTGCTGGAAAAGTAACCTGAAATAAATTATATGTGAATAAGATATATATTGTTATGGATTATCGAAGAAGGAGAAAACTAAGGGATGACTTGTTTCGCTTGTCAAGCGAGCATCATCGGATCAAAATCTGCAAGACAAATATCTCTACAAAATCCTACCAAACCAACACCCACGAACAATCTCTGCCCTCATTAAAAAATATATAAAAAAAACGGCAGAAAACTTAAATGACGATCCCATAAAAAAAATCTTCCTCCCCAATTAATCTCTGGTTGGTTCTTAAGTTTAGGGGTTGCGACAACGCGGTCATGTAGCCCCGTGTACTTTGGGTATGTGTAGAATCTGTCTGATAACCGGTGTTAATGTGATGACTGTATTAGTGTGTGTTATCTGTTTTTTTATTCAAGTAAGGACTGCAAACTTTTGAATTTTTCAAATAGTTCCTACTTTTGCCATCAAACGCCACCGTCAATGACTGCTAGTTCAGAACTTAGCTACCAGACGCCACTGCAACGAACGTAGCAACCTAAGAGCATTGTTTAACCTATACAATTTAGCTTCACACCGGTGTAATTACTGGAAGGTTCTTTAACATGCCATAAATCTATGACATGGGACCGCCGGCTTTACATTCCCTTCGAAGGAAGGCATACTGAGGGATTTTTAACACTCTTAAAAAATCCGACGGCTTCGGCCGGATTTGAACCCGCGATCTTGGGCATAGAAGCTCAGCATGCTACCGACGACGCCACCGAAGCCGCCCCAATTAATCTCTGAAGTAAATGATAATGACGTTAAAAACACCCAGACCCCGAACGAAGTTGCAAGTACCACGAACAGGCCGGGAATAGAATCTGGAGCCAAAGCCTCGAAGCTGGACTTAATTTATGTGACCCGCCGGCCGTATGCTTTGAAATTGACTGCTCGCTTCGCTCGCAGCCAGCGGCTTCAAAACAGATTAGCAGCACCACTTGGGTGACTGG
This sequence comes from Meconema thalassinum, assembly GCA_946902985.2. NCBI lineage: Eukaryota > Metazoa > Arthropoda > Insecta > Orthoptera > Tettigoniidae > Meconema > Meconema thalassinum. The sequence continues at coordinate 94,033,849 of OX336399.1, forward strand.
CATGACAACTATACTGTTCCAGTACCTCAAACAAGAATTTTTAAAAAAAATAATGGCAGAGCCGAGACTCGAATAGGAGCCTCCAGCATGGCAGCCAACATTACTAACCACTACACCATGAAGCGTAGCTCACTCTACTGAGTAACTAACAAGCGCTTCATGGGGAAAGAGGGCAGTACCCTTTGCCTATTCCGGCCACTAAAATCAATGTAGAGAACTCTTGTGTGCCCCAGATTACTTGTTTTCTTACCAAAAAGTGAGCACGTAAGAGAACTGTGGCCGGCTTAACCCAGTCTTGAGTTACAGCCACAGATAAGTGAGCGTGGTCAGAAAGTTAAACAGATTGTCCAGATACCGTGCGTAACTTACAGACTCGAGAACGGTTTAAACTGTAACAAGAAATTGTATGGACGTTCAAGAGAACGACGGAGAACAAACATAGAAACGTGGCTGTGGATTGAAAGAAATTTCAGAACGTGTTAATCTCTCGAGGTGCACTTAGGCCTATATTGTAATCTCCGAGGAAAAGAAACCCTACATATTCTACTCTAAACGGATAAGCAGACAATCATGGATATATTTAGCCTACGACTTTCTGATTTCCGAGCTTCTTTGAATCCCTGAAACCCTTTGTAATTTTCTGCATCGCTAGTTGTAGAGGAAAATGGTGTGTCGAGGATACATTTTTGAAACTAATCTCTTTCTTTTCCACCCGTTCCTGTTCGCGGTATATTTTACACTTTTCAACGTTCACCATCATAGGAAACAAAAACTGTTCCGCCCCTTAAAGCAACAATAACTGTCAGCTGTAACTCTTCAGTCGGTCAACATGAATTTTTCCAATGGCTTGGTGGGGTACATTGTATTGTAATTATATGACTAATAGATAAATAAATAACACTCCTGAAAAGAATTACCGTACATGTATTAGTTTTGATCACTACTAAAATAGGACAATAACTAACTGATGTTGTTGTTTTTGTTTAAGTCTTCAGTCTTTTGACGTTGGTTTGATGCATTGCATAAGTATTAAATATTATCACCAGATTATGATCCCTCAGTTTGACGTAAATACATAAATAAAAATGAATAAAAATTAATAAAAATTAATAAAAATAAATAAATAAATTAATAAATTAAATGAAAAAGCTAAAAGAAACACTGGAAAATGGACGGAGGAATGTAAGAAAGGGATTAGTGAGTTCATGAGGAGATTTTGGAAGGAGAAAAAAGAGGAAAACACCATCAACCCGAGTCAAAGAGTTCAAACGCGCTCCCTAAGTGGGCACAACGATGAATGTAAGTATGAAAGAAAGAAAGAAAGAAAGAAAGAAAGAAAGCAATCAATCATCAACCAATCAATAAATCTCTTGGTTAGCAAAAGTTTCCAGTCCCCTGATTTTCAGCTATTGCGATTTCTTCACTTTTCTTCTTTCTTCGTCATGCCCGACTAAGGAGTGAGATTGAACTTATTTAGCTGATGGCATTGCCTTTTTCTTCTCCCAAATTCTCTTCATCTTCTCGCTGTGGCTTTTCTTGCGATCTTCTGACCAGGTTTTGTTTCTTCACTTTTATTTTTCCAAATTAGAATTTTCTACGGTTGTTTAATTTGATGTATTATTAAGATGGCCTTGACGTTAAAACCACAAAACTCACCATTACATCTCCAAAATTGCAGGCAGGTGTAACTCAGGGCCATTGTGAGAGCTAAGCGATCTGTTTGCTCTCAGTTTGAGTCCGGCCCGGGGCATGTGTTTGTTTAATCCCAAATTTGAATTTTCTTCCACATGTCCTTCATTTTAACGAGGAATCTAACTAACAGTGCACAACATATCTAGTCCAATTGTCCAAGAAAAATGAATTCACACCATGTGTGTAAAATATACCAATGCACGGCCATATAACCAAAACCAATTTTCTTAAAATGTCAAAATTATATCTTTTCCCATCAACTTCTTTTTTTTACGAAATCTCAGAGTCTATTTTCTTTCTATTCCTTTCCTACTTAAGCATTACGATAGCCTTAGGTTATTTTGTTGTGGTTAGTGCATGTGAGATTTTCAGAATGAATAGTCACATCTTTGTTTATGACCGTGAGGTTGAGAGCCACTTTTTGTTGAGTTGTGACACAGATTTGTTTGTTCAGGAATATTTGTGGGTTCGTTTTCCACGCACATTTGTCTATAAAATGTCACTTAAATGAGAAAGCTGAATGTTGCGTGATATATTGAACCCTTATCATTGTGTCCAATAATAATGTTTCATATTAATAAAAACGATGGATATACTAAATACATGTTTGCTGGATATTTGAGTAATATTGATGTAGCAAGAAATCTGGACTTGGTAAGACATGCTACGTGCTGGCTGGAAATGACCAATAGTTTCACAACCAATGTTATTCTTGGATTTCTGAGAAAATCAGATATGACGCTGTGGCGTACGTGACCATAAAAGGGCAAAATGCTGCGTACAAGGCAAGGAGTGAGAGAGAGGAGAATAGTCGTGACGTCAATATAAGGGCGGGATTTGTAAGGTCAGAACTCCGAAGCCAACTTATCTGACCAATAAGAAAACATGACGCCAGAACATAGCGTCAGTGTGTTTTGCGCGGCAATCGGATATAAAAAGATCTAGCGATCGGTTTGCTTGTTCGACGGCAGATTCGCGACCTGTGAGAAAATACAAGAATTTTGAGAGGTCACACATAATTATAGGCCCATTACTTAAAATATTGAGGAGCTGTTTTACTCCCACCATTGAAACTTTAGGCTTTCTGTATATATACAAATGTCTGAGATGAACCGGGGCACTCCTAATTATTCTTCGACAGTCTTTTAAGACGTCCTTAAGACGATATGGTTTTAAAATTATAGTTGTGTGTCGGCAACGAAGTTGGAAATTTTCATAAATTGTGAGATGGCAATTAGCCATAGAATAGGGAAAGTCGACGATTCTGCATAGGACGATCTGAGGAAATAAAATACTTAGAACGCAGATAGAACAGTTTAAAAACTTTGATTTAATTGTGTTTTAACAGCAGCAAAATGTCGACCATGGAGAGAAGACAGCAAGCTTCATCCTCCATTACCATCAGTGTTATGGGCTAACGGCCTAATGATGGGAATTGACGAGGCGGGAGGCCTCTGGAAAGCAGTTTAAGTGATGAGTATTAAAAAATTGATTTATTGATTTTGGACGAGGGGAATCGCGAGAGATGTGTGGAACTTTGTATAGATTTTATTTGTGTGGTTTAATTTAAATTTCAGGGTTTGATTTCTTAACTGACATGCGTGTAGTAAATTTTGGCATTGCGTGACAATTATGTTGTACAGTAAATTTTGTAATTTAAATGTTTTCCTTATGTATACGTAATTCTTAGCGAAACGGCCGCATCGATTAACGTTTCTATAAAAAGTGTAGCCATGAATGAGAACCTAGGAACGACAATGATAAATGGACTGATTTAATGATATGTTAAACTAATTACTACGTGGGGGGAATATTTGCATTTTGTTGCTTTGATAACTCGGGCTAGGACTGATCCTGTTATTTATTCTTTATTGTCATTTGGACATGTTGTGTGTCATTATCTGAGAGGTGTGCTGATTCATGCTACGACGAGATCTTCGAGAAATGTGCCACGTGTTTTTGGGTGTAAGTGATGATGATGAGGAGAGGTAAAGCCTGTCCATGACTGCGATATCATTCCGGCAAACTAGTTATCCGTGGGGATAAGTTTGACCTGGGAATGTATTCTTAAAAATCCCTGAGAGGATGTTTTGAGATAATGTGTTATTTATTTGTACGCGTTTAACAGGTGGCGATTAGCAAAGGTGCTGTACGCTGGCTATGGGCCAGAATCTATATTTAGCATGGCACTAATTACTACTTGGGGGAAGAAATCAGCCACTCTCTCGGTGATGCGATAACAGGCCCGGTTGTCTCCAGCTCGTTATGACACGTTATGTTTGCTTTAAAGCCTAATGAGTTAAGGTTATTTTATTTGGTTTAATTTGGGAAGTTGCCATGTTGTCGATCCAAGTTTCTTTTATCATTACTACGACTTATTTGTTCATTGTTTTAAAAACGCCAAACTTTCTGGCGTGAAAAATTAAAAGTTGTATTTTGTTGTTGTTGGCTCTTATTTTCAAGGCCATTGTATTCATATAAATATAATTTGGCAACCGGCCAAACCTGTTCATGTCATGTTATGCCTTCCTAGTGTTTAAGGTATAAGTCGGTAATTCCGCAGCCCTTATTTTAAATAATACACACGTGTATTTGGTTGTGGTAATCTAAGGTTAGAGCATGTCAGTAGTGTATATAATTATGTAATTGTTGTTCCCACATTTCCGTAATTCGTCCTTCGCAGTACGGAGTCCGTTCCCGAACCAACTGTTTTGGTCGGAAACGAGCGCCCGTCAAAATGCTCATTACTTGAACTAGTCTTAAAACCCGTGTCGCTCATAAATATTAAATTTTTGTACTATTTTATTTGTTTGTTATATTTGGATCTTGTGATCCGTTTTCTTTTGTTACTCTGACTTAAGTGACATTTCAGTCACAATGCTTGTTGACGGCTGTCATGCCGTGTCGTCACGGTACGTCAGGCTGGTCAGTGTTAGATCTGTTCACGCGAGTGAACAATAAAAGGGTGGTTATAGTTTTCTTTTTTTATGTTTGATTCAGTTAATAAATTTCATTTGTTAGTAGATCCTGTTGTTTTTCTTGGCTTTATAATAATAATAAGTTAACCTTATGAACCCTGGAAGTTATGTTGATAGCAAAACCTCTAAATCACATTCACAAGAATCCATTACGACCCCGAAATTTTGAATCTTGCCTACATGCTATTTTCCAAAGGGTTTAATATCTTTTCATCGGTTCATTAAATAATATGTAATAGTCGCCTTTATGTAGTCGCTTCGCTTAGAACGAGATGATTTTAAAGTTCCCGGGGTGTGCATGTTCTATCTTAATGTCCAACCACTTTGCGATAAACCTCATCTCACGATCGTAGTGGAATATTTTAGTCTAATTTGTAGGGGCAGTCAGAGAGTAGATGACAGGATCTCAAATAAATAATGGGCTATTAACCGCTTTAAGACTCTTACTTGTGGTATGGCATGTGTGTACTCGTGTTGAAGATCTCGCGAATCGTTCAGCCTGATTTGCATTTTAGGGAGCTCTACAACCTTTCTTTTATGTTCGCTGAGTGATGAAGGAAGTCCGGCAGTAAAACAAGCGAGTTATAACACGGTAATTATAAGGTGTTACCAAATGAAGTGTGACGAGCGTTTCTTCAGCCAATACCGGCATAACTTTGCTGTTGTGCATGTTGACTACGTTGGCTACAGACCAGCGTTGCCAAATCTAGAATCTTGTAGCACGGTTGCACTACTACACTACACTACACTACACTGTGGTATTCTAGCATAATTGAGAGATTCTTCTCGATGTAATATTTTACTTCAATATAAAATATAAAGGCGAAAATCGACCGCTGCCCAGCCATTTGGCCTATAAATTTGAAGTGATGCGTGATCAGCTCATCGGGTACCGACAGCAATGGCTATGCTCGCTAAAAGCGCAGCGTTAGGTCATGGGGCCATGCTCTCTGCTGACTCGGTAGACGGGTGGGTTCGAGCCCCACCGTCGGCCGTCCTTGAAATGGTTTTCCGTGGTTTCCCCATTTTCAACACCAGGCAAATGCTGGGACGGTACCTTCTGACAGGCCACGGCCGATTCCTTCCACATCCTTGCCCAGTTTCATTCATCTTCATACATTCCATCCATCATCCCAACGCGCAGGTCGCCCACGGGCGTCGACTAGAAAGAACTGACTCGGCCTCTCAGGAGGTCACACGAAAAAAAAAAGAAGCAGCTCATCGGGTCCTCTCGGCCGTTAATCGTTTTTTTTCTGACAGCTACTCAATTGTCCCCACGAGGCTGAGTTCAGTCCGTTTCAGCCCTCGCATCAGTTTCTAGAAAACCTGTCAGAGCCAGAGATCGAACCCAAGGCCTCCGAGTGAAAGGCAGGCAGCTACCCCAACGTTACGAAGCCGTCAATAATAATTATAATAATGATAATATTGTAATCCAAAATGAATGCTTTAAGTTATTATGTTGTGTTTTGCACAAATAGTACAGTAGACAACAAGCCATATACATAGAAGTTAGATAATTAAAATGTGTAACTCAAGCAGAAAGGTGATTGGAAAATGGGAAAATAATGTTGAAAATGTCTCGATAGAGTGTGGTTTGTGCATATCTTTGGAAAGAGTTACTGATATTTCGTAAACAATAGCGCAAATGCGGTGTTTTACTAAAATAATAACGAGTCGTAATACTTCAACGTTCATACCGCTGCTCTGGAGTAGTACTTAGATTTAGAACTCATCCTGTCATATTTGTGGCCTTGTTGTGTGTTATACAAGTTTAGGAGAGAATGTCATAAGTTTAGTTCTTTTTACTTTGGCTCTTAGCCACTAGCAAGTCTGCCCACTGATTGAGCACCTGTTCGCCAGTTCGCGGTAACATTTCATGTTAAACACCTGCTCCATTCCTTGAGTGACATGCTCACAGTCAAATTAGTGTCTTCATATTTTACTCACGGGTTCTTCGCTTTGCTTCTCAATGGAGCTTGCTGCAAAGGTCGCTCTTCTGAACCTTTTAACGTTAATCGGTGTGACTTCCTTTCTCCAGGATATTTCCTTCCGTAGATTCTGGTAAATTGGGGAATTTAATGTTAGTTACTTATTGTTCTTTTATAGGGTGGAACAGTGAGGTCAACCGCCAGTCTTAACAAAGATAACATTATACACATTTTGAAAATTTAAAATTTAAAAATTTAGTGGTGGATGCCAAAATTCGATTAAGTAAAATAAAATAAAACTTTCAATTATAACAATGAACAAGAATTCAAAAAAGAACAAAGTCTATGAGTAAACATACACTTGAAAAGTTAGATTGCTTGCCCTTACTCTCTCTCTCTCTCTTACACACTTATAAAGCGGATGATGAGATCAGCAGCCACCGCGTCATCGGCTAATATAAGATCGAGTGTCATGTGCAAACCAAGGTTTGTTCGTAAATCAGTCAGATCAACACACTCGGTTAAAATGTTGGTCGCGGTGAATATGGCTCCACAGGTACAAAGTGGAGGGGTCTTCCCTTCTCATTAGGGAAGAGTGGGTGGTTCTTGTATGTACTCGTCTGCAAGTACCTGACCAAATTATTATTTCTGAACTAATGTATGACGCACAGAAGCTTGAGTTACTGAGGTATGTCTGAACTGCTATTTCTCATTCTGTCAGATTACTGTGTGACAAAAGTCCCATTAAAAATATTGTTTTACCACGGAAAACGTTCTGGGACTTGTTTTCCTCAATAAAATTATATGCTCCAACTGTAATCACTTCACCTAAAGAGGAAATAGGCACAATTTTGAGAACCATTTTATTGAAAAGTACTCTTATAGCTGTTCTAGCATGAGCTCTGGCTCGATGCGTAAGAGGGGAAGTACACGGTGGGGTGGGTGGTAGGAGAAGCAGCGGCTCGTGGCCAGTGCACGTGAACAGCGCACTCACATTGTTATGGTTACTGACTGGCCGCTCGGCTTGCCTGTAATACAGAATGAATTCAATGGTCTCCCACCACTCCACTAAGACCGTCGCCTACCCGATGAGCGGTGGTATAGCAAAGCTCTTGCTAGAACTGCTGGTATGTATACACATGATTTCTATGGAATTTCACACACACCTATTACTAGGGCTCAGAATTTGAGGTAAATAAATACCTTTTTATGTAAATACATATTTTAAACAGTTTGTTTATAAATACATAAATTCCTGCTTGTCACTTATTATCACATAAAAATACATAATATTTACATTTTTAAATCAGTATGATCTTTCAGTTTATTGCATTTTTCTTCTGTGTTACTTCAACGCTGAAGAACCTGGGAGCTATCTAATCTTCATGCAGAGCGTATGTCAGCTTGCAACTGTGTTATTCTTAACTTGTCGCCCCGTGCCACCTACTGTGGAAGCCGGGGTACCTAAAGTAAAAACAACTACAAGTTATTGTCTGTTGCAGATTTTAAAGATAATTTTACTTCTGATGGGGGCGTTCTGTTCTGCCAACCATGTGGGAAAGCAATCAAGGCTGAACTGTGATCCCAATTTACACCACACCTCGAGGGCAAGAAACATATTGCCGAAGTTTCGCGCCTTCAGAAGAAGTGTTTCGAGATAATCGTCGGCCATTTGTGATGTACAACCTGATGATGTATCTCGTTGTGTATTGTAATTCTTCAGCAGTCAGTGAGGCATTGCATAAATTGCATTCGTGAATACTACATATTGTTTATATTTAATTAAATATTTTTACTTTTTTGTCACATATTTCAGAAATATTTAATACATAAAAAATAAATATTTTCCCAACTTTTAGCACCTAAAAATCTGAACCCTACTTATTACACACTTAATATATAGCTTGTTCTTCACGTGTTTGTCCTACTGTTAATTTTGTATCAATTATACCAAGAAATATCCTTGCATGTTTCGTAATATAATTTTCAGTTTGGCCGACACATCAGAGGAACACGGTGAACGTTTCCATCAGGAACATCGTTAACAAGGTCGTTGGGGAATTAATCTGACTTCTGCTGGTGTATCAACGTGAATAAGTGACATACATAAGGACATCAAGCGTACATTGACATGTACACGTAAACATCCTCCCGGAAAGCATCCAAGTCACCATATTTCATATGTGTCTCACGTTACTTTCTCTTTGCCGCTTTATTGCTCCATTTCGTCTCCATCTTCCTGTAATTGCTTTCCGATTTCATTGTGCACATAATTATTTCGTTGAGGATGATGATGATGATGATAGTGCAAAAATCTTACGTGCTGTAGACAAGCAGGCTTCAGGTTCGTGATCAGTATAGTCGATTTAGTCGAAAAAGTATATTTTCATACAAACCCCAGACAAAAAAAAAATGTCGACCTGTGTCATTTCAGTATACGGATGAAACGTTCGGCAAACATTGCTTGGAATGTATTCCATGAAACGACCCCAAATTTTACAGTTTGTTCTGTCAGATGCATATTATCATTTTGTCTTGCATGGTTTTGTTTGTCTGAAACTATGAATATAAGAAAAATTTTAATAATAATAATAATAATTATGCTGAAAATACGTAGCCATTTGGGTACACTACTTTATTCCGAAGATCACTGCCGCTTCAATGACATGGAAATGCCTGAACAGGTCCAACTTACTGATATTACTAGGCAGTAAATTATACCAGGAGATTTTCTTGAAATTGATGTCACGGTGCAACAAGTGCATCACTGTCGGTGGAACTGTGTGAGAAAATGATACTTGTTTTAAGAGGTTGGTTGGTTGGTTCCTTAGTTTAGGGGCTCCGACAACGCGGTCATGTAGCCCCGTGTTCTTTGGGTGTGTGTAGAATCTCTCTGATAACCGGTGTTAATTGTGATGACTGTATTAGTGTGTGTATCTGTTTTAATTCAAGTAAGGACTGCAGACATTTAATTTTTCCAAGTAGTTCCTCTTTTTGCCGCCAAACGCCACCATCAACGACTAACTAGTTCAGAACCTAGTTACCAGATGCCACCGCAGTCGGCTTTTGACGAACGTAGGAACCTAAGAACGTTAGTCAAATGTTTAACCTATTTATAATTTAGCTTCACACAGGCGTAATTAGAGGAAGGTTCTTTAGCATGCCATAAATCTATGACCGCCGGCTTTACTTCCTCTCCGAAGGAAGGCATACTGAGGGATTTTAAGAGGGTGGAACAGCGAGGTCATTTTCCATTTGTGTGAAAATTGCCAAAGGTTTGTCTTTTGTTACGATAATGTATTTTTGAGTGACTTTAAAATAAACCATGATAGGTTTTTAAATATTTAAGACCTCTAGGATTCATGAACTGTGTTGAGAAGATTAAGTGGCTTTTAGACTTCTTTAATTTACTTTTATTGTACATAAGAAGGCCTTGTGATTTTTATCTAAAGAATTTTAATAAGTAAATGATAATTGATGAAGATGAACTAAAGATCAAGCTTGAAGCATGTCCAATTTTAAAGAATTCCTCTCAGCAAGCAGGAAGGCGGTGGTAGATTTCACCGGACAAAGAAAAATATTTCTAATTAACTAAATTTACCAATTGTTGTGTACCAACAAAAGTTCCCCATCTTCTTATAATTCCGAAAACATTTTGTCTATCCCTTGGCGTAAGGGTGGGTTATATCAAAAGCTCAATCCGACAAAAGTTTTCGGTAAGGTTTAGAGGAAGGAGTATTGGTCATTTTAAAGAGTAAAATCTAAATCAATATTTGCGGAGTAATGTATTGCTAGAAATAATCATGTTGCAATTTGAATTATTAAACATAATCCTAAAAGTGACCCAAAATTTCATTAGGCTGATATATTAGGGAGGTGTGACCTTAATTTTTTCCAAAAAGAACTCAATTTTCCCCACCTCATTAGTCTATGGTTGGCGCCATCAAAAAACATTACTGAGATAAGTTTGTTGGCCCTTATCCAAAAAATAGTAGGAAATAGTACGCAAATTAAGAAAGTTATAGCGATATACCACTTTTTGGAAAAAAAGATCCCCCCCATTTCCACCGATTTTCCTCATAAACAAACTCGACCAAGATTTTATATGGTAATATTTCATGTATAAATTTGAAAGTGGTTTGTGAAACATGGCAGTAGTTATCGTGTCCAAAAGAAAGTGATATATGCAGTACCGTAAATAGATAAGTAGATAGATATAGCCTATAAGTTATATACAGGATGTAACAAGAAGGTACGGTACAAATTGCTGGACACATTCCTCACACGTAGACAAAGAAATTATGTTATATGAACATGGGTCCGGAAACACTTTGTTTCAATGATATACCTCATTGTTTCCAATTCATTTATCATGGGAAACATACAAGAACAGAACGTACCAGCATACCACATGCAACTCTTTCTCACAGGAAATGTTCAATATGCCCTCCGTGCATCAACCCACCGTCGCGTCGTAGTGAATCTCGGATGAGCTGATGTATCCCTGGAGTACTGCGTATGGTTTCGTAGACTCTGAACATCTTGTACTGGGGTTCGATACACAAAAACTTTCAAATGCCCTCACAGATAAAGTTCGGTGATTTTAGGTCCGGAGAGCGTGGAGGCCAGCCAATAGGTCCACCTCTACCTATCCATTTGTCACCAAATCTGTTACTTAGAAGCCGACGGACATTAGTACTAAAATGAGGTGCTCAATCGTGCACGAAGTACATTTTTTGTCGCACAGCTAAAGGCACATCTGCTTAGTCGCATGGCAACGGGACCATGTAAAACAAACCGCTGGCGGTGCACCTACGATAATGACAACGTAACCAGACGTAACCATGAGTGCATATTCCCCACGATTGTAACGTTCTGTTCTTGTGTGATTCCCATCCTTAATGAGTTGGAGACAATGAGGTATAACATGGAAACAAAACGTTTCCTGACCCATGTTCATATAACCGAACATAATTTCTTCGTCTACGTGTGAGGAATGTGTCCTGCAATTTGTGCCGTACCGTTCCTTTTTGTTACACCCTGTATAAACTTTTGAACTGACGGTTGTTTTGGGGTCTGGAGATGTGAAACGTTAAGGTATGTTGAAATTTTCCGGAAGTCGAAACATGGCAGCAATAAGGATAAATACATTTTATTCATTAGGCGGACAGTACCTAACATATTGTGTTATTTCGAATGTGATTTTCCCCCCGTGAAATTAAATAACGCAGAAATGATTCACATGAATGACTAGGTGGATAGCCTAAAGCTGATAGAAAAATACATTCTCTAACTCTGAACGTTTGTTGACAAGCTGATGGATGTGGAACGTTTAGCCTGTATACTGCACTTTCATGTGCATAGTACAGGAAGTTGTGTACACTCGGGCTTTTTTTAAATTTACATTCCGCCATGTACGGCAGAACAAAAATACCGGCTAATGCATCTGGCAAATACGAGTTACTGTTCGAGGTGAGGTCAACGTAAACAGACTCGTTCTTGTCTGTGGGTCCTGCTCAAATATAAATTGGTCAGTCATCGTGGCTGCTGGTTCAAACCTGATCTCGTATACGGTGTAAATGAGTTGTTTTCTCTTGTTAATAATACCAATAATAATAATAATAATAATAACTAGCGGACCCGAGCGAGAAATCTCGCATGTTCATAAACCACACTTTGCCCAATAGGTATAGGCCTATAATGAGAAATGCGATTAGTCACTGCTAATGTTATGTGCGTGCTGAGTTCATTGAATGACAGCGAACCTGAACATGAATTAACGTTTAATAGGTTGACCATGAAAAGGCTTCCCTACGGCCAAAATGCGAACTAAACAGCAATGATGTTGCGTATTTTCCTACAGCAACAGTATTTGCAAATCGCACACTTCTTACAAAAATTGATATTTTTGAAATTAGAATGCAATTAGTCACTGCTAATGTCATTTGTGTGCTTAGTCCATTGGTTGATAGCTTATCTGTAACACTCACCGGTTATTCGATATTTATGAAATTATTGGATTTGAGTACGGTACGCGTTCCTTTGATTTACTGTTTCTGAAATCCATGCAAAATGATAAAGGAAAGACCTCAGAATGTTAAATGACATGAAACAGGCGTCACAGTGGCCAAAATTTGAAGTGGACAGCTATTATTAAGCGTATTTTCCTACAGCGACAGTATCTGAAAATGCACACTTCGTACATTTTTTTCGAAGTCATTTTTTAAAGAAATTATAGTTATTTATAAAATTAGAGTGCAATTCGTCACTGCTAATGTCTATTCTCTTTCATTTGAATGCTCATTTGTAGCTTTCGGTCGCCTGTGAGCGCCGCAGGAGGGATATATACTACTGAAGTAATATATATGATGATAATAATAATAATAATACAGTAACTATACGAACAGATAGCAGAACGGCAATTGATTCTATAACAGATTACAAAACTCACGCTCACCTAATTGAAAGAATCTGGAAAACCTCGGCAACACTTAGGAGTAACAACTGGAAGATACAATTCGAATAGATTAAAGCACACACCGACGTAGAAGGTAACGAGTTGGCTGATAAATTGGCCAAGGAAGCAGCTAAATTAAATGAAATCTGTCTCGACAAAAAAACTATCAAAAAAGTAAAAAATCAAACAATCCAACAGTGATTGGCAACAAGAATGGGAAGAGACTTCGAAAGGAATCATTACTAAGGAATTCTTTTCAACAATAGATATACAGTTGTGAAATAGTTGAAAGCATGTAGTACTACCTTGTAGTGGAGCATGTAGAGTATAAACCCAATAAAAATAAATAATAAAAAAATAAAAAAATATGGCGTGTGTTATTTTGGTGTCTATATAAGTGTGAGTGGTTTTTTGTCGAGTGGCCGCCTGAGAGGCCAAGTGCAGGTCTCTTCTAGTCGACGCTCGTGGGCGACCTGCACGTAAAGATGAGAGATGGAATCGATGAAGATGAATGAAACTGGGCAAGGATGTGAAATGAAGTGGCCGTGGCCTGTCAGAAGGTCCCGTCCCAGAATTTGCCTGGTGTTGAAAATGGGAAACCATGAAAAACCATTTCAAGGACGGCGAACGGTGGGGCGCGAACCGACGCGTCAACCGAGTCAGCAGGGAGCTTGGCCCCTTGCCCTAACGCTGCGCTTTAGCCAGCGTAGCCACTGCTGTCGGTATAAATGTGTGTGTATCTGTAACTGATGATATGACTTGGAGGGTGGCGTCCGTGTAATTAAGTTAGGAACCATCCAGGCATTTGTATGGAGTAGAAGTGAGAATACCACGGGAAATCACTTCTAGGTTGGCTGAGGTGAGAATCGAACCCATCTGTTCTCAGTTCTGCCTCACAAGGCTGAGTGTAACGCCGTTCTAGTTCTCAGACCAGAATTAAATTTCCTGGCAGGGCCGGGAATCGAACACAAACCTCCGCGTTGACAGCCAAGAATGCTAGCCACTACGCCACGAGGTAGATAATGATGAATGGTTTAGCTCATTCGGCTGTAAATGTGGGTGATATCATCATTTGTATTTATATAAATAATCATTATTCCATTTTTACCGTGTATATATATATATATATGTATAGGAGTGTTGTACATCATGGCTATTCAGGGTCTATATTTATGGTAATTAACAGAATAAATACGTGCCATTTATCCTACAATTAAGCACAATGTTAACGGATGCCTGTTGCAGATTTAAACCTCAGAATAGCTGCCAATGGAATAATAGGAATACTATGGTTTGATAATTATAAAATAAACAAGTATTCTGTACACCGCTGTTTTTGCTCCTCCACCCAATTAATTATAATTATCTGCCAGTTGTCTAGTTCCGAATGTTGGGTGTACATGATTTTAGAATTGCTATAAAATGCTGTATATACAGGGTGAGTGGGTTATTATTCATAATAATGTTATTGGATTTACGTCCCTTTTAATTACCGTGGCTCTTAGAGACGCCGGAGTGCCGGAATTTTGCCTTGAAGGGGATCTTTAACGTGCCAGTAAATCTACTGACACGGCCCCCTCACATTTGCACATCCTCAAACGCCAACTGGCAGCGCCAGGATTCGATCCTGCAACCTTGGGCCCAGATGGCGAGAAGGTTACCGCTGAGCCACGCAGCCAGTCATGAGTGGGTTATTACTCATTCTCCAGGACAGAAAGTGCCGGAATATTTGCAAAACGTACAGTTACAGGTGCGTGGTTTAGCGTGGCGTGGTTACGTTACTTAACCATGTTTAGCAGGCTAATCGTTATGTCCTGTTAAGTTGTGTTTGGTTTATGTTGTACTTACAGTCAAATAAAATAAAATAGGAGAATCCCGCGTGGGTAAAATTTGTCACCACGTCCCCGATGGCGTGAGCTACGGCAAGTCTGGAGATCAGCGGTTTTAACGTGAGTGATTTTGGTAAAGGTCTTCATTTTTTCTTCTCATCCAAATATTATCTTTATTCATTTGGGGGCCCAAACTTTTTCTTTCTTTCTTTCTTTCTTTCTTTCTTTCTTTCTTTCTTGTTCAACTTACACTCGCCTTTTGTTCAATGTTAAGCATTCTGATCTATACAGTGCCTCTGGTTTAATGACAGTGGCCTTGTGTTTGATTTCTTCTTGGAACGATATCGTCCTTTTGGTGTAACGGGTGTGAGTATGTTCATGGGCTATTATAGTATTCTTCAATCTCTCCTTGCAAGTTGTGTTATCGAGTCCATTTGACTTTATTCAGTCACCTAAGTATTTAAATTTGTCAACTCTTTAAATCTCTGGATTTATCATTATTATTATTATTATTATTATTATTATTATTATTATTATTATTATTATTATTAGGTCTATTATTATTATTTATTTATTTATTTATTTATTTATTTATTGAAGGAGGGCGGCAAGAAAATCAAGATTGGTTAGAATTAGAAATACGAGAATTAGATAAATTATGTAGGTAAAACAAATGTACCAGAAGTGGTTGAAGAAAGAAGATTACAATGGCTTGGACATGCGGAAAGGATGCAGAATAGTAGAATTCCAAATTTAATGTTACATTGGCAAGTTGAAGGCAAACGAAAATTGGGTAAACCAAGAAAACAATGGATGGAAGGTGTAAAGAGAAGCATGGCTATCAGAGGCTTAACCGAGGAAGATGCTGAAGACCGAAATTTGGGGGGAGAAGAATATTTTTGGGCTGAAGCAAAACCATTGTATTGTAGAATATTCCTAATAAAGAAGATTATTATTATTATCATCATCACCATCATCGTTCTTTACGATTGGGATATTTTCCCCAGGATTTGAATAATGTTCTGTACCATTCCGACAATTGCCTGGGATGAATGTGGAAAACAAAACAGGAAAGACCACATTCAAGACGGCTGTTGTCAGCTCCGAGATTCAAATCTTGTATTTCCGAACGCGCGGCCATTGAGCGTGCTTCTGTTTGCTCATATAAATTGGTGAGTGGAATTTATAGAATAATGTTTCAGTGTTTCCTCGATATTTCATGACATCTCTGTATCTTTTTCTAGCAGTTGCTACAGCGAACAAATAACACAGTATTTATTTGCACATGTACACGCTGTGTGTGGTAACATATGAGCCAAAATTAAAGAAGGCGTGGTCATGGACCGCAAGGAACATCGCAGTTCGCAATTTACGACACTGTTAAAATAAATGAACCGCCTCTCTTTCTAAACGACAAATTGCTGTGTTGACTGCCAGCCTCTGCTCTTGTGGGGTACGATTTTAAAAAGACCAAGGTCTTTTAATTCAGAGGTTAATTTCTTTCTTGGATCTGGTCAAAATATGCTATACATAATCAATTGCTTTGTACACCGTGCATCACTACAAAAAAAAAATTGTGTAAATGGCATTCAACATGAAATTATGGTAAGCCTTTCCTCTATCACAAGCAAAAGTATAAATGAACGAACGAATGAATGAATGAATGAATGAATGAATGAATGAATGAATAAATAAATATTTATTTACATATTTATTTACTGTCATAAACATCACTGCATGAACAGAAATAAACATTAATCACAAAGGTACTTGAGTGCTTCACTGCAAATGATAGCAAATATAATATCTAAATAGGTTTGTACAGAAATAAAATACAAAAAATAAATTTAAAAGATGTTCAAATGTAAATTATTTTAACAAGAATAAGATACAAAGAAATCAAATACAGAGTTATGACACTAAACATTTAAAAAGTACTGTAAAATGAATTGTAAAAATTATTAAGCTATCATATAAGTTAAGTTACATGGGTATTAGTATGTCGTTACGAATGAATACTACAGTATACACTGATTTTAAATATTTAATTATACTTTCATGCAAAATATCAACAATTGTAGGAATAATAGGAGTAGGCTAATCTAAGCAAATTAACCAATTGATATTATTTTGCATGAGTCTTCTTAACGTATGATTTAGATACCAATATCTAATGAGTTTTCAAATTGATTAAATACGAACATGGTGTAATACAAAAATATTATAACTTAGTTAACACTGATTTCAATTATTAAATATTCAAATTGTAATGCAAACGATTATTCAAATTTACATAATTAGATTTAGAAACGATTGAATAAAAATTATGTTATTTACACTGATTTATGATA
Organism: Meconema thalassinum; assembly: GCA_946902985.2. Lineage (NCBI taxonomy): Eukaryota > Metazoa > Arthropoda > Insecta > Orthoptera > Tettigoniidae > Meconema > Meconema thalassinum. The sequence continues at coordinate 94,051,084 of OX336399.1, forward strand.
TTCAAAACTTAAATTGCACTGCAATAATTAATTAAAACATGTTCTTATTCTAGATAGTAAATTAATTTTAAAGCGAATAAAATACAAAAAAATATCTTCGAAAACACTGATTTAATGAAATTTAAATTACTTAAAACGGAATTTTGATAGGTGAGTGAGTAAATACCTTCCCCATTCCTTACCCGGTGTGTATTTTCAACAGGCAGTCGTCCACTACTAGAACACAATTGAATGACAGTCTCCACTCGATATAGCAAGATGGCTCTTCCTGTTGAAGAACGTCCAGAGCTCAATGTTTCCAAATCACTTGATAGAAAGCGCAATGCGAAATCAGCGAAAGAGAACTGCAAAATAACGTTCGTGGCACGTTTATAAGACATGAATTTCTGAAATGTATTTTTTATCCCATTGAAAATTAATGCACTTGAAGTTCATTTCCTTGGAAAGTGCCTTGTTGTTGTTGTTGTTGTTGTTGTTGTTGTTCATTCTTTTAGGGGTTTTCCGACATCGTAGTTTCATTTTGGGCTCTGTAACTTGTAGAATACTGGTAAACTTGATACGCCATTTCAGACGTGTATTCTTTCGGAAATGGGTTAGCGAATTAAGCTGTGATAGAGTCGGTATCACTACCTCTCAGCCAATTTATTATTTATTTACTCGAGTCAAAAGCATCAGACTATTTAACATACAAAAAATACATAGATATGTACTTATACATAATAAGAATTACACAAACTATTTGAAATTAAAAGTAATATTACGTTAAGGAATGTTAAATGAAGTAGGAAAACAAAACAAAGATGACAGTCTAAGCATCTTTAGCCCAGTATGTGGCAATTTCTATGGCTTCAGATCTTGCGGACATCAGATCACCGATGGTGCATCTTGCAGGACATAATCTGCACTGGTATAGGTGGTCCGTAGTTTGTTGAGCCCCGCATTCGCAGAGGGTTGATGATGTGGAATAACCCCATTTCCTCAAGTTGTCTTTTGACCTTGCAACCCCTGTTCTGAGCCTGTTCAGAGTTTTCCACACTGGCCATTCTTTAGTGAAACCAGCAGCTAGATGTTCTGATGGTGTCATCCAATGGTGTTCAGATCTCATATTCCACACTGATAACCGGGAATTTATCCGTTGGCCAATGTTAACTGATGTCCTCATGAAACTTTCCCTGGACTTCAGTCGTGGAGGAGGAGGATGATTATGTAGGGGATGTTTATCGGAGGTAGATGCCTTATACCTTTCTCTCTGTGCAGCTACTTCGCGCCTGATGTCTGGAGGGGCAATTCCAGCTAAGTAGTGGAGCTTATCCCGCGGTGTAGGTTTCAGACATCTGGTGATGAGTCTGCAATACTCATTTAGGGCAATATCAACTTGTTAAGGTATACTGCAATTAATACATAATAACGCAAAACCTCAGCTGCGCACAATGAATCTCGTCTGTGGATCATTCCATATGCTTCAGCTCGATTGATAAGGGAAGCACGTTCACTTCACTCCTTGGTACGGAAGTGTTCGCGTCAGCTCTTGGAATCTGTAATTGTATTGAGAGTTAAGATCTTAAGTGACGAAATGTCACTCTTTAAACTTGATGTGGTGACAGCTGGTTTTGTTTCGTTCCCAGTAGCAAAGCAGCAGTGACCCCCTCCACTACATTCTTTCTTCTACATTCCCCTCCGAGCCCTCAAGCACGCGCAAGGTTTGCACCATCACCATTCCACTCCCCCGGTTTACTACTGCAGCGTAAAACATTTGCCACGATGAGCGTGTCTGTGTCTGAATGTGAGAACCTGCGTCAATGTTCTCAGACAGGGAAGTATTCGGCACGTTCCCCGCACCACTCTACACCCCTCTGCTACCACTGAGCTCTCAAGGTCAAGTGAATAGCTAAACTCAAGTATTCGTATAAATTGCTCTTTTATTTTTCCACCTGCTAGGGACATTCACTCACAGTTACGCCTTCAAGTATTGACATTACAGGGAACTGAGTGGCAGCCTCAAGTGACTACCAATTCAAAGATCTGAATGGTGTTATTTTTGTCGCTGTACAGTTGACTGGGCATAAAGCATATGCATTTCAGAAAAATCCATATTTTGACAGATATTTTTTATTATTCTGTAACATCAAGCTGCGTGCCCTAATGGTGATTCATGAAGCGATGCATTGTTACAGCGGATTACGATGAGCTGCATTCAGCGCCACGTGGTGCTCATTAGGCAACCAGCTTTCACACTGACACATATTTCACACGGACAGGGGCAGAATGACGTGCATGCCAATGATATAACACAATGGGGTGGCCGCTTCTTCGGATAAGTGGGTCATACCTAGAGAGAGAGTATTTTTTATAAACCTTCATACTGTATTTTAAAACCAAACTTCGGGGAATTCTTGGGACGTTTACGTTGCAATGAGTGAGTATTGCACGGAAGGGGCAAAAATAATATTTCATTATTTGGCAGTCTTTTCGATTTTTAATTTGTCTTTCATATTTTACTCCGCATTATCCACAACTCCTCCACGTAATTGCCAAAATACTATCTTATTTCATGTCTCGGAGAGGTTCCTACCCCCAATCGTAGACTCTAGTACTCCTGGAGTCCAAGCGCCGTGCGCCGTGAACCTGAGAGGAATGTGGTTCGCGGAAGATGAGGTTTGATGTGGGGGATTCCCGGTCCATGCGTAGTAACAGAAGCAACATTGGTCGGTGACTCTCTCACTCCTTCGCAACGGCCCTATGTTAGCAGTATTGGTATAGACAGGAATTCCTGATAACACGACGGACTGTTGACAGGCCCCTTCTCTTCCTCTTCCTTCCTCCCGCGTCACCTCACCCCGCAAGTTCATAGAGCTTGGAACCGAGCAGTAATTGCAGTTTGCACACGATTATACAGTAGTTGCTACTGAAACACAGAATATCAGACAAATTCAACACACAAGTACTGTACACGAGGCTGGTGACCAGAATGTCCTAGACATTTAAAATGAGCTATGACAATAACATAACACGTTTCTTGAACACCTTTTGATGGCAAAAGTAGTGCCTAATTTAAGGCAGGGTCATCTCCTTGTTAACCCTCACACTAATACTGCTCGGGTCTAAGCTCTGTCAACTTGCGGGGTGAGGGGAAAGAGCAGGGAAGGGTCAGGCGAGAAGAGAAGGGTCTGTCAACAGCCCGCCGTGATATCTGGTATTCCTTTCTATTCCAATACTGCTAACATAGGGCCGTTGCTCAAACAACTGTGGTGTTACGAATGAGTGAGTGAGTCACCGACCAATGTATTTGGTTCTGTACTATGCACGAACCGAGAAACCTCATCACTCGTCAACACCACTTCTCACAGTCCACGATGCACATTCCTCTCAGGCTCACGCAGCTTAGACCCGAGCAGCACAGGCATCTCATTAAGACAGATCATCAGATGAAATTCCACACACACCCAAGTACACTGCGACAACTAACCACGATGTCCAAGGCCCTCAAATGGAACAACAAGAACAAGGCTACAACGAATACTACTACTACTACTACTACTACTACTACTACTGCTGCTACAATCAGTGCCAGATTAAGGTAAAATAAGACCCAAGTCCCTCAGATTTTCGGGGCCCCTTTATTTTTTTCAAATACTTTTTATTTTTAGCACCTGTACATTTAATAAAGTATATTCAAGAGTTTTTTCTCAAGATGAATAATACACTTTTTATTAAATCATATATTCATATATACATACATTTCAATTGAAATGATCATCGTTATTTGAAAACATTTCAGATGATTTGATGAACAATTTAACAAATCATACTATTTTTTACTTCTGTAAAATGTAATCAAAATTTGTTTTTTGTTTTTTTGGTCAATGAAATCTTCTACAATGTCATCAAAATCAATTTCCCGCAGAACATCTGACTCGATATACATTAAATTAAGCATTTCTAATCGTTCTTGTGACATGATACTTCTTTGCGCACTTTTGATCCGTTTCAATTTTGAAAACGAGCGCTCCGCAGAACAATTCGTTACCATGAGGGTCAGGAAAATGCGAAAAGCAATTTCAACGTTCGGGAAAACAGTTTCAAACTTGTCTCAAATAAGAATTTCGTAAAGTTCAGAATGAGTGAACTCAGTTTTTAAAGGACATTGTAATATAATATAATGCTGAAACTGTCTGAGTTCTGGATACAATTTTTCTAAATCTTCCGAATGAAATTGAACTAAATAAAAAAATATATGTTTGACATTCATTTTCTGATAGTTCCATATCAGCTAAAAAGAAAATTTCTCCGAAATCTCCAAATAAACTTTGCCTCGTTTGTTAATTTCGCTTCTGAGCGCATCAATATTGGAAGAAACCCGTCAGCAGTGAATGTCGGGCATGGGCCTAGTCGGGCCTAATGGGTATTCCAGCACTGGCTACAATCTCCACCCTATGTTGACCGACTGAAAGTTACAATATCTATTGGCAATAAGGCAACACTGAAGAATGGCTTCAAAGCTACTGTATCCCCACTCTGGCCATACTTGGTGTCATCGACTGGCGTTTTACTGTTCTTCACAACGGTCGGTTTGTTCAGATTTCGTTTATAGAGAGCTCAACACCAGCATCACCAATTTAACCGGAAGCGCTGTCGTAAACTTCCGGTAATAAGTGAAGAGAATTCTTTGACGATATGTCGTACAGTTGCTCGTCTGCTCATTGCAATGGCACGACAGGGCTGTGTTATAAATATACTAGTACATACGAGAAGCACGCCCCAGGCGACAGGCAGCGTTCTGGCCTGCCCCCAACAAACAAGGCGGCATATTTATCGTATTTTGATGTTTCTCTTCCTGACGACGTATAACAAGCCAATTTAACATGCCAATGTTTTCCATTATTTTCCAACAATTGCACAATCTGCCAAAACGCATATACAGTATATTGTTATATGAGTCTTCAGTCTAAAGACTGGTTTGATGCAGCTTTCCACGCCTCCCTGTCCCGAACTAATTGTTTCATCTCTACAAGGTTACCACACTTTACATCCGAGGCAATTTGATAAACATATTCTAACCCTGGTCTACTCCTTCAATTCTTGCCCTCGACCCTTCCTTCCATAACTAAGTTTGCTATTCCCGGGTGTCTTACTACAGTCTGTGTCCTACGAAGGTGGATCAAAAAGTTAGTTGCACTAACGCGCTGCGCCAGCGCGCTGTGTGTCGCAAACGTGGGCACAGCGGAGAAAGGGACAGACACTGCCCACACGTCTGTTAGGCAGGTCGCTGTGATGTCTCGTCTTGTATGGTGTGAATAGCGGCCAAATGCAATGGCGCGTCGACTGGACGTTCACTCCAAAGAAGGATCCCACGTCTTCTCACCGATGATCACAAGGGACAACGTTTCCAATCCTCCCTCGCATTTTTGCAGCGCTATACCGCAGACGGCAACTGGTTTCTGCGGCGAATCGTCACAGGCGATGAAACGTGGGTCCACCACTTCACCCCCGAAATGAAGAAAACATCAATGGAATGGGTGTATCCCTCATCACCACAACGAAAGAAGGCCAAGGTTGAACCTTCAGCCGGTAAGGTTATGGCGAGTGTTCTTTGACATGGAGGTTTGTTGCACGTGGAATTCATGCCGAAAGGAGCGACGATCAACGTGGCGTCGTATTATCAAACGTTGCACCGTTTGCGTAAAGCGATTAAAGAGAAGCGCCGGGGGAAATTGAGCGCCGGAGTGATTTTGTTGCACGATAACGCAACACCTCACAAGGCCCACCAAACGAGCGAACTGCTGCAGCGTTTCAAGTGGGAGGTCTGGCAACATCCACCCTACAGTCCCGACCTAGCGCCATGTGATTTTCATCTGTTCGGTAAGCTAAAAATGGAGCTCGGTGGTCGACGTTTCCTGACCGATGAGGAGGTGAAGGCCGCTGTCTCCGTGTGGTTGCAGAACGCTGAAGGAACTTTCTATGCATCCGGCATTGACAAGTTGGTTGTGCGATCGCAGAAATGTTTGGTGTCTCTTGGAAACTATGTGGAAAAGTGACGTTGCATTGTATGTCATTATAGGCGTGTTGCTGTTGTATAGGTGGTGTAATACATGACCATAACTGGGAAGTGCAACTTATTTTTTGATCTGCCCTCGTATCAACCTATCTCTTCCCTTTATTAGCAGTCGCCACCCCACCCGTCTTAATACCTCTTCATTTGTTACTCTATCTACCCATCTGATCATCATCTCTTGTAACACCACATGTCAAATGATTCTATTATCCTCTTTTCTGCTGCACCAACATTCCAAGTTTCACTTCCATAGAGTGCCATTGCTCCAGGCCAAGGCCTTCAAAAATAACTTTCCAATGCCTAAATCGATAGGCTATTTGATGTTAACTGATTTATTTTCTGTAGAAATGCTTTCCTTGACTGTGCCATACTACTTTTTGTATAGTTTTTGCTTCGTCCATCACTGCTTATTTTGCTTCGTAAGTAGCAAAAGACTCCTACTTCCTGTAGTTTTTCACTTGGCAATTTGTTGTCAGTTGGGGATTATAATTTCCTTCGGCTACATTCCAGTATTATTGATTTACATTCATTGATTTTCATCGTGATATATTTCCTCAAAACGGGTGTCAGCACCAATTAAAAACTCATTCAAATTCTCTGGTGAATCGGCTGAGATGACGTCATCAATAAATCTCAGAGTTGAATCTTTACTCCTAATTTAAATTATTATCTAATTTCCTTCATCAACATGAATATACTGTAGGCTATGACAATTAAAGTTTAATTCTGGTGTGAGGGCTGGAACGATACACTCAGCCTCGTGAGGCAAAACTTAGAAGAGGGGTGGGGGATTGATTCTCACCTCAGCCATCCTGGAAGTAGTTTTCCGTGGTTTCCCCACTGCTACTCCACGCAAATGCTGGGATGGTTCCTAACTTAAGGCCACGGCCGTCTCCTTCCCAATCCTAACCTGTATTACAAATTACACACTAATCATCATCCACACGCTCCAAAATGGCCCACCAAGAACTTACCAGTACGTGGGTTTTAATTTAAACGCTTTACGAAATGTAGATGCTTTTCAGTCGGTCAATACGATTGCACCCAATTCCATAAATCTGAAGAAAAAAACTGTAAACTAAATTAAATTACATTCATTAATTCACTTGAATTTAGAGTTCCAGGATTGTTTAGGAGCGTGTGGATTATTATGAAGACGATATAATAATTTACCAATCTCATGTATTTTTTTTTTCATTTAAATTTCGTTTACTATGGCAACACTGAAAGATGGCTTCCAACACGGTAATTTAAGCAAAAACAAACAAAAGGCCATGAAGGGCCTACGCCTACCAAGTGTCCGCAGCCAAACAATTCGGTCTACAGGTTGTGGCATAACTCGTGGTCAGCGCGTCGAGTCCCCTCGGCTGTTAATCTTGGTCTCTGCAGTCAGGGCTCTGTCTCACTATCAGACAATTGTCCTCTCGAGGCTGAGTGCACCCCTTTCTAGCTCTAAAATCAGGAATCAAACCTGGAACCTCCGGGTGAGAGGCAGGCCCGCTACCCCAACACCACAGGGTCGGTGATAATTAAAGCACTTTACTAAATTACTTTAAATTAGCGAGCCCATATTTTCCACGTATCATTGTGATAGATCAAACAACGCGATGTTTAAGCAGTGGAAAATTGACCGAGAACTTTCACGTCTGGAACAATCAAACTACTATTCATTGCCTTTGATGTTGTACGTAACACTGATAGAACAGCTATTAGCAAATTATACAGGCTATGATTGACCTTCTATTATACGTATTTACCGACAACCGCACTACAGCACAGGTTTTGAATACTACCAGGCACAATAGTATAGCATTCAATATGACGTCAGTCTCCCAAACACACACGCTAACAAAGTCATATAAATCGCTACCAAAATAATAATAATAACTAAGAGGGCCAGAGCGAATAAACTCACATGTGTTAAACCAACCGCTCGAAGTGACACAGTTCTGGGTATCGTCTTGTTTAAACGACATTTTGATGTGAAACATCTTTCCTCTCGGTTGCTGGATATTTTTTGTGGGAGTGATTTTGGAAAAGGGACGGAAATGTGTTACAGGAAACAATGAGCGTGCGCGCGGTGGCGGAGATTGGTACCATGACGTACTGTCGGCCAACATAGTCAGTAAGGTAATCTGTGAACATAGTGTAAGCGTGTGTGTGACGAGAAAGAGAAAGGGAGATAGTGAAGGAGAACGCATCAGCTGTGCACTCATCTACAGTTATACAGTGTTGTTTATAAAATCTGAGGTTATATGGACATTACTTATCGTCAAACAAGTGGACTGGGTATTGTTAGTCAAGATAGTGGGGACATGTATGCAGCAGAATACTTATTTGAAATGGACAAACAGTGATTTCGGTGGTCGTATACATTTCTCCAAATCAAACGGTTCAAAAATTAAAGATTTCCTGCAGTTTGTACGTTTGCCATATACCGAAGGTGGTTCTGCTCTTCAAAAAAAAACTATCACTCGCTTCCCATGATTTTGAGTGGTGATTTTAACGTAAACTTCAGTTTGCCAGATGCTGAGACGCTCATAGTTTTTTTTGGAATGATCAACTCAAGCTCGAAATGAACACAAATCGAAATGTTTTGACAACTAACATTGGTACTGTTATTGACGCTGTTTTTCAACGGTTTTAAAATACTTTGGAATCACAAGTAGATATGTGACATATTTTAGTTATCATAAGTCAATTGTCTCCGCTCTTCCCAAATTGAACTAGAATAATTATTTTTGGTAAATAAATTGTATTACTCCTTGTGTTAATTAAATAAAATTTGCATTAAAGATATAATTATTCGATACAAATTATTGCCCGATTCATTTATTTAAGGATTTAAGTTACTATTGCGTATTTTTCACGAATAGAATTAAACTTGCGCGCCTTAATAGTCTATAGACTTACATACAAATTTCCATGCTTAGAATATGTTCGACCAATAAGTTAATGTTGTTGTCTGAGTCTTCAGTCTTTTGACTGGTTTGATGCAGTGCTCCATACCTCCCTGCCCTGAGCTAATCGTTTCATCACATGTAATTATGCATAGAGAGGTGCATATCCTCGGGAATAGCATTACGGCTGTAGTTTCCCGTTGCTTTCAGCCGTGCAGCAGAACGCAGTGTAGCCATTAGTTGGCTTATATTATCAATATCTTACCCGTCTATAAGACTAGTAAAGAATTGATTTATTCTGAAAGGCTGCTACTCCCTTTCAGAATAAGTAATAGAGCAATTCTACTAACAAAAATACTAACCTTCTACTAACAATTAAAACCAGAATTCTACTGACAAAAATACAAAATTCCACCAATAACAAAATACTACCACTAAAACAGTCCGTCACCAGGCACACTCGTATACACGCTCACACATCACAATCTAATGAAACAATGAACTATATCTAATAAACAATGCAACTGTCACCAGACACACACACACAGTCTAATAGAACAACGACATATATCTAATAAACAAACTAACTACATACTTACAACTAAAACCAACTACATACTTACTGTACATTCTAGAACAGAAAATGGAAAATAAAAATAAGAGTAGCCTAAGGGAAACAAAAGACAGGGGGAAAGGAAATTCCCTCAACCCTCAAAGAATGAGAATTAAGGGACTTGCAAGAAAGGAGAATCTGGAAAGGCAGATATGAAAGGTAAAGAGGAGAATTGAATTGAATAATAATAAGTTAATATGACGAATAAATTTACTTCAGATATATTTCATCTCGATTTCACAGTAGGATAACATTAAGTTGTTACACATCATATGCGACTAAAAAGGCTCGCTAGTTTTTTTTTGTTGCAAATTGTCGATATTTATGAAATCAGAGTGCAATTCGTCACTGCTGCGTGTAATTCTCTTTCGTTTGAATGCTCATTTGTTACGACCGGTTACTTGTGGGCGCCCTTGTATATTGACCACCCGCCTGGGTTCATTGTTATACGGGCTCGCTGCGACACAGTTCTGTTAGGGGCTATCGTTTTGCACTTCATAAACATATACATTTCCGTTGACTTTTCAAGAAATGCAAGCTTTTTCCTGTACTATTGAGACGATTAGGAAGATTTTGGCACAGACCGTACATTTTAAATCCCTATGGTTTAAGTGCTTGAATTTTGTGAAACATACACCTTTGCGTTTTATATGTGATGGTGATGATGATGATGATGATGATGATGATGATGATGATGATGATGATGATGATGATAATACAAGGGATTATTGACTGTAGAGTCAGTTACAAAAACCGTTTTGTATATTTCCAAACTTGCTTTCAAATTTGGCTACCTCATTGGCTATCATTCTTGGCTGTCACCCCGGAGGTCCGGGATCGATTCCTGGCTTTGACAAAAAAGATTCATTCTGATCTGGGGGCTGAAACGGGGTACACTCAACCTCGTGAGGGAACACTGAGAAGAAGTAGGTTTGATTTGCACCTCAGCCGTCCTGGAAGTGGTATTACGTGGTTTCCCCACTTCTACTCCAGGTAAATGCCGGGATGGTTTCTAAATTAAGACCACGGCTGGCTCATTCCCCAACCTCATCTGATTTACAAATTGTTGTTGTTGTTATTGTTGTTGTTGTTTCTTATGGCTAGCCCGAATTCCAATCCATCAGCTTTCTTGCGTTCCAATTTACAAATATACACGCCAAAACATCCATCACAACAACACAGGTTAAGTGACAAAATTACACACCCAAGTACACTGCGATGTCAATGCTCCTAAAATGAAACAACAGCTTTCAATTTATTTCTTTGAAAATAGTAAGTCTACTTAGAATTTGAATTGGTTGTGTTTAGTAATACCTTGAGTTATTGCTGTGCACTGTAGCATGCTCATTGCTGTGATGTAAACAGTTTCAATTATCGACATGTATTTAAATGCTTAAGTCACTTATAAATCAGCTTCATTCTCCACACACGTAGCCTACACACTTTCTCTCCCTAATCAAAGCCATTTTCGTGCTATTCAGTGGTCAGTGCACTTTGAAAGCTCGAGAGCTCCTGCCTGTTGAATGAGTTTCATGAGGGATTTAGTAAAATAAACAAGTGTATTTTGTAACGTGTAATACCACAGCCTTTATATGTTGTGGGTAATATAATTTTAATTAGCGTAGTGTATTGTTCGGCTGAATAGAAATTCTTTTTAATCACATAAATCAGGCAAACTTCAACAGTTAAACGCATAGGACTGGCTTCGTTATAATTATGTCAGGGATTATAATCATGTGCACTATTGGAGCGAAAAAAAAACCACTTTGATTCAAAGGTATCATTGCTATTTTCACATTGTTTTTGGCCTTTAAACGCATGATATATTAAACACAAATGCAGTACAATCACCTTGTCCGGGAAAGTATGAAGAAGAGAGGAAATACAGGCTTTATACAACACACCCCTTGCTAGAGCATACCGCAATAAAAATCGGGAAATTCAATTATTTTGATCTAGTTGATGTTTTTGTTGTTTCATTTAAGTAGCCTAATTGGAAAACGTGAACATCGGTCTCATGTGAGTAGAATTTCTCTGACAACCTATGTTAATGTTATATCTATAGAAGTGTGTGTATTTGTAATTATATTATTATTTATTCGTTACGGCCAACTGTGGACCACGTTTGACAGCTTTTATATTATTTGTTGTCTTCACTCTCTGCCAATATATCTTCATCCTCTCTGCCACTTCCTTCTTCTGTTCCTCCGTGTAAGATCTTCCTTTCCTCACTGACAACTCCCCTGTCTCCTGGAAACCTGCAAACTCCTTAACCTGCCGTCTAAATCGCTCTCTGTCCTTTATGTCTCCTTCTTCCCCCCCCCCCCCCCCCCCCCCACCCAATCCGATCCAGGGCCAATCATACTTCACGAAACCATTTCGGCTCCGTCTTCCTCTTCCTGAAGAATTCAAATATCCTCTTCGTCAATATGGCATTGTTCATCCTCACCAAGTGTCCATAAAACTGTATTCTCCTTTTTCTCATTAGGGCTACGACTCCTTCTGTCTTCAGGTATAGTTCTTTGTTAGGTTTGCGTCTCCTCTCTCCATCCTTGATATTTAGGCCTAGGATTTTTCGGAGCATTTTCCTTTCCCTCTTTCGGATGTCTTCGATGCCACCCTTCCCAATCATATCTAATGTCGACCAAAGTATTATGTGTACTCGAGTTTGAGGGTTGTTTGTGAAGTAACCAATAGACCTACATAAAATCCAATAACATCATCATTTTCGTCGTTCTATTTTACGTTAGGTCATGTAGGTTTAGATTTTTAAATTTATATTTTAATATTTTTTATCGCAGTTGGAACACAAAAGTGCACGTTTTTAAGCTTGTTCCAACCATGCGTCACATTTAATAATTATTATCTCACAAACCCGTCATCAGATCGAATCCAAATTTTAACACAATATGCATTGGAATGTTGTATAACTGGTTTATTAATTTCACAATTTTGTGGGTCCAAGAAACAAAGTTGTTATCATTGTTGTTAGGTAACTTTTCCTCGGCTCGGGGTGGTTGGAAAATGTAGTTCTTGGTTGCGTTGTGATCGTTATACACTAAAAAGTTATGCTGTATGACTGTGAAATACGTAAATTAATTCACTTATTTTATATCGGTTTGTATTTGTACGAGGAAATAACACATGGTTCTCCAGCTAACCGCTCCGTGAAGAGCTGTACAGCGTTGCTGAGATGTAGCCCATCACTTCCGAGCGAGACGCCATGATGCGAATGGGCTGGGAGCGGCTAGCTGGTGAAACATGTGTTATTTCTCCGTAGAAATACAAACCGATATAAAATAAGTGAATTAATTTACGTATTTCACAGTCATACAGCATAACTTTTCGATGTATAAGGATTACAATGCAACCAAGAACTACATTTTCCAACCACCCCGAGCCGAGAAAAAGTTACCTTTATGTAGGTCTATTGGTTACTTCACAAACAACCTTCAAACTCGAGTGCACATAATACATTGGTCGACAGTAGTGTTTCTGCTGTGTACAGACATTCAGGTTTGACAACAGTATCTAAGTGTCGGAATTTAGCCCCCAAGGATAGACCCTTCTTGTTGTATGTATCCTTCGTTAGTTGGTGAGTCATTTCCATTCTCCTCGCCCGATCTTTGATGGCATCCTTTTTTCTCCCAAGTACTTAAAACACTTAACTCGCTTTATCTTGACTTCTCTCAACTCCAAGTGGAGAGGGGCGTCTTTGATATTGGTCATAAACACAGTCTTCTCAAAAGAAATTTGTAGGTCAGGCTTCTTGGCTATCATCTGGAGTTCTTCCGTCCTTTTTTATCGCTGTTTCAGCACCGTTAGTAAGTATCACACTATCGTCAGCGAATGCCAAACAATCCGTTCTTATACTTGTTTTACCTCTCCCTAACCTGAAAGCCTCCTTATCCGAAATTATTAATTATTAATTTAATACAGGGTGTTTCAAAAAGAATATACGTATTTCGCATGTATATATTTATTAAACTTTAAGACATACGAGTATGAAACTTTACACACATATTTACGAACCACTCAAGTTTGGATTACAGATGTTCAATATGTCCTTCATCAGCGACACGAACAATAGGACACCGATACTCAAATTCCTCCCATACTCGGGCAAGCGTGTCCTTCGTCACTGATGTTATGGCAGTACCGACCCGGTTCTTCAACTCTTCCAGGTTCTGTGGGAGTGGTGGTACATAAACGTTGTCTTTAAAAAACCCCACAGGAAGAAGTCACAGGGTGTCAAATACGGTGACCGTGCAGCCCAGCTGAGACATGCTAAGTCGTCAGCTCCTTGACAACCAATCCATCGCAACGGTTCGGTAGGGTTTCATTCAGATATTCACGCACTTGGCGACTCCAGTAAGGGGGTGCCCCTGTCTTGTTGAAAAATTAAGTCTTCATACAGCCTCGGAAACAACCAGTTTTGTAGCATAGCGAGATACTGCTGACCGTTAACCGTGTTTCCATCAAAGAAGAAAGGGCCGTAAACAGATGATCGGGATATCGCACAAAACACATTGTCTGTGGGCAAATCTCGTACATGTTCAATGACTCCATGTGGGTTCTGTAGGTCCCAAATTCGAGCATTGTGTTTGTTTACAGGACCACTAACATGGAAAGTCGCTTCATCTCTGGACATAATGCGTTTTGCGAATGTGTTATCATTGTCAATAGCATCATGAATCTCGTTGCAAAATGCCACACGTTTGCGTTTGTCATCAGGACGCAGAGCTTTTAACAGCTGTAACTTGTATGGCTTCATAACCAACCGACGTCTCAAAATACGCCAAATTGTTGTTGTAGGCAGTTGTAACTCTCGACTGGCACGACGAGTTGATTTTGAAGGACTACGATGGAAAGCTGTCTGAATTCGTTCAACATTTTCTTTAGAAAAACGAGGGCGGCCAGGACTCTTCCCATTACATACACATCCTGTATCTACAAACTGCGAATGTTCCACCCATTCGGAGGATCAATTTGGTACCTCAACCTGAAACGTCTTTGCACTGTAATTACGGAATTGCACTTCGCAAACTCGAGAACACAAAATGATTTCTGCTGCGGAGTAGCCTTTTTATACATACGACGGTTACCGAGCAAAACAGAAACAACTGACATCTAGCAGCTATTAATATAAACTAGACTATGTATTCGTTTCTCCAATAGCCGAGCCGGGGCGCAGCGATCAATAGTTTGGACATAATAATACTTTGTATTACGTATATTCTTTTTGAAACACCCTGTATTGTAGCTTTCAGTCGATGAACACACAAATCATTCCAATTACTGAAATATATGCAAGGCAAGATGTTCAGGAAAGAACATATAGCCTACTTATGGTATAGTTATAACCTTATCACCTCCTATTTTCTTCTTATTCGAAGTGCAAATTGGCACACAACAGTATGCCATACGGGATTTGAGCAGTGGTGTTCAAACCGTAGTTCATAATTTAACCCAGCATTTTACAATTTCATCAGCAAACACTCCAAACAACGTAGGAATTCAGTATATTAATACCGACTACTTACAATAATTGAAACTGAAACTAAACTTCGTTCGTCTAAACGTATCACTGGGAGAAACACATTTAATAAACCTACAGCACAGCTAAATTCTAATCGCGCCTCTCCTTGGGGGCGAGTGCGCTCTATCGGCAACAAGAGGATTTTTTTTTTCAATTACACCGTATGCATGGGTTCATTAACTGGAAATGTCAAGATCGGTATAGAGCGCAGCTCGCATCTAGTAGGCCGTGGTTAGCACACGCATAGTCCAACTAGATGCTAGTAGATGTCACTCGTGCAGATCTGGTGGTCAACTTTGTTTAAATATATACTAGCGGACCCGTGCGAGACCTCTCGCATGTGTATAAACCACCCTCCTGGCTTTACTGTTATGCCGGTTATGTGTATAAACCACCCGCCTGTCTTTACTGTTATGCGGGCTTGTATAAATATGTGTATTTGTTTAAACGCACTTTTTAAACAAACTGTCGATATTTATGAAATCAGAGAGCAATTCATCACTGCTGCTGGTTGTGTTACCCCGTGTGTACAGACTACCCGCTCGTCTCTGGTGCTAAGCTGGCTGTAGGCGACACAGATTTCGCAGGGGCTATCGTCTTGTTTATTTAAAAGAACTTTATAAACAAATAAATATATTTCCGTTGACTTTTCAACAAATGCAAGATTTTTCCTGTACTATTGAGACGATTCGGAATATGTTGGTACAAACTACACCTTCTAACTCTCTCTGGTTTAGGAGCTTGAGTTTGTGAAACATACTCCTTAGCGTATTATATAATTATATAGATTTTCCATTGCAATATACGCAACATAACGCTCAATTTCATAACGTCTCAGTACATTAGAGAATTAATTACATTAGAGAACTGTGTTTCTTTTATAATCCCTGTTATATAGAATGGCCATTTATATCCCTTGTAATATGGTCTATTGTCCTTCATTTATTTTGCGGCTTCAGTGGCGTACTTGGTAGCATGCTGAGCTTCTATGCCCCAAGATCGCGGGTTCAAACCCAGCCGAAGTCGTCGGATTTTTTAAGAGCGTTAAAAATCCCTCAGTATGCCTTCCTTCGGAGGGGAAGTAAAGCCGGCGGTTTATTGCATGTTAAAGTACCTTGCACTAATTACACATTGTGTGGAGCTAAATTAGGTTAAAAATGTAAACAACGCTCAGTTTCCTACGTTCGTCGCCAGGAGCCGACTGCGGTGGCGTCTAGTAGCCAAGTTCTGAACTAGTAGTCGTTGACGGTGGCGTTTGGCGGCAAAAGTAGGAACTACTTGAAAAATTCAAAGTCTGCAGTCCTTACTTGAATTAAGAAACAGATAACACGCACTAATACAGTCATCACAATTAACACCGGTTGTCAGACAGATTCTACACACACCCAAAGTACACGGGGCTACATGACCGCGTTGTCGTAGCCCCTAAACCTGGAACCAACCAACCGTCTTTCCTTTCGCTACAGTCGATCTTGTCATTCAATATTACATTCGCGCCAACGCTTGTCTGTGAAATCTATTTCCTCTATATTTAATTAATTCCCTAGTGACTTAATTACACATGATTTAAATAAACACTAAACATCATAGAATAATAGGCTATACGATTTGGCTTGATTTGATTTGATCTCAAAACCTTCAAAAGCTTGACATCAATAGCGATTCAGTCGCATGATATTCAAATTAGTAATTAGCCTACTTTCGCCTTTGCAAAATATGAATATCAATTGCATTCTACATAATCTTTCTCTTTCTTTGTTTCTTTGCCAGTTATGATTAAAAGATGTGGCAAAGTAAATGAAAATACGTTTATGTTCGACCCTGACTATTATATGTAGAGACCCTGATTTATGCTAATATAAAAGGCATCATAGCGGTGAAATAAAATATCCATAGTGATATAAAAAAAAGGGAGGTGTGATTGTGCTTAATAACTATGTAGGCCTAAACGGAGCACGGAGTTGGTTAAATAATGAACACTATAGAAACGTTTGGAGGAATTAGAAACAATTTATTCTAATTATTACTATTATTATTATTACTCAAGCCTCCGTGGCTCAGGCGGCAGCACGCCGGCCTCTCACCGCTGAGTCCGTGGTTCAAATCCCGGTCACTCCATGTGAGATCTGTGCTGGACAAAACTGAGGCAGACAGGTTTTTCTCCGGGTACTCCGGTTTTCCCTGTCAAAAATTTCATTCCAGCAACACTCTCCACTATCATTTCATCTGTCATTCATTTAATCATTGCCCCAGAGGAGTGCGCCAGGCCTCGGCAGCCGGCACAGTTCATATCCTCGCCGCTAGATGGGGGCTTCATTCATTCCATTCCTGACCCGGTCGGAGACTGGAAGCAGGCTGTGGATTTTCATTTCATTATTATTACTGTATTATTTTCGAAGGAACTAAAAATCAAATGAATTTGTGTTTAATATCTAACCTAGCATTATTTCAACAAATATTCTCCATGGTTACAATAGTTATTTCCTCACTAACTCGTGGAACATGTGTTGTCCCCAGAGAGCATTGTTTCCTTGAGTTCAGGACTTGAACCAATCGATCTCGAGAAGGGACTCAGTTATCCCTTACCTCTTATGAAGCATTTATATTTAAGTTTTCTTATTTTCTATCAAACGACATATAGTGGAACTATTTACATTAAGTTTAGTTAGTTATTGTTGTATCAAGGGGTGTAACTACGAGGTCATCTGCCCCCTACATTAATTTTAAAGTAAATATTTTTTTAAATATCTTATTAGCAGCATTTCGTTGGTATTTAGCATTTTAGAGTGAAAATCGCATTTCGCAAAATAACTTTATTTCGTGATATTTCGTGGTTTCAATATCGACAAAAATTGCATGTTTGGGGTAAATATATCGATGTGATAACATATATATGCTTGCTGAAATATTTCGCGTATATCGTTAAAACCAAGAATCCGGGACTCCAATTATATGTCAGAAAACTGTACTATAATGAATGAGGCTCATTATAACACTATTTCTCATTATGAAACAGTTTCTCCCACCAATAAGAGCTCAAGAAACAGTTGTTTGACCAATTAGATAACGAAAGCATCGCACCTGCGCTGAGTTCCACAGCCTTCTAATTTAAATTTCACTGCATGACCTAGTGTCATAGTAGGGTAAACGAGGAGGCCATGGTCAAATACAAGGCATTCTCTGCGTCACATGCGCTCTGTTCAGTACATAAAACTGGCGAAATCTCGACAGATATTTATGAATATTTATGTTCTGACATAAAATAGTTATAATAATTATTGTCGAACATAAACAGTCGTATGCAACTCGCCTATAATGATAATTAAGACACTCGAATCGCATCATACTCGTGTCTTAATTATTGCCATTATAGGCTCGTTGCATAATGTACTATAATATTGTCACAAATATCAATGTCCTGCTCACAAAAGCAAAGTTTGACACGTATAATTATGTTTTTCCTACCTTTTCAGATATAATCAATTAGAAAATAGCATTTACTTTCCAAGGATAAACATTGTGTTAAGCTTACATAGTGTTACGTATTAATAATATGTTGATTTGGAACAAAATAGTACTATGTCCTTACTGAGTTCCATTGGAATTGATCCAGCCGTATAGATTTTATTAGGGATACACCCACACATACACACACACACGCACGGACAAAAGGTGATCTCATAAGCCTATTTTTTTTATAAATGAAAATAAGCTAAAATAAAATAAAATCAGAGGTTCAATCACATATGAGAGACAAGTTTCTGGTCACAGTTTCAAATATTTATCGCAGATGCTGTTCCACCTCCATCTGTAGCATCACCAAGGGAAGCTGTAGGTTTTATATCCTTCAATGTCACCATCACTCCACTTAGTCTTTGGACGGCCTATTGGACGTTTGCCAATCAGCCGGGAGTTAAAAACTCTGTTAGGAATAGATGCGTCTGCTCTAACAACATAGCCTAGCCACCGAAGACTAATATAGCAGAAAATATGTATCGCCACTTCTTCTTCTCCTTCGCGAATGGGTCGCTTAGGACCACGCGAAATCAACACTTTCTAGCCTTCCTGTTGGCCCAGTATTCCTTATTCGCAACGAGTGGGTCTGTTTCCGTTGCTCTGACCATTGATGTTGTATAGTCTTCTTCTCTTCTTCCTCGAAACCCCGCGTCTGAGTGATTTTCCTGATTTCCTTCCGGTCATGTAAGTTTGGTGATCCGAATTCCTTTAAGTCCTTTTCTGTAAATGTATACCAATTCGGTCTAGTAGCCTTGTAGTAGTATGCATTTTGTGTCAGTCTGTTCGGGTCCATTCTTTCTATGTGTCCCATAAATAGGATTCTTCGCATTCGCATTGTGTCTGTGTTTTTAGCCTACTTTTCACATTTTGCAAAAATGAGGAAAAAGTAGACTTATGAGATCGATCCGGGAAAATGTGTGTCTGTCTGTCTATCTGTCGGGCTGTGTGTTTGTGTCCCCCTATCAACTCCTAAACGGCTGCAGCAATCAAAACCAAATTTAGTATGAGTAAAGATGAGCACCAGAATATCTCACGTCCATATTTGAAAATGATATCAGTGCTATCAACTGCTGAAAAAACGCACTAGAAATTTGAGCTCCATGTTGGATATCTCGCAAGGTATGCATGGGAGCTATTCCAAAATTGGTACACATGCAGATAATACTATTTTAGTTTAATTTCCAGGAGGCCAACAATGACAGTGTTGCCAAAATAATTTTAAGCCTTCTGATAGGTCCAATGTTTAAATGCATATAACTTCTACACTATCAATTGGATTTCAACCAAATTTTGTATGTAATATCTGTACATAAGCAGATATGACTGAGCGTATTCTTAAGAGCCACCAGGGCTGCCATCTGTTAATAATTGCTCTCTTTATTTTTTTATCCAAATACCAATATATCAGAAAGTATCCAAGCCAACAGCTTTAAACTATGCACACGTATATTCTGACATTTTAGATTAATTTCGAGTAACTTATATACGTCAGTTCTACCAACATGATTATAAGCCTGCTGATGCGACCAATTTTTAAATACATGTAACTTCTATACTATCAGTTGGATTTCAACCAAATTTCGTATGTACTATGTGTACCATAACAGATATGACTATAAGTATTGTTAAGAGCAATCAGGGCTGCCAACTGTTAATAAATGCTGTCTATATTTATTTTACACTAATATCAATATACCAGAAAGTATGCAAGCAAACAGCTCTAAACTTTGCACACGTATAGCACCTGATATTCTAGATTAATTTGGAGTAATTAATACAAGGCAGTGCTGCCAACATGATTCTATGCCTGCTGATATGTCCAATTTTAAAATACATGTAACTTCTATACTAACAAATGGATTTCATACAATATTGGCACAACAAGATATCATAATATTTCAGATTATTTCTGACCAGCACACGCATGGTATTGTTGGCAACATGCTTGTACGCGTGCTGATAGATCCAGTGTCTAACTGCATGTAACGTCCATTGGACTTCAACCAAATTTTGTATTCTGTACCTTAAAAGAGATTGAACTAAGAATATATTCAGTCGCCAGGGCTGCCAACTGTAGTGCTCTATTAGGCTATATTATACCAGGTATATTTTGAACTAATTAGATATTTCGATATTACCAACTTAATTTCGTCATTATTCTAGATAGGTTCATATACTGTAGAATAATCATTGGCATGAAAAGTAGGCTGTATAGTTCTTCACGGAACTTCTTGTTTATATATATATCTGTATTAGGCTTTGGATAATGTACACCATCTTTTGTTCTTCGTCCAAGGATTTTTCTCATTATTTTACGTTCTTTCACTTCTATTTGGTGTTTTAGTGTTTTGTGTTGGACATTGAGTGTCTCTGAAACATATAGAGCTTCAGGTTTGATTACAGATGTATAGTGGCGAATTTTGCAGTTCTAGGAGAGACTCTTTTTGTTATATATATTTTTTGTTGATTGAAAAGCAGTTTCCATTTTCTGAAGCCTCGATTCAATTGATTTCCTTTCGTTACAGTTTGCTGTAATCCATTCACCTAAATATTTAAATTCGTTTACACGAAAGATTTTGTTGTTGCCAATTCGAAGTTCATTTGATGCGGTTTTGATGTCAGTCATAAATTTTGTTTTTTCAAACGAGATTGTAATCCAATTTTCGCCGCTTGTTCTTGTAGTAGTTCGCCACTTCTATATTATTGTTTTTTTAATCTATTTCTCTACTTGAAAGCGCTGTAGTGTCAAGGAGTTTAGATATCTAACCTCCTTGACTTTCATAGCGTTCAAAGGAACGACGAAATTCGACATGCAAGCTACCCTCTGGGTGTCAATTAACAAAGGTTGCACCAGGCACCCGAGGCCATACGATATTATTATTATCTATTTGTGTTGAAGAGGGCGTCACACGTACAGAATGTTCAGGAAGAAGGTGGGAACGAGGGGGTGGGGTGGAAGGAGAACATTTTCAGATTATTTTACAGCCTTTTAATTAAAATTAATATTTGGAGAATGGGCTTCTATCGCTATAATTAACAAACTTTTTTATAGTATAATAGTTCAGGGTGAGAGAAAAGGACGCTCCAGATGAGGAGGGAGGAGAAGTGGGGGGAGGGAGGTAGGCATAGACACAACAGACGGATGGTAACTCTTGTGAAAACAGAATTGTTCATTAGGGAATTTAGGGGCTGTAGGCTGATTAAAACTGGGGGAAGGATTAGAAGTGGTTGGAGAGTGGGGGTAGTAGTGGTTGAGCTCTTTTTGTTGTGTGAGAAAGACAGGGAGACAGTGGGGAAAAGTGATGGTGAGAGAAAAAGATATGAGAAAGAGTGAGAAGGTGAAATACAGTTTTTTTTTGTTAGAGAGAAGGGAAGAAAGAGGTAGGCAATTTAGAAAACTGAGGTAAAAATGCGGTTCTCTTTACGTGGCTTATGACTCAGTGGACAGCTGGCCACAAATCAAAAAAAGAAAAAAAAAGCAGAGAAAGAGAGAGTGTGTGTTATTTACTACTCTCCTTTGTGTACTGTTCTATATATTTTTGTGTTCTTCCAAGCCAGTCCTAGAGAGAGAGAGAGAGAGAGAGAGAGAGAAAGAGCGAGTGACTATTACGACCGCTGGACAGGATCGCGTGACAGTAGGCAGTATAGAATCGTCCACACTGAAGCTTCATGTCTTATGATGCTTAATGCACACCCATATACTGTACAGGGTGAAGAGAAATTCGTGGACACAAACTCACACATAGCAAAAAAAAAATAATAATAAATAAATTAATTAATAAATACATTCATTAATTAAATAAATAAATAAACGAATTAATACATTAATTAATAAATGAATAATTAAATAAATTTAATGAATAAATTAATCAATTAAATTACTTAATTAATAAATACATAAATAAATAAATTAGTAAACTAATAAATTAATGAATAAATCAATTAATTAATAAATTAATAAATAAATTAGTAGACTAGTAAATAAATGAATACATTAATGAATAAATAAATTAATAAATAAACTAATAAATGAATAAATAAATTAATTAATTAATTAATTAATTAATTAATACATTAGTAAACTAATAAATAAATGAATAAATTAATGAATAAATAAATTAATAAATAAACTAGTAAACTAATAAATAAATTAATAAATTAATGAATAAATAAATAAATGAATAAATGAATTAGTAAACTAATAAATAAATGAATAAATTAATGAATAAATTAATTAATTAATAAATTAATAAATAAATTAACGAATACATAAATTAATTAATTAATTAATAATTAATAAATAAATTAGTAAATTAATAAATAAATAAACTAATAAATTAATTACGGTAGTAAATTAATAAATAATTAATGAATAAATAAATAAATAAATACATTGGTAAATTAATAAATACATGAATACATTAATGAATAAATAAATTAATAAATTAATTATGGTAATAAATTAGTAAATTAATAAATAATTAATTAATAAATAAATAAATTAATTAAAATAATTAATAAATATATGAATTGATTAATTAATTAATTGTACAATATGTATAATTATAGGCTATATTATTTTGTATGCATCTTCGACTAATATAATGAAGCAAGAAAAAATAAGCTGTTGTTTCACTCGAGATACCACCCCAGCTTTTGCCTGGAGTAGAAGTGGGGGGGGGGGGGGGGAGGGGGGGATACTACGAGAAGCCACCCAGGATGTCCAAGGTGGGAATCTAACCCAACTGTTCTCAGTTTTGCCTCACGAGGCTGAGTGTAGCCCCTTCCAGCCCTCAGACCAGAAAACTTTTTTTTATTAAAATATATCAACACCCTATTGATTTTGCAACTTTTCAGTCGGTCAACACAATTAATTTTTTAAATCATCAGAAATTAATGTTCAAATGTACAATCCGAATTAGGTCTACAAGACACTACCGGGATTATTATATATTTATCGTATGGCTTTTAGTGCCGGGAGTGTCCGAGGACATGTTCGGCTAGCCAGAGTCTGTAGCTGCTTCCAGCGGACACCTAGTGGGTGAGCTACACGTTCCGTTCAATTTGAAGTAGTTACAAGTTTCGCCACCAGATGTCAATGAAACCTAGTGGTGAAGGTTGGAACTTTGATAGAGCGTTCCAACGAAATCTAACCTAGAAATTTAGCTCCACACAAGTTTAGTCTGTGGAA
The DNA here is from genome assembly GCA_946902985.2 of Meconema thalassinum. Classification (NCBI taxonomy): domain Eukaryota; kingdom Metazoa; phylum Arthropoda; class Insecta; order Orthoptera; family Tettigoniidae; genus Meconema; species Meconema thalassinum. The sequence continues at coordinate 94,074,895 of OX336399.1, forward strand.
GGACCTATGACATGGGACCGCCGGTTTTACTTCCCCCTCCGAAGGAAGGCATACTGAAGGATTTTTAACGCTCTTAAAAAATCCGACGACTTCGGCTGGGATTGAACCCACTATCTTGGGCACATCAGTTCAGCATGCTACCAACTACGCCACCGAAGCACTACCGGGATAGTACCTTATTTCATGTCCAGGAGCACCTACCAAATCCCCGTCCATTACGGCTGCATACACTACTACAGTTACCACAGAAACACAGGTTATCAGACATATTTAACACACCTAAGAACAGGAGGTGCCTCAAACCTCTAAAATGAACTACCTTAATAACCACCACAAAAATATATTCGCTATTCAGCGAGCGGTATTTGTGTATAAGAGCTATGGCAGGTTCGAAATCGAAGTGGACTTGACTGAATACGGGGTGTACCCGTTTACTGTGTGTGAGTGCCAGGAAAGTTATAGCTTTGGAATAAAGTAAATCTTAAGGGTTTATTGTGTTGCTCTTTTGAAAGAAATGAATGTAGAAGGTGTTCTTTCAGAGCAGTTGGCAAGAGCTGAACAGCGACTTCTTATCTTAAAAGCCAGTACAAAACAAGGTACAAGGATTTGCTATCAGCCATAATTATTATACAGCCTGCTGATAACGAATGTATAATGAGTGATAAAACAGCATCCATTGTTCGCCGGTAGTGGCCTACTTTATTGTCTCCGGACACAAGAAAAACATTATGGGATGGTTTCCTCATACTTGCCCGGCCAGCAAACAATTGCCATTACTGTTATGCCTACGAGTAAGTAAACGGAGTGGTCAAACGTAAATAACAGGTCCCTCTGGTGTGGTTTAAGAGCGCATATCATCACCAACCTGCCAACGTCTCAATCTAAATTTTCAAGTGATCTTTTACTCAACGACCTCGCTGTTCCACCGCTTAAAGCAACAATAACTAACTTAGTTCTGTTTTGAATGGCTGGCTGCCGTACCTTAGCAGTAACGTTCTAGCCTGCTGTACCCAAGGTTGCAGGATCGAATCCTGGCGCAGTGAGCTGGCATTTGAGGGTGCGCAATGCGAGGGAGCCGTGTCGGTAGATTTACTGGCACGTTTAAGATCTCCTTTGGGGCAAAACTCTGGCACCCCGGCGTCTCTAAAAGCCGCAGTGGTTAAATGGGACATCTAACATTATTTAATCTTTTTGGAATTCTGATTTTTCCCTTGTAATTTTTTGTTTATTATATACTAGCAACCCGGCCCGGCTTCGCCCGGGAACAGTTGTGAATGCATTACGTGATAAGCGCTTCTTTACGATGTCAAAGAACTACGATCTATATCCGTTTTACGGCTTGGCGTGATGGGTTAAAATCACTGACTGGACTATTAACTATGTTATCATGGAGATGCATGTGCAACAAATTCTTGTCAGACGTAATTTAAGAATGGCGAGGTGCATGAAACACAAATTCCCCTTCCATCCAATCTAAAAGCACTTATAGTGGACGATTTATTGAATATAGAGATGTGCTCTCGCGTACGTTTTTGTAGAACTTTTCATGCTGAGCAATTCTTACAGTCATTGTATATTGATATTTGTAACGGTTTGCCCAGCGTAAGCTTAAAAAGCGCTCGGACGCCAGGATATTTTTTTCGACTTTTTCCCTGAATTCGTTACTGCTTGGCTTCCTTTGATCATAAATAAATTATTTTCTACAGAAACCTTCCTCGAGGTATCCTTTACAGAATGGTGCAAACCGCATCAAAATCCATGCAGTAGTTCTCGAGATTACCCGTGACATCCAAGAATCGGGGACTTAGTTTTATACTCAGTAGAGATTATACGCCAATCAGTATAATTTAATATAATGTAATCCCCCTTCCGCCCAATCTTAAATTGACTGTGAATTTTGCGGAACGAAAAGTTCACAGGCGAAATGAGAGTTGCACTTCCAGGGAATGGCGAGGTGAATGAAACTAAAATCCCCCTTCCGTCCAATCTTAACTTTACTGTGTTTCACAGGCGAAATGAAGAATACCCGAGTTGCACTCCAGGGAAACTCCAAACAAAAACCACCCTCCTCAGAAGTCTTAAGTCATCACGACTCGACGGTTTGCTGCTGGCTGTATCTGGGGCAAGAGGTTCGCCCGCTAGCTAGGCTGTGACAGGGATGATAGACTCGCCCTTATCTAGCTCGTGAACTGTCGCCTTAGTGGTTGAATGGACATGGTTGGAAGAAAATAAAACGTAAAACACTTATAGTGGACGATGTATTGAAGATAGACATATACTCTCGCGGACCTTTTTGTAGAACTTTTCATGCTGAACAATTCTTACACTCATGGTATTTAGATATTTTTAACGGTTTGCCCAGCGTAAGCTTACAAAGCGCTCGGACGCCAGTTTTTTTTTTCGACTTTTCCACTGAAATCGTTACTGCTCGGCTTCTTTGATCATAAATAAATTATTTTCTATAAAAAACATCCTCGAGATATCCTTAACAGAATGGTTAAAACCGCATCAAAATCCATCCAGTGGTTCTCGAGTTTACTCGTAACATCCAAGAATCGGGGACTTTGTTTTATACTAAGTAGAGATTATTACTTTAATTTAATTTCTTGTTTTATTACTTTTAGTTGCATTTCATATTTAAGCGTCCACATTAAATGTTAACTTTTTTCTAAATGCGAATACTTTTATCTGTGTTAAGAGGGGCAGATGACCCCTTAAAACTCCCATAACTTAACATCACCAACGTGAATCAAGATGAATATTGTCAAGCCATCGCGGTTTATGCCTTAAAATTGGGGAAGAGCACACGAACTTGATCTGGTGTTGTCCGCTTCGTGGCGCAGTGGTTAACATTCTAATTTGTCATCCCGGATATGGTAAGTCATTTAATTCTGGTCTGTGGGCTGAACTGGAGTACATTGAACCTCGTCAGACAAAACTGAGAAAAGGTGGGTTCTATTCCTACCTCAGCCATCCTGGAAGTGGTTTTCTGATTCCCCACTTCTTCTCTAGGCAAATGCCTGGATGGTATCTAACTTACAGCCACGGCGGCTTCATACTCAAATCCTACCGTAATTACAAATACACACTAGTACAGGTTAGCAGACAAAATTCTGCACACATCCAAGTACACGGGGCCATATGACTGCAATGTCGCTAAGTCCCTATAAGTATCAACATCATCGACTGAGATGGTGTAACAGCCTACATTTTATAAGTATGTAATAACTACAGAGTAGAATGAATAGGCCGAAGCTGAACTATAAGTATCAACATCATCGACTGAGATGGTGTAACAGCCTACATTTTATAAGTATGTAATAGCTACAGAGTAGAATGAATAGGCCGAAGTTGAACTATAAGTATCAACATCATCGACTGAGATGGTGTAACAGCCTACATTTTATAAGTATGTAATAACTACAGAGTAGAATGAATAGGCCGAAGCTGAACTATAAGTATCAACATCATCGACTGAGATGGTGTAACAGCCTACATTTTATAAGTATGTAATAACTACAGAGTAGAATGAATAGGCCGAAGCTGAACTATAAGTATCAACATCATCGACTGAGATGGTGTAACAGCCTACATTTTATAAGTATGTAATAACTACAGAGTAGAATGAATAGGCCGAAGCTGAACTATAAGTATCAACATCATCGACTGAGATGGTGTAACAGCCTACATTTTATAAGTATGTAATAACTACAGAGTAGAATGAATAGGCCGAAGCTGAACTATAAGTATCAACATCATCGACTGAGATGGTGTAACAGCCTACATTTTATAAGTATGTAATAACTACAGAGTAGAATGAATAGGCCGAAGCTGACGTAGCGGCGTAAGGGCAGTTTCTTAGTTCGTTTTAACCGAGAGTTCGTGTTAAACGAATTTCATCACTACCCAGAGGTGTGAAAATCCCAATAAATAACTTACGTATTTATTATCTGAAGAATATATGGGGTTGATGATCACGATGTTGCATGATCATCAATAAAACCCAAAGATGAAACAATTGATACGTACAGTTTGAAATGTCTTATCATATTTACAATATTTTATACCACTCTTGATAACCGGCATTACACTGTGGATTATTGGAATTGTTGTATTACCGATTTATCCATCACACATGATATAAAAGTAAGAGAAACATCCTGTACACGGAAGCCATTCATTATCAGGGGGTTTAATGCTCTGCTTCCTAGATATGTCACGTCCTGCCTGTAAATTATAGTATTTTACTGGTGTTTTGATAGCATTTCAAGATAACGCAAGTGTGACTGAAGTCATGGCTTTTGTCTCTTATCCACTTGGCTGGCGTGCAGTCCGATCACAAATAATGGGACGGGAAAAATTGGTTCTGCGTCTGTGGCAGTTGGCAACCCTCATGATTGATTATAGTTATTTGCTTTCCGATATAATTAGCGTTGGTCACGAGAAAAAAATAACACATGGGTGTAAAAAAAACTGGGTAGAGAAACCGTCTGCTTTTGACATAATATTCATGAAGTCGATATATTTGGTGTAATCCAGGTGCGACATTTGGACTACCGTCAACACATCCAGCGCCATTATTTATGCAACCCTATTCAACCCCCTCCTTTTCCGGGATTTCTAATAGACTTACTGTAATCTGCTTGTTATCTCTCCCTATCCTGGTATAGTTCCGGAGTTCGTATCTCATTTGCATTATAATTTACTACACAATGTGGACATGACCGCTCTATGCATCAGTAGAGAGGATCTAAAATTGAAGATCTTATTATTTACGTAGTAATGGAAATGTGAATGTGGATGGTGAACAGATGAAGGGTTGAAAAAAAAGAAGTCAGTCCTCACTAAAATAGATGGTGCAAGGCAATGAACTCCTGTATGAAGATGCAAATAAAATTCATGGGACATACTCTACGTCACCTGTGTCATACACGCCCTTGTAGTTAACATTGATATCTTTTAGGGCTGGAGGTCTATCTGTAATTCGCATGGACAAAAAACATACACTAATATCCGGTGTTTACCATGGCAACAAGTGTTTGTCATCTAAGTCTATGCTTCTTGTTGGTTGGTTGGTTGGTTGTTATCTTAGTTTAGTGGCTGTTACAACGCGGTCATGTAGCCCCGTGTACTTTGGGTGCGTGTAGAATCTGTCTGATAACCGGTGTTAATTGTGATCACTGCATTAGTGTGTGTTATCTGTTTTTAAATCAAGTAAGGATTGCAGACGATAATTTCAAGTAGTTCCTACTTTTGCTACCAAACGCCACCGTCCACGACACCTAGCTGTGAACGAGGTTTCTATTAGATACCATCGCAACCAGCGCCTGGTGACGAACGTTGGAACTTCAGAGCATTAATCAAACCTACCCTACAAATTTTGCTTCACACAAGTTTATTTAGTGGAAGGTTCTTTTACATGCCATAAATCTATGACATGGGCCCTCCGGCTTTACTTCCCCTCCGAAGGCAGGCATAAATAGGGATTTAACGCTCTTAAAAATCTGACTTTGGCCGGATTTGAACCCGCTATCTTGGACATAAATGCTCAGGTGCTTTTTGTTTAGCTGACACATCTGTATCTTCCTATCAGAACTTACTTACTATTATTAGTTACTGTTGCGTTAAGGGGTGGTACAGCAAGGTCATCTGTCCCTAAATATTGTTAGTGCGACCTCGTAATATTGGACTACAAGTCCCCGAAAGTTGCTAAAAGTCGTTCAGAATTTCAATATCTTCCTTCCTACGTCTCAAAATTTAAAATTTAAAAAACAAGTGCTACAAACATAATGTCTACAAAAATCTCTAAATAGTGAATTAAAATGTCTTCGAAAGTGGTATTTTAAGTGCACGGGTATAATAATAATAATAATAATAATAATAATAGTAATAGTAATAATGTTTGTATGTCTACCCCTTGTTATTCCCGTTTTTCCAACGGGGTCGGGGATGAGATGCGATGGAAGTATTTGTGGCGATGATTTTTATGGCCGGATGCCCTTCCTGACGCCAACCTCATGAGAGGAGTTAATGAGAGATGAAATGAATGATGGTGAATGAAACTGGGCAAGGATGTGGAAGGAAGCGGCCGTGGCCTGTCAGAAGGTACCGTCCCAGCATTTGCCTGGTGTTGAAAATGGGGAAACCACGGAAAACCTTTTCAAGGACGGCCGACGGTGGGGCTCGAACCCACGCGTCTACCGAGTCAGCAGAGAGCTTGGCCCCATGACCTAATGCTGAGCTATAGCCAGCGTAGCCACTACTGTCGGTTTAGTAATAGTAATAATAATAATAATATTATTAATAATAATAATGTCCGAAAAACGAGGCTTTTGCGTCACTCTTGAATAAAATTGAAATGGCTTACCATCTAATTAAGAATTTGTACAACAAAAGATCTATATCCCTGAATGCAAAACTGAAGCGCTATTGCGGCTGCTGCTCGCTTTGTATCGTCACGTGACGTGCACGCGTGCCCTCTAGCGACGGGCTGTGACCTTCCACGCTCTGGTCGGAACCACACCTCGTTACACACGCCACGATTAGCCGATGTCGTCACCGGTTTGCGCATTACAGCCTCCGGCTCGTTACTTTTTGAACGCACCTTATACATACCCGTCAACGGCGGGCATTGGGAAGCTAGCAGCTTATATAGAGCACTTCGTTCTTCTTTGCTATGAGAACTAAGTTGCTGTGAGAACTAAGAGCTCCCTCAACATTATCTCCTGGTTTTAGTGGTACCATATAATATAATATTGGCTTTTGTGGCAAAATATTTAAACTGCAGCAAAAGAATTAGAATATTTGACCCTAGTGAGGCCATTCTTGGAATATGGCTCAGTGGTTTGGGACCCATATCAGGTAGGGCTCGTCAATGAGCTGGAGATGGTACAAAGGAAGGCTGCTGGGTTTGTGCTCAACGATTTTAATCCTAGAAATAGTGTAACTCGAATGATAGAAATAATAGGCTGAGAATCTCTGGAAGATAAAAGGACGAAATCCAGACTATACGCAATGTTTAACACTTACACTAATCGGCCAGCATGGGGAGAACTAAGCGAGCGTCTGGGAAACCCCACCTACCTGAGCAGGGCAGATCCTCCACATAAAGTGAAGGGCTGACCGCAGCGTACAAATTCTTTCATTAATCGTGGCATTTTTTATTGGAATTTCCAATGTCTTAGAGCCTTTCCCCCATCATATCCATGTGTTTAAGAGAAGACTGAAATTTTATGTAATTACTACGATGTAATTAGTAGGGCTAGGGTTTTTAGGTAAATGAATATATTTTTATGTTAATACATATTTTAAGCATTTTTTCTTTTAATACATAAATTCCTGCTTTTCACTTATTAGCACATAAAAAGACATAATATTTACATTTTAAAAAATCAGTATGCTAGATCTTTCATTTTTATTGCATTTTTATTGTGTGGCCACCTTGCTTCTCCCAGCTTCCTGGAACCAGTGTCACTCACATCACATGCAGTTCATTTCTAGCACTGTGAAGTGAAAGGCAGTTCTACGATGCCTAAAGTAAAAACTACAAGTTAACGTCTGTTGCAGAATTTAAAGATAATTTTGCTTCTGATAGGGGCATTCTGTTCTGCCAAACATGTGGGAAAACAATCAAGGCTGAACAGCGATCTTAAGTTACAAAAACCTCAAGGGCATCAACATATTGCCGCAGTTTCGCGCCTTCGGAAGAAGTGTTTCGCGATAATTGTCGGTCATTTGTGATGGACAATGTGAAGATGTATCTCGTTGTGTATTGTAATTCTTCAGTAGTCGGTGAGGTATAGCGTAAATTGCATTCGTGAGTACTGCATATTGTTTATATTCACATTATTAAAGTAAGTTATAATTAAATATTTTTACTTGTTTGTCACATATTTCAGGCATTTTTAATACATAAAAAAATAAATATTTTCCAGATTTTTAGCACCTAAAAATCCGAGCCCTAGTAATTAGTATAGTACCGGGTGAGTTAGCCGTGGTCGTTTCGGCATAACCGTTGGCAGTCGCTCACATCCGGGAGGCGAGGAGGTTCGAATCCCCCCGCCGGCAACCTTGAAGATGGTCTTCTGTGGTTTCCCATCTTCCTTGCAGGCAAATGCCGGGGTTGGTCCCTAACTATAGGCCACAGCCGCTACCTTCCAAATCCTCGTCCTTACATTCAAACTTTCCTCCCCAGACAACACTCCACAGGCGACGGTACTTGTAGCTCACCCATTGGGTGTTGGGTAGTTTATTCGCTGAGGAATAACCCACCCACCAAGGGAAGATGATTAAGAAAAGGAAGTAGATTTTGGATTGTAGAAAAAGGATAGAAAGATAGGAGGAGAGTCCCACAAAATTAATAAGTTTAACTTTAAACACACTTAAAGGTGGTTGCCACCGCAAATCCGTTCTCGGATACCTAAAGTGGGTACGAGCTTGGTCGAAGCTGACGGGAACCGCAGCTAAGACTTTGGCGGTTTGCCAGAGAAAGGCTTTAGTGTATTTCCTCCCAAGCATGCATGAAAGTACTATAGGGAAGGGTGATAGTCTGGCAATACAAATAATAGCAGATTTGTTCTGTATTAACGATGGCATACACTTGGGAAGAGTCAGGGAAGACAGGATCTTGCTTAACCGTTGTATTTTCGAAATTATGAATCCAAAACCAAATATTTAATTTATTAAACAATGCAAAGAAGTTTGAGGAAATTAACAAGCATGTAATATAATTTTGACAAACATAGTTCATTTAAACTTTTTTAAGAAATGGGGTCGCAGACCTCCTCACATTAAACGATTGCTCCAGGCAATTGACAATTTATGAGGTTTAAAACCTTACATGTTTCTAAAATCTTTATAAGATTTAAACAAATAACCAATGAAGTAATTAAAGTTTGAACGTTAATTGGAGTACAAAGAGTGTACCTTAAGAAATTCCTGAGAGAATATTCTAGAAAAAGTGAAAACTTCTAAATTAACAATAAGAAAAACATGAAGAATAAGATAGAAGTTCCTACAACTTCTTATATTTATACAGAATTAATGTTGGTTATTATGCAAATAAGGGCAGGTCACTTACTGTGAAACCTGAAGAAAGTTAAAAGGAAGGTTCTAGACTTCCCAAGTTTGAGTAGGAATCACTAGCCAAATGGGACAGTTTCCATTTCGTGAAACCTGAACATGACTCGCTCAAGAGTTTAAAGAATTGTTTTCCCTGATTATAGGAAAGGAACAATGTGAATTTGAATCGTGTGTCACACACGTAATTATACAGAATTTAATTAATGTTAAACTAGCAAAGTTGGAAGGGCACTTCGTGAGTGACACCTTATAGAAAAGTTACAATTTTATTAATATGGGTTGTTAGTAGAAGGTTGAGGAAAGATCATTGGGATATAGGATCAATGTTCATGGCCGTATTTAATGTAAACGGACGATCGCGACGCGGTAGAAACGTGGAGCAAGCACTGGTTATCACTGTAGTCTGTAAAGATGAATGCAAAGTTCACTATAGAAACACTAAAGTTTATGAGAAAGAAAATTATTGCAATTATGGAAATAACTGATTGCACTATATAGGTGAGAGTCTATTTCTTGAGAAAGTTGTGGGTTACAATTAAATGTGCCATAGAACATTCCAGCGGTTCCAGCGGTGGAAGAAAGTTAGCTATTGAGCTTTTAATTCAGAAATGAGATTCTTCAATTTTAAATAGCATACTCACAAGTGAGTGAAAATTTCAACGGCAGGACTTGTAGATGAAATACCGAATCTAGAAGGTTCCAGAACGACCTTAGTAGAAAAACGGGATTGAGAAAATCCAACGGAGGAACTAGCTTGGTGAATTATAGACAGCGGGTATTAGGTAATATCCCACGTAGTGAGAGGATTTCTCATTTGAATAGCTTAAGAAAAGCTCTTTTTTAGTAAGATTAGCTTATACGAGCAAAAGCTCAACATGGCAAATCCCACGAAGAATGATTTTTGCCCCAAAATAAATAATTTCACACTGTCTATAAAAGTATCGTTAAAAGCACGTGGAAGTTAAAACCATGAAGATGAGGTTAAAACTTTTAAGATGGTACTTATCTTGATTTCATGTTGAAGGCGAAGTTTCCTTTGATGACAACTACTTTGCCAACATGGCGTAGAAGAGAGTGTGCCTCTTGGTTTGAGGAGACTAGCTCGAGAGGAGCTTTAACTGACCGAGTCAACTGCCGATTGCGAAGTGAGACCTGCTCAACGGAGCACGGAGGGTCCAAGGTAGGGAAAAAGAGTGGGGGATAGGAGACAAAAGGAGAACATATAAACATTGCCAACTTTAAAACAAAAAATTGATCTTCTCTTGCTGAGCCGGTCTTCAAAGAGTTGATAACAGATGATACTAGCGCAGCATGGTGAGTAAAGAAGTAGACGTAGTCCTCTTGCTCAAGGAGAAAATAGCTGGCGATGGTAACAGGATCTGGTGGCCAAATGGATAAGTAAGTCCTCTAGCACCAGGAAGAATTGAGGAGCTTCAGAGATTCGCTGCGAGATGACGCTAGGTGGGTCACAGAAGTTATATATCTAGAACAGACTCATGAAAAGCATAAGAGACAGGAACCAAAGAGAAAATAGGAGATCACTGTTGGTGTTTGACAAAGAGGAAAGAAAGAACATGCAAAAGCAATCAAAATTGTAATCTCTCGTACCGTGTATTCCAAGAATACACCAGGTGTCCGCCTAGAAGCAGCTACAAACTGGCGAGCCGAACATGTCTTCGGACACCCGGCTCCAAAAGCCATACGCTAAAAAAAAAAGTTAAGTTCCCAAAGCATGACTTGTGCACATCAAGTGCATTTGATATAATAGATAACGAAACAAATAATACCTTTACTCAATAAAATTATTGTGCAAGTAATTCAATGTACAGGTTTCGGTCTCATTATGACCTTCATCAGCAAATGTAATTAATAGAAAATTAAGTTGCTAGTCTGTGTGATACTTAAATGTATAAAAAGGTTATGGTCAAAACTATTTCTAAAAATGTTAACTGTCTCAATTATTTACAAATATACTAAAAACTAAAAAGAACAGATCTGTAACAATTTTGATTAATGTGGAAAAATATTTCTTGAAAACTGCTCGACGTGGGAAATGCCAATCATGTGGACACGATGTGTTGGTACAGTGAAAATGTTGACCTTTGAGGTTGGGACGACTTACTGTACGTTATTTTCATATGTTAACGTGAAAATAATAACTTTATGATCACGTTGTTGTGAAATTGTTAATCAAAAGAAATTTTTAGGTTGTTAAATATTATTGTCAGTAATTTTCTATAATTGTACAGTTTTCCATCGGGGATTACCTCCATTTGTAAATAAAATAAATGATTGAATGAACAAATTTTTCTAGGGTTATGCCGTGTCTGTTTCGGAGTTTCATCTCCCTTTAGTGCAAGGTTCAATATCCAAGCGGGGTCCAGACTGGGTGTACCAAAAGCCAGCTTATGAGTCTAATTTGCTACACTAGGCGGAGCCCTGCAATAGACACAATAAAAACCTGGAAGATTTGATGCAGTTAAAAGGTATAAGAGTAATGGTAATCAGGGTTAGGATTTATATGATGATATATGAATTGCAGCCAATGGCCATAACAGGGTATTTTAATTGAACGCCCGTGGGCTCCCATAAAGTTCAATTTCAAGTAGTTCCCAACTTGATAGAGCGTTTCTGACCAGTAAAAACATAACCTATAATGTGGCTACACACTACCAATTGTAGTGGAGGTTCTTTTACTTGCCATAAATCTATGACATGGACCCGCCTGCTTTACTTCCTCTCGGAAGGAAGCCATACTGAAGGATTTTAACGCTCTTAAACGACTTTGACCGGGTTTGAACCCGCGATCTTGGGCATGGCAGTTCAGCATGCTGCCGATATATATATATATATATATCTGTGTGTGTAAAATTAATATTTAGTAATTTTAATGCAATATTTGTATATATTTTATTCTTGGGCGTAGAAATATATAGAATTGTCGTGTTCAGCGACAGAAAATTTAACAGTTATGAATGCATTACGAGATAAGCGCTTTCTTTTCGATGTCAATGAGCTACGACCTATATCCGTTTTCAGTCTCGGCATGATGGGTTAAAATCACTGACTGGACTATTAATTATATTATCATGGAATTGCATGTGCAACAAATTCTTGCCAGACGTAACTTAAGAATGGCGAAGTGCATGATACACAAATCCCCCTTCCGTCCATTCTAAAAACACTTATAGTGGGCGATGAATGGAACATAGAGATTTTCTCCCGCGGACTTTTTTTTTTTTTTGTAGAACTTTTCATGCTGAACAATTCTTACACTCATAGTACAGAATATTGATATTTTTAACGGTTTACCCAGCGTAAGCTTAAGAAGCGCACGGACGCCAGGTATTTTTTCGACTTTTTCGCTAAAATCGTTACTGCTTAGCTCCCTTTGACTATAAATAAATTATTTTCTACAGAAACCTTCCTCGAGATATCCTTTACAGAGTGGTGAAAACCACATCAAAATCCATCCAGTGGTTCTCGAGATTACCCGTGACATCCAAGAATCGGGAACTTTTTTTTATACTAAGTAGAGATTATTTTTGAGCAAAGAAATATTTTTGTTAAGTATGTGGCTGTAGCAATAGCAAGCATCCCTTTGAATCAGGCACCAGTGCTTATAAAGATAGACCTGGACCTTGAGATACGCAAGTTTTCAAGAAATCCAAGTTTTGAGGACATATGTAATGTAAAATAGATTCAGATAGCCTATATCTCCTACTGATACCGTGAATTTTAAATATGCGCCAATCACCTCGGGTACGGTAGAGAGAAGCTTCAGCCAATACAAATCACTTTTGGAGTCAACAGGAGAAGATTCGAGTTTGAAAATTTAAAATAACATTTTGTGGCATACTGTAATGTTAGCAGAAATAATCACTGGATGAATAACAAATGAAAAGTGAACTGAAACAAAAATGAATAATTTAATTTATGAATCCAGTAATTTCAATGTATTTCTGTAGGCTCTAAAAGTAACAAAATGTAGTGTTGAGGTATTTTGTCCATATTTTGGAAAATATGATGATGATGATAATTGTTGTTTTAAGGGACCTATCATCTAGGTGGGTGAGTTTTTATAGTGTCGGACTACCAACTCCAAGATTGCAGGTTCGCCCCTGGCCATGGTAAGTGATTTTTGAAGGCGACAAAAATCACGATACTCATGTCATACGTTGTTGGCATGTTAAGAACCCATTTGAATTCAGTAGGCCGTGTTCAATGGCAAAATTAATCTCGGGATTTTCCGCCAACACAAAGTTCCTCCATTCTCTACTTGAAAGCGCTGTAGTGTCAAGGAGTTTAGATATCTAACCTCCTTGACTTTCATAGCGTTCAAAAGAACGACGAAATTCGACGTGCAAGCTACCCTCTGGGTGTCAATTAACAAAGCTTGCACCAGGCACCCGAGGCCATACGATATTATTATTATTATTATCTAGGTTATCGGCCCCTAATTGTTTGGGTGATCGTGAAGATGAGAATGAAATGTAAACTATAACTAAAACTAACTACTAACTAACTTATATACTAGAAGAAGAAATGGAAAACAAAAGGAGAATAGGGCAAATAAAGGACAGGATGAAAGGAAATGCCCTCAACCCTCGAAGAATGTGGGTTGAGTGACTTGTAAGGAAGGAGAGCCTTAAAAGGCAGATAGGAAAGTGAAAGAGGAGAGTGTTCGCCCCACAGGTCATGGATAAAAGGGGGAAAACCGGACCCAGCTCAGGAATCCCTCGGGGTCGCCAACTCCCAAACTCACCAGCCGTGAGCCCTTGAGGGTGTAGCACTATCCAGGGTGCACAAGAAATGGTAGGGCTACAAACACCCTGCCTCCTTGAGGGCCTTGAGCAGAAGGCAGGAGATAACTTGAAAAGAAAAAGAAGGCTGACCCCTCGCGGAAGGAGGGTATCAGGAAAGATGAGACAAGGGCCAATTAGGGCGAGAAAGGAAGAGACACCCTAGACCTCGGATACCCTAATACCGTCGGGGTCGGAAGAGAACAAGAGTTGACCAAGAGAGGTCGATGGGAAAGAAGATGGAGAGGAGCCCGGCACAAGTAAGTGGAAGCAATGCCGGACTCAGCTGGGGTCTCGTGGTCGCCAACCCATGTCCCACTAGATGTGAGCCCCTGGGGGGGGGGGTAGGAGGTTGCAAAATATATTCAAATATGTATGTACATATTTTGACACTTTTTAGTACATACAAATCCTATCCCTGATGGTTATGTATATTGTAATGCTTACTTGGATGAGAGTTCGAATTAGAGGGGATTGATAAAGAGGTAGAAATTAAAGGTATAACAACGTAATATAGCAGCGGGGATCTTGTTCCAAGCAGTAGGTCGTGTGCGCACGCACAGGTGAGACAGAGAGGCAGATAGTTCATGTCGAACGGGAGTGACGAGGATAGACCCCACCTATAATTTATTGGCACGCGCTGGGAAACAATTAAATACACGCGAGGTGGTCCGAGGAGGTACACATTACTGAATTGCATACTGTGAGGCAGTGGTATTCAATCTGTGGCCCACGTATTACTTGCAGTCATGTGCTGACGATAATTTGATATCTACGAGATAAAATTAAATACCAGCTACACGTCGACTAGCTCGAGTTTCAGTTTTCCTTCCTAGATGTTAGAGGGAAAGGAATGTTGAAACCCTTGCGTTGCTCAACGTATCTACCTCTAGAGTCCACACGGTGTGTTAATTATTATTAGCCTATTATTATTATTATTATTATTATTATTATTATTCATTCATTCATTCATTCATTCATTCATTCATTCATTCATTCATTCATTCAATTTCGCTTATCGGCCAACTAGGGACCACGAAAAGCCTCATTTTACATTCTGGCATTTGTTCATTTTTCGCTTGATCCACATTGTCTTCATGAGCTCACTGTGTTTAGCACGACGTTCTTCTGTCCATTTTGCACCAGTTGTTCTTTTTTCGTCCCGGAAAGTCCCAAACGTCTTGATGGCTGCTCTAGAATGATTTCGGTCTTGTGCACCTTCTGCTCGTATCCCCATTTCTTTCAGATCTTTCTGGACGTTAACATACCATGGTATTGTCGTTTTTGGTTTGGAGTCGAATATACTGAAGATACGTTTCGTCCATCGGGAGTCGATCATCCGTCGTATATGACCGTAGAAGCAAACGTTTTCGCATTGTGTCTGTGATCTTCTCTATCCTCGAGTATATTTCTTGCCTGGATTTTCTGATGTAGATGCCATTTTTGTAGTCTGGGCCAAGTATGTGTAGGATCTATCTTTCTTTCTTTCTTTCTTTCTTTCTAACTTCGCGAGCAAACATTTCTAGGATAGGATAAGGCATTCAGATGCATATAGCGGTACTGGTTGATGACAGTGTTGTAGTGACGAATTTTTATTATTATTATTATTATTATTATTATTATTATTATTATATGATCAAAAGGTTTCCATTTGACGGCCCGGATCTCCGTAATGATAGCCTCTAGACATCATACGTAATGTCTTGTGATACGGGGACCTGGTGTTTCTTAAGGAGCTCCTTTTACCCCGGAAATTGAAGGATTTTAAATTTGGGTATGAAAATAATGATTTTTTTGATATTTTACGATAGTTATAACACCTACTACTTTGGCAGTAGGCTAGGTGTTAGTAGGCACAATACCTAGTAGTTGGTGGTAGCTAGTGATATTGAGATTAAACCATGGCCTTGCCCCTCAGTTCAGTAAATATATCGGTCTCTAAGGCCAGAGCATGTTTGTGTTTGACCAAGAATACTAGTCTCTTATTAAGGCACGAGGCGGACCGATTGGAGTGCGAAGGGACTCATGCTGGTCATGGGATCTACCACTGAGAATATGTGATACTTAAACATTCAATAGTAAGACTTCATCATTCTTGCTCGGATGCAAAAATATATATATTTGCACAAGTTTCATTGTTTAATCCCTTTACAAACACTGATATACGAGCTACGTTTGTGCCGTGTCTTGTGTGGGGTTTCGCCTAGGACCAAAAGCTCAAGCCTTTATAGGGAGTCAAGGAGTGCAGTTGCACTCTATATAAAACGAGGTATCGCGCAGTTTGATACTCCTGTGGGGGTCCGGGCGGGGACACCAAGGGCCCGCCGATGAGCCAGTTTGGTGTCCTAGGCGAAACCCCACACAAGACACGGCACAAACCTAGAAGAATTGCTGAGTTTTAATTCACCGGCCGTGAAAGCCAATATACCATCTTTTTGGAAGCTTTCATAGGGAGGTTAAGGCTGCTTGAGCTTTTGGTCCTCACAGTCAAGGAGTGCAGTTGCACTCTATATAAAGGGAGGTATCGCGCAGTTCGATACTCCTGTGGGGGTCCGGGCGGGGACACCAAGAGCCCGCCGATGAGCCAGTTTGGTGTGCTAGGCGAAACCCCACACAAGACACTGCACAAACCTAGAAGAATTGCTGAGTTTTAATTCACCGGCCGTGAAAGCCAATATACCATCTTTTTTACTGATATACGACTTTACTGCCTTATCTCACACGGGAAAGTATATGGACCATATAATATTTTGTGAAAGTTCAGAGGGGAATTAGCTCTCCAACAGCGGCAAAAGTTCTGTGCAAGGACTGCCTTGGCAGTGACTAGTGAGCTGCCATCCAAATGTTGCTCAAGGTAATTGTTTGGAGGCATTTAACTGAGTTAGCTTTGTAAGCTTTCTTTCTTTTATACGTGTAGGAATCACGGCCCAACAACCCTGTGAGTGCCACACAAATCATGTTAAATGTTGCAGTGTGTGAAATTAAAGATGATTATCTTTCGCTGCTGGTAAGTGCTTATGTCCACGACACTGTTGCTGTCTCATTTATCTGCCTCTCACTTGAGGTGAAATGTTCTGTCGCGGCTGGATTTGTTGAAAGAGGCTATTGATTCAACCAAATTGTCACTTGAAAAACAATGAACATACTGAAATGAATTCGACATATGCCTGTTATTGCGTGATACTGGAGGAAAATGCTGTAAACGAACTACACGTTATTAGCTTTTCAGTTATCTTAAAATGAAGACTGTCATTTATTTGTTTACCAGAGCCCAAGGTACTCTTACGTGGCTGGTACAAATAAACAAAAAACACTATTTACAAACTACACATATTTATAAATTGTACGCTAAATGCCTTGTGATGTTCAATATTCAACTTTCTGAATACCCTAATCATTATTTGCTATGACCAAATCTTCAATGCTACATGAATCGTTCATATTAGTACATAATATCCTATTATGAGTAAATGTTCAGGGCTCTGTAATTCCATACATTCACACATTTGGCCTGATTCAATGAAGCTCTATTTTTTTTCAGCTTCTCAGTTGCATTTTAGGAGTTAGTTCTCAATCTATTGAGCGCTTTCATATCACAGATTCCTACATTGGGTTCCAACCGTACCCTCTAATGTTGTCCAGATGTCCTTGGCATCCAAAGTTTGCATCTGCTTGCATCTGGCGAAGATGTAATTGGCACTGTTGTGCGGAGAAATTTCTTCCTGGATTTCAGTCTAGGAGTCGGAGAGTCCTGTCAAAAACAACAGATGTCGAGGGTCTGTTTCTTGCCTCCTTTTCTTTCGATTTCAGTTGTAAATGTTCATCTTACATTGGGAGGTACTTTGCCCATGAGGGGGGAGGAGCACACTCATAGGCTCGGTCTTAAACATCTTGTAATTATTTGACATTTCTCCTGAGGTGCACTGTCAACTTACTGAGCATGTGCCGAGTTTCTCCAAACTGGTGCAACATAGTCTCCAGAAGAAGAGGAGAAAGCAAGTGCAAATGTGCGCCGGGTGTTAGGCTGGTATTTGTGAGTTTGCGAATGACTTCGTTTCTGGCGCTCTCTTTCTATAAGTGTAATGCATAGGTGGCAGCTAGTTATTTATACTGAGAGCATAGCGATACTTTCGTGAAACGACCACAGCCCTTAAATGCAGTCAGTAACATTGTCTACAATTCATTGAATGCCTATAACAGTGTCTGTTTCGTTGATGTCTCTGAGTAAGTGACCTACTGGCAGCAACATCTCAGGACATTTGGAACAAATGCCATGAGGTGGTTCTTTTCGGATCAGGTCATAATCACAGGGTCGTAAGTCGGGCGAATATGGTGGCTTGTGAAGCATTTCCGCAACCCCAGTGACTATACAAATAGACTACTGGATGTGCCACATGTGCGCGTGCATTATCCTGGTTACACGACGGGAGAGTTCTGCAGGATGTGTTGTCGCTTTCTTCTCAACGCCTGTCTCAGGTTATCCTCCAAAAAGTTACGGAAGAACTGTACGGCACATGTGATAGGATGGCACCAGTCCTAGACAAGAATCGCCATGATTGTATGGTCCAAAAATATATTCAAACTAAATTCTCCATTAGATATCATGCCTCGTTTTCACCCCAAATCCATAACATTTATTTGTGAATATTTCGTTGTTGTTGTTGTTAATTCACTTTAGGGGCTTGGGACATCTTAGTCAACAGTCCCTTTGCACTTAGGTGTGTTTTGAATTTGTCTGAAAACTTGTGTTTCTGTGGTGACTGTACTAGTGTAGCCTATGTAGGGTAGGAACAGGTTTGGTACACCGGTACTTGAAATAATGTACCATCCCAGAAATAGACTGTGCAAAAACCACACTCAGGACAGCTGCCGTTAGCGCCGAGATTTGAACCTCTGATCTCCTGACTTGCTGCAGCTCCTCATCAATGTCATGTTGCGCGATGTTATATTTCGTTGATTAGGACTAATTTCACCATAGTTAAATCTGAGTTAATTTTACATGTATTTCTGTAGAGCAAATTCTTCATTAACTTTTGACAAATGCATCATCATTTAGCTAACTGGCCATCCTTGGCCACTCATCCTTTTAAGGATCGTTAAGGCCAAGGGATACAGATTTTCAGGCGTTCAATAACCACACAGTAGCGGTTGATGACAATGAAGTTAAGTTGTTTCCCGAAACATTTTCTGAACTTGCTACGAATCGAAACTACTGTACTCTAAATGATTTAGAATTAGAATAGAGAAATGTAACATGATCTCACAAATACGAGCCAGATTTCTCCCTGCGATAATCATCCCAGAAGGAAATTTATTTTGGGTAGGTTTATTTAAAGCCTACATAAAGGAATACAATTCAAAATTAGATGATTCGTAAAATTACCTTCCGGATTCATTCCCTCGACTGTGTGATTTGAGAGTTTTACACATCGGGTTCTTTTACAGTATCATATTTGCCTAAGCCAACTTGTAAAAATGAAGTGAGCAACAAACTACTTGCCGAGGTGTTCAGTAGGCTACTTATCCAGAAATGTCAGAAATCTGTAAGGTTTTAAATAAAAATGTATGCCGCACTATGACGTAAATAAAACTATAGTATGATATTTCAGGTTGACTACCAGATAAGCAGGGGCAGATGACCTCGTAGTTCCACCCCTTAAAACAAGAATAACTAACTATTAGATAAGTAGCAGTTTTGCACGTACCTGATCATAAATTAATCATCCGAAAATGTATTTTGCTTTCTGACTTTCACGTGAAACCTGTCTCTAAGTAAATTACGGAGAATTCATTACTTAGAGGGAATAATAAAAGTTAATTGTTTTTTATGATAAGATAATACATGTTACCAACAGGAAGAAAGAAGAAGAAGGAAATACAGTGAAATTCTTTTGCTGGAGCGGGATCGGCGAGCTAACCAGGGTCATTAAATTCCATTAAGTCACTAAACTTTCATCAACGAGGTTGTGTAGTGTCAGCGCACAGATAAGAAGGTAGCATAAACAAAAGCTGCAAGATTTGATTAAAGAAGCACAGATGTTCTTTTATTTCTTGGGAATCTGGATGACCTCACGTCACCAGTTAAAGGTTAGAACTCATCTTTTCATATAAGATACTAAAAATGTTCTCCTTCAGCTGACATACAAACATCGTTACATTTTGTCGCTACTCCTGCACCCCCCCCCCCCCCCCGCCCCTGCGTGTTTACTGTAATTAATCGAATCACGGACCTAAGCCCGTTTTTTGTTCAATCGTGAGTTAATTTAACATTCAAAGTGTACAGATGAATTACCCGTACTCTAGTGGAGCTGGAGAACAATATACGGCAGCAGATATCCCTCACAACAGAAGGGAATTACAACGTGTAAACGCTAATTTATTTACACGGTACAACGCCTGTCTGCCAGTTGAAGGAGAACATTTTCAGTATCTTCTGTGAAAAGATAAGTTCTTTAGTCATGATTTGCTGGTGAATTTTCCATTAATTAATGTACTTTGTTACGGTTTCCACCTGCGCACAATCCGCGGTGCGAGCTCTGTTGGCTCGCGGAAGGCGCGCGCGCGGCTACCGGTTACCCGTCCCGCTTCAGCAAAAGATTCACCCTGTATTAAAAGAACATATTCGTGGTGGGATTCGGTCGTGCTCCCGCTTTGCATAATTAATTCCCATCCAGCGACAATCACCTGCGGTGCCAAGACTACGAAGACAAAGAGTACTATTTAGCTAATATTAAATCACGTATACACCTAACTGCCAGTTTCCTCATATGCTTTGTTCGATTTGTGCCTGTTGTAATTATCTCCTAGAAAACCTGAAGTAAACATCATAAACAACGATCAGTGCAACGCGGTACTTCTTTTGTCCGCCATGCCTGTCTTGGCTGAATGCGAGTCTGAATACGCGCGTGAACCAGGAATCGTTTGTAAGTAATTTTGAGCCAGACAACCGTGGTGAAAAGCATCAAGGCTAATCGTGCATTAACTCTCGCATTATTTATTTATCGTATGCTATGGCACACACTTACATCATAATACATATTAATGAAATATTGAAAGAAAGAAAAGAGAGAACAGAGAGTCTCATAATTTAATATCTAAATTCAAAATATAGTCCACTGATGCAGGAATCACTATCATGTTGCCACCATAGGCTCTTAGAGGACAGTCCTGAATGATGTGCTTCACCGTTTGTCTATCGGCTCCACAGTCACACTTTGGAGAGGGTAACCTGTTCCACTTGAATAAAGAGTCCACACAAACACCAGAATTGGTCCTGATCCGGTTTAATTTCGACCATATCCGACGAGGAAGATCAAAGCCAGGTACTTTACATGTGACAGATGGCATGTCTCGGCACTCCTTTGGAGCAAAAATCTTCCAATCATGAGACCACTGCTGGACTATGTCAAATTTCTCATTGATAAGTCTCGTAGCTGTCTTCACAGGGGGCTGCCTTGAGTGAAGTCTGGGTAGACAAGCAGCAGGTATATCAGTATGAATAGGGAGATCCTGATTTTGAAGTATCTTGTGGTATGTTTTGACCAGGATATTACACCTGCGGAGATGGGGTGGAGGAATGTAGCTCAGAACAGGAAGCCATTGATTAGGGGTTCATTTAATTGTACCAGATATCAATCGCATGGTCTTGTTGATTTCAACATCGATCTTCCCTATGTGAGGGCTGTTTAGCCACACAGGGGCACAATAATCAGCTACAGATAGAACGAGGCTAATTGAAGAAGATCGAAGATTTGAAGCATTAGAGCCCCATTTAAGTTTTGTCTATCAAGAGTTGGTTAAAATGGCCCTTCGTTATTCAACTGGGAGGCAGAGGAAAGTTTGAGAATTTCAGTCGAGACTATCCCTAAGGATTTCTGTTCCAGCACTCATTATTCACGCGTCGACATGAGGAAAGCTACAGTAACATTTCAGTGAGGATACAGATGATAGAAATCTTTTTTTTTCAGCTTCTACACTCTCGAAAATTAATATTGTTTGTTGTAAAGCGCAGAAAACAGATGTAGCCACATGTATGTGTCACTGAAGAGCGCTGTCGTTGGTTGATTTATTAATATACATGTCTTTTAGTCATCTGTCTTCGTCAGACAAAGCGATACACGTATTAGTATCCCTACAACATCTAGACCATTATTTAACTAATGTGCTGTTTATAGATAGGAAAGACAAGGAAAGACAGAGTGAGGAATGAAGATGTTAGGAAGGAAATTGGGATGGGAAAACTAAATGAGAGAATTGAGAAGAATAAACTAAGGTTGTTTGGACATGTAAAGAGGATGGAGGAAAATAGAATACCAATACAGATGCTGGAGGCCAAGTGCAAGGGTAAGAGTGCAACGGGAAGACCTAGAAAAAGGTGGATCGATTCAGTGAAGAACAGCGTGAGAAAAAGAAATCTGGACTGGGACAAGATCGTGGAGGAAGAATTGTGGAAGGAAAGAGGGAAGTGGAGAAGTGCCATAAATACCCCGACCCGGCAGGAGCTGGATAAGGGGAAATGATGATGATGATGATGATGATGCTGTTTATAGAACCATGTCACCTTAATACTAATAGTTCCCTTGGGAACTGTGAACTGATGTACAGTGTTTGCATAGCTCGGGTCGTTTATCACGACCTGTTGGTGGAGGGAGAGTTTTTCCAGTTTCTGAACTTATTCTTCCTATTTATTTATTAATGTTTTGCCTTTTTCCGTTTTTTCCCGACTTTGGCCAACTGTGGACCGCATGGAACCTAAGGCTCTCTGGTCAATTTTTTCATCTTTTCTTCCCCGAACCTCTTCATTCTTTCACTTCTAATCTTTCTCTGCTCCTCTGTTTCTACCAAATTTGGCCTGTGTTGTGGTGGTTTTTCTTTGAGCGTCTTGATATTGTCAACTCGGCTTCGAAACGTTTTCCTATCGTGAATGACAAGTTCAGTTAGTCCAACTTCAATGGCGTCTCTTTTGACCTCTTTTACCCATTTTGTAGTGGCTTTCAACCCTGTGATGTATTTAACAATTTTCTTTGTCAGCCGGTTCCCGTCCATTCTCATCAATTGCCCGTAAAATTTTAGTCTTCTTTTATGCACTGTGACCACAATGGTTTCGGTCTGCATATACAGATCTTCATTTTTTTTTCATGTTCCGTCATCATCTTTCCGTGGTCCGAGAATTTTCCTCAGGATGCTACTTTCCTTTATCTCAAGTTCCTTAAGCTCCCCTTTTTTGTTCAGGGTTAGACACTCGGAGGCATACAGACCCTCTGGCTTTACCAGTGTACGTTTACTGTAGAGAGTTTTTAATTTTCTGTAAATAATTATTTTACTGTTTCTTGTACATTTAGGATTGTATGAATGAATGAAAGCTAGTGGTAATTTTCATCCATGATGTTTGAGTGTGAGTCTGCATGGTTGTGGTTGTTGATAGATAATAATTTCTTGCGATTTGTAGTCGAGTTCGTTGTGATTAGTTTGTTTATACTTGTAAATATTACTGTTTATTATTATAATGCCGCACGTGGAGTATGTCTGTTTGACAATAAAGAATCCATACGTACAGTACATACATAAATGCATACATAGATGTCTATCATACTCTCAACACCTCCACTATATCATTAGATTCTTTGAAACGCTTAGATGATTATTAGACATGAGAAGAAGAAGAAGAAGACTAGTTTACACCTGCCAAGAGGCATTACACATAGCATGTTATAAATTAGTCTTTGGTTGGTTGGTTCTTAAGTTTAGGGGCTGCGACAACACGGTCATGTAGCCCCGTGTACTTTGGGTGTGTGTAGAATCTGTCTGATAACCGGTGTTAATTGTGATGACTGTATTAGTGTGTGTTATCTGTTTTTTTTTAAATTTAAGTACTGCAACTTAGAATTTTTCAAATAGTTCCTACTTTTGCCGCCAAGCGCCACCGTCAACGACTACTAGGCCAAGTTCAGAACTTTAGCTACGCCACCGCAGTCGGCTCTTGGCAACGAACGTAGAAACCTAAGTGCGTTGTTTACATTCCTAACCTATCCAATTTAGCTTCACACAGGTGCAATTAGTGGAAGGTTCTTTAACATGCCATAAATCTATGTCATGGGACCGCCGGCTTTACTTCCCCTCCGAAGGAAGGCATACTGAGGGATTTTTAACGCTCTTAAAAAATCCGACGGCTTCGGCCGGGTTTGAACCCGCTATCTTGGGCATAGAAGCTCAGCATGCTACCGACTGCGCCACCGAAGCCGCCAACTCTTTAATAAATAGGTTGAAGTCCTTACTAGTAAAAAATTTCCGGAAAGCAGAACGAGCACTTTCTCTGCTGTATCTCGCTTTCCATCTTTCACAAAGTCGTGTATGTATTTAAATTTGTTAGCTTCACCATATCTTCATTTTATGACCATCTCGTTGTGGAGTATGATAATGTCATTGCGCCTACAAAATATGTGATCTAAGACATTCCATCGGTAAATAGGTCCCTCACAATGGTACCGGTACTCCTGCCTTTAGAGTAATTTCTTTCATTAGGGATAAGTATCGTTTAAATATACTGTCTCATCTACTCCATGTAACTAGGGCCCTGATATCAAGGTCTTCGTTTAGGTCACAATAACCAAGTAAGTAGGCATTTACAATGCAGAAAATAGGCGTAACTATTATCCAAATAGACATTTAAAAGTTCTATGACACATTGATGTACCACATTTTCTTAGTTTTTCTCATCCTTGTGTTTCTTTCTTTTCAGGTGAGTACCATTCATGCGTTCCATGGAGTGCGGTGAGTAAGACTATTCTGCTGTATGCCATGAGTTTCCCTTTTTGTTTTGGTTTCAACGAGTCGGGATATTTGAAATATGTTTTGTGATCCTTCCTACTAATATATTATAAATTAGTGACATTTGACCCATTCAATTTCGTGACCCTACAGCGTAAACCATTCCTCAATTCGCCAACAATATTGATCTATAAGTAACTGTATGTAAGCAGGTATCGTCTTTGCTAATTCATCATGCTTAGTAGTTATTAAGTTGTTTCTGGTTTTGTAATGATTATGACGAATTAATTAACTTGAAGCACATTACGAATAATAGAATGTGGCGTCTGGAACTTAAAAGGGAAAGAATCAAAGCGAGTAATAATATAATAATAATAATAAATAATAAAATATCCTTGATGCAATGTTTTACATTGCAGTTTTTTATAGGTATGGATATGCTATCAGGTGAACAGATTGGTATTTTGTGAGAACAACCCAGAGTGTACTTCAACTACTGTGACGTGGTCAGCGTACTGTAGATTTACTCAAGTTACGACCCATTTCACAAGTATTATTGAGAGAAACAATAATCAGAATATATTAGTACGTAGATTTACTCTGTTGTGTTCTCTGGTTACATGATTTAGCGTGTGTTTTTTTGAAAACTCAATGGACCTTTACTGACAAGATGACAAAATAGAGCCAGGTAAATGAGCTGTAGTTCCGCTCGGTATCACAAGCTTCCATATGGCGTATACCGTCTCCTATCAAGGTCAAGTCTCGCCGCTGAGTTAGTTCTACATTCTCGTTAATAGGGGAATTTCTTATTCCCGGCGTTGTCGGCAGTGTCGATTTAAAGGAAAGCCCATGCTTACTCCAGCCACTCCTCGTATCGAAGTCAACTCAGCATGTCAATGCCCTCTGTGACCCATAATGTAAACCATTCTCCATTCTTACGTTTGACATAAAACAGTATTATCTGATCCACTTATAAGGAATTTCGAATTGATATTGTTAACCCTACAATACTAACATACGTAAAATTTTCGTGTATGAATAAATTAACTGCTTTAACACCCTACCATCTCCCAGCGGTGCTTTTACTGGTCTATGGTGGTGATGTCAATGCTTTTGTTATTAATGCCAATCAGTTCTAGAGGCATAATCATGGGGCAAAGAATTGCCTGGAAACTATCCTTGAATTTAACAACATATTGGTTTCTCCATGGCAATAACAATGAGGTTGGGAATTTTATGTAGATATGCCACATCACTTCAGAGGGTTTATAAAAACAACCTAATAAAAATCAGAGACTGTATAAGAGGCTCGAGAGATTACGTACTGCTATTTATGTCATAGTAAACGACTTCTGTATTTGTTGTATTTAAAATGGAGCTTAGCGTATTAAACTTTAAAGGCCACAGAGGATTCATTGTATTTAAATAGTGCTACATACGAAATATATATTAATTTCAATCTTTTAACTAACACAAAGTTCGTAATGTACGTAATGTACGTAAATTTAACGTATTATTAGTACTAGCATTACCAGTCGCGGCTTCGCCCGCGAATACTCTAGTTGTAAAGAGTACACTAAGCAAAATCTCAATCATGAATGCTATGACTGATTTATCCTTGGCATGAATAATCAGACTTTGTCAATTCAGCTACTGGTGCAGTGGTTAGGGATTTGTCAT
Source organism: Meconema thalassinum (assembly GCA_946902985.2). NCBI lineage: Eukaryota > Metazoa > Arthropoda > Insecta > Orthoptera > Tettigoniidae > Meconema > Meconema thalassinum. The sequence goes on from OX336399.1 coordinate 94,101,225, forward strand.
TCCTTCATAGGTACAGTATATCAGCGCGAAGTTAGTTTTCTGGGAATATCACAGACACTGTTAATTTAAGGGCCTTTAAATGTGGTTTTCGGAGACCCTTTATAGTCGGGTGAAAAAGACCATTCGTACCACACTCACACGTGAAAATTGCGAGAAAAAATTCTGAAGTGCCCATTGACCCCCTTAAGCGCATTATACTGTATGCATTGATGAATTTTACAGCTTAATTTGGTTCCGTGATAACCTTACAACCGTCAGGAAACTTTCACAGTAATGTAATAATTGGAATTGCATTGCGTCGTACAGAAATAGATGGACCTGTGAGATGGTTACCATGGTTACCGTGTTGCATTCTTTCATTATTTCATTGTAAATATACATGTTTTAAGGTATTTGTTTAATTGTGAGGCATTTACAGAGTAAGTGAGTGCGTTTCGCTTACGCATTGGGTTATGCTGAACCTGTAGGTACCCCATATGTGTAGGCTGGTGTTAATGGGACCTTATTTTCGGTACAAAACTGGAATGGGACCTTAACAGAATAATATAGGGAGGGATTAAGAATCAATTGAATAATGTTAGTATTCTAGGGTTAACATGATTTCTCTCACTAAAGAAGAAATTAGCTCACTGGGATCAAACATTTTAATTTTTGAACTTCCATTTGCATGGCCTTTACTATTCGTACATTACACGACCTAAAAGCAAAACCTTCATTTCTCATCATTGCAGATGTAAAAATCCGCTTCTTAGAATATATTTTCCAGCCCACAGTGGGCAAATAATTACCGTATAACAGGCTGGCGCAGGTCAGCGTCATAGTTCATTCAGAATTCTAATAAAGCTACCGTGACTTCCGTTTCATCTACATTCCCCCTGAGCAGACTGGACCAATGATTTTCCTCAATTTTCTTGTTTCTCTACGTCATTAATAATAGACCTGTCTCCAATGATCGAGGTTTCGCGAAGCGTATACTACTTCAGGTTTGATTAATGTGGTAAAGCGTCTTAATTTGGTGTCCTTCGATATTGATTTTTTCTGTTAAATCGGTTCCAGATGATTCTATTGGCCTTCTGTGATTTAGAAATTTACCTCACGATTGAATCCTGATGGCTGAATTACTTGTCCTAAGTACTTGACTGTATTTACGTGATGCATTTGGCCGAATTATTATTACTATTATTATTATTATTATTTTGACTAGCTGCGTGGCTCAGTGGTAACGTTATCGACTGCTGATCCCAAGATAGCGGGATCTAATCCCGGCGCAGTAAGTTGGCATTTGACGGTGCTTAAATGTGTGGGAGCCGTGTCAGTAGATTTACTGGCACGTTAAAGATCCCCTTCGGGGCTAAATTCCGGCACCCAGGTGTCTCTAAAAGCCGTGGTAGTTAAACGGGGCGTAAATCCCATAACATAATAGTAAGTTAATTGTATTATTAGTATTATTATTATTATTATTATTATTATTATTATCTATCACCGTAAGACATGTAGAGCCCCTCTTCATAGCTCATGCTCGCCATATGGTCTTTATAACGTGCCAGCACATTGTGAAAGACGCTGTACACGGACCACACTGCAGTACGATACACAAAGAACTTCTCTGTTGTTCGCTGAGATAATCTTAAAAGTATGTTACTCAGCGCTGCAGTTGTTATGAACGTACAACTATTTCTTGTGCATGCTGCGAATATTTGATCAGCCAACTTTGTCGCTAAGTATGTTCATAATACAAAGTGATGCTTCAGGGTCTTGTATTTTTAGCCTAATTTCGATTATTGCAAAAAAAATATGAAAGTAGACTTCTGAGATCTACACGGGTCAAAAGTTGTCAGTCTCTTGTTTGTGTGTATATCTGTCCACCTCTAAATTTTAAATTTAATTCCAAATTTGTGTTTTTTAATCTGTGTAAAGAAGGGCGGATGGCCTCGTAGTTCCACCCCTTAAAACAACAATAGCTAACTAACTTCCCATCACCTCCGTATTCCTCATTCTTTCGGTTCACGAGATACGTAACACTCGCCGATTTACCCACATTTCGAAGGCTTCCAACTTCTTGCACAGGGCTTGGGTTAGAGTCCACCCTTCCATTACATATACCGCAATAGTTTGGGAAACATATCCCCAGCCTTATATATATTCACAACAAAATAAAAACATGGTGAAGAATAACGCCGCTTCTTGAAGCACCTGACCCTAGGCCCGTGCGTAATGGACCTGTAGGTATATCCGCTTCTCCTACTGATGCTGCTGTTTGGTTTGATTGTAGTTTATGTGTAGCCAGTAAAATAACTATTCCACACTGCGATAACAGAACAATCGGTAGGCGAGCCATCAGTTCCAGTGATCTGACACAGAGCGGTGTACGGTACTGTGGAGTGGAGTGTTTGGTGCGTACTTCCCTCGCCAGCATGGAGATCAACCAAACAAGGTAAGAATCTTTTCAAACGAAATAATTTAGTAGCGAGTTTAGCCCAACCACCTGCTTCGTGAGTGAGATAATCAGGCTTGTAGACATAATAATGTATGCCTTAGAAAAGAGCGGGAACCTGGTGCTCTTAATGTGCTCCTTATGTCCCTTATTTAAATATAATTTTTTGTTTTTGATCTAATTTGTGGTTTAATTTGTTTTTAATATTTTATTGTACCATACTGATTAGTATGGCCGGCCCCGTGGTGTTGGGGTAGCGCGTCTGCCTCTCACCCGGAGGCCCCGGGTTCGATCCCCGGCTCCGTCAGCGATTTTGAAACTGACGTGAGGGTTGGAACGGGGTGCACTCTGCCTCGTGAGGACAATTGAGTAGCTGTCTGACAGTGAGACAGCGCCCCGATCACGAATACCAAGATTAACAGCCGAGGGGACCCAACGCGCTGATCACGCGTCACCCCAATATCTGCAGGCCAAATGGCTGAGCAGCGGTCGCTTGGTCGGCCTTAGCCCGTCATGGGCTGTATAGTGCCAGGGGTTGGTTGTTTGGTTGTATACTGATTAGTATGTCAGCAGTGGGCACGATGGTTGATCGACTTCGTTTTTATTTATTTTTTGTTTTAAATTTTCATAGTGGATATGATTATCTCCCTTGCTTTTTTCGCCATGGCTCTATCCCTCGACTCCTGGTCATGCGAGTCAAGGTAGACCGTCCATTTACCGAGGGACAGGGTGTTAGAATAGTTGTTGTTTCAGCAGCAGTCTTGAAATGATAATAGTAAATGTTAAGTTTTAATAATTTAACTTAAATGGAAGGTAGAGAGAACACCAGTTGTTTGGTTTTTATAGTGTGGAAAGATTTATAATCCTATAGTAGGTTGGTGTTTAATAAAATGGTGATATTTTATAAATAATGTAATATTAATAATAATAATAATTATTATTAATGTGGAGCCTCCGTGGCTTAGGCGGCAGCACGCCGGCCTCTCACCGCTGGGTCCGTGGTTCAAATCCCGGTCACTCCATGTGAGATCTGTGCTGGACAAAACGGAGGCAGACAGGTTTTTCTCCGGGTACTCCGGTTTTCCCTGTCAAACTTTCATTCCAGCAACACTCTCCACTATCATTTCATTTCATCTGCCATTCATTTAATCATTGCCCCAGAGGAGTGCGACAGGCTTCGGAAGCCGGCACAGTTCATATCCTCGCCGCTAGATGGGGGCTTCATTCATTCCATTCCTGACCCAGTCGGAGACTTGAAGCAGGAGGTGGATTTTCATTTTTTTCATTAATAATAATAATAATAATAATAATAATAATAAGCCTCGGTTTGTGAATATTGTTTTCGATTTAACGAGGTGATATACAGTGCCCAAGAAGGTTTACCTTGAGAGGTGTTACAGTGCCAATAAGGTGTGCGTAAATTGGACCAGGTAGTTATGCCAAGTCTTGAGAATGATCTTGGATTGACGCAGTGTGATCTAACCAGGGTTGGGGTAGTAACTCCTTCAAAGTATTTTCAACGTTACTTACTAAAGTACTAACGAGGTTACCGTTACAGTTACTTAGTGTGAAAAATAACTACAGATAGCTCTGAAGCCAGTTTCCAGTGTTGCTCTCCAGTGCTGGCATGTTCTGCCAACTGTTGGGCATTGTTAGCACTACTTTAGTTTGGAATTTTGCTACCAGAAATAACTAACAGAGCATTTTGTACACGTCTGTCCTCTACACAGCCAATCTCTGATTGGCAGCTCCAAGACTAGAGCGGCCAATCTGAGTCGAGCACCTTCAAATTCAAACTCCCGCTACAAAATAACATTAAATTTCCATTACACAGTCCACCAACATATACATTACTCGTCCCGCGGCCTTACCGGGTGCCTGCCCGTGGGGTTGGCCACGGCCGACTTATTCGGGATGGTGCCCTGTGGGTCGTGGGTTCGATCAAACACAGCTCACACTTAAATATACTATATACTAACACATTACATACACCTACATTTAAACCAAAATTACTCATCTGAGGCTTATTATTATTATTATTATTTTCACACCCACAACCTACTATAGGTCTTTAACATCTCATACTACCAAAACCAACCTACTATGAGGTCTTTCTTAATTCAAATAACTAATTAACTTTAAAAATTCAACCACTTTTTTATTATTAATAATAAACTATTCAATTACTGAAGCTGCTGCTGCTTCAACAACAATGATTAATCAACATATTATCCCTCAGTAAATGGACAGTCTACTTAGACTCGTATGTCCTGGAACTGAGGGGTAAAGCCATGGTGAACGTGCATAGGGAGACAATCAAATGTATTCTGTAATTATTAATTTACATATATCATATATAAAAAATTACCCAAACAAACATTGCACCCAATGCCGACCTACCAATCGGTATGGTGCAAAATCACCTTAAAAACGAATGGTACTTAAAAATTAATTTCAAAAACAAATATTTCATTAAATTAAGGAACATAAGGAGTTCACTGAGAGCACCAGGTTCCCGGTTTCAAAGGCACTGCACACATGCCTTCCAGCTTGATTATCTCTGTCCTCTACAACTGGAGTTCATCTTTGATGTGAACAAGCATGGCGGAATAATAAAAAAATATTCACGCCATGTTGTGATTTCGGATCAAAGAATATGAATTATTGCCGTCCTAGTATGGAGCAACAAGAATTACTTGCCTATTGATTTTAGGAAATAATTTTTAGTATGGAGCAACAAGAATTACTTGCCTATTGATTTTAGGAAATAATTTTCTTTTGGGTCCTTCAACTGGTTTGGAGATAAAGCTAGCAAGGGCACAAAATAATTAATTTCGATTCGTCTCAAAATAAAAATATATATAAACGTAGGATTTTGATTTTTGCATAAGGTTAAAAATAAGAACTAAAACATATACACTAGATATTTAAGCTTACTAATTCCCTGATATGTTAAAATTTTTGGATTCAATATTATGTATAGTATGTCCATACTAAAATATGTAGTTTATTATTAATTAAACGATCATGTTTCGATATACAATGATATCTTCTTCAGCGTTCAACATTAATAGCGTTTAGCATTAATAAAATAAAAATGGATATCCCTAGAATAATTTGAATAAAATAAAAGTTCAAAATATATAAATACACATTTCAAACACTAGGATGGTTGGTTCCTCAGTTTAGGGGCAGCGACAACGCGGTCATGTAGCCCCGTGTACTTTGGATGTGTGTAGAATCTGTCTGATAACCGGTGTTAATTGTGATGGCTGTATTAGTGTGTGTAATCAGTTATTTAAAATTCAAGTAAGGACTGCAGACATTCAATTTTCAAGTAGTTCCTACTTTTGCTACCAAACGCCACCGTCAACGACAACTAGTGCTGAACTTGGTTACTAGATGCCACCGCAATCGGCTCCTGGCGACGAACGTTGGAACCTAAGAGCTTTAGTCAAATCTAGCTTATAATTTAGCTTCACACAAGTGTAATTAGTGGAAGGTTCTTTATCATGCCATAAATCTATGACATGGGCCCGCTGGCTTTACTTCCCCTCCGAAGAAAGGCATACTGAGGGATTTTTAGCGCTATTAAAAAATTCCAACGACTTCGGCCGGGTTTGAACACGCGATCTTGGGCATAGAAGCTCGGCATGCTACCAACTGCGTCACCGAAGCCGCGTTTTCAAACATTGGAAGGTGATGATGTTTCTAAATTGGAGTTGCTATGTATCAATAAATAAATTAATTATTTAATTTTAAAAAAATATAACATGGCAGAGATGGGAATAACAACAGACATAACACGGGACAGAATAGCTCTTAGAAATTTAACGCAAAATTTCAAGGGTTTCCAGGAGAAAGTAAGGAAAGAACGAAACTACATTTGGACAGAGGAGAGGAAGAAAAAGCATAGGAAGCTGGATACAAAAGGAAGCGACTACAGTGGGTTATTTTACGTGGTCCTGAGATGGCCAAGTTCGAGAAAAGAGAAGATTAAATAAATCTATACTAATATATAACAAGAAGTTCCGTGACGAACTAAAGAGCCTACTTTTCATGCCAATGATTATTCTACAGTATATGAACCTATCTAGAATAATGACGAAATTAAGTTGGTAATATCGAAATTTCTAATTAGTTCGAAATACTGTATACCTGGCATAATGTAGCCTAATAGGGCACCACAGTTGGCAGCCCTGATGACTGAATATATTCTTAGTTCCATCTCTTAAGGTACAGAATACTAAATTTGGTTGAAGTCCAATGAATAGCATGGACGTTACATGCAGTTAAACATTGGATCTAACTGCGCGCGTAAAATCATGTTGGCAACAATGTCATGCATGTATTGGTCAGAAATAATCTGAAATAATATGATCTATTGTTGTGCCAATTTTGAATGAAATCCATTAGTATAGAAGTTACATGCATTTTAAAATTGGACCTATCAGCAGGCTTAGAATCATGTTGGCAGCACTGACGTATATTACTTACTCCAAATTCATCTACAATGCCAGGTACTATACGTGTGCAAAGTTTACTGCTATTGGCTTGCATACTTTCTGATATATTGATATTAGGGTAACAAAAATAGGGACAGTACATATTAATAGTTGGCAGCCCTGGTTGCTCTTAAGAATACGCATAGTCATATCTGTTATGGTACACATAGCACATACGAAATTTGGTTCAAATCCAAATGATAGTATGGAAGTTGCATGTATTTAAAGTTGGACCTGTCAGCAGGCTTAGAATCATGTTGGTAGCACTGACGTATATAAGTTACTCCAAATTAATATAGAATGTCAGGTACTATACGTGTGCATAGTTTAAAGCTGTTGGCTTGTATACTTTCTGATATATAGGTATTTGGATGAAATGAATTAGGAGCATTTATTAACAGTTGGCAGCCCTGGTGGGTCGTAAGAATACGCTCAGTCATATCTGGTTATGTACACATACAACATACGAAATTTGGTTGAAATCCAATTGATAGTGTAGAAGTTATATGCATTTAACATTTGGACCTATCAGCAGGCTTATAATCATTTTGGCAACACTGCCATGTATGGCCTCCTGGAAACTAAATTACAATACTATTACCTATACGTGTGCCAATTTTGAAATAGCTCCCATTCATACCTTCCGAGATATCCAACATGGAGCTCAAATTTCAATTGCGATTTTTCAGCAGTTGGTTGCACTGGCATCATTTTCAAATATGGCCGTGAGATATTCAGGTATAGATCTTTAATCCTACCAAATTTTATTTCGATTGCTCCAGCCGTTTAGGAGTTGATAGGGGGGGGGCACACACACACACAGACAGAAGGACAGACAGACAGACAGACAGACATTTTCCCGGATCGATCTCATAAGACTACTTTTTCCTCATTTATGCAAAATGTGAAAAGTAGGCTAAAAATGAGATGGTGTGTGTGGTCCAATTTACATGAAATGTTTCATGAAAGTAGCTGATTTACCTGGTTAACATATAGGCTACTTTTGATTTCGATACTTTGTACTATTTACAGATGGCGACCATTTTAGTGACGTCACTACACCCTTTGGCTTCATATTTCCATTTCAAATAAAAAGATAACGCTAAGAAATAGAAATTTTTATGGCAGATACGAGGTTTAAAATTTAATTTTCTATCCGAAAAGTTCTTATCACTTTTCGTGTATCTCTAACGGTTAGCGAGTAAAACCTAAAGTTGTGCTATATAACACGGTCAACGCCGTGCGGTGTAGTTGGACAAAATGTTCCATCCTAACTCTCCCTCCGCGCAGCACCTCACCTATCCCCTGTTTTAACTGTCACCTTCACATTTTAATTTATTTATGACCCGCTGCGAAGCACAGGTTCTTCAGCTTGTAAATAAGTAAATATGAATGGACAGTATAAAAGTAGTATATTGGAAATCATCCCAACAGTAAACTATGTTTGTAATAATATAAAAATGATCTGCATATTGTAAGATTAACTTGCGTTAAGTCCCCCTGTCAAGCATAACAAACAGGATGAACACCACCAAACGTATGAGTGTTCGACAAAACCTTCCCATAACGATCAGAGCATTGAATAGCTTTTGTGAATAAATATCGGTAACCAGTTATTCGGTAAGCCAGCAGATGTGTGAATACTGAGTGACACGTCATTCTAGATGGGCTCGAAAATATACAAATAATGTAATTGCCTTCGGTTTGATTTGATTTCGGGTTTGTGCGTGTTTCACTTCAATATAACGTGATTACACACCAACCATATATTTTGCACGGTAATGACATTTTTTTTTTTTCTTTTTCAGAAAATTCTATTATCGCGGACTGTTGAACTAAGTACACCGTCACATGCCTCATTTCGTGTTTGCTTTTCTATCTCGTTTTATGGTATGTGACGTTCACTTCCCTTTTCCATTCAGCTCTTGAAATGTTCGATATTATTTTTATCGGTGTTCAGCGCTGGTTGGTTGGTTCCGCTGTTTAGTGGCTGCGACAACGTCGTCATGTAGCCTTGTGCAATTTGGGTGTGTGTAGATTCTGTCTGATAACCGGTGTTAATTATTGTTTTGGCTGTAATAGTGTGTGTAATCTGCAATTCATGTAAGGACTGCAAGCGATCAATTTCAACTAGTTCCTACCTTTGCTACCAAATGCTACCATCAACGACACCTAGCTGCGAACTTGGCTACTAGATGCCATCGGCACCTGGCGGCGAACGTTGGACTTTAATAGAGCGTTAATCAAATCTAACCTACTAATTTAGCTTCATACAATTGTAGTTAGTGGAAGATTCTTTTACATGCCATAAATCTATGACATGGGCCCACCGGCTTTACTTCCCCTACGAAGGAAGGCATACTGAGGATTTTTAACGCTCTTAAAAATCCGACGACTTTGGCAAGGTTTGAACCCACGATCTTGGGCATAGAAGCTCAGCATGCTATCAACTACGCCACCGAAGCCACGGTGTTTAGCGCTCTCAAATTATTTTCTTTTTTATACGATTATTAATATTTCACTGATTATTTATTTATCGTATGGCTTTTAGTGCCGGGAGTGTTCGAGGACATGTTCGGCTCGCCTGAGTCTGTAGCTGCTTCCAGCGGATACCCTAAAGGGTGAGCTACAAGTTCCGTTCAATTTCAAGTAGTTCCAACTTTCGCCACCAGATATCAATGATACCTAGTGGTGAACGTTGGAACTTTGATAGAGCGTTCTGACGAAATCTAACCTAACAAATTTTGCTTTACACAAGTTTAGTCTGTGAAAGGATCTTTTACATGCCATAAATCAATGACATGGGACCGCCGGCTTTACTTCCCCTCCGAAGGAAGGCATACTGAAGGATTTTTAACGCTCTTAAAAAATCCGACGACTTCGGCCGGGTTTGAACCCGCTATTTTGGGCATAGCAGTTCAGCATGCTACCGACTACGCCACCCAAGCCGCTATTTCACTGATATTTGTTCATATACCTTAAATACCTTTTAAGTTCGACCCTGACTATTATATGTCAGATAACTGTACTATAATGAGGCTCATTATAACACTATTTTTCATTATGAAACATTTTCTCCCACTAATCAGAGCTCAAGAAACAGTTGTTGGACCAATTAGATAATTAGATGCGCTGAGTTCCACGGCCTTCTAATTTAAATTTCACTGCCTGGCCTAGTGTCATAGTAGGGTAATCGAGGCGGCCATGGTCAAATACAAGCTATTCTCTGCGTCTCATGCGCTCTGTTCAGTACATAAAACTGGCGATATCTCGACAGATATTTATGAATATTTATGTTCGAACATAAAATAGTTATAATAATTATCGTCGAACATAAACAGTCGTATGCAACTCGCCTATAATGGTAATTAAGACACTCGTATGAAAATTATAAAACTCGAATACGATCATTTTATAAACATACTCTTGTCTTAATTATTGCCATTATAGGCTCGTTGCTTAATGTATTATACTGTTATTACTCTGAAGTCATTAGAAATATTTCATTCTTTGTACGTCAATACAGTCATTAACACAGCTAAACATAATATGAACTTTAGAAATATGCCATGGTTTATTAGTTTTTTTTTTACCTCAAATATATAAAGACTTTTCATCATATACATCATACGACGTTAGTTTAAGCGTAGAATCCTTCGTGTTTGTTATTATAAAAATAATTTTAATTAAGCTCAATTTTATTTGACCAATCAAAAGAGAAGACCACCTCATGGCGCAGTGATTAGCATTGTTCACTGCCACCCGCGAGGTACCGGGTTCGATCCCAGGCTCTGCCAAGAATTGAAAAGTCTTGGTATGGTCTGGTACGGGGTCTCCAAGCCCCGTGATGCAAAATGGGAACCTGCCGGATGCTATGTCAGGAGAAGGAGGTGAAAGGTACTGGCCACCCTACCACACGCAAACTCCGGCTCGGGACGCCTGGTTAGGGATCCCTTGACTTAGTCAAGGGCTCTAATTCAGGTCGCCTACGTGCCTGGAGGGGATGTGGCACTCTATTTTAATCAAAAGAGAGGTCTCAGCTAAGTTGTTGTTGTTATTTAATTGGAGAAGATTGGGCATCATGGTCACTTAACCCCTTGCACGTGGTTGTAGAATTTCGTATTATTTGTGTTATTGTGTTAAATATATTGTGTATGTCTACCCCTTATTATTCCCGTTTTCCAACGGGGTCGGGGATGAGATGCGATGGAAGTCTTTGTGGCGATGGTTTTTACGGCCGGATGCCCTTCCTGCCGCCAACCTCATGAGAGGAGTTAATGAGAGATGAAATGAATGATGGTGAATGAAACTGGGCTAGGATGTGGAAGGAAGCGGCCGTGGCCTGTCAGAAGGTACCGTCCCAGCATTTGCCTGATGTTGAAAATGGGGAAACCACGGAAAACCATTTCAAGGACGGCCGACGGTGGGGCTCGAACCCACGCGTCTACCGAGTCAGCAGAGAGCTTGGCCCCATTGTGTTAAATATATTAATGCCTGTATTTGTAATTCAGGTGACGACTAGGAAGGAGGAGGAGGTGGCCGTGGCCTTATGCTAGGAACCGTCCCGGCATTTACTTTAACTAAAAGTGGTGAAACTACGGAAACCACTTCCAAGATGTTCAGATCAATATTTAGATTTATATTAATGAACTTGAGCAAGCCTCCGTGGCTTAGGCGGCAGCACGCTGGCCTCTCACCGCTGGGTCCGTGGTTCAAATCCCGGTCACTCCATGTGAGATCTGTGCTGGACAAAACGGAGGCAGACAGGTTTTTCTCCGGGTACTCCGGTTTTCCCTGTCAAAATTTTATTCCAGCAACACTCTCCACTATCATTTCATTTCATCTGTCATTCATTTAATCATTGCCCCAGAGGAGTGCGTCAGGCCTCGGCAGCCGGCACAGTTCATATCCTCGCCGCTAGATAGGGGCTCCACTCATTCCATTCCTGACCCGGTCGGAGACTGGAAGCAGGCTGTGGATTTTCATTTTTTCATTAATGAACTGGAGCGTTTTGAGTTCAGTGAGTCACACACATATTAAGTAGACCCAAACATTGAGATTAGTCTCCTTTGTGTGCGGGTATATTTCTTCTGGAACTTTGTACCAAAATTCCATGGCTGAAATTACACTTCTTTTTATAGGCTCTACGCATACTATTGTAATATCTGTATTATTTTACTCTCAACTTGGCTTCACTTTAGCTATAGATTATCTGTGAGATTCCACACACACACGAGTAGATGGGGTTACATAACTCATGTTGTCACAAATCCCCGATATGAATCAACATCAGATTAGTCAGTTGCGATATGAATTCAATTATAAGTCTTTGATAAACACGACCAATGCAGAGCGAGCTTAAACATGCATTTCTCTCATTTTCTTTAATTTTGCGACAAAATATGGTCGAACTTGGATATCTCGAAATGCTTTTGGAGATAAGCATTACTTCGAGTTATCGAAAATTCGAGATATGGAAATACATTTTAAAAAAAGGTTTTATTAACATTAATACATAAATCATTACGGCAGTCTGGAAGAAAATGGGTAGCTAAGCGGAGGAAGGAGCATTCTGAGAGGATGAAGAGATTTTGGGAAGGGAAGCGGGAAAACGCCAGAAGAGGAAATCATGTATTCAAGTTCAATCGCTCTTCTAAAGGAGAACAATCGATTAAATAAATAAATATTTCATACATAAATATTCAACTATTGCTACTGTTGTTAGCTGGTCTTATAGATGGGCCGGTCATTCGTGGCCGGTCGTAAGCGCGTGAGAATTCTTCTTAAAGCCCGAGTAGAACTCTGAGACCACTGAATATACACATGCGCTGCCGAGGACACATTGCGCACTTTATTTGCATTGATCACAAAGGTATGAAGGCTCACTGTGCGTGGAGACACCACTGCGCATGTTATATGTACCGGCCAAGAAGGAGGGGCCCACTTATACCCACTTACTCTCGCTGTCTGAGGTGCATATTGACCTCAACCCGTCTTCCAACCTTAAATAGCATAATAAGCTAGGCAGGAATACACAGTCCTACACAACTGAATCCATATTGTAATTCCCATGTCAAACCTAAATAACGTAATTCAACTGCATTTTCATCCCAACTTCAAAATAAAGACACACATGTTATATCTCTTCTCTTCTTCCTATTCGCCTTTTCCCGTTACGCGGGGTCAGCTTTCTTAATCCTGAGGCGCCACTCATTTCTTTGGGAAGCATCATCAGCAGATAGGCCCAATACTCTCATGTCCCTCTGGACATTCGTCATCCATGTTGTTTGAGGTCTGCCGCTCCCTCTCTTTTGCGTAGTCAAAAGGCACTTCTTCACTACATGCCTTTGTAGTAGCCCATGTTTCACTGCCATAGAGTAGGATTGGTCTTACGGCAGTTTTATAAACTTTCCCCTTCGTTCTTATGGGTATTTTCGGATCACATAAAACTCCTGTTAGTTCGCGCCATTTGTTCCACCCAGACGTGGCCCTATGGATAATATCGGCGGTTATCGTGTCATCTTCATCTATGACAGAACCTAGATATTTGAATTTTGTTACCCTTGGTAAGGTTTCACCGTCTAGTTTAAGTTCAATATTTGTCATAATGGGTTTATTGTTGTTATATATATATATATATATATATGTTATATCTGTGGAATAAATATAGTTCGGGTTATTGAAATTTTCGAATAACAGAACTTCGAATTACAGGAAAAACATGACATGTAAATTGTGTAGAACTTCGCCGGGAAATTAAAATTACTTCGAGATATCGAAAAATCGAGATGAATTGCAGCGGAATGGTCATAGCAGGGTATTTTAATTGAACGCCCGAGGGCTCCGAACAAGTTCAAATTCAAGTAGTTCCAACTTTGGCTACCAGTCACTAATGGCTACTGTCACTCACCAACACCTAGCGGCGATCGTTGGAACTTGATGGAGCGTTTCTAACCAACCAAATATAACCTACAAATTCGGCTACACACTATCAATTGTAGTGGTAGGTTCTTTTACATGGCATAAATCTATGACATGGGCCTGCTGGCTTTACTCTCCCCCCCCCCCCCCCCCGCCCGAAGGAAGGCAGACTGAAGGCATGTTTAACGCTCTTAAAAATCTGACTTCGATCTTGGGCATAGCAGTTCAGCAAAATCGAGTTATAGAAATTCGACTGTATGTTCTTTGCGCATCCGTTTTGAAGCAATGACATCGAAACATGACAACGCTCGTTCATGATTAATTAACAGACTTTTTATTGCTGAGATTTTATGTTGGGTAATAAAAAATCTTCAGTGTTACACTGAAATAAAAACCACGAATAGCAATGGCAAAGCAAGCCTACAGAGATAAACAGTCCCTTCTATGTCGGAAAACAATGTCCCTTAACTTACGAAAAGGAATAATGAAATTTTATGTTTGTCTGTTGCGTTGTATTGTGCTGAGACCTGGACGTTAACCAAGAAACTAGAAGCCTTTGAGATGTGGTGTTGGCGTCGGCTAAAACGGATAAGTTGGGTGGAGAAGACTAACACTGAGGTATTGAACATTGTTGAAGAAAAGAGACAGCTGATGAGTCAGATTAGGAAGGGACAACTTCGGTGGATGGGACATAGGCCTCGACATACGAATGTGTTGTCGGAAATATTGGAAGGTAAAATACCAGGAAAAAGCTCTCGTGGAAGACCAAGAAAGACATTCATGATGACATTTCTTGCGAACTCAGGACGCAGGAGCTATGCAGACGCCAAACGTACAGCACAAGATCGATCCAGTTGAAGAAGACTCGTCGCAGGGGCAAACCAGTCATCAGACTGAATTACTCTAAGAAGAAGAATAAAAAATGATTTTTAGGTACATTATTTTGAATAAAAAATCGGGAACATTGGTGTTGACTGACTAGCCGGCCCCGTAGTGTTGGAGTAACGCACCTGTCTCACACCCGAAGGCTCCAGCCTCGATTCCCGGCTCCATCAGGGATTTTAGAAACTGACATGAGGGCTGGAACGGGGTGCACTCCGCCTCGTGCGGACAATTGAGTAGCTGTCTGACAGTGAGGCACCACCAAACCAGGATTAACGGCCGAGGGGACCCGATGCGCTGACCACGCGTCACCCCAATATCTGCAGGTCAAATGGCTGGGCAGCGGTCGCTTGGTTGGCCTAGGCACTTCATGGGCTGTAGTGCCAAGGGGTTTGGTTTGGTTGTTGGTGTTGACTGACTAAAAAGCAGCTCTGTTAGCAGATTATAAAGCAAACACTATAATAATAATAATAATAATAGAGGAAGGGGTAGGAATATGAGATACCCTTTTTGTTTTTGGACCTAGAAAGTGTCGCAATAGTCATAAATAAGAAATTGAAAGGAAATTCGGTAGCAAATTTTATGTGGAATGTGCAGCATGAACATGAATTTTCTCAATCTAATAGTATTTACAATTTTTTTTTTCTAGGCAAACTCAGTTTGAAAGAATTTTTAAATTGGGTAGTAATATGAGACACTTCTATTTTGTATTAAATAAAACCTAGGATTCGCTTAGTTTTACAATAATTACTAACATATACTGCACTCTCCGGACCTGGACAATCACTGAGGGTCCACATTTTGCATAAGAAGTACTGAATCCACAATTCACTTTCAGAATCATTCGAAAAAAATGAGTCACACAATAAGCAGGTCGGATCTTCTGCTTCTGGTTTCAGCAGTAGCCTAGTATCATCACTCACCTAGAAATAAAGAAACTATAATTTAAAAATGTAACCCTCAAAAAATTTTACACTCAAATGCATATCTACAATAAAACATTTCAAATAGTGTACCGGGTATAGGAAAGTTTTGAGGAGAGAAAACCGCAAAATAGAACAAAAAATGTATCACCTTTGATCACATACGCGGAAGTGTAGACCGTGGCACGTTATATTTCTTCGATGCTTTCAGGTGGCCACATTCCTTTAATTTTACCGCTTCAATAGCTTTTAACATATCCTCTTCGTTGTAGTTCTTTCTTAGACCTTTTACTTTCATTCTTTAACTTCTTTCTTGGCAAATGACACAGAGGTTAGCATTGATTAAAGCTTTAAAAACCATGCTGAATATAGGTAGAGCCCTGCGCGGATAGACAGAACGTTATCCGCATCCGCCCCGCATCCGCACGACTGTTATCCGCATCCGCCCCGCATCCGCACGACTGTTATCCGCATTCGCCCCGCATCCGCACGACTGTTATCCGCATCCGCCCCGCATCCGCACGATTTTTATCCGCATCCGCAACCACGCGACTAGTACACACACGTTTGTTATCCGAATCTACTGGCATTACAATAATATTTTCAATGTGTTGCTTTATACTTTATCTTTTAGACATTTGAGCAGCAAGTCGAACCCTTAGGCTATGTACAGTATGTCGTGTGCTATGTCTAAAATGAATGTTATACAGCCAGAATTGCAACTCTTTTCAGTTCGGAGTGTTAATTATTCTTAATGACATAATGTGAATGGGATTAGCGTAAATCATCATCTTACATTTGTCATGAAAAACCATAACGGAAAAATAAGATATGCCATAAACATCCGGGCCCTAATAAGGGGAGTGGGGGAAATGTGCGCATTTAAGCAAGAATCGGTCTTGTGATGATGAAATAATAGAAAAGGGAGCCTTAGTAACTCTATATTCGATGTGCAGAAACAAATTTAATTCAAAAATAAATTTGGTGGACTATAATTCGAAATCTCGCAAATATGTATTTGCGCACGATTAGCCACCCTGCAGGGTATTCATGCGCATGAGTTGGGAAATTGTGCTCATGGGATGAATGTTGGAAAGCCATACTAATACAATCTGAATTGGCAGAAACTTGCACTGTGCATTAACATTGGAATATTCCAATGCTTTTTACAAAAGCATAACAATGCAATGAACTAAAATTCTTCAGTTTTGGATATTAGAATAAAATATCTTCGTTTCGTCAGCATTAAAGGAGGCAATCCATTTGAGGCTTGTTTTTTAGGTTGTCTCAACGTTAATGCAGGATATCTCTTCAAGAACTGATACAACCAATATTTACCTGCTAGACTTTTAACTTTATGGAAATTATGGTGAATATTATTCTCCTCTGCAAACTTGAACTCGAACCGTCTGACAAGCTTTGTGGGCGTTAAGCCATAAAATAATTTTGCCAATGTCAAAAGGTATTCGGATAATTATGACTCCATTTCGTTGGTAAAACAGCTTTACGGACTAGACGAGGTGGAGCAAGACAATTTTGCAGCAACTGCTTTGGTAGGATTGACTGGGGAATGTTGAAACTTCTCCCCACTTCCCTTATTTTCCTCCCATCATCCCTAATTGCACGTCGAGATTTCTGCACATTTTCTGCTGGGTAGGAGTTTTCCTCCGTTTTCCGCGTATAATTTCTTGGCATCTGGAGAACAAACACGAAATATTTTGCCATTAATGTCGCGTTGTATTTACTTGTATCATACATGCTCTGCGCACCATTACCCCACTCTGCTTTTAAAATGTAACTCACTGAATCCCGGTAAAGTAATCTATTATATTGAACAATAAATACATCCAAAACCACTGTACACACTGGCATTTAAAACTACATTTAATTTTAAATGATTGAATCACAACTGTAGGCTTGCCTTATTATTTGCAGGCTACAGAAAATAACATGCAACGTGTTAAGTTTCTTCATCCAAGCCTCCCGTTATCAAATAGCGACTGGCATCATGCTGACTGTCCCTATCTGATAGGTACGATGAGAGCTTTAGGGTAGCAGTGAACTGAGTTGCTAGTTGTACTACCAACTCGAAAAACATAGGTGCGCACAATTACCCAACTTTCCCCATGATATTCAACAAGTTCGGATTGTATTCTAAAAACTATCCGCAAATTTACTCCAAACATTATCCGCAGCTTATCCGCTATCCGCAAATACATGCAAACTATATCCGCATGGCGAAAAATGTTGCGGATATCCGCGGGTTTATCCGCGGATATCCGCATCCGCGCAGGGCTTTAAATATAGGTGGTAGCAATATGAGACAGTGCAGGTCTTTCTAGTTGACGCCCGTAGGCGACCTGCGCGTCGTAGTCTCATATTACTACCAGCCAAGTGTCTCACATTACAACCAAGCCGCCACTTGAGAGTTTGTCATTATCTCACGCATAACGCGTCACTATATTATAAATCGTCACTGATATTCTAAGAGTGCAAATAATGAAGAGCAACTTACCTTAATTGTTTCTTGGAAAATTAGAACGTATATCGACGTAAACGACACTTCCGCGTAGAGGTACAAAAACTTTCCACAGCAGTAGTACAAACAAACATCCACAGTAGAGTAGAGCTAACGCTGATGTGGCAACTTCGTAGGTGGAACAATAGCGACCCTTGGCACGGCCGTGCCCTTGGACACGTAGTTGGAAATTCCTTCGAAAGATGTCGGCACTAAACAGAGGCGAAAACCTTGCTATCTCATATTTCTACCCACAGATTACCTACTACTACAGATAGCCGACAGCCATGCTAATTCTTGGCACCTAAGACTTCAGCGCTGTCTGGTGTTTGACCGCGGTACTAGTTGACGTGTAGCACGGCCGTGCGGGTAGCCTACCCCACCCCTTCCCCAGTTCCGCTAAATATTCTCGTCCTAAATGCTCTGCCCACTTCAATGTTCCGAAAATCACAATCTTCCCAATACTTGGAGATAATCATATGATCAACAAGAAATAAATCACAATCAAAATACCAATAACTTTTTTTTTAATAATACCTAAGTGGGAAATTGTGAATTCCTGAACTCGGAAATAAACAATCACAGCATTTAGGACATGTTAGTTAGTTATTGTTGTTTTAAGGGGCGAAACTACGACGTCATCTGCCCCTATTTTAGGACATGACCTCATCAATAATTTACATGTTTGCATTTCTTTCAGTTGCAATTGGAGCATATTGCATTGGTGGCAAGAATTAGGCTACTAAAAGGCCTGCAGCATATTACTACTCACCTTAAAAATATGGTCCCTTCCAATTAACCACATTAGGCCTATAGCCAATCAGTTATTAGAATAAACTGCAAAGGAAAAGTACTGGGAAGGGAGAATATTCATATCTTAAAATGCTTGATGCTGTTAACAATAACAGTAAAATGTTAAGAGAGAATGCTAAGTAAACAGGTGGTGTAACCAGATCACACTAAAATTGTTAGTGTACTTAGTGCCAAATTCATTGGGAGACTGAAATTTCAGAAAAATAATTGGATATTACAAAATGTCTATACAGTAGTTCATTTCATATTCCCTTTTAAAATATATCCAGTTCACCAATTTTTACAGGGTGAAATACAGTAAGTACATCAAAAAAATCATCGCACACTAATACAGTAAATTATATGGCATCCTGTGAAGGGGAAAGGAGAAAAAGGACTTTCAACTAAAAACAAGAAAAACACTCAATACTGCTAGAAATCATCATGTTTTATTTAAAAAGTTGTCAACGAAGAAAAATAACAGCGAGAGCCAAGATCACACTAAGCAAAAATTCAGAAATCAAATCTGGTCCTCCTAAAAGTACGTGTTGAGGCATGTTCCTTTCTTCTTTCTTGCCAAGGCATAACAGTAGGCTATAGCACAGGATAATGAACCTCTTCCCTCCTTTATGCCATGGTTAACACTGATGAACAGCAAATTCCTACAACACATGCAAGTTTGTATGTTGAAACAGTAAACTTAATAAAATATGTAATGCTTCAAATGGAGAACTTGAATTTGCTGATATGTGTATGGCTGGTTACTATAACTACATTTTAAAAGAATTTCTTGTTGTAGAATCATTGTGTTGTTGATATTAATTCATTTAGCCCCATGTATTTGGAAGTATGTAGGATTTGTATGATAATCTGTGTTATTGTAGTATCTGTAGTAGTGTGTACTGCTCGGGTCTAAGCTGCGTGAACCTGAGAGAAATGTGCATCGCAGAAGTATTGACGAGTGATGAGGTTCCTTGGTCCGTGCATAGTACAGAACCAAATACATTGGTCGGTGACTCACTCATTCGTAACACCACAGTGGTTTGAGCAACAGCCCTAAGTTAGCATTATTGGAATAGAAAGGAATACCAGATATCACGGCGGGCAGTTGACAGGCCCTTTCTCTTCTCGCCTGACCCTCCCCTGCTCTTTCTCCTCACCCCGCAAGTTCACAGAACATGGAAAATGGACCCGAGCAGTATAGCCTACTTTTTGTAATTCAGGTGACGAGTGGAAAGGAGGCAACCATTGCCTTAAGTTAGGATCAATCCCAGCGTTAGCCTGGAGTGGAAGTGGGGAAACCACGGAAAACCACTTCGTGGATGGCCGAGGTGAGAATCGAACCTACCTCTTCTCAGTTCTGGTTCACGAAGCTGATTGTGAGTCGTTCCAACCCTCAGACCAGAATTAAATTACTTGGAAACTAGCCCAGGACCTTAGGAGTGGCACCTACCACACCACAATGTGGTATTATGGTAGCACTGAATGAAAGTAGAACGTGTGATAACATTCTCCATAAGGGGCAGATGGCCACGTAGTTCCGCCCCTTGAAAGAACAATAACTCACTACCTATAGGTATATTTTCCAGAGTTGGAATCTGACAATTCAGCACCACTGGGCAAAAACAGCTGACGACTAGATCGCTCGCATGGCTTGTTGCCACGGAAACTATACAGCGCTGCCAATTTGAATGAGGCTATTTCATCACGTGCTTGTCGCCGATCAGTCGCTTGTTTGGTTGCCTCCAGTGCACACTCACCTTGCTGCGTTTCATAATCTGTTGTTTTAATGAGTTATAATTGTTTGATTTAATTCGTTAATTACTTTTTCATGTAGGATTTATACTTATTTACACTTTATACTTATATTTATACTTATAATTCATTAGAGACCGTTATTTATGTATGTAGCAGTGTTAGTGTCAGTTCTGAGCATCAGACGAAACATTAATTCCATTCAGTCGCGCGCAGGAGCGTAGGCTACCGCCTCTGCTCTTGTAATTAGTAAGACTACTGTGATTAGCTTCTGTCTTCTAAAGGGTGACTTAATAGTCTACACAATGAGCCTATATTTTGTAATACAATTGTGTGTTACTTGTGACTTGAAACTTATTCTACAGGAAATATAAATAACAAACAAGTAGTTCCGTGAAGAACTATACAGCCTATTTTCATATATCCTACTTATGTTAACTGCCACAATCAACATACAAAATTTCAGTTTAATTGCTGTAACAGATTCGTAGATATTGAGAACCGTCTAAATATTTCAGATGGTCGCCAGGTTGGATTTTTATTTTTGTACTATTACATTAAGATTATTGTGTACGTGTGGTATTCAAACTTCAATCGCATGATTAGACAACAAGAAGTAAAAACGAGATTTTAAAATTACGCACAGCAGCCATCTTGTGATAATGCAAACCATTGAAATAAATTAGATGCCAGCGGATCAACATTTGTATAAGCATTTAACGTGCAACGTTTCACGGCACTCGGATAGTTAATTCGCGAGAAACGTCAATTTAAATATTTATACTTCGCGTCGCCACCATGTTGGATTTGTGCTCACCAGGTTCCTGAAAGTCCTATAGGTGAACATATGTTCATAGTCTCTATGAACATTAAAAATTCAGTTTGGTTGCTGTAAAAGATTCATAGATATTGAGAACCGTCTAAATATTTCGGGAGCTCACCATTTAGGAGTGTTATGTGTATAGGCCATAGAGTTATGTACCATTCAAGGACAATTATTGCCTAGGTTCATTATTCAAACTTTCACTTCGATCGCATGATTGCGACACAAGAAATTAAAACTTAATTTTAAAATTTCGCACAGCCGCCATCTTGAGGTTATGTAAGCAATTGAATTAAATTAGATGGCAGTGCATTACAATCTGCAAAATCAATTACTGTACCACATTTCACTGCACTCAGAGAGTTAAATCACGAGAAAAGTCTATTAAAATATTTTTAATTCGCTTGGTCGCCATGTTCGTTTCGTACTTTACAGGTTTATGAAATATACATAGGTATACCTGTATCAGTACCCTTTATCACCGTACAAAATTGCAGGGTGATATCTGTAAAAGTTTCGGAGATATAGAATGTCAGTGAAATATTTCGCACAGCCGCCATTTTGGGATTATGTAAACAATTGAACTCAATTAGACTCCATTGCATTACAATGTGTATAAACATTTGCTGTACCTAGTTTGATTACGTTTGGATAGTTAAATCGCGAGAAAAGTCTATTTAAATATCTCAATTTCGCTTGGCCGCCATGTTGGTTTTGTAGTCACCAGGTTTTTGAAAGTCTCATAGGTGACCTTCTAGTAGTTCCCTTTATCACCGTACACAATTTTAGGGCGATATCGGTAATAGTTTCGGAGATATTGAATGCTGGTGAAATATTTCGCACAGCCGCCATGTTGGATTGGAGAGACGTAACAAAATTTAAAGGGCACGGTCGAGGTCGCCGGGAATAGTGCTATGAACTTCCCAAGTTTCATTGAAATCGCTCCAGCCGTTTCGATTTTATTAGGGGGGGGGACACACACACGAATCACACACACACGCACACACACACACACACACACACACACGCACACACACACGGACAAAAGGTGATCTCATAAGCCTATTTTTTCAAAATTGAAAATAGGCTAAAAATCACGGAAACAATCACGTGTTGTCGTTTCGCTTTGATCATTTTTGCTTTATGATAGTATTCGTAATATTGTTATTGCTATTCATTTCAATAATTTAGGCCTCTCCTCAATTTGAGGGGCTAATATTTTGTTTTACAGTTTGCACCGAACAGATTTAAGCATTGGTTTGTATAAGATTTTTGAAAACCATCTGAATAAAAATGTAATAAATGTAATAACGGTGCTAATGATATTATGAGCATGAGGAAAAGAGCGGGAGGATGGAAGTATGCGCGTGGTGGCCAGCAGCATTCGTGGCACCGCTGCCTTTAGTTCAACAGTTCTCCGCCGAACTGTCAGATCCCTACTCTGGATAATACACCGATAACATTCTCTATAGTACATAAATTAGCCAAAATACCTTATGAAACGACGAGAAATAAATCAGGGAATGAAGTTTAAATAGATGTTTCCTCCTCCGCTCTCTGTGACCCACCCAACCATCCCAAAAAGAATCACTACTTATATAGGCAAAATTACAGCTGTGGCTGCCATTGTTCACATCAACTATCATCAAAACAGTACTACCAACCTCGCCAACACCTGACCATTCTAACCTTCGTTTCGTCCATTCCAATGGTTTTTGACAATGGTTACAGCCTAACGCGTCCAGATCAATGATTATTTTATCAACAGTGATTTTGTATGCCACTTTTTTTATCAACAGTGATTTTGTATCCCACATGTTGGCAACAATTTGTGCGCCTCAGTGTGGACCTTGTTGACAGTTGAATGAGATGCAAGCGCTGTCGGAACATGGCAGCCGTTTTTAAAAGAGAAAAATATAGAAACACATATTTACATACTGGGCGCCAGGGTATGTTGTCCGCAGTGCCTACAAGCTGCTGTGAGAGATTAATTCACCAGTTACGTTGGCAGCACGGCTGTCGCTTGTATCATAACAAACAGTAAACTTTATACTCACCCAGCCATTCATAACATACTGTTGCACTCTTCCAATAATCTAACTATACGCACTGACGATTTCGACAGCTCACAGCCCACACATGTGGCCTTCGCCCTATCAGGGACACCGTGCTGCGAACTAAACTGATGACGCAACCTCTCGCATCTGCAGAGAACATTTCCTGGCACCCTGCACCTTAGCACATATATATGATGTACAGTAGTGACCAGGGTTCCTAATTTCAATAGGCCTACGTAATATCGCCCAGAAGATGAAACAAGGAAACAAGGTATGTAAAAGTCACATTCATGTCTGATGCAAGTGTATAAGCTGCGTTCTACTTTCATTCAGAATTAATACCTAGGTAAAGTAACATGTGGGAATAAATATACTAGCTAGCCTATATCAACCATTACTTTGGCATATAATAAACCAATTATATTTGTCTTGTATCCATCTCGCTGTTACAGAAAATCATTGACACTAATTACAAGAATATAATCGGCCCCTTATAGAGAATGTTATCGCTCGTTCTACTTTCATTCAGTGCTACCTTAATTCTGAATGTAAGTGGAACGCGGATTATACATTTGCAGCAGACATGAATGTAACTTTTACATACCTTGTCTCCTTGTTTCATCTTCTGGGCGATATTACATATTGAAATTAGGAACCCTGGTCACTACCGAACCTCATGATGTGCTAAAGTACGTAAATATGTTTTACTATTTATTGATATTTTAAAAACGGCTGCCATGTTTAGACAGCGCTTGCATCTCGTTCAACTGTCATCATCGCTCACTCTAGCGGCACGCACCAAGGCGCACACATTGCTGCCAACATGCGAGATACAAAATCACTGTTGATAAAAAGAACTGGGATACAAAATCACTGTTGATCAAAAAAAGTAGTTCATCGGGATGCGTTAGGCTGTAACCATTATCAAAACCAATGTTGTACGAAAAAATTATACATATTTATTACAGCGGAGCGATATACTGCATAATAATTACAGAGCATATAACAAAAATAACTCATTTCAGCCGTGGGAAAAAAAATCATTACAGAGAAGTGAAAATATTGCACACACTAGCCTAATTAAGAGCAGTGAACCGAGTGCTGCACACTAGAGACTAAACTGGGCACTTCTTTGTTTGGCAGTACTGTTATGGTACTGTTTTGAAGATGATTGATTTGAACAATGGCACCCACAGCTGTAATTTTCGCTAGCCTATAGCCTATATGCTGTGATCCTATTTGGGATGGCTGGGTGGGTCACAGACGGCAGAGGAGGAAACTTCTATTAAAACATCGCTCCCTGATTTATTTCTCATCGTTTCATAAGGTATTTTGGCTAATTCATCTATTATAGAGAATGTTATCGCTCGTTCTATGTTCATTTAGCGCTACCTTTATTTTAGTAAAACACAGAAGCTATTTATTAATGTAATGGACATCTATGATTGATCCAACCCATAGGACTGCCTTCCTCATCTTTCAATAAATAACTAAAATTTTAAGCCTGTGATTAATGTAACTAATCCACATGTGAGTCCACATGGGTTACTGATACCCAAAATTCCTCCAGCTTGATATTTGGGGAGTGGGTGTAGGTGGGAGGTATACCTCACCCCACACAAAAAACAAAATTGAACCACATATTAGGCCTACACACATCATCCAATAAAAATAACTAGCTTCATTAAGTCAAGGTTTTGGATCAAGAGATCTTACTAAAAAAAACTTAAAACATGGCAGTTGTCAGATTGGCCGAGTGAGTAGACCTAATTAGACAGTAATTACAAGTTTCGAACACTTCAAGTCGCTTACAAATTGATTAGGTTATGTTAGTCGCATCGTAGTCATTGTAGGCCTACATGTTACAGCCCACATGCTGTACGATTAATTCAAGTGTACAAAATTAATGAATGAATTAATAAAACAGTGCATTCTACTCCGGGCAGTGAAGGTCACACTTCACCCATCTAGGGCTGAGATGTAGAACTACAGTAGTTACAAGTACTGCCAGTGACAGCGAGACAGAGGTTATCGAGAGGGTGCGCACGATAGTCCCAAAGTCTATTTTACAAAACAATTAATTTTCTTTTTTAACAGTTACAGCTGAGAGCTGACTGTAGGATGATCACAGCATTGCTGACTGTTTCTGAACACGCAATAGCGGTATAGTGCTCAGAGCGAGGGGCAGAACAAGATGCGTCACATTTTCAAGCTTTAGCACGCTTCCTTTTCAAGATCGAATTGTTTGTGGAGTTTTCATGTGGACACTGCCGTGAGTATAGAAATGTGGGAACTCTAAACCAAGATATATACTGGGAGCATAGCGCCCCCAATGGGGGGCTGCAGCAACTCTGGAGGTTGGAGATTTGAGATTTGATTCCCCGCACTGACAGAAGCTGTCCTGAGCGTTGTTTTTCAATACTCCCTCCCAGTGGCGATTACTCCATGTAGGACGTGAGGATCATCACTTTAAATTTAATTTAAATAGTGCCATAAAAGGAACCTGACTAAATAATTACAGAATAGCCTAATTATTGATACATACCTTGAGTCATCAACTGAGAAGCGATGAAAGGAGCGTATCTCCAACCTCTACTTTTGCAGCCAAAAACACAAGATTCTGAGTGATGTTTTTCCATAACCTACACACAAAATATACAGAATGAGGTCCAGAAACCATGAAATACAAAATCTAACAACAACAAAATTAAATTAAAGTCATTAAATCTAGCTTTCTACGACTACGGAAGTCCACAAATAATAATGCATGGCTCTCATAAGAATCCTATCGATAATATCAGCACTCTCTTAAGAAATCAATTGAATAGTACATAATGCATTATCGGTTCTTACCTCAGAAATTGAAATACCGGTACTGGTTTACAGGTTACATCCAATTGAAAACGCCAAGATTACGGCACTTCTTTTTCACAGAACATCAAGAAACACATGTATTTAAGGCGATTGATATTGATAATTGTTGCTGAAAGGGGCCTACCATCTAGGTTATCGTCCCCTATTTAAGGCGAAATCAATCGAAAACTCTCGGGAAGAAATATTGCTGTAATGTACAGAAAATGTAAATACACCGCCATGTTTGAACAGAAGTATTTCGCAGGAAGGCAATGCCGCCAACCGACAAAAATAATGTTTATTTAATGATAAGTGCCGTAATTATCATCTGTGAGCAAGATAATTGCAAGGAAATGTCAATTAGGAATTATGTGTATATTTATTGACTAAATATAGGGGTATATTTGCAATTCAATTAAAACGTGTATCATGCATATGTTGGCAAGACGATATACAGCGCTTAATCCGCTCCTTACGTCTGGCCGCGCTACTACACCGATGGTACCAAATAATCCCTATCTGGTTGACACCCCCTGTTTCTACCCTATCTCATATTCCTACCCCCTCCTCTAATAATAATAATAATAATATCGTATGGCCTTGGACGCCGGGTGCAGGCTTTGTAATTTGGCACCCACAGTGTAGCTTGCATGTCGAATTTTGTTGTTCCTTGAAGCACTATGAAAGTCAAGGAGGATAGATATCTAAGCTCCTTGACACTATAGCGCTTTCTAGTAGAGAAATGAGGAACTTTTCTGTTGGCGGAAAATCCCGAGATTAATTTTGCCATTATGAACACGGCCTACTGAATTAAAATGGGTTCTTTAACATGTAAACATCGTATGACATGCGTGTCGTAATTTTTGCCACCCTTCAAACATCACTACCACGGCCAGGAGCTAATCTGCAAGCTTGGGGTTGGTAGACCGATACGTTAACCACTCACCCACCGTGGCAAGCTAAGAAAACACTGAAATATGGTTTTTAACATTCCCGTAGTTCTGTAGACGTGCGTCTTATTGACATCTATAGCTAATGCTTGAAACTCTATCATCATTGTCGTTGTCGTGTAGATGTTTTGTAGGTATGTTCGTTTGCTCCCAGACGAAATTCCTTAATTAATAGCACTGAGGCACTAAATCCCCTTAAGTGACAGCTACGCTGAGTGACAGTGAGATCTGCTTTATGAGCCATCAACATAGAGCTCATTAGTTAAGACTCCCGAGTTGAAGGTTAAGCGCTGCTTTAGGTCCTCCTGGCGCGTTTCTGGTCATTGTTACAGCTTGCTATTAGGGAAATATTCCTATGGTCCAATTTCTGTTGCATGTTACATGGTATAAAAAGAAAAGTCCTCCTAGAGGCTACTTTGTTTCTTCTAGATACGGCAGAAGGACCTTAGGCGTCAATCGGGGGTGGCACACGGAGGCAGCCGCCACCCCAATATAAAACAAGTAGTTCCGTGAAGAACTATACAGCCTATTTTCATATATCCTACGTATGTTAATTGACTCTATCAACATACAAAATGTCAGTTTGATTGCTGTAATAGATTCGTAGATATTGAGAACCGACTAAATTTAGCGGAGGTCGCCATGTTGGATTTTTACATATGTAGGTCTTAAGAGTTATGTACTGTTACATGAAGATTATTGTGTACGTGTAGTATTCAAACTTCAATCACATGATTAGGACATAAGAAGGAAAAACGAGATTTTAAAATTTCGCACAGCTGCCATCTTGTGGTTATGAATACAATTGAAAAAAAAAATAGATGCCAGTAGATTAACATTTGTATAAGGATTTACTGTACCAAGTATCACTGCACTCGGATGGTTAAATAGTGAGAAACGACCATGTGAATATTTATACTTCGCGTCGCCGCCATGTTGGATTTGTGATCACCAGGTTATTGAAAGTCCTATATGTGAACTTATGTTCATAGCCGCTATGAACATTAAAACATTCAGTTTGATTGCTGTAATAGATTCGTAGATATTGTGATCCATCTAAATATTTCGAATGGTCGCCATGTTTGATTGTTGTATGTATAGGCCATAGAGTCATGTACTATAAAAGGAAAATTATTGCGTAGGTTCATTATTCAAACTTTCAATTCGATCACATGATTACGACACAATAAATAAAAACTTAATTTTAAAATTCACACAGCCGCCATTTTGAGGTTATGTAAACAATTGATATAAATTAGATACCAGTGCATTACAATGTGTATAAAAATTTCCTGTACCAAGTTTCATTGCGTTTGGATCATTAAATCTCGAGAAATGTCTATTTCAAATTTTCAACTTCGCTTGGCCGCCATATTCGTTTTGTAGTTGACCGGTTTTTGTAAGTCTTATAGATGAACTTCCAGTATTGCCCTTTATCTCCGTACAAAATTTCTGGGTGATACCGCTAATAGTTTCAGAGATATAGAATGCCAGTGAAATATTTCACACAACCGCCATCTTGAGGTTATGTAAATAATTGAACGAAGTTAGATGTCGGTGTATTACAATGTGTATAAACATATACTGCATTAAGTTTTATTGCGTTTGGTTGGTTAAATCGTGAGAAATGTCTATTTAAAAGTCGCAAATTCGCTTGGCCGCCATTTTGTATTTACCAGGTTTTCAAAAGTCACATAGGTGAACGTTCAGTAGTTTCCTTTATCACCGTTAAATATTCCAGGGTGATATCGGTAATAGTTTCGGAGATATTGAATGCTGGTGAAATATTTCGCACAGCCGCCATGTTGGATTGGTGAGACGTAACAAAATTTGAAGGGCACGGTTGGGGTCCTCCGGATTAGTGCTATGAACTTACCGAGTTTATTGAAATCGCTCCAACCGTTTAGAAGTCATTAGCGGGGGCACACACACACACACACCATCACACACAGATAGACACACGGACAATAGGTGATCTCATAAGCATATTCTTTTCATAAATGAAAATAGGCTAAAAAGAAAATGTAACATCAACAAAGTTATAACTGAATTTGACTTAAAAGAAAATCGAAGACTTCATTGGAAGTGAAAGATCAGTGGATTTTAAGTGAATAGTCAGAGACTTATTATTTATTGAATGCTGATTTTTTGTTTTTCTGTAATTTTTGTTTATATTATAATTATTA
Organism: Meconema thalassinum; assembly: GCA_946902985.2. Taxonomy (NCBI): domain Eukaryota; kingdom Metazoa; phylum Arthropoda; class Insecta; order Orthoptera; family Tettigoniidae; genus Meconema; species Meconema thalassinum. The sequence continues at coordinate 94,130,824 of OX336399.1, forward strand.
GTTTTGTTTCATTTTTTGTTTGATTAATTTTTGGTCGTTTCAAATTTAGGTGTCCACCTGTAAAATATAAATTCCATTCCAAATTTGTACAGGCCCTACTTTAATCTGTGTATAGAGGGGCAGATGACCTCGTAGTTCCGCCCCTTAAAATAACAATAACTAAGTGAAGTCCTTCTCTAAATGACGGGTGGTATAGGTATCTAACTCCAGTACAAGATAGCGGAGCATAGTTCTTTACTTGTGATATCGAGTGCATTAAAGCATGAAAATGCAACTGGAAAACGCAAACGTAATGTGAATGAGTGAAAGGACGTCAAGAGCGGATGTTTTTCTTCCTGACATGCTTGTCACTTCACTTTTAAAGGTTTACAAGGTTCTAAATAATTTCTTTTGTACGTAGTTCGTGGGCTGTTTCATCTCCCTAGTCATAATAGTTATCAATCTGCACACAATGGCACAAATTATCCATACAGTACATTTCGTTTAACTACCTTTCTTGCAATTAACTCATAATGTTCCTTCATTATTGACGAAGTTCTTTTAATGTATCCTATATTTGCTGGGATATCCATTAAGCAGAGCTTAAGGTCCAGCAGCCAATTCTGTTGCTTACTTAGCACCACCCCGGAGATACGTGTAGGGTAATTTAAGATCTTAAAGATGGCTGACAAAATAGGCCGGCTGTGTGACCTAGGCAACGCCAAGAATATTAAGTAGAGTGCATATCTTGTTCATAATTTCTATGGTAGTGATGGCAAAAGAAACAAGATGGATCACAATATCCAGTGGATTCCATCCAAACTGGACAACTATAAACGATTTGTTGGTTTAATATGCTCCATAGCAAAGAAACACATTCCGAGAGGATTTAGAAAAGAATATATCCCGGGATGGAATAGAAGATGTGATGAACTTTACGAAGAATACCAACTCAGCAACAGAACAGAAGTCGCTGATGAACTATTGCACTGCCTAGATTCTGCCAGAAAAGATAAATGGAACTCAATTACAGCAAACATGAATTTTCAACACTCAAGCAGAAAAGCATGGACTCTTCTTAGAAAACTTGGAAGTTGTACTCCCAAATATATTAATAAGAGCTCAGAGGTATCTCCAATAGATGTAGTCAAAAGAATCGTCAAGCTATCCAAGACACCAGTTAATGTCAATAAAAATTAACCCATAAAACTCAAGAAAGAGCTAAGAACCAGGCTATCCTCGACTGAATCAATCTCCCAGTTCTCAGGAGTATTCACAACTGCAGAAATCTCAACAGCTCTAAAAGAAGTAAAACCAGGCAAAGCAGCAGGAGTGGATGGAATATATCCAGAGTTTCTGAAACATTGTGGTCCTAGAACTCTACACTGGTTAGTTATGTTCTATAATGACATCCTAAGAAGTGGTAAGCTTCCATCCCTGCTTAAGAGAACTAAAATAGTTGCCATCCTAAAGCCAGGAAAAGTGGAGATAGTCCTGAAGATTATCGACCAATAGCACTCTTAAGTATTTGCTACAAGTTAATGGAAAGAATGATTTACAACAGAATCTCAGCCACAGCCTTCCAACACATACCAGTTGAACAAGCAGGATTCCGACCTAATTGAAGCTGCTGCGACCAGGTTTTGGCACTCACCAGCCACATTGAGAACGGATTTCAGGACAAGAAGAAGACCATCGCTGTTTTTGTGGACTTGACATCAGCTTATGACACAGTGTGGCGACAAGGAATGATTTTGAAACTCTTGAAGATCATTCCCTGTAAGATTCTTGCTACACTGCTCAACAACATGCTATGCAATAGAGTGTTTGAAGTGCATTTAAATGGAAGTAAGAGTAAGCCTTATGCACTAAACGATGGTTTACCTCACGGATCAGTTCTTGCTCCGCTACTGTTCAGCATCTATACTGCAGATCTCCCAGAGACTACTTCCATGAAATTCATATATGCAGATGACATAGCTCTGACTGCCCAATCTAGTGACTTCAAAACAACAGAAACTACACTCACAAAGGATCTCCATAACCTGAACAAATATTTCAGTACATGGCGACTTAAACCTAACCTGAACAAAACTGAAGTACGCTGCTTCCATCTAGACAACCAAAAAGCCAGCTATGTACCTCAAGTCGAATTCAAAGGCCAACAACTTAAGTATAACCCCTATCCAAAGTATCTGGGTGTCACAATGGACCGGACCCTTGCATACAAGCAACATCTCTCTAACACTGCAGGCAAGATAAAAACAAGGAACAACATATTTCACAAGCTCAGTGGAACAGGCTGGGGAGCAAACGCGGCAGTACTACGGACATCAGCTCTTGCCTTGGTCTACCCAGTTGCAGAATACTGCTGCCCTGTGTGGCTTAACAGTGCACCCAACTGAATGATACCATGAGGACAATATCAGTCACCATCAAATCGACACCTCTAAAATGGTTACCCGTCTTATCCAACATCCATCCCCCTCACATTCGAAGAGAACTAGCTCTTGTAAGAGAATGGCAGAAATGCCGCAGTAATCCTCAACTGCCCTTACATCAGGACTGCAACCCTCAGAAACCGAAGAGATTAAAGTCCAGAAACCCATCATGGAAGCTAGGTGAGAAGCTCCTGGAAACACATTTTGATGCTGATGAGATCTGGCATGAAGAATGGTCCTCTTCAAATCCCGACCACCTGGGTTTAATCCATGATCCTTGTAGAGATCCGCCTGGTTTCAACTTACCGAGAAGGGAATGGACATCTCTAAACAGAATCAGGACAAATCATGGAAGGTGTAAATTCTGGCTTCATAAGTGGGGAAAATCTGAAGACCCATTCTGCGACTGTGGTAATGTGCCTCAGACCATCCAGCACATTGTTATGGACTGCCCAAAGAGAAAATTCAATGGATCTGCCCAAGAATTACATAGTGCCACTACGGAAGCAGTGGACTGGCTGAAAAGTCTGGACATTAAGTTTTGAATGTGTATCATTGATCTGTAAATAATGTATATAAAATTGGAAGATATATGTATTTATAATGTATCCTTGTTTTTTCCATACGAAATAAATAAACTCATAATAAACCCCTGTTCAGCGCATCGCTTCTTTCAACGCCTTGCAAAACATTTTGACTGCATTAAATCATGAAAATAATAAATGAAATGGAAAACTAGCATCAACACCGCTGTATAAATAAGGAGCGCTCAAGAAGTAACGAGCCGGAGGCATAATTACAGAAACCAGTACCTGTACGTTAGAAGTATTGGCCCTGGCTGTTGAGGCACTGGTCCCACTGTCCTGAGTGTATGGTTTTTTCACATTCCCTCCAGGCATATGCCGAGATAGTAGCTTACCTTACTTCAAGTCCCAGCGTACCTACCCCAACCCTATTCCGAATACATTTACACACACAACTACAATCACCACAGGAATACAGGTTACCAGACAAGTTCAATACACACCCAAATACACGGGGCTGATGACCAAGATGTCCCAAGCCCCTCACAAAATCAGCAATAAACAATAAGAACATCAGGGTGAGGAATGAAGGGCACATGGAAATACTATCGTCTCTCTATATTACTGTGCCAGTTAATGTGAACGCATAATATACTGAGTTTGGTTCAGTTAGTGATGCCATTTCCGGTAATGAAATGGCTATTATTATTTGAGTTTCAATTAACGCTGTTCAAAAAGAGTGCTTAATAAATTGTACCCCCACCAGTTTTGTGTGTTTTATACTAGTCTATCGGAGTTTTGTTTATTCGAATCCATTAAAAATAAATCACTTGGAATATACGTAGGTATACTTTTTCATATCACCCCCTACTACAGTAGATGATAAAAGTAAATAAAACCAGGTACCGTATTGTTTTGATCTGTGAGTATCCGTAGATGACGGGTTCACCGAGTAATGTAAGGCGGTATATGCCGATAAGTTCTAGGTCATATTCCCGTTACCGTAGAAAGTAAATGGAGGACAGATTTGCTCTAAATCGGTAAAACTGGAGCAATTTACACAAGTACGGTGTTCCTTGAACTATGGCAAAAATCAATGTTAGCAAATCTTCTTGCCACGGTGGGTGAGTGGTTATCATGTCGGACTACCAACCCCAAGCTTGCAGGTTCGCTCCTGGCCATGGTAAGTGCTTTTGAATGGCTACAAAAATCACGGCATGCATGTCATACGTTGTTGGCATGTTAAAGAACCCATTTGAATTCAGTAGGGCGTGTTCATAATGACAAAATTAATCTCGGGATTTTCCGCCAACACAAAAATGTTCCTCCTTTCTCTACTAGAAAGCGCTACGGTGTCAAGGAGCTTAGATATCAAACCTCCTTGACTTTCATAACGTTCTAAGGAACAACAAAATTTGACATGGAAGCTGCCCTCTGGGCGTCTAATAAAAAAGCTTGTACCTGTCACCCGAGGCCATACGACATTATTATTATTATTATTTTTCGAGAAAAAATCATTGTAGTTTTAGTTGTTGATAATTTAGGGGCTTTGCGATATTGTTGTCATGTAGCCCCGTGTACTTGAATATGTGTAAAATCTGTCTGATAACCTGTGTCATTTTGATTTCTTTACTAGTGTGTAAAGGTAGGATTTGGGTAATAAGCGGCCGTGGCCTTAAGTTAGGTACCATACAGGCATTTATCTGCAGTAGAAGTGGGAAATCACGGGAAAACCACTTCCAGGATGACTGAGGTAGGAATCGAACGCTCTTCTTCTCAATTTTGCCTCAGGAGGCTGCTCGTACCCCGTTTCAGCCCGCAGAGTCTGGGTACAGGGGAGCGTGATAACGCAGTGGCTTAGCTGTTCGTCCGGGGTTTGAATCCCGGTGACAGCGGGGTTGAATTTTCAACTGAAAAGTCACGTGGTGTCAGGAAGGGCATTTGGCCTTAAATCCGGTCGAACATCAATTCCCCTCGATTTTCCTTAATTCCACTCGGTCCTCCAAGGGACCCAAAAATGAGTTCCTCAACTCCGCTCAGGCTTTGGCAAGGGGTCGGCAAAGCGGTTATCCCCAATGACGTAAACAAATGTCATAACCCTCCTGCTCGCATACCGAGGGCCGGGTCAAAATATTTAGGGGATGAAAAGAGTTTCATCTAATGTTTTTGTATAGTTTGAAATGAAGTAAAGATTTATGTGATTTTAAGATGCTGATTTTTCTTATTTTATTAAATTTCCTGACCATATGTTTATTTAACAACAGTGATTATTAACTAGTCATTTATGTATTATGTTTATATCTGATTTTGACCAATGGCACAACAATGTCTTGCGAACACCACCACGCCATCGGTCAAGCGCTCTGAAGTAAAGTCCGCTCATTCGTTAAATCAGGTATAAAGTGTTTGGCACATTATAACTTACTGTATATGGCAGCAAATACAAGTGATTTACAATTAAAATTAATCATAATATTCTCTTAAATAAGTCTGCCAAGTTTTTTTTCTATTTTTTTTTCTACAAAAAGTATGCATTGTTTTTAACATGTGCATAATTAAATGTTTGTATGTTTGTTTTGTTTTTTAACCTAGTCAGAAGCTTGCCACGGTGGGTGAGTGGTTATAGTGTCGGACTACCAACCCCAAGTTTGCAGGTTCGCCCCTGACCATGGTAAGTGATTTTTGAAGGCGACAAAAATCACGATACTCATGTCATACGTTGTTGGCATGTTAAAGAACCCATTTGAATTCAGTAGGCCGTGTTCAATGGCAAAATTAATCTCGGTATTATCCGCCAACACAAAGTTCCTCCATTCTCTACTTGAAAGCGCTGTAGTGTCAAAGAGTTTAGATATCTAACCTCCTTGACTTTCATAGCGTTCAAAGGAACGACGAAATTCGACATGCAAGCTACCCTCTGGGTGTCAATTAACAAACCTTGCACCAGGCACCCGAGGCCATACGATATTATTATTATTATTACCTAGTCAGACATTATAAAATTAAATTTAGATAATAATAGGAGTACAGTGTAATTTGTACCTGTAAAAATACTTTCGATATCAGCTGCGGATGCAGAAAATACTGTTTTCCAGCCTAGAACGGAAAAATCAGCTGCATTCCCACACAGCAAATAAGTTGAAATGAATGAAAATCCACAGCCTGCTTCCAGTCTCCGACCGGGTCAGGAATGGAATGAATGAAGCCCCCATCTAGCGGCGAGGATATGAACTGTGCCGGCTGCCGAGGCCTGACGCACTCCTCTGGGGCAATGATTAAATGAATAACAGATGAAATGCAATGATTGTGGAGAGTGTTGCTGGAATGAAATTTTGACAGGGAAAACCGGAGTACCCGGAGAAAAACCTGTTTGCCTCCGTTTTGACCAGCACAGATCTCACATGGGGTGACCGGGATTTGAACCACGGACCCAGCGGTAAGAGACCGGCGTGCTGCCGCCTAAGCCACGGAGGCTTGCTCAGCAAATAAGTTATGAATACTAATAGTTTACCGTAACAGCTATTCGGATTTAAGATATCGTCTGCATACCATTTTTTCTATGCAATCATCTCGTCCGTTCTTATCAGTTTACAAGTGATAAGAAATTGTTAAATGAGGAGTAGACTAAGTAACAACAAAAGTTAAACAATTCTACTCTATGTTTTGAAATTAGCTGTTCCACTTATTTTAGTCAACTTAAAAATGTAAACACTGAAGCAGTGGTGGTTGTACTGCTGAAATACAGTATAACTGACCACGGTAGGTTATTTTGAGAAGTTATACTTAATTTGTTATCTTTATTAGAAGTTATATTAGTTATATTAGAAGCATTGATTATAATCAATGGTAGAAGTGAGCATGGAAGACTTGTGTCGTTCCATGAATGCACAAGGATAAAGAGACCGCGACCGAGCGAGTTGAGGGACTCATCTGGCGACTACCTGGAGTGTCGAGTGAAATTGAGGTAACCCTGAATACCTGACTCAGGTACCCGAGTGGAATTGATGCCCGCCCTTAAATCCCCAGCCTGGTTGGCCCAATTAATTGGGAAAATCTGAAGAATGTGAGTTAGAGTCCGGATACAAACCCGGGTCTCCGCCAGAGGCTGTAGTTGCTTCAAGTGGACACCCATGGGGAGAGCTACTAGTTCCGTTCAATTTTATGTAGTTCCAACTTGCGCTACCAGATGTCACTGACATCTAGTGGTGAACTTTGGAACTTTGATAGAGTGTTTCAACGAAATCTAACCTAGAAATTTAGCTTCACACAAGGTTAGTTAGTGGAAGGATCTTTTACATGCCATAAATCTATGACATGAGACCGCCGGCTTTACTTCACCTCCGAAAGAAGGCATACTGAAGGATTTTAACGCTCTCAAAAAATGCGATGACTTCGACCGGGTTTGAACCCGCGATCTTGAGCACAGCAGTTCAGCATGCTACCAACTACGCTACCGAAGCCGCTATAATCAAATTATATGAACGTAAAAACCTCTTCCACAGACTTAACGAGCAGATTCACTACACTTCGAACTAAGATCAATTCACAACGTATTTCAATAGGCCTAAACATAATATAGAGAATCAAGAATGTAATACATGAACAACATCTCTCTTAAATTAATACTGCAAGGATGTCCATTTTAATAGCATTGAAATTTTTTAGTGTTATTCTTAGAGCTTACCTTTCATTTCATATATTATGGTTTTCGTTTTATAACCTACAAGCGACCCGCCCAGGCTTCGCCCGGTATCTTTAACGCGCACGGAAGGCAGATCCCAGACGCAATTCAGAAAAGCAGAGCACAGTGGGTCAAAATCGAAATCTAGGGAGACAAAATTATGTTTACGTTTTAATCATGAATTTAGAGTGAAAGCACTGTATTTAATTTGTTTACTTCATAATAAACATCAGTTAAGACCTTTTTAAGCTACGTCTACACATGCAAGAAATTGTCTATGACTAGGAGTTGGATAGAGCATTCAGTTATCTCTTCAGAACAATTTTCTATTCCTAATTTACTTTTAACAAAGTCACAAAGTTCCACTTTTGACATAATCGTCGAACCCAGTGCTTCAAACAGTTGTAAACATGTGAGAACTGGTTGCGCGGCATCTTCTAAAACGTAAAATAGCTAAGTAAGTTACAAAAAGATGCAAAACATCTTATAACAGGCGTAAACTACAAGACTTTATCTACATTTTAACATTAAGTAGAAAGTGACGCAGAGTGACGCGACATACTAAAAATGTATGTGAAAATATAATTTTAAAAATAATAGTTAAATATTATATAATGCAGATATAGCTAAAATTACGTAACAATTACGCCCATTAATAACTGAAACAGTAAGCCTCCGTGGCTTAGGCGGCAGCACGCCGGCCTCTCACCGCTGGGTCCGTGGTTCAAATCCCGGTCACTCCATGTGAGATCTGTGCTGGACAGAACGGAGGCAGACAGGTTTTTCTCCGGGTACTCCGGTTTTCCCTGTCAAAATTTCATTCCAGCAACACTCTCCACTATCATTTCATTTCATCTGTCATTCATTTAATCATTGCCCCAGAGGAGTGCGTCAGGCCTCGGCAGCCGGCACAGTTCATATCCTCGCCGCTAGATGGGGGCTTCATTCATTCCATTCCTGACCCGGTCGGAGACTGGAAGCAGGCTGTGGATTTTCATTTTTTTCAATAACTGAAACACGTTACAATGATCCTACCTTCAGTTGCATGTTCCATCCTAAAGCATCACACTAACCACAAAAACAACCAAACCACAGCCACTTACATTCACCCTCCAATTCAAACTGCTCGAACAGTGGTGACAGTTTTACACTAAGATGCGTTTATATCCCAGAATAGTGAGCGGCAATTATATGAGAATGCTGTAGAAGTAATACATTTTGATTTTGACCCACTGTGCAGAAGTGAACAGCGAAATTCCAAACACACATACTCTTCTCTGAAGTCTTAACTCGACACGAATCGACTCTTTGATGCTGACCGAAGCTAGTAATTTGAATTCCCACTGAATGGAGATTGTTGGAAGAAATCAAAACATAAAAACACTTTGGGCGATGTATTAATGATAGAGATATGCTGTCGCAGACTTTTTTGTAGAACCTTTCATGCTGAACAATTCTTACACTCATAGTAACATAGATATTTTTAACGCTTTACCCAGCGTAACCTAAGGCGCATGGACGGCAGATTTTTCTTCGACTCAGTGTGGTCATAAATGTGTGTTTTTCTACAGAAACCTTTCTCGAGATATCCTTTACAGTATGGCGAAAATCGCATCAAAATCCATGCAGTGGTTCTCGAGATTACCCGTTACATCCAAGAATCGGGGACTTTGTTTTATATTAAGTAGAGATGTAACTGAGATTAGAGGAAACTGCTCATTCTGAAGATGACCCCAATTTGGGACGAAAACATTTTACATGAGAAATAACATAATAGCAGAGCTTTACGATATGATAATAGTATTGACAAGTGTTACCATTAAATTCCATTAACTGGGAAACGATTGGAATAAAGTACAGGGATAGGAGGGTGATCTACATTCCATACAGAAACCAGACAGCAGTCATTCGAGCTGAAGGACATGAGAGAGAAGCTGGTATTCAGAAAGGTGTAAGGCGAGGCTGCAACTGGGTTAATACATTATCAAATATGGTATCGACAGCAGTGGCTAAAGCGCAGCGTTAGGTCAAGGGGCCAAGCTCTCTGCTGACTCGGTAGACGCGTGGGTTCGAGCCCCACTGTCGGCCGTCCTTGAAATGGTTTTCCGTGGTTTCCCATTTTCAACACCAGGCAAATGCTGGGACGGTACCTTCTGATAGGCCACTGCCGCTTCCTTCCACATCCTTGCCCAATTGCATTCATCTTTATCCAATCCATCTCTCATCCCGACGCTCAGGTCGCCCACGGGCGTCGAATAGAAAGACCTGCACTCTGCCTCTGACGAGGCCACACGAAAAAACAAAAACAAAAAAAAAACAAAAAATATGGTTAATGTTTGTGCTTCATATTCGAATTAAATACAAAGTTTTAGACGAAAGTTTAAAAATGTTGGTTAATTGACGTAGAGTTATCATAATTGCTTCGTCTCTTGAAAAACAAACACCACCAGAGTGGATGGTTTTTATGGTTGAATGTCGTTACTGAATTAACTCTCGTCTGGTTTGCAGCAGAGTATACTGATAGAATGAGGAATACAATTACCAGCAGAAACAAGGGAAGAAGATGAAACAGGAGTGTTACCGCACTGTCCACGGCGTTGCGTGTTCGTTCACCATAGACTCAATGTATGGGGAATTGCGTGTAGGGGGAGCCACTGAAAGAGTAGTTATGTGCCCACTCGCGCGTCTTTTTGTGTGTGTTTCACTGGCCCTTAGAGGGCTACAACAGAAAAGGGAGAATTAGAGGTACAAAACAAACAACATTCGTGTATAGAATAGAGCAGAAAAAAGGGAGTAACTATCACATTCAAGGCGAAAATAAAATAGATTTGTATCATAAAAGCACTTCGCTTCCCTTGTATTAAAAATGAAACAACGTGTTTTTTTTATGTGTAACATCTTTCCGCTCGGTTGCTGGTTAGTTTTGTGGGAGTAATTTTGAAAATTGGGGACGGATGTGAATCGGGCGGAAGTGGATCGAACGGAAGTGAAGACGCACTGCCAGAAAAATGGGACGGAAGTGAATCGGGCGGAAGTGGATCGGACGGAAGTGAAGACAGACTGCCAGCTGGATGTACAATTGAAGATGTGTGTATTGGAAACAAGGCAGTGTGTGCTCTGTAGCGCGGGTATGTTATGGCAATACAGTAGGCAGTGCATTTAGCAGGCACTGGTTTGACGAGCACAGTGGCAAATGTTTCACCGACTTTAATTTGTTATTGAGCAGTTTATGAAGCTTCACGTTCAAGGTTGAATATCACATGGGGTAGGACTAAGACGACAAATGACATTTAAGTAAGCGGCATTATTGTCAAGCTGTGGGTGAGTAGTCAAATATTAAATGCATAACAGATTGTTGTTATATGAGTGGAATAAAAGCTGTATTTTCATCATATGCGAGACTAGGTCATTTCATGATTGTAGGAAGCCATGTTTTGATTGTTTACGACGAACTGTATGAGAGCCTTGAGAATAATGAATGTTATAGTTACTGAGGAATGTGCTCACAGTATTTGAGAGTACAGTCGACGTTGTGTGTCACTTTTTTGTTAGGAATTATTAATGTAAAAGGAAGCAAGGAAGCTTGTAGTTTTGCGTGTCCGATCATGATCCACGGTACCTCCCTTTTACGTGGAATGTGAACCACAGGACATGGCATTTCAATTCGAAAATCTCACATGTATTGACCGGGAGTCAAACCCGGTCTACCTTGGTGGGAGACTAACAGCTTGACCGCTGCGCGACAAGTGTGACAGTAGCATATCTCCAATTCAATCTATACATTCATCATAGTACCAGTATGAAAATGGAGTGTAAATTAACATTTTAAGAATGTCCAAGCTGTGTAGTATACGAGTAGGATAACATGTCAGATGTTACACATCATATGCGACTACTGTAAGGCTCGTATCTTTCTTTTTTTCATGTGAATGTTCTCGGAAAAGGCTCTATCGATTGTTTCTGCAATTCTTAGAAATACACAGAGAGAACTTTGGTTGGCAATATAGTGCAGTGTCTAATAAGGCCCATATCACATGACACTCGTTAACATGGAAGCTTCTACCAGTACTGGTATAGACGAGTCTAGCACCGTGTTATTTGCACCTTCCACGGTAGCTTTCATACAACTCACGAAATTGAACAGGTGCCATTTTTACCAGCAGTTTGCAAGGAAGATTGAGTACAAGAACCTATACACATACAGTAAACACAGAACGTGTCATATTATTATTATTATTATTATTTATTTATTTATTTAGTATGTTTCGACCCATACAGGATCACATAAAGCAAGTTATGATCTGTTGCTGTTATTTTTCGTGTTCTTCCAGAATTCTTTCATCATGTCGCTATGTTTAGCTCGACGTTCGTCAGCCCATTTTCCCCTAGGTCTGCTGGGCTTATCTTCTGATGCAGCTTCCCAAGTGTAGATCTTATGTTTGAAAGTTTTGCGGTCTTCGATATCGGTGGGTGTGATGTTGGCGTTATTGAGATCAGTTTGGACTTGTTTAATCCAAGCCATTGTCGTCTTTAATTTTTGTGAGTACATCAATATTTTCTTTGTTAATCGGTTGTCATCTAGCCTCATAATGTGTCCATAAAATTTCAAGCGTCGTTTACGGAAATCGGTTTCAATATTTGAATATTTTTCTGTGATCTTGCGCGATTGTAAACGCTATCCTTCATCTGTAAGTCTTGGGCCAAGAACTTTTCGGATTATTTTCTTTTCAGCTTTTTTGATGTTTTCAAGATCCCCTTTATAATTGAGGTTTAAGGTCTCACTGGCGTAGAGTGTTTCGGGTTTGATGACCGTCGCGTAATGTCGAATTTTAGTGTTAATGCTCATGCATTTTTTGTTGTAGATGTTTGCGGTTTTCCCATATGCTTTCCGCATTTTGAGTTCACGTGTTCTTTGTGCTATTCTTTCTGTGCCTGTAGGTTCAATAATTTCTCCTAAGTATTTGAAATGATTAACCTTGTTGATTGAACCGTATTTTGTTACCAAAGTTTGGGTTTCAATGTGTTTTGTAGCCATGAATTCAGTTTTTGTGAAGGAGATTTGCAACCCTACTTTCCCAGCACATTCTTTGAGGACTTCAATCTGGTGAATTGCTGTTCGTTCGTCTCCGGAGAGGATTGCCAAATCATCAGCAAAAGCTAAGCATGTAATTATTATTATTATTATTATTATTATTATTATTATTATTATTATTATTATTATTATTCAGGAGTAAATACCAAGCTATTAAAATTCTAATAGCTCGCGATTAGTATCTATCCATGGTTTTGAGCAGGAAGTAGGGGGACTACAAATTTAAATGAAAGAAGAAACCAATTTTCCCTGCCAATTTTTATCATTTAAATCGTTCTCTTGGACTTAGACCATGTGAATAAAACTAAGTTGAAAACTTGCTGTACGCGGTAGGAAGAATATAATAAAATAATTAAAAAGAAGTAAAATATCCCGCCGTTGGATAGCCTTGAACCCGGGATCCTTAAATCAGTGAAAAGCCACGATAGCAGTCGCACACTTTTCTAACGGCCTTCGGAGCTCATTGTTGCACAGCTTATTAACGCGTATGGTTAAATATCCAATTATTATAGTTAGATCTTAAGTATTGATTAAAATGCATTCATTCAGTACCTGGCATGTTCTGAAATTTACTTCAAGCAAGTTTCACGACCACCTTGCGTTGATAATGCGAATCAACTGCAAATATTACCCTCAAACGACAACCGACCTCCATGTAATGTATTATTTCTTACAACTTGGCGCACAATATGCTAGCATGTGATATACTGCTGAGTCCGGCGTTGCTTCCACTTACATGTGCCGGGCTCCTCTCCGTCTTCTTTCCTGTCGACCTCCCTTGGTCAACTCTTGTTCTCTTCCGACCACGACGGTAATAGGGTATCCGAGGCCTAGGGAGTATTTCACTTTCCCGCCTTAATTGGCCCTTGTCTCATCTTTCCTGATCCCTCCTTCTTCGAGGCGTCAGACCTCTTGTTTTCTTTTCATTATATTTCCTTTGCCCTTTACGATTCCCGCACTGTTTTTGTTAATTGGACCCCCGTGTATCTAAATTTCATTTAGCATTATTTTCTTTCATCTACACTCCATTTTGTGGGTGTTTTCAATCTCCGTTGCATTTTGTAAGTCTTATCGATATCAATTGCATGTTGTGAGTGTTTTCAACCTCAATTGCATTTTGTAAGGATTGACAATCTAAATTGCTATTTAGTAAGTCTTTCAATATAGGGGCTGGGGCTTTAGTGAGTATTTTGAATTTCAATTGCATTTTGTATTTTCAACCTAAACCTCTTTTTGCAAGTATTTTCAATCTAAATTGCATTTTGTAGGGTGCGCATTTTGCAAGTACGGTATTTTGATTCTCAATTGCATTGTGTGGGTATTTTTAATCTAAATTACATTTTGTGAGTATTTTCAATCTAAATTGCATTTTGTAAGTATTGTCCATCCAATTGAGTAGTTTGAATCTACCATACATTTTGTAAGCATTTTCAATTTTTAATTGCATTTTGTAAGTATTTTGAATATCAATTGCACTTCGTGATTATTTGGAATCTGAAATGTGCATTTTTCAATCTAAATTGCATTGTGTATTTTCAATTTCAATAACATTTTGTAAGTATTTTGAACTTCAATTGCATTTTGTACGTTTTTTCAATCTCATTTGCATTTTGTAAGTATTTTGAATTTCACTTGCATTTTGTAAGTATTTCGACTGTACATTGCATTCTGTACGTATTTTGAACTTAACCTGCATTTTGTGTATATTTTTCAATCTATTCCTTTTGAGAGTATTTTCGTTCTAAATTCCCTTTTGTAAGTGTTATCGCTCTCCATTTTGTGAGTAGTTTCAATCTGAGTTCCTTTTTTATAAGTATTTTCCTTCTCTCTTAATTTTCGTTCTGGTTTACACTTCATTGACATTTTCGCTATCACCCAGCCCATTAGGGGCCGATAACCTTGAAACAACAATTATCATCATCATCATCATCATCATCATCACGATATACTTCGATCATAGAAGCAGGTGTACTGACGAGGATGAACAGAATTACAAGGGATTTTGTACCGGCCATCACAACAGCTTCCTTGCCAGCAAGTGTCGTGTGATACGGGCCTAACAAAAGGTCAGGAGCCTACCTAAGAAAAGGATACGACAGTTTTCTCTCTCTTCTATAGTCCGTAACAAATATATAAATCTTAATCACAAGGATTTTTAGCCTACTTTTCACATTTTGCAAAAATGAGGAAAAAGTAGACTTATGAGATCGGGCAAATGTGTGTCTGTCTGTCTGTCTGTCTGTCCTTCTGTCTGTCTGTCTGGCTCCTAAACGGCTGCAGCAATCGAAACAAAATTTGGTAGGAGTAAAGATCTATACCTGAATATCTCACGGCCATATTTGAAAATGATGTCAGTGCTACCAACTGCTAAAAAATCGCAAATGAAATTTGAGCTCCATGTTGGATATCTTGGAAAGTATGAATGGGAGCTATTTCAAAATTGGCACACGTACAGATCATAATATTTCAGTTTAATTTCCAGGAGGCCAAACATGGCAGTGTTGCCAAAATGATTATAAGCCTTCTGATAGGTCCAATTTTTAAATGCATATAACTTCTACACTATCAAGTGGAATTCAACCAAATTTCGTATGTTGTATGTGTACATAACCAGATATGACTGAGCGTATTCTTAAGACCTACCAGGGCTGCCAACTCTTAATAAATGCTCCTAATTTATTTTATCCAAATACCAATATATCAGAAAGTATGCAAGCCGACAGCTTTAAACTATGCACACGTATAGTACCTGACATTCTATATTAATTTGGAGTAACTTATATACGTCAGTGCTACCAACATGATTCTAAGCCTGCTGAGAGTTCCAACTTTAAATACACGTAACTTCTATACTATCATTTGGATTTCAAACAAATTTCGTGTGTGTTATGTGTACCATAACAGATATGACTATGCGTATATTTAGGAGCAACCAGGGCTGCCAACTGTTAATAAATACTGTCTCTATTTCTGGTACCCTAATATCAATATATCAGAAAGTATGCAAGCCAATAGCTCTAAACTTTGCACACGTATAGTACCTGGCATTCTAGACGAATTTGGAGTAACTAATATACGTCAGTGCTGCCAACATGATTCTAAGCCTGCTGATAGGTCCAATTTTAAAATGCATGTAACTTCTATACTAACTAATGGATTTCATTCAAAATTGGAACAAAAATAGATCATATTATTTCAGATTATTTCTCACCAATACATGCATGACATTGTTGCCAACATGATTTTACGCGCGCTGTTAGATCTAATGTTTAACTGCATGTAACGTCCATGCTATCCAGTGGACTTCAACCAAATTTTGTATTTAGTGCCGTAAGAGACGGAACTAAGAATATATTCAGACATCAGGGCTGCCAACTGTAGTGCTCTATTAGGATACATTATGCCAGGTATACAGTATTTCGAACTAATTGGAAATTTCGATATTAGCAACTTAATTTCGTCATTATTCTAGATAGGTTCATATTCTGTAGAATAATCATTGGCATGAAAAGGCTGTATAGTTCTTCACAGAACTTCTTGTTAGGTTACTTTTTCGTATATTCCAGCAATTGGAATTTTATTGAGTTGACCGACTGAAAGGTGACAATAGGCCTATCAATAAAACAAACAAATATAATAATTCTGGCATCTACAGAATCAAATGTGATGATTGTGACGTGGATTACGTGGGACAAACAGGACGAGGGTTCAACACCAGATTTTTGGAACATGTTAATGCCTCTAAACATAATAAATTTTCGGCGATAGGCAACCATATGGTAGAAACCGGTCACAAATTCACAACCGTAGAGAACGATTTAGTTATTTTACACCAAGAAAACAAAGGCACACTCATGAATATTCTGGAACAAATAGAGATTGACAAAGCACAGAGATTTAACCCTTCCCACAATCTTAATGAAATAGTTTTTGAAACCAGCATTTTATACAGAACACTAATAGACGCATTATATAGTAATAGATAAATTGATCAGCTGTATTCCACCATTCATACCATTTATTTTCCAAATTCAATAATGATTATATCTCTCTTTTCTCGCATTCATCCACCCCAAAACAACAGCCATCGGCACTTCATAAACATTCCACATTTATTTTTCCTTAATTTTTATTCCCGTCCTCTATTTCCCCTTCTCACCTAGTATGTCTTTGGGCAAGCAAAGTAGTGATATTTGTTTGAGACACGTTTTTTGATCTGCTGTTGTTCACGCCCTAACACACTACATACAGCGGGACATGGCACTACTGCAGGGATTATATTGATTTCTTTCCCATGATGTTCTCCAAGGGCAGTATAGAGACTAGTTCGAAAAACGATGACGCAACCAAATAGCGACTCACAACACCGGCCTGACTCAGCGGCTTTTTAATGCACCCAGGCCTGGATATCCAATTAGAAGATCTTCCAAGGAGAAACGGAAACAATAGAACTTCATATTATTTATTTCACAAATCTTTATTCATGCAACGTATGTTCTTATAAAGGTTATTTATCTTTGTTATTTTTATGTACAGGCTGAGGAAGAAGGAGTTTTACCTTCGAAGCATGTACCTGTGAGTAGGTTCAATACAAGTATTGGGAAGGCAGAATCCCTTTATTTTCTTTCTAATTTACAGATTATGAACTCCTGATCCTATAGGCTATTTCTGGTACGAATTGGTCTGCGAATATCCCCAGACTTATTATTTTTTATAGGCTATACATCTTACAAGAAATAACCATTAAAATATAAAATTTTGTATGAGCTATAATATTTTTCCAAATTAAATTAAATTAGGCTACAGATCTGCTCAAATTATTAGACTCAACACACGAATTCCCGCCATTGTTAAATTAATTACAAGATGTCTGTTCATGAAAGGGAATTTTTGTGTCGGATTGTTAGTATAACCCTATTCAGTGTTCACTACAGTAAGTTAAGGCAGATGCATTTTACTTCTGCTTTATTTCTTAGTTTCTTTTCTCAATACCTATTCATTAGAATGCATACTGTCGTAAAAGCCCAAGGATGAAATTATTATAAAGCATTTTCTTCTGGGGCTGCCCACTTTAAAATTTCACTATTTAAACAGCGACTCTAACCTCAAAGATAAGATGTTGGTTGCTTGGTCAATTTCTAGTAGTTCCTACTTTTGCTACCAAATGCTACCGTCAACGAAACCTAGCTGTGAACTTGGCTACTAGATACCCCCGCACCTGGCGTTGATCGTTGGAACTTAACGAGCGTTAATCAAATCTAACCTACACATTTTAGCTTCACACAATTGTTGTTAGTGGAAGGTTCTTTTACATGCCTTGGGACGTCCGGCTTTACTTCCCCTATGAAGGAAGGCATACTGAGGGATTTTAACGCTCTTCAAAAATCTGACGACTTTGAACCCACGATCTTGGGATTAGAACATGTATGATATTTTCATCTTCCAGCTATTACAGCAAAATTCAGTCTATAGATATGTCATTTCATGTTTATTTCAGACTGTTTTGCATTTCAGCAACCAGTCCAGTTTACAAGCCTCTGTTGCCTCCATGATCCCTTATTTAGTACTGCGGCTGCCTCTCACCTTGAAATCGCTGACCACTGAATATAACCATCGTCTCCGAAATCTTCAATAATGTCTCCAACAATGCAACTCCAAAAGTTGTGATTCAAAATTTCGACAAAACATTTCCTTAAGAAAGTGACAACGATTGTATTATGTATTCCAACGTTGCTTTTTATAGTAGTTTCTTTTTCTCTTTAGGAGTAGAAGGCATCAATATTTCTCCCCTTCGAAATCAACAATCATCTCTCTCTCACCTTTTGTTTCTATCCGTCCTCTACAACGATTACTAGCTAATGCTTAAATCAATTGTTATAATGAAAGAACAACACGTCCAGGGGTAAAACAAAGAAAGGAGCTGTCCCATGGATTATAATCAACATTTTAAGAACCCCGTAAAATTGACAGCTTACTTGCTTCCCTGTATAACGATATTTTCTGGAAAAGATACATTAAATTATTATTATTATTACCGTAATTTTATTATTATTTATTTATTTATTCGTTAATTCCCCATAAGGAGAGCGTTACAACACAATCAATTTTCATGTTTCATTCTGGACCTTTCTTCTTTTTTACCAAAAACCTCTCATATACACACTATGTTTCCTCTTTCTCTCTTCTGTCCACCTCTTTGCTGGTTGTCTCTCTTTGGGAGTTTGCTCAATCTCCTGTAGTCTAAGTTTTTCTCTGTATTTGCTCCTGTCTGCGATGTCTTCTGTAGAGATGTTTAGTTTCTTAAGGTCTTCCACGGTTTCCTTTACCCAATTGGTTTTTAGTGTGCTATTCGTAACTATATTAAAAAATTTCTTGGTCAGTCTGTCTTCGGTCATCCTATGTATATGTCCATAAAATTTTGCCCTTCTTTTCCTTATGTTGTTTGTAATCGTCTCTGTCTGTTTGTACAATTCTATTGTCGGTCTCTTCATCCATATTCCCCTCTTTCTGAACTGGCCCGTAGATCTTTCTCAGAATTTTTCTCTCTCGTTTTTCTAATTCCTTGATTTTTGTTCGCCCCTTGATTGCTGTCGTTTCTGAAGCGTATAAGGCCTCTGGTAAGACTATTGTACGGTAGTGTCGTAATTTGGCATTGATGGAAATACTATTTTTATTGTAGTGGTTCCATGTAAGTCGGTATGCTTTCTGCAATTTAGCGATCCTGTCTTCATTGGATGCCAAGTTCAGTCCTGTTTTCTGTATAATCTCTCCTAGATATTTGAAACTTTCCACTTCTGTTATTTTTCCATACTTGGTTTCCAGTTCCAGTGGGTGTTTGTCTGTAGATTTTGTGTCCATGAACTGTGTTTTTTCGTATGAGATTTGTAACCCTGTTTTGGCAGAGATTTCATGTAGCGTCTCTAGAGCTTCTTTGGCTTCTTTTCTGTTATTTGTTATAATCGCTCCATCATCGGCAAAGGCCAGACACTTAATGTTGACTGTCCTTTTCTGGTGTTTTGCCATTTTTATGCCTTTGACTCCTTTTTCCCATGTCTTGATTATTTTATCCAAAATATTATTATTATTATTATTATTATTATTATTATTATTATTATTATTTATTAATTTCACACGTTACAGGCCTATTAGACCACGCGAAGCAATCCTGACTTTTTGTTCTTCCTGTCTTCCCAGTACTCTTTCATTCGTGCACTAAATGCCCTCTTCCTTTCTTCGGTCCACTTTGGTCTTTGGGCTGTAGGTGCTGCTCTCTCTGACAACACTTCCCACTTGTATACTTTGTGTCGAAAGACGCTTTTGTCTATGACGTTTTCTGGGTCGACCTGCGCTTTTACTAGATCAGTTTTGACTTGCATCATCCAGGGTGTAGTAATCTTGAGCCGCTGTATGTATCTTATAATTTTGTTGGTGAGTCTGGTTTGTGGGAGTCTGCTGATGTGGCCGTAAAATTTTAGTCGCCTCTTTCTGATGTCTGCTGCGAGGTTGGACAATTTCTCTGTGGTGTCACTGGAGTGAAGCCTGTATCCATCATCTGTGTGCTTTCGTCCAATTATGTTCCTTATTATTTTTCTTCTTATTATTATAATTATTATTATTAATTTATTACTTAAGCATACATTTGTGCCATAGGCTAAATATCTTTGTTGAATTATTGTAGACATAAACTGTTATCGCCTCTACTGATACGACTTGTACGTGATGTGAGGAATGAGCTACTGTACAAAGAAAATCGATCGATATTACTTCAATAACGCTTTTCATTACGATAGCTTACCTTTTCTTCCTCTCATGTTTGGAGGCAGACGCCTGAACTGACGAAAGAAAAATGTAATAAAGCTAATGGAATGGATTTAGAAAGCTAGAAAAGAAAGCTGAAGGAATTTCTTGATAAAGAAAGAAATAATGTGTCATAGAAGAAATATTGTCTGTGTTGCGTGTTAATATCGTGAGATGGTGGTTGTTTATGAATACTAGCAAGTTCACGTGTGAAAGGGAATAAGTATATTTTTTGCTATCTATTTATTTCATATTATTTTATATTATTTTTTAAATTATTTTTATATTTATTTCAAAATTTAAATGCTTTCCAGTCGGTCAACATGATTGTACCTAATTATAATGGGTCTCATTCCCTAAACCCGAAACAAACATGAGATTAATTAATTCAGACTAGCCTCCAATATGATAATGTTCACTGCCGGTCAGGCAAATCGTGAAGCCAATCGATTGAAATCACTTAGGCTAAATCTAAGTCATTTAAACTAGCATTTACAGTTTATAAGGTGCGTTCAAAAAGTAACGAGCCGGAGGCTGTAATGGGCAAACCAGTGACGATATCGGCTAATCGTGGCGTGTGTACCGATGTGTGGTTCCGACCTGAGCGTGGAAGGTCACAGCCCGTCGCTAGAGGGCACGCGTGCACGTCACGTGACGATACAAAGCCAGCAGCAGCATGCATCAATCGTCCAACCAAGACCAAGAGAGTAGGCCATTCGACATGCTTCCTGGTGTGGTTGAAGACTGTGGGGCACCCATTGGGCACACACTTACCGCAAGTGCAGTCGTTCCTTCATGATGGTGTGCACACTTCCGACGCTCAATCCGACCACGGTGGCCATGGCGTTAACTGGCACTCGGTGGCCCTGGGTAATGAGTGCATCAACCAGCTGGACGTTGTCATCGGTAATACAGGGGGGTGCCCCAGATCGGGCATCATCGGCTAACGCCCCCGTCCATCCCTGAAGCGCTTGTGCCACGCCTGGACTCTTTCAAGGGGCAGTGTTCGCCGTACCACTTGTGACATTCGGCGATGAATGTCCGTTCCCCCTACTCCTTCCGCTGTCAGAACAACACCTCTTTGCTCTTCGTTTGACGCCTCCATGTCACTGTTTGCAATGCGACTGGCAGCGTTGGACGATTGATGCATGCTGCTGCTCGCTTTGTATCGTCACGTGACGAACACGCGTGCCCTCAAGCGACGGGCTGTGACCTTCCACGCTCTGGTCGGAACCACACCTCGTTACACACACCACGATTAGCCGATGTCGTCACCGGTTTGCACAGTACAGCCTCCGGCTCGTACTTTTTGAACACACCTTATATTTATTAAGACATCAACACAATAATTTATCCATTTTATCCTATTTGTTAATAGTATTTTTATTTTTATTTTCAATTTTTAATAGATTTGATAGATTTTATCTTTTACATTATGGTGTTTGAAGCCGTTTTCAGTGTTGCCTTAGTAAACACAATCATTTTGACGGACTTAAAAGCATCAAACTTTCGTTTTATCCTATATTTTCGCTTTAGTTTTGATTTTATATTTTTGTTTTTAAAATTCTTAATTATTTAAAATTTTAACTTTTTATTTAATCTATAGTGCTTCTAACATGTCATAACCTAGATACGAGTATAACAAGCATATAAGGTACAGTAATACATTTACTTTATTCTTATTGCCGTGTACTAAAATAGTTTTATCTCGTTATCTTTATGGCCTGCACTTCATGTACCCTACACGACGTAATAGCTGAAAAAAGAAGCATTGTGCGTTCAAATGGTCGTGAAAAATACAATTTGAAATAAATTATAATTATAATCCCACGATATAGAACCCAAAGTACGTACTCGTATTCTATCACATAGATCCCCCAGGGGCTCACATCTTGTGGGACGTGGGTTGGCGACCACGGGGTCAACTCTTGTTCTTTTCCGACCCCGACGGTATTAGGGTATCCGAGGTCTAGGGAGTCTTTCACTTTCCCGCCTTAATTGGCCCTTGTCTCATCTTTCCTGATCCCTCCTTCTTCGAGGGGTCAGACCTCTTTTTTTCTTTTTATTATATTTCCTTTTCTCTTTAAGATTCCTGCATTGTTTTTGTTAATTGGCTCCCCGTTTATCTCAATTCCCTTTAGCGTTTTATTTTAAAATACATGTAACTTCTATACTAACAAATGGATTTCATCCAAAATTGGCACAACAAGATATCATAATATTTCCGATTATTTCTAACCAGCACACGCATGACATTGTTGCCAACATGCTTTTACGCGTGCTGATAGATCCAATGTCTAACTGCATGTAACGTCCACTGGACTTCATCCAAATTTTGTATTCTGTACCTTTAGAGATGGAATTAAGAATATATTCAGTCACCAGGGCTGCCAACTGTAGTGCTCTATGAGGCTACATTATACCAGGAATTTTTCGAACTAATTAGACATTTCGATATTTCCAACTTAATTTCGTCATTATTCTAGATAGGTTCATATACTGTAGAATAATCATTGGCATGAAAAGTAGGCTCTTTAGTTCGTCACGGAACTTCTTGTTTCTATCTAAAATGCATTTCGCGATTGTTTTCAACCTCAATTGCATTTTGTAAAGATTGACAATCTAAATTTTTCGTTTTAGTAAGCCTTTCAATGTATGTGCAGGGCATTTTAGTGAGTTTTTTGAATTTCAGTTGCATTTTGTAAATATTTTCAACCCAAACCGCATTTCGCAAGAATTTTAAATCTAAATTGCATTTTGTGTGTGTGGGGGGGCATTTTGCTAGTATTTTGAACCTCAATTGCATTTTATACGTATTTTCGATCGCATTTGCATTTTGTAAGTATTTTGAATTTCAATTGCATTTTGTAAGTATTTCGACTCTACATTGCATTTTGTACGTATTTTGAAACTAGCCTGCATTTTGTGCCTGTTTTTTTTTCAATCTATTCCTTTTGTGAATCTTTTCGTTTTAAATTCCCTTTTGTAAAAGCATTTTGTGAGTTGTTTCAATCTAAGTTCCTTTTTGTAAGTATTTTCCGTCTCACTTAATTTTCGTTCTGGTTTCCATTTCATTGTCCTTTTCGCTATCAACCAGATTATTAGGGGCCGATAACCTAGCTGTTAGGCCCCTTAAAACAACAATTATCATCATCATCATCATCATCAATCACATAGAGAAATTAGGTATTATTTACCTTCCTCAGTTGAGGCCGAAATTTCAGTCCTGGGAATATGAGGCAGATAGTCTAACTTAATGCACATAGTCAGCTAGTGGATCCATGATACGGCGTTCATGAGTACAAACAGTTCTGAATAGAATACGATGTAATCGGAGTTCAAACCAAGGATATGAATGGTAATGAGAAGGCATTGTGGCCGAGTGTTGGAGCGTTATGTGCCTGATTATCACCGAGTGTAAGGAGATACGTAGTTCCAAGAGAAATGTCTATATACTCGGGCGGGGAGCTGGGTAGGTACATTACATGGCCATGATAACGGAGCAGAGGAGGGTAAACACAGAGAGCAGCTTATCTTATCAAGCTTGCTTATGGAAAAGGCTTATCTGCCTAACAAGCACAGGTTGTGTGAACACCTGTGTGGATGCTTCAAAACTCGATGGAGTGAGAGGAATGAAAAATATGGATTATATCCAGAATTTGATTTTCACAGCCATATTGATCCCATTGTTTTTGTTGTTGTTGTTTCTTGTAGGTACTTGGACATGGTAGTCAACAAAAATTATTTATCTCATGTGATTAATAATTGGGCGGCTTCGGTGGCGTAGTCGGTAGCATGCTGAGCTTCTATGCCCAAGATCGCGGTTTCAAATCCGGCCGAAGTCGTCGGATTTTTAAGAGCGTTAAAATCCCTCAGAATGCCTTCCTTCGGAGGGGAAGTAAAGCCGGCGGTCCCATGTCATAGATTTATGCCATGTTAAAGAACCTTCCACTAATTACACCTGTGTGAAGCTAAATTGTATAGGTTAAGAATGTAAACAACGCTCTTTGTTTCCTACGTTCGTTGCCAAGAGCCGACTGCGGTGGCGTCTGGTTGCTAAGTTCTGGACTGCGGTGGCGTCTGGTCGCTAAGTTCTGAAATAATAGTCGTTGACGGTGGCGTTTGGCGGGAAACGTAGGAACTATTTGAAATAATCAAAGGTCTGCAGTCCTTACTTGAAGTTTAAAAAACAGATAACACACACTAATACAGTCATCACAATTAACACCGGTTATCAGACAGATTCTACACACACCCAACGTACACGGGGCTACATGACCGCGTTGTCGCAGCCCCTAAACTTAAGAACCAATTAATAATTGACTTTTAATTAATGAATTAATTATTAATTATTAATCTCATGTAATTTTATTCAGGATTAGGGAATAACCCATCTTATTTGGGTACAATCGTGTTAACCGACTGAAACGCATCAAACTTCTGTTTACTAAGGCAACACTGGAAAATGGCCTCAAACACCATACGGGATGTCTGAGGTGGGAATCAAGCCAGCCTCTTCTCAGTTTAGCCTCACGATCCTGAGTGCACCCCGTTCCAGCTCTCAGACCATAATTAGATGTTTTGACAGCGCCGGGAATCCAACGCGAGTCTCCTCGGTGACAGCCAAGAGCGTTAAGACACTACGCAGCGAGGTGGCCAAAAATAAATAACTAACTAACAGGGCGTGGTGGTGTGGTGATTAAACTGCTTGCCATTCACCAAGGTGTTCCAGGTTCTGTTCCCGGTCAATGCAAGTGAGATTTTCTCGAGGTGAAATAGAAATTCCTGTCCAGAATCCACGTAAAATTAGATGATGAAGATGATAATTGTTGTTTTTTTGTTGTTATCGGCCCCTAGTGGTTTAGGTGATCGTGAAGATGATAATGAAAAGTAAACTATAACTAACCATTAACCCACAGACTAGAAGAAGAAATGTAAAACAAAAGGAGAATAAGGCAAATAAAGGACAGGAGTAAAAGAAATGCCCTCAACCCTCGAAGAATGCGGATTTAGGGACTTGGAAGGAAGGAGAGCCATGAAAGGCAGATAGGAAAGTGATAGAGGAGAGGGTCCGCCCCAGAGGTAAGGGATAAAAGAGGAAAAACAGGACCCAGCTCAGGAATCCCTCGGACTCGCCAACTCCCGAACTCACCAGCCGTGAGCCCCTGAGGGGGTAGCAATATCCAGGGTGCATCAGAAGTGGTGGGGCTACATACACCCTGCCTCCTTGACGGCCTTGAGCAGAAGGCAGGAGATAACACGAAAAGAAAAAGAAGGCTGACCCCTCGCAGAAGGAGTGTGTCATATAATATGAGACAAGGGCCAACTAAGGCGGTAAAGGAAGAGACTCCCTAGGCCTCGGATACCCTAATACCGTCGGAGTCGGAGGAGAACAAGAGTTAACCATGTGAGGTCGACAGGAAAGAAGACGGAGAGGAGCCCGGCACAAGTAAGTGGAAGCAATGCCGGACTCAGCTAGGGCCCCGTGGTCGCCAACCCTCGTCACACTAGATGTGAGTCCCTGGGGAGGGGGGGAATTAGAGGTCTCGTGCCTCATGATCGCAAGATTATTAACTGCCACATAAAACTACAAGTTGCCTTCCTTATTGTCAAAGATGGTGATTGTAGAATCTTTCGCCTATGTATCCATGCTGAGTGGGTTCAAACCCAGCCGAAGTCATCGGATTTTTTAAGAGCGTTAAAAATCCCTCAGTATGCCTTTCTTCGGAGGGGAAGTAAAGGCGGCGGTCCCATGTCATAAATTTATGGCATGTAAACGGACCTTCCACTAATTACACTTGTGGAAGCAAAAGTTTGTAGGTTAGTTTGATAACGCTCTGTTAATTTCAACGTTGCCACCGGGTGCTGACTCCGATGGCATTTAGTAGCCGCGTCCGCCGCTAGGTGTCGTGTATGGTAGCATTTGGTGGTGAAAGTAGGAACTACTTGAAAAAATGAATCGTCTGCAGTCCTACTACCTGAATAACAGATAACACACTAATACAGCCATCACATTTAACACCGGTTATCAGACAAATTCTACACACACCCAAAGTACACGGAGCTACGTGACCGCGTTGTCGCAGCCCCTGAACTAAGGAACCAACCACCTATATATCAATGAATTTTATTTTGGAATAGTTCTGATAATCAAATATATCTTTTCCTTCATTATTTATTTGCTTGGTAGGTTCTTTTAATGAAAACAATAAGGATAAAATAAAAACTGAAACATGATAATAAAAATTAGAATTAAAACAAATATGCTTATACAAATGTAATAAAATAAGAATAATCTTATAAAATTAGTTATTAATTATATTTGAATCGCAGCCAATTGAACGTTCGTAGGCTCCCCAACAATTTCATTTTCAACTAGTTCCAACTTTGGATAGCAGACGCCACTGTCACTGACACCCAGCGGTGAACGTTGGAACTTTATAGAGCGTTTTGAACCAAATAATTTTGGCTACACACTACCAATTGTTGTGGTAGGTTCTTTTACATTCCTTAAATCTATGACATGGGCCCGCCGGATTTACTTCCCCTTCCGAAGGAAGGCGTACTGATTTTAAGGCTCTTAAAAATCCGATTACTTCAGCCTGGTTTGAACACACGATCTTGGGCATAGGAGTTCAGCATGCTACCGACTGCGCCACCGAAGCCGTCATATTAGTTGGAAGGTTATAGAAATGAAAAAATGAAAATCCACAGCCTGGTTCCAGTCGTCCGATCGGGTCAGGGAATGGAATGAATGAAGATCCATCTAGTGGCGAGGATATGAACTGTGCCGGCTGCCGAAGCCTGTCGCACTCCCCTTGGGCAATGATTAAATGAATGACAGATGAAATGAAATGCTAGTGGAGAGCGCTGCTGGAATGAAATTTTTAGCAGGGAAAACCGGAGTACCCGGAGAAAAACCTGTCTGCCTCCGCTTTGTCCAGCACAAATCTCACATGGAGTGACCGGGATTTGAACCACGGACCCAGCGGTGAGAGGCCGGCGTGCTGCCGCCTAAGCCACGGAGGTTCTGGTTATAGAAATAAAATTATAGAAATAAATGTGAACGATAGAATGTTAAAGAAACAAAAATTAACATTAATAATAATAATTACAATTAGGCTAAATTAATTAAAATTAATATTAAATTTAAATAAATAAATAAAATATTATTAGTGATATTCAACCCAATAAAGAGTTAAACTAACTCACTAACTTACCCAGCCGTATGACTACTGAACTGTACAATTCTGAATAGGATATGATGTCATCTGGATATGAATGGAAATGGGAACGCATTGTGGGAAGGTATTCAAGCGTTATGTTCCTGATTATCGTTGAGTGTACGGAGATACGTGTAGTTCCAAGAGAAATGTCTATATACTCTGCGGGGTTGGTACATTACACGCCCATGATAACGGGTTTTGGGAAGAGAATCTCGAACAAACTTTCCTCATAAGTAACATTCACTAGTCCCGTTGCAAAAAATCTTTCGCACAGGGAAATGCGGACTATAAACTTGGTACTCAACGAGTCACACCCCAACTCGGTGACCTATATCGGAATAAACATACGTAAATATAATTCTGTTCTTTTAGAGACACTTTCAATCAAAACTTTGCTTTCGGTCATTTTACTGTATGCTATTTTAGTGTGCGGAGAATTGAGATGGAATTAAAAT
Organism: Meconema thalassinum; assembly: GCA_946902985.2. Lineage (NCBI taxonomy): Eukaryota > Metazoa > Arthropoda > Insecta > Orthoptera > Tettigoniidae > Meconema > Meconema thalassinum. The sequence continues at coordinate 94,159,019 of OX336399.1, forward strand.
CAAAACTATACTAGGGTGTCAATTTATACTTTTCAGTCGGTCAACACAATTTTGGTCAATTAGATTAGGCATAGTACAGGGTGCGGCAGAAATAACTGCCGAATTTCAAACGCAAATAACACAGCAACGCAACATGATATTCACAAATTTATTGCGCAGTTTAAAAGAGCAATGTTTGCCAATTGCATTATATACACATACTCACTAGGTTTTGAAAATAATGTCATCCAAGTGTCGACCGCCCCTTTCGATGCACTTCTGAAGCCTCTCCCTGAAGTTCCGCATGACCCTCCTAGTCATGTCTAGTGGTATTGCTTCGATTTCCTCACGGGTAGCAACTTTCAGGTCGTGTAGTGTGCGCGGCTTACGTTGGAAGACGCGAGCCTTCAGGTATGCCCAGAGAAAGAAATCGCAAGGGCTGAGATCAGGGGAACGGACTGGCCATGGAATGTCACCCAGTAAGGAGATTAAACGTTCTGGAAACATCTCTCTGAAGAGATTGCGTAAAGGCATGCCTCACAGCACGGATATTCTCTGGTGTTCTAACGCTACGAGGCCTACCAGGTGGTTTCGTTTTTGAACCAGTTCCTCTCAAATTATTCACCCATACCAGAATGGTATTCCTGCTTGGACCTTTCGCATGTCTATGTAACCTAAAGTGTCTATGAAATAAACGCTGGGTTGTGGTAACCAAGTCAGCATTTTTGAAGTATACGTTTCAATCACGAAACCTCGCTGCTCACCACTCCAAGCCATGCTAACGAATGACTAGCCCTGACAAGGCGATGCACCTGTTCTCCCAGGCCGCGCGCAGATCGACAGTAACACCTGCTTAAGCGCTGTGGCCAATACAAGTGTTTGATCTGCCGCTCCAATGTATGTAACAAAAATGGCGAAAACTGCTCTTTTAAACTGCGCAATAAATTTGTGAATATCTTGTTGCGTTGCTGTGTTATTGACGTTTGAAATTCGTCAGTTATTTCTGCCGAAGCCTGTATAAAACAATGTCCCCGATTCTTGGATGTAATGGGTAATATCGAGAACTACTGGATGGGTGGATATTGATGCGTTGTTCACCATTCTTAAAGGATTTCTCGAGGAAGGTTTCTGTAGAAAAACATTCATTTGTGAACAAAGGAAGCCGAGCAGTAACGATTTAAGTGAATCGAGTCGAAGAAAAACCTGCCGTCCATGCGTATTTTAAGCTTACGCTGGGTAAACCGTTAAACATATCTATAACTATGAGTGTAAGAATTGTTCAGCATGAAAAGTTCTACAAAAACGTCCGTGACAGTATCGCCCACTATAAGTGTTTTTACGTTTTCATTTCTTTCAACAATCTCCATTCAGTGGAAATTTAAATTATTAGCTTCGGAGTGAGTGATCCTATCACCCTGCTTCGGCCAGCATCAAACTGTCGAGTCGTGTCGAGTGAAGACTTCAGAGAAGAGTTTATGTGTTTGGAGTTTCACTGTTCACCTCGGCTTTTCTAGGACCTGCCTTCCGTGCGCCTTTTAAGTTTACGCTGGGTAAACCTTTAAAGATACCGGACGAAGCCAGGATGATGGCGGCTTCGGTGGCGTAGTCGGTAGCATGCTGAGCTTCTATGCCCAAGATCGCGGGTTCAAATCCGGCCGAAGTCGTCGGATTTTTTAAGACCGTTAAAAAACCCTCAGGATGAAGTAAAGCCGGCGGTCCCATGTCATAGATTTATGGCATGTTAAAGAACCTTCCACAAATTACGCCTGTGTGAAGCTAAATTGTATAGGTTAAGATTGTAAACAACGCTCTTAGGTTCCTACGTTCGTTGCCAAGAGCCGACTGTGGTGGCGTCTGGTAGCTAAGTTCTGAACTAGTAGTCGTTGACGGTGGCGTTTGGCGGCAAAAGTATGAACTAATTGAAAAATTCAAAAGTTTGCAGTCCTTACTTGAATTTGAAAAAACAGATAACACACACTAATAGAGTCATCACAATTAACACCGGTTATCAGACAGATTCTACACACACCCAAAGTAACTTACACCCAAAGTACATGGCCACGTTGTCGCAGCCCATAAACTTTAGAACCAACCAACCAACGAAGCTGGGATAGGTTGTTAGTTTATTATTAAAAAGAACCGAGGAACTACAGCCTATGAAGTATAGGCCTAGGCCTACCAAGCGACCGCTGTCGCCATTCGGCCCGCAGATTGTGGGGTGACGCGTAGTCAGAGCGTCAGGTCCCCACGACCTGGTTTTCGCATCAATTTCTGGCTTCCTGATTGACTGATAGTTTGATTGACTGAAAAGTGAGAATTGACAAGTAAATTTCAAAGTATATCGCTCAAAAACCATTGTAAATCAAATTTCGCAAAAGAGCACAAGAAGGTAAGTGTCATTAGATATCACAGCCAGCATAAACGAATTACTCCTTCAGACTGAGCTACTCCTGGCGCCTTTAAGATGGCTGGCACAACCGGAAATACGCGACATATGGCTCAGGCAGCGGCCATCGCGCTGTGTGAGACCCGTCGACCATACCAAAAATCACCTCGTACCTAGTATAATAGAAATAACACTTAGAATAGGTATCTTTTGAGTGATACTTGAAAACGAGACTGATCTGTCGTCGACCGGGATTACTTCGGTAACGGTTTATTAACTTCACACCGTCAAGACAATGGAAGTGTTTCCAGGTGAACAACTCCTTAGGAATTGGAAGCAATACTTTTATGAAGTCATACAATTGCTTTGCTGCAACATTAATGGATGAAGTCAAAATTCCTTCATACTGGAAAATGAAATAAAGATATAAAACTAAAACCTGGAATGAATCTTCACACGGTTAAGCATTAAAAAAAGCCAACCGAAGCACGCGTTGGCGCGCACCCAGTGCCTGTCATACCCGACATCTGTTGGAACTAAATCTGACATTTGTTCACACATTGTGGGTTTGCTTTCAAGCGTTTTGCTTGGTGACCTGATGAGAGAATTCTTTTTGTATTTTTGGTGTGCGCTAAGATTTTTTCTCTCCTTTGTTGTTCCGATGACCTAGTTTCTAGAGATAATACTTTCTTGCCAGCGATAAAGTAAATTTAAAAAAATGTCATTATGGAAACGAAGTGACGAAGATAAAGACAACTAGTTTGCAAAAACGTGAACAACGGCAATACTACCGTAACGTCAATTTTATCGATTCAAACTGTAGCAGAATGAAAATGTTTGGCCCTGGATATCACGAAGGCCAAGAGGGGCCTATTACGGAGAAATAATGTGTATAACACTGATCAGTGATCACTGATGCTCGCCTCACGCTGCTGGTAAAGTACGCCGATTAGAATGCGCGGTTCGCCATCTTGCTGTGCCCTCCATAGGCCTTCCTTATGGGAACACAATGTTAATAGTTCAGTTTCAAAATTGTAATTCAAGTTGAGAACAATTCAACAAAATACGGGTATCATGAAAGTATAAAGAGCAATGGTATTTCATTCTCAGACGCTTCTCCCCTCCGAAAAGCTGCGTTTTGTGGTCATGGGATACGAATTGAGACACCGGATTCAGAAGTTCTTTGTTCGATTCCAGGCTCTGCCAAGAAATGCAATTCTGAGTTCTGCATAGCCTGGTTATTATTATTATTATTATTATTATTATTATTATTATTATTATTATTATTATTATTATTTGGCTGATAAGCCTGATAAGGAGGTCAGTACAGCTTAACACCTTGAGAAATTCAGTTTTTCAATTATTTTAATATAACCCTACTCGTCTAGTTCATTTCGGTGAATGAATTTTACAAACAGGCCTATCTGCGTTAGTTTAGGAGTTATAATTTTGAAAGCCAGGCTTGACGCAGGCTATTTAAGAAGCCAGAACTTTGTCGTTCATTTTCTCAAAACTGTATTTTTGAAAACCGTTTCCCTTGTAACTCCTAAAGTGTAAGGTGTATTACAATGAATTGTTTTCTCACGTGTCCTTACTGATACGGTCCACAAAACTGACCAAATTTGTAAACCTCGGTTGGATGGTTCTTTCTTTCTTTCTTTCTTTCTTTCTTTCTTTCTTTGTCCATTCTAAATATGTGTCCCAAAAATGTCAACCTTCTCCTGCGTACAGTGTTTGTGAAACTGTCTGTGAGACTATGGAGATCTGCAGTTCGTCTCTTGATCCAAATTCCATCTTTGTGTGTAGGGCCGAATATTTAACTGAGAATTTTGCTTTCTTGTTTTTTAATGTCTGAAATTTTTTAATTGCCTCCTAAAGTTATGAATTATGGGAGGACAACGGTTTTGTAATGCTTCAATTTTTAATTACGTGACGTCACTCTTTTATGGTAGTGATTCCACGTTAGTCTGAATGGCAATTATTATTATTAGTAGTCTACTAGTAGTAGTTATAGTATTATACCTTATTACCAGGGCCCGGATTCTGATGACATGTCATCTTTAAATGGTTCTCCACAGGCATTGCTAACTCATATACAAATCCTATTCATGGGCCCTAAATTACAGAAATGCGTATTTATTAAGTAATTTTATCATCATTTTCCTAAGTATTTTGTTTTTAGGTCATTTTCTCGCCTATTATGTAACTAGCATTACCCGTCGTTGCTTCGCCCGCGAATATTCCAGTTGTAAAGAGTACACTTAGCTAAATCACAATTATGATTGCTATTACTGATTTATCCTTGGTATGAATAATCAGACTTTATTAATTCAGCTACTGGTGCAGTGGTTAGGGGTTTGTCATTCCTTCATAGGTATATCAGAGCGAAGTTAGTTTTCTGGGAAAATCACAGACACTGTTAATTTAAGGGCCTTTAAATGTGGTTTTCGGAAACCCTTTATAGTCGGGTGAAAAAGACCTTTCGTACCACACTCACACGTGAAAATAGCGTGAAAAAAATTCTAGAGTGCCCCTTCATCCCCTTAAGCGCATTATACTGTATGTATTGATGAATTTTACAGCTTAATTTGGTTCCGTGATAACCTTATAACCGTCTGGAAACTTTCACAGTAATGTAATAATTGAAATTGCATTGCGTCTTACAGAAATAGATGGAACTGCGAGATTCTGTTACCATGGTTACCGTGTTGCATTCTTTCATGATTTCATTGTAAATATACAGGTTTTAAGGTATTAATTTAATTGTAAGGCATTTAAAGAGTAAGTGAGTGCATTTCGCGTACGCATTGGGTTATACTGAACCTGTAGGTACCCCATATGTGTAGGTTGGTGTTAATGGGACCTTATTTTCGGTACAAAACTGGGATGGGACCTTATCAGAATAATATAGGGAGGGATTTTATGGAATTTATTAGAATATTTTATACGTTTTGAGTCATTTTCTCTCTTTTTTTTAATGGTTTATGGTGCATTTTATGCGTATGGTACTGGATATTAACGCAACTGAAAGTGAGGATGAATACGAAGACATGAGAATCTTCACAACTTTCTTCAACCCTTATTTCTTGGAATATCCACATTCCAGGAGACACACTAGACTGAAATAATAACCAGTATTTGTGTGAAAATATCTCGTATTTGACAAATGATAATTAAATATTATTAGGTAGACTACCTATTAAAATAATTTCAACATACAAAGATGTAGTCTGTTTGCGTTCTGTTGGTGATGAAATTATGTCAATTTCATTCAAAGTTTTAGGTATTTTTTTAATGTTTTCGGGTCATTTTATGGGATTTTTGTAGTCATTTTATAGATACATCTTTAGGTCATCAGAATCCAGGTCCTGCTTATTACTTACTACCCTACTAGTTAAATTGGGATTGCAGCTGAGGGAGGATCCTATTTCTGTAGCAGATCCTCCAACACCCACCCACGCTTAATTCCTTCCCTAAGAGTTTCTGTGGTTTTGTTTTTTTTATTTTTATTTGGTGGACACGGTATTTTTGGCTGTGTTTCAAAAGTCTGCCTCATTACCTGACCGGTGAGCCTCTTGTGTGAAGAACGTGGAAAAAGACCGCTTAATTGGCTAATTATTTCACTGGCTATGTGTCACTGCCGAACACATCCTCTCTGCTCTACTCTTGTCGGTAATGCACGGTCGTACCTCTACTTGCACTCTCAACAGTTTATCACAGAGTATATTAACCCTGTCGTAATTAACTCGATAACATGGAAATTATTATAAAGGTACGTACAGTGGGTGATAATTATTAGGGCCACTGGATAACGATAATGTTTTCAATGCTTGGTAAGACGGAAATATTTATTGCATCAACGTTTATTTTCCACTATTTTGTCAAATTAAAAAACACTTATGCTATATATTCGCCAAATCAATACTAAAAACACTCAAGTGTCTATATTTTATAGACTATGTGTACATGTTTCGTAACTCGTAGGTTTCTTCATCAGCACAATAATCGAACTTATCCTAAGTATACTTAAACTAAGAAACTGGATATCCTTACATTAAGTTTTAATAAATAATTAAGAAAAACATAAATAATCCTTTGAAAATATCCTTTTATGAAAATTTGTATTATTGCATAATCCTTTGAATATATCTATGAAAATAGGCAATTACAAGTGTTATCCAATAGTAATAATAATCCTCGTTTGCCATACATCTTGTTCAAAATAGCTAGTAAAGCCTTAATCCTTGGCAAATATTTTTGCTCACTATTTTGTCATCACTCATCAGTAAAAGATTTCTTCAATAATAACCATGCGTTAGCTTGCCACGGTGGGTGAGTGGTTAACGTGTCGTACTACCAACCCCAAGCTTGCAGATTCGCTCCTGGCCGTGGTAAGTGATTTTTGAAAGGCAACAAAAATCACGACATGCATGTCATACGTTGTTGACATGTTAAAGAACCCATTTGAATTCAGTACGCCGTGTTCATAATGGCAAACTTAATCTCGGGATTTCCCGCCAACACAAAGTTCCTCCATTCTCTACTAGAAAGCGCTATAGAGTCAAGGAGCTTAGATATCTAACCTCCTTAACTTTCATAGCGTTCCACGGAACGACGAATTTCGACATGCAAGCTGCCCTCTGGGTGTCAAATAACAAAGCTTGCTCATGGCACCCGAGGCCATACGTTATTTATTTTTTACTGTAGTTTGTCGATAAACGAAATGATTACGTTATCACTTAACAAATAACAAAAATCAAAGAAACAAATCTAGTCTACGTTTAATAACAGGTTTTACTCCAACGGCAAAATCACAAAAGAACTGTGGTATAATTATTAATCCGAGTTATTAGGTTATTATAGAGGGACTGATTGTTCAAAATACTCCAAGAAATATTATTATGGTGCTTAATATCCAACCGGCCACGGTGGCTGAGAGCACTAATGCGCTAGCTCATGCCTCACAGGCATAGGGAGAGCGTGGGTTCGAATCTCACCTCGGAAAATCCTCAAAATAGTTTTTTCTGATTTTCCATTTTCACCCCCAGGCAAATTCTGGGACATTCTGGAGTGGCCTGACAACTCTCCAGGCCTCAACCCGTTTGAGAACCTTTGCTAATAGCTTAACAATACTTTAAGAAATGTATGCCTAGTCAATACTAGAAAGAAACAGGTCTACAACCGGTTCCCTTCCTAAATCTCTTCCCTGGCCTTAGAGTCTCACCAAGGCGGTCCGGGTTCGATTCCCGGTCAATGCATGTGAGATTTTCGAAGTGAAATGCCATGTCCTGTGGTTCGGATTCCACGTAAAAAGGAGGTCCCGTGGCTCATAATCACAAGATTCACGGTCACGTAAAACTACAATCTTCCTTCCTTAGAGCCAAATTAGTGGTCACCTGTCGCCATCCCAAGTTGTATCTGCTGACTAAGTGTTTTCAGCTCCCAGACACCGTCCATGCTGACGGTAGAGGAATGATCCCTAGCAGAGTCCGTGGGTGATACCAAGCTGAGAGGATGAGCGATTTTTTTTAAATATATTGTAATTATTATACATTATTATACATGAATCGCAGCCAATGGCCATAGCTGGGTATTTTTGATTGAACGCCCGAAATTGAACAAGTTCAATTTCAAGTAGTTCCAACCTTGGCTACCAGATGCTACTGTCACTAACACTTAGCGGCAAACGTTGGAACTTTGAAAGAGTGTTTCTAAATAAGCAAATATAACCTACAAAGTTTGCTGTATCCTACCAATTGCAGTGGTAGGTTCTTTAACGTGCCATAAATATATGACATGGGCCTGCCGGCTTTACTTCCCCTCCGAAGGAAGGCATATTGAGGGATTTGTAACTCTCTTGAAAGATCCGACGAATTCAGCCGGGTTTGACCCAGCTGATGCGATGCTAACCTTATCTAATTTGTCAAACAACTGTTTCTTGAGCTCTGATTGGTGGGAGAAACTGTTTCATAATGAAGAATGGTGTTATAATGAGCCTCATTATAGTACCGTTTTCTGATATATAATAGTCAGGGTCGAACATAAAAATAATTATAATACCCAACAATAAATTGCAGCCATGACTGAATACAAACACAAGCTAATGAATTTGATAATATGATCACCCAATGTAGTATTATTTCTCTCTCATTATAGTAGGCTAACGACCACGCTAAGGTACTCTAAAATGCCCGAATCTGGAATCGAACCAACAGCAGACGCATCGCACAATTCCATAACCTCACGCTCTAACACCTGCCGGCATGATCATGATTCTAGTGCCTGAGGCATTCCTGAACGAGATCCTGTACACCCCTAGCAGATCGAGTGTGTGAAACACAAACAGTTGCTTGCTTCTCTTCACCCTTCTCCTCCCTTCGTTTGGATACTATAAATATTAATGGCAGGTGTTTGTCTTGGGGGGAGCTTAACGCTGGAGCCACCCTGCATGCGCGACTAATGCAGTCGTCATTGATTTCCTGTGGGCAATTACCGCCCCCACCCCACGGCCCGGACACAGGCCATCGAACGAATGAGAGAAACTGCTACCACTTGCTTGCTTGCGGCCACACAAACAGAAAAATACTGGATCTTCCAAGCTTTACCCTCACTACCACCACTTGAGCAGGTTGGATGTTTGCAGGGTGGCAAGAATCCACGGCACTCCGAGTTGTACCTAGGTACTATTACTTACTTACTTCCTTCCTTCCTTCCTTCCTTCCTTCGTTTCTTCCTTCCTTCACTGTGTGCGTATTTTATCATTTCAAATGATCTTGTCGACTTCATTGTTATGCTTGAGTCTAACGTTATGCGTTACGGAGACGGCGACCACGTGACGTCATGCAGCCGTGCGGGAACCCTAAGATAATGGGTAATGGACGGCGAATGCGTGACGTCATGCAGCCACGCGGGAAGCCTAAGTTAATGGGTAATGGGTCTGTTGAAAGAGTCCGGGGACGTCGAGCGACCTGGGGCTACGAGCGAAGCGAGAAGGCAGTTGTAGCATGCGTCATTTGAAATGATATAAAGTCTAGTCTTTCAGACTGACTGTAACTTTTTTCAATATATGCCTTTTGTGTGTATTTTCGTTCTATATTCCCTTTAGTATTACCGCTCTCAATTTTGTATTCTTTAATCTGTGTTAAGAGGGGCAGATGACCTCGTAGTTCCACCCCTTAAAACAACAATAACTAACTAACTTCCTTCCTTCCTTCCTTCCTTCCTTCCTTCCTTCCTTCCTTCCTGAAGTGGCATGTAAGAATAAACGAAAGGCGATCACAGCTCTGGTACTACTGTAGTATACACAAACAAACAAAAAACGTTTTGCATATTGCCATGGAGCACAGTGAGGACGGACTTATTTATTAAGCAGTGTCCACGCCTGCTCTACACAATTGAGATCGGGAGAATAGGTAGGCCATTCAATTCTGTGAATACCATTCTCCTGATGAAAGGCATTCATTATGCGGGCGAGTGTTATCGTCCATGAAAGTGAAATTTTGGTCAAAATTGTCAGCATAGCCTTTCACTTCAGGTGCCAGGATAGTATCCCTGTAACGTATGCCTGTCATACGCCCTGGGATGTACTACACAACAGGGGTTCGGCGACCATACATGATGTCACCACAATACATTGCACCACCTGTTCCTTGTTGGTATCGGTCTTGGATGTATTGGTCGTGCATACGTTCACCGGGTCGTCAACACACTCGCACAGATCTATCCTCATTGACACAGTCTGTTGTATAGTTCCCTCACATTCCTGGTTATCGAGCGGCGACTCAAACGACATTAACCATTGGTCGCTACTGACCAATAGCTGACGGTTGTTGACCAATAGAATGCTTCCTCTATCACTCCACGTGGACTCTTAACTCCCGCCTTGGTGGCTAGCTTATGTCTCCGACAGGTATCAGTGTCCACTGTTGCACATCTGCACGTAGTTCTGTCCAGTCTCGCTGCTTGCTCTCAGTGGCTACGGTGGAAAGTTGACAACACTGTGCCTCACGCTGGGAAAGTCTTGGCTCCAGGCAGCCATGGAATTTTAACATATCCGCCCAGATAGGCGAGCCGCACGTTAACGAGAGAAGTGCAAGAACTATATACGCACGCAAGAACGATTAATCGGTTTGAAACCACTACGACTCTTGGCCAGCAATATGCAAAACGTTTTTTGATGTGTGGTAGATTAAGTTGTATCTTCGAGACCTGTTGTGACAGGTCAGTGTCGAAGATATTTGATATCTGCAAGGAGCAGAAGATGAGCAGACTTCCAACCTGTGTGCTCAGCTAATTGTGTGAGAGCACCTGGCAGGTCGCTGTGGGCGCCGCGACGTGAGGACGCCTCGGGCCTCGCTACATATTGATTGCGACAAGGCGGACTGTCGTCGCGTTGGACCGGGTGCATGACGCGGCTGGAATGCGCAATACGAACCTCGTGTCTTGTCGTGTCGTGACTCGCAAAAGAAACACACCATCACATATTAATTGTATCCTCCTCCTACGCTCCAAGTGGGTTCTGCCACCCTGGAATCAGAAAGTCAACTTGGTTCATGAAAATACTACTAGGCTATGTTCTATTTGAATACATTTGTAGCTTCTTCTGTTTATGTTCAGAAATATGAAAATAATGTTCATAAATCTTGATTTAAACTAATATTTTAAGGATTATATTTTGTTTGCATGCTTATGAAATGGTGTCAGTTTCCGACTTCTATTTACGAATATAGTCCAGTTTAAATTGGAACCTGACATTTATGTATTATGCATATTTGCAATCGTCTAGCTCAAAACATAAGTGCAAATTGGATAATAAATAGGCCATCATGGCGTTGTTGCTAGACATATTGAATGTCACCCATGAGGTTCAGGCTCTGCCAAGAAATATAAAACTTGTCTGAGGACTTGAACTGGGTACACTCAGCCTCCTGAGGCAAATTTGAGAAGAGGTGGGTTTGATTCCCACCTCACCCAAACTTTGAAATGGCTTTCTCTGGTTTCCCATTTCTACTCCAGCCAAATTCCCGGAATGGTTCCTAACTCAAAACTGCGGCTTCCTCCTTCCCAATCCTAGACTTGGTTACAAATACACACACTACAACAACCACCACAATGGCATAGTTTATCAGACAAATTATATACCCCTAAATTAATCAATAAACATAAATATCACGGTACTCGCCAGGTGTAGTTTACCTCGATGTTTCGCTCCTTGAAACAATAACTAATACCAGCACAACCATCACGACAGGCATTTACCAACATACAAAATTAAGGTATTTGAGTTCATTTTCGTGATATTTCTATAGCTACTAAATTATTTTAGTTTACTGGATGATAGACAACCTTAAATTCCAAAATTCGACATGGCGGCTGTGCGAAATTCAAAAAAAAAAGTGTTATTTCTTGTGTCCTAATCAAGTGATCGAAGAAAAAGTTTGTATAATAAAACACCGTACAAAACTTTGCTGGACCATAGCTCTATGACCTACATTTATGAAACAATCCAATATGGCAGCCATGAGAAATACTTTCCTCTTCTCAATATCTACGAATCTGTAGCAGCAATAGAACTCCCCCCAGGGGCTCACATCTAGTGGGACGTGGGTTGGCGACCACGGGACCACAGCTGAGTCCGGCATTGCTTCCACTTACTTGTGCCGGGCTCCTCTCTGTCTTATTTCCTGTCGACCTCACTTGATCAACTCTTATTCTCTTCAGACCCGGACGGTTTTAGGATATCCGAGGCCTAAGGAGTCATTTCCTTTTCCACCTTAATTGGCCCTTGTCTCATCTTTCCTGATCTCTCCTTCTTCGAGGGGTCAGACCTCTTGTTTTCTTTTCATTATATTTCCCTTTCTCTTTAAGATTCCCGCACTGTTTTTGTTAATTGGCTCCCCGTGTATCTAAATTCACTTTTTCCCCTCGATTTTGTAGGTGTTTTCAATCTCCGTAGCATTTCGTAAGTTTTTTCGATCTAAATTGCATTTTGTGAGTGTTTTCAACCACATTTGCATTTTGTAAGAACTGACAATCTAAATTGCTTTTTAGTAAGTCTTTCTATACAGTGGCTGGGTCTTATGTGAGTACTTTGAATTTCAATTTCATTTTGTATTTTCAATCTAAACCGCTTTTTGCAAGTATTTTCAATCTAAATTTCATTTTGTAAGGTGAGCATTTTGCAAGTGTTTTGATTCTCAATTGCATTTTGTGGGTATTTTGCATCTAAATTACATTTTGTAAGTATTTTCAATCTAAATTGCATTTTGTAAGTAGGGCCTATTGTTCATCGAATAGAATAATTTGAATCTACCATACATTTTATAAGCATTTTCAATTTCGATTGCATTTTGTAAGTATTTTGAATATCAACTGTTTTTTTTATCGTGTAGCCTCCTGAGAGGTCGAGTGCAGGTCTTTCTAGTCGACGCCCGTGGGCGACCTGCGCGTCGGGATGAGAGATGGAATGGATGAAAATGAATGCATGAAACTGGGCAAGGATGTGGAAGGAAGCGGCCGTGGCCTGTCAGAAGGTACTGTCCCAGCATTTGCCTGGAGTTGAAAATGGGAAACCACGGAAAACCATTTCAAGGACAGCCGACGGTGGGGCTCGAACCCACGCGTCTACCGAGTCAGCAGAGAGCTTGGCCCCTTGACCTAACGCAGCGCTTTAGCCCGCGTAGCCACTACTGTCGGTAATATCAACTGTACTTTGTGAGTATTTTGGATCTGAAATGCGAGTTTTTCAATCTGAATTGCATGGTGTATTTTCAATTTCAATTGCATTTTGTAAGTATTTTGAACCTCATTTGCAATTTGTACGTATTTTCAATCTCATTTGCATTTTGTAAGTGGGGCGTGGTGGCGCAGCGGTCATGCTATTTGCCTCTCACCAAGGTGGACCGGGTTCGATTCCTGGTCAATGCATGTGAGATTTTCGAAGTGAAATGCCATGTCCTGTGGATCGGATTCCACGTAAAAAGGAGGTCCCGTGGCTCATGATCTCGCGATTAACGGTCACGTTAAACTACAACCTTGCTTGCTTGCATTTTGTAAGTATTTTGAATTTCACTTGCATTTTGTAAGTATTTCGACTGTACATTGCATTTTGTACGTATTTTGAACTTAACCTACATTTTGTGCGTATTTTTCAATCTATTCCTTTTGTGAGTTTTTTCGTCCTAACTTCCCTTTTGTAAGTATCACCGCTCTCCATTGTGTGCGTCGTTTCCGTCTGAGTTCCGTTTTGTAAGTATTTTCCTTCTCACTTAATTTTCGTTCTGGTTTCCATTTCATTGACATTTTCGCTATCACCCAGACCTTTAGGGGCCGATAACCTAGATGTTAGGCCCCTTAAAACAACAATTATCATCATCATCAGCAATACAACTGAAATTTAGTATGGTGCGATGTGACTTTCAGTAACCTAATGAGAACAAAATCTATATCGCGGCCACGCGAATTTTAAGACCTCCCCTCGCGACATAATCATCCGTGTGCAGTGAACTTTGTCACGGTAAATCTTTCTACTGTACAAAGGTTAATATACTGATGCCTAATTTAATTAATTTTTATGAGTTGATGGCATATGTGAAAATTTAAAAGCACTTTTTTATTTTTATTGTGTCTAATTTAAGTGACTGATTTGACAGTTTGTACAATAATCATTATCTGCTGGTATATAATTCTATGGCCTACTGTACATATAAAACAATCGAACATGTTGCTCCAGTTCGTAATATGCACTAAACGTTAAGGAAAGGAAGATTGTAGTTTAACGTGACCGTTAACCTCGTGATCATGAGCTACGGGACCTTTTTTTACGTGGAATCTGAACCACAATATATGACATTTCACTTCGAAAATCTCACATGCATTGAACGGGAATCAAACCCGGGACCGCCTTGGTGAGAGGCAGACAGCTTGGCCACTGAGCCACCACGCCTAAACGTTTTCAGCAAACAAACTGAAATGTTGTGTAGTGATTGAGGACTATTAAATAAGTTCATGGACCTACACATAACTTTCGATACCATGATAAACACAAAATCAACATGTGGTCATGTAATATGCAAATATTTAAAATTATACTCTATTGGCGATCAAATCGTCCGAAAGTAGTGAAACTTGTCACAGCGAATCATTATTCAGAGCTTAACATACCAGCCATAAATCTATGACATGGGACCACCGGCTTTACTTCCCCTCCGAAGGAAGGCATACTGAAGGATTTTAACGCTTTTAAATCTGTCTGATAGGCTAACCGGTGTTAATTGTGATCGATGTGTTAGTGTGTGTTATCTGTAATCTAGGTAAGGACTGCAGACGATTTCAGGTAGTTCCTACTTTTTCTACCAAATGCTACAGTCAACGACACCTAGCTGCGAACTTGGCTACTAGATACCACCACAACTGGCTCCTTGTGGCAAACGTTGGAACTTAATAGAGCGTAAATGAAATCTAACCAACAAATTTAGCTTCACACAATATTGTAGTTAGTGGAAGGTTCTTTTACATGCCATAAATCTATGACATGGGCCCGCTGGCTTTAGTTATGCTCTTAAAGAAAATCCGACCAGTTTTTCGGTGAGATTTTCTTGGCAGAGTGGGAAATCGACCTGAACCTCCAGGACGAGAGAGAAGAAAGCTAGGTGCTACACCACGAGGCGATCTAAAATATACTGTTGTTCGCGGAAAGGATTACATGTAGATCACCAGGAAGATGTTAAAGTCAGCGTTTCCAGAAGAGACTCCAGTTGACCTAGAGCTGTAAAGCAATGTACTCCACATCTTGTGCACGTACGTAAGCCTCTACTATCTCCTGTGTACATTTTACAACCTCTAAGGTTCTAACCGATAGCTTGAACCGTAATGTTTTCTTTTGTCTCAAATAGAGAAGAAAACTAGACATTTGAGTCACGTAGTTCTGTCGTTTGCAGAAGCCAGTTGTTGTTAGAATCGACATTTATTTATTTCTCCCCTGGGATTATAATGTAACCTCGTTCATTCTAAATCCATGTGTCCAAGATATCTCACGTACCAGTATGTAGCGCTAACGGTATATCTGTACACGTTTCCAGTGTTTCATCTTCTATTGGATCCATTGTATCTTAACTCATCCTGTTTGCTTGACAACATCAAGGTAAGCTATATTATCCATTTAGTGATGTAAAATGCCCAGGTATTTATAAATCGGGGTAAATACCCAGGGTATATACTCAGGTAAATACCCAATTTGGGTAAATACCCGGATATTTTAGATTTTTCATTAAAAATCCTGTGTCGTGGTAAGTTGAACCTTAATAAAGGGTACCGGTATGCAAACTATTCTACATTAACTTTTTAGAAATGTAACAACATTAGATAGTTAATAAAATTAAATTTAATTATAATTGGGACTTAAAACAGAATTAGAATTGGGAATTAGATCAGGAGATATAAACTAGCAACTCCACTACACTGAAAAAGTTACGTTAAGTACAGTAGGAATCAAACAAACAATAGAAAATGGGAGGCAAGTACAGTGTCAGTTTGAATTCTGGGTAGGATGAGCTGAGCAGTGTTGCCAACCCATATGCTTGCTGGCATATATCTTCACCCATTTAGGACCCACATACTACAAACACTTCCTGACATGCATTTATATTATTTAGAGTATGGTTTAAAAATTAATATTTTTTTATATTTAAAATAGAATGAAAAATCATTTCAATTAATATGCATATAGTCTACTCTTATTACTACAAAAGTAGCTTTTCCCTTCCACATCTTTGTTGCTCATTTCCAGTACCGTAATAAAACACGACCTTCTCAATATCTTGGTATGGTATTTATTAAAATTTTAAACACGAAACATCCAAAAGGTGTTATCCAATGTTTTACTTTAGTTTAAGGTAAAAAAACACACTTAAAGACAAGGCTACAGTGCCAAAACATAATTATAAATACCCAAAAATACCCGGACTTCCATTTTCCTTTTCTTTTAGTTTTGAAGAATGAATATTGTTCCTGATTTCAATTTAAGGCATGAAATACCTGTGTTTCAGTCCTTGTTTGTCCAACACATCATTAAGTGTTGTTCAAAGCTCAAAAAAATTGGGTAAATACCCAATTTATATTTACCTTCCCACTGGGTATTTACCCGGCCCACATCACTATATCCATTATATAGCTTTGGAATATTAGGTCGAGTGGAATTTTAAATGTCGACGTTTCGAGACAACTGCTTGTCCCTTTATCAAAGTTAGTAAAGAAAGAAGGAATGAGTAAGCAATGATAGATAAAAGTATAAGATAGGAAATCATATCGTAACTGTAGTTACTCCATGACCTCCTGAGACCTGGATTGGCGACCACAGGACCCCAGCTGTGTCCGGCATTGCTTCCACTTACATGTGCCGGCTCCTCTCTTCTTTCCTGTCGACCTCTCTTGGTCAACTCTTGTTCTCTTCCGACCCCGATGGTATTAGGGTATCGCTTCGCTCAAAGCCAAAGACTCTTAACATGCTAGAAAATTATCTGCATAATACGTATCTTGCTTATCTTGTTTCAAATTACTCGCGAACGGCAAGTGCAAAACAAGGGTGCGTGGGATACCGTCACGCTCACCAGAGCGCGCGGGTACGTGCCCCTTCCATCCAGTCTAAAAACACTTATAGTGGGCGATGTATTGAAGATAGAGATATGTTCTCGCGGACTTTTTTTTTTGTAGAACTTTTCATGCTGACCAATTCTTACTCTCATAGTATATTGCTATTTTGAACGGTTTACCCAGCGTAAGCTTAAGAAGCGCACGGACGCTAAGTTTGTTTTCGACTTTTTCACTGAAATCGTTACTGATTGGCTTCCTTTGATCATACATAAATTATTTTCTACAGAATCTTTCCTCGAGATATCCTTTACAGAATGGTGAAAACCGCATCAAAATCCATCCAGTGGTTCTCGAGATTACCCGTGACATCCAAGAATCGGGGATTTTTGTCTTATACTAACGAAATAGAGATTGTCGGGGAACACATGCACCAAGCAGTACTATGACGTCACACACCTCAGTGCATCTGGGTACATTTCGTCCCGTCACCGTAACGTAACGCCAGACCCCAGCGTAACGACGAAGTCGACAAGATCATTTAAAATGATAAAAAAGAATGTTTGTCTGTTCGTCTTCTATGGGTTCATAAACCATTCATCCGTTTGCGATCAAATTGTGGTGAGGTATTGGGCACACTTCCGGGATGGTTATAGGCATACTTAATCAAATTTATAATAGATAGCGCGCGAGTAGTTGAAACAAATGAGTGTTGGTGATGCGTTCATATACAATTCATCCGATTGCGGTCAAATTTTGGTGAGCTGTTGTGCATATCCCAAGGAAAGTTATAAGCATAGTAAATCCAATTTACAACAGATGGTGCGCGAGTAGCTTCAACGAAATGGCGTTCGATTCGTTTCAACAAAGTCCCATATGCGTTCATATACCATTCATCCCATTGCGATGAAACTTGGGTGGGATGTTGTGTACACTTCAGGGAAGGTTTCTGGCTTAGTAAATCCACTTTACAATAGATAGCGCACATGTAGATTCAACAAATGAGCGACGACACGCGAATTGTTTCAACAAAGTTCCGTATGCGTTCATATCCCATTCATCCGATTGCGATGAAACTTTGGTGAATCGTTGAGTACACTCCAGGGATGGTTGCAGGCTTAGTAAATCCATTATACAATAAGCGTACGAGTAGATTCAACTAATCAGTGATGGCGCACGAATCGTTCAAACAAAATCTCGTATGCGTTCATATGCCATTTATCTGATTGCGATGAAACTTTGATGAGTTGTTGTCTACACTTACGTGAAGGTTGCTAACTTAGTAAATCCATTTCACAGTAGGTAGCGCACGAGTAAATTCACCTAGAGTGACAGCGCACGAATCGTTAAAACAAAATTCCGCATGCGTTCATATGCCATTTATCTCATTGCGATGAGACTTTGGTGATTTGTTGTGCACGCTCCCACGAATGTTTCTACATTAGTTAATCCATTTTACGATAGCTTAGAGGCAGTTAACGGAAATTGAAAACAATATTGTTTATCCAAAAGCACTTCAAGAAACAAAATTACAATGCCAACACTTTCTTTGATTGGTATTGCAACGCATGCCGGGCACAGCTTGTAGTCTATAGGCCTATATTTTTTTTTTTTTGTGTGTGTACGTCTCGTTACGTAACATCTTGGATGTCACCGTGGATCCCAAGAAATTTAATTCTGTCTGAGGGCTGGTAAGGGGTACATTCAGCCTCGTGAGGCGAAACTGAGAAATGGTTTCCCGTGGTTTACCAGTTCTACTCCAGGCAAATGCCGAAATGGTTCCTAACTTAAGGCCACAGCCGTCTCCTACCCAATCCTCATCTGAATTACCAATGCAAACTCTAATTCAGCCAACAGAACGTTTTGGTTCGTATGACGAGAGGACCAATTTTCATTTAAAGAACACCAGGTTTAGAACGCCTGGTTTACCGCATGGATCGTGACATGTTATGACTCTACTGTACATTTGAATGGCTCGTGCTCAATGTACGCCGCAAGACCTAACCGCCGGAAATGTCCTTGGTCTTATTATATTTTATTTATTGTGTTATATTTTTAAGGCAATTACTTTCCACCTTATATATTTTCGTCTCGACGTGCGATGATGATTTACAACTGGGTTGTCACCCACACAGGAGATATGCTCCATTTCTTTAGTTCCATTTCCGAGAAGCATCCATCATCAAAAGTGCCGGATGCCTTCAGTTTATATGTACTGCGGATATTCTTGGAACCGAACCAAGACCCTTCTGTTTACAATCCGTTGAGGTCACACCACGGTCTTTTAAACCGGACATACTGTCTAATTCTGGACCACCTCGTGGTGTGGCGGCTAGCATACTTGTCTGCCAGCCCGGATTTAACTCTGGTCTGAGTATTGAAACGGGGTACACTTCCAAAATTGAAAAGAGGTGGGTTAAATTCCTACCTCAGCCATCCTGGAAGTGGTTTTTCGTGGTTTGCCTCTTATACTCCAGGTAAATGCCAGGAAGGTTCCTTACATAATGCCACGGCCGCCTCCTTTCCTATATTAACCTGAAATATTAATACACTAATACGACCATCAAAATTCCACACACACACACAAGTATATGGGGGAAGGGGGGGGGGGAAATATATTTAAAAAAACACGATGTCCAAGCCCCTAAAATTAAACAACTGTTTATTTCTGCTGAGTGTACTTGGTTTGGCACTATTACCTTCCTTCTATTTCGCATAGCTGTCAACAGTAGGCGTGGTGCTCCCGTGGGCAAGGCAGACTGGGTTCGAATTCCATGTAAGATTTTTTAGTGAAATAATCTTCCTTCCTTCCTTCCTTCCTTCCTTCCTCTCCTTCCGTTATCAGTTTCGCTCCACGCGCTTCCTTGCTCCAAGCAAAAGGTTCTCTTCCCGGTCTTAAGTTCAATACAAAATTCTTTGTATTTTCCCATACCCTTTTATTGCCTCGTTTGGTCTTATAAAAGGTGTTTTAATAAATCCTCTCATTTTATTTCATTTTTACTTCTCGCGTCCACACAAGGAATAAAATTTCTTATTGATTATAATCAGTGAGCCTCCGTGGCTTAGGCGGCAGCACGCTGGCCTCTCACCGCTGGGTCCGTGGTTGAAATCCTGGTCACTCCATGTGAGAATCGTGCTGGACAAAGCGAAGCCAGACAGGTTTTTCTCCGGGTACTCCGGTTTTCCCGGTCACAATTTCATTCCAGCAACACTCTCCACTATCGTTTCATTTCATTTGTCCTTTATTTATTCATTGCCCCAGGGGAGTGCGACAGGCTTCGGCAGCCGGCACAGTTCATATCCTCGCCGCTAGATGGGGGCTTCATTCATTCCATTCCCTGACCTGGTCGGTCGACTGGAAGCAGGCTGTGGATTTTCATTGATTATAATCAAATAAGAGTGTAGCGGCTAGCATTCTTGGCAGTCGCCCTAGAGGTCTGGTTTCGATTCCTAGCTCTGACAAGAAATTTAATTCTGGTTTGAAGGCTGGAACGGAGTCCACTCAGCCTCGTGAGGTGAAACTGAGAAAAGATGGGTTCAATTCTCACCTCAGCCATCCTGGTAGAGGTTCCCAACTTCTAATCTGGCAAGTGCAAGGATGGTTCCTAACTTAAAGCTACGGCTGCCTCCTTCCCAATCCTCACCCGAATTATAAATACACATACTATTACAGACACCACAATAACACAGGTTGTCAGTCATATTCTACCCACACCCAAGTGCATGGGGCGTAACAACCCCTCAAATGAAATAACAACAACAATGTAATAAGGGCTATAAAGGAATGTGTCTAATCGCTTGGAATTATTGAGTAAGGAGAGGCAGAAGAAGACACATGAAGGGGAATGCTGACTGCTTGCTCCACAGCCTGCTCGTAAGTGAGAATACTTGTGCTGACTTTTGTGACTTCTGCTCGGGCCTACCTTATATGGTACCATAGGGTGAAGGTCTCGTACGCATACCTTCACTGCTAGAGAGTTAGAGGGAACCGTACTATGTTTACATACTTAGGAACTTGAAAATTTTCGTTCATTCTTCATGATAAGTCACCGTGGCCTGGCCGCACAGTTACGATTTATACTGGCTTGTCTTCTATGTCAGATATTTGGCAGCAGAATTCTTCTTTACCTAATGCACACTCCAATAATGCTGTGTACGGTAAACATGTCTATAAATCACTAAGTTCTCCTTGTTTTTGAAGGAACTAACTGCCGTTTAATCAAACGTACGTATCGATAAGGAATCTTCGACCTCCAATGCTTTTAGGAATAGTGAAACCAATGGAGGAGTAGATCTTTCTAGGTAAATATGCTCTGCATACATGACTTAATAGGATATGATGTTTCTGGAATGGGTTAGGATATGATGTATCTGGATTGGATGGAAGTATTCTCCTTCTACTCTGACAGTGACGGAGCCAAATGGTGCGAAAAGGAACTCGCACACCCATTTAATCATACAATACCCCCTCCCTTCCCTCTCGTCACATTCTGCACTCCAAATGTTATAGGAGACACACTTCTAAATATAAATACAAAATGAGAAAGAAAGAAAGAAAGAAAGAAAGATAACATTGACCCGCTCTACACTAACTTATAAGTAAATTATAGTAAAAGAATTTTAAAAATGCTTTGCAGGCGGTGAACAATTTTTAATGGGTTTAAATCTATGGCTACTATTACGTGGGAGAAGATATTTACAATAAATCCAAAAATATACTGTCAATACAACTGTTAAGTTGTTTTGTTGTTGTTGTTGTTGATTTAGGGGCTTTGTGACATCGTGGTCGGTGTCGCGAAAAAAGCGCACTGCGAGAAAAGCGCACTGCGAAGAAAGCGCACAGTCAACCCTTTTGGAGTTACAGAAGGAATCCCGCCCCTATCTTCTTAGAAATAAGGAGTGTTACACAGAAAATAAAAGTTGAATTAATTAGTTTCTGATTTCCATCACACTTTATCCAGGCTGTGGACTGGCTAAATGATTAATTACTAAATATTTTTAATCATTTAGGCGTGTTTAAAATCAGCTTGAGTATAGCTTCGTCAATGTTAACTTTTTAAATATATTTACAGTTTTAAAGTATACTTAGGCTTGCTTTAAATCAGCATGAATGTAGCTTCGTCAATATTAACTGTTTACTATTTACATTCTTTTCGGGTCTTGCTTTTCTTCTAGAAAGAAGGTCTAGCCAAGTTTTTGTAGATATGAAACTGTCTTTAAACACGCTGTGATGTCACCATTTTCTTCATACTTCTTCACAGTTCTTTCCAGTTTCTTATCCAACTCGATGTAAGTTTTCTTCCTCTTTTTCCCAGCTAAATTCAGTTCTATCCTCATGTACATACAAGAAGATTCCTCCGCTTCACTCTTGAAACAAAGTATGACATCTCTGATTTTGGGGTTGGGTCGTCCAAGAAGATTGTTGATTTTGTTGTGCCAACCTTCCACCGCGTTCGTAGTCCTGTGTCGCCTAGCATAGCAATTCCACAATTCAATAGGAATTTCGTCATTATGCAGCCACTGTTCGACGAAGTAGTCGAAGAAGCGAGTTAATTTCGGGTTTTCAAGAGCCTGTGAGTGAATTTCGACCCAGCCATCTTGGACATCTTCAGTTTTCAAGAAGGCTAATGCAGCACACATTTGAGTGGACAGTCGGATTTCTTCATTTTCTCTATATTCACATGTCAGTCCAATTTCTTGTATTTTTCTCCACAGACATTTTTTCAAATGAAAGTAGCACCCATGGATTTCAACTGATGGCAGAACTTCTCTAATTGCAGCTATTGCACTCGCCTCGAAATCAACGTGGATGTGTCTTGGATTCCATTCTGGGACTGCTTGCAGTACATGACGAAAAAAACGAACGTATGTAGTTTTCTTCTTGTTTGGAAGTAGGCCAAACACAACTGGATAAACGTTAGTTTCTGTGTCGGAGCTTCCATAATCAGCATGGATGGTGTAAATTTGACCGAACTGTTTACTACAACTTTTAAACGTTCCATCCATGAAAAAGCCTTGTAGGTTCCTCAAGCACTCTTTTCCTTTTTCTGAACAAAAAATGATCATCCGTTCCTCTGAGCCTTCGTCCACTAACATAAATTTTGATCCGTCGTTCATCTGAAGCAATTCTTCGTCTAAAATTACTTCTTCTCTAGTCTTAGGCTCCTTTTGGGTTCCACGCGCACTGTTTCTCTGTATGTACATACTTCTTTTTGTGGTGAGTTGTTGCGGCATTTCTGTTACAAAATTGTAGCCCTTGTTGTGGAGTTCTCCCAGTTCTTCTCTGTAGATCTTTGAAATGGACGTGTCTTCTTCACGGGCTCTCTTCTTTGCAACGTTGATGCTCTTCATAACTTCCAATCTGGCTGTGTCCGGTGCTGCACATGAGTGATCAGTAACTTCTAAAACTTCGCCATTTTTACTTTTTAACATTCCACGGCACCTACTTGACCTTTCCTTCTGACATCGCCAAACTATTAACCCATCTATATTCTTCCTAAACTCCCTATATGCGTATCCGTTATAATGTGCTGCAGGCTTACCCTTGTTAGTAGTTAAGACTTCCATAATATAACTAAACCATGTATAAATACTAAAAAGAAAGAAAACGTTCAAAACACTAGGTATACTAGTAAAATAACTTTAACACAAGTAAGTTTAAAACACTAAAACAGATTATTGCTGCTTACGAAGTGACTTGAAGGACCATCAGAACAGGAATGACAAAGAAGGGGTCGATGAGGTGGGGCGGCTGCTCGGGAGGAATGAACCTGAGCTATTGTATTGCGTGATGACTCACCTCCAACCAGCTCCAAGTATTCATTTCCTGGTAACGTAACCCCTACCCTAAACTGTCACATTGGCCCTTGTGCGTTTTCTTCGCAAATACCTGTATGTGCGCTTTATTCGCTGTGCGCTTCTCACACAGATTCTCGTGGTCATGTAGGCCTTGTATACTTAGTGGGTGTGAAATTTCTCTGATAACATTGTGATGGCTGCTTAGTTGTATTTGACGCTATTAAGAAAACGAAGCGCCAATATCCCTTAAAACAAATGTTTTATTAATATTAGCAAGGCCAAAATCTCAATTCTCATCGTGTAAATATCTTCATATTAATAGTAGACATAGATTTAAAGCCTGATAGTAAGGGATCTGATGATGACCGATTGATGATCGAAACTTGTCATCCAAGTGAATTTATTAATCTCATTTGCTTTTTTTTTTCTTCAGATTTATGGAATAACATCCGTTACGATTGGGTAGGATCGTGTTGACCGACTGGAAAGCATTTGAAGATTTCGTTTACTTAGGCAACACTGAAACATGGCTTCCAACACGATAATGTAAAAGCAATCTTGACAGATATTCATACAAATTCTCACTCTTCAATTTCTCTAACGATATAGTCGATATAATAGAAGTATGTTTTCAATGTTGCCTTCACTTTTTAGTCGGTCAGCACGTCAATGAACCCAATTAAAAAGGGTAGGGAATACCACTTATCTACCCGCACCTGCTAACTTGGAAAAGAATACATGGATTAAAGGCCTAAATATTTTAAATCACTTGTAATACATATTTCTCACCCTCTGATAGCGACGGAGCCAAAGGTTGCTGAAGGGTGCTCAAACACCCCTTCCCCCCTCGCACCCCAATGATATGGGAGAAAGAGTTCTACATATTTGTGGAAGAAAGTACGGTAAAGACAGAAAAATTAAAAATAAATAGTTAGAGTTGTTGTTTTATTTGAGGGGCTTCGATACCGTGGTCACGTAGCCCCTGTGTGTGTGTTGAATTTGTCTGATCTGTGCCAGTGTAGCGTCTGTGTATAATGTGTATATTTGCAATTCAGGCGAGGAAAGGGAACCATCCCGGCATTTGCTTGGAATAGAAGTAGGAAATCATTGAAAACTATTTACATGATGGCTGAGGTGTCAATGGAATGCACCTATTCTCAGTTCTGCCTCACGAGTCTGAGTGTATCACGGATCAGCCCTTAAGCCAGAATACATTTCTTGGCAGAGCTGGGAATCGAGCTGGAACCCCCGGAGCAACAGCCAAGAATGCTAGGGTGGTCCGCCTCAGTTATTTTGCCAGTATGACCCTGGACTCACACAAGTACAGGGTCTTTCATATAAAGTAAGAACGGCGAGCGGCGGTTTTGTCATTCGCTGCTGAAGCCGGCCTGGTCGAGCTTGTGACGCACCACGGCCCCCTGCTTTAGTATTGAAAGCGCGCGCATAGTACAAACTTGACCTTGCAATAAGCGTGCAGGTGTTGTCAGTCGCCAGTGTGAACCACAGCTGCTAACAAGTTGAGACAGTTATCATTGCAACATCGTATTTTTGTGTGTAAAATTTATTTTAATTACGATTCGGCTCGGCGGGTACGTGATGCATTTGTTGAGCAATTTCCTGATGAAGTGCCACCTTCACTAGCACAGATTCACGTAATTGTAAATAACTTTGACACTACTGGTTCAGTGCTCAATAAAAAACACAAAATAAAAAATCAGAAAAAATACAGTGGCATGACTCACTCACGTCAGACAAAATGTGGTTACCAGATACAATGCCTGTATAACCCAGGAAGGACGACACTTCCAGCAACTTTTATAAGGTGATATTTCATAGAGGATTGTACACACGCTTAGAGCAGGGGGCCACGGCTCGCCACAAGCTCGGTCAAGGCCACCACACTAGCGGATAACAAACCAGCCGCTTGGCGTTCTTACTTTATATGAAAGACCCTGTACACGGTACCAAGATATTTTGAGCCTCTTAGGTGAAGCAGCCATAACAAAATACTACATTATTCGCGTCTCATATTTATAACAACGTACTCTCTGGATTCTGAATGTGTCCTTCCCCCTTTGATCAAAAATATCCCCTCTCCCTCTCTTCCATATACGAATAACGGCCAGTGATGAGCATTTTACCACCTGCGATACAGGTTTTTAATTAAGTTACGTCGGTTTCACACCCGACAAGAATTCAAATGTTTAATTCGGCATTGATATTTAACGTATGAAAGAATGTGTGAAATGTAAACTCTCTTTTTGTCATTGTTATGTGTATTTTTTTCCTGGATGGAAAGGAATTTTATCGGGAATATTCATAAAATTAATGTCAGTATGCAAAGGCTCTTGTATCTAAGGTACCGTATTTATAGCCCAGAATCTCCTACTGTATCCCGATTTTTGACCGATTTGATAACATTTACATATGATACCACATAACCGGTAACTCAATAACACAGGTTATCTTGAAAATACGGCACCAATACTCAAGCTAAATGGCCAAAGATATTCACAGCATGTAAATGAAGCAACAACAGACTCGGAATACAACCAAAATTTCCCAAAATACACAGTCAATTGTTTTGCTTTTTTTAAATTTTTCTCTGTGCCTATAAACTCCGCATCTCTGCAATTACTAGTTACTTGTTTTCTATGGTGATTAGTTCATGAACTTCAGGAATCTAATATATTACGTTTAATAGGTATATCTCTACACAGCTTGAAAATATGTGTGCTTGTACATGAAAAGGGTCTTGAGTTAACCAATATTCTGAGCTGTGGAATGACCCCGTCTTTCTAGTATTGAGGAGACCAGCTGGCAGACCTAAGAAATAAAAGTTTGGTGTTTTTCAGTCGGTCAACACGAATGTACCCAAAAAGAGCTGGGTTATGTCCTAATCCTGAAATAAATTACATGAGATTAATAAATACACTAGGACGACCAGTCAAGCGATCATCATCAGATCCATTACACTTAGGCTATAACATCTATGTTTGAGAATACAGGTGAAAAATATTTACAATATGTACAATTATTTAGTTGCAGTATTGGTAGTGCAACTGTCGGTGTATGCTAAATGTAGTATATCTAATGTTAGGTGAAATAATAAACGGTGATAAAAATTCGGAGTTTGTCTGTTTGGGGTGATTATATGGTTATACAAAATCAACTATGGTTATACTGTAATAATACAGGCTGATACTTATCCGGTTGTCTTCCTGACTGGAACTTCGAGTAGTTTCGTATTCACTCTGGCACCAGTTTTGGTCGACTAACCCGGGTGTTAACTGGACGAAACTGGTTTTTCCTTTCTCCCCCCTTTGTTCCTGTGTGCTTTCTGAGGTCAGTGCTATGTTTATTTGTGTGACGTTGCCAAATCTAGATAAGAATGTATGTTATTGAATACAGGAAGATCTACAACTATGAAAGACCGTGGAACTGTCTTCGCCACGCGTGGACTAAAAAGCCATTCAACTAAGCACTGCCCGGTCTATTGAAGACGTCCCGGCACCTTTAATACTGCCGCGCATACCGGCCTAGGTATATTGCAGAAAATAGTACATAGTACACCTGATCCAGATAACATTTACCTATTAATAATTGTACATATTGTAAATATTTTTCACCTGTATTCTCAAACATAGCTGTTATAGCCTAAGTGTAATAGATCTGTTGATGATCGCTTGACGATCGAAACTGGTCATCCTAGTGTATTTATTAATCTCATGTAATTTATTTCAGGATTAGGACATAGCCCTGCTCTTTTTGGGTACATTCGTGTTGACCTACTGAAAAGCACCAAACTTTTGTTTACTTCGGCAATGGACAGATCTGGTGAAGAAGGGCGTACAGGAGAGAGGCCAGGATTGGGAGAGGATTGTGAACGACGAATGGTTCATGGATCGACAGAGATAGAGGGGTTCGTTTGCCACACCAGGGAAACTGGCGTTGGTCAACGATGATGATGATGATGACTATGATGAGGAGGAGGAAACAAGACGGGTTGGAGAAAATTCTCGTAGAAGGAAGATTTGATGATTGTTTTCAGGGATGGCTGGAATGCCATCATACCAGTTTGGAGGGATGGGCTGAGAGAGACATAAAAAAAGAACTTAAAATGTTTGCTAGAAAGTTTAGCTTAAATACCCTAATTTTACATTATTGTTCTTTCCTTGAACCTTCGGATTTAGTCTGTGTTTCATTTTGAGCTAGAATAATGCAAATATGCATGCTATATAGGCATATACATTTGTTTAAACTGAAATAGTTCGGTAACAAAAGGCGTAGAACGGGTACTCTTCCATATATACGCACACACACATTTCGTTTTTCAAATTAAAAAGATAATCGCAACAATCAACAAACCCTAGTGATCATCTTCTGCCAATAAACTTGGGTTCGTTCTTCATTTCTCCTTTTTTAAATTTATGTAATGTAAAGAATTTGCAATCTTTATAACTTTTCTCTTCATGAGATGTCTGAACTGACTTAAGTATTGGTGGTAACTTTAAGAGAGATGCTCCTCGAAATCTTCACATTCCTCAGTGTGCAGGCTGACTTTGTGAACACTACTACAAATGGCTTCCTCCTGCCAGTCTCACCCACCCTCCTCCTCTTCCATCTTGCTCATCTTCTGCCAGTTTTCTTGCTCTGACCTTACTCTGTGTAGCTCATTCCTCGCCCACCGCAACATTCCTGTTCCGACATGCCAGCTTTGGAAACTCACCGACCGGCCTGAGCAATCTAACTATTGGTTCTTTCCACAAAGATGAATCAAGTTACCAATCAGTAACGATCAAGTCCACAGCTAAGGATGTGAATTAGACTACTATAGTCAGAATCATCTTAATTTAACCTCTACAATGCAAGTTATTTATTCCTTGAGTAAATTTGTTGCCCTAGACAAAGATGCCAAGTTTCTAAGGGTTGCATACGTTGTTGTTGTTTGAGTCCTCAGTCTTTTGACTGGTTTGATGCAGCTGCCTCCCTGTCTTGAGCTAATAGTTTCATCTCTACATAGCTACCACACCCTACATCCGAGGCAATCTGTTTAACATATTCTAACCTTGGTCTACCCCTACAGTTCTTGTTCTCAACCCTTCCTTCCATAACTAAGCTTGCTATTCCTGGGTGTCTTAGTATGTGTCCTACCAACCTATCTCTTCTCTTCATTAGCAGTCGCCAGAAACATCTCTCCTCTCCCACTAGTCTCAATACCTCTTCGTTTGTAACTCTATCTACCCATCTGATCTTCATCATTCTCCTGTAACACCACATATCAAACGCTTCAATTCTCCTCTTTTCTGCTGCACCAATAGTCCAAGTTTCACTTCCATAGAGTGCCACGCTCCAGACAAAGGCTTCCAAAAATGACTTCCTAATACCTAAATCTATATTCAATGTCAACAGATTCCTTTTCTGTAGAAATGCTTTCCTTGCCTGAGCTAACCTACTTTTTATATCCTCTTTGCTTCGTCCATCACTGGTTATTTTGCTTCCTAAGTAACAGAATTCTCCTACTTCCTTTAGCTTTTCACCTGCCAATTTGATGTCCATAGAGGTTTCTGATTTATTTCGGCTGCATTCCAATATTTTTGTTTTACATTTATTAATTTTCATCATGAATTGTTTCCTCAAGACGGAGTCCATACCATTCAAAAACTCATTCAAATCCTCAGACGTAGTTTGTTAGTTATTGGAGTTTTAAGTGGCGGAACTGCGAGATCATCTGCCCCTGAGGTGGGGGGTTGCAGACGGTTTGGATCACATCTTATGGAAACTTCTTGAACCGAATTACATTCGGAGGCAGATTAGCTCGTGGTTCCGCCACTTAAAACAACACGAATTACTAACATAACTACTACGAATTACATACGCAAGTGAACGTGCATTAGAAGAGTCAGGTCACAGAGCGTTCCGTAAAACTATTAATTCCGCATTTCATTCATGACTCCAAGGTTTAATAAAACATAAAGTAATGAGAGTTAGCGGAGATCTACTCATCTGCCAGGCGGTACCCAGCGCTGCAGTCTTCGAATGGATGACTATCTGTGAACTACTCATAAGTATACATAAGAATGTACCCAAACAGCAGCACATTTATAATTCTTTCACTTTCCTCGTTAACGACTTTTGAAACCTTAAAAATAGTTAAAATCAGATCTATAACAAATGTGGGATTTGATTTTATGTTAATAAAAAAAGAATTAAAAAAACGAGTTTTAATTCACTGGCCGTGAATGCCAATATACCATCCATTATTATTAATTTTTCCGTTCACAATTCACCAAATGACTTCTGTCTAACACACGTAGCGCGTGCAATGCTGCTTGATATTATGTGGAGACTGCACTCCGTCACTGCTGTGTCCTTCACATCGTCCGGCAGGGCTTCTGCTGCTATAAACAACAAACGCTGGTTCAGCCAAGTTCAGCGGCAGTCGTATCTTGAATGGGTGATGGTGAAGATTGGCGAAACGGGACTTACATCACACCGACAGAATATGACTATCAGATCATGCTGCCAACTTTGAGTTTACATTATAATTGCTAGTTTGAGTGTCTACTAGTGGTCTGCAAAGATGGTGACTTTGAAATATTAGTGGCAACAGTGAATAAAACTCCCATTCAACGGAACAGCAAGAAATTATTCTGTTTTTATTTTTTATTCTCGTGTCGGAAATATACAAATGTACAGTTGCTATGCTATACATATAACAATAAAATTGTATATTTATATAGCCCGTGCCCAATACTGAGCAACTTCCAAGGTGCTCGGACTGGCTTGCAGGAGATCTTCCTCAGCATGAGATGAAGGGCACAGAGCATGTGTTTTGTGGTTTGTTCTTGTCCACACCTAAATGCCGGTATCCGTCACTTATTGAAGGTGACGCGTACTACACTCCACAATGATGCATGTTTCATGTATATTGTCAGTAAAGGTGAGATGTTTTCCAGGTTTGTAGGCCTACTGATTTTAGGGATCCTAAAAAGAGGTGTAGGTCAGAGGTAGACTACCAGAAGGGAATGCACGTGTATCCTAAAGTTAAGCATAATGACGATACGAGGGCTACGAGGGATCTACTGTATTACAACTGCTTTCCCAGAACTCACGTTGACTGCGAGAATCGAGGTCTACATTGTTGTTGTTGATTCCATTACCCCCCCCCCCCCCCGAGGGGTTCACATCTAGTGTGGCGTGAGTTGGCGACTACTGGACTCCAGCTGAGTCCGGCATTCTTCCACTTACTTGTGCCGGGCTCCTCTCCGTCTTCTTTCCTGTCGACCTCTCTTGGTCAACTCTTGTTCTTTTCCAACCTCGACGGTATTAGGATATCCGAGGCCTAGGGAGTATTTCACTTCCCCGCCTCAATTGACCCTTGTGTCATCTTTCCTGTTACCCTCATTCTTCGAGGGGTCAACCTTCTTTTTCTTTTCATGATATCTCCTGCCTTCTGCTCAAGGCTCTCAAGGAGGCAGGGTGTATGTAGCCCCACCAGTTCTCGTGCACCCTGGATAGTGCTACACCCTCAAGGGCTCACAGCTGGTGAATTTGGGAGTTGGCGACCCCTAGGGATTTCTGAGCTGGGTCCGTTTTGTCCCCCTTTTTCCTCTAAGCTCGGGGCGGGCCCTCTCCTCTTTCCCTTTCCTATCTGCCTTTCGTGCCTCTCTTTCCTTCCAAGTCCCTCCATCCTCATTCTTCGAGGGTTGAGGGCATTTCATTTCTTCCTGTCTTTTATTTGCCTTATCCTATATTTGTTTACCATTTCTTCTTCTAGTATGTAAGTTTGTAGTTAGTATTAGTTATAGTTTTCATTCTCATGTTTTCTTTCACTGCCACTCAAACCATTAGGGGCCGATAACCTAGATGTTAGGCCCATTTAAACAACAATTATCATCATCATCATCATCATCATTCCATTAGAGGATTATCATCGTGGTCAGTAAGCCCGTTAAATTGGGTGTGCGTGGAATCTATCTGATAACCTGTTTCATTGTGATGGCTGTACTAGTGTGTACATTTGTAATTGGGGCAAGGATTAGGGTAGGAGGCAGATGTGATTTTAACTTAGATACCATTCTTGGCATTTGCCTTGAGTAGAAGTGGAAAGACCACGGAACACCACTTCTAAGATGGCCGATATGGGAATCGACTGCACGTCTCCTCAATTATAACTCACAGGTTTGAGTAAGTCCAGTACCAGCCCTGAGACCAGAATTAAATTTCTTGGCTGAGCTGGGAATCTAACCCTGACTTCCACGCTTATTTATTTATCGTATGGCTTTTAGTGCTGGGAGTGTCCGAAGACATGTTTGGCTCGCCTGAGTCTGTAGCTGCTTCCAGCGGACACATTTAGGGTGAGCTACAAGTTCCGTTCAATTTCAAGTAGTTCCAAATTTCGCTACCAGATATCAATGATACCTAGTGGTGAACGTGGGAACTTTGATAGAGCGTTCTGACGAAATCTAACCTAACAAATTTAGCTTCACACAAGTTTAGTGAGTGGAAGGATCTTTTAAATGCCATAAATCTATGACATGGGACCGCCTGCTTTACTTCCTCTCCGAAGGAAGGAATAGACTGAAGGATTTTTAACGCTGTAAAAAAATTCGAAGACTTCGGCCGAGTTTGAACCCACTATCTTAGGCACAGCAGTTCAGCATGCTACCAACTACGCCACCGAAGCCGCTGACAACCAAGAATACTAGCCGCTACGCCATGAGGGGAACTGCAGTCTACGTTTCTACCTTGTTTACTTTAGAATGAAAGCACTGCTCCAGTGTCTGTATTCCCACGCATGAGGCTGTAATGATGAAAACCACGTGCTCACGGCTTCTTTGACTCCGTCATCTTCGCTGCGTTGGTCTCCAGAGGAAAGTTTCAGGTGTAGGAACACTTAGGCTGGGGCTTACTTTGTTATTTGTCACGCACGTCTTTAATAGAGGCCTAAGTTCCTTACTAGCGGCGTAAGTAAAGTTTGCTTGTCCTTCTGAGTCAAAGTTACATTGGGGGGCGGGGAAGACATCAACCAATGGCCATAGCTGGGTATTTTTGATTGAACGCCCGAGGACTCCCAACAAGTTCAATTTCAAGTAGTTCCAACTTTGGCTACCAGATCATACTGTCACTAAACCTAGCGGCAAACGTTGGCACTTGATAGAGCGTTTCTGACTAACCAAATATATCCTACAAATTTTGCTATACACTACTAATTGCAGTGGTAGTTTATTTACGTGCCATTAATCCATAACATGGGCCCACCGGCTTTACTTCCCCTCTGAAGGAAGGTATACTGAAGGATTTTAACGCTCATAAAAATCCGACGAATTTGGGCGGGTTTGAACCCGCTATCTTGGGCATAGCATTTCAGCAAACTACCGACTACGCCACCGGAGGATCACATCAACATAATGAGACATGATAAAATAAAATAAAATCAAACAGTGGTCAGACCTGAAACTCTGTATGCAGCAGAAAGACTGAAGACGAATTCTGAGAAAAATACTGGGAGCTAAACGAAATAATAACGCAGAATATAGGCTACGACCAAATAGAGAGATTTATTTGAAATGTGAAAAATTAATTGATGTAATGAGAAAGAGAAGATTACAGTTTTTTGGGCACATCTATAGAATGGAAAATAGTAGACTAACTTAACAGATCTTCAACTTACTGACTAGTTACAAATCCAAACCCACATGGTTCATTGAAATTGACAAAGATTTGACAAACACCAGAATTCAGACAGACACAATAGCAAACAGATCACTTTTCAGAGAAGCTATTCAAAACGCAAAATTTCAAGAAAGGAAGAAACAAACAACAGGCTGAAAGTGGACTCAGGAGGAGAAAGATCGTCACTCTAGAACGATGAAAGAAATTTGGAAACGAAGGAAATTGAATACAATGGACAATAGCCAAAGGTGATGTTCATCGTACCCTCCAAATGGGTTATTCGGAAGAGGAAGAAGAAGAAGAAGAAGAAGAGGAAGAAATTAAATGTACGGTCCCAAAGTTTCAAATCCTATTTATATTTTTCGGTGTGTGATTTCATTAGCATTTGATACGTTGAATTTGCGCTTATCAATGTGGAAATGCTAGAAAATTAACAGTTATGTTGATATTAAATTATAAAGTCCAGTTCTCTTCGCGAAATCTATTCCCTGGCATGGCATAAATATTAATAAACTACAGTTCCCAACTAAAGTTTAAGTAATAACAGTAATACAAGTACACGCGACGTCATTAACCTTTCCAAAATTACACTCACAATCGGATACTAACGGAATGGCAACCGCCAAGTGGTGTATTTTGCTCATTCAGTATAAGTTACTAAGCGTTGCTTTAGGGTAACACAAAATGTTATACGCTTTCCGACACATTCCAATAAATTTTCATTAATTCAAAGATTGGTTTTCTCCACACACATCACAAAGTTAACGATAATTGTGGCGGCTTCGATGGCGTAGTTGGTAGCATGCTGAGCATCTATGTCCAAGGTCGCGGGTTCAAACCCGGCCAAAGTCGTCAGATTTTTTAAAAACGTTCAAAATCCCTCAGTATGCCTTCCTTCAGAGGGGATGTGAAGTCGGTGGTCCCATGTCATAGATTTATGTCATGATAAAGAACCTTCCACTAATTACATTTGTGTGAAGCTAAATTATAGGTTATATTTGACTAACGCTCTTAGGTTTCTACGTTCATCGCCAGGAGTTGACTGTGATGGCATCTAGTAACAAATTTCAGAACTAGTTGGTCGTAGACGGTGGAGTTTGGAAGCAAAAGTTGGAACTAATTGCAAATCGAAGTCTGCAGTCTTAACTTGAATTAAAAACAGATAACGCACACTAATACAGCCATCACAATTAACGCCGGTTATCAGACAAATTCTACACACACCCAAAGTACACGGGGTTACATGACCGCGTTGTCGCAGCCCCTAAACTGAGGAACCAACCAACGCTAATTGTATGCTGTCTTCGATTTCCTTGGATTCAAAAAACTAATAGAGATGAGAAATGTTTTTTTTATGTTCGTACATGCCGAAATATAAATATTATATGCCAGAAAACTGCATCTTAAAGAGTCTCATTATAGTTCAAGTTTCATTATGATACAGGTACTCTACCAATCAGAGCTCAAGATTTTCATTACGATAGCCTACAGCTGTTTAACCAATTAGGTAATGATAGCATCGCACCTGCGCTGACTTCCACGGTCTCCAATTTTAAATTTCTCTGCGTGGCTAGTGTCTTAATGGGGTATGCTAGGAGACCGTGGTCGAATATAAGGTATTCTCTGCGTCCTATGTGCTCTGTTCAGTAAACGAAACTGGCGGAATCTCGATAGATATTTATGAATGTTTATGTTCGAACATGTTTGACAGTCAACGGAAAGGACATTGAGCGAGTTGAGTCCTTCCTCTACCTTGGAAGTATAGTCACAAATGATGGGGGAGCAGAGGAAGATGTTCGAAGCCGTATCAGGAAGGCAAATGGTGCCTTTGTCCAGCTCTACCCCATCTGGAGAAATAGAAACATTTCCAGGAAGACCAAGCTCCGCCTTTTCAATAGCAACGTAAAGTCGATTCTTCTCTACGGCTGTGAAACATGGAAAGTCACAAAACCGATCAACAACCAGCTACAGGTGTTCATTAACAGATGTCTGCATCGCATCATGAATGTGAGGTGGCCGGACATAATCTCAAATGAAGATCTTTGGACCATCACCAATCAACAACCGATTAGCATCCAGATCAAGGAGAGGAAATGGCGCTGGATTGGTCGCACACTAAGGAAGCCGGACGGAGCTATTGAGAGGGCGGCGCTAGACTGGAATCCTCAAGGCGCCAGGAAGCGAGGTCGACCTAAGAAGACCTGGAAGAGGACGATCGAAAATGAAATTGCAGAGGTGGACAAGAACTGGAGTCAAGTGAAGAGAATGGCCAGGAACCGTACTGCGTGGAGAAATTTCGCCAAGGCCCTATGCTCCGGAAGGAGCGGCAGGAATTAAGTAAGTAAGTATGTTCGAGCATAAAACAAAGTCATAATTATTGTCGAACATAAACAGTCGTATGCAACTCACCTATAATGGCAATTAAGACACTCGTATGGAAATGGTCAAACTCGCTTCGCTCGTTTTATAAACACTAGCGGACCCGTGCATGTTCATAAACCACACTTTCCCCAATAGGTTTATAATGAGGGACTTAAGGAGAAAGGTTGTTACGTTTTTATTTCAACCAAATAATTATACAACACTATTTACACATCAGTTAAAATTCCAAGTTCTACGTTCCCTAACTTAAGAAGGCAATCGCTGAAAATTGAATCATCATAACTGTTGTTGTTGTTTGAGTCTTCAGTCTTTTGACTGGTTTGATGCAGCTCTCCATACCTCCCTGTCCTGAGCTAATCGTTTCATCTCTACATAGCTACCACACCCTACATCCGAGGCAATCTGTTTAACATATTCTAACCTTGGTCTACCCCTACAGTTCTTGCCCTCGACCCTTCCTTCCATAACTAAGCTTGCTATTCCTGGGTGTCTTAGTATGTGTCCTACCAACCTATCTCTTCTCTTCATTAGCAGTCGCCAGAAACATCTCTCCTCTCCCACTCGTCTTAATACCTCTTTGTTTGTAACCCTATCTACCCATCTGATCTTCATCATTCTCCTGTAACACCACATTTCAAATGCTTCAATTCTCCTCTTTTCTGCTGCACCAATAGTCCAAGTTTCACTTCCATAGAGTGCCACGCTCCAGACAAACTAGGGCTAGGATTTTTAGGTAAATATTTTTTTTATGTAAATACATATTTTAAGCATATTTTGTATAAATACATAAATTCCGGCTTTTCACTTATTAGCACATAAAAATACATAATATTTACATATTTTAAAATCAGTATGCCTATATCTTTCAGTTTATTGCATTTTAGTTCTTTGTTACTTCAACGGGGAAGGAACTGTGAGCTATCTACTCTTCATGCAGAGCGTATGTCAGCCTGCAACTGTGTTATTCTTAACTTGTCGCCCCGTGCCACTCACTGTGGAAGCCAGGGATTTCCTTGTCCATAGTCATATTGCACCAC
Source organism: Meconema thalassinum (assembly GCA_946902985.2). Classification (NCBI taxonomy): domain Eukaryota; kingdom Metazoa; phylum Arthropoda; class Insecta; order Orthoptera; family Tettigoniidae; genus Meconema; species Meconema thalassinum. The sequence continues at coordinate 94,195,865 of OX336399.1, forward strand.
GTGCTAGACCTCCCCCCTCCAGCTACCTGGAACCAGTGTCACTCACATGCAGTTCATTTCTGGCACTGAGAAGTGTAAGGTAGTTCTACGATGCCTAAAATAAAAACAACTGCAAGTTATCGTCTGTTGCAGAATTTAAAAATAATTTTACCTCTGATGGGGGCGTTCTGTTCTACCAACCATCTGGGAAAGCAATCTTGCCTGAACAGCGATCTCAAGTTACACAACACCTCAAGGCCTAGAAACATATTGCCGCAGTTTCGCGCCTTCAGAGTAAGTGTGTCGCGATAATCGTTGGTCATTTGTGATGGACAACCTGAAGATGTATCTCGTGTATTGTAATGCTTCAGCAGTCAGTGAGACATAGCATAAATTCCATTCGTGAGTACTGCATATTGTTTATAATCACATTAATAAACTAAATTATAATTAAATATTTTTACTTTTTTGTCACATATTTCTGGTATTTTTAATACATAAAAAATAAATATTTTCCCGATTTTTTGCACCTAAAAATCCGAGCCCTTATCATAACACTCACCGGTTAATCGATATTTATGAAATTATACGATTTGAGTACTCATTCCTTTGATTTACTGTTTCTAAAATCCATGCAAAATGATAAAAGAAAGACCTCAGAATGTTAAAATGACATGAAACAGGCGTCACAGAGGCCAAAATGTGAAGTGGTCATTAATTATGGAGCGTATTTTCCTACATCAACAGTATCTGCAAATCGCACACTTCGTAATTTTTAAAGTCATTTTTTAAAGAAATTATTGATATTTATGGAATTAGAGTGCAATTCGTCACTCCTAATGTCTATTCTCTTTCATTTGAATGCCCATTTTCATGATCGGTCGCTTGTGAGTGCCGCAGGAGGGATCTATACTACTGAAATAATATATATGATTTTTTTTTGTCGTGTGACCTCCTGAGAGGCCGAGTGCAAGTCTTTCTAGTCGACGCCCGTGGGCGACCTGCGCGTCAGGATGAGAGATGGAATGTATGAAGATGAATGAAACTGGGCAAGGATGTGGAAGGAAGCGGCCGTGGCCTGTCAGAAGATACCGTCCCAGCATTTGCCTGGTGTTGAAAATGGGAAACCACGGAAAACCATTTCAAGGACGGCCGACGGTGGGGCTCGAACCCACGCGTCTACCGAGTCAGCAGAGAGCTTGGCCCTATGGCCTAACGCTCCGCTTTAGCCAGCGTAGCCACTACTGTCGGTATATATATGATGATAATATATAGCCTACTGTCGACCAAAGTATTATGTGTACTCGAGTTTGAAGGTTGTTTGTGAAGTAACCAATAGACCTACATAAAATCCAATAACATAATCATTTTCGTCGTTCTATTTTACGTTAGCTCATGTAGATTTGGAATTGTTAATTTATATTTTAATATTTTTTGTCGCAGTTGGAACACAAAAAGTGCACGTTTTTAAGCGTGTTTCAACCGTGCGTCACATTTAGGAATTATTATCTCAAAAACCCGTCATCAGATCAAATCCAAATTTTAGCACAATATACATTGGAATGTGGTATAACTGGTTTATTAATTTCAAAATTTTGCGTGTCCAAGAAAAAAAAATTGTTATCATTTATGTAAGGTAACTTTTTCTCGGCTCGGGGTGGTTGGAAGATGTAGTTCTTGGTCGCGAAATAATCCTTATACATCAAAACGTTATGCTGTATGACTGTGAAATACGTAAATTAACTCACTTATTTTATATCGGTTTGTATTTCTAGGCGGAAATAACACATCGTTCACCAGCTACCCGCCCCAGGAAAAGCCGTACAGCGTTGCTGTGATGGAGACCATCACTTCCGGGTGAGGCACGCCATGATGCGTGATGGGCTCCATTTCGGCAACGCTGTACAGCTATTCTCGGAGCGGGTAGCTGGTGAACGATGTGTTATTTCCGTCTACAAATACAAACCGATATAAAATAAGTGAGTTAATGTACGTATTTCGCAGTCATACAGCATAACATTTTGATGTATGAGGATTACATCGCGATCAAGAACTACATTTTCCAACCACCCCGAGCCGAGAAAAAGTTACCTTACAAAAATGATAACAACTTTTTTTCTTGGACACACAAAATTTTGAAATTAATAATCCAGTTATACAACACTCCAATGTATATTTTGTTAAAATTTGGATTCGATCTGATGACGGGTTTTTGAGATAATAATTCTTAAATGTGACGCATGGTTGAAACACGCTTAAAAACGTGCACTTTTTGTGCTCCAACTGCGACAAAAAATATTAAAATATAAATTAAAAATTCCAAACCTACATGAGCTAACGTACAATAGAACGACGAAAATGATGATGTTATTGGATTTTATGTAGGTCTATTGGTTACTTCACAAACAACCTTCAAACTCGAGTGCACATAATACTTTGGTCGACAGTATGTGATGATACTCGTGTCTTAATTATTGTCATTATAGGCTTGCTGCATAATGTACTATTTCACGGCTGTTTGAATATCTAATGCGATTGTTTTGTTTCCTCCTGGAATGTTTTGTATTAATTATATTGATTAACATTTTTTGTTAGTCTATTGTTGTCCATCCTAAATATGAGATCAAAAAATGTAAACCGCCTCCTGCGTACAGGGTTTGTGAAACTGTATGTGAGACTATAGAGATCTGTAGCGTCTTGATCCAAATTCCATTTTCTTGTGTAGGGCCGGATACTTTTCTAAGAATTATTCATTCTTGCTTTTCAATGTCAGCAATTTTTGAATGGCCTCCTAAAGTTACGGCTAATGATGCATACACAGTTTCTGGGAGGACAACGGTTTTGTGATGGTTCAAATTTGTTTACGTGACATCACTCATTTATTATAGTGATTCCACGTTAGTCTGAATGTCATTTGAAGTCTTCAGGTTCTTTCTGTGATGGTATTAATTTGCTTCTTTACGGCCAACTAAGGACCACGTCATGTCAACTGTATCTTCTGCATTCTGATGTTGGCCCAGTACTCTTTCATTCGTAACACCTTTCTCTCCGTCGTTCACGCCTTCCCAGATTTAGCCTACTTTTCACACTTTGTAAAAATTAGGAAAAAGTAGACTTACGAGATCGATCCGAGAAAATGTGTGTCTGTGTGAGTGTGTCCCTATCAACTCTTAAACGGCTGCAGATATCAGAACCAAATTTGGTATGAGTAAAGATCTACACCTGAATATCTCACGGCCAAATTTAAATAGACATCAGTGCTTCCAACTGCTGAAAAATCACAATTGAAATTTGAGCTATATGTTGAATATCGCAGAAGTCATGCATGCGAACTGTTCCAAAATTAAAAAGGAAGCTTGTAGTTAAACGTGACCGCCTTTTTACGTGGAATCTGAACCACAGGACATGGCATTTTACTTTGAAAATCTCACATGCATTGACCGGGAATCGAACTCAGCCTGCCGTGGTGAGTGGCCAACAGCTTGACCGCTGCGCCACCACGTCCCCCTGTTATAAAATTGGCACACACTGAGATAATGACATACAAGATTAATTTTCAGGAGCCCATATATGATAGAGTTGCCAACATGATTCTAAGCCTGTTGATAGGTCCAACATTTAAATGCATGTAACTTCTAGACTTTCAATTGGATTTCAACCAATTTTCGTATGTGCTTTGTGTACCTTAACATATATGATTATGCGTATTTTTAAGAGCCAGCAGGGCTGCCAACTGTTAATAAATGCTATCCCTATGTTTTATTGTAATACCAATATATCAGCAAGTATGCAAGCCAACAGCTCTAAACTCTGCACACGTATGGTACCTGACATTCTATATTCATTTGGAGTAACTGATATACGTCGATGCTGCCAACATAATTCTAAGCCTGCTGATAGGTTCAATTTTAAATGCATGTAACGTCTATACTAATAAATCGATTTCAACAAAATTTCGTATGTGCTTTGTGTACCATAACAGATATGACGACACGTATTCTTAAGAGCCATCAAGGCTGCCAACTGTTAATAACTGCTCTCTTCTTTCTATTTATCCTAATTCCAATATATCGGAAAGTATGCAAGTCAACAGCTCTAGATTTTGCATACGTATAGTAATTGACATTCTAGATTAGCCCTAATTTGGAATAACTGAAACATGTCAGTGCTGCCAACATGATTCTAAGCCTGCAGATAGGTCCAAATTTTAAATACTTGTTACTTCTACATTAACAAATGCATTTTTATCCATAATTAGGACAATAATAGATCGTAATATTTCAGATTAATTCTAAGCAACACATACATGACACTGTTGCCAACATGATTTTACGCGCGCTGATAGATCCAACGTAACATTTCATTTCTGATATATATATTATTCGTTGGCATGGATCTTAAATTTTAAGAAAAGTATGGCTCTTTAGTTCTTCACGGAACTACTTGTTAGTTTCGGCTTAGGTTGAAAACTCGGATGTTCTTGAAGTTTTTCCTTGTGGGCCACGATCCTGGATATCTCCACACGTTATCCCAATCTCCAACAGATCTTCTCTGCTTCACTGAACCAGGCGGTATTAATATTATTATTATTATCATTATTCTGCAAGGCCCGCAGTGTAAAACCTCGTGAGGTATGTGAACGCGCGCATTCCATAAGGGATAGATAGCATCCCATCTCATACAGTAGTAACAGCGGGCCTCTCTGTGGCCAGACAGAGTGGCCTTATGAGCCGTGGGAGCAGGGTCCAACTCTAATTGCCTTGTGCACGCCAACATGAGGAATGTGCTGCAATATCCACGTCTTGATACTTGCCGATACAGAGGGATCGTTAGAGCTTATGGATTTTAGCAATCGCAATTTGTCCAAAACCCGTTAATCGATGTAGCACAAGTCAAACCTCGATATCTCGAATCGTTAAGATGTGTCAAAATAAATTCGACTTATCGAAAAATTTCAAAATTGTTTTTTTCTAGTTAACAACTAGGAGATAATTTACAATATTTTCTATGTTACAATTTTGAAGGAATATGATTAGGTTACAATTTAAAGGATATTAAATAGATGAAATTTCAACAAGCTTCATATATATGTTTCTTTGATTACATTTTAACACATCATTTTTAAGAAAATTATTATTAATTAACATTGTAACAGATCTGATTTTTAAACATTTCTGTATTTTTAAGAACATTTAAAAAATAATTTAAAGATAGTTTTATATATTCTTTTTTATTTAATCCTTTAAGAATATGAAATAATAATAATAATAATAATAACAATAATAATAATGTTATTGGTTTTACGTACCTTTTAACTACTGCGGATTTTAGAGACGCCAAAATTTTGCCCCAAAGGGGCGACAGGACTCGATCCTGCAACCTTGGGAACAGCAAGCGAGAACGTTACCACTGAGCTACGCAGCCAGCCATACCACCAATTAACAAACAAACAGGCAGACACTGAACTTTATATGTACATTGGCAAACCCTAATATTTTTAAAAAGTGGAGGAATAGAATCAAATTGTAACTGACTGCGTGGTTCGGCGGTAATGTTCTCGCTTGCTGGGCCCATGGTAGCAGGTTTATATCCTGTCGCAGTCAGCTGGCATTTGAGGGTGCGCAAATGCGAGGGAGCAGTGCCAGTAGATTTACTGGCACTTGAGAGATCCCCTTCAGGGCAAAATTCCGGCACCCTGGCGTCTCTAAAAGCCAGAGTAGTTAAAAGGGACGTAAATCCAATAACATTATTATTATTATTATTATTATTATTATTACGAATAGAATTGAAAAATGAAGACAGTGTATCAGGAAGCAAATGAAAGACGCTCTGGGCGTCTGAGGAGAACAAGAGTTGACCAAAGGAATTTGACAGGAAAGGTGAGAAAGAGGAGTCTGGTACCAGTAAGTGGACGCAATGCCGTGTTAAGCTGCAGACGATCTCCCAAGTTAGAAAATACCGTTCAAAAGAATCCGTCGCAACATTCACAAACATCTGTTGTGTGCGATAAAAACAGAAAACGTGCGTGGCTGAGTTTCAAAGAAATTCATTCATGCCAAGATCTCATGTTCTGGAGAAGATTTCTATTCTCACTGTCCTCTTCCTTTTATAAAATGTGCTAATAATAGACTAAATGAAGAGCTATTCTGGAGCCTTCTCAGCTTTATTGCAACGTGACAAGATATATAACTCTCTGGCACGACCCTTACTGCAATAGTGAAGACTTGGCGATTTGCTGTGAACGGCTACATATGGCTAGTGCTTCTTTCACACGCATACACAGACAGAAAGGCGCGCACACACACACACGCATCTGCGTTAGGGGTGCTAAGGTGTGTTCGCTCACCCCATTTTATTAGCCTATTTTCATTTTATGAAAAAAAAATGGGCTTATGAGATCACCTTTTGTCCGTGTGTGTGTATATATGTGTGCGTATGTGTGTGCGTGGCCCCCTTAATAACTTTTAAACGGCTGGAGCGATTTCAATGAAACTCAGTAGGGTCGTAGTACTACGTCGGCCGACCACGATCGTGCTCTTCAAATTTTATTACGTCTCACCAATCCAACATGGCAGCTGTGCGAAATATTTCACCGGCATTCTACTGTTGATCTCCGAAACTATTACTGATATCATCCTGAAATTTTGCACGGTGATAAAGGGCACTACTAGAAGTTCAGCTATGAGATTTCCAAAAACATGTAAAATACAAAACGAACATGGCAGCCAAGCGAAGGTGAAACATTTTAATAAACTTTTCTCGCGATTTAACCATCTGAGCGCAGTGAAATATGGTACAGTAAATGTGTGTACACATTGTAATGCACTGGCATCTAGTTTAGTTCAATTGTTCACATAACCTCAAGATGACGGCTGTGCACAATTTTAAAATGAAGTTTTCATTTCTTTTGTATTAATCATGCGATCGAAGTGAACGTTTGAATAATGAACCTACGCAAAAATTGTCATCTAATGGTATATAACTTTATGACCTACGTATATAAAAATCCAACATGATGACCAGCCGAATATATAGACGGTTGTCAATATCTATTAATCTATGATAGCAATCGAACTGAAATATTGCATGTTGATAGAGGCTATGAACATAAGTTTACCTATAGGGCTTGCAATAACCTGGTGAGCACAAATCTACATGGCGGCGACGTTTCTCGCGATTTAACCATCCGAGCGCAGTAAAACTTGGTTCGGTAAATGCTTATACAAATGTTAATCCACTGGCATCTAATTTATATCAATTGCTTTCATAACCACAAGATGGCAGCTGTGCGAAATTTTAAAATCTGATTTTCATATCTTGTGTCCTAATCATGCGATTGAAGTTTGAATACTACACCTACGCAATAATCTTCATGTAATAGAACATAACTCTAAGACAGGGCCATCCAGACAGCGCTCCGGCCGTGCTCTAAGCCAGTGCTCCAAGCGCTTTGTTGGAAGGTAGTTTCAGAAGTGGTGGGAGGAGCTTGGCTGGCTGAGCGCTCTGAAGTGTGCAGCCGATCCATCAGTTGCTAGTCTAGTCCAATGCGCTTTGTTGACAGCGTGTAAGTAAATCAGTTTCACAGTGGTCATGACTGAACAGCATACAAAAAGGAGTGGTGAAGCAGCAGTCTTTAAAGCAGAATGGGAAATTTCATTTTTTCTGTACAGCTTATAAAGGGCATGCCAAATGTTGTGTGTGCAACAGACATGTAATGTGTTAAAAAGAACACAATTTGTTGTTGAATTTTCCTCTCTAATATGCTCACATTTCAGTTTGGAATAAATCACAATATTCTTTACTTAACACTTGCGTTCGTTTCCTGCACATTCCATACATCGGACTACCATTCGATTCGTATATGCAGTATATTTTTATGGCAAAACAGCCCTATTAATATGTCAACAATCCCACAAGAGCTGTCGACCGCACGACTGTACGTACGTATCTAGTCAGCGTGGTCCGAACATCGTCCGTCTCCTCGCTGCCACAGTGTAGTGGTGGTAGGGGAAGGAGCGCTAGTCTGACTGCCCAGTGTTCCCCGAGCAATGACCGGATGGCATTGAGACAAGTAATTTTATATAGAACACTTAGGGTCGCAAGTGTCCGGAAATACCTTAAAAGTGAACCACAACTGTTAAACATATGACGTCATCAGGTGACGGCTCAGCTCGAGCGGTCAGGTCCTTGCTCTCTTTCGCACACCAAAGCAAAACTCTGGCTCCGAGTCTGCGTCTGCGTCTCTTTTCCTTTCAAGTGGAAGCAGATTGTTTTTTGGCATTAAGATACGGAACCAGAGTGATATGATATTCAACGTTTGCTTTTGGTTTGGAACACGGGCCTGACCGCTTGAGTTGAGATGTCACCTGATGACGTCATATGTTCACTTTTAAGGTATTTCCGGACACTTGCGACCCTAAGTGTCCTATATCAAATTACGTGTCTCAATGCCATCTACGTCGCTATAGAGAGTTTTAAACGTTCATAAGAGACACTCTGTATAGGCCTACAGTATATACTGTATTTTATTATTTGAGGTGTATCCTTTACCCCAATTCACGATACATTTGTATGGCAGACACTGAAGTGTAAACCTCTCCGTATTCTCGTCATTCTATTTTTTATATATATTGAACCCTTGCAAAGAAGCTTATGAGACCCAGTTTCGGGGGGTGTAACAGTCCATATCGTAAGTTGTTGTTAAAGCGCTTCATTAACATGCAGGGTAACATATAACAAAATAACATGCAGGAAAAAGTGAAGCCAGGATTATAACAAATGAATTTAATGACAGATCAGCTATTTACAACATTAAATCAACAAACAAAACTCCCATAATGACTCCCACTGAATAAATTAAATTGCCAAAAAACTAGGCCTAATCTCAGGAGAGATTATTACTCGGACCAAATGTCCCAAAAATCAACAATAATGACAATGTATGCGCGTGTGCTGTTCTACATGCTTCACGATGAGTACAATTGAATGCATGATTCATCATCATCCGGATAAATTTTCAGAAGACGAATCCGCATTACTTAGAGCTAGACAGACGCGGGGAACAACTATACACAACTTAAAACTAAACCGACACTTCCTATACTAAAATAAACAACAAAATAATTTCCGCATGAAATTGGAATCAAAACTGCCGTAGCAAAACATTACTGCCTAAAATTAGGACTTCTCACAAATCAACACAAGTAAGTTAACACGTGACCAACAAAACACACACACATATGACCGCCGTCATTTTACAAGTAAATACAACTACACCACACGGGTGTCACACAGACTAACTTACATGAACTGAGTCATAGAACAAATCACTAGGCTCAAAGCCAACATTTACATCATTAACACAATATTCCATCCATACGACATGCAATAATCCGTCACAAACATGGCGAACTCCCCAATTAATTATGGTTCAAAATAACCATCACAAAAGAACAGGTTTGCTAATGATAGCTTAAAGGGGCCAGTCGGACAACAGGACTGCCTATCAAAATAAGTCACCAAGGCTAGACGGGCGGTACGTGGAAATCTGCATATCTGTCAACCCACGTGTCAAAATAACCTCGACCTCCCAAGGCATGGGATCGAGTCTCGAAGAAGCGTGCCCCAAAGCACAATATATACGTGTGTGTGTGCCAGAACAAAATATCTCAGCATTTCCCCTAGGAAATCCAAGAATCAGCATATGGACAAGGTACAGTGGTCTCCTCGGAGCACCCTGCCTTTCCATCAAAAATACAACAACAACAATATGAGGGCGGTAGGACCTCTACCCCTCTTCACGTAGAATCAAAACACACACCTGACACGATAACACACACAGAAACACACGTATGGGTTTGACAGACCCTGAAATAAAATGACATAAATATATTCCACCAGCTGGCGCCTTCGTTCTAGGCCGTGACTATCGAACCTGAAAAGGACTTAAAAAAATCTAAAAAAAATTAGAACTAAGGTGTTCTACAATTACATCTCAATTTGTTGCGCTCGGCAACCCTAATATGATTAATAACCTGTTCAGCAAAAATCTTACAGTCATTTACCTCCCTTTCCTATCAACAAAATATGAACTTTAATAAAGCACCACTTATCGAATGTAACGGGCTTCGCATTCGCATGGATAAAATCTGGTACACGCGCCGTGCACACTAAATATGACTCCAAAGAAAATACACAACAAAACAACTTTGGCCACGCGCCAACGTACATTAAAAAAACACAAGTGTCGGTGCAAGAAAAACAATCTAAACAAGAAAAAGAATAATTGAACTATTTACAAAGTTCCCCCGCCATATCTAACTACATATTGAGTAAATCAATTTTTGTACATCACCGTATCAGCTTGTAGAACATATAACTTCCATCTCGGCCCATTTCCCTACGGGAAATTAGCCCTCCATCGTCGACTCCATAGAAGCGTTGGACATCACTCCGGCTCCTGACCAAACGTCGGACATCTTGGTGTAGTCTCTTGGACAGAAATGTTCAATGTTAATATAAATTGCCTGGCTATAATCGCTGTGAGTTACTACTTTCACCCACGATTGTCCTATGCGATTAATCAACGAAGACTTTCCCTAGCATAGCATTCGCTTACACACGCACAATATAACACTTGAAAAATATACAATAAAAATGTACATGAATTATATATATATATATAGATAAAACCTAGCACATCCTGGTCGCACATATTGTTAAGGACTGCCAAAGAAGGTCGCAAAATAATTCCAATTACTGGAATATATACATATATACAGTATCTTGATGACATGCAATTAATTTCAGGTTAATTTTTCACATATTCCAGTAGCCATTTTTCCAGTAGCCTAGGTGGAGTTATTTTGCGTTGACCGACTAAAAGTTACAATATCAATAATTAAAGTTTTTTTGCCAAGATCTTTTGGTCAGGTGAAGATTTATATTCTTTCTTTTTTTCTTCTTTAACACAAGAAAAAAGTGCTAATAATAGACCAACACAAAACACTAAAACACCAAATAGAAGTGAAAGAACGTAAAATAATGAGAAAAAATCCTTGGATCAAGAATAAAAGATGGTATACATTATTCAAAGCCTAATACATAAATATACCCCCCAAAAAAGTCACACACACAATGCGAATGCGAAGAATCCAATTTATGGGACACATAGAAAGAATGGACCCGAACAGACTGACACACAAAATACATACTTTCTTGAAGAGCAAGGCTACTTGACCGAATTGGTATACATTTACAGAAAAAGTCTTAAAGGAATTAGGATCACCAAAATTACATGACCGGAAGGTAATTAGGAGAATCACTTAGACTCGGGGTTTGGAGGAAGAACAGAAGAAGACTACACAAGATCAATGGTCAGAGCAACGGAAACAGACCCACTCGTTGCGAATGAAGGAATACTGGGCCAACAGGAAGGTTAGAAAGTGTTGATTTCGCGTGGTCCTAAGCGACCCATTCCCGAAGTAAAAGAAGAAGAAGAAGACCAAATGAAGAGCTATTCTGGAGCCCTCTTAGCTTTATTGGATCGTGCAAGATATTACATTTCTGTCTGTTACGACCTTTGCTGAAAGGGCAGCGAAGACTAAGCGAGTTGTTTTATATAAATACATATGACACACCCATACAGCACACATAAGACTCTAGATACAACCAGAATATCTTGGTAGAAAACACCCAACGCAAAACGTTTCACACAGAAGCTCAAGATAGAGGATCGGAAGAGAATGAAAAGAAATCTGAAGAAAGAAATAAAAAAATACCCATACCGTCTCACAGATGTTTCGATTCACAAGGAAATAAAAATGTTTGGATAAAAGGAGATAAATATAAATTCTTACAAGGGAATGAATGGAGTAGGGGGAGGAGAAGGGATAGTCCAAGCGTAAGGAAATACAATAATATATATAGCCAATGTAGTATATAGGAGACGCAAAGCCGATAACGCAGACGATCAATGGAAGTGGCTGGACCGAACTGGTCTGGTTCATCGGGAGGTAAGGAAGAATTCGTCTATAACGTGTGGTAAGCTCCGACAAAAGAAGGACATGGCCCCTCTGAGAGTAGAAATATGATAACGCATGGCTGGACTAACTATAAAATGTTGTTGTTTCATTTCAGGTGCTTAGACATAGTGTTCATTTATCCCTGTGTACTTGGGTGTGTGAAGAATTTCTCTGACAACCTGTGGTATCTGTATTTGTGTGTATTTGTGATTCATGTGAGGAATTGGAAGGAGGCGGTTGTGACCTTAAGTTAGGAATCGTCCCGACATTGGCCTGGAGTAAACGTGGGAAACCACAGAAAACCACTTCAAGGATTACTGAGACGGGAATGAAACCCATCTCCTCTCAGGTTTGCCTCATGAGGCGGAGTGTACCCCGTTCCAGTCCTCAGACCGGAATTATATTTCTTGACAGAGCTGGGAATCGAACCGGGACCTTTGGGTTGATGGCTAACTATAAAAGATATGGAATAAAATAAGTAGGTGTTGGTTGTTGAGTAAGGTTGGCCGTATCCGTTCATTGCTTTATTGATCAACAACGTATGTTGTTGTTGTTGTTGATTTCATTTAGAAGCTTTAATTATCAGTCCCGTGCATTTATATGTTTATGTTTTTTGTCGTTATTCTTTAGCTCCGCAACTTGAAATAGGGTACACTAACATAACTCAGAATGGTTCATTCAGCGACGGGATTCGAACCTCAGATCACCGAGTGGTGTAGCTCTCAAATGTGTCACGCTTACCGTGCTGTCTATAAAACTGTAATTACCTCATGGTGTAGCGGCTGGTATTCTTGGCTGTCCCCCCAGAGACCCGGATTCGAATCCTTAAACTGCCAATAAATTAAATTTTGGTTTTAGGATTGGAACGGGGTACACTCAGCCTCAGCCTCGTGAGGCACAACTGAGAAGGGGTGGGTTGCATTCCCTCCTCAGTCATACTGGATTCTCACGTCTACTCTGTGCAAATGCCGGGATGATTCCTAACATAAGGTCACAACCGCCCCCTTCCAAAATCTTCAACATTTTCAAAATTGTGTTTGTTGGGCCATATTAAACTTTCCGACGGTACATTTATTGTTTTCATATTTCACTCCTGAGAACGTATTGAAAGGAGTGAAGTTCATTAATCGACAAAACAATTAATCTATTATTCGAACAACCGATTAAACGCACAATCGAATAATCGTTTTTTGTAGCAATTAATCGAATTTTTGTTTAGAATAATCGATTATTTGATAACTGAAATTAATCGATTAAAAGTACCAGTCTTACTGGGAACTGAACTCTGGCCTTGGAGGTTGCAGCGAAGTACGCTAACAACTACACCATGAGGAGTACTACATTGTAGAGAACGTTTCCCAACGGTGGCGCGGAGTGGCGTGGTATTGCAGTCTTGGCTCCACCATAAGGTACAAAAAATGAATCCCAGACGTTTGTTTTAGACGATTGCCCTTGACCTTGAAGCTTGCGGGTGAGCCTATACACAGTCACTCTGTCACAGTTGTCCCCACCGCACCGGTCTGATGTAATGGAATTCCAGACTTGAGCACGTGATGACACCACCGTGCAGAACAGTACAGTCCACGTCGAAGTATTGTGCGACGCGGAGGTACATGTTACTGCTCGCGTCTAAGCTCTGTGAACTTGCGGGATGAAGGACAGAGGCAGGGTAGGAGTAGGCGAGAATTGACAAGCCTGTCGACAGCCCGCCGTGTTAACTGACATTCTCGTCTATTCCAATACAGCTAACATAGGGTCTTTTCTGAAACCAGTGTGGCTTAGGGAATGAGTGAGTGAGTCACCGACGAATGTATTTGCTTGTGTTACTACGCAAGGACCGAGAAACCTCATTACTCGTCACCACCACTACTCATAGTCTGCGATGCACATTCCTCTCAGGTCCACGCAGCTTAGACTCGAACAGTACATAGTTACGAATAGAACGCCATTATAGTTGCCAATAACTGTACTTCAGCAATAGCATGAGATATTTTTGTCCATCATCTGACCGCATGGGGCAACTGCCAACAACACAGGTACTGTAGTAACTCGCCTCCAGGCTCCTATTATAATTTTCACTCGTCTAAAACAAACGTACGGCCTAGAATGGCTCCACCACGGAGCTGAGTTCTTCCTTAAGCTTGAGATCTGATCATTGTAGCCAGGAGCGAAGTCAGGGTTTCCAAGCATGATGTCACAGAACTACGAAGTGCAAGCCAGTGATGACACGTGTGGGAGACCTTGGAGTGGTGTGTTGGAATGACATGCCATTATCCAAGAGACCTGATTGATGCTTGCGTTTACAGAACTTAATTGCATGGTCACATGCCATATTAGTACCAGAAAATGAAAACCACAGCCTGCTTCCAGTCGACCGACCGGTTCGGGATGGAATGAATGAACTGTGCCGGCAGCCGAAGCCTGTCGCACTTGCCTGGGGCAATGATTAAATGAATGACAGGTGAAACGAAATGATAGTGGAGAGTGTTGCTGGAATGAAATTGTGACAGGGGAAAACCGGAGTACCGTACCCGTAAAAAACCTGTCTGCCTCCGCATTGTCCAGCACAAATCTCACATGGAGTTACCGGGATTTGAACCACGGACCCAGCGGTGAGAGACCAGCGTGCTGCCGCCTAAACCACGGAGGCTCCCTAAAAACTTTCCCCAATTAATTGGGGTCGCCGAAGAGTTTATTTATGTATTTATTTATTTATTTATTTATCGTATGGCTTTTAGTGCCGGGAGTGTCCGAGGACATGTTCGGCTCGCCAGAGTCTGTAGCTGCTTCCAGTGGACACTCAGTGGGTGAGCTACACGTTCCGTTCAATTTCAACTAGTTCCAACTTTCGCTACCAGATGTCAATGATACCTAGTGGCAAACGTTGGAACTTTGATAGAGCGTTCCAATGAAATCTAACCTACAAATTTAGCTCCATACAAGTTTAGTCTGTGGAAGGATCTTTTACATGCCATAAATCTATGACATGGGACCGCCGGCTTTACTTCCCCTCCAAAGGAAGGATTTTTAACGCCCTTAAAAATCCGACGACTTCGGCTGGGTTTGAACCCGCTATCTTTGGCATAGCTGTTCGGCATGATACCAACTACGCCGAAGAGTCATGTACTTACATGAAGATTATTAGAGTATTCAAACTTCAATCGCATGGTTAGGTCAAAAGAAATAAAAGCGAGATTTTAAAATTTGACACAGCTGCCATCTTGTGGTTATAAAAAAAAATGAAATAAATGAGATGCCAGTGGATTAACAATTGTATTAGCATTTACCGTACCGAGTTTCACTGCACTTGGATGGTTAAATTGCGAGAAACGTCCATTTAAATATTTATACTTCGCGTCGCCACCATGTTGGATTTGTGCACATCAGGTTATTGAGAGTCCTATAGGTGAACGTACGTTCATTACCTCTATGAACATGAAACAATCAGTTTGATTGCTGTAACAAATTCGTAGATACTGAGAACCGTCAAAATATTTCGGATGGTCGCCATGTTGGATTTTTATATGTATAGGTCATAGAGTTATGTACCATTAAAGGAAAATTATTGCGTAGGTTCATTATTCAATCTTTCACTTCGATCGCATTTGTAGTCTACTATTAGATGAGGACACAGGCAATAAAAACTTAATTTTAAAAGTTCGCACGGCCGCCATCTTGAGCTTATGTAAACAATTGAACTAAATTAGATGCCAGTGCATTAAAATATGTATAAACATTTACTGTACCATATTTCACTGCGCTCAGATGGTTAAATAGCGAGAAAGGTCTTTTAAAAAGTTTCAACTTCGCTTGGCCGCCATGTTCGTGCGCTCGGATGGTTAAATCGCGAGAAAAGTCTATTAACAAGTTTCAACTTCGCTTGGCAGCCATGTTCGTTTTGTACTTTACAGGTTTTTTAAAGTTACACAGATAAACGTGTAGTAGTGCCCTTTATCACCGTACAAAATTTCAGGGTGATATCAGTAATAGTTTTGGAGATATAGAATGCCGGTGAAATATTTCGCACAGCCGCCGTCTTGAGGTTATGTAAACAATTGAACAAAATTAGATACTAGTGCATTACAATGTGTGTAAACATTTGCTGTAGCAAGTTTCATCGCGAGGAAAGTATATTTAGAAGTCTCAACTTTGCTTGGCCCCCATGTTGGTTTTGTAGGTACAGGTTTTTGAAAGTCTCATAGGTGAACTTCTAGTCGTACCCTTTATCACAGTACAAAATTTCAGGGTGATAACGGTAGTAGTTTCGGAGAAATTGAATGCTGGTGAAATATTTTGCACAGCCGCCATGTTGGATTAGTGAGACGTAATACAATTTGAAGGGCACGGTCGGGGTCGGCCAAAAATGATGCTATGGCCTTACCGAGTTACATTGATATCACTCCAGCCATTTAGAAGAGGGACACACACACACACACGGACAAAAGGTGATCTCATAAGCCTATATTCTTTTCTCCATAAAATGAAAATAGGCTAAAAGAAGAGGAGCATATCTTGCCGATGCGAATGAACGTCATCCTCGAACTAAGTACTTACCCAAATCCTGTGTACTGTTGAAGATATCTTCATTTGTCACTCGTACGAGGAGGCATTAACCTTGTCGAGTTCTATATCTCAGCAAACTTGGAGCAAGTAGGCCAGCGAGCAACAGTGATCGAGATTGGGGGAAACCGCTTCCACGTCCGCTCGGGGAATTGCTGCAGTACACGGCCACCGCTTATTTCCGGATCACATAATAACCAACCCTACCACTACCTGGCGCTTCGATCACCCACATCCCACCCACTCCAGCAAGACATGTTCCACTTTCACTTCTAGTTCGAAACTTGTGCAATACTCATGATTACATAGGCTATCCTTCATTTGTTCCACTGATAGCCAACTTGTTTTTCGGGTGCGATTGATATTTTCTCCTTTAAACTTTTGGCGATAATTTAAATCCACTACTGTAACCCCTATTATTTAGCGTATGATGCTATGCAATGAAATACATATCATATGTCTGTCTGTTAGGTAGTCAGCCCGAAGGCTGGTTGGATTCTCAAAAAGCACCGCCGTTAGGTTACGTGGGTAGATACGCACAAAAACCCGAGGCAGCGCTATATTGAGGCGTACTAGGCAAGGAGAGGAGTGAGGTAGTTTGTCATTACTTTCCTCACTGAGTCGGTACAGCAGTACTAACCCTATGAGTAGAACCTTTCACAGCATTCACAGGCACTGGCTGTGCCCTGAATGTCATTACTAAGCACCACCCATACCTCAGTAGCTTTCATATAATCACAGCCATGAGTGAGACTGAGACATCGGTGAAAAGCCACATTTTACTCTAGCCTGTGCCAACAGGCAAATGCAAATGTACTGCATTCATCAAGAGATGGCAAACAGGCCAAAATATCATATATGCAGTACAAATGATACTACATTTCAATATCAAAGATTTCCAACCACACAACTGCTTCGGGACTGGCTTCATTCAGCTCTTCCAGAGATCCAGAGAAAGCACGAAGAGGACAGTCTTGCACAACATGTTGGATTGTTTGAACTACTTCGCTGCAGTCGCAGTGAGGAGAATCTTGCCATCCCCATTAGTAAAGAGTAGTTCTTCCTGTCTCACATCGTATACGATTAAGTTTGCTCAATGTGGCGCGAAGTAGGTTGAAACCCTCCGTTTTTAGAGTTGGGTTGTCAATTCGTAGGAAGCTGCGTTGGTGTGAAGATGTCCATTCTGCTTTCCACGTAGCCATAGGATCGGATACACCGGGTGCCAGGTTTAAAGCGGTTTTCCATGCAGCTTGACGAGACTTAAGTCAGGGACTGTAACCCCTGAAACGATATTTAACATTGGCTTCGGTGGCGTCGTTGGTAGCATGCTGAGCTTCTATGCCCAAGATAGCGGGTTCAAACCCGGCCGAAGCCGTCGGTTTTTTAAGAGCGTTAAAAATCCCTCAGAATGCATTCCTTCGGAGGGGAAGTAAGGCCGGCGGTCCCATGTCATAGATTTATGGCATGTTAAAGAACCTTCCACTAATTACACCTGTGTGAAGCTAAATTGTATAGGTTAAGAATGTAAACAACGCTCTTAGGTTCCTACGTTCGTTGCCAAGAGCAGACTGCGGTGGCGTCTAGTAGTCGTTGACGGTGACGTTTGGCGGCAAAAGTAGGAACTATTTGAAAAATTCAAAGTTGCAGTCCTTACTTGAATTAAAAACAGATACACACACTAATACAGCCATCACAATTAACACCGGTTATCAGACAGATTCTACACACACCCAAAGTACACGGGGCTACATGACCGCATTGTCGCAGCCCCTAAACTAAGGAACGAACCAACCGATAGTTAACATCAGCCTAAATCTACTGACACAGCCTCAAATGCAAACAGACTGAGTCGGATTCGATCTCATAACCTTGAGCTCAGCAGGCAAGAACGTGACCACTGCGCCACGCAGCCAGCCAAATGTTAAAGTAAATGACGTCTAATAAAATATACAAATGGCCTCAGTAACTGTCGAGTTAACCCTTTGAGTTGGAGCCATTTAAACGACGTACTCTTCAATTTTGATGTTACGATTATCACTGTCATCTGGCAGAGAAACGGGAATAATTTTGGCAACCTTTTGCTGAGATTTTAATAATTTTTCTTTTAGTTTTTTTAATGATCCAACATCGCTTAAACGGATAGTCATGGATATTTCCCACTCTTAAAAATCTGACTTTCTCGGGGCCGTGAACAGAACCCACGATATTGGGAGGAATCTAAAATACCCGGTATGTAAACTTAACACAAGACTCAAAATAATTTGAGTGACACCCAAGTAGAGCTAAAAACTTGTTTATTTTGTCTCTTTAACGTAAGCGCCAACTTTGGAGTAGGGGTTGGGAAGAGCAAGGCAAGTTTTGTTCCTCAAATTGTACTGTTACTGAAGAAGCTTCTGTCTTTAAATGTTGTCCTCCGTAGAGGTCCGGGTACGATTTCTTGCTCTACCGAGAAAAGTATTTCCTCTCCTCAGTTATGCTTCACGAAGCTGAGTGTGCACCATTCCAGCCCTCATACTAGAATTAAATTGCTTGGCAGAGCCGAGAATCGAACCCGGGACTCAGGGGCGACAACCAAGAATGCAAGCCACTGCGCCAAGAGGCGAACCCAACATTTCGTACTTGGGTGTGTGTGGAATCTGTCTGATAACCTTAACTCTTTCACTTTCAAGCTCTCATCTGATGGATGTGTGAAAACAGTCGGCCATATTTACCAAGCTGTGCAAATAGTTCGCCGGCCCCGTGGTGTTAGGGTTGCGCGCCTGCCTCTCACCCAGAGGCCCCGGGTTCGATCCCCGGCTCCGTCAGGGATTTTAAAACTGACGTGAGGTTTGGAACGGGGTGCACTCAGCCTCGTGAGAACAATTGAGTAGCTGTCTGACAGTGAGGCAGCGCCCCGATCACGAAAACCAAGATTAACGGCCGAAGGGACCCGACGCGCTGATCACGCGTCACCCCAATATCTGCAGGCTGAATGGCTGGGCAGCGGTCGCTTAGTCGACCTTAGCCCGTCATGGGCTGGATAGTGCCAGGGTTTTTTTTGTGCACATAGTTCATTTTAATGAGATGGAAGAGAGACCAATCAAGATATTAAAATAAAATATTATAAACAAAGAGTGAATAAATCACTTATCACTGAAAATACTGAGTCATATGATTTCAATGTATAAATAAACAATGGAAAAAATTACAAATTTCAGATTTGAAATTTTTGAAAAAAAATTGGGACATGGAATTCACTTGTCAAGTCTACTATTCGTGTTAAAATAAAACCTATATTATTTGATAGCGTGGTAAATGTCAAGATTCCAAAACTACCAACGAAAACTGAGGAAAATATACGCAAGTTTGCCACCAACCACGACGTAAACAAGACACGAAACTCTGTAAGCACTTGTGTCAGACTCTAAGAATTAATCTAAAATATGTTGTCAGAGGTTCCCGCGGAATATAAACGTGAGTTAAAATTGCTTTCTTCATATTCCCTAAAAATTTCAGTTATCAATCGTGAAAATAACAAAATAATTAATAATTAAGGCTGACAACGATGGATCGTTACTCTGACAGTTTTGTCATGAACAGAGCCTAACGACATATCGTTACTTCAAAAGTCAAAGGTTTAATTAAACTACAATCCCCGCATTCACCTCGTGTAGAAGTCAAGAAAGCACGGCAAACTACCTCTAAGGAGGATGAGATGGAATTGTACTCCTCTTCTCAGTTCTGCCTCTCGAGGTTGGGTGACTATGTTTCCAACACTATGTTTTTATAATTATATATTTTGGCGTAGCAGGAAAATCGTACTCCGGAACTCAGAGGTAATAGCCGAGAAAGGTATCCTCTACACCAGCGTTTCCCAAACTGTGGTAGGCGCGGTGATGTTACGAAAAATATATTTAAAAAATATTAGATACGTTACGAAAAATATAAAGACAAGGAGCAGTTTTATGAATTCAGAACTAAGGCAGACTTTTTCAAAAATGACTCTTGTGGACTTGGGTTGAGAGGTGTGCAGACTATGCAGACATAGCTGACAAAGCAGTTAGTTTTTTACTGCCTTTCACTACTTCGTACTTGTGTGAGACTGCATTTTCTTCACTTGTTTATCTCAAGAATAAATACCGGAATAGGCTCCTTACAGGGAAAACGATCTTCGTTTGAGACTCAGCAATTTTAAACCAGACATTCCTAAGTTGGCTTCTAATCCTCAAGCTCACCCTTCGCATTGAACTTTGGTTTTTATATTTAACTTTACGAGTTTTCTATTAATATTATTTGTACAGTGTCATTTCTGAATGTTTGAATTGAATACTTATTGTAATAAATAATAAAACAACTGGACACACTTTTAATTATTTGAACTTAACTCCAACAGTCTAACTCTAACGAACACAATTTACAATCCATCTTTTGTTCTGCTACGTAGTGGTGGTGGGGGTTATAGTTACTATATCTCCCAACCATTAGGTGGTACGCGAGAGATTCTCATCTCTTAAAGTGGTACACACACAAAAAAGTTTGGGAAACACTGCTCTACACCACTAGGTAATCTAGACTAAGGAATGCTGAATAATAGTATTTCAAGAGCAACGTATTAGCAAGAATGAGAGGCAATAATTTTGCCGGAAAACAATAAGGAAAGACACTTAATCTATTTTTTACTCGAACACCATGAGCCTTGCCGGATCTCTTCCGGCCTGACTAGGACTCTACTACGTAATGCAGTTAAACCATAAGCACGTAACATGCACATTAAATTTATATATCGCTGGGAGCAATTTCACAACTCGCTCGCCTGAGAAATATGTGGAATATAATTTTATAACGGTGATAATATAATTCTGGATATAACATGTAATTTTAGAACCATTAGGCTCGTGTCCGTGGAGCCAACCCTTAAATGAAAGATTTGAGGGACCCCATCCTTTCCACCAGTGGGGAGTGGGGATTAAGTCCCTTAACGTGTATGCAAATGTGCGGCAAGGTGAGGAAATAATCTTTTAGCATAAGGAAAACATTAGCATACCCCCCCCCCCCCCCTTTTCCCTTATTCCTCCTCGTGGTCTTATGAAAAACAAGACTAATAAAATTGTAATATCTTAGTTCTACGGCGAGGGTGAGATTGGAGGAAGGGCGTCTTTACGTGCACCAGTTACCACACAACGATCCTGCCATGTGGGGCATAACATGTTATTGCTGTTGTTTCATTTTGGGCTTCATTGGTCGTTGGAGCATGAATGCAATGAGTCAATGGCTTGTTTTAGAGAATAAGCAGGCAACTTGGCATTGTAATGCAATACCGGAATATAGTTAATGTGGTGTTATAATCAGAAGTAACCCGGACGCGGTGGCCGAGAGCGCTAACCTCGTGTCTCCCTGGCATCGGGAGAGCGTTGGTTCGAATCCCACCCCAGCCGTCCTGAAAATGGTTTTCGTGATTTCCCATTTTCACTACCAGGCAAATACCGGGACGGTTCCTTTCAATAGGTCCACGGCCGATTTCCTTTCATAATCCCTTCCCTGACCCGTCCTGAAAATGCATGACCATTGGCTGCATTATAATCAGAAGTAAAAAACCATAAGTATTTATAAATAATGAAAATAGTGCATTTTATACCAGTTTCGGCCACCTTGTGGCGCACATCAGCAATTTTCTTCTAAAATAAATTAAAACTAATTGAGTTACGAGCAAAGTTGAGTTTTCCCTTTAGGCCCTACTTGTTAACAATTTTTCATAAAAAGTATTCAAGAAACAGATCTGTAACCATGTGTGCTTTAAAAAATGTAAAAAAATATCTTGAGATGGTTTTTCATTAGATGAAATAAGGCTCTTTGCACCGACAGTGGTGGCTACGCTCGCTAAAGCGCAGCGTTAGGTCATGCGGCCAAGCTCTGCTGACTCGATACACGTGTGGGTTTGAGTCCCACCGTCGGCCGTCCTTGAAATCGTTTTCCGTGGTTTCCCCATTTTCAACTCCAGGCAAATGCTGGGATGGTACCTTCTTAAATGCCACGGCCGCTTCCTTCCACATTCTTGCCCAGTTCCATTCACCATCATTCATTTCATCTCTCATTAACTCCTCTCATGAGGTTGGCGTCAGGAAGAGCATTCGACCGTAAAAACCATCCGCCACAAAGACTTCCATCGCATCTCAACCCCGACCCCGTTAGAGAATGGAATAATGAGGGGTAGACATACATACAAATAAGGTTCTTTGCTGATGGGAGCATGGTTTGTAAATTTATTGTATTTATTCCTTGCTTAATTGAACATTCTATACCGTATATGGTAAGGATGAAGCTGATGTTCTTTGACTGAGTCATATTGCGTATATATCTATGGTGAAGTTGGATTACAATAGGTGTTAATGTATGCGTTCGTTTTTATAGAAGGTGGCATGGAAAATAATGCAACATGTTTACTATTTAGTTAAGAATGTTGCTAGGTGTGTTGCTCAATTTTGCCATTAGAAAACTTAATTTTAAAATCGCTTCTCCTCCAAGCTCGGCTTCTCTCACGGACTCTGCGAGGGATCATTCCTCTACCGCCACAAGGACAGTGCCTTGGAGCAGAACACACATTGTCAGCATTTACAAATGGGGATGGTGACAGGCCGATCGATCAGGTGATTTTTAACTCGGGTCTAATGAAGGATAGGTCAGGGAAGAAATTCGGTCGTGGTCCTGTTGAAGGGAACCATCCCGGCATTTGCCTAGAGGTGAACACGGGAATCAACGGAAAACCATTTTCAGGACGGCCGAAGTAGGGTTCGAACCCGCGTTCTCCCGATACCAGTAGGCACGATGTAGCACTCTAGCGCTCTTGGCCACCATGGCCGGTCCTTAACAATATAATAATAATAATAATAATAATAATAATAATAATAATAATAATAATAATAATAATAATAATAATAATAATAATAATCTTCTTTCTTCGTTTCGGCCTGCTGTGGACCACATTACTTCAGCCGTGTGCACCCTTGAGCTTTAAGTCTTCCCTAATATTCTCGCATTCGCGTTCTGTGAGCCTCCTTTTATTTAATCAGTCCACTTCTTGCCGATTTTCAATTTTGGCGTTTTTTGGAAGCTGTTGTATGCTTGAAGTCTATAATAATAATAATAATAATAATAATAATCCAGGAACAATCAAACGAACAGAAAAGTTTAAGTATCTTGGTGAGTGGGTAGAACCCAACGTCTGTGAATCATGTCCAGTATCCCATCTTGCTGTAATTGAGGGACCACATACTGCTCGATCATGCCAAGATAATTGACGGCACGAACAGTCTCCTCCGCAAAAAAGAATGGTCCGTAGACTTTCTCAGAGGTCACTCCGCACCACACATTCACTTTAGGGCTGGCTCTTTCGAGTTCGTATGATACATGTGGATTTTCTGTTCCCCAAATGATGCAGTTATGCAAAACATTACGCTTTCCCATTTCGTGTTATCCACTGGTACATTTAAAGCTCCCGAAGTGTGTTACGTATCGTGAATTATTTATGCTACATGTTATAGTACTCACCCGGAGGCCCCGGGTTCGATCCCCGGCTCCGTCAGGGATTTTAAAACTGACGTGAGGGTTGGAACGGGGTGCACTCAGCCTCGTGAGGACAATTGAGTAGCTGTCTGACAGTGAGATATCGCTCCGATCACGAATACCAAGATTAACGGCCGAGGGAACCCGACGCGCTGATCACGCGTCACCCCAATATCTGCAGGCCAAATGGCTGGGCAGCGGTCGCTTGGTCGGCCTTAGCCCGTCATGGGCTGGATAGTGCCAGGGGTTGACTTTTGACATGTTATAGTAAATCAAAAGCAATGTACGCCACAATCTGTTCCTTTGTCCCATTATACTAAACAGCTAGTGACGTAAGACATTATTGGCCAACAAATGAAACTTCATTTTCCTATTCTTTTATCACTTATTTACATTTCCCAAAGAACCAAACTGCGATAATAACGACTACGATTCTGAATTCAGGATATTCATTCTGTTTTGAAGCAGATTATGCCTGATTAGGAGGCTAGGCTAGGTAAGGGCACCAATAAGCCGTGACTCAAACTCAACCGCCGTTCGCATATCGCGTCACCAAAAGAAGGCGTGGCCTGGCACAATTTTCATATCCTCGATTTCTCAAAAAGTACTTGTCCGATTTAGGAAATAATAACACCGTTGAATTTCTCTCATTGAAATCTGTTACCCTGTATGCAAAAATTAGTATAGTTCCATTAAAAAAAACCAAAGTTGATACCAATATCTGAGCTATTCAAAATAAAATGAAGAAAATAGTATACGTTTGTTTATGAGCCCCTTAGCACCATTCACAAAAGTGAAAACAGAATACCGATATCTTTAATGGTTTAGAAGTTATTGCCGCGTAACATCTTAGGTGAATAACCCTGTATATGCAATAACATAATAGCTATAACGTTATACTTTTCTGACACCCGATACGGGTGACCCTGTACTAGTATATGTTCTTTGTAAGTAGGCCTACTATCTAATGCTCGTTTGAGTGCATGTTAATAAATAA
This sequence comes from Meconema thalassinum, assembly GCA_946902985.2. Lineage (NCBI taxonomy): Eukaryota > Metazoa > Arthropoda > Insecta > Orthoptera > Tettigoniidae > Meconema > Meconema thalassinum. The sequence goes on from OX336399.1 coordinate 94,220,963, forward strand.
ATGAATTAATTATTTAAAAAATAAGAAGACCAAGCCAGCCTGGTTCGAAGAGATGGAAAGTGACCTGCAAGAGATGGAGATTACCTGTGGGGATATTCAAGATCGCAATCCCCTCAGGAAGAAACTAAACGACCAACAGGGTTTTCAAGAAAAACCAAAGTTGAAGACGGAAAAAATGTGGACGGAAGAAAGATAATGGCAACACCGGCAACGTATGAGGGAGCACTGGGCAAAGATTAAAAGCCCAGAGAAGCCTGTTGAAATGGCGTGGTGCTTAGTAGGCCGATATGATTAAAGAAGAAGAATCCAGAAACATGAAGAACGTAGACTAACAGAGCTTGATAAGAAATCTCTCGGGAAAGATGGCGTATGTGGGTCATCCGTGTGAACCTCTTTAGGCAGATATTGACCGAGTGAGAGACTTGACCTTACCTAAGTACAGCCGGGTGCGGTCCTATACACAGCTTACACGACTCTGTCATTAGAATGCCTTCATGGGTACACTCTGAGCCGGCGGATTTACTTACTTGGGTCACCAACATTCGTACTTTCTAAAGACATGACAGCATGGTTAGACATCATGTTCTCAATTCATGTTCATGATATCAGTTTCCCCCCAAAAAAATGTGGTAAGTAAGTAATGCAGGATACTGACAATCATATATTGGTCCATGACCACGTCATCCCCTTTACAGGTGAGATTGGGATGGGGCCAGCAATTCAATTTTTCTAGTATTATATAACTCAAAGAACTCGTTGTTATATGATCTGAAATTCTAATGTTGTATTCCTCACTTTAAGGTTTGACATGAACTTAATCATTTCAAATGTTTCATTTTTGACGTTCAAATTAACATAAAATACCAATGAGTATTTAATAATTTATTTCCACCTAATGTCAATAAAAGTTAATTAATAACATAAATTATTTGGACTAGTTTCGGCCACTTAATGGCCCTCCTCAGTAATTGCTTTTTTTTTAAGAAAGGAAAGAAATCAAATATAATTGCGAGCAATGTGAATGTTATAGTTTAACCTTAGAAAATAAATAAAGAATATATCAAAATATTTAGAAAAATCAGATCTGTTATAAATAAGTGCCTTAAAATGATGAAAACATAAAATAATTTAGTGAAAGAGACATATCTAAATAGTTGGTCATTGTAAATTACTGTAAAACAGACTTACAATTTTCTTTTTATAAAACAGACTACAAGAACAAGATCTAGACACATATAAAATTGAGTGTTAATATGCAGTCCACAGAGGCTCAATTGAAATGTAAATTATTATTATTATTATTATATTATTAATAAGCCATGCGGTAGGGATGTTTTTTCACTTAATAGTAATAAAAACGCAGGGAACATCAGACCTTTATGGACGGAGGAAAGAAAGCTGGCTCATAGAAGATGAAGGAGTACTGGTAGAGGAGAAAAGACCCAAGTGACGAGAAGATACGAGCTCCGACAAAGAAATTGTCCAACCTCGCAGCAGACATTAGAAAGAGGCGACTAAAATTTTACGGCCACATCAGCTGACTCCCACAAACCAGACTCACCAACAAAAATTTTAGATGCCTACAGCGGCTCAAGATTACTACACCCTGGATGATGCAAGTAAAAATTGATCTAGTAAAAGCACAGGTCGACCCAGAAGACGTCATAGACAAAAGCGTCTTTCGACACAAAGTATAGAATTGGGAAGTGTTGTCAGAGAGAGCTGCACCTACAGCCCAAAAAACAAAGTGGACCGAAGAAAGGAAGAGGGCATTAGTGCACGAATTGGTACTAGGACACTCTAGGCGGGCGGACTGTGCTCCGAACCTACCCCCGGATGTGCGGTTCGTCCGCCATTGCGGACGCGCTAGTCCCAGCAGTACCAAGCCAACTGATTCCCATATGTACCAATCTCGGCGAGGAAACTGATTTTGCAACTGTTGCATGACACACCTCCCGTACTAACAAAACCTACTCATTTCCATACCCACTTCCTTGCATGTGGCAATAACCAAGCCGCCAGGTTTTACGTGTAGGCAATCATTCCTTTCTGCCGACTGCCTATGCGGTTTTCCCTGTCCCTACAGTCCAACCCTTACATATATATACATATTTATATGTGCATATAATTATGTAAAATATACCAATGTTAATATATACCCATGATGCCTGGTCAATCGCGACCACGATCGGACAGGCGCTAAGCCTCAAAGGGCATTCCTTTTCCAAACCCCTATGCTTTCTCTTCTACTATGTTGACTAGCTGCATGTCGGAGGCACCAGTAGTAAGGTCGGGTGCCAAGCGGGGGCGGGGGCTCTCTGAAAAAAAAAAGTGAAAGAGTTCTGGAAAGACAGGAAGAACAAAACGTCATGATTGCTCCGCGTGGTCTAATAGGCCCGTAACGTGTCAAATAAATAAAAGAAATTAATTAATAATAATAGTAATCTGTACTGTATATTCCAATAAAATAATATTTCCGTAAAATGCAGAATTCATGGTCCATCAATCAAAATAGTTTAATATTTTGTTTTACTTGTTAGGTAAGTTTCATCTCTCTCTCTCTCTCTCTCCCTCTCCAGCTTGCAATCCATGCATTGTCAATGGAGGTGAACACATATACTCGGAATCGGAAATTCACTCTTTTGTGTGTGTGTGTGTGTGTGTGTGTGTGTGTGTGTGTATGTTGGGGCGTGAAAGAGCATGTTTTTTTCACGAACTTTCTTTTCCCGATTGTGACTGTACTTGACCCGCCAAGTTGGACAATTGATGTGAGGTCCAGAGGGTGTGAAAGGGAGAAAGAAGAAAAGTTTCTACTCAACTCGTAGCAGCTGGTATAACAGTGTGTATTTGGCTGGAGGAGTGCTCGCGACATGAACGCATACTTAGCCTATCCCTTCAGGATGACAGGCACCTCCACGCTTGGCTCGTAGCACCGAAAGTTAGATGAATTAAGTTTCAAGTAGTTGTACGCTATTTTAATTATTTTGAGCCTTAATAAGAAAAAGACTTTTAGATCTAAGTTTTTTACAAGTTCAGCGTACAAATCTGTCGTAACGTGTCCTGTCATCTGCTGTTCTGTTCTAAGAATTAGATTACGATATTCTACCTGACATTATCATTTATATCGGGGATTTTCAGTCGTTTCTTTACTGAAGGTGGTTAAGATGAATAATGTTTTAAAGCAGAGGTGCCCAACCTTTTTTAACTGAGGGCCACATTGTAAATAGTTGGGGAACCTTGCGGGCCAATAACACTTCGGGGGGTTTGGGGGTTATGGATTTTCTTTTAAAATATAGCTGCATTATGGTGAGATTTGTAGCTGTCACCTTAGTTTTATTATTATTGTTTTCTATATTTATTTAAGTGGATAAAAATAATAAAACATTAAAAATAAATGTACATATTTTGAACTAATCCCTTTAAAATAGAAGTACGCATACAGCATGAATAAAATGCGCAAACATTGACCATTATGGCAATGGTAATAACTAATAACCGTGTTGACTGATAGTGTTATCTTATTATAACCGCCTAGTCAAACAGTAAAGAAACGTTTAATTACATTACTAAACGTACATGTTTCAGTATTTCATTGATACCTTCCTCAGCGTGATTGATATTACATTTTGAAACTACTGTCGACCAAAGTATTATGTGCACTCGAGTTTGAAGCTTGTTTGTGAAATAACCAATATACCTACATAAAATCCAATAACATCATCATGTTCGTCGTTCTATTTTACGTTAGTTCATGTAGGTTTGGAATTTTTAATTTATATTTTAATATTTTTTTATCGCAGTTGGAACACAAAATGTGCCCGTTTTTAAGCGTGTTTCAACCATGCGTCACATTTAAGAATTATTGTCTCAAAACCCCGTCATCAGATCGAATGAAAATTTTAACACAATATACATTGGAATGTTGTATAACTGGTTAATTAATTTCAAAATTTTGTGTGTCCAAGAAACAAAGTTGCTATCATTTTTGTAAGGTAACTTTTTCTCGGCTCGGGGTGGTTGGAAAATATAGCTCTTGGTCGCGTTGTAATCCTTATACATCAAGAAGTTATGATGTATGACTGTGAAATACGTAAATTAATTCACTTATTTTATATCGGTTTGTATTTGTTCGTGGAAATAAGGCATGATTCACCAGCCACCCGCTCCGGGGTAAGCTGTACAGCGTTGCTGAGATAAAGCCCATCACTGCCGAGCGAGGTGAGGTCGTATTTCCCCGTTCAAATATAAACCGATATAAAATAAATGAATAATTCACGTATTTTAAAGTCATACAGCAAAACTTTTTGATGTATAAGGATTACAACGCAACCAAGAACTACATTTTCCAACCACCCCAAACCGAGAAAACGTTACCTTACACAAATGATAACAACTTTGATTCTTGGACACGCAAAATTTTGAAATTAATAAACCAGTTATACAACATTCCAATGTATATTGTGTTAAAATTTGGATTCGATCTGATGACGGGTTTGTGAGATAATAATTCTTAAATGTGACGCATGGTTAAAACACGCTTAAAAACGGGCACTTTTTGTGTTCCAACTGCGATAAAAAATAATAAAATATAAACTAAAAATTCCAAACCTACATGAACTCACGTAAAATACAACGACGAAAATGATGATGTTATTGGATTGTATGTATGTCTATTGGTTACGTCACAAACAACCTTCAAACTCGAGTGCACATAATACTTTGGTCGACAGTAGTTAACAAAGCCAAAAAGAAATGGATATCCTTACAAAAATTGTTTTAAATCAAAAATGGAAAAAGCTTGCAAATAATTAAATGCCATGTATTAATCATGATAGTAAAATGATGCTATTAAAATAAGAGATCTACCTTATAAACTGCCTATGTCAATACTCCAATAATGTTGATCGAAAACTGTAGTGACAGAAGATGTCGCTGTCAGAAGAATGAAGAAGCGCAAAGGATGTAGGTCAAATTGTCGCCTCAAACGGCTTTGTTAACTATGGTAACTGTATTAATGTGTGTTATCTGTTTTAAATTCAACTTAGGACTGCAGACAATAATTTCAAGTAGTTCCTACTTTTGCCAACAAATGCTACCGTTCACGACACCTAACTGTGAACTTCGTTACTACTAGATACCATCGCAACCAGCGCCCGCTGACGAACGTTGGAACTTACGAGCCTTAATTAAACCTAACCTACAAAGTTTGGCTTCACACAAGTGCTGTTAGTGGAAGGTTCTTTTTCATGCCATAAATCTATGACATGGGACCGCCGGCTTTACTTCCCCTCCGAAGGATGGCATACTGAGGGATTTTTAACACTCTTAAAAAAATCCGACGACTTCGGCCGGGTTTGAACCCGCGACCTTGGGCATAGAAGCTCAGCATGCTACCAACTATGCCACCGAAGCCGCCAATTCATTTGTATTACTTGATCTCCAAAAACTGAAAATAGAAGCTTTGTTCCTAGAAGTGTGTATATAAGGATTTTTCGAAGAGAAATATTTATCTTTGCGAAATGTTAACTCAGTTTATTGTTCTCAAACTTGTATCGTCTTCAGCAGAACTATTAGGTTTTTCGCTGAGTACAGCATGTTGCGGGGTTTTGTCTAAGTGTACCAAGTCAGACTCATCATCATATCCTGATTACCAGGGTTGAAGTATAGATTTCACGTCTCTAGGTAAAATACGTTCTAAATTCTGTGAGCACACATTTCTTACAAGATGAGGCCACAGTCTCTCTCTTAAGCACTCAAGCTCCCAGGTGATGAATGTTCATGTTTATTTAAGGGGGAACTGCTTTTAAAAATCAAGAGGCTGTGACGAAGGAATGATTTACTCTATAGTCTACTCCACTGAGGAATCTCGCATAGTAAGGAGATTCGGATGATTAGTTCGGCTATGATTCTTCCTCGTGAGTGTGGAGCTGTCTTATAAATAACTTAATAGCTTCTTTTTTTAATATTATCCAAGGGACTTGGAGGGATGCTATAATATTCACGGAGATATGGCATGCTTTTCGATACGTAGGAATTGCTGGGATTTTGCCATTAGTCCCTTATGGGCAGTTGCTCCCTATTCACCCCTATTTCTTCACCAGAACTGCTTTCACCGCTTTTTATATCATATGATATTAATCTCTTTCAAGGACATTTATGCAAAGTAGTTTTATCAGTAGATTTGCTGGCACTTGATAAATCCCCTTCAGGACAAAAGTCCGGCACACAGGCGTCTGTAAAAGCCTCAGTAGTTAAGAGGGACGTAAAATACAAATTCTTCTTCTAGTTTCGTACAGGCCATTTAAGGACCACGACATTCAACTATTTCATTTGGAGTGGGCATTGATGTTTGCCCTGTACTTACGCATCTTCTGGCTGTGTTGTTCCCTCCTCTCCTGTGTCCAGAGGGCACCTGTCTTCTTTCTTGGCTGTTTGTCCAAGAACCTCAATTGCTGAAGCTTCTTCCTGAGAGATGTGCAGTCTTTTAAGACTCTTTCCGTCCCTCCAAGTTCTTGCAGATCTTTGCTCACTTCCCACAACCATGGTGGCTTGGTCGTCCGCTTTTGCCAGTAACCGAGGAGCTGGTTGGTCAAAATACAAATAAAAATTATTATTATTCATTTGCCAGCTATTCAAACTTTGAAACTCATTTATCTCAGAACTAGCTAAAGTGGATATGGAAGACTTACATTCTAACCTAGTGATTTGTTAACTGGAGAGGGATTTACAAAATTGAAAAAAAAAAATGTAATATCAATACTCAAATTATCAGTAGACATCCTAAGAAACCATTTGAATGGACCAGTTCAAAACAACTACCTTTGTCATTAGTAATCATCATCATCATCATCATCATCATTTACTGTACTCAACATGCCATCAAAACCCATGACAGAAATTAAAGAATATACATTCCATTACAAAAGATATACTGTACAGTACAAAATATATTTCTTGAAATAACAATGAACAGAGGTTCAATCACGAGAGGCAGGTTTCTGGTCACAATTTCAAATATTTATTGCAGATGTTGTTCCACCTCCGTCTATCTGTAGCATCACCAAGGGAATCTGTAGGTTTTATATCTACCAATGTCATTAGAAATTAATAAACAAATTCAAATTGAAATTATATAGGTAGTCTATACTAATTGACCCGGCAGACGTTGTCCTGTCCGAATATATAGAGCTGGTACAGCGAACACATTTGAATTTTCGATGGAATTTATACTAATTGGCATTTGATATTGATTTCTAAAGAAGAAGCTCAAATAATTTCCATAGAAGCCTACGTCAAATACCAATAGTTTGACATCACCGCCACCTATGGTACAAAAACATAACTACGAATTATTCTCAGAAAGTCAATAAATTATTCATGAACTTCCCAGAAGAAAGCACGGCCAAGGGAAGGAGCATGGGAGAATTCGTGGGGAAAGAAGACCCTGACACAAAATATTCAAAACATTTCTAGAACCTGATCGCAACGCCACATACCGGCTCCAATTGGGAATCTAAACCATGCAGGGACTTTCTCAAGCAAACTTACATGTTGTTTAGCCGTTATTGAAATGTCCAAACAACGCCAAACTACGATGCAAGTGATTTGTGCATGTTTTGAAGCCTACGTCAAATACCAAGAATTCAACATCACCGCCACCTATGGTACAACAACATAACTATGAATTATTCTCACAAAGTCAATTATTCATGATCTTTACAAAAGATAACACCGCCAAGGGATTGGGAGAATTAGTGGGGAAAGAAGACCCTGTTGAGTTGAGACTTGAGTTTTCACTATGGGTAGCGGCTTCCATGACGACAGTTTTTGTTTTCTTGACTGTATCTTGTGGCTCTAAAAAGTGTGTTCATCCTATATTTTGATCGCTTCGCCACATACCGCGTCCAATTGTGAATCTAAACCATACAGGGATCCACTTAAACATACTAAATAAACTTCATCAAAATCGGTCCAGCCGTTTAGGAGGAGCTTAGTGATACACACACACACATACAGATGAATTATATATATATATATATATATATATATATATATATATATATATATATATAAGCGGCTTCGGTGGCGTAGTTGGTAGCATGCTGAACTACTGTGCCCAATATAGCGGGTTCAAACCCGGCCAAAGTCGTCGGATTTTTTAAGAGCGTTAAAAATCTTTCAGTATGCCTTCCTTCGGAGGGGAAGTAATGCCGGCGGTCCCGTATCATAGATTTATGGCATGTAAAAGATCCTTCCACAGATTAAACTTGTGTGAAGCTAAATTGTTAGGTTAGATTTCGTCAGAACGCTCTATCCAAGTTCCAACGTTCACCACTAGGTATCATTGATATCTGGTAGCGAAAGTTGGAACTGCTTGAAATTGAACGGAACTTGTAGCCCACCCTAAGGGTGTCCACTGGAAGCAGCTACAGACTCTGGCGAGCCGAACATGTCCTCGGACACTCCCGGCACTAAAAGCCATACGATAAATAGATACATAAATAAAATATATATAAAGATTGTCTGACCCGTGGTGGTTTGCCAGACAGCACAGAATAGTATCCATTATTATATAAATACAGGCACACTGAACGTAAAAAAAGAGTTATTACAAAACTAGTTGGTTTGAAGTGGTCCATTCAAATGGTTTCTTAGGAAAGCTACTGATAATTGTTATAACAATTTCTTTTCGAACATTTTTTTTTCTTTCAATTTTGTAAATCCCTCTCCAGTTAACAAATAACTTTGAAATGGTACCCCCAGAGCCGGAAAATAAGCCAGTAACTGCTATTGTATTCACTTGTAATTTTTCTAAAAGATAGGGAGTCGTGGGTTCATATATTCTCTTTACTTATTTTCATCGTTGTCTACTTCTTCTGGTTGATTCATGGAGGTTTAAAATCGAATAGTTGGATCAATGATCTTCACCTTCTTCTCCTGATGATTGATAGCAATATTATTATTATTATTATTATTATTATTATTCTCTCACTTAATGGTTTTTGTTATTCCTCATTCTCACGTCATACGTTTCATTACAATGATTCGTAGCGAGATGTACACTTGTTAGTTTGACCATATTTTGGTAACAGTAGAGCTCAAAGGGATTCAACCTGTTGATCATTATATCCTTGAGTGACCAAGCCTTCTCAAAGTAAAACGAAACCATGATGAGGGTACATTTTAAGATTCTATTTCTAATTTGAGGGTAGGCCTATACATTGTTTAGACGACTGTACGAACCTTCTGCTTTATCAGAGAAAATTTCGAGTTCTTGATGATCATACATCGCCGCATTTTCTTCCCTAAAATCAACATTGAATTGATAATGCTGAATATTTGGGGGATTCGTACCAGATAACCACGATTCATACCATAAAGGCTTGGTGGAAAACAATAACACCTAACCAAGTGGACTTTATACAAATGCACCCGCTCAGCATTCCAGGAAACTTCTAACAGTGGCCTGGTACATTCAGTTCGTTCACCCAACCTTCTGAAGTCTTGGATACGCACGAGTAGCTTTAATCTGATCACACACACAGAGATTTCATTCATCCATATTGCAAATTTATACGTATTTCTACTTTTGTGAAGCATCTCTCTTCAAAGAACTTTTCCTTTCTTTTTGATATACACAAAACAAACTCTCGTAGGTATATATTCTAGTGTTTGAGATTGATTCAGTCGCTCTCTCCGCTTGTCTGGAAATGAAGATAGAAAGAGAAGGGGAGCCTCTGTGTGTGTTTTCTGCTTCTCAATGACATTACTTCTGGTCAGAAGACACACACACACACACACTTACGAGACAGTTTTCTAAAAGAGAAAGGCAAAGCCCATTGGAAAAGAAGGAACGAGGCTGTACAAGGTTCGTCCCACTGCACTCTTCTTTTCCGATGATGCCGTTGTATTGAAAGCCATCATTTCATCGCGACTTCCCTTCTCTGGAGAGGTAGGTAGCTATAATTCGAAAGCTGAAAGCGTTGAAAGGACAGAGCCTCTGAAAAGGCTTGCTGAAGTGGGGTTGGGCTTGGCTAGTGAGCGTAGGAAATGATGGACTCGCCGGCCTGCTGTGTCTGCCCCTGGTCAGTCCAATAAGAGTTTTATCGGAAATCGAATCAAAGTCTCTTTAAGCATGATAGAAATTTTGTTTATTCTTTGTGCTAAGTGGTGAGGGGCAAACATGACGTAGCTCGGGAGGAAATGACTTACACACAAAAGTTGATCGGAGACCTCTATACAAAGAGTTGTAGTCCGCCTCGTTGCGTGGTGGCCAGCATTTTTTGTTATCACTGCGGAGGCTCGGGTTCGATTCCCGCCTCAGGCAAGAAATGTAATTCTGGTCTGAGGGTTGGAACGGGATACACTCAGCCTCGTGAGGCAAAACTGAGAAGAGGTGGGTTTGATTCCTACCATAGCCTTCCTGGAAGTGACTTCCGTGGTTTCTCACTTCTACTCCAGGCAAATGCCAGGGTGGTACCAAACTTAAGACCATGGCTGCTTCCTATCCAAATCCTACAGTACCTCATTTACAAATACACACACTAGTACAGACATCACAGTGACACAGGTTATCAGACAAATTCTACGCACACCAAAGTACATGGGGCTACATGACCACGATGTCGCAAAGCCCCGAGATAAACAACAACAAAATAAGAGTTGTAGGGGGGTGGTAATTTATAATTTTTAATTCTTATAGTTAATCATTCAGGTTACTCCTAATTTTTAACATCATTCATTACATTTCATAAATCTTGTTTTCATTCTCATACATCACTCATGTTACTCCTAATTACGGCTGTGAAACTTGGACCACCTACAGGAGACACATAATCTGCTTGGAGAAATATCAACGAATGGACACCGGACGCAGGGAGGACAGTGCAAAAGGTACAAAGATGCCATGAAATATAACATGCAGAAATGCATGATCAATACCGAAAAGTGGGAGACCACATCATCTAACCGACAAGCATGGCGTCGGCTTGTTCACGGAGGCCCACAACACTTCGAACACGAACGTCGAAGGCATGCAGTGGATATGCGACAGGTAAGGAAAGAACGAATGACCGTTCAAGGGAACAATCCTCAGCGAGTAGTGGGTGAAATATATGATTGTGAACATTGTGGAAGACTTGGCGGCTCCAGAATTGGTGTACACAGTCATCAGAGGACCCACAGACATCGACGTTTTATAGTCCCAAAGAAGACTTCATATTCGCTAGCGAGTGATAGCCTATCATCATTATCGTCATCATCATCATCATCATCATAATCATTTACCATCATCCTCAAATCTTGCCAAATTCCTCTTTCCATTATTTACTACATTGTTGAATAAATTGTATGGAATTATTAAATGTGACTTGTATAAGGCTGGCTGCTTGACACAGCAGTTCTTTTCTTTATGGCCAAAGTTGTGGTATGGAATCCCAGCGTTGTAACTGGGCATTTGAGTGTGCTTAAATGCGAGAGAACTGTGTTAATTATGATGATGTTTAGGGAGTGTAACAGCGTGGTCATCTTCCCCTGAAAGAGCCGTAGATTATTGGAAAATTAAAGACCTCATTATGGGTTAAATTACGGCACTTCGGCATCTATAAAAGCTGTAGTAGATATAAGGGGCATAAATGCCATTTTAGTGTATTATTTCTTGACCGTACACTGTTCTTCAAGAAACATTGCCATAACACCAGAAGGTCAGTGCAAGGAACAATATTTTGAGGAAGCTCACAACCACCACCTGGGGAGCTACTCCTCATGTCCTGAGAACTTCTGATGTTGCTTTGTGTGTGTCAGCTGCTGAGTACGCCTCATCTGCGTCATCTGCGCACACCAATAAGGTTGACACTGCAGTCAGGTGTCTTGTCAGGATGCATGAAGCCAACTCCAGTCGACAAACTCTACCCAATTGTTGGAATAGCTCCTTCCAATGACAAAAGGGCTGTTGCTGCCGATGTGGAGGGGGTGTGATCATCAAGCTGTAGTTTGTCGTGTGGAATCCAGAAAGAGCTTCATCGCTAGAACTCAACCACTGGAGGGAACGCCGGAGTCAAACCGCATCACCAGATGGAAGAGTATGATGCCGTTGGATATCCCTGCAAAGGAATGGCTAGCCCCAGGAAACGATGTTCCCTACCCTGTTTGGAGATCACTCATCATCTTAGGGTAGGTGTTCCCCATTGCAAGACCAACATGCAAACATGGGGCATCCTTCCAGCTGACTGAGACGTGTCCTGCGAGTGCGGAGCAACACAAGATCCCGATCACTTGCTCATATGCCCTCAACTGGAACAACCTTGCACAACACAGGACTTGATCGACGCCAATAATAAGGCTATCGTAGTTGCTGTGTTCTGGAAAAGTTGAACGGAATCGGAAATGAATGATGTGTGATTATGATTATTATTGTTATTTGTATCGTTATGCCCAACTGTGGAGTGCGATGGAACGTACAGTATTTAGGCTGATTTTTTTCTTATCCTAGTAGGCACTGAATATTCTCCTCCGTTCTTTAGTTCATGATTTATTGGTCCTGGTATTCATTTTCTCAGAAAAATGATGGCTGTTGGTTACTGTTTCAAATCGGATTCGTTTTTGTTTAATTTCCTCTGCGATGCCAATATCATGAAGGTCATTTTCTGTTTCACTCAGCCAGTTGATCTTGACTTTCAATGAGAGAGCAATGTTAAGATTACTTTTGGTCAGCCTGTCATTGTTCTTAGAATGTGGCCCTAGAATTGTAATCGTATTTTCCTGAAGGTGTCAGTGATCTTTTCAGATTGCTGATAAGGCTTCCGAGACTTGCGTGTCATCCAGATTCCTTCTGACAAGGGAAGTATCAGGCATGACAGGTCGAAACCTATCGTGAAACTTTGTGGACGCAATCGTTGTACTAGACGAGGACAACGTGCGGAAAATCAGCTGCGAGATTGAACTGCAAGGGTCCCTAAATTATGTGGCGAATCTCTCATATAAATGAATGGAAAGTAGCGAGTTCCGTACATGTTGGAAGGGACAGCCCTCACGGCCGGCGGGAAGCAGCCGTACTCTCCAGTCAGCATATACGTTCCACCACGTGACTAATCAAAGTGCCGCAGGGATGTCCAGCTCCGCCAGCCATTATGCCTGTGTTCCAGGATGTCAGGTATGATTTCGGAGCCTTGCAGGTCAATCTGGCGGCTGTTTTTCCGCACGTTGTCCTCTTATAGTACAACGATTGCGTCCACAATGTTTCAAGATAGGTTTCTACCTGTCTTACTTGATATTTCCCTTGTGAACAGACTAGACTAAGGATTTTCCTCAAAGTCTTCTTTCTTGTTTCTGTGTCTTTAATGAGAGATTATTATTATGATTAGTAGTAGTAGTAGTAGTAGTAGTATTCACACCAAATTCTATTGGCTGTATCGTCCAGGAAATATTATGAATTGTTTTAAAAGTGGGGCACTGGAGTCATAAAGATGTGGAAGAAAGATATCCCCTGTCAGAGCTTAATCGAATGGAAATCTATTCATTAATGACAGGATAAAAGTGTCTTCTGTTTCATACTCATAAATTCAAATGGGGTCTAGGGAAGGAAGGAAGGAGAAGGAGTTGTGAGTCAAAACGTTCGATCTGGCATTGGCGTACAAACAGCTCTTCCAATGAGAGCGAAAATTTGGGAATGGTTATATAATATTTCATGATAAGTTTCAAGAAAGTCTACATTAATTCGAAATATTGGGGGCTGTTGATTAATTTGAGCAATGAAGTATTAAGGAATATGAAAATAACTCATCGTATGAAGGTTTAAGTGAGTTTATTGAGAGCAAAAATATATTTGTATTTAATTTAGGGGGACTTGAAGTCCATATGTCTGTTTAATCAGTAATCACCAACAATCATTTTTACAGTAGCATTTTTGTGATATGTTTATATTTACTGGTAGCCCAAAACGCTCTCTGGACAACAACAAAAAAAAGACTCTTATTGCATGCCCAGAAGTTGAATGGAGGGGTTTGGAAGCTTCGAAAATCCAAAATAATTGTACATAATATAAATTTACATTACCATCGTTTTAAATATCTTCGTTATGAGTATACCTCAGCTATATATATTACCAGTGGTATTTCACCAGGGATCTTTTACACACCAGAAAAATGCTGTAATTAATTCTTTATGAAGCTTGGGGGGGGGGGGGGCTATTTCAATCCCAGGCAGTAATGTTCTCAAAATAATTATAGTAATAGTAATAATGATAATTATTAATATTAAAACAATAATAAATAAAATATAATAAAACTTACATTAACTAATACGATTTCCAGAGTCAAACTTTTAAATGAAGTTAGCGAGCACTTCGAGGTAAAAACTGGGCTAAGACCCTGGGACAGTCTTTCATCACTGCTTTTCAATTTGGTCTTGTATAAAGTCATGAGGGCGTTTTGGGAGAAGAACGATTCCAGGGCTAAAATAGGTAAAAAGAATCAGAACCTCAAAGTCAAAGATTTAGCATTTGCTGACGACGTAGCGTTGTTTGCTGAATCAGAACAAGAAACTATTAACCAAATTTATCAGTTAAAAGAAACGGCGGAAAACGGGCTTACAGATTTCGTTGGTAAAAACAGAGATGATGACAAGTGATCAGAAATATACTAAGAAAGAAAAACAAATTATGGGAGCATCAGGGTCACTGACCGATTTAAATATCTTGGAAAAATAATTAGTAGCAATGGGACGGATAAATTGGCAATTGAGAACAAAAAAGGGAAATTGGAAAGATTACATTTTTGTACAAAAAATATATAGGCTACAATAAAAAGAACCTGTCTATCAATGAAAAAATACGACATTTTAATACAGTTGTTAGACCAGTCATCTTCTACGGCATGGAAACTACAAATATAACTGGAATGGAGAATTTGCTCATGATAGAAAGAAGAATTTTAAGAAGGATTTATGGTCCTAGGAAAACACAGGAAGAGACTGAGATCCAATGCAGGAATTTATAGTAAAATCGACAACTTGAAGTGATGATCAGATAACGGTGACTTCAGTTCTATGGACATATGGTCCGCATGGATTGCTCAAGGTTAAACAAACAAATTTTTGATAAAATCTGGAACTATAAAGGGCAAGGAGGCTATGTAAATCAAATGAAAGAAGAACTTCAATAATTCAAAATTACTGAAGAAGATTGTCTAAATCGAATAGGTACAGAAAAAACAATTTTGTCCTCAAAATTCTTGTCGGGGAGAAGAAGAATCTCAACAGAGGCGAATGGACTTCTGAAAGAAGAGCTGCGTAGTCGACCAGGATGAAAGACTCCTGGAAGAGAAAGAAGGAAACTAGACATATAAAGAAGTGATATTTGCGTGGTCCTTGTTGGCCTGTCCGCGGTGTATGTATATATATAACATGGCCTCAGATGTGATGATGTTGATATTGTGATGTAATAATAATATATAATCGATCTACCCTCCGAATTTGACATTTCGTTTTACATTCTAATTTGGCCGAAAATCCGAAATACTTCTGGTCAAGCTGCGACTGAATTTTAACTAATTTTGTGTGAATCACCCAATATGATCCCGAGAGATCTTTGAAGAGCCGGATCATCACACTATTCAGATTTTTCACGCCCTTCAATAACTTGATTCCCTTAGTCGGAAATCGACACGAACAAAACAATAATACTGGTTATTAGATAAATTGACTGGCTGCGTGGCTCAGCGGTAACGTTCTCGCCTAATGTTCCCAAGGTTGTAGGATCGAATCCTGGTGCAGCCAGTTGGCATTGAGGGTGTGCAAATGCAAGGGAGCCGTGTCAGTGGATTTACTGGCACGTTAAGGATCGCCTTCGGGGCAAAATTCCTGCACCCCCACGTCTCTAAAAGCCACAGTAGTTAAAAGAGACGGTGGGTGGGCTTGCAGGTTCGCCCCTGGCCGTGGTAAGTGTTTTTTTTTTGAAAGGCGACCAAAAATCACGCCACTCATGTCATATGTTGTTGGCATGTTAAAGAACCCATTTGAATTCAGTAAGCCGTGTTCATAATGGCAAAATTAATCTCGGGATTTTCCACCAACACGAAGTTCCTCCTTTCTCTACTAAAAAGTGCTATAGGGTTGAGGAGCTTAGATACCTAACTTCCTTGACTTTCATATAGTTCCAAGGAACAACACAATTCGACCTGCAAGCTGCCCTCTGGGCGTCAAATAACAAAGCTTGCACCTGGAACCCGAGGCCATACGATATTATTATTTATTATTAGATAAATTCCATACATTTCAAGTAGCCTACACGAGACTATGATCAAGTCCGTAAGTTCTAAATGAATGGACAACAATGACAGATTTTCTATTTTCTATTATATTTACTGAGGTTTAGTTTGGTTTAATGACAGTACAAAGGAGGAAAGAAACCGCGATGTCGTCTCCTGGATTCGATGTCCGTAGAACATGCACGCGAATGATTCATAGCGGCTCCCACGGTCGCTGCATTTTTCCCTGTGCATGTGACCTCTGTTAGCCATTTCTCTTTTCAAAATATCCCCAATTGTAGTTCTGGCTGTATATATTAAACTATAGTACATTACAAGGAACATCTATCAAACAGAACCACTGAAGAAGAAATGCGTTTTCCCCCCATTTCTTGAATGTGTGCGGTCTTTTATGTTATCAGCTGTGGAAGCGACCGGTGCCAGTATACAACATGCAGATTCACAAACAACTGTAATAGCTTTGGAGAGGAAGAAGAGAGATGCATTCCTCTTGTGTATGTTTTTAAGAAGAAATTTATGGCTTATCGACAAATAACTTTTTTTTTGGTAAGGATTATATTGTATTTTACGACATCTGACTTTTATATTTTCCGGCAATATCTTTAAATATATGTTGCTGTTTGGTCTATCGATATGATTTCTGGTTCTCTCTTGCTAGCTTAAGAAATGGGTGACTTTTATATTCCGTATATAACTCTTTAACATGCTTAGTGTGTCTTAAGAAGAATGTTGACTGTTTCCTTTCTTTCTAGCGAAGGAAATGTATTTTTTTAAACCTACTGGCGTAACCGTTCTCATTAATTCACACACCAGCGCTATGTTGGGGAGTTTCTTGTTTTGTTAAGTTTTGATTTGTTTCTTGTTTTGTTACTTGTTTTGTGTTTTGAGGTTTTCTATTATTTTGTTTTGTTTTGGTTTTGGGTAAGTTTTTGGTTTTGTTTTATTTTGGTTATGGTTAGTTTTGGTTTTGTTTTCTTTTGTGTTTGTCTTTTGTTTTGGTTTGGGTTATGTTTTTTTTTGTTTTTTGTTCTTTTCTTCTGTTTTGGTTATGTTTTGTTTTGTATTTGGTTTTGTTTAATTTTTTTGTTATTGATTTGGACTTTGTTATATTTTTGTATATTTCTTTTGTTTTGTTATTGGACTTGTTATATTTATGTTTTTGGGGTTTCTTTTCTCTTCATTTCTTTTGGTTTAGGTTATTTAATCGTTTTGTTTTGTTTTTTCTTTTGTTTTGGTTATGATTTGTTTTGTTTCATGTTTTCTTTTGTTTTGTTATTAGTTTTGTATATATTTTTATTTTTTTATTTTGTTTTGGTTTTGGTTATGTTTTTTTTGGTGATGGAAGCCATTTTTCAGTTTCGCCTTGCCAATTACAATCGTGTACAATCGTTTGACCGACTGAAAAGTATTAATTCTCGATTGTTTTGTATTGTTTTGTGGTTTGGTATTAGTTTTGTTATGACTCTTTCTTTCTTTCTTTCTTTCTTTCTTTCTTGCAATCTAAAACAATTATGAAGCAATAGTTAAGACAGGAGCTGTCCCAGCAAAGCTGGTACGAATGAAACCATCATTAGAGCGCCTTATAGTTTGAGAGGTTTCTAAAACCCTCAGTTTCTTTTAATCCACCCTGTAGCCTATATTGTAAAGCGTTGCAAATTAATGTCCCTTCTACCCTCTGTACGATACCTGCGTCACATGTCTGCTTGTAGCAGAGTAACCAATGAACTGGCTGGCTTTTTGGTAGAGCACGGTGGTCTTTAATCACCTCGCCCAGCTAAAAGCCGAGTGGAAAGAGGGGAAATTATATGTGTGTGGTATAAAAGCTACCGATGACATCCGCATTGGATGGTAATTCCACCGTAAACTAACGGGCCACGGCCAAATAAAAGTTATTTTTAACATCATAGCGTTGAACCACGTGTCCTGTCCTGTTGGAAAACTTCCCGTGTTCATTTCCTCCCTGGGGATATGACTATACATGGCGGATTGTACAAAGACATGTCCGCCATATTAACAGATTGCGCTGTAATCCCTGTGAATATTACATTGGAGTGTAGCGTGCAATGTAATAATATTATTAATAATAATAATAATACGACTTGCAGACATGCAATATGATACAAAAGAGCACGTTACTTCGTTTGAACAGCGCCAGATGGCATGGTTACGAAAAGAACTGCATGGTGTACACCCTCACATGCTCAGCCAACATCATGTCGACCGATCATTGTCGAACTTATGGTTGAAGCATGGTTCGATCTTCAGTGAAACTGAGGGCTTAGTAATTGCGATACAGGATCGTGTCATTGCAACCAAAAATTATAGAAAGCACATCCTTAAAGAGAATGTAGCAGATGATCTATGACGTAGATGCACCTCAGCGCTGGAAACCATCGATCATATCATCGGTGGCTGCTCTACGCTGGCTGGTATGGAGTATACCAAGAGGCACAATGATGTTGCTAAGATCTTACATCAAGAGCTAGCTATAAAATCTGGACTTCTGGATACGAGCATGGTGTACTACAATTACCAGCCTGCCAACGTGCTTGAAAATGAGGATTATAAGATATATTGGGATAGACCTATTTTAACCGACCAGAAAATCTTGGCGAATCGACCTGATATTGTCTATCTCAACAAAAGTAACCAAACGGCCTACTTGATAGACGTTGCTGTCCCACTTAGCCAAAATATGCAAACTACCCAAGCTAAAAAGACAAACAAGTACGCACCGTTGGCGGAAGAAATGCGAAAACTATGGGGACTAAAATGCGTGAGGATTTTGCCAGTGGTGATCTCTTCCACGGGAGTTGTTCCAAAGATGTTGGCTATGGCTTTGGAGGAACTGCAAATGAAACACCTGATTGCCAGAATACAGAAGGCAGTGCTGCTGGATACGTGCCATATTGTCAGGTTATTTTTATCACAGTAATAAGTTTACAGGATATTTGATTCCAAATCCGTATATTTTATTGTACCATAATTATGAGAAATTAAAGATAATAATAATACACAAACACGCTTTCTCGTGCCTCGCTGGCATCGGGAGAGCGTGAGTTCTAATCCCACCTCGGCCGTCCTGAAAATGGTTTTCGTGGTTTCCCATTTTCATCACCAAGTGAATGCCGGGACGTTTCCTTTCAACAGGTTCACGGACGACTTCCTACCACAATCTCTTCCCTAATCCTCCTTAATTAGACCCAAGTTAGTGGTCACCTTAACGATGACGATCGGCCTGTCACCATCCCCAGTTGTATCTGCTGACAAAGTGTGTTCAGCTCCCAGGCACTGCCCATGCAACCGTAGAGGAATGATCCCTCGCAGAATTTGAGGGTGAAGTCGATCTGGGTGGGTAAGCGAAAATAAAAATTAGATCACCACGTAGTGTAGTGGCCAGCATTCTTGGCTGTCGTTCCAGTAGTTTGGGTTCGATTCTCGGCTGTTCCAAAAAATATTTGGCAAGCAAGCCTCGAACTCCATCCCTGGTGAGAACAAATCTCATTCGGATATAACTACAAAGCTCCAAGGTCACCTGAGAGTTGAGTGATTACTGGCTGTAATTATTGTTTTTGTTTTTACTCTTTAACTGTGTTTTTATGTAAATGTGTATTTTGTATATAAGTTAATATGGTGGCAGAGACACTGATGTGTTAAGGGAATTGTATGCTCAACTCTGCTTCCACTCACTGTGTATGTAGCCTATCCTACATATTTAGTAGTCTGTGAAAAACACAATAATAATAATAATAATAATAATAATAATAATAAACCAAACTTCGACATTACAACACTGTCAGCAAACCGGCAAGTCTCTACGCAAGCGAAACACTTACACTCAGTAAGAAATATGAACTTGAAGACATCAAGAAAGAAGAAAGAAAAATCATTCGGAAAATACTAGGAGCAAGACTCACTCCTGACGGGCACCGACTACAGTCAATCAAGACAACTGAAAAATAATCAAACATCGAAGTAGACTTCAGAAAAAGACGATTGAAATTCTTCGGGCACATAAGTAGATTGCCGAATACACGACTAACCAAAAGAATACTAGATTACATATCATCACTCTAAAGTACAACACCATGGATGAAAGAAGTACAAAAAGACATGCGAACTGCTAACATAACCGACACATCAGATAGAGACTCCTTCCGTAACAAAGTGAACAACTGGGAAGTACAACCAGAGCAACTAAAACCTACACCTTACAGACCTCAATGGTCTGACGAAAGAAAATTGGCATTCTCCAACAAAATGAAACAATATTGGCAAGATAAGAAGAACGTCAAAAATTGAGTCAAATTGCTTAACGCTTTCCAATATTGGTAAAATACGCTATAAATAAATAAATAAATAATAATAATATAATAGGCCTAATAATTATAATAATAATAACAGAATGTATATGTTTGTTGTTGATGTTGTAGTTCCTACAACGAAAGATTGAACCTTGTCAGACGCGATAAGAATGGTGCTTTCCTTTCAAACATTTATATTGTATCATTTTTCGTCATTACACTGAATGACTTTTTGATATTCAACTGGTATGCGACTCATCCACACATTCTGCAGGGAGACTGCATGGCTATATTGCTATCTTTATTGGGTATCCAGTCAGGAGACACTTAATTTAGTTATGATATGAAATTATGTTATAATCTATTGTGATATATTTTAGTGGGGGTACCACCATTTTGAAACATTCTGTATTATATTCCAAGAATTGGATTTTCACAACCGCAATGATACAAACGAAAACATTCAGCTATCAAGTAATGTATTGCATAAATAGTGCAAGCCATGTAAATGGATAAAAGAGAATTAAATTGTTTGATCCCAGCAAGACTCAAACCTATGGCCTCCTGCTTTGTAGTTTGATCCCAGCAAGACTGAAACCTATGACCTCCTGCTTTGTAGTTTGGTCCTAGCAGGACTCAAGTCCACAGCCTTCGGCTTTGTAAGCTGGCGCTCTTCCCACTGAGCAATACGAAGACACGTAAATTTTCACGTTGGCAATGACATCCCGAGACCAAAGAAAGCGCCAAGAAAATATTGAATATTAGTGCGAAGTTTTAGCGTGAATGAGAGATTCCTTTTGGGGATGTTTCCTTGTCAGACTCCTGTCATTTCTTCTTCTTCTTCTTCTTCTTCTTCTTCTTCTTCTTCTTCTTCTTCTTCTTTCGTTTCACCATCTTTGGGGCACGTTGAATAATTTCCCCGTGTGTTGTTCTTTCCTTTGTGCCCAGTTTCACTTTATTCTTTCTGATCTTCTTTTCCTCTCTTCTTTCAAGATGATGTTTAGATTTTAGTGTAGATTTGTCTTGGAACCTTATATTTTCGTCTTAAGAAATTGTTAGCTTTTCGATTGAGTAGGCAATTTTCTGTAATTTTTATTCTACTAGGTCTTTCTCAGTTTCTTTAAACCATGTGGATTTTGTTTTGCAGTTAGGGAAGAAATCAAAGATTTGTTTGGTTAATCTATTAGAGTTCATTCTGAGAAAATGACCGTAAAAATGTATCCTTTTTCGCATAGTATCTGCGAGTTCTTCAATTTTCTTGTTAAGAGTCTTGTAGAGTTTTCTCTTTGAGGTTTTGGCATACTTCTTCTCAGTTATGCCTCACGAGGTTGAGTGTGCCCCATTTATGCCATCAGACCAGAAATAAATTTCTTGACGCAGCTGGGAATCGAACCCAGACCTGCGCGGGAACAGCCAAAATGATAGCCACTACACCATTAAGCGGTTGTATGTATTTTTCTTGTTAGAGTGCGCTTGAACATGCCCCCTACTCATCATTAGCCATGGAACAGACAGGTTGGTGATGAACTACGTGAACGAATAGGTAATTGAATCTGAACGTCATTATGGTAATCACATGCTGTATTTTTAATGGAGAGGTTTGCTGAACCAATACAGAGATCATTTGAAATTGACGTCCTCACAGCCACTGTGTACGCATCAAGTGTTCTCGTCATAAATGATTGAATTACCCGGCTGACTGTAAACAATCGTCTATTTGTGCTAGTCAACGGGCAGGATGAAGCATTGTGGGAAAGCACGAACTTAAATGCCAGCTATTGGGAATACAATGTAGACACTTGATATATTCTTTCGCTTATGAGCTGCCTAAAGACAAAGGATAAACATAGCAATGAACATTGGTCTAAACGTAACACTTGGAATTTAACTCAAAACTCTGAAAACAACGTGAAATTAAACCGAAAAATATTATTTTAAAACTAGAAAAAAAAATACTGTATATACAGTGAGTCCGGGAATATTCTCCGCAGCGCCTACATGCGTCTGCGAGAGCTACCTACAGCAGTTACGTTGGTAGCACGGCTGCCGCTTGCATCATCTCTACTTAGTATAAAACTAAGTCCCCGTTTCTTGGATGTTACTGGCAAACTCAAGAACCACTGGATAGATTTTGATGCGCTTTTCACCATTCTGTAAAAGATATATCGAGTATAATTTCTGTAGAAAGTAATTTATTTATGATCAAAGGAAGCCGAGCAGTAACGATTTTAGTGGAATAGTCGATAAAAAACCTGGCGTCCGAGCGCTTTGTAAGCTTACGCTGGGCAAACCGTTAAAAATATCTAAATACTATGAGTGTAAGAATTGTTCAGCATGAAAAGTTCTACAAAAAAGTCCGCGGGAGCATATGTCTATCTTCCATACATCGCCCCACTATAAGGGAACAACTGAAGCTTGTCTCTTACAGCTTTATGTGCTGTCGACTTGGAGATTCCTGTTTGTTGAGCTAATTTTCGTGTTGATTTACTTGGGCTTCGCAGCATTATATCGGAGATTTCATCAAGTTTTTCGTCTGTTAAAGGCGTAGGCCTCATCTTCATCTTACCTCTCATTACAATACTTCAAGCCAGATACGCTACATAAAGGGTCTCTTTAGGCTCAGTGGCAGTTCTCTATCAATTAATTCAAATTCAAATCAATTAACTCCTCTCATGAGGTTGGCGTCAGGAAGGGTATCCGTTCGTAAGAACTAACCATCAATTAGAACTATAAGGGGCGTTCAAAAAGTAACGAGCCGGAGGCATAATTACAGAAACCATTACCTGTATGTTAGAAGTATTGGCCCTGGCTGTTGAGGCACTTGTCCCACTGTGACACGAGGCGGTGAATGGCTGTCTCATATAATTCCCTGGGCTGCGATGTGAACCAGTTCCGCACGTACAGCTGGACGTCGGCATGCGAGGTGAATCGTTGGCCCTGCAGAACCCTTTTCAGGGGAGCAAACATGGCGTAATCACAGGGAGAGAGGTCTGGACTGTATGGAGGGTGGCCGAGAACCTCCCATTTGAATTTCTGCAGGAGTGCCGCGACTGTGTTGGCCGTATGAGTTCGTGCATTGTCGTGGAGCGACCACGGCGGCTATGGCGTTCACTGTCACTCGGTGGTCCTGGGTAATTAGTGCAACAACCAGCTGGACGTTAAATTCCAAGTGTTACGTTTAGACCAATGCCCCAGACCGGGCATCATCGGCTAACGACACCCCTCCTTCCCTGAAGCGCTTGTGCCACGCCTTGACCCTTGTAAGGGACATGCAGGGTTCGCCGCACACTTGTGACATTCGGCGATGAATGTCCGTTCCCCCTACTCCTTCCGCTATCAGAAACCGAACAACACCTCTTTGATCTTCGGTTGACGCCTCCATGTCACTGTTTGCAATGCGACTGGCAGCGTTGGACGATTGATGCATGCTGCTGCTCGCTTTGTATTGTCACGTGACGTGCACGCGTGCCCTCTAGCGCCGGGCTGTGACCTTCCACGCTCTGGTCGGAACCACACCTCGTTACACACGCCACGATTAGCCATGTCGTCACCGGTTTGCGCATTCCAGCCTCCGGCTCGTTACTTTTTGAACGCACCTTATACATCGCATCTCATCCCTGACACCGTTCGATACGGAATATAAGGGGTAGACATACATTTATTATTATTATTTATTTAAGCAAAAATTCCCCTACAGGAGAGTGATTAAACTTGATAACATGATGTCATTTGGAGGTGTGTCTCCTCCGCTCCTCCCAAAATCTCTTCATTCGCGCGGAATGCTCCCTCTTCCTCTCATCCGTCCACTTTTTCAAAGGTTGTCGTAATGATCTTGGTTCAAACTTAACATTCGCGATTTTCGTCTGGCACACAGTTCGGTCTTCGAAATTTTGTATACTGTTTACTTGTTAGTCTCTTTGTACCTCTTTAAGCCATTCTGTGCCGCATTTGCTCTGTGTTATGGTACCGAGTAGTTTCTTTGGCAATCTGGAGGTGGACATCCTGTGGATATGAGTGTAAAATTTGGCTCTTTGTTTTCTAATTTCGTCTGTTATCGTAAGGGTCCTTTGATAAAGTTCAGTACTAGGTCTCTTCATCCAAATGCCGTTTCTGTTGATTGCTTCGTTATTTATTACTGTTATTATTATCTTAGTTAATTTCCCCTTAAGGAGAGTGTTAAAACACAATCGATTTTCATGATTTGTTTCTATCCCTTTCTTATTTCTTCCCTGAAACCTCTCATATATTCACTACGCTTCCTCTTTCTCTCCACTGTCCACTTTTTTCCGTTTTTTTGGTCGTTTGCTCAAATTTCTGTTTTCTGATTTATTATCATTATTACTTATCATTAGGGGGCGGATTTCTATGACCTAAAAATGTATGAAATATGTACGCATTTATGACCTAAAAAACATAAAAATATGACCTATAAAATTCAAAATATGACTTTAACCTCACACAATTTACAGAATAATATCACTCCACCCGTACTGAATATGTTTTCACCGAACTCGCGAACAAAACTTCGTAACTTCCCACAAATTGAGACTTTCGTTTTAGGCATATTGAAAAGAACTGAATGACTGAAGCTCCCTAATGAGTGACCAAGGTCATTCAGTGAGTTGAAGTTGGAAGAGGGAAGGGCGAAGGAGAGAGATAAGAACGATGACAAATAACTGCGGAATTACCTCTTCTTCCGTGTAAACAATAGCCCGGTTTCCAGGAATTGACCCAGCTAGCAAACAATAGCTCTTACCTGTTAGAAACATTCCATACACTACTTTAGAATGGTTCTTCAGTAGTATATTCCAGTCTATCCTGAACAATAATTTCTAGAGCTTATTCTGGCTTTTATAAAACGAAATTTAAATGAAAATTACCAAAATATGGCGTTTATAATGATATTTTGTTCAAAATATGCCATAAAACTTAAGAAAGCCTAAATATGCATTTATATGCCCAATAAAACCTGTTTAATTTTGATTATCATGCTTGGAAACGTGTTGAAAATACAAGACTATAAGATATAATGTTATGGGGAAAAATATGTCTTGTCATAGAAATCCGGCCCCTACTTATTATAATTATTATTTATTATAAAATGTGTGTTCCTGTACTCTGTCCTCCTCATTGTTGTATTTTAACCACAGTTTTCTATCTGCCTATCATTTCAAAGTGAAATGTTCCTAGTCTTACGACCATCCCTGTACCAATAACTCAATTTCTGAACACGTAAAAGGCCACGCCCTCTGCTCCGTCAAGCGTTGAACGAGGCCCATTTCAACTTCGTCCACCCCACCACTGCACACAAGATACTGAACTGTATCAAGTTGAGAGAAACTTCCTCGAAAGTCAAGGTCCATGGTCCCCTAACTGATGATCTTCTCTTCACAAAGACACCTTACTCTACTCGAATCAAATCGACATCGGTGCTCTGACGGGGCTTCACAGGACCAGATAAAAGGTGAGGAATCACTTTTTATCTGATCACAGCTGAATCCACGGTAGAGCAAGAAGAGCAATAAAGCCTCCGTAAGGAAGACGGAGGGATGGAGACAGAAATGAAGTGACAAAGAAAGGGTAAACATTGAAGGCATGGCTTAAACTGTTGCTGTTGTTGATTCTGCATTTTGAGGGGTTGGAACATGTTGTATTTGGATGAATGAGGAATATCGCATAACTGACATTCCAATAATAATAATAATAATAATAATAATAATAATAATAATAGTGGTTAGCCTCTTGGCTGTCACCTCGGAGATCCGGGTTCGATTCCCGGCTCATCCAATACATGTAATTCTAGTGTAAGGGCTGGAACAGTGTAAACTCAACCTCGCGAGGCAAAACTGAGAAGAGGTGGGTTTGATTACCATCTCAGCCGTCTTGGAAGTGATTTTCCGTGGGTTCCCACTTCTACTTTCGGATGGTTCCTAAATTAATGCTACGGCCGCCCCCTTTCCAATCCCCGTCTGAATTACAATTACACACACTAATTCAGCCATCACAATGATACAATTTATCGGAAAAGTTCCACACACACACGGGGCTACATGACCACGATGTCGGAAAGTCCCTAAATGAATCAACAACAACATTGGACTGATACAGTTGCGGTTCTATTCTCAAATTTAGGTTAGGGAGTTGAATTAGAAACAACCGCAAGCATTTTCGAGGATAGCTGAAGGGAACCAAATCTACAATACAGCCTGCGTGTTCAAAAATATAATATCTTATTTTTTCAAGCTGACTTATGTTTTAGTTTACAGAAATAATTATTGGATGCTCGAAAATATGATCCCTCACACTGTCAGTTGAACATTCTTTGTACAGTAAAACTTCGTTTAACCGTAACTCTTTAAACCGTCAGTTTCTGTTAACCGTCATTGCTGTAATAGCATAATAATACTTCTATAACAAAGTGTTTTAACGTGCAGTGACGCGTTCGCTTTGTTTACTTACTCTATTTTAGTGGGAAGTGAGTATCTGCCCACAATAGTGTTCAAACCATAACGAAAAACAAACTATTAGCCACTCAGAGGCTGAAATAATGCTGTGTATAGTGTATAGAATGTTTTGAATGTCAAGAAGAGGCCAATGCAACGCAGACACTACTGCTCCGAAAAATACGAAATATTGCCGCGGTGAAAGCTCGAGCATCAAAGAGGCAGAAGAAAATGACTTGACTATTTTCAAGCTACATGAACTATTTGACCTGTACGTTTATATTACTGTACTGTACATTATTTCGCTACATTTGTAGCTATTGTATGGATGTTTTTATCAAGTAATAAATACTTTTATTTGCTATTACAATCGTGGTTAATTTCTTTTCGCTCCGAAATATATTACATTACTGTGAGGGTAATATCTGTCTATAATATAATTATATAAACAATTCATGCTTTTGGGCTAATGCCGTGTGTATTTTTAATTTAAAACATACGTTTCGGAGAAACCTTGCCTCCTTTTTCAATGGAAATAAACAATGTGGCCAAAGAAAGTATATCAATGAGATTACAAAAAATATAGATAAATTCCTCTGTTCGTCACCAGAGAGCAGCTGCCAGAAATTACTGTATGGACCATGGTGGAACGGCGGACAAAGTAGTAAGTAACCAGAAGGTAAAGGGGTCGGTGTGAAAATATAGAAACTCCTCGAAGAATGAGGAGGGGGGGGGGGGGGTTAGATGGATATAAGGAAACATAAACAAAAGGGAAGTGTATCTGAACAATACCTAACGTCATACAGTCAACGGCGAAAAAACAGATGGAAACTCCTCCAGTGACGAACAAAGGAGATCAAATCCAGGCTCTGAGCCCTAGAGGGAAAATGTACAATTTTAAATATGTGAAAAACAGAGAGACTGAGAGGAACTATCTCCCTAGATCCTTAATAACTGGTAGCCAAGTGTCACTTAGCTGATATCCAGTGTCTCTGTTAAAATTATTGGGATTTTTACGAATTTCAACTGCCTCCCTTATAATTCTAGACCAGTTGTGCTTAACAAGGGCAAGCGCATGAGCATCCTTGAAACATACATCGTGCCTTGAAGACAGGGCATGTTCAGCTATAGCTGATTTGTCAGGTTGGTTTAGACGGATGTTCCTTTGATGCTCTTTGATGCGAGTTGCAATGGAACGTTTTGTTTGTCCAATGTAGACTTTTCCGCAAGTACAAGGGACTTCATACACCCCAGGTTGTAGTATTGGAGACAATTTATCTTTGTTTAATGCTAAACGTTGACCAATTTTCGTCATAGTGCCGAAAACTGTTTTTATCTTGTGCTTGCGGAGAATCTTAGCAACGCGGTCAGTGGTGTTGTGAATATAAGGGAGGTAAGCAGTTCCTCTCACGTCGGAGCTCTGAGAAGGTTGTCTATCCCTCCTTCTGGGATGTAGGGACCTATATATAGTGGATTCATTATAGCCATTACCCTTAAACATGGTTTGTAAGGCATGTAACTCTTCCTGAAGAGTTGATGCCTCACAAATACGTTCCGCTCTTTTGGCTAGAGTTGTTATAATTCCTTGTTTTTGTGCTGGGTGGTGGTGGGAGTCCGCATGTAAATAACGGTTAGTGTGAGTTGGCTTACGGTAGACGCTGTGCCCCATGGAGCCATCCGCTTTCCTCCTCACAAGAACATCCAAAAAAGGTAAACATCCACCTGACTCTAGCTCCATTGTGAAGTGGATTGAAGGATGCAGCTGATTTAGGTGGTTCAGAAAGTGGTTCAGTTTCTCAGAACCCTCCTCCCACACCACGAATGTATCATCCACATACCTCCACCAAATCACAGGTTTGAAAGACGCCGAAGATATAGCCTCCCCCTCAAAATGTTCCATGAAAAAATTTGCCACGACAGGCGAGAGTGGACTTCCCATGGCCACACTATCAGTCTGCTCGTAATATTTACCATCCCACAAGAAATAACTGGAACACAAGCAGTGGTGGAATAATCGGGCAATATCCTCAGGAAACAAATCCTTGATGAGTGACATGACCGAGTCCACCGGCACTCTGGTAAACAAGGACTCTACATCAAAACTCACCAAAATAGCATTTGGTTGAACGGCGATGGTTGACAATTTTTCGACGAAATGGGTTAAATCCCTAATGTAGGACTGTGTGCGCCCCAAATGCGGCTGAAGCAACTTGCTGAGATATTGCGCAAGAGCATAAGTTGGAGAACCTATTGTGCTAACAATTGGTCGAAGAGGGACGTCTTGCTTATGGATTTTTGGAAGACCATACAATCTCGGAGGAACAGCATCTCTCGGAATAAGACATCTTCCCTCTTCTTTTGGAATAGATGACAGTTTAACAAGCTTAGCAGTGGCATTGGATACACGAGTGGTTGGATCACGAGTGCACAGTGTGTAGACAGGATCAGATAACAGAATCGAGATTTTACTTTTATATTCAACGGTATCCATCACCACTGTCGCATTTCCCTTGTCAGCATGAAGAATAGAAATGGTGTCATTATTTCTTAGTTCCTTCAATGCCTTTCTTTCACCCCGAGTTAAATTGGGTGCGGGTACTTTCGAGGATCTTAATATCCTCACACTTTCTTGTCTGAAGCTGAAGAAGTTAGACAAGAAAGTGTGAGGATATTAAGATCCTCGAAAGTACCCGCACCCAATTTAACTCGGGGTGAAAGAAAGGCATTGAAGGAACTAAGAAATAATGACACCATTTCTATTCTTCATGCTGACAAGGGAAATGCGATAGTGGTGATGGATACCGTTGAATATAAAAGTAAAATCTCGATTCTGTTATCTGATCCTGTCTACACACTGTGCACTCGTGATCCAACCACTCGTGTATCCAATGCCACTGCTAAGCTTGTTAAACTGTCATCTATTCCAAAAGAAGAGGGAAGATGTCTTATTCCGAGAGATGCTGTTCCTCCGAGATTGTATGGTCTTCCAAAAATCCATAAGCAAGACGTCCCTCTTCGACCAATTGTTAGCACAATAGGT
Organism: Meconema thalassinum; assembly: GCA_946902985.2. Taxonomy (NCBI): domain Eukaryota; kingdom Metazoa; phylum Arthropoda; class Insecta; order Orthoptera; family Tettigoniidae; genus Meconema; species Meconema thalassinum. The sequence goes on from OX336399.1 coordinate 94,251,012, forward strand.
TCTCCAACTTATGCTCTTGCGCAATATCTCAGCAAGTTGCTTCAGCCGCATTTGGGGCGCACACAGTCCTACATTAGGGATTCAACCCATTTCGTCGAAAAATTGTCAACCATCGCCGTTCAACCAAATGCTATTTTGGTGAGTTTTGATGTAGAGTCCTTGTTTACCAGAGTGCCGGTGGACTCGGTCATGTCACTCATCAAGGATTTGTTTCCTGAGGATATTGCCCGATTATTCCACCACTGCTTGTGTTCCAGTTATTTCTTGTGGGATGGTAAATATTACGAGCAGACTGATGGTGTGGCCATGGGAAGTCCACTCTCGCCTGTCGTGGCAAATTTTTTCATGGAACATTTTGAGGGGGAGGCTATATCTTCGGCGTCTTTCAAACCTGTGATTTGGTGGAGGTATGTGGATGATACGTTCGTGGTGTGGGAGGAGGGTTCTGAGAAACTGAACCACTTTCTGAACCACCTAAATCAGCTGCATCCTTCAATCCACTTCACAATGGAGCTAGAGTCAGGTGGATGCTTACCTTTTTTGGATGTTCTTGTGAGGAGGAAAGCGGATGGCTCCATGGGGCACAGCGTCTACCGTAAGCCAACTCACACTAACCGTTATTTACATGCGGACTCCCACCACCACCCAGCACAAAAACAAGGAATTATAACAACTCTAGCCAAAAGAGCGGAACGTATTTGTGAGGCATCAACTCTTCAGGAAGAGTTACATGCCTTACAAACCATGTTTAAGGGTAATGGCTATAATGAATCCACTATATTTAGGTCCCTACATCCCAGAAGGAGGGATAGACAACCTTCTCAGAGCTCCGACGTGAGAGGAACTGCTTACCTCCCTTATATTCACAACACCACTGACCGCGTTGCTAAGATTCTCCGCAAGCACAAGATAAAAACAGTTTTCGGCACTATGACGAAAATTGGTCAACGTTTAGCATTAAACAAAGATAAATTGTCTCCAATACTACAACCTGGGGTGTATGAAGTCCCTTGTACTTGCGGAAAAGTCTACATTGGACAAACAAAACGTTCCATTGCAACTCGCATCAAAGAGCATCAAAGGAACATCCGTCTAAACCAACCTGACAAATCAGCTATAGCTGAACATGCCCTGTCTTCAGGGCACGATGTATGTTTCAAGGATGCTCATGCGCTTGCCCTTGTTAAGCACAACTGGTCTAGAATTATAAGGGAGGCAGTTGAAATTCGTAAAAATCCCAATAATTTCAACAGAGACACTGGATATCAGCTAAGTGACACTTGGCTACCAGTTATTAAGGATCTAGGGAGATAGTTCATCTCAGTCTCTCTGTTTTTCACATATTTAAAATTGTACATTTTCCCTCTAGGGCTCAGAGCCTGGATTTGATCTCCTTTGTTCGTCACTGGAGGAGTTTCCATCTGTTTTTTCGCCGTTGACTGTATGACGTTAGGTATTGTTCAGATACACTTCCCTTTTGTTTATGTTTCCTTATATCCATCTAACCCCCCCCCCCCCACCTCCCCCCCCCCCCCTCCTCATTCTTCGAGGAGTTTCTATATTTTCACACCGACCCCTTTACCTTCTGGTTACTTACTACTTTGTCCGCCGTTCCACCATGGTCCATACAGTAATTTCTGGCAGCTGCCCTCTGGTGACGAACAGAGGAATTTATCTATATTTATTGTAATCTCATTGATATACTTTCTTTGGCCACATTGTTTATTTCCATTGAAAAAGGAGGCAAGGTTTCTCCGAAACGTATGTTTTAAATTAAAAATACACACGGCATTAGCCCAAAAGCATGAATTGTTTATATAATAATCCGGGCCGTGAAGGCCTTAATATGCAAAATATAATATAATTGATTGAGGTCATGTTTTGGAGGAATAATACAGTGTTTCTGTTATCCGTCTATTCGCTCAGCCGTCACGACCACGGTCCCGACGATGACAGTTAATTGAGTTTTTACTGTATTTATTTTTCTCAAAATTACAATGGACACAATCATTTTTCCTCCAGAGATCTACCATTTTCCATGAATTATGCTGATTGCTGGTCTTACAACATTATACAAAAGTGGTGGTCGGTTATACGGTTGCAGTGTTGCACAACAACCCATTATTTTCAATCACAAACAATAATAATACCGTAATAATAATCTTTTAGCAATGAAGAGCTCTGCATTTCCTGCTGCTAGCGGCAGTGTCTTGCTCGACACGCCGCTACACTCATTGCCACTCCCGGCACGCGGCCTCTGCAAAGTTCTGTCATTTAGAGAAGGACTTCACTGTATGACATAGCTGAATATCCACTTAGTGTTACCAACCCTTGTTGGACCAAAAAAAAAAGGAGATGGCTACTCAAAATGAAGGGGATTGAAATATATTTTCATAAGTAATCACCTTTTTCTTAAATATTAGATGAATACTAGTCACTAGGTGGACATTGACGAGATTGCTAGGATGCTGCTTGCCACGGTGGATGTGTGGTTATAGTGTCGGACTACCAAACCCAAGATTGCAGGTACGCTCCTGGCCATGGTAAGGGATTTTAGAAAGGCGACAAAAATCACGATACTCATGTCATACGTTGGTTGGTTCTTAAGTTTAGGGGCTGCGACAACGCGGTCAATTAGCCCCGTGTACTTTGGGTGTGTGTCTGATAACCGGTGTTAATTGTGATGACTGTATTAGTGTGTGTATCTGTTTTTCAATTCAAGTAAGAACTGCAACTTTGAATTTTTCAAATAGTTGCTACTTTTGCCGCCAAGCGCCACCGTCAACGACTACTAGGCCAAGTTCAGAACTTAGCTACTAGACGCCACCGCAGTCGGCTCTTGGCAACGAACCTAGAAACCTAAGAGCGTTGTTTACATTCTTAACATATCCAATTTAGCTTCACACAGGTGCAATTAGTGGAAGGTTCTTTAACATGCCATAAATCTATGACATGGGACCACCGGCTTTACTTTTAACGCTTTTAAAAAATCCGACGGCTTCGGCCGGATTTGAACCCGCTATCTTGGGCATAGAAGCTCAGCATGCTACCGACTACGCCACCGAAGCCCCCTCATGTCATACGTTGTTGGCATGTTAAAGAACCCATTTGAATTCAGTAGGCCGTGTTCATAATGATCAATCTCGGGATATCTAACCTCCTTGACATTCATAGCGCTCCAAGGAGCATTAAATCGACACGCAAGCTGCCCTCTGGGTGTCAATTAACAAAGCTTGCACCCGGCTCCCGAGGCCATACGATATTATTATTATTATTATTATTATTACTAGGATGCTGAGATATGGGCTTAACTTAAGGGAGATAAACGAGTGAGTGGTAAAAGATAATTAAAGTTTATGCTAGGAACTAACTTTTAGAGCTTACGTCGATAGGCTATAGCAATCGCTTTTAGCAAGAAAAACAAAAATTTGTTTTGGTTACGAAGAAAGGATCTAGATATTGTTCCACTGGGGTAGCGTGGGCAAAGTTTTATTAATCTCGATTGGAGACCTAATCCTTTAAGACTCTTAATTTATGGACGTGTACCAGCAGCGAACTTTTCCCGCCCCTTCTCTTCTCTTTCCTCTACGACACTCCACTACGTATCTGTGCTGTGAATCAGACGCAGTTTCGGAAATTGAAATAGCTATGGACCTATTAGATACGTTAAGAAAGAGGCTTGTTGAATGGATTCCTTTTAAGTGCTGCAAGCTTTTCCAGTCAATTACCTTTAATGGAATGCTGACTTAAAGCTGTTTGAACCCATAGGAGAAGAGCTAGCGTCTTCCCAAAACTCGAATTGACTGTAAAGGTTCAATGAATCTGATTGTTGAATAATTTTCAAACATTAAAAGCAAGTGTTCTGATCAATCAAAATATGCGATCGAACAATCAGATATACTGTAATTAATGTAACATCATCCCCTTGAAAGAGTTTCTAAATGTTCTTCAATCATTCAACAAGCTTGCCACGGTGGGTGAGTCGATAGCGTGTCGGTCTACTAACCCCAAGATTGCAGGTTCGCTCCTGGCCGTCGTAAGTGATTTATTTTAAAGGCGGCAAAAATACGACACGCATGTAATACGATGTTGGCATGTCAAAGAACCCATTTGAATTCAGTAGGCCGTGTTCATAATGGCAAAATTAATCTCGGGAGTTTCCGTCAACACTAAGTTCCTCATTTCTCTACTAGAAAGCGCTGTAGTGTTCAAGGAGCTTAGATATCTAACCTCCTTGACTTTCATAGTGATTCAAGGAACAACAAAATTCGATATGCAAGCTACCCTCTGGGTGACAAATTACAAAGCTTGCACCCGGCACTCGAGGCCATACGATATTATTATTATTATTAGTAGTAGTAGTAGTATTAGTATTATTATTATTATTATTATTATTAATCATTCAGCACACTTGAAAGAACATGCTAGTTGTTTCGAAGCGTTGTATATGGTGTTGCACTGGTACTAGACCCGTCATGTATCCCTTTACCACCAATATACGACGATGACAGTGGCGTATGTATGTCCTCAAGCTGAACGACTTCAACGAAACAAGGCAACAACGAAATTGGACAGTAGCTTACTGGAGGCGTGTAGTGTGGTCCAACGAATCGCGATTGTGTTAGTTTTCAGGTGATGAGTATGCTGTATATTCTCCCATTTTCCAAGATAACAACAGCCATGTCACAAGCGCACACGTGAATGGTTTTACTAACACGCACGTAGACACCCTGTCGCACTCGACTGTCCTACAAAATCACCCGATCTTAATCCAATAGAACATGGGTGAGACTTAAGGAACAGCGGGCAAAACGCAGAAATCAGTTTCCCCGCAATATGTTTTTATTGTTGATTCTTTTAGGGGCTTTGCGACATTGTGGTCATATAGCCCAATGCAAAATAGCAGTGACTACTAGTAAATGTTTCAGTCTGGCGGCTGGGCGTAGTATTAAAACGTTATAATGAATCATTCAAAATGTGATTCCGCAATTAAAATGAAACTTTGAAAAACAAAACATCATATAAAGAACCTTGCTGAAATAGGAATAACACACTGAATACAACGATAGCGGCCATCTTGAAAGTGTAGAATGTGACAATGAATAACTAGAAGTATTTTTAAGATACAACAATGGACGAATTCACGTTTGGCACTAATACTGTACGTTGTTTTAAAAAGGACAAGATGTAAATTTCAAGAAAACTTAGTAAGGTAAACCGCACTTAAAGTGATCATTTAATCAAGTACTCTAAGTAGATTTTCTATGCTTCTTAAAATGTTGAAGTAGATAAGTAGACATTGTTAAAAAGAAGGAAATCTTTAAAAGAAGTCGACATGGCAAGACTGTATTCATCGCTGGCGGTGGTGCATTCGGCCAGCATTGACTGCGTGCTACGTCATCATTGTGGACACGTGGAGAACAATACACCTATTCAGCAAGTCCCGATTGAAAAAAAAAATAAAAAAAATAAACGTGCGTACTCAGCAGTTTTATATAAATACTGCATAGAACATTCGACCTGGACACGTTGCTCCGCGCTGTGACATACACATCATAATTATTGGAACCATTAGATGGCAAACTAAAACATAAGCATTCTCTTAATTAATTAAAAAAATGCTTCTAACTAATTACCAGTTTCGGCCATATGCTGGCCTTCATCAGCGGTGTTGCTATAAAAGCTCAATTGAAAACTAATACATAACATAATATGGCCATATCCGCCTTTGTTACAATTTCAATAAGAAGACTACGATAAGTCATGGTACAATAGTCTTCCTTCAAGGAGTTTTATCATCTCCGATCATTCCATAACATCCATTGGAGCAAGAACATAAATTCATAGTCCAATCCAACGATCATGGAATATATCTTTCGAAAATACTCTCTGTCCACAGTGTCTTATATTATTTCTTTCTAAATCTTTCTTTACCTCTTGAATCCAGCTAGTCGTTGACCTTTTCCCCCAAAGGTACTTGAATATCCTATTTGTTAAACTGGAATCATCCATTCTGCAAATATGTCCAAAAAATATCGATCTCCTTTTTCTTATATTTTCCGTTGTGCTTTCTATAGTCCTGAGTATTTCATCATTGATTGTTGATGAAAATAAAACAGACATAACTTCGCCTTTCGATAAGCGCAGAAATATACGTCCAGATATGAAAATGATACGTTTTGAATTTTATCAATTTTGGCAATAGATTTGTCACGATGGACATAGTTATGCTGTTCTAGAGCTTAATTCACCTATAGGCTAATTAAACATTGCTCTCCTACTCTACAGGATTGTTGGGATGTTCATGTGAATATAAAAAAACTGTCCAAATGCACATATACTATATTGCCATAACCTCACTATTTGCCTACCAGACCGGCCCACCCCACCCCCGTCACCTAAACCACAAATTTCATTGCAATACAAAGGAGAATGAGCAAGAAAACAAACAAGAGATTAAATGAACGCTGGTAAAAAAAATGGCTTTAAAACTTAAAATAGGCAACGGAAGCCAAAATAGTCAAAAAAGGCAAAATAAAAACTGGCTCCACTGTCTCAAAATGCACAAAACATATTTATCTCTATCTGATTGTTAAGAATATTCAGGCAGATAGAAAAGGATTTTGCCTAATTTCCGGACTCTAATTACAACCTTCTTCAGCAAACAGTAGATACAAATGAAGTTGCAAGATTGACAAGATTAACTCTTTTTATTGGAAATCCATTTTTATAGCATAATATTTTTATTTTCTTCCAAGTTTTGATTTCAAAACTCAAGTGAAACATTAACAACAGAGATTTTCTCGCAATTACTTCAGTTACTTTAGTTCTTGGCTGTCACCACGGGGGCCCTGGTTCGATTCCCAGTTCTGCCAAGAAATGTAATTCTTGTCTGAGGGCTGGAACTGGGCATTCTCAGCCTAGTGAGTCAAAACTGATAAGAAACGAGTTCGATTCCAACCTGGTACCTAACTTAAGGCCACGGCAGCTTCCTACCCAAATCCTACCTCGGTTAAAAATCCACACACTAGTACAGACATGACAGTGACACACGTTATTAGACAAATTATGCACACACCCTAGTACACGGGGCTACATAAACACGTTATTGCAATGTCCTAAAAAGAATCAACAACAACGATAGTATGAGTCTGGATCATTCTGTCATTCTTAATTTGTTTTCAGGAGGGGGAATTATTGCAAAAAAATCTCTATAATAAAAATGAATGTTACGTGATAGTTTGTATGTATGTAGGATATGTGTGTTTGTCCTTTATGCGTTCATATACCATTCATCCCGATTGTATTGAAACTTGGGTGAGTTGTTGTGTACACTCTAGGGAAGGTTTCTGACTTAGTAAATCCATTTTACAATAGATAGCATACGAGTAGTTTCAACAAATTAGTGACGGCGTGCGAATCGTTTCAACAGAGTCCCGTTAATAAACCATTCATACGATTGTGACGAAACTTTGGTGAGTTGTTTTGCACGCTCCCACGAATGTTTCTAAATTATTAAATCCATTTTACAATAATTTAAAAATAAAATATTCTGTATCCAAAAGCACTTCGACAAACAAAATTACAACGCCAACAATTTCATTGATTGGCGTTGCAACGCATGCCGGGTACAGCTTGTAGTTAAATACTGTAAATTATAATCTTGGAATTAATTGGAGAGCAAGTAATAATACGCGGTGGGGGAGCTTGCTTTATAATTTGAGGGGGCAGCCCTCTTCCCGAGGACGACTCCTGCATAATACCTAATCTCTCTCAGAATGTTATGCGGATTGTAATATTTCATCTCTCTTGAGCCAGGCTGTGTAAACATAACTGAATTATTGCCACCAGTTTAACTCCAATCCTCTCCGCATTCTTGGTTATTCTTTGTCTGCTATCATGTATTGCTACTGACACAAATTACTCACTTGTGTGTGTGTGTGCTCTCCAGTGCGCTTCATTGTGTTTCATTTTTATGCATAGGCCTGAGAGTCAATTTATCACGAAACATCATTTTCTTTTTTGGTTGATTTTGTTTTCGTTAGAGAACCATTCCAATTTTTAATAACCGACTGATATTGACTCGTTCGGTTGGTATCACTTGGTGCTCTTGAGCGTGTAGCAGAGACCTGTTGATCTCAATGTCCATTGTTTCCGCTCTCTGCTTTGCTTCGCTTTTTTATTTCTATTATGTTTTGTTTTTATAAACTCTCGCTCTGTGTGTAGTAAAAACACTAACTAGTTTACCTCCTGGTACTTTACGTGACTGTTAAACTAATACGCTGTCACTTTTGTCCTGCACAATCCAAATATTCTGTGGGTTGTTTTTGTGTAAATGATACATACCTGATGACCATGATGACAATTTTATTTTAAGGGGCCTAACCTCAAATTAAGATGTAGGTATTAAGAAGTAATTTTTAAAGCCTTTGTCTGGAGTGTGGCGCTCTATGGAAGTGAAACTTGGACTGTTGGCGCCGCAGAAAAGAGGAGAAAAGAAGTATTAAATAATTATGTGGTGTTACAGGATGATGATGGTAGATACAGAAAAGAAAGAAGAGGTATTGAGATGAGTGGGAAAGGGGAGATGTCTTTGGCGACTGCTAATAGAGAGAAGAGATAGGTTGGTAGGACACTTGGTTACTTAGACACCCAGGAATAGCAAATTTATTTATGGAAGGGAGGGGTGAGGACCAAAATTATAGGGGTAGACCAAGATAAGAGTATGATAAACAGATAAACAGAGACAGGTAGCCAAGGAGGGCTGCACCAATCCAGTCAAAAGACTGAAAACTCAAACAACAACAACAACAACAACGAGGCCCCTAATGAATTGGGTGAAAGTGAAAATGAAAAATGAAATGAATACTAACTAAAACTAACCGCAGAAGAATCACAATGAGAAAGGGAAATACATTATTTGAAGAGACTGCCCTCAATCCTTTAAGAATAGGAAGGAAGATGAATCATGAAAGGCCGATAGGAAAGGGAAATATATGCGGGTCCGTCCCTCGAGTCGCTGGAAGAAGGGAGAAACTGACCCACCTCAGGGTCGCCAACTCCCGAACTCACCAGCGATGAGCCCTTCAGGGTGTAGTACTATCCAGGGTGTACCGTAAGTGGTGGGGCCTTTTTAGGGTCTTGAACAGAAAGCAGGAGATAGCATGAAAAGGAACAGAAGAGGTTTGACCCCTCGAATAATGAGGGTATCAGGAATGATGAGACTAGGGCCATTTTTTTTTTATCGTTTCGGTCGTCTATGGACCACGTTATTTCAACTGTCTTATCCCTCGTTCTTTCACATTGGCCCAGTATTCGCGCATTCTTTTTCGGTGAGCTTCCCTTCGTTCTTCGGTCCACTTCTTGCCGGTTTTCAATATAAGGTTTGGCTGAAAACTCTGTATCTCCCCAAGTTTCTTCTTAAAAGAGTCACGTTCCAAGATGTCCTCACATGATATCCCCAGTTCTTGTAGGTCTTTTTCCACCTCTGTAAACCACATCCCTTTGGTTTTCTTTCCCACAAAGTAGGCACAGATTCGATTGGACAATCTTCCGGAGTTCATTCGAGTTAAATGGCCATAAAAGGAGAGTCTTCTTTTGCGGATGGTGTCAGTTATTTTCTCCACATGTAGATAGAGTTCATCGTTGTGTCGTCTTCTATACTCTCCTCGTTCCTAGACCGGGCCCAAGATCTTTCTCAGAATCTTCCTCTCTTTGGCTTCGAGTTGTTCTGCCAGGCCTTTCTTATTCATCGCCAGGCATTCTGATGCATATAACGCCTCTGGGCGAATAACGGTAACGAAGTGCCTCAGTTTGGCCTTGAAGGACATTGATCGTGATTTGTAAATGTCTTTGGTTAAATGGTAAGCCATTTCCATTTTGTTAATCCGTGCCACGAAGGCTTCCTTTTCACGAATGTTGGGCTCAATCCATTCACCCAGGTATTTGAATTTCTCTACCTGTGTTATTTGTCCTCTATTCACCGTAAGTTCTCTGGGTTCCGACTTGATGTTCGTCATAAATTGCGTTTTCTCAAACGAAATCTGAAGACCTGCCTTTGCTGCTTGCTCCTGTAATTGATTGTGTGGCTGTGTCAAGAGAATTAGAGAAAATTGCAACATCATCTGCGAAAGCTAAACAGTCGATTGTCAGGTTTTTGTTCTTACAACCTAGTCTGACCCCATTCTCTATACCATCCTTACACAATTCTTTACGCCATTCTCGAATAACTTTCTCCAGAACACAGTTGAATAAAAGAGGCGAGAGCCCATCTCCCTGTCTCACCCCTGTCCGTATTGCGAAGGATTCAGAAATCTCTCCCCTGAATTTCACTTTGGAAGCCGTATCCAATAGGGATTGGTGAATGATTGCTCTTGTCTTATTATCTAAACCAAATTCTCTTAAAACCTGGAACAGGGTACTTCGATCCAGCGAGTCGTAAGCCTTCTTGAAATCAACAAAAATCACAACAAATTTCTTACTTCTCAGATTCATGTACGATAGAATTGATTTTAGATTCATGATTTGCTCAACACAAGAGCGCCCCTTTCGAAATCCACCTTGGTATTCGCCCAGGTGTTGATCGAGCTGTGCTTCCGCTCTCGTTTGAAGCGCTTTCGCGAGAATCTTGTATGTTATCGAGAGGAGTGATATGCCACGATAGTTGTTGACGTTCGCTTTATCACCTTTCTTGTGCAGGGGATGAATTAGGGTCGATGTCCAATCACTGGGCAGTTTCTCTGTTTCCCAAATCTCCCGGATGATATCCGTTATTATTATTATTATTATTATTATTATTATTATTATTATTATTATTATTATTATAGCGTATGGCTTTTAGTACCGGGAGTGTCCGAGGACATGTTCGGCTCGCCAGACGCTGTAGCTGCTTCAATGCGGACACCCATGGGGTGAGCTACAAGTTCCGTTCAATTTCAAGTAATTCTAACTTTCGCTACCAGATGTCACTGACACCTAGTGGTGAACGTTGGAACTTTGATAGAGCGTTTCAACGAAATCTAACCTGCAAATTTAGCTTCACACAAGTTAAATTAGTGGAAGGTTATTTTACATGCCATAAATCTATGACATGGGACCACCGACTTTACTTCCCCTCCGAAGGAAGGCTTAGGCCTACTGAAGGATTTTAACGCTCTTAAAATATCCGACGACTTCGGCCGCGTTTGAACCCGCGATCTTGGGCAGAGAAGCTCAGCATACAACTGACTACGCCACCGAAGCCGCCAATTAAGGCGGGAAATTGATAGACATACATAGCCTACATATTGGGCATGCATACGCCGTGAGGTTGCTGTGAACCACTGTGTTGGAAGATAACTTAAAATTATCCAACGGACGGTAGAAATGAATGTCCGCATTTTGTAAACTCGTTATTATTTTTTTAGTAGGCGAATGGTTTGTCCGAGGGAGGAGTATCAAGTACAGTGCGATGTTTCTATGATACATTTCGTAAGAATATCACTTCATTACAGCTCCCGGCAGTATGCACGCATAAATCGTATGTAGGCCTACAAGACGGACGTTTGTTTTAGACGATTACCCTTGACCTTGAAGCTTGTGGATGAGCCTGTACACAGTCACTCTCAGTCTTTTGCTTCACAGTTGTCACCATGGAATTCCAGACTTGAGCAAGTGACGACACCACCTCGCAAAACAGTACAGTCCACGTCGAAGTATTGTGTGACGCAGAAGTACACGTTACGTAGTTACGAACAGAACGTCATTGTATTTTCCAATGACTGTACTTCAGTAGTAGTGTGAAAAAGCTTTGTCAATCATCGGACCGCTTGGGGCAGCTGATAACAACACAGGTACTGTAGTAACTCGCCTCCAGGCTTCCATTAAGAATTTTCACTCGTCTAAAACAAACGTCCGGCCTGTACATACAGTAGTTCCTAATAGAACGCTATTATATTTGCCAATGACTGTACTTCAGCAGTAGCGTGAGATTGTTTTGTCCTTCATCTGACCGCACGGGGCAGCTGACAACAAAACAGGTACTGTAGTAACTCACCTCCAGGCCTCCATTAGGATTTTTTCACTCGTCTAAAACATACGTCTGGCCTTACAGGCAGCAAACGTTTTCACACAGGAACATATTGTATTATATGTAAGCAAAGCCCTTAGTCATTCGTAATTAAATATTAACTGAGCTACAAACATCATACCTTCAACATTATAATTTTGTGTTTGAAATAGGACCTTATTTTCTCGTCATACAGGCCTACAGAGTGAATTTTAAGTACACCGACAAACTGCAGGGAGAGTTTCCTGACTGGAAATGGAGCAAATAATCCATATAAACATATGTCCGGAAATGCATCGTTGCCACGGTGGACATCATCTGGACTTCCCGCAGAACACGCTGCCACTATTGCTTGATAATGTGCATTTGGCAACACGACAGGTTATGTGGCTACTGAACGATGGAGCGCCACCCCACCTCAGCATTACTGTTCGCCGACACCTCGACAACACCTTCCCCAGACGGTGGATAGCACGCGAGGGTCCTGTTGCATGGCCTGCTCGATCACCGGATCTAAACCCTCTGGATTTTTACTTGTGGGAGAATCTTAAAAGCGTAGTGAATGGTGCGCCCATTCCCGATGTTCTGAACCTTCAACAGCGTGTCCGCGAAGTCCATGATACTGTTCTGGTACAGGCCGGAACATTCGAAAGAGTGCCGCATTCTATGATGTGACGTGTGAACCCTAGCATTGCATCCAATAGAGGCCATTTTGAACACCTATTGTGACATGGATGAGCTTCAGATGGTGTACAGTGTGACGGGACTACTTGCTGCCATTGCACACTCGTCGTCCATTTCCGGACATATTATGACGAGAACGTTTTTGCTCCAATTCCAGTCAGGAAATCCTCCCTGCGGTTTGTCGGTGTACATAAAATTAATCCTGTAAATTTAGGGCCATACCAACAAACAAAGCCTCCGTGGCTTAGGTGGCAGCACGCCGGCCTCTCACCGCTGGGTCCGTGGTTCAAATCTCGGTCACTCCATGTAAGATTTGTGCTGGACAAAGCGGAGGCAGACAGGTTTTTCTCCGGGTACTCCGGTTTTCCCTGTCACAACTTTCATTCCAGCAACACTCTCCCTTATAATTTGCTTTCATCTGTCATTCATTTAATCATTGCCTCAGGGGAGTGCGACAGGCTTCGACAGCCGGTACAGTTTATATCCTCGCCGCTATATGGGAGCTTCATTCATTCCATTCCCTGACCCAACAAACAGCAGAAAATATTTGTGTGCTTATATCCGAAGTATCCTGTATTTAGGTCAGGAATAGACGGGCTGCACATGCTTACAGCCGCTCCCCGTCGTAGCTTGTCGAACTGACTTCTCCTGGCACGAAGACAATACTCTTTTATACAGTGAGAACCTTCCCTATAGAATGGAACCTCGCAGTCGCTGTGTGACGGCAGGGGCACACTAGCTAGCCGCCTGTCGAGCAAGACACTGGCAGCAGCGAAGCGCCCATTTAGTTCAACATATTTACACTTTTTAACGTATTTAGTAATCATCATTACTTACATAAATAATTGCTGGAAATGCTGTCTTTCATTTTCTAAACACACACATTGCACCAACGAAGGAAGTTTTGGTAATTCATCCATGCTGATATTTCGTTCTCGAGAATCTCCAGAGTGCGTGGATTGCTTCTGTATTCCTTTTGTTTGAGGTTGCACGGCGCCGAAACGTACGAACACATTTATTGGAAGACTTCTTCTTGTTTTCACTAGGAAAGTTCTATGTTTTGTTCAACACCTAACCATGTTCACGGGATACGAGTCAGGCTACAGTACTGTACCACGAGCCTTAACTCTATGAACTAAGGTATCTTACCAGCTGGGAAAATAATGTCATGACCGCATGCGGTGATTCACAACTCACTGTTGTGTAACGGTAGATGCTAGTTATCTGGCACTAACTCAACGTTCTCCGCGCGTCACACGGGCTGACTCTCACTGTAGTAACAGTCATTCTGTCAGCAATATTGTTTTTTACCGAAATATAAATTTATTATAATTTCAATGTGAGATTTATTTCGGTAAATTTATGTTTACTGCTGATTTATGAATATATAAGGTGCGTTCAAAAAGTAACGAGCCGGAAGCTGTAATGCGCAAATCGGTGACGACATCGGCTAATCGTGGCGTGAGTAACGAGGTGTGGTTCCGACCAGAGCGTGGAAGGTCACAGCCCGTCGCTAGAGGGCACGCGTGCTCGTCACGTGACGATACAAAGTGAGCAGCAGCATACATCAATCGTCCAACCAAGACCAAGACAGTAGGCCAATCGACATGCTTCCTGGTGTGGTTGAAGACAGTGGGGCACCCATTGGGCACACACTTTGCGCAAGTGCAGTCGTTCCTTCATGATGGTGTTGAAACTTCCGACGCTTAATCCGACCACGGTGGCTATGGCGTTCACTGTCACTCGGCGGCCCTGGGTAATGAGTGCATCAACCAGCTGGACATTGTCATCGGTAATGCAGGGAGGTGCCCCAGACCGGGCATCATCGGCTAACGACACCCGTCCTTCCCTGAAGCGCTTGTGCCACGCCTTGACCCTTGCAAGGGACATGCAGTGTTCGCCGTACACTTGTGACATTCGGCGATGAATGTCCGTTCCCCCTACTCCTTTCGTTGTCAGAAACCGAACAACAACTCCTTGCTCTTCTTTTGACGCCTCCATGTCACTGTTTGCAATGCGACTGGCTGCGTTGGACGATTGATGTATGCTGCTGCTCGCTTTCTATCGTTACGTGACGTGCACGCTTGCCCTCTAGCGACGGGCTGTGACCTTCTCCGCTCTGGTGGGAACCACACCTCGTTACACACGCCACGATTAGTCCATGTCGTCACTGGTTTGCGCATTACAGCCTCCGGCTCGTTACTTTTTGAACGCACCTTATAGATTATGCCAAATCCTGGATACGCGTCTGCTGTAAGGAGTTTGATGCACTGGATAACATGATGCTCCACTATTTCAGTACAATCATCATGATACCCAGTTTGTGTGTAATGCAGTCCAGAAAGAATCGAGTGCTTTTATCTGACGGCGTGGCAGCCTGTCGTAGTATTTCATCCCGCCATCTCTTTTTATCTCTCTCTCTCTCTCTCTCTCTCTGTTTTCCTTGTGCGACTTTTCTCACTCCTAGGGCTTCCACAACGCCGACTTCACAAACATCACGTGACTAATGCGCATTGAAAAATAAAAACGTCAGAAAATAGCTTCGGGAGAAGAAGATAACAATAGCTTCCGTGTGTTTAATCTTCTTGATACAGTAGACACTCATTAATTCCGTACATACAGCTATCACACCTAGGACTTGCCAGATTTATGAAATCGTTGGATTACTGATGATGATGATGATGATGATGATGATAATTGTTGTTTTAAGGGGCCTGACACGTTGGATTACTAGAAGGTTGTCGGAATGAAAACTTATTTAAATATAAACTACTCAAGGTGACCATAATGTACTGTAATGAGTAGGGCTCGGAATTTTAGGTGTTAAAAAACGGGAAAATATTTATTTTTTATGTATTAAAAATACCTGAAATATCTGACAAAGAAGTAAAAATATTTAATTATAATTTAGTTTATTAATGTGAATATAAACAATATGCAGTACTCACGAATGCAATTTATGCTGTGTCTCACTGACTGCTGAAGCATTACAATACACAACGAGATACATCTTCAGGTTGTCCATCGCAAATGACCGACGTTTATCGCGAAACACTTCTTCTGAAGGCGCGAAAATGCGGCAATATGCCTGTTGCCCTTGAGGTGTTGTGTAACTTGAGATCGCTGTTCAGCCTTGATTGCTTTCCTACATGGTTGGCAGAACAGAACGCCCCCATCAGAAGTGAAATGATCTTTAAGTTCTGCAACAGACGATAACTTGTAGTTGTTTTTACTTTAGGCATCGTCGAACTGCCTTGCACTTCACAGTGCCAGAAATGAACTGCACGTGAGTGACACTGGTTCCAGGTAGCTGGGGGAGGGAGGTCTAGCATGTGGTGCAATATGGCTATGGACAAGGAAATCCCCGGCTTCCACAGTGAGTGGCACGGGGCGACAAGTTTAGAATAACACAGTTGCAAGCTGTCATACGCTCTGCATGAAGTTTAGATAGCTCACAAGTTCTTTCCCGTTGAAGTAACACAGAACAAATATGCAATAAACTGAAAGATCTAGCATACTGATTTTAATAAATGTAAATATTATCTCTTTTTATGTGCTAATAAGTTAAAAGCAGGAATTTATATATTTATAAAAAATGCTTAAAATATGTATTTAAATAAAAATATGTATTTACCTAAATATCCGAGCCCTAGTAATGAGTTGAAAATGGGACATCTAAAAGTTTACATACATTTAGCCCTATGCATGTTAACCTAAAATAAACAATCAATCGACTGAAAACAACTGAATCTGACTGCCATATCCACAAGAGACTAAGGTGACCTGATGAAAACCCTAGACTATGCCAAGGAGTCACTGAACAGGCATCCTGAGTTGGAGTTTATGGACGACAATTTTGGCCGGGTTTGAACCCGCGATCTTGGGCATAGAAGCTCAGCATGCTACCAACTACGCCACCGAATCCGCCCTGGTTTTATTTGTATTACCCTATTTAGTATTTCTGTATCCCCTGTGGACTTACAATATTTCCCTTAAGGAATTGCATATGGAAATTTTCGAAATTTGAGATTCTGAGCGACACCTGAGCTGCGTCCGTTTCTTTCTTTTTTTTATCAATGACTTTGGAATGTATCCTCTAAATGAGCTGATGTCAATCCACTGTCCACGAATCTTTGAATAGTTCAAGAGAGGAAAATCAGTAATAAAAGACTTCCAATCCCTCTGGTCCAAACTCACACTAAATCTAGAATATGTAAGTTAACCTAAACATAACGTGTGGCATTCATCCTTTACAAGGCTCCTCTTTTAGTGGAAACTGTAAAAAATTAGTTTACTGTCGTATTCTTAAAAAAAATGTCACTATTAATTAAACATCTCTACTAATATAATAAAGCTGAAGAGTTTGTGTGTTTAAACGCGCTAATCTCTGGAACTACCAGTGGGATTCGAAAAATTCCTTTTGTAGTCTATATGATAAGCAGATTCAAGACGAATAGTTTAGGCTATGTAGCATTAGGCTACACCTCTCAGGTAACCTTAAAGATTGATTTTTGTTCAGTAAGTCGGAAGATCAAGCGGTCCACCTAAGTCTATTGTTGCCTGGCAATGCGGGCTGCATCACGTCGCCCCTACCAGTGTTCTGGTGCAGAATTGCGAGCTGCTTATAAATTGCAGTCACGGGTAGTAATTAGTGCAAAAAGATTTCTTAGGCCCCTTAAAACAGTTGCAATAAGCGTTGGTGCTTTCCAGTTCTGTAGTAGTATTCAATAACATCCATAAAACAAATAAATCCACTGGGCGAAGCCAGGCACTACTGCTAGTTTGAAATAATTTCAGCGCCTTGCAAAACTTTTCCACTGTATTAAGTAACAAAAAGTACCAAGTAAAGTTGGAAAACTGCCATCCAGTCTAATAATTTGCACACCTCTGTACATAAAAATGTTTCACAAACGTTTGGTTGAACTGTACGCTATTATAATGAGAATGTGGTTTTAACTAATTCTACGTAAATATAAGGTGCGTTCAAAAAGTAACGAGCTGGAGGATGGAATGCGCAAACCGGTGACTACATCGGCTAATCGTGGCGTGTGTAACGAGGTGTGGTTCCGACCAAAGCGTGGAAGGTCACAGCCCGTCACTAGAGGGCACGCGTGCACGTCACGTGACGATACAAAGCGAGCAGCAGCATGCATCAATCGTCCAACGCTGCCAGTCGCATTGCAAACAGTTACATGGAGGCGTCAACCGAAGAGCAAAGAGGTGTTGTTCGGTTTCTGACAGCGAAAGGAATAGGGGGAACGGGACATTCATCGCCGAATGTCACAAGTGTACGGCGAACACCGTATGTCCCTTGCAAGGGTCAAGGCGTGGCACAAGCACTTCAGGGAAGGACGTGTGTCGTTAGCCTATGATGCCCAGTCTGGGGCACCCCCCTGCATTACCGATGACAGCGTCCAGCTGGTTGATGCACTCATTACCCAGGACCGCCGAGTGACAGTGAACGCCATAGCCGCCGTGGTCGCTCCACGACAATGCACGACCTCATACGGCCAACACAGTCGCGGCACTCCTGTATAAATTCAAATGGGAGGTTCTCGGACACCCTCCATACAGTCCAGACCTCTCTCCCTGTGATTACGCTATGTTTGGTCCCCTGATAAGGGCTCTGCGGGGCCAACGATTTACCTCGGACGCCGACGTCCTGCTGTACGTGCGAACTGGTTCATATCGCAGCCCAGGGAATTTTATGAGACAGCCATTCACCGCCTCGTGTCACAGTGGGACAAGTGCCTCAACAGCCAGGGCCAATACTTCTAACATACAGGTACTGGTTTCTGTAAATATGCCTCCGGCTCGTTAGTTTTTGAACGCACCTTATACAATTGTATTGTGTCCGTTATGGTTAGACTCCCCTGTTCCCATACATCCTGTGTTCCAGCTATGAAGTTCGATCGCCTTTTCTTGGTGCTTGTCCCCTTTGGTAAATATACATACTGCTGAGATAACAGCTGTGGATCTTCCCTCGATAAGAAATCGATATTTAATGACAGTGTGTACCACGTGGGTATAGCAAGCTTGAATAGCCCATTAAGAGGGGTGCTTTCCTTTATTGATGGTTGTTGATTCTTGTGTGCGGACGGTGCACATCTTCCTCCTTCCTTCTTCATTCTGTTTGCACAACTCAGTTAAACTAATTAATGATGGGTCCCTTTCATGGGCTCAACATTTTTTCCTCTCTCTCTCTCTTTCTTTACGGAAAACGAGATTGCTGACAAAGCCTCCTAGAACCGGGTGAGGGTGGTTGGTTGGTTGGTTTGTCGACGTAGTTCCGGGTTCCGGGGGAAGGGGGGTAGTTGAGGGTAAGGGGGCGCCTGGTCGTCGCGCGTGGGAGGAGAACAGGGGAGAAAACTCAACGCTTTGAGTTGTCATAAGGACGCATGTAAATCTCTCTCTTCTGAACTTACCCCCCTCTCTCCGTAAGAAAATAACGGAATTATACCATAGCGCACCCTCTAGCAGTTTGCTGTATGCGTTAAGGAAAACACAGGTTAGGTCCAATTATCATAGGGATACCAACCAACCACGGTTGTTAGATAAGTCCATTTTACTTGTCGTAAACATTCCCTCAACTTGCCTTAATTAATCGTTCTACTAAAGTGGTGCTAAAGATGTGTGCTTATCTTTCTTTTTTTTTTCCTAAAGAAAAAAGAGAGAGGAACCTGTCTTTTTTTTTAATCTTTCCTCAGTTCTCCTTTTATTCCCTCCCTTCCATCGTACCTTGTCTCTCCATCTCTGGCTTTAAGAGTAAATTAATCGGTGTAAGAGTAACGCAAATGAAGGGGGTAAGAGGAGAAACATTAATTGTTTAGGTGAATGTACTATCTCCTTCTCTCTCTCGTTGTCCCCACTCTGCAGTAATTGGTTTCACTGTTTTGTGCCCTATCATAAGAAATCTCTTCGCTATTCTCCCCTCTCTTTTTCTCTCTCATTCTCATTTTCTCTCCTATCTGCTTTTCTTTTCTATCTTAACCCTCAGCCACTCACCGTACACTCTCTAGTGGTATAACATTTGCATAATTGGGCCATCAATGGTACCAACTGTTCACAATGAAAAAATAAAATATTACTCCCCAGGCACGCTCTCGCGCACACATACACACACACACACACACATACACACACACGCGCCCGCTACTTCTCCCCAGACAGACTTTCATTTTAATATTACATTTATTTTTAGAAACCATTCATAAACATTTTGCTAACGTGAGTACTCAAAATAATTTCTTAGAGGTATTTGAGTTACCTGCAAATAATTATTATTTGCTGGTTTTGTTTCATTTAGGGGCTTTTCGACGTCTTAAACCGGTGAGTCCTGTGTACCTGAGCGGCTTCGGTGGCGTAGTTGGTAGCATGCTGAGCTTCTATGCCCAAGATCGCGGGTCCAAACCCGGCCGAAGTCGTCGGATATTTTAAGAGCATTAAACCTCCCTCAGTATGCCTTCCTTCGGAGGGGAAGTTAAGCCAGCGGTCCCATGTTATAGAATTTGGCATGAAAAAGTACCTTCCCCTAACTACACTTGTGGAAGCTAAAATGTGTAGGTTAGTTTGATAACGCTATATTAGTTCCAATGTTCACCACCAGGTGCTGACTGCGATGTCATTTAGTTGCCACGTCCGCAGCTAGGTGTCGTGGACGGTAGCATTTGGTAGCAAAAGTAGGAACTACTTGAATAAATTAATCGCCTGCAGTCCTTGTACCTGAATCACAGATAACACACACTAATACAGCCATCACAATTAGCATCGGTTATCAGACGAATTCTACACACATCCAAAGTACATGAGTCATGTCCGTAGCCCAGTAAACCCCTTACTAGCCATGACCAAGAAGCATCCCTTACTAATTTTGGTTTTTAAATGATAATAATAATTATTATTATCATTTCTGTCATTCATGAGAAACAAAGCATGTTTCTCTTCGGGAAGTCAGAATGTTACAACAGCTCTCTCCAAGCCCACGGACAGAACATGTATAAAGCTAAAAGCATACCTTTGTGAACAGTAGCACGTTAAGCGGACATATTTCCATTAGAGATTTCTTAGAAGACTTAAACTGAGAGTTGGTCACAGCAAATATTCCTAACTTTCCAGACTGTCTCCGCATTTTCGAAAGGGACACATGTTTCTGTTCCTTTCTCATGACATTTCCTAGTATTGGAGTTTCCACAACAATTGTAAGGTCAAGCCAACCCAGCCCTAACGCTTATGGTCTGATTGGCTGCCACCCCCTTTTACCACTAGAGATACACGCTATTGGTGAATCTCTGTTGGTGACAAGCATTTCTCCCTCCAGAAAAATCTTACGTTATATACTGATGCAGAGCCCATTGTCGCTCTCTTCACATACAGCAGACCATGTGGTCACTCTTCATTACCAGACTAAGTAGTCTCTGCTAGGGAGCTGTCTCTGTATTAGACAGACTCTTCATAATTTAAGGCTTCATGTAAAGAGTATTATAAAAGTACTTACGGTGTTGGTAACCAATAAACAAACATCATTCTCAACGTCTTCTATTCTTTGTGAGTATAACAATATACAGCGCGGTAGAACTTGAGCGGACCTAAATAGTAGATCCTCAAGCATTATTCAAATTAAACGAGTGTCGATAAGTTCACTCTTCTCCAACTAGACAACTGGCCGGAGATCTACGAAAATCTTATCTCATGGGGCTACATGACCCCGTTGTCGGAGCCCCTAAACTAAGGAACCAACCAAACAACCTGTGCACCTGGGTATGTATGTGAAATAAGGCTGATAACTGGTGTTATTGTGATGGCTGTAGTTGTCTGTGTATTTATGATTGGGCCTTGTGGGCAGTATTGGGGTAGGAAACGGCGTTGACCTTAATCAGGGCACCTTTACATCATTCGCCTGCACTGGAAGTTGGGGGGAGGGGGGGGGGGCGAACCCATGTATTCCCAGTTATGCCACATGATGCTGAGTAAACTCCAGTCCAACCTTCAGACTAAAATTGAATATCTTGGCATACCTCAGAATTGAACCCAGGCCTTTGCGGTGACAGCCAGGAATGCATGACTGTACACAGCGCTATCATATATATTATTTCAGTAGTATTGATCTCTCCTGCGGCGCTCACAAGTAACCGATCGTGACAAATGAGCATTCAAATGAAAGAGAATAGACATTAGCAGTGACTTATTGCACTATAATTTTATTAATATCTATAATTTCTTTACAGAGAGGCTTCAGGAGACAGGATATACCTAGGAACGACTCCCCTTAAGTCAGTCAATAAATTTAAATATCTAGGATTGACAATGCAAACAACAGCAAGAGCCTACAGAGTTCACATAAAGTCTCGAGCAATAGCCGCTACCAAAGCCATACATGATATCAAAACAATCACGAAGCTCTCATTGGGAACTGCTATGACATTATTCGACGCGAAAATAACGCTCATCGCCACATATGGACTTGAAATCATATGGGAGAAATTATCCTTGGCAGACTTGAGGACGCTTGAAGCAGTCAAATCGCGCTTCCTGAAGGCTACCCTGGGGATATCGAAGTATACAAAATCAAGATTAGCATATGAACTCGCCAGGGAGACCTCCTTCATTGAGGACCTTCGGATGAAGAGAGGGCTACCATCCACAGACGCCTGGAAAAAACTAATGCAGGAAAGAATACAGAAAAGGGACGAAATCTGGTTCGAGTTTTACACCACGGAGGCCATGATGACTAGGACATGGATGAACACAAATCAAGACTTGCGACACTTTGTCAATTCGATGGCGGTACATGGGTATCACCATAAACTGTGTAATACCGAATACTTTCATGAGCCTGATGAATCCTGCGTATGTAAATTATGCGGGGTGCAATGTAGTAGATACCATGTAATTTCTTGTGCAAATCGGGGAACATCCATTGTGAAGTTTTGTGATTGAGAGTTTGTTTTCATCAATATGTACAATTTGTGCGATTTATCTTTAATAATAATAATAATAATAATAATAATAATAATAATTTCTTTACAAAATTACTTTTAAAAAATGTACGAACTGTGCGATTTGCAAACACCGTTGCTGTAGGAAAATACGCTCCATAATTGCTGTCCACGGGCCGCTGTGACGCCTGTTTCATGTCATATTAACATTCTGAGGTATTTCATTTATCCTGAAATGTAAATAGTGTTCTATAATCATTTGGTTGAAATAAAAACATAACCTTTCTCCTTAAGTCTCTCATTATAAACCTATTGGGGAAAGTGTGGTCTATGAACACGCGAGGTTTCTCGCACGGGTCCGCTAGTCTGTATAAATACGTGTATAACATCCTTGATTTACCTGTATATGAGCTATGGACAAATAAAATATAGATTGTTACTACTGACGCAGACTGGCGTGTTATCTAATTTCTCCATATTCACAACGTAACATTTGGTGCCGAAACTTGCCGGTTTACTGGAGAAACGACAGTAACAGCAACAACTGATGTTACGCAGGTAATGATTTAAGAAGAATCAGCACGTAAAGACTAGAGGAAATTTAGGCTGGATGCAGCTATACGACACGACAGGAAGACGACTCTTCAGCTGAGTGCTCAGATGTACAGTTTTACTGTGGATACTGGATTGCTATTATACTCGTATGCATGACTGATATACATATTTGTAGTGGTGGCAGACTTAAATTGAGATTCCAGTCATCCTGAACGGTTCATGCATGGACATTTTAATTGGTGACTTGATCTAAAATTCAGCACGCCATTTTGGATTTTTATTCAAACGCTATCTCAATCAATGAGAATATAAATATCGACCTTCACGCAGTAATACTAGCGGGAGATTCCTAAAACGACGCCAGTACGTGCAGTGATCCTAGCGGACGTTCAAGAAACCTACAGCATTATTCCTACATACACGTGCAGTGATCCTAGCGAAGGTTAGAAAAGCTTATTATTCTTGCGCTCTACCCACCCCAGGGACTCACGACTAGTAGGACAGGTTTGGCGACCACGGGACCCCAGCTGAGTCCGGCATTGCTTTCACTTGTGCC
The DNA here is from genome assembly GCA_946902985.2 of Meconema thalassinum. NCBI lineage: Eukaryota > Metazoa > Arthropoda > Insecta > Orthoptera > Tettigoniidae > Meconema > Meconema thalassinum. Next base: position 94,274,788 of record OX336399.1, read on the forward strand.
GGGCTTCTCACTGTCATCTTTTCTTTTGGCCTCCCTTGGCCATCTCTTCCGACCCTGACGGTATTTGAGACCTGGGGTGCCTAGGGAGTCTTTCACCTTCCCGCCTTAATTTCAGCACCTCAACAATATAATTGACTTGTCTAATAAAAAGATCAAGACTTATGTTCTACTGCTGAGGTATTCCCTAAACTGACCTGCCTTTATTTATAAAACTACAGCTCAATCACTGATTAGTCCAGAGGTCTATTTATTATACCAGATAACATAGATTACACTTCAATCACTTCTGTGTGCTGTCTTTCAGTATCCTCCTAATACTTGACTTGGTCTCATATTCCAAGTGGATTAATATGGAGAGATCTATACTTCTCCGGCACCTTGATATGGCAGGACACCATAACAACAAAATCTAAGTTTCACTCTCTCCACCTGAAAACACAACACGTTATACATGCAAACTGCAATGGAGGATCTCCTGTACAGGACCTGTTCACAACAGTTGGCTCTAGTGAAGGGGACAAAGAGAGTCTCATTTTGGCTGTATAAAGTTCCTTCAATAGGCAAATCTTCTCATAATTGCTAAGCCTACTTGACATTTTTAACCTTACTTTCTTCTTCTTTAGCAACTCATTATTTTTTTCAATTACGGTTTTTCATTAACAACTGTTTCGCCAATAATGCTAAATGGATTTGCTTGATAATATTTCGAAGCAGAAAAGAACAGACAGCATGCCTCAACTGCACGCCGAATGTGTTTGTCATGCTACGAATTGCTCGCTTGATACCTACCATTTGTTGGCCCTTCTCTCATCTTTTCTGATCCCTCATATTTCGAGGGGTCAGACCTCTTGTTTTCTCTTCCTGATCTACCTTCTGCAGACGGCCCTAAAGGATGGAGGGTGTGTGTAGCCCCAGCTCTCATGGTCCACCCTAAATAGTGCTACACCCTCAAGGGCTCACGGCCGGTGAGCTCGGGATTTGGCAACCCTGAGGGATTCCTGAGCTGAGTCACGTTTTCTCCCCTTTTTCCATTGCCTTTAGAGTGGACCCCTCTTCTCCTTCCCTTTCCTCGCTGCCCTTCTTGGCTCTCCTTCCTTCAAAGTCCCTCAATTCTCATTCTTCGAGAGTTGAGGGCATTTCCTTTCCTCCTGTATTTTATTTACATTCTTCTCCTTGTTGTTTCCCATTTCCTCTTCTAGATTGTAATAGAGTAGTTAGTTTTAGTTGTAGGTGTCATTTGATCATCTTTAAATTTAGTTTTTCCGTAATTTTTGTTTATTTTTTTATAATTATTCGTTTTATTACATTTTTTGTTTTATGAATTTTCGGTCTTTTCAAATTTAGGTATCCACCTCTACATTTTAAATTCCATTCCAAATTTGTATATTTTAATCTGTGTTAAGAGGGGCAGATGACCTCGTAGATCCGCCCATTTAAACAACAATAACTAGCTAACTAACTAACTATAGTCAAACCGTGCAAATATTCTCCCTTTCTTAGGCCTGAAATAAAGCAGTGTTGACAGTTGGTGGCTGGCGCTCAGGGAGGGCAAGACAGTGATAGTCAAACGAGAAACAACAACAAAATATTACGTATCTAGAATCAATAGTGCCTGAAGATTCTCTAATTACCCCGGGCTGCTGGCAGTGATACCTCCCTTGTCGTGTTGTGGGCGTGGTCCAAGTCATCCCCCATTTGCATTCATCGCCATTTGAGGGGAGCTTGGATAACTCAATTTATTCTGGTAATCAACTCTAATAAAGCACACTGGAGATATTGATTAAGTCACAAAAAGAAAATGTATAATTCTATAAATACGCCGTCTAAGCGGTACGAATGTCAAAAGATATTATTGCCAAAGCAGAAGAGATGTCGTAGTTACTTGCTCTCAATCGTTTAGAAAAGGCTGGGTTTATAATGCCTTAAAACATTATTAATTAAAATGCTCCGCCAATCAATAGAAATTAAATTCAAACTACTATCGGCCAAAATATTGTGTGCGCTCTAGTTTGAAGGTTGTTTGTGAAGTAACCAATAGACTTACATAAAATCCAATAACATCATCATTTTTGTCGTTCTATTTTACGTTATTTCATATAGGTTTGGAATTTTATATCTATTTTTAGCCTACTTTCGATTTTTGCAAAAAATGAAAGTAGACTTATGAGATCAACACAGGGCGAAAAAAGTGTGTCTGCCTGTGTGTGTGTGTGTGTGTATGTATGTATGTGTGTGTGTGTGTGTCTGTGTGTGTGTGTGTGTGTGTGAGTGTGTGGTACTCTGAATGTCTGTCCCCCCCCTATCAATTCGAACACGGTGTATGCGAATTGAACGAAATTTGGTACAAAAGTAGCACTAGCAAAGGACACCTCAGTGTCATGTTTTATATCGCCGCCATCTTGACGGAAACGTAATGGCGGCCACACAAATGTTCAAAGCTTAAATCAAATTACGACTAACCTAATCATCCGATCTCTACCAAATTTTGCAACAACATACTTTTATGGGGGGGAGCATCCTTTGACCAAACTAATAGGTCATCAGCGTAATAGTTTGCGGATGGAAGCCATCTTTGTGTGAAAATCGATTCCCACTATTAATTCGAACACGGTGAAACCGAATGGAACGAAATTTGGTACAGAGGTAGTACTAACAAAAGGCACCTCAGTGTCATGTTTTATATCGCCGCCATCTTGACGGAAACGTAATGGCGGCCACACAAATGTTCAAAGCTTAAATCAAATTACGATTAACCTAATCATCCGATCTCTACCAAATTTTGCAACAACATACCCTTGTAGAGGAAGCATCCCTTGACCAAACGAATAGGTCATTAGCCTAATAGTTTGCGTATGGCGGCCATCTTTGTGTGAAAATCAATTCCACCTATTAATTCAAACACGGTGAAACCGAATGGAACGAAATTTGGTACAGAGGTAGCACTAGCAAAGGGCATCTCAGTGTCATGCTTTATATCGCCGCCGTATTGACAGAAACGTAATGGCGGCCACTCAAATGTTCAAAGCTTAAGTTAAATTACGACTAACATAACCATCCGATCTCTACCAAACTTTGCAACAACATACCTTTATGGAGGGAGCATCCTTTGACCAATCTAATAGGTTATTAGCCTAATAGTTTGCGGATGGCGGCCATCTTTATGTCAAAATTGATTCCCCCTATTAATTCGAACACGGTGGAACCGAATGAACGAAATTTGGTACAGAGGTAGCACTAGCAAAGGGCACCTCAGTGTCATGTTTTATATCGCCGCCATCTTGACTGAAACGTAATGGCGGCCACACGAATGTTCAAAGCTTAAATCAAATTACGATTAACCTAATCATCCGATCTCTACCAAATTTTGCAACTACATACCTTTATAAAGGGAGCATCCTTTGACCAATCTAATAGGTCATCAGCGTAATAGTTTGTGGATGGCGGCCATCTTTGTGTGAAAATCGATTCCCCCTATTAATTCGAACACGGTGCAACCGAATGGAACGAAATTTGGTACAGAGTTAGCACTAGCAAAGGGCATCTCAGTGTCATGATTAATATCGCCGCCATATTGACAGAAACGTAATGGCGGCCACACAAATGTTTAAAGCTTAAATCAAATTACGACTAACATAACCATCCGATCTCTACCAAATTTTGCAACAACATACCTTTATGGAGGGAGCATCCTTTGACCAATCTAATAGGTCATTAGCCTAATAGTTTGCGGATGGCGGCCATCTTTATGTCATAATTGATTCCCCCTATTAATTAGAACACGGTGGAACCGAATGAACGAAATTTGGTACAGAGGTAGCACTAGCAAAGGGCACCTCAGTGTCATGTTTTATATCACCGCTATCTTGACGGAAACGTAATCGCGGCCACTCAAATGTTAAAAGCTAAAATGTAATTACGACCAACCTAATAATCTAGTCTCTACCAAATTTTGCAACACCATATCTTTATGAGGGAAACATATTCTGACCAAACTGCAAGAACATCAGCCCAATAGTTTGCAGATGGTGGCCAAGTATGTGTGCAAATCGAATCCCCCTATCAATTCAAACACGGTGAAACCGAATTGAACGAAATTTGGTACAGAGGTAGCACAAGCAAAGGGCACCTCAGTGTCATGTTTTATATCACCGCTATCTTGACGGAAACGTAAACGCGGCCACCCAAATGTTAAAAGCTAAAATGTAATTACGACCAACCTAATAATCTAGTCTCTACCAAATTTTGCAACACCATATCTTTATGTGGGAAACATATTCTGACCAAACTGGAAGAACATCAGCCCAATAGTTTGCAGATGGTGGCCAAGTATGTGTGCAAATCGATTCCCCCTATCAATTCAAACACGGTGAAACCGAATTGAACGAAATTTGGTACAGAGGTAGCACTAGCAAAGGGCACCTCATATTCATGTTTAATATCCCTATAGCACGTTGTATTTCAACAAGCTACTACAACCAACATTCAATTATACTCCTTGAAAAGGACAAAGAGTTATAACAATACCCATGCATTTAGGAGAAAGTAGGCTATATGTTCTTTACTGAACATCTTGTTTAATATTTTTATCGCAGTTGGAACACAATACGTGCCCTTTTTAAGCATGTTTCAACCATGCGTCACATTTAAGAATTATTATCTCACAAACCCGTCATCAGATCGAATCCAAATTTTAACACAATATACATTGGAATGTTGTATAACTGGTTTATTAATTTCAAAATTTTGTGTGTCCAAGAAACAAAGTTGTGATCATTTTTGTAAGGTAACTTTTTCTCGGCTCGGGGTGGTTGGAAAATGTAGTTTTTGGTCGCGTTGTAATCCTTATAGGCTACATAAAAATGGTATGCTGTATGACTGTGAAATACGTAAATTAATTCACTTATTTTACATCGGTTTGTATTTGTACGGGGAAATAAGGCATGGTTCACCAGCTAGCCGCTCCGGGGAATGCTGTACAGCGGTGCTGAGGTGGAGCCCATCACTACCGCGCGAGGTGCGCCATGTGGCGTGATGAGCTCCATCTTGGCAACGCTGTACAGCTTTCCCCCGGGGTGGCTGGCTGGTGAACCATGCCTTATTTCCCCGTACAAATACAAACCGATATAAACTAATTGAATTAATTTACGTATTTCACAGTCAAACAGCATAACCTTTTGATGTATAAGGATTACAACGTGACCAAGAGCTACATTTTCCAACGACCCCGAGCCGAGAAAAAGTTACCTTACAAAAATGATAACAACTTTGTTTCTTGGACACACAAAATTTTGAAATTAATAAACCAGTTATACAACATTCCAATTCGATCTGATGACGGGTTTGTGAGACAACAATTCTTAAATGTGACGCGTGGTTGAAACACGCTTAAAAACTGGCACTTTTTGTGTTCCAACTGCGATAAAAAAAATATTAATGTATAAATTAAAAAATCCAAACCTACATAAACTAACGCAAAATAGAACGACGAAAATGATGATGCTGTTGGATTTTATGTAGGTCTATTGGTCACTTCACAAACCACCCTCAAACTCGCGTGCACATAATATTTTGGTCGACAGTAGTACATCCAACAATGGGACTTTCTTCAGCAAATTACAATTAAACCGTAAGAAACTAAAAAACTGTTGAGAAATGAAATTAAATAAAATATATACAAGGATGAAATGAAGAAACTGGAAAAACAATGAATAAGAACGTTGTTTGAGTCTTCAGTCTTTCAACTGGTAAGATGCAGCACTCCCTTCGTCCCGGTCCTGAGCTAATCGTTTGATCTCTACATAACTACCACACCCTACATCCGATGCAATTTGTTTAACATATTCTAACCTTGGCCTACCCTTACAGATCTTATCCTTGACCCTTCCTTCTATAACTACGTTTGCCATTCCTGGGTGCCTTAGTATGTGTTCTACCAACCTATCTCTTCTCTTCATTAGCAGTCGCCATAAACATCTCTCCTCTCCCACTCGTCTTAATACCTCTTCATTTGTAACCATATCTACCCATCTGATCTTCATCATTCTCCTGAACGCCACATTTCAAACGCATCAATTGTCCTCTTTTCTCCTGCTCGAACAGTCCAAGTGTCACCGCCATAGTGCGCTACGCTCCAGACAAAGGTCTTCAAAAATGACTTCCTAATACTTAAATCTATATTCGATGTCAACAGGTTCCTTTTCTGTAGAAATGCTTGGCTTGCCTATGCTAACCTACGTTTTATATCCTCTTTGTTTCGCCCATGAATGGCTATTTTGCTTCCTGAGTAACAGTAGGCCTAGTCACCTGCTTCCTTTAAATTTTCACCTGCCAATTTGATGAAAATATAAAATCTAATGGCGAAATATTCTTGTACATTATAAAATAATAGAATCGATTTGAAATAAAATAAAATGGATGTCCTTGCAAATTTAAATAAAGGTTCTAAATACTGTATTTGTATATAATTGTAAAAATACGCTTGAGATTCCTTAAAACTGTTTATTGGAGCCGTGATGGATTGTTGAGATGTTGAAACAGACAGATGGAATTTAGTCTTCCAATCTCATACAATATCCACCCACTCGTACCTAATGAGAAGGGAACACCCCCACTTTGTACCTGTGGAGCCGTTTTCACCGTGGCCCACGAAGAAACCTTGGTTTGCAGATGACACTCAAACTTATATTAGCCGATGACGCGGTGGCTGCTGATCGCGTTATCCGTTTTATAGGGGAGAGTGGGTTCGGGCCAGCAATCTAAATTTTCCAGTGAACATTGACCCAACGACTTGTTCGTTTTTGAATGTTTTTTGTTGTTGTTTTGTTTTTCCGTAATTTTTGTTTACTTTTATAATTATTATTATTATATAATTTTTTGTTTTATGAATTTTATGTCTTTTTAAATTTAGGTGTCCAACTCTAAATTTTAAATTCAATTCCAAATTTGTATTCTTTAATCTGTGTTAAGAAGGGCAGATGACCTTCTAGTTCCGCCCCTTAAAACAACAATAACTAACTGACTCCACAGCTACCTAATTTAGTCTCAAATGTCAGCCTATTCTCGCTGTAGTCGTTCATAAAATGCATATAAACCTCACACGGTTCCAATCACTCCGTGCTGTTACGTGAATGAATCCCTATATTATAAGCTCCATTATTAACAACCAATGCTATGATCTTATAACGTTAAGTAAGCCACACTAGCAATAGATTGGAATGAATGGAATTGTTGAATCAGTGATTGCCTCAAACTACGGCGCTCCCATGGGGCTCACAACTTGTAGGACGTAGGTTGGTGACCACGGGGTCCCAGCTGAGTCCGCATTGCTTCCACTTACTTGTGCCGAGCTCCTCTCTGTTATCTTTCCTCTGGACCTCCCTTGGTCAACTCTTATTCTTTTCCGACCCCGACGGCATTAGGGTATCCGAGGCATAGGGAGTCTTTCACTTTCCTACCTTAATTGGCCCTTGTCTCATCCTTACTTATCCCTCATTGTTCTAGGAGTCAGACCTCTTGTTTTCTTTTCATTGTATCTCCTGCCTTCTGCTCAAGGCTCTCAGGCTCTCAAGGAGGCAGGGTGTGTGTAGCCCCACCACTTATTGTGCACCCTGGATAGTGCTACACCCTCAAGGGCTCACGTCTGGTTAGTTCGAGAGTTACCGACCCCGAGGGCTTCCTGAGCTGGGTCCGGCTATTCTCCTTCTTCCATTGCCTTTGGGGCGGTCCCTCTCCTCTTTACCTTTCCTGTCTGCCTTTCCAGGCTCTCCTTTCTTTCAAGTCCCTTAATTCTCATTCTTCGAAGGAAGAGGGCATTTCCTTTCCTCTTGTCTTTCGTTTCCCTTATGCTTTATTTTTTCCTCTTATAGTATGTAATTATGTAGTTAGTATTATCATTTAGACTTTCACGGCCCGTGTTACTATTCATAATGTTGAATTTTGGGCCTATGCCGTGTTTTATTATATTCAAATTCAACGCGTTTCGAAAGAAACCATGTCTTTCTTCGTCAGGAATAATCCTCAGTGGATTACACTTGAATGTGTTAACCATTGATTATTCCTGACGAAGAAAGACATGGTATCTTTCGAAACGCGCCGAATTTTAATATAATTAAACACGGCATAAGCCCAAAATTCAACATTATGAATATGTAGTTAGTTTTAGGTTTAGTTTTTATTTATTAATTTACATTTTCACTATCACCCATATCATTAGGGGCCGACAATTAAATGTAAGTTTGCACCTAAATGAGAAATTTTCCCAGTTTTAAACTTTTGATTTCGGCTATATCACTGAACCAAATTTCAAGTTTTAGATGTTCATTCGACGCAGAATTCAACATTCGTTAATATTGAATTGATTGATAGTTTTCGTCCGACGTACCGTTTTCGAGCTACAAGCAAAACACTGAAAAAAGAGGAAACATTTCGAGGTTATTTCGGTCCCAAAAGTTATGCACACCTATTGGGATGGTGCAAACTCGGATTACACGCATTTAGGACCAAACGAATGTATTGAAACGATTTCCAGCTTTCTGGAAATTAATTCCTCAAAACGCTTTTCTTAAATCTAATTTGAATGGCCTATATGAAGTGTTGAGAAATGTATCGATAGTTTAGTGGCCAAGGAACTAAATATATATAAATAATATATAAAACCACGTAGATTTTCATATAACGTACTCGTAAATTATTAATAAATATTTGATAGCATTTACATTAGAATAAAATGCTACTTCAAAAATTTGACTCTGCAGGTTTGATTGCAAACCGGACTGTACAAAGAACTCGTATCTGGGTGGCCTTATTTTAAACAGTGCTAGCCTGGCTATGTTGATAGAAGTAATATGATCTGTTAGATACCTGATATGTTAATGATCCGTTATATTGCGTTCTAATGTGGTCTAATTACAACCAAACTCTCATTATCGCTTTTAGCGTGTGGCGGCTACATCACTGTTATGAAGTGATTAATACTGAAAAGACTCGACACAGGCAACAAGAACAAGGCGCAAGAACCAGACAGGCCCAAAAATATAAATAAAATATTTCAGGCGACAACAAAAAACTGATTAAAATAATTATATGTCGAAAAGTAAGGTTTATCTACGTACAGTAGCTACTGTAGAAGCAATATTAATATACATACTGAAGTGGAAATGATACGGGTTGAAACAACAATTATCATCATCATCATCATCATCATGTATTTATTTATTTAATTTATTTAATTTAATTATTTAATGTAATTTACTTTAATGTAATTTAATTTATGTATTTATTTCAAACAGAAAACATAAACAAGCATATTTTACCCTTCCCCCGGATTGATGTCCCGTATCGCTACGCTGCTGAAATTGGGGGGTGGACACACTATCCATTAAGGAAGCTTCTCTTATGATAAATGAAACTTGCCAACTAGTTGTGATGAAATACTGTATAAACTATTATTTTGTCACGTGGATTGTTTGTTGGAGTTAAGAGCTGTTCATCCCGCTAATGATGTGCGTCACTAAGTTGTTTACGTGCTCTCCGCGCTCGGAAGGGAAGGGAAGAGAGGGAAAGGGAGGAAGATTGCTTGGAAATGAGGGCAATTAGTTCCTGAGTCCGGATACAAACTCTACCCATTACAGCGCGCACCCTTTGTATTTCATTCTTGTCTGCCATCCATTTCTTGGGCGCCACGGAACAGCGCTGAAAAACGTGTGTTGGATGATGTTTTTTCAAAAATAAAAATTAGAGTTCATGTTTGTTATTAAGGACCGAATATTGCAAACAATGTATTTTCCTCTGCCCCTCATAACAGGATATCCAGGGCGCGAGAAGTGTACTGCTCCCTGCTTGTATAACTGCTCCTCAGTGGATTGCACTTGAATGTTAACTATTTATTATCTACATTTTGGGTTTAAGTACCTCAAGTGTTGATAATAATAACTAACAACAGAGTGGGCCATCAAGTTGGGAATCGACTAATTTTTAAGGTTAGAAGACTATTATATAATACAGAGAGATTAGTTTGGATGTATCGGAGACCCTCGCTAGCCCGCTCGCCCGCGGCGCGAGCCTGTCTCCCGCCACGCGCTTTGCCGTTATGCGGCGCGGCACGGCACTGAGTCATTGAGTATAGGAATTTCTACTTACCTAGTTCACTTACCTAGTGCTGAAAATGTTCGCCATTCACTGCTACACATCGCTGGCACCTTTTTATGAAAGTGGCATGTACTCTCTGAAGTTCCTCAGCACCGATTGACTGTATTTCAGCTGTAATATAGTCTTTAAGCTCATTTATAGTGGAGGGTTTCTCGCATACACTCTATTTTTAAGTGTCCCCCACAAATAAAAGTCACATGGTGATAAGTCTGGGATTCGCGGGGGCCACACGTTCCGACTTATAATCCTAGTACCAAAAATGCGACGCGATTATGTCATGGATGCTTCGTCAGTGTGAGCAGTGGCAGAATCTTGTTGAAAATAAGTTGACAGTCGCTCTCCGTAAGTCAGTTCGTCAAAAAATTGGTCAAGGATCACAATGAAGTACAAATTCCTATACCCAATGACTCAATGCCGCGCAAGCGCCGCATAACGGCAAAGTGCCTGGCGGGAGACAGGCTCGCGCCGCGGGCGAGTGGGCTAGCGAGGGTCTCCGATACATCCAAACTAATCTCTCTGTATTTGTTACGTTTTTTCTCACAAATTTTGTTCCAATTGAAGCGACAATTTAGCCTACATCTTTTACGCTTCTTCATTCTTCTGACAGCGACATCTTCTGTCACTACAGCATCGAACAAAATTATTGGAGTATTGACGTAGGCAGTTTATAAGGTAGATCTCTTATTTTAATAACATCATTTAACTTACTATCACTTTTTAATATATGTCATTTAATATATTTTCAAGCTTTTCCATTTTTGATTTAACACAATTTTTGTAAGGATATCTATCCATTTCTATTTGTCTTTGTTAACTAGTTTTAAGATTTATTATCAATCACGCTGAGGAAGCTATCAATGAAATACCGAAACATGTACGATTAATAATGAAATTAAACGTTTCTTTAGTGTTTGACTGGGCGGTTTTAATGAGATAATACTATCAGTCAACACGGTTATTAATTATTACCATTGTCATAATGGTCAATGTTTGCGCATTTTAATAATAATAAATACATATTATTGTTATTATTGAATTAAGCCCACTAAGGAGCGCTTATGAGTAGTTCTTCTTCGATGCTCCCTTCCGTTCCCAATATCTCTTGAGCCCGGCTGCTCGATTTTCCTTTCTCTCCTACGAGAGGGGTTTCCTACACTTAGACACTTTGGGAGGCGGGGACCAACAGTTAACCATATCAGCAAAATTGGAACGTTGTTGGACATCAAGGTCAGAAATCCCAAAGGAATCCAAGTCTTTTTGGACTTTATTGAGCCATAAGCTTCCAGTCTTGTAGGTTTTAATCAAGGAGAAGATCCGCTTGGTAAGCCTGCCGTTGTCCATTCGCAGAAGATGCCCGTAGAACTTCAGCCGCCTACGTCACATGCTGGTATTGGCCGTTTCCAACCGTCGATACAGTTCGGAGTTGGCTTTCAGTCGCTAGATTCCATCTGGAAGCAATCTTGGCCCATGAATTTTCTTCAGGATACCTCTTTCGACCTTCTCCAGAACATCCATGGTACCTTTCCTGTTCATCACGAGAATCTCTGCTGCGTACACGAACTGTGGTCTGACTACAGTTTTGTAATGACAGATCTTGGCATTATTCGAAATGCACTTCTTGTTGTAACGGTTGCGAGACAGTGTTGGGTCTGTTACATCTTTCTCTACCATTGGGATGGACCATTCACCGAGATAACGGAAGAACTCGACTCTCTCGTTCGTTCCAGTCAAAGTCAAAGGGACTTTTCCGGGGTGCCGATTCTCGAAGTACTTTGCCTTGTCATAATAATAATAATAAATAAATAAATAAATAAATAAATAAATAATAATAATAATAATGATCTGAAAAGCCAAGGGGGTTACACCAAGCAGATGAAGGAAGAACTCCGGAGGCTAGAAATTACAGATGACGACTGTTGAGAAGAACACAATTCAGGGAAATACTTTCGAACATAAAGGTTCTTGTGGGATAAAAGAGAGAACGCAGGGTAGGAAGATGGACAGCAGAGAGAAAGGCGCAACACTCTGAAAGAATGAAGGAAGTGTGGAGGAAGAGAAAGGAAGAAAGAACTATGAGAAGGAAATGAAATGATATTTGCGTGGTCCTCAGTTTTGGCCTGTTTGCATAATGTAATGTAATGTAATAATTGAAATAATAATATTTTTTATTAATTAATTTAATAGAGCGCACAAATTGTGCATTGAGTACAGAGGATAAGTTAATTGTCTACTTTTGTGGCATCCCCCTTTTAAAAAATTGGGCATACAATTGCACTCTTCCATTCAACAGGGATCTCCTCAGTTGACCAGATTTGAGCAATGAGTTGTCTTAGAGACTCCAATAAACCTTTTCCTCCATTTCTAACCAGTTCTGCATTAATACCACAACCACCTGGAGCCGTATTGTTTTTAAGTGACTCTACAGCTGTTCGTATCTCTTCCATTGAAGGTTCAAGTACTTCCTCTTCTTCTGTATTTGCCTCCCACTCTTGTTCTGTATTACACTTTACAGCTTCTACATTTAGCAATTTTTCAAAATGTACCCGTATATTCGAGAGGAGATCTGTCGGATATCCGTAGCAAAGCTGGATTGTAGATATTGATTGCACCGGCTAAATTACTAATCAAAAATCCACTCCGACATGACCTCGAGAACATACGCAGAGGCAAATACGATGAAACTGTGAATTACATATATGCACTTAAGCTCAAGGCGAGCACCTACCTTGGTTCTCTCGGGGATTGCGTAGTCAGCTCCAGACCTAAAATGGGGGTTTCTCAGTGCCATCTCTCAATATCTAAAATAAATCATACTGACAAAACGTCTAACAACGAACTAAACAATTTTTTAACATAAGTAAACTAATTCTAGACATATACACAATTATTAATAAAAACACACACACTCATTCACTCCTCTCCTCATCTACGCCACTAAAAAGCCGTGTTTCTAGAACACCGGGACATAAATTTTGGTCGGCCTAAGCCTTTTCTATAAGTTAAAACAATTAACGAGACTGGCGTGCTTCACATTCTTCTGCCACGCATTTGAGGACACCTGCGCTCTCCCGGCACGTGCCTGAGTCATGTGACTGCGTTATATAATGAAACCGTTGCTTCACCGGACTACTGGCTGATTTCATTCAAGAATTGATGCATTGACAACAACTCTTTTCATTTGTGGGCCATGCATTGGCCTTGGGCGCTATAACGAGTTCTGGAAGCGAACCTTCGTTCGTATGCACCCAGCCAAAAATACACATCTCTGTCGCAAATGACAGCATTAAAATCTCATTCACTCTTAACAAAAATGCAAATAATCCATCCATCCCTCGCTCGAAATCCTTAAAACTTTCATACTACATTGCTTTCATTCTCTCACGTCATGTTAACCTGACGGAGTTTTTTTTCATCCATACTGTACAATAAGTAAAACTCATTCGAAACCTATCGACTTTCACACTTAAGCACATTTCAAAAACATTAAACAACTTACTACACTGGTCAAAACAATTAGGGGATCAGGTGAGATATCATACACAAGATACATATAGTAACGCATTTTATTCAGAGTTCGATTACAATTGTAACTTGTGTGTGCTACAGTACGATATTGTGCTGTCTCAACTCTTAACTGGAGGTTTACATGGCGTTTACTTAGAGCGAGGCACCATGGGGCTACCATAATAGTGAAAATGTCATTCTCGTTGCTCTCTAATATGCTGTGTGATCACCTCGGACAGCCAGGACAGTTGCACACCTGCGTGGCATGGACATTATGAGGTTATCAATCAGCCCTTGAGGGATATTTCGCCATTCTTCCATGAGTGCAATATCCAGCTCGGCAACCATTGTCGGAGATGCTGATGTGGCTGCAATGCGTCTGCCAAGTCCATCCCAGACATGCTCAATCGGAGTTAAGTCCGGTGATCAAGCTGGCCACTCCATTCGTTCAATGCCCTCGTCGTCAAGCATGCTGTCCACCAGTGCAACTCTGTGGGGACGTGCGTTATCGTCCACCAGAATGAACCCATCGCCTATGGCACCAGCGTAGGGCACAACAAACGGTCTAAGGATCTCGTCTCGATACCTCTGAGTAGTCAAAGCGCCATTCTGAACGACATAGAGGTCCGTACGTCCGCCAATACTGACTCCTGCCCACACAATTCGTCCACCACCATGATACGGTGCGGTTTCCTGCACATAAGCGAGATTTTTCCGAGTTCCACGTTCTCTCCAGATGAGGGAAAGACGATTGTCTGGTTGAACACAAAATCCTGACTCATCTGAGAACAGAACCGAGTGCCATTCGTTACGACGCCAATCCTGATGTTCCTCCGCCCAGTTTCTGCGAGCTAAATGGCGGTGTGGTTTTAATGGGACACACACCATATGCCTCCGTGCGTAGAGGCCACTTTCCCGACAACGACTTCGGACTGTTTGTGTTGATATTGCGCGTCCTGTTGCCGCGTGGAGGGTGCGTTGCAGCTGAGTTGCATTCAGCCTCCTGTCTCGACGGGCTGTTAACTGGAGATAACGGTCATCTCTTGCTGATGTTACCCGTGAACGACCTTGGTCTGGCCTTCTTTTAGCGGTTCCTGTTGTCTGAAATCGCGTCCAGGTCCTGGAAATTACACTTTGGGATACTCCAATAGCTGCAGGTACCTCCCTCTGTGTCTGTCCCGCTTCCAACCTTCCTATGGCACTCCAAGCCATACCTTTGGGTAAGTCACGTTGTTGTTGCATTGCACTACCTGCTCACTACACCATCTGAACCCAACTGCTTGTGTCATTCGTGTGGTAGAGTAAACTCACGTGCACACCAACCCCCTCTGCAGCAACTTTCTGTTATGACCACTATTTCGGTTGCCGTAATATTGTTGTCTCCACTCCGTAGAACCGACAGAAAGACGTCAATCCATTTTAGGTCATTCTGCCGATGACAATACGTCAGAACTTAGATATCTCAACTGATCCCCTAATTCTTTTGACCAGTGTATTATTAACACGTTATTCCCTTGATTGAATAATTATATAAAGCTTATTTACATCATGAAACTGAGTTACAATAAATAGTGTGGGCTATTATAATGATAATGATACAATGTTATCTAATATATACAGAAGATCTGATCTCGCATTAAAGCTTACCGCAACTTAATGGGATCCTTACAATCTTCCTCCACTTCTGAAATACTACTGCACAATTGTCATTACTGGTTCGTAGTCATATTTAGTCGGATATGCTCGACCAACTAAGGCAAAACATACGCATTTACATAATCGTGCTTAATAAAGGTTAATAAAAATAATACATAACAGACGTTAATATCCGTCTTCTCGTCTAAATTTCAGTACAACCCTACCATCTCCACATACCCAAAGCCGTGTATAAAATCAAAAAGAGTTCTACAAACTCACATCCTATGCCATAATGCCGAATAGTCTTGCCTATGCAACGACTTTAATACAATGCAGTAAATACCTCGCAAACGACTCCTCGTATACCATCTGCATACGGAATTACAAACACTTTAATTTACACATAAAGGTTATCATCTTCTCTTCCACAAAACTAGCATTCATTGAAATGGGCATACTCCTCAGCGTTGCCATACCATCCGCTGGTATATCAAACAATTACATCAGTTGTTAATCCATTATCTTTATACATGCTAAAGACTTTTGGACAAAGTGTGTGAGACCTCCTTGTAATTACTTTAAAAACAATACTGGGATATCTTCAAACGGTTGCGTATACATTTAATAAAAATACTGTACTGTCTCTCCATACTTCTCTGGTTTCACCTTCACAGATGAAGGAATATCACGTCCACAATGTGACGTTATATTACCCATTGTGAATAAATAACTACAAGTGTTATTTCTGTAAGTCCGATAAATATCAATCTCGACGGGGTAATCTAGCTAGGAATTCCCTACCGTCGAATGATAGTAATCTTCCAAGAAGATTCAACTCTCAAATGATTTTAATTGACTGAAAGATCTTAGCTTTCTCCAATAAAATATACAGTTTGTCAAATTCGGAATGTGTCTCCATTCTCATCGAATGTCTATGAGTTCTTATGACTTTCATCGATTCCAAGTTAAATGTTTCTTTCCAACTCGATGATAAGTTCATAACGATGCTATGATATTTCACAATATATCACTAGTTCTTTCTTCTGTCTTCATGTTTCTTCTCGGCTAATAAGAAGACCAAATTAAATTAATAAAATAATTTAATTGGTAATATAGACGAAAATGTCTATCACCTGAATTCAAAATGAATTCATAAAAGTCAAAAATGAATTTACTATTCCTTAATGAAAATTCCAGGAATGATGATTCCTTAAACTAGCTAAATATCTCAGTTCAGAAACTGGATCGTAGACAAACAATATGAAAATGTCGAAAGACTATCACCACAAATGATCTCGTAGAATGGTGGCTTTTCACCGATGTCTCAGTCTCACTCATGGCTGTGATTATATGGAAGCTACTGAGGTATGGGTGGTGCTTAGTAATGACATTCAGGGCACAGTCAGTGCCTGTGGATGTTGTGAAAGGTTCTACTCATAGGGTTAGTACTACTGTTCTGACTCAGTGAGGAAAGCAATGGCAAACTACCTCACTCCTCTTTTTGCCTAGAACGCCTCAATATAGCGCTGCCTTGGGTTTTTGTGGGTATCTACTGACATAGCCTAACGGTGGTACTGTTTGAGGATCCAACCAGCCTTCGGGCTGACTACCTAACACACACACACACACATGGAATACATAATAGTTGTGTCGAAATATGGATAAAGGAATTGCTCTAGAATGCCACTATATTGCTATAACTACATATTAATAAACACTGCTACCTTGACTGGAGATCTCGAAGTTCAAGTTAACTATTAGACAATACTCAGTTGTTTCATCCTTCAAGGCACTAGGTTGGATCCTAGTTTGTCCCCGCGAACTTACGACCTCGGGCGAGGGAGGATTCCCTCTTCCGGAAAACATCAAGCTCCAACCGGGATCGAACTGCGGACTCCCATCCTTCATCTTCATTGTTGCCTGGTATACCCTGGACATCTTGAAAATCTTCTTGTCTCTTCTTTCTCAGTCATGATACCGCTTCATTATATTATCGAGTAGTGTTGAAAGTTCAGCTTCTTATTCCGAAGTAAATTCGAAATGGAAGTCATGGGCCTCACTCGTATGTAAAATAGTCATTGAGATGGACTATGCATATTATTATGTAGTCACTGATGTTAAGTCCGAGCTCATGCATGACTATAATGTACGAGAATGTGGTTGTACATAACGTCCCATGCTTGCTCGAAAAGTAGACAATCATGAACAATCAATCTCCTTATCGAAGCTCCATTGTTGAATATACTACTCTGTCTTGAATGTATTTGTGGCGCACATACTTTCATAGTCCATAATTTCAATCATATTACAGTTCTTAAAAGTCTTTATTCGTTGGATATACACAGTCATCATACTTGTGTAACAATACAGTTCCATAATAATAATAATAATAATAATAATAATAATAATAATAATAATAATAATAATAATAATAATGATGTCAGTCACTGTTACTCACGTGAATCTGGGAACACGGATCTGTATTCGCTGCAGTCTGGCCTGAACTAAAATGCTTTACTGCGCTGGATTCCGTTACTGTTCTATTTCATTTCTAAAATGTCTGTAGTTCTCAAAATCTTCCTTCAATCGCACTGAAAGTTTATAACACGCTTCTATGTGTTCTGTACTTTAGACTGTAGTTAAAATAATTGTTCTAATATCGAAGAGTCAAAAGTGATTGCGGTATTAACACTCCTCGCAACTTCACCTAAATCGCAAGCACGGCGATCTCCACTATCTAGCCTCAATCTGCGGTGTCTCCACGAGTCAACCACTCTTGGACTCGGCTAAGACCTTCGGGACTGCTACTCTCCCAGTATACACGTCTGAACGCTTCAAACGTCGCAGGAACAAGAGCCCTGATGCCTTGCGTCTCCCCTCCAAGACACCAGATCTAGCCGCCATTTTTCGTTCCCTCGAAAAATTTAGTGGGCACTAGAAAAATGCTTATTCTGACGTATTTCGACCTCCTGTCGAATTCTAAAATATTTATAATATTTTCTTCTAATATTCTTCGTATTATCAATTCATAAAATGACTCTCTTGGGGCCTAAATGTGATAATTCTCCATAAAATTTAGTTGAAGGAAGTCCCATCTTCTCTAAGACTTCTCCTTATTGGCTATGGGCTTATATCCAATCGTATAATTTATAACAATATTTAAACATTTTCTGGAATTATTCGCTGTTGCTAGGTCAATTCTAAGCTTCTAGAACCTTCGATTGCGCAATAATATCACGTGACGGATTCTCCCTCCTGGCTCAACGTAGCAACACGACTGGTTTGTGCCAAGTTCCAGCATCGGTATTGCTTGGTTAAATTTTATCATTGGGCTTCAAAAACAATCCCATTTTCATCCCAAATAATTCATTTCTCGGGGGCAGTACCACATTAAGGTTTGCTGTTTGCTGTTTGTAATTGCCTCGTGATAAACCTGCCAACTTGAAAAAGGAGCGAGGTGATTTCTTTGATTCTTCAACTGCTACCAACCTCTTACCATACTCGTTTCTTTCTTCTTATGAGCCTGTCAGTCAGTCGTGTTACTTCTAGGTATGTTGCTTGCGTGTTTTCTGATGGGTGATTTGACCATTCTAATCTCTTCTCCATTCTATTTTTAATCACTGCTTGACAATCATCATCAAACCATGGTTTGTTTTTGAGTTTAGTTTTTTCCCCAGCTCTTCCTTTGCACTCTTGACTATCAATTCCTTCAAATGTACCCATTTTCCTTCGACATTGTCTAGAGGCTCTGTTGATGAAAGCAGACCTGTGATTCTGTCTTGATACCGCTGTCTTATTTGTTCATTTGCAAGTTTGTCCTTGCCATGACGATCAATTTCTTCTCTTTTTCCGTGCCATTTAGTAGAAAGTTTTAAATGGACTTTCTTAACTACTAGGAGATTATCAGAATTCATATCATGTAATGTATTATATTATATTCATCATTATCATCCATTTGCAGTTCCATATTCCCAGGTACTGTCGTCAAGCTTTTTCCACTCTCCTCTATCCATGTAGGCTACGTCTTGTTCTTTATGGCATCATCTAGTGTCCTTCCCTTCGTTGCTATGTCTGTCTTGACCATGTACATCCAACAAGTTCTTGGTCTTCCCACCACTTCGTTTACCATCCACCACTCTAGTTGTATACTGGCTGACCTCGCAGGTTCCATTCTCATCACGTGTCCAAACCACTGAAGTCGTGATGAGCTGACTCTGGCAAGTAGACATGTCTTGATCCCAGCTTCCCTCCTTACCATTTCTTTCCTTAACTTCTCCATCTTGGTTCTCTGGATGGTGAACCTTAGGAATTTCATCTCTAATGCTTGAAGTCTTTATGAGTCTCGCTTTGTGAGGGTGCATGTTTCGATACCATAAGTGAAGATTGGTACAAAGTAATTGATGAACATAGTCCAGTTAATTTTGCTCTTATTGGGATCTTGTCATCCCAGAGGAGGGGCCGCACTTGTTGGTAGAATATGGAACTCATCTAGAGTCACAATACTCACCACGCGAAGATGATTCCTGGAGACTTTTAATATACTGCTTGTATTTGCGATTTTATACACCATGGATACAGTGAAACACAGAGAGCGATAGCAGTTTCATGCCGCATGACTCAAGTGTTGCTCTTATGTAATGTGGAGTGCCTCCCGTTTTATCATCTCTCTCTCCACCACACATCTTACAATACGAACCAGCTGGCGGACACGGCTGGACCGGATCATAAAACTTTTATTCCGACTATAGTTTTGGTTGTAAAAACCTCAAAACCAAACTGCCTGTAAAATAAGACATGCAGTATATTGGGAGGGGGGGGGGGGGGGGGGGGGGGGGAAGACAGAACGCTTATGCTGCTGACTTAAAGCTTTGGAGTTAAGTATATCGTTTTATTTAATTTCGAGCCATAAGAATTGTGATGTTATATGCCGGCAGTACAGTGCACGCAGGACTTTTAACCCTTTCATGGGGTGTAGAAATTTTCCATTTTAATAAGAACTAGCGGACTGATGCAAGAAGTCTCGCATATGTGTAAACCACCCGCCCGGCTTTATTGGTATGCGGGATCGACGCGACACAGTTCCTTCAGGCACTATCTTCTTCTTCTTCTTCTTCATCATCTTATCCCGCTTCAAGTGGGGTCGATGTTTCTGGCAAGTCTTTTTCATTTTATTCTGTCCCACGGCCAGACATCGTCGTCCCCTAACTGCTTCTCCATTAGGTCATCATGGATATTGTCAGTCCATCTTCTTCGAGGTCTGCCTCTATTCCTCGTGCCATCCACCACCAGAGACATCGCTCTCCTTCCTACATAGTTATTATTTCGACGCATAACATGCCCATACCACAGCAGTCTTCTCTCCCGGATTTTCTTGGAGATTTCTGTTACTTTTACTGTGGCCCTGATTTTCTCATTTGCGATGTGATCAATCCTAGTGACGCCACTCACCCAGCGCAGCATCTTCATCTCAGTCACATCCAGGTTATGACATTGTGACTTAGTTATTGTCCATGTCTCCGCACCATACATCATGGCTGGCCTCACAGCTGTCTTGTAGGCCTTTCCTTTCACCCTTATATTGAGCCTTTTGTCACATAGAATGCCAGAAAACCTTTTCCAGTTCATCCAGGCTGACTGAACCCTATCGTTTTGTTTATTTGTGCAAACGCACTTTTTAAACAAATTGTCGATATTGAATGACATCGGTCTGCAATTCGTTACTGTTGTGGGTAATCCCTTCATTTTTTACGATCGACCATGTGTATATACTGGGTGATTCTTTTGCTGGAGCGGGACAGGCAACCGGCTGCCGGGCGCGCGCGCCTTCCGCCAGCCAACCGAGCTCGCACCGCGGATTGTGCGCAGGTGGAAACCGTAACAAAGTACATAAATTAATGGTAAATTCACCAGCAAATCATGACTAAAGAACTTACCTTTTCACAGAAGATGCTGAAAATATTCTCCTTCAAAAGACAGACAAGCGTTGTACCGTGTAAATAAATTAGCGTTTACACGTTGTAATTCCCTTCTGTTGTGAGGGATATATCTGCTGCCGTATATTGTTCTCCTGTTTCTGGCGACTGCTAATGAAGAGAAGAGATAGGTTAGTAGGACACATACTAAGACACCCAGGAATAGCAAGCTTAGTTATGGAAGGAAGGGTCGAGGGCAAGAACTGTAGGGGTAGACCAAGGTTAGAATATGTTAAACAGATTGCCTCGGTTGTAGGGTGTGGTAGCTATGTAGAGATGAAGCGATTAGCTCAGGACAGGGACGCATGGAGAGCTGCATCAAACCAGTCAAAAGACTGAAGACTCAATCATCATCATATTGTTCTCCACCTCCACTAGAGTACGGGTAATTGATCTGTACACTTTGAATGTTGAATGAACCCACAATTGAACAACAAACGGGCTTAGGTCCGTGCTTCAATTAATTGCAGTAAACACGCAGGGGAGGGGGTGCAGGAGTAGCGACATAATGTAACGATGTCTGCCTCTCAGCTGAAGGAGAACATTTTTAGTATCTTCTGTGAAAAGACAAGTTCTAACCTTTAACATTTACTGGTGACGTGAGGTCATCCAGATTCACAAGAAATAAAAGAACATCTGTGCTTCTTTAATTAAATCTTGCAGCTGTTGTTTATGCTACCTTCTTCTCTGTGCGCTGACACTACACACCCTCGTTGATAGAAGCTTAGTGACTTAATGAACTTTAATAACCCTGGTTAGCTTGCCTCCGCCTTCCTCAACCCCGCGGCCCAAGCTCTGTTGGCTGGCGGAAGGCGCGCGCGCCCGGCAGCCGGCCGCCGGTCCCATTCTAGCAAAAGAATCTCACTGTACTACCCGCCTGGCTTCACTGTTATTCAGGCTGGATGCGACATAGTTTTGGCATAGGCTATCATCTTGTTTATTTATTTAAACGCACTTTTATGTTTCAAGCGAACTGACCAATTAGGAACACGCAACAACTTCATTTCTTTTTCCTTTCCTTTGCCTGGAGTTTCCTCTGTCTCCAATATTCCTACATGCGTTCACTGGCGTGTTTCCTTTGATTTCTGTCCAAGTTCGTCCACTTCTCTTAGGTCTTCCTTCATCTTGAAACACTTCCATATTTTTCACTTTAAGAGTAAATCCACTTCTTTCTAGCATTTGAGCCTCTGTGATGTTCAACTTTTCTAAATCTTTCGTAAATGCCTCAGTCCACGTTGCAGTGGTCTTCTTCTTCCCTAAATAGACGAATATTTGTTTGGTTAATCTATGTGTGTCCATTCTGTATATACCGTATGTCCGAGGAATGACAGCCTCCTCTTCCGCATAGTTTCTGAGATTCCTTCCACGTTCTTGTAGACTTCTCTGTTGCTTCGCAGTTTCCATACGCCTTCAGTCTGAACTGCACTTTATAAACAAATATATTGCCGTTGACTATTCAAGAAATGCACAATTGTGAGACGATTTGGAGGATTTTGGTACAAACCGTACCTTCTAACTCCCTCCGGATAAGGATTTGAGTTTTATGAAACATACACCTTGGCGATTTATATGATAATAATCAACGTGTAAAAGGAAATATGGCCACGTTCAGATCGTGGCAGATTTTTTAGTGAAAGATGGACAGGCGCTGTTGTGGTGGCTTCCATAATGGAATGGAACTACCTTTCATCTCCTAAACGACAAACTCAGTGCCAGTTTATGTGCCAAAGTGTGAACCTGATTTTTAGCCTACTTTCGATTTTTGCAAAAAAATGAAAGTAGACTTATGAGGTCAACACAGGGCGAAAAACTGTGTGTCTGTCTGTGTGTGTGTGTGTGTGTGAGAGAGAGAGAGAGAGAGAGAGAGAGTCTGTGTGTGAGTGTGTGTACTCTGAATGTCTTCCCCCCCCCCCCACTATCAATTCAAACACGGTGAAACCGAATGGAACGAAATTTGGTACAGAGATAGCACTAGCAAAGGGCACCTCAGTGTCATGTTTTATATCGCCGCCATCTTGACGGAAACGTAATGGCGGCCACCCAAATGTTCAAAGCTTAAATCAAATTACGACCAACCTAATTATTTGATTTCTAACAAATTTTGCAAAAACATACCTTTTTGTGGGAAGCATCTTTTGACTGAACTACAAGGTCATCAGCCCAATAGTTTGCAGATAGCGGCCATATATGTGTGCAAATTGATTCACCTTGTCAATTCAAACACGGTGAAACCGAATTAATTGGAATTTTGTACAGAGATAGCACTAGCAAAGGGCACCCCATATTCATGTTTAATATCCGTATAACACGTTGTATTTCAACAAGCTACTACAACCAACATTCAATTATACTCCTTGAAAAGGACAGAGAGTTATAACAATACCCATGCATTTAGGAGAAAGTAGGTTATATGTTCTTTACTGAACATCTTGTTGAAACATAAAATGGCTTCAGCATATAGCTCTCCTTCGAACGGTCAAAGGCTATCCATTAGGTAAGATGAGTAAGAACGCTCTCGGGACTCGAACCCGGATCTCTCCTGTCCTGGCCAGTGTGTTCAGCCGGTTACACCAATACGACCATGCTCAGACCGTGCTCCTCCATCTAGGGCTCAACAGAAGACTATGTCCTGAAACCACTAGCATGTGTAGACCTATGCTGTTAAATATTTACAATTTGTATATGGAAAGGCCATGCAGCATGCATATCTGCATGGGGGGGGGGGGAATGATATGTAAACTAAAGTAATAACATAATCGAAGTTAAGAACTATACCTGAACCTTGTTGTTTTCCATCCTGCGTACTCCAATTCAGTGCATAAGTTTTGGAGTATTCTTACTAGCAACTGATACATTTTACTTTGTTTCTGTTCACAGGTGAGTACTGCCTATGCTTGTACCGTGCGTTACTTTGTGCCTTATGGTGAGTAGCCTATTCTATATTCAAAATAACACATTGTATTGCTAGACTTCACATAGAGAGATTTATGAAGTTGATATCAGATAATATTTTTAAGTATAGACTTTCTCCTACCGGATTACAGGAACTTTCAAGCAATGGACGACAACAATCTATTTCCCCCATGGAGCTCTAACTTTGTAACTTATCTTGCTACGTATTTCTCCTGGTACCGGTGTAGAGAAACATGGACAGACAGGAGCTAGAACAGTGAGTTACTTACGGTACTTTCATGATGACAAATAGAGACAAGGGGGACAGCTCCCGCCAAGGAATGGTTCAATAGAGACGTATAGGTAACTATATTTTAGTCATGGCCGATGGTTCTTGTTGGAATAGCATAATTATAAGGTAATAAATAGCCTACAACTTGTACTAGCAGGTAGTAGACCTAATATTTAAAATGCAATTCTGGGTGATTTCTCTTTTTGTCATCATTTTGGGAAACGAGAAACTAACTTAGCAAAGGATAACGTAAAATACAGTAGTTTTGACAAGGGACTTTTTTTTTGCGGCTTCGGTGGCGTAGTTGGTAGCATGCTGAGCTTCTATGCCCAAGATAGCGGGTTCAAACCCGGCCGAAGCCGTCGGATTTTTAAGAGCGTTAAAAATCCCTCAGTATGCCTTCCTTCAGAGGGGAAGTAAAGCCGGCGGTCCCATGTCATAGACTTATGGAATGTTAAAGAACCTTCCACTAATTACACCTGTGTGAAGCTAAATTGGATAGGTTAAGAATGTAAACAACGCTCATAGGTTTCTACGTTCGTTGCCAAGAGCCGACTGCGGTGGCGTCTAGTAGCTAAGTTCTGAACTAGGCCTAGTAGTCGTTGACGGTGGCGTTTGGCGGCAAAAGTAGGAACTATTTGAAAAATTCTAAGATGCAGTCTGTACTTAAATTTAAAAAAACAGATACACACATTAATTCAGCCATCACAATTAACACCGGTTATCAGACAGATTCTACACACACCCAAAGTGCACGGGGCTACATGACCACGTTGTCGCAGCCTCTAAACTGAGGAACCAACCAACAACAGGGGACTTTGACGAGGAGAGGAGAACCCTTCATGTGTGAGTAACCAAGCAGCCTAGGTTATGTATTCTTTGATATGATGGAATCGCATGCCTCATTATGACGACGAAAGGTGAAACAGATTGGGATTAAATGTTGCTATTATTATTATAATTATTATTATGAAGTGGAAATATGGGCGGACGACTGGATAAGGAAATTTATAGGAATTCACTGGCGCAAGTGTAGAGGTGGGGTTTCACCATGGGAACGTCCGTTGTGAACAGTGGATTACTGGGAGTGTCCTATGCGAACTTCGTGTTGCCGCCACAAGAGTGCAGCAGGGACCAAAGGGGTCCAGGCGCATACGAAATGGGTTACTGGCTGCATAGAACGCCAATATGAAGCTCCTTTTGTATTCCTTGACGTTGCTTGCCATTCGCCATAGCCATATTACGTATTGGACCCGTTCTAGTTATGCTGCACTTTGGTGACACCTTTTGAAAATTACACGCCTATTGAGACAATAATGTAGCAAATTCATGAAATTCAAATTTATTTTGTGTACGGGTCATTCTGTTTTCCACACTCCCCCCCCCAACTGGCATTTCCATGCAAATTAGTGTGGGGCAAAAAGCTAACCTTAAATATAGCTGGAACTGAATTTCGTTGGAGTTCCACCACGCGATAAGTAATGCTCGGAATGGTATTTTAATATACTCCGTGATTTATGTCCTAATGATTTGTCGGTCTTAATAATCACACGGGAGAAGAATTACGGAAATAAAATGAAAATCTTTCTTGCTAAATGTTATCGACCGTCCTGGAGCTCTTATTTTTATTCATTAGCCACGACTAGACAGATCTTGAGGCTGTTTTCTCCCCTCCAGCATCCCAGCCCAGCCCAAGTAATCCCGTCTTGCGTCTCCATAACTCCTTGAAAACCCCCACCATCCCCTCTCGTGCTTGCCGAGTGATTTACGATGGGAAGGAAATGAGGGCCAACCGTGTTTTTTTTCCCTTCTTGTTGGTCTTTAATTTAGCGAAGGCCTGTACTCTCTAATTGATTTAATTTCGTGTGCCTTTAAAACGGAGATATATGCGTCTTATAATATGACTTCTTGTGCGTAAGAGCTTTGGCCAAGAGTTCCTTCAAACAATGTTCTCCTTTTCCCTCTCCTTATCTTTTTTTTTATTATTTTTTTCCCTCTCTCTTACTCTCGACAAGTTTCTACTCTTGTCTTTATTTACTTACCTCCCGAGTTCTTGTTTTGTTTCCTTCGATTGGTGTCCTATAAAAACCGTTTTGAATATTACTGTACTTCGTGCTAACTGTTGTCATTATGTGAAGGAAGAAGGTACAAATG
Source organism: Meconema thalassinum (assembly GCA_946902985.2). Taxonomy (NCBI): domain Eukaryota; kingdom Metazoa; phylum Arthropoda; class Insecta; order Orthoptera; family Tettigoniidae; genus Meconema; species Meconema thalassinum. The sequence continues at coordinate 94,301,386 of OX336399.1, forward strand.
AATACCTTAAAAACAACACGAAAAGGAATGAAACTCTTTTCATTATGTTTGTGTCAAGAAATAAAAACAAATTCTTGTACTTAAAAAAGTTAAAATGTGTTAAGCATCAGGGGGTTAATTTTGTAGGTTGAAGAGATTTAAATGTCATTGCAGCTTCCCGTTTTAAATCCATTCTTTCTTGTTAATCTGCAATGAATATAATAATCAGGTCCAGAATTTTTAGGTCATGTTAGACTGCAATTTAGGTTTTCTATATCCTAAAAATAGGCATTCTTTAGGTTTCCTTTGTGGATCATTATTACTACCACCAATAATGTTCTCCTCTTGACAGTTTGGTGCTGACCGAAGCTGGGGTGATAGTTTCGCTCGCCAGCTCGTAAACTCGCTCCGAAGCTAGTAGTTTAAATTTGCACTGAATGGAGATTGTTGGAAGAATTGAAAAAGTAAAAACACTTATAGTGGGCGATGTATTAATGATAGAGATATGCTGTCCCGGTCGTTTTATAGAACTTTTCATGTTGAACAATTCTTATACTCATAGTATATAGATACACACATCAAAAAAAGTTTTGCATCACCTCGGTTCCAAGAGTTCCGGAACCGTTAAATACAAAGGGAATAGAGATCAACACAAACAACATTTCAGCTCGTTTTATTGCTCATGAGACCCACACATTGCATGTTGTACCATCATACAGCTAGACTTTCAGCATTTGTGGTCCAGATTGCAGTACACACCACTACCTCTAATACCCAGTAGCACGTCCTCTTGCATTGATGCATGCCTGTATTCGCCGTGGCATACTATCCACAAGTTCATCAAGACACTGTTGGTCCAAATTGTCCCACTCTTCAACGACAATTCGGCGTAAATCTCTCAGAGTGGTTGGTGGGTCAAGACGTCCATAAACAGCCCTTTTCAACATATCCCAGGCATGTTCGATAGGGTTCATGTCTGGCGAACATGCTGGCCACTGTAGTCGAGCGATGTCGTTATCTTGAAGGAACGCATTCACAAGATGTGCACGATGAGGTCGAGAATTGTCGTCCATGAAGACAAATGCCTCTCCAATATTCTGCCGATATGGTTGCACTATGGGTCGGAGGATGTCATTCAGGTATCGTAAAGCCGTTTCGGAGCCTTCCATGACCACCAGTGGCGTCGGCCCCACATAATGCCACCCCAAAACATCAGGGAACCACCACCTTGCTGCACTCGCTGGACAGTGTGTCTAAGACGTTCAGCCTGACCAGGGTGCCTCCAAACACGTCTCCGACGATTGTCTGGTTGAAGGCATATGCAACACTCATCGGTGAAGAGAACGTGATGCCAATTCCGTGGGGTCCATTCAGCATGTTGTTGGGCCCATCTGTACCGCGCTGCATGGTGTCGGGGTTGCAAAGCTGGACCTCGCCATGGACGTCGGGAGTGAAGTTGCGCATCATGCAGCCTATTGCGCACAGTTTGAGTTGAAACACGACGTCCTGTGGCTGAACGAAACGCATTATTCAACATGGTGGCATTGCTGTCAGGGTTCCTCCGAGCGGCAATCCGTAAGTAGCGGTCATCCACTACAGTAGTAGCCCTTGGGCGGCCTGAGCGAGGCCTGTCATCGACAGTTCCTGTATCTCTGTACCTCCTCCATATCCGAACAACATCGCTTTGGTTCACTCTGAGACGCCTGGAAACTTCCCTTGTTGAGAGCCCTTCTTGACACAAAGTAACAATGCGGACGCGATCGAACTGCGGTATTGACCTTCTAGGCATGGTAGAACTACAGACAACATGAGCAGCGTACCTTCGTCCTGGTGGAATGACTGGAACTGATCGGCTGTCGTACCCCCTCCGTCTAATAGGCCCTGCTCATGCATGGTTGTTTACATCTTTGAGCAGTTTTAGTGACATCTATGAACAGTCAAAGGGACTGTATCTTGGATACAATATACACAGTCAACGTCTATATGCCGGAGATCTGGGAACCGAGGTGATGCAAAACTTTTTTTGATGTGTGTATTTCGACGGTCTACCCAGCGTAGGCTTAAAAGGCGCACGGACGCTAGGTTTTTCTTCGACAATATTCAGTGAAATCGTTACTGCTCGGCTTCCTTCGGTCATAAATGGATGTTTTTTTCTAGTGAAAACTTCCTCGAGAAATCCTTTACAGAATGGTGAAACCCGCATCAAAATCCATCCATTGGTTCTTGAGATTACCCGTTACATTCAAGAATCGGGGACTTTGTTTTATACTATGTAGATATAGATGGTAACACCTGTATCTTTTTCTTCACAACCTAATTTTACAAAAGTACACCTTATCAATAACCATCAGAAAAATACACAGAATATATTTTGCATCTGGCAACAACGCAGTAGATAGCTGAAAGGTGGTCCAAATAATTATCGGGCGTCCATACGATACGTTAATTAATCGGTGCTCAATATCTCCAAAACTATTTTAAGTATTCGAAATGAAATGTTGTATGGTGTTGAGGACAAATATGTGACTTTCCAGATCCTGAGAAACACAAAAACATCATGGCGGCAAAGTGTTTTTCAAATATTTAAACTATTATTTCTGGTGATCTAATCACCCGAGAGCATTGAAACATCGAATCTTTATTCATAGATTCTAATGATGTTCAATTGTTATTAAAAATGCTAGATGTATCAGTTCGAAATTTTAAAACCTTACTTTTTATATCTTGTATCTCATTGAGGCGATTGAAAACATGATTATATGCTGGGATATGATAACAATTCTTATGTATTAGAACTAAGTTCTATAGCTTACTTTTCGTATATCATAGAAGCCATGTATTTGACTTTTCTAAACATTAAAGTCCATGTTCGCTACTGAAAGAAGGCATCTCGTGGGAGGAGTCTTAATCACCGATATTGAAAGCTTTATATTCTAGTATAGCGCATAACTTCTCATTGTAGGCCTAATGGCATTGGTGAAGACATAGGTCGTGAAACAGAAGCCATTCAGTTCATCACAAGGAAAATTGTTCGGTAAAGAACTAAATAGCCTATATTCTTATATCCTACTGGTCTTACTTAGGACACGCGAAATGAAAACAAGATTTTAAATAATTGCGCAGCCGCCATTTTTAAGTTCTCATAAAATTCCATTAAATTAGACTTCAGTATGTTAAGGCTTGTATCAAAATATACCGTGCCAAGTTTCACAGTGCTCGGATGTAAATTCGCGAGAAAAATCCATTTAAATATTAAAATTTCGCGTCGCCGCCATGTTGGTTTTGTGCTCACCGGGTTAGGGAATGATCCATACGTGATCTTAGTCTCTATCAACATACAAAATTTCAGTTTGATTGCTGTAATAGATTCGTATATATTGAGAACCGTCTAAATATTTCGGATGGTCACCATGTTGGAGTGTTATATGTGTAAGCCATAGAGTTATGTACTATTAGATGAAGATTGTTGCGTAGGTTAAATATTCAAACATTTACTTCGATCGCATGATTAGGACCCAAGAAATAAAAGTAATAATTTTAAAATTTTGCACAGCCGCCACCTTGAGGTTGTGTAAACAATTGAACTAAATTAAATGGCAGTGCATTACAATTTGTACAAACATTTGCTGTAGCAAGTTCCACTGCGCTCGGATGGTTAAATCGCGAGAAAAATCGATTTAAATGTTTCAACTTCGCTTGGCCACCATGTTCGTTTCGTACTTAACACGTTTATTGAAGTTACATAGATGAACTTCTAATAGTATCCTTTATTACCGTACACAATTTCAAGGTGATATCTGTTACTGTTGTTGAGATATAGAATGCAAATGAAATATTACGCGCGGCTGCCATGTTGGCTTAGTTAAACCTATTAAAATTTGAAAGGCACGGTCGAGGTTGGACAAGGTAGCAGTATGCTCTTGTCGAGTTTAAAATCGCTTGGGCCGTTTAGATTTTATTAGGGACACACACACGGACGAAAAGTTAACTGATAAGCCTTTTTTTTTCTCTTCATAAATGTAAATAGGCTAAAATATGGTGTTTAGGGTATTTAGTTCTTCATGGAACTACTTGTAGTGTTTAGTGATAGTTTTTTTTATTATACTCTATCTCTTCCAGGTATTTTTATATGATTTTTGTAATTTCCTTTCCTTGTTGGCTTGCAGATTTAACCATGCCCGCTGAAGAACTTCTCCTAAATACTTGACTTTATCTACTTCTGAGATATTTCCAAATTTCTTATTCGAAATTTTGATTCCTGTTCTGGCTGCTATTTCATGAAGTTTTCTTGCGTAATGGATTGCAAGGAATAGCAAAATCATCTGCAATGTTATTCTTCTTCTTGCTGTCGTTTTGGCCATTTACGGACCACGCTATTTCAACTGCCCTTGTCCATGTCTTTGCGCCTGGGCCTTCACGTTCGCCCATTCGTTTCCTATGCTGTTCCTTCCTCGCTTCAGTCCATGTCTTGCCAGTTTATAGTTTTGGCTTTTCTTAGAATCCATGATGTTCTTGGAGTTTCGACTTTAGTGGAACACGTTTCTGGATATCATTCTGGGTTATTCCCACTTCACGCAGGTCTTTTCTACTTCGGTGAACCACGCCACCTTGGTTTTCTTGTTAAGAAGAAAACTGAAGATCCTATTGCTCAACCTTGTAGAACTCATACGAGCAATGTGGCCATAGAAAACTATCCTCCTCTTACGAATGGTGTCCGTGATCTTTTCTACATGGGAGTACAGTTCATGATTGTGTCGTATTCTGAACTCTCCATTTTCTTAGATTGGACCTAGGATTTTTCTCAAGATCTGCCTTTCTCCTATTTCTAGCTTCCTCTATTGTTATTATTATTGTTTTATTATTAGGAAATATGAGAGTAGTGCGTAATCCAAGCCCAAGCCGGGCATGGAGGTGAGGTTACCTGCTCATTACCGCCCAGCTAATGATCCGTGATGTACGAGTAGAGGCGAGACCGCGCCCCTTTAGCACGTGATGTATGGGCACAGTGCAGAGGACACGTGCAGCTGCCCCTTACACTTGTTGGCGAACTAAGAAATATTCCAGAACATCAAACTGATCGATAGTAGCCTATACCTGGCGCGTGACAGCGCAACGCCCAAGGCCAGGGTCATTTGTATTAACTGCCTACGAGGGTAGCCTCTTAAGTTAGGTAATTTAATCAGGACTCTTGTAATATATATATATATGTTTTAGGGTAAGAAATGCATTTACGCACATAGTGTCGGGCTCCTGAGTAGCAGACTAACCGACTTCTGAACACTAGCCTGGAACAGTTTAGCACATTACTTCAGGCTAGAGTCATTTTACTCGTATATTTGCCCGTAGGGCACGCTTTCGTAGTGAATTATCTCCAGATCCGTCTTCTTTGTTCGGAGGATATCTTCAACAAAACTTGCTACCAGCTTCCAATTTTCTTCATTTTGTAGCATCACTGTTGTCCGGAGATATGTCTACATCAATGTGATCTTGAAGAGACTGCCTATTTTGGACCCACCGTCCACAAGAGAAGAAGGTGTGATTAGCATTATCTAGTTCATTAATACAATAGATGCAATCTGATGAATCCACCTTCCTCATCTTCTTAAGATAGGAACAGAAATACCCATGGCCAGTCAAGAACTGAGTGAGATAATAACCAACCTCACCATGTTTCGTCTCTGTCCAAACCTGCACCTGAGGGATCATTCTCTTAGTCCACTGGCTTTGATATCCTTGCTCCCATTAGATCTGCCAAGTATGAAAGGTTTGTACTCTTGCTGTTTGTTTTGCATTTTGCAAACCCACATCAGATTTCCTCAAGTAAATGTTCTTTCACAAGAAAGAAAATCGGAATAATCCCGGCAATAACAAGAACTGCTTCCTCAGAGACCGTGCGATATGCAGATGCAACGCGCAAAGCACCCCGCCTCTGCACTTGCGCTAGTGAATTCCTATTAATAATAATAATAATGATAATAATAATAATAATGCTTGCTACGGTGGGTGAGTCGTCAACGTGTCGGTCTACTAACCCCAAGCTTGCAGGTGATTTTTGAAAGGCGGCAATAATTACGACACCATGTCATACGATGTTGGAATGTCAAAGAACCCATTTGAATTCAGTAGGCCGTGTTCATATTGGCAAAATTAATCTCGGTATTTTCCGCCAACTCAAAGTTCCTCATTTCTCTACTAGAAAGTGCTATAGTGTTCAAGGAGCTTAGATATCTAACATCCTTGACTTTCATAGTGCTTCAAGGAAGAAAGAAATTCGACATGCAAACTACCCTTTGGGTGTCAAATAACAAAGCTTGCCTCCGGCCTCCAAGGCCATACGATATAATAATAATAATAATAATAATAGTAATAGTAATAATAGTATTAGTAATAATATATATAATGGACGACATCATAGAAAATCGTGGAGCCTTTTGTACAATAGTGGGCAAGCATAAATTCGTGGAGAAACCTGAAAAAGAAACCTAGTAGGAAATGGTCCACATAACGCAAGATGCGACACAGTGCATTGATAAAGAGATTTTGGGAGGATAAGGAAACGGAAACCATCAGGGCAACTGACAAGTTCTTACGCTATCTTTGAATGGGCATAACGAAGAAGACAAAGACGAATAATACACACATCAAAAAAAGTTTTGCATCACCTCGGTTCCAAGAGTTCCGGAACCGTTAAATACAAAGGGAATAGAGATCAACACAAACAACATTTCAGCTCGTTTTATTGCTCATGAGACCCACACATTGCATGTTGTACCATCATACAGCTAGACTTTCAGCATTTGTGGTCCAGATTGCAGTACACACCACTACCTCTAATACCCAGTAGCACGTCCTCTTGCATTGATGCATGCCTGTATTCGCCGTGGCATACTATCCACAAGTTCATCAAGACACTGTTGGTCCAAATTGTCCCACTCCTCAACGACAATTCGGCGTAAATCTCTCAGAGTGGTTGGTGGGTCAAGACGTCCATAAACAGCCCTTTTCAACATATCCCAGGCATGTTCGATAGGGTACATGTCTGGCGAACATGCTGGCCACTGTAGTCGAGCGATGTCGTTATCTTGAAGGAACGCATTCACAAGATGTGCACGATGAGGTCGAGAATTGTCGTCCATGAAGACAAATGCCTCTCCAATATTCTGCCGATATGGTTGCACTATGGGTCGGAGGATGTCATTCAGGTATCGTAAAGCCGTTTCGGAGCCTTCCATGACCACCAGTGGCGTACGTCGGCCCCACATAATGCCACCCCAAAACATCAGGGAACCACCACCTTGCTGCACTCGCTGGACAGTGTGTCTAAGACGTTCAGCCTGACCAGGGTGCCTCCAAACACGTCTCCGACGATTGTCTGGTTGAAGGCATATGCGACACTCATCGGTGAAGAGAACGTGATGCCAATTCCGTGGGGTCCATTCAGCATGTTGTTGGGCCCATCTGTACCGCGCTGCATGGTGTCGGGGTTGCAAAGCTGGACCTCGCCATGGACGTCGGGAGTGAAGTTGCGCATCATGCAGCCTATTGCGCACAGTTTGAGTTGAAACACGACGTCCTGTGGCTGAACGAAACGCATTATTCAACATGGTGGCATTGCTGTCAGGGTTCCTCCGAGCGGCAATCCGTAAGTAGCGGTCATCCACTACAGTAGTAGCCCTTGGGCGGCCTGAGCGAGGCCTGTCATCGACAGTTCCTGTATCTCTGTACCTCCTCCATGTCCGAACAACATCGCTTTGGTTCACTCTGAGACGCCTGGAAACTTCCCTTGTTGAGAGCCCTTCTTGACACAAAGTAACAATGCGGACGCGATCGAACTGCGGTATTGACCTTCTAGGCATGGTAGAACTACAGACAACATGAGCAGCGTACCTTCGTCCTGGTGGAATGACTGGAACTGATCGGCTGTCGTACCCCCTCCGTCTAATAGGCCCTGCTCATGCATGGTTGTTTACATCTTTGAGCAGTTTTAGTGACATCTATGAACAGTCAAAGGGACTGTATCTTGGATACAATATACACAGTCAACGTCTATATGCCGGAGATCTGGGAACCGAGGTGATGCAAAACTTTTTTTGATGTGTGTAATAATAAAAATGGGAGACCTTATTATGAAAGAAGAACATTGAAGGGATCCATTTGGGACAAGGCCGAGGGAGATTTGAAGTGAAATGTCTTGCCTTTGCTGATGATAAAGCGATGATTTCAAAGAACAGACTTGAAGCACAAATAATGATTGAAACACTACATGGGCGGCTTCGGTGGCATAGTCGGTAGCATGCTGAGCTTCTATGCCCAAGATAGCAGGTTCAAACCCGGCTGAAGCCGTCGGATTTTTTAAGAGCGTTAAAAATCCCTCAGTATGCCTTCCTTCGGAGGGGAAGTAAAGCCGGCGGTCCCATGTCATAGATTTATGGCATGTTAAAGAACCTCCCACTAATTGCACCTGTGTGAAGCTAAATTGTATAGGTTAAGAATGTAAACAACGCTCTTAGGTTTCTACGTTCGTTGCCAAGAGCCGACTGCGGTGGTGTCTAGTAGCTAAGTTCTGAACTTGGCCTGGTAGTCGTTGACGGTGGCACTTGGCGGCAAAAGTAGGAACTATTTGAAAAATTCTAACTTGCAGTACTTAAATTAAAAAAAACAGATAACACACTCTAATACAGTCATCACAATTAACACCGGTTATCAGACAGATTCTACACACACCCAAAGTACACGGGGCTACATGACCGCGTTGTCGCAGCCCCTAAACCTAAGAACCAACCAACCAAACACTACATGCAATAGCAATTAAAACTGGTTTTACCATTTCATATGAAACAAGAAGTTCCGTTAAGAACTATACAGCCTACTTTTCATGCCAATTATTATTCTACAGAATATGAACCTATCTAGAATAATGACGAAATTAAGTTGCTAATATCGAAATTTCCAATTAGTTCGAAATACTGTATACCTGGCATAATGTATCCTAATAGAGCACTACAGTTGACAGCCCTGATGACTGAATATATTCTTAGTTCCATCTCTTAAGGTACAAAATACAAAATTTGGTTGAAGTCCAATGAATCGCATGGACGTTACATGCAGTGAAACATTGGATCTAACAACGCGCGTAAAATCATGCTGGCAACAATGTCATGCATGTATTGGTCAGAAATAATCTGAAATAATATGATCTATTGTTGTGCCAATTTTGAATGAAATCCATTAGTTAGTATAGAAGTTACATGCATTTTAAAATTGGACCTATCAGCAGGCTTAGAATCATGTTGGCAGCACTGACGTATATTAGTTACTCCAAATTCGTCTAGAATGCCAGGTACTATACGTGTGCAAATTTTAGAGCTATTGGCTTGCATACTTTCTGATATATTGATATTAGGGTAACAAAAATAGGGACAGCACATATTAACAGTTGGCAGCCCTGGTTGCTCCTTAGAATACGCATAGTCATATCTGTTATGGTACACATAACACATACGAAATTTGGTTGAAATCCAAATGATAGTATGGAAGTTGCATGTATTTAAAGTTGGACCTGTCAGCAGGCTTAGAATCATGTTGGTAGCACTGACGTATATAATTTACTCCAAATTAATATAGAATGTCAGGTACTATACGTGTGCATAGTTTAAAGCTGTCGGCTTGCATACTTTCTGATATATTGGTATTTGGATAAAATACATTAGGAGCATTTATTAACAGTTGGCAGCCCTGGTAGGTCTTAAGAATACGCTCAGTCATATCTGGTTATGTACACATACAACATACGAAATTTGGTTGAATTCCAATTGATAGTGTAGAAGTTATATGCATTTAAAAATTGGACCTATCAGGGGGCTTATAATCATTTTGGCAACACTGCCATGTTTGGCCTCCTGGAAATTAAACTGAAATATTATGATCTGTACGTGTGCCAATTTTGAAATAGCTCCCATTCATACTTTCCAAGATATCCAACATGGAGCTCAAATTTCAATTGCGATTTTTTAGCAGTTGGTAGCACTGACATCATTTTCAAATATGGCCGTGAGATATTCAGGTGTAGATCTTTACTCCTACCAAATTTTGTTTCGAATGCTGCAGCCGTTTAGGAGTTGATAGGGGGGGACACACACACAGCCAGACAGACAGAAGGACAGACAGACAGACAGACAGACAGACAGACAGACAGACACACATTTGCCCGATCTCATAAGTCTACTTTTTCCTCATTTTTGCAAAATGTGAAAAGTAGGCTAAAAACTAAATATATTGAGTACAGACATACTTTACCAACACAATATGGTCAGATTCAAAGAGTTGATAAATTTAAGTATTTGGGTGAATGGATCCAGTCAAATGGACTTGATAACACAGCGAGCAGGGAGAGATTGAAGAAGGTGGAATTTGCCTATAAGCTTACTCACACCCGTTACAAGAAACGATCGATATCGTTCCAAGCAAAAAATTATACACTATGCAACTGTCATTAAGCCAGAGGTATTATATGGTTCTGATTGCTTAACATTGAATAAAAAGGAAACCAAGTTGAACTAGAGAAAAAAGAAGGACAAATACTTCGAAAAATATTGGGTCCCCAAATGAATAACGAAACAAGAGTTTAGTGCTTTTCAGTCGGTCAACACGAGTGTACCCAAAAGAGCTGGGTTATGCCCTAATCCTGAAATAAATGACATGAGATTAATACATACACTGAATAACGAAAAATGATGGTTGAAGAAGAGAAATGAAGACCTTTACCGTAATATAGAAGAAATTACAGTTTCAATTGAAAAGAGAAGACTAACATTTTATGGACATCTTTACAGGATGAACAGTAATCGGCTCTCGAAGAAAATTTTTGATAACAATACAGGATGGCTGGAGGAGATACATTGGGAACTGCAACAACTGAAGATCACAGATGCTATCATCTCGGACAGGGAGGAATTTCGGCAACGGGTCCATTCAGCAGAGGTTACACGTTTCAAATTCCAACGACGGCCTACGAGGGTGATGCCAGTGGAACAATGGCAAACGATTAGCCGCCGAATGAAAAGTTCTGGGAAGAAAAGAAAAGGAAAAATAATGTAACATTGTCTTAGATTCTAAGCGGTCTATAATTGTCCAAATTCTGTATACACTGTATATTTTATTTCATTTTTTTTTTTACATTTGATTTGAGCCTCTATGGACTGCATGTTAACAATGAATTTCATTTGTGACTAAATCTTGTTCTTCTACCGGCCTTAACATCCTCCCAGTATTTCTTGAGTCAGTGCCTTCTTTCGTGTTTCTGGTAGAGGCCCCCTCTGTCTCCTGGGCTCAGATTCCACTTTAATATCCTGATGGTTTCTTAAACATTTGTTGAAATTTAAATCTGTCGTGGATTTTCGTTTATGGAATACCAATTTGCATCAGGTCTTTTCCACATTCTTGGAATGCAAAGACATTTAATAGCAAAGTACTTTTTGATATCCGTATTGATAGATGGAGTATAAAATAGTTAAATATACGCCAATCAATACTTAATTAAAACATATTATATTTACTAGCAGAAGTACCCATTCTTCGAACGGTCTTCGGTATTAATAATCAGATGTTATCAATTGATCTGCTGTTGCAATGTTTAGGGGCTTGGAACCTGTTTGATGGCAAAGAAAAATGATTACGGTGATTACGGTAGCTAAAATGTGCTCTCAAACTAAATTTACCTAACGTGTTCTTCCTGGCGTGAAAATAAAATTGAAAACCTCGTAGACGAATCGCAATACACGTCACATACGAACTGACCCTAACCGTTGTGTCAAGTGCCCAACTACAGGAAGACCCCTTTTATAAATTATAAAGGCTTGTGGTGCATGAAAATTCAGTTTTCTTTAGCCTCCAATGGCCCAAATTCCTAAAATCAGCAAAAAACAGTCTACTATTTCAAATCAGGAATTTTTGAAAATAATGTTGCTGTTTGGAGATATAATAGACCTTCTGTACGACATATCGCACGTGTAAGTCGTGTGAAAAATGTAGGGTACTTCTTGAACCCCTTAAGAGCATTGATGAATTTTACAGTTTTATTTGGCTCCGTGATAACCTTATAGCCATTTGCAACCTTTCACAGAAATGTAATAAATGGAGTGGCATTAGGCTACTTATTCCAGAAATAGATGGAAAGTTGGATGCCACCTCTTGAGATACTGTTGTCATGGTTAGTGACTTGCATTCCTTCTTTAGTATATTAAATTAAATTAGTTTTCTGGGAATATCTAAGAAACTGGTGGGTTTAGAGCCTTAAAATATAGTTTTCGGGGATCCTTTACGGCTCTTGAGGCTCCCCGAGTTTTGTTTCTGACACCAAGGGTTTGAAAATGAGTTTGTTTCGTCGTTGTACGCCATAATAATGATAATAATTAAAATAATAGTAATAATAATAATATAACAATATAGGGATAGGGATATAATAGACCTACCGTACCATACCCGCACGTGTAAATCGCGTTAAAAAATTCTAGAGTATCCCTTGACCCCTTAAGCGCATTATATGTATTGATGAATATTTCAGCTTAATTTGGATCCGTTATAACCTTATTGTCGTTTGAAAACCTTCACAGTAATATAACAAGTAGTTCCGTGAAGAACTATACAGCCTATTTTCATATATCCTACTTACGTTAATTGCCACTATCAACATACACAATTTCAGTTTGATTGCTGTAATAGATTCGTAGATATTGAGAACCGACTAAATATTTCGGATGGTCGCCATGTTGGATTTTATATATGTAGGTCCTAGAGGTATGTACTGTTACATGCAGATTATTGTGAACGTGTAGTATTCAAACTTCAATCGCATAATTAGGACACAAGAAAAAACAAGGAGATTTTTAAAAAAATCACAGCTGCCATCTTGTGGTTATGGAAACAATTGAAATAAATTAGATGCCAGTGGATTAACATTCGGATAAAGATTTACTGTACCAAGTTTCACTGCACGCGGATGGTTAAATTGCGAGAAACGTCCATGTGAATATTTATAATTCGCGTCACCGCCATGTTGGATTTGTGATCACCAGGTTATTTAAAGTCCTATAGGTGAACTTAAGTTCATAGCCCCTATGAACATTAAAAAATGCAGTTTGATTGCTAAAATAGATTCGTAGATATTCAGTATCGTCTAAATATTTCGGATGGTCGCCATGTTGGATTGTTAAATGTATAGGCCATAGAGTCATGTACCATTAAAGGAAAATTATTGCGTAGGTTCATTATTCAAACTTTCACTTCGATCGCATGACTACATCACAAGAAATAAAAACTTAATTTTAAAATTCGCACTGCCGCCATCTTGAGGTTATGTAAACAATTGATATAAATTAGATACCAGTGGATTACAATGTGTATAAATATTTCCTGTACCAGGTTTCAGTGCGCTTGGAACATTAAATCGCGAGAAAGGTCTATTTAAGATGTTCAAATTCGCATGGCCGCCATGTTCGTTTTGTAGTTAAGTGGTTTTTGAAAATCTTATAGATGGACTTCCAGTAGTGCCCTTTATCTCCGTACAAAATTTTAGGGAGATACCGCTAATAGTTTCAGAGATATAGAATGCCGGTGAAATATTTCGCACATCCGCCATCTTGTGATTATGTAAACAATTGAACGAAGTTAGATGTCGGTGCATTACAATGTATATAAACATATACTGTACCAAGTTTCATTGCGTTTGGTTGGTCAAATCGCGAGAAACGTCTATTTAAAAATCGCAAATTCGCTTGGCCGCCATGTTGGTTTTGTAGTTACCAGGTTTTCAAAAGTCACATAAGTGAACTTATAGTAGTTCCCTCTATCACCATAGAATATGTCAGGGTAATATCGGTAATAGTTTCGGAGATATTGGATGCTGGTGAAATATTTCGCACAGCCGCCATGTTGGATTGGTGAGTCGTAACAAAATTTGAAGGGCACGGTCGAGGTCGCCGGGAATAGTGCTATGAACTTTCCGAGTTTCATTGAAATCGCTCCTGCCGTTTAGATTTTATTAGGGGGGGACACACACACGAATCACACACACACACACACACACACACACGCACACACACACGGACAAAAGGTGATCTCATAAGCCTATTTTTTCAAAATTGAAAATAGGCTAATAAATGGAATTGCATTGCGTCTTACAGAAATAGATGGACCTCTGAGATTCTGTTGCCATGGTTACCGGCATGCATCTATATATTTAAAACAGTAAGGTGATTTTTGTTATCACGAGATAGAGAGAACGACAGAACCAATTTACTTCGTAGAGCACTCTAACGAAAGCTCTTGGCCTGTAGATTTGCAGAGTGTCTCTAAAATAAACAAATATAATACGGTATATTTTTAAATAAATATAGAAAATAGCAGAATTCTTTCCCCTCGCGCATGCGCACAATCCGCCTGGGCTCATGACAAAATGGCGGTGAGAAGTCCATTAAAATGTAAGTTATTTAATAAGCTTCCATGTAATTGAAAACATACATTAACCAAGTTCTGACAATACAATATAATAACAGTATGAACATATACGAATGTATATTGATTTTATTGATAATGAATTGGATTATTTTCTTCAGATAGCGGCTTTTGAAGATAGTGAAAGGTTGCGTCTGCATCTTATTGTGAGTGCGCGAGTAGCTATTTGGTTAAGGCGATTGACTGTGGATCCAAGGATCGCAGGTTCGATCCCCACTCTCGCCAGTATTTTTTTTTTTTTTTGCCACTGAAATATTGTTTTATCAAGGAGTATTAGTAAGGTTTTATGTCAGTTAAAGATGCATATTTCTACACATTTTCTCAACACGTTTTATTTCCGTTTTACCATTGCATTACAGCATGTCCTCAATACGTCGTTTGAATATCTGCAATCAGTTCCAGTAACTGACAACAGATGGCAGTACCTCGCCAATATAGTTCCAGTAACTGAGAGCAGATTGCGTCGATATATTTAAAACACAAGGCATGGCCTTGATGGCGAGCTTTCGCGTGATAGTTAAATATTGTTTTATCAAGGATTATTAGTAACGTTTTATGTCAGTTAAAGATTCCTACATTCCCTCTCAATAAGTTTTATTTCCGTTTTACCATTGCATTACAGCATGTGGTCAAAAGAGCTAATATCTGCCATCAATTGCAGTAACTGACAAAAGATGGCAGTACCTCGCCCATATAGTTTCAGTAACTAACAACAGATGGCAGCACCATTGCATCGATATATATTTAAAACACAAAACATGGCGCGTTTTCAAGTGATGGAGAGTTATAGAGGGGAATTTTTAAGAAGGGAAACGTTGAAGAACATTAACTGACAGTTGAGTGTGTAGGCTATGTTGTTTATGTACTTTAATATTGCAATTTCTTCCCAATGCTTCGGTGGTCAAGTTGGTAGCATCCTAGACTAAAAGTTATAAATTATGCATCGTCGATATACTCTTAAATTATTAGTGAAAAGGTAGTTTTCCAGGCCCTGGCGCGTGTCCACAATTGCTTCCGCCATGAGAGACACTTGGCAAACATAATTCGTTTGAAGGGCTCCGACATCGTTGTCACTCAGCCCCATGTACTTTGGTGTGTAAGTGTAAAATTTTCTCTGATAACCCGTATTATTGTGATAGCTGCATTACTTTGTATATTTGTAATTAAGGTGGGAAATGGCAAGGTGACGGCCGAGGCCTTAAGTTAGGAACCATCCCGGTATTTGCCTTGAGTGGAAGTGGGAAACCACGGAAAACCACATCTAAGATTGTCGAGGTGGGAATCAAACCTTCCTCTTCTTAGTTATACCTCTAGAGACTGAATGTGCCCCGTTTTTGCCCTCAGACCAGAATTAAATTTCTTGGCAGAGCAGGAAATGTAACCCGGGTCTCCGAGGCGATAGCCAAGAATGGGTGGGCTTCCATGTGTTAATACGATTTTTGACATGCACGGGACATAGAATTCTAAAACAGCCTCCATTAGGGTGACTGCCGAAGTGAGTATTGAGTATATGCCTAAGCTCATTCCAGTAGTTGGCGAAGTTATTCTATGTTCCCCTGCAAAATGTACTGCCATAAACTATAACAGGTGATGGAAATAGCTTATTTAGAGCAGTTTTGTACTGTTTATATCAAAATGAAGAACGTCATTCTGCGCTGCGTTTTCAAGCTATTGCCAAACATTTCGCTGGCAGGAACAATTATAAGGAATTTATTGTAAGCGATCAGTCTCATCGCATTCTCCTCACCAACCAACTTGAGTATGAGAGTCTCTGGACGGTCATGTTGAACTTCATTGTATAAGACAGTTGTTTAATGATTATTTGTTTAGAGTACTGAATCTAACTACGCAGTTGATTTCGGCAATGGAAGTATTTTTTGCCATTTAATATTTAGCGGCTCCGATATTGCAGGTCACTATAGTGTTATCGAATAATACGAAGCCACATTTAAAATCCAATATAAATAGGCCATTTCAGAAACAATTCCAGATGTTATGCAGTACAGTGAAAGGTCTTTGACGATCAAATGTAAACATTGTTCTACATTGTATTTCTCTTGCGTAAAATCTACGCGCGGTTACTTTGGCCTTTACTGTTGTGATGGTAAAATTGATCTGCTGAAATATAAAATATTTGCCAAGCTGCAACAATGCAATGATATTAATTTTAAAGTCTGTCTGTCTGTCTGTTAGGTAGTCAGCCCGAAGGCTGGTTGGATCCTCAAAAAGTACCGCCGTTACGTTATGTGAGTAGATACCCACAAAAACCCAAGGCAGCGCTATTTTGAGGCGTTCTAGGCAAGAAGAGGAGTGATGTAGTTTGCCATTGCTTTCCTCACTGAGTCAGAACAGTAGTCCTAACCCTATGAGTTGAACCTTTCACAGCATTCACAGGCACTGACTGTGCCCCGAATGCCATTACTAAGCACCACCCATACCTCAGTAGCTTCCATATAATCACAGCCATGAGTGAGACTGAGACATCGGTGAAAAGCCACCTTTTACTCTAGCCTGTGCCAACTGACAAATGCAAAAGTACTGTATTCATCAAGAGATGGGGAACATTGAACTTATATCCAGTAGTTCAAACACATACATCAGCGTTAACATATTGGCGAACAGTTGTGCGAGTGTAAACTTTTCTCTGATAACCTGTGTTAATGTGATGGCTGTGTTGATGTGTGCATTTGTAATTAATGTGGGGAATGGGGAGTTAACGACCGAGGCTTTAAGTTAGGAACTATCCCGGTATTTGCCTGGAGTGGAAGTGGGAAACCACGGAAAACCAAATCCAAGATTGTTGAGATGGGAATCAAACTTTGCTCTTCTTAGTTTTGCCTCACGAGTGCGCCCCGTTCCAGTCCTCAGACCAGAATTAAATTTCTTGGCAGAGCGGGGATCGAACCTGGAATCCGGGGCAATAGCTCAGAATGTAGCCTTAAGAATGGGCTTCCCTGTGTTAATACGATCTTTGACAAGCACTGAACATATAATTCTAAAACTCCCTCCATTACTGTGGCTGGCGAAGTGAGTCTATGCTCATTCCAGTAGTGGCGAAGTGATTCTATGCTCCCTTGCATAATTTACTGTCATGGAAATACAAAGTATTGTACCTTCAACAGGTGATGGAAATTCATTATTTACAGCAATTTCATTCTGTTTATTTCAAAATGAAGATCGTCATCCTGAGTTGCGTTTGCAAGCAAATTGCAACAATTGCAAGGATTTTATTATTGGCGATCAATCTCATCGCATTATCATCAGCAACCAACTTGAGAATGGAAGTATTCATTGTATATGTGAATATTATTGTTTATTGATTATTTGTTTAGAGTGCATAACAATGGGTCTAACCACGCAGTTGATTTTGGCAATGGAAGTAAGTTATTATTTTCCATTTAATGTTTGGCGGCTACGTTGATGCAGGCCACTATAGTTTTATATAAAATGACGTTAATTTGGGCAGAAATGCTGCTATAAATAAACCCATTTGACGAAATAGAACATTAGCCGCAAAAAAGTGGGAAATCGGAGAAAAATACGAAGCCACTTTTAAAATCCAATATAAATATGGCATTTCAGAAACAATTCCAGATACTATGCCGTTACAGTTTAGGGTCCTTGACGAACAAATGTAAACATTGTTCTGCACTGTATTTCTCTTGCGAGAAATCTACACTTGGTTACTTTGACCTTTGCTGTTGTAATGGTAAAATTAATCTGAATAAATATAAAATATTTGACAGGCTTTAACAATTATTTTTCACTGGAGATGATATCTCAAGGAATTCCAGAGGGACTAATCGGCAGTACAATGCTATGTCCTTCGTTTCATGGCGCAGCGGTCAAGCTGTATGCCTCTCACCAAGGCGGATCGGGTTCGATTCCCGGTCAATGCATGTGAGATTTTTGATGTGAAAGGCCATGTCCTGTGGTTCGGATTCCACGTTAAACGGAGGTCCCGTGGCTTATGATCGCGAGATTAACAGTCACGTTAAACTGCAAGCTTCCTTCCTTCCTTCGTTTCATTTGGTGCCAATGTTACTGTGCCACACGCACACGGTCCACATTGTTTTAAAATGTATGGAATTGCACATCATCGCATTTCTTCGTTATATTCCAAAAATATAAGCGATGGTTTGCGGCCAGTTGTATTAGACTCATCAGAGTTCTAGAATCCCTTGGAACTAAACGACTGGCCGCCACATACTCCAAACGCTTGGCCCGTTATGCTGCTTAGAAATCTGAACGGTTCCCAAGGACTCCTAAATGAAACCATATTGCTTGGATTTGGAAATAATAGGTGCAGTTAAAATTAGGCAGATATGTCTAATCCTTCGACTTGATTTAACACCATCCGATAAAACACTATCATTTTCTTTTAAGAGGCAATATTTTCCAATTCATTTGGCATACTTTATCACAATCAATAAAGCTCAAGGGGAAACTCTGGATCGTATAGGCCTCAATTTGCCCCAACAATTTTTCAGTCATGGCCAGCAGTATTTTGCAATGTTGAGAGTGCAATCTTTTGACGCCCTCATAGTTTCAATAGAGTCAAAAAATAATCGTACAAAGAATGTACAGTAGGCCTATATAAGAAAATTCTTCAGTAAATATTTTTCTATTGACCGTCATATTTTGACGGGTTTCAACTAGTTCTTTCATTAATTTATTAAGTGAAATTAGTTTTCTGGGAATATCTTAAAAACTGTTGGTTTTAAGGCCTTAAAATGTGGTTTTCGGGGGCCCTTCGTTTCTCACATTGAGGGGCTGAAAATGAGCTTTGTTTCACCCTTCTACGCCTATTTCAGCTTGTATTTTAAGGGGGTAGGGCCCTTTTTATGAGAGGTACGGAGAAGAGTTACATCAATGATTAGTGTCGTGCCTCTGAAGGATATCTGTATCAAATTTTACGTCGATCCACTCAGCCGTTCTCGAGTTATAAGGCCACAAAAAATTGTCCATAGAAAAACAAACAGACAGACAGACAAATATTTTATTTTTCCGCGCATCCATCATAAAACAGTCTGAAACGCGCAAATATCGCAAATTTCCGTGGAAATTCAGAAAAAACAGACAAACTTTCATTTTTATATAGAGAGAGATTCTACGCTTATTTCAGCATGTATTTTAAGGGGGTAGGCCCCCCTGTTATGAGAGGTACGGAGACGAGTTACATCAATGATTAGTGTCGTGCCTCTGATGGATATCTGTATCAAATTTTACGTTAATCCACCCAGCCATTCTCGAGTTATAAGGACACCAAATATTGTCCACAGACAAACAGACAGACAACAAAAAAATTACGTGCATCCGTCACAAAACAGTCTGAAACGGGCAAATATGTCAAATTTCCGTGGAAATGCTGAAAAAACAGACAAACATTCATTTTTATATAGAAGGGATTTCGAAAAGGTAGATCTTGTTCAGAACAAATATTTAACTTAAAATCCATAATTCGCCATAGGATACTGAATTCAAAGGACATAGTTGTGACTTTTGTAGATTTTAAAAAGGCCTTTGACTCGGTTGATAGAGAAACCATAGATAAAACAATTCGTGAATTTGGAGTGAAAACTAAATTGGCAAACCTAATACGTGAAACCCTTACTGACACGATTTCAAAAGTAAAATTTATGGGTGAGATATCAAAATCTATTAAGATAAATACAGGTGTACGGCAGGGTGATGGTTTATCACCCCTTCTGTTCAACTGTGTTTTAGAGAAAATTGTAAGAATTTGGAATTTAAAGCTAAAAGAACATAACATTTCGCCAGTAACTTTGGGGAGAAGAAACAAAGACATTGAAATAAGTTGCCAAGCATTTGCAGACGATTTTGCTATATTGTCAGAAAACCTAACAAGTGCAACAACACAAATCAATCTCTTGGAAGAAATAGCCAACAAAACAGGTTTGAGAATCTCCGTAGAAAAAACTAAATTTATTACAAACATCAAGAACGCTTCAAAATATTTGGCAACAGATATTGGCCCAGTGGAAAAAGTAAAGAAATTCAAATATCTGGGAGAAATAATTCAAGAAAATGGTTTAGAAAAATCTTCGGTAGAAGAAAGGGTACACAAGATGGAAAGAGCATAATGGTATCACTAAGAATTTTTATAACAAAAAGTGCTTATCTAAAAATCTTAAAATAAGGCACTACACTACAGTGGTGAAACCGGAATGCCTATACGCAAGTGAATGTCTGGTACTAAAATATAGATTAGATAAACTTGAAGTACTAGAAAGGAGAATCATGAGGAAAATTTTAGGCCCAGTGAAAACAGCAGAAGTATGGAAATTAAGATCTAATGATGAAATATACAGGAATATAGAAAATATAACAGAAACGATAAGAAAAAGGAGATTGCAATTTTTTGGACATATTTACAGAATGGATGATTCCAGATTAACAAAAAGGATATTCAAGTACCTTTGGGAGAAAAGGGCAACAACTAGCTGGATTCAAGAAGTAAAGAAAGATTTAGAAAGAAATAACATAAGTGAAGAAGAAACGGTGAACAGAGAGATCTTTAGAAAAAGGGTATTAAGTATGAAAGGATTCCAAGGAAGATTGCCAAAGAAACCTGGTGCGAAGTGGTCCGAGGACAGAAAGAAGCAGCATAGTGAACGGATGAAGGAGTACTGGAGGGAACGGAAGAGAAAACAACAAAGTGTGAAGAATTGAAATTGGCACGTGGTCCCTAGCAGGCCTCATCGGAAAGTAGAAGAAGAAGAGAAGGGATATATTAGACCTTCCGTACCACACCCGCACGTGTAAATCGCGTGAAAAAATTCTAGAGTACCCCTTGACCCCTTAAGCGCATTGTATGTATTGATGAATATTTCAGCTTAATTTGGATCCGTTATAACCTTATAGCCGTTTGCAAACCTTCACAGTAATGTGATAAATGGAATTGCATTGCGTCTTACAGAAAGAGATGGACCTCTGAGATTCAGTTGCCATGGCTACCGGCATGCATTCTTTCATTAATTTATTAAGTGAAATTAGTTTTCTGGGAATATCTCAAAAACTGTTGGTTTTAGGGCCTTAAAATGTGGTTTTCGGGGGCCCTAGGGCCCCCTAGTTTCGTTTCTCACATTGAGGGGCTGAAAATGAGCTTTGTTTCACCCTTCTACGCCTATTTCAGCATGTATTTTAAGGGAGTAGGGCCCCTTTTATGAGAGGTACCGAGAAGAGTTACATCAATGATTGGTGTCGTGCCTCTGAAGGATATTTGTATCAAATTTTACGTTGATCCACCCAGCCGTTCTCGAGTTATAAGGACACAAAAAATTGTCCACAGACAGACAAACAAACAAACAAACAAACCGACAGACAGAAAAAAAAAATTTGCGCGCATCCATCATAAAACAGTCTAAAACGCGCAAATATCGCAAATTTCCGTGGAAATTCAGAAAAAACAGACAAACTTTCATTTTTAGATACAGATGTATATAGAGATGTATTAATGGTACACCTTTCGATCTAGCAGTGAGGTGTTCTTCAGCCAATATTAAGAATTAAATAGGTCGAACATGTAGCATCAATGTATAAATATATATGTTTTGATTGTGTAATGATTGGCGTTTATTTAACTTTTTTATACCACATTCTTGGAACCATCTCGCATTTGATTTACTTTGGTTTGTGAAATTCCAGATTTCCTTAGTTAATCGGTCGTCAGTCACATGGGAGATGTGCCCGTAGAACAGCAATCTTTTCGTTTTGATGAATGTCATTATGGGTTCTATCTTAGTGTATAGTTCTTCATTGAATCTCAATCCTACCTGCCCATCAACCCATCTGTTGCCTAAAATAATAATAATAATAATAATATCATGAGAAAGATACTGGGACCAGTCAATATAGATGACGAGTAAAGAAAAAAATACATACTCGGGATTTGTACAGATATACTGAGAAAATCGAAGATGTGGCCAGGAAGAGACGTATGGCTTTCTACGGACATGTCTCAAGGATGAACCCAACAAGACTAGCCAACCGGCTTCTCAACTACTGGGAGAATAGAAAGATCATGACACCGTGGCTAACAGAAGTTAACAAGGACATGCAAGTACTGAAGATAATGGAAAGTGATATTAGAAACCGATCACATCTCAGAAAGATACGTAAACAGAAGAGGTCTCAGGACAGACCACCCTGTAAGAAAACCGGTACCATCTGGACAAAAGAGAGAAAGAAGAAACATAGCCAGAGAATGCGCGAATATTGGGCAATCATCAAGTCCCTCGCCAAGCTGAATAGTTGAACGTCGTGGTCCCTAGCTGGCCCATCAGATAGAATAATAATAATAATATTTTTTGTAAGACATGAAAGTAAAAGTAAAAATTTTTGAACCTGAATCTCATTTTGTCCGGGAGGATACATTTAGCCCATTACACCACCGCGGCTACGCCACAACCAGGACTCATCCTAGGTCGCAGTGCACTAAATGAAGCTCTTAATGAAATGCTTTCTCACTGGTAGGGATAGCCTTGGAGGTCAATAGTCTTCTTCTTTTTATATTAAAAGCTTCTTTAGCCTTGGCTATTTGAGAACGGACTCCTAGTCACATCTTCCATTAGATGTGAAAAAGGAAGAAAGCTTTTAGTTTTACGTGACCATTAATCATGCGATCATGAGCCACGGGACCTCCTTTTTTACGTTTAATCCGAACCACAGGACATGATATTTCACTCAGAAAATCTCACATGTATTGACCGGGAATCGAACCCGGTCCACCTTGGTGAGAGGCCAACAGCTTGACCGCTCCATTAGATGTGATGATGCTTCCCAAATAAATGAACTGATTTACTAGAGCCAATCTTTCTGCTTTCAGCCAAATGTTAATATCCTGTTTACCATCCGGAGTACATTTCATTATCTTCGATTTTGTTTTGCTAACCTTCGTGTTACATTTTAGTATTAGTAGATCGTTCAAATTCTTTAGTGAAGTCTTTATCTCTTTTTTAGTTTCAGCTATGAGAGCTATATCATCAGCGAAACGTATTGTTTGGTAAAGTTGACCATTTATTTTTATTCCATGGGTAGAGGTGGCTGAAAACTCTTTCATTGCTTCTTCTACATGCACATTGAATAGTAAAGGTGACAGACCACACCCTTGCCTTACTCCTTTTCTTATTTTCGCATCAATTTGCCATTTCTCTATATGCGTTGTCTGTTTCTTGTACAGCTGATAGAGAATTCTCCGATCTCTGTAGTCCACTTTCAGACTTCTAAGGGCTTTAAACATAATATTCGAGTTAACATTATTAAATGCTTTCTCTATATCAATAACATTATTATTATTGAATTAAATATGATTAATTTAATATCAGTACAGAACTATAATAATAATGAGAAGAATTTTATTTTTCCAGAAGTGAAGTAGACAGCATAATTTCCTAAGGCTGCATTGAAACTCCTTTCATCTCCTTAAATGCTAAAATCTTGATGAGATTAATATGCTAGTCCTTGCGGACAAGACTGCAAGCGTTTAATAATTAGGCCTATTTCAAAATCTTCGTAAGTGTAAGACGTTAAATGAAAAGTCTTAAGATTAATAAATTAAGCTTTCCGGCAATCATTAATTTCCAAAGATGGGGAATGGAGGATTAGAAAAAGAAAAACAGGGAAAGAGACCTCTTATGAGAAACGGACCGCAATTTTGTCAAAGCGCGTGCAGTCTTATATCGGATAGTAATTAGCTCGAGGAGGCGAGCGGTAGCAGAAGAGGAGATTGCCAAGACGGAGGTGGCAGAGCTTGTGCCAAGGCTGGAACCTGTCATTAGAGTTGGGTGGAGCACGCAGCTAATCAGAGTCGCTTTCATTGACATCCAGATTAAGTTCCTTTTCCACTCCTGATAGGTCTACGAGAAACAGCTTATGCAGTATGTACAGCTCTTGATCAATTTATTAGGCTCATCATCAAGATCTTATACAGGGCGATCGAAAAATAATGCCAACATTTCAAAAACTTACAGCACCGAAACCCTTTATGTTAAACGTGTAATTCTTTCACTGAACGCCAGCTGGTTAAAGTAAGTTTTGTTTTGGAGGGGACGTGACCTTGCTATGCACACACTAGATGAGCAGTAGCCAAGGTCGGCCGGGG
Organism: Meconema thalassinum; assembly: GCA_946902985.2. Classification (NCBI taxonomy): domain Eukaryota; kingdom Metazoa; phylum Arthropoda; class Insecta; order Orthoptera; family Tettigoniidae; genus Meconema; species Meconema thalassinum. Next base: position 94,325,999 of record OX336399.1, read on the forward strand.
GCGCGCGCGCCAATGAAGTCCCGACCTCACCCCTTTGGATATTTTTTCTGGGGATACGTTAAAAAACATTGTGTATGAAGAAAAAATTCGGGATTTGGAGCACCTGCGGGAGCGAATTTCTGCCGCCATCTTGACAGTTACTCCTGAAATGATTGCACGTACCAATCCAGCCATTGGGAAAGCGTGCGTTCAATGCTGATGTTGGTGGTCGGCCTGGCCTAGATTTTTTCTCTACAGTCCCTGTTTCCTTAAACTGATTAAACCATCGAATTACAGCTTTGTAATCAGGTGCAGTTTGTCGGGCGGTGCAGTCATTGGTGCACGCGCCCCCGGCCGACCTTGGCTACTGCGCATCTAGTGTGCGCATAGCAAGGTCACGTCCCCTCCAAAACAAAACTTACTTTAACCAGCTGGCGTTCAGTGAAAGAATTACACGTTTAACATAAAGGGTTTCGGTGCTATAATTTTTTGAAATGTTGGCATTATTTTTCGATGACCCTGTATTTCGGGTGGCTTCGGTGGCGTAGTCAGTAGCATGCTGAACTGTTATGCCCAAGATCACGGGTTCAAACCCGGCCGAAGTCATCGGATTTTTAAAAGCGTTTTAAAATCCTTCAGTATGCCTTTCTTCAGAGGGCATGTATAGCCGATAGATTTATAGATTTATGACATGTAAAACAACGTACCACGACAATTGGTAGTATGTAACCAAATTTGTAGGTTATTTGGTTAGAAACGCTCTATCAAGCTCCAACGTTCGCTGCTAGGTGTCAGTGGCGTCTGGTAGCCAAAGTTGGGAGTACTTGAAATCGAACTTGCTGGGAGCCTACGGGCGTTCAATTAAAATACCCTGCTATGACCATTGGCTGCAATTCATATATAATGTTTCCGAATTAATACGCGACGCACAGTAGTCTGAGAGATATCTGAACGGTCTGCTATTAGTCGTCAGATTACTGTGTAACAGAAATGCCTTTACAAATTCTTTCTAGTGCGAAAAAGGTTCTGGAAAAATTTCTCTTTCGTTTTGCTAATAAAATTATCTTTGTTCATTTTGAGAATTCTGGAACCACCACACCCTTAAAATTGATGTTGTAATCACTCATTTTAATATAAAACCCAAAACATGGCAAAAGAAACAAACAAACAAGAAACTTCATTTTTATTTCAGACTGTTTTACCTTTTAACATTGAGTCTAGTTTGGAAGCCTCAGTTTGCGAACAAGTCGCCTCCATGATGTCCTAATAGCAGCTATCCTTGCTGCCTCCTCTGCTTCTACACCTCTCACTTTGAAATCGTTTAACATTGAATCTAACCATCGCCTTCTAGGTCTACCTCTGCTCCTCTTACCCTCTACAACAGACGCCATTAACCTCTCAGGTAATTTCTCCTTCCCCATTCTCTTCACATGACCCAACCAACTGGGACGGCTCATACGAACAGCTTCATCTAGCGTGTTCATTTCCAACTTAGCCTTTATCTCTTCATTACGAGTAATCTACCCTCCGGCCATTGCTCCCATCTATTTGTCCCAGCAATCATTCGTTCTACTCAATATCAGTTTAAATATCAGGGGGCTGCGTGGCCCAGTCGATAGAGGCGCTGAGCTTCTAACTGAAAGAGAGTGGGTTGGATCCCCACACAGATAGCGGATTTTAGAAACAAAACTACCACTTTCGGAAACGCAAATAGCCCAGGGGTTCACTGAGCCTACACTAGAAATGAGTACCAGGGTAATTCCTGGGAGCAAAGACGGCCGGGCGTGGAGCTAACAACTCCATCCCATCTAGTGCCGATGTCACAAAAAGTGGAAGCCTCTACCTTCCACTACTCCCAGGGCATGGCCTGTACGGAGTTGGCTTTGCTTTTTTTTAGGTTTATATATCAGGGCGATAACCTAGATGTTAGGCCCCTTAAAACAACAATTATCATCATTATGAATATACCCAGCTCTCACTGTTATGCAGCAAGGTCGGTCTAAATACTGAGTGATGTAAGAATAGTTTTGTCACTACACTGATTTCTTTCTTGCAGGAAAATGTAGATCGCAACTGAGAACTCACAGCATTGGCCTACACCTAGACCCTATTTCCTTCCCAATGCTACCATCCTGTGATAATACACAGCCCACATGCCCCAATTTAGTTCCTCCGGCCTGAAGTTCTATTTTCTTGTGTTTCTTCCCTACCTACATAACCTTCGTTTTTGAAATGCTGGTCTTCATACCATATTCCGTAAATACACTTGTGTGAAGCCAAAATTTGTAGGTTAGAATTGATAAAGCTCTATTAGTTCCAACGTTCGCCGACAGGTGGTGACTGCGATGCTATCTACACTGGTCAAAACAATTAGGGGATCAGTTGAGGTATCTAGGTTCTGACGTATTGTCATCGGCAGAATGACCTAAAATGGTTCGACGTCTTTCTGTCGGTTCTACGGAGTGGAGACATCAACATTACGGCAACCGAGATAGTGGTAATAACAGAAATTTGCTGCAGAGGGGATGGGTGTGGACGTGTGTTGACTCTACCAAACGAATGTCACAAGCAGTTGGGTTCAGATGGTGTAGTGAGCAGGTAGTGCAATGCAACAACAACGTGACTTACCCGAAGGAATGGCAGAGAGCCATAGGAAGATTAGAAGCGGTACAGACACAGAGGAAGGGGGCTGCAGCTATTGGAGTGTCCCAAAGTGTAATTTCCAGGACCTGGACGTGATTTCAGACAACAGGAACCGTTAAAAGAAGGCCAGGCCAAGGTCGTCCACGGGTAACATCAGCAAGAGATGACCGTTATCTCCGGTTAACAGCCCGTCGGGACAGGAGGCTGAATGCAACTCAGCTGCGATGCACCCTCCAGGCGGCAACAGGACGCGCAATATCAACACAAACAGTCCGAAATCCTTCGGGAAAGTGACCTCTACGCTCGGAGGCCTATGGTGTGTGTCCCATTAAACCACGCCACCGATTATCCCGCAGAAACTGGGCGGAGGAACATAAGGATTGGCGTCGTAACGAATGGCGCCGAGTTCTGTTCACAGATGAGTCAAGATTTTGTGTTCAGGCGGACAATCGTCGTTCTCTCATCTGGAGAGAACGTGGAACTCGGAACAATCCCGCTTATGTGCAGGAAACAGCACCATATCATGGTGGTGGGCGAATGGTGTGGGCAAGTCAGTATTAGCGGACGTACGGACCTCTATGTCGTTCAGAATGGCGCTTTGACTGCTCAGAGGTATCGAGACGAGATCCTTCGACCGTTTGTTGTGCCCTACGCTGGTGCCATAGGCGATGGGTTCATTCTGGTGGACGATAACGCACGACTCCACAGAGCTGCACTCTTGGACAACATGCTTGTCGACGAGGGCATTGAACGAATGGAGTGGCCATTTTGTTCACCGGATTTACACCCGATTTAGCATGTCTGGAATGCACTTAGAAGACGCATTGCAGCCAGACCAGCGCCTCCCACAACGGTTGCCGAGCTGGATATTGCACTCATGGAAGAATGGCCAAATATCCCTAAAGAGCTGATTGATAACCTCATACTGTCCATGCCACGCAGGTGTGTAACTGTCCTGGCCATCCGAGGTGATCACACACCATATTAGAGGGCAACGAGAATGACTTTTTCATTATTATGGTAGCCCCATGGTGCCTCGCTCTAAGTAATCGCCATGTAAACCTCCAGTAAAGAGTTGAGACAGCAAAATATTGTACTGTAGCACACACAAATTACAATTGTAACCGAAATCTGAATAAAAGACGTTACCATATGTATCTTGTGCATGATATCTCACCTGATCCCCTAATTGTTTTGACCAGTGTAGTAGCCAAGTCCGCAAGCTAGGTGCCGTGGACGGTAGCATTTGGTAGCAATAGTAGGAACTATTTGAAATTATTGTCTGCAGTCCGTATTTGAATTAAAGCAGATAATAATTATAATAATATTAATAACAATAATAATAATAATAATAATAATAATAATAATAATAATAATATGGCCTCAGATGCCGGGTGCAAGCTTTGTTATATGACACCCAGAGGGCAGCTTGCATGTCGAATTTTGTTGTTCCTTGAAGCACTATGAAAGTCAAGGAGGTTAGATATCTAAGCTCCTGGACAGTAAATAGCTTTCTAGTAGAGAAATGAGGAACTTTGTTTTGGCAGAAAATCCCGAGATCAATTTTGCCAATATGAACACGGCCTACTGAATTCAAATGGGTTCTTTAACATGCCAACATCGTATGGCATGCGTATCGTTATTTTTGCTGCCTTTCAAAAATCACTTACCACGGCCAGGAGCGATCTTCCAAGCTTGGGGTTAGTAATCCGACACGATAACCACTCACCCACTGTGGCAAGCTAATTAAAGCGGATAACACACGCCATCAAAACAATAACGGTTATCAGACAGATTCTACACACACCCTAAGTACACGGTGATACATGACCGCGTTGCCACAGCCCCTAAACTGAGGAACCAGCTAACCATATTCCGTACATTTCTGTTCAAGTTCTAACATAGGGCCTACATGCTTGTAAGCTTTCGACGGAGTCCATCATTACAACTAGGTCATTAGGATAGACTAGACTGCTTAGCTGGTTCCCAATCGTTGCCTAAAAATAGCAGACTAAAATGCAGATCTCAAGTTTAGGAGAAAACAGATGCCGGATTCTCTCCTACAATTTTGAGAATATTAGGCCCATGCCAATAAATTTACCACAATTTTTTTCAGGCATCCTATCTAAGTAAAGTCATAGTAAGCAATTTTTAGGCGTAATCCCTCAGATCCCTGTTCGAAACTTTTTTATAGCTTCGAAAAACTATTACTTATTAGAATTTTACTGCTGAAGGAATGAAGCAACAAGATACGAGGAAGATGGAGAATACCAAAGCAGAGCAGAAGAGAGGAAGGCGAAGATTTCTGATGGCTCCTTGTAGCTATGAACCAGGAGTATTTTAACATGAATTTATTCTTCCAATTTTTCAATGCTGGTGTCTCGCTTTTTATTTGTCTAGTATATTTCTTTCTATAAAGCGATACTTGTGGAACAGTTGTTGTGATTGACTGATGAAACGTGATGCTCAAGTCCATAGAAGCACGGTATGGTAAATAAAAATTGCCCTGGATTTTATCGCGAGGAGAATTTATGTATTTTGCTTTTTAAAAGTATGGATTGAGTATTTTAATGTAGGAAATTTACCACCTATTTTTGTAAAGCCCTGAGACATATTAAGTAATTAAATGAGTGCCCAACAATGTCACAAGAAAACACATCGTCACAACCCAATAATAGCAGAAGTGCGTGGTTGTAAAGTTAATAGAGATACCGCCATAAAACACTAAAATCAGTCTGCATAAATTGAATGTTTTCATATTTTTGTTCGCTAATGTTTAAAACATGATCGTTTGTCCTATGAATGAAAAATGAAAACGAATAAAACTATGCTATGTGTAAAACTGGTATTCGATAAATTAATGTTTCCTATGTGTTACGCATCGTTTTGGTCGGCAGTGTCGCCTTGCCAAATTAAAACCCAGGGAAATTTCAGAAATTTATCTCTGAAGAACGTGCTGACAAAGCATGAGAACGAAATAAATTAAAACTTAGCAATTTCTCTAGGTTTATGCCATGTCTTGTGTGCTGGGTTTTGCCTAGGAACACAAAGATAGGCTCATCAGCGGGCTCTTTGTGTCCGTGCCCGGACCCTGAAACGAAAAAAAAAAATGCTGTGTTTTAATTCCTTGGCCGTGAAAGCCAATATACCATCGTTTTAAAAGAAATTAAATTTGCAGTGCAATGAACTTTTTTTCTATCGAGAAAGAAAGGTAAAATGATTAGCTGTTACATTCAAAAAAGTAAAACTACAGCTGTAAAATTTCGTGTAGCTCTACGTATGCCACCATGATATATTTTGATATTGCAATTTTTCAATCGGTCAACATAACATAATCCCAATTACTGGGATATGAGAATTCTACCTGAAAAAAACAACACGTTACATGTAATTGAAAAGGTATTTGCTACCCTCTTCTGGCAATCTGTAGCAAATACTTTTTAAATACATTTACTGTACATTCTTTTCAGGTAGATTTTCCCATTTTCCAGTAATGGGGATTATGGTGTGTTGACCGACTGAAAAGTTCAAATATCAATTGACAATAAAAATAACACTGAAAAATGGCACAGTGCCATTATGCCATTATACCATAATTAATATCTGGTATCCATTTTATAAAACCTGTCTCTCTTGGTTTAGAATGTCGAGATTTAACTCATGGAAACTTAAACGATCATTTCTCCTTTAACTGCCAGTCTCTCTTCTGTAATTCTCTTGTTTATTTTTACTACCTCTCCTCTTGACAGTATTATTCCCAATACGTATACATTTTATTGTATTTATATATTTTTTCGCATTCAATAGCAGTTGTGTGCTGCTATTCACTCCACAGAATAACAACGATTCAACCATTTCAAAATCAGCATTATTTTTGTTCTATTCACTTTTACTGGAATATTTCATGCTTGACCAAGGTCTTCAAATACACTCCCGCCATTGTGAAAGGTATTGAAACATCGGGATCGGTTTTACCGTTGTGAAATAAAAATATGAAAGAGCCACTGACAGACGCAAAAGAGAATAGCCTAATGAATAATTTATTATTTCTTTCAATAGCACACTAGCAATTCAAGAGATAGATTTATATCAATAGAGATATAAAGGGAGTTCTTTTTAAGACTTCGCTATTCAGGCCGTGACCCGTGGGAACCCCATTTGTGGTCCACGGGATTCCCTCTACTATCCCGGCATTTGCCTGGAAAGAGTGTGAAACGGATGGAGAAAACTACACTGAGGATAGCCACTGTCAACGCCGGATTAGAACCTGCGATATCCGGACTTGCTGCAGATCCAGACGGTGCAACTTTCCGTGTTCCAAATAAGATTATGGCATGTTAAGGAACCTTCCACTAATTACACCTGTGTGAAGCAAAATTGTATAGGTTAAGAATGTAAACAACGCTCTTAGGTTCCTATGTTCGTTGCCAAGTGCCGACTGCGGTGGCGTCTGGTAGCTAAGTTCTGAACTAGTAGTCGTCGACGGTGGCGTTTGGTGGCAAAAGTAGGAACTATTTGAAAAATTCATAAGTCTGCAGTCCTTACTTGAACTAAAAAACAGATAACACACACTAATACAGTCATCACAATTAACACCGGTTATCAGACAGATTCTACACACAATCAAAGTACACGGGGCTACATGAGCGCGTTGTCGCAGCCCCTAAATTTAAGGACCAACCAACCATCCAAACAAGAGTTCGTCAATGCCAAGCGGCTGAAACAGCCTCTCTCATCAACACAATAAGTATATACTTTGTATCACAAATAAGAGTCTACTGTTAGTTCAGTTCCAACATGGGAATTAACAGCTCTTTGTTAGGTGGTTAGCCTAGAGGCTGGTTGGAACCTCAAAAAGCACCACCATAGGTTATGTGGTAGAAACCCACAAAACCGAGGCAGCACTACAATGAGGCGTACTAGGCGAGGTGAGGAATGAGGTAGTTTGCCATTGCTTTCCTCACTGAGTCAGTACAGCAGTACTAACCCTATGAGCAGAGCCTTTCACAATATCCACAAGCACTGGCTGTGCCCTGAGTCCATTACTCAGCACCACCCATACCTCAGTAGCTTCCATATAATCACAGCCATGAGTGAGACTGAGACATCGGTGAAATGCCACATTTTACTCTAGCCTGTGCCAACAGACAAATGCAAATCTACTGTATTCATCAAGAGATGGTAAACAAGCAGTATTGTGGACTACGATAGCTTACAATCAGAACGGATTTATGATCGACTGAGGTTATAGAGGCGAAGAACTTGAGTTCCAGGATGATGATGTTGATTCCTTAGGGCAGGGGTTCTCAACCTTTTTCAACAATCGTAACCCTTTAAAAAATTTAAACATTCGGCGTACCCCCTACTAACCTTTCTTAGGTAGTAATAATGGTTATTAAAAATGTAAAAGGTATTTGGTTGGTATGGTTTAACCTTTGTAATTTTATAAGGAAATATATTTTAATAAAACAAAATATAGTTGTTTTTTTAGTTACTTTTCCCAAAGGGTGATTTTTGCAATCATTGAGTTAGTTTTCATTTCAACATAGAACATATCAGAAACACTACCTTGCATACACTTATTCCAAATGTTCAGTTTTTCAAAAATATCACTTAAATAGGCCAATTTTAAAAGCCAACCAAAGTTATTGAGAATTGATGATAAATTAGAATTGTGCTCGGAAAAGAAAAAATGCAATTCTTTGTGGAGTTCAAATACACGCGCCGTAAATAACTCACACAGTAGTCACGGCACGAAGCTCACTGCGCATGTGGATCGAGTAGAAGGATGGCCTGCCGCGTACTCCCTGAAATGTTTCGCGTACCACAGGTTGATAAGACCTGCCTTAGGGGCTTTGCGACATCGTGGCCATGTAGCCCCGTGTAGAATGCGTCTCATAACCTTTGACACTGTGATGTCTCTACTAGTGTTAGTCTTTGAAATTGAGGTAGGAATGGGTAGAAAGTGGCCGTGGCCTTAGGTTAGTTACCTTCCAGGTCCTGGACAACCATCAAGGGAACAGCAGTGAACAGGGCCAGATAGAGAACTCTAGTGTCTGCCCTATGCTCCACATCAGAGTAACAGGAATTAAGTCAAGTAAGTCAAGGATGGCTGAGGTAAGAATCGAACCCACTCCTGTTCAGTTTATGGTTCACGAGGCCGAGGCGGGACAGACTGAGAAGAGGTAGGTTTCATTCCCAACTCAGCCATCCTTAGTATGGATTTCCGTAGTTTCCCCCGACTTCTCCAGGCGAATGGACTGACTGCGTGGTTCAGCGGTAACGTTCTCGTCTGCTGTTACCAAGGTTGCAGGATCGAATCCCGGCGCAGTCAGCTGGTATTTGAGGGTGCGCAAATGCGAGGGAACCGTGTTAGTACATTTACTGCCACGTGAAAAATACCCTTCGGGGCAAAATCTGGCACCCCGGGATCTCTAAAAGCCGTAGTAGTTAAAAGGGACGTAAAACCAGTAACATTATTATTATTATTATTATTATTATTATTATTATTATTATTCCAAGCAAATGTCGCAACGGTTTCTAACTCAGCGCCATGGAAGTGAGGTCCTTTTCGGTGGCTGGAACGAAGGTTCGAGTCTCGTAAGTTGAGGTGCACTTTTCGTAATTGACGCGACTCACCTAAAAAGAGTGAAGTTGTGGTTAGGTTGGTGAAACTTGAGACAGCTCATGACTATGTGAAGGCTTCCCACTAGCTCATAAACAAATAAGGAAAGGCGAGAAGAAGAATTGTGACCCCAGGATAACACGTTATCTCGCTGACACAAGCTCACAGTGTCTACGGTAAGCCAGCCGCGCAGCTGACTGATTTATGGGGCCTCGCAGTTTGAGGCTAGCGTACCACTAGCTCAAGGCATTCTCAACCTTCATGAGAGGGCGAGCATCAGCTTCATGCCATTAAATAGAATAGAATAATAATAATAATAAGGGTAATACTAAAACATTACTGCAGTGTCATCCGTCCGGAGGTTTTGTATGCTTCTGAATGCCTCACGATGAACAAAAAGACTTGGTCGAAAAACTGGAGGCCAAAGAAAGGAAAATTTTGAGAATGATATTGGGCCCCATCAAAGACAATGGTGAATACAGAAGACGGCATAACCATGAGCTATATACTCATGTGGAGAAGATAAGTGACGTCATCCGGAAGAGAAGGACACCATTTTATGGGCATGTGAAACGAATGAGCCCAGCGAGACGGACCAACCGCAACGTAACTTACTTTCAGGAGAGGGAAAAAATGGGCCTGGTTAATTGAACTGGATAAAGATCTGAATGAAGTGGGGATTACACCAACTGACATTCAGGAGCGCGCCCCAATCAAAAGAAAACTGCAAGCTTGCAAAGGTTTCCAAGAAAAACCGAAGCTAAAAACGGGAAAGATTTGGATCCAGGAACGGAAGGAAGTCCACCGAGAACGAATGCGGGCGTACTGGGCAAATATCAAAGCCTGTAGGAGACAGTTGGAGTGACGCGGTCCATAGATGGCCTATACGAAATGAAGGAAGGAAGGAAGGAAGGAAGGAAGTTCAAATATTTGGGGGAAATTATTCAAGTAAATGGTTTCGAAAAATCTGCTGTATAAGAAAGAATACGAAAGATGGGAAGAGAGTATGGCATAACTAGGAATACCTACAGCAGAAAGTGTTTGTCTAAAGATCTTAAAATGCAGCACTACAACAGCGTAGTCAAACCGGATTGCCTGTTGGCGAGTGAATGTCTTGTACTGAACTACACACATCAAAACAAGTTTTGCATCACCTCGGTTCCCAGATCTCCGGCATATAGACGTTGACTGTGTATATTGTATCCAAGATACAGTCCCTTTGACTGTTCATAGATGTCACTAAAACTGCTCAAAGATGTAAACAACCATGCATGAGCAGGGCCTATTAGACGGAGGGGGTACGACAGCCGATCAGTTCCAGTCATTCCACCAGGACGAAGGTACGCTGTTCATGTTGTCTGTAGTTCTACCATGCCTAGAAGGTCAATACCGCAGTTCGATCGCGTCCGCATTGTTACTTTGTGTCAAGAAGGGCTCTCAACAAGGGAAGTTTCCAGGCGTCTCAGAGTGAACCAAAGCGATGTTGTTCGGACATGGAGGAGGTACAGAGATACAGGAACTGTCGATGACAGGCCTCGCTCAGGCCGCCCAAGGGCTACTACTGTAGTGGATGACCGCTACTTACGGATTGCCGCTCGGAGGAACCCTGACAGCAATGCCACCATGTTGAATAATGCGTTTCGTTCAGCCACAGGACGTCGTGTTTCAACTCAAACTGTGCGCAATAGGCTGCATGATGCGCAACTTCACTCCCGACGTCCATGGCGAGGTACAGCTTTGCAACCCCGACACCATGCAGCGCGGTACAGATGGGCCCAACAACATGCTGAATGGACCCCACGGAATTGGCATCACGTTCTCTTCACCGATGAGTGTCGCATATGCCTTCAACCAGACAATCGTCGGAGACGTGTTTGGAGGCACCCTGGTCAGGCTGAACGTCTTAGACACACTGTCCAGCGAGTGCAGCAAGGTGGTGGTTCCCTGATGTTTTGGGGTGGCATTATGTGGGGCCGACGTACGCCACTGGTGGTCATGGAAGGCTTCGAAACGGCTTTACGATACCTGAATGACATCCTCCGACCCATAGTGCAACCATATCGGCAGAATATTGGAGAGGCATTTGTCTTCATGGACGACAATTCTCGACCTCATCGTGCACATCTTGTGAATGCGTTCCTTCAAGATAACGACATCGCTCGACTACAGTGGCCAGCATGTTCGCCAGACATGAACCCTATCGAACATGCCTGGGATATGTTGAAAAGGGCTGTTTATGGACGTCTTGACCCACCAACCACTCTGAGAGATTTACGCCGAATTGTCGTTGAGGAGTGGGACAATTTGGACCAACAGTGTCTTGATGAACTTGTGGATAGTATGCCACGGCGAATACAGGCATGCATCAATGCAAGAGGACGTGCTACTGGGTATTAGAGGTAGTGGTGTGTACTGCAATCTGGACCACAAATGCTGAAAGTCTAGCTGTATGATGGTACAACATGCAATGTGTGGGTCTCATGAGCAATAAAACGAGCTGAAATGTTGTTTGTGTTGATCTCCATTCCCTTTGTATTTAACGGTTCCGGAACTCTTGGAACCGAGGTGATGCAAAACTTTTTTTGATGTGTGTACAAATTGGATACATTAGAAGTAGTAGAAAGGAGAATTATACACAAAATACTCCGTCCTTTGAAAACTGCAGAATTCTGGAAATTAGGAAGCAATGATGAAATATATCGAAAAATAGAAAACATATCAGAAACAATACGGAAGAGGAGATTGCTATTTTTTGGACATTTCTACAGGATGGATAACAGTAACAAGAAGTCAACAATAACCTGGGTACAAGAAGTTAAAAAAGATTTGGAAAGAAACAATATCAGAGAAGAAGATACACCACATAGAGATACATTTAGGCAAAAAGTGCTAAAATGGAAGGATTCCAAGGGAGGAAGGGAAAGAAAGCCGGCTCGAAATGGTCCGAGGGGAGCTCGTGAGCATTTTTAGACTACTTTTCACATTTTGCAAAAATGAGGAAAAAGTAGACTTATGAGATCGATCGGGGCAAATGTGTGTGTGTCTGTCTGTATATCTGGCTGTGTGTGTGTGTGTGTGTGTGTGTCCCTATCAAATCCTAAACGGCTGCAGCAATCGAAACAAAATTTGGTAGGAGTAAAGATCTATACCTGAATATCTCAATGCCGTATTTGAAAATGTCAGTGCTACCAACTGTTGAAAAATCGCAAATGAAATTTGAGCTCCATGTTGGATATCTGGGAAGGTATGAATGGGATATATTTCAAAATTGGCACACGTATAGATAATAATATTTCAGTTCAATTTCCAGGAGGTCATACATGGCAATGTTGCCAAAATGATTCTAAGCCTGCTGATAGGTCCAATTTTAAATGCATATAACTTCTACACTATCAATTGGAATTCAACCAAATTTTGTATGTACTATGTGTACATAAACAGATATGACTGAGCGTATTCTTAAGATCCACCAGGGCTGCTAACTGTTAATAAACGCTCTCAATTTATTTTATCAAAATATCAATATATTAGAAAGTATGCATGCCAATAGCTCTAAACTTTGCACACGTATAGTACCTGGCATTCTAGATTAATTTGGAGTAACTAATCTCCGTTAGTGCCGCCAACATGATTCTAAGCCTGCTGATAGGTCCAATTTTAAAATGCATGTAACTAACTAATGGATTTCATTCAAAATTGGCACAACTATAGATCGTATTATTTCAGATTATTTCTGACCAATGCATGTATGTCATTGTTGCCAACATGATTTTACGCGCGCTGTTAGATCCAATGTTTAACTGCATGTAACTTCCATGCTATCCATTGGACTTCAACCAAATTTTGTATTATGTATCTTAAGAGATAGAAGTAAGAATATATTCAGTCATCAGGGCTGCCAACTGTAGTGCTCTATTAGGCTACATTATGCCAGGTATAGAGTATTTCGAACTAACTTGACATTTCTATATTACCAACTGAATGTCGTCATTATTCTATATAGATGCATATAGATTAATCATTGGCATGAATCTTTAATTTTAAGAAAAGTAGCCTCTTTAGTTCGTCACGGAACTTCTTGATCGCCTCGCATGACGAGAGCACCAAATATTATTTAAAGAGCACCGTGTTGCTCACGAGCACCAGGTTGCGAACACCTATGGGTAACAACCATCTCGTGGCTGCAGGTAAAGTTGGTGTTGTCGATATTCAACCAAATAGTTCCATAGTCAACTGCAGTTATTGTTGTAGCCGGCCCCGTGGTGTTGGGGTAGCGCGCTTGCCTCTCACCCGGAGGCCCCGGGTTTGATTCCCGGCTCCGTTAGGGATCTTAGGCTGGAAATTGGTGCACTCAGCCTCGTGAAGACAATTGAGTAGCTGTCTGACAGTGAGGCAGCGCCCCGGTCACGAAAACCAAGATTAACGGCCGAGGAGACCCGTCGTGCTGACCCCAATATCTGCAGGCCGAATGGCTGGGCAGCGGTCGTTCGGTAGGCCTAGGCCCTCATGGGCTGTAGTGCCAGGGGTTATTATTATTATGTTATTGTTGTTGGACTCTTTAATCTTGTGACTGGATTGATGCAGATCTCCATGCCTCCCTGTCCTGAGCTAATCGTTTCATCTCTAGTTAGCTACCGCACGTTACATCCAAGGCAATCTGTTTAACTTCGGGCTACATGACCGCGTTGTCGCATCCCCTAAACTAAGGAACCAATCTGTTTAACTTATTTTAACCTTGTTCTGCCCCTGCAGTTTTAATCCTTTACTCTTCCTTCCATAACTAAGTTTGCTATTTCCTGAGCGTCTTAGTATGTGTCCTACCAGCCTATCTCTAGTCTTCATTAGCAGTCGCCAGAAACATCTCTCCTCTCCCATTAGTCTTAATAGCTCTATGTTACTCTCATCAATAAAAGGAAATATACACCAACTAGAGGGCCTGTTCGAGAAATCTCCCATTTGTCAAACCACCCGCCTGTCTTTACTGTTAGGCGGGCTGGACGCGACACAGCTCTGGCAGGGGCTATCGTCTTGTTAAATTGTTGTAAACGCACTTTGATTTTTCAATAAATACACGATTTTTCCTGTACTATTGAGACCACCTCTAAGTTCTGCTTAACGAGTCTGAGTGTACTCGGTTCCTCAGACCAGATAAATGTCTTGGCAGTGCTGGGAATCAAACCCAGACCTCAAAGGGGGTGATAACCAAGAATGCTAGCTACTACACCACGAAGTAATGTAATGCAATTTGTGTCAACAATCGATTGTTTGGAAACGTGTTATTTGAAATCTACATAGTGTACAAAGTTTATAGTTATCGGAGGCATGGAAGTTCATTAAAAACATAAAATGTCAAACTCTGCACATATACAGGGTCTTTCATATAAAATAAGAGCGCCAAGCGGCGGCTTTGTTAACCGCTGCTGCGGTCACCTTGGCCGAGCTTTTGGCGCGCCAAGGCCCCCTGCTTTAAGTGTGTGTACAATCCTATATGATGCAGCAGCCTTGCTAGCGTGTGTACAATGCTGAAATTTTACTTTAGTTAGTTAGTTATTGTTGATGAAACCGAAACCCCTACTTGTGCTAATTTTGTGAGTGATTTATTCGGAGACCGTTCAAGATTCTCGCCAATGTCATCTAGCTCATCCTCTGTTAAAACTGTTCGTGTGCGGGCATGTTTTTAATCAAGCACCGAGCCAGTATTGTCAAACTTATTCGCAATTACGTGAATCTGTGCTAGTGAAGGTGACACTTCATCAGGAAATTGTTGAACAAATGCATCACGTACCCGCCGAGCCGACTCGTAATTACAATACGTTTTACATAAAAAATACGATGTCGCAATGATAACTTCTCACCAAGTTAGCACTTGAGGTTTAGACTGGCGACTGAGCACCTGCACGCTTATTGCAAGGTCAAGTTTGGTAATGTCAATCTGTTATTTTTATACAGTCCATCGGAACTTGAAAAAAAAAGCCATCGTATGTACTATGCACGCGCTTTCTATACAATAGGGGTTCTGGTTTCATCAACAATAACTAACTAACTAACTAACTAAAGTGAGATTTCAGCATTGTATACGGGCTAGCAAGGCCGCTGCATCATAAAGGATTGTACACACGCTTAAAGCAGGGGGCTTTGGCGCGCCAAAATCTCGGCCAAGGTGACCGCAGCATCGGTTAAAAAATCCGCCGCTTGGCGCTCTTATTTTATATGAAAGACCCTGTACTTGGTGTGAATCCAGGAGTGTTCACCATAAAGGCGTTCAACACCATTGACATTGGAAGCTGAGAAAGGGATGTCTGATTTTGAGCTGGAAGCAAGACAGAGAAGAAGAGGGCAGAAAAGAATGTTGGAGGATGAAGAGTATGAATATGGAGGATTTTATAAATCGAATAAGCATTTTTCATAGTTGAATATGGTAACCAAATGTTTAGATGTATTTTTCTCTAATATACATTTTTTGTAGTATCTGAAGCCTTTTCTCAAAAAACTATAAATCGCAGAGCTATGATTTTTTCAGCAGTTGTTCATTACACATTGTGGAATATATGGAACTATAATTGTAATCATTACCGCTACTTATTTAAATTTTTATATATAGGTTTTTTTGTGATGAAAAAATGTATTATTTCTGCAACAGTAAGTTCAAGATTTTTTAAGTAAAAAACTAATATTCATATGTAATTTATATTAGTTCAGTATTCATATTGTAGTAGATTAATAATAATAATATCGTATGGCCACGGGTGCCGCTTGCAAGCTTTGTTATTTGACACCCAAAGGGTTGCTTGCATGTCAAATTTCGTTGTTCCTTGAGGCACTATGAAAGTCAAGGAGGTTAGATATCTAAGCTCCTTGAACACTAAAGCGCTTTCTAGTAGAGAAATGAGGAACTTTGTGTTGGCGGAAACTCCCGAGATTAATTTTGCCATTATGAACACGGCTTACTGAATTCAAATGGGTTATTTGACATGCCAACATCGTATGACATGGTGTCGTAATTTTTTCAGCCTTTCAAAAATCACTTACCACGGCCAGGAGCAAACCTGCAAACTTGGGGTTAGTAGACCGACACGTTGACCAGTCACCCACCGTGGCAAGCCATATTGTAGTGATAGCTTCATATTGTAAAAATTGCAAAGTGATTATATCAATAGAATTCCGATTAAGGCTTTAATACAAAAAGGGCATAACTGTTAAATGCCTTAATATTAATATATATGCCTTAAATCTAGGTCTCTAATCATATATTTTTCATTTATTACAGTTATTTATCTATCTACATACAACATTTCATGCCGTTAACTCAAAACCTATGGTTGTAATGATTTTTAAGAAAAAGCTTGCATTTCCGATTACATCCCCGATTACATCCCCCCTTAATGTCCCAAGCAAGCAGGGCGATATTAATGTTGACTGTACTGTACCTGTCTGTCGCTTGTGTCGTGGTCGCGGTGTCAACATTGATTGGTGTGGTTTGAGCCCTGAGTTCTGCCTGCTCGATAAGTGTACTATGTGTCAGCATGGTGTCCCTCATATCACCTCTCAAGTCCATCAACCGGCATCGCAGTGTTGTCAACAGTCACTAACTATAGTATAAATCTGGTTCGACTCCTACAAACCGTACAAATTTGGTGATAACTAAAGCTCTGCACAATAGCTGCCAAAAAAAAAAAAAAGGTACTAAAGGAAGTTAAACAAGTAGTTCCGTGAAGAACTAAAGCCTATTTTCGTGTAACCTACTTATGTTAATTGCCTCTAGCAACATACAAAATTTCAGTTTGATTGTAATAGATTCGTAGATATTGAGAACCGTCTAATATTTCGGATGGTCGCCATGTTGGATTTTTATATATGTTGGTCTTAGAGTTATGTACCATTACATGAATATTGTGTCTGTGTAGTATTCAAACTTCAATCGCATGATTAGGACACAAGAAGTAAAAATGAGATGTTAAAATTTCGCACAGCTGCCATCTTGTGGTTATGTAAACAATTGAAATAAATTTGATGCCAGTGGATTAACATTTGTACAATAATTTACTGTACCAAGTTTCACTGCACTCGGATGGTTAAATTGCGAGAAACGTCCATGTGAATATTTATACTTCGCACCGCCGCCATGTTGGCTTGGTGAGACGTAATAACATTTGAAGGCAACGGACGGGGTCGGCCAAAATGGTGCTATGACCTTACCGAGTTTCATTGAAATCGCCCTAGCCGTTTAGAAGTTATTGGGTGGGACGCACACACATACGCACGCACACACACACGGACAAAAGATGATCTCATAAGCCTATTTTTTTCATAAAATGAAAATAGACTATAAATCCCCCCTCTTAGCACGCCGGAAGGTGGAGGTAGATTTCACCGGGCAAAGAAAGATATTTCGATTTCACTTAATTTGCCAATTATTGTATATCTACAAAAATTCCACATGTTTAGCATACAAGATTCCCCATCTTATAATTTCGAAAATATTTTGTCCATCCCTTGGCGTAAGGATGGGTCATATAAAAATTATTTCAGAAAAATGTTTTAGGGGATTTTTAGAGTAGTATTGACCGGTATGATCTGTTTTGATCTTGTCCCTATTAAGGGAGGTTTGATATTTTCTTCTCTCAAAATTCCATTTTTCCCCACTCCCTTGGTCAATGATTGGTGCTATCAACAAACTTTACTCATATAAGTTTTTGGCCCATAGCAGATTTTGGAATGGATTCGATTTTTCACATACCAAAAAAGTTAGCGATTTTTCACATTTTCGAAAAAAAATCCACTCCTTCCGTCCGATTTTGCCCATTAACGAATTTGACCGAGATTTTGAATCGTTATATTTTATGTATACATTTGAAAGTGTTTGGTGAAAAATGACGGTAGTTATCGTGTCCAAAAGAAAGTGATATACGGTAAATTAAATGTAAATCTTTTACTGACGGTTTGTTTTGGGGTCTGGGGGATGTGAAACGCGAAGATATGTCGAAATTTTTCTGAAGTCGTAACATGGTACCCATTGCATTAGGTAGTACCTAAAATACTATAGTGAGGGTGTGGTGGCGCAGCGGTTAAGCTATTCGCCTCTCATCAAGGTGGACCAGGTTCGATTCCCGGTCATTGCATGTGAGATTTTTGAAGTGAAATGTCATATTCTGTGATACGGATTCCACGTTAAAAGGAGGTCCCGTGGCTTACGATCACAAAATTAATGGTCACGTAAAATTACAAGCTCCTTTCCGTTGCTTTGAAAATACTGTAGTAATAATAGGCATACAAGATGGCACTAATTTACGGGATCCCCCAGCATCGTGATGCTAAATGGTACCAACCGGATGCTTTGGCTGGAGGAGGAGTGGTTAGGAACTTAGGAACTGGCTACCCTACCACACAAAAACTCCGGTTCAGGACACCTCCTCAGTTTTTATTCGAGTCAGAGGTACCAAAATATACAAACAAGAAATTGAATATTTAAAAAAAAAATCACATAATGAAGCACTTGCATATAACGTATAACACGAGCTCTCTCTCTCTAAGTTAACAGCCCTGGGGCTGGCTTGCAGCAACTCGCCAATCTTCTCTATTCTCCGCCATCTTCTTCAATTCACGATATGATTTTGTGTTCGTGTCTGTCATTAACTGTGCGATGTATGCAAGTGGTGGGCTTCCTCTTGTGTTTTTCCCTTATAACATCCCTTCGATGACTCTTGCTAGCAGGCTATTATGTCTGAGAATATATCCCAACATATTTACTCTAACACAAGAGCAATGGAAATGAAACAGGAGAAATCAGCTATTGCATGATAATATATACAATATTTACACGAGTTGTGACCAGTATTTGGCTAATTGACAGCATTGTTACCAGCCAATGCCAGATCCAACCCTGTGCATGAGTCTGGACATAGACGACAGTTCAAGAAATTCCTAGAAGTTTGTTCTTCTCCGCACTCAAACAGTGTGTCCCCATCATGCAAGATTCCCCATTTCATGAGATTGTCCTTAGATCTTGCTACACTGGTGCGCAGTCTGTTTGAGGACATCCAGGTACCCCATCCATCTTCGTGACCAGGTGGTAATTTTTCTTCAATTTCAACAAGTTCCGGATGATCAGGATACCTTTGATTCCATAGCTTAACCCTGTTCTTTCTTGGGTTTGAATCAAGTGGAGTAGAAGACCGCAGAAAACTTTTCCTGGGCTTCAGTCGAGATGAAGGTGGCTGATGACCATGAAGGGGATAGGCTAAGATGTAGCAAACCGTATGTGTCTCGATATCCCTTGACACTGCCAGGAACTCTTAATTGACTCACCTACATACCTTGTGGATATGGCACTCTATGATCTAGATTTGTTCTGCATAACGAATGAATAGTAAACCCTGTTGACGTTGAAGTGGCAGGTGAAAAGCTAAAGGAAAAGCTAAAGGAAGTAGCCTAGTAGACTTCTGCGAGTTATGAAGCAACAAAACTAGTGATGGACGAAGCAAAGAGGATATAATAAGTTGTTTTGCTCAGGCAAGGAAAGCATTTCTACAGAAAATAAATCTGTTGATATCAAAATAATACAGATTTAGCTTAAAAAATCATTTTTGAGAGCCTTTGTCTGGAGCGTGGCACTCTATGGTAGTGAAACTTGGACTGTTGGCGCAGCAGAAAATAGAAGAAGAGTAGCATTTGAAATGTGGTGTTAAAGGAGAATGATGATTATCAGGTGGGTAGATAGACAAACAAATGGGAGAGGAGAGATGTTTCTGGCGACTGCTAATACGAGAAGAGATAGTTTGGTAGGACACATACTAAGAATAGCAAACTTAGTAATGCAAGGAAGGGTTGAGGACATGAACTGTAGGGGTAGACCAAGGTTAGAATATGTTAAACAGATTGTCTCGGATATAAGGAGTGGTAGCTATGTGGAGATGAAACGATTATCTCAGGACAGGGAGGCATGGAAAAGACTGAAGACTCAACCATTTTTTGTTGTTGTGAATTTCATGCAAACTGAGGACGAACCGAACTAAAAAGGGTCGAGTAAGCGAGGTACCTGTGCCAGTGGAGATATTCCACAGCGCTCATCTGGTTCCGTAGCTTGTGTCAAAGCATAGCATTTAAAATGGACGTTAGGTCCTTCATTATACTGAAGGTCCTTAAGCTCACCATAGCTCATCCTGAAGCCATTGTTCTATATTCTGTACATTTTCTCTCTTTGACAAAGTTACGATTTTCAGTTCCATACAATACAGCATCCACCACACGCACATGTATATATAGACATTGTTCCCGACAAAGGCTAGAGGGATTCAACTAGAGATTACATGGTTAATCCCTTCTCTTGGATCGAGCCTCACTCAAGTACCTGGTTGCCATGGATGTTATTATCCCATGATCCAGGTATACTAGGAGTTAATTAATGCCCCAACGAACGGGAGCTTAGTCTTCCTGTTAGGTTCGATCCAGTATACATATATCGTATGGCTTTACAAGTATACAAAAGTATCATTCAATGGAAATGTCCAAACTTGACAACCAGTCCAGAGCACTCGGACTCACTTGGTGTAGGTTCCTCAAATCACCGTCAAATGCTCGAAGGGGGCACTCCTTAACAATATGGTCCATCGTCTGGTCTTCCGCTCCGCAGTCGCAATCAGCAGATGAACAGAAACCCCACTTCTTCAAGGTGTGACCACATTACCCTTGACCCGTCCTAATGCGGTTCAGCTTCGACCAGGTTTGTCGTGGTAGATGGAATCCCTCAACCTTTCTTGTCGGATCTTAAACCAGATAAGCAGATAAGCGCTGTCGCCATTTGGAGGTAACGTTGAAAGCACTGACACTTCCAAATCAACCCAGGGTGTCTTGCGTGATTTCAGACGAGTTGTTGGTGGATCTCGTAGGGCATCGTACAAGGGAGAGTTCTTTTGAGATGTGATCTTCTTGAGCAACATTACCTTAGCTGCTGTCCTCCAGTGAACACACAAGACGAAACGACTTGGTGCAACGGGCAACCTAGTTTTCTATTCATTTGCAGATATACTGGTATTCTCAAACAGAGATTTTTGTCATTTACAACTTAATAATTTTCCTGTGAAACCATATTGACACACAGGCTACGAATTTTACTGATTGGTGATGCTTTTCTTCCCTATAGTCTTAAAACTTACTCCATCCTTGACCGAGTCTTTGGTTGTTGTAGTTCTGGAAGCCATTTTGTTGGGTCTCGTTAGTTATTTTTGTTTTAAGGGGAGGACCAGTGAGGTCATCTTCTCCTATTGTTAAGACCATGGCTATCTGTTCCGTATACTAGGGTGTATATTGAATTTGTCTCATAACTAATTTCTATGTTGACAGTAATACAGTGAAATTCTTTTGCTGGAGCGGGACCGGCGACCGGCTGCCGGGCGCGCGGGGTTGCGCGAGGCGGAGGCGAGCTAACCAAGGTCATTAAAGTCATTAAGTCACTAAACCTTCATCAACGAGGGTGTGTAGTGTCAGCGCACAGATAAGAAGGTAACATAAACAACAGCTGCAAGATTTAAAGACACACAGATGTTTCTTTATTTCTTGGGAATCTGGGTGACGTCACGTCATCAGTTAAAGGTTAGAACTTATCACAGAAGATAATAAAATGTTCTCCTTCAGCTGACAGACAGACATCGTTACATTATGTCGCTATTCCGGACCCCTCCCATCTGCGTGTTTACTGTAATTAATCGAGGCACGGACCTAAGCCCGTTTGTTGTTCAATTGTGGGTTTATTTAACATTCAAAGTGTACAGATCAATTACCCGTACTCTAGTACGATGGAGAACAATATACGGCAGCAGATATCCCTCACGACAGAAAGGAATTACAACGTGTAAACGGGGAATTACAACGTGTAAACGGTAATTTATTTACACGGTACAACGACTGTCTGTCAGTTGAAGGAGAACATTTTCAGCATCTTCTGTGAAAAGGTAAGTTCTTTAGTCATGATTTGCTGGTGAATTTACCATTAATTAATGTACTGTACTTTGTTACGGTTTCCACCTGCGCACAATCCGCGGTGCGAGCTCGATTGGCTGGCGGAAGGCGCGCGCGCCCGGCAGCCGGTTGCCCGTCTCGCTCCAGCAGAAGAATCACCCTGTATTATTAAGATCAAGCATGAGGGTAGGTGTCCCGAAACTTGAAATATGGTACAAACTCGGCATTTGCCTGGAGGCGTGTGGAAATACCCAGTAAAAGATACACATTAGGATGGCCATTACCAGTGACTGCAGTACTTGGAGTACCTTATTGAAGACTTGAACTGTGGCATATAGCACTCGGCTACGCTACCGGGTATTTTTTAAATTATTATTGTTATTTATTTATCGTATGGCGTACATGAAAATTATTTATAATTTTACATCAAGTTTAGAAACGTAATGAAGTGCCTGTGGTGTCCCTGGGAAGAAGTCGCTGAATTCACCACTGTAAGATGTATTATTGTTATTAATATTACTATTGTTAATGGTATTTTCGTTTTGCCCATTTAAAGAACGCGGTGAAACATTTTAATGTATATTGGCTCGACGACTTGATGACTTGACTTTCACATTCCTGCATTATTATTATTATTATTATTATTATTATTATTATTATTATTATTATTATTATTGTAGTGGTTCAACGCCCCTTTCAACTACTTTAGGTTTTGATACAGCGGAGTGCTTGAAGTTTATCCTGAAAGGGGATTTTGACTGATTTAAGTGGCGGAACAGCAAGGTCATCTGCAGCTAAGGGGAATTTTAACGTGCCAATAAATTTGAGGACATCGATCTCTCTCACATTGTCAAATTCCAATATACTACGTTGGGATGTAATCCCGTAATCGACATAGTTCATTTTTTTAAATATTCTATTCGTATGAAGCAATTTTTACCAGTTGCAGTCAGAATGCATGTTTCGAACGTGCACAACTGAACATTTTTTATCACTCAACATCATCACCGTATAGTAACTGTCTGTTACCATGTAGTTGCTTGTCGTCTCAACTGAGACTGCCTGGCCATCACTATTCCAGTTCCCAGACCACAGCGTTAGAGCTCATTGAATTTCATAATATTAGAGGACGTTCTCATGGATGAGCATGTATCTATGTTAATGTTAATATACTCGGGCATGTGTATCCATTACTGGTCGCTGTTATGTAGCGACTAGAATATGTTAACATATACTACACGCGGTTGAAATGATGACTTCAAGGACCTAAAATGTATTATTATCGACATTTGGTGTTTTGTAATGAGCAGGGAATGAATTTATATGTGCTATAATTAATGATCTGTATATAAATCAAACTGCTGTTGTACGGTTTGGAAATGACGTATCAGAACCCGCTAAGATCCGCAAAGGTGTGCGATAAGGTTGTTTGCTGTCCCCTGGACTGTTCAATGCCGTCGCTGAAGCTATAACTAAGTGGTCTTTTAAAGGGTCTAATATGGGAGTGAAAGTTGGTGGAATACTTATCCAGAATATTAAATTTGCTGATGATCTGGCATTACTTGCAGTAAATCCGCATACGTTAACAAACATGTTGCAATGTTTAAATGATACAGCTACAGAATACGGAATGAAAATCAATTTTAAGAAGACCAAGATTCTGGTGATAAGTAAGCATCAACACCAGCTAAATATAATCATAAATAAAGAACCAGTACAACAGGTCAATCGATTTAAATACCTTGGTCAGATCTTCACAGAAGACCTGCGATGTGAAGTTGAAATCAGGAGCCGTATAGCCATGGCTAAGCAGGCATTCCGTGAAAAGCATTCTCTAATTTGTCAACGCTCGATGTTCCTCAGCCTTAGGAAACAACTGGTTAAGACCTACATATGGCCAGTTGCAGTGTACTGCAGTGAGACCTGGACAATGAATAGAGGTGACATTAAACGACTAGAAGCGTTTGAGATGTGGTGTTGGCGCTGAATGGAAAAGATCAGCTGGGTAGAGAGAATGACCAACATAACGGTGCTGGATCGAATAAAGGAAAAACGACAAATGATCCGCCAGATATATAGAAGGAGATCCACCTGGCTTGGCCACAGGTTACGACATAGTGGGCTGATGATCAACATACTAGAAGGGAAAATACCTGGAAAACGCCCTCGCGGGAGGCCACGGAACACTTTCATGAGATCTTTCCTACATAGCTTTGGCCTACGAAGTGGTCAAAAGGACAGCACAAGACCGAACAACGTGGAAAAGACTCATTGTAGGGGCAGACCAGTCACTTGACTGAAAAACATGATGATGATTTTTTTTTCGTGTGACCTCCTGAGAGGCCGAGAGCAGGCCATTCTATTCGACGCCCGTGGACGACCTGCGCGTCGGGATGAGAGATGGAATGGATGAAGGCGAATGAAACTGTGCAAGGATGTGGAAGGAAGCGGCCGTGGCCTGTCAGAAGGTACCGTCCCAGCATTTGCCTGGTGTTGAAAATGGGGAAACCACGGAAAACCATTTCAAGAACGGCCGACGGTGGGGCTACGCGTCTACCGAGTCAGCAGAGAGCTTGGCCCCATGACCTAACACTGCGCTTTAGCCATCGTAGCCACTACTGTCGGCATGATAATTAATGGCAAAAGTACATATATATTTAGTTATTTTTCTTGAAATATGGAATTATATATGGACTTAGGCTATTATAAAAAAACATTGTTTCTATTTTAATATCTAAATTCAAAGAAACTATGCAAAGCAGATCTACTTGAAACATAACGTTGCACTTTCCATTTTAATATCAAGTAGCGGACCCGTGCGAGAAATCTTTGAAGAATCCTCAATCTTTTATTCTCTGTTACCAAAACAATGGATTACAATATGTTCTTTCAAGTGCTGGAAAGTGGATGTTCTCCTATTGTCTCAAAGGACAGGTTTGTATTTACTGCAACTGTGTTCATTTTATCAGAAGAGGTAACGAAGGCATGTTTGAACTTCACAATGTCAGCTGAGGTTAAGTCCAACGTTAACTGTACACTTAAATCTCCATACAAAATTGCATCAACCATTCCCATTGCTTCATATCCAGGGTTCTTTCAAAGTATAGTGTCGATTTTCATTTTTGCAACTTTACCTGTACCACGATTTAAATTTTAATTTAAATATAGTTCTTTAACTTGTTTCTCCATTATTGACAGGCCTTCTAGTTTACTAGAATTTAATTCGTTTTTGCCGAAATATGGACTATATTGAATTTAATGACTAAGAATATGGAGCATAATATGTGCTTACCTTCCAAATATGGAAAAATACTCGACTTCTCAACTTCACATGCCATGATTGAAAATGAAATTCCACAGCCTGCTTCCAGTCTCCGACCGGGTCAGGAATGGAATGAATGAAACCCCCATCTAGCGGCGAGGACATGGACTGTGCCGGCTGCCGAGGCCTGACGCACTCCTCTGGGGCAATGATTAAATGAATGACAGATGAAATGAAATGATAGTGGAGAGTGTTGCTGGAATGAAATTTTGACAGGGAAAACCGGAGTACCCGGAGAAAAACCTGTCTGCCTCCTTTTTGTCCAGCACAGATCTCACATGGAGTGACCGGAATTTGAACCACGGACCCAGCGGTGAGAGGCCGGCGTGCTGCCGCCTAAGCCACGGAGGCTTCACATGCCATGATTCATCAAGATAATACAAGAGATAATTAAGTTTATACAACTCAAGGACGGAGTCTTATTCAGCTGGTCCACCTCGTGGCGTAGTGGCTAGCATTCTTAGCAGACACCTCGGAGGTCCGGGTTCGATTCCTGGCTCTGCCCAAAAATTTAATTCTGGTCAGAGGGCTGGAACGGTGGTATACTAAGCCTCGCGAGGCAAAAGTGAGAAGAGGCGTGTTCGATTCCCACCTCTGCCATCTGAGAGGGTTTTTCCGTGGTTTTCCCCACTTTGCCGGGTGCAAGCTTTGTAATTTGACACCCAAAGGGTAGCTTGCATGTCGAATTTCGTTGTTCCTTGAAGCACGTGAAAGTCAAGGAAGTTAGATATCTAAGTTCCTTGAACACTATAGCGCTTTCTAGTAGAGAAATGAGGAACTTTGTGTTGGCGGAAACTCCCGAGATTCATTTTGCCATTATCAACACGTCCTACTGAATTCAAATGGGTTCTTTGACATGCCAACATCGTATGACATCCGTGTCGTATGTCAAAAATCACTTACCACGGCCAGGAGCGAACCTGTAAGCTTGGGGGTTAGTAGACCGACACGTTAACCACGGTGAGTGAGATGAATGCTGGGATGGTTCCTATCTTAAGGCCATGGCTGCCTCCTTCCCAATCCTCATCTGAAGTACAAATACACACACTAACATAGCCATCACAATAACACAGGTGATCAGACAACTTCTTTACACACTCACCCAAGTACACGAGGTTACATGACCACGATGACGCAAAGCTCCTAAATGAATCGACAACAACTACTATATAATGGGAGCGCGTGCTCTGTGAGACACGACAGGTAGGAAACAAATCTGTCTGCGGGGAGAATAGATTCCCATCCCACGTTTTGTTTGCAATGAACTCAAATAGACTGAGGAAGTGAGTGTTAATACTTTGCAGCAAGTAGTTGAAATGTTCTGTTTTCGTTTTTTCCCTTCGAAAATGTATGACGACCAGGTGCAACAACTTATCGAGGAAGTAGAAAAACGACTGAGAATTTATGATACATGTTCCAAAAACTATGCGAACATTAACTTAAGAAATAAATTGTGCCGGGGTGTAGGTTGGGAGGGCATTGTTCGTCTTGGTTTTCCTTCTCTCCCCCCCCCCCCCTTATTCTAACAACGAGGGCAAAGAAAGCAGAAGCTTCCGTTAGATAGTAAGAAACCCTCTGTTTCGCCCACCAAAAGAGGAAAATACAGGCCGTGTTGAAAAATTAGACGCTATGCGAACTTCAAACTGTGTCCCCGGTTTCTTTATAACCTAAAAATTAAAAGGTATATTACCATTGCACTATAATGGCCACAGACACATCATGTATTCAACACTTGTGACAAAGTTCGAGTCGGTGGCTATGGTGGTGTAGTTGGTAGCATACTGAACATTGCGGGTTCGAACCCTACCGAAGTCGTCGGATTATTTTAAGAGCGTTAACAATCCCTCAGAACGCATTTCTTTGGAGAGGAAGTAAAGTCGGCAGGCCCATGACATACATTTATGGCATGTTAAAGAACCGTCCACTAACTACATTGTGTGAAGCTAAATTTCTATGAGTTCCAACGTTCACTGCCAGATGCTGGTTGAGGTGGCATCTAGTAGCCAAGTTTGCAGCTGGTGTCGTTGATGGTAGCATTTGGTAGCAAAAGTAGGTACTATTTAAAAATTGATCGTCTGCATTCCTTGCCTGAATTACAGATAACACACTCTAATACAGCCATCACAATTAACACTGGTTATCAGACAGACTAAAGTACGCGAGGCTACATATCCGCGTTGTTGCAGCCTCTAAACTGAGGAACCAACCAACCAAAGTTCGAGTCCTGGTCGCGAATGCGTTTATCAGCGCTTCCACCTAAGACTAGCCTATTGCAGCTATGAGAATATATATTCTCCAAAATCTTTGCTACAATTTAATTCAATTTATCTCGATACAGTGCCAGTGAATGGTAAACACTGGCGATAACGGAACACGTCGGATGTGTGTGTGTGATAATACATGTGGCTCATTTAGACCTCCCTTCACCATCCCCCCATCCTGCTGGAACGAGAGCATTACATTTTCCACATGTATGCTGTCAATCATTGTGTCATTGGACCTGTCACCAAAGCACATTGTAAAAAAAAAGAAAAGAACATAAAGCGAGAAGTGATACCTATATATCACTGATGTATATATACAAAAATTTAATTACCTCATTTCCTAGCCAGCTCTCTTTATCTGGAGCTACAATGTATGGCACCCTTCTCTTTGTCCCTCTAAAATGCATCTGTGATGATAAGTTTGTTAACATAGGGTGCATAGCCAACAGAATATTTTGATTAATAAGTTATTGAAGTTTATATTTTTCATCAAGTTAATAGAACTCACATCCAGGACAGGTAATTTCCATTTTTTTTATATTCGGTTGTAGGATCGAGGAATGGTAAAATGATATACTTCTTCAATCAAGGGCATAATGTTGCTGGCTGCACAGAACGCTTTATCAGCTAGGAATGCCTTTCATTGCTGATTAATGTTGTATCGCCAATATGTAAAAAATGTCTAACCACTAGTTATGTTATGAGAGGTTTGAAATACTGTCCTGTAATGAAAATGAAAATCCACAGCCTGCTTCCAAGCCACACGGGAATTGCGGGAAATGAGCTAGCGGATAAAGCTGCAAAAGAGGCGGTATCTCTACCATCTCGATCAATGGTGGTACCCGCTAGAGATATTCGCTCTCAGTTACGCCTACAAGTTCTGGCAAGTTCTGCCCAGTAAACTGAGAGCGATCAAGGGAACTACTCGCGTGTGGCGGAGTTCTTTCCGGTCACGGAGAGAGTCCGTCATTTTGTGTAGGCTAAGGATAGGTCATACAAGATCCACCCACTCGTACCAAATGAGAAGGGAAGACCCCCCACTTTGTACCTGTGGAGCCGTTTTCACCGTGGCCCACATTTTAACCGAGTGTGTGGATCTTGCTGACTTACGAAGAAACCTTGGTTTGCAGATGACACTCAAACTTACATTAGCCGATGACGCGGTGGCTGCTAATCGCGTTATCCGCTTTATAAGTGCGAGTGGGTTAGGGCCAGCAATCTAAATTTTTCAGTGTACATTGACTCAACAACTTGTTCGTTTTTTAATGAAATTTCTTTGTTTTTGTGTAATTTTTGTTTATTCTTTAAATTATTATTTTTATTTATTTTTTTGTTTTATTAATTTTAGGCCTTTTCAAATTTAGCTGTCCACCTCTACATTTTAAATTCAATTTCAAATTTGTATTCTTTAATCTGTGTTAAGAGGGGCAGATGACCTCGTAGATCTGCCCCTTAAAACAACAATAACTAACTAACTAACTTCCAGTCGACCAACCGGGTCAGGGATGGAATGAATGAAGCCCCCATCTAGCGGCGAGGATATGAATGACAGATGAAATGAAATTATAGTGGAGAGTATTGCTGAAATGAAATAGTGAGAGGGAAAACCGGAGTACCCGGAGGCAAACCTGTCTGCCTCCGCTTTGTCCAGCACAAATCTCACATGGAGTGACCGGGATTTGAACCACGGGGCCAGCGGTGAAAGGCCGGCGTGCTTCCGCCTGAGCTACGGAGACTCCACTGTACTGTAATCCTCTCTATAAATAATAATCGAATTCTGGTGCAGTCAGCTGTTATTTGAGAGTGCGCAAATAGGAGGGATCCGTGTCAGTAAATGTCCTGGCACTTTCAATTTCCCCTTCGGGGCAAATTTCCGGCACCCGGCATCTCTAAAAGCGGCAGTAGTCAAAAGTGACGTAAAACCAAAATATTATATCTATAAATAAATAAAGTATACCTTCCAGAATAATTATATGCGTGAGAAACGACAAAAATTGGAGCATCAGGCATCGTAGAAACTGAATAAATAGAACGCAAAATTCTCAGAAAAATATTTGGAGCAATACACAAAGATAGCATTTGGATGAAAAGACCTACCAAAGAGCTATACGAGTACACTGACAGACTCACCGATATGATCAGAAACGCAGACTAACTGCTTACGGGCACATATCAGTGGCGGCTCGTAGATGAAAAGTCAGGTGGAGAGCGAAACTCTAATTTCAGCAGTGCTTGATTGCTTTTGTGAATATTGATTTTTTTTCGTATTTTAATGCTAAAATATCAACTCGGTCGTACTGAAAATTAATTTTGTGGTTTCTCATTTTCACCACCAGGCATATAACGGGACGGTTCCTTTCAATAGGTCCATGGCCGATTTCCTTCCAAAATCCCTTCCCTGACCCGTCCTGCAAAGAAAATGCATGGCCATTGCCTGCATTAACATAATTAATATAATTCCTTAAAGTTCCCACGAGTTACAGTAAAGTTTAAAGTTTATAGGAACTCTCTTCTAGAGGTCATGACCTCAAGTATAGAACAACTCTAATTACAAGCCTCAAAATCTGCCTATTTAAAGTCACATTCTCATTATATCTAAGTCGTGCTTGCAGAAAGTTTAGCGACAGGCCTACATTTCGTTTGATGCACATTTGTCCCTAAACTAACAGCATTTCAGTCATTGTTTTACATGATATTAGACATTTAACTTATATGAGGAGTTTTCATTTAAAATTGTGCTGCTCTAGCTCTAATACTTTTGGTGATGGAATGTTTTACCTTTTTGTAAACAGGGCTAAAAAAAACTGTTTTTCCTACTGATAAAATGTTTTCGTTCTCAAAAACTGCTAATCCTACAACTATGAAATCTTCACTGCCGTTTTACTACAATATAGCAATCATAAACATAAAAATACAACCAGGGTAAAGAAATTACTACTCATTTGATCGCCTCTCAAACAAACTTTCTTCCTCGGTAATTTTGGCGGCAAAATTGGTCATTTTCGTTCCTTGATAACTTCCGATTGGCAACATTTCGAGAAAGTACCCACAGCCGATCCATCACAAACAAGACACGGAGTAAACAACTGCGTAGTCAGATCGACAGGCAAATGATTGGAGACAGAGGGGAAACAAAATTAAGAATACAACATTTGAAGTAAATGAAAAGAAGGAATCGGGAACATTGTGGACAGAACAACGGAAACCGGTGCAACGTCAAAGGATGAAGAGATTTTGGGAAGAGAAGTGAAAACCTTGTCATCTTGAGATATTTAAGTTCAAGGCAAAAAAAAAAAGATATTATAATAATAATAATAATAAATAATAATGAATAATAATAAATTATACTTTCCATCTAAACATTTTAAGTTGTTGTGATTGTTGATTCTTCGGGGCTTTTGTGACATCGTGGTCATGTAGTTCCTTGTACTTGGATGGGTGTAGGCCTTGAGTTTTTCTTATAACCTGTGTCATTGGCATGTGTGTGTTTTGTAATTGAAGTAGGATTTAGGCAGGAAATGGCCGTGATACGTCCACATATCATCCCGACATTTGCCTGGAGTAGAAGTGGGAAACCACTTCCAGGATGGCTGAGGTAGGAATTGAACCCACCTCCCCTCAATTTTGCCTGAGTGTGCCCAGTTCCAGCCTTCAGACTGGAATTAAATTTCTTGGCAGAGCCGGGTATCGAACCCGGGCCTCCGCGGTGAATAGCCATGAATGCTAGCCACTACGCAACGAGGCGGACTGTACGTTTTAAACTTCCTGCTCAAACTTTTTATATATGTTGTTGTTATTTTATTAATTGGCTTGGACATCGTGGTCATTTAGCTCCGAGTACTTGAGCATGTGTAGAATTTTCTGATAACTTGTGTTATGGAGGTGTCTGTAGTGTGTATTTGTAATTCTGGTGAGGATTTGGTAGGAAGCGGCAGTGGCTGAAAGTTAGGAGCCATCCTGGCTTGCGTAGAATTGAGAAACCACGAAAACCAATTCCGGGATGGATGAGGTGGGAATCGAACACTCCTCTTCTCAGCCTTGTGAGGAAAACTGAGAAGGGCTGGGAAAAATTCCAACCTCTACCATACTGGAAGGTTTCCCAATTCTAATCGAGGCAAATGCAGGGATACCCAAACCAAACTTCGTGGCACTACAGTCCATGAAAGGCCTAGGCCTACCAAGCGACCGCAGACCAGCCATTTGGCGTGCAGATTATGGAGTGACGTGTGGTCAGGGCGTCAGTTTCCCTCGGCCGTTAATCTTTGTCCCCGTGACTGGGGCGCTGCTTCACTGTCAGAAAGCTACTCAATTGTCCTCACGAGGCTGAGTGCAACGCCCGTTCCAGTCCTCACGTCAGTTTCTAAAATTCCTGAAGGAACCGGGAATTGAACCCGGGGTGTCCATGTGAAAGACAAGCGCACTCTTCCAACACCACGGGGCTGGCAGGGTAAACCCAAAAGAATAAGGTTACGACTTCTTCCTCCCCATATCTTAACCACAATATTACAAATACACACTAGTACAGCTATCACATTTACACAAGTGATCAGAAGGATTCCACACTCACAGCAAAGCACACGGGGCTATATGACCACCGATCTCCCTTGGTCAACTCTAGTTCCTTTCCGACCCCGACGGTATTAGGGTATCCGCGGCCTAGGGAGTCTTACACTTTCCCGCCTTAATTGGCCCTTGTCTCATCTTTCCTCATCCCTAATTCTTCGAGGGATCAGGCCTCTTGTTTTCTTTTCATTGAATCTCCTGCCTTCTGCCCAAGGCCCTCAAGGAGGCAGAGTACGTGTAGCCTCACCACTTATGATGCACACAGGATTGTGCTGCACCCTCAAGGGCTCACGTCTGGTGAGTGTGGGAGTTGGCGACCCCGAGGGCTTCCTGAGCTGAGCCCGTTTATCTCCTTCTTCCATTACCTTTTGGGCGGTCCCTCTCCTCTTTAACTTTCCTGTCTGCCTTTTCTGGCTCTCCTTTCTTCCAAGTCCCTTAATTCTCATTCTTCGAGGGTTGAGGGCATTTACTTTCCTCCTGTCTTTTGTTTCCCTTATTCTTACTTTTGTTTTCCATTTCATTTTCTAGTATTTGTTGTTGTTTGAGTCTTCAGTCTTTTGACTGGTTTG
This sequence comes from Meconema thalassinum, assembly GCA_946902985.2. Lineage (NCBI taxonomy): Eukaryota > Metazoa > Arthropoda > Insecta > Orthoptera > Tettigoniidae > Meconema > Meconema thalassinum. The sequence continues at coordinate 94,358,918 of OX336399.1, forward strand.
ATGCAGCTTTCCATGCCTCCCTGTCCTGAGCTAATCGTTCCATCTCTACATAGCTACCACACCCTACATCCGAGGCAATCTGTTTAGTATATAAGAGTATGTATTTAGTTTTAGTAATAATGATCGTGTGGCCTCCAGAGAGGCCGAGTGCAGGTCTTTCTAGTTCACGCCCGTGGGCGACCTGCTATGATGATGTGATGATGAAGACGTCACATACACCCAGTCCCCGAGCCACGGGAATTAACACCAGGAGATTAAAATCCCTGATGGCTCTGCCGGGAATCGAACCCGGGGAACTTGGGGCCAAAGCCTGGCGCGCTAACCATTTAGCCACAGAGCCGGATAGTTTTAGTAGTAAGTATGTAGTTAGATTTAGGTTTAGTTTAATTTTATTTACATTTCCACTCTCACCCATACCATTAGGGGCCGATAACCTAGATGATATGCCCTTTAAAACAACAATTATCATCAACTATATGACCACGAAGTTGCAAATGATCAACAAAACATTGGAGTTTTAAAGTAGTAGTTTGTAGTTTAACGTGACCGTTAATCACGCGATCTTAAGCCACGGGACCTCCGTTTTACGTGGAATCCGAACCACAGAACATGGCATTTCACATAGAAAATCTCACATGCCTTGGCCGGGAATCGAACCCGGTCCGCCTTGGTGAGAGGCATACAGCTTGACCGCTGCGCCACCACGCCCCCTTTGGAGTTTTAGAGGTGATTTTGATGATAACAGCATCACTTACGCGGGCGTTGTGCTGTATGTTAAGCTGGGAGTGCGCTCTGCTGGAGACAGCTATGCAGAGCTAAGCTTGTTTGTATACGAGACAATATCTATTAATTAACTAGCATACCATTTCGAATGTATGTATATTAGTGCACTAATTAACTATTACTATTGATACAGGAATGTATTGCCATGTAGGCCACTGTAATATATTAATTACTAGTAATCATGAGGCACCATAGGGATAAAAGCATATATGGTAATTGAAATGCATACCACCAGGAATCCATGCGATCTAAAGAATGGGGAAGATGACCTTTCTGTTACTCCCATTAGAACAACAATATTTAACTATCTAATGGTGTAGTGGTCAAGCTGCTTGCTTCACCAAGATGGACACAGTTATAGGCTATATGTATTTATTTATGTATTTATTTATTTATTTATTTATTTATTTATTTAGCGTATAGCTTTTAGTGCCGGGAGTGTCTGAGGACATGTTCGGCTCGCCAGAGGCTGTAGCTGTTTCAAGCGGACACACATGGGGTGAGCTACAAGTTCCGTTCAATTTCAAGTAGCTCCAACTTTCACCACCAGATGTCACTAACACCTAGTGATGAACGTTGGAACTATGATAGAGCCTAACGTCCATTTTAAGATTTCTAGGTTAGATTTCACCATACGACTGAAAAGGTGAAATGTCAATTGTCAATATGGTAACACTGTAAAATAGCTTCAAGGCTATCTACGAGATTCATTGTTATTGTTGTTTTAAGGAGCGGAACTACGGGGTCATCTGCCCCTTCTATATACATTGTAGTCTACGTACACTCAAGTAAACGGGGATGAAGCAGGCCAACCACAAATAAAGATAATTAAACAGGGTTTATGATTAAAACTCAGCAATGTTTCTAGGTTTTATCATTTTAAATGATCTTGTCGTCTTCGTCGTTACGCTGAGGTCTGGCGTTACGGTACGGTGATGGGACGAAATGTACCAAGAATGCACTGAAGTGTGTGACGTCATAGTACGATGTAGCAGCCTAGTACCAAGAAGGCAGTGCGAGAACAGAGTTTCAAGAAGGCAGTGCGAGAACAATCAAGTAGGCAGTGAAGAAGCAAAATAGAATCTTGAAACTCTGTTCTCCCACTGCCTTCTTGGTACTCGGCTGCTAGCATTTAAAATGATATAAAGTCCAGTCTTTCAGACTGACTATCCGTCTCTTTTTGCCGTGTCTTGTGTGGGGTTTGGCCTAGGACACCAAGCTGGTTCATCAGCGGGATCTTGGTGTCCCCGCCCGGACCCGGACACCCCACGGGAGTAGCGAACTGCACGCTATCTGGGGTCTGGTGTTACGTTACGGTGACGGGACGAAATGTACCGAGAATGCACTGACGTGTGTGACGTCATAGTACTGCTTGAGCTTCCTCATTTCCCCGCGTGCTCCGGTGAGCGTGACGTCATCCAGCCAGCTACATCCTTTGACCTTGGTTTGCACTTGCTAACGGACTTTGAGTTCACGCAGCATTTGTAACACTTGTAGCATTTAAAATGATATAAAGTCTAGTCTTTCAGACTGACTATCCGTGTCTTTTTTTATGAAGCTCACATGCGCATCTTTTCTACGAGAACTAAAAGCTTATGCAGCCATAACTTCCCTATGAAGGCTTCCAAAAAGATGGTATATTGGCTTTCACGGCCAGTGAAAGCCAATATAGCCTACCGGGGTTTGTAATTGTCCTTTTGACTTTAATGGTAATGGTCTGTGGTTCGTCTCCCCGTGTCTGCAGCCACACGTCACTAATTATGAGGAGGCAGCGCCTACAGTACCTTGTTTGGATTACAGAGCCTAATCGCCGGTTAATTGGTCGTCTGGTTAGCCGTCCAACCAGTAGAAATCAGTATTGAAAGCAAATAGATCATGCCCGGTGTTTACCCGATGATGAGCGAGCGCCTCCGGCCACAGCACTTCTGGTCCAACGACTCTAATTACAGCCAGGAATGCGTGTGGCCTTCTACAATAATGTTATTCTAATCAACAATACCAAGCATCGGACATGTGAATCTAGTCAGTGCCTTTGCCCTGACCTAAATACAGTACAGTACAACTATTCCTATGTCTCCAGAAGAAGTCTCGTTGTGTAGAGATTAATATAGTTAGCTATCATCCTGGAAGCGGCTTCGGTGGCGTAGTTGGTAGCATGCTGAACTTCTATGCCCAAGATCGCGGGTTCAAACCCAGCCGAAGTCATCGGATATTTTAAGAACGTTAAAAATCCCTCAGTATGCCTTCCTTCGGAGGTGAAGTAAAGCCGGCGGTCCCATGTCATAGATTTATGGCATGTTAAAGAACCTTCCACTAATTACACCTGTGTGAAGCTAAATTAGGTTATAAATGTAAACAACGCTCAGGTTCCTGCGGTGGCGTCTAGTAGCCAAGTTCTGAACTAGTAGTTGTTGACGGTGGCGTTTGGCGGCAAAAGTAGGAACTACTTGAAAAATTCAAAGTATGCAGTCCTTACTTGAATTAAAAAACAGAAACACACACTAATACAGTCATTACAATTAACACCGGTTATCAGGCAGATTCTACACACACCCTAAGTACACGGGGCTACATGACCGCGTTGTCGCAGCCCCTAAACTGAGGAACCAACCAACCAATCATCCTGGAGGATTGGGTTCGATTTTTGACCCTGTAACTTTACTTACTGCTTTTTGTGGTTATCAGGGCCGTGGTGGTAATTATTACCATAAGGGAGAGCCAACTTGTATCATTTAATTTCCATATCATTTATTATCTTCCATCCATGAACATCTCAATCAACTTAAGATATCGCTTTATATAAGAACAGAGGAAAGAATTCGATAATAATCCTATCTTTTTAGCACGGCATGAACATCTCAATAATTATCCCTCGTGGAATTCAGAACTCAACTCATCTAACATCTTAGCATAGAATAATCTGCATGGAATAAAAAAAATCAAAGAGATAAGAAAAACAAACTAAAATTATACATAGATACTATGTCCACAGATGTAACAATCTATAGCTATGAACAAAAGAACATGCAAAAGAACATATAACCTCATAGGGTTACAACCCCCGGGGGCGTGGTGGCTCAGCGGTCTAGCTGAATGCCTCTCACCAAGGCGGTCCGGGTTCGATTCCCGGTCAATGCATGTGAGATTTTCGATGTGAAATGCCATGTCCTGTGGTTCGGATTCCACGTAAAAAGGAGGTCCCGTGGCTCATGATCTCGAGATTAACGGTCACGTTAAACTACAAGCTTCCTTCCTTTGGGGTACAACCCTGGCAATAAATTTAAATCTGGCGTTATGATCTGGAACGGTATAGTTCTTTTTTGCGACATCGTGGCCATGTAGCCCCGTGTACTAGGGTGTGAGCCGACTTGAATGGTGGGGTTATTATGTGTGATGAGAATGGTGGAGAAGATATTACCTAAGAGGTTAATGAGAGGTGTAGAAGCAGAGGAGACTTTTGTTGTTGATTATTTAGGTGCTTTGTGGGATCTGGTCATGTAGCCCCGTGTACTTGGGCGTGTGTTGAATTTGTCTGGTAACCTGTGTATCTGTGTTGCCTGTGTGTATTTGTAATTGAGGTAGGATTTGGGTAGGGAGCGGCCATGGCCTTACGTTAGGAACCATCCCGGCATTTGCCTGGAGTAGAAGTTGGAAACCACGGAAGACCACTTCCAGAATGGCTGAGGTGGGGATCGAACACTCCTCTTCTCAGTTTTGTCTCACGAGGCTGAGTGTATACCATTCCAGCCCTCAGACCAGAATTTAATTCCTTGGCAGAGATGGGAATCGAATCGAACCTAGGCCTCCGCGTTGACAGCCAAGACTAAGAGAGGAGAACGCAGTGCTCTAATAGGGGATCATGAAGGCGACTTATTCGCAAGCAGAGGTTTGCAGAGTAGACTGCTCCGTGAAAGACAAAACAGTGTCAACTTACGTTTGTTGTTGTTGATGTTGTTATAATTCATTATAGAGGTTTGGGACATTTTTGTCATCAGTCCCGTGTATTTGGGTGTGTGTTGAACTTGCCTGTATGTAGCCTATGTGATTACTATAAGGCCCGGAAGTCAAAATATTGGTCAAATATGCATCACGTTTCATGAAATATGCACAATGAAATCACTACGGCAATTACGATCACTCCGTGTTCTTTAGCGTTTCTATTTTGAATATCAAGAAAATATGAACTGACGGAAATATAACTGACACCTTTTTTAAGTATCCCAACTAAGAAACAGTTCTATTGTAAGTACGAAATGTTATTTTATGGAACTTCAAGTGGTGTTGACCATCAATAATTATTTTATTATGTAAAATTTTACGTACAACTGATATAGGCTACAATTTTAATAGCCATTGAAGTTAAAAAAAAACAATATTTACTTAGTGAAAGCGGGTGAAGCCTTCGTGGCTTAGACGGCAGCTCTCACCACTGGGTCCGTGGTTCAAATCCCGGTCACTCCATGTGAGATCTGTGCTGGACAACGCGGAGGCAGACAGGTTTTTCTCCGGGTACTCCGGTTTTCCCTGTCAAAATTTCATTCCAGCAACACTCTCCACTATCATTTCATTTCATCTGTCATTCATTTAATCATTGCCCCAGAGGAGTGCGTCAGGCCTAGGCAGCCGGCACAGTTCATATCCTCGCCGCTAGATGGGGGTTTCATTCATTCCATTCCCTGACCTGGTCGGAGACTGGAAGCAGGCTGTGGATTTTCACTTAGTGAAAGCGGAATAAAAATAATTTATATAACTTGCAAAAGGGACTGAAACGTACTAGGTAGCCTATTAAAATAATTTCAGTATTATTCTGTGATAGACTCTTGGAGTCCAAATCGAAATTTTCTGCTGTAAGTACCTGAATTAACAAAAATCGCTTCCAAACAATAGGAAATTAGAATGTACGTCCTTCTCAAGCAGAGATATGCACTTAAACAGGCAAAAGAGAAAAATATGATGCATAGTGCCAAAATAAACAAAATATGCATAAATATGTATAAATATGATTTTTCATGAACTTCCGGGCCTTAGTGATGACTGTAGACTGTAGTAGGGACAGGGATGAGGCAGATGCCCCGGGACTTAAAGTAAGGTAAACTTACTAGGCTTATCCATGCATTTTTACATGGAGGGAATGTGAAAAACCCGGGGAAATACCTAATTCAGGATAGTCGCTGTCAGTGCCGAGATTCGAACCTGCGATCTCTGAAGTTGGTGGAGTTGCCCTCACAGTCGTGGTGCACGGTTTAACGAGCACGGCTACGCCACGGAACCGTCCCAATTGAAAATGAATCAATAAATGAGTGACTTTCTAGGCTCTTATTATCTGAGGTACCGGTATGGGAACATTTGCATCTTTTTCCAGTGCTTCTGGGGTGGACTGTCTCCTCTTTCCCCATTCCCATCTGCCTTGCATGGCCCTCCTTCCTTCCAAGTCCCTCAATCCCCATTCTTCGAGGTTTGAGGGCATTTCCTTTATTTTTTCTAAGGCTATTACTGTTTGGTCCATTTCTTCTTCTAGTATGTATGTTAGTGCCAAGTCTGTAGTTAGTATCTTGTTATATAATACGCTAAGGTGTATGTTTCACAAAACTCAAGCTCCTAAACCAGAGGGAGTTAGTAGGTGCGGTTTGTACCAAAATCTTTCAAATCGTCTCAATAGTATAGGAAAAATCTTGCATATCTTGAAACGTCAATGGAAATATATGTATTTGTTTAAAATGTGCATTTAAACAAATAAACAAGACGATAGTCCCTGGCAGAACTGTGTTGCGTCCAGCTTGCATAGCACTAGAGCCGGGCGGATAGTCTATACACATGGAGCGCATACAACTCATTGTGCATTGAAAATAATATACAAACAGAATTATCGGCTGCAGTGACGAATTGCATTCTGATTTCACAAATATCGACAATTTGGTTAATGAACATGCGAGATTTCTCGCACAGATCGCCTAGTATTAGTGATTTTAGTAGTAGCAGTAGTTTCCACTTCATCATTTTCAGTATCATCCAAACTATAAGGGGCCAATAACATAGATGTTAAGCCCCTTAACAATCGTCGTCATCATCATCATCATCATCATCATCATCATCATCATCAGCCTCTTATACCTTTTTCTTTTTGTGGGACGGGTGAGGGAGTTTCCACGCAATGCGCTATGTCACTGGTACAAATTAAAACAACTTCTGTATAGTTTTAAAAAGATTTCTATAACCGCCTGAATCAGTACTTTAATGAAAAGAATTATTAATAATGGTACATTATGCAACGAGACTATAATGGCAATAATTAAGACACGAGTATGTTTATAAAACGAGAAGAGTGTCTTAATTAACATTATAGGCGAGTTGCATACGACTGCTTACGTTCGACGATAATTATAACTATTTTGTGATCGAAAAAAAATATTCATAAATATCTGTCGAGATTTCTACAGTTTAATGTAGTAAACAGAGCGCATGGGACGGAGAGTATACCTTGTATTTGACCATGGCCTCCCCAAATACCCCATTATGACACTAGCCACGCAGTGAAATTTAAAATAGGAGCCCATGGAAGTCAGCGCAGGTGCGATGTTATCCTTACCTAATTGGTCACACAACTGTTTCTTGAGCTCTGATTGGTGGGAGAAACTGTATCGTAATTTATTTATTTATTTATCGTATGGCTTTTAGTGCCGGGAGTGTCCGAGGACATGTTCGGCTCGCCTGAGTCTGTAGCTGCTTCCAGCGGATACCCTAAAGGGTGAGCTACAAGTTCCGTTCAATTTCAAGTAGTTCCAACTTTCGCCACCAGATATCAATGATACCTAGTGGTGAACGTTGGAACTTTGATAGAGCGTTCTGACGAAATCTAACCTAACAAATTTTGCTTTACACAAGTTTAGTCTGTGAAAGGATTTTTTACATGCCATAAATCTATGACATGGGACCGCCGGCTTTACTTCCCCTCCGAAGGAAGGCATACTGAAGGATTTTTAACGCTCTTAAAAAATCCGACGACTTCGGCCGGGTTTGAACCCGCTATCTTGGGCATAGCAGTTCAGCATGCTACCGACTACGCCACCGAAGCCGGTTGTATCGTAATGAAAACTTGTACTAAAATGAGCCTCATTATAGTACAGTTTCTTTACATAATATTTACATTTCGCCTTTCTTTACATAATATTTACATTTCGCCAGGGTCAACATAAAGTTGTTCTTGGTACATGTTTCAGGGACTAATTAAGTTTAACACATTTTGTCCCCTTCATCAGCCAATTGTAAAGAATTAACATAATGAAATTATGGTAAAGCGTAGCACTTAAATATAAATGGTTATTTAACCTAATATGGTTGTAGAAAAAATTAGGCATTGATCAAGATGAAGTAGTTGGTGACGATGATAGTATTCGGCCTGCAAATTTTAATGAATATGTATGAAGAAACCGATAGACAGTGCATTCACAGTCCCGTTTTAAGCAGTGGTCAATAGCTTGAGATGACAAACGTGGAATTAAAATACTTCACCATTCTGTGCATAATCAATGAAGATGCATTTTTATGCTTAAAACATCCAAAAGCCAATCAAAACGGCAGCATGCCAAAGAACACGACGTGGTAGGAAAGGACTTCTCTTGGCAATGAGGTTAGCTCAGTATATGCTTGAGATTAGGTCAAAGCTTCGATTAGAAAATGATTGATTCAGGCGGTTATAAAAATCTTTTTAAAAACTATTCAAGCACATCAATACGGAACCATTATGAGTGATTTAAATATTAGAACTTCTGTATAGGGAAGAAGCTACTTTAACCCGTTGAGTGCATCCCCTTTCTATAAACGGTGCACGAGAACGTTTCTTTTTCATATTCCTCATTCGCTTTAGAGTGTCGGGTCGATCTCTGACACGTCTTCCATCTACTGGGCAATATGTAGTACTGTCTGAGTTTGGATTTTTGCTTCCATAAGTAACTAACATAGCATTTTGTAGACGTCTGTCCTCTACAGCCGGAGTTCATCTGAGATGTAAACAGGCATGGCAGAATAACACGGAAATTTTTCACGCCGCGTTGTGATTGCGCTAGTATAGCGTATACGCTATGGTGCTATACCTCTAGTCAACTCAAGACTTAAGAGGTCCCTTCGATGTTCTGGTCTGAGAAGAGGCTAACGCGCCATGAAATAGTTCCCACTTTTTCTGCTTAGTTTTGGCGCACAAGTTTTTCCAGCACATGCTGCTATGTTTCCATAAGCTGGCTAGATTACTTCTCAGAATTTCCTTTGTAAAAATATTTTTCACGTTAATTGGGAGCTTTACCAACTTTGTATTGTATGTGATGAATTGTGTGTGAATATTGTTTTTAGTGGTATTTGGAACGATAGGCAGAGTAATTCAGTACTAATTTGATATTATATTACGTTTAGTTTTGTACAAATTTTGTTTGAGTGACAAAAGAGCACCCGAGTAATTCGATTTTATGGCGAATCAGGCTCAAAGGTTGGCAACTCTTACGATTGCACGAAGTTCTTCAAGTAGACGAAGTGTTCAAACGTCAGCTGTAAAGATTGAATCACCAATGAAATACTTCAAATGTAAAAAAAGAACAAGTGGAGAGAAGTTGAGTCAAAGGTGCAAACAAAAAATAATTTTGAATGTATATATAATAGTAGGTTGAGAGATGATAATATAGAGTTTCCATGACGAAAAAAAAGAAGGAAGAGGAGATACGCGGAGGGATATTTTACTCAGGACTTGACCCGACGTTTGGTATAGAAAGGAGCAACAAGGTTACTTGCCTTCTTATTTTAGGAAATCATTTTATTTTAGGCTCTTTACGTGGCGTGGAAATGAAGCAAAAGTAGGCACAAAAATTTAATTTCAATAATTCGTCTCAATATGAATATTATTATAAACGTAGGATTTTCTACTTCGTTTTCATTAAGAAAGACCCAATACCTCTAGACATATGAAACTCCACTGGTAAGTAAAAAAATACGATTTCTACAATGTCTTTTTAATGCAAATTATAAAACATGGCACTGAGGTAGCAAACAACTAAATTGGTACGTCAGCACTTAAACGGGTAATAAACCCAGAGGTATCTTCCATATGTGAGTAATAATGATCATTTTTCTAGCCCGGTTAAGCAAGGATTAATGCTAAAATCTGCTAGCTCGTAATGACGGCAAGTGGAACAAAACATACAGCATTATGTGAAAAGGAACATTGCCTGGGGCGAAGAGAACACACAATGCCATGGAACTGGAACAAAACAAGAGAACTGCGAACTACCAGAACTCTCCCGCCCGCTGCAGTATGCGTTGAATCGCAGATTGAAGAGCTAATAATAATCATAATTGAAGAGAAGGTGTATGTTCACTAACCAGTGTATGATCATTGGGCCAGGCTAGCTACGTACTCCGCCGTAGTATCAGATGTCTGTTGATATGGTTTCCCAGGCAAACTCCAGGACGTCCCTGCCAATAGGCCATAGCCTATTCCTTCCAAGTCCTTGTCATATTTAATTCATCTCCATTAATTTGATATCGCATTTAAAGTATTCATATACGTTTTAAGAATATTTCCTTAGTTTTAAACCAAAGATTTTGGAATTATTTAAGTGGTTAACTAAAATATAAATAAAGGCAGTTATGCTATCAGAATGATTAATTTACAATATTTAAGAGGTGTCCAATTTTTTGTAATATAAAATAAATGGGCATTTTTGAGATCACCTAACAACTTGCACAATGCATTTATTCCAATTTTTCTTTCACATAACTATTAACATTAGTGTTTTAATATCCCCTGCTAATTTATTATTTTACCTCTATTTTACCAAAAAATATAACATGTTCTTTCAAAACTGCAAAATAGGAAAAATATTGTTTTCATTTATTCAAATTCAGTTTTTGATATCGGGCAGATATTTTTTAGCTTTAGTACAGGACATTGCTAATTTAATGGTAATTGATTTGAGACCTTGTTGAGGTGTATTGATGTTTGAGCTTGTAAAAAAGAGACTACAGTATTCTTAGTTACTGAGCAAATTAAATTCGACGTATTACATTATAATTTGTCACGTGCGTCCTGGGATATTTTAATCAATTCTCTGAGCATTTTTATGCATGAAAAATGAAAAAAAAAATATTAGAAAAATTTAGCTTTCTTCGATGTGGAAACAGAAAAAAATGAAAATTTTATCCAATTTTGCCATTTCAAACGTGTATGAATAACTCCAATCTTGTTATGAGATTTGCGTTGTGAAGGGAATACAGCTATAAACGGTTAGCACATAGAAACTCTACTCACCTCCTCCCTGACTCCGCGAGATAGAAGTGGTGGTGATAGTGGTTTTAAGAGGCGAAACGTATGGGTCATCAGTCCCTAATGATTTGGGTGATAGTGAAAATGATGTTAAAATGAAAACTACAACTAAAAGTATCTACTGGTTTAAAACTAAGTTACGAATATTCGCGACTCCCAACGGAGTCCCAAGTAATTTCAAAGAAAGCGGCATGCGGTTTATGCTAAGCCTTATATAAGGGTCTCTCGCTCATTAGTGGGGCGGTTTTATCAGGGTTAGGGAATTTAAGGGGACGTTGGCTCGTAAGTTTCTCTCACCAAGACAATAGTCATACAGCCACATTACATTTAAATACCTTTAAATTACGAGGGACATCTGTTGTTGTTGTTTGAGTCTTCAGTCTTTTGACTGGTTTGATGCAGCTCTCCATGCCTCCCTGTCCTGAGCTAATCGTTTCATCTCTACATAGCTCCGACACCCTACATCGGAGGCAATCTGTTTAACATATTCTAACCTTGGTCTACCCCTACAGTTTTTGTCCTCGACCCTTCCTTCCATAACTAAGCTTGCTATTCCTGTATATAAGAGAAACCCTCATTACTAGATCGGCGGGACTGAACAGCGGGATTCTGGAAATGAAAAAATGACACTTGGGTACGCGTTGACCGTCATAACTGACTATACTAAAGGAAGAAGAGACCACCTCTTGGTGCAGTGGCTAACATTCTTAGTTGTCATCCCCTGACGTATTGCGTTCGATTCCCGTCTTTGCCAAGGGATTTAATTCTGGTTTGAGGGCTATGACGGGGTACATTCAGTCTCATGTGGCAGGGCCGAGGAGAGAGGGTTTCCATTCCCACATCAGATGTCCTAGAAGTGGTTATCCGGGGTCTCCCACTTCTACCAAAGCACAGCGCTAACCTTCTCGCCTGCAGTGCCCAAAGTTGTTGTCTGTTGGCATTTCAGGGTGCGTAAATGTGAGGGAGCCGTGTCAGTAGATTTACTGGCGCGTTTTAGATTCCCTTTGGGGCTGAATTCTGACTCGCTGGCGTCTCTAAAAGTCGTAGAAGTTAAAATTGACGTAAAATCAACATTATTATTATTATCATTTCTACTCCAGGTAATTTTCGGATAGTAGGCCTACCTATCTAAGACCTATTCCTAGCCTAAATTACAATTACACACACTAATACAGCCATTTCAATAACACTAATTATCAGACAAATTCCACACACACCCGAGTACACAAGGATATATGACCACAATCTCGCCAAATGAATCAGCCACAAAATGAAGAGGACAAAATAAAAGAATAAAAAAGTAAAATAAGACAGGGAAAGAAAATTCTCTCAACCCTCAGAAAATGAGAATTGACAGACTCGGAAAGAAGTAGAGCAATGAAAGACTGAGTGGAAAGAGACAGCGAGAAGAGGGAGTCCGTCCTACATGCAATGGGAAAAAGGGGAAAACTTTCCCAGCTAGGAATCCTTCGGAGGCGCAGCTCCCCTGCCGTGAGCCCTTGAAGGTGTTTCACTATCCAAGGAGCACTATTGTTGGATGAAGATAGGAACAATCGATTAAACAAACAATCGAAGTGAGTTTTCGCACGGAAGACAAATATTGTAGCCTACACAACAAGCACTTAAACAACATAGCATATAGATTAAGTGCATAATAAACACACTGTTGAAGTTAAACAATAATAATGTAATGAGGCTAAAGTAGCGGCAAACAAGCACTCGCCAAAGCTAATAATGCTACATTTTTAGGCTCGGTCAAACAGGACGCGGGCTGCCCGCGCCAACGGAACGACCGCAGCCCGTCGCGGATTGTGGTGGTCAAACTGAATACGAACAAGTCAAGGCGAACCAGTGTAAAAGCAATCGCGATCAAGTGCATGTCATAGTGTTTTCTGTTCGTGGTGTTAATTCAACATGTCCAGCAATTCCTCGGACGAATAATTGCTTCTTCTGTACCCTTTGAGTCAAGCGAAACGAAAAAGAAAATGGGTGCATGATAGACTACTAATGAAAAATGACAGGAGTTGAGCGAGTATCACAAACTATGCTGTGAGTTGAGGTCATTTCCAGACCGTCTTTTTCGTATATTTTCGAATAACTGTAGAACGCACTCGCGCACAAGGTCAATAACTTCTCCGTTTCGTCGGCCATGCTTCCAGCCCGCACGGTCTTTCTGGAAAATCACAACTGCTCACTTGCCCGCCGCGAACTAGATTGGTCCGCCGCGGTAGACCGCCTTCTGTTTAACCAGGATGATGCAATATTACACGATACAAGGTTCGCAGCCGTCGGGCGGACTGGTTCACGCGGGCAGCCCGCTTCCTGTTTGACCGAGCCTTTAGTATACCGCGGGAAAAGAGCTCAGGCCAGGGATGGTCATGATTAGACCGCAGGTATTTTGGTTAACCCTTCTGATGCCAAGCTTTGGATGAATGGTTACCGTATGTTAAAAATGCCATGTTTAGTGAAATATTTATGTTAAACGTATTAGTTGCTATTTTTTTGTTTTTATAAAAAGATATTTAAAAGTTATTTTCCTTTTCAAATTTAACAGCGATGTTTTTTCTTAATCGTTATCATATGTTGAAAATAGGCTTTCACACACTTTACTAAGCGTTAGCTTGCCACGGTGGGTGAGTGGATATCGTGTCGGTCTACTGACCCCAAGATTGCAGGTTCGCTCTTGGCCGTGCTAAGTGATTTTTGAAAGGCGGCAAAAATACGATACGCATGTCATACGATGTTGGCATGTCAAAGAACCCATTTGAATTCAGTAGGCCGAGTTTATAATGGCAAAATTAATCTCGGGAGTTTCCGCCAACACAAAGTTCCTCATTTCTCTACTAGAAAGCGCTATAGTGTTCAAGGAAATTAGATATCTAACATCTAACCTCCTTGACTTTCATAGTCAAGGAACAACGAAATTCGACATGCAAGCTACCCTCTGGGTGTCAGATAACAAAGCTTACCCCGACACCCGAGGCCATACGATATTATTATTATCACTAAGCGTTAAAAAAATTATCTCTTTCCTCTTCCTTAAATGAAATTTCCATGTACAGGCCGGACGTTTGTTTTAGACGAGTGAAAAATCTTAATGGAAGCCTGGAGGCGAGTTACTGCAGTGCCTGTGTTGTTATCACCTGCCTCAAGCGGTCCGATGATTGACAATGCAGTCTCACAGTACTCCTGAAGTACAGTCATTGGCAAATATAATGGTGTTCTGTTCGTATCTATGTAACTTGTACTTCCGCGTCACACAATACTTCGGCGTGGACTGTACTGTCTGCTAAGTCTGGAATTCCATTGCATCAGATCGGTGGTGACAAGTGTGAAGCGATAGGGTGAGAGAGTGAGTGTGTGTAGGCTCACCCGCAGGCTTCAAGGTCAAGGTCAATCGTCTTCTAAAACAAACGTCCGGCCTGTAGGCTATCTTAATTATCTCCGAGCACGAAAGTAAACAAATACTACTTCAAAGGATAACATGCCTGGGAAGTCAGCTATATCAAAGAATTGGCATCAGAAGGGTTAACCCAAGTATCAATGAATCCAGTTATTCATGGAACTAAACATGTCGATCTATCCAGAGAGGGAATGATTCCCGCGTTGTCTTGGTTACAATAGTGACAGCACTGCGTGTTTGGAAATATATACAAACTGGGCCGATAGATTAGCCCGTAGCATATTTAGCAAAACCTCCCTCGGCCTCCTATTATTTTTCTGAGTTCCGAATTGGAGATAAAATGTCTAATTAAACTATAAATTGTTAGTTTTATAGCATTTAAAACATCCTATTTCTACACTAGCTCCTATTTTTGCCTTTTCCAACTTAAACTTCCTAAAAAGTGCATATTTAATATACAAGCCAGACGTTTGTTTTAGACGATTGCCCTTGACCTTGAAGCTTGCGGGTGAGCCTGTACTCAGTCAGTCACTAGCCCTATCGCTTCACATATGTCATCACCGGTCTGATGTAACGGCATTCCAGACTTGAGCACGTGACGACACCACGGTGCAGACAGTACAGTCGAAGTCTCAGTATTGTGTGACGCGGAAGTACACGTTACATAGTTACGAACAGAACGCCATTATATTTGCCAATGACTGTACTTCAGCACTAGTGTGAGATAAATTTGTCAATCATCTGACCGCATGGGGCAGGTGACAACAATACAGGTACTGTAGTAACTCGCCTCCAGGCTTAAATTAACATTTTTCACTCGTCTAAAACACACGTCTGGCCTGTAACATTAAATTCACAGTTTCAAGTAGATTGTTTTCAGGCTTAGTTTGAACATTTGCGCAGTCTAATGTTTGCTATGTTAAGAGTCCGCCTCGTTGTGTAGAGGCTAGCATTGTTGACTGTCACCGTGGAGGCCCGGGTTTGATTCCCGGCTCTGACATGAAATTTAATTCTGGTCTGAGGGCTGGAACGGGGTATACTCCGCCTCGTGAGGTAGAACTGAGAAAAGGCAGGTTCAATTCATACCTCAGCCATTCTGGACGTGGTTTTCCGTGGTTTCCCCACTTCTACACCAGCAAATGTCGGAATGGTACCCAAATTAAAGCCACGGCTGCTTCCTACCCAAATTCTACCTTAATTATTATATATGAATGCAGCCAATGGCCATTGCGAGGTATTTTAATTGAACGCCCGTAGGCTCCCCCATCAAGTTCAATTTCAAGTAGTTCCAACTTTTACTACCAGAGATGCCACTGTCAGTGACACCATAAATCTATGACATGGACCCGCCGGCTTTATTTTCCCTCCGAAGGAATGCATACTGAAGTATTTCTACGCTCTTAAAAAATTCTACCTGCTTTGCAAATAACATACGCAGACTTGTAGCCTGTTCTATGCTTCAGCGGAATCCTATGTACAGTATCTTCGTTAACACTTGGAGAAATTTGTATTTCTGTATCTCGTTCCTTGTTTATAAGCATATATCGATTCTAAAACTTCTCATATGAGGTTGATGTCAGGAAGAGGATCCGGCCGTAGAAACCTCCCACCTTATAGGAATTCATCATATCTCATGCACGATCACTTTGAAACAGGGTAAGCGTACATACACCCACATCCATATCCAGAAATCCATTCTATCTGAACTGAATGTTCCCACTAATCATAGCAGTACACAATCAGTCGCGAGTCATTAAAACTAAGAGAGATAGAGATGTACATTGAAGAGACAGAATGGGAGAGGAGAAATTATTGCAACAACTAGACGTGAGTCATGATTTCCCTCTGGAGTAGTTTCATGACGTAACACGTACTGCAATTCAATTCTTCTATGACAGTTGATAATAAAATATAGTATAATTTATTATAAGTTGACGAGCCATGGTGGCTATTCAGTCGGTCAACACGATTGTGTCCAATGAATGAGTGGGTTACAAGATATAAATATGTAACCACACTCCTGGAAAATATTACATGTATTAATTAGATTAGTTAGTTATTGTTGTTTTAAGGGGCGGAATTACGAGGTCATCTGCCTCTCTTAATTAAGATTATCACAAATAATGGGCTAATATAGGATTACGCCTTTTGACCCTCAAGTGGCCATCATTAGATCCAGACCACTTTGAGGGACGAAACGCGTAGGCCTAATCCTATAGACCTATTACCCCATTATTTTTTATTTTTTATTAATGCAGCCAATGTCCATGCACTTATCTTTCAGGATGGGTCAGGGATGGGATATTGGAAGGAAATCGGCCGTTGACCTATTAAAAGGAACCGTCCCAGCATTTGCCTGGTGGTGAAAATGGGAAACAACGAAAACCATTTTCAGGACAGTCGAGGTGGGATTCGAACCCACGCTCTCCCGATGCCAGCGAGGCACGAGGTAGCGCGTTAGCGCTCTCGGCCACCGCGGCCTGTTTTACCCCATTATTTGACCTATGGTATTGAAACATGCGCCCTTACAATAGTGACAGCACTGCGTGTTTGGAAATAATAATAATAATAAATATATACAAACTGGGCCGATAGATTAGCCCGTAGCATATTTAGCAAAACCTCCCTCGGCTCGAGACTGCAAGCATCAGAGATGACATTTCTTAGATCCACCATCCAGAAGATCAAGTTGGACAAGTTGAAGAACGAGGAGGTGAGGAAACAAGCTGGAATAAATACATCCCTATTAGACCGAGTCAGCACATCGAGACTACGGTGGTCCGGGCATGTGATGAGGATGGAGCCTACAAGATCAGGCAGAATACATTTGGAAAGACAGGTGGATGGAAAAAGACTTGTAGGAAGACCTAGAACCCGATGGATGGACGTGATCAAGATTGATCTAGCGACCAGAGGATGCACAGTGGATGATGTTCTCCATGACAAGTTGTATATGGACAGGTTGAAGTGGAAGAAGCTCATAAACAGTACCCGGTAAACTGGAACTGTACAATGATGATGATGATGATGATGATTTGTGATAATCTAAGTAATTCGTGCAATATTTTCCAGGAGTGTGTTTACATATTCATATCTTGTATGCCGCCCATTCGTTGGGCACAATCGTGTTCACCGACTGAAGAGCTACAAATTACAATATTGTATGGGCAACACTGAAAAAGAATGGCTTCAAATCTCTACATTTCACTGGTATTGGGTTCGAATCCCACCTTGACCATCCTGAAAATGGTTTTCGTGGTTTACCATTTTCACCACCAGTCAAATGCAACCGACTTCCTTTCAAAATCCTTTCCTTGACCCATTCTTAACCTGGCCTGATGGGACCTTGGCGTCGTGATGAGGATGAAGTAGATACTGAAAATATCACAAACATCCAGTTTCCAAGCCGTTGGTATTAACCATTTGAAATTAAAATCCCACGTTGCGACCAGGATTCAAACCCGGGTTCCTTTTGAACAAGGTCTGCTGTCCTATCCGCTTAGCCACGATACCAGGTATTCAGTAAAGAAGACTGTCTTCCATGTATGACAGCACATCATTTATCCAATATTGCTTAATAAATACCTCCTATGAACATATAACGCTTAACACAACTCGTATGAATGGTGTTCAACTTTTTATTTTATTTTTATGAACATCAGTTCATTTAGTGGGTGCCATGTTCCTTGCTTTTTAATGAATACTAAGAATGAAATAGGGATGTCAATTATTTTAGTCCAGGCAGATAGAATATCATAAGATAATTCAAACACCCCTCTGGACGCTTTTAGAAACTTGATAATGGTGGACACGAGAGTGGCTGTGAAATTAAATGGGACATTGATAAGGGTAATAAAATTTTATGATGACCGGACTACCCTAGCAGGAAGTCCAGCTCACATATTGCAGCAACGGCGTGGAATCGATATCTTTCAACCAGGATGCATGGCCATAGCGCATTCATCAAGAAGACTCCAGTTCTGGATTCATGATGCCTAAACTGAATTATGACATTAAGAATCATTACTTTGGAGAAATAATTTCAACTCTGGGATTTGCTGATGACATCGTCATCGACACACCAGAGGATTTGAATGAGTTTTTAAGTGTTATGGATTCTGTCATGAGGAAATAATTCATTATGAAAATTTATAACTGTAAATCAAAAATATTGGAATGCAGCCGAAATAAATTAGAAACCCCTATGGGTGTTAAAATAGCAGGTGAAAAGCTAAAGGAAGTTGGAGACTTCTGTTACATAGGAAGCAAAATAACCAGTGATGGAAGAAGCAAAGAAGATATAAGAAGTAGGTTGGCACAGGCAATTAAAGCATTTCTACAGAAAAGGGATATAGATTAAGGTATTAGGAAGTCATTTTTGAAAACCTTTATCTGGAGCATGGCGCTATATGGAAGTGAAACTTGACTGTTGGAGCAGCAGAAAAGAGGAGAATTGCAATGTGATGTTACAGGAGAATGAAGATCAGATGGGTAGATAGGGTTACAAATGAAGAGGTATTAAGACAAGTGGGAGAGGAGAGATGATTCTGGCGACTGCTAATGAAGAGAAGAGAGAGGTTGGTAGGACACATACTAAGACACCCAAAAATAGCAAAGATAGTTATGGAAGGAAGGGTCGAGGACAAGAACAGAAGGGGTAGACCAGTGTTCAGATTGCATCGGATCAGTCGCGGCTGGTGTTTTGAGATCATGGGTGTGCACTGTTTTAAAAGATTATCTAAATCCCTCCCTATATTATTCTGCTAATTTCCCATTCCAGTTTTGTACCGAAAATAAGGTCCCATTAACACCAACCTACACATATGGGGTACCTACAGGTTCAGCATAACCCAGTGCGTAAGCGAAACGCACTCACTTACTCTTTAAATGCCTCACAATTAAATAAATACCTTAAAACATGTAAATTTACAATGAAATAATGAAAGAATGCAACATGGTAACCATGGTAACAGAATCTCACAGGTCGATCTATTTCTGTAAGACTCAATGCAATTCCAATTATTACATTACTGTGAAAGTTTCCAGACGGTTATAAGGTTATCACTGAACCAAATAAAGCTGTAAAATTCATCAATACATACAGTATAATGCGCTTAAGGGGGTCAAGGGGCACTCTAGAATTTTTTCACGTAATTTTCACGTGTGAGTGTGGTACGAAAGGTATTTTTCACCCGACTATAAAGGGTCTCCAAAAACCACATTTAAAGGCCCTTAAATTAATAGTGTATGTGCTGAACTGCTCTGCTCAAGATAGAGGTTTCAATCCCGGCCGAAGTCGTCGGATTTTTAAGAGCGTTAAAATCCTTCAGTATGCCTTCCTTCGGATGGGAAGTAAAGTTGACGGGCCCATGTCATATATTTATGGCACGTAAAAGAACTACCACTGCAATTGGTAATGTGCAGCAAAATTTGTAGGTTATATTATTTGGCTAGTTACGAACGCTCTCTCAAGTTCCAAAGTTCGACGCTAGGCGTTAGTGACCGTAGCATCTGGCAGCCAAAGTTGGAACTACTTGAAATTGAACTTGTTGGGAGCCCTCGGGCGTTCAATTAAAAATACCCAGCTATGGCCATTGGCTGGAATTCATATATAATAATTTCAGAAATAATGTAAATGATGTTTAAGTTTATAATATACAATTCAATTTACGATAAAAACAAATTTATTAAACCCATTGGGATTTGTTTGGCCAAGTACAATACTCCAGGTGACTCACGTGGGAGAAATGTCTCCAGTCCTAATCCCCTGTGCTTGCGTGTGTGCTGTCAGTGGGTGTGTGAGTGAGCCTTATACAGGGCGCAAGGAAATGTTCTACGCAGTGCCTACAAGCTACTGCGAGATATAGCGTTACCAGTTACATTGGCAGCACGGCTGTCGCTTGTATAAAAACATACAGTAAACTTTGTACTCACCACAGCCATTCATAACATACTATTGCACTCTTCCAATAATCCAACTATACGCACTGACGATTTCGACAGCCCACACATGTGGCCTTCTCCCTATCAAGGACACCGTGATGCCAACTAAACTGATGACGCAACATCTCGGAGAACCGCGGAGAACATTTCCTGGCACCCTGTACCTGGCTCCCAGCCACATTCCCAGTTTTGCTAGGACTACAGGGTGTATCCGTGATGATGTTACAAACTTTCAGCGATGATTGACGAAGGCAAATGGATCCATTTGTAATAAGGAACCATAGTACGGAGACGATCGATTCATAAGTTATAAGCTAAATGCTACTCATTTAATACTGTTTGCCTGCGCACGTTTCACAAGCTGCCACATTTACAACAACTGTTCAAAATGGCGTCCCCCTGCGTCAATGCAGGCATAGCATCGTCGCACAAAGTTCTGTCGTATCTGTTCGAATATCCCCGGTGTCGTTTGAACAGCGTCGCAGACTGCGAGATTTCTTGCCAGGTTATCCCTCTCTGTCTCTACGGGTGTCTTATACACAAGACTTTTCACATGGCCCCACAAGAAGAAATCCAGTGGGGTGAGATCAGGTGAAAGCGCTGGCCACGAAGCAGCAACCCCTCTTTGCAGGGAATGTCTGATCTAGGTGTACACGAACCCTCCATCCAAAGTGAGGTGTTGGTCTACTAATGCCAACTTAGCAGGGTCAAACTGCGATCGGTGGCGTTTACGAGTGTTTATACGTGCCAAACCCTTGTAGTTGGCTTCCGGCACGTTAAAGAACGCCTGCGGGACAAAATTCCGCCATCCCGGTGTCTGTTAAGAACTTGAATTGAGGACGGACGTTAAACAACTGTGATTATTAATAACTGTTGACTCGATCGTTTCCGGACTATGGGTGAAGCCCTGCGCGGATAAACCCGAGGATATCCGCAACACGCGGATATAGTTTGCATGGCTCTGCGGATAGCGGATAAGCTGCGGATAGTTTTTAGAATACAATCCGAACTCGTTGAATTTCATTACTTCGACCCGGATGTTTATGAGATGACATATGTTTTTTTTTCATGACAAATGTAAGATGATTATTTAGGCTAATCTCATTCAAATTACGTCATTAAGTATAATTATCACTCCGAACTGAAAAGGGTTGCAATTCTGGCTGTATAACATTCATTTTAAACATAGCACTTGACATACAAAGCCTAAAGGAACGACTTTTTCCTCAAATGTGTAAATGTGTTGCATTAATGTGTTATGCTTTATCTAATTAATTAATTTTTTTATAGTAATGCCAATAGATTTGGATAACAAACGTGCAGATGCGGGGTGGATTCGGATAACAGTCATGCGGATGCGGATAACAGTCATGCGGATGCGAGGCAGATGCGGATAACGTTTTGTTTATCCGCGCAGAACTCTTAACTATGGGACCTTATCTCAAGTGGATCCATTTGCCTTCCTCCCTCCTCCCTGAAAGTTTGCAACATAATCACGGATACACCCTGTATACTGTTCCTAGCACCAATGATATTAAGGCTCCAAGTGGAGTACAGTTCATGAACGATGCTTAACTGTTTGAGAGTAACGGTAGTTAAGAAAAGGGCATACGATGGCAGTTAAAGTTCACTGCCTCTACCATTGGAGAGACCAGTGTTAATTAATGGAAATGTCAGCTACTAGGGGTCACGTGATGTCGCGAGACGTGGGGCCGTTATGAAGGTGAGACGATACGCAATTATAACTCTCCTGCAGCCCAACTTCGATTAGCTCTCTTCAGAGGGTGGAAAGTGGGAGGGAGGGAGGGGAGAAAGAAAGTTTCAAGAAGGAGTAGAAGTTAGTAGGAACAAATCGTTATAAGTTTGTCATATCCATCCATAGAGGCAGTTTGAAGGGAGGAACTTGTTTGCGGAAAGCTTTTCGGTAATGGTTCATTCGTTGCTTGGGAACTTTCAGGTGCTAATACGCTACATCTCAGTCACGTGAATTAATGATTAGCTTTAAATTGAGTGAATCCTGATGGCGGGTGTCTTAGAATTAAGGCACATTTATATTAATCCATCTCAAAGTAGGGTGCGAAATATGGAGATTCCTACGGGATGATTTATTGCTGGTTGTATTACTGTGGTATGCTCGGCACGCAACTGCATCATAAACTGCATTATTATTATTATTATTATTAGTCTATTTTATTATTATTATTATTATTATTATTATTCTTTAGCGCATGGCTCTTAGTGCCGGGCGTGTCCGAGGACTTGTTCGGCTCGCCAGACTTTGTAGCTGCTTGTATGTGGACACCCGTGGGGTGAGCTACAAGTACCGTCGCGTGTGGAATGTTGTCTGGGGGAGGAAAGTGTGAATGTAAGGACGAGGAACCCGAAGGTAGCGGCTGTGGCCTATAGTTAGGGACCAACCCCGGCATTTGCCTGGAAGAAAGATGGGAAACCATAGAAGACCATCTTCAAGGTTGCCGGTGGGGGGGATTCAAACCACCTCGCCTCCCGAATGTGAGCGACTGTCTGCAGCAACGCGTTAACGTCCACGGCTAACTCACCCGATATTATTATTATTATTATTATTATTATTATTATTATTATTATTATTTATCTATTTATTTATTTATTTATTTATTTATTTATTTATTTATTTATTTATTTATTTATTTACAGCGTATTTTTCCAATATTGGAAAGTGTTAAGCACTTGGACTCAATTCTTGATGTTCTTATTTTGCCAGTGGACTTATTGTTTCATTCTGTTGGAGAATGCCAATTTTCTTTCGTCAGACCATTGAGGTCTGTAATGTGTAGGTTTTGCTTGCTCTGGTTGGACTTCCCAGTTGTTAACTTTGTTACGGAAAGAGTCTCTGTCTGATGTGTCGGTTATGTTAGCGGTTCGCATGTCTTTTTGTACTTCTGTCATCCATGGTGTTGTACTTTTGAGTGATGATAATTATGTAATCTAGTATTCTTTTGGTTAGTCGGGTATTCGGCAGTCTACTTATGTGCCCGAAGAATTTCAATCGTCTTTTTCTGATGTCGATTTCGATGTTTGAGTATTCTTCAGTTGTCTTGATTGACTGTAGTCGGTGCCCGTCAGGAGTGAGTCTTGCTCCTAGTATTTTCCGAATAACTTTTCTTTCTTCTCTCTTGTATTATTATTATTTTTATTTTTATTTACAACGTTATGCCCAACTGGGTAGCGCGATAGAACGTATTTAACTAATGATGTTTTTTTCTTCTCCCAAAATCTCTTCATCTGACCACTGAAAGTCTTCCTCCGTTCTTCACTCCATGATTTCTTGGTCCTGGTTATTGTTTTCTCAGAGAAATGATGGTTGTTGTTTAATGATCTGAACTAGAGTCGATCTTGTAAAATTTCCTCTGTAATGCCAATTTCTTGAAGGTCTTGTTCTAGTTCAACAAGCCAGTTGTTCTTGACTTTCATTAAGAGAGCAAGGTTGAGAATCCTTTTGGTAAGCCTGTTAATGTTCATTCTGAGAATTTGGCCGCAAACATGGTGTAACTACACATGGTTTAAACTTCAATCTCCTTTTACTGGATGTGTCAGAGAACTTATTAGTATGCTGACAAAGCCCCTGAGACTTCCGTTTCATCGATATTCCTTCTGAGCAGACTGGACCAAGGATATTTCTCGATATTTTCCTTTCTTGTTTATCTATGTGTTTAATATAAGATATTCCTCCAATAATCAAGGTTTGCGAGGCATTTAGTGCTTCAGGTTTGATTACTGTGATGTAATGTCTTAACTCTCAAACTGCCTAACACCCTCTCCCTTATTATCCGTGTAGACGGGCCCGTCAGCAGACCTCGTCATCCGGTTCAAGAGGGAGAGTGGTTACTTTTTTAAGTTTTAACGTGAGTTAATTCAGGTTAAGTCAGTTTTTATGTTGCTTTTTATTGCGTTCATCTATTTTATTGTTCACTATGCCTCATTTGTTTTATTGTTTTTTACCATCCCACTTTTATTTTTATTCAAATAAGGCATAATTGTTGGGGCTCACTGCCTGTTTTATATAAACCATTTTCGTTTCATCCATGGCAGTGAGCTGTTTTTATCTTCATCCTCTCATTTCATGCCATTTCATTTCAGTAGAGGCCGATAACCTAGATGTTAGGCCCCTTAAAACAACAATTATCATCATCATCATCATGTAATGTCTTAATTTTGTGTTCTTCCATATTTGTTTTTAATATATGTTCCAGGTAATTCTGTAGGCCTTCTGTAATTTTTGAAATTTTCTCTTTGTTTTCCTCACGAGTCAATCCCGATGGCTGAATTACTTCTCGTTGGAACTTGAACTTATTTACACGATAAAATTTTGCCGAATTTAGTCTTTTAGAGGTTCTCTATCTAGATAACGAGCGGATCCTTCCATGTATTGAGTTTTGTTATTGATATTTGGAGCCCGGTCTTTGCTGCAATTTCTTGAAGTCTTTCAAAGGTTTAAACTGCGTCTTGCCTATTGTGAGAAATAATAGCTAGATAATTTGCAAAGGCCAAACACTGCAATTGAATGTTTTTTTGAATAGTTATTCCTTTTGTTTCGATTTCCCATGTCCCGATGACGTTTTCAATGGCAAGATTGTAAAATAACGGAGTTAATGTCTCCATTATTAATATTATTATCATTATTATTAACAACAATAATAATATTATTAATGGTGATGCTCTGTGACATTCGGCTTGGGTGTGTTGTAAAATTTAATGCTTATGAAAGAAATATTTATGGAAACAATTATCTTAGAAAAATAAAACAAACACGAGTGGCCCCATGAATACTGAACTAGTCATCAGTGAGGGAGCACGCGTATTTTAAATATTTAATCCACATAAACATCGCGCTCGCTACGCTGGCGCTGTGGGGAAGGCAGGTAATAGGTGACCCATGGGAGACATAGTTTTACTGTTATTTAAAAGCACGCACATTCCATTTCGTTTCCTGGTCACGAGTGCTTTGTTTTCAGAACTAGATTGGCTCTGCTTTTTGTTTACGATAAATTGGCTTTTTGGGCAAATCTGCAGTTATGGAGTCGATATTATTATTATTATTATTACGATTTATACGACATTTCTCGGAGTAGGCCTATACAACTTAAAAGAGATCGCCTCGCTTTGTAGTGGTTAGCATTCTTGGCTGTCACCACGGAGGACCGGGCTCGATTCCCGGCTCTGTCAAGAAATTTAATTTTGGTCTGAAGGCTGGAACGGGGTTCACTCAGCCTCGTGAGGCAAAACTGAGAAGATTCGGGTTCAATTCCTACCTCATCCATCCTGGAAGTGGTTTTCCGTAGTTTCCCACTTCTACTCCAGGCAAATGCCGGGGAGATACCTTATTTAAAGCCAGGGCCGCTTTCTAACCAAATTCAACCTAATTAAAAATACACCTCTAGTACAGACATCACAGTGACACAGGTTATCAGACAAGACCTACACACACCCAAGTACACGGGGATACATGACCGCGTTGCTGCAGCCCCGAAACTGAGGAACCAACCATCTCCGGACGTATCGACGTGTTTTACTTCCGCAAATAACTGGATTCATAATAACTAGAATTTGTTCACGTTGTTGCTCGAAGCAAGTTTCTTGGTGATAAATATGGCTAGCTCTTTGAACGAACAGGAAATAAATCAATTATTAAAAAAAGATTATATTTACTGTGGATTGTTTGGATTCGCAAAATTATGCTAACATTTCCATTTAAAAATAAAAATAAAGGAAATTAAGAGCGTTTTAATGAAACAAATGAAATGACTTAGCATTATTTAACATCTAATATGTATAAATATATGTACCTGCTACGAAACATTCTATCTTAGCATACAGGTAGGAGATATATTTTATAAAAGACTTTTATATTCAATAAACTTGGCTTGGCATTTCCATTATAACACCTCATACTAGCTTGGCATCATAGGGTTAATATTAGACCGTATAATACACTAGTAAAATCCCTGTAGATGGAAGTTAAAGAACTGAAATGTCTGTCTTTCTGCTTGATCTTCGACTTCACATCACATATTTAAAATATAGGTATAATAAGCTCCCATGTGAAGTTGCATCTGTGATTGAAAATAAGCAATTTAACAATCCATTCAACAGGATTGTAATTTATCACAGGATTTGACGCATAATCTCTTCCTCATAATGGAAGAGAACGTAATGAACGCTTCAAGTATTCCAATTCGTGATTTGTTTTTAATGTGGATTTTTGTGATTGACATTGAAATTTCCATGCTAGCGGATATTCTCTTGAGTATGCTTACACAGAATTAACTCGTTGATTGTGCTTTTATTATCCAATTTCTCCCCATTCTAAATTATTGATAATCTACGCAGACTCTTCGTCCATTAAGCTGGTAAATGTTCAGTGATATTGCTTGGTGGATATGTGGAGTTAGCTGTATAAATTAACATAGCATACCTTTGTAGAAATCATCAGAACGTTAACTCTGTTATATTCAAAAAGTCAATATCTGTGTGGGACAACTGAAATGGACCGCTGCTAGGTGGAACGTTTCTTAACCCTCTGTTTTTAAATAAAGGATGCATGTCACTCTTTAAAGCCTACACACACCCAAGTACACGGGGATACATGACCACGATGTCGCAAAGCCCCTAAAAGAATCAACAACTAAACGATATTACTGTTCTTCCGATTTTTATGACTCTTCTTGGAGTAGGCCTATACAACCTAAACAAGATCTTTGAGGTCTTCCAGTGTCCTCTAGAACTCACTTAGATTCCACTTTATATTAATTGCTCAGCTCTTAAGTAGTCTGAACAGGAGATATTTATGAGCCGCCTTCTGTTGGTTGTTGCTGTTGCTGTTGTTGTTGTTGTTGTTGTTTCACTGTAGAGGCTTAGACATGGTGGTTATTTAGCCCTGTGTACTTGGATGTATCAATCAATCAATCAGTCAATAAATCAATAAATAAATAAATAAATAAATAAATAAACAAATAAATAAATAATTTGTCTGATAACCTGTGTTATTACGGTAGCAGTAGTAGTGAGTATATTAGAAATTCAGGGTGAGGATTACAAAGGAGATGGCCGTGTCCTTAGGTTAGGAATCATCCCGGCATTTTCCTGGAATATGATTGGGAAATCCACACGGAAAGCTACTTACAGGATGACTGAGATGAGAATCAAACCCACCTTTTCTGAGTTTTGCCTCACGAAACTTAGTGTACTCCGTTTCAACCCCTCAGACCAGAATTAAATTTATTTAAAGAGTTGGGAATAAAACCCGAACCTCCGTGGTGACAGCTAAAAATGCTAACCACTACGACAGGATGTGGACTTACTTGGGCACAATTTGTTGTACTGGCCATGTGGAAAGCTTTCTCTAATAATAAAGAGGATGACAAATATTACTTCCCTCGTATCAAAATGATCGGTTTATTTTATAACGATTAATTGCAAATTTTAAATTAAATTTGATAATCTTCTGTTTTTTACTTAGACTATGTATTACAGAATGTAAGAATATTGAGAGAAATACATATTATAATTATCTTGGGGAAGAAGAGAGAATGTCCTGAGTCAGGAAGTAGCCCAACCTTTCTCTTAATGACTCCACGGCGCAGCCCACGACCGGATTGAAGTTTGAAGATTGAAGGTTCGAATCGCAGCGCTGACAACTGCTATCCTGCTAAATGGCTTTCCAACGTTCTTTTTTTTTTTTTCACATTCTCTCCAAGTCAAATTCATGGATAATACATGATTTCAAGTCTCGGAGCACCTACCCCATCCACGTCCCTAATACAGCTGCACATACTACTACAGTCATGGTGAAGATTGGTTTTCTTTTTTTAAAGAGGCGAGACAGCGAGGTAATATGCACCTATACTGCAGTCATGACAGAAACACAGGTTATCACACGAATTCAACACACACATATACATGGGACTAACGGCCAAATTATCGCAAGCGCCAAAAATGAATTATTAACAACAAATTTCTCTCAATAGCCGGTTTGAAAACAATTATTATACCGTTTAAATCTCACGAAAGTGACATACAAACTTTCCACCCGTAGCAATATTCAGCAAAGAAGAATTCTGAATCTCTCTAAAGGTGTCGTAAGACTCCTACCTGAATTTCTACTAATTTCTAAGAGAGAGCGAATGTGCCAAGTAGGTAATGAATCACAACCCGCCATTTACATTCCCACTGTATAAGTGAGGCTGTCACATAAAAGTGCTCTACACAAATTTATGCCCTAGGTACTGTCACAGTTAATTAATAATATTGCTTATTGGTCAAATACTTACTGGTCAAAGACCGGAGAAAATAAAATGTGACCAAACGATTCTCTTAGGAAAGATGATGGGATTGAACATCCGGGTCATCGTTTGCTAGTGAAAAACTAATTACATTTAAGTAGGGTTAAAAAAAGTGACTCACAAAAATTATCTGCATTTTCTAGGATATGATAATCAAGTGATTTTATGTGAACAAAAACCATCGTCTGAATTTTGCACCTCTGACTAGTTTTGATAGTTTGAAATTTAGCCTAATTGCCATTTAGTTGAAATATAAATATTTTTTGTGATAATCAATTCGCCTTGAGGTCTACTAATATTATCTTGTTAGATATTTAAATAATAATCATTATAATATTAACAACAATAACATCAATGTCAAATTACGACACTATAATACAGTAGTCTTACCAGAAAGCTTATACGCTTCAGAAACGACAGCAATCAAGGGAAGAACAAAAATCAAGGAACTAGGAAAGCAAGAGAGAAAAATACTGAGAAAATATACGGGCCAGTTCAGAAAGAGGGAATATGGATAAAGAGGCCGACAATAGAACTATACAAACAGACAGATACGATTACAAACAACATAAGGAAAAGAAGGGCAAAATTTTATGGACACATACATAGGATAAACTATGACAGACTGACCAAGAAGATTTGTAATATAGTTATCACTAGTAAACTGAAAACCAATTGGGTAAAAGAAACTGTGGAAGACTTCAACAAACTAAACATCTCTTCAGAAGACATGGAAGACAGGCAAATATATATAAAAAAGATCAGAAAACATAAATTTGAGCAAACACCCAAAGAAAAGAAACCAGGAAAGAAGTGGACAGATGAAAGAAAGAGGGAATATAGTGAATATATGAGAGGTTTTTGGGAAGAAAGAAGAAAGGGTCAGAAAGAAACATTAAAATTGATTGTGTTTTAACGCTCCCTTTAATGTGGAATTAACGATAACAATAATAATATCATCAATAACACTCATTTTGAAGATGGAAATTGTACAAAAGCAGTTTAAAATTTTCCTACGGAAAATGTAGATAGTCCCTACTCCCTTGGGGATAAACCATTACAAACTAGGGGGATAAAAGATGTAACCAGCTGGTCAATGAAATGACCTGGATCAATCAAACACTGATTTAGGGTCTTATCATTTCCACACCTCTGTAAAATAGGAGGGTGTGACATATTTCGTTCACATGTAACTGAATCCCTTTTCTTTTTTAATCCGAGGTCCCAGAAAACGGCATTCTTCTCCTAGTATGGGGCGTCCATGAGACACGCTGCCAGAAGTAACACACATGGTGTATTTATACTAAAGCTGATAACACTTCGGCAAAGTCACAACAATATTTTTCTCTGAAGATGTGTTTTACTTGAGAGAAAAATGTTATCCTGGTCGTAATTTCTCTCTGGTTAAAAGTTCGCACGAAGACAAGAGTGGGTTTCCTAGAGCCCACACCACATAACTCAGTTCTTGACAACATCATCTGTTTGACTCAGCACAGTCTTCGGGCCCACGCTCTCGCTGGCACTAGACTTCTTTCTAAATCAGTGTGAATTATATAGTGTGTTTTGAAAGTGTGTGTGTGACCTCCTAAATATAAGCATGAAAGAGGAAACCACATGTAGCATTGTGGCGTTGTTTTTATAAGCTGGGATCATGTCACCTAGAATCTAGAGAATTGTAATTCTTCTTCTTTCCTAGCGTAATTCCCGTATTGGCACAGGGTCCTTTTGCTTCGTTGCCGTTCGCCACTTCTTCCTGCCATCTTCAGGTTTGAGGCGACATACCAGGAAGTCTACGCTGATTCTATCGATCCATCGTTTCTTTGAGCGCCCATGGGATCGATGCCCTCCTGGATCGTATCGGAAGGCCGTTTTTACCACGGAGTTCTTATCACTTCTAGAGACATGCCCATACCAAATGCTTATACCAACAAAGTTGCGTTTTCCTCATTTTGCTAGAGAACAATAATAATAATAATACATCACAACATACATTTTAAGAAATAAGTCAAAGAAACCTGTAAATACCTTAACTGTTATTAAATGTTATAAAGAATAACATAAAACTAATTATGATTATTTGTTGGGCTGTGCTACCTTGACCGTATGCTACCTTATCCTATTTGATATTGAACGGCTATCCTAGACCAGAACAATACCCATTATGTTTCACCACCTTTCTGGGTTATTCGTATACCTAATAACAAAACGATTTGCTGGTGGCTAGGTTTTATCGTTGTGTGATTCTCATCTGTCGCTTTCCTATCCCATATTATCCTGGTAAAATTAATTAGTTTCCCTAATTTAACTAGCATTCTGCATTCCCTATTTAGTAATTTATTGAAGTGTTATATTCATTTTCACTCTTATATGTTTATATCTCCCTTATCTACAAACTGTACCCTTATTACCTTGATTTCATGGCATTTTTTGATTAGGTGTGCTGCATCCATAACCTTCGCACTAAAAGGCAAATGTCCCCTTTTCCCGCTTCTCAATTCTTTGTTCATATACACCCTCATTAAGCACCAAATGATTTGTATACTTCACTACTTGAGCTAATTCAATTACTATTTTAATATTAAAACTGTGCATATCATAGATCTTGTATGACAATTAGGCTATATACTTTTCCAAGGAAACACACACATCTTGCTATTAGAAAAAAGTTTTAAATTTTCAAAATTCAAATCGTAACTATTTTTAACATTAAAAAAAATTGGTTCTTGCTTTGTGGTGATCCCCACCGTTTCCCCCATACCTCCCATGTTTATGGGAGTTTTTGGCCGATTCTTTTTTATAGTGAGTGTTAACATCTGGACGGAAGAGAGAAGAAGGAGACAAAGTGAAGTAATGAAGAACTACTGGAAGGCAAGAAAGGATCGAGGAAATAAGAGACAGTGAATGCAATGGGTTATTTTACGCGGTCCAAAGATGGCCACAATCGAGGAAAGAGGAAGAAGCAAGATGTGTTTGTTTCCTTGGAAATGTATATAATTGTTGTACAAGATATATGACAGGCACAGTTATAATATTATTAAAATCGTTATTGTCTTGTCTCATCAAGCTGTATGTTTCTCCTTAAAGTGAAAATTAGGGGTAATGATATGTTTCGTTCGACACGGGAACTTCCTCAGATACAGATTAATATGTGTAATTATTAGACTGTGGACTTTTAGGTCGTAAAAATTGCATTTTAGGCTCAATACATCATTTGGGCTATAAAAACACAAAAAAGGTCCTCAAATTTATGGAGTGACCAAGTAAACATAATACAAACAGGAGCACATTGCTGTTCATTACTCATTAAAAAGAAAGAAAAAATGACAATATACAGAGGTTGCACAACATGAATGAGTTTTCGGACTTCTGCGCCCCTAAGGCCAGTTCATTACCATATTTCTACGAATATCTTGCTTTGTGGAAACAGGTAACTGGTCAGGTTTCTATAATCTACAGTGTTGTCATATATTTTGCCTTTATAGATACGGTCTTCAGTCTTCCAACTGTTTATTCTTTAAGCAATTATAATCTTTTGGAAATACGCAGTCAATTTTTAAAGAAAATTGTGAGCTTTGTTATCGAAATTTGATGTTTTACTGTCAGTCAACACATCATCAACTTCTAAAGGCGATGCCTTGTCTCCATTGCACTCTGTCTTCAGCACCTCGTTTCATCTCACAGTAGGAACCATATTGAAGAGTTAGTGTGATGTCTTGCAGGAAACATTTTCTCGGTCGACCTCGGCCTTTCTTTCCTGTGATCTTTCCTTCTAGGAGATTAGTTAGGAAAGCGTTATGTCGCAAGATGTGGGCTGTGAATTTAGCTTTTCTTTTATGGATAGATGGTCTCTTTTCCCTTGAATTTCTTGCAGGATGCTGATGTTAGTCCTCGTTTCAATCCATTTAACCCATAATATTCTCCGCCAGACCCACATCTCAAACGCTTCAAGTCGCTTCCAATCCTGACCTCTGATCGTCCAAGATTCACATCCATACACAATGGACATGACAAATTTATTTTTAATTGCAATATCCAAATTTGCATTAATCAAAAGATTTTTCTTAGTATTGAAAGCCTGCTTTACGAGCACTATCCGCCTTCTAATCTCTTTACTACACCTGTTGTCATTGGTGACTAGACTTCCCAAATAAGAGAAACTGCTGACTCGTTCCACTAACTTGTCCGTAAGCTTAATGTTTGTGTGAATGCTCTCAGGATGTTTACTCACAACTAACATCTTGGTCTTCTTAACGTAACTTTGACAACGCTGATGACAGTACATTTAACTACATTTAACATTCTGGACAACATCTTCTCGGAGTCCACTACAATTGCTATGTCATCTGCAAATCTAATACATTGAATATGATGCCCAGGATTGTTCCCAATTGAGAAGGGTTGTTCCCTAATCCAGGGTTGTTCCCTAATCCTGAAAGAGATTTACATGAGATTAATAAATACACTTGGGTGATCAATTTTTTTTATTTTATTTTTTCTAATATTGTTTTAAATGTTTAACAGGACAACGCAAACGTGGTTTCAGTGATTGAAGCAGCAAAGGTGGTTACAGCAACGCTGATCATCAATTCAGGCTTTGAATGCTTAACATCATACTACAACTTCCGTTGGACCAACTATAAGAATGATACGCTGTAGCGGGAGAGAACAGTTATTGGAATGGA
The DNA here is from genome assembly GCA_946902985.2 of Meconema thalassinum. NCBI lineage: Eukaryota > Metazoa > Arthropoda > Insecta > Orthoptera > Tettigoniidae > Meconema > Meconema thalassinum. The sequence goes on from OX336399.1 coordinate 94,392,353, forward strand.
TGTGGAAGATGAATCTTAAAGTGCCCTAATTGAGTTTTTGTTCCATAAAACAAGCTTATGCGCGAAGGACTATTAAAAAGTATAATTTTCTTGAAATGGAAAGATTTATAATATGTGTTAGATTGCGTTGTAAAGGAAAGAAAATATCTATTGTTCTAATAGAGTGAGAAATGTTATGCGAGTATGAAGGCTGCACTGCAATATCAGTCTTCCTTGAGTAATAATTCTCGAGGCAAATGTGAGTTTCGTGAAGTTATAACATTTTATAGTTAGTGTAGGAGCAGATCTTCACGTCGTAAGTTAATTTCAACTCTCAGCTGTTTATGTCCTCCGGCGCTCTTACTAATTTACCGTCCTTCTTCATATCGCCCCTGATAAAATTTCATCACATGTATTAACTACTTTCATAACACTGTTACCAACTTTACATTCCATCTAGCAATCTAATTAATATTTCTTTTGTAGCTTTTTGACGGAGAGTTTTGTCGTGGAAATAACTTGCAGTTTTATGGTGAATTGGCAAGGGGAGTGACCTATTTTTGTGGGAAGCACTTGTCGTTAAGGTAGTTGATAATAAGATTTAATATGACGCTCGTATTGGCTTGTAAAACTCGGTTATAAAGAACTTATCGCGCTGCACAGCGATGCTGGCCAACTAGATTACCTTATTTGATGAGCACTTTAGCACTGAAGATAGCATTTCTCAACCAATGGGTTTTTGTCTACTGCATGGCATAGCCCACGGAATTCCAAAAACACATGGGCTGGGGGGGGGGGGGGGGGGGGGACAGTTCAATGGTTACCTTCGTTTCGATCTACAATCCCTGCTTCCAGTCGATCGACCGGGTCACGGATGGAATGAATAAAGCCCCCATCTAGCGGCGAGGATATGTACTGTGTCGGCTGCCGAAGCCTGTCACACACCTCTGAAGGAATGATTAAATGAATGACAGATGAAATAAAATGATAGTGGAGAGAGTTGCTGGAATGACATTTTTGACAGAGAAACCTGGAGTACCCGGAGAAAAACCTGTCTGCCTCCGTTTTGACCAGCACAAATCTCACTTGGAGTGACCTGGATTTGAACCACGGACCCAGCGGTGAGAGGCCGGCGTGCTGCCGCCTAAGCCACGGAGGCCTACCATCCCTTTATATATGACATAATTGAAATAAGATTCATTCATTCATTCATTCATTCATTCTCATTCATACTATTGTATAATATAAATATCACCCAAATTCAGGGATATCCACGGAGTGGAGAAATTCAAGTATCTAGGCGAGATCATCATGAAAAATGAGCTGGACAATGAAGCGCTTCAGGAACGAATACGAAAACTTCCAATAGCATACCAAACATCACGCAAGATTTATAACAAAAAGGTGCAGGGCGCCAGGGAATGTTCTCCGCAGTGCCTACAAGCAGTTACGTTGGCAACACGGCTGTCGCTTGTATCAAAACAAACAAACAAACAAACAAACAAACAAACAGTAAACTTTATACTCACCACAGCCATTCATAACATACCGTTGCACTCTTCCAATAATCTAACTATACGCACTGACGATTTCGACAGCCCACAGCCCACACATGTGGCCTTCACCCTATCAAGGACACCGTGCTGCCAACTAAACTGATGACGTAATCTCTCTCAGCTGCACGTAGCCTCTGCGGAGAACATTTCCTGACGCCCTGTACCTTCCCCAAAACACTAAGATACGTCACAATGAAACAGTTCTGAAGCCAGTAGTTATGTATGCAGCAGAAACCCTTTCCCTAAATGCCAATAAAGGGCTCCTCGCAGAACCGGATAAAAATGAGCGCAGAATCATTAAGAGGAATCATGGGATCCACCAAAACAGATCCAACAAGGAAGTCTATAATAAAATAGAGAAGCTTACAGACACAATCCGTAATTAAAAGATGGGCACGATTTTATGACCAGCTCAGATGAATGGACGGCAGAAGGTTAACAAAGAAGATCTTTAAAATTTTTGATTCCAACCACAAAACCACGATGGCCTGGTTTAGAAACACCAAAGAAAACCTCGAAATCAATCCCGACGACGCATTGGACAGAGATATCTTCCACCAAAAGATGACCCTCATTATAGTACAGTTTACTGACATATAAGTTAATATTTACATTTCGCCAGGGTCGAACATAAAATAGCGTTCGAATTATCGAAATATTCGAGTAATTGAACTTCGAACTATAGAATAAATGTCACATAATAAAATTTATATAACCATAAGTCAATATATAGGGTGTATCTTAATTATACCGACAAAAAATCAGGGACACTCTGCGTGTTATGTAGATTGGCTTATGGTTGTATACATTTTATTATAATTATATCGTCAATAAGGAATTAGGCTATTTTGGTCATTTTAGTCGTTTTGTAAATATGACATAGCTTAAATTGTGCAGATCTTCGCCGGGAATTTTAAATCACTTCACGACATCGAAAATTCCAGATATAGACGTTCGACCCCAGAAATCAGGAGGAGGATTGCTCTAGCTAAACAAGCTTTCAGAAACAAGAAACATCTTCTGACAAACAAAAACATTAACAGTAAAATTAGGAAAGATTTTGTCAAAAAGTTTGTGTGGAGTGGTTTGTTGTGTGGCTGTGAGACATGAGTCTTAGCAAAATAAGATATAAAATGCCTGGAAGCAATGGAGATGTGGATATGGAGGAGGATGCTGAAAATAAGCTGGATAGAGAAACAAAGTCAGAACTTAAGGAAGTAGATGAAACAGGGGAGTTGATCAACACTATAGAAAATGGAAAACAAAATTCCTTGCGCACACACTACGCCATAACAATTTCCTAACGATCGTGTTGGAAGGAAAGGTTTCGGGGAAGAAGAAAAGGGGAAGACCAAGGAAGAAGTATCTGGATTCTGTTATGGACGGACTAACTTTGCAGGAATATGCTGATTTGAGACGCTCAGCAGAGGAGAGACAAATGTGGATGCAGCCTTTAAGATATGATGATGATGATGATGATGATTACTGATTATGCATATTTTAATTGCCATTTTCCAGATTACTGTATATATTTGTTTTCGGATGTCCTAGTAATTGGGATTATATTGTGTTGACCGACTGAAGCCCCCACAGGGGCTCACATCTAGTGGGGCGTTAGTTGGCGATCATGGGACCCCAGCTGAGTCCGGCATTGCTTCCACTTACTTGTGCCGGTCTCCTCTCCGTCTTCTTTTCTGTCGACCTGTCTTGGTCAACTCTTTTTCTCTTCCGACCCCAACGGTATTAGGGTATCCGAGGCCTAGGGAGTCTTTAATTTCCTGCCTTAATTGGCCCTTCTCTCATCTTTCCTGATACCCTCATTCTTCGAGAGGTCAGCCTTCTTTTTCTTTTCCTGTTATCCCACAGGGCCCTCAAGGAGGCAGGGTGTATGTAGCTCCACCACTTGTGGTGCAACCTGGATAGTGCTACACCCTTAAGGGCTCACGGCTGGTGAGTTTGGGAGTTGGCGACCTCGAGGGATTCGTCAGCTTGGTCCGTTTTGTCATCTTTTTCCTCTGACTTTGGGGCAGGCCCTCTCCTCTTTCCCTTTCCTACCTGCCTTTCATGGCTCTCCTTCCTTCCAAGTCCCTCAATCCTCATTCTTCGAGGGTTGAGGGCATTTCTTTTCTTCCTGTCCTTTATTTGCCTTATCCTTCATTTTTTACCATTTCTTCTTCTAGTATGTAAGTTTGTAGTTAGTATTAGTTATAGTTGTCATTCTCATCTCATATTTCACTATCATCCGAACCATTAGGGGCCGATAACTTAGAAGTTAAGCCCCTTAAAACAACAATTATCATCATCATCTTATTTATTTTGCGTCATAAAGTCCACAACTATGAGTCATTGACTTTTAGGGACCGATCTGTAATAAATGAAAATTTTACTAGACCTTTTCACTCGATATGCTTCATTTTGCATCGCTTGGTATTTATCAGATGGCCTGTCTCTCAATCGAGAGCTAAATGGACTTCACATTGCAAAATACGGACACTGGCAAACAAAGAAAGTAAACAGGCGATCCAGTGTGTAGATACAAGCAAATTACGATGCAGTATGTCGTTATTTATTTCAGATTTGAAAGCAGATTGCATTTACATTACCATCTGACTCTCTAGTGGCACGCATTGCCACGCACACATACGCAATGCGAGCAATGTTTAAGCCATAAATAACATGTTATTTTTTCCGTGTGTATGTTTTAATCTGGTTGCTTAAGTTTAATTTTGTTCCACCACGGACTTGTAGGATAATGAACTCAGTTGTATTAAAACAAGGAGAAAAGTAAGCAGTTGCATATTAGAACTTTTATTCTCTTTGGAATTAGTATTTGCATAATCTTACTTTAACATTCGATGGAAATGAAAATTAAATCTCTTCTTTACGCGCTGTAAAAAATGTTTCAAGAAGAATAATTGAGGAATTTATAAAAAAGATAGCACACTTTGAATCTGAAATAAATATGTTTCTGTACTTTGTCTGCAGAACATCTTGTTAAGGGAGAACGTACAGTTTAAGGAGTTGAAACAGTAACTATCTAGCGCATCACAGCGTGAATTGGAAATTCATATCTCCACGGGTGGCTTAGTGGGGAGGATGATGGGAAAGGCTGATCGGTTCCACCCAACGCTGTCTCAGAAAGATACTTGTCGATCGCAGGTCGATGAAAGAGGACGCAACACTGTACTGATCGGTATTGAAGCTACCCTGAATTCACGTCCCATTGTGCAAGACGGGAGCAATCACTTACACCTTCTCACTTTCTGCACGGAGAGAAACTCACGACTATTCCAAATGTACCTGAGCCTGATGGAAGAAGAGATCAATCCAGAGAATTTAGAATGAAGATGAAAATATCTGAAGACTTCTGGCGAAGGTGGGAAAGGGAATGCCTCCTGCAACTGCGGAGTTACCACGAGGTTAAGTGTCCAGCCAGTAAATGTCCGAAACTGCGAGTTGGAGACGTTGCACTTCTACAAGAATACGTCCTGCCTGGGCAGGAAATACTATGAAATGCTATTTATTTATCGTATGGCTTTAGTGCCGGGAGTGTCCGAGGACATGTTCGGCTCGCCTGAGTCAGTAGCTGCTTCCAGCGGACACTCTGATCGGAATGTGGATCGCGGACGATGAGGAGAGATTTGGGCGGTTCCCGGTCCGTGTGTAGTAACAGAACTCAATACGTTGGTCGGTCACTCACTCATTTTCAACACCACACTAGTATAGGCAACGGCCCTATGTTAGCAGTATTGGAATAGACAGGAATTCCAGATAACCCGGCGGGATGTTGACAGGCCCTTCTCTTCCGCCACCTGCGTCACCTCACCCCACAAGCTCATAGAGCTTGGACCCGAGCAGTAGTCGATTTGATGTATTAATTTGATTTTATCAGCTTAGTGCAATATTTGCTTTTGATACGAATAAATGAAACTTGATACCAGTATCTTCGTCAATAGCTCCGTGGTTTTAAGTGGGTGAATTCTATATTGTATGTATGAATTTATTATGTCTCTCTCTCTCTCTCTCCCTGTGACCTTCTGAAGCACTGCTTACGAGCCCTTGACCTCCGTAAGTGTCAAGTGCTGTCAACTGATACACGTGACCTAACTCCCGAATAACAGTGCTGTAGTGAGAAGGTCAGAAGGAACCCGAGCAATTACTGTACTTCCAGAGGAAGCCATAATAATGCATTGGAATTTGGTCTCGCACATGCATTACTCTAGGAGAAGGGCGGTTAAATCTGTAGCACACAAGGCACTAAATCTTAATTACCGGAAGTTAATTTAGTACACAAGTTACCCTCCATATTTTACGCGTCATATATAGCGTAAGACAAATGACGGAGTCAAACCCTTTAGCACTACGAGTTCTAGTCACTCATCGATACCGCCGGCACACAGACAGAGCATGTGAAATCATTCCGCTCATCCTGTTTGCTTTCTTGTCTCATTGTTTGCCTACTTGCTCACTTCTTCATTTGCTTCCATGGTAAGTGCATACGATATTATGTTGATTCCGGAACAAAGCTCCTATAGTATACCCTTGTCTGCATACACGGATGATATATCTCTTATTTCCATACCCAACAGTCATGGGGTCAAGTAGAATTTAAAACAGCATTTTTTTTTTTTTGTGACTGAGACACGTTCTCTCTAATCAATCCATCATCTGTCTGGCACAGTCGTAAAAAATTATGATTGGTTTCGATGTTGTGGATATAATTATGAGCTCATTCAGAAAAGTCATTAGATTATTGGAAGGAATCTGTACTTTAAAAAGGGCGTAAAACTACATCCGTTATTCAAGAAGTGATTCCATATCTTGTACGTAAAAATTACATTATTATTTGAGTAGACTTGAATAATAATAATGATAATAATATCGTATGGCCTCGGGTGCCAGGTGCAAGCTTTGTTAATTGACGCCCAGAGGGCAACTTGCATGTCGAATTTAATTCTCCTTGGAGCACGGTGAAAGTAAAGGAGGTTAGATACCTAAGCTCCTTGCCGCTATAGCGGTTTCTAGTAGAGAAAGGAGGAACTTTTTGTGTGGCGAAAAATCCCGAGATTAATTTTGACATTATGAACACGGCCTACTGAATTCAAACAGGTTATTTAACATGCCAACAACGTATGACATGCGTATCGTGATTTTTTTAGTCTTTCAAAAATCATTTACCACGGCCAGGAGCGATCCTGCAAGCTTGGGGTTGGTAGTCCGACACGATAACCACTCACCCACCGTGGCAAGCTAGTAGACTTAAATGAAAAAAATAATAAATACGAAAAGGGAGACCATAATAATAAACGGAAGATTTTGGACGAACTCCGTATCTCTCAAAACAAAATCGGAATATCTGGCAACGCTTGGTGTAACAGTGCAGTTGAAAGACTTCATTAGCGAAAAATTGCTGCCATGTCGAATTCGCCGTGGCGTACGTGTGTTCTGCATTTCTCTGCACACATATGAAGAGCGGATTGCATATCTCAGGATGCTAGGCAAAACTCTTCCTGACTATCTGAAGGATAATGAGATGACTAATGAAGCAAAGGAAGGAAGAAAGCTAGGAAGCCTTAGTATTGAGATCATAAGGATGATTTGTGTTGGTTGGTTGGTTCCTCAGTTTAGGGACTGTGACAACGTGGTCATGTAGCCCCGTGTACTTTGGGTGTGTGTAGAATCTGTCTGATAACCGGTGTTAATTGTGATGGCTGTATCAGTGTGTGTTATCTGCAATTCAGGTAAGTAGTTCCAACTTTTGCTACCGTCAACGACACCTAGCTGTGAACTTGGCTACTAGATGCCACCAAACTGGCACCTGGCGGCGAACGTTGGAACTTAATAGAGCGTTAATCAAATCTAACGTACATATTTAGCTCATCACAATAATTGTAGTTGGTAAAAGGTTCTTTTACATGCCATAAATCTATGACATGGGCCCGCCGGCATACTGAGCTACTTTAAATGCTCTTAAAAAATCCGACGACTTCAACCGGGTTTGAACCCGCGATCTTGGGCATAAAAGCTCAGCATGCTACATACCACGCCACTGAAGCCACTGGTGATTTGTGTATTTTATGATATTGTTTAAGCGGTTTATAAAAAGAAAAGTATTGAATTGTTGTGTCAATGAAGTAATGAATTTACCTCAAATAATTTTATGAAGTCACGATACCTTCTTTATATTTGGAATCCGACCCGCTGGACGTATCATTCCACCACAAAAATATCGCATATGGGTTCACATGCGTCAGACACTTTACTCAAGTGGCTTGTGTTGGTAAGGAAGCATGTAGCTAGTACATGACCATTAATGTCTCGATCATGAGTCACAGGACCCCATTTTACGTGAAATTCAAACTACCTGTCGAGATATTTCACCTTGGAAATCTCACATGCACTGTCTGGCTGCGTGGCTCAGGGGTAACGTTCTCGCTTGCTGAGCCCAAGGTTGCCGGTTCGAAACCTGGCGCAGTCAGCTGGCATTTGAGGGTGCGCAATTGCGAGGGAGCCGTCTCAGTACATTTACTGGCACGTTAAAGATCCCCTTCGGGGCAAAATTCCGGCACCCCGGCGTCTCTAAAAGCCAGGGGTAGTTAAAAGGGACGTAAAATCAATAACATTATTAACATTATTCTCACATGCACTAACCAGGAATCGAACCCGATCCACGTTGGTGAGAGACAATCAGCTTGACATCGTGGTCGTTTAGCCCCGTGCACTTGGGTGTGTATGGAATCTCTCCGATGCCCTTTGTCACTGTGAAATGTACTTGTGTTTTTATTTGCAATTCGGTAGGAAGCGGCCAATGACATAACTTTGGTGCCATCCCGGCATTTGCCTGGAGTAGACTGGGAAACCGCAGATTGCCACTTTAAGAATGCCTAAGGTGAGTATCGAAACCATCTATTCTCAGGTCTGCATCACGAGGATGAGTGTATATTGTTTCAGCCCTCAGACTAATATTAAGAGCGATAAAATCCCTCAGTATGCCTTCCATCGGAGGGGAAGTAAAGCCGGCGGTCCCATAGATTTATGGCATGTTAAAGAACCTTCCACTAATTACACCTGTGTGAAGCTAAATTGGATAGGTTAAGAATGTAAACTACGCTCTTAGGTTTCTACGTTCATTGCCAAGAGCCAACTGTGGTGTCGTCTAGTAGCTAAGTTCTGAACTTGGCCTAGTAGTCATTGACGGTGGCGCTTCGCGGCAAAAGTAGGAACTATTTGAAAAATTCTAAGTTGCAGTATGTACTTAAATTAAAAACAGATAACACACGCTAATACAGTCATCACAATTAACACCGGTTATCAGACAGATTCTACACACACCCAAAGTATACGGAGCTACATGACCGCGTTGTTGCAGCCCCTAAACTTAAGAACCAACCAACCAACTACTCTTAGATAAAGAACATCATGATCTCAACGAAAATGCGTCGAGCACGCTTCTGCGTTTTTCTACGATGGATGGATGACTCCTTATGCACGAAACGCATCTTTAATAGTTTTTACTCGAAGAGTAAATATGATTTTCTGGTTCGTAAACGTCAAGAAAGACCTCGAAGAAATGGGCCTACGTATAAAAGAGATCTTTTCAGAACATTTGTGACTTTTGGGACTATCCCAGATGAGATACAAACAAGTTGGGTGATTTGGAACAACGCACTGCCGACAGCTGACAAGGTGGATCAATCGTAGAATTAAGAAAAACTAGAATGTATAATTAAACTTTTAAGCGGCTTCGGTGGCGTAGTCGGTAGCATGCTGAGCTTCTATGCCCAAGATCGCGGGTTCAAACCCGGCCGAAGCCGTCGGATTTTTTAAGATCGTTAAAAATCCCTCAGTATGCCTTCCTTCGGAGGGGAAGTAAAGCCGGCGGTCCCATGTCATACATTTATGGCATGTTAAAGAACCTTCCACTAATTGCACCTGTGTGAAGCTAAATTGTATAGATTAAGAATGAAAACAACGCCCTTAGGTTGCTACGTTCGTTGCCAAGAGCCGACTGCGGTGGCGTCTAGTAGCTAAGTTCTGAACTAGGCCTAGTAGTCGTTGACGGAGGCGGAAAAAGTAGGAACAATTTGAAAAATTCAAAGTTGCAGTCCTTACTTGAATTTAAAAAAAAAAACAGATACACACACTAATACAGTCATCACAATTAACACCAGTTATCAGACAGATTCTACACACACCCAAAGTACACGGGGCTACATGACCGCGTTGTCGCAGCCCCTAAACTAAGGAACCAACCAACCACCATAGTTAAACTTATCGTGGTTCTTAGTTGGCCGATTAATTAGCAAATTATGGATAATATGAGGGATGTTCAATTAAAAGTGGAACTAATGCTCATATTCAACCATTTATTGTCATAATTTACACCTACAGATTTTTGTCCCCTTCAATGTTCCTAGGTACTTCCGCTCCAATGCGATGCGTTTCTCCCACCTCCTTTCCCATTCCTGGAAGGCGTGCAGGAAGCCATTCTTTGACATCCTCTTCAGAATCGCCTCTAAAGCTTTAACTGCCTAGGTCTTGTTGTCAAATCGACGTCCCTTAAGGTCCTTTTTGGCCACAGGGTTGATACTCGTACTCGTCTGAACAGTTCTGCAAGGTGGATGGGGTACCGTAGAGATGCCTTCTTGTGCCAGGAACAATGTAACAGCATTGGCGACATGGGGGCCTGGCGTTTTCATGGTGAAGCTTTTATTGTCCAATCAGGTTCATTCGCGGTTTTTGGAGATGTGATCCTTTACCAATTGCATAAGGATGGTCTTGTAGTACTGTGCAGTGACTGTAGTGTGCCTTGGAACTATATGAGTGTACACCAGCCCTTGGTAATCGAAAAACTTGATGCCTCGTATAGTACAATACTATAGGCTATAACACAACATAATTTGTAAATTAAATCTGTACTAATATATAAAATTGAGATGGTGTTGTGTCTGTGTTATTACTCAATCACGCAAGAACCACTGGTCCGATTTACACGAAATTTTTCATGGAAGTAGCTGATTTACCTGGTTAACATGTAGGCTACTTTTGATTTCGATACTTTGCACGATGTAAATATGGCGACCATTTTAGTGACGTCACTATACCCTTTATTTTCAAACTTTCATATTTCCATTTCAAATAAAAAGAGAACGCTAAGAAGTAGCAAGCTTTTGATGGCACATAGGCCTACGAGGTTCACAATTTAATTTTATATCCGAAAGGTCTTTATCACTTTTTGTGTATCTCCAACTGTTGGCGAGTATAACCTAAATTTGTGCTATAAAACACGGTCAACGCCGTGCGCTGTAGTTGGATAAAATGTACCATCCTAACTCTCCCTCCGCGCAGCACCTCGCCTATCCCCTGTTTTAACTGTCACCTTCACATTTTAATATATTTATGACCTGTAGCAAAGCACGGGTTCTTCGGCTAGTTAAAAATAAAAGAAAACTGTTCTGTTGGGAAATTTATTTATTTATTTATTTATTTATTTATTAAATTCGTTCATTCATTTAAATATATCATTTATTTAATTATTTATTTATTTACTTATTTATTTATTTGCTCAAGGTTCGCTATGGTGATAATTGTTAGTTATCATTAAAGGGTTGTCGAAAGGGTTGTGAATGCGGTTCAAACAATCCCTTGCCGAAGTTTCCCCACATATTGTGTGAGCGCGCTGTCGAAAAGATTTATGCTGGGAGTTGTATAAACTAGTGCGGTGGCGCGCCCAGCTGTGTCCGCGGCGGGCATGACGTACCGCTAAGATGAATATCCTGGGACTAATGAACCACCCCTAATTTACTGGCACACTCCCTGATAAATGATTTAGATGTCCTCCACAATATTTATAAGACCTGTTCAGAAAATATAGTCTATAGTAGTGTCCAACTCGTGGCCAGTGACGCATTCTTTGCTGCCACTGCGGAGTTTCGAGTTCGATTCTTGGCTCTGCTAAGAAATTTAATATTAGTCTGGTTGGTTGGTTCCTTAGTCATGTAGCCCCGTGGACTTTGTGTGTGTGTAGAATCTATCGGATAACCGGTATTAATTGTGATGACTGTATTAGCGTGTGTTATCTGTTTTTAATTCAAGTAAGGACTGCAGACGATAATTTCAAGTAGTTCCTACTTTCGCTACCAAATGATACCGTCCACGACATCTAGCTGTGAACTTGGCTACTACTAGATGCCATCGCAACCAGCGCCCAGTGACGAATGTTGGAACTTAAGAGCAGTAATTAAACCAAAACTACAAATTTTGCTTCACACAAGTTTAGTTAGTGGAAGGTTCTTTTACATGCCATGAATCTATGACATGGGCCCGCCAGCTTTACTTCCCCTCCGAAGCCATACTGAGGGATTTTTAACGCTCTTAATATTAGTCTGAGGGCTGAAACAATATAGCCTACACTCATCCTCGTGATGCAGACCTGAGAATAGATGGTTTCGATACTCACCTCAGGCATTTTTAAAGTGGCAATCTTCGGTTTCCTAGTCTACTCCAGGCAAATGCGGGGATGGCACCAAAGTTATGTCACTGGCCGCTTCCTGCCAAATTACAGTACAAATAAAAACACAAATACATCTCACGGTGACAAAGGACATTGGAGAGATTCCATACACACCCAAGTGCACGGGGCTACACGACCACGATGTCAACCTGATTGTCTCTCCAAGAGTAGATTTTCTTATTTACTGTAGATCCCGTTCATGATTATTATTATTATTATTAGTATTATTATTATTTAACCATGAGAGATCTAGATACTAATTGGTAATACTAATAAGTCTCAGGCTGGCTGTGTGGCTCAGCGGTAACGTTCTCGCCTGCTGTGCTAAAAGTTGCAGAGGGGCGTGGTGGCGCAGCGGTCAAGCTGTTGGCCTCTCACCAAGGCGGACTGAGTTGGATTCGCGGTCAATGCATGTGGGATTTTCGAAGTGAAAAGTTATGTCCTGTGGTTCGGATTCCACGTAAAAGGGAGGTCCCGTGGCTCATATTCACAAGATTCACGGTCACGTAAACTACAGTCTTCCTTCCTTTTAAGGTTACAGGATCGAGGATGCACAAATGCGAGGGAGCCATGACAGTAGATTAACTGGCACGTTAATGATCCTCTTCAGGGCAAAATTCAGGCACCCCGGCGTCTCTAACAAGTGAATTATTTTAAAGAGACGTAAAATCAATAACTTATTATATTAGTATTAATTCAGTGTTGTTGTGATGACCATGTTTGACTTTCCTTTAGATGTGGCATTACCAATCAGAGAGAAAGTATTTAAACAAGGTAGCTCAGTTGAATCAAGCATCGTGCCGTATATCTCAGGTCGTGTAGTGATAGCAGTACACATTTCAACTCTCTGGTTAACATCTTGACAGCTTGTGGGCAAGAAATTTAATTCTGGTCTGAAGACTGGAACAGTATAGCCTACACTCAGCCTCGTGAGGCAAAACTATGACGAGGTCGGTTTGATTCCTATCTCAGCCATCATGCACGCGGTTTTCCGTGGGTTCCAACTTCTACTCCAGGCAAATGCCGGGATGGTGCCTAACTTAAGACCACGGCCGCTTCCTTCCCAAATCCTAACTCAATTACAATTAAACATACAAATATCACAGTGACATAGGTTATCAGACAAATTCTACACACACTCATGTACACGGGGATAAAGACCACGATGTCGCAAACCTGTTCATAATCAACAACAACAACGCGTGTGCTTAGTGTACACAACACGAACTAATACTGGAAAATTCTCAGTTGGAAAGACAAAACTTATTCATATGAGCATAACCTAATAAACAGTAGATTTTAAACATTTCTATCAACCTTGCGTGGTCGATGGGTATGCATTATGTCTCTTAAAGTTCAAGCAGTGTTTCCATTATTTTTCCCGACCTTTGTGTAATGGTTCAGTGGCCGCGGTCTTGTTTGTCGGTCAGAAGAAATAACCTGGCATTGTTATTGATCGTGGAGTCACCCTTCTTTCCGTGATCAGCAAACATCTGTCATGTGTAATCGGTTTTGTTTTATGACGTCAGTTATAACTCATGCCACAACACTTCCATCATGGAAATCTTGCATGGTGTTAATAATAATAATAATAATAATAATAATAATATGGACAGGAACAATATCCAAAGTGAAATTCATGGGCGAAATATCAGAGCCCCTAGAAATCAAGACTGGAGTCCGACAGGGGGATGGACTATCCCCAATCCTCTTCAATATGGTTCTGGAGAGGATAATTAGGGAATGGGAACCTCTTGTAAAGGGCATTCAAATCGGTATTAAAAAAGAGAACAGAACTAAAGTCAAATGTCTCGCTTTTGCGGACGATATTGCAATTGTCGCAGACAATAGCACGGAAGCGACTTACGCAGTGGAAAACTCCATGAGATTGCACAAAAGACCGGATTACATATATCTTACGACAAGACCAAATATATGGAGAGAAAGCCAGAAAATAAATCCCCTTTAAACACCAAATACGGTAAAATCGCACAAGTCTGCAGTTTTAAATACCTTGGCGAAATTATACAGCCCTCAGGACTTAATCAAATCGCCAATGAAAACAGAATCACTAAGCTCCAGAAGGCCTACAGGCTAACGTGGGCCCATTACAACAAGAAATGCATTTCGACGAACGCCAAATTACGACATTATAAAACAGTTATTCTTCCAGAAGCAACATATGCGGCTGAATCCATAGTAATCGATGGTCATTCCAAGATTAGGGAACTGGAAAATCAGGAACGAAAAATTCTCCGGAAGATCTACGGAGCAATCAACAGAAACGGCATTTGGATGAAGAGACCTAGTACTGAACTCTATCAAAACACCATTACGATAACAGACGAAATTAGAAAACAAAGAGCCAAATTTTACACTCACATCCACAGGATGGCCACCTCCAGATTGCCCAAGAAACTACTCGGTATCATAACACAGAGCAAATGCGGCACAGAATGGCTTAAAGAGGTATAGAGAGACTTACAAATTATCAGTATACAACATTTCGAAGACCAAACTGAGTGCCAGACGAAAATCGCGAATGTTAAGTTCGAACCAAGATCATTACGACAACCTGGAAAAAAGTGGACGGATGAGAGGAAGAGGGAACATTCTGCGAGAATGAAGAAATTTTGGGAGGAGCGGAGGAGACACACCTCCAAATGACATCATGTGATCCAAGTTTAATCGCTCTCCTGTAGGGGAATTTTCACTTAAATAAAAAATAATGGACGGAAGAAAGTTAACTAAAGAGATATTTCACTTTTTTTATTCAAATCCCAAAACCACAATGCCCTAGTTTAGAAATACCTAAGAAGACCTGCAAATGCAACATATCGCAGCTGAAGACACCCTTAACAGAGATCTCTTCCGCAAGAAAATATTGACGAACGGGCTAAACCGAGACGAGCAACCAAAGAGAAGACACGGTGCAGCTTGGACAGAGGAGCGTAAGCAGGCCCACTCACACTATTTTTTAATTTAAATAAGGCATAATTGAATCAGTCATTTAAGAAAGGGCACATGTCCAAATTGTCTTTTCTTTCTTTTTCGCAGATTAACATGCTTCTCATCCTGGTGCATCTTGTCATAAACCAGTAACATGTTGCTATTTAAGGTTCATTTGTGTGTTGTTTGGAAGTCATTTAAGAAAGGTCCCAAGTCCCTGGATGATTGCCCTTTCTTGAATGACTTCATTGCTTACAGGAAGGAACATCTGCATGCTCTTTCGTGTAAAAGCTGAGTGCCATAATGTCGATTATTCAGGTCCGTATTGACGTAACTATAACTTTGAAAGAATAATAGATTTTCCGCCTTCAATACTGTTTATTTCTAACTACTTACAGGGACTAGTTTCGGGGGCTAATACTCCCCCTTCCTCAGCCTGTCCAACAAAACTTCACAAAGGAAAAACTTTGCATGTATAAGCTCATACAAAACACATGAAGAATAAAGAATAATGAAATAATAATTATTTACAATCCTGCTTGACGCTCCAAAGACGATACTCTTATTGTGACGTTTGCCAAGAGCAACAAGGGGACTAGAGGGTCCCACGATGACGCAGTGGGGACAGCGGACCGCAGCACCGGCCCAATTCAGGAGTTCTGATGCGCCTAGGCCTTAGTGATCCAATAAGAGTATCTTCTTTGGAGCGTCGAGCGGGATTGTAAATAATTATTATTTCATTATTCTTTATTCTTCATGTGTTTTGTATGAGCTTATACACGGAAAGTTTTTCCTTTGTGAAGTTTTGTTGGACAGGCTGAGGAAGGGGGACTATTAGCCCCCGAAACTAGTCCCTGTAAGTAGTTAGAAATAAACAGTATTGAAGGCGGAAAATCTATTATTCTTTTAAAGTTACAGCTGAGTGTACCATTATTTCTTTACTATGCCTTATGTTTACCATGAAGTAAAGCTCGTAAAGGTGCCGATATAGTGTGTAAGGTAGATTGTTGTTAGACTATATTCAAAAATGTGTACCGAAGTGTAAAGGAACTTCCACTGTTCTCGGATGGAACTGTAGGACAGAACAAAAAGCATACTCTACAGTGGTCCGATTATGTGCAGCACTTGTTGACTTGAAGTGATTTAAAACCATTCACCATTACTTCCCTATACGAGGGCACTCATCCAATGCCTGTGATAGAGATTTTTCTATCATTAAAAGATCTTTCAAAAAATCATCGAATTTATGATGTCATGACAAGTTCACCATCTTTCTGGTGGAGACGATTAATATTATTAACTTTGCTGCATGGTGGCCAACAGTTTATAAGAGGGGAGGATTGTCAGATGAATCTCAGAGGAACGGGAGTGCCTACCAACTTGACAATTCGTTTCCAGCCTGCATCATTCATGGACTTCCTTTACTCCATTAATGATCCAGGAACTGTGCGGACAAAACATTTCATTAGCAGCACAGGCACTGACTGTGCCCTGAATGTCATTACTAAGCACCACCCAAATCTCAGTAGCTTCCAGATAATCACAGCCATGAATTAGGCTGAGACATCGGTGAAAAGACATCTAAAAAATCTTATGTTGAATTTTGGGATTTTGCGAAAATATCTTCCAGTAGGACGTGCATGGAAGTTTTCACAAGGGGTGGTCTCTGAAAAGTAAGTCGATTTTGTTGACTGTCTGGAGCAGCTGTCCACTCCCTGACGTGATGTGCCAGAACAAGGAAATTACTTATTCTGTGGCCCTCGCTTTGATCTTCCTTGCGTCGGCTCTTTGTAATGTCCATCGTTCTGAGGCAGGAGACAGCAGTGTTAAAGATTTATTCCGCTTTGAACATATTTCATTTAACTTTCATATCCAGAAATGATCTGTCATATCTCGTGATGGCTCTGTACGTCGTTGCGGTTAATGATCTTTGGTCCAAATACAGGTTATCTTCAGAGAAGACATTGAAATGTAGAGGAGTTATTTTCTCTTCCAAGAACAGAAGATAAAGATGGTATATTGGCTTTCACGGCCGGTGAATTAAAACTCAGCAATTCTTCTAGGTTTGTGCCTTGTCTTGTGTGGGGTTTCGCCTAGGACACCAAGCTGGCTCATCGGCGGGCTCTTGGTGTCCCCGCCAGGACCCCGACAGGAGTATCGAACTGCGCGATACCTCCCTTTATATAGAGTGCAACTGCACCCCTTGACTGCGAGAACCAAAAGCTCAAGCAGCCTCAACCTCCCTATGAAGGCTTCCAAAAAGATGGTATATCGGCTTTCACGGCCGGTGAATTAAAACTCAGCAATTCTTCTAGGTTTGTGCCGTGTCTTGTGTGGGGTTTCCGGGTGTCCGGGCGGGGACACCAAGAGCCCGCCGATGAGCCAGCTTGGTGTCCTAGGCGAAACCCCACACAAGACACGGCACAAACCTAGAAGAATTGCTGAGAAGATAAATACTTTATTACTAAAACGAATGTAATTGTGGGTGAGTGGTCAGCGTGTCGGGCTACTAACCCCAAGCTTGCAGGTTCGCTCTTGGCCGTGGTAAGTGACTTTTGAAAGGCGGCAAAAATTACGTCACCATGACATTCGATGTTGGCATGTGGAAGAACCCATTTGAATTCAGTAGGCCATGTTCATAATGGCAAAATTAATCTCGGGAGTTTCCGCCAACACAAAGTTCCTCATTTCTCTACCAGAAAGCGCTATAATGATGAAGGAGCTTAGATATCTAACCTCCTTGACTTTCATAGTGCTTCAAGGAACAACGAAATTCGACATGCAAGCTACCCTTTGGGTGTCAAATAACAAAGCTTGCACCCGGCAACCGAGGCCATACGATATTATTATTATTAGTGTCTCTCTCCATCTAGAGGTTGCACATTTCATTCATTCATTCATTCATTCTTTCATTTCCATTCCATGCTGTTCTGCCTTTCAACGCTCAGTCTGCAAGCCTCTGTTTGCGAAAGAGTCGCCTCTACGATCTCCTATTAACAGTTAACACTGTGATATACTCTGCTTCTGCACCTCTCACCTCAAAATTGTTGAACATTGAATCTTAACCTTTATATTGGAGTTAAATTTACCGGCCACGGTGGCCAAGAGACCTAACGCGTTACCTAATGCTTCGCTGGCTACCAGAGATATTGGGGTCGAATTCCACTTCGGCCATCCTGAAACTGGTTTTCGTGGTTTCCAATTTTCACCACCAGGCAAATGTAGTTCCTTTCAATAGACCCACGGCCGATTACCTTGGAAAATCCCTTCCCTGCTGCATTAATAAACCTATATTGGAGTTCTTTAACCTGTTAGGTAATAATATCTCCTTCCTCGTTGATCTCGTCATCCGCTTTATAAGTGAGAGTGTGTTAGGGCTAGCAATCTAAATTTTCCAGTGAACATTGACTCAACGACTTGTTCGTTTTTGAATTATGATTTTTGTTTTCCCGTAATTTTAGTTCGTTTTTTTATAATTATTATTTTTATTTAAATTTTTGTTTTATTAATTTTCGGTGTTTTCAAATTTAGGTATCCACCTCTAAATTTTAAATTCCATTCCAAATTTGTGTATTTTAATCTGTGTTTAGCGGGGCAGATGACCTCGTAGTTCCGCCCCTTAACACAACAATAACTAACTTCCTCATTCTCATCTCATGACTCCACCAACTGTGTCGGCTCGTAATAACAGCTTCATTTAGCATGTTCATTTCTAAATTTAGTATTATCTCTTCATTACGGGTAATCTTCGATTATTGCACTTATCTATTTGTCTCAGTTATCAATCGTGATACCCTCATATCAGTTACGTCCAGCTTATTTATGAGATATCCTGAATCCACCCAGCTGTTACTTCCATAGAGGGAGTTTCGTCGCTACACTAACTTCTTTCTTGTAGCATATTGTCGACCGCAACTGAGAGCTCACTAGACTGGGTTCTTTACACATTGACCCTGTCTCTTTCACTATACAATTATTCTGAGAGAATTCATAGCCCAAGTGCTTGAAATGGACCACCCGCTCCAATTTAGTACCTCCTATTTGGCATCCAATTCTATGGTCATACCGGGTCCAACGAGGCGACACATTCGCATGAAGTGGCCAGATTAGACTGGGCACTGAAAGCCAAAATGGTCTTAAATAAAATTGAATTACATGAAAGATTATTACGGTATATTATTATTATTATTATTATTTCTACATTCATTTCGCCACATAAGTGGGACATATCAACATATCGTCGGCTTGTTTGCAAGACGGTATGGCTAATTCTCTTAAGGTGACACATTGAGAAACGAGCGAACTATGGAACAGGTCTCCAAGATGACGGCCTTCTGCATGGTGATATGTAAACCAGGATGTATTCCCAATATTTGTAGATTGCGATCCAATGATTTGGGGATGTTGCCGGTAGAAGAAATTACTATGGGCAGAACCACTACACTTTCCTGTCTCCACATTTGCCGTATTATTATTATTATTATTATTATTATTATTATTATTATTATTGTTATTATTATTATTATTATTATTATTATTATTATTATTATTATTATTATTATTATTATTTTTATTATAACGTAAAAATGGCCTGTTCACCAAATTCTTCGCATATAAACCCAGGGACTGGTCCCGTCGCGGGATAAGAAACCTCGCTGAAAGATGGCTCAAGATCATAGAATCTGATGGTCTCTACTTTGAAGAATAGTTTAATTTCTTGTCAGAAAACTTTCACAATAACAGTTTCTCAAAAAACGACATTACTTACGTGACATCCTCTGTATTATATTACTACTACTTTTTAATATTATTTTTGTTGTGGTTATTATTAGTATTATTATTATATTAGGCTACTAATTATTTTTCTATTATTATTATTATTATTATTATTATTATTATTATTATATTACTATATTAGCTTGCCAAGGTGGGTGAGTGGTTATCGTGTCGGACTACCAACCCCAAGCTTGCAGGTTCGCTTGATTTTTGAAAGGTGACAAAAATCACGACATGCATGTCATACGTTATTGGCTTGTTAAAGAACCCATTTGAATTCAGTAGGCCGTGTTCATAGAGACAAAATTAATCTCGGGATTTTCCGCCAACACAACGTTTCTCCATTCCCTACTAGAAAGCGCTATAGAGTCAAGGAGCTTAGATATCTAACCTCCTTGACTTTCATTGCGTTCCAAGAAATGACGAAATTCGACATGCAAGCTGCCTTCTCGGTGTCAATTAACAAAGCTTGCACCCGGCACCCGAGGCCATACGATATTATTATTATTATTATTATTATTATTATTACTGTATATTTTTTCTACTACTATTATTATTATTATCATCGTTAGTGTCATTAAGAAGACAGCTCTGCAAGCTGATGGCTGGGAGTGACCGACCACACGTGTACCCGCAGGTTTAACACAGGGTCTTGTGCCCTGTTCTGGCCTGGCGCATGTAAATTCTCCGACTCGACAAAACATTGCGACCACGATATTTTACAAGAGCCCGTACGTAATCTATGTAATGAGGTCGCACCTAATGGCTTGGTCCACTACTATTAACGCTTTTTGTTTTATTGCACGAATCTATTATATTACTCGTGTGCTGACCTTAGCAAAACAAATTCCCTCTAATGGCTTGTTAGAGAGCACCTCGCTGATCTACTGCTAGTACTTTGTCATTTTGTTCCTGATTAATGAGTCGCGGTGACAAGGATTCTCTGAATTTCGCTTCGTTACTTTGTGACTGATAACTTCAGCTGATGCACTCTGGGTGCAACGCCATTCATTCCGGTACCTTTTTGTGTAGAATGTTTTGTTGTTGACATTTCACTATGAGGGATTGGGACATCTTGGTATCCAGCCCCGTTTACTTGGGTGAATGTTGAATTGATATAACATGTGACTAATGGTTCCTGTGTGCCCCTTTTTATTCCCGCATTATACGGGGTCATGAATCAGGTGAAATGATGTTGTTGTTGATTCTTGAGGGGCGTTGTGACATCCGTGTACTTGGGTGTGTGTAAGAATTTGTCTGATAACTAAAGCCCTGCGCGGATGCCCTGCGGATATAGTTTGTATGGCTGTGCGGATAGCGGATAAGCTGCGGATAATTTTTAGAGTAAATTAGTGGATAGTTTTTGGAACACAATCCGAACATGTTGCATATCTTTACTAGAACCCGGATGTTTATGATATAACATATTTTTTCCCGTTATGTTATTTGCATGGCGTGTTTCGTGCCAAAGTGCCCAGAATGCAAAATATGCTCCTCTTACAAAATAAGACTAGAACTCAGAAGATATTAAATTTACGACCAATGTTCATAGAATTATTTTCTTCTGTAAATTTTGGAAACCTTATCCCAGACACCGTGTAAATAATAATAATAATAATAATAATAATAGGTAGGACTCTTCAGCCGTAGTGAAGGCAACCTGCCTAGGGGATGAAAACCCCGAAATCAAACTCATTGCAGCAGCGTCTGTCCCGCAGCGGGCGGCTGCTAACGACGTCTGTTCCCCATGTTAGGGGCGGTCGAAATCATATCCTGGCCGTAGGTATAAAAGGCACACCATCATCATGATGAGATCAAATAAGAAAAGTGGAAATAAAAGGCCGCTACCCGAGGAGCGTCGGGGCACCCTTGGAGCCATCGCTGGGGGTGACAGCATACAAGCCGGTGGTGATCAGGAGCTGAACAGGCGGGCCCTGATCGGGGAACACCCCGAACATGTTACAGCCGATGTTGATAGTAGCATCCTAACAGCATTCAACGCTACACCTGCTCCTAGTGTTTCTTCTGATACTCAGGAGATCACAAGAGCAGGCAAACCGAGAAAGCGCATGAAATGGACAAATGAAATGAATATGTACATCATGCGTTCATATTATCATATAACGAATATGGAAACTGACACTACTGCATATAGACAGAAGTTGCACGCTGCATTCTGCCAGAAATTCCCTGATATTAATGTTACGGAACAGAGAATAGCAGATCAGCGCCGTGCTATAGTTTTGAAGAAACTTATCCCAGAACATCACCTCAAGCTGCTAATGGTTGACGTAGCTGCCGACAATACTCATACCTCTGTAGACGAATCCATAGATCAGGAGAGTACACGTTTGGTCAATGAACAAAGGCACACCGATCATCGTTCAGATGACAAAGATGTAAGAATATCACCGGAAGCACTCGGAGATCCAGTGCGGAAACAACTCGAAGATGAATTTGGGAAGGCTCTCATAGAATTTGAAGGGACTGATCCAATAGAGCGGCCCATGATCACGAACCAACATTGCTCTAAGAAACTTGCTACCGCTGTTGTAACAATGAACGACATTCTCTCTCAGCATCTGTCCCAGAAATCATATTGTTTCAACCATGTTCAGACTGCAATTTACGCTGGAGCGATAGCTGTGATACGAGTGACAGGAGGTAGATTATGGCGACCTAAATATACGTCAGGTCGACAGAAGAAGATGCCAGCTTGGGAGATACGTTTACGAAAGTCTGTTGATGAACTAAGAGCAAATATCGGAAGAATGCATCAGTATGTTGCAGGCAATAGAAGTAAGAAGGTTGCTCAATGTGTTAAAATGTTGAGCCATACGAAGAGTAAACATGCAAAGTATAATCCTCCGAACTGTAGCCCCCTTGAGATCCTAGACACATTAAAGCAACAACTTGAGGCAAAGGCACAGAGATTACGTCGATATAAAGAATCGAACGAACGAAAGCAACAGAACAAGCTATTTGTTACCAATGAGAAACGGTTCTATAGGAATCTTGACGATCCTGGAACTCAAACGGGCAGTTCACCGCAAAAAGAAGAGGTAGAGAATTTCTGGTCATCCCTATGGTCGAATGCTGGAGATTATAACAGCAGCGCTAAATGGATTACGGAGGAGGAGGAGAGAATGTCAGAAATTGACACGATGAGTGACTCTTCGGTATCAACTGAAGATGTGACCCGTGTGGTTAAGGAGACCCAAAATTGGAAAGCGGTAGGACCAGACAACCTCCACAACTTTTGGATCAAACGTTTCACTTGTACCCATGAGCATCTTGCCCGCTGCTACACAGATTTCATCCAAAATCCACAGCTTATCCCCTCTTACTTGATGCGAGGTAAAACATACCTTCTGCCAAAAGGTGATAGAACCAATGATCCTTCCAAATATCGACCTATCACCTGTCTGTGCACCCTGTATAAGATATTTACATCTTGCATTGCACGTAAGATTTGTGAACACATAAATCTTAATAACATCCTGGCTGAAGAGCAGAAGGGGTGCATGAAGAAGTCTCAAGGTTGCAAAGAGCAACTTGTAATCGATGCAGTTACTATGGAACAAGCAGGAAAGATGATGCGTAACCTCTACATGACCTTTATTGATTACAAGAAAGCTTTTGATTCAGTGCCACATTCCTGGTTAATCCAAATCCTGAAGATATATAAAGTTGATCCTGCCATCATTATAAGTCTACAACATATGATGTCCCATTGGGGGACCAATTTATTCATGTCTAATGGAGACACATGCATGGAATCGGGATTTATTCAAATCAAAAGAGGTATCTTTCAGGGTGACAGCTTGAGCCCTCTATGGTTCTGTTTGGCGCTCAATCCACTATCTTCATTGCTGAACAATGCAAAGTGTGGTTTTCCAATTAAGCACCATGGTATAGTCAAATACAAAATTTCTCATTTGATGTATATGGATGACATTAAACTATATGCATCCTCTGAGAAACACATCGACAATCTAATTGCAATTACTGCTTCATTTTCTTCTGATATTGGAATGTCCTTCGGATTAGATAAGTGTCGCACCCTCACCATTCGGCGTGGAAAATTAGAGGCCCGAGCATTTCAACTTGATGACGGTTGTTTCATAAAGCCTATGGAAGGTAATGAGACCTACAAATATCTTGGTCTCCTGCAATCTAATCGAATTGATCATAAAGGTATTAAAGATAGAACCATAGCTATCTACAATCAACGCCTTAACAAGATTTTAAAATCAAAGTTGAATGGAAAGAACACCTTTAAGGCTATTAATACCTATGCTATTCCTGCTCTGACATATACTTTCGGTATTATCAAATGGACGCAGACTGACTTGGAGAACATCCTAATTAGGACACGTACCATCTTAACAAAACACAGATGTCTCCACCCTAAGTCAGCTGTTGAGCGATTGACAATCCCACGTCAAAGAGGTGGACGAGGGCTCGCGGACATTATCCAATTGCATGCAAGGCAAGTGAGGAACCTTCAGAGATATTTTCTGGGAAGACATGACTCTCCCATACATCAAGCCGCTGTGAAGGCAGATGACAAGTGCACACCACTGGATCTTCTTCACGTAAGGGATATACAGTTAGCCACTGATGAGGAATGTTCAGCCATCAAGCTTCAGCAGTGGACGCAGAAAGCTCTGCACGGTCGTCATCCGTATGATCTCAACCAGAAACATGTCGACATTGATGCGTCGAACAGCTGGTTGACTCATGCGGACCTATTCACTGAGACTGAAGGATTCATGGTTGCAATCCAGGATCAAGTTGTGGCTACCAAAAACTACCTGAAATATATAGTTAAGGCAAATATTCAGGATGATAAATGCAGAAGATGCCAACTAGAACCGGAAACAATTCAACATATCACAGGAGGCTGCCAAGCAATCTCCTGTACTGATTACATGAAAAGGCACAACCAAGTGGCCAAAATAATGCACCAACACCTTGCTCAAAAGCATTTATTATCTGATAATATTTTGCCTTACTATCAGTATGTTCCTGACGCCGTTTTGGAAAATCCCAGTCACAAGTTGTTATGGGACCGATCAGTTATTACTGATAAAACCATACCAGCAAACCGACCAGATATCGTTCTTGTGGACAAGGTGCAGAAGAGAACCTTCCTAATTGATATTGCAGTGCCCAATTCCCATAATCTGCAACAAACCTGCTGCGATAAGATCACCAAATATCTGCCTTTGGCTGAGGAAATACGGCAAATGTGGAGACAGGAAAGTGTAGTGGTTCTGCCCATAGTAATTTCTTCTACCGGCATCATCCCCAAATTATTGGCTCGCAATCTGCAAATATTGGGAATACATCCTGGTCTACATATCACCATGCAGAAGGCCGTCATCTTGGAGACCTGTTCCATTGTTCGCTCGTTTCTCAATGTGCCACCTTAAGAGAATTAGCCATACCGTCTTGCAAACAAGCCGACGATATGTTGATATGTCCCACTTATGCGGTGAAATGAATGTAGAAATAATAATAATAATAATATAATAATAATAATAATAATAATAATAATATGAGTTTATATAGGCCTACCTTTTAACTGCTCTGCCTTTAGAGATATTGACGTGTTCGAACTTTTACCTTTCAAGGGATCTTCAAACTACCAGTAAATCTACCAACAACAGATTGTCGCATTTGAACACCCCTATTATTAGTATTAGCGTATGGTAAGGAAATTATATACATAATATAAACAATATATACACAATAACAAAAAAAACATTGATTCACTTCAGTCATTAGTGTTATCTGTTATAGCTGAATGTCCAACTTTTGAACCCACTGCAGTACCTTCGCTGTTGGTGATAGAAAGTCTTCCAATCTACCTGGATAAGCCCGTAGTTGACATTCGCTTAAAATGTGGGGAATGGTATAGCGAGGGGCTCAAAAATCATATTATGGAGATGGTAAAAAGTTCCACTCATAGAGAGAATCCCTGCACCTTCCATGACCTGTCCTGATCCTGTTAAGTCTGGACCAAGTTGCACGCGGTAGTTGGAATCCGTTAGCAATTGTTTCCCCTCTGAAGATGTTATGTAGGGGGAAGTCAGTGGAGTTATTCCAGCGGCCTTTCCATTCCTCCAAAGCATCGAAGTTGGTGGATGTCTTCAGAGCAGCATCACAAAGAGGTGGATGTCGTGATTTCAATCTTTGGACTATGCTGGTATCGAACCTGCAATCTTCAATTTTGTAGTTCAACGATTAACGAACTGCACCATTGAACCCGTCTATTCCTATACTTCGGATCTTTATGAACACACTAAACAATACTATCACGTGTGGTTATTTTCCAACTTTTATGTTCACATCAGTTATTGTTCATTTATGACGTGTTGAATAATTGCCAACGTTCTTGTATTTAGAGAAGTTCCTTTTAATGTTTCAACGTAAAATTGATTTATGGTTTCTTTTCCTTGAGAGTTCTAAAGCCTTTAAGATCATAACAAACAAGCAAGTGTGATTGTTTTAATTGAAGAAGGATTGCTATATACAGTAGTGGCTGGCATAAAACAGTTTCGTAATTTTAATGGAATTCTTTCGTGCCAGCATTTACATTAAATGATTAATAAACGTGCCAGCGTGAGTGGCGAGACATTTTTCCCAACAAAGACGACACGGAGTTATGCTCTACTGAGTTCACTTCAGAAGGTTTTGTAAACATTTAAAATTTGCTCTTAGAAAAAGGGTAGATGAAGCCAAGGAAGTGAAACTGGAACCATAGCAAGACTTGCTAAACCGATGGCTTATAATAATAAATCGGCTCTTACTGACTCTGCACAAGATTGCGCGTTCAAAATCCAACACTGGTATATAAAACTTGTCAATGTAAGAGAACGTCATCAGCATAATCTCTCACAAGTTACTAATTCAATCCAATGGAAAATTCTGGCACCCTGGAGTCTATGAAGCAACAGCTGTTAAAAAGGAACAAAAATACTCACAATTATTATCATTATTATTATTATTATTATTATTATTATTATTACTATTATTATTACTATTACTTTTGATTCATTGTGCCGAATTAAGGAGCGCGTTTAAACCCATTAGCACAGTTTCTTCTTCCCTTCCCAATATCTCTTCATCCTCTCGCTGTGTTTCCTTTTACACTGTTCTGTCCGTCGTGTAGGGCGGCTTCGGTGGCGTAGTTGGTAGCATGTTGAGCTTCTATGCCCATGATCAAGGGCTCAAACCCGGTATTTTGTATTCCACTAATCCAGTTGTTCTTGGCTTTCATTGATGGAGCAAAACTGAGAATCCTTTTGGTGAGCCTCTCATTCATCATTTTGCTTTTCCTGAAGGTGGCGGTGATCTCTTCAGCATGCTGATCAAGCTCATGAGACTTCCGTTTCATCCAGATTCCTTCTGAGCAGACTGGACCAAAGATTTTCCTCGTTATTTTCCTTTCTTCTTTCACTACGTCTTTAATAAGAGATCTACCTCCCAATGATCAAGGTTTGCGAGGCGTATAGGCTACTGCTCCAGGTTTGACTATTGTCGAGAAATGTCTTCATTTTGCGTTCTTCGGTATTGATTTTTAGCCTACTTTTCACATTTTGCAAAAATGAGGAAAAAGTAGACATATGAGATCGGGCAAATGTGTGTCTGTCTGTTTGTCTGTCCTTCTGTCTGTCTGTCTGTCTGTCTGTCTGGCTGTGTGTGTGTCCCCCCCTATCAACTCCTAAACGGATGCAGCAATCGAAACAAAATTTGGTATGAGTAAAGATCTATACCTGAATATCTCACGGCCATATTTTAAAATGATGTCAGTGCTACCAACTGCTGAAAAATCGCAACTGAAATTTGAGCTCCATGTTGGATATCTTGAAAGGTATGAATGGGAGCTATTTCAAAATTGGCACACGTATAGATAATAATATTGCAGTTTAATTTCCAGGAGGCCATACATGGCAGTGTTGCCAAAATAATTATAAGCCTGCTGATAGGTCCAAATTTTAAATGCATATAACTTCTACGATTTCAACCAAATTTTGTATGTGCTATGTGTACATAAGCAGATATGACTGAGCGTATTCTTAAGAGCCACCAGGGCTGCCAACTGTTAATAAATGCTCTCAATTTTTTTAAATCCATATACCCATATATCAGAAAATATGCAAGCTGCAGCTTTAAACTATGCACATGTATAGTACCCGACATTCTATATTAATTTGGAGTAACATATATACGTCAGTGCTACCAACATGATTCTAAGCCTGCTCATTGGTCCAATTTTAAAATGCATGTAACTTCTATACTAACTAATGGATTTCATTCAAAATTGACACAACAATAGATCATATTATTTCAGATTATTTCTGACCAATACATGTATGTCATTGTTGCCAACATGATTTTACGTGCGCTTTTAGATCCAATGTTTAACTGCATGTAACGTCCATGCTACCCATTGGACTTCAACCAAATTTTGTATTCTGTACCTTAAGAGATGGAACTAAAAATATATTCAGTCACCAGGGCTGCCAACTGTAGTTCTCTATTAGGCTGCAGTATGCCAGGTATACAGTGTTTCGAACTAATTAGAAATTTCGATATTACCAACTTAATTTCGTCATTATTCTAGATAGATCCATATAGATTAATCATTGGCATGAATCTTAAATTTTAAGAAAAGTAGGCTCTTTAGTTCGTCATGGAACTTCTTGTTTGTTATCTGTTCAAAGTAATTCTATAGGTGAAGCCCTGCGTGGATGCGGATATCCGTGGATTAACCCACGGATATCCGCAAAATATTTCGCCATGTGGATATAGTTTGCATGGCTGTGTGGATAGCGGATAAGCTGCGGATAATGTTTGGAGAAATTTGTGGATAGTTGTTAGAATACAATTCGAACTTGTTTAATATCATTACTAGGACCGTACGTTCATGACATATCCTATTTTTCCGTTATGTTTTTTTTTTCATGACAAATGTAAGATGATGATTTAAGCTAATCTCATTAAGCATAATTAACAGTCCGAACAGGAACGGATTGCAATTCTGGCTGTATAACATTCATTTTAAACATAGCACATGCTATAGAAATTCTAAGGGAACGACTTTTTCCTCAAATGTCTAAATATGTTGTTTTAGTAATTTATGCTGTATCTAATTAAAAATATTAATATAATGTCAGTATATTCGGACAACAAACGTGGGAATGCGAAAAGAAAGAAGTGTGAATGCGAAAGAAGCCGTGCGGATGCGGGGCGGATGCGGATAACAGTTGTGCGGATACGGGGCGGATGCGGATAACGTTTTGTTTATCCACGCAGGCCTTCTGTAATTTTGAAATTTTCACTTTTGTTTGCCTCACAATTCAATCCTGATGGCTAAATTACTTGCTGTGTACATTATTATTATTATTGCTGATGGCCGAGTCAATATTATCCACTGCCACGAAATGAAACATCTCCCCCTGCTTGTTCCATATTTAATAACTTAGCATATGGCCCTCCATATTCCACCTCGTTGTCAGTTAGAATTGACGTTTGATCGTTACGGTTCACTTGGAATGGAAAGTGATTGTAAGACGCCAAACGTAGCCTCATCGATTCATCAGGCAGGATCAGCCCGTGCAATCAATCACAGGATCTCGCAAGAATATTGGCAAGTTTGAAGTCCGATATCGGTGGCGATGTCTCATCTTTCAATTCGTTGTCATACGGGAGACACATTGCAGGCATCAGTTCAGAATTGTAGCTGCTATGCCAGAGCGGCTTACATTGACTGAATCACCGGAATCACTCATGAGGATGGCACAGCAAATACATGGAAATATTATTCGCAAGCTTTGCATCTCTCAGCCACAGGTTCGAAGTGATTTTGCTGTTCTTGTTTCTGTAAGGGGCTGAGGACTTCGTGGTCACTGACCTCGTGTAGTTGGATGCGTTTGTAATCTGTCTGAAATGATTATTACAGTATTATTATTTTACAAGAGAACTGACCACTTAGGGTCACTCTACAACTTAATTTATTTTTCCTCATCCGGAGTTTTCTTTGTGTCCAATACTCCTTCATGCGTTCGCTGGCCTGCTTCCGTTGTTCTACTGTCCAGACTCTTCCGGTCTTTATTTTAAAAATAATCCATATGGTTCCACCAAACAGTGTACAATTGTTTCGAGTAAGTTTGACCTCATATTCAGCACTTAACATAATAATATGAAACATTTCCAAGACATGCCCATAATTTATAAACACTTTTTGAAAATCCACAGCCTGCTTCCAGTCTCCGACCGGGTCAGGAATGGAATGAATGAAGCCCCCATCTAGCGGCGAGGATATGAACAGTGCCGGCTGCCGAGGCCTGACGCACTCCTCTGGGGCAATGATCAAATGAATGACAGATGAAATGAAATGATAGTGGAGAGTGTTGCTGGAATGAAATGTTGACAGGGAAAACCGGAGTACCCGGAGAAAAACCTGTCTGCCTCCGTTTTGTCCAGCACAGATCTCACATGGAGTGACCGGGATTTGAACCACGGACCCAGCGGTGAGAGGTCGGCGTGCTGCCGCCTAAGCCACGGAGGCTGTCTTATAAACACTTTTTATAAAAATTAAAATACATTATGGTTAAAAATCTCTCTCTTCTGTTCAGACAATAAATTGTCTTCGTTGAGAACTACGTGATACTGCTTAAGGTAAAATATTATCTTCTTTCTTGAGTGGTATAAGGAAATATGACGGATGTAAGTCAGCCTTAGTTGCAACACGCTACACATCTTTACTCACGGGGATAAAGAATTAAATCGTATCATATTTGTCAAGAGTGGATAAGGATCAAGTCTCCTTTACACTTTATAAACATCATCTTTGAGCTGCCATTTGCACAACAAGACCATAGTTCCTCTTTGACGTATCCATTTTCAAATAGTCAAATTGAGTTTCCATCATTATTTCCATATACCACACAAGAAAGAAGGTAATATTTTACCTTATGCAGTACTACGTAGTTCTCAACGAGGACAATTAATTGTCTGAACAGACGAGAGAAAATTTTAACCTTAATGTATATTTCAAAAAAGTTTTTATAAATTGTAAAATGGGCATGTCTGGGAAATGTATCACATTATTATACTAAGTGCTGAAGATTAGGTCAAATTGACTCGAAAATTGTGCACTGTTTTAAAATAAAATAAAATAAATAATATTAAATAAAACCAATCATAGTATTTTTTAGCCTACTTTCGATTTTTGCAAAAAATGAAAGTAGACTTATGAGATCAACACAGGGCGAAAAAAGTGTGTCTGTCTGTGTGTGTGTATGTGTGTGTGTGAGTCTGTGTGTGTGTGTGTGTGTGTGTGTCTGTGTGTGTGTGAGTGTGTGTACTCTGAATGTCTGTCCCCCCCCTATCAATTCGAACACGGTGAATGCGAATTGAACGAAATTTGGTACAAAGGTAGCACTAGCAAAGGACACCTCAGTGTCATGTTTTATATCGCCGCCATCTTTACTAAAACTGAATGGCGGCCACTCAAACGTTCAAAACGTAAAATCAAATAACGACTAACCAAATCATCCGATCTCTACCAAATTTGGTAACAACATACCTTCGTATAGGATGCGTCTTGTGACCAAACTACAAGGTCGTCCGCCATACCATTTCAGGATGGCGGCCGTGCGAATTATGCAAACTTTATAATCCATATCATGGGACCCACCAGTTCCGATTATCGAGCCGAGAATCGTTTTAACTGTTCTAAAGGAAGAGGCACGTTCGAAATTAAAATTTTATTTTGTAATACTATAGTGCAGACGTGATATTAAAAAGCTGAGCTGATTCAGTAATAAGACAAGATGGCAGCGGATATCTTGTGCCTGACTTATATTTCCCTAATTTGAGTATTGGATGCAATATAGCGTACTGATACAAAATAAATAAACTTTGTATGAAACGCTTTATGTATAAATAATATACTCCAGTGATGAAATCGTTTAGTATAAATCATTATTTGCTAACAAGTTCTATGTAAGTCATTTTATATAGAACGATATTCGTTGACACAATTAGCTCAGTGGTAGAGCGTTAGCCTATCGCTCAAATGCCTATGGTTCGAACCCGATTAGAGCTAGGTTTTTTGCTTGAAATGTTATATGTTTATTGTTTTGTAATGACTCAGATGTTTTAAAATTAAGCGTTATAATGTGCATATTATGGTGTAAAATATATATTTAATTAAAACATAATTCGCCAGCAGATTTACTCGAGACATCTAGCTGCCAAAAAAGTAACTGCCCGCCGGCATAATTTCTTTTTCAGCCCGAGCCTAGCCGCAGTATGTAATTCCGAGCCTCTTATTGGCTGTTATGTCATGCAATTCTCCTGGTTCCGAATAGTGACGGTAGGTAGTAGCAGGGGTCACATCCGATCAAACATGGAGGAAGGTTATCGAGTGAGATGTGGATAATATTCGATGTTGAATTGCATTATTAGCGTGAAACAGGCATGAAACGTGCTGTAGATCAAGTTTAAAACAACCCACGCAGCAAATGAATGCGTTCCAATCAACATTTAAAGTCCAAGTGAAATCATTCGACATTTGACCACATTATATTAAGACCTATGATAATATACTTTCGCTACGAGTGGAAATGTGCACGAGTGGTAACGTGCGAGCTTGGTAAATTTGTGTCTCTGGTTCAAGACTGCTCGAGGGCGGAAATTTTTATTTCTTTCGAATTATCTTATTATATCCTCCCTCCTTTTTACTGCATGTTTTATGCCTTGCTTTATTGAAATTATCTGTATGGGTGATTGAAATAATAAACATTGTTAGACGGAAGGGTCGAGAACTGTACGGGTAGACCAATGTCTCCAGATCCATAACATTCTTGATATACTTCTTATCTTTCTTTCTTCAATGATGGTAGCAGTTTTTATCTAGGTTGTGGCGTTTGGTAGAGGTAAATCGTTTCTAAGGTCTTCAACAAAGAATAGTTCTATTATACTCTTTGATAATAACAACGAGTTATAACTATACTCATACATTTAGGAGAAAGTAGGCTATATGTTCTTTACTGAACATCTTGTTTAAGCTTATCTTCCAGTCTTCTTAAACTTTTCTGTGGCTAGAACCCCTTCTTAATTTTTCAATGTTATCCTAAATGTATTTATGTTTATTATTATTATTATTATTATTATTATTATTATTTTAAATATAATTATTATTTACATTCATAAGTGCACCATGTCATTGGGTGTAATACACCATTTCATCGGCAATTCTTGCAAGATGGAGTGGAGTTCTTTTGTGCTTTTAGCTTGCCGATATGGAGATTATGGTGGAACCACAACTTCTCAAGGTCGGCCAACAGCGACTTCGGTATGATGCCAGTGAAATATATTTGTTATTGTAGGCAATAATATAGGCCTAACACATTCCTGTTACCACAACAGTCGGACCGGCAAAATGCATGCACACCGTTGCTGAGAGATACAGTAAGGACCCTCCATGTAGGACGGAGAATCAGGAGGCCGCGTGGCGGTCGGGACACTGTGTTTCATTATCCTATATTTAAAAACCCATGCTGTTATTCTTTTACGTTCCTCCATCGTATCTTCCATAAGTTATAATAATGTAAAATAAGAAGTAAATTTCCTGTAATCGTCCAATTATTTTTTTATTTTTATTTATCGTATGGCTTTTAGTGCCGGGAGTATCCGAGGACATGTTTGGCTCGCCATATTCTGTAGCTGCTTCCAACGGACACCCAGAGGGTGAGCTACACGTTCCGTTCAATTTCAAGTAGCCTAGGTCTAACTTTCGCTACCAGATGTCAAGGATACCTAGTGGTGAACATTGGAACTTTGATAGAGCGTTCCTACGAAATCTAACCTAGAAATTTAACTCCACACAAGTTTAGTCTGTGGAAGGATATTTTACATGCCATAAATCTTTGACATGGGACCTCCGGCTTTACTTCCCCTCCGAAGGAAGGCATACTGAAGGATTTTTAACGCTCATAAAAAAACCGACGACTTCGGTCGGGTTTGAACCTGCTATCTTGGGCACAGCAGTTCAGCATGCTACCAACTACGCCACCGAAAAGCCACTATAGTCCAATATAACCCTAGTATGCTTGGACAAAATAGGGTTCCTTCTATGCCTTGGATACTCAATAATAAATACTGTCATTGTTGAAAATCTATTTAAAATGCGTCCTACGAGCAAACCGTCAAGGATAGTATGCCGGAATATCAACTTTTGAAACGACGACTCCTTTATCCGATATGCGGATGACACTGCACTTATCGTTGTCATTGGGAAGGAAACGAATCCACTTCTTTCTTGAGTCAAACACGAGAACATCGGGATGAAATTGGAAATCAATGTATTGAAGACCAATTTGATGATAATAGTCGAAAGATCCAATGAACTGAACATGATAAATGTCTTTGAAATTCAAGAGCTCTCTAAAACGTTGAATCTTGGCTTAACCATATTATATTTTCATAATTTTTATAGCAGCTTCGGTGGCGTAGTCGGTAGCATGCTGAACTGCTGTGCCCAACATAGCGGATTCAAACCCGGACAAAGTCGTCGGATTTTTAAGAGCGTTAAAAATCCTTCAGTATGCCTTCCTTCGGAGGGGAAGTAAAGCCAGCGGTCCCATGTCATAGATTTATGGCATGTAAAAGATCCATCCACAGACTAAACTTGTGTTCAGCTAAATTGTTAGGTTAGTTTTCGCCTGAACGCTCTATCAAAGTTCCAACGTTCACCACTAGGTATCATTGATATCTGGTAGCGAAAGTTGGAACTACTTGAAATTGAACCGAACGTGTAGCTCACCCTAAGGGTGTCCGCTGGAAGCAGCTACAGACTTAGGCGAGCCGAACATGTCCTCGGACACTCGCAGCACTAAAAGCCATACGATAAATAAATAATAAATAATTTTTATGTAGAAGAAACGAAAATTGTATTGAAACACCTGTATCACTCAACGAAACGACGACTCCTTTATGAGATATGCGGATGACACTGCTCTTATCGCTGTCATTGGTAAGGAAATGAATCCACTTCGATGTTGTTCTGTCGATGTCTGTATGAGTGGCGCAATATGTACGCGTTGGTCTTCGAAAGGACACTGGGTTGTGAAAATGGCTTACTTTAGGCCCATTTAATACACACTGTTTCAAATTATTCTTATTAAACTTCCATTTGCCAGATGGTTATGAATTTAAAAGGAGGCCTTCTTAAGCCATATAATATTCATAAATACAAAGTATGATTTAGTACAGTCCGGTCAAACACAAGGTCAATGAAATAAATCTAATATATACAATCCTGAAATTAGGTACACTTTTCTTGCACCAGGAATGATACTACCATGACCACGAGTGTCATGGTATATTCGATCATTTGCATTTCAAACTGCGTTGATCAATTATCGGCTGATTCTATAGCAGCTTTGTCTGTTAGGTAATCAGCCCGGAGGTTGGACGGATCCTCAAAAAGCACGGCCATAGGTTTAGTCTATGTG
Source organism: Meconema thalassinum (assembly GCA_946902985.2). NCBI lineage: Eukaryota > Metazoa > Arthropoda > Insecta > Orthoptera > Tettigoniidae > Meconema > Meconema thalassinum. The sequence goes on from OX336399.1 coordinate 94,427,662, forward strand.
GGTGGAAACCACTAAAATCTAAGGCAGCGCTATAATGAGACTTACTAGGCAAAGTGAGGAGTGAGGTAGTCTGCCATTACTTTCCTCACCGTGTCAGAACAATATCACACCTCAGTAGCTTCCATATAATAACAGCCATTTTATTTATTTATTCGAGCTAGAAGCAATTAAGTTACATACAATACACTAATAAGAAAAGACATGTCTCATATCTGATAATCTTCACCCAGAAGTGGGCCACTCCCATAGTGCTATCACAACCTTCCATTTACTCTTGTGTTGTGCAAGAGTATAGACACAGCTCACAGGAACTCAGATGTAATATTGTCTGCCTGATCCCTGCAGGTGGTGCCCCTGCATAGATATCTGGCATAGAATCCCAGTACTGAACAGAACGTCAGCTTTCCAGAAGCATTCCAATGTGTTTAAAATGGGACGTGATATAACACTCATGAATGAGGGTAAGACATCGGTGGAAAGCCACATTTTACTGTAGCCTGTGCCAATAGACAAATGCTAATGTACTGCATTCATCACGAAATGGTAAACAGGTTTATACCAGCTTGATAAACGAACTAGCAACCCGCCTCGGCTTCGCCCGGAAACAGTTATGAATGCATTACGTGATAAGTGCTTTTGTTTCTTCGATGTCGATGAATTACGACCTATATCCGCCTTACATCTCGGCATGATGGGTTAAAATCACTGACTGGCCTATTAATTATATTATCATGGGGATGCATGTGCAACGAATTCTAATAAGACGTAATTTAAGAATGGCGAGGTGCATGAAACACAAATCCCCCTTTCGTCCAATCTTAACTTGACTGTGTATATATCCGCCTTACATCTCGGCATGATGGGTTAAAATCACTGACTGGCCTATTAATTATATTATCATGGGGATGCATGTGCAACGAATTCTAATAAGACGTAATTTAAGAATGGCGAGGTGCATGAAACACAAATCCCCCTTTCGTCCAATCTTAACTTGACTGTGTATTTTGCGGAACGAAAAGTTCACAGCCGAAATGAAGAAAAGGCGAGTTGCACTTCCAGGGAAACTCCAAACCCAACCACTCTTCTCTGCAGTCTTAACTTACCAGGATGACTTGACAGTTTGCTGCTGGCTGTATCTGGAGTAATAGGCTCACCCGCTAGCTAGACTGTAACTTGGATGATAGGCTCGCCCCTAGCTAGCTCGTAAACTTTCGCCCCAGTAATTTAATGCAGATTGTTGGAAGAGATGAATACGTAAAAAACTCTTATAATGGGTGATGTATTGAAGATAGAGATATGCTCTCGCGGGCCTTTTTGTAGAACTTGTCATGCTGAACAATTCTTACACTCATAGTATATTGATATTTTTAACGGTTTGCCCAGCGTAAACTTAAAAAGCGCACGGATGCCAGGTGTTTTTTTTTCGATCTTTTCACTGAAATCGTTACTGCTTGGCTTCCTTTGATCATATATAAATAATTTTCGACAGAATCCTTCCTCGAGATAAACTTTACAGAATGGTGAAAACCGCATCAAAATCCATCCAGTGGTTCTCGAGATTACCCGTGACATCCAAGAATCGGGGACTTTGCTTTATACTAAGTAGAGATATTTCAGTTACGAATCTGTACATTTTTACTGCCAAACAGTCCTCCGATAACATATGCTGTGGACAATCTATTAGATTTTTTTCTTTATTCACAGATCTGTTTTTGACGGGTAAAATGGCGCACATGAAAAGAAAAATAGACATCGATATTTATACAAGAATACAGCTTCTGAAACGTCCCCCACTCCTGAAATTGACAGCCACTTAAGCTTGTCTGCTTTATTAAATCCTCGTCCAATTGAGAGCCATTCAACTAGATAAAACCCTCATGTTTTAAAAGCTTGTAACTGGGAACTAAGCCAATGTAGTTGATGCTTTTATTTTTTAAAGAACTTTCTGAGACTCGTTGGGCTGATTAGGCTCCTGCTGTCTCTTTAAATGACTTCGTCGACAAAATTTGAGGGAAAAAAACAGATTTCCTATTAAGATGCAGTCTATTTAAGGTTCATTTTTGCCAGCCTCTCGTATAATCATGTTCTTATTTGGACGATCTGATGCTGGAATGAGCTGTCTACCTCTTAGCGTAGCCGACTTTAATGTGGAGCTTGAAGTCCGGTGATCGGAGGTTCGTATCCGGCTAAGAACGGCGTCCTGAGTGTGGCTACTCTCGGCTATTGTACATTCTCTCCAGGCAAATAGAGTTAGGGCAGTCCCTATCGAACGGAGAATCGCGGTGGCCGCGTGCCGGAAAGGCAAAGGCGAACGTTAATGCTGATTAATAAAACCCCCTCGCATGTATGCGTGCTCGACGCGACTCAGTTCTGGCAGGACTATCGTCTTGTTTATTTGTTTAAACGTACTTTTTAAACTAAGTATCGATATTTAACGGATCGGTTACTTGTGTGCGCCTCATGTGTACATATACCATATACCACCTGCCTGGCTTGACTGTTATGCAGCCTGACGCGACATAGTTCTTGCAGGAGCTATCGTCCTGTGTGTTTGTTTAGAAGCACTTTTTATACGAATTTTTCGTTGACTTTTCAAGAAATGCAAGATTTTTTTCTGTACAATTGAGACGACTTGGTAGGTTCTGGCTCAAGCCGCACCTTCTAAGTCCCTCTGGTTCAAGAACTTGAGTTCTGTAAACATACATAAATGATGATTGTAAAAATTGTTTAACTAGATGGCCAGGTCCTTATATTTTCGGGGGGGGGGGGGGGGCGCAGCTGTCAAGCTGTTGACGTCTCACAACGGCGGACAGGATTCGATTCCCGGTCGATGCATGTGACATTTTCAAAGTAAAATGCCGAGTCCTGTGGTTCCGATTCCACGTAAAAAGGAGGTCGAGATTAATGGTCACGTAAAACTACAGTCTTCCTTCCTTCCTTCCTTTCCTTATGTTTTCTCCTGTCTTGTTCATTTGAGTTGATAGCCAACTCCTTGACTGTGAAATGTGCAACTGATGAATTTATGAGGCGGTATGTATTAAAACTTCGATAATGTGTTGCTGACAGTAGGAAACGTTGCGTGAGAGATCAGACATATGGAAGAGGTGGCGCCCTCGCCTCCAACTGGCGTGATTGACAGCAGCATGCTATCTGATGCTCTTGTGCCCATGGATTTGGAGAAGAAACTCATTATGGTCCTACTTCTTGGAAAACTATGTCGTATCTCACGTCATTTTACGTGGTATTTAAAAAAAAGGCTTTGCTTCCAAAAGCGCCGCGGCGTAGCCGTGCATGTTAAATCACTCATCACGACCGTGATGGGGAGGTACACCAAGTCGGAAGATCAGAGGTTCGAATCCCGGTGCTCACAGCGGCTATCCTGAGTATCGTCTCCCTTGAGGCAAATGCCGGGATAGTACCTTATTTCAAGTTCCTGACCCTAATAACCATAGTTACACACACACTACTATAGTAACCACAGAAACACAGGTTATCAGACAAATTGAACACATCCAAATACACGGAACCGATCACAAAGATGTTCCAATACCCTTAAATGAATTAACAACAACTACAACATTCGCTTCCTAAACATTTGAGACCACTTCGTGGTGTAGTGGCTAGCAATCTTAGCTGTCGCTCCGGAGGTCCGGGTTTGATTCTCGGCTCTGCCAAGAAATGTAATTCTGGTCTGAGGGCTGGAACGGGGTACACTCAGCCTCCTGAAGTAAAACTGAGAAGACGGGGATGATTCCCTTCCTAGCCATCTTGAAAGTAGATTTCCGTGTTTCTATTGCAGGCAAATGCCAGGATGGTTCCTAACTAAAGGGCACGGCCGCTTCCTACCCAATTCTCAACCGCTTCCTACCCAATTCTCAACTGAAGTATACATACACATACTACTGTAATACAGCCATCACAATAACTCATGTTATCAGACCAATTCCACACACACCCAAGTACACGGGGCTACATGACTATGTTGTCGCAAAGACCCTGAAGCAATCAATCAAACAACAACAACAACTAAACATTTGATTAATGCTTTCCACATTGCCTTACTTATACAATATCCTGCTTCTGGCCATATGTTGTTGTTGTGAATGCATTTGTAGGGCTTGGAGCATCTTGGTCATGGGCCCTTTGTAGTTGGGTGTGTGTTGAACTTTGTCTGATAACCTGTATTCCTGTTATGACCGTATTTGTAACTGTATTAGGGATAGGGATAAGGTAGATGCCCAGGGATCTGAAGTAAGGAATTATCCTGGCATTTGCCAGGAGGAAGTGTGGAAGGTACTCACTCTGAATAGCCACTGTCAGCGCCGGGATTGGAACCAGACTTGCTGCAGATGCCCTCATGGCCGTGGTGCACGACTTAACAAGCTACGCCGTGCCGCGAAGTCTCTGGCCATACTACCTGGGATACATAAGAGGGTAGAAACTCCACCACAGGCTGTCATTGAAAGGGTTTCCGTGGTTTCCCATGTTCAACTCATTCAATTGTGGGGACAAGAGGCTAACTAACTTCTAAGAGTCCATGGTCGCTACCTTCCAAATCCCTGCCCAGTTTTATTCACTTAATATTTATTCATTAACATCGCTAATAAGTTTGGTGTCAGGTAAGGACATCCAGCCCAGCCACAAAAACATCTTTCATCATAATAAAAGGAGTAAACTTGCTACTACTGTTTCTTCCGGCATTATAATGAGGTATCCGCGTTTCATAATACATCGCTTCAACACATCCATCATCCTTTGGGGAGTATGGAGATTAAAATATATAATATACTAATGGTTCCAAAAGTTGCAGAGTAATTTCTCTTATACCAAATAATGGTGCTTAAGCTCAGGACAGGGAGGCATGGAGAGATGCATCAAACCAGTCAAAATACTGAAGACTCAAACAACATGTAATGGTTCAATAAGTAGCAAATTTTCCTTGTAGAGAAGGAACTTCACGAGTGAAGTAAAAAGCTTGAGGGGTGACCTGGTCTGTGTAGTCGAGCGGAATGAAATCTTGTGGAGTTGGAGCATGCAAAGACTTTCTATCAACAAACTTTGCGCATGTTATAGGAATACAATTGGGAAATTCTATACATATATTCAGTACTTGCCTTCAAATAGCGCAAGTTCCCATCACACTCTAAGAAAAACACGGCACGAGGCGGCTGCTCTCAAGACGAAGAATGTGGTTTCAACATTTTGATGCAGTCAGGATCGAACTCTGTGACGTCAGAGTTCGTAACACTGCTGAACACTTCCTCTGCCGTAAGGCTGCTCTGAGCATTTAGGGGGGGGGGGGGAACTGCTCGCAAAAGGACACAGAAAGGATTGATGTGTGGACTGTGGGTTGAGATCACCTAATTAGAGGATACATACCCTAACCTATGAAAAAATCCCTCTTGACAGGTAGATTACACTGGGTAAAGAAAAATATTTCGAATTCATCGTGAAAATCATCAAAATCCAATACCTGGGACACATCATGAGGAATACTGCCAAGTACCATCTCCGACAGTCTATTCTTCAAGGAAAAATACCAGAAGTGTTGGACGAAGAAGAATACCCTGGTTAAAAAATCTCACAGCCTGGACCTCAAAAATATCTACTGAATTATTCCGAGCTGCAAGTGATAGGAACAGCACAGACAAGATGGTAGCCAACATCCGCAACGGATAGGAACAACAACAACAACAACAACAACAATAAGAAGAAGAAGAAGAAGAAGAAGAATAAGAAAAATTGGTAATTGTTGTATACCCACATCTTCTTATAATTCTGAAAATATTTTGCTCTTCCCTTGGCGAAAGGGTGGGTCATATCAAAACATATTTCAGACAAAAGTTTTAGGTAATGTTTATACGACTATTGGCCATTATAAACTGTTTTGATGTTGTACCTATTAAGGGAGGTGTGATTTCTTTTTTCAAAAAAACTTATTTTCCCCTTTGATCAGTGGTTAGTGCTATCAAACATCTTTACTGAGACAAGTTTTAGGCCCTTATCTGAAGAATAGTATAATCTTTGAATTATACAATCTTTGAATGGATTCGTTTTTTCACATACGAAGAATGTTATAGCGATGTTTCCTCATTCCACATCCTTGGTCCGATTTTGGCCATTAACGAACTCGACCGAGATTTTGTATGGTAATATTTTATGTATAAATTTGAAAGTGATTGGTGGAAAATGGCGGTAGTTATCATGTCCACAAGAAAGTTATATATATCTATATAATTATAGAGATCATAGGTCCTAAATTCCAAACTAACAAACAAGTTTTCTATAGGAACGACACCCTTGTATGTGAAGTCGGAGAGTCTTTCAGATACCATAAGGAAAAGGATTGATTTCTATGGACACATCTACCGGATGAACCCTGCCCGAATAACCAAACAAATTTTTGACTTCTGTTCCAAAACGAAGATTAAACCTAATTGGTTTACGAAAGTGGAAAAGGACCTGCGAGACTCCAGTTTACTGAACTCGTGTTAATGAATAGTACAGGCAAAACCGTGACCAAAGACAACACTATATCAAAAGAGGAAAGGAAGTGGAGATCAGACAGAATGAAGAAGTATTGGGACAAAATGAGAGCACAACCATCTAAGAAGTGATTCATCTGACATACCCCGAAAGTGGGTGATTCTAGAAGAAGAAGATGATGATATAATTTTGAACTGGTGGTGGTTTTGGGATCTGGGGGATGTGAAACGCGGAGATAGGTCGAAATTTTCTGGAAGTCAAAACATGGAACCCATCACAATTTCTAATGAAATCTACCTAAAACAGGGAACGGACCTAGATCATAAGTCACAGTAAATCCCTCGGAATCCCCAATTTCGAAAATATCCAGACTTCACAATGTCTGCTGGTCTTATATTCGACGTTAACTTTACACTTAAATATCTATACAAAATTGCAGCAACCTTTCCCATTCCTTCATATCCAGGGTTCTTTGAAAGTACAGTGTCCAACTTCATTTTTGCTATGCTGCAACTTTAACTGTAGCTCGATTTAGTTGTTCCACAGTTTTGTCCACAATCTGGAAACTTTCAGAAAGTTAACTATGCGAGTTTTGAAGCATTTTGAGTGTTTTTGGTGATCTCACCTCTTCCGTGTTCAGTCCTCCCTCTTTCTCTCATCTTATATTATCATCTGAGGCATGGGCAGGCGTCATTATGAGCTGCACACCAGCTAAATTGTTAGATTATGAAATATAGAGTTTTAATTTGTTTCTCCATTATTGCCGAGACTGCCAATTTAATAGAATTTAATACGTTTTAACCGAAATACGGACTATATTGATTTTAATGACTAGGAATATGGAACATATGGGCCTAACTCCAAAATATGCAAATAAAATACTCCATTGTTCAACTCCACACGTCATGATTCGTAACGATAGTACAAAATACGAGTATAATTAATTTTACCTTCCAATATAGAATGTATTCACATAGACACACCCTTTCCATGGTTATGACTATTTTCTATATTAAACATATGTAACGAGAGTAACGCTCTCCACTTTTGAACTCAAAATAGCATTATTTTGACTTTTGTCATTTTTCATTCGTACCATGGGAAGAGTTGACTAAAGGAGAGTCACAAAAAAAAGGAAGATGAAAGGGAGCCAGGACACAAGTAAGTGGAAGCCGTGCTGGACGGAACTTAAATACGTAATCGCATCGAATGAGGCTGCAAGTCTGTATTGGGCTACGGGCTGTAGTTTACCGAACCATTATTCGAGCCCAATCTCGACTGGCATCAACGAGGAAGAGGAGTAAGAAGAAGATAAAACCAACATAAGATCAAGATTGGAGAATGAAAACGAAAAGAAGTATAGCAGAGAGTTCTTCTCCCTCTTGAGCCAATTGTAACGCCTCGTGAATGTTTTAGAGCTTTGTAGTCATTGCTTCCACCCTGGCAAGCTTAAATCAGAGAGCGTAATGGCGTCGGAACAACATGTTTATGGTTGGCCGGGTTGCACCTGAGCGGACTCTGCCTTCTCTGTGGGGAAATCACAACAGGCCTTAACCTCCAAAACGACTTATTAATTTCTACTTCAGCAAGCCACGGTGGAGAAGCTAGATTCAATATTGTGTGCGGGCCTTCTAGGTCCTATAAACAATCTGCTTTGGTTTCTTCGTTCCTCTTTTTCGTATAGTTTTTTTACGTCTATTTCTCCCCCAGGTAACGTAGAATTTGTTAAAAAAGTAATTATTCTGAAACAAAACGTGTCTGATGAAGTATATATATTTCATGTGATTCAATAAGGGTTTCATGAATAATAAATATGTTACGGCGCTTGTATGAGAGTGCTATATGTATCTACCACCCTTGCCTCGAGCTACTGCAAACAATAAAATCCAATGTCTGATCCGATATATTTGAACCGCTAGAAACTCATGAAATCTCATATGAAAGCACAGCAGAATGTAAATTTAGTTCCGTGTGCTGGAATTTCCTGGAATTGCTTTGTTGGTTTGATCTGCCGTTAGCCTTTTGAGTAATTGATTTGCTGTAAGGCTAAAAATAAGTCCATAGTACAGACTTTTAACTAACCGGAAACTATTATCAATAGTGATATAACTATTAGAGTAATTAATGAGCCTAGGGATACGTATTGAAACTTATATCCTAAAGGGTAGACTCTGCCAAAAAATGTGGTTCTGGTCAGAGGACTGGGACGAGTTTACTCGGTCTTCATTGATTCACTTTACTTCCACGGTTCACTTCGGGCTTAATAGTTCCTTTACATTAGCACCCTAAGGAACAGAGCTTATATACATAGTAACACATACTGGTATAAGAAAAATACAGCCTCCAATTCGATAAAAATATGATCATCATATATCATATCATAAGTTAATAATTTTAAGTTATTATAATATGATAAAATACGTTGTATACAGCTTTTACGATAATCTCTCTATTTATAAAAATGAAAGGTTGTCTGTTTTTTTCTGAATTTCCACGGAAACTTGCGCTTTAACGCGTTTCAAACTGTTTTATGACCGTTGCGCGCAAAAACAATGATTTGCCTGTCTGTATGTCTGTCTGTGTCTGTGCAACTTTCTATGCTTTTAACTCGAGAATGGCTAGGTGGATCGACGTAACATTTGATACAGTTCCCCATCAGAAGCACTGCACTAATCATTGATGCAACTCTTCTCCATACCTCTCATAAAAGAGGAGCTACCCCTTAAAATACATGCTGAAATAGGCGTAATAGGCTGAGGATGGTTGGCCAGTTGTCGACCCATCATGTCCCACACATGCTCAATAGTACTGAGGTCCGGAGATCTGGCGGACCATTCTAAGGTTGTGATGTGGAGAGCTTCTCTGGAGATGCGTGCAGTGTGAACCCGGGCATTGTCCTGCTGAAACATCCCATTAGCAATGTTCGCCATCATAGGGACAACCACTGGATTGAGTACCCTACCATTCAGCAGCTGGTAAGGCAACCCACTCGAATCACGTACCATAGCAGAACCACCCTGGACCTAGTGCTCACAGATAATGTGGACATAGTGGACTCCGTTGAAGTAATTGAAGGCGTGTGTGATCATGAAGCAACCAGGGTTGAACTGAAATTACTCCACCCAAAATTGAAGAAAATATACAAAACAGCTCTCAACTACAACAAAGCAAACTGGTCATTATTAAATTCTCTGTTTCGCTCCAATCTTCCGGTAGTGCACACCGTTGACATAGAAACCCTCTGGACAGAGTGGAAAAGTATATTCTGGCAGTGTGTACAACAGTGCATTCCACAAGTTAAATTAAATGGCAATCGTCGATCTCCTTGGATTACCAATGAGATTGTACTAATGTTAAAAAAGAGAAATAGATTGTACAAAAAATGGAAACATAACCCTACCCCCACTAATCTCCATAAGTACAAGATCCAACGGAATTTAACAAAAATCACCATTAGAAACAGCCATAGCAATTTCATCTGGAATTTGGGCTCCTCGGACACGAAATCTCTGTGGCGATATATTAGCTCCAGATCAAGAAGCACGCCCTCCACGAATTTCACGTATAATGGCAAAATTTTATCTGAACCGGCGGAGATTGCTCAATCATTTTGCTCCTCCTTCTCTCAGAACTTTTCTTCCTTTACGCCATCACAAAATTATATAATAGATCGAAATATTCCTTTCCCTAAACTTGAATCCATTTATTTCTCCGTTGATGAGGTCTGCAAGTTGTTGTCATCTTTACTCCCCAATTCCGCTACTGGGCCTGATAATATACCCGCAAGAATTCTTAAAACGTGTGCTCAGGCCCTCGCTCCATCCATCTGCACAGTATTTAACACCTCTTTTCAATATGGGAAACTACCATCTGATTGGAAAATCGCCAACGTTGTTCCTGTCCACAAAACTGGTAATAAGGAATCAGTAACCAACTACCGCCCCATATCATTGACATCCATATTGTGTAAGGTAATGGAGCGTCTACTATCGAGGGAGATGTTGCGTTTCCTGAAAGAAACAGGTTCTCTTAACGAACACCAGCATGGGTTTCTGCCTGGACGTTCCTGTACAACGCTACTCACATCAGCTGTGGACGACTGGCAACAAACTTTGGAAAGAATGCCAGGCGGTCAAGTGGATCTCGTTACTCTCGATTGGACCAAGGCTTTTGATCAGGTTCCCCATTCACGTCTCCTTGATAAACTGCGCTCCTACAGCTTCAGTGGTAAACTAGTGGGGTGGTTGACTGACTTTTTTACAAACTGGCATCAGAGAGTAGTCTTCCAAGGCGCTCATTCCTCTACTGTTTTGGTCCCATCTGGTGTCCCTCAAGGATCTGTCCTCGGTCCTCTACTTTTCAACATATTCATGTTGGATCTTCCCCATGCAGTCTCCTCAAACATCTACCAATATGCCGACGACACAACCCTCTATCGCAAGAGGGTGTAAGGGGTAGGCTTTCTACTCAAATGTCAACCTCACCTGCACGTGGTGCACCCTGCTTTAGACTAACGAGGCTCTGACGACCGAGTGACTCCCGGGATAAGGAGTCCCCCACTACCATGCCACCGGCTCCCCAGGGAGGCGAATGAGCTGGTAGTGGTTAGGGCACTCTCTTGCCCTTGGGACAGGAAACTTTCCCTAAAGGCGGATGAACCACCTGTGGTCAACGGCATAGAAAGTCCTCAACGGCGGACCAGGCATAAGGGCAATGAGTCCCTCATTGGCTGGAATGGCGGATGAAGGCTGCAGTGACTAGGATTTATTCAATCGTCTTGCATTTGCTTGCCATTGAACATCTTTCCTAAGTCATCAAGTAATGTGCGTTTGTTGATGTGCAGCAACATTCTCACGTAAAAAGATTTCACGCACAGCAGTCTTCCAACAACATTGACTTTCTTCAAAGTCCTGCGGCGATCAAGAAGTTGCGACGGGGGCAGGATTGTGATGTCTGGGAGCCTCTAGTGATAACTTGGCACGTAGGCGGTAGATGTGTGATCGGTCGTCTTGCTTGGGGTTGTGGCTGTAGAGCAATTCGGCCGCTGCAACTACGACTGAGCAGTCCTATTTAGGGTCCACTCTGCTCACCCCACATGGGGAAGGGGCTAGAAAAGGTGCCCTAAACATAGTCAGCCACTTATACTACCGATTGGATAGCCGCGTCCAAAGGTGTCACCTCCATGCGGTCGAAAATGTATAAGTAACAAATTTTATTTTGCAACCTGGAATGTAAGAACACTCACTGATGACCCCGCAAATGAGAGACCTGAAAGGAGAACAGCTATTGTGGGTAGAGAGCTACGGAGATATGACATTGACATAGCAGCACTTCAGGAGACCCGTCTTGCTGAGGAAGGTCAGTTGAATGAGCAAGGTGCAGGGTACAGCTTCTTTTGGAAGGGTAAACGTGAGGACGAACACAGAATACATGGAGTTGGCTTTGCCATTAAGAGCAAGCTTCTCAAGGATCTGTCAGAGCTTCCAACTGGGTATAATGAACGCCTCATGACACTAAGACTTCGGTTATATAACAACCAGCATGCCACGGTGATCAGCGCATACGCCCCCACACTAGATGCTGATGATGACATTAAGGAAAGGTTCTATTCAGATCTGGATACCGTCCTATCAAACATCAACCGTGAAGATAGGATCATCTTACTCGGAGATTTTAACGCTAGAGTGGGCAGGGACTACAATGTTTGGAATGGTGTCATTGGTAAGGAGGGAGTTGGTAGCGAAAACTCCAATGGTGTCAGACTGCTCTCCAAATGCACTGAACATGAATTGGTAATCACCAATACTATCTTTCGCCAAAAGAATCGCTTTAAAACATCATGGCAGCACCCTAGATCGAAGCACTGGCATCTTATTGACTATGTGATTGTACGCAAGAAAGATTTACGAGATGTTCTTATCACCAAAGCAATGACAGGAGCCGATGACTGTTGGACAGATCACCGGCTTATCAGATCAGTTATGCGTATACCATTGTCCACACAGAGGAGGAAGCAACAGAAGAGCTGTAGGCATGTTTTTGATACCGAGAAGTTTGGTAAGTCAGAGCATATCTCCCAATATAAAGAGTTGCTTAGCCAGACACTGCCACAGGAATACCATCCAGATGTAACACTGCACTGGGAGAGTCTGAAGACCGCTATTCAGAATGCTTGCAAGGAAACGCTGGGATATAAGACCAGGAAACATCAAGACTGGTTTGATGAAAATGATGAAGAAATAGAAGCATTAATCTCAGAAAAGAGAAAAGCCTTGCAAACTTGGAGAAAAGATATGAACTCCCGTACTAAGAAAGAAGCATTTTGTCTTGCGAAGGCAAATGTCCAAAGAGGAACTCGTGCTCTCAAAAATGCATGGTGGACATCCAAAGCTAAAGAGCTGCAATATCTAGCAGACAAAGATTCGCGACAGTTCTTCCAAGCCACAAAAGCGATTTATGGCCCCTCCACGTTTGGTAGAAATCCACTTTGGTCCAGTGACAAAAGTACACTTCTAAAAGATCAATACTCCATCATGAATAGGTGGAAGGAGCATTTTGAAGACCTCTTGAACCAGGACTCAGTTATTGATGAGCAGGTGTATGATATATTAGAACAAGCACCCATCAAAGAAGAACTCGGTACCCTGCCAACACTAGATGAGGTTCAGTGTGCTATTAATCAAGCAAAGCGACACAAAGCTACTGGATGTGATGGAATACCAGCGGAAGCTCTCAAAGAAGGAGGTGAGGAACTCATAAGCCACATACATGATCTTATCATTAAAATTTGGAGAACTGAAAAAATGCCTGCTGATTTCAGAGATAGTCTGATAGTTCCCATATTTAAGAAAGGTGATCGTGCAGACTGCAACAACTATCGTGGTATATCTTTGTTATCATGCCTTGGAAAGCTTATTGCTCGTATTTTGGCGAATCGTATTCTATCCCTGGTGGAGAAAATACTCCCAGAGAGCCAATGTGGTTTCAGGCCTTCTAGAGGAACTGCAGATATGATATTCACTGTTCGTCAGCTTCAGGAGAAATGTAGAGAGCAAAATAGACCTCTTTATATTGCCTTTATAGACCTCAGTAAGGCATTTGACTCGGTAAACCGTGAAGCCTTGTGGAAGATTTTATCATTGTATGGTTTTCCACTGAAATTTATTACCATCTTAAGACTACTCCACAATGATATGAAGGCAAATGTCATTGGTAACGACTCGATTGGAGAACCATTTCATATTAATACCGGCGTTAAACAAGGCTGTGTGATTGCCCCTACATTGTTTTCTCTGTACGTTGCCACTGTCATGCAGTTAGTCAAAGATGATCTTCCTACAGGCATACAGATAACTTACAGGATGGATGGGAAGATCTTTAATTTGAGCCGTCTAAAGGCAAGGACTCGAACATCTCCTGCTGCATTGGTTGAGTTACAGTACGCTGATGATAATGCAGTAGTAGCTCAATCAGAGGACGAACTTAGGAAAATCCTGAATGCTTTTTCTTCAGCCTACAAAAAGATTGGGCTGAAACTTAACACCAGTAAAACCCAAGTCCTCTACCAACCAGCCCCTGGACAAGGACAAAGAAACATCAATGTCACCATCGACGGAGCGAAGCTTCAAGAAGTTAACGCCTTTTCTTATCTTGGCAGCACCCTGTCATCAAGTGCAAATATAGATTCCGAAATCCAACACAGGATTAACCGTGCTGGGGCATCCTTTGCAAGATTGAGGTCTAGAGTTTTTGACAACCATGATATCAATGCTGCAACGAAGATCCTTGTGTACAACTCGGTTGTAGTTCCCACCTTACTTTACGGATCTGAATCCTGGACATGCTACAGACGTCATTTTAAAAAGCTGGAGCAATATCACCAGCGTTGTTTGAGGAGAATTCTTCGTGTCACATGGCAAGACAAACGCACAAACACCAGCATTCTCGAAGAAGCACAGACTACCAGTGTTGAAGCCATGCTTTTAAAACGTCAGCTGCGATGGACAGGACACGTAATCCGCATGCCCAATAATCGCATTCCCAAGCAAGTGTTTTGCTCTGAACTAACTGAGGGCAAGCGCTGTGTGGGAGGTCCGAGGAAGCGATTCAAAGACGTACTAAAGGCTAATATGCAAATGTGCCATATTAATATCAACAACTGGGAGACCTTAGCTCTTGATCGCTCATCCTGGAGATCAATTGTTCATCGTGGTGCGATACTTTTTGAAGAAAACCGCCGACGTATGATAGAAGATCGGAGGCAACGCAGAAAGAACAGAGTGTTCATTAGAAGACAGGGAATGAATGCGGATGTCTCACCTGACCCTGATACTACCTGTCATCACTGCGGGAAACTGTGTCTCTCCCGCATTGGGCTTTTTAGTCACCTCCGGACTCATCGATGAAGAGTCATTCAGTATTGGAAGGCCAACCTACTCGAGACGAGTGTTTGCTATCATCATCATCATTCTATCGCAAGATCAAAGACAATAGTGACCTCACCGCCCTGCAGGAGGATCTAAATAACATCAGTGTCTGGTGCAAAATTAACGGCCTGGCTGTCAATTCTTCCAAAAGTAATCTAATCTCCCTAACCCGTAATCGAATTCCAGCGGCCAACCCTTATCACTTTGAAAACACTCCGATTCCCCGTGTGCAGTGCGTCAAACTTCTTGGACTCAACATCACTTCCGACCTGAAATGGAACACCCACACCGACGCAGTGAGGAACCAAGCTGCACGCCAACTGGGTATGCTAAGCAGAAATCTACGTGGCTGCCGTACCAAAGTGAAGAGGACCGCCTACCTGAGTCTAGTATGACCGCTGCTAATTCACGAGTGCCCTTCATGGAGCCCCGGCACCAAGGGAAATATCCTTAAGCTTGAACAGATACAAAATCGTGCCACTAAATTCATTCTTTCGAAAAATTCCGACGTAGACTCTAAAATCAGATGCCAAAAATGTAGCCTTCCATCTATTGAGAACCTATTTACCCAAATTGATTTGTTATACCTGAGAAAACTTTTTAATAATACTGACTCATCTGCTATTTTAGACAAAATTTCCCTTGGCTACCGATCAGCTCAGAAGGGCCGCGGAGTTACGCTGTACGCCCCACTACCCAGGACTGAGTCGTACAAACTGGGGTTTGTAAATAGATCGGTCTGTGCATGGAACAGCCTACCGTGTTCCCTGAAGGCCAGCAACAATAATGCCGTTCAGCTCAAGAGGAAGCTGCGGCATTATTTGTTCATGAAGTAGATTGTTCCTCATAAATTATGCCCCGATTCTTTGTTGTGCTAGTGTTTCCTGTGTATCTCCATTTACAATATTTATGTGACCTCTTCTCTTGTTTTCCTGCCTTATCCTATATAAATTTACCATCCCTCTATTGTATACTGTAAATAATTTATCATTGCTCGATTCTCACTAATTGCCATCTTGCGTACATATGTAAATATAACCCAGTATATATAGTGGGGGCTCTGACGCATCCCGAATGCGAAGTGGGGCTTTGCTCTTTTCAGAGACTCCCTTCAGTGTAATGTAAATATAGTGTAAGACACTGATGAATAAATATGAAATGAAATGAAAATCAACGTACTGTCGAGCAGTCATAGTGCCCTCAACAAGCACTAATTGTGATTTCACATTAAAGCCAATAGCTCCCCAGACCATAATGCTTTGCCTCTCGACAATAAGGTCTGGGCGGCCCCTCTCCCCGGTATGTCGGCGCACACGATTCCGGCGATCACTGCGGGCAAGACAGAAGCGCGATTCATCACTAAAGACGACCCTATGCCATTCGTCGACCCACGTCGATCGTTCTCGACACCAGGCCAGCCTTACACGTCGCTGTTGTGGGGTCAATGGAACACCTTCTGCAGAGACACGGGATCGTAAGCCAGCTGCACGCAGACGATTACCAACTGTTTGTTGTGTAACGTGGGGTGCCACAGCTGCTCGATTTGTGCTGCTGTTGCATGGGGTTCCATCCGGGCCATCCGAATGATGCGGCGATCCTCTCTCACAGTTGTCTGTCGCGCTGGGCCTGTGCCAGGTCTACGAGTGTGGGTACCTTCATTTGACCACTGCTGCCATACACGTTATACCGTAGATACCTGTCGGCCAACACGTGCAGTGACAGTCCTTAGCGATAATCCAGCCTCACACAGCCCAATTATCCGAGCCCTCTCAAACGGCGATAGTTGTTGATAGCGTGCTCTTCTCTGTCGTCGAGGCATGTTTGACGGGGAACACTACACTGCACAGACTGCAAGTCAACTACGCTACACCAGAGTCCGTATACCGTACTGGAGTTGATTCCTCCGCGACCAATCACGTGGGGAGACATGTAGCAACAATCCAATGGGTCTGAAACTTTGATCGTTTACATACCTACATGGCATTGTTCCATATCTTGAATATCAACACAAACGACCAATGCCTTCATGGTGTTGCAATTTCCATTTTCTTCAGTGTATTTTACCACGAAATCTAGGAGGACAAAATTATTTATATATTTTCATAATTAAAAAATCAAAATTTATTACTTCTACAGCATTCTCATATAATTGCCGCTCACTATTCTGGGATATAAACGCATCTTTGTGTAAATCGGTCACCACTGTTCGAGTAGTCTGAACTGGAGGGTGAATGTAAGTGGCTGTGGTTTGGTTGTCTTTGTGGTTAGTGTTATGCTTTAAGATGGAACAAGCTGCTGAAGGCATGATCTTTGTAACGTGTTTCAGTTATTAATGGGCGTAATTGTTACGTAATTTTAGCTATATTTGCATTATATAATATTTAACTATTATTTTTAAAATTATATTTTCGCTTACATTTTTAGTATGTCGCGTCACTCTGCGTCACTTTCTACTTAATGTTAAAATGTAGATGAAGTCTTGTAGTTTACGCCAGTTATAAGAAGTTTTGCATCTTTTTGCAACTTAGTTATTTTACGTTTTAGACGATGCCGCGAAACCAGTTCTCACATGTTTACAACTATTTGAAGCTCCGGGTTTGACGATTATATCAAAAGTGGAACTTAGTGACTTTGTTAAAAGTAAATTAGGGGTAGAAAATTGTTCTGAAGAGATAACTGAATACTCTATCCAACTCCTAGTCAAAGAAAATTTCTTGCATGTGTAGACGTAGCTTGAAAAAGTCTTAACTGATGTTTATTATGAAGTAAACAAAAATATACGTTGCTTTCATTCTAAATTCATGATAAAGATATAAAAATAATTTTGTCCCCCTAGATTTCGATTTTGACCAACTGTGCACTGTTTTAGGCAACGGCCCTATGTTAGGAGTATTGGAATAGACAGGAATTCCAGATAACACAGCGGGCTGTTGACAGGCCCTTCACTTCCCGCCTCCACATTTTAAGGCCCTAAATTTAACAGTGACTGAGATATTCCCAGGAAACTAAATTCGCTGTAGTAAACTGATGAAGGAATGACAAGCCCCTAACCATTGCAACAATAGCTCAATGCCGAGGACCTTTCGAAGAACGGGTACTTTTTCTCGTAAACGGAAAGAAGACTCTCCGTTTATGGCCTTTTAACACGAATGAGCTCCGGAAGATTGTCCAATAGAATCTGTGCCGACTTTTTGAGAAAGAAAACCAAAGGGATGTGGTTTACAGAGGTGGAAAAAGACCTACAAGAACTTGGGATATCACATGAGGACATCTTGGAACGTGACTCTTTGAAGAAGAAACTTGGGGAAATACAGAGTTTTCAGCCAAAACCCATATTGAAAACCGGCAAGAAGTGGACCGAAGAACGAAGAGGAGTCTTTGAAGAAGAATGCGCGAAGAGTGGAAGAAGGCAGTTGAAATAACGTGGTCCATAGAAGACCGAAACGATTATTTAAAAAAAATAACTAATCGTTTTGTAGAAGCCAACAGGCCAGACCTTGTGATATTTGATAAGCGAACACACTAGACTACCATCGTCGATGTTGCTGTTCCACTCGAACAAAACATACAGGACACAGTGGCAGAGAAACGGCGCAATTACCAGCCACTTGGCACTGAGCTCAGTCACATATAAGTAACGGCTTAAAAGAAGTTTTCGTCATCCAAGTTGCTTTCTCTGTGAATGGTTTAGTTCGTACAAAGGACTGGGAAAATGCAAAGGGGAGACTTGGCTTGAAGAAATACTATATGCAGTTAATGCAAAAGGCTGCCCTCTTTGGTACTACAAGTGACTGGGCGTGACAGCGCAGTTGTCAAGCTCCTTCCCTCTCACCAAGGTGGACCGGGTTTGATTCGAGGTTAATGCAAGCGATATTTACGAAGAGAAATGCCACGCCTATGATTCGGATTCCACATAAAAAGGTGGTCATGTAGCTCATGATCATGACATTAATGGTCACGAAAAACTGTAATATTAATTCCTTTTCTTTCACGGATTGAGGGCATTTCCTTAACCTGTCTTTTATTTCCCTTATTCTTCGTTTTATTTGACCGTTTATGTAAGTTAGATATTAGTCATACCAGTAGTAGAAATTTTCAATTCATTTCCACAATCATCCATATCATTAACGGCAGATGACGTAGATATTTCGCCCCTTAAATAGACTACAGCAATAACCACCAACAAGAAATTGCTTTGTAATATTACTTAGTAGCAGGGTTCTTGAGAACACAATGGATGCGAAAGGAAAATAATGCGTTGTAATGTTACTGTTTAAAACTGAAGTGAGTGATTTGCTAAGTGAAAGGATTAAAATATGAACATGCTAACCGGGTAAAAACCATTTGTAAAAGAGTGCCTCAGACATAGAAATCAATTTACTGATAAAGGGAGAAAATACCTCGTGTCTACGTAGAAACGAAATTGCCCCTAAAATATTAATTTCCTCTGGCAGTAAAAAAGATCACAGAATGTGTGTATGATTTAGTTTGTGCTCTCTTTCGCTTTGTCAATTTGTGCCTGTCCTATTCGTATATTGTGCTCAAATGTGTCCAGAGAAATGTACTGTCCCTGTCAGAGCTAATTTGTGGTTTACTTTTTCTACTAAATGCAGATTATTTAACTTTTGTTTTCTTTTTCTTTGCAGGTAAGTACTGCCTCATAACGTACCTGACATCTACGCATCTAATAAAGTCTTCAGTCGTACGGTATGTATGCTATGATTTTACACCATAATCCTTGATATTTCAGTTTTAGAAACGGTTAGGGTAAAAGTTCCTATCAAATTGTTACTATACCCACGTCACCGTCATGAGAATTTCACGCTTTAGACTGGTTTGCTCCTACAATGAGTTTTCTCCGTTCAGTTCAGTCTTCATATCTCTTCAGGCCTTGCTGGAGAAAGTCAACACTGCCTGCAACAACTGGGGGCTAAAAATGAACGTAAAAATACAAAGTTCATGATTGTGAGCTAACGGTAGTCCGTCCAAGCAATACTCATGCTTGACATCAAGGAGGTAGGGTGTGTTGGACACTTGAAGTACCCTGAGTGCAATATGAATGAGCAATTGGAACTCCTGCTCCTGCGTTGGTCAGTACAACAAAGGTACTCTCTCCCTGATACTGTAGCAGTATCTCTGCTAGAATTTCGCATAAATAGTTTCTACGTATTTGACTGTTGATTTCTTGAAGAGAGTAGATGTACGCATAAAAGAGCCCTTGGTGTTGTCCACCTTGCTCCTGTGAGTAGGTTAGTCTCCCCAGCAAAGTTACTCTCTCCCAGTATCCTTTCTAGAATTTCGCATAAATAGTTTCTACGTGTTTGACTGCTGATTTCTTGAAGAGAGTAGATGTACGCATAAAAGAGCCCTTGGTGTTGTCCACCTTGTTCCTGTGAGTAGGTTAGTCTCCCCAACAAAGTTACTCTCTACCAGTATCCTTTCTAGAATTTCGCATAAATAGTTTCTACGTGTTTGACTGCTGATTTCTTGAAGAGAGTAAATGTACGCATAAAAGAGCCCTTGGTGTTGTCCACCTTGCTCCTGTGAGTAGGTTAGTCTCCCCAACAAAGTTACTCTCTCCCAGTATCCTTTCTAGAATTTCGCATAAATAGTTTCTACGTGTTTGACTGCTGATTTCTTGAAGAGAGTAGATGTACGCATAAAAGAGCCCTTGGTGTTGTCCACCTTGCTCCTGTGAGTAGGTTAGTCTCCCCAACAAAGTTACTCTCTACCAGTATCCTTTCTAGAATTTCGCATAAATAGTTTCTACGTGTTTGACTGCTGATTTCTTGAAGAGAGTAAATGTACGCATAAAAGAGCCCTTGGTGTTGTCCACCTTGCTCCTGTGAGTAGGTTAGTCTCCCCAACAAAGTTACTCTCTCCCAGTATCCTTCCTAGAATTTCGCATAAATAGTTTCTACGTGATTGACTGCTGATTTCTTGAAGAGAGTAGATGTACGCATAAAAGAGCCCTTGATGTTGTCTACCCTGCTCTTGAGTAAGTCTGTCTAGCCAACAAGATACTCTCACCTTGATGCTGTAGCAGTATCTTTGCTTGAATTTCGCGCAAATAGTTTCTACGTTTTTGACTGCTGATTTCTTGAAGAGTTTATGTGTACGTATCAAAGAGTCCGTGATGTTGTCCACCCTGTTCCTGTTCATTAGGGTTGAGTATGTCTGTCTGATCCCCAGAGGTGCTCATTTCCTCTGCCAATGGAACTTCCGTCTCCCATCTTTTGTGTACCTAGTTTCTGTTTCTCTAATTTGCTGAGAGCTCCTCCCCTATCACAAGCAGAAGAAGAAAAAGGAAAAAACTAGAGAGAGGTAGAAGGTGAAGAAGGGAGCGAGCGCATCGGCGTTTCTGGGCACGACTCCGGAAGGCGACACAAGGCTAATGTGTGAGTCCTGATGGGGCTCAGATTGATTGGAGAGACGAGACAGGGATAGGCCGGCCTTATCTGCAGTCTTCTCCATTCCTACTTTTGGAGTGTGTGTTAAAGGAAAGGCGAGTTAGAGTAAGTATGGTCTAACCCACGGATCAGTAAACGCAGTGACTTTCCAAATTGAGAATTCTTTGGCGAGCCACCAAAGGACCTTTAGCCTACTTTTAACATTTTGTAAAAATGAGGAAAAGTTATACTTATGAGATCGATCCGGGCAAATGTGTATCTGTCTGTCTGTCTGTCCTTCTGTCTGTCTGTCTGTCTGTCGTTCTGTCTTGTCTGTCCTCCTGTCTGTCTGTCTGTCTGTCTGTCTGTCAGTCCTTCTGTCTGTCCTGTCTGTGTCCGTCCATGTCCGTGTCCCCCCCCCCCTGAACGGATGCAGCTATCGAAACCAAATTTGGTATGAGTAAATATCTATAGGCCCTACCTGAATATCTCACGGCCATATTTGAAAATGACGTCAGTGCTACCAACTGCTGAAATATCGCAATTGAAATTTGAGCTCCATGTTGGATATCTCGGAAGGTATGCGTGGGAGCTATTCCATAATTGGCGCAGGAGGCTATGCATAACAGTGGTGCCAACATGATTCTAAGCCTGCTGATAGGTCCAATGTTTAAATACATGTAACTTCTATACTAATAAATGGATTTCAACCAAATTTGGTAAACGGTTTGTATACCATAACAGATATGACTATGCGTACTCTTAAGATCCAGCAGGGATGCCAACTATTAATAAATGCTCTCTCAATTTGTTTATCCTAATATCAATATATCAGAAAGTATGCAAGCCAAATGCTCTAAACTTTGCACAGGTATACAGTAGTACCCGACATTCTAGATTAATTTGGAGTAACTAATATACGTCAGTGCTGCCAACATGATTCTAAGCCTGCTAATCGATCCAATTTTGTAATAAATGTAACTTCTATACTAATAAATGGATTTCATCCAAAACTGGCACAATAATAGATCGTAACATTTCAAAATAATTCTGAGCAACACATACATGATATTGTTGCCAACATAATTTTACGCGCGCTGTGAGATCCAATGTCTAACTGCAAGTTACGTCCTTACTATCCATTGGACGTCAACCAAATTTTGTATGTGTATTCTTAACCTTAAGAGATGGAACTAAGAATATATTCAGTCACCAGGGCTGCCAACTGTAGTGCTCTATTAGGCTAGACTATTTCAGGCATATTTTGAACTAATTAAAAATTTTAGTATTACCAACTTAATTTCGTCATTATCCTATAAGGTGCGTTCAAAAAGTAACGAGCCGGAGGCTGGAATGCGCAAACCGGTGACGACATCGGCTAATCGTGGCGTGTGTAACGAGGTGTGATTCCGACCAGAGCGTAGAAGGTCACAACCCGTCGCTAGAGGGCACGCGTGCACGTCACGTGACGATACAAAGCGAGCAGCAGCATGCATCAATCGTCCAACGCTGCTAGTCGTATTGCAAGCAGTGACATGGAGGCGTCAACCGAAGAGCAAAGAGGTGTTGTTCGGTTTCTGACAGCGGAAGGAGTAGGGGGAACGGACATTCATCGCCGAATGTCACAAGTGTACGGCGAACACTGCATGCCCATGTCCCTTGCAAGGGTCAAGGCGTGGCACAACCGCTTCAGGGAAGGACGGGTGTCGTTATAAACTAATATTTTGATAATCTCAAACACACTCAAGCACACACGTCTAACTTAAATGCACATATCTACCTAACTACACAATAACACAGGCAGCGTCGTGCCAAGTACCACGGTTCGGCGCAGCCTAATTTTACACTACTAGCTACACATCAATCGTTTACACCTCAAGATACAGGGTATAAGGAGCACTTATGAGCACCAGTCCCTGCACACAGGTCATCCTATGGATGACCTTTCCAGCCCGAGATTAGAGGGTGTCGTTAGCCGATGATGCCCGGTCTGCCCCCCCCCCCCCCCCCTGCATTACCGAGACAACGTCCAGCTGGTTGATAGACTCATTACCCAGTACCGCCGAGTGACAGTGAACGCCATAGCCACCGTGGTCGCTCTACGACAATGCACGACCTCATACGGCCAACACAGTCGCGGCACTCCTGCAAGAAATTCAAATGGGAGGTTCTCGGCTAACCTCCATACAGTCCTGACCTCTCTCCCTGTGATTACGCCATGTTTGGTCCCCTGAAAGGGGCTCTGCGGGGCCAACGATTCACCTTGGACGCCGACGTCCAGCTGTACGTGCGGAATTGGTTCTCATCGTAGCCCAGGGAATTTTATGAGACAGCCATTCACCGCCTCGTGTCACAGTGGCACAAGTGCCTCAACAGCCATGACCAATACTTCTAACATACAGGTACTGGTTTCTGTAATTATGCCTCCGGCTTGTTACTTTTTGCACCTTATAGATCTATCGTAAGTCTATATAGATAAATCATTGGCATGAATCTTAAAATTTATGAAAAGTAATCTCTTTAGTTCGTTACGGAAATACTTGTACTTGTTCTACCTGTTAACATTTCAATGAATGAAAATCCACAGCCTGCTTCCAGTCTTCGACCGGGTCAGGAATGGAATGAATGAAGCCCCCATCTAGCGGCGAGGATATGAACTGTGCCGGCTGCCGAGGTCTGACGCACTCCTCTGGGGCAATGATTAAATGAATGACAGATGAAATGAAATGCTAGTGGAGAGTGTTGCTGGAATGAAATTTTGACAGGGAAAACCGGAGTACCCGGAGAAAAACCTGCCTGCCTCCGTTTTGTCCAGCACAGATCTCACATGGAGTGACCGGGATTTGAACCACGGACCCAGCGGTGAGAGGCCGGCGTGCTGCCGCCTAAGCCACGGAGGCTAACATTTCAATATTGTTACCAATTTGTATAGAAAAGTGTTTTTTTTAAGGTTGCACTCTTTTCCAACATAGTAATATTTATTTACCTTATTTTATTATGACGTTTTGTTACTACTTGGATGATGATTAATATATTGTTTCTACACACACCCGTGTACACGGAGCTACATGACCAGGATATCGCAAAAGCCCCTAAAGAATAATCAACAACAAGGATGGTATATTGGCTTTCACGGCCAGTGAATTAAAAATCAATTTCTTTTCAAGGTTTATGCCGTGTCTTGTATTGGGTTTTGCATAGGAACACCAACGGGCTCTTTTTCTTCTATGTTAATTATCAAACTGTAATTATAAGTAGCCCCAGATTTTTAGCCTATTTTCAATTTTGAAAAAATAGGCTTATGAGATCACCTTTTGTCCGTGTGTGTGTGCGTGTGTGTGTGTGTGTGATTCGTGTGTGTGTGTCCCCCTAATAAAATCTAAACGGCTGGAGCGATTTCAATGAAACTCGGTAAGTTCATAGCACTATTCCTGCGACCTCGACCGTGCCCTTCAAATTTTGTTACGACTCACCAATCCAACATGGCGGCTGTGCGAAATATTTCACCAGCATTCAATATCTCCGAAACGATTACGGATATTACCCTGACATCGTGTATGGTGATAAAGGGAACTACTATAAGTTCACTTATGTGATCTTTGAAAACCTGGTAACTACAAAACCAACATGGCGGCCAAGCGAAGTTGCGACTTTTAAATAGACGTTTCTCGCGATTTATCCAACCAAACGCAATGAAACTTGGTTCAGTATATGTTTATATACATTGTAATGCACCGACACATAACTTCGTTCATTTGTTTACATAACCACAAGATGGCGGATGTGCGAAATATTTCACCGGCATTCTGTATCTCTGAAACTATTAGCGGTATCTCCCTGAAATTTTGTACGGAGATAAAGGGCACTACTGGAAGTCCATTTATACGACTTTAAAAAACCGGTTATATACAAAACAAACATGGCGGCCAAGCGAATTAGAAAATTTGAAATAGACCTTTCTCGCGATTTAATGCTCCAAACGCACCGAAATCTGGTACAGGAAATATTTATACACATTGTAATGCACTGGTATCTAATTTAGTTCAATTGTTTACATAACCTCAAGATGGCGGCTGTGCGAATTTTAAAATTAAGTTTTTTATTTCTTGTGATGTAGTCATGCGATCGAAGTGAAAGTTTGAATAATGAACCTACCCAATAATTTTCCTATAATGGTACATGACTCTATGGCCTATACATTTAACAATCCAACATGGCGACCATCCGAATTATTTAGACGGCTCTCAATATCTACGAATCTATTGTAGCAATCAAACTGAATTTTGTTTATTGTTCATAGGGGCTATGAACCTAAGTTCACTTATAGGACTTTAAATAACCTGGTGATCACAAATCCAACATGACGGCGACGCGAAGTATAAATGGACATGGACGTTTATCGCAATTTAACCATCCGAGAGCAGTGAAACTTGGTACAGTAAATCCTTATACGAATGGTAATCCACTAGCATCTAATTTATTTCAATTGTTTCCATAACCTAAAGATGGCAGCTGTGCGAAATTTTAAAATCTCCTTGTAACTTCTAGTGTCCTAATTATGCGATTGAAGTTTGAGTACTACACGTACACAATAATCTGCATGTAACAGTAAATAACTCGAGGACCTACATATATAAAATCCAACATGGCGACCATCCGAATTATTTAGTCGGTTCTCAATATCTACGAATCTATTATAGCAATCAAACTGAAATTGTGTATGTTGATAGTTGCAATAAGTGGGCTATATGAAAATAGACTGTATAGTTCTTCACGGAACTACTTGTTTATTCTCATCTTTCGCATTCACCCTCATCATTAGGGACCGACAACCTAAATGTTAGACCTCTTAAAACAATTATCATCACCTCTCCCAATGATATCCTGGCTACGTCACTGCTGAGCCCTAGTGATGAGTAGTGAGGTGTGCTGGTGGTAGATGTCGATCTCGGCTGCGATGATATTGTGTTGAGATTGCAGCGTATGGCGCTCGCGTGTGCTCCATTTTCTACTCCCTGAAGTGGAGTTGAGTTGAGCTGGAGTTAGAGTCGCGTGGAAAGGCGGAGGGGATTAGCATAAACAGCGGCCTGCACTGCTTACTAGTCTCTCGCCACCATCGTGGCACTTCCGTATTTCTCGACTCGAAATATGAAGCAGTTCACCTATTCATTCTCCAACGTCTTCATATCGGTGACGGACTTAAATATATTCAGTCAGGTTTTGTTTAAGTCGGTCAACATATTCAATGGGATGACTCAACTGGTTTGAATGTAGAACACTATCTACACAAATGTATGTGAAAATGAAAATCCACAGCCTGCTTCCAGTCGACCGACCGGGTCAGAGAATGGAATGAATGAAGCCCCCATCTAGCGGCGAGGACATGTACTATGGTGGCTGCCGAAGCCTGTCGCACTCCCCTGGGACAATGATTAAATGAATGACAGATGAAATAAAATTATAGTGGGGAGTGTTGCTGGAATGAAATTTGTGGCAGGGAAAACCGGAGTACCCGGAGAAAAACCTGTCTGCCTCCGCATTGTCAAGCACAAATCTCACCCGGAGTGACCGGGATTTGAACCACGGACCCAGCGGTGAGAGGCCGGCGTGCTGCCGCCTAAGACATGGAGGCTCACACATATATGTATGTAAATATCCACCCCTTACTATTTTTACGGATTTGAGGGATACGATGCTGTAAGATTCTGTTGTATTTTTATTTTATTTTTTATTTTTATTCTAGGTTTTTTAATTGAGTGGCCACCTCTTGATGTAGCGGCTAGCGTTAGATTCTCGGGTCTGCCAAGAAATTTTATTTCTGGGGTGAGGACTAGAACGGGGTACACTCAGCCTCGTGAGGCAAAACTTAGAATAGGAGAGTTTGATTCCCACCTCAGTCATCCTGGAAGTGGTTTTCTGTGGTTTCCCCGCTTCTACTCCCAGTAAATGCTAATATGGTTCCTTATTTAAGGCCATGGCCGCTTCCTTCTCAATCCGATCCCCAATTTACAAATACACACATTAGTACAGCCACCACAAGGGCACAGGTTATCACACAAAATATACACACACACACACAAATACACGGAACTATACATGACCGCTTCGGTGGCGTAGTCGGTAGGATGCTGAACTGCTATGCCCAAAACCCGGCCAAAGTTGTGGGATTTTTAAGAGCGTTAAAATCCTTCAGTATGCCTTCTTTCGGAGGGGAAGTAGAGCCGGCGGGCTCATGTTATAGATTTATGGCACGGTGGGTGAGTGGATAGCGTGTCGGTCTACCAACCCCAAGTTTTCAGGTTCGCGCCTGGCCACGGTAAGTGAGTTTTGAAAGGCAGCAAAAATACGATACGCATGTCATACGATGTTGGCACGTCGAAGAACCCATTTGAATTCAGTAGGCCGAGTTCATAATGGCAAAATTAATCTCGGGAGTTTCCGCCAACACAAAGTTCCTCATTTCTCTACTAGAAAGCGCTATAGTGTTCAAAACCGGGTGAGTTAGCCGTGGTCGTTACGGCATGACTGCTGGCAGTCGCTCACATCCGGGAGGCGAGGAGGTTCGAATCCCCCCGCCGGCAACCTTGAAGATGACCTTCTGTGGTTTCCCATCTTCCTTCCAGGCAAATGCCGGGGTTGGTCCCTAACTATAGGCCACAGCCGCTACCTTCCAACTCCTTGACCTTCCATTCCAACTTTCCTCCCCGACGGTACTTGTAGCTCACCTATTGGGTGTCCGTCTCGAAGCAGCTACAAAAACTGGCGAGCCGAACATGTCCTCGGACACTCCCGGCACTAAAAGCCATACGCTAAAAAAAAGTGTTCAAGGAGGTTAGATATCTAACATCTAACCTCCTTGACTTTCATATTCAAGGAACTACGAAATTCGACATGCAAGTTACCCTCTGGGTGTCAAATAAGAAAGCTTGCACCCGGCACCCGAGGCCATACGATATTATTATTATTATTATTATAATTATTATTATTATTATTATTATTATTATTATGGCATGTAAAAGAACCTACCACTACAATTGGTAGTGTGTAGCTAAATTTGTAGGTTATTTGGTTAGAAACGCACTATCAAGCTACAACGTTCGCCACTAGGTGTCAGTGACACTGTCATCTCTGGTAGCCAAAGTTCGAACTACTTGAAATTGAACTTTATGGGAAGCCTACGGGCGTTCAATTAAAATACCCCGCTATGGCCATTGGCTGCAATTCAAATAGAAATATGACGGCAATGTCGCAGCCCTTAAAGTAAGCAACAACAAAATATTAATTTAGGGACTTCCCGACATCGTGGACATATAGACCCGTGTACTGGTGTGTGTGTGTGTGTGTGTGTGTGCTCGCCCACGCGTGCAATCTGTCTGATAACCTGTGTGATTGTGATGCCTGTACTAGCATTAGGGGGCTAGAATTTGTGTTGGAGGCGCCAATGGCCTTAATTTAGATACACCCTTACATTTGTTTGGAGTAGAAGTGGGGAAACCATGGAAAACCACGTCTAGAATAGCTGAGGTTGGAATCGAACCCGGACCTCAATATTATCGTGTTAGGTCTGTTATAGAGCGAGAAAATACACTATGGATATTTGCCCTCATACAAGGAAAAATCATATAAAAGTTCATATGGGAGCCATTTTGAATGAAAATAAATGAAAGTCTAATATGCATGCAATATTTTAGCAATGAATGAGTGAACACTTTGCACAGTACTAGGTGAGGAAGTCGTAATCAGATGAATTGGAGACTTTCGTGTCGAATTGGCAGGTGAAGAGCGAAAGGAAGTAAGTGACTGCTGTTATTTGGGAAGCAAAATAACCACTGATGGACGAAGCAAAGAGGATATAAAAAGTAGGTTAGCACAGGCAAGGAAAGCATTTCTACAGAAAAGGAATCTGTTAACATCGAATATAGATTTAGGTATTAGGAAGTCATTTTTGAAAGCCTTTGTCTGCAGGGTGGCGTTCTATGGAAGTAAAACTTGGACTATTGTTGCAGCAGAAAAGAAGGGAATTGACGCGTTTGAAATGAGATGTTACAGGAGAATGATGAAGATCAGATGGGTAGATAGGGTTACGAATGAAGAGGTATTAAGACGAGTGGGGGAGGAGATATGTTTCTGGTGACTGCTAATGAAGAGAAGAGATAATAATAATAATAATATCGTATGGCCTCGGGTGCCTGGTGCAAGCTTTGCTATTTGACACCCAGAGGGTAGCTTGCATGTCGAATTTCGTAGTTCATTGACTATGAAAGTCAAGGAGGTTAGATGTTAGATATCTAATCTCCTTGAACACAATAGCTCTTTCTAGTAGAGAAATGAGGAACTTTGTGCTGGCGGAAACTCCCGAGATTAATTTTGCCATTATGAACTCGGCCTACTGAATTCAAATGGGTTCTTTGACATGCCAACATCGTATGACATGCGTATCGTATTTTTGCCGCCTTTCAAAAATCACTTACCACGGTCAGGGGCGAACCTGCAATCTTGGGGTTAGTAGACCGACACGCTATCCACTCACCCACCGTGGCAAGCTAAGAGAAGAGATAGGCTGGTAGGACACGTTCTAAGACACCCAGGGATAGCAAACATAGTTATGGAAGGAGGGTCGAGCATGAGAACAGTAGGGGTAGACCAAGGTTAGAATATGTTCAACAGATTGCCTCGGATGTAGGGTATGGTAGCTATGTAGTGATGAAACTATTAGCTCAGGACAGGGGAGCATTGATAGCTGCATCAAACCAGTCGAAAGAATGAAGACTCAAACAACAACAACATTCTTTCCCTCTTGGAAACTAGTTCCCAAATCATCTTCATTCGTCATCATCACCATCTTCCGTAACCGTTTGCAACCAGCCGGTTGCGGTATATGAGCGCTCCCTATCGTTGTCTATCCAGCTACTCTTATCCCCCCCCCCCCTTCCTCCCCCTCCCTTATTTTCTCACGTATAACAATTTCATTAATTAATTTCTAAGTGCAACTCAAAACAAAAGCACAACAATTATATTTTTGAAGGAAGTCGCTTAAATGTTACCTCCAAATATACTTAAAATACATAATTTGAAATCTCTTTTCCATAAAAGAGTAAAAGGAGCCTAGCTCATAGACACCAGACTCTCTTTCCATCTGATGGTTAGAAGATTGCACTGCGCAAGAGTAGTATTTATTTAATGGTATGGTAATTTATACAATATACAATTATACATAACAAGGTATAATCAAACTTTAAAATTCATCCTTCTCAACCATTCGGTTAAGTCGGGTGTGAGAGCGAACAAATCGTCAGGAATGCCAGGATACGAATAAAGAGGACAGCGTTGGACCACATATTCGATCGTCTGTTCTTCCAAGTTACACTCACACATTGGTGAGCTGATCCAGCCCCACTTGTACCTGAAATAATTGCTGCAACCATGTCCAGTCCTCAGCCTGTTGATGCGGCACCAGAAGTTCCTCGGTAAGTCAAAGCCGTTTGGTTTCTTCGTGGGATCAAGATGGTGGGCACTTGTTCCCAATGTTTTAGTTGACCTCTCATGCTTCCAGCTTTCATTTAGGTCAAATCCAGCAGCAATGAGTTTCCCTGCAGTGACACTTACTGGTCTTCTAGATTTCAGTCGTTGCTGTGGCGGATGGCAGAATTCTTGGTGCAATGGCAAAGAGGGTGATGCAAAGATTTTCTTAGCTTCCCTTAGTAGAGCTTGCTTCCTCCTTAAGTGTGGTGGAGGGATGTGACTCAGCATGGGTAACCAGTGACATGGAGTTGATTTGATGGAACCAGTATTGTATCATTCAATTCAATTGTATCAACCTAGGTTCTTCACATGTACGCTTTCCAACCAGACGGGTGCACGTAAGAGTAGTATTAGTAGTCTATCCAGGTAGATTTCTTCATCCTGGATCCATTGCCAGTCCAATCCTTGATCTTCCTGAACCTTAGTGATTCACTTCTTCTTCCTTGGTCTACCTCTTTGTCTCTTGCCTTTGATCTCCTTATCCAACCACCTGAGGTCCATCTTCTTCAGGTGTCCAAACCATCGTTGTCTGGCGTTGGTTACAGACTTACAATGTGATTGGTTGTTGCCTACTGGACGACGTATCTCTTAATTTCTAATCCTGTCACTCTTAGTTTTCTGAACCATTGTCCTTATAGTCCTTAAGAACTTCATTCGTATCCATTTAAAATAAGTCGTGTCGGCAAACTACGATGGTAGTTTATTTTTTTCAACCTCTTAACAGTGTACACACTCCCAAGTACACAGGGCTACATGATCACAATGTCGCAAGCCCCAAATAGAATCAACAACGACAGACAACCTGTTGGGAATTGACTTCCAACCTGGCCACAGATGGTGCCACCTCCCAAGCTCCATAGCCATTGACATTATGTTGGACTGCAGTGTGTGTGTGTGTTATATCTGTCCCTCTCTGTTCTTTGTATTTTGTTACTCTGTATTCTGTGGTGTGCAATACAAGATGGCGAGTTTAGAATAGTGACCAGTGTGTGATGTCTGTTTACACCCCTCTATCCCTCCACATTTGGTGCCGAAACACTCGGGAAGACTAAGGATTAACTTCTTCAACGGAATTGTACCTACAGACGAGCTTTCTACACTACAGGAAGCTCCACGACGAGGGAAAGAGGATACTCCACTGCACCACCTCTCTTTCTTTACCAAGTGATGAGGAAGATAAAACTCATCCGTACGGGTTTCCTCTGGAGCTAGTTCCACGTGGCCTTTCCTTATGTAGTCCATCATGTGGTTCGTATATGTTTGTTTCAGGGCTTCGTTCTTCCGGAATCGGGTTTCCAGTGATTGGAATCGTTTTTCTGCAACGTGATAGTTGTTGGCAAGTTCCATAGTTTCCTTGCGTGGCAATCGTACGACTCTTCTTTGGTCCTCAATACTGTAAGACGCGTGAAATTGTGTTAGAAGTGAGGTGTCTTTAGCGCTCATTGCTCGGTCTTGTTCAGCTGCGATCCCAACGGACTCCGGATCCCAAAAACGTCGAAGAGAGTCGTCACAGGGCATGGAGTGACATGCATCGATGAAGTTTACAACCGTGTTAGTAGCTGATACACCTGAGCGGTTTCCGGTGAATATCCATCCAAATTTCGATGGAATTAACACAACTGACGAGGAGAGTCGTATCGGGGCAGAGTCACTGACGATTGTCCAATACTGATCTCCTCCGATTAACAGCTCGATTGGAAGGTCAGCTGAATCATCTGTAGGGTCAGCCAATTGCAGTTTCCGCGTTTGTCCGGTCATCGTGACATCTCGTGGTACTGCTGGGTGGTGAGAAAAGGAGTGGGTGGTTTCAAATGCCGTCAATGTTACTTGGGTACTGTCCCAAAATCCTCTCATCTTCAGGCGAACGAACCTACGTGAATGTGATGTGTTGGATGGTGTTTCAAACGCGTGGACCTTTAATGATGCGTCTCCAATGACTTCCAGACCCAGCTCATCGACCAAAGAACTTTTGACGAAACTGGATTGACTACCTCCGTCGAGAAAGCACCTCGTCAGTTTACTCGAACCCGTTGGTCCCGAGATCCATATTCTAGCAGTCTGGAGATGGGTAAATCCCGGAGTAGTGACGTTTATTTTACCAACGGTGGTTGTTTCTGTGCAATTCGCGACAGGGGAATGATTTAAGTTGCTGCAAATCGCTCTATGGTGACCTTTTCCACACTGGGAACACGAATCTCTCCCTTTCCTGCTACAGTCCTTTGTGTGATGGCCTCGTTTAAGACAGAGGAAACATGGAACCATTAAATGGCGTATAGTCTTCGACGCATCGTCACACGAAGAAAACGCGCGCCCACTCAACGAGACCCTGGAAATGGGACCCAACCTACTCCCCGAACTGTTTGCAGTATTGTTGCGGTTCCGTTCATTCCCCTACGGTGTGATAGGAGACATCAGCCAAGCGTTTCTTCAGTTGTCCCTTCACGAAGAGGATAGGGACTTGACCAGATTCCTGTGGTACCGTGTTGTCGAAGATGAGAGTGGCGCTCAAGTGGCTTCCAACGAGCAAGCGATTTTTCGCTTCACAAGACTCCCATTTGGACTGACTTGCAGCCCATTTCTCCTTTCAGCTACACTGAGAGAACTAGCCACTAGAAACAGATCTCAGTTTCCTTCCGCGGCTTCATTCATAGATGAAAATACATTCATGGACGACATTATCGCAGGTGCCCGAGGAGAAAATGAAGCGATCACACTCTACTATGAACTCACCTCTCTCATGAAGAAGATAAGTCTACCCATGTCGAAATGGGCCACGAGTTCCCAACAGCTGATCCAGATATGGAAGGCCGAAGGAAGAGAGATAACTACGGAAACACACGTTCTTGGCGTTCCATGGAACACAGTAACAGACTCGCTCACTATAGATGTTACAGAAATCACAACGAGACTGAAAGATCGCCCGGCTACGAAACGACACCTGCTCCAAGCGACTGCTAGTTTCTACGACCCATTGGGCTTAATGACGCCGGTATCAATACTGGGGAAAATCCTATTTCAGGACATATGGCATAGAGGACTAACATGGGATGAACTCCTACCGCAGGACCTTGCCAGTCGCTGGCACAGCTGGACCTCAAGTCTACCCCAACTCTCGCAGATCACCGTCCCAAGATGGGCAGGAATGACCGAACGCGACATCACAGATGTCCATGTGTTCTGCGACACTTCAGAGCGAGCGTATGGAGCTGTTTTGTATGTGCGACGCGGCTTCGGTGGCGTAGTTGGTAGCATGCTGAGCTTCTATGCCCAAGATAGCGGGTTCAAACCCGGCCGAAGCCGTCGGATTTTTTAAGAGCGTTAAAAATCCCTCAGTATGCCTTCCTTCGGAGGGGAAGTAAAGCCGGCGGTCCCATGTCATAGATTTATGGCATGTTAAAGATCTTTCCACTAATTACACCTGTGTGAAACTAAATTGGATAGGTTAAGAATGTAAACAACGCTCTTAGGTTGCTACGTTCGTTGCCAAGAGCCGACTGCGGTGGCGTCTAGTAGCTAGTTCTGAACTAGGCCTAGTAGTCGTTGACGGTGGCGTTTGGCGGCAAAAGTAGGAACTATTTGAAAATTCAAAGTTGCAGTCCCTACTTGAATTAAAAAAACAGATACACACACTAATACAGTCATCACAATTAACACCGGTTATCAGACAGATTCTACACACACCCAAAGTACACGGGGCTACATGACCGCGTTGTCGCAGCCCCTAAACTAAGGAACCAACCAACCAACCTGTATGTGCGACCTCTCTGCAATGGCACCACATCTGCCCACTTGTTGTGCAGTAAAAGTAGACTTGCGCCTGTCAAGAAGGTGACACTACCACGTTTAGAGTTGCTAGCAGCGGTGATAGGCGTTCGACTCTTGAATTACTGCGCTAAGGCGCTGACCTTCGACACAAGCAGAGGGACCCTGTGGACGGACTCAAGAGTAACCCTAGGATGGATTCAGAATGATCCGAGTCGTTGGAAGACGTTCGTCTGCAACCGCGTGACCGAGATTCAATCCTCTACCACTCCGTCACAGTGGAGACATTGTCCAGGCAAGGAAAATCCAGCAGATCACTTGTCACGAGGATCGACGGCAGAGAAGATCAAAACTCTTCAGGCCTGGTGGAAAGGACCATCATGGCTATCTCTCGACCAATGCCATTGGCCACACAGCTCACCCGTCACTACGCCCCTCCCTGAAGCACTAACTCGCGCTCAGGATGTGCTCCAAATTGAATCACCAGACCCAGTAATTGAAGCTACCAAATACAGCTCCTATATCAAACTTCTTCGTGTAACCGCATGGGTTCTTCGCTTCGTACGCCTACTTAGACATGAGGACCAACCAACGGGGGAACTGACAGCAGAATACATAAATGGAGCCCTCCGCTATTGGATAAAGGCAATGCAAATGGAATGTTTCCCTACCGAAATTGCAACTCTCGAACGGAAGACCCCTCTGCCTGAGAAATCGAAGATCAAACGTTTCAATCCATTTCTCGACAATGGCACACTTCGCCTCGGTGGACGCCTACAATATGCTGCGGTTTCAGAGAGTGAACGGCATCCAATCATCATGGAAGGACGACATCACTTCACACAACTGCTGATAAGAGACAAACACATACGGCTCCATCATCTCGGAGTACAGATTGTTCTCTCTGACCTCCGAAGCACCTACTGGATCCTTGGTGCTCGCAGTGCCATCAAACACGTCCTTCACCAATGTTTACCCTGCAAGATGGTAAAAAAATGTTGGCGGCCAGGCAATAGAAGCTCCACTGCCCTCCGAACGAGTGACCCCGAGCAAGCCATTCGCTGTCACAGGTATCGACTTCGCGGGCCCGCTGTACTTTAGGGCAGGAACATCAGCCCAAAAGTGTTATATCACCCTCTTTACGTGTGCCACTACACGGGCCCTACATTTGGAATTGAGTGGTGATATGAGCGCCGACAGATTCATGCAAGCACTACAGAGATTCGTCGGTAGGCGCGGTCTGCCACACACTATTTATTCGGACAACGCCCAGACCTTTCACGCGGCTAACAAGGAACTGAGTGGCATTTGGGCTTCACTGTCAGCGGCAAAGACTCACCGCTACCTCTCCGAGCACGGTGTAACTTGGAAATTCATCGCCACACGCGCGGCTTGGTGGGGAGGATGGTGGGAGAGGATGGTTGGATCGACGAAGCGGTGCCTACGGAAGGTACTTGGACGCTCCAGCATCGACGAAGAAGGACTTCAAACAGTACTGGTCAGCATCGAAGCCGCACTGAATTCTAGACCCTTGACTCGTAATGGAGACACCGGCGATGTGTTGACTCCCGCACACTTCCTTGTGGGAGAGAAACTCACTACAGTTCCATCTGGGCCTGAACCACAAGCGGGAGTTCCTGTTCGAGAATTCCGACTGCATCAACAACTGTCAGACGACTTCTGGAAGCGCTGGAGTAAGGAGTACCTACTGTTGCTGCAGAGCTTCCATCAAGTCCAGCAGCCCAAGAAGAACTCCACGCTGAGGGTAGGCGACGTCGAGCTCCTTCAAAGTGACCTTCAGCCGAGACATCTCTGGAGAAAGGTCCGGATCCACGAGCTGCGTACTGGAAGGGACGGGATTGTAAGGACTGTAATCCTTTCCACAGCAGATGGAAAACAGCTGGCCCGACCCGTTCAGCTGGTCGTACCTCTAGAGGTAGACCAGGGTGGGGAGGATGTTGGGAATTGACTTCCAACCTGGCCACAGATGGTGCCACCTCCCAAGCTCCATAGCCATTGACATTATGTTGGACTGCAGTGTGTGTGTGTGTGTGTGTGTGTGTGTTATATCTGTCCCTCTCTGTTCTTTGTATTTTGTTACTTGTATTCTGTGGTGTGCAATACAAGATGGCGAGTTTAGAATAGTGACCAGTGTGTGTTGTCTGTTTACACCCCTCTATCCCTCCACTCAACCCATGCCAGATGGCATTTTATGAACTGAATGAAATGAATTTCTACATTAATTTGTTTAATCCCTTTCCCTTAATTTATCACGTTTCGCTTGATCTTACGGATTTAGCTAAGTCTCCCCTACCTAATTTTTCAAGTAATATATTAGAGGTCAAGACTGTCCTCCATTTTCTGTCATAGAACGGAGATATGGCCAAGAAGTTGTCCTCATAATCTGCCTAAATTTAACCGTGCCCCACATTTTAACCGAGTGTGTCGATCTTGTTGATCTGCGAAGAAACATTGTTTTGCAGATGACACTCGATGTGATACACTGTCCAGTCACATTAATGTCAATAGCCTGCAAAGACGAGCCCTGCATGGATGGATATAACGTTATCCGCATCCGCATCCGCCCCGCACGTTTATTATTTGAATCTACTGGCATTACAGCAATATTTTAATAAGATAAAGCATCCAGCAACACATTTAGACAGTGGAGGAGAAAGTCGTTCTCCTAGGCTATGTGTGTCTTGTGCTAGGCCTATGTTTAAAATGAATGTTACACAGCCAGAATAGCAACTCTTTTCAGTTCGGAGTGTTAATTATGCTTAATGACATAATTTTATTGAGATTAGCTTAGATCATCATACATTTGTCATGAAAAACAAGTAGTTTTGTGAAGAAATATACAGCCTATTTTCATATATCCTACTCATGTTAATTGCCTCTATCTACATACAAAATTTCAGTTTGAAGGTTGTGATAGATTCGTAGATATTGAGAACCGTCTAAATATTTCAGATGGTCGCCAGGTTCGATTTTGATTTATGTTCTATTACATGAAGATTATTGTGTACGTGTGGTATTCAAACTTCAATCGCATAATTAGAACACAAGAAGTAAAAACGAGATTTTAAAATTTCGCACAGCTGCCATCTTGTGGTTATGAAAACAATTGAAATAAATTAAATGCCAGTGGATTAACATTTGTATAAGCATTTAACGTGCAAAGTTTCACTGCACTCGGATGGTCAAAATGGCGAGAAACGTCCATTTAAATATTTATAATTCGCATCGCCGCCATGTTGAATTTGTGATCACCAGGTTACTTAAACTCCTATAGGTGAACTTATGATCATAGCTTCTATGAACATTAAAAAAATCATAGCTTCTATGAACTTTAAAAAATTCAGTTCGATTGCCGTAAAAGATTCGTTGATCTCGAGAACTGTCTAAATATTTCGGATGCTCGCTATTTTGGATTGATATATGTATAGGCCATAGAGTTATGTATCATTAAAGTAAAATTATTGCGTAGCTTCATTATTCAAACTTTCACTTTCGATCGCATGATTACGACACAAGAATTAAAATCTTAATTTTAAAATTTCGCACAGCCGCCATCTTGAGGTTATGTAAACAATTGAACTAAATTAGATGCCAGTGCATTACAATATGTATAATCATTTACTGTACCACATTTCATTGCGCTCAGAGAGTTAAAGCTCGAGAAAAGTCTATTAAAATGTTTCAACTTCGCTTCGCCGCCATGTTCGTTTTGTACTTTACAGGTTTATGACTGTTACATTGATTAACTTGTACCAATGCCCTTTATCACCGTACAAAATGTCAGGGTGGTATCTGTAAAAGTTTCGGAGATATAGAATACCAGTGAAATATTTCGCACAGCCGCCATTTGGAGGTTATGTAAACAATTGAACTAACTTAGACGCCAGTGCATTACAATGTGTATAAACATTTGCCGTGCCATGTTTCATTACGTTTGGATGGTTAAATCGCGAGAAAAGTCTACTTAAAGTCTCAAATTCGCTTGACCGCCATGTTGGTTTTGTAGTTACCAGGGTTTTGAAAGTCTCATAGGTGAACTTCTAGTAGTGTCCTTTATCACCGTACACAATTCCAGGGTGATATCGGTAATCGTTTCGGAGATACTGAATGCGGGTGAAATATTTTGCACAGCCGCCATGTTGGTTTGGTGAGACACAATAAAATTCGAAGGGCACGGTCGGGGTCGGCCAGAATTGTGCTATGATCTTACCGAGTTTCATTGAAATCGCTCCATCCGTTTATAAGTTATTAGGGGGGGGGGGGGGGTCACACACACACCATCAGACTCGCACGCACACACAGACACACGGACAAAAGTTGATCTCATAAACCTACTTTTTTATCAAATGAAAATAGGCTAAAAAAATAACTGAGAAATATCTTAATATTTTTTCTAGATAACTGTTTCCTTCTTCAAGCCGGTTTCATATCAAGATTTATTTCTTTCGAAAACTTTTTTACCGTCGACTTGAGCCTCTATGGACTGCTTGTTAACAACCACTCTCATTTCAGTGTCTGCGTCTTGTTCGTTTGCCGTCTTAACATATTAACATATTTTTGTAACTGATCTGTATTTTTTTTTATTGTATGTGTTTTTTCGTTTTTTCGTTTTTTAGCTTTTAGGCTGTTAATTTATTAGAATTTTTTTTTTGAGAACAACCTTCTTCTATGGTAATGTAATGTCAGTCTTGCATCTCTATTCACATTATTTGCCCTGAGGAAGGCTACATGTGGCCGAATAAATAGTACACATTAATATTGACTTAAGGTTTTTAACCTTCAGGACTTATTATACTTCGTTAA
This sequence comes from Meconema thalassinum, assembly GCA_946902985.2. Classification (NCBI taxonomy): domain Eukaryota; kingdom Metazoa; phylum Arthropoda; class Insecta; order Orthoptera; family Tettigoniidae; genus Meconema; species Meconema thalassinum. The sequence goes on from OX336399.1 coordinate 94,467,071, forward strand.
TAAGGAACAGGGCTACCATGGTCATTTTCATGTCACATTAAATATCATGTCATAACATCCGGGTCCGAGTAATGATATTCAACAGTTTCGGATTGTAATCTAAAAACTATCCGCATATTTACTCCAAACATTATCCGCAGTTTATCCACTAACTGCACAGCCATGCAAACTATATCCGCATACCGAAAACTGTTACTGATATCCGCGGATATCCGCATCCACGCGGGACTTTATGCATAGCATCCTTTTGCAGTGCTGACCGCTGCGACACGTGCAGGAAGAGAGTCAATGAGGTTCTGGAAGGTACCGACAGGTATGTGGAGACATGCCGACTCCAGTGCCGTGGCCACCTGCACTAGGTTGGGTGTTGCAGGGTGTTTGCTTTCAGAAGTTTCACGCCGTACATGCCAACTTTTTCTTTTATTCATTTTCTTTTTCCTTTTTTTTTTTTTTCTTTCCAACGGCCATCTGTCCGATGGAGCATAAAACGTGATTCATCAGAGAAGGCCACCTGTCGCCACTCAATGGACGCCCAGCTGCAGTTATTGGCGTGCAAATTCCTGCCTTCGTCGCCGATGAACTGCAGTCAACATGGATGCATAATCCAAGTGTCTGCTTTGTTGGCCCATACTCAGTAACGTTCGCTGAACGGTTATTGAGGAGACACGGTTGGTTACACAGTGGTTCATCTGGGCGGGCAGTTGCTCTACAGTTGCACGTCTATTCGCCCGTACACATCTCCGCAGCCGCTGTTTATCCCTCTCATCTATGGCTAGAGCCCTGCGCGGATAGACAAAACGTTATCCGCATCCGCCTCGCATCCGCACGGCTATTATCCGCATCCTCCCCGCATCCGCACGACTGTTATCCGCATCCGCACGACTTTTATCTGCATCCACGCGACTTTTACCCACACGTTTGTTATCCGAATCTACTGGCATTACAATAATATTTTCAATGTGTTGCTTTATACTTTATCTTTTAGATATTTGAGCAGCAAGTCGAACCCTTAGGCTATGTACTGTACACTATGTCATGTGAACTTGAATCGAACCGTCTGACAAGCTTTGTGGGCGTTAATTCATAAAATAATTTTACCGATGTCAAAAGGTATTCGGATAATTATGACTCCATTCCGTTGGTAAAACAGCTTTACGGACTAGACGAGGTGGAGCAAGACAAATTTGCAGCAACTGCTTTGGTAGGATTGACTGGGGAATGTTGAAAATTCTCCCCACTTCCCTTATTTTCCTCCCAACATCCCTAATTGCATATCGAGATTTCTGCACATTTTCTGCTGGGTAGGAGTTTTTCTCCGTTTTCCGTGTATCTTGGCATCAGGAGAAAAAACACGAAATATTTTTCCATTAATTTCGCGTTGTATTTGTATTTGTAGTACTTGTATCATATATGATCTGCGCACCATACCCCACTCTGCTTTTAAAACGTAACTCACTGAATCCCTGTAAACTAATCTATTATATTGGAAAATAAATACATGCAAAACCACTGTACACACTGGCATTTATAACTACATTTAATTTTAAATAATTGAATCACAACTGTAGGCTTACCTTCTTATTTGCTGGCTACAGAAAATAACATGCAACGTGTCAAGTTCCTTCATCCAAGCCTCCGGTTATCACATAGCAACTGGCATCATGCTGACTGTCCCTATCTGATAGGTACGATGACAGCTTAAGGGTAGCTGGGAACTGAGTTGCTAGTTGTACTACCAACTCGAAAAACATCGGTGCGCACAATTGCCCAACTTTCCCCATTTTATTCAACAAGTTCGGATTGTATTCTGAAAACTATCCGCAAATTTACTCCAAACATTATCCGCAGCTTATCCGCTATCCGCACAGGCATGCAAAATATATCCGCATGTCGAAAAATGTTGTGGATATCCGCGGGTTTATCCGCGGATATCCGCATCCGTGCAGGGCTTTATCTATGGCCCGTGGTGCACCACTTTTCCCTCGGTGCTGGTTTTTAATAGCGCCATTCTGCCATGCACGGTACACTTTAACCACGGCGGCACGCGAACAGTTCACAAACGTAGCCGTTCCGGAAATGCTTCCACCCTTGGCCTTATTTATTTTTCCGAGTCCAAAACACATACAAACATACATATAAATTGCACAAAATTTCATTTCTCCAGTGTTCAACTGTTAGAATGGCACAGTGATTGGCTTCTATCAAGTCCTGCATAACACATGGTCTTGATAACATGCTGCAATTCAGAAGTTGCTCAGGGTCATGTCTTTCACCACATCTACAAAGTTCTTCAGTACTGTATCCCCACTTCATAAAATTGCTTTTGCACCGACTCACGCCATTTCTCAGTCTGTTCAGCGTCTTCCAAGATTCGTATTATAAATGGTAGCCTGCTGCCGGCTTCTCCTTCATTTCCCACGATCCTCCCGGTGATTTTGTTTTCCAAAGTTCAATTCGGCGCGCTTCAGCTGAGGAAGGAATGGATATTGTTGTTTGGAGGAAGCTCTTTCTTGATATTAGCCTAGGTGGATCATCAACAAGTCCATACATTTGGTGTCTTGGATCTGTTGCTTGCTTTTTCTTCTCAACTTCTGCCTCTACTTGTCTTCTAACTTCTGGAGGTGCTATTCCCATGAGCGGAAAGATCTTATCGACAGAAGTTGGGCGTAGACAGCCTGTCTCGTGGAGGGCAACATCTACTTGGTTGGCATGAGCAGAGTTCCTCCAGACTGGAGCAGCATATTCTGCAGCAGAGAAACTCAGAGCAAGGGCAGTTGTACGCAGGACACTAGGCTGCGCTCCCCATCTGGTGTTTGTGAGCTTCCGAATGATGATGTTCCTGGTGCATACCTTCCGTTACCCTTGGCCTGAAAGCCAATGATCATGCCGTTTTGGACGTCAGATCAATCGCTCCGTGTCCCCATTGAGACAGCGACTGCACTGTTTTCCACTTCCATTCAACACGCTTTATATAGCCTCTACTGCTAGTGCTGTCACCAGCCGTCTATGTGGGGTTATTGAACGTTCATGTCAAACATAGGCGTTAATGTGACTGGACAGTGTATTAGCTGATGACGTGGTGGCTGCTGATCTCGTCATGCGCTTTAGAGTGGGTTAGGGCCAGTAATCTAATTTTACAAGTGATCATTGACTCAAATGTTCTATACTGAATTCTGTTTTCTGTGATTTTTTTCTATTATCATCATCTTCTATATATTTAAAACACTAAGCTGATTTTTGTTACCGCGAGTTTGAGGGAACGGTAGAACCGATTCACTTCGTAGAGCAATCTGTCGAAAGCTGTAGGCCTGTAGATTTGCAGTGTCTTTAAAATAAACAAATATGTTACCACATATTTTTAAATTTACAAACAAAACTGCAAAATTATTGGCTCAAGCGCATGCGCAGAATCATCTTGGTTAATGACAGACATGGCGGATGTCCACCGCGTTTGAATGTAATAGTTATTTAAAAGAATTATAATAAAGGAGGGGAATATTGATTATGAAGTTTCCACGATATAAACAGGAATAGAATATTATAAACGACGGGAAATTTAGAAGAACTTATACTGACTGTTGAGTGAGAATGTTCTTTAAGTACCTTAATATTGGATTCTTCTATCAGTGATTCGGTAGCTCAGACGGTAGCGTTCAAAACTCTTAATTTATGCATCGCGCAATGGAAGCAGTTCGAATCCCACCTCCGACATATATTTTTATTTCTCAATTATTCTTTCTGCCTATTGGTAATACATTGTCTTAACATATTTTACTTTTATTATTCCCATAAAGTAAGGAATTCCCCACGATTTACGTTCCCAAATACTTTTAAATTATTAAATAAAAGATGGCCACAATCGCTTTCGCCATGAGAGACAATTGACGAACATAATTAATTTTTTGGACTCAGACATCGTGGTCACTCTGCCCTGTCTACTTTGGTGTGTGTGTGTCAAATTTTTCTCTGATAACCTGTGTTATTGTGATGGCTGTACTGATGTGTGCATTTGTAATTAAAGTGGGGGATGGGAAATTGGCGACCGAGGCTTTAAGTTAGGAACTATCCCGGTATTTACCTGCAGTGGAAGTGGCAAACCACGGAAAACCACATCCTAGATTGCTGAGATGGGAATCGAACCTTGCCCTACTTAGTTTTGCCTCAAGAGTGTGCCCCGTTCCAGCCCTCAGACCAGAATTACACCTGCAGTGGAAGTGGCAAACCACGGAAAACCAAATCCCAGATTGTTGAGATGGGAATCGAACCTTGCCCTTCTTAGTTTTGCCTCAAGAGTGCGCCCCGTTCCAGCCCTCAGACCAGAATTACAGTTCGAGAGAAATGGTGGATAAAGGATTCACCGTATCGTAGTGTGATCTTTTTGAGAATTAAAAAGAGGGGATTGAAGAACTTCAACAGGCATTTGAGTTCGTTTGTTGTTTAAGTAACCTAATATTGGTTTAGAAGTCTGTTGACTGGGTGGCTCAGGGGTAACATTGCGGACCCAGAAATGAATTTTGCATAGTCGAAGGAGTCTCACTTCAGACATGTATTTTTATTTCCTAATTATTCTTTCTGGCTATTGGTAATTCATCGTCTTAACATATTTTACTTTTATTATTCCCGTACAGGAAGGAATTCTCCACGATTTACATTGCCATCTATATATTTAAAACACTAAGCTGATTTTTGTTACCGCGAGTTTGAGGGAACGGTAGAACCGATTCACTTCGTAGAGCAATCTGTCGAAAGCTGTAGGCGTGTAGATTTGCAGAGTGTCTTTAAAATAAACAAATATGTTACCACATATTTTTAAATTTACAAACAAAACTGCAAAATTATTGGCTCAAGCGCATGCGCAGAATCATCTTGGTTAATGACAGACATGGCGGATGTCCACCGCGTTTGAATGTAATAGTTATTTAAAAGAATTATAATAAAGGAGGGGAATATTGATTATGAAGTTTCCACGATATAAACAGGAATAGAATATTATAAACGACGGGAAATTTAGAAGAACTTATACTGACTGTTGAGTGAGAATGTTCTTTAAGTACCTTAATATTGGATTCTTCTATCAGTGATTCGGTAGCTCAGACGGTAGCGTTCAAAACTCTTAATTTATGCATCGCGCAATGGAAGCAGTTCGAATCCCACCTCCGACATATATTTTTATTTCTCAATTATTCTTTCTGCCTATTGGTAATACATTGTCTTAACATATTTTACTTTTATTATTCCCATAAAGTAAGGAATTCCCCACGATTTACGTTCCCAAATACTTTTAAATTATTAAATAAAAGATGGCCACAATCGCTTTCGCCATGAGAGACAATTGACGAACATAATTAATTTTTTGGACTCAGACATCGTGGTCACTCTGCCCTGTCTACTTTGGTGTGTGTGTGTCAAATTTTTCTCTGATAACCTGTGTTATTGTGATGGCTGTACTGATGTGTGCATTTGTAATTAAAGTGGGGGATGGGAAATTGGCGACCGAGGCTTTAAGTTAGGAACTATCCCGGTATTTACCTGCAGTGGAAGTGGCAAACCACGGAAAACCACATCCTAGATTGCTGAGATGGGAATCGAACCTTGCCCTACTTAGTTTTGCCTCAAGAGTGTGCCCCGTTCCAGCCCTCAGACCAGAATTACACCTGCAGTGGAAGTGGCAAACCACGGAAAACCAAATCCCAGATTGTTGAGATGGGAATCGAACCTTGCCCTTCTTAGTTTTGCCTCAAGAGTGCGCCCCGTTCCAGCCCTCAGACCAGAATTACAGTTCGAGAGAAATGGTGGATAAAGGATTCACCGTATCGTAGTGTGATCTTTTTGAGAATTAAAAAGAGGGGATTGAAGAACTTCAACAGGCATTTGAGTTCGTTTGTTGTTTAAGTAACCTAATATTGGTTTAGAAGTCTGTTGACTGGGTGGCTCAGGGGTAACATTGCGGACCCAGAAATGAATTTTGCATAGTCGAAGGAGTCTCACTTCAGACATGTATTTTTATTTCCTAATTATTCTTTCTGGCTATTGGTAATTCATCGTCTTAACATATTTTACTTTTATTATTCCCGTACAGGAAGGAATTCTCCACGATTTACATTGCCATATACTTTTAAATTATTAAATAAAAGATGGCCTCAATCGCTTTCGCCATGAGAGACAATTGACGAATATAATTCATTTGATGGACTCTAGACATCATGGTCATTCAACCCCATCTACTTTGGTGTGTGTGTGTATAAAATTTTCTCTGATAACCTGTGTTATTGTGATGGCTGTACTGATGTGTGCATTTGTAATTCAAGTGGGGAATGAGGAATTGACGACCGAGGCTTTAAGTTACGAACTATCCCGGTATTTACCTGCAGTGGACGTGGAAAACCACGGAAAACCACATCCCAGATTGTTGAGATAGGAATCTAACCTTGCTCTCCTGAGTTTTGCCTCAAGAGTGCGCCCCGTTCCAGCCCTCAGACCAGAAGTAAATTTCTTGGCAAACCAGGGATCGAACCTGGAATCCGGGGCGATAGCTCAGAATGTAGCCTTCAGATTGGGCTTCCCTATGTTAATACGATTTTTGACAAGCACTGAGCATATAGTCTAACTCTTAAACTCCCTCCATTACGGTGGCTGTCGAAGTGAGTCTATGCTCATTCCAGTAGTTGGCGAAGTATGCTCCCTTGCTTAATTTACTGTCATGGAAATGCAAAGGATTGTACCTACATCAGGTGATGGAAATTGCTTATTTAGAGCAGTTTCGTACTGTTTATTCCAAAATGCAGGATGTTCTCCTGAGCTGCGTTTGCAAGCAAATTGCAAAAATTTTTGCTGGCAAGAATAATTATAAGGATTTTATTATTGGCGATCAGTATCATCGCATTCTCATCAGCAACAAACTTGAGAATGAAAGTATCTGAACTTCATTGTATACGTGAATATTATTGTTTATTGATCATTTGTTTAGAGTACATAACAATGAGTCTAACCACGCTGTTGATTTTGGCAATGGAAGTATTATTTGCCATTTAATATTTGGCGGCTGCGTTGATGCAGGCCACTATAGTGTTATTGAATATGACGTTAATTTGGAGAGAAATGCTGCAATAAATATACCCATTTGACGAAAAAGAACATTAGCCACAAAAAAGTGGGAAATCGTAGAAAATACGAAGCCACTTTTAAAATCTAATATAAAAATGCCATTTCAGAAACAATTCCAGATATTATGCCGTACAGTGTATGGTCCTTGACGAACAAATGTAAACATTGTTCTGCACTGTATTTCTGTAGCGAGAAATCTACGCCTGGTTACTTTGACCGTTGGTGTTGTAATGGCAAAATTAATCTTCCTAAATATAAAATATTTGACAGACTGCAACAATTTTTCACTGGAAATGATATCTCAAGGAATTTAAGAGAGAACTTCGTTAATGTATATTCCAAAATTATAAGCGACGGTTCCTGCGGCCAGTTGTATATATTTGACTCCTCAGAATTCTTGAATTCCTTGGAATTAAGTGATTTGCTTCCACATACTCCAAACGATTGACCCATAGATATGCTCCTGAGAAATCTGAAGTTTCCTAAGGGCATCTAAATGCTACCATATTAATTATATTAATTATAAGAAATATGTACGAAAATTGCCTGAATTTGGAAATAATAAGTGCAGTTAAAATTCCATATTAATTATATGAAATATGCATGAAAATGCTTGGATTTGGAAATAAGTGCAGTTAAAATTAGGCAGAATGGTCTAATCCTTCGACTTGATTTAACACCACCGGATAAAACAATCATTTTCTTTTAAGAGGCAACATTTTCCGATTCGCTTGGCATACTTTATCACAATCAATAAAGCTCAAGGGGGAATTATGGAACGTATAGGTCTCAATTTGCCTCATCAAGTTTTCAATCATGGCCAGCAGTATGTTGCAGTGTCTAGAGGGCAATCTTTTGACGCCCTTAAAGTTTCAATAGTGCCAAAAAATAATTGTACAAAGAACGTATATAATAAAATTCTTCAGTAAATATTTTCTTATTGGCCGTCATGTATTGACGGGTTTCAACTAGTATATATTATTTCAGTAAGTTAGTATAGATCCCTCCTGCGGCGCTCACAAGCGAAAAATATAAAAATATGATTTCAGGCAATCAAATGAAAGAGAATACACATTAGCAGTGACGAATTGCACTCTAATTTCATAAATATCTATAATTTCATTAAAAAAATTACTTTGAAAAAGATGTACTAAGTGTGCGATTTGCAGATACTGTCGCTGTAGGAAAATACGCTCCGAAATTGCTGTCCACTTCACATTTTGGCCGCTGTGACGCCTGTTTCATGTCATTTTAACATTCTGAGGTCTTTCCTTTATAATTTTGCATGGATTTCAGAAACAGTAATTTTAAGGAATAAGTACTCAAATCGTATAATTTCATAAATATCGAATAACCGGTGAGTGTTACGGCTAAGCTGTCAATCAATGGACTCAGCACACAGCAGTGACGAATTTCATTCTAATTTCATAAATATCAATTTTTTAAGAAGTGTGTGATTTGCAAATACTGTTGCTGTAAAAAATTACGCAACATTATTTGCTGTTCAGTTAGCATTTTGGCCGTAGGGACGCCTGAAACGTAAATATTGTTCTATAATAATTTGGTTCAAATAAAAACATAACAACCTTTCTCCTTAAGCCTCTTATTATAAACCTATTGGTTAAAGTGTGGTTTATGAACATGCGAGATTTCTCGCACGGGTCTGCTAGTTATTATTATTATTAGGCTATTAGTTTTATTTTATTATATTATTTTGTATAATTATTTTAGGTCATTTTCATATTTAGGCGTCTACCTCTAAATTTTAATGTACTCAGAATTTGTATAATTTAATATGTGTTAAGAGGCACAGATGACCACACTGTTCCGCCCCTTAAAACAACAATAAAACGAACGAACTAACTAACTAACTTACTCTATGAATCAGTGAACGACGGGAAACAACAGCAAGTCTGTAGTAAACGTGGGATAGTCTTGATTTTTTGTGATCTCTTTCCCCCTGTTTGGCTCAGCTTTCAGCAGTCTTTTCTCTGTTGAAGCGAGACAGAAATTCACATTTTGGCTGCAATCTTTTAGCCACAGAAAAAGAGAGAGAGAGGGTGGGAGAGTGAGCCGAGTTAATTCACTTTCTAAAAGAAGTGGGCCAGAGGTCTCCCATCCACTTAGCGTCATGTGAGCGCTATCTGCGGCTCCTGAGCAGAAAGAAGCTTACAATTGACACGGCCCTCTCTGTTCAAACCGCTAATATCGAACCACAACAAACACAGGCGTAAAGGCTGGCTTGGAGAGAATATTAAACCCGGGATATCGTCACGGGCGGGTTCTTCTTCTTCTCCTTCTACTTCTGCTTTTACGGCCTCATTGGACCACTTCAGTCAATCCTCTTCTTCAGTAAGTTTCCTTTCCTAGTTGCCCAGTAGCTTTTCATTCGCTCTGATCTTCTCAGGGGTTCCTCATGTGTAAATACCCTTTTTTACTGCATTACGTTTGTCTATTTTTGCCTGAAATCTTATTTTTATATCTTTCAGTTTTTTAATTTTTTTGTTTTGTTTTGCATGTCATCCAAGGTTATTTCTAATTCTTTCATATCTTCTCTAATTTCCTTAATCCATCCTACTTGTTGTTTCATATTCCAAAGTTTCACTACAATTTTACTAGATAACCTGGTTTCTGGTGTCCTCATGATGTGACCAAAAAAAGAAATTCGTTTCTTCCGAATAGTATCAGTGATGGACTCCAGTTCTCTGTATTGAACCCTTTATCCTCTGATGGATAAATGATTCGATGTTTTATTTCTACAATTAATTAATATTTCCACCAGCGTCATGAAATAGCCAGACAAAGATGAGGAAACTTCAAGCATTTTGTTGGAGACAGAAGGGACATACCTGCAGCAGTTTGACAAAAGGCTAAATACTTAAGGATTGTGAAAAGAAAGAGCCTAGCAATGTTTCAGAAGGACAGGTGCTGGCCACCTCAAAATAAGGGACGCGTGCTATTCGCACCTAGAAAAAATATAATGCAGTAACGTGAGTGGCTGATGGTACTACTGGACACTCCTACGAGGCCGAGGTCTGATAAAAACCGCGAAGTTAACGAAAAAGTGGAACCAATGAGAGATGAATGCTTACGAACGCGCCAAGTCTAGCTTGGGCACGCGATAGCTAGCATTAACGCGGGAGATCGGCTAGACAACATCTCTACGATCGATTCTAGAATTAATGGGCATATTCTTGACCTGCGCAATTTTACGAGTTCAGTGATATTTGTTTCATTCCGGTACCTCTATTATTTTGAGAATTTTTATATAATTTCCCCCCCTATCGATACCAAGGGCCAGTTCATTTATAAGTGGCGTGAAGAGCCAAGACATTACGATTACATTTTGTGCGTCTGAGGACGTAGGTTATTACTACATTTTGTGTGTCGAAAGACACAGGTTATTATTACATTTTGCGCGTCTGAGGACGTAGGCACTTGTACTTTGCGTGTCATGAGGACACAGTTTTTTATTAATATAAATGTGTGTTAAATTCAGTGTGATAGATAGTCACAGTACTATTTTGTAGGGACAGTATCATCGACAATTCGCCAACAGACTGTTCTGGGGAAATAAGTACCTAAAACGGTGAATTTAGTAGGCAGATATCGAGTGTGTAATAATCCATAACTTTTTGCATCAGCACGAGAGATGACATCGCTTATCCTGGAAGAAGTTTGGAACTGTCAACACTCCGTCGAGATGTGTGAGATGAGCTAAGCAGCATTATGTAGGGAGATGGCTGCAGATGTTCGCTGACGGGTGACTGGCCGAGGATGAGTACTGAATAATATTCTTATTATCTGACAAATTAACTTTTGGTATATGGGACATATTTTGTTTGTAAATATCTTGCTTGTGTTGATTAACGTAGTGTATTTAGTTTTGGTCTGACACACCTTTTGCATGGAAACTGCTCGCACAATTTTTCATAGTCGTAGGTTCTTGTTTGTTTGTTTTATCTAACGTGGCTATGTGGACAACCGTGTTTGCATATGTTTACGCAATGCGGTTAAGAACCGTCTCTCGGAGATATGTTGTGTTTCAGAAGTAGGACTGAATTAATATAATCATACAGTAGATTGGAGGGTAAATTAATCTTTGTTATGTTTATTATTGATCAGATTCAGTGAGTTTATTGCCGTTGGAGCAATGTGAGTTGTGGCGAAGAGCATTCAGCTCTCTCGTAGGTTTTAATATTCTTAAATAGATTGTGAGCATCTGATTCAACCGACCTGTGTGAAAAGTGTTATGTCATTCCCAGCAGTGTGTGTGTGTGTATTTTATTGGTCATTACAAGCGGGAATTTCAGCGTAGACTGATTTCTGTCAGCTTGGTGCCAAGTCCATATCGTTACCTTGCGAGGACATATGTGGCTATATCGATTAATGTCTTACCATATGTTTATATGGTTGAGATTTGTTGCTGTTGATTCTACGAGAAAACTGGACAGTTGGTCAAGTTATTTTTACACACTGGAGCTGGGCGATGACAAGAGTTGAGGAAGGGGGAAGCTGTTTTCACAAGGCGGGCTGAAAAGATTGCATCGAGGTCATTAGTGGAGACTTGTTGGCTCCGTATTAATACTTGAAATACAGAATAAGAACTGATCGATGATAAAAATTGTTTAAATAAACGGGAGTTGCCTACGAAGCACTATAATCTCCGAAGCGTTAGCTTAACGTGCATTTTTGTTCATATAAGGTAATCTCAGCCGGTGAGGCTTTTGTTGTTGTTGGTTCCATTCCATGTTTATGTTCCGTATTAGTGACCCATGCAGTCACGTGCGATGCTGTCTTTTCCTTGTTTGTGTATTGAGCAATTGGCCGTGTTGGCAGCTCATTTGTCAGATGCGTCATCGCACTGAAGGAGGGTCTCGAGGGAGATTCCTGTAAATATTAGATTTTAGATTGTGTGTCAGCATTAATTTTAAGGGTTTTTATTAGTGTTGTGTCCTATATCCGTAAACGTTGATTTACGAGATGATTGTTCGTAAGCATCGTGGCTGTTACCCGCTGTAAACGAACAGTCATCCAAGTACTCATTTCTCGTAGTTAGTCATTACGCGTACATAAAATCCCAATGCAAGTTAGTGGAACTTGGATCCACATTTTTTTATGAGGGGAGATCCGTCTGACTCCTCAACGTTGATAGATATTTCTGTCATGGGAAGATTCAGGGAGGAATATTATTATTGTTGTTGTTTATATTCAATTTTTTTGCACTAATAGTCATTAAATTATGTTATTATTTTACGTCTTGTCACTTCCTTTCTTAATTATAGTTTTAATCCTATGACCCTTCCCTCAGTAGAGCATGTTGTTTGGCGAACGTAAACATCACACTATGAACTGAGCGCGACCCCTTGATCAAGATTCTTGCATATAAACACTGCGATACTGAAGGGTTCAGTATACCACTTCATTTGGTACTATCCACCACTGTCCATCTTTCTGATATTTTTTATTTATGCAAGTTCTAGCTATTCTTCTTTCTACTTTTAAAATTTTGTCCATTCTGTTTTTCTGAGTAACATTAAAAAGAGTTTCGCTTCCATATGTCCCCTCTGGTTGAACCACCGTCTTGTAATGTTTTAATTTTTTTGCGATTGATAGACATTTTCTTTTATATGTAGACCATGTTAACTTTTGGGCTTTTGTCATTTTAACGGGCGGGTTCAATAATCTAAAAGAAACGATAAATTTGGAATAGACATTAACAGTGGAACAAAACACCCGTTTTAGGGACACTAAGCGTATATCAGTGCACTGAGCAAACCACTTTTCATTGTTGTGAGTTTTACACATTTGACCTCACAATTTATTAAAATGATACGTCTCCCTAGTTGCACAGTGGCTAGCATTCTTGGCTATCGCTGCAGAGGCCCGGGTTCGATTCCCGGCCCTGCCAAGAAATGTAATTCTGGTCTGAGGGCTAGAACGAGGTAGACTCAGCCCCTTACCACAGCCATATTGGAAGTGGTTTTCCGTAGATTTCCACTTTTGTTCCAGGCAAATACCGGGATGATACCTAACTTAAGGCCACGGCCGCTTCCTACCCAAATCCTACCTCAATTACAAATACACACACTAGTAAAGATTTCACCGAGACACGGGTTATCAGGCGAATTCTGCACACACCCAAGTATACTGGGCTACATGACCACGATGTCGCAAAGCCCCTAAAAGAATAAACAACATTATAAAGACGCATGGAACCAATCAAATAGCTTGCTTTCAATACGTCAATATGTATTTTCTAATTAAAAATCCACAGGGGCTCACAACCAGTAGTACGTGGGTTGGCGGCCACGGGACCCCAGCCGTGTCCGGCATTGCTTCCACTTACTTGTGCCGGACTCCTCTCTGTCATCTTTCCTGTCGATCATCCTTGGTCAACACTTGTTCTCTTCCTACCCCGACTTTATTAGAGTAGTAATAATAATAATAATAAGAAGAAGAATCATAAGAAGAAGAAATAATCAAGAAAATGGAAGTCGCTTTCCAAACCACCCGCAACATATATAACAAATAGTGCTTTTCTATGAACACAAAAATTCGTCACTACAACACTGTCATCAAACCAGTACCGCTATATGCATTTGAATGCCTTATCCTATCCGAGACATTTTTGCTCGCGAATTTAGAGAGAAAAGAAAGAAAGAAAGAAAGAAAGAAAGAAAGATCCTGCACATCATACTTGGCCCGGACTACAAAAATGGCATCTACATCAGAATATCCAGGCAAGAAATATACTCGAAGATAGAGAAAATCACAGACACAATGCGAAAACTCAGAGTTTGGGTCTACGGTCATATACGACGGGTGATCGACTCCCGATGGACGAAACGTATCTTCAGTATATTCGACTCAAAACTAAAAACGACAATGCCATGGTACGTTAACGTCAAGAAAGATCTGAATGAAATGGGGATACGAGCAGAAGATGCACAAGACCGAAGCCTTTATAGAGCAGCCATCAAGACGTTTGGGACTTTCCGGGACGAAAAACTGACAACTGGTGCGAAATGGTCAGAAGAATGTCGTGCTAAACACAGGGCGCTCATGAAGACAATGTGGATCAAGTGAAAAATGAACAAATCCCAGAATGTAAAATGAGGCTTATCGTGGTCCCTAGTTGGCCGATTAGCGGAATTGAATGAATGAATGAATGAATGAATGAATAATAATAATAATAATAATGATGTTGATATTCTTGGTTTTAAGTCCCTTTAAATATTGCGTCTTTTAAAAACTCTATTTACAAGGGGGGGGGGGGGGGGTACATCTGGCCCACTTATTTTAGAAAGTGAATTAACTCGGCTCAATAACCCCTCTCTCTCTCTCTCTCTCTCTCTCTCTCTCTCTTTCTGTGGCTAAATGATTGCAGCCAAAATGTGAATTTCTGTCTCGCTTCAACAGAGAAAAGACCGCTGAAAGCTGAGCCAAACAGGGGGAAAGAGATCACAAAAAAGAAAGCTGGACTATCCCACATTTGCTACAGACTTGCTATCGTTTCCCGTTGTCGACTGATTCATATAGTAAGTTAGTTATTGTTGTTTTAAGGGGCGGACCAGCGAGGTCATCTGCCCCTCTTAACACAGATTAAATTATACAAAGTACATTTAAGTTTAGAGGTTGGTGCCTAAATATGAAACTGTGGGAAGGAGGCGACCGTGGCCTTAAGTTAGGAACCATCCCAGCATTTGCCTGGAGTAGAAGAGGGGAAAACAAGGGAAAACCACTTCCTGGATGGCTGAGGTGGGAAATCGAACGCTTTTTTTTTGCCTTACGAGGCTGGGTGTACCCCGTTCTAGCCCTCAAACCCAAATAGGCTACAAATTTATTGGCAGTGCTGAGAATCGAACCAGACCTCCGGAGTGATAGCCAAGAACGCTAGCTGCTACACCACGAGGTGTTCATTCCAAAACAAACTGAAAATACTAATACTAATAATAAACCAACAACATCAAGAATTCATGCGGCAGTTCTGGGCGAATATTAGAGCTCGACGCAGAAACCAGTTGAAATGACGTGGTCCTTATTTGGCCGATATGCAACAATCATCAACCACGCACAGGGGCACTGAATACCACAAACACATTTTTTTTAGTTTAATTAGATTCGTAATTTGGTAGAGGGAAGTGCATCAACTGAAAGCATGGTTAGATTGAAAAGAAATCACGGCAAAATCAAGCTATCGCTAAACTCAAATTGTGCCCCATTGTACGGTTCCAGGGTTAAGCAAGACATTGGATTCTTAATCCCACAAGGACTGACCATGGAAGATCACGGGATTAAAAGCTTTATTTTAGTCTACTATCCCAATCCTAGATCCACAAATTTGCAGTTACATATTTTACTTTAGACACTATAATAACATAGGCGAAGCACGCATCTGACTGGAGTGAGACAGGGGAGCATTGGGTGTTATTAGCCTATTTTCAATTTTGAAAAAATAGGCTTATGAGGTCACCTTTTGTCCGTGTGTGTGTGCGTGCGTGCGTGCGTGTGTGTGTGTGTGTGTGTGTGTGTGTGTGTGTGTGTGTGTGAGGTGTGTGTGTGTGTGTGTCCCTAATAAAATCTAAACGGCTAGAGCGATTTCAATGAAACTCGGTAAGTTCATAGCGCTATTCCCGGCGACCTCGACCGTGCCCTTCAAATTTTGTTACGTCTCACCAATCCAACATGGCGGCTGTGCGAAATATTTCACTAGCATTCAATATCTCCGAAACTATTACCGATATTGCCCTGAAATTGTGTACGGTGATAAAGGGCACTACTAGAAGTTCACCTATGAGACTTTCAAAAACCTGGTGACTACAAAACCATCATGGCGGCCAAGCGAATTTGAGACTTTAAATAGACTGTTCTCGCGATTTAACTATCCAAACGTAATGCAACTTGGTACAGCAATTGTTTATACACATTGTAATGCACTGGAGTCTAATTTAGTTCAATTGTTTACATAACCTCAAAATGGCGGATGTGCGAATTATTTCACTGACATTCTATATCTCCGAAACTATTACAGATATCACCCTGCAATTTTGTACGGTGATAAAGGGTACTGATACAAGTTTACCTATGTATATTTCATAAACCTGTAATGTACAAAACGAACATGGCGACCAAGCGAATTTGAAATAATTTAATAGGTTTTTCTCGTGATTTAACTCTCTGAGTGCAGTGAAATGTGGTACAGTAAATGATTTTGCAGGTTGTAATGCACTTCCATCTAATTTAATTTAATTCAATTGTTTACATAACCGCAAGATGGCGGCTGTGCGAAATTTTAAAATTAAGTTTTTATTTCTTGTGTCGTAATCATGCGATCGAAGTGAAAGGTTGAATAATGAACCTAGGCAATAATTGTCCTTGAATGGTACATAACTCTATATCCTATACATATAACAATCCTAAATGGCGAGCTTCCGAAATATTTAGACGGTTCTCAATATCTATGAATCTTTTACAGCAATCAAACTGAATTTTTTTAATGTTCATAGAGACTATGTACATATGTTCACCTATAGGACTTTCAGTAACCTGGTGAGCACAAATCCAACATGGCGGCGACGCGAAGTATAAATATTTAAATGGACGTTTCTCGCGAATTAACTATCCGAGTGCCGTGAAACGTTGCACGTTAAATGCTTATACAAATTTTGATCCACTGGCACCTAATTTACTTCAATTGTTTGCATAATCACAAGATGGCTGCTGTGCGTAATTTTAAAATCTCGTTTTTACTTCTTGTGTTCTAATCATGCGATTGAAGTTTGAATACCACACGTACACAATAATCTTAATGTAATAGTACAAAAATAAAAATCCAACCTGGCGACCATCTGAAATATTTAGACGGTTCTCAATATCTACGTATCTGTTACAGCAATTAAACTGAAATTTTGTATGTTGATAGAGGCGATTAACATGATCAGGATATATGAAAATAGGCTGTATAGTTCTTCACGGAACTACTTGTTTTTAAATGGGATTTGAACTGTTTTAAGATACCATGGGTATTTGCTAGAGTCTTAATGGACTTGTATAAACTAAATATTGCCGAGCTACAGAAGGGACAATGTAAATCTCATGTAGGCTCGGAGCTTTCCGTAGATGAGTATTCTAGTAGGCAGCGCCGGAATGAACTTACGCTAGATCGTGAGATAAAAGAAGTACACCGTGAATCTCAATAGAGTTGTCATCATCGTAAGAAAAAAATAGGTTAGATGAGGACTGATAGGAATTGTTTGCCAAAATTGACGTATCGTTTGGAGCCGCGAGTCACGCTATGGAGTAGAGGGCCGCAGCGATAGAAAATTGGCGAGAGAGAAAGAAAGGGAGAGAGACGGTGATCATATTTAAATAAAGAGAGCGTGCCCACGTCAAGGAGAAATATGGCTGCCGTAGCTGGGGATAAATTGCAACGGAACTTCTTGCTAGCAATTGAAATCCATCAGGTAATGATAGCTATCTGTACTATCCTTTAGTTCTGTCTGTGCCGCCTTTCAACCTACACTTAGTGCTCACTGACATTATTTCGGTCTTGTTATGTGTGCCCTATAGCTGCAATATAAGTACTATTAATAAAAGTCAAAAAAGTCAACCCCTGGCGCTATACAGCCCATGACGGGCTAAGGCCGACCATGCGACCGCTGCCCAGCCATTTGGCCTGCAGATATTGGGGTGACGCGTGATCAGCGCGTCGGGTCCCCTCGGCCGTTAATCTTGGTATTCGTGATCGGGGCGCTGTCTCACTGTCAGACAGCTACTTAATTGTCCTCACGAGGCTGAGTGCACCCCGTTCCAACCCTCACGTCAGTTTTAAAATCCCTGACGGAGCCGGGGATCGAACCCGGGGCCTCCGGGTGAGAGGCAGGCGCGCTACCCCAACACCACGGGGCCGGCTTAAGTATTATTAATTAATAATAATAATGATCGTGTGGCTTCCGGAGAGGCCGAGTGCAGGTCTTTCTAGTTGACGCCCGTGGCCGACCTGCACCTCATAATGAGAATGAAGTGATGATGAAGACGGCACATACACCCAGTCCCCGAGCCACAGTAATTAACCCCAGGAGATTAAAATTCCTGATGGCTCGGCCGGGAATCGAACCCGAGGCACTTCAGGCCAAAGCCTAGCGCGCTAACCATTTAGCCACGGAGCCGGACAATTGATAATAATAGTAGTGTTATATTTCCACCACTTATTAACTCCTTTTCTACGGGGCTAGGGATACGGTGAGATGAGTTTTCTACGTGGTGGATGTATTTTTATAATAATTTTTTTTTTTGGGGGGGGGGAAGAAATGCATTTACGCACAGAGTGTCGGGCTCCTGCTCCTGAGTAGCAGACTACCGACTAAAACTCCCCCTTTACTTCTGAACACTAGCCTGGAACCGTTTAGCACATTACTTCAGGCTAGAGTCATTTTATATTTGCCCATAGGGCACTCTTCCGTAATAAATCATCTTCAGTGGCGATCCAGATCCGTCTTCTTTGTTCGGAGGATATCTTCAACAAAACTTGCTACAAGTTTCCAATGTTCTTCATTTTGTAGCATTACCGCAACAATATTGTCGGGAGATATCTCTACATCAATTTGATCTTGAAGAGACTGCCTACTTTGGACCCACCGTCCACAAGAGAAGAAGGTGTGATTAGCACTATCTACCTCATTAACACAGTAGATACAATCTGGTGAATCCACTTTCCCCATCTTCTTAAGATAAGAACAGAAGTACCCATGGCCAGTCAAGAACTGAGTGAGATAATAACCAACCTCACCATGTTTCCTCTCTGTCCAAACCTGCACATGGGGTATCATTCTCCTAGTCCACTGGCTTCGGTGTCCTTGCTCCCATTTGATCTGCCAATTGTGAAAGGTTTGTGCTCTTGCTGTTCGTCTTGCATTTTGTAAACCTACTTCTGATTTCCTCCAGTAAATGTACTTGCGTTCTTTCGCTAGAAAAAAAATTGGAATTATCCCTGCAATAACAAGAACTGCTTCTTCAGAGACCGTGCGATAAGCAGATGCCACGCGTAAAGCACCCCACCTCTGCACTTGTGCTAGTGACTTCCTATAAATTTCCTTATCCAGGGCATCCGCCCATATTTCCGCTCCATACAGCAGAACTGAATGGATGGCTGTCATCAGTAATCTCCTCTTACTAGATTTTGGCCCACCAACATTGGCCATTAGCCGACTGAGAGACGTTACTCCTCTTGCCGCCTTATCCGCAGTCCGTCTAATTTGTTCTCCAAAATTCAATTTATTGTCGATCATGAGGCCCAGATATTTTGCTGCTGGTCGCGTCTCTACTTGTATGTCTCCTACCTGTATTGGGAGTATTGTCTGAATTCTCTTCTTTGTTAGGACTACAATTTCTGTCTTACTAAGTGCTAGAGACAGACCATGTTCCTCCATCCAACTATTGATTGTACGCATTACCATATTGAGTCGCAACTGTGCCTGCTCGACACTTCTTCCTGCTACAAGAGCAGCAACATCATCTGCATAACCTACTAGGATAGTTTCATCAGGGACTTCAGATCTCAGCAAGCTATCATATGTGATATTCCATAGATCTGGTCCTAAAATCGAACCCTGTGCTGCTCCGGCTGAGACCCGTACCCTGCGTTGTCCTTCTGTCGTGTTATAAATCAACGAACGATCTTTCAAGTAGGACTTTATCATCCGTAAGAGATAATTTGGAACATGAAATGTATTCTCCAACGCATTCAGCATGTCACTCCACTTGACAGAGTTGAATGCATTTCTTACGTCAAGAGTAACAAAGAGAACCACACGACGGGAGTGGTACTAGAATAATAATAATAATAATAATAATAATAATAATAATAATAATAATAATACTGCGCTAGAGCGTGCCTCGCTGGCTTTGGGAAAGCGTGGGTTTAAATACCACCACGACAGTCCTGAAAATGGTTTTCGTTTTTTCCCATTTTCACCACCAGGCAAATGCCGGGACAGTTCCTTTCAACAGCTCCACGGTCGACTTCTTTCCAAAATTCCATCCCTGACGTTTGTTTAGTTAGACCTAAGTTAGCGGTCTCCTGGGCGATCGGCCTGTCACCATCCCCAGTTGTATCTGCTGATAAGATGTGTTAAGCTCCAAGGCACCGTCCTCGCAGAATCCGTGGGTGAGGCCGGGCTGGGAGGATAAGCGATTTTAAAAAAATGTTCTACTTCCCTTCAACTACTGCGGCTTTTGCGACGGGGTGCTGGAATTATGCCCTGGAAGGGATCTTGACGTGCCGGTAAATCTGCAGTTGCACAGCCTCAAATGCCAACTGACTGCTCCAGGATTCGATTCAGCAACGTAGGGAACAGCAGCCAGTCGGCGGATGGTTTTACGGTCGGATGTTCAAGTGGAGTTAGTAAGGGTTGAGATGGTGAGTGAAACTGGGCAAAGAGTTGGAATGAAGCTGTTGTTGTTGTTGATTCATTGAAGGGTTTTGCGACATCGTGGTCATATAGCCCCGTGTACTTGTATGTGTGTGGAATTTGTCTGATGACCTGTGTTTTCATGATGACTGTATAAGTGTGTGTAGTTGTAATTCAGATAATTCCCAGCTCTCCGGCCGAAGTCGTCGGACTTTTTACGAGCGTTAAAAATCCCTCAGTATGCCTTCCTTCGGAGGGGAAGTAAAGCCGGCGGTCCCATGTCATAGATTTATGGCATGTTAAAGAACCTTCCACTAATTACACCTGTTTGAAGCTAAATTGTATAGGTTAAGAATGTAAACAACGCTCTTAGGTTCCTACGTTCGTTGCCAAGAGCCGACTGCGATGGCGTCTGGTAGCTAAGTTCTGAACTAGTAGTCGTTGACGGTGGCGTTTGGCGGCAAAAGTAGGAACTATTTGAAAAATTCAAAAGTCTTCAGTCCGTACTTGAATTAAAAAACAGAACACACACTAATACAGTCATCACAATTAAAACCGGTTATCAGACAGATTCTACACACACCCAAAGTACACGGGGCTACATGACCGCGTTGTCGCAGCATCTAATCTTAAGAACCAACCGTTCCCAGCTCGGCTTCACCCACAGTCCCAGCGAGCGATCATTCCTCGACCGTCTTAAAGACGGTGTCTGGGAGCTGAACACACTTTGACGCCAGATATGCCTACAACTAGGGGTGGTGACAGGCCAATCGCCCAGACGACCGCTGACTTGAATCTAATTCAGGAAAGGTCAGGGAAGGGATTTTGGAAGGAAGTCGGCCTTGAACCTGTTGAAAGGAACCGTCGCAGCATTTGCTTGGAGGTGAAAATGGGGAACCACGAAAACCATTTTCAGGACGACTGAGGTGGGATTCGAATCCAAGCTCTCCCGATGCCAATTCCTGCGCGAGTTGCTCTTTCTTCACTCAGTTCCGTGGCCGAGGGACCAATATGTGATCCATGAGCAGATTGAGAAACAAAATTAGGTATTCTGACTGTCTCGTGATGTAGCAGCTAGCATTCTTGGCTGTTCTTCGGGGTGAAGGTCCGGGTTTGATTCCCGGCTCCACCAAGAAAATTCAATCTGGTCTGAGGCTGGAACGGAGTGGAACTCAGCCTTGTGAGGAAAAACTGAAATGTGGGTTCAATTCCCACTCAGCCATCCTGGTAGTGATTTTCCGTGGTTTCCCACTTCTACTCCAGGCATATGGCGGGATGGTTCCTAACTTAAAGCCATGGCCACTGCCTTCCAAAATCCTCCACCTGAATTACAAATATAGGCTACACATATAACCAACATAATAACACAGGTTATCAGACAAAATTACACACACATACAAGTACTCGGGGCTAAATGACCACGACGTACAAGGCCCTCAAATTAAACTACAACAACAACAACTTAATCGAACTATCCTAGAGCGTTTTTCGGCGCCTTGCCCAAGGTTTTGAACACTCGTCCCTCACTCAATATTGTACTCCCAAGTGAATATACACACATCAAAAAAAGTTTTGCATCACCTCGGTTCCCAGATCTCCGGCATATAGACGTTGACTGTGTATATTGTATCAAAGATACAGTCCCTTTGACTGTTCATAGATGTCACTAAAACTGCTCAAAGATGTAAACAACCATGCATGAGCAGGGCCTATTAGACGGAGGGGGTACGACAGCCGATCAGTTCCAGTCATTCCACCAGGACGAAGGTACGCTGCTCATGTTGTCTGTAGTTCTACCATGCCTAGAAGGTCAATACCGCAGTTCGATCGCGTCCACATTGTTACTTTGTGTCAAGAAGGGCTCTCAACAAGGGAAGTTTCCAGGCGTCTCAGAGTGAACCAAAGCGATGTTGTTCGGACATGGAGGAGGTACAGAGATACAGGAACTGTCGATGACAGGCCTCGCTCAGGCCGCCCAAGGGCTACTACTGTAGTGGATGACCGCTACTTACGGATTGCCGCTCGGAGGAACCCTGACAGCAATGCCACCATGTTGAATAATGCGTTTCGTTCAGCCACAGGACGTCGTGTTTCAACTCAAACTGTGCGCAATAGGCTGCATGATGCGCAACTTCACTCCCGACGTCCATGGCGAGGTACAGCTTTGCAACCCCGACACCATGCAGCGCGGTACAGATGGGCCCAACAACATGCTGAATGAACCCCACAGAATTGGCATCACGTTCTCTTCACCGATGAGTGTCGCATATGCCTTCAACCAGACAATCGTCGGAGACGTGTTTGGAGGCACCCTGGTCAGGCTGAACGTCTTAGACACACTGTCCAGCGAGTGCAGCAAGGTGGTGGTTCCCTGATGTTTTGGGGTGGCATTATGTGGGGCCGACGTACGCCACTGGTGGTCATGGAAGGCTCCGAAACGGCTTTACGATACCTGAATGACATCCTCCGACCCATAGTGCACCCATATCGGCAGAATATTGGAGAGGCATTTGTCTTCATGGACGACAATTCTCGACCTCATCGTGCACATCTTGTGAATGCGTTCCTTCAAGATAACGACATCGCTCGACTACAGTGGCCAGCATGTTCGCCAGACATGAACCCTATCGAACATGCCTGGGATATGTTGAAAAGGGCTGTTTATGGACGTCTTGACCCACCAACCACTCTGAGAGATTTACGCCGAATTGTCGTTGAGGAGTGGGACAATTTGGACCAACAGTGTCTTGATGAACTTGTGGATAGTATGCCACGACGAATACAGGCATGCATCAATGCAAGAGGACGTGCTACTGGGTATTAGAGGTAGTGGTGTGTACTGCAATCTGGACCACAAATGCTGAAAGTCTAGCTGTATGATGGTACAACATGCAATGTGTGGGTCTCATGAGCAATAAAACGAGCTGAAATGTTGTTTGTGTTGATCTCTATTCCCTTTGTATTTAAAGGTTCCGGAACTCTTGGAACCGAGGTGATGCAAAACTTTTTTTGATGTGTGTAGTTTCTCACACTCTTCATGAATAACAGCATGGCACAGGTCGTCAGACTTATTTTGTGCATTGAAACACCCCTTAATCGAAGTGAAACTATATTCTCCCTTCCAGCATTTTTAATAGGATTGGCCTTGAAATTAAGCCCCGTAAAGCTATTTATTAACCTGCATTCGTATGAAATTAAATTCAAATATTAATACATAACTGAAAAACATGTTTAGGCCTACAGTACATCCGTTAGAAACTATTCGTCAGTCGCTAATATGGACACTTATTACAACAGAGATGTCTAAAGTGTCTAGAAAATTAATTATATTCTATTTTGGTTGTTACGTTTACATGCATTGGTCTCTGTATAAATAGATCAATGTGAATTTACATGGAAAGAGGTGCCCTCTATCGGCTTTTGTCAAAGACATCTTGTAAAAATGAAATCAAGAAAGGTCAGTTCATAAGCAACCCTCCTGCATGCATCGTTCGGAGAATTTAAGAAACTTCCTGACGCAACTCCTGTCGGAGATCAAGGTAACGAACGAAGGACTTGTGTTTTAAGGTTATGGTAGGCTACTAATATTGAGTTATATTCTATTTATTACGAACCCGCTGTTATTCTTTATTAAGCATTTAAAACTAGACTCAAACGGGTAAGGTTTACCATGGCCTTCTAAATTCTGCCGTAGCGTTCTCAGATGGCACGTCGTGCATACACTTGTCATATCTTTCCTTATGAGTACTCTGCCCTGACATAGTCCAGAGCAGGTTTGACTGCCATTCGAGTTTTTGTTTCCGGTCGTGCGTGTGTATCTCGTGTGAGTGAGTGCTGGGTTGTAGCGTTTGACGATGGAATCACGGGAACGGTGTCCACTTGTGTGTCCTATATTAACATTAATATATTCTTTATAGTGTTAGTGTCAAATATTCTTGTGCTTTTAATATAAAACCGTATGCATTTTAAAAATGGAAAACCTTTCGTTCAACTGGATGACACTTGTATGGAACACGGAAACTAGGATTATGTGTGGAACCCCTATAACTGCCGGGAGGTAAAGCATGTCTTTCATATTAAAGTTTATTAATAGATGCTAAAATATAGCTTGTATTTCAAAACTCATTTTTTTAAACGATTTGGACGCGTCTGCTAGAATAAAGTATACGATCGGCCTTCATGGATTATGCGAACCAAACAACAGCAATTCATATCATAGGTTGGTATTAAAATTTAATTAAATGATAGTTGGGCGAAGTTCGTTGTAATCCACTGGTAGTAAAACAGGTCAAGTAAACCCTCTGGAATTGGTATTATTCCGTTTGTATTGGGGACCACATTTTATGGTTGAATGTACTACTGAAGTACTGTTCACGATAATTCCCGCAGTATAAAGGCTGTGTCCCAAAGCAACGTGTCATCCGTACTGATCTAGATAGTTGTCTAATATTCTGGATATGACATTAGGAGTCGTGATCCAAAGCAGCTCAGCTATGTTTTAATATTTAATAATAAATTATTATTGTGACAGTCTCGTCTCTGTATATTTACGACTCGTAAATGAACACCTTAGAGACATACTTCAAAAGTGATATACCCTGACTTTTCCGGTTTAAGTATATACCGCGATACTTACTGCACATGTTTAGGGGAATTGTTTAATGTAGTTGATGACGTGCGGACGTTGATATTCGATGTTTGATGCTTTGCCTTGAATTACCACCACTTATCACCTGTGTGAGGTTGCAAAGAGTGCGTCGTTACATGCCGATGTAGTGACATGTGTTCAAGTGTGACGTGTGGTGATGAGTTACGAACGTTCATAAATTACTTTTAGTTGTTCAATTTAATATTGAAATGTTGCACTGTACTCTTCTAAAGCTATGGTGAGAAAAAGGCATTGGCCGCTACTAGGTTAGACGACTGTCTGGATGAAAATTACTGCCTGTGCTATAATGAAAGGGGTCTAGGGCGTTAGCCTTAGGTTAGGTATGTGTTTGTATGTAAAGCTTTAATAACACAATAGAATTTAACATGTATGCATCGTTTATACTTTGTGTATTCCATGACGTCATGGGCACCGCTATTGTGTATTCCATGACGTCATGGGCACCGCTATTTTGTGTCTAGAGGAATTTTATTGTGTAATGTATCGGGATCTATAATACACCCCTAATGGCTGTACTAGTGTGTGTATTTGTATGTTGGGAATAGGATTGGGAAGGAGGGGGCCGTGGCATTAGTATTTGCCTCTTGTAGAAGTTGAAAACCACTTAAAACCACTTCCAGGAGGGCTGAAGTTCTCCTAAGTTTTGCCTCACAAGACAGAGGGTTGTTACCTGTTCCAGCCCTCACACCATAACATTTCTTGGCAGAGTCGGGGATCCAACCCGGACAGCTAAGAATGCCAGCCGTAACATCACGAAGTGGTCCTAAGATGTTTATATCTACCGGACGTAACTTCGCCTTAAACATGATGTGTCGTGTAGCCTTTTTTTTTCATACGTTGGCAACTGTGATGTCACGTCAGTGTATTTCTCTTTCTAGAAGGTGGTAAGGACAAGCATGGCTGCCGTCGTTGAATGGGCAAGGAATAAAAACAGACAATCAAAAATATATACCTAGGTATATCAGTAGAATTCTTAAACTACTGAAATTACCCCCAAAGACCTGTGGTAATGGTTGGGAAAAATCTGGAGATGATGTAGTAATAGATGTTGACTCCTCCGCTTTCTATAACTCTAGCACCATCCCCTTTTTTGATCACAACTTATATATAGACAAAATTCCAGCTGAGTCCGCCTGTATGCGCCTGATTTAGTAACAAGTATAGTATTGCCAACCCTACGCATTCGGTACTATTTCATATCCGGTATCGTAAAACAAAAAAGCGCCGTTCTAGCCCAATATTTTCATCCAGACCAATGGTTTTTACCAAAAACACCCCTGGTTTTTATCACGCACAGTGGGGGTAGTCACACATAAATAATCTTTATCAAGGCCAATGGTTTTGCCAGGTTTTTTTTTCACATGTGCCGTGTGGTGTATTTTGTATTGGACTTGTTGACAACAGTGATAGGACGTGATATGACGTCAATGTGTGCCCCTGAAACATGGCTGCCGTCGTTGAATCAACAAGAAATAAAAACATTTACGTGAAATCCTTAATCTACATATAAGAAATATTCCCGGTGTAGCAGTGATTGACAGTAATTTCAATTCCTAATGACTCTCGGGAAGGTATATGAATCAGAATTATGTTTTCAATAATCTGTCAGGTACAAGTGTAAAATCCAGGAGTAGGTACCGGCAAGAATTAATGAAATATATATGTAATGTAGCTCAGATTTCCAGTGCAATAGTGGTAATTGACAGTAATGTCAATTGGTCACTTGAGAATATGGCACAAGGTATGAGAATCCAACAGTATCTAGTATATTAACCTATATTCTGCGAGTGCAACTGTAAAACTTATGAATGAGGTCCCCACTACTATTGTTGTTCCCTGCAGTAGTGGGAGTTAATGCAATGATTAGGGTCTAGGATTGAAGAAGATACCGCGAGATCCCATGGACCATGTTTCTACGGGAATATCAGTTCCCGTTTGCTCTCCCCCATGACTGCTGCATAAATATTACTCTGCCAAACATAGCGGTGATTTCCAATCGTGTGCGATCCCACTCCATTAGGCGCGTGTTGGAGGGCTGTTAACATCAACTATAGGCATATACTCTGTAGTCGATTAATTGTATGTTATCAATTAGGGAGTGAAAAAAAAAGGGCGTGCTTTCATTTGAAATGTTGATAAGTTAGAACAAACTGATGGTGCTTCAACATTAACGAGAAGCTTCCGGGACACGATACCTAAACAGTGAATAAATAAAGGTATGTTTATCCAAGAACCGCGCTAAGTAAACACCTTATGCTAATAATAATAATATCGCATGGCCTCGGGTGCCTGGTGCAAGCTTTGTTAATTGACACCCAGAGGGTAGCTTGCATGTCGAATTTCGTCGTTCCTTTGAACGCTATGAAAGTCAAGGAGGTTAGATATCTACAGCGCTTTCAAGTAGAGAATGGAGGAACTTTGTGTTGGCGGAAAATCCCGAGATTAATTTTGCCATTGAACACGGCCTACTGAATTCAAATGGGTTCTTTAACATGCCAACAACGTATGACATGAGTGTCGTGATTTTTGTCGCCTTCAAAAATCACTTACCATGGCCAGGGGCGAACCTGCAATCTTGGGGTTGGTAGTCCGACACTATAACCACTCACCCACCTCATGCTAATACAGTGAGAGCCTTCCCTATAGAACGGAGCTTTGCCAAGCAATGAGGCGGGCGGAGAGTGATTAGTCAGCGCCAGTTGACTTGCATTTGCCGATAACACAAGAGCAGGACGGGAAGCCCCGAATGCTGGCATTGCATTTATTACATTCTGAGCTGGCAAGATGCGTAAGTTGAGATAATTACGATTTGTGGTGAAGTATTGTAGGCTATCTCGTATCCCATGAACATGGTTAGGTATAGAACAAAACATCGAATTTTCCTAGTGGAAACATATCTTCTAAAAGAAAAAAAAAAGAAAAAAACTGTAAATGTGTTCGTAACTTTCGGCGATTTATACTTGTGGCGGGAATATCGAACAAAATGTATACAGAAACAATCCGCGTACTCTGAAGACTCTCGAGAACGAAATAATTGCACAAAGTATCAGTAAGGATGAATTAAGAGTATACCAAAACATCTTACGTTGCTGCAATGTGTGTTCAGAGAATGAAGGGCAGCGTTTCCAGCAACTACTCTGAAATTCATGTAAGTAAATATGATTATTAAATACGTTAAAAGTGCAAATGTGTTAAACTAGTTGGGCGCTACGCTGCTTCTAGCGCCAGTGCCTTTCATGGCACGCTGCAATACACAGTGGCCCGGCCGTCACTGCGAGGCCTCGTTCTATAGGGAAGGCTCTCAAATATCACCTTCTCCTTGTTTACCACAAAACTGCGGGTGATTGGTTTCTGTGGTTATTTCGAATATACAGTCGAGAGCTTTAAAGTCATGTTTTTTTAGTGGCTTCGGTGGCGTAGTCGGTAGCATGCTGAGCTTCTATGCCCAAGATAGCGGGTTCAAACCCGGCCGAAGCCGTCGGATTTTTTAAGAGCGTTAAAAATCCCTCAGTATGCCTTCCTTCGGAGGGGAAGTAAAGCCGGCGGTCCCATGTCATAGATTTATGGCATGTTAAAGGATCTTCCACTAATTGCACCTGTGTGAAGCTAAATTGGATAAGTTAAGAATGTAAACAACGCTCTTAGGTTTCTACGTTCGTTGCCAAGAGCCGACTGCAGTGGCGTCTAGTAGCTAAGTTCTGAACTTTCCTAGTAGTCGTTGACGTTGGCGCTTGGCGGCAAAAGTAGGAACTATTTGAAAAAGTCTAAGTTGCTGTACTTAAATTTAAAAAAAAAACAGATAACACACACTAATACAGTCATCACAATTAACACAGTTTATCAGACAGATTCTACACACACCCAAAGTACACGGGGCTACATGACCGCGTTGTCGCAGCCCCTAAACTTAAGAACCAACCAACCGAAGTCATGTTTCAATGACAATTGATTTTTCATCTTTTCAATCGGTCAACACAATATAATCCAAATTTCAGGGACATGCGAGAAAAAACTGAGAAATATGTGATGTGAAAGAAAATATGTTTGTTATGGATTACAGAAAAGCTAATATGGATGACATGTTTCGTTCGTCAAACGAGCATCAGATCTAAGTATACAAGACAAAATAGCTCTACCAAACATTACCAAACCCACCATGACATAAGCATGGCATAAACTTAGCAAGCGTGGCAACTATCTTTATATATATTATTTTTCGACACGTGTGTTTGTGACTGAACTCCTCTTAAACAACTGGACCGATTTTGATGAAATTTGGTATGTACATTAGGGTGGGTCCATGTATGGTTTAGATTCACAATCTGACCCGGTAGGTGGAATGAACACAATTTTAGAACCACAATTTACACACAATTTTAGAACCACAATATACAGTCATAAACAGTCGTCATGGAAACCGCTAGCCTTAGTAAAAAGTGATGCTTTTGGACTGTTTGTCTCTGCACGTAGGGCCACCTGGTCGCAACCTGTGCAACTTCCGCCATAACATACACTCCGCCCGTGGCGGAAAGTTGTGTTTTATACCAAAGGTGGCAGTGATATCGAATTCTACTGTTTGTCTCTGCATGTTAGAGCGTTTCAAAGTCCCGTATGCGTTCATATACCATTCATCCGATTGCGATGAAACTTGGGTGAGATGTTGAGTGCCCTCTAGGGAAGGTGTTTGGCTTAGTAAATCCATTTTTGCAATAGATAGCGCACAGCTAGATTCAACAAATGAGCGACGACGCGCGAAGCGTTTCAAAAAGGTCCCGTATGCATTCAAATACCATTCGTCCGATTGCAATGAAACTTGGGTGAGATGTTGTGTACACTTACGTGACGGTTTCTAACTTAGTAAATCCATTTCACAGGAGGCTGCGCACGAGTAGATTCAACAAATGAGCGACGACGCGCGAAGCGTGTCAATAAGATCCCGTATGCGTTCAAATACAATTACGATGAGACGTGGGTGAGATGTTGTGTACACCCTACGGAAGGTTTCTGGCTTAATAAATCAATTTTACAATAGGTATCGCACGGGTAGATTCAACAAATGAGAGACGGCACGTGAATCATTTCAACAAAGTACCGTATGCGTCCATATACCATTTATCCGATTGCGATGAAAATTTGGTGAATTGTTGTGTACACTCCAGGAAAGGTTTCTGGCTTAATAAATCCAGTTTTTAATAAGTAGCGCAGGAGTAGATTCAACAAATGAGCGACAGCGCGCGAATCGTTCGTTTAAAGAAAATCCCGTATGCGTTCATATGTCATTCACCCGATTCCGATGAAACTTTGATGAGTTGTTGTGTACACGCCAGGGAAGGTGTTCAACTTGGTAAATCCATTTTACAATATTGGTAGCGCACGAGTAGATGCAGGGCCGTGGAGAGCGACGACGGGCCCTGGGGCTGGAATCTCCCGGGCCCCCCTCTAAAACCAAATTCTATAAAATCCTCGCAAATTTGCACAAACTGATTTTGCACATTTTTTATTTGCACTAAATGTTCATCACGAAATCAATTACAAGAACATAAAGAGCCACCAATCAAGCAATAGTAGTAATAATAATAATAATAATAATAATTGTAGCATGCTGAATGCCCAAGATCACGGGTATAAACCCGGCCGAAGTCCTCAGATTTTTAAGAGCGTTAAAATCCTTCAGTATGACTGTATTCGAAGGGGGAAGTAAAGCCGGCGGGCCCATGTCATAGATTTATGGCATGTAAAAGAACCTACCACTACAATTGGAAGTGTGTAGCCAAAATGTGTAGGTTATTTGGTTAGAAACGCTCTATCAAGTTCCAACGTTCCCCGCTGCGTGTCAGTGACAGTAGGCCTGGTAGCCAAAGTTGGAACTTGAACTTGTTGGGGAGCCTACGGGCATTCAATTGAAATGACCATTGGCTGCAATTCATATATAATAATAATAATAATATTTCAATGATATATTCCACTAAATCCAGGCTTTATTTATTATCGTAAGCAGAGCGTGAATTACTATCAATATAAATAAGTTAATGCTGGTATGTAAAATTTACAACATTGAAAGTGGAGGAATGCATCCAAAATTATTTGCAAATTCAATGTTTATACCTGACAAGCGCATACTAATGCATTATTTTCAATTAACAAAAATTAATATCATATTAAAGCCATCAAAAACTAGGTACCGTAATAATTTTCATTAAATTCACTAAACTGTTTTGGCGTTTGACAAATCTAAATTTGTCTCGATGAGGTAACTCTGTAAGCATGCACAGTGTTCAGATTTAAAGTTCTGCAGATTCTCTCTGATATCAATAATTTTAGAACTTCAGTGATACTCATAAAATCAATATGCTCGTTTGTCGCACACAAATTTGAAAAAAGTTGCATTTACCGGACTAGTAATTGCATCGCTTTTACAGTATTTAACTTTGGGAAAATACTCACATTGAAAAAAGCTGTTGTCCATGAACTCGGAATCAGGTGGGTTAGAATTCCACCGTCGGTTATTCTATGCTTATTTTTCATGATTTATCGTTTTAACCCGTACATTCATTTCCTCCTCAATTCTATCCCTACGTCATAAGACCCAAAAATTAATCAACAGGAAGTTCATCTCACTGAACTGCATGTTAAAAGAGGTGGAAAGGGTATACTGTACACTGTGCAGTACTACGGCCTCTGTGACATATGACGTAATCTCTTTTCATAATGAAAACATGATTTTTACACAAAGTCAAGACGTATTTTAAAATAGGTTTTACATATAGTGTTTTTATGTTGACATTCTTAAAATTTGCTGCCCTTGAAGAGTCACGCCCTTGGGTCTAAGCCTAAACACTGATAAGTGTTTTGGTTGAACGGCGATCACACATCTTTGTACATTAAACAAAGCAAAATATATTTTCATAATTAACCACAGGTATACAGTAGGCCTACTCATACTTAACTCAAGTTATTATGTGCTATCAGTAGATTGCAGCTGATCAGTGATTGTTTTCACAAAAGAAGAAAATGTGAATTTGAACTATATTTTGTAATTGGCAGTCAGTGGATTTCTTATAATTTAATATTGCTTTGCAGTAAGCAAAACTAGAGCCAGATTTTCCTAAACATCCTCAATCCTATCTATGATTGGTACCCATCATGGGCGGATTTAAGCCAAGATTAAGGGGGAGTGCAAACACCGGGGATCTTGGGGTATGGAATATCACCAAGCTCAGAGTGGGGTCCGTTGGTCCTCCTCCGGAAAAGTTTGCAAAAATTAGGTCCAAATTATTGAGTTATAGGATAGGCCATTTGGCTGATTATTTTTGGGATATTTTGGAGTAAAAATTTGGTGACCATTGACATTTAGTGGCTATAGAAAAGACTCCCCGATATTGAAGTAAAAGCTCTCACATATTCAAGTAAGACCCAGCGGCGTAGCTCACCAATGACCGCGATGGGGGCCTACTGCAAGTCTACAGATCGGAGGTTCGAATCCGGGCGCTGACAGCGGCTATCCTGAGTGTGGTTTTGACACTCCCTCCAGACCAATGCCGGGGCAGTACCTTAATTCAAGTCCATGGACACCTACCCTACTCTTAACCCTAATAATTACAGTAATAGTCGCGACGGCCAACGCATTCCCAGTCGGCAACTAAGAATACGACATGCAATTTATCATGTCACAGAGGCCATAGCACAGCACAGTGTATACCCCGCTTTTCGTCCAGCAGTTGATGGTTTTAAGAGGGTCTAAGTTTTTACTCTCCAAGACAAATAGTTACAACAATGTTGCCAAAACACCTCACTTATTATACAACAACCACTAGCCTCCCCTTCAGTCTACACAATTCGCACATTTTAGGTTTTCTATTTTGTTCGCTTCATTAATATTTGTGAAAACTACTGCTTTACAGTCAACTTCATTCAATAACGTGGAGGCATTCAGAAACAATCCGTAAAACTAACGCGTCAGCAAATACTGAATCATATCTACAGTACTATTTGATGCAAACCATCCCCAACCGAGCGCCAATGGTTCAATGTCCTCCTGTGATACTAGACCTACTAGCTACCAAGTACACGGGTTGAATGTTGCAAGCCCCTAAATGAATTAACATCTGTAACGACAAACAGGAAGCCTTCGTGGCTTAGGCGGCAGCACGCCGGCCTCTCACCGGCCTCTCACCGCTGGGTCCGTGGTTCAAATCCCGGTCACTCCATGTGAGATCTGTGCTGGACAAAACGGAGGCAGACAGGTTTTTCTCCGGGTCCTCCGGTTTTCCCTGTCAAAATTTCATTCCAGCAACACTCTCCACTATCATTTCATCTGTCATTCATTTAATCATTTCCCCAGAGGAGTGCGTCAGGCCTCGGCAGCCGGCACAGTTCACATCCTCGCCGCTAGATGGGGGCTTCATTCATTCCATTCCTGACCCGGTCGGAGACTGGAAACAGGCTGTGGATTTTCATTTTCAACGACAAACAGGCCTTTTTTTAACTATTGAGTAAGACTACGAATAACACCGCAGTCAGGAAGCCAAATCCTGCATTCCTGCCGCGGCTTCGTCAGGGACCGGAGTCATTTCTAAGTCGTAGATAAAGAAGGGCAATTCATTTTATGTTTAACGGTACTGAGACGTTAAAGCGTATCACGAAAGGGTTTGATTCGCAAGGGAAAATATCTATTCGCGTCCTGAAAAATAAGTGCTTTGCTCATCCTCCTAGGACACCGGGCCCCCCTGGAAGGGTCGGGCCCCGGGGCACCAGCCCTGCCTGACCCCCCCCCCCCCCTCTCGTCGGGCCTGAGTAGATGTAACAAATGAGTGACGACGCGCGTAGCGTTCCAACAAAATCCCGTAAGCGTTCATATACTATTCATAGATTGCGATGAAACTTTGATGAGTTGTTTTGTACACTTACGTGAAGCTTTCTAACTTAGTAAATCCATTTCACAGTTGGTAGACCACGAGTAGATTCAACAAATGAGTGACAGCGCACGAATCATTTAACCAAAATCCCGTATGCGTTATATGCCATCTATCAGATTGCGGTGAAACTTTGGAGAGTTTTTGTGCACGCTCCCACGAATGTTTCTAGATTAGTTAATTAATTTCACGATAGTTTATAGGCAGTTAATAGAAATTGAAAAAAATATTTTGTATCCAAAAGCACTTCAGGAAACAAAGTTACAACACTTTCTTTGATTGGCAAGACAACGTCTGCCGGGTCAGCTAGTTACTGATAAATACTAAAATGTTATCATGGGTTCTCGTCTCATTAACTGTTACTGATGTTGGGTCCCTTAAAATAATAATCATATCATAATCTTCAGCTAACTACTCAGTGCTTTTGAACACAATTTCCCAGTGCATAAATAAACAAAACCTCCATCTCATTAGTGAATCTCATAAGAACTTCACTTAATCAATTAGTTCTTTTTTATAACTACACTGAATCGCTCCTCATGCTTTGTGTTGCCTTTGACGTATGCTATGATGGCGGATCTAATCGTTGACCTGTTTAGCATTTTGGGTCGAGCGCTTGATATTTTATTTGTGAATAGAGTTATTAGTGCATGCAATGTGCATATTAATCAATTTACTGCTGGACTAGCAGACAAAGAAACAAAGCCCTCATTACGAGGTGAATTGGAACAGCGATTTGTTCCCCGGTCCATTTATTAGTAAGCGAAAATGGATCAGTGATCTTTAACATGAAAATAGAGCATTCTCTCTGTTACTAAAATGCATTTCGAACTCGTTACTGATTATAGTTACAGAAATGTAATTCTGGTCTGAGGCAAAACTGAGAAGAGACGGGTTCGACTCCTACCTCAGCCATCCTGGAAGTGGTTTTCCGTAGTTTCCCACTTCTACTCCAGGCAAATGCCGGGATAGTACCTAATGTAAAGTCACGGCCACTGCCTACCCTAATCCTAACTAGATAACAAATACACTTGTACAGACATTACAGTATATCTGACAACGTCTACACACACCCAAGTACACGGGGCTACATGACCACGATGTCGCAAAAGCCCCGACAAGAATCATCATCAACAACAATAACGGTTATAGTTTCTTGCTGAGTAGCATTTTTCTGCGGCTTCGGAGGCGTAGTTGATAACATGCTGAGCTGCTATGCCCAAGATCACGGGTTCAAACCCGGCCGAAGTCGTCGGATTTTTTAAGAGCGTTAATATCCCTCAGTATGCCTTCCTTCGGAGGGGAAGTAAATCCATTGGGACAGTGTCATAGATTTATGGCTTGTAAAAGAACCTTCAACAAACTACAATTGTGTGAAGCTAAATTTGTAGGTTAGATTTGATTAACGCTCTATTAAATTCCAACGTTCGCCACTAGGTTGCGGTGGCGTCTAGTAACCAAGTTCGCAGCTAGGTGTCGTTGACGGTAGCATTTGGTAGCAAAAGTAGGAACTACTAGAAATTGATCGTATGCAGTCCTTACCAGAATCACAGATAACACACACTAATACAGCCATCACAATCAACACCGGTTATCAGACAGATTCTACACTCAAAGCCCCTAAACTGAGGAACCAACCAACCAGCATTTTTCTCAGTTTCGAAAGAAAATTATTGACAACTGAGGTAAATATTTTAATGTTGATAATAATATTAATAATAATAATAATAATAATGTGTACATAGAGGGAGTGTCAATGAAAAAAAATATCTCACGAGTTATACGAACATTCCGAGAAAATATTAGACACTACTATAAAAAGACGCTGTAAATTGTATGGACAATGAATGACTTACCTAAAGGATATTTAATCAAGCCTCTAAATTAAAATCCAAGAATAACTGGATAATAGAAATTGAAAATGACCTTCAAGAAACCAAGGTAACAGACGAAATTTTATGGGACAAGCCTAGATTCAGATCGTTGATGAGCAAACATCATTTTTCTGCAAACCCCCGAATAAGAGCCACCACTGCATGGACAGCAGTAACGAAGGAAGATCATAGTGAGAGAATGAAGAGATTTTGGGAAGAATGATAAATCGAATTCATCTATCAAATAGGTTCAGTCGCGCTCCTTAGTTGGGCATGTTGCTGATTGAATCCTTTTGAGTGGTTTGATGTAGCTCTCCATGCCTCATTCTTCTGTAACACCACATTTCAAACGCTTCAATTCACCTCTTTTCTGGTGCACCAACAGTCCAAATTTTACTTCCATTGAGTGCCATGCTTTCAAAAATGACTTCCTAATACCTAAATATATATTCTATGTCAACAGATTACTTTTCTGTAGAATTGCTTTCCTTGCCTGAGCCATCCTACTTTTTATATTCTCTTCACCTCATCCATCACTGGTTACTTTGCTTTCTAAGTAACAGAAGAATCCTATTTCCTTTAGCCTTTTATCTGATGATTTGACATCTATAAGATGTCATCCGCAAATCTCAGAGTTAAAATTATTTTTCCTTGAATCTTCGAATGTTTCTCCAATTTATTTTCATTGCTTTCATGGGTGATAAGTTGCAGCCTTGGGCATAACATCGTAAATATTCGTATATAGCCTATATTTATGGCTGTAACATCCCTCTTAACGTTTGTGGCTTTAAAGACACCGCATGCCAGAAATTCACCCAGAAGGGGATTTTAAAACTACCAGTTAATCTCCTGACCCGATCCTCTCGCACCTACGCACCCCCAAATGCCAATTGATCACACCGGTATGCAACTGTGGGTTTTCCAAGCGAAAGCCTTACAGCTGCATCTTGAAGCTGGCCATTTCATTTTTATAGCAGCACACATTATATTATTCGGTCTATCAATAGACTAGCGTTCTTTTAGTATGTTATGAGTCGCGGTTTTCTTGGCGTCTCTGTAAAAGAATAACAAACTATATGTAATCATCGTGGTAAACTGTCCTATGAATGTTGAAAAAACCTCGTGTCTTTAAATCCATAAATAATAGCAAAAAATCAGGTTACAATCTCTTTTAACTCTGGCCAAGGAGATGATTCTCACAAGGGAACTCTGGTGGCGTCCACCCACCGATCGGATTGCAGCTGGCAGATGACACACTTGAATGGCTACTTTATACGATGGTTGTAAAAAAAAAATCGCCTCTAATTATCATTAAACCTCTATTTAAAGCGATTGAAAACACGCGGGACAGCGCTTGGAAATGGAAGGCTGGCGTTTGCCTGGTCGCTTCGACAAGTTAGTATGCGGTCGACTGCCTTACATTTCCACGCGCTGACTCCCTGTTTCACGTCTTTTCAATCGCTTTAAATAGAGGCTTGATGTGTATTTGGGCTGATTTTTTCCACCAAGGGTATCCTCTGCCAATTAAAATCCGATCGGTAGGTAGACGCTACCCGAGTTTCCTTGTCGGCACATTGGTTGGTTGGTTGGTTGGTTGGTTGGTTGGTTGGTTCCTCAGTTTAGGGGCTGCGACACGTGGTCATGTAGCCCCGTGTACTTAGGGTGTGTGTAGAATCTGTCTGATATAACCGTTGTTAATTGTGATGGCTATATTAGTGTGTGTTATCTGTTTTTAATTCAAGTAAGGACTGCAGACATTTGATTTTCAAGTAGTTCCTACTTTTGCTACCAAACGCCACCGTCAACGACCAACTAGTCCTGAATTTGGTTAAGATGCCATCGCAGTCGGCTCCTGTTGACGAACGTTGGAGCCTAAGAGTGTTAGTCAAATCTAACCTATAATTTAGCTTCACACACGTGTAATTAGTGGAAGGTTCTTTATCATGCCATAAATATATGGCATGGGACCACCGGCTTTACTTCCCCTCTGTAGGAAGGTACACTGAGGGATTTTTAACGCTCTTCAAGGACATAGCTGTAGGATTCAGGCGCTTAAAATCGAGATCACCACCCGTTCCTATGGCACTGTTGCTCACCAGCAGAAGCTATAATAGAAAAGCAGAATGGCAATTTGTGTGGAACGGCACAGCTCCGAAGGAGTGGCAGCCATTATTTAATATCAAGCACCCTCCGGCTGGTTTTGATCTCCCACGAAGAACTTGGGTTGCCCTCAACAGAATCCGAACCAAGCACGGGCGATGTGGCTCACTGCTTCATAAGTGGGGCATGCGAACTTCTCCCAGCTGTGACTGTGGTGCAGTGAATCAAATCATCCACCATATTGTAGCAGAATGTCCGAGGAGGGCGTACGCTGGATCAATGGACGACTTTCTGGTGACATCTACTCAGGCCATACAGTGGCTAAACGAACTGGACACATAGTTGTGAAATCTGTAGGGCTAAGTTGATTGTTGTAATAGTCTGCTCCCTTTTTTTGTATATATATGTATATATGTAAATAGCATATAGTTTTTGTGTACAATGCCATAAGCATAAATAAATAAACGCTCTTAAAAAATCCGACGACTTCGGCCGGGTCGGCACATTGACAGAATCTATACGTTGAAAGTTTTATAGTAATTCTTATATGGGGTCATCAAAAAGTAATGCCTAGGTTGTAAATGATTGCTATAAAAATTATTACAGGTAATGTAGGCCTTAGAATGAGTGGATATTATAAAAAAGAATCATGCCTTAATAAGTTTCAAGGTGAGCTCCGTTTGTTGCTCTGCATACGTCTGTGTGTCAATGTTTGGTGCGGGTTACTTCATGACCAAGTTATTTGACCTTTCTTTTTCGCTGAAAAAGCAATTACAAGCCTAATTTACCTCGACATGCTTGAACAGTTTGTGTTCGCTCAAATAGAAGACATCGAACAATAGACTTAACAGCCTGTAATTTTTATGAAAGGTGGGGCTCCACCTCACCTTTGCGTGGTACGCGATACAGTCGACACGCGTCTGCAGAGCAGCAAACGGGGCTCACATTGGCACTTACAGTACAAAGGTATGAGAAAAAAATGTTATCTCTTACACGCATTTTAAGGCTATCATAGTTTTTTATAGCAATTATTTGAAATCTAGGCATTATTTTTCGATGACCCTGTACAATCACCGTTTAGATATGTGGGCCAGGTACGCGGTGCTTCTAAGCGCTCCTTATCCTGGTGTATAACTTGGAAAAGGGGTTTAAAAATAAATTCATAAAATTGATTTGGAGATATAAGGTTTAGATTGAAAAATAGAGGTGCCTCCCCGGAGGCCCCTGACGTGGTATCAAGTTGTTGGCTTTAAGCTATCGTAGTGATTGAAGTTTGAATTATTTAATATTTTAATATTAACTTGATTCAAGCCTCCGTGGCTTAGGAGGCAGCACGCCGGCCTCTCACCGCTGGGTCCGTGGTTCAAATCCCAGTCACTCCATGTGAGATCTGTGCTGGACAAAACGGAGGCAGACAGGTTTTTCTCCGGGTACTCCGGTTTTCCCTGTCAAAATTTCATTCCAGCAAACACTCTCCACTATCATTTCATTTCATCTGTCATTCATTTAATCATTGCCCCAGAGGAGTACGTCAGGCCTCGGCAGCCGGCACAGTTCATATCCTTGCCGCTAGATGGAGGCTTCATTCATTCCATTCCTGACCCGGTCGGAGACTGGAAGCAGGCTGTGGATTTTAATTTTTATATTAAGTTGATTCATGTTATGATTTGATTTGACGTTATGTAAGGGTGATAAAAACTGCAATCTGTGTTTAGTTCACTCGACCGCCACATGCCCTGTGTGCAGTGTGCGTTATCTGTAATTCAGGTAAGGACTGCAGATGATCAATTTCAAGTTGTTCCTACTTTTGCTACCAAATGCTACCGTACGACACCTAGCTGTGAACTTGGCTACTAGATGCGTCCACAACCTGCACCTGGGAGTGAACGATGGAATTTAATAGAGCATTAATCACATCTAACCTACAAATTTATATTCACACAATTGTAGTTAGTGGAAGGTTCTTTTACATGTCATAAATGTATTACAAGGGCCCGCCAGCTTTACTTCCCCTCCGTAGGAAGGCATACTGAAGGATTTTAACGCTCTTAAAAAATCCGATGAATTTGGGCGGGTTTGAACCCGGGTAGGCCTATATTACATGTATATCAACCAACTGCTCTGGGCTCCGATCCCGGAACATTGTACAAAACAGGCGAGAACCTTGCCGCTACGTCACGCAGGCTGTTGATGTTATGACCACAGCTTATCCAGAATAACGGAATTTTAAAATGCTTTTCAGTCGGTCAACATCATTGTAGCAATTTGTTACGGGTGTTATTCTCTATTCCTGAAAAAAAAAAACATGTGATTAATAACTTCATTTGGGAGTTCTTTTTAAATTTACCAATTAGAATTCCAAGTAAATTTATTAATCTCACGACTCAGCAGTAACGTCCTCGCCTGCTGTTCCCAAGGTTGCAGGATCGAATCCTGACGCAGTCAGCTGGCATTTTAGGGTGCGCAAATGCCAGGAAACCGTGTCAGTAGCCTAGATTTACTGGCACGTTAACGATCCCCTTCGGGACAAAATAACGGCACCCCGGCGTATCTAAGAGTCGCAGTAGGGTCGTAAAACCAATAACATTATTATTATTATTATTATTATTATTATTTTCAATCTCGTGTAATGTTTTCAGGATTAGTAAGTAACATCAATTCATATTGGATAAAATCGTGTTCACTGACTGAAAAGCATTCTAAATTTCCTTTACTAAGGCAACACTGAAAAATGGTTTCCAACACGATAATTATCCGGAATAGATACGAGGAAAGAAATCTGTGCGAGTAACTACCTTATTGGCTCTTTTACCTGTCCCGCGCGTAGCAGCTAGCATTCTTGGCTGTCACCCAGGAGATCCGAGTTCGATTCCCGGATCTGCCAAAAAAATTAATTCTATTTGGATGGCTGGAGCGGGGTCCACTTAACATCGTGAGGCAAACCTGAGAAGAGGTGGGTTCGATTCCCATCTCAGCCATCTTAAAGTGGTTTTTCCGTGGTTTCCCACTTCTACTCCAGGCAACTGCCGGTATTGTTCCTAACTTAAGGCCACTATCGCCTCCTTTCCTATAATCACCTGCATTATAAATACACACACTACTTCTGACTCTACAATAACACAGGTTGTCAGACAAATTCTACACACACACAATTATAAGGGGATAATTGACCACGATATCGCAAAGCCCCTAAATGAATTCCCAGCAACTACAAGGAAGGAAGCTTGTAGTTTTACGGGACCCTTAATCTTGTGATCCCCCCAGGGGCTCACATCTAGTGGGACGTGGGTTGGCGAGCACGGGGCCCCAGCTGAGTCCGGTATTGCTTCCACTTACTTCTGCCGGGCTCCTCTCGTCTTCTTTCCTGTCGACCTCACTTGGTCAACTCTTGTTCTCTTCCGACCCCGACGGTATTAGGGTATCCGCCTAGGGAGTCATACACTTTTCCGCCTTAATTGGCCCTTGTCTTATCTTTCCTGATCCCCTCATTCTTCATGGGGTCAGCCTTCTTTTTCGTTTCATGTTCTCTCCTGCCTTCTGCAAAAGGCCCTCAAGGATGCAGAGTGTATGTAGCCCCACCACTTCTGGTGCACCCTCGATGGTGCTACACCCTCAAGGGCTCACGCACGGTGAGTTTGGGAGTTGGTGACCCCGAGGGATTCCTGAGCTGGGTCCGGTTTCCCCCCTTTTTTCCATTACCACTGGGGCGGACCCTCTCCTCTTTCACTTTCCTATCTGGCTTTCATGGTTCTCTTTCCTTCCAAGTCCCTCCATACCCTTTCTTCGAGTGTTGAGGGCATTTCTTTTCCTCCTGTCCTTTATTTGCCTTATTCTCTCTT
This sequence comes from Meconema thalassinum, assembly GCA_946902985.2. NCBI lineage: Eukaryota > Metazoa > Arthropoda > Insecta > Orthoptera > Tettigoniidae > Meconema > Meconema thalassinum. Next base: position 94,508,981 of record OX336399.1, read on the forward strand.
TTTTTTTCATTTCTTCTGGTATATAAGTTAGTAGTTAGTTTTAGTTATAGTTTACATTTCATTATCATCTTCACGATCACCCAAACCATTAGGGGCCGATAACCTAGATGTTAGGCCCCTTAAAACAATATTTATCATCATCAATCTGGCGATCATGAGCCACAGAACCTCCATTTCACTTCTAAAATCTCATGTATTGACTGGGAACCTAACCGGATCCGCCCTGGTGAGAGGCAAACAGCTTGACCGCTGTGCTGTCACGTCCCCCGCCCCCCAACAACAACAAACCTTATTGGCTCAACATTCCCGTATTCCGGCAGAGCTCAGCGAGCAAGATATCACTCACGCAAATATTCTGTAGTACGATATTCCGAGGGATGTCGTCCAGTCTCCTCTTAACATATGTGGATTATTCCAAGAGTAAAACGAACACAATCATCTGACGTCAACACACCCTATTGAACAGGGATGGTAATGGATGCCGAATGTAACACTCATCATAATCATTCCGGTGAATTCTCCAAAATGATGCATTTTGCTGTTCAGCTGCAGAATACGCATGTCCTGTCTAGTACTGCTCGAGTCTAAGCTGGGTGGACCTGAGAGGAATGTGCATCGCAGACAGTGGCGTGTGGTGGAATTTTACTTAGGGTAAGCAATGGTTTTCTTCGCAAAATCATTGAAGACCCAGTTGTAGAAGTTTGGGATGTTTTGAACTTAGAAAGTAAATCTATCTCAATTGAAAGCAATGATAAATGTTATACGTTTAGTTAAAATACCGAATACAAGGTTTCACTTTCGTGTTAGCTGGCCTACTCAATTGAGGAGTTGGACGACTTCCTAATAAAATTAATATTTTGTTCTCAAATTTACCGCACAACACACGCTGTCATCTCTAGACCCAAGTCCCGGTGCCATATTTTCACAAATTTCTCACGCCTACTAATGTAAACAAAAGCGTCTACTGCATACCCTACTCCCTTATATTGCATTAGACAACATTATATCGTTGAACTATAAAAATGACGGCCTGCTACTGTAAAACTATCACCACGTTTTAACACAGCATATAAAAAGCTGCTTTACACAAACACTGACACGCTTTTTCAAACTATAATGAGCGAGTAAACACACTCTTTGAAAACTGACCACTCCTTGTTTTCGGCCTAAGGTATGTAACTCAAGGAATTGCTTCCTAGCCTTCGCTTTCACTCACCCTGCAGTACCAAGAAATAGCAAAAGAGGGCATGCCCATGCTATTGTGCTGCTGCAAGCGACTCCGCAAGGAACACGCAGTAGTCATCAAAGAACAACGAAGTGTGAATAGGTTCATTAAAACAATACAGAACACAGAGATTGGAATATCACTATAACCAAAGTAAATAATTATTGTACCCGTCATTATTTTACTTGGGTAAGCAATGCTTACGTTACATCCATGGAATACACGCACCTGATCGCAGACTATCAGAAGTGGTGGTGACGAGTAATGAGGTTTCTCGGTCCTTTCGTAGTAACAGAAGCAAATACATTAGTCGGTGACTCACTCACTCATTCGCAGTGCCACACTGGTTTCAGAAAAGACCCATGTTAGCAGTATTGGAATAGACGAGAATGTCAGGTAACACGGCGGGCTGTCGACAGGCTTCTCAATTCTCGCCTGCTCCTACCCTGCCTCTGTCCTTCATCCCGCAAGTTCGCAGAGCTTGGAACCGAGCAGTACAGATCTAGCCACGCTAAGCAGGTCGACTGCATTAAACGAGACCTGCACACTCATTACAGGTTGTCTCAGATCTACAGCGCTTTACAAAATCTAGGCCTCGGAGACCATAATGTTCCCTACGTCAATGTGCTCAGGGTAGCGGCCCGGATTGCCATGCTCTTAGGCTACTGAAATACCTTTTAAGAGGCAGCAGCCTAGAGAGATGAAACACGAAACGTGAAAGTTGATGCTGTAAACAGAGGGAGAGAGTAAAGCGTTCGAGTCACAAGGAGAAACTTTATTTTAGATCGTTGAGCGCACGGGTCACAACTACAATGACACAACACTGCGAACTAAAACAGGATGTAACAGGTGGTGGTGGTAAAACTTCAAAGCAGCGCTAAAACTAAACTAAATTAATAATGGACCACTTTAAATCAGAGCGAGTGAGAGTGTGAGGCGACACGACACGACATTCCCGGCTTCATAATTAGGTTGAAGAGTGTAATGGCTTTGAAGGGCGGTCAACTGTTCGTATGCACACCAACGTCGCTTTTTTCTTTGTGGCGTGCCTTTAATTGAGACAACGTGCAACGTAGAGAGACACTTTGCCATGCCGTATGTTCCTCTGCTCAGAAAGAGAACTGCTGTGATGGTGTTACCAACTAAATGAACTGAAAAAGTGGGGAAGATTTTATAGGCAGCTTGTAAATACTGTAAAGGAAGGAAGGAAGCTTGTAGCCTTACGTGACCGTTAATATCGCGATCATGAGCCACGGGACTACTGTTATACTAAGTAGCAGCGTTAAGTTACAGTTATTGCATTTTAGCAACGTCGTTACCGTAAAAAGCAACGGTTACATGTAATGCGCAACTCAAATCGCTGGTATATTTTGGAGAAAAACATACGATAAGTGGCATCAATACCCTAACTTCAGTTTCACGTCATTTTCAGGTCAAATTTTAGGCTTCATTTCAATATAGGATAGAGGAGACAATATCCTGGCTTTTACACCTCTAAAATTATATTGATTTCATATATTTCTGTGAGTCATTATGAATTGAAATTACCGTCAATTATCACTACGGCCCCGGAAATGTGTGCTAAATTACGTGAATAAATATATTTATTTCTTGCTCATTTAACGACGGCAACCATGTTTCCGAGGTGCATGAGGTCTCTTAAACTGTTACTCAGGCGCACACATTGACACTTCACTGCTGCTAACATGTGGGATACAAATTACACTACACGACACACGTAATGTTGCACACACACGTAGTACTGTAATTATATGAAAATAGAATTATTGACAAAACCTTTGGCCTGGATAAAGATTGAGGCGTGACTACCCCCACCCTCCCACTGTGCGTGACAAAAACCAGAGCAATTATTGGTAAAAACCATTGGTCTGGATGAAAATTGACGCATTTTTGGGTAATTCCAGTCTTAGCAGATGAGAGGATATAGATCAGATGTAATTAAAAATAAAACTGGTGCCTTCGGGTGTCTTGAGGGTGATTTGTTTCGAAGAGGTGTTATAAATGGAACTTGGTGCACTATAACATTAACTTTGCGCTCGTTAGTTTTACGATACCGGCTATATAGTAGTACCGTATGCATGTGGTTGGCAATACTGTATTCGTTCATAAATCACGTGTATAATGGCGGAATTAGCTGGAATTGTATCAATATACTGTAAGTCATGGTCTGAAAAAGGGGATGGTGGGTGGGTAAGTCGGCGGAGGAGTAAACATCTCTTTCTACAGCATCTCTAGATTCTTTCCTGACCTTTGCCACAGGTATTTTTGGCCAATTTCAGTAATTATGGCCCCTCCCCCAGTGTTACGGAGAATTCTACGTATGTACTGTACTGGGTTACCGACTCATTGATAGATATTAACATGCAGTTTCTGAACGTCCAAATGAAGAGTTATTTCATGTCAGAATCAGCATTTCACAATTAAATTAGGCCATGCCACTTCATTCTCTTTTGCTCTATGTGTGTGTATGTTTGTGAACTAATCACATTTCTGAGCTGCCAGTCAACGTTAACATAACTGTTCGAACCTTCCATACCCTGACTGTTTGTGTGTCCATGTGTCCTGTTGCAGCCTAAAGGGGGTGGGAGTGAGTGAGAGAGAGAGCGAGCGACACGTCAGTTTTCATTAAGCATGTCCCGTGGAGATCAAAAGCGTGTCAATTTCCCAAAATTGCAAAGCTGGGGTCCGAGGAGAAGTGTGAGCGTGTGTTTCTATTAGTGAGATGTGGCAGGTGAAATTAAACAGGTGGGAGAACTAACAGCTCCACCATGTTGGGACTTCCCCAGGTCAAGCGAACCATGAATATGCACGAACACTCGTCATCTCCGACACATCAAGCAGAGTGTTGGTATAGATATGAAATGAAACTATCCCTCCAACATTGAAAATCGTCAACACAATGACGTAACACAAGTTAGTTGTAATACTCATGGCTAGTTATGGTTGCCAAATAAAGTCAAAATTCATCCTTAAGTTTATCCCTATTATCTGGTGTTGCTGGTCCTAACCAGGCCATTTTGGTATTGGCCGGAGCTTTAAAGCTGGATATCCTTATCGACACTAACGATAATTGGTAAATAAATATCGTATGGCATCGGGTGCGAAGTGCAAGCTTTGTTATGACACCCAGAGGGTAGCTTGCATGTCGAATTTCGTCGTTCCTTTGAACGCTATGAAAGTCAAGGAGGTTAGATATCTAAACTCCTTGACACTACAGCGCTTTCAAGTAGAGAATGGAGGAACATTGTGTTGGCGGAAAATCCCGAGATTAATTTTGCCATTATGAACACGGCCTACTTACTGAATTCAAATGGGTTCTTTAACATGCCAACATCGTATGACATACGTGTCGTAATTTTTGCCGCCTTCAAAAATCACTTACCACGGTCAGGAGCGAACCTGCAAGCTTGGGGTTAGTAGACCAACATGTTAACCACTCACCCACCGTTGCAAGCTACGATAATTGGTCATCTTATGTAAAAAATAAGATAATATACAATCCTGAAATGACCGGGATTCGAAACTTCACCGTCCAGATGAACGACCATCAACTACTGTACTGGAGGCCATTGAGTCGTCATGTCGCACTGGTTGTCCGATATTAAGTTATATCCGTTTAATTTAAGTTTTATCATACTTTTAGGTGTATAGATTCTTAATCTAACAGAAATACTAATGAGTATTTAATAATATAATAACATCTTATGTCAATAAAATTGAATTAATGACATTAATTAATTATACTATTTTCGCCCAAATGATGGCCCTCCTCTGTAATTGGTTTCAAAAAGAAACCATTAGTCTAGTCTATAATTGCGAGCAATGTTGATTAGGCTATATTTGGATTTTTACCTTTGAAAAATTAATTTAAAAATCAGATCTGTAACAATATGGGCCTTAAATTGACAACATAAAATAATTTAGTGAAAATGACATATCTAAACGGTGATTGTACAGGGTCATCGAAAAATAATGCCTAGATTTCAAATAATTGCTATAAAAACTATAATAGGTAATATAATGGTTTTAGCCTTAAAATGCGTGCGAATTTAAATGATTAGGAGGCACACTGCTACAGCCACCACAATTAACACCGGTATCAGACAGATTCTACACACACCCAAAGCCCCTAAACTGAGGAACCAACCAACCATGTAAGATACCCATGTCATTGGGTTTTCTAGAACGTTTTAAGATCTCCTCTAGAAGATATTTTGGCACCCCGACATTTCTTAAGCCGCAGCAGAATAAAGGAACGTATTGTTGGGACGGCCAATGCATTCCCAGTCGGCCCACTTTCATTTCCATAATCCTGCTACTATTCTAGCCATGCCCAAGTGATTAGTAGTGTTCAGTATCTACTTCTTTTCTCTTGACACCAGATGTCCTGACCGTTCCTTAATGGTAAAGACATTTCCCTTAAGTCCACTACCCTCATAAATCCACCCTCGTACTGGGCGAGGGGCTGAGTACAATCGCATACCTTTTTTTAATTACATATAGCCTACTGTATATAGTTACACCGACTGAGGATGCATTAGCTGTCGCGACTTCATAATAAAACATTATTAAGCAGTCTTTAAACTTTTGAAACTAGTTCCTTTCTACATCGCCTTCCCTCCTTCCTTATTTATCTCCTCCGAGTGTTCCAGTAATCTGAAGTCAAATTGGAATGTGTTTTCTCTTTATATCTCGCCCTTAGATTAGTAGACGGAGTTGCTAAAACGGCACAGAGTGTTATTTAGGCTGTGTTCGTATCAAAACCACACACGAAATAATGAAAGGGAAACAGGAATAAGCTAATGACTTCTCTCTATGTTCCGTGTTCTAGGGATATAAAGAGATTCGTGGAGGCGAATAACCTGTCATCACTTTCACCTCGGCGAGGAAATTACCAGCACGCTCACTATTCCCAGCCATGGCCCCAAAGCTTCAGTAGACACCATAGCACATTTTATCTCGTATGGGCAGATGATCTTGATGTTCCACCCTTAAAACAATAATTAACACTGGGTGTTTTCTAGGAGATCTCACTTATTTTCCCAATGATGTTACTTCCTTTAGTGGTTCGAACCCGGCCGAAGTCGTCGGATTATTTAAGAGCGTTAAACATCCCTCAGTATGCCTCCCTTCGGAGGGGAAGTTAAGCCGGTTATTCCTTCTTTGTCATAGATTTATGGCATGAAAAGGAACATTCAACTACAATTGTGTGAAGCCAACATTTGTAGGTTAGATTATTCGATAACGCTAGATTAGTTCCAATGTTCGGCGCCAGGTGCTGACTGTGATGGCATCTAGTAGTCAAGATCGCAGCTAGGTGTCGTGGATGATTGAATCCATATATTTTTTTTAATTTTTTATTTTATTTTGTATTTGTAATTTTTTATTTTTACTTTTTATTTGTAATTTTTTTGTAATTTTTTATTTGTAATATTTAATTTTAACTTTTAAATTAGATTTTATTTTAATTTAAATGCATTTGGTAGCTAAAGTAGGAACTACTTGAAAAATTGATCGTCTGCAGTCCTTACCTGAATTACAGATAACACACACTAATACAGCCATCACAATTAACACCGGTTATCAGACAAATTCTACACACACCCAAAATACACGGGGCTACATGACCGCGTTGTCGCAGCCCCTAAACTAAGGAACTAACTGACCTTAAATCATTAAGCACCCGAAAAAAGAACTATTTATTAATATAATCCATATTTTTGGGATTATGCCGTGTGAAATAATAAATAATTGAAATGCTTAAACGTTTCGTGAGGGACCTTGCCTCAGTTTTCAATAGATCAAAACAATGTGGCCAGAAATGCGTGCCAATGAGCTTACAAAATACTAGATAAGTTTCTATGTTCGTCACCAGATAGCGGCCAGAAGCTACTGTATGAACTATTGCTGTGATACACTTAAGATCTAGGATTATAAACTAATATGCGGAAATAATAATAATAATATCGTATGGCCTCGGGTGCCGGGTGCAGGCTATGTTATTTGACACCCAGAGGGCGGCTTGCATGTCGAATTGTTTTTGTTGTTCCTTGAAGCACTATGAAAGCCAAGGAGGTTAGATATCTAAGCTCCTTGACACTAGAGCGCTTTCTAGTAGAGGAATGAACTTTTGTGTTGGCGGAAACTCCCGAGATTAATTTTGCCATTGTGAGCACGGCCTACTGAATTCAAATGCTTTCTTTGACATGGCAACAACGTATGACATGCGTGTCGTAATTTTTGCCACCTTTCAAAAATCACTTAGGCCTACCACGGCCAGGAGCGAACCTGCAAGCTTGGGGGGTTAGTAATCCGACACGATAATCGTTCACCCACCGTGGCAAGCATATGCGGAAATGACCTACGATTACTCTGCTGTGATGATTGCAAAAAAATGTAAGAACTGTGGCCTAATGCTTTTATAAAATCTCATCCTATTCAAATAATTAATTTTCAGATTATCAGTCTTGAAGTGTTTCTACGTCAGAAGAGTGGTTGTCTGAGCAGCTTGTAGACATTCCACAATTTCAGATAGGCCTAAGTCTCTTCATATTTTTTATCAATAGCTGGTAGACCAATACTGTTTGTATGCTGCAGTTCTAGAAATAGCACGTAATGTCAGATAGTATTCTAGGTACCATGATGTCAATGGAAATATATTTTGGAAGTACAGTAGGCCGTATTATCTTTTATTCTATGACTTCCTAACAAAAATCAAGAATACATCCAAAAATCCTTAGAGGTGGCAACATTGCAAATTGGCCGGCAACATTGCAAATTGGCCTACATGGCACCCACCGACACGAGCTGCTCTCTGAACTAGTTTGAATGAACCTTCCGGGCATAAACAAACGAATTGGGTGAGAGCATTATTTAGAGTGGGGGAATGAGGAGTGGAGAGCTTTGAATTCAGCCAGTGACATTGATGAGACTATCGATGTATATATATGTAATGCAATAATACTCGATATCGCTTGCTCTCTAATGAAAAATCGTAATACAATAACAGGAGAAGCATCATTTGAAAATAACTCCGACCACTTGCTTTGTTGGCAATGTAGCTTTGTCTGCTTGCAGGTGTTGCTGAGCTATTCCAAAGATAGATTTTTGTTTTGTCCATGTCAGCTTTTTTTAAAACAATTCATTCGTTGGAATTTAATAGGCAATTAATTGAAATCCATATAACTGACATACGACACTCTCTTTCTCGTTGAACATACTGTACGTAGCCAATCAATGATAGCTTTTGGCTGTTGTACATTTTTAGTGTATGATTATTTTTATTAAAAATATATTTCGTTTAAAATATTTGTATGTTTGAGGTTTTGTCCTGATTTCTGTGTATACGTGACCCAGCTGACTCGTTGAAAGAATGTTCACATTGGGAATAAATACTTTTGTAAGTCCATTACAGGGCTGACAGCACACTTCCGGTGTAAATACACGTTACAAGCTATAGCGACATTCGTCAAATATTGTAACTACAGTACAGAACTGTACAGTTTGACTTAAATATTACTCACAGGCGTAGTGGAGCGGTGCAATGGGCTAGTGGCGTTCGGGGAACAGTTAATAATAATATGACAAGGTAATTTAACCTGAAGTAGTATACGCATCAGAAACCCTAATCATCTGAGGCAGATCACTAAGAATTTAGAAAAAGAAGAAAGGAAAATCCTTAGGAATACCGTTGGCCCAGTGTGCATAGAGGTGGTCTCACGAATAATACCAACATTCCTAATAAATATCACAGTATTAGAAAAAGACGATTGAAATTTTATTCAAAGGACGGACACTAAAAGACTTCCTGTGTTACAGGAGATTTAGTCAAGCCTCCTCCCTAAAAGTCAATCGAAATTGAAACTGGCCATAAACTAACTAAAAATAATAATAAGTCTAATATAATAATAATAATAATAATAATAATAATAATGGTATCCTTTGATGTGGAAACAGAAGCTATTACATTGATTAACAATAAATAAATTAAAGTTGTACATAAATTTAAATATTTAGGGGAGATTATAACATGGAATTTGAATGAGAAAGCGTCAATCGAAAATAGAGCAACAAAGTTAAGACAAGCGCAACATATTACTTGGTCTAGTTACAACAACAAAAAAACACTCTCCATAAATGGCAAATTACGACATTACGAATCAGTTATTAAACCGGAAGCAATATATGCTTGTGAAACACTTCAAGTTAAACACTCGATCAGTTACTGACACATTACAGAAGACTGATAGAAGAATTCTCAGAACTATAATTAATAAAAAAAATCATCAGGTGGATGGTCAATGCCGTCTATTACCAAATGAAGTGGTTTATAAAGAAACTGAGTCTATAGTCGATACTATGCGAAAAAGGCGAATTGCTTTTTTTTGGTCATATCTCACGCCTGCCGGATGCCAGACAATTAAAAGTATTTTTTTTAAAGTAAAACAAAGAACTCTCGGTTTTTGGAATTCAAAATGATCGTGATGAACTCGGCTTGGCTATGTCCCAAATTGCTAACAAAGATGAGAAGAATATCTTGAAAAACAAGAACATCCGACTTCCCTTAAAAACCTTAACCCGCAAAACGTACACCATAAGCGATGCAGAGAGAGCGGCAAGGTCGACTAGAATGAAAATGTTTTGGGAAAAGAAGAAAAATAAGAAGCTGAATCTTTAATATTGTTTTTGAGACATGTATATACTTGTTTTGGTTAAGTGCTCCAATGAGTGCGTAACATATGTAAATAAATAAATACATAATAATAATAATAATAATAATGGAATACTAGCTTTAATGGCCATTTTATTAAACTCCAGCAATTGTTCTGGGTTTTTAACGTGCCTGTTGGCGGGTGTTTCACCCAATTGTATCAAATTTGGGTCGTCAACAGGCTTCCGTTGCACCCTTCCTGGATTCTCTACGTTACATTCTTGCAGCAGCTAGTCCCTTGGCGTAGGCGTGCTCGCGAGGGCAACTTAGCAGGTTTGAAACCCGGCACTGACAGTGGCTATCCTGAGTTTATTTCCCCGGTTTTTTTTTCCACGCTTCCTCCAGGCAAAATGCCGGGATAGTACCTTGCTTCAAGTCCCGGGGCACCTACCTCCTCCCTGTCCCTAATACAGTTTCACACGCTTCTATAATCTTCACCTAAACACAGGTTATCAGACAAGTTCAACACACACCCAACTGCACAGGGCTGATGACCAACATGTCCCAAGCTGCTTAAATGCTTTTACAAAGACAAAAAAAAGCCATCTTGTAGCACATTGTACTGTTAGAAAAAAAATGATGACGCTTATTTCAAATAGACCCTCCACACAAAAACTTATCCCTGTTAAAATAGAGTAGACCCTCTTCACTTGGTCACCACCTCTCGAAGCCAAATGCTGGGATGGTATTAAACTAGAGGTCATTGCTACTTTCTTCCCATTGATACACACACTAAGTACTTAAGCAACACCATATTAACTTAGGTCCGCCTCGTTGGGTAGTGGCTAGCATTCTTGGCTATCAGCATGGAAGCCTCGGTTCGATTCCCGGCTCTGATCTGAGGGCTGGAACGAGGTACACTCAGCCTCGAGGCAACACAGAGAATAGGCGGGATCGATTCCTAACTCAGCCATCCTGTAAGTGGTTTTCCGAGGTTTCCCACTTCTACTCCAAACAAATGCCGGATGGTAGGACCTAACTTAGAGCCACGGCCGCTTCCTACCCAAATCATGTTTAATTACAAATACCTCCATTTTACGTGGAATCTGAACTTCGGAAATCTCACATGCTTTGACCGGGAATCTAACCCTGTCGACCTTGTTGAGAGGCGAATAGCTTGACCGCAACTGTGCTACCACGCCCCCTTTTATGAGGCACAGGCTATCTGACAAATTCTACATTCACCCAAGTATACGGGGCTACTTGACAACGATGTCGCAAGTCCCCTAAAAGAATCAACAAGTTCAACATACTAACTTAGGTTATCAAACAGATGCCTCACACTACCAAGTTCACTAGGCCTAAGACCCAAGATCATGATGTCGTAAGCCCCTCAATTAAATGACAATAGCAGCAACAACAACAACGATATGTGATCTCAAGTCTAATCGTTTTAATGTAGAAGCTAATGGCATATATGCAGTACTTAATTCTTGTCAGTCTGTTTAATTGCTCCATTTGCTTCGTCAATCCCTTAAGTCACCTGAGGATATGCTAAGCAGAATATAACGGAACAGAATTCTCTTCTCCTCACCTCACCTCCTCCCTTCCCTTCAATATTTTAATTAATACCCCAGGCTGTGTTAAAATTTAACTCTCGTAGCTTCACGTGAGTCACAACATCAAAGAGCTGCTAGCTTCCAGAACATGAAAAAAAATCACCACCAATAAGGTCTTTGATGTGTTCACCAACAAATATTATATGACAAACAAGTTAGCAAACTGCGATGGATGGGTTGCGAGAGACGAATGGGGGGAGGCAGGCAGGCAAATTGCAGGTAGACAAGGGGTGGGTGAATGAAACGAGAATGGGATCGTATTTCGGATATTTTTAATCACGATTTTGTTTTATTATTGTGTTGTGTAGGTTGTAGATGAGCTTCGCTGGTGTTGGAAAGTATTAGATTTCCAAGTATCAGTTGTCTGCCGTATTGGGCACATTTTTTGTTGAAAGTGTGGAAGTAGTTGATTATATTCTTTTAACAGTTACGTGTGGTGAACAGAGCATGATAGTCTGATTTTCAGGATGGAGTGTAAACATCATTACAATAAAAACAGGTGAATATGTTCTCAGATATTCTCACGCTAGGCAGGACTACACATTTGATACATAATAATATCCTGTGTTGTATATGAAATATAGGCTACAGATTTTATTATTTTTGAGATGTGATACAGTTTTACAGGAAAATATTCGTAATACCAAGGTATATTAGGTCAGTATTTCGGAATGCTAAGGATTGCATTGAACGAGATGTGTGTGTGCATTTAAAACTTTGGCGACTCTAGCGTCCCTTCCAGACACGAGATTTGCCAACCTCTGTGTCCCAGATGTGTCAGCGATTCCTTCAAATTGAGCCAACCGTTCTCTTTCATTCTTCATAACCTATCTTGTACGGTTTGCGGGGATCCGAGGTCTTGGAAGTCCTCAATTTATCCACATTTCCGGGCATTTCTCTCTCTCTTTCCGATACGGATGCTTTGAGGATTCCAAACTCCATTTATTTTTCATTATCACTAATAAATGTACGCCTATAGTCTACATCTCTTTGGCGTAGTCGGTGTTCAAGGTTGCAGGATCTAATCCTGACATAGTTAGTTCAGCATTCACGAATGCTTAAAAGCAAGAGCCTAGTGTTGGTAGATTTACTACCTCCGTTGCTGGGCGTGGTGGCTCAGCGGTCTAGCTGTATGCCTCTCACCAAGGCGGTCCGGGTTCGATTCCCGGTCAATGCATGTGAGATTTTCGAAGTGAAATGCCATGTCCTGTGGTTCGGATTCCACGTAAAAAGGAGGTCCCGTGGCTCATGATCTCGAGATTAACGGTCACGTTAAACTACAAGCTTGTTTGCTTTTTTTCTACAGCCAGCGACAATTACACTGTTAGCACAGACTAGCGTCGCAGATATAGCAGTGATATGAGGATTAAAAGCATAATCTGCGTTAGCTCATTTGGTAAAGCAATGGCAACCAAGGCCGGAAGTTGCGAGTTCGACAATCAAATGTATCATCTCTTATAATTCCCTACCTTCTTCCTATACAGCCTGTACTCTCTGAATAACGTACGATCTAATAGTATTTTGAATTCTGTATGTTTCACAGCAACTTCATACTTTTATCCAATGAAAGGTGTGTGCTAACTTTCAGCGAACGATTTAAGAACAATTTTGGCATCTCTTGATAAATGTAGTATACGTAGCCTATTTGTATTTTTCTGTTATTACCTGCTAGAGTAAAATGTTCCTTAGGGCTGTCGTATTTATGGCTGTGATTATATTCTGAAAGCTATGGAGGAAAGTGTGTTGCTGAGTAATGACCTTGTCTGTGGACGTTATAGATGTAAACTGTGCTACTCATACGGTCAGTAATGCTGCACTGACTCTGATATGAAAGCAATAGCAAACTTCCTTTCTCCATACATTGCCTAGTACGCCTCATTATAGCGCTGCCTTGGGTGTTAGGAGTTTCTAGCCACATAGGCTAGAACCACGGTGTTGGTTTTTTAATCCATCCAGATCCCGAAGAGAGATAACTTTACAGACTGAGAAGAATTTGTCTGATATTTTGAACCATTAAAATGAACAAAATTAATTAACATATATATCAACTAAGTGTACTTGGGTGTGTATTGAATTTGTCATAATTAGCCTGTGGTAACTGGAATAGTACGTGTAATTGAAATATATTATATTTTTATAAACATAGGCTATGTTTAGGTACCCTGGGGCTTTAAATAAGGCACAATACCGGAATTTACCTGCAGGGGGAGTGGATAAAAACAGGAAAACATGCTCATATAGTCAATTTCACTGTCGGCACTGGGACTTTTATCGAACTCTAGACAATCCACCCTTTCCTTACAGTCACTTTACGTGATTTAAAGCGCACAACTACGCTGTTATAAATTGTGGATTGATTCAAGGTATTAATTATTTCAAATGTAATCTTTTTCAGATATTGAGAGACGTAATTATGTTGCACTTGGTCCCAAATGAGAAATTATCAATGTTATAATAAAATACATGGCTAAAGCTACAGCAGAACTCTCTGGCTACACGTTCGTTTGGCCTCAATATTTAAGACGTCTATACGTGTTTACAGTGTTTATTTTGAATGTCGTAAAATAGCTGGCAAACTTCCCATATCCTGGTAAGAAATGGTTTAAAATAAAAGCTTAGTGTATTTCGTCATGTTTTAAGCAATCCATTACTGTTGGAAGGAATATTAATATCATTTAGAGCCTTGGATATGTGATCATCTATCTCCTCGAAGTTGGATGTATGTGTAACTAGTGTGATTAATGCTTTTCTTGTTCACACAACACGCTATCGTGTGTAGTAGTACTGTAGTAGTTGTAGGCAGTATTATATTACTTGGTTGGGTTGTACTTTATACGAACATAGAATTATTTGAATTGTTGGAGTAATTTCGAATACGAGGAGACTTCTGCTACTTAGGAAGCCAAGAGGATATAAAAAGTAGGTTAGCTCAGGCAAGGAAAGCATATCTACAGAAAAGGAATCTGTTGACATCGAATATACAGGGTGTAACAAAAAGGTACGGCACATTCCTCACACGCAGACGAATACATTATTTTATATGAACATGGGTCCGGAAACGCTTTGTTTCCATGTTATACCTCATTGTCTCCAACTCATTTATCATGGAAAACATACAAGAACAGAACGTACCAGCATACCACATGCAACTCTTTTTCACAGGAAATGTTCAATATGCCCTACGTGCGCATTGATACATTCATCAACCCACCGTCGCACAGTGGGTCAAAATCGAAATCTAGGGGGACAAAATTATTTTTACATTTTAATCATGAATTTAGAGTGAAAGCAACGTCTATATAATTTGTTTACTTCATAATAAACATCATTTAAGACCTTTTTTAAGCTACGTCTACACATGCAAGAAATTGTCTACGACTAGGATTGGATAGAGCATTCAGTTATCTCTTCAGAACAATTTTGCACCCCTAATTAACTTTTAACAAAGTCAGAAAGTTCCACTTTTGACATAATCGTCGAATCCAGTGCTTCAAACAGTTGTAAACGTGTGAGAACTGGTTGCGCGGCATCTTCCAAAAAGGTAAAATAACTAAGTAAGTTGCAAAAAGATGCAAAAAATCTTATAACAGGCGTAAACTACAAGACTTTATCTACATTTTAACATTAAGTAGAAAGTGACGCAGAGTGACGCGACATACCAAAAATCGAAGTGAAAATATAATTTTAAACATAATAGTTAAATATTATATAGAGCAAATATAGCTAAAATGATGTAACAATTACGCCCATTAATAACTGAAACACGTTACAAAGATCATACCTTCAGCTTCATGTTCCATCTTAAAGCATCGCACTAACCACAAAGACAACCAAACCACAGCCACTTACATTCACCCTCCAATTCAGACTGCTCGAACAGTGGTGACAGATTTACACTAAGATACTTTTATATCCCAGAATAGTGAGTGGCAATTATATGAGAATGCTGTAGAAGAAATAATTTTTGATTTTTTAATTAAGAACATAAATAATTTTGCCCCTCTAGATTTCGATTTTGACCCACTGTGCGCCGTAGTGAATCTCGAATGCGATGATGTATCCCTGGAGGATTGCGTATGGTTTCGTAGCCTTCCATAATACGGGCACACCCCCAGGGGCTCACTTCTAGTGGGCGTGGGTTGGCGACCACGGGGCGCCAGCTGAGTCCGGCATTGCTTCCACTTACTTGTGCCGGGCTCCTCTCCGTCTTCTTTCTTGTCGACCTCACTTGGTCAACTCTTGTTCTCTTCCGACCCCGACGGTATTAGGGTATCCGAGGCCTAGGGAGTCTTTCACTTTCCCGCCTTGTTTGGCCCTTCTCTCATCTTTCCTGATACCCTCCTTCTGTGAGGGGTCAGCCTTCTTTTTCTTTTCCTTTTACCTCCTGCCTTGTGCTCAAGGCCCTTAAGGAGGCCGGGTGTATGTAGCCCCACCCCTTCTGGTACACCCTAGATAATGCTACACCCTCAGGGGCTCACGGCCGGTGAGTTCGGGAGTTAGCGACCCCGAGGGATTCCTGAGCTGGGTCCGTTTTCCCCTTTTGTCCCTTACCTTTGGGGCGGACCCTCTCCTCTCTCCCCCTCTCCTCCCCCCTCCTCACCTCTTTTCATTATATTTCCTTTCTCTTTAAGATTCCCGCACTGTTTTTGTTACTTGGTTCACCGTGTATCTAAATTCCCTTCTGGCGACTTTTTAAAGGTATTTTTAATCTACGTTGCATTTTGTAAGTTTTTTCAATCTAAATTACATCTCGCGATTGTTTTCAACTTCAATTGCATTTTGTAAAGATTGACAATTTAAATTGCTTTTTGGTAAGTCTTTCAATGCAGATAGCCGGGCCTATTAGTGAGAATTTTGAATTTCAATTGCATTTTGTAAGTATTTTCAACCAAAACCGCATTTCGCACGAATTTTGAATCTAAATTGCATTTTGTTTGGTGGGCATTTTGCACATATTTTGATTCTTAATTGCATTTTCTGGGTATTTTGAATCTAAATTACATTTTGTCAAGTATTTTCAATCTAAATTGCATTTTGTAAGTATTGTCAATCCACATGAGTCGTTTGAATCTACCGTACATTTTGTAAGCATTTTCAACTTCAATTGCATTTTGTAAGTATTTTGAATTTCAATTGCACTTTGTGAATAATTTGGATTGGAACTGGGATATTTCAATCTGAATTGCATCGTGTATTTTAAATTTCAATTGCATTTTGTAAGTATTTTGAACCTCAATTGCATTTTGTACGTAATTTCGATCTCATTTGCATTTTGTAAGTATTTTGAATTTCAATTGCATTTTGTAGGTATTTCGACGCTACATTGCATTTTGTACGTATTTTGAACCTAGCCTTCATTTTGTGGGTATTTTTCAATCTATTCTTTTTGTGAATCTTTTCGTTCTCAATTCCCTTCTGTAAGAACATTTTGTGAGTTGTTTCAATCTGAGTTCCTTTTTGTAACTATTTTCCGTCTCACTTAATTTTCGTTCTGGTTTCAGTTTCATTATCATTTTCGCTATCACCCAGATCATTAGGGGCCGATAACCGAGATGTTAGGCCCCTTAAAACAACAATTATCATCATCATCATCATCATCAATACGGGCACGGAGACTCTGAATATCTTTACTGGGGTTCGATACACTAGAACTTTCAAATGCCCTCACAAATAAAGTTCAGTGATTTTAGGTCCGGATAGCGTGGAGGCCAGGCAATTGGTCCACCTCTACCTATCCATTTGTCACCAAATCTGATATTTAGAAGACGACGGACATTAGCACTATAATGAGGAGGTCCTCCATCTTGCTTGAAGTACATGTTTTGTCGCACAGCAAAAGGCACATCTGCTTAGTCGCATGGCAACGGGGCCATGTAAAACAAACCACTGGCGGTGCACCTACGATAATGACAACGTAACCAGACGTAACCAAGAGTGCATGCTCCCCACGATTGTAACGTTCTGTTCTTGTGTGATTCCCATGCACAATGAGTTGGAGACAATGAGGTGTAACATGGAAACAAAGAGTTTCCGGACCCATGTTCATATATAATAATTTCTTCGCCTGCGTGTGAGGAATGTGTCCTGCAATTTGTGTCGTACCTTTTTGTTACACCCTGTCGATTTACTGTAGGTATTAGGAAGTCGTTTTTGAAGGCCTTTGTCTGGAGCATGGCGCTCTATGGAAGTGAAACTTGGACTATTGGTGCAGCATAGAAGAGGAGAATTGAAGCGTTTGAAATGTGGTGTTACAGGAGAATGATGAAGATCGGATGGGTAGATAGGGTTACAAACGAGGATGTATTAAGACTAGTGGGAGAGGAGAGATGTTTCTGGCGACTGCCAATGAAGGGAAGAGATACGTTGGTAGGACACATACTAAGACACCCAGGAATAGCAAGCTTAGTTATGGAAGGAAGGGTCGAGGACAAGAACTGTAGGGGTAGACCAAGGTTAGAGTATGTTAAACAGACTGCCTCGGATGTAGGGTGTGGTAGCTATGTAGAGATGAAACGATTAGCTCAGGACAGGGATGCATGTAGCGCTGCATCAAACCAGTCAAAAGACTGAAGACTCAAACAACGGTGTTTGATTTGAACATTCGAATAGTTCAAGTATTCGAATTATACACATTAGTGAAGTAATCCGGTTATTCAATCAATAATCGAATGAATCAATTTGTGGTCGAATAATTATAATAAACATGGAAAGCATAAAGGGGAAAAAAGGAAGAAAGAATGAGATAAGTGATTCGGTTTCGAATAATAGCCTACTCATTTATAAGGATCTGACCAAATGAGGAAGGGGTAAATCCCCATCGACCCCTGTGATTAGTCTCTGCTTTGAACAACTCATCCACTGGACATATTTTCTTACACAAATTGCTGTAATTTTCGGATGCCTTTCATCTTTGGATAATTAAACTATTTGAACTGTTCGATTTTAATAATCGACTGTTCGAAATATTTGAGTACACTATTTTGAATGTTCGAAGGATTCGGAGATCTGCATTGTTCGAACAATCGAATAATCTAATAATTTATTCGAATTTCTAATTGGCAAGTAATCGAAGTCATCACGGGACTTCCATTATACGTAGAATCAGCGCCACGTGACGTGGTATTTCGTTTCGAAAGTCTCACATGCTTTGACCGGGAATCCCACCCGGGTGCGCATTGATGAGAGGAAAGCAGTTTGACCACTGCACCATCACGCCCTTACGCCTTAGTAGGCCTACACGTGGTTGATGACCACGATATCTCAATCCCTAAATGAGTTTTTTTATTACGTTGTGCTCGAAAATAATATGGAACAGGACAGATATAAAATTTATAACAATTACTGTATATTCCTCTGAGCATCGGGTTTAGAAATATATTGACTACATTACTTCAGGCATAACCTAATAATACAGTATCCAGTTACATACAGAATGGAGCAGATACCCTCGTTGTTCGGATCCTTAATACAATTACTAATATTACTAATTCATTCAGAGTAATAGTCTACAGTGTGTCGTCCTGTTAATTTCTTCAGCGGTAACGTTATCGCTTGCTGTGCCAAAGGTCGCAGGATCGAATCCTGGCGCTATCAGCTGGGATTTGAGTGTGCGCAAATGTGAGGGAGCCGTGTCAGTAGATTTACTGGAACGTTAAAGATCCCCTTCGTGGAAAAATTCCGGCACCCTGGAGTCTTTAAAAGCCGCGGTAGTTATAAAGGACGTAAAACCAATAACATTATTATGTTAATTTCTCTAGTGTTTGAGTCCATTTGCGTAAACCCTGAGTGAACATAAAATTTGAACGTTTAGCTTGAACTTTGTGGCACTAGTTCCTTTAGACATTTAAGTCCCTTAATTTTTTTAAGCATACGCCTATTGAAAATACGCATGCATATTTGAATACAAATTGCATTATTCACTTGATTATAGCGAAGGGATCTTCGTGTTTTGCAGTGTCAATTATTATTGGTCAGCGGTAAGATTGTTTTTGGTGTTATGCCCAGAGATCTCGAGACATGGTGCCTTGTTGTCATGTTTCTATAATAGTGCTCTAGCCTAGCTAATATTATTACGTTGCTATATGATGTTTAAATTGCGGTATATACCGTGGTTTATTATATCCAAAGTTGCTGACAGCAGCAGTTATTGAGGACGGTTCAATATGTGAGGTTTCTTGATTATACTGTTCGAACTTGACTTACGAAAGAACTAGAGAACGTATGCAGGTACAGGTATAGCTCTTCAAAAGCAAAGTTGTGCGGAACTAATGGGCAGGAGATGGAGTTTTGACCAATAACACTGATATTTAAAGCATGGAGCAGTTTATCTACTTTCGACAATAGATCGTCATGAGTGGTAATTTTATACCCGAGATGTACCGAAAAATGGGTTGGAGAGCATTCGGAAGGAACTCCATAGTTTCTAGAGATCAAATGCCCCTAAATCTCAAGAAACAGGTCTTCGGGAAGTGGCTTCCCGTCAGAATTCGTATATGCATGTCTGTCAGAATTCGTATATGCATGTGGTTCTGTAGTTACGCAGTGCCAATATTATTGGGCCAGCGGTAAGATTGTTTCTGCCCACAGACTTCGAGACAAGTTGCACTGTTGTCATGTTTGCTACCTATAATATTGCATTGTTAACATGATGCATAGCAGCCAGTAAAAGTAATAGTAAGTGGATCTGCATGGAGAGTCATGGTAAGGGCAATGTTAGGATTTACCAGAAGAGACGGAGCGAATGCTTCATAGGTTACGTACGATCGATGACATACTGTATGTCTGTGACATAACTCTAGGAGTAAGAATGACAACTCTTTAATATAAACGACAATGGGTTGAAAATATCGCAAGACGGAAAGATGGGAGGCGGACAAAGGTGATAGGCTTCTAGAATGGGTTCCTAGAGACTGAAAATATCTAGGCCTACAGGAAGACCAACGGATTGCTGAGACAGAGACGTCGTTGGAGTGGTAAATAAGAATTGGAGAAGAGTGGTATAAGATGGACTTGCCTGGATGACCAGGAATTGTTTAGGTCAGTTCTTGCTAAGTTCTCAAGACATTGAAGAGGTTGTATGCTGCTAAGTGGGTTGCAATTGGCTTTTTAAAGATGATTAATGGTTAATTCGTCAAATGGGAAAGTGAGCATTTTAGCAAGTAGTGTACGATCTAGAGCTAGTAATAAGTAATAAGCGATTTGAAATTAATCGAAAACTATTAATCGACTGACCGTTCAATAGATCAATCGAATAACCGAAGAATCGATCAATTGATTAGTAGACACGAGATACGAAAATAACTCTAAATGAGAGGTCATCGCTTAAGTTGCGTTATGCATATTTTCGGAACGATGTATAGAAATCCATAAAAGTCACTTTTTGCCTAAATATACAAAGTGTTCTTCCTTGTTTATGTTGACAATAACTAAATAAGAGTCAGTGACAGTGGAAGGACAAACATCAATATAATTGGGAAAGGTTTCGAAAAAAGGAAACGAAGAGTTTTCAGCAAAGATTTTGAATTCTTGTTCAATGTTGACAATTTAGGAAGGAAGGTATATTTTTTACTTTGTTTTAACCTAGTTTTCACAAAGAAGGTACATTATTTAAAATATATATGAAATAATTTATATTTTAATTAAGTACATGTCTGTTCTGTGTCTGTAAGAGCGTAGTGAAAGGAGTGAAGTACATCTATTAATCAATTATTCGACATAACCGATTAATCGATTGAATGACCAATCGATTAATCGTTACATGTAGCAATTAATCGACTTTTCTGCTTCGATTATCAATTATTCGGTAACTGAAATTAATCGATTAAAAGTACCACCCTAGTACAATCATCGAACGGTTTCTCAATAAGTGCAGGTAGTAGGTGGAGCAGCAGCAGCAGCAGCTTCTTGGTTTGGTCGTCACGTCCAGTGCGTGTCACGTCACGCCCATTGATTTTCATTGTTACGTTATTGGTAAACTCTCAGAGCCATGATAGTCCTTTTGTGGGCTTCAGAGACTCCTTGTCGTCGCTCAATACTTAACCTACCTGTCTCCCGCCCTCAAGACGTGTCTCGCGTCCCGTGTCGTGCCGAGTTCCGCGAACAGTGGAACGTGACTCGCTCACTTCGCCTACGCACGCTTTGAGGAGACTTATCTCGATGGAGTAACCAAGTCTTGGATACGGTATTTTATTCTTACATAATCTGAAAACATCTTAGAGATAATTACTTTTATAAAAGTTAATCCAATTCTAAGCATTCAAAGTTACATGGTACCGTAATAGTTTACTACAACAAAAGTGGACATTACACAATTCTGACAAGTAATCAAATAAGTTACAACACATTATTAGTACTATCTTATTCAAAACCGCATTGTCAAACACTAAAGAATGTGGTTTAATCACTGCTTGAATGTACATGTTTCGGTGTTCAATGACACCCTCGTCAGCTTTTATTGAATTAAAATAATCTTAAAACTAAGTATAGAAAGATAAAATAGAAAATGGATATCCGTACAAAACACTAGGCCTATTAGAAATTTAAATAAAAAGAAAGGTCACCATGTTTTTTTTAATTCTTTTGGTTTAAGCAGTGATTATACCACATTCTTTAGTGTTTGACAAGGTGGTTTTGACTAAGATAGTACTTTCAGTCAACACGGATATTAATTATTACCATTTTCATAATGCCTACTGTGTGATTGATTAGGATAGTGTTATGTATATTGTATATTTTATGTGTTTGTTATGTTTCTTTGTTTTCTGCCTTAATGGCCTGATTTATTTATTTATCGTATGGCTTTTAGTGCCGGGAGTGTCCGAGGACATGTTCGGCTCGCCTGAGTCTGTAGCTGCTTCCAGCGGACACCCTAAAGGGTGAGCTACAAGTTCCGTTCAATTTCAAGTAGTTCCAACTTTCGCCACCAGATATCAATGATACCTAGTGGTGGACATTGGAACTTTGATAGAGGGTTCTGACGAAATCTAACCTAACAATTTTGCTTTACACAAGTTTAGTCTGTGAAAGGATCTTTTACATGCCATAAATCTATGACATGGGACCGCCGGCTTTACTTCCCCTCCGAAGGAAGGCATACTGAACGATGTTTAACGCTCTTAAAAATCCGACGACTTGAGCCGGGTTTGAACCCGCTATCTTGGGAACAGCAGTTCAGCATGCTACCGACTACGCCACCAAAGCCTGATATGCACAATAAATGACGATGATGATCTGTCAAAATTAAACTTAGTTAGATTTAGAAAATCTGAAGTGTTAAAATATAAGTCAACACATAGCCTATAGGCTGTGTATCCTAAAAAGTTCGGGATCAAAGTTAATTTTTATATTAAGAAGTAGATAATCTGGAGTCGAAGTTTTTTTCCGCTAGCTGAGGAAATGATCACAGCTTAGGGCAGGGTATAGCCTACTACAACACCGCAACACCAGTTTTCATTTCGTGTTTTTTTAATGTTTGTTGTGTATTAGGCCTAATGAGGAAAATGTAAAAAATCTACATGAGTGGGTTTATTAATCCGACTCACGGGTGTGGAAAATTACAAGGAAATTAGCATATTAAGAAATAAACTATAAAGAAAATGAATATACCGTTGCAAAGCGAATGATCCTCTGTTCAATATGACACATACAAAGAAATTTCGAAAGTTTTGATGATTTTCGGCCCCTTAAGATAGCAAGAAGTCTTTGAAATATGAAGTTGCCATGTTAAATTGAAATTTAGAAATTCTCTTACAGAGGCTACATATCGTAGAGAAAATTAACCGCAATAACTTACTTCTTAATTTTCCAGCTTTTCAATAATTTATTAGACTTAAGTTTGAGTGAATTGGCTCAGTTGTCTGTCCTACTGAATCAAAGGTTTTAGAGACTTGGGTCGCAAGGATCTGAAGATAAATCAAAAATATTTTCAGGAAATCACGCTAAAGTTGTTAATTGTTATAGATGCCAGTTTCATATAGGGCTATTGGTATTATTATTATTGACTGCAAGCGTGGCGCAGCGGTAACGTTCCGATCTGCTGTTCCCAGTGTTGCAGGAACGAATCCTGGCGCAGTCAGTTGGCATTTGAGTGTGCGCAAATGCGATGGAGTCTGTAGATTTACTGGCACTTTAGTGATCCCGCTTCGGGGCAAAATCCCGGCACACCGGCATATCTTAAAACCTCAATAGTTAAAATAGACTTAAAACTAATAACATTATTATTAGTATTATTATTAGTCTGTTGTTTATTCAGGAAATGTATTGACTGACGAGCAGAATCAAACATAGAGCAACACCATCAACAACCCGCAGCAGGAAGGGGATCATTATGTCAGGAATTGATCGTCGGCAAGTTCAGAGGTCGTAAATGATGTGGGCGCTGAGTTATGAGATGGCTTGTAAAGGATTGATAGCGTTGACTCTGAGAGGTTAACAGCAGGTTGTGCGTGCGCATGGGATATAATGGATGTGGTCGTCCCAAACTGGCCAGCATTCCGTCCTTCAAACTACAGTACCTCTGTACCTGTCAGCGAGCCAACATCCGCTGGTGGTCCGTGGAATAAAGCCATGGAGGAAGGATTTGGAGGAGTTGGCCAACGCTCGGTCCATTGAAGCCAAGCGACAACCTCTACGTGGGCGTAACTTGTATGGAGTCGATGCATGAGTGATTGACTAAGTGATCTCTCCCCTTAAATTATTACAAGGGTCACGGCGTAACCATGCTCATTAAATCGTGCACCACGGCCGTGAGGGCAGATGCAGCAAGCCCTGAGATCGCAGGTTGGAATCCTGGCGCTGACAGTGACTATCCCCAGTGAGATTTTCCCCCGTTCTATTTCCGCACTTCCTCCAGGCAAAAGAAGGGATTGTACCTTACTTCAAAGTCCCGGGGTGCCTGCATCCTCCCTGTCCCTAATACAGTTCCACAACTCACTACTACAGTCATCACATAAATACAGGTTATCAAGAAAAGTTCAACACACACCCATCTACAAGGGGCTGATGACCAAGATCATGAATTAACAAGTTATTTCAATGAAACGCCTGTGCAAATCGTACAATTAGTTAGTTAGTTAGTTAGTTAGTTAGTTAGTTAGTTAGTTAGGCCTCTTGTTGTTTTAAGGGGTGGAACTAAGAGGTCATCTGCCCCCAAATCGTACATTGTCAAACATCAAAGGTTAATTAAAATAGCGATGTAATAGGCCTACTGTAGGGGGTTGATGGTAAACATGATAAGTTAAGGGAACGGTTCCTAAAAAGTTAACCTAGAAATTAAATTGCTACATACCTATTTGTGACATAAATTCAGTTCTAAAATTTCATCAGGCATGTGTTGTCTAAATCACTAAATAACACTTTCGAAAAAAAATTGAATTTGGTAACTTTTTAGTTTTTTTTATAGAATATTGGTATTCGCGATACATTGCCTAAATCTACAATATGATAAGTCTAATAACATGCATAATTTCTACTACCGTGACCTCATAAATGAATCCCCTACGCTATGCGGCCGACAATCCTCCCTGGTGAAACCCACCCCCCTCCCCTATTTTTAAACAAATACACATAAACTTAATCATTTTGAACAAAAACTACATCCCATGCTATTTTCTAACCCAGGGCAAGTAGCGCTTGACGCACCGGTACCTGGTACTAACGCTGCTGGCCTGCTCGTTTCGTTCGCAGCCAGCGGCTTAATTTAAAGAGACTACAGTATAATCTGTATTTTTGTGCTAATGGGCACGTCTTTTTCAAGTGTTGAATTATTTCAATGAATTTTAAGGTATGTTACTCTTAAATGTAGTCTATAAATGTGTAGAACGATCAATATAAATAGGCCTAACTAGGTAGACTATATTGTGAAATCGGTCGCAATAAAACTTGGTAAATCTTAACTTGACGTTTATAAATACTGTAGGCTATTCAGTTCGGAATTATTATGGTAATTCGTAGCTCCCATGATATTCCTCCGTTGATAGAGCATTCACTTTTGACACCAGTATTCAATTTCATCGGTTGTTCGGTGTATTCTTATGTCTTACGAATCTAGCCTTGGGTATGTGCCTTTAGGTTTTACTTACACTAGTTTATGCAATACAATACAACAGTTTTCTTTGTGTGTCAATTGACGGGTCGTCAAGAGTGTAGACTATTTTGCAATTCCAAGATGAAATCCCGAGATGTCATTGCGGTTTATTGCCCTAAAATACAAGAACTGTTGGAGTGGTTTCCGACATTAACCATTGAAACAAACGTTTTCTTACAGCTGAAAAGGGGCGCGGTCTTTGCCTTCAACATCTTGTACTAACTTAGCCAGCGCACTGAAGACACCTCTAATTCCTTCCTGCATGGCAAAAGCACTCTTTACCGACCGCTTGTTGAGGGGCTGATTCTCAGATCTCTTAGTTGTTGGCTATTATCCCCAAGGCCGGGGGTCGATTCCAGACTCGAACAATAAATTTAATTCTGGTCTGAGGGCTGTAGCGGGGTATACTCAGCCTCGTGAGGCATAACTTAGAAGAGGCGGGCTCGATTCCAAACTCAGTCATCCTGGAAATGGATTTGCGTGGTTTCCCCACTTCAACTCCAGGCAAATGCCGGGATGGTACCTTACTTAAGGCCATGGCCGCTTCATACCCAAATCGTACCTCAATTATAAATGCACACACTAGTACAGACATCACAGTGACACAGGTTATCAGACAAATTCTACACACATCCAAGTGCACTGGGCTACATGATCACGATGTCGTGAAACCCCTAAAACAATCAACAAAAACATCAACAAAAAGAGATGGCTGAAACAGGGCATAGCGTTCGTTCTTTCCGAGCACTGGTCACGGTTTAGAAGAGGCGCCATTGCCCGATTTCCAGTGCAGGTTTACCTGTTCTTATTGGGGGGGGTCTTCGGTTCTCCCTCCAGTATACCTCTCCAAGGTGACTTCCAACCAACCAGCAGGAGTGTGGGAAGGACCTAACCAGTTCACCAGGTGGCATGTACATGGCGGCGAAGACATGGAGGGGAAGTTGTATTAACTGTTGCGATCTTCCGGAGAAATTTCAGGCCGACATTTCGTCTGAAGACACCATAAATTATATACGGTAAATCGTCTTCTTCTTCTTCTTCTCCTACTTCACGTGCCTTGCCTGGTTCCCTGGACGCTGGCAATCTCCATGGCGAAGACTTCTCTACAAACTGCTCCCCCAGGGGCTCACATCTTGTGGGACGTGGTTGGCGACCACGGGACCCCAGCGGAGTCCGGCATTGCATCCTCTTGCTTGTGCCGGGCTCCTCTCCGTCTTCTTTCCTGTCGACCTCCCTTGGTCTACTCTTGTTCTTTTTCGACCCCGACGGTATTAGGGTAACCGAGGCCTAGGGAGTCTTTCACTTTCCCACCTTAATTGGCCATTGTCTCATCATTCCTGATCCCTCCTTCTTCGAGGGGTCAGACCTCTTGTTTTCTTTTAATTATATTTCCTTTTCTCTTTAAGATTCCCGCACTGTTTTTGTTAATTGGCTCCCCGTGTATCTAAATTCCAAGTTTTTTTATTTTTTATTTTTTAGGTGTTTTCAATCTCCGTTTGCATTTTGTAAGGATTGACAATCTAAATTGCTTTTTAGTAAGTCTTTCAATATAGGGTCTGGGACTTCCGTGAGTATTTTGAATTTCAATTGCATTTTGTATTGTCAACCTAACCTCTTTTTGTAAGTATTTTCAATCTAAATTGCATTTTGTAAGTATTGTCCATCCAATTGAGTAGTTTGAATCTACCATACATTTTGTAAGCATTTTCATTTTCAATTGCATTTTGTAAGTATTTTGAATTGCACTTTGTAATTATTTGGAATCTGAAATGGGCATTGCGTATTTTCCATTTCAATTGCATTTTGTAAGTATTTTGAACCTCAATTGCATTTTGTACGTATTTTCAATCTCATATGCATTTTGTAAGTATTTTGAATTTCACTTGCATTTTGTAAGTATTTCGACTGTACATTGCATTTTGTACGTATTTTTCAATCTATTCCTTTTGTGATTATTTTCGTTTAAGTATTATCGCTCTCTATTTTGTGAGTAGTTTCAATCTGAGTTCCCTTTTGTCACTATTTTCCTTTTCACTTAATTTTCGTTCTGGTTTCCACTTCATTGACATTTTCGCTATCACCCAGACCATTAGGGGCCGATAACCTAGAACCCCTTAAAACAACAATTATCTTCATCATCATCTACAAACTGCAAGGTGAAACAGTTGTTGGGTGTAGCGAATGCTGGTCCATTCTTTGATGTCTTGCAGCTACGATTAACTTACCTCTGTCCTACATCTTACCAATGGTTTCCATATACCCCCGGGAATAGGTGGGAATAGAACACATCTCTTCTCAGTTTTGTCTCACCAGGCTGTCACCTCGTTCCAGCCGTCATTCCAGAATTGCATTTGATAAACGCAAAGGGGACGGATTTAGGTGTCAAGTTATAAAAAAAAGTGCAGACGGCTCCTGATCAAACAACTACAGCCACACGGCTGAATTCAAGTAGTAGGCCTACACAATATTCAAGTAATAATGTAGGCTATAAATAATCAATCGCTATATGATGAAAAACTTAACGTGAGGCGTCAATATAACGATTTATACTTGACTTGGCACTCTTGCAACCCCTCACAATAACTAGCCCATAGGGGCAGACGACCTCGTAGTTCCGTCCCTTAAAACAACAATAGGCTAACTAACTAGCCTATGTTTAAACAAGGTGTTCAGTAAAGCACATATAGCCTACTTTTTCCTAAATGCATGGGTATTGTTATAACTCTTTTTCCATTTCAAGGAGTATAATTGAATGTTGGTTTTAGTAGCTTGTTGAAATACGACGTGTTATACGGATATTAAACATGAATATGAGGTGCCCTTTGCTAGTGCTACCTCTGTACAAAATTTCATTCAATTCAGTTTCACAGTGTTTGAATTGATATGGTGAATCGATTTGCACACATACATGGCCGCTATCTGCAAACTATTGGGCTAATGACCTTGTAGTTCAGTCAAAAGATGCTTCCCACAAAAAGGTATGTTGGTGCAAAATTTGGCAGAGATCAAGTAATTAGGTTGGTCGTAATTTGATTTAAGCTTTTAACATTTGGGTGGCCACCATTCAGTTTCCGTCAAGACGGCGGCGATATAAAACATGACCCCGAGGTGCCCTTTGCTAGTGCTACCTCTGTACCAAATTTCATTCAATTCGGTTTTACCGTGTTTGAATAGATAGGCGAATCGAATTGCACACATAATGGCCGCCATATGCAAACTATTGGACTGATGACCTTGTAGCTTGGTCAAAGAACGCTTCTCATATAAATGTATGTTGTTGCAAAATTTGGTACAGATCAGATGATTAGGTTGGTCGTAATTTGATTTAAGCTTTCAACATTTGGGTGGCCACCTTTACGGTTCCGTCAAGATGGCGACGATATAGGATATGACACTCAGTTGCCTTTTGAAAGTGCTATCTCTGTACAAAATTTCGTTCAATTCGGTTTCACCGTTTTTGAATTGATATGGGGAATCTATTTGGACACATACATGGCCGCCATCTTCAAACTATTCAGTTGATGACCTTGTAGTTTAGTTAAAAGACGCTTGTCATATGTTGTTGAAAAATTTGGTAGAGATCGGATGATTAGGTTAGTCGTTTAGTCATAATTTAATTGACGCTTTGAACATTTGGGTGGCCGCCATAACGTTTCCGTCAAGATTGCGGCGATATAAAACATGACACTGAGGTGCCCTTTGCTAGTGCTACCTCTGTACCAAATTTCGTTCAACTCGGTTTCACCTTGTTTGAATAGATAGGAGGAATCCATTTGCACACATACATGGCCGCCATCCGCAAATTATTGGGCTGATGACCTTGTAGTTCGGTAAAAAGATTCTTCCTCCATAAAGGTATAATGTTGCAAAATTTGGTAGAGATCATATGATTAAATTGGTCGTAATTTGATTTAAGCTTTTAACATTTGGGTGGCCGCCATTACGTTTTCCTCAAGATGGCGGCGATATAAAACATGACACTTAAGTGCCCTTTGCTAGTGCTACATCTGTACCAAATTTCGTTAAATTTGCTTTCACCGTGTTCGAATTGATAGGGGGTACAGACATTCAGAGTACACACGCTCGCACACTCACACACGCTCGCACACTCACACACGCTCGCACACTCACACACACACACACACACACAGACACACACACAATTTTTCGCCCTGTATTGATCTCATGTCTACTTTCATTTTTTGCAAAAATCGAAAGTAGACTAAAAATTACAGCGTAAACGAACGGAACAAAGCAGGTAGGCTATGTCACTGCCAATAATGAACGCTGACAGCTGTCAAAGCTTGGAAATGCTGCGTTGCCACTGAGGCAGATCATGACTCATAACATACCAAGAGGCGTGCAGGAGAACACAAATACTGGGGAATACCCCCCCCCCCCCCCCCCTGCCTGGCGGTCTAATGATCGTGAAGAGTCAAGGCACAGTGGAACACAGAGTCAAACCATGTGCTTACTGCTGTGTCTGCATACATTGCAACACTGCTCACTGTTGCTATGGAGACAGTTACCCCTCTCGTCTCCACTCCTCACCTCCCCTCACCCTCAAGCGGATGACAGCTTTCACCGTTCATCTTTTGTAAATCAGAGTATAGTCAACTGTATGGTTTGAAGAGTTTCCTGCTCATCTCGGAAGATAGTAGCACTGTCCACAGAAATTGAAGTGGTGGACGAATTAAGGTAAGGGGACGGTTTTCGGGTACTTAACCTTAACTGTTATTAGTAACGGCGTTGCTCCCCGTTTCTGCAAATAACCTGCTTAGGCCTACTTGGGGCTGATGACCAAGATGATCCAACACAAGCGAAGGAATCAACAACAACAAACAAGTTTTAAACGAAGACAGGGAAATGCTTGAAATAGCCTTCCGCTTAAAGCATAGCCTGTGCGTAGGGCCAACTTAACTTGAAGATATTGTGACTGCTTGTTACTGAGAACACTTTTAACACCCCAATCATTAACTGTTACTTTATGGGGAGTAGGAATTATTTATACAGCGAGCTAGTTTATATGTACGAGACGTAATACTAATGGTGGGTGTGATTACACATTACTCTACAGCTGTTTCCTTTCTTTGGCTGGCTCCACCAAAACAACGACACGTGCGCTGCTCTGATGAGAAACAGACTTCTCTCGACTGCTCTGGAACAAGATAAATGAGAGACGCTCCGAAATAGTGTTCATATTAAAATATTAATACGGATGTATAATATGTTACTATGAAGATATTTTTGAAAGCGTTGAGAGGCACATGCAGTATAGGCCTACATATGACGGGGCGCGACGCGGGTAATTTCTGGGTGTTGCCCCATCAGAATCTATATCAGAGGAGGACGGGGTCGTAGAAAGGTGTCCGGCAAGATACTGTTACTATCAGTGTAAGGCCTAGTCATAATAAATGTCGTGATGATGATTTGGCCTATGATAATAAAATAATTTACTTCAATTTGAAAAATAGAACGCTGTAGTAACTTATTAGCTTAATAATAGGATTAATAATAATAACAAATGTCCGACCGGAAGCCCTGTACGCTAGGGAGTGTCTGTCAATGAATAAAAGAAGCTTGATGGATAAATTAGAGATCAGAGGCAGAAGAATTCTGAGAAAGATCTTAGGACCAGTACTAGAAAATGGGGAATACAGAGCTCTACGTACAAATAGAGAGGCTTCTTGACTATGCTAGGGAATCAAAGGTAGCTTTTTATGGTCATGTGGCAAGATTGCTTCCGAACAGACTGACAAACCACCTGTTCACTTTTTGGCGAAACAAGAAGGTCCATAGACTGAAGCTGAGAAAGACATAAAGGAACTGGGACTAACAGACCTGAAAGACAGGACAATCTGGTCGGATGAAAGAAAAGCAACCGACACCGAGAAAAGATTCGTGAGTACTGGGGAAAACTCACAACTCAACAATTGAGCGAGCGTATTCCCCAGTAGGCCCATCCGAAAGAATAATAATTATAATAATATAATATTATTTTGACTCCAAACCCAAAACCACAATGCCATGGTTTATGAATACCAGAGACAACCTCAAAATGCTGCATCTAACACCCGATGACTCCTTCAATAGAGATCTCGTCCGCAAAAAGGTACTGACTAATGGGCTAACCCGAGATGGACACCGAAACCGAAAAGAAGACAAGGTATAACCTGGACAGTGGAGCGCAAGACGGCCCACTCACAGGGAATGAGGGAATTCTGGGTTCAGAGGAAAGCAAAGCAATTTGCCAAGTGTAGCAAGACTTAATGTGGTCCTAGATGGCCTCAACGAATTATATAATCTATATAATAATAATAATAATAATAATAATAATAATAATAATAATAATAATAATAATTTAATCTAATTTAATAAACTAATAGTTTCTTGTAGTTAAAATTTTCAAGTGCTTTCCGGGTGGTCAACACGATCTTACCCAATTGTAATGGGTGTTAGGCCTATTCCATAAACCTGAAAGAATTCCATGAGATTTAAATTCACTTGGATTATTAGTTTCGATCATCCTTAAAGTAGGCTATTAGTAACGACGAGGCGTTACCCATCTAAATGACTTGTACTATTTGCACAAAACACGATCTGATAGCTTATCCGTAAATGTTGTTACTCTGTAGAAATCTTTGAATCTGAGATGCGTCTGTGAATGGACTACCCTAGGTTTAGGTCTACCTATCCAATTGCCCAATGCCCTCAGTAAGAATCTTTTTTCCAAATCAGTCTATATAGTTTTTGTAAGCTATGCTATTTAATTTGATGTGAATATTGGTTGTGATACCGGGTGAGTTAGCCGTGGTCGTTATGGCATGGCTGCAAGCAGTCGCTCACGTCTGGGAGGCGACGAGGTTCGAATCCCCTTGCTGGCCACCTTGAAGATGATCTACTGTGGTTTCCCATCTTCCTTCCAGTCAAATGCCGGGGTTGGCCCCTAACTATAGGCCACAGCCGCTACTTTCCAATTCCTCTTCCGTACATTCACACTTTCCTCCCCAAACAACACTCCACGCGCGACAGTACTTGTAACTCACCCCATGGGTGTCCGCATAGAAGCAGCTACAAAACTCGGGTGAGCCGAACATGTCCTCGGACATTACCGTCTCTAAAAGTCATACGCTAAAAAATAAAAAAATATGGTTGTGATAATTTTAATGCTCATTATTAATGTTGAAATTCTCTTCTTTGCAGGTAAGTACAACATACTTGACTTGACACCCACTTCGTGAAGCTATTCTGTGGTAAGTGGGCCATCCTCCAGAAAAGGAATTGGACCAATCCTACTATTATTTATTACTAGCAGTAGTGCCCGGCTTCGCCCGGTGGATTGATTTGTTTAATGGATGATAATGAATACTACTACAGAACTGGCAACTGATAAGTTATTTAAACCAACTTTCCTCTCTAACCGCTAGTTTATTACAGAGCACATTGTTACGTAAAAACGTCACGTCAGTTTAGTTGCAGACAGCACATTGTATTTTGCGACCAGTAGGCCTATATCGCAAATTTAACATTTTTCCTACGTATCTCCATAACTCGAATTGTTGATAAGTCGAATTTATTTTTACATCCCCTAACGATTCGAGATATCGAGGTTCCACTGTACTTTATAACGAACCAACTTAGAATACCCGTCACTGACGATTTGAAGGAGTAAAGGAAGGCAGATTATGAAGAAATTTAAACTCCTTGCCAGAGTCGGGAATTGAACCAAGGACCTCTGGATATGAAGTGTCAATACATAGCCCGAGAACACAGAAAGCGGCTAATTGGGGTAGAAATATGTTTTGTCTGATAGCCTGTGTTGTTTTGGTGTCTGTAGTAGTGTGTGTATTTGTAATTGAGACTAGGATTGGGAAGGAGGCAAGGTACAGATGATCGTTGTTGCGCCCCATAGAGCAACAACAACTAACTTGGGAAGGAGGCAGCCGTGGCCTTAAGTTAGGAAATTGAGTCGAAGTGGGAGAAAACACGGAAGTTACTTCTAGGATGGCTCAGATGGGAATCGAACCCATGTTTTACTTTGTTATTTTCACGAAACTGAGCGTATCGTTCCAGACCTCAAACCAGAATTAAATTTCTTCAGGGATGACAATCAACCATGCTAAGCATTAGTCGCTAGGTGGTCGGCGTTTAGTGGCACACATTTGTGCCACGTTCAGCGACTATCAGGTTTGTCGAGTGGGCTCCTGCATGAATGACGGGTACATCCAAATAAATAAATAAATAAATAAATAAATAAACTCTGCAATGCACTGAACTCAGTTTAACTCGTAAAGAATTACTCTGGTACCGTGCCAGCGCGACAAAATAATGGTCACTAAATACTTGCGAGTGCATTTTAAAGCTGCAAGTATGCAAGTCGTCGTCTTGGCAGTTAATGGTGCGTTTCGGAACACAGTAGGATGGCCACGCTCCATTACCGGAGGGCGACGGTTTTGTACGGGCTGTTACAGGTGCATCCGGTTGGGAGAAACATAACTCAGCCGTCCACATCATAAATTACAGTACTAGCACACAGGGTCAGCAACGAAACAGTACCTTGACCGCCTGTTTTCCCTCTGATTCCGTAGGTAGGCTATGTCATACCACGGGTGCCATTAGTGGATATTTATGAAAATATGTGATATGGATAGGATACGCAACTTTATAACAATTCTCTAAGCTAAAGTAACTCTTTCTTTATTTCTTTAATGTGATTCGGTCCGGCCCCGTGGCAATTTGGTTAGCGCGCTATGCTTGGGCTCGAAGAGCACGGTACCGATTCCCGGCTGGGCCATTGAGGATTTTGATTTCCTAGGGTTGATTTCCCTGACTCGGGGGGAATGGGGGTACAATGTGTTACGTCTTGATCATCACTTCATCCTCATTAGGACGCACAGGTCGCTTGTGGACCTCAAGTAGAAAGGCCTGCACTTCGCTTCTCAGGAGGCCACACGACATTATTAGACTATATTATTATCTTTGTTATTTTATTGGTTTGTATTGTATTCTATTTTATTAATATTTAATTTTTATTTAGCCTATCTTTCATGTACAGGTATATATCACTTGAAGCCGAGGTGATTTAGTCATCCTGGTCTTGGACTGCCATCATAAATGCTTAAGTTTCGGGCAAGATCTGCCTTACAGTTGCAAGTCTGACTCTACCATGTCGACATGGGATTTACTTTATTCGTGCGGATAATCATCATCATATGAGAGACGTTGACTATGTTTCAGTACCGGTACATTTAGACATTCTTTATTTGATTCTGTAATGTCAGAGCGTTCTTATCATGTTTGTATGTACAGTGGATTTGAGATGGGAGGCAGTTTGTTCTTGAGATGTCCTGACGAGTGCTACCCAGTACGGAGCTTTGGTTTGGCTGCAACACTGCAGTTGCGAGTTCCGGACTGCATCGTGCTCATCAGGCAACTCAAGGATAAACAGCTTCTGATTTGAAATTAACTTTAAGGCCACCATAAGAGACCCCGGATTCTAATTGAATAGGTTCTTCATACCTGTACATGGTGTCCACGGGCAGGAAAAGTCAGGAAAAAGTGTGAAAAAATGGCGAGAGTCGGGAAAAAATGGCGAAAAGTATTAGAAAGTCAGGAATTTTATATTAACCATACAGTATTTTGTGTTTTATAGCCATATTTTGATGTTACTAATCTCTGAAGATAAAAAGCAATAACTCACTGGACATTATGGTAAGTTTCCATTACTATACAGTTCATCATAGTAAAAACCTCTTTTACCTATTTTTGTACCTTTTTTTTTCGTTGACGTAGGGTTGTGGCGACCCCATCACTATAGTTTAGGTTATTAAGTACTTTAGTTATATGTTAGTTGTTGTTTTAAGGGGTGGAACTACGAGGTCGTCTGTCCCACATTAAGTAGCCTTCTTCTTCTTCTTCTTGTACCTTATCCGATACGGACGTTGGCTACCACCATGGCTAACACCTTCTTATCCTGTGCAATCCTGAAGAGTTCCGTGGAAGACAGCCCAAACCACGTTTTTAAATTATCCATCCAAGTTATTCGTCTCCTTCCTGGTCCACGCCGTCCTTCAATTTTACCCTGAAGTATAACTTGGAGCAGACGGTATTTTGGATTCCTCATCATGTGTCCCAAGTATTCCAATTTCCTCTTCTTAATTGTGTTTAACAGCTCAGGTTGGCTGCTCACACGCTGAAGAACCTCGGCATTACTCACATGTTCTGTCCACGAAATTTTAAGAATCCGCCGGTATATCCACATTTCAAAAGCTCGAATCTTCTTTTCTGTAGCTACAGACAAGGTCCAAGCTTCAACACCATAAAGAAGGGTGGAGACAACATAACACTTCACAATTCTTTTCTTAAGCGTCATACTGAGATCTCGACAGCATAGTAGTTGTTTCATTGTCATAAAGATGGATCTAGCCTTCTCTATACGGCATCTTATTTCAACCGAAGGATCCCAATTCTCATTAATATTCTGTCCTAAATAAACCAAACTCTTGACTCGCTCAATCTGATGTCCATCGACTAAAAGGATTTGTGACAATGCTGGTTTTCGCGATATTATCATATATTTTGTTTTCTTAATGTTGAGGTCAAGGCCATATTGTTTACTCTTTTGATACACCATAGTAACAATCTCTTTAAGTCCTTCGAAACTATTTGCAATCAATACAGTATCATCTGCGTACCGTATATTATTAATATAATTACCATTGACCTTAATACCTTGTTGAATGCCATCAAGTGCCTCGGAGAAAATCTGTTCTGCATAGATATTATAAAGAAGTGGTGAAAGAATGCATCCTTGTCTCACACCACGCATTATTTCCACTGATCTCGATATATGTCCATCAATTCTGATACTAGCCTTTTGACCCCAGTATAAATTAATGATGATCCGAATGTCTTTCTCATCTATTCCTGAGTTCTTGAGTGCATTATACAACTTATCATGCTGACAACGGTCAAAGGCTTTTGCATAGTCCAGAAAACATGCATATACATCCTGATTCACCTCACGGCATCTCTGGAAAAGAACTTGAAGCGCAAATAATGCCTCACGAGTTCCTAGACCGTTGCGGAACCCAAACTGCGTGTCACTGATATTCATCTCGCATTTCCTGTACATGCGATTATGGATAACTTTGAGAAATATCTTGAGCACATGACTCATAAGACTGATTGTCCTGAAGTCACTACATGACTTAGCCATCGGTTTCTTCGGAAGAGCAATAAATGTAGACAAGAGCCAGTCTTCTGGTAATATGCCCGTGTTGTATATCTTGTTATATAAATTAGTGAGCGTCACAATGCTATCATCATCCAAGATCTTCAATAATTCCACTGGAATGTCATCTTGACCAGGAGCCTTACCATTTTTCGCTATCCTAATCGCATATTTCACTTCATCCATGGTGATCATGGGTCCAACAACTGAAGGAATTTCGGGTCGGGAAGGACGATGATCATCATTAAAAAGCTCTTGAATATATTTTTCCCAAACCTGTAATTTTTCTTCAACTTCAAATACCGTGTTACCTTGACTATCAACTAAGTTGACTGTGTTTCTTTTCCTGTGTCTACCTGAAACTTCTTTGATTTTCTTATGGACCTGGAAAGTATCATATTTACTATTAAGTTCTTCAATTTCTTTGCACCTATCTGACATCCAAACTTCCTTGGCTTGCCTGATCTTATTCTTTATCAATCTATGAATAAACCAATATTCTTCATTATCTCTTCCTTTGACTTCTCTTCGTTTATCCATTAGATTCAATATTTCATCCGTCATCCATGCCTTCCTTTTTTTATGTTGTCTCTTGTTCTTAAGAAAATGATCTCCAACCCTCTTCAATGAGGTTTTAAAAGTGTCCCAAAGTTCCAAGGGCTGCATGTCATTTGAATTCAACGTCTTAAGATCAGTGGTAAGAGCAGCAGCCACCTGTGACCTTGTATTTATTTCCCGAAGGGCATCAGTATCATATTTATTTTGTGTTGTTTTTATCGGAATCTTGTTAAGCCGGACACAAATCTTGCTAATGAGAGGATTGTGGTCAGAAGGAACATCTGCTCCTGGATAGGTTTTTGCAAAAATCACGCTGTTTCTAAATCTGTTTTTAATTAGAATGAAATCAATTTGATTTCTTATTATGTTGTCTGGACTATCAGCAGGTGCTTTCCACGTATAAAGTCTCCTGGCAGGAAGCTTAAACCAAGTATTAGCAATGACAAAGTTCTCCTCTCTACAAAACTGCACTAAACGATCCCCTCTGTTGTTTCTTTGTCCGAGACCCCACTGGCCCACAATGTGTTCTTCAGAACCTTTCCCAACTTTTGCATTAAAATCTCCCATAACAAGGGTTACATCATGTTCTTTGGTGTCTTTGAGGACGGTCTGAATTTGGGCATAGAATTCCTCAACCTCTTCATCGCTTTTGTCACTAGTAGGTGCATACACTTGAATGAGATTAATGTGGAAAGGTTTACCACGTAACTTTAACATCATTATTCTACTGGAGAATGGTATACAACTGATAACAGCAGACTGCAAACTTTTGTCCACTATAAAACCCACTCCATGCAAATGCCTGGCATCATTATTACCACTGTAATATATCATGCAATCCTCCACATTACAATCTCCTGTCCCCGGCCATCTCATCTCACTTATACCCATTATGGACACATTCATCCTCTTCATCTCATGAATTGTATTGTGAATCTTTCCTGCTTCAAACATACTCCGTACATTCCACGTTCCTATCTTCAGGGCTGACCGGGAGATTCTTCGCACCCTCTGACCACTTAAGGTCTGCCCGGGACTAAGGGCCAATGTAATTGGGTTTTCAGCCATGAAGATTATCCTGGGGGAAAATAATTGAGGTGGTTTCCCGTTGCCTTCCTCAATGCGCAGTAACCACA
Source organism: Meconema thalassinum (assembly GCA_946902985.2). Classification (NCBI taxonomy): domain Eukaryota; kingdom Metazoa; phylum Arthropoda; class Insecta; order Orthoptera; family Tettigoniidae; genus Meconema; species Meconema thalassinum. The sequence goes on from OX336399.1 coordinate 94,547,506, forward strand.
TCACATCCCAACATCCAAGGATGCCATGATATGATGCAGCTGTTTGCTGATGCAAGGTCGACAGATCGATCTTGTATCAACAATAATGATATAGCTGCTGCCACTATATCATGTCCTCAGTTGATCCGCGGGTGCAAGCACCACTCTCAACAAGAGCCCCTATCAGCCATTGGGACGCGCCGTGTCGGGGTTGAGGACTTCCCCGCCCAGATCCGTCTTCCACAGAGTACAGAAAAGCCCTTACTCAGTTCAGAGCTCCTCCCCCATGGAAGCTGCACCTGGCACAGTAGCCTACTTTGATTTATGTATTATGCATTATAATTTACTTTTTCTATTTTAAATGAGCGTTGGGCAAAATGTGCAAATGAAAAAAGATATATATTTGATCAATAATCCTTTTTTCCGATGTTACGATTACTTCGCGAGACAGGATTTTTGCTGAAAAATGATCAGGAAAATTCAGGAAAATTGACATTGAAAATTCTGTTGACACCATGCTGTAACAACTATGCTACTATAGCGATAAACTACTCTCTTTCACCTTCTGTAAATTCTATGTGCCTTGTGCACCAGGTTACATCCTGGCCCATCAGATAAATGGTAGCCTAATGACCCAACACAGAGAGAGTATCCGTGATTATGTTAAAAACTTTCAGGGATGATGGAGGAAGGAAAATGGATCAATTTGAGATAAGGACCCATAGTCCGGAAACGATCGAGTCAACAGTTATTATTATTCGCAGTTAACGTCCGTCCTCAATTCTAGTTCTTAACACACACCGGGACGGCGGAATTTCGTCCCGCAGGCGTTCTTTCACGTGCCGGAAGCAAACTACATGGGGTTGGCACGTATAAACGCCCGTAAACGCCACCGACGTGTGCAGGTAAACGGTATTAACCCTTTATAGGATAGTGGTCAATATATTAACCACCTACTATAAAAAGAGTTTGTAGGCTATTATCAAAAGTGCTAATAGTTGAAACTTTCAGCCTAATTACAACAACATTTCTCGGTAGATGTAATATTTCTGATAGGCAAATATTATATCTGTCTAGTTTTATGGTGACAGATAAAATTTCAACTAGTAAATATAATCTTAAGAGAGCCGTAGGAGTATCAACGAGTACGAGATGGAGACTGGTGTATGAACTCGCCAGGGAGGCGTTCCTAATAGATCTGCGAACAACACTGCTGCTGCCATCAAGTCATGCCTACAACAAACTTCTCCAAGATCTAAGAGAGAACAAAAGAGACATACGACCAGACTTCTATGGTACCTGCGCGATGGAAGACAGAACCTTGAAGCAAGCGAACTATGAAATGCGACATGTCACTACAAGACCAGCGGTCCATGGCTTCCACCACAAGCTATGCTCCAATAAGACGTTCCACGACACGAGCGATACATGCATCTGTGCCCTGTGCTTAGAAAAATTAGAACAATACCACATTCTAAAGTGAAGGGTTAAATAAATACCATTTTGTTTAGCCTATAACTTGTGACTCGATCGTTTCCGTGCTATGACTCCTTTTCTCACATTGATTCATTTGTCTTCCTCAATCATTCCCGAAAGTTTGTAACATCATCACGCCTACAAGATGTATAGCTCTCTAAACGCACCAGCTGACTTCGCTACGCTGATCCAGTTGAGACTAGGATTGGGAAGGAGGCAAGGTGCAGATGATCGTTGTTGCGCCCCATAGAGCAACAACAACAACAACTAACTTGGGAAGGAGGCAGCCGTGGCCTTAAGTTAGGAAATTGAGTCGAAGTGGGAGAAAACGCGGAAGTCACTTCTAGGATGGCTCAGATGGGAATCGAACCCATGTTTTACTTTGTTATTTTCACGAAACTGAGCGTATCGTTCCAGACCTCGAACCAGAATTAAATTTCTTCAGGGATGACAATCAACCATGCTAAGCATTAGTCGCTAGGTGGTCGGCGTTTAGTGGCACATATTTGTGCCACGTTCAGCGACTATCAGGTTTGTCGAGTAGGCTCCTGCATGAATGACGGGTACATCCAAATAAATAAATAAATAAATAAATAAATAAACTCTGCAATGCACTGAACTCAGTTTAACTCGTCAAGAATTACTCTGGTTCTGAAATGAGGAGCAGTGCATTTGGTGCAGTTAGTCGTAATTCTTTGTAAAATATTACATCGGTGTTGAGTGTAGGTTTGAACTAAATACTGTAATGAATGGATGCAGCCTATAAACTCCTAATTTTAAGCAGATACATTTACTTTAATACAAAGCACAGTAATCTTCACAAGTATTGCTTCGTGTTTAATATTAGAAATACGCCACCTCCCCAGAATAGGTTAACTTATAGCCTATGTGTAGCCAACGATGCTTCTGGTCAATCAGTCTTCTTAGTCTAGGTCCGGAGCTTTCATTTACGTCTGACTTACGGGCTACACACGATCTGTAGAAGGATACGCAGGTCACATAAAAGGTGTAGAAGAAGGTTTCTTAGGCGTATCAACAAAACCAACTAGCCTATGCAGTCCTCAGCACTTCTATGAGCCAACTCCTGAAGATTCTCCCCCCAAAACAGTCCTCCCATATCAGTAGGGTCTTGGCCTATTGCCTGCTCCATTCGAATGGCTAATGGCAGTTACGGATTACATCATCATGTAGCTTTCGGATCAGTTATAGGCCTCTACAGAGCACTCGAAGTTGCCCGAAGATCCCGGAGCTGCTGGCACCGACTGGCTCAGCGAAGAGCCTTAATTGGTTTGTTTCCCAAAGCATGGTTTAAAAGATTTAAGTGGCCTTTTAATGTTTAGATACATCTACGGATATGGATCGGCCTATACTATTTAATTGGCATATTTATTGTATTGCATTTAATTAGGTTATTAGTTAATGCGTTAGTTGACGCAGAATTATATTTTACAGTGGCCAAGGTACTGTGCAAAGAGTACAAGTCATATATAAGGTAGATAATTAAAATCTTTGTCGTATGAGTGTCAAACAGCGACTTTTGGCTTTGTCCTTCACTGTTCTTCCAACTGAGGTAATATGTTATGTGCTTTAATAGTTCGTTGTAAGCTTCACAATCAAGGAGACTTTTCAACTGTTATATCGTGTATTGTATAAAGATTACGCCATACAGATGGACGGTAGAGCAGTAGCTGCTAAATCTAAAAAATGAGTTGCGGGTTCAACTCCTGCTTCCGTCAGACAATTACATTATTTTAAGATTTTTAAATTATTAATTTTCTTCTTACAGCTTTAGCAACGTATATTTAATATTCTAAATTACCTGTTTTTAATTTTTGAATTTTTCATGTGAAGCCCTATATTATATTTAAATATTTTATCATTTTAAATGGTTATGTCGACTTCGCTGGGGTCTGGCTTTACGTTACGGTGACGGGACGAAATGTACCGAGAATGCACTGAGGTGTGTGACGTCATAGTACTGCTTGAGCTAGCTTGCCACGGTGGGTGAGTGGATATCGTGTCGGTCTACTAACCCCAAGATTGCAGGTTCGCTCCTGACCGTGGGAAGTGATTTTTGAAAGGCGGCAAAAATACGATACGCATGTCATACGATGTTGGCATGTCAAAGAACCCATTTGAATTCAGAAGGTAGAGTTCATAATGGCAAAATTAATCTCGTGAGTTTCCGCCAACACAAAGTTCCTCATTTCTCTACTAGAAAGCGCTATAGTGTTCAAGGAGGTTAGATATCTAACATCTAACCTCCTTGACTTTCATAGTCAAGGAACAATGAAATTCGACATGCAAGCTACCCTCTGGGTGTCAAATAACAAAGCTTGCACCCGGCATCCGGGGCCATACGATATTATTATTATTACTGCTTGAGCTTGCTCTTTTCCCCGCGCGCACCGGTGAGCGTGACGTCATCCAGCCAGCCACCTCTTTTGACCTTGGTTTGCACTTGCTTTTTTTTTTTTTGCTAACGGACTTGAGATCACGCAGCATTTGTAGCATTTGTAATGATATAAAGTCTAGTCTTTCAGACTGACTATCAGTGTTTTTATTCTCTTCGTAATGATATCCAATTCGTTATACTTTTAATTAGATTTTATATATACTTAACCGACATTAGTTAGCAGACGTATATATAGCAATAATATTTTAATTCTTAACATTGGCTGAATAAGAACTCATTGATAGGTTGAAAGATAAACCATTAATATACAAATAGATATGTTTTAATTATGTATTGATTGGCGTATAACTATTTTTAAATTTAAATTCTTGACTTCCAATGGATTGCACTCTTTGTACAATACACGACCTAATAAAGAGTATTCTTTATTTTAAAATACGTCTGTAAAACATTATGGCCTACTTTCTTTTCTAAAGTCTTATGATAAAAATATATCATGAGGTGAGTTTTAATTTTCTTTACCTGCTCTTGTATCAAAGAATAATGCAACATTATTGTGTTTGAAGCCCTTTTTCAATGTTGCATTTAAACTTCGGTAATATGCCACTAAGCTGAAGGCACCGGACCGTCAGTTTGAACTCACTGATGTACTGTAGGGTAATGTTGGTGAACAGCATAGCATAGGAGATTAGATATCCCCAAGGACACCTGCCTTGAGTCCTTTTACCACTTGCGGCGAGGGAATTGATCCCAGGATACATTAGTGGAATGTTTTGGCCAGGAGTGGTGGAGAGATACGATTCACTAGGGAATCTATGGTTGTGTTCTAGCTATTGCTGTGGTGTTCTCCTTCCTGTGTTCCTGAACATAATGTAAAAGAACGCTCCACGCAGGGGTAGACCAGTCGTTCTTTAAGTCTATACTTCTGTTTCGGAGTGGTATTACTCGTCTGTTATGTTCCACATAGGAATAAGTTATAGTCATATAAAATTCCGCCACCAATATGAAAATTCATATTTCACAAACTTACGAGCATCAAATGTACGTTTCAAATTAGTTCCTCGAGATTTCCTACACACTCTCAAGGCAAATGCCAGGATAGCATCTTACTTGAAATCCCTGGGCACCTACCCTATCCCTGTTCCTAATTCAGCTACACACACTACTACAGTCACCATAGACATACAGGTTATCAGAAAAGGTCAACACGCAGCCGAGTACCTGGCCGATGACCAAGATGTCCCAAGACCCTAAAATGAATTAACAACTTACTTCTCACATACGAAATGCAGATTCTTGAGATACCGTAACGTTTTGTCCGTGTGTGTCTGTAGGCCTACATGCACCTTTTGCTTTTTTTCCTAATTCGTTTTGATTTCCTTGAGCGCTCTTAAGGAAATTCCGTAGAAAGTTGGTATCCCTTAGCCGTTCTTCATACATACCTGAGTTAAGTTTCTAGCCAACGTGCGTGTTTATCTTTGTATTTTGTCTTAAGGAAAGGTCCTTACGGATTCTTCCACGTGGCTGGGTGGTATCATATTCAATGGAATGATGAGTCCAACTTGGTGCATACCAGTGTTAAATAGTTAACCAATATTTACAACAGAAGCTGGTTACACGTCAAATGTAAGGAATACTAGAGGACGACCTATTATGAGCAACGCCTTTTAAAGAACTAGGCTGTGAACACATGATTGGCGCAGAATAGAAGAGACCATACCCGGTGTTGGACTCGGACTCAAAATGTCAACAGAATAGTGAAGTGACTTCAAATATCATAAGTATTTTTTCTGTGTAAATAGACGGGGCATTTTGCCAAATTCCTGTGGACGTCAGGTTTTGAAAATGGCTAGAGCAAGCATGGTGTATTAAAATTAAGATAGAAGAAAATATGTTTTGTACAAGTACTTGCTTACTAAAACCCAGTGACTTGCCAATCATACAGTAAACATAAATAACAAGCTTCTTTTTAACCAATAGCATAGAGGCTAACGGCCTTTAGACAACCAATTGTACAGCGGTTAACATAACAGGAAACTACCACCTTTCTGGGAAATATGAATTGTATTTTTTTCCCCCCTTAAAACATAAGGAAACTCTTTCGAGTATCTTAACAACACTCGTGCTCTTTAATGGATCAGCCATGTCACAGGAAACGGAGATGGGCATGGCTACTCCTTGACAATTCTTAGATGCAGCTTGTTCTCTTTCGTAAAACGTACAACTAAATTCGCTGCAATTTGGTAACAATAAACATCTCTCCAAGGGAGTGGGCATAGCTCTTAAGACTTTTACAAGTCTCAGACAATTCCAAAATTTTCTTCATATTGCAATAGCAAAATAAAAGGATTTAAAAGTTAAATCACGTGGAAAAGACAGTCTCTGGTTTGACATCAGGCGTTTCATTACCCTCCCCAATCCATCTTGGCAGCCAAACTAAGGTTTTAACCAACGTTTAATATCTCGTAATTTTGAATTTTGGTAAGTAGGCTATTACGTTTCCAAATAAGTGTTCCGAACAACTAAAATGCACTAACCAACATGGCTATCTCGTGACGTAGGCCTAGAATATTTACAGTAACTGTTAGTTTCAAAATTTGGTACACTATTCTTCCACTATAAGATTGTTTTGACTAGCTGCTAATAATCTCATCGAATGAACCCTATTTTGATTCAAACAATAATGCTGCAATTGTTCTCAGAAAAGGTGGTCTATTTTTTACCAGTGCTAAAAGGAAATCACATAGACAGACTATAGAATTCCACTGTGCTTCACTTGTGTCAGCAAAACTGATTATTGATTGGTTTCTGATTGAATACTGTGCCCATTAAAGTTCAATATCAAATCTTTGTACGTCACAAACATTCTCAACAAAGCATGAGAAAGATTCATACTCATCCAAGACTGACAATAATTATTTCTTAACAGTCGTGCACAAACCAGAGTTCCCAAGTTTTTCTACACCGAGATTCCATCATAATGAACATTTTAGGTAGATTTCATTAGAAAGCTAACTATTGCAATGGGTCCCATGTTTCGACTTCCGGAAAATGTCGACATATTTTCGCGTTTCACATCCCCCAGACCCCAAAACCACCGTCAGTTCAAAAGTTTATATATAATTTATGTATGTATATATATATGTATATCAGTTTCTTGTGGACACGATAACAGCCGTAATTTTGCACCAATCACTTTGAATTTTTTACCGAATATGTATACCTATAAAATCTCGGTCGAGTTCGTTACTGGGCTAAATCGGTCAAAGGGGGGTGAATATGGGGGGCTTTTTTTTTCAAAAAGTGAAATATTGCTATAACTCTCTTAATATGTGGAATATCGAATCCGTTAAAAGTTCATACTATGTGTCAGATAAAGCCTAAACATTTATGTTTGAAGAGTTTTTTTATAGCACCAACCATTGACCAAAGGGGTGGGAAAAAGTGGATTTTTCGGGAAACATTAATCATATCTCTCTTAATAGGCACAATATCAAAACCGTACAAAATGGACAATATTCCCCTAATAATTACCTAAAACTTTTGTCTGAAATAATTTTTGATATGACCCATCATTACGCCAAGGGATGAGAAAAATGATTTCGGAATTATAAGAAAATGCCAAGAGCTATCAGTGGTTGCCATGGCAACACTACTAAATTGATGAGGGATGAGCTATCAGACGTTGCCATGACAACGCACTTGCACGGGATCAGATTCAGATTTCCATCTGACTAAGTGTGAAGCGGCTTCGGTGACGTAACTGGTAGCATGCTGAACTTCTATGCCCAAGGTCGCGGGTTCAAAGCCGGCCAAAGTCGTCGGATTTTCTAAGAGCGCTAAAAATCCCTCAGTATGATTTTCTTTTGGAGGGGAAGTTCCAACGTTCGTTGCGAGTTGCTGGTTGCGGTGGCATCTAGTAGCCAAGTTCACAGCTAGGTGTCGTTGACGGTAGTATCTGGTAGCAACATAAGGAACTACTGCTTGAAATTGACCGTCTGCAGTCCTTACCTGAATTACAGACTAATACAGCCATCACAATTCACACAGTTTATCAGACAGATTCTACACTCACCCAAAGTACACGGGGTTACATGACCGCGTTGTCGCAGCCCCTAAACTGAGGAACCAACCAAAATCTCTGCGGGAGATATAATTTTGCGTGAAGAAGTAACAGACCGTTAAATAGTTACACATCAGTGTCGAAACCTTGCATAAGGACAGTGTGACCACAAGTATAAAAATGGACTCCAAATGACAAGAAGATTACCGTCATCATAAGACAATAAAATGTTTAAAATATGCATCATATGACGAAAAACAAAGTTAATTAATCTCCAATTATAAATTACTTTCTCGCAATAAATGAGGTCTGATCCTTCTACGAAAACCTGCATATTTTGCCAATTTTCGCCTATCCCCAAGTTTGTCCGGTGAAATCTACCTCCGCCTTCCGGCGTGCCGAGAGGACTTCTTAGGTAGATTTCATTAGAAAGCTAACTATTGCAATGGGTCCCATGTTTCAACTTCCGGAAAATTTTGACATATCTTCGCGTTTCACATCCCCCAGACCCCAAAACCACCATCAGTTCAAAAGTTTATATATATTTTATGCATGTATTGAACCCTTGCAAAGAAGCTTATGAGACTCAGTTTCGGGGGGTGTAACAGTCCATTTCGTAAGTTGTTGTTAAAGCGCTTCATTTACATGCAGGGTAACATATAACAAAATAACATGCAGGAAGAAGTGAAGCCAGGGTTAAAACAAATGAATTTAATGACAGATCAGCTATTTACAAAATGAAATAAACAAACAAAACTCCCAAAAATGACTCCCACTGAATAAAATAATTTGCCAAAAACTAGGCCTAATCTCAGGAGAGATTATTAATCGGACCAAATGTCCCAAAAATCTGCAATGACAATGTATACGTGTGTGCTGTTCTACATGCTTAACGATGAGTACAATTGAATGCATGATTCGTCATCATCCGGATAAACTTTCAGAAGACGAATATGCATTGCTTAGAGCTAGACAGACGCGGGGAACAACTATACACAACTTAAAACTAAACCGACACTTCCTATACTAAATAAACAACAAATAATTTCCGCTTGAAATTGGAACCAAGAACTGCCGTAGCAAAACAATTCTGCCTAAAAATTAGGACTTCTCAAAAATCAACACAAGTAAGTTAACACGTGGCCAACAAAGAAACACACATATGACCGCCGTAATTTTTACAAGTAAAATACAACTACACCACACGGGTGTCACACACAGAAAAACTAACATGAACTGAGTCATAGAACAATCACTAGGCTCAAAGCCAACATTTACATCATTAACACAATATTCCATCCATACGACATGCAATAATTCGTAACAAACGTGGCGAACTCCCCACTTAATTATGGTCCAAATAACCATCACAAAAGAACAGGTTTGCTAATGATAGCTTAATAGGGGTCAGTCGGACAACAGGACTGCCTAACAAAATGTCACCAAGGCTATACGGGCGCTAAGTGGAAATCTGCACATCTGTCAACCCACGTGTCAATAACCTCGACCTCCCAAGGCACGGGATCGAGTCTCGAAGAAGCGTGACCCAAAGCACAATATATACGTGTGTGTGTGTCAGAACAAAATATATCTCAGCATTTCCCCTAGGAAATCCAAGAATCAGCCTTGGACAAGGTACAGTAGCCTCCTCGGAGCGCCCTGCCTTTTCATCAAAAATACAACAACAAATATGAGGGCGGTAGCACCATCTACCCCTCTTCACGAAGAATCAAAACACACACTGACACAAGAACACACACAGAATCACACGTATGGGTTTGACAGAAACCTGAAATAAATGACATAAATATTTTTCCACCTGCTTGCGCTTCCGTTCTAGGCTGTGAACCTGAAAAGGACTCAAAAAAAAAAAAAAAAAAAATTAGAACTAAGGTGTTCTTCAATACATCTTAATTTGTTACGCTCAGCAACCCTAATATGAGTAATAACCTGTTCAGCAAACATCTTACATAAATTACCCCCCTTTCCTATCAAAAATATGAACTTTAATAAAGCACCACTTATCGAATGTAACGAGTTTCGCATCCGCATGGATAAAGTCAGGTACACCCGCCGTGTACACTAAATATGACTCCAAAGAAAAATATACAAACAACAACTTTGGCCACGCGCCAACGTACATTTAAAACACTAGTGTCGGTGCACAAAAAAAATCTAAACAAGAAAAAGAATAAATGAACTATTTACAACGTTCCCCCGCCTTATCTAACTACATATTGAGTAAATCAATTTTTGTACATCACCGTATCAGCTTGCAGAACATATAACCTCCGTCCTGGCTCATTTCCCTACGGGAAATTAGCCCTCCATCGTCGACGTCGTAGAAGCGATGTACATCAATCCGTCTCCTGGCCAAACGTCGGACATCTTGGCGTAGTCTCTTGGACAGAAATGTTCAATGTTAATAAAATTTGCCTGGCTATAATCGCTGTGAGTTACTACTTTCACTCACGTTATGTCCTATGCGATTAATGATCGAAGACTTTCCCTATCTTAGCATTCGCTTACACACGCACAATTATCACTTGAAAAATACAATACAAAATTTACATAAATTATACACTTTAAACACATCGTCACTGGCTTGAAAAACAAGTTTTAAACATGACTGTCTCGCAGTCCTTATCTCGCTAGATATCTCCACTGCTCTACGTGAACCTTGCTCGCTGTGAGCACTAATGGAATGTTAGTAAAGTCTTGCCCATTAAGAGCTGAAAATCATGACGCACACTGGCGTGAACATTTGCTCACCAGAGCTCAATAAAGTTGTCACTAGTATGATTATTAAGAGCGGTCAATCGCGACGCAGACTGGCGTGACCCTTGCTCACCAGAGCTCAAAACAGTTGTCTTCGAAACAGCTTCTCCTCGATCAATTTATTGGAAACTGACAGAATGAGGTGGAGTGAGGAGAATTAAGAAAAATATTCTAGAGTTTTTATCTCACAAACTTGGGACTAGTATCAATCTTCATCATTTTATTCAAACGTCTCAGCGCACTTATGCGGAATTATTTCGGATCGGCGGTTCTTTAGATAAGCGTTTCCGCGCCTTTTTTTTACAGGGTACGCCACCCATCGCGTGGTTTTGGCGTGGTCTCATCTGATTGGGTGATTCAATCCTAGGTCGGTTGAAACTCACTCGTGACCATCCCCTAATGACTCCAATTTTGGTGCGCGTTGTTACACAATTTGTCCTTGAACTCGGCTTACCCGGTCGTCTTCAAGAATAACTACCAAGCCTGCATCTGTGGTAATCATTGCAACATACTAACTTGGCTTCCCCTTTGTCAATTTCTACATGTACTGCCTGGGCACCAGTAATAATAATAATAATAATAAATCATGAATACTTATTCATCGCAGATTAATAAGGGTTCAGTATATATATATATGTATATATGTATATCAGTTTCTTGTGGACACAATAACTGCCGTAATTCTGCTCCAATCACTTTGAATTTGTTACATAATATGTATCCCATTAAATTCTCAGTCGAGTTGGTTAATGGACAAAATCGGTCAAAGGGGGTGAAAATGGGGGGCTTTTTTCGAAAAAGTGAAATATCGCTATAACTCTCTTAATACATGAAATATCGAATCCATTCAAAGTTCATAATATGTGTCGGATAAGTGCCAAAAATTTATGTCAAATACGTTTTTTAATAGCACCAACCATTGACCAAAGGGGTGGAAAAACGTGGGTTTCTCGGGAAACATTAATCATATCTCTCTTAATAGCCACAATATCAAAACCGTACAAAATGGAAAATATTCCCCTAATAATTACCTAAAACTTTTGACTGAAAGAAATTTTGATATGGCCCTCCATTACGCCAAGGGATGAGGAAAACGATTTCGGAATTAAAGAAATGCAAAGTGCCATAGAGGTTACCATGACAAAGCTTCTAAATTGATGAGGGATGAGCTATCAGAGGTTGCCAAGACAGCGCCATTGACGAGATCACATTCATTTTTAGCCTACTTTTCACACTTTGCCAAAATGAGGAAAAAGTAGACTTATGGGATCGATCCGGGAAAATGTGTCTGTCTGTCTGTCCTTCTATCTGGCTGTGTGTGTGTGTGTGTGTGTGTGTGTGTGTGTCCTATCAACTCCTAAACGGCTGCAGCAATCGAAACCAAATTTAGTATGAGTAAAGATGTATACCGGAATATCTCAAGCCCATATTTGAAAAAGATGTCAGTGCTACCAACTGCTAAAAAAAACGCATTAGAAATTTGAGCTCCATGTTGGATATCATGGAAGGCATACATGGGAGCAATTCCAAAATTGGCACACATGTAGATAATACTATTTCAGTTTAATTTCCAGGAGGCCATACATGACAGTGTTGCCTAAATAATTTTAAGCCTTCTGATAGGTCCAATTTTTAAATGCACATAACTTCTACACTATCAATTGGATTTCAACCAAATTATGTATGTAATATATGCACATAAGCAGGTATGACTGAGCGTATTCTTAAGAGCCACCAGGGCTGCCAACTGTTGATAATTGCTCTCTCTACTTTTTATCCAAATACCAATATATCAGAAAGTATGCAAGCAGACAGCTTTAAACTATGCACGCGTATAGTACCTGACATTTTACATTAATTTGGAGTATCTTATTTACGTCAGTTCTACCAACATGATTCTAAGCCTGCTGATAGGACCAATTTTTAAATACATGTAACTTCTATACTGTTAGTTGGATTTCAACCAAATTTCGTATGTGCTATGTGTAATATAACAGATATGACTATAAGTATTCTTATGAGCAATTAGGGCTGCCAACTGTTGATAAATGGTGTCTATATTTTTTACCCTAATATCAATATATCTGAAAGTATGCAAGCCAACAGGTCTATACTTTGCATACGTATAGCACCTGACATTCTAGATTAATTTGGAGTAATTAATTTAAGTCAGTGATGCCAACATGATTCTATGCCTGATGATAGCTCCAATTTTAAAATACATATAACTTCTATACTAAAAAATGGATTTCATCCAAAATTGGCACAAAAAGATATCATAATATTTCCGATTATTTCTTACCAGCATACGCATGACATTGTTGCCAACGTGCTTTTACGTGTGCTGATAAATCCAATGTATAACTCCATGTAACGTCCTTTGGACTTCAACCACATTTTGTATTCTGTACCTTAAGAGATGGAATTAAGAATATATTCAGTCACCAGGGCTGCCAACTGTATTGCTGTATTAGGCTACATTATGCCTAGTATACAGTATTTCGAACTAATTAAGACATTCCGATATTACCAACTTAATTTCGTCATTATTCTATATAGGTTCATATACTGTAGATTAATCATTGGCATGAGTCTTAATTTTAAGAAAAGTAGGCTCTTTAGTTCGGCACGGAACTTCTTGTTCCAGCTGACTATGTGGGAAGCGGCTAACTGCTGGCATGCTGAACTTCTATGCCCAAGGTCGCTGGTTCAAAACCGACCAAAGTCGTCGGATTTTCTAAGAGCGCTAAAAATCACACAGCATGCTTTCCTTCGGAGGGGAAGTTCCAACGTTCATTGCAAGTTGCTGGTTGCGGTGGAATCAAGCAGCCAAGTTCACAGTAGGTGTCGTTGACGGTAGTATTTGGTACAAAATTAGGTACTACTACTTAAAATTGACCTTCTGCAGACCTTAACTGAATTAGAGACTAATACAGTCATCACAATTAACACCGTTTATCAGACAGATTCTACACACACCCAATGTACACTGGGTTACATGACCACGTTGTCGCAGCCCCTAAACTGAGGAACCAACCAACATCTTTGCGGGAGATAAAATTGTGCATGAAGAAGTAACAGACTGTTAGATAGTTACACATCAGTTCCAAACCTTGCATAAGGACATTGTGATCAAAAGTATAAAAATGAACCCCAAATATGACAAGAAAGTTACCATCCCCATAAGACAATAAAATGTTAAAAATATGCATAGAAAGACGAAAAAAAGGTTAATTAACCTCCAATTGTAAAATATATTCTCGCAATAAATGAGGTCTGATCCACCTACGAAAACGTGCATATTTCGCCTATTTTAGCCTATCCTCTAGTCTGCCCGGTGAAATCTACCTCCGCCTTCGGGCGTGCCGAGAGGATTTTTTTATTTTTCAAGAAGGGCACTTCAAAAACTAGATAAGTTAGCTATTTGGAAAAATAAAAAGTTGAAGAATCTGGGATTGTTTCGGAAAAATCGAGACGATTGGGAGCCCTATTATAACAATATAGATCATTCTTATTACTAGAAATTAACGTAATAATTAATTATTTTTACATTTGAAGGAAGGAACAGCCACGGTAGTTAGGGAGAATTGTTTCTCAGCCAATTCCTGTAGCTAACACCTAAATATTGTGAGTTTCTTTTTAACTATTGAACTCATAGTTAAAGATAGCTTTGAAGCCATATTTTCAGTGTTACCTTATTGAATATTAATATTACAACTTTTCAGTCGGTCAACACAAAATAATCCCAATCACTGGGACATGCGAAAAATAACCTTTAAAAAAGATTGCATTATGATTAATATATATACGGGGTCTTTATATTTGCTTGGCTAGGACATTCTCGCTCACGCGCTCCGCCAGTGACGGCTCAATTGCCAGGGACCGCGCGCGTGTGGTTCATGAAATCAGCATCATGCATTTTTACTCGCCATGTTTACAGTGATGCTGAAAATGTTCCCCATCCGCTGCCAAACATAATCGGCATCTCCCTTTGAAGTTTCCGGTTACTCCGGTTAATTTAGCTTCAGTGTGGAAATAACGACGCCTATTTCTATTGTTTACTGAACCTGTACGTTTGAATCTCTTAGCCAGTTGTCTTATTGTCCGATTTATAGTAAATATCACTCGAAACTTTTGTCTTGTTCTAGTGCACGATTTCCTGCACTTTATGTACTGTAGCCTACGTATAGTGCAGATATAGGCTACACGTTCACGTAACGAATATTTCACATAAGGCATTACAGCACTATATACAAACACAATAAAACACTATACAATGCGATATATAGTACACAGTAGCTTCATAAAACACCCAATTAGCTCGGAGCTCACACGTCTACCGTAGCAAGAGCGTGAAAATATGGCCGGAGACCGCGCGCACCAACTTGCAACAGCCAGCTAAGGTCGACCGGAATCGCCTTGCCAAGAAAAAAAAATACCCTGTATATATACAGGGTGGACCACGTAGGTTAAGACTGAACAATATCTCAAAACTAAGCGTTGTATAAAGAACTGACGGGAATAAAAGTTGAGATCAAGGGGGAAAGAACATGCTATAATATGTCGTAGTTTATTTTGCGAACGTTTGTATGGTAATTTGATGGTCACGCGACGTTTTATAAATGGGAACCATCAATTTTTATTGTGTTTCCTTATTACTGATACAAAACTAAACAGCATTTCGTAGGGGAAATTTGGGCAATTGTGCGCAGCGGGTAATCGTGAGCACCTATGTTTTTCGAGTTGGTAGTAGCCTACACTAGCAATTTAGTTCACTGCTACCCTCAAGATGTCATCGTGTCTATCAGATAGACAGTCAGCATAATGCCAGTTGCTATGCGATAGCCGTGAGACTTGGATAAATAAACCTTACACGTTAGTTAGTTAGCTAGCTATTGTTGCTTTAAGGGTTGGAACTACAAGGTCATCTGCCCCTACCTTACACGTTGCATGTTATTTTCTGTAGCCAGCAAATAAGAAGGTAAGCCTACAGTTGTAATTCAATTATTTAAAATTAAATGTAGTTTTAAATGGCAGTGTTTACTCTGTTTTTGCATGTATTTATTTTTGAATATAATAGATTCGATAGTTCACCGGGATTTAGTGAGTTACGATTTAAAAGCAGAGTGGGGTAATGGTGCGCAGAACATAATTATGATTGATGCGCACGATTCCCCCACATACAAGTAAATACAACGCGACTTGTAACCGCAAAATATTTCGTGTTTGGTCTCCAGATGCCAAGAAATTATATGCGGGAAACTGAGATTAACTCCTAACCAGCAGAAAATGTGTAAAAATGTCTATGTGCAATTAAGAACGATGGGAGGAAAATAAGGGGAGTGGGGAGAAGTTCCAACTTTCCCGAGTCAACCCTACGAAAGCAGTGCTGCAAAATAGGCTTGCTCCACCTCGTCTACGCCGTAAACCTGTTTTTACCAACGAAATGGAGTCACAATTATCCGAATACCTTTTGGCATTGGCAAAATTATTTTACGGCTTAACGCCGACCAAGCTCAGACGGTTAGCGTTCAAGTTTGCCGAGGAGAATACGATTACCCAGAATTTCAATAAAGTTGAAATTCTAGCCGGCAAAGATTGGTTGTATGGGTTATTGAGGATAAATCCTGCATTAACGTTGAGACAACCTGAAGGAACAAACCTAAATAGGATCGCCTTTTTTTTACTGCTGATGAAACGAAGATATTTTATTGTAATATCCAAAACTGCAGAATTTTGTATCGTTGCATTGTTATGCTATTGTAAAAAGGATTGTAATATTCTAATATTAATTCGCAATGCAAGTTTCCGCCAATTCACATTGAATTAGTATAGCTTTCCAACATTCATCCCATGCGCACAATTCATATTTGCCAGATTTTGAATTATAGTCACCAAATTTATCCTTAAATTAAATTAAATTAAATTTGTTTCCGCACATCGAATATAGAGTTACTATGGCTCCCTTATTTATAACTGCAGCTGTGTTATCTATTATGAGATAATCACAAGACCGATTTTTGCTTATGTGCGCACAATTCCCCCACTCTCACTTACACCAATTTTATAAGTACGTGGTTCTGTCCGTGGTGTAGACAATGCAACATTGATGACTGGTAGATACACAGCGTAATACAAGTAATTGCATACGCATCGGACCTTAGCGTAATAAATGTTCAAAATGGTGGCCTTCCACCTCAATGCATTTTCAAACTCTGTGAAAAAAACAATTGGTGTGTCCGTAAAAGCATGTCGCTTCATGTTATCCCGAGTCGTTGGTTTTTCACAATACATTCGATCTTTCAGGTAACCCCATAAGAAAAGTCCGGGGATGTAAGGTCAATTAACGTGACCTATCCAACGATCATGGTAATTGTTATAGGAAACATCCCGAGCAGGGCATTCAAGTAATTCGTTCATACATGACGTTATTATTTACGTAGGTGTACGAACAAGTGTTTTATACAAAAGTTGTTAAGGTTAGTAGGGGGGGTGGTGGCGCTTCTAACTCACCCGGCGTTGCTCGGGCGGCGTCCATGTTAAATCATTCATATCTGACCAACGCATGGTCCGATTTTAACAAATGAGGTGTCGTTGGACTCAGGCTGACGGGTGCATTGTTATGGACCACTCGTTATATTTTTGATTTTTTTGAAAATTTTTGTTTTCGAAAGTAGGTGATAGTTTGAAAACCAAACATGATAGAAAGTTGTGCCATTGCTCAAACGAATGGTCTTTATGACCTTTATTTTCTATAATAAAACTTTTTTATTTTTTGTTTTTTTGAAAACACTCGAATTTAGAAAATCCTATATTTTGTAAACTAGGAAGTTTACAAAAAAGTTTGTTTGTCGTAAATCAATGGTCCCTACCCCCTCTACCCCCAAAATAAATATCAAGTCTCTAGGATAAAAACCTGACAGTAGTGTGGTAGTGGGGAAGCTGCGCCACTTAGGAAGTTGTGAGCCCCTGCGACCTTGGAATGGAAGGAGTCATGCTAGGAAGGCGTGCTTGGATTCGTTTTTTCGTCTCGTTGCGCTCTTTACGGAAATGTAGGTGTTGAAAGGGTGAAAATCTGGAAACATGTATTTTTTGGGGTAAAACCGTGATTTTAAACTTTTTGCTATATCTCGCGAACCAATCATGTTCGAGGCGTGTACGACGGGTCCAAGGACTCGGGGTGACATTCTCTTTGCTATGGACCACCCGTTATAATTTAAAAAAAATATTGGAAACTCTATTTTGGGGTAAACACGTGTTTTTTGTGATTTTTGCCGATATCTCACGAACCAATAACGCTAGAGACGTGTACGAGGTGTCCTAGGACTCGGGCTAAGGCCCCCTTTCAAATGTGGTAGATATTTTTTCCAAAATATAATTCACAAAGGGCCTAACGCCATACATGTTGAAAAACCTTTTTCTTTTTCTTTACCTGTTTATAATGTTCATGAAACGTGGTGGTTGAGAGAGACGATACTGCTGGGTGTGTGTGTGTGTTTCAACGAACCTGTCGCTAACCACAAGGACCATGCTTAATAGGACAATCGCTATTTCGGCGGGTCGGTGTATGACAGAGCGAGGGTTCGTTTTCTGATATTTTACCTTTAACGTGTAAACGGTGATGAGAACTTGGTTCTATGTTGGTCGAAGCGAGTAGAGAAAACAAACTTGCAGAGGAGCACGAGGTGAATGTCATTTTAGCTTATTGGAATGCGCTGATCTGACTTGACAACAAGTGCAATGGAAAGTGACAAAGACGCTTGAAGGTGAAATAATCTGACCACCGTGGTGGCAGGGAAGAGCGAAATGCATGTGAACATGTGTGAAACTACATGTACGCTAAACAAGTTACATCCTGTTTTGCTTCGTACGTGACAAAATGCAAGTTCATGTGAAATTTGACCTGGCACAGGTGTTCGCCTGGGACGTTAGCTATCCACGTGCGCGATAACTGTTAACAAGTTACATCCTGTTTTGCTTCGTACGTGACAAAATGCAAGTTGACGTGAAATTTGATCTGCCACAGGCGTTCACCTTGGACGTTAGCTGTCCACGTGCCTGATAACGGAATGTTCAAAGCGTGGGAATCGCTGAATCAGTAAAAAGTATGATTCAACTTGTGGGAATGATGTCACAACCAATAGATAGGCGAGAGCTGCGAACAGCAGTGGTGGGAGGTGAAGAGAGGGAGAGGGGAAGGGGTAATGTATGAGAGAACACAGGTGGAAATAAAAAGAAATATGTGGAGCTGAGGACTGTACACATAGAGCTATAGGTGGTGTACAAAATGTGTGAATAAATAAAAAGTGCACAGGTTCACACAACATGTAATTTATTGATCCAAGAATTAAACGTAGAGTTAAACCCTAACCATTTGACATATAGTTTATTTCCTTTTTGTTTCAACACTTTTACCACAAGATAATGCTTAGGAAATGCTGTTTTCTGAAGTTCATGGAGATAAAATCTACCTTTTATTGGTTGATGGTTGAGGTCCTCGAGTAAATAGGTGACTGGAGTGTCCAAGTTGACTCGACGAATTCGAAATAGTTCAGTCCCCCACTGTGGCGTGTAGCCCTTATTGAAGGCAGACTTAAATTTGCTCACACGAACAAAATCCCCACTTTTCAGTCGGTGACGTTTAGGATCGGCTGTTTTTGTGGGGTTAAACAGTTTATCCAATCGCTGAATATTTCTAGTCACGAGGCGTGGCTTGGTCCCAATCGTTGTATGTTTGGTGTCATTGTAACGTGATACTAGCTCAGGTAACATGTCCAACCAGCGATAACTGCCCTGAGCGGTAAACGCTTTCCACATATGGGTTTTCAATGTTCGGTTGAACCGCTCGACCACACTGGCTTTGAGATTGCTGTACGTGGTGTAATGGTGAATATCCTTAGATTTGAGAACTGGAGAAATCCTTGTTGAAAAATTCATTACCCTGGTCGATTTGTAGCAGCTGAGGTTGACGTTTGGAGTGTTGAATAATATGTTGAAAGGCCTTGTTAACTAGTGGACCAGACTTGTGACGGACAGGTTCAACAAAGGCCATTTTGGAATAGACATCAATGACGGTCAACATATAGCGTACACCGTCGTTAACGCCAGCATAGGGCAACATTTCAACCAAGTCAGCCTGCCAAAGTTCATCCACACCTCGTGAAATGACCT
This sequence comes from Meconema thalassinum, assembly GCA_946902985.2. Lineage (NCBI taxonomy): Eukaryota > Metazoa > Arthropoda > Insecta > Orthoptera > Tettigoniidae > Meconema > Meconema thalassinum. Next base: position 94,567,389 of record OX336399.1, read on the forward strand.
TGAGTCATGTATAGTAACGCCTAGCTGGGCGATGCAACTCGTGTCTAATACCCATTTTAATGGGTGAGGGCTTAAACAATAATTTTGGCATTTCGAAGTTCTTGTTCAATTTCTTGAATTTCCCAATCGTGACCGGTATGGCCAGCTTGACGTGAAGCATGCAACAACTGTAGCTTATTGGGATTGTGCCAGTAGGTAACATTCACAAGGGGTTTTAATGGTTTAAATGTCACTCCCGAAGCGGACGCTTTACGACGAGTACTTTTGACTGGTGGGAAACATTTTTGCAATGATGGTTTTATATTTTTGAGATATATTGGCATTCACTTGTTGAGCTGGATCATACTGTCTTTTGTGGGCATGGGTATCCAATAAAATGGATTTATATTTGTCAAGATCCTCTGGTGTATAATCATGGGAAGAGGGGGTCCGAGAAAAGAGCAGCTTTAACAGTCCTGGCGTTAATTTATAGTTGATGTTTTTAATGACAGCTTTAGTACGAGCAAATTTAATGGATGAATCGCCAATTTTAAAACTATCATCCTCATAGCGAACACCATACGTGGTATCTGTGTTTCCAATAAATAGATCGGTGAAATAGGGTTCCAATGTTGATCCAAAATATTTTATTAAAATGGTTTTCAGTTGAGCTTTATGTTGAGGAGTGGCCAAGAGTTGTGAAAACGGAGACGCCCTGGAAGGGCAAGGTGTTTCGACCATGGCCAAGGATTTCTTTTTTCTCAAAAACTCTGCAAAGGGTGCGGCCTTTTTTTTTGAGGCGTAAACACTTGTTCCGCCTCATCCTCAACTTCACTAACACTAGTCAAATCTTCCTGTTCCTCTTCCTCTTCCTCAGGGTCCTCGTGCAGCGTCTGCGTGGCTTGTGAAACGGTGGGTAGCGTTTCAGATGGCTTGAAAGAGGGTTTCAACATGGCTTTTAGTGGAGGTGCTAAATGTTGTTGAATAAACAAAGCATGATTTGCACGTGATCGTTTCAATTGACGAAACTTTTGGCGAATAGTATTTTTTGCTCTAATAATATGCTTTTTCAATTGATTCTCTGCTAACGCCATGGTGTCTTGACAAATGACTTGACGGGGAATGAGACAGGGCCTTAAATAGCAATAAAATGATCAAACCCTAAGCGATACCGTCCTTGGTTGAGTTCACTTTGGTTGTCAATCACTAAACAGGCATGACGTTGAGTTTTCCAGCACTTGGCACACAATTCTGTAAACATTTGAAAGGTCACATCAGGATTCACATGTTCATTATAAATGTGACGACTGTTCCTCTCGTCCTGACGAAATAAAACAATGACATTGGCATTGTCACGAATCAACTGTTTGGACATTTTAGAATACGTTTGTCCAAGATAGAAGCAATCGATATGTTTGTGACGACCCATGCTGAAATAGCTTTGAATGATGCCTTGACGTTCAGTGGATACATCATCGAAAATCATGAGTGAATCAGGCTTTACCTCATCCGGTGAAATCACATTTTCTTGCATGGAAAATGTAAAATAACCCATATTCTCTTTTTGTAATCCAGACATGACTTGATCCAGAAACACGTAGAGGGGTTGGTAGAGAGATTTTGCAAAAATATAAATATTTTGAAAACGCAGACCATTGGGCGCTGTAATGAGCGTTAGCAAAAGATTAGTCTTTCCGCAGCCGGAAGGCCCCACAATGATGCAGCGAATGGAAGATGGAAACAGTGAACCATGGCGTTGTTCACGTGATGTCGGACAGAGATGGGAAACCATGTCCCCCACGGGGAATGACTCTTGCTGCTTAATAATCTTCATTTCAACTAAGGCTTAGACAGGCTAGCAGGCTGTCTATATACAGGACACCGAACCTTGTCATAGAAACAGTAGACTGGTACTACAGGTTGACGATGGATGTCTTTGGACGTGCGTTGATGGCCAAAGCTAGGCCTGTCTCCATACATGGTCCTAAGCAAGAAACAGATCCTGCTAATAAACACTATGTGGATAGGTCAGTAGTGCCGCGCACAAAACAGGGAGATTATGACTTTAAGGGAAAGCGGTTAACCCATGTAAAACATCTTCAAGTGTCTACAGACGTTACTACGAAAAAGTATGTGGATAACAAAGTGTATGAGTTTTATGACAAAGTGCCCCAGCTTACGGTGAATGGCTATAGCGCTAATCACCATCGGATTATTCACGTGGAAGACCCACAAGACGAAGACGATTTTTGTACCAAGCGTTACATGACCTATGAAATGAAAAGGCTTTATAAATTTATCCCATCTGTATTTTTAGTGTATCTGACAAATGAAAAACCTGTGAATGACAGAAACCATTTACCGCTAGTCCATGATCAGCACTTAACCTATGTGCTTGCTTCGGGTTTAAGCCACTATCGATTACACTATGATGGAACCATTCACATCAAATATGCCATACCTGATGAGAACCATTTACAAATAAAGATAAATGGTCATATGATGTTGATCCATAACCATGAAATGGTCAATGCAGGTGACGAATTATCCTTTCATCTCATGTTGACATGGGATGAAAAGCAAGCGGGAAAAACCATAAAAGATTTCCCACTTTATGTGGAATTGGAATATACAGCCATGAAAAAACAATCTGACGTTAGTTGTGATTTAAACTTTCTTGTGAAAGGTTGTTGGTCATTATCATCATGGTGAAACAAAGGTATGTGGTGAGAAAGACTAAAAAAAGGACTTTGTCCTTGGCAAAGCCTGGGCTTAAGACATTCGTGGACAAGCCCTTGCGAAGGAAAAAAAAAGAAAAAATAATGTATTGACCATAAGGAAAGCCTTTCGAGCAGCACCGAGACATGTTATTCCAAAACGTCGGCGACAGGTTTCAAACCAAGGACGAGTGATTTCCTTCCCCAAACGAGCGGGATTTTTACCTGCATTATTTGCCGGTTTGGCTGCTCTGGGTTCACTTTTGGGCGGTGCCAGTGCAGTGGCGAAAACCATTAAAGCCGCGCAGCAGGGCAAGCAACAACTCAAAGAAAGTCAGCGACACAATGAAACGATGGAAGCGATTGCTATGGGGGCTAGAAATACCAATTTAAAGCCAGCCTTTTATCAACAAGGATTTGGGATTTCACCATTTCGAAGTATTAATTTTTTTTTAACCTCAGCCATAGCAAGACATGCCCTGACGCATCAACAAGTGGAAAGCTATGCTAAACAACTAAAGCTTTCTCATTTTCGAGGTGTGTTTATGCGAAACCAATTGGCCCCCACGACCCTGGAAACAGGAATGTGCTGTTGTCAATTTGGATGATCACCGAGGACCAGGAACGCATTATGTAGCTTATGTCAAAGAGGGATCCATTGTATGGTACTTTGTCAGTTTTGGGAATTTGCCTCCGCCCATGGAACTAGTGACCTATTTTGGAAACAGGATCAAGATATATTATAATGTGAAACGAGAGCAAACGTTTAACAGCCAACAGTGTGGACGTTTGTGTTTATTTTTTTATATAAGACGCAGCATAAGCAAAAACGCCACCAATATATCGGCAGAAAGTAAAACGTTTACACTGCATGGACGTGGACCTGAAGTCAGCCTAGACTTTTACCCGCCTATCGAATTGAGTGAAAAGCCCTATGGTTTAGGACTTGTTTCTCTTGAAACGTACAATCGAATATACAACATACGTGAAAATGTGAACAACAAGTTTTACTATGATGATTCTGTGATCACCTTGAACTCTGGCGAATACACGATCGATGACATTTATGAACACATTTATGTGGTGTTGATCAATCAATATGGTTTAAAGTCATTTCTCGACGGAACGCACAAGTTTGAACTTGTAGGAAATACCAACACTCATCGCTGCAGTATTTTCTCTACCTTCAACATTGACTTTAAAACACACCCGTGTGTTGGAGCCCAACAAAAAACATGAATCGGACCATGAAGTGAAATTCATTGAGGACCATCATGTGTCGGTGACGTGTAATATTATTAGCCAAGTGTACACCTATCAAGAACCATCGCATTCTCTTTATGACTTTATTGTGACATCGCCCAATGGGTATATTATTCGTGAAAACCCTCCAGTGGTGCTTTTTCATTCTGTGGCTGTCGATAGTATTAGTAATATAACATTAAGACTGATCAATAGAGATCAACAACTCATTGATCTAGATTCTACCACACCAGTGACTTACAAGTTGGTGCTAAAGCCACTATGAAGTTTGTGTATAAAGCAACAACACCGTCTAGGAATGGTGTTAGTTGTTTGCCACGTGAATACACGTTAACATCTCAAGGCATTTGGGTTACCACGTCAACCCTCATGATGAATTCTATCCTAGTGATAGCGAACCGCATCGAGGAGCAACCAGGAGTGGTAAGAATTGATCTCCATTCCTATCAAGCTCAAACACCTGGACTCAATAACAATGATGAAATTCAATTTGTTATCAACAACCAAGATATTTACACCCTACCGCATGAAAGTGTCATTCAGATTGAAGGTCGGCTCACCAAAGCCGATGGCTCTACACCCACCACATCCAAGTTGGCCAACCATGGTTTGGCCTCTCTGTTTTCTGAAGTGCGGTATGTCATTAACGATATCGTGGTGGATAGCACTCGAAATGTGGGCATTTCCAGTGTCATGAAACTATACCCCTCTTTTAGTGAGGAAGAAGGTAAAACACTTTGCATGGCAGGTTGGTGTCCTGACTCGACCAATGACTGGATGGTACACACTGATGGGACCTTTACTGGATATTTACCTCTTAAACTGATTTTAGGCTTTGCCGAAGATCACCAACGCATTGTGGTCAACGCAAGGCAAGTGCTTTATCTAGTGAGAGACAGGAGTGATAATAATGCACTCAAGGGAGCCGACAATGCCCCCATCGATTCAAAAATTCAACTACAACGCTTGCTATGGAAAGTGCTTCATGTGACCCTTGACGATAGCAAAAAACTGGACATACTCAAAATGGTAAAGAGAGATATGCCTCTACCCATGGAATTTAGAAGCTGGGCACTCCATGAGTATCCGCTATTGCCCACCACCAACACACACAGTTGGTCTGTAAAAACAGCTCGCTATACAGAGAGACCTCTCTACCTGATCGTGGGTTTTCAAACGAATCGCAAGTATCAACAAACCAAAAATGCCACGCAATTTGATCACCTGCAATTGAGAAATGCACGTCTTTTCCTCAACGGAGCCGTGTTTCCCTATGAAGGACAGGATTTGGATTTTTCGAAAAATAAGTTTGGCCCCCTGTACGACTTGTTTTCTAAATTTCGATGGTCGTATTATCAAAAAGAGAACGGCCCCATGCTACTACCCCAAGCGTTTAAGGCAAGAGCGCCACTGATTGTCTTTGACTGTTCTTACCTGGAAGAGTCTGTCAAGCCATCCAATATCGACATTCGACTAGATTTTGAAACGCATGACAATGTACCAGCCAATACGATGGCCTACTGTTTGATTATTCATCACAAACAAGTCAACTATTATCCACTGTCCAACCAATTGACGAGTGTATAAATAACAGGTCAACCCACGTCAAGCCGCTCAGTCATGTCTTGCTTTAAAGCCTCAAGAGACATCACATCCATGAATTTAAACTCTGAGGAACAACGTTTCAAGACTTTTGCCACGTGGCCGGTGCCTTTCATAAACCCTCAAGACTTGGCGGCCGCTGGATTCTACTATTTAAAAACAAGAGATGAAGTGAAATGTGCCTTTTGTCCCATCATCATAGACCAATGGCAGGAGGGCGATGAACCCTTGCAGGAACATCAGCGCTGGTCACCCACCTGCCCCCACCTGTGCAGAATGGAAGTGGGAAATATACCCTGTCATTCAAGCTATCCCTCACTTGTGTCCCTGGGTAATGAAAAAGAACACAAGTTACGATACGTGTGGACCGTATGGTATCCATGGTGCTTCGGTGAGCAGCTCACCATCAAAAACGCCTAGTTTTGACACATTGGGACATCATCGGTGTTATGGACGTTACAAACACAAGAGACTATATTGTTGTATCAGTTGGTATCGGCCTTATCCCAAAATGACAAAAGCCTGTAAGACGTGTTATGATAATAAAATGATGTAATTCTTAAATTCTTTTTTTTTTTGCATGTCCCCCTGTCCTACCCTAACCTCAATTTGAAACCTGCATGGCAGGTAAGTCCATGACATGATCACACCTGATCGTCAGTCAGTCGTCAGTTGAACTTGGTCCAGGCAAGCGTCAACATGTTGTGCATACTCATTGTGGATTGCCAAGGGTTTAAAATTGGTGACAACAGATTTATATTTAAACAAGTGGTCATTATCGATTGTACCACGTTTTGGATATCGCAAGCTACGCATTTGCTATTTAAACCACCCCATGCTTTTGATTTGGTGTGTGAAAAAGACCGTAAACAAACCCAGTGGATTGAAAACCATAGGCAACTAGACTGGAATCAGGGAACGATTTCCTATAAATATTTGGACGTGGTCATGAAAGCACACTTGTCCTCGGCCAATGTGGTATTTGTGAAAGGTAATGAAAAACGTCAATGGTTGCAACCATTTTTGGCGTCTTACTGCCAATGTATCGACCTCATGGAGTTGGGCGTCTCCCCCCTGCAAACGCTCATGGATACTTGTTCCTGTGGCAACATTACCCATACAGCCCTATCGCATGCGTGGCATCTCTTTCATTGGTTAACCACCCATGCCTGCTGGGAGTTGTTGAAAAAAATTATAACTCAAGATTTACCTGTGAATGACGCCAGTGAGATTTCTACAAGTGACGTGTAAACATCTACAGCACATGATACCATGGAGAAAGGCAATGCTACGGACAAAGCCATCGGCAAGTTCTTTGTGTGCAAAAAGAAACTAGACAGTTTTACCAAAGAGGAACTCTTGGCGCTCCCCAAGTCGTTCATTTATTATGTGGCCGCCAACGCGGTCAAAGAAATCTGGCAAGAAATCTGGCAACATGTACCAAAATCATGGACTCAAGACCCTGTGTTGAGTGAATTGCAACCCTGTACGGATTACGATCACCATAAGCAAGTGGCCATGGCAAAAATACCGTCTATGCGTCAGTGTGCGACTTGTCAGCTAGTGAAACTGTATCACGGTCATAAAAGGCCATGTAAAGACTTTGTTGAATCATTCCACGGGTGTCATGGCGAGAAAAAGCAACAACAACAACAAACACAAACATCGTCCACAGAGGAGGAGGAAGACCAAACCTTTTTACCATCGATGGAAAAGGATATGCCAGACCTGTACTGGCAATGGCGTCATTGACAAAGTGATTCAATACCTACCTTTCGAAATCCATCTTCCAGGTTATCGTTTTTGCGGCCCTGGAACTCATCTTGAAAAAGTTTACAACGTGGTGATGTACCCATTAATCTTTTGGATCAAGCATGCAAGGAACATGACCTTTCTTATCGCCATAGTCATCCTGGTTTAAGAAATGTGGCAGATAAATTGTTATTGAAGAAAGCTAAACAACGTTTCACATCCAGTGATGCCTCAGTGGGTGAAAGTATGGCAGCTCTAATTGTCATGAGTGCTATGAAAGGAAAGTTGATGATGCTTGGACATAAACATTGAGGAGTGAGAAATTGGGATTTGTTTGTATTCTAGTTTTCTTTTGTCAATTCACTATGACTATGAAATAAAAACAATGGTTTACCAGAGCACGATGTTTTGTTATTTTTAATTTTAAGAAATTATGATGTTGATGACTTATGTTTCATTTTACACATTTCACACATGATGAATTCACACACTGCCATTTGTCATTTTGCAATTTACAGATTTTAAAAAAGTTCGTTTCAAGTTTTGCGTTTTTGATGAAATGGATTTTTCCAGTTTGTTGATGACACTTTTTAAACAATGTCCGTTTGAAGTTTTTTGAATTTTCAAATTTCATATATGACCATTTCCAGTTTTTAAAAATGTCCGTTTTTAAGTTTTGCGTTTTTGGTGATATGGAAACATGGATTTTCCATTTTGCTGTTTTCACATTTTTCCATTTGGTGTATGTCGAAAGTTGAGATTTGACAATGATGTTGATGCAAGTGCTTGACCATGGCGATGCTGCAATGTGTTTATGGGTGTTTGGAGAAACGTCGAGGTCTACGACTACTGCAGTTAAGACTGTTTTTACAAAAATAATGTCTCTTGACTGCCACATTTCAATGAAAAAAAAAAAAAACACGAAACTATTGAAAACAAAATGAGTATATAAGTGACCATTCGCCCCCTCCCCACCCACCCACCCTACCTTACTATAATTGTTCTGGTCAACCATACACACCAGCTTTCTCTCTCTACTCATACATTTACACCTGTCTTTGGGAACAAACACAACCACTTTATTTATTCCCAAAAGCACATTCTCGACATGTACACTCATCCCAAAAGAACTTTTCATTATAAATTTAATATTTTACCATTACAAAAAATATAATTTAAGTTACTAAAAAACTATTACTCATTAAATATTTTCAATAAAAACAACTTTGTACAGCTTAAAATAATCAAACTATTCACCGATCAAAAATAAAAATAAAAAAGGTTGCATAGAACTTTTTTAAGAGCAAAAGTTCCAAGTGGGTTGCCATTATTTACAAAATCTACTATTTACAATGGCAGAAACCAATATTTACAAAATACTAAATCTACAAGTTACATAAAGCTATGTCGCATAAACGATTAAACAGTGAAATCACACCTCCTCCTCCTTGCGATCATAACCCCAGGGCAGGCTAGTGAGCAGGTCATCAGCCCACACACGTTTGTTATCCATGGAGGCTAGGGTGCGTTATCTCTGTTCCACAAGATACAAATGATGGTTGCTGAAACACGTTGTCAGCGCTATAGCAAGAGGTGTCGAACCATTCACTATGCTGCCTCATGACGTCATGGGGTTGCAGTGGCGAATGTGGTAAATGAATGAGTCCGTATCCATATACAAAAGAGAGACGTCCTCAAAATGGCGTTTGGCAAACTCATAGTGAAATCGATACATGATCGTTTTAGAAAAGTCTAAAATGACCTGACCCAAGTAAATGGGTTTATCCATGGTCACGCTGGTCTTACTCATTTCAATAGTAGCCAAATCCTCATCGATAATTTTGATCGATTTGAAATTTGGCTTGGCAATGTACCGCCGGGCACCCCACTGCCCCTCCCAGATATTCACCAATTTAATATCACGGTATTTGCGGACATTCTCCATAGACTTGCCATAGATGCAGTTGTTCATTAATTTTAAAAAATCAAACTGCTGTGTTGCCATTTGTCGGTGCTCTGTGTTGAGTTGCATGTATGGCTTGAGCCATGCTTTTTGAGCAAAAGAAATACCCCTGTGTATTTTCTTCAACACCAAGCCTTGGGCGAGGCATTGCACCAACATTTGGATATGTAGCACATACCGATTTTTATTGTAAAGTGTGCCCATGAGTTTTTCAATTTTCACTTTACTGTCAGGGGGAACCATTTGCTCAAGGCAGAATGGGAAATCGGCATGTTCATCTTACAAGGATGAGGGATATTCAATATCCACTTCTAGCACATATCCACGGCCTGTTTCTTGGCTAGCCTTGATCACATCAAATTCTGACACTTGTCTGTCAGCCAAGCAAACTTCCCATAGGGCAAAGGCTGACTCATGGCGTAACCGTACACATTATTCACGTCATAGTACATTAAGTACGATTCTGGTTTGTCTGGTGAATAATCAGGCATGTAGACATTGTTCGCTTCGGCATGGCGCTGGTTAAGTGACACAAAGCCGCCACGGATGCCCTTTTCAAAAAATAGAACCATGTCTACGTCAGTGAGTAAATCCAATTCCATTTGAGTGTATTTTAAAGCGGCATCAAACGAGAGCCCAGGACTCGTATAATAGTGAGCCGGGTCAAGACCGTAAATGTGTTGACACAAGTTACGGAATTTTTCAAACACATCAGTGAGCAGCAATACATCCAGTTTTAGGTAATGCATAGCATATTCACTTAGCGTGTTCATGCCAAACACTCGCCAAACTTGACATGCATGTGCATAGTCTTCATCGGAAACGGTACTGCGTGTTAGTTTCGAGTAAAATTTATCTTGTGGTGGGAGTTTTCTTTGCGTTAACATATCCCAGCTGTTGCAGAAATCATACGGGAATATACATTTCCAAATGCACAATTGAAATTGCTCAGGATCATTAAAATGCATTCTAGTATTTTTTAATTCCTCCTCATTCAAGCCATTCACAAGGCTGTCTAGCGAGGATGCCATAAACTTAAAGGAATCCAAAAATCGAATGCTTAAGTCGCCCAACCTCCATGTCAGGGCTGTAAAACGCTCATGGTTTTGGGGAATAATGGTAAACGAGCCCTTGTTGACATGACCCAATTCACGAATCAAAAACTGAATGTCATAATTTGCCAGATTGTGGAAAAAGACGCTAATGAAACGAGGAGCTGGAAAGTTCACGTTGCATTTACTGTGCGCAGCTCCACGAAACTCCCCCGTAAAGTGTGAGTGATCACGAACGGTGTCTTCAGCACTGATCAGTGGCTTTTCGCAAATATGGCATGTCGTGGCATGCTCATACTGTTGCTGCTGTTCTTGAGTTAGGCTCATGGGTACTGGGTGGTCCAGTAATCCCTGTACATGGTCGGCCAACTTGACAAGTTCATCCAAGAACCATCTGGCACAATCTGGCCCCTCACGGTATTTGTAAACGGATTGTGTGGGATCATAGGCACACACCACATTAAATCCTATGTCAAAAGGTTCATGTTTTTGAATGGGTGTGGTTGAGCTCATAGAGGGATCTGGTTCACATCCCGCCATGGGTGTAGTGAGAGCTTCAAAATCTGCATATACCACATAGGGGACAGTGTCACGCTTGTGAATGTCTTTAAACTTTAACACAGCCTTGTCCCCTTGTGGCAATATCAGTCTCACTGCTTCCTGAGAAACGCAATCTACCCTATGACGTTCCAAAAGCGTAGGGGTTTTAAAATATTGCAAGCATCGATCACAAATATGTTTTACACCAGTGTGCTTAGACACTTGTCTGCTTAGGAATCTACTCAGGCTTTTAATTAGGCAATAGTGATTCACCTCTCCATAGGACAGATATAAAAGATGAATGTGGTGTTGTTTCGGTTCTTTTGTGGCATGAAGAGGACCCACAATCTCATCACCATTAAGGCCATACACCATGAATGAAAAGTCCTGGTTGTCTTGTTCAAACCTATGGATCTCGGTTAAGTCCATAGGGAACGATACCCGAGTAAAATGTTATGTTTGTTTCTATTCATCAATCTTGGCCTTGTACATTCTTGTCGACAACCATTATGTTGTGCTGGCTGCAAATAGGCAGCCACAGACCACAGAAAGCAATCATTGTCATGGTTCTTTATATTGACCACAGCCTTTTTCAAAGCTATTGCTAGTGGTGTTTTAATATAGCTAGACCCAGCATTCAAAGGGTTGAATTGACACATGTTGATTTGTAGATGATGAATTTTGTCTAACGCTAAACCACTCGGTCCTTGTTGCAGTTTATCAAATTTTGATATCAAGGCATTCACCACATGGCATTGATACTACTCGTTCAGATTATTGGCTATCAAAAGCTCTTGCATTTTACTGCAAATATAGAATGTCTTTTTATGCTCTAGGTCCTTCTTTTTATATATGAAATCGCACACTAGTTCTGTATTCACCTTTAAACCTGTATGCAACCTTTGCGCTATACAAATTTCAATTTTAAAAATTTTAAAACAAGATTCTAAAAATTCTTTGGGAATCAAACTTTTTCTAACATTGACCACACGACCAGAGCACACACGCGATTTGAAACAAGTGTTTAGGGGTTCCCAAGTTAACGTATCCACAGCAGTAAAAGACATTATTTTGAAAGAACACTCTCACCTGAGTTTTCAGCTGTAGACTGCTTGACAATGGTTCCACTCTAAAGCCACTTGGTTTTCAACTGTATTTGCTATAGCGGTAAACCCTTTTTTCCCCCAAATATCTAAAAAGAAATAAAACATACCACCATAAGCATATCAATTCCATATAGTTTATGCATTTCATAAACAAAACAATATCAAACAGGTTATATATATAAAAAAAACAAATCTCATCTTGACTTGTAATGCTTTGCTTTATTTCCCGTCTCGTGGGCTAGTGTGGTAATGGTTTCCTTTTCTAGCTGTCTGTCTTTCTCTCTTTCTTTCATATCGTTCTCACACACACTCACACAACAGGTAGGCTATACCGGTTATCTGCAAATAAATAAATAAACATTTATTTATAACTTTAACAATCAATAAATAATTGCTTGTAAATATATATAAATCAATAAATGTATAAATGAATAAATATATACCTACCTCACAACAAGGATAAGTATTTTTCCACCAACACCAAAACTGTTAAACAAGACCAGGGGTTTCACGCAACGCAATGTGTTCAAAGGCTAAGTGAGAGAGGAAATGATAATGACATGTCTTTATATATGTTACGTTGCATGTATAATCATTTTTTCCCACGCTTTGAACATTCAGTTATCATTCACGTGGACAGATAACGTCCAAGGTGAACACCTGTGGCAGATCAAATTTCACATGGACGTACGAAGCAAGACAGGATGTAACTTGTTTAGCCTACATGTGGTTTCACACATGTTCACATGCATTTCGCACTCCCCTGCCACCACGATGGTCAGATTATTTAACCTTCAAGCGTCTTTGTCATTTTCCATTGCACTTGTTGTCAAGTCAGATCAGCGCATTCCAATAAGCTCAAATGTCATTCACCTCCTGCTCGTCTGCAAGTTTGTTTTCTCTACTCGCTTCGACCAACATAGAACCAAGTTCTCATCACCGTTTACACGTTAAAGGTAAAATATCAGAAAACGAACCCTCGCTCTGTCATACACCGACCCGCCGAAATAGCGATTGTTCTATTAAGCATGGTCCTTGTGGTTAGCGACAGGTTCGTTGAAACACACACACACACACCCAGCAGTATCGTCTCTCTCAACCACCACGCATCATGAACATTATAAACAGGTAAAGAAAAAGAAAAAAGGTTTTTCAACATGTATGGCGTTAGGCCCTTTTTTAACTATTTTTTGGAAAAAATATCTACCACATTTGAAAGGGGGCCTTAGCCCGAGTCCTAGGACACCTCGTACACGTCTCTAGCGTTATTGGTTCGTGAGATATCGGCAAAAATCACAAAAAACACGTGTTTACCCCAAAATCGAGTTTCCAATATTTTTTTAAAATTATAACGGGTGGTCCATAGCAAAGAGAATGTCACCCCGAGTCCTTGGACCCGTCGTACACGCCTCGAGCATGATTGGTTCGCGAGATATAGCAAAAAGTTTAAAATCACGGTTTTACCCCAAAAAATACATGTTTCCAGATTTTCACCCTTTCGACACCTACATTTCCGTAAAGAGCGCAACGAGACGAAAAAAAACGAATCCAAGCACGCCTTCCTAGCATGACTCCTTCCATTCCAAGGTCGCAGGGGCTCACAACTTCCTAAGTGGCGCAGCTTCCCCACTACCACACTACTGTCAGGTTTTTATCCTAGAGACTTGATATTTAGAGGGGGGTAGGGACCATTGATTTACGTCAAACAAACTTTTTTGTAAACTTCCTAGTTTCCAAAATATAGGATTTTCAAAATTAGATTGTTTTCAAAAAAACATAAAAAATAAAAAAGTTTTATTATAGAAAATAAAGGTCATAAAGACCATTCGTTTGAGCAATGGCACAACGTTCTATCATGTTTGGTTTTCAAACTATCACCTACTTTCGAAAACAAAAATTTTCAAAAAAATCAAAAATATAACGAGTGGTCCATAGCAATGCACCCGTCAGCCTGAGTCCAACGACACCTCATTTGTTAAAATCGGACCATGCGTTGGTCAGATATGAATGATTTAACATGGACGCCGCCCGAGCAACGCCGGGTGAGTTAGAAGCGCCACCACCCCCCTACTAAGGTTTGTATGAGGAATAATGAAACAAATAAAAAAAATTGGCCTATTTAAAAAAACGTCAAGTTACCATCAAATTACCATCCAAACATTCTCCAAATAGTTAGTTGTTTTAAGGGGCGGAACTACGAGGTCATCTACCCCTATTCTCCAAATAAACCACGACATACAGTGTAGCAATGTTCATTCCCCCTCGATATCACGCAACTTTTATTCCAGACGGTTCTTTATGCAACGCTTAGTTTTTGGGATATTGTACAGTTTCAACTTCCATGGTCCAACCTGTATATATTTGTTTTGGACTACAGAAGAGGGAGGAAACTAAGGGATAACATGTTTCGCTCGTCAAGCGAGCGAGCATCATCAAATCTTAATATACAAGACAAAATTGCTCTACAAACCACTACCATACCAACAATTATTATTATTCTCGTGTCAGGAACATACGGAACAGCAAAAATATACAATAAATAAATACACGTAGCCTACATATATAATCACAGTCACAAACATTAAACAAAACTAGAACAAAATTTGGTTACTTTCAGTGCATTTTCTGAAGCACCCACTAACGGACACTGTCCTCCAAAAACAAAACAAAAGCAATAACTTAAGAATGTTTGGCAACTATTACAGGTAAAATACTAAAGCATTAAGCATCCGGAAAAATAACTATTTATATACGGTACCCACTATGTTGCAAGACTGAGACAATGACAATCTCATCAATAAACAGTCTCCCTCCACCAACTAATCTATGAAGGTGTAGCTACTGCTCGAGTCCCAGCGCCGTGAACCTGAGAGGAATGTGGATCGTGGGCGATGACGAGTGATGTGGTCCGTGCGTAGTAACAGAATCAAATACATTGGTCGGTGAATCGCTCACTCATTCGCAATAGGACAGTGGAACATTAGGCAACGGCCCTTATGTTAGCTGTATTGGATTATACAGGAATGGACAGGAATTCCAGATAACACGGTAGGCTGTTGACAGGCCCTTCTCTTCCCGCCTCCTGCGTTACCCCACCCCGCAAGTTCACAGAGCTGTGATATACTTAAGCACTAAGCCCTAAACTACTTTAAAATTGTAAATTAATACAAAAATGACCCACGAGTACTCTGCTGAGATAATGGTAAAAAGCTAGAATTGATTTTCTATAATCCATAATAAATAGGCCTATAGGTAGGAATAGGAATTTTTCGGTGATTTCATAGTGAATAAAGCGGTATTTTAAAGTGGCAAATTCGGTGGTTTCAAGTTCACTTTTCGGTACTTTCAAAATGTTAAATTTTAGGCGGGATTTTTTTAATATCATGGATAAAATAACACTTTTAGTTCATCCTTCAACGTATACTTTAGTGAAGAGATCCAAATTCTCTTGTGACAAACGGTGACACATATCACTTAACGTGCTAGTGTAAGCTGAAAAACAAAAGTTCACAGTTAGTGTTTGAACAGGGTATCAAAATGGTTTTCAACACAGATTCTGAGAACTTTGGAAATACAAATGTCATTCCTTGCAAAACTCGAACAATGTCTGTCTTGGTCCTGTCGTGCATCTGCTTCTTGATTAAAGTTTGCAGTTCGTTGTATCCTCCTATGACCTCACTTTCTTCCAGTGTTCCTTCTTTGCAAGGTCCTCATTGAAGTTCATTGGCACTATTTCTGCTGGATCAAACGCACACATTTTTAAATCTTGTTCCCATGGTCAACGGATCTCAAGCTCATTAATATTCTAAGAGCATGGGACCCAGCATTTATTAAAAGTGAATGCATTTTCTCTCTTTTTAACACATTTCCACAACCCTCCAACAGCTCCTTAATGTTGGTACCGTAATTTCCAGAAACAGCAAGTTTAAGGGCTTGCTGAATTCTCCGTAGATGTCCATCTAGAAGGTGAACAGTCTGATAAGACGGGCCTTCTAATAAAGGGATGAGTTCAGTGATGCCTGTGCCAAATTCTTTGAATCTCAAGTATTTCATCATGTGAAACATTGTTCAGGAAATCAACACCAGAGTTATCAGTCCCTACTACTTCATTCAAAAATTGCACAATATCTTTTAAGTACTCTGACAGGTACACTACAGAATGAAACCAAGAAGACCACCTGGTTAAGACTGGTTCAGGAAACAGTGGCACATTTTGATATGGATACTTGCCATCTAGATATTCATGTCTGAAAGGCGCACTATATGACGCCACGCGTCGAGTACCGTAGTTACTAGGATGAAGGGGCAGGTGACCTTGCTGTTCTGGCCCTTAAAACCTCAATAACTTAGTAACTTACTAGGATGACCGCCCAGATTGATAAAGATCGCTGTATGCAGAAAGCGAGGTCCGCTATCTACCGTTAAGTTTACGATCATTCCGTGTTCGTTGGATGCTCTCCATGCAGTCAAGTCATGAGAGAAAATTACCGCTACTACACTCGCACAAAAACAAGCCTTTGTCGTCTTCTGTGACGATATATCAAACGGGCAAGGTGGTCTCACTACGATGACATTAGGGCAAAACCTGGATGAATATCGAGATGCAGAAGAAAGTGACATTCAGTAGTTAGACTTCGATAAAGACGATCATGGTTTCAGACATGAAAGCGATGAGGATATTGTACGGAATTTGACTGTCGAAGAGGTAAACTGAGATCCAGTACATGTCCAGTGAAGGAGTGATGCAACGGAAATCGCGAAAGTTCCCACAGTCTAGCTAGTGTGTCTATAGTCACACTTATCTCTTATATAGAAAATCGAGATGAATTTTCGTTCTCATATATTGTTTTCTTCAGAATTGTACCATCTAAAATTAGAAAAAATAAACTATCTAAGAAACAAAATGTGATGAGTCATTTCTCTTAGTTTTTAGTATTGGTATAATCCACATAGTGCGTCTTACAATACTATATTATAAAGTATTATAATTATTGTTTTCTGCATGTTCTTAAAATACATTTAAATGTTTTAACCAATAGTTTTCTTTTTGCTAGGCTTAAAAACATTACTGCAGATAATTCGCGGCTTTCAAAAACTCGCGGAAATTCGTGCGTTAATTGCCGAGAATTATCGGAAGTGCACTATCAAGAAAAAAACGAAAAGAGCTAAAATTCGCGTTTTCATGCAAAATTCGCGTTTTATGCGAAATTCGCGAGAATTCGCGAGTTCAAAAACAATTTTTTTCGCCATTTTTATGGTTATTTTAACATATTTATCACCTGTGAATTGCTTCTTTTAAAAATTCGCGAAATTCGCCATCGCGAATTTTTCCTACCCTACCTATAGGCTATGTACATTTTAAATCACGTGTACTGTAAATTTTGTTCAGGTTATCTTTCGCATATCCCAGTAATTGGGATTGTGCTGGCCGGCTGAAAAATGGTAATATCAACTAATGTAGTTAATCTTTCAAACAAATTGACGATGTTATCCTGGAATTAATTGGAGATCCAGACCTCCTCAGTAATATGTTAGGCTACTGTAATTTGAGGGAGCACAAAGTGGCTTGTCCCCCGAAGCCGGCACCAATGGACACATCGTAATTCTGTGCATGGATGTCCTACCTTGTTTCACTTTTTGTGTGTTTGCTAAACATGCACAAACAAACTGTCATCATACATCGTAAGCCCCCGGTATCATTTCTCACGCGTTCAGCCTCGCTAATTGTTTACATCAAAGCGGACGCTACTGTAGTTTATACATATTATTGGTTGGCGCAATTCCAGTGAATTTGGCACTAACCTGGCTGGTCGACCTTGGCCGGTTGCCCTGCCACTGTGCGTGTTGTTGTGATTACGGTATTCCTTTGACGTATCTATTGGCCTCCCAAGTCGTTGTCCAACCACTTTCACCGTTAATTCGGGCCACTGATCTGAGAGAAATTCCTCAGATGAATCTAAATTAGAGTCAGAACACGTTTCTTTGTCACGAGACGTTGGTGTACGACGCTAAAGCATGCTCCAAAATAAAGAGAGCTCTAGGCATATAGAATATAGTGTGATTTATATATATATGATATATATATATATATACAGTGCTTTTCTTCTAAAACAAAATTAAGGGGTACTCTCATTTGTAGTCGACAAAACATCACGATCTTGAAATTTTCGGCAATTTGCAAAGTCCGGTCATTGCTTGTGTTCGAATCATTAACTTTCAGCTTCTCCGATGCCTGGGAGGATGTTAAATAGTTCATTAGTTTCTTCATCCTTCAAAACTAACCACACGCACAAAATAACAACCTACCCCTCCTCCAAACAATAGCCTGCGTGCTTATAAGAACGGAGTGCCGAGTTGCCGACCAAATGAAACTGATTCGATATAGCCTATAGATTTAAGTCGAGGATTACTCGAAATCACCTCCAGCTGTTGTGAACAGCGCGTTGACGCCAGCTGATCGATGAACTTTCAAGCCGGAAGTTATATTTGCCGGTCTAGATACAAATGTACCAATATTATTTCTTAAACAGTTCAAATTTTTAAGGGGTACGCATATCCCCGCGTTCCCCCAGACAAAAAGAACACTAGATTGCTTAGAAGCCATTTTTTAGTGTTGCCTTATTAACAATTATATTGCAACTTTTGAGTCGGCCAATACAAAATAATCCCATTTACTGGGACATGCGAAAAATAACCTGAATAAAAAACTACATGTGATCCCTATGTATATAAAAACAAGCAGAAGTACCAGTACTTTGAAAGGTCTTCGGTATTAATAACCAGACGTTAGGTCTATCAATTGAGCTACTGTTGCAATGGTTAGGAGCTTGTCATTCCTTCATAAGTTTATCAGAATTATGTTTGTTTTCTGAGAATATCTCACTGTTCATTTAAGGGCCTTAAAATGAGGTTTTCGGGGACTATTTATAGACTCCCGAATTTTGTGTCTTACATTGAGAAGCGCAACATATGCTTTGGTCGTTCTTCTAGGATAATTTTCATATTTCGCATATTTTTGCAAGTATTTTGAATTTGTTTTCATATACCCACCCTTCTATGAGAATTATGGTGAAGAGTTTTATATACGATTGGTGTATTGACTCTCATGGATACCATACCTGATTTTACGATGCTCCAAGCATTCAAACACGAGTTATAGGCGTACATAAAGATACTGCTTGCGTCCGTCAAAAACATACCGAAGCGCGTAACAGAAACAAAATTGAAAATTGAATAAACAATCAATTTTATATTTCTAAATAGGTGTATTTAGTTTATATAAAAATATGCGAGAGCAAAGGCACCTAGTGGTCACGAGGCAAACTTAACTCTTATTGACTACAACATGTCACCCAGATGTCAAAATATGGATATATCAACCACACAGTATAAAACAAAATCATCCTTACGACGAACCCGTCTTTCGACAAAAAAAAAGATTATTAGTTAAAATGTACTCTCAAACTAAATTCACCTAACGTTTACTTCCTGACGTGAAAATAAAATTGAAAACCTCGTAGACGAAACGCAATACACGCCACATAAAAACTGACCCTCACCATTGTGTAAAGTCCCCACCCACAGGAAGACCCCTTTAATAAATTATAAAGGCTTGTGGTGCATGAAAATTCAGATTTCTTAGCCTCCAATGGCCCAAATTCCCGAAAGCCGCAAAATATACTAAGTTATTTCAATCCAGGATTTTTTGAAAATAATGTTGCTGTTTGGAGATATAATAGACCTTGTGTACGACATATCGCACGCGTAAGTCGTGTGGAAACATTCTAGCGCATTGATGAATTATGCCGTCTTAGTTGGTTCCGTGTATAACCTTATAGCCATTTGCAAACTTTCATAGAAATGTAATATAAGGAGTGGTATTGGTTCTAGAATCCGAACACAAGTTATAGGCGTACATAAAGATACACAGAAAGACAGACAAATCCCCTATTTGCTTGCATCCGTCAAAAACCATACCAAAACGCGCAAAAGAAACAAAATTGAAAATTAAATAAACAAACAACCATATATGTCTATATGTGTATTTAGTAGACTATATAAGCGAGAGCAAAGGCACCTAGTGACCACTAGGCGAACTAACTCTATTGACTACAACATGTCACCCAGAGGCTGAGTGTATCCCGTCCCAGCGCTCTGACCAGAATTAAAATTAGAATCGAACCTGGTACAGGGGCGGATTTAGGGGAGGGCGACCGCCCTGGGTCCCGCGGTCCAGGGGGCCCCGCGCCATGGATTGTTTTAAATATAGTTGATTAATTAATTATACTTTTCAAACTAATTTATAATTCATATTCCTTTTTTCAGTGCAGCTATGACCTCCCGTGACCGTTTAGCAAGTTTCGATTTCAGTGAAATGATGGAAGACTTCAGCCGGGAATAAAGTCGCAAAGTAATATTTTTTTAATATTTCTTAGTTTACATAATCTTCTTCAAGCTTGCCACGGTGGGTGAGTGGTCAACGTGTCGGATTACCAACCCCGAGCTTGCAGGTTCGCCCCTGGCCGTGGTAAGTGATTTTTGAAAGGCGACAAAAATCACGACATGGATGTCATACGTTGTTGGCATGTTAAAGAACCCATTTGAATTCAGTAGGCCGTGTTCAATGGCAAAATTAATCTCCGGAATTTCCGCCAACACAAAGTTTCTCCATTCTCTACTAGAAAGCGCTGTAGCCCTCTGGGTGTCAATTAACAAAGCTTGCACCCAGCACCCGAAGCCATACGATATTATTATTATTATTATCTTCTTCAAGGGGACTTAAATGGTTCTTTAATATTATTAAAAAAATGTACTTTGGTGTATTAAAAATATTGTAACTATTTTTTTTTATTATTACAAAACTATTTTCCATTTGATTTGATTTTTTAAAATTTCGTATTGTTGTGGGCCCCACCTTATCATATCGCCCAGGGCCCCGCAAGGCCTGGATCCGCTACTGAACCTGGACATCGGGGTGACAGGCCAAGAATGCTAGTCGCTTAGAAAGCTTATCACATTTGATATTTGAATGATAGCTGAACGCAGACTGAATCATAAGGCGAAAAGCAAGTGTCAACATACGAAAGTAAGATATTTAAGAGATTTTTCTATAATAAAGTTTTATTTTCACTTTTTTAGATGATACACAGCTATAGCTGAAAAGCTATTAACTAGTCTAGTCTATGAAAGCCTGAAGTATTATTAATCACTGGCCAAAACCTAGGCCCTTTTCATATGCACGCAGGTGCTATTAAGTTTTGAAAGTGCACGGCACGAAGCTGGGCGGAGAACTGAGCGGAGGGGCCTTGCTCAATATTCTTTGCTGTGAATAGCTGCGGTCGAACACTGTCAGCTGGTGATGAGCGAGGGACTTGGGGCGCCACTAATCAATCTTGAACGTCTCCGGGCCACTAATCCATCCGTCCAGTCGAGATCACACCGGCCCCCTAAGGGTAGGACGTATTTTACACGGCTGAACGTGAAGCGTATCTGTTTCATAGGGGTGGGGGGGAGTATGTGTCTGGTGTTTTGTAAAGGTGGCAATTCTTGCATTGCACACATAGAACATTATTCACATTAAGTGGCGTGTTGTTATCATCATCATCATAATCATTTATTGCATTAAACGGGCCTTTGAGGCCTACAGCAGAAGGACAATGGGAAAAGAAAATATTACAAATATTACAAAAACAAAAAACATATTATAAAGGAAAAATATTAAAAAACACAAACAAACAAACAAACAAAATCCAATGAAAGGAAAGTCAGTTAATCACAAGAGGAGTTATTTGCTCAGATGGCACTCCACCTTTTTCGGTCTCTAGCATCATCCCCCACGGCTGTCGGTTCCACTTCTTGAAGGATCGTCGTCACTCGACTCGATTTTTCGGTCGTAGATTTAACCGTCACCGGCCGGTTAAACACACGGCGGAAAATTGTCCGTCACCGTCGTACGAGTAGTTGCAGTAGCTTATAGTTTCTGAAACCAACTCACATCCTCAGATGTTCAAATTATTGATTGCTTGTGTAGTTTGAAATGAACAGAGGGCAGCTTCTAGCGTTATTGTTATTCCGTCGTCGAATGAAAAAGAGAAGAAAAAAATAGACTGATTTGGGTTTATCCAATTAATGAAATGAGAGATGAGGTTGGCACTTTCTACAAGTTATTTGAAGAGTTGAGGCGGGATGACACGAAATTCTTCAATTATTTCAGAATGTTGATGAGACGAATTGCATGGCTGGTTGAAAGATACCATTCAGCGCAAAAATACCAAAATAGGAACTGTATTCAACCAGTAGAAATGTTGGCAATAACGCTGAGGTAAGTAAAAATAACTTATAAAGTTGAAAACAATATAGGATAATATAAGAAGCAGGGATAATCACGTCGCTCATGTTTACGAAATGATACGATATTCACGATATATAAACGATGTTCACGCTATCTACTTCTAAGCCAATGCGAAGTTCGAATCGGTGTGCTAGTAGCTGGAGCGGTAGACAATCCGCTGTGTGTGTAAACGCGCATTTGGTTACGTAAGCCACTAGATCAAGACGGCGGTAAAACTTCCGTCAGAGCCAGTGGCACCCGATGGCTGCACAGCTACCGCCAACGGCAAACTGACCGATCGGAATTTTTTCCGTCTAATGTGTAAGCTATAATGTACTTAAATGGGCTACTGTTAGAACGGCAGCGACGTTGATTTATCCGCTCGGAAAAATCCGCTGTGCGTGCAACCGGCTTTTAAGGAAGGGATCCGTCCGCCCGTAAGATGTGTTCAAACCACTGTAGTCCCCTCTGTCCCAATATTCGTCCAATGTGTGGCTTTTCAAGTTTCGTATTGTTATAATGTAAAACATATAATACCTTAGAACCATTCCATATGTGACTTGAGATTTTATTAAAGAAAGCTTTTCAGTAGGTCAACACAAATTGTGCCCAATCTCATTAGGTGGGAAACAAGTAGGCCTAATTGCATACCCTACAAACTAACACGCTTTTATGTACAAATACAAATCGCCCAATACAATTGGGCACAATTTGTGTTGACCGACTGAAAAGCTTTCTTTAATAGAATTATGCAACACTGAAAAATGGCTTCTATAACCACAATTTGACTGACATTTTCAATACACCTCAACAGGAAAATGTCTACTCTATATAAACGTTGTGGTGGGTGTAACTTAATAGTTCATTATGCAACGAGCCTATAATGGCAATAATTAAGACACGAGTATGTTTATTAAACGAGCGTATGCGAGTTTTATAATTTCCATACGAGTGTCTTAATTACCATTATTGACGTCCGAAATGGGGGAGGAGCTTACGGTCAGCTGATTCCAATATGGCGCCGAGATGGTGACGAGAAGTAAGCAAGACAGTGATTGGGAGTGCGTTTGTTATGGCTTCTAATTTATGATGGCAAAATACTACATATTTTCTTTCACTGATAGAAATATTTTTATAATCAATTTAAATGCAGTGCTTAATTACTACCAGAAAAAATATTACCCACATGCAGATAGTTAATTTACTGCCTGCTGTTACATAAGTTATATGAAGCCTGTTCTTGGGAGCCTAGGGGTATCGATGTTTTTATTAATTTCACAATATATATATCTCACATAACACAAAGGACGACTCCCTGATAATAAATTGAATCCAGCAACCCTGAATTTGCATGAATGTTTTGGGTTCAAAGAAGCGTTACATGGGATGATCAAATCATACTTCAATATTGCTAATATTGACCTACATACTTGCTGTTCAAAGGCAAGAATATAAATTTATTAATCTCTTGCCACAGGCAAGTTAAAATGGAGGCATCCTCTTTATCAATATAGTTAATTAATTATTTAAAATACAGATATTTAACAAAGCTGGAGTCCCCATTTGAACTTGTCATAAGCAAACGGAACAGATCAAAAACTACACTTTAAGCCAAATCAAATTCACTCCTCAGCTCGACATAAACCATGATACCAAATAAAACCTATAGAAAACATACTCTCCTTATTGTTGTACAACTTTCAAACCAACTATTCGCACTCAAAACTGAAAAACCCTGAAATGGGAACTAATTAAATTTAGAATAGCCTAGGCCCATCAGGTCTCCTGGTACATTACCGCATATGTATACTTAACATCACTATAACTTCCAAATTACGGCTAAGTGACGTATCTGCCTGAGTAGTATAGGTGTTACCGGCCTGCCTGGGATGATGGGTCACCAAACCGGTACTTAAAACTAAGATTTTACACATTAATCAACTAAATTCAAAAGTAAGGAGATCGTAGCCAAAAACACAATTTAAGCCTAATCATACTTCAAAATTGCAAATATTGACCTACATACTTGTTGTTCAAGGGCAAGAATATAAATTCTCTGGCAAATTAAGGCTAGGAACAGCATTTTTCTTAAGTTTTCTAACCATTCGGCTATTGTCAATCGGAAGAACCCCTAAAATACGTTTACGAAGAGCGGATTACATTCTATGTAGGCCTACGGCACAGAAGTATTAGGCTACAAGTTTATCAGTATTTTTGATGTAGCTAAATCCTTGTGAATACAAATTAGAGACAATAACTATCAATAATCAACAGTACCGGTGCTTATGCTGTGGAAAGAAGTCGTCTTCACAAAAAATGCAGACTGCACACTGTCATGTAACGTGTAACACGTTTTCCAATTGACAGCGCCGAAGCCCATCTTTCTCTCTGAACTTTTTGTACAGGAAAGTAGTGAAAAGATTTCGTACCCGCTTTATACGATTTGCAACCGTATACAGAGCAGTACCTCCTCGAATTTGACAAATTCCTTTCTGTTTCCATCACGACGTCAATGCTTCACCATGCTCACCAGTCACTATGTTACAGCTTCAACATTCTACCGCGTGGCTGCGCCGTCCAACTTTTCTGACGTCAATAGGCGAGTTGCATACGACTGTTTATGTTCGATGATAATTATTATAACTATTTTATGTTCGAACATAAATATCCATAAATATCTGTCGAGATTTCGCCAGTTTTATTTACTGAACAGAGCGCATGAGACGCAGAGAATGCCTTGTATTTGACCATGGCCTCCTCGATTACTCTACTATGACACTAGGCCAGGCAGTGAAATTTAAATTAGAAGGCCGTGGAACTCAGCGCATCTAATTATCTAATTGGTCAAACAACTGTTTCTTGAGCTCTGGTTGGTGGGAGAAGCTGTTTCATAATGAAAAACAGTGTTATCATGAGCCACATTATAGTACACTTTTCTGACATATAATAGGCAGGGTCGAACATTAAACTACAAATAACATGATATGATACCGGAACACTGGGCAATTACATTGACATTATAAAACATGGCTTAAATAAAATTGTGGCGGCTTTGGTGGAGTAGTTGGTGCTAAGCTTCTATGCCCAAGATCGCGGTTACAAACCCGGCCGAAGAAGTCGGAATTTTTAAGTGCGTTAAAAATCCCTAAGTATGCCTTCCATCGGAGGGGAAGTAAATCCAGCGGGCCCATGTTATATTATGGCATGTAAAAGAACCTTCCACTAACTACAATTGTGTGAAGTTCACTTTGTAGGTTAGATTTGATTACCGCTCTATTAAGTTCCAACGTCCGTCGCCAAATGCCATTTGTGGTGGAATCAAGTAGCCAAGTTCACAGCTAGGTGTCGTTGACGGTAGCATTTTGTAGCAAAAGAAGGTACTACTTGATATTGATCGTCTGCAGTCCTTGCCTGAATTACAGATATCACACACTTATGCCGCCATCACAATTAACACCGGTTTTCAGACAGATTCTAAACACACCCGAAGTACACGGGGCTACATGACCGTGGTGTCGCAGCCCCTAAACTGAGGAACCAACCAACCAGAAACAAAAATTATACTCAATACTTGGTTCCAAAGTTTCCGTGACTGACTGACACCAGTTTCCTTGAAAATCAACAACCAATGGGAAGGAAGATTGTAGTTCTACGTGACCGTTAATCTTGCGATCATGAGTCTCGGGACCTCCTTTTTACGTTAAATCCGAACCCCAGGACATAGAATTTCACTTCGAAAATCTCACATGCATTGACCGGTAAACGAATCCGGTCCACCTTGGTGAGCCACCACGCACCCTAAACAATGGGCCCCGGCAACCAATGAACAGGGTGAGCATCACCTTTCCAGCGGATGGTTGGCTCTTAAACGTCTAGAGACGAGGGGACGATGAAGTCCATGCTTATACACCCGCATCGGAGGCGCGCTACGTTGCATTTACGCTGCAGCAACACCACCCAACGGAAACCTTTCAAATACGCATTATGTTTGTAGTTATCGTCATCCTCTGCTACGATCATTGAAGATGAAGATGATGATAATTGTTGTTTTAAGGGGCGTAACATCTAGGTTATCGTCCCCTAATTGTCTGGGTGAAATGGAAATGAAATGGAAACCAGAACGAAAATTAAGTGAGTCTGAAAATACTGGCAAAATGTAATTCAGATTGAAACGACTCAAAAAATGGTGAATGGTAATACTTAGAAAAGGGAATTTGGAAGGAAAATACTCACAAAAGGAAGAGATTGAAAAACACTCAAAAAATGTAGTTTAGGTTCAAAATTCGTACAAAATGCTATGTAGAGTCGAAATACTTACAAAATAGCCTACTTACAAAATGCAAATGAGAGCGAAGAAACGTACAAAATGCAATTGAGGTTCAAAATTACAAAATGCAATTGAAATTGAAAATACACAATGCAATTTAGATTAAAAAACGCCCATTCCAGATCCAAAATACTCACAAAGTTCAATTGAAATTGAAAGTGCTTACAAAATGTATGGCAGATTCAAACTACTCATTTGGATGGACAAAACTTATAAAATGCAATTTAGATTGAAAATTTAAAAATTTATAATTAGGATTCAAAATACCCACAAAATGCAATTGAGAATCAAAATACTCAAAATATGCCCACCATCAATTTAGATTGAAAATTCTAGCAAAAAGCGGTTTAGGTTGAAAATACCTACAAAATGAAATTGAAATTCAAAAATACTCATGGAAGTCCCAGCCCTATGTTGAAAGACTTACTAAAAAGCTTTTTAGATTGTCAATCCTTACAAAATGCAATTGAGGCATTTAGATCGAAAAAGACTTACAAAATGCAACGTTGAGTGAAAATACCTACAAAATGGAGTGTAGATGCAAAAAATTCGCTAAAGGGAATTTAAAGCCAATTAACAAAAATAAAGTGCGGGAATCTTAAAGAGAAAAGGAAATGTAATGAAAAGAAAACACGAGCTCAGACCCCTCGAAGAATGAGGGATCAGGGAAGATGAGACAAGGACCAATGGTTGGAAAGTGAAAGACTCCCTAGGCCTCGGATACCCTAACTCCGTCGGGGTTGGAAAAGAACAAGAGTTGTCCAAGGGAGGTCGACAGGAAAGAAGACGGAGAGGAGCCTGGCACAAGTAAGTGGAAGCAATGCCGGACTCAGCTGGGGTCCAACCCACGTCCCACTAGATGTGAGCCCCTGAGGGAGATCATTGAAGAGGTGGCGGTCGAAAGGAAAGCTGTCTTTCTTTGGACGGCCTGAAGCAATCCCTATGTTTCAAAACAGATTATCACCAACCACTGCTCCCAACATTGAAAAGGTTGCGGTCAAAAGGAAGGCATAATTATTATGTTTTCTTTTTAATGTCCTGAAGCCATTCCTATGTTCCAAAAAGCATTGCCTTCATAGCAGTTATCGTCATCCACTGCTACGATCATTGAAGAAGTTGCGGTCGAAAAAAAGGCGTTCTTTTCTTTGGGTTCAGTTGTGATGGAGTTAGAGGAGGCGGCGAAGGAGGGGATTATGACTGTTAGGTCAACATATTCTATTATTTCACCTTGTGAACTCCGAGGCCCCACTTTTGAAGCCTTTCAAGCGAAGCGAGCAGCACGCTACCTTGCCATGCCATATTAATAAAATATTTGTAGAAAGCAGCTGGATGATAAAGGGAGTCGTTTCGTCATGGGACCAGAAGCTCTAATTACAGAGACAGAGAGGCCCTCGTATGCGGTTGTTCTCGTAATATAATATGCACTGGCTGTCCACACCCTCTCCTTTGTCCTGAGTACCGACTTATTTCCATATACTGACAGAGAGCTTGAGTTCCCTCTCATTTTCCCCTCATTTATTCCCTTTGCGGGAGACCCCATTTTACTCAGTTACGATTTGACCACAGTTTCTTTGTTTTGTCTGTTGACAGGCGACTGTGATAAGGTTTAATTATTGTAGTACACGTGTTTTCTTCACGAGTGCGTATCCATCCACTCTGCTATTTGTAGTGTGGACACTTAATTTGGGGGTGAAACAGGAGCTTTCTAAGTAAATCAATATGATTGCGGCCTGGGAATTCACTTCCTATTCGAGATCGACAATTATTTTGTTATTTCACTAATGGACACAAAATACCAATTTTACGCATTCAAACTACTGAAATAAAGTGTAATTTATTTTTAAAACGTCTACGATCTTTCTCGTTATAAATTTTGCACATGACCTAAATGTTGAATACGTAAAAATGTTCGATGAAAGTAGTATCGGCAACTGAACACATTTCCATGAAAAGGTCCAAGCATATAAGTTAGGATTATACAATGTCATCAAACATCCGCACATTGATATTTAACTTCCAGGATTTGCAATGAAAAGGCTGCACAATTATTATTGCATGGAGTTAACCTGAGGAAGTAGACTAGTCTTCATATTATCTATGTGAGGTTTTGAAGCAATTTTTTCAGTGTTACCTGTGTAAACTATCAATGTATACTTGTCAGTTGGTCAACACGCTATTTGCCCAATGTGAATTGGCGGGGATACAATATGTAGCCTGTATATGAAAATCCACACCCTGCTTCCAGTCGACCGACCGGGTCAGGGAATGGAATGCATGAAGCCCCCATCTAGCGGCGAAGATATGAACTGTGTCGGCTGCCGAAGCCTGTCGCACTCCCCCGGGGCACTGATTAAATGAATGACAGATGATATGAAATGATAGTGGAGAGTGTTGCTGGAATGAAATTGTGACAGAGAAAACCGGAGTACCCGGAGAAAAGCCTGTCTGCTGTGCTTTGTCCAGCACAAATCTCACATGGAGTGATCGGGATTTGAACCACGGACCCAGCGGTGAGAGGCCGGCGTGCTGCCGCTTAAGCCACGGAGGCTTAGCCTATATATAAGCGTTTGAAATGTGGTGTTGCAGGAAAATGATCAGATAGGTAGATAGTTACAAATGAAGAGGTATTATGACGATTGGGAGAGGAGAGAAGTTTATGGTGGCTGCTAGTGAAGAGAAGAGATAGGTTTAAAGGACAAATACTAAGGCATCCAGGAATAGGAAATTTAGTTTTGGAAGGAAAGGTTGAGGATAAGAACTGTAGGGGTAGATCAAGTTAGAATATGTTAAGCAGATTGCGTCGGATGTAGGATGTAGTAGCTATGTAAAGATGAAACGATAAGCTCAGGGCAGGGAGACGTGGGGGGGGGGGGGGGGGGGGGGCTGCACCAAACCAGTTAAAAGACTGAAGACTCAAAAAACATGTAACACATGTCCTGAAAAAATGTGCATGTTGCCTGTTATTATTCACTTAAATAAGATGCAATTTAGGATTACGTCGGACGGTCGAAATGCCTTATCCTAAAATGCCCCTTATTAATGTGAATAGTAAGTTATATATGTAATTACGGCAGGGAAATGAGATACCCTAAGCCTTGTATATCCTAATGCCGTTGGGGTTGGAAGAGAGATCAATGTCGTTAAATTTAATGGTTTCGTCAAGATACAGTTTAGGTCAATAATGCGGCACTCAGTCTCTAAATCTATTAAAACCATCGATTAATGAGACTACCTTTTGTCAACTGAAGCCCATTACTAGCTTTCTCTTTCAAGTGCAGTTGCTCTAGAGGCCGAGTGCCGAATTATTGCCCTAAAGTGTATATTAGGGGCAGATATCCTCGCTGTCCCACCCCTTAAAATATCATCATCATGAATGTGCATTGGGTGTGTTCACTTTCTTTGCCTTTTGTATCCCATATTTTTTTCTCTTCCTCTTTTTTTCACGACCCTCATAATTACAGTGACGCATTGCTATAGTCACTACAGAGACACAGGTTATCAGACAAATTGGACACACACGCAAGAGCATTAACAGGATGACCCAAAACCCTTCAATCAAATTAACACCACCACCACCACCACCACCACCACCACCACCACTTCTTTTAGTTGTGGCAGTTGTCATTTTCCTTTATTTCCTCATTATATGCCATAACATTAGGAGCAGATGTCCTGGATTTTTCTTCCCTGAAAATAACATCGCAACCGTCACCTTCCTTAAATACCAGCCAACTGTGCTGGGCTTCAATCCCACAACCTTGCGCACAGCTCGCGAGAACTTCACCACTTAAAAACCACTCTTGAGATGGCCGCTGCCAGTGTCTGGATTCGAATCTCAGATCTCCGGCCTTGTTGCAGCTCCTTGAGTGATTCAATGCACTTGGTTAAGCTGCTCGGGATAGTTTTGAATTCAATGGTAGTCAGTTTTCCAAGCAGGCAGCCCGGCCAAAGATACTACTATTCTTCTTTGTCGATATCTTTTTTCTTCTAATTGGGCAGTCATGGCTCTCTGTCTTCAGAGATTCTAGAAAGAAAAGCATTTGTACTTGTCTTATTAGCGCCTGGGTGTGTGTGAGATTAACTAGCTATTTTGTGCTGTACTATTTAAAACAGCCAGAATCCTTTTCACCTCCAAGATTGTTCTTGTCTTCCTCTGTTTTTGCGGCTTGCTATCGTCAACTGAGCATCACTGTCTGTCCGCTGTCATTAATTCCTCAGTTGGTAATCTTGTTTATTTTATTTAATCGTATGGCAGTAGGGCCTATTATACAACGTAAATTGAAATGAGCGTGGAATACGGCTCAGTGGTTTGGAACCCATATCAAGTAGGCCTCTTCAATGAGCTGGAGATGGTACAAAGGAAGGCTGCTAGGTTTGTTCTCAACGAATTTAATCCTAGAAGTAGTGTAACTCGAATGATATAAGAACTAGGGCGGGAATCTCTGGAAGATAGGACGAAATCCAGACTACAGTATACGCTATGTTTAACACTTACACTAATCGGCCAGCATGGGGAGAACTAAGAAAACGTCTGGGCAGGGGCGGATCTAGGGGAGGGCGACCACCCAAGGCCCCACGCCTCGGATGTTTTTTAATTTTTTAAATTTATTAATTAATTATAATTTTCAAACTAATTTATAATTCTTATTCCTTTTTCCAGTGCAGCCACGATCTCCCGTGACCGTTTAGCAAGTTTAGATTTCAGTGAAATAATAAAAGACCTCAGCCGAGAAAAAAGTCGCAAAGTACCGGTAATATTGTAATATTTCATAGTTTACATAATCTTCTTCAAGGGGACTTAAAGGTTTCTTTCATACTATTTAAAAATGTACTGTAGTGTATTCAAAATATTCTTTATTTTATTATTATTATTATTACCAAACTGTTTTCCATTTGATTTGATTTTTTTTTATTTCATATTGTTGTGGCCTCACCTTATCATATCGCCAAGGGCCGACCGCAGCGTACAAATTATGAGAAAAATATTATTTAATTAATCGCAGTATTGATAATTGGAACTCATTACCTGCCACAGTCCTAGATCCTCTCCTCAAATATTGATGTATTCTAGAGAACACTGGAATTACTGTATGTGTAAATACTCCGACGTTATTACTATGGTTCCCAAATCGTGACTTGTGTAGCCTACATTAAGTTTGATATTATTGTTGGTAATTTTCAGTAATTGTAAAATTTGCCACCGGAAAATTACCCCCATTTGCAAGTAATGAAAAAGAAAATACATGAAAAAAATCAACATTTAAATTTTGAAGCGAGTTTTGTTGTAACTTTGTGTACAGTGGTATAAAATGATGATCTTATCACCTTCTATACCTCATCGTTTTATTCTTATGTAATTAATTGTATATTAGATTGATTTCTTCGATTTCATACCAGAGATCAATTAATATTTTTTTTATTCAAGATTTGGAAATAGATAATTTATTTTCTAAAAATCCAGCAATTCCTCTCAGCTTTTGTCGTGTCTTTTGTGGGGGTTCGCCTAGGTGCACCAAGTCAGGCTCTTCAGCTGGCTCTTGGTGACCCTGCCCGAACCTCCGCTGAGAGCTCCCACAACATTCTTGATGTAATTTGTTGAGTGTTGGCCTTCCAATTCCACGTTATAGGGTTAGATCCCGTCTTAGTCCAATGAAAATGAAGGGTGATTAAATGCGGCACCCTCCACGTTAGTCGATTTACTGCCAGATTAAAGGTCGCCTCCAATGACAAAATTTGTTGCTCTGTTTTATATACATATCTAATTTTCACCTGTAACAACACATTCCAATTTCTATTCTGCTTTTACCTGCAGGATCACCTCATTGTGTAGCTGGTAGCATTCTTGACTGTCACCCCGGAGGTCCGGTTTCGAATCCCGGCCTGCCAAGAAATTTTAATTATAGTCTGAGGGCTTGGACCACTCAGCCTCTTGTAGAAAAACTGAGAAGAGGAGGGTTCTATGCCCATCTCAGCCATCTTGGAAGTGTTTTTTCTGTGGTTTCCGACTTCTACTGCAGACAAAGTCCGGGGTGGTTCCTAACTTAAGGCCACGGCTGCCTCCTTCCTAATCCTCATCTTAATTACAAATACACGCTCTAATCCAGACATCACAATAACACAGGTTATCAGACAAATTCCACACACCAAAGTACAGTTCACGGGGCCCCTAGATCAATCAACAAGTTTCACATCCCAAGAGTGCCACACTCCAGTCAAAGAAGGGTCTTAAAAATGACTTTCAAGTAGCTAAATCTGTATAAGTCAACAGATACCTTTCCTGAAGAAATAAATTCCTTCCCTGTGATACCCTTCTATCTCCTCTTTCCTCCGTCCATGAATGTTTATTTTGGTTCCCGACAGCATGCACAGCAGTTACAATGGTCATAAATGCATAACTTTATCACTGTTCTTAGCAATGTTATTTCTCGAGAGAGGTTCACCGAATTTCAATTTAATTTTAGAGTTGCAGAATATATTACTGAATCGTATGTCTTGCTCTTCAAAGGGCTGCCATCGTCTACGGTAATTTTGTGTCCATCTCATGTGCTGTAATCCTGATTGTAAACAGAAACTCGACTGTGTGTACGTTATAGTGTTTTGTGGGTTTGAAGTTTTTAAAGAGGGGTGGAGGGGGAAACTTCATGTTTAAAGCTGCTTCTGAAAGCTTTCTAAATTTGGACGCCCGCCGCGACGCTCTCAGAATGACGCACACGCACACCACGCATAAGCTCCTGCCTGTTGAGCACAATACAAGCTAACATACTCGATTCATTTCTGTCCTGTTCGCTAATGAGCATATACCTCTCATCCAAATACAGGGACCGATAACCCACATGTTAGGCCCCTTAAAACAGCAATTATCATCATGATCATCACCAAAGTGGTACTTGCTCTCTCAAGCGCAAATAGTGGTCTGCCATTTTGTTAAATACACTTGAGCAATAGGCCTCCCTTACAGTACGTTTTTCCACAGGGGCTCAAATCTAGTGGGACTTGGGTTGGCGACCACGGGACCCCAGCTGAGTCCGGCATTGCTTCCACTTAGTTGTGCCGGGCTCCTCTCAGTCTTCTTTCCTGTCGACCTTCCTTGGTCAACTCTTGTTCTTTTCCTACCCTGACGGTATTAGAGTATCTGAGGCCTAGTTAGTCTTTTACTTTCCCGCCTTAATTGGCCCTTGGCTCATCTTTCCTGATCCCTCATTCTTCGAGGGGTCAGACCTCTTGTTTTCTTTTCATTTTATTTCCTTTTCTCTTTAAGATTCCCGAACTGCTTTTGTTAATTGGCTCCCCGTGTACCTAAATTACCTTAAGCGAATTTTTTGAATCTACACTACATTTGTATTTTCAGTCTAAGTCTCGATTTGTAAGTCTTTTCAATCTAGATTGCATTTTGCGAGTATTTTCAACCTCAATTGCATTTTGTAAGGATTGACAATCTAAATTGCTTTTTAGTAAGTCATTGAATGTGTGGTACAATATTTGTGAGTTTTCTGAATTTCAGTTGCATTTTGTAAGTATTTTCAACCTCAATCGAATTTTTCAAGTATTTTCAATCTACATTGCATTTTGTATGGTGGGCATTTTGTAAGTATTTTGATCCGCAATTGCATTTTGTGTGTATTTTGATTCTAAATTACATTTTGTAAGTATTTTCCTTCTAAATTCCATTTTGTAAGTCGTTTTAATCTGAGTTCCGTTTTGTACGTATTTTCAGATCAGTTGAAATTAATTTCAAATAAAGTGGAATGTCACCGAGATACAGAGGTTTTTATTTTTAGTGGAAACTTCCCATATCCTCTCACTTTTTCATAATTTAACTTTAGTTGTTATTTGTATTAAATGTACTTCTTTTATAACAAAATTTTGGCAAAAAAAAAACTACCTATATTGCTTACACTCAATTAGGGTGTTTTAAGTATTTCTTTTTAGTGTTTAAAGTTTAAAGTGACTCTTAGTTAAGTTATTTATTGTTGTTTTAACGGACGGAACTAGGTCACTAAATTGACTCTCCTGAAAAATTTATATAATGTGACATACCCCGTTTTTCCCGTGGAGTCATCAGTTATTATTTCTGCTCTGGGGCCAGCAGTATGTCTGAAGAGATTTACGAAATTCATGTAGTACAGGTATTTCATATCCCAAGAGAGCTGTTCTTTTGTACGGTTTCTTTCAGGTGTTAAGTTCTACCACGTGGATGTTTTTCTTTTTATCACAACCTTTACCCTTCCCCTACTCCGCTCACGAGTCACGTTGCTGCTCGACAAAAGCACACTTCCATGTCAATATTGATTAATTATTTTGGCTCGACGTATTCAAGCAACGGATTAAAGTTCAGGAGCAACCCTTTACTTCCCTATTTTCCCTGCGCCGTCTCTTCTTCAATTCCCCCCAGGAGCTCACATCTAGTGGGACGTGGGTTGGCGACCACTGAACCACAGCCGACTACGGCATTGCTTCCACTTACTTGTGCCGGGCTCCTCTCCGTCTTCTATCCAGTCGACTTTCCGACTAGGGTATCAGAGGCCTAGGGAGTCTTTCACTTTCCCGCCTTAATTGGCCCTTGTCTCATGTTTCCTGATCCCTCTTTCTTTGAGGGGTCAGACGTCTTGTTTTCTTTTCATTATATTTCATTTTCTCTTTAAGATTCCCGCACTGTTGTTGTTAAATGGCTCCCCGTGTATCTAAATTCCTTTAGCGATTTCTTTTCATCTACACGCCATTATGTAGGCATTTTCAATCTACGTTGCATTTTGAAAGTCTTTTCGATTTAAATTGCATTTTGCGAGTATTTTCAACCTCAATTGCATTTTGTAAGAATTGACAATTCAAATTGTTTTTTTTTGTAAGTATTTCAATATAGGGGTGGGGCTTTTGTGAATATTTTGAATTTCAATTGCATTTTGTAAGCATTTTCAACCTAAACCACTTTTTGCAAGTATTTTCAATCTAAATTGCATTTTGTATGGTGGGCAATTTGTAAGTATTTTGATTCTCAATTGCTTTTTGTGGGTATTTTGATTCTAAATTACATGTTGTAAGTATTTTCAATCAGCTAGTTAGTTATTGTTGTTTTAACGGGCGGAACTACAAGGTCATCTGCCCCTTATTTTCAATCAAAATTTAATTTTGTAATCATTGTCCATCCAAATGAGCAGTTTGAATCTACCATACATTTTGTAAGCATTTTCAATTTCAATTGCATTTTGTAAGCATTTTCAATTTCAATTCCACTTTGTGAGTATTTTGGATCTGAAATGGGCATTTTTCAATCTTAAATTGCATTTTGTATTTTCAATTTCAATTCCATTTTGTAAGTATTTTGTACCTATTTTCAATCTCATTTGCTTTTTGTAAGCATTTTGAATTTCAATTGCATTTTGTAAGAATTTCGTTCGACTCTACATTGCATTTTGTACGTATTTTGAACCTAAACTACATTTTGTGCGTATTTTTCAATCTATTCCTTTTGTGAGTATTTTCCTTCTAAATTCCCTTTTGTAAGTATTACCATTCTCCATTTTGTGAGTCGTTTCAATCTGAGTTACATTTTGTAAGTATTTTCAGTCTCACATAATTTTCGTTCTGGTTTCCAATTCATTGTCATTTTTGCTATCACCCGGACAATTAGGGGCCGATAACCTAGATGTTACGTCCCTAAGAACCACTACTATCGACATCATCTTCTTCAATTTCATTAACACAGTCACCTAGGTACTGGTTGTGTGCATCTACGATGACCAGGTAATAAACTCACATTTTATAACTCTACCATTCTGGTATGAGGCAAAATCATTAACCATATTGGGATAATGCTTGGTATACGTATTGACTTCGTTATCTTATTAAAACGTTTTACACCTGCTAATATGCTCTAAATCTTTATTGGAACATGTTTTTGCTCCTTCAATGGGACCTTCTTCAGTGTATGTGCTTAGCATAATATATTAATCTTCATAAGTATTATTTACGAAAGCGTGTCATTATTAACCATATAAACAAACACTATTACGAAATGGACGTCCTTACAATATTCACTAATTTTGAAAAAAGTTATTCGTATTAAAAACAAAAAGCAAAAGTGAAAAGTTACAGTTCAATATATAGGCTAATAACCCCTGGCACTACAGCCCATGAAGGGTCTAGGCCTACCAAGCGACCGCTACCCAGCCAGTTGGCCTGCAGATATTGGGGTAACGCGTGGTCAGCGCGTTGCGTACCCTCAGCCGTTAATCTTGGTTTTCGTGACTGGGGCGTTGCCTCACTGTCCGACAGCTACTCAGTTGTCCTCACGAGGCTGAGTGTACCCCGTTCCATCCCTCACGACAGTTTCTATAATCCCTGACGGAGCCGGAAATCGAGCCCGGGTCCTCCGGGTGAGAGGCAGGCACGCTACCCCAACACCACGGGGCCGGCACAATTCAATATATACAAAATATTTTTTCTTTTGTCTTGATTTCTAGAATTCTCAAGTGAAATGTGTCTTGTGGAGGCCTTATTCAGTTTGAAGCCGCCTATCCTTCTTAAAGTCATCCCTATAATTTGGATTATATGTATGATACCTTTTTAGCTTAGGGGCCGATAACCTCGATGTTAGGCCCCTTAAAACAACAACAATTATCATCATCATCATCATCATCTTTTTAGCTTGGTCCCGCTGCGAAACTCCATGCCCTATTGGATGTCTTCTGTTAACTTTATTACTATATGATTGATCTTGATGCTTTTATTAACTTGTCAACGTCGTTTGGTTCGGAAATTGCGTGTTTCTTTCGTATATCTTAATCAAATTAAATAAGACCTCCACAAGACCCATTTCACTTGAGAATTCTAATAAATCAAGACAAAAATATATTTTTGTACCGTAGCCTATATACCATTGAAATATAACTTTAGACTTTTGCTTTTTTGTTTTTAATACGAATACCTTTCTTCAAAATTAATGAATATTGTAAGGACGTCCACTTTTTAATGGTGTTGTGTTTGTTTATATGTTTTTAAAAACCATAGTCACGTTTTCGTAATTAATATATATATGAAGATAATAGGCTAAGCACATAAGCTGAAGAAGGTCCCATATAAGGACGAAAAACATGTCCCAATAAATATTTAGATCGTAGGCTTTCGCGACCGTTGTCACGTCGTGTAACACGGATCCATCCTGTAAGCCTAGATGATTATAATTTATTTATTTGGCGTATGGCCCGTACAATCAAGTTATACACAGAAATACGCTAAAATGTCCATACAATCATTATCGGAGTTCCAATCAACGACAAACTGTTAAATTTTATCTCTGCCAAAGGATTGATTGAATCCTATTGGTTGCTCGTATGAATTAGAAAGTGTCCTCGGACATTCCCGGCACTGAACGCTTTCCGCTAAATAATACTATTTTTACTACCAAGTGTGGTAGGTTAAAAGACTACTTGATATCAGAGAAGACTATATACACATGCAGATAAAACGATTAGCTCGAGAAAGGGAGGCATGGATAGCTGCATAAAAGCAGTCAAAAGACTGAAGACTCAAAAAACAACTGGGAAACCCTAATGAAATGTATAGAGAAAATCAAACATACGAGATATTCACTTCCAAAGTGAAGAAATAAAAGAACTTCTAAAACAAGCCATAATACACACAAATCTATTAATTTGCGTATATGCACACACATTCCACAAGTTGTTCATGTATGTACTATAGGCCTACATTAAATAGTACACAGACATTAGGACACTCTGAGGAGATGTCTTGTGATGTCTTGGTATTTCACATTTGGAGAGAGCTGCTCTGTTGTATATTTTCTTTCAGGTGTTAAGTTATATCACGTAGATGTTCTTTTTTTTTTCATCACAACCTTTACCAGTTTCTCCTCTCGCGTTCCTCTCACGAGTCTCGTAGCTGCGCGACAAAAGCGAACTTCCTTGTCAATATTGATTAATTATTTTGGCTCGACTTACTCCAGCGACGGATTAAAGCTCGAGTGCCAGCCTCTACTCCCTTACTTTCTCCTCTTCCGTCCTTCTAAGAATATCTCCTTTTTAGGTCCTCTATTTTAAGCCATCCTTTTATAATATTCCCTCTTCCTAGCTACCTTCTTGTGAGTTCATGTCATTGGCTATTCTTTTTAGTTTTTACGATGCTGTCTAAAATAGACAAGACGTTATGGATCCCAACAATTTTTCCCTCTCCTAGTCACCGCATTTCTTGAAACAGAACTTCCAAGAATTCAGCTTATCAATAACTAGCAACCCGCCCCATATCCTTAACGGTTTACCCAGCGTAAGCTTAACAGGCGCACGGACGGCAGGCCCTAGACGCAATACAGAAAGGCTGAGGTGAACAGCGAAACTCCAAACACATACTCATCTCTGAAGTCTTAACGCGTGGAAATTGTGAATAGTTTGTCGCCTGCATCAAAATCGTCAGACATTCAAATTAATAATTAGGACGATGGAGATCGTTGTCTCAACAGTGACTTCTGTATTACAGATAAACTTATTTCCAGATTCCCCCTTTGAGCTGAATAAAAAGGACAACTTACCAACTTATCTCTCCTACAATGTGCATTTCTTTTGTTAAAATAACGGATTTTGTGCTCAAGATACCAAGAGGTGTTGTTAATTAGGTGTTTGCTGTTTTGAGGTGTTCAGGGTGAGTCTTCTGTCGATGGATTTTTGTACGTGTCAGCAATGGACGGGTTAGTGCCAACACAGCAAGCAGACGGGGGCAGGTTATTTTAAGGTAGGTAATACATTCTGCATTCAATTAATACGTACACGAGTATGAAATATTACGTGCAATTAACATTTCCAATAGTGGTGTAGGGAGAGGAGGGAAATGCTCCCGCGTGGACAATGTGGGATAATTAAAGTAGGGGGACGTGACGGGACGTGGTGTTTGTCAGTTACGACTCTCCGTGGGTATCGTTAGCGACTGCTCCACAAGGTATTATTACAGACGATGAAGGAAGGGGACTACGTTTTATTTCATTTTTTTATGTCTGCCTAACCCTAGAGAAATTTCCAAGCTAGGGAATGAAATGCTTGAAAGATCAAATACCAAGAATACTACACGGAAGACCCCCCTCCGCTTGATGGCTTGGCTTAGAAGTCGTTCTCGTTTGCAATGATTCATTTTAACAAATCATCTCCAGATGTCTTAAGGGTCACACGTACTGTACGTTATTTGATAAATTGTTGCGCATGAAAACTTCTCTCTGCCTTCAATCTTGTTGTGCGAGAAAAATTCCTCCATGATCTCCAATTTTTAACACGCATTGTAGCCTTACATAATTAGTAATCTACGGTATGAATTTATAAAAGTAAATAATACATAATTTTCCATGAGACACGCGAATTTATTAATTAATGTATCAATCATGTCCATTGCTTACAACTTTTGGTTCCCCGATTATAGTAATCATTGTTCTTGGTTCCATCGGAACATCCAATTGTTGGGTGTGTGTGTGTGTGTACTTGTATTTGAGAATAAGAACCCACCAGCCAGCACTATACTTCCTGTTAAAACTTGAAAATAATTGTAAGTTAGAGCAAAAGCAATCCATGGTGACGGAAGACCCCCATTAATGGTTGAAATTTTGTTACATTAAACAATATAACATAGGCTAATAGTATTAACAGGTGTCATCAGCAAATTTAATTAATACTTCTACTCCATGCAAATACCGGGATGGTGTCCCCACATAAGGCCACGGTGCCTCCTTCCAATTCCTATTTTCAAATACACACACACTGATTTTCAGATTTCACACACACCCAAGTACATGGGGCTGCATGTACACGAGGTCCCAGAGCCCCTAAATGAATCACCAATAGTTTTGAGCAAGAAAATTCGTTTGTTCCCGAACTATAGTACCGTATGTTTCAAATTTGTCACTGCGCAGGGCACTGAAATGAAGTCAAATTTATAGTCGAGTTGACGTCTTTCACGAGCCAAATAGCTGAAATCTGGCCGTACATTCGTCACTACCCAACAGACGTCTGCATGTTTCACCCTAATAAATTATTACTTGGTATCCTTGGCACGTGGGTTGGGTTATATAGCAGACATCAGGGGTGACTAACGTAGCTGGTCGTCATCAAGCCCGATATAACGCGGTTGTCGGGGGACATGCTTTACCCTCGCGTTATAGCGTACCCGCGGTATATCGAGAATGAGCCGTGTAATGACAAACTACGCTTGGAAAGTTAGGAAGAACACATACTTCAATGCAGTATTAGCCTATGTTTATTGTACTATATATTGTACTCAACTGTATTTAAATTTAAAGGACATTAGAAGTACATACTGTAAACAGAAACTTACCAAATAGGGTACAACAATTAGACAAACTTAACTCAAACGCCAATATGATCCACATGATGGTTGTGCTCATTTCGATTATTGCCAAGCACTGTTGCATAGTCACTTTATTGACTGCGTCATAAGGTTAACCGTGAGATCTGTATTCTAAGCTTCTGTCTAGCAATAGTCTTGATACAGTATGCATGTTGATAGGACAAACCAAAGGTTGAGTTTAATTACGTCCATCTCTTTTGTTTATTGTATAGAGAGCTTGAAGTTGCAGCAGCATACCTTCAGAGATATCCAACATGGAGCTCAAATTTAAATTGTGATATCTTAGCAGTTGGTAGCTCTGCCGTAATTCTCATATATGGCCCGGATATATTCAGGTATAGATCTTGACTCCAGGGAAATGCCGGGATGGTAACTAACT
Organism: Meconema thalassinum; assembly: GCA_946902985.2. Classification (NCBI taxonomy): domain Eukaryota; kingdom Metazoa; phylum Arthropoda; class Insecta; order Orthoptera; family Tettigoniidae; genus Meconema; species Meconema thalassinum. The sequence continues at coordinate 94,608,757 of OX336399.1, forward strand.
TAAGGCCACGGCCGCTTCCTATCCAAATTAGCACACTACCCCTTCCCCTTTCAATCTGTCTATAATAACTAACCAAATACTTATCAATTAATTGTTAATTTGACATCAGTGAAAATTGCTCCAAAGCTTTGTATACATTATTATTGTTAGTAATAATAATAATAATAATAATAATATCATCATCTTGCTAAAACTACAGCAATTGGAAACTAATTTTTTGTTACATACTGTGTCAAGATAGCTGCGCACAGTAGTTCATTATTTCGTTTCGGTGCCAAGCGAACTGTCTCCGCTTGGCATAAACTACGTAAGAATTAGTTTTGCTGGGAAGAATGAGGGCGTGTCTCTTCTAGAAGTGATCACTTCCGATTGGTGCTAAGGAGAATTAATTTCTGAGTAGACTGTTAGCTCAGTTACTGTGATCCATCATAGTGTGACATTCTTCGTTAAGTTCTTGTGAGGTAGCACGATGAGACGATACTATTCGGTTAAAGCCAAATCATATTCAGAAAGACTTTTTTTAACCTGTACTGTGTAAAATGTAATATATAAGAATATAATCCATTAAATCACAACATTACACACGAAATAAGTTTTACCTAAACATATATTATCAGTCGGTCTATGCGTAGACGTTGCCCAATTACGTTATGTGGTTCATCTTCTTCTTACTGTCATTTCGGCCATCGACGAACGACGCTATTACAACTGTCCTTTTCCATTTCTATGCGCCTGGGCTTTAACGTTCTCCCAGTATTTCCGCATTCGTTTCCTATGCTGTTTTCTTCCTCGCTTCAGTCCTTGCTTTGTCAGATTTAGTTTTGACTGTTCTAGGAGTTTCGTCTTCAAGCAGAACACGTTTCTGGATATCCTACTGGGTTATCTCCACTTCATGTTGGTCTTTCTCTACCTTGGCGAACCAGGCCTCCTCGGTGGTTATCATTAATATAATACACTCAAAATAACTTGTATAAAACCTTCAATAAATAAGCAAATAATATACTTTGAAATTACTCTTGTGTAGTAAACGGGGTGAGTTTTTGTTTATTTTGCATGCTTCACTGCAAAAATTGTTTCGACTTTGGTCACGGTTATTGAGGGTTACTTCATTCAGGACACGCCACATCACGTGGCTATCACGTCAGTCTCGGATTCATGGACGTCTTCATTCCACATCAACATGTTGGATTTTATAACATCATTTGCGGAGGCCAAATACGATTTCAAGTCATTGAGACAGAGACAGTAGATGATTAAGTAAGATAAATGTAGTGATGGGCGCTCACTAGAATGTTAGGCAGAGGAATGTAGCCGCCGAAAACTTGGTGCTTTCTTTTCTGGCGGAGAGCCAGCGATATCTGACTTCCCAATAACATTGCGCCATAACTTCCGAGCGCGGTGTCTACTCTTACTGTGTGCACAACGGGCCGATTATAAATTTTGCCGAGTAGAAAGCAGGTTGCCATAGCAACGAATGACGTACGGGTGGAGGAAAGTCTTGTTCTCCACCTCACCCCGCACTCGCAAACAAGTGGGCTCCCATCTCTATTTTGTATGGAATTTTTATCTTTTTTGTTCGAAAAATATGCAGTTATTTACTTATTGCTAACTTAATATATGTGTACACTCATACATTTCTATTAAGCTGTAGCAAATGAGTTTCTTTAAATCGGATATAAGAAAGTTTGAAGCGGTTTTGAATCTGAAAAAAAAAAATAGAATGACCACAGAGTAAATTGATGGATAACTGTAAACTATTACATTTCATAAGGCAACAAATCATATAAATCATTGATAACTTGTAACGACCTTCCGTTTACTATTTGTAAGGTTCCTCACTTTCTTGAAGATGTTGCAGCAGTGGAAACGTGCACCTTTTAGTCTTGCGCTGGGCCCATGAAACAGGACTAGGTGAATGAAAGGAGAATTATCTCCGAGGCGTGGACTGAACGTACATTCACATCGCTGTGAATGCAAGTTCAATTCGAATGCCGTAATTATAAAGAACCATGGGCCTAGCTTAGTTGAATAAAGATAACGAACCAAACATCGTACGAAATAAAGTACTCAGACTCGACGCATAAGCAATGGAGAGGTAATGTATTGACCAAAGAGATAACATCAAGGAATGACGAGGAAGCATTACATGCTATGAATGAGGTTAAGTGGACGTCAAACATGTGACATTAGGTAAAATAATGGGTGAAAGGACCGAAACGTAAATGTCATGATCGATAGGAGGTAACGGTAAATGGGGGTCACATTTGGGAAAAGTATACTCATAAAGAGTAAAATTACATTGTGAAAAACAAGATGTTCAGTAAAGAACATATAGCCTACTTTCTCCTAAATGCATGGGTATTGTTATAACTCTTTGTCCTTTTCAAGGAGTATGATCGAATGTTGGTTGTAGTAGCTTGTTGAAATACAACGTGCTATAGGGATATTAAACATGAATATGAGGTGCCCCTTGCTAGTGCTACCTCTGTACCAAATTTCGTTCAATTCGGTTTCACCGTGTTTGAATTGATAGGGGGAATCGATTTGCACACATACTTGGCCACCATCTGCAAACTATTGGGCTGATGTTCTTGCAGTTTGGTCTGAATATGTTTCCCACATAAAGATATGGTGTTGCAAAATTTGGTAGAGACTAGATTATTAGGTTGGTCGTAATTACATTTTAGCTTTTAACATTTGGGTGGCCACGATTACGTTTCCGTCAAGATAGCGGTGATATAAAACATGACACTGAGGTGCCCTTTGCTAGTGCTACCTCTGTACCAAATGTCGTTCCTTTCGGTTTCACCGTGTTCGAATTGATAAGGGGAATCGATTTTCTCACAAAGATGGCCACCATCCGCAAAATATCAGGCTGATGACCTATTAGTTTGGTCAAAGGATGCTCCCTCCATAAAGGTATGTTGTTGCTAAATTTGCTAGAGATCGGATGATTAGGCAAATCGTAATTTGATTTAAGCTTTGAACATTTGTGTGGCCGCCATTACGTTTCCGTCAAGATGGCGGCGATATAAAACATGACACTGAGGTGCCCTTTGCTAGTGCTACCTCTGTACCAAATTTCGTTCATTCGGTTCCACCGTGTTCGAATTAATAGGGGGAATCAATTTTGACATAAAGATGGCCGCCATCCGCAAACTATTAGGCTAATGGCCTATTAGATTGGTCACAGGATGCTCCCTCCATAAAGGTATATTGTTGCAAAGTTTGGTAGAGATCGGATGGTTATGTTAGTCGTAATTTGATTTAAGCTTTAAACATTTGTGTGGCCGCCATTACGTTTCTGTCAATATGGCGGCGATATAAATCATGACACTGAGATGCCCTTTGCTAGTGCTATCTCTGTACCAAATTTCGTTCCATTCTGTTTCACCGTGTTTGAATTAATAGGGGGAATCGATTTTTACACAAAGATGGCCGCCATCCGCAAACTATTAGGCGAATGACCTATTAGATTGGTCAAAGGATGCTCCCTCCATAAAGGTATGTAGTTGCAAAATTTGGTAGAGATCGGATGATTAGGTTAATCGTAATTTGATTTAAGCTTTGAACATTCGTGTGGCCGCCATTACGTTTCAGTCAAGATGGCGGCGATATAAAACATGACACTGAGGTGCCCTTTGCTAGTGCTACCTCTGTACCAAATTTCGTTCCATTCTGTTCCAACGTGTTCGAATTAATAGGGGGAATCAATTTTGACATAAAGATGGCCGCCTGCCGCAAACTATTAGGCTAATAACCTATTAGATTGGTCAAAGCATGCTCCCTCCATAAAGGAATGTTGTTGCAAAGTTTGGTAGAGATCGGATGGTTATGTTAGTCGTAATTTAACTTAAACTTTGAACATTTGTGTGGCCGCCATTACGTTTCTGTCAATATGGCGGTGATATGAAACATGACACTGGGATGCCCTTTTCTAGTGCTACCTCTGTACCAAATTGCGTTCCATTCAGTTTCACCGTGTTTGAATTAATAGGGGGAATTGATTTTCACACAAAGATGGCCGCCATCTGCAAACTATTAGGCTAATGACCTAGTCATTTGGTCAAAGGATGCTTCCTCTAAAAAGGTATGTTGTTGCAAAATTTTGTAGAGATCGGATGATTAGGTTAATCGTAATTTGATTTAAGCTTTGAACATTTATGTGGCCGCCATTACGTTTCCGTCAAGATGGCGGCGATATAAAACATGACACTGAGGTGCCTTTTGTTAGTACTACCTCTGTACCCAATTTCGTTCCATTCGGTTGCACCGTGTTTGAATAAATAGGGGGAATCGATTTTCACACAAAGATGGCCGCCATCCGCAAACTATTACGCTGATGACCTATTAGTTTGGTCAAAGGATGCTCCCCCTATAAAGGTATGTTGTTGCAAAATTTGGTAGAGATCGGATGATTAGGTTAGTCGTAATTTGATTTAAGCTTTGAACATTTGTGTGGCCGCCATTACGTTTCCGTCAAGATGGCGGCGATATAAAACATGACACTGAGGTGCCTTTTGTTAGTACTACCTCTGTACCAAATTTCGTTCTATTCGGTTGCACCGTGTTCGAATTAATAGGGGGAATCGATTTTCACACAAAGATGGCCGCCATCCGCAAACTATTACGCTTATGGCCTATTGGTTTGGTCAAAGGATGCTCCCCCCATAAAGGTATGTTGTTGCAAAATTTGGTAGAGATCGGATGATTAGGTTAGTCGTAATTTGATTTAAGCTTTGAACATTTGTGTGGCCGCCATTACGTTTCCGTCAAGATGGCGGCGATATAAAATATGACACTGAGGTGTCCTTTGCTAGTGCTACCTTTGTACCAAATTTCGTTCAATTCGCATTCACCGTGTTCGAATTGATAGGGGGGGACAGACATTCCGAGTACACACACTCACACACACACACACAGACACACACACACACAGACACACACACAGACTCACACACACACATACACACACACAGACAGACACACTTTTTTCGCCCTGTGTTGATCTCATAAGTCTACTTTCATTTTTTGCAAAAATCGAAAGTAGGCTAATAAAGATTAAAAGGGTTAGACAAGAGAGTCAGGAAAAATGGGCCTACCGTCAAAATAGTGAATGGTAACCCTAATAGCCCGGAAAGAACAGAGGAGGTGAGGGATTTCGAAAAGGACGGAGTTTTAATAAAAGCACGCGTAGATCTGACGTAAATAACCAAACATAAAAAGGGGCAAGTAACCGAGATTAAATTTAATTACGAGAAAGGTGTCGCAACAAAAATAAAAGATATTCATCAAAATAAGTTACGATAAAGGGAATAAGGTAAACTCGTAGACTTGCGTGAAAAGACACAATCTTAAGATAATGAAGGCACAAATAGGTAAGTGGCGTACGGTATAGGTCTTACTTCGGGCGAAGGCACCACACAGTAAACCCAGACCAAAATACCCACATAAAAGGGTCAAAGGTAAGGAGATAAAGGTAACGGGAACAAACACACTATGGACATACTAAATACTGTAGGTGAGACACCATAGTATTCCATAAAAACACAAATACGCACTCACACACGCTAGGGAAGTAAGTCGTGACTTACCTTGATGGTATCAGGACTGTCAGGCATCACAGAATTACGATTGATAAACCAATTCTACGCCACTACGCACACCTTTTATAAAAACACACACAAAAAAAGGATAAAAAGATAAAGGGAGCACGGCATCTCGAAAACGAGAGCGAGAGCTCAAAAATATTGAATCCTACATGGGAGAGAAAAAACAGAAGACTGCCCAGAGACAAACAAGGGGTTGTCACTGATAACCGAAAAAGAGAAGCAAAAAGGGAAGAGGTGCCACTAATCATGATTCGGCATAGCAAAAAGTTACTATAACGAACCTTGATCAGCAATTATAGAAATGCCCACTGATCTGCTCGGTTATCCTGGCCAGTAACAACCAAGAAGAAAAGAGAACAACTCCGATAATTGACACGCAGAAGAAAAGAAAAAAGGGGGAAATTACTACAAATGGAAGAATACGGTTCAAACTGTATAATAATAATAATAATAATAATAAGGGGCAGGTGACCTCGTAGTTCCGCCCCTTAAAGGAACAATAACTAACATTATAATAATACACTAGGCTACATAATATTGTATTAGGACTCGGGTAGTTGTTTTCGGTACTTGTTGGAACAACGTGAGTCCAAGAAATTTAAAACATATTTTTAGGTGACATGAAATGAGATACTTTGCTTTTGTAATATATCCCGCTGCTTACTGTGCTCGTTAAATCGTGCACCACTTTCGTGAGGGCTGCTGCAGGAAGTCCGGAGATCAGAGGTTCGAATCGCAGCACTGACGGGGGCTACCCTGAATGTGGTTTCTCATCGGGTTTTTTCACACTCCCTCCAGGCAAAATGTCGGGATAGTATCTTACTTAAGTCCCAGGGCACCTACTTCGTCCCTGTCCCTACACACACTATTACAGACATCGCAGAAACACAGGTTATATCAGACAAGCTCAACACACAACCAAGTACATTAGGCTGATGCCAAGATGTCACAACAACAACAATAATAACAACAACAACAAGCGTTTGTAATGAACCTTAAACTTCTAGCTTATGGACATCCTATCCAAATTTAACAGAGTTATCTTTAAATTAACTATAGAAAAAAGAAAGCTTGTAGTTTAACGTGACCGTTAATATCGCGGGACCTCCGTTTTACGTGGAGTACGAACCACAGGACGTGGCATTTCAATTCGGAAATCTCACATGTATTGACCGGGAATCGAGGCCGGTCCTACCTTAGTGAGAGGCAAAGAGCTGCGCCACCACGCCCCCCAAATTAACTGTAGAATGTTTATTCTATTATTCTCAAAACTTTCGTTATAACTCGTCTGTTACAAATGACCGATTCAATCGGGCTCCCGTCTACGTGTTGACAAACTGAAGGGCAATCCCCACTTACAATTGTACAAGTGTACACTGAAAGAACAGCTTCTAAGTTTTCCACATGTGATTACAAAGCCTTAATGATATGCCCTATCAATACAAATACTCGGTCTTGTGCTGTTTGGCAATGAGCACGCTCCACTGCTGTGTTGGTAGTCGGGGCAGGCCAACGTGTGGCCCGATCACTAATGAGCCGTGTCGGACCAGGCCTAATGGACGGCTGCGCGCTTGTTGCTTGAGCTAAGCCTTCTCCTTGCAACCTGCCAGATACCGTCGCCTTCCACCTGGCTGTCGGAGTACGACTCAAATCTACACCTACAGTAAAAGGGAAGATCGCGAACTTGAACCCCCTGGCCCCCGAGCATGCTGAGCTTCTATAGCAAAGATCGCGAGTTTAAACCCGGCCGAAGTAGTCGGATTGTTTAAGAGCGTTAAAAGTCACTCAGTATGCCTTCCTTCGGAGGGGAATTAAAGCAGATGGTCCAATGCCATAGATTTATGGCATGTAAAAGAACCTTTCACTAACTACACTTGTGGAAGCTAAAATTTGTAGGTTAATTTGATAATAATAATAATATCGTATGGCCTCGGATGCCGGGTGCAAGCTTTGTTATTTGACAGCCAAAGGGTTGCTTGCATGTCGAATTTCGTTGTTCCTTGAAGCACTATGAAAGTCAAGGAGGTTAGATATCTAAGCTCCTTGAACACAAGTTCTCATTCTCAACAGTAGCAAAGTCATCAACCTGTAGGTCCACAAATTGGTTCTGAAGCATATTCATTGCATCCTCAGCTGACTCACTTCCCTTCCTTGGCAGCAATGATGGAATCCTTTCTACAATAAATTCTACAGAAGAAAACTTGGCATTCTCAATTTTGGAAACTTCTGCAACCTTAGCATGCTTCAGTACTTCATCATTGAGGGAAAACTTGTTTATGATATAATCACATGCAGAGCAGAAGTAAGCTCTGACTGACGTAAAGAATGTTGATTTGTCTTTACCAATAACTAGATAACTAATGAGTTCATTTCTTGAATCTGTAGCCATTTCTTTCAAAATTTGCGAAGTACGATCACAACCGTATCATTTTGCGATTTCCGAACCTGGGAACATTTTCTTAAAAAAGAGCACCAACATGATCAGCAGCAGATAATGGGATATTATGTTCAATATAAAATTTGATAAAACTATATCACTACCCAGGTTCACCGCCAGGTGTTGACTGCGATGGCATTTAGTAGCCACATCCGCATCTAGGTATCGTGGACGGTAGCATTTGGTAGGAAAAGTAGGAACTAATTGAAAAAATTAATCGTCTACAGTTTTTTCCTGAATCACAGATAACACACACTAGTGTAGCCATCACAATTAACACCGGTTATCAAACAAATTCTACACACACCCAAAGTACAGTATACGGGGCTACATGACCACGTTGTCGCAGCCCCTAAACTAAGGAACCAATCAACCTGACCCCCGATCTCGCTGAAGCTTTGCTTGCATTTTGGCCAGGTCACATTATTTGACCCAAAAAAATAGAGAATACTGACGAGACGCAGAGCACCCAGTGGCGTAGGCGTGTGCGTTTATTTGGAGCAGCAGCGAATCCGGAGATTGGAAGTTCAACTCACGCCACTGAGTGTGGTTTCCCCCAGCCCTTTCCACACTCGCTCCAGGCAAATGCAGGGATGGTACCTAACTTAACATGCGGCCACTTCCTACCAAAAATCCTACCTAAATTACAAGTACACACATTAGTACAGACATCAGTGACACAGGTTATCAGTCAACTTCTACACACACCCAAGAAACTTACACGGGGCTACATGACCACGATGTCGCAAAGCTCCTAAACAATCTATCAATCAAAATATCTTACCTACCAGCGCAGTTGCTACGGTCAAACCCATCTTATGACGCTATTGATGTTGGTCGTCTCAAGACTTCTAATTTGTCGTCGTATTCACCACAAAGGTTTGCTTTGTGATCGTAACATTACCCAACTTTGATGGAGAACACGTGAATGTTATTCTCCACTAACAACTCGCTTTTGCGAGATGGATAAATGTTTTGCTATTTGCCGAAACGTTATTTGTATAAAAGTGTGTTAAAATGAGAGAGGAGAGAAGGGGGGAGGGGGAGTGGATTAATAGCTTTTAGGCAAAGAAAACATACATGAAGTGTGAAAAGCATTAGTATATCATAGAGATAAACATGAAAACAATTTGTAAAACCTAACACAATAGAGAATCCATAAAATGGAAATCACTTCATTACTACGAGAATGTAGAATGTGTATTTTGATTGTTTCGCATCTGCCGTTATAATTAAAGCTTAACTCATCACGATGTCTAAATTCCCTGTTGATTTCAATGAAGTACCGTTCATTTTAATATCTTCCTCCGCCTAGAGCCTGGAGCCTTCCCGAACACACAGAATACATAAAGTAACTCTTTAAATATAGATCTTATAGATGGTTTTTAACATTTTCTAATAAAAATGGGCATGTCTTGGAAATGCTTCACATGTTCAGTTTAAGTGCTGAAGATGAGATCAGAGAATCTCGAAACAATTGTACACTGTTTTTTAAATAAATTAATCCAATTTTGAAAAGTATGGACTAGGTGGAACATTTTGAATTAGTTTTCCACCTATATTGTAAGACTAGAAGTCAATTTTGAAGAAACAATAATTATAAAAATAAACAATAACCTATGATATTTTTAAAGCTTATCTACACGCTGTATTGTAATACTTCGTAATGTACTGTACATGTACGCTTCGGGTTTGTTTTGAAGTAAGACATTTTCTGCATTTGCTAAATGACGATTGGTTTGATTTATAATGAAACCTGATGATCGATTGAGTTAAAACCTGTCATCAACATTACGCATACTGTTTGAGCTGATTGACCTTTTGTTCGGTAAATGTTCCAGATGAAAGGAGAGACATAATTGTGCCAGTTGGTGTGTCATTACGGAACAAATTGTTGCTGTATGATGATTCAGCAGCTTTAGAGTGAACAATGTGGGACTGAGAATTTCCTCATCAACTTAAAATGAGTAAATAAGTAAATAAAATAAATACTGCAGGGTTAGTCACCCAAGCTGACCACCTCAAACATATTCTGATTCAATATAAATTGAGGCTTCCTGATATTTTGACCCTTAATGTGCCAGGGAATCGATATATCTACCGAGGGAGCTTCTACTAGAAGTGCCGCAGGTAGATGTATCGGCTCTATTTTTATATAGAGTACTTATAGAGTACGCAGTACTTTCAATGTTGTAACCAAACAACGTAGAAATCATTCTCTCTCTCTGAGCGGCTTCGGTGGTGTAGTTGGTAGCATGCTGAGCTTCTGTGCCCAAGATCGCGGGTTCAAACCCGACCGACGTCATCGGATTTTTAAGAGCGTTAAAAATCCCTCAGTATGCCTTCCTTCGGAGAGAAAGTAAAGCTGGTGGGCCCATGTCATAGATTTATTATATGTAAAAGAACCTTCCACTAACTACAACTATGTGAAGCTAAATTTGTTGGTTAGAATTGATCAACGCTCTGTTAAAAGTTCCAACGTTCTTCGCCAGGTGCCGGTGTGGTGGCATCTAGTAGCCAAGTTCACAGCTAAGTGTCGTTGATGGTAGCATTTGGTAGCAAAAGTAGGAACTACTTTAAATTGATCATCTGCAGTCCTTACCTGAACTACAGATAACACACACTAATACAGCCATCACAATTAATACCGGTTATCAGACAGTTTCTACACACACCCGAAGCACACGGGGCTACATGACCGCGTTGCTGCAGCCCCGAAACTGAGGAACCAACCATCTCCGGACGTATCGACGTGTTTTACTTTCGCAAATAAATGGATTCATAATAACTAGAATTTGTTCACGTTGTTGCTCGAAGCAAGTTTCTTGGTGATAAATATGGCTAGCTCTTTGAACGAACAGGAAATAAATCAATTATTAAAAAAAGATTATATTTACTGTGGATTGTTTGGATTCGCAAAATTATGCTAACATTTCCATTTAAAAATAAAAATAAAGGAAATTAAGAGCGTTTTAATGAAACAAATGAAATGACTTAATATCATTTAACATCTAATATGTATAAATATATTTACCTGCTACGAAACATTCTATCTTAGCATACAGGTAGGAGATATATTTTATAAACTTGGCTTGGCATTTTCATTATAACACCTCATACTAGCTTGGCATCATAGGGTTAATATTAGACCGTATAATACACTAGTAAAATCCCTGTAGATGGAAGTTAAAGAACTGAAATGTCGGTCTTTCTGCTTGATCTTCGACTTCACATATTTAAAATATAGGTATAATATGCTCCAATGTGAAGTTGCATCTGTGATTAAAATTAAGCAATTTAACAATCCATTCAACAGGATTGTAATTTATCACCGGATTTGACGCATAATCTCTTCCTCATAATGGGAGAGAACGTAATCAACGCTTCAAGTATTCCAATTCGTGATTTGTTTTTAATGTGGATTTTTGTAATTGACATTGAAATTTCCATGCTAGAGGATATTCTCTTGAGTATGCTTACACAGAATTAACTCGTTGATTGAGCTTTTATTATCCAATTTCTCCCCATTCTAAAGTATTGATAATCTACGCAGACTCTTCGTCCATTAAGCTGGTAAATGTTCAGTGATATTGCTTGGTGGATATGTGGAGTTAGCTGTATAAATTAACATAGCATACCTTTGTAGAAATCATCAGAACGTTAACTCTGTTATATTCAAAAAGTCAATATCAGTGCGGGACAACTGAAATGGACCGCTGCTAGGTGGAACGTTTCTTAACCCTCTGTTTTTAAATAAAGGATGCATGTCACTCTTTAAAGCCTAGATTGTGAAAGAGTTTGCGCTCATTCAGTGCACAGTATTGAACGTCAATGTATGGGTGAGTGTATGATAAACACCATGCTTGTTATTTTGATAAATGACTGGATAGTTTTAAAAATAACCACCAGTAGACTGGACAACCACAAGCCTTGCTGTTCTAGAGTCGAAATATATCTATCGTACAGAGTCAAGCTTTTGTTTTCTAGTTTGAAGGAATCATCATGTCCTAAAGGACGTCCTTGTCACTGCAACCACGTTTGTCTCTCCTCTGCTGAACGTTTTCAAATCAGCATATTCCTGGAAATGTAGTCTGTCCCTCACAGAATCCAGATACTTCTTCCTTGGTCTTCCTCTTCCCTTCTTCCCCAAAACTTTTCCTTCCAACACGATCGTTAGGAAATTGTCAAGGCGTAAGTGTGTCCAAGGAATTTTGTTTTCCTCTTTTCTTTAGTGTTGATCAACTCCCTTGTTTCATCTACTTCCTTAAGGACCTTTTGGTTTGACTTTTTCTCTCTCCAGCTTATTTCCAGCATCCTCCTCCATATCGATATGTCCATTGCTTCCAGGCGTTTCATATCTTGTTTTGCTAAGATCCATGTTTCACAGCCATTAAACAAAACACTCCACACAAACATTTTGACAAAATCTTTCCTAATTTTGTTTATGTTTTCGTTTGTCAGAAGATGTTTCTGTAGCCTAGCTAAAGTCTGTTTAGCTAGAGCAATCCTCCTCCTGATTTCTGTGGTGAACCTATTGTCGTGTGTGATAATGACAGTTTGATGCTGGACGTACTAGAGTGTAAATCAGCTGGAAAATGACCTCCAGGAAGATAATTGTTGTTTTTATTGATCATTCATTTAGGGTCTTAGTGACAACGTGATCATTTATCCCCAAGTACTTACTGTCGACCAAAATTTATTTATTTATCAGAGTCCAAAACACATACATATATACATTTAAATTACACTAAATTTCATTACTCCAGTGTTCAACTGTTAGAATGGCACAGTCATTGTCTTCTATCAAGTCCTGCATAGTACATGGTCTTGATAACATGCTGCAATTCAGAAGGTGCTCAGGGCCTTGTCTTTCACCACATCTACAAAGTTCTTCAGCACTGTATCCCTACTTCATTAAATTGCTTTTGCACAGACTCACACCAGTTCTCAGTCGGTTAGCGTCTTCCAGGATTCGTATTGTAGGTGGTAGCCAGCTGCCGGCTTCTCCTTAATTTCCCACGAACCTCCTGGTGATTTTGCTTTCCAAAGTTCAATTCGGCGAGCTTCAGCTGAGGAATGAATTGATATTGTTGTTTGGAGGAAGCTCTTTCTTGATTTTAGCCTAGGTGGATGGACATCAAGTCCATACATTGGATGTCTTGGGATCTGTTTCTTGCTTTTTCTTCTCTACTTCTGCCGCTACTTGTCTTCTAACATCTGGAGGTGCTAATCCCATAAGCCGAAATATCTTATCGACAGAAGTTGGACGTAGACAGCCTGTCACAATGCGGCCTGTCTCATGGAGGGCAACATCTACTTGGTTGGCATGAGCAGAGTTCCTCCAGACTGGGGCAGCATATTCTGCAGCAGAGAAACTCAGAGCAAGGGCAGTTGTACGCAGGTCACTAGGCTGAGCTCCCCATCTGGTGTTTGTGAGCTTCCGAACTATGTTGTTCCTGGTGCATACCTTCCGTTTGGTGTCCATGCAATGCTGTTTATAGGTCAGCGTGCGATCCAGCTTTACTCCTAAGTATTTAGGATGAACACAGTGTTTCAGATTGTGACCTTCCCAGGTGACGTTGAGCTGCCTTCTCGCCTCCCTATTGCGCAGGTGAAACGCGCATATTTGGGTTTTCTCTGGGTTGGGTTTCAAGTAGTTATCATTGTAGTAGATGGCTAAGTCTTCAAGAGCAGATGTCAGCTTTAACTCTACTTCTTCAAGCGCTGATCCATGAGCAGCAACAGCAGTGTCATCTGCGTAGATGAATGCTCTGGTCCTAGTGTTAAATGGCTGGTCGTTAGTGTAGATATTATATAATAATGGAGCTAGCACGCTTCCCTGTGGGTGGCCATTCTTTTGGTTCCTCCATCGGCTTTTCTTATCCTTGAGGGTGACAAAAAAATCGTCGATTCTGCAACAAACACTGAATAAACTGTGTTAGTCGAAAGTCTCTAGTTGTTGAGTACAGCTTCTTTGTCAATCGCTTGACCAAAATATTATGTGTACTCGAGTTTCAAGGTTGTTTGTGAAGTAACCAATAGACCTACATAAAATCCAATAACATCATCATTTTCGTCGTACTATGTTACGTTAGTTCATGTAGGTTTGGATTTTTTATTTATATTTTAATATTTTTTTATCGCAATTGGAACACAACAAGTGCATGTTTCTAAGCGCATTTCAACCATCCGTCACATTTAAGAATTATCTCACAAACCCGTCATCAGATCGAATCCAAATTTTAACACACAATATACATTGGAATGTTGTATAACTGGTTTATTAATATCAAAATTGTGTGTGTCCAAGAAACAAAGTTATCATTTTTGAACTTTTTCTCGGCTCGGGGTGGTTGGAAAATGTAGTTCCTGGTTGCGTTGTAATCCTTATACATTAAAAAGTTATGCTGTATGATTGCGAAATACGTAAATTAATTCACTTATTTTATATCGGTTTGTATTTGTACGGGGAATTAGGACATGGTTCACCAGTTAGCCGCTCCGGTGAAAGCTGTACAACGTTGCCAAGATGGGCTCCATCACGCGTCATGGCGCGCTTCACTCGGAAGTGATGGGCTCCATATCAGCAACGCTGTACAGCATTTCCCGGAGCGGCTAGCTGGTGAACAATGTCTTAATTCCCCGTACAAATACAAACCGATATAAAATAATTTAATTAATTTACGTATTTTACAGTCATACAGCATAACCTTTTGATGTATAAGGATTAAGACGCAACCAAGAACTACATTTTCCAACGACCCTGAGCCGAGAAAAAGTTACCTTAAAAAAATAACAACTTTCGTTCTTGAACACACAAAATTTTGAAATTAATAAACCAGTAATACAACATTCCACTGTATATTGTGTTAAAATTTGGATTCGATCTGATGACGGGTTTGTGAGATAATAATTCTTAAATGTGACGCATGGTTGAAACACGCTTAAAAACGGGCACTTTTTGTGTTTCAACTGCGATAAAAAATATTAAAATATAAATTAAAAATTCCAAACCTACATGAACTAACGTAAAATAGAACGATGAAAATGATGATGTTATTGGATTTTTTAAATTGTATTGGTTACTTCACAAACAACCTTCAAACTCGAGTGCACATAATATTTTGGTCGACAGTAGGTGCGTGTATAATTTATCTGATGACGTGTGAATTTGTAATGCAGGTGAGGATTGGGAAGGAGGTAACCATGGCCTTAGGTTAGGAACCATCCCGGCAATCGCCTGGTGTAGAAGTGGGAAACCACGTAAAACCACTTCCAGGATGGCTAAGTTGGGATTCGTGTGCACCTCTTCTCGGTTTTGCCTCACGAGGCTGAGTGGAACCCGTTCCAGTCCTCAGACCAGAATTTGGCAGAGCTGGAAATCGAACCCGGGCCTCCACGGTGTCGGCCAGGAAGATAAAGAATCACGTTTGTGGAGACCTTTCTCTAGAATGCAAGGTTACGGAGACTGATGGTAGATATAAGCTATATTCGCAGGACTGAATTACTATCTCCTCCGAAAATTTACGACCACGTCACTGGTTTTGACTCTAAACGAAGAGCAAGCGTTGCTGTGCTTTGCATAGTAGAGAACATCTAACCCGTCGCTTAAAGTGCTGGAAAGACGTCTAGTTCAAGCGTGTAATGTGAAATGAGTCTTATTTATGAGTGTGTGCGTGTTAGACGGAATCTCGTTAACTGGGAATGACCGCGTTGCGTCGGGCAATGTTGCTGCTACTGATGTAGTGTACAGCAGATCTATCTTCAAGTGCTGCCGGGCGTGACACTTATTGCAAGGTCGACTGTACTCAGTCTCTTTATCTATAGGGATTTGGACCTCTACTTTTAACCGTGGAACCATGCACCTAGAGGAGGGTTGGGATACTTGCTTCTTAAAAGTGGCTACGTTAGTTACCGTTCTTCTTCTTCTTCTTCTTCTTCTTCTTTAAGACGTAGTTTTCCCGAACGTAGCCTGACGATCCACATAGCTAGCTGTGATCTTAACATTGCTGCATGATAGGCCTCTTCTAATGTGCAACAATGCCATTTTCGGATATCCTTCAGACACGAGTTTCTTCGTCTTCCAATAGACCTTTTTCAATGAATTTGCCCTTCAATAATTACTTGTAATAACTAGTATTTTTCGCCTCTCATTACATTATTAATCTACAGCAGCTATCTTTAAAAACAGCTATGCATCTGTTTGACGAAAAGATCCTACCAATTCTGACGTACGGGATCCACTTGATAAGGGACCGACTAACGAAGAGAGATCTGGCCATTATCGAAATAGTTAAAGCCCAATTCCTGGAAATCTTAAAGGGCATCTCAAAATACACGCGCGCTCCCGCCTAATATATGAATTAGCACGGGAACTCTTCCTCGCCGAAGAAATAATGACAAAATTAGGCCTAAAGCTTCCATCATCAAAAACTGCTGAAGCGCACCTAGCAGAGAGAAGGGATGAGAGAGAAGACATCCCGTTAGAATTTTACAGCACGGATGCCATGTTCAACCATAACTGGATCAACGCCAATCAGAAACTTAAGACATGTAGTGATAAAGTTAGCAGTGCATGGGTACCACCATGTCCCACCACCCCAAATGAACTCTGCGTGTGCTCGTTATGTGACCAATTCTGTGACATATATCACATCACACGATGTAAAAATAACCATAAATCACTAAGGATTATGGCAAGGTCTAACTAGTGTAAATGTATGTTATGCACATTCGTGCGCTTTTCTTTTAATAATAACATGTCCCAAGTATCTTGTTTTTCGTTGTTTAATTATAAACATCAGTTCTCTTTGATTTTCCATCCGACGAAGGACCTCGTTATTCGAAACTTTCAGTATCCATGATATACGTAGGATACGTCTGTACGATACATTTCAAATGCCTCAATTCGCTTCTCAGTACTTGTTTCCAAAGTCCAACTTTCACACCTTTAAAGGAGAGAAAATGTAGCAACGGATCACTCTGACTCTCAATAGTAAGCGGAGGTCTGATCGTATGAAGAATTTTCTCATGTTGATGGATTGTTTTCGGGCCTGCTCAATTCTACATTTTATCTCTCTCTTAGAGTCTCATTGACTGTCCAAAATAGTGCCCTAGTATTTGAAGGAGAATACGTGCTCAACTGCTTTTACTTTTATTGTGAAATGTATTTGAATATTCCTTGT
The DNA here is from genome assembly GCA_946902985.2 of Meconema thalassinum. NCBI lineage: Eukaryota > Metazoa > Arthropoda > Insecta > Orthoptera > Tettigoniidae > Meconema > Meconema thalassinum. The sequence continues at coordinate 94,625,991 of OX336399.1, forward strand.
AGAGAATAGCATAATCTTAGTCTTGGAAGTTGTTGTTGTTTGAGTCTTCAGTCTTTTGACTGGTTTGATGCAGCTCTCCATGCCTCCCTGTCCTGAGCTAATCGTTTCATCTCTACATAGCTCCGACACCCTACATCCGAGGCAATCTGTTTAACATATTCTAACCTTGGTCTACCCCTACAGTTTTTGTCCTCGACCCTTCCTTCCATAACTAAGCTTGCTATTCCTGGGTGTCTTAGTATGTGTCCTACCAACCTATCTCTTCTCTTCATTAGCAGTCGCCAGAAACATCTCTCCTCTCCCACTCGTCTAATACCTCTTTGTTTGTAACCCTATCTACGCAACTGATCTTCATCATTCTCCTGTAACACCACATTTCAAATTCATCAATTCTCCTCTTTCCTGCTGCACCAATAGTCCAACTTTCACTTCCATAGAGCGCCACGCTCCAGACAAAGACTTTCAAAAATGACTTCCTAATACATAAATCTATATTCGATGTCAGCAGATTCCTTTTTTGTAGAAATGTCTTGGAAGTACATTTACCGCTACTTAGTGTGTGTTTTCTGTTTTTAATTCAAGTAAGGACTGTAGACATTAAATTTTTCAAGTAGTTCCTAATTTTGCCGCGTTCTGAACTAGTAGTCGTTGACGGTGGCGTTTAGCCGATGACTAGACGCCACCGCAGTCGGCTCCTGGTGACGAACGTTGGAACCTAAGTATGTTGTTTAAATTTAACCTATAATTTAGCTTCACAAAGGTGTAATTAGTGGAAGGTTCTTTAACATGCCACAAATCTATGACATGGGACCGCCGGCCTTACTTACCCTCCGAAGGAAGGCATACTGAGGCATTTTAACACTATTATAAATTGGTTGTTCTAAATTTGATATTTTAGAGTTGAATTTTATTACAATTTTTTTCATTGAAAATAAACAATTAAGTATATAATAATGTTATCTTAATACAACCCATGCTGACGATGAGCCCAATGAAGGATTGAGAACACGTTTCATTAAATATTTAAGTATTAGCAGTGTCTCTTTATAAACTTAAGGTGGCGCTAACTGAATACTTGAACAAAACAGTTCAGTTTCTTAATATGATCCTAACACACAAACTACTGAATCAATTGTTATGAACATTTATCAGCATTCACCTTCATAAGATAAAATATAAGTTAAGTTACTGCAAAAGGCAATATCATTCACTGTTGCCAAAATTACAATTACGGTAATGAATTCTTAAAAACAAAATATTAATCAAAAGGTACATTTATAACTAAAATATTTACGTTGAAGATTTGAAAATAAATACACTTGTAGAAGATTTCGTGGCCTGCAATGCAACCTAGAATCATGTTTAAACTTAGCGCGTTTTTTTTGAACATTGAAGAAAAATACTGTCTTTGAAACACGTTTTACTCCGGTTAAATAAACACTGTGGCCATCATTCTAGGTTAAATTAATGCACATATGCATACAAATATATTGTGAAATTTTCAAGTAGATTTGTGCATTAGTTTTCTGAGATAATGTATCTTAATGCATAGAAATAAAAGTTGTAGGAAATAGCCGTCTGCACAGGTAGATGATAAAGACTTAGTAGATGTTAGCTTAAGTTGACAAACTTCAACAATCCTTGTCTCGGAAATAGATCAACATTTTGCCCCAAACAAATTTCCTGTTTCAATATGTTGAGAACCCAAAACGCCAAAAAGGAAAAAAATGTTTTTCTTTTCATCAAATCCTAAGTTAACGTGATTGCAGTAACAGCCTCTTAAAACAACACATGGATCGAACCCGCTATCTTGGGTTTTGAAGGCCAGATCTTAACAGACTACAGCACTCAGTCCGACATTTTCTTGCTGTTCTATAGCGTGACATTAATTTCTCACTGTTACAAAGTTTATGTACAGAAGAATGCTGGCTGTTGTTAGCGACTAGACGGTGTAGTATGGCGGGCAGTAACCTGCTTGCTAGTTGCAAAGAGTCGTGTAATGGCTGGCAAGATGTCAAATTACCAAGAGAGGTTGGCTCCTCTGCAAGGCTGTAATTAGTCGGTCCTTTTTCACGGTACAAGTTGTACTCAAATACATTGTACACAAAGTTTTATAAATTATAATTTATGCTGGGTCTGTCAATACAAATTACGAAAAATCAATTCAATTGTTGTAGGCCTACATGTTTCGATATTCATGGATATCTCCTTCAGCGTTTAAAATTATTAAAATAAAATATAACCAACTCTTATGGACCCTATACTGTACCCCCCAGGAGCTCACAACTTGTGGGACGTGGGTTGGCGACCACGGGACCCCAGCTGAGTCCGGCATTACTTCCATTTACTTGTACCGGGCTACTCTGTCTTCTTTCCTGTTGACCTCTCTTGGTCAACTCTTGTTCTCTTCCAACCCCGACGGTGTTAGGCTATCTGGGGCCTAGGGAGTCTCTTCCTTTCCCGCCTTAATTGGCTCAACACAATGTAATACCAAATTCTGCAATATGCAAAAAATAACATGAAAGAAGACTGCGAAACGACAATCTCATCAACAAAAAGCCTAATCTAAGAAGGTGTAGCTACTATTGCTCTGATATACTTAAGCAATGAGCCCCAAACTAGAATTGTAAACTAATATGCAGAAATGGCCTACGAGTACTCTGCTTAGATGATTGTAAAATGTTTTCAATACAAACGGCTTAAATATAAGCTCCTAAATGAACTAAACATACAGTTTTTTCTTTACAACAGAAAAGCCGTTGTCTGAGCATTTTTTAGACATTCCACAATTTCAGATGTCAACATATGAGATTAGTAGGCAAACACTGTTTTTGTATGTTGCAGTTCTAACTTTTCCCCATCATCTCAGCAGAGTACGTGTTGGTCATTTCTCGGTCTTGCGCCACAGTAGGTATTGTATTAGATAGTTCTTTTTTTGGATGCTGTATGCTTTAGTATTTTACTAGTGATACTTGCCACACTTTCTAAGTTTTTGACGAGTTTTTGTTTTTGGATGGCAGCGACTCTATGTGGGTGTCAGTGTAGGTTTGGTATTGTCTAGTAGAGCTATTAGTCTTGTATAGTTTTGGATCTGATGATGCTCGCTGAGCGAAACATGTCACCCTTTTAGTTTTCGCCCTCTTCTGTAGTCCAGAACTAATCATTTATTGAAAACTGAAAATCCACCGCCTGCTTCCAGTCGACCGACCGGGTCAGGGAATGGAATGAAGCCCTCCCCCATCTAGCGGCGAGGATATGAACTGTGCCGGCTGCCAAAGCCTGTCGCACTCCCCTGGAAAATGATTAAATGAATGGCAGATGAAATGAAATGATAGTGGAGAGTGTTGCTGGAATGAAATTGTGACAGGGAAAACCGGAGTACCCGGAGAAAAACCTGTCGGCCTCCGTTTTGTCCAGCACAAATCTCACATGGAGTGACCGGGATTTGTACCACGGGCCCAGCGGTGAGAGGCCGGCGTACTGCCCACTAAGCCATGGATGCTCTAAATATTATTTATTGTTTAATTGAATTACAGAGCACGTAAAATCAATACTTCAAATCTTTCCACTTGTCCTTCTCTCTGCCCACATTCTCTTCATCCTCTCTGATCTCTGCTTCCGGAGCTGTTCAATGTTAGGTGGCTGCTTTCGTTGTCTTTCTTGATCCTCCTTGAAGATAACTTCTTTTTCCCGAAATAAATTCCTATTATATGTATCTGTAATGTCAATGTCGGCTTCCTTAAGATCATTTAATGTCTGTGTAAACCACGATGCTTGAACTTTGAGTTTTAAGATTTTATTGGAAATTTGTTTCGTAAACGTGTCATTGAATAAATGCCCAAATAGTGACATTCGTCTTTGGCGCATAATGTAAATAAATTATGTTATCCACATGGGTGTATATTTCCTTGTTAGGTCGTGGTCGGTTATAGTCTGTTTTCCTTGGGCCAAGGATGCATCAAACCAATCTTCTTTCCATGAGCATGATTTATAAATATATATTTATATATTATATTTTTTAATCTTGTAATTCTTCTCAAGTTATTTTTCGCATATTCCATATATTATATTGTGTAGACCGGCTGAAAAGTTGTAATCAATTATAAATAAGGCAACACTGAAAAATAGCTTTAAAGCTATCTACCTAGTATAACAGCGCGTAGTGAAAATCACACGACACGGCCGGGAATTGATATTGGGGCGGTCGGACCAGTCCCAAGCATTATATCCGTCGAGTCACGAAGCCGTTCTTGTACTAAAATAATAGAGCATTTACGTACAATCCCACATTTCTGTAGTGCCAGCGAAAAGCGGCATACGTCAATATTCCTTAGTTAACTCTTAGTGGGCATTTGTATCATATCCACATTGAGAACGAGAAGCCCAAGTGATTTTGCAATTACAAAGGAGAATCTGAAGTTAAAAAGGCAATGTATTCGTTAGGACAGCCTTTTCACTCTCTCGTAAAATTAAATTTTCGACTTGTGCCACTTTTCCCCAGCACTACAGATTTATAGTTTAAGGTGATCAATTGATTTACTATATAAAATAACAATCCATCTGTTTCTACGCGTCAATTAAATTCTTGTGTCTTTGACACCACCTCTGAAAAGTATTTTCTGCCCGTAGAAACACCAAAAATACTTTCTCGGGCTACCTATTAAAAGTATAATCTAGAGAGTGCAGGTTTATTAATTTTACCTACTAGTTGCATGTTCCTCGAGTGGAAGAGGTGAACTTCCCAATAGCACTTAATGTTATTAATTTATAATTCGATTCGATGTGTTCATTCAACTGGCTTCAGTCTTTGAATCTAAGAGTTATTCCTTATTTAGTACTTAATTCCCTTTTCTTTCCAAGAGAAATGGTTGTATGAATAAATAATGTGTCCTTACCCCCTCAGTACTTACTTCTGTAGAGTTTAAGAAACCGTAACCTTTTCAAAACTGGCATGCGCGTGAATATGACGATAAACGCAACATTCATATGCTGTCCACATAGTGATTTATTAGCGCGTGTGTTGCTGTGAGGGAAGGGATTAGGCTGCGTGTAAATATTTTAGTCTGTTTTTCTCCACGCTTTGAATGAAACGTCATACCTTCAGAATTAATGAGTGAAATCGAAGATAACACGGTGCATAAGGTGTGGAAAAATTGGATGTAGGTCTCGAATGTTTTATTCGAATCGACTCCATCTCGTTTAGGACGACTGTTAGGTGAATTCCCAGAGTTGATTATTGCCATTTTCAAGCACATCACTCACACAGCAATTAGTAGTATTTCCACATTTCTCATTCATTTCACGCCAATATTAGAGAGAGGGTTAGGGCCAGAAATATCATTTTTCCAGTTAGTTTTATTTGTTTTGTTTTATTAATTTTCGATCTTTTCATATTTAGGTGGCCACCTCTAAATTCTTAATTTCTAAATTTGTATACGTTAATCTGTGTTAAGAAAGTCCTCGTAGCCCCCCCCCCCCTTTAAAACCTCAATAACTAACAATATTAGGGGCTATTTGCTGTACCTAGCCAATTTATTAAATGCTGAATTAAAATACGTTGAACGCAAGTCAAAGATATATTTGAACTGTCTACTATTTCTCGTTAGCAGATTTCTGTGTAACAACAATCCCTTTACAAACGCTAATTACTAGTAGAAAGGTCCTGGAACTTACCCATACTTTTATCAGTGCAATGAAGATCCATTTTAGAGTACATATCACAACACCCTTGAAATTGCTGTTGTCATCACTGAGTTGAGTACATACGTACGTATTCCATATCGTTCCATCTATGCGAGGGGTTGGCGAATGAAGCCCTGCTACCAATTTCCTCCTTTGTACTTCTTCAATGCTGTCCCTAACTTAACCTAGTTGCTGGGCGTTGTTTCTCACCATGTCTTTATATCTCATCATTGGCCTTTTATCTTCCAACTGTAGATCATAGGTACATTTTACTGGGCGTTCGCCCACCATCCATTCTTCTTATATGACCATACCAGATGAGTCTACGAAGAGTTAGTTATATTGTCCTGTAGTTTGCCAAGTCATTTGCTTGATATTATCATTGCGAATTCTATTTCGTCTTGTTTTGCCAACCTTAGCTCAGGAAAATCTCATCTCATCTCGTCTCAGCTGCTGTAATCTTCCTTTCTTCTCCTTCTCACATCCATAGGTCAAAATTGGCTCGTAATGGATCAGGTATTTCTGTTTTGAATTTGGCACAGTTTGGTTCCATATTATACTCACTTTAGTATAAAATCTAAAACACAGAATAATAAGCAATCGTTTCCCAATCATTTCATATCTCACAAATATGTGCATGTCTGAAGTTACGAATCACAAAACGTGCTTGAATACTGAAGTCATGTAATACAGTCCAATGGCCATTACAATGAAAACACGTCATCGGCTAATATAAATAGTTTGTCACATTACAAATATGTAATTAGTACCATTCACTGTGCATTTGTTTTATCAAGATCGTCCTCCCAGCACACAATATACAGTATTCACATGCTTTCCCGCACCATACACGTTTGTAGTCTTTGATCCAGCTCGTGATGTCTTCTTTGTGCATACTTTATACTGAAAGACGTGTAAGTTATTGCGAAACGTGTAATTGTGTGACTAAGCTTTTAGTTCGTGTGTTTCCATTCGTTGGAAGTCATAGCTTCTGTGGGGTTGAAATTGAGCCCCGCGCGGATAAACAACCCGTTATCTGCATCCGCTCTGAATCCGCACGACTGTCATCCGCATCCGCCCGCAGTCACACGTTTCTTATCCGAATCTACTGGCATTACAATACATTTTCAACTAGACAAAGCATAAAGTATTAAAGCAGCACACTTAGACATTTGAGGAGAAAGTCGTTCCCCTAGACTACGTATGTCATGTGCTATGTTTAAAATGATTGTTATACAGCCATAATTGCAACTCTTTTCAGTTCGGAGTGTCAATTATGCTTAGTGATATAATTTGAATGAGATTATCGTAAATCAAATTCGTACATTTGTCAAGAAAATACGTAACGGAAAAATATGATATGTCATAAACACCCGATCCTAGTAATGATATTCAACAAGCTCTGATTGTATTCTAAAATCTATCCGCAAATTTACTCCAAACATCATCCGCAGCTTATTCGCTACCCACACGGCCATGAAAACTATATCCGCATGGCGAAATATTTTGCGTATCCGCGGATATCCGGAACCGCGCAGGGCTTAGGTTGAAATCTGATGATATAGCTTTCTTCTTCTCCTGTAGCTTCTGCAGCAGTACGTTGTTTTGTGGTGTAGATGGCAGCAGCATCTACAGTAGTATCTCAATTCTTCTTTGAAGGAAGGCTCTCTTGCCATCTCCTATACCATTCTTGGTAGTAAATATTTTGATATACATGGGACTCTTTCCAGATAGGAAAACATAACCTGTTCTAGATTCTGCAAATCAGACTTAGGCTAGTTAAATATTCCCATGTGAGTTCCAGACCATATGTCGCTATTGGAAGAATCTTGAACCTCAATAGTTTACATGTAGTCTCTAAGGATAATCTATTCTGATGAAAGATGCTGCTTATCCCTCAACAATGTATTTAATATTGTATTGTTCTGGGGGGGGGGGGGGGTAGGTAGCTCGAGTTAGGGTGATTTTGTCTAAAAGACGATGTACTTGTCTGCAGGACAATAACTCGAGTGTAAGGAAGTGTGTGTGTGTGGTCTGTAATGAATGGAGCAAGCAGCGCGGAGCAGGCCGTGCTTACGAGGCTATTGCTGACGCGTGTTTACAAGGTTAAATACCAGCCAACTAAGGCAACCGCCGTGGCGCAGCTGACTAGAGCTCGCTGGCTAAGGGCCAGAGTTCGGACAAAGGGGAGGGGGGGGGGGGCGAGGGGGGTGTTCAAGAAACACACGAGGGCGGTTTAAAAGATTGTAAATTATTTAAATACTGTTGGTATAAAACTGTGCAAAGAATGAATGTGATGAATACAAGAATTAGGTCTGGAATGGAAAATGACTCACTAAGGACAACCTTTTCTGAGTACACTCACCGGACTGGAGAGCGGTCGGACGTCAGGCAGCACCTCGGCGTGTGGAAGACTAAAGAGATCACAGTTCCTGGTGTGGGGTGTATTTAGGTGAATTGTCGATGTTTGTGTAATTTAGTCAGCGAATTTTTGTTCTACATAGTAGGCAGCTACCTGTTTGGACTTACGTTGTAATGATGATGTAAGAATTACCACACGTGTGTGTGGTTGGTTTGTCAAGCTGAGTGTGTTTGCAATGGTTAGACGTTTGCTGTTGATGGTTTCTCTGGGGTTATGGCGTGAAATGGGGGTGAAGGGTGGTGAAAGGGGCCGATAGGGGCTGGCCATACCCTGTGGGAACCCCAGGGTAGAACAATATTATACTTCGAAGAATGTGAGTCATAATTTATTCTTATATTCAATAAAATACGTATACGTTTACCATGTTAAATTGGTAATAGTTTTATCTGTATTGACTAATGGTAATATGTATTGTGTAATGCGCCTTGTCAATATGGTAGTATTGTCAGAGTATTGACATGGCGGATTACACAATACATGTTACATTCATTGTCCTTTAAAGCAATTCATAAGACTATTCCCTGTAGTTCTTGCAAGAAAATAACCCATTTGGGTTGTTTAAAGAGATATCTTGCTATTTAACTAATGTTTGAACTACTACTTTGATTACTACTGCTGTACATCAAATTCTGCCACGTCGAAGAGCACAGAAAGCTAGTCGTAACATTGTAAACCTAGTCTGTGTGGACAGCATAATCAAGAGTGACCACAAAAATCACAGTTTATTCACTTTGCCACTGCTAGAAGTAGCAATAAACTGGAAGGCAATCCCCGTACGTACGGTCGTAGTAGCACCCTGCATCGCGAATGCCAAATAAATAAATATCGATTTATTACATTGTGGTTTAGCTGGCTTTCTTACGATAGCCATAAATGTATAACGAACACTTCACGTAGAACAATAAACCTTTAAGGGGAAAACGTCCGTGGCGATGATACGGTGGCAAAGCACACCCGAAAGGCTTGGCAAGTAACATTTATTGCTCTTGGAATTGAGTTTCATGAGTACTATTCTTCAATCCATTAAATAGCCTCTTCTTGTCTTTGTTTTTCTTCGTTTTTGATAATAAACTACTATACTCGATGTCATGAAGTGTTGCTTATGCTCTATCACAGACGTTAAGAACATTATCTCGTCAATGGCCGCTGTAAATTAAAAATAAAGTTAACTATGACACTCTTTGCTAAGTGTACAAAAATGATTTGACTGTTTTCTAACAATAAATGTTCCTTGTAAATTAAACTTGAGCTGCTTATAACAAAATGGATACCGTACATAAAATGCATCTTAATGCATCATTTATTATCTTCTTCTGCAGTTCTTACATTGATTACACTAATCTCCGGAGCCTTTTGTTTTTATTAAAGAAAGAGCTTCGTATTTTCACTAGACCTATAAGTGAAACTATTTTACTTTGTCAAATCCATTCTTTTGAGCGTCAGAGAACGAAAGATCCCGGCACGGCGTATCAATGCTTTCCCCTATAGAAGAAAGCTCTACTTCATCAATTTTGGCTAAAATGCTTCATCCTTGTGTGTTCCCACTTCCTGAGGGTAGACCTGAGTCTTTCTCTGGATATTTCACTATAGATGTGACCTTTTCTCAGTGACGTTTCGTAGGACAGGCCATTCCAACATAGCGTTTGAGGGCTATGGAGCCCTGACGCTGCCCTGTGCCTGTCCAGGACTCACCCCCTCACTTATCATCCCTTCCCATATCCGCCATTCAGCACTAACTTGTCCGAGGAATTCTTCGTTCATATGTTAAGGCCTACCTAGTTTGAACAAGAATGAAGAGACATACGTTGACTGTCGTCTCAGGACTTACCCCTCATGTGAGGGCGAGAATCTTGTTGCCCCATCTGACATAACGAAGGAAAATCAAAGCAAACTAGTGTCTTCGAAGCTGCAGAAATAAATGCCAATTTTAATATGTATATTTTTGTATCGACTGATAGTTGTAATTCTTGGAATTCTTTCTTGAAGTGTACCTCACACACCTCACTCCCACTTTGCCTCTTCGGGGGCCCCTGTCTATCATTTCTACTGTTATTCTTTTTCACATCGTAATGCCCATCCAAGGAGCGCGAGAGAACTCATTTATCAAATGATGTTGATCTTTCCTTCTCTCAAAATCTCTTCATCTCAGCACTGAAAAGTTTCTTCCATGGTTTCCTGGTACTGGTACTGATTTTCTCTACAAAATGATAGTTGTTGACAACTGTTCTGAATTTTGATCTGTCTTGTATGATTTCATCCACGATGCCAACTTCCTGAAGATCTTCCTATATTTCCTTAAGCCAGTTGGTCTTGACTTTAATTAGAGCGCAAGGTTGAGAATCATCTTTGTCAGTCTGTCATCGGTCATGCGTTGAATGTGGCCATAGTTACTTTAATCGCCTTTTCCCGAATGTGTCGGTGATCTTTTCAGACTTCGTTATTATTAATATTATTATTTCTTTCGTGAATTGTATGGCACGTATTTTATCATTTTACACTGAAATGAAACTGGTTGCTTCTGATAATGATATTTTTAACCATTTTTTACCGTCTGTACAAATATTTGTTGCTGTGTATTTACAGTAAGCCGTGATCCTATTACCATATAGGCTATAGGATGGTCCACTTCTTTCACCACAATGATAGTCTTTTGCGACTCCGCCGTCGACCAGGAGAGAGACAACCACCAGACTGTGTACGGCATACAGGGCCAACTTGGGCATCATTTTGTGGGGGAGCCATAACTTGTAATGACCGTACCGCATACCGCTTGTGTTTGTTGAGGCTCCTGCATCCAGAACAACATCCATCTCATTATGTTCCTTTTCTTAATGGCTGAGAGGTGTGCTCTTCCGGAAGGACAGTGCTCGTGTACACACCCAACTCCCAACTCCCCTGGCCAACACGATCACCAGACCTGTTGCCCATTGAGCATGCGTGAGAGACGATGAGACTGTTTGTTCTGGTCTGCATCGTCAAAAACATCCCTTGATCAACTGCGACAACTGTTGGAAAACTATCTCCTGAGTGATATCTGAAGCCTCTATGATCGTATATACCTAGGTATGCACGTTTGTTTGACTGCATTGTAACCTTTAGTAAAATTGTTGTCCAAGGCAGTCCATCCATAGGATTATGACCCAGTAATACAGTGTATAAGTTGTATAATACTTGAATGGAACTGCATTCACGTAGGAATATTGTTTTAAGCTGTTCATCTTTCATTTTAATAGCATTTAATATTTAACCTTCAGCAGAGCCTCCGTGGCTTAGGCGGCAGCACGACGGCCTCTCACCGCTGGGTCCGTGGTTCAAATCCCGGTCACTCCATGTGAGATTTGTGCTGGACAAAACGGAGGCAGACAGGTTTTTCTCCGGGTACTCCGGTTTTCCCTGTCAAAATTTCATTCCAGCAACACTCTCCACTATCATTTCATTTCATCTGTCATTCATTTAATCATTGCCCCAGAGGAGTGCGTCAGGCCTCGGCAGCCGGCACAGTTCATATCCTCGCCGCTAGATGGGGGCTTCATTCATTCCATTCCTGACCCGGTCGGAGACTGGAAGCAGGCTGTGGATTTTCATTTCATTTAACCTTCAGCAAAGATTCTCTGCCATAGCAGGTATGACAAACTGAGTACTGTGGTCCATTAAGTGAATTTAATTATTGTTTTGCCTCGGCTCGCAAAGAAATGTACTAGTGCGCTCTAAATGTCACCAGTTAATTTCTTGTTGGCACAAATAACTAAACAAACCCATTAAGATATAACGAAATGTCTAAACCCCATAGCCGGCTACTTGGCAGTGTTCTTTTCTGCACATGACACAGTATACAACAGCTTTCAAACGTTTGTTTGGAGGTCTTCAGGGGCTGAAGTATTTCTGCTTTGCTCTATCGGAACCATCTAAGACTGAGCGAACTCAAAACCTGGGATTTGCTTTCAATGTTTTGCGCCAACCAATTCCATAGCAAATAGTTCAGAATACAGGGAACTGTCTCACCATTTCTTTGTATAGCAGTATTAAGCAGTCGTAGATGGTGTTTTAATTAATTAAAATATGGCTACTTCCAAATCATAATATAAATAAGCTATATCCTACGTCTTGTCGTACATGAGGAACTCTTATTTAAAATAAAATCCTTACTGAGACTAATGGAACCATAATTCTTGGTTGAAATTTTCACAACCTTAATTCATGGGCCACGCCCACCTTCTTCTTAAATATAGGTTGGCTTCAATTTAGAGGCCTTTGGGCAGATCTCCGTATTATTTACTCCCTGCTCTACGGCAGAAGAGTTTTGGGAAAAAATACTAGGTACGTGAACTACTACAGTATATTATTATATTTTAAGCGTGAAGATTTGAATGTAGGACCGCTATCGGGGTTCAAAGTTGAACTCTCGCCATTTCGGGCAGATACAGCACTACAATGGAGGCCGCCAGAATTAAGTTTCATGTCAAACCTAAATGAATCTCTCCAACACAAAGAGACTTAGTGCGCATGTCATAGATTTATGGCATGTTAAAGAACCTTCCACTATTTATTTATTTATTTATTTATTTATTTATCGTATGGCTTTTAGTGCCGGGAGTGTCCGAGGACATGTTCGGCTCGCCTGAGTCTGTAGCTGCTTCCAGCGGACACCCTAAAGGGCGAGCTACAAGTTCCGTTCAATTTCAAGTAGTTCCAACTTTCGCCACCAGATATCAATGATACCTAGTGGTGAACGTTGGAACTTTGATAGAGCGTTCTGACGAAATCTAACCTAACAAATTTTGCTTTACACAAGTTTAGTCTGTGAAAGGATCTTTTACATGCCATAAATCTATGACATGGGACCGCCGGCTTTACTTCCCCTCCGAAGGAAGGCATACTGAAGGATTTTAACGCTCTTAAAAAATCCGACGACTTCGGCCGGGTTTGAACCCGCTATCTTGGGCACAGCAGTTCAGCATGCCACCGACTACGCCACCGAAGCCGCTAACCTTCCACTAATTACACCTGTGTGAAGCTAAATTGTTTAGCTTAAGAATGTAAACAACGCTCTTGGGTTCCTACGTTCGTTGCCAAGGGCCGACTGCGGTGTCGTCTGGTAGCTAAGTTCTGAACTAGTAGTCGTTAACGGTGGCGTTTGGCAGCAAAAGTAGAAACTATTTGAAAAATTCAAAAGTCTGCAGTCCTTACATGAATTAAAAAACAGATAACACACACTAATACAGTCATCACAATTAACACCGGTTATCAGACAGATTCTACACACACCCAAAGTACACGGGGCTACATGACCGCGTTGTCGCAGCCCCTAAACTTAAGAACCAACCAACCAAGCAACCAACCAGTCTGTAATGGACTGATGGTATTTCATCCCCAAATACGTTTTGGCTATTCCTAGAGAGGGCTTAGGAAACTACATTTAAATGCTATTCAGTCGGTCAACACGATTGTATCCAAGTTGTGATGTGTGTAGTTCCCTATATCCGGAAAAAATTACATGACATAAAGTAATTTACTTAAATCCCTAAAACATAAAGAAATACACGAGATTGATTTATTCACAAATGGGCGTTATTTCCCAAACCTGGACAAATTACAAGGGATTAATTAATTAAATCAATTAATGAATTAATTCCCTATCCTGGGAAAGATCACATGAGATGAATTAATTCACTTAATATAATTAATGTATTCCCCAAATGTGGAAACAATTACTTGAGATTAGACTAATAAGTTCACGAATGGGTTTTATTCCCTAAAACTGGAAAAAATTAGAAGAGATCAATCAATTCACTTAAGTAACCCCCTAAACCTGAAAAAAATTACATGTGATTAATTAATTCACGGATGGCTGTAATTCCCTAAACCTGGAAAAGATTACATGATATTAATTCCCTAAACCTGGAGAAAATTACGCGTGATTAATTAATGCACGAATGTTTGTTACCTCTAAACCTGGAAAAGATATCATGAAATTAATTCACGGATGTTTGATATTCCCTAAACCTGGAAAATATTACATGAGTATACAAATCTCTTAATTAATTAGTTAATTATTTAATTAATTCCCTAAACCTGGAAAAAATTCATGAGTTTAATTGATTCACTTAATTAATTAATTAATATCATGTATTTTTCAGGTTTAGGGAATTATTTAAGAAAAGTGCACACTGTGCATAATGATACATAAATTATTCTTGACCTAGTCCTATTATTGAGATTGTCCTGTTTGGGCAGTTTTGTGCATGATGTAGCTCACAATGTTTATCGCACAATTTGCACACGCAGGATTCTTCAGGTTGATGAAATCTTAGGTTCCGACATAGCTTGTGCTGAAAGCCGTGCCCCCCCAGGGGCTCACATCTAGTGGGTTGTGGGTTGGCGACCACGGGGCCCCAGCTGAGTCCGGCATTGCTTCCACTTACTTGTGCCGGGCTCCTCTCTTTCCTCTTTCCTGTCGACCTTCCTTGGTCAACTCTTGTTCTCTTCCGACCCCGACGGTATTAGATTATCCGAGGCCTAGGGAGTCTTTCACTTTCCCGCCTTAATTGGCCCTTGTCTCATCTTTCCTGATACCCTCCTTCTGTGAGGGGTCAGCCTTCTTGTTCTTTTCCTTTTACCTCCTGCCTTGTGCTCAAGGCCCTTAAGGAGGCAGGGTGTATGTAGCCCCACCACTTCTGGTGCACCGTCGATAATGCTACACCCTCAGGGGCTCACGGCTGGTGAGTTCGGGCGTTGGCGACCCCGAGGGATTCCTGAGCTGGGTCCGTTTTCCCCTTTTTGTCCCTTCCCTTTGGGGCGGACCTTCTCCTCTCTCCCCTCTCCTCTCCTCTTTTCCTTCTATTTCCTTTTCTCTTTAAGATTCCCGCACTGTTTTTGTTACTCGAATCAACGTGTATCTAAATTCCCTTTTCGCGATTTTTAAGGCATTTTTGATCTATGTTGCATTTTGTAAGTCTCTTCGATCTAAATTACATCTCGCGATTGTTTTCAACCTCAATTGCATTTTGTAAAGATTGACAATCTAAATTGCTTTTTAGTAAGTCTTTCAATGCAGGCGTCAGGGCATTTTAGTGAGTATTTTGAATTTCAATTGCATTTTGTAAGTATTTTCAACCAAAACCGCATTTCGCACGAATTTTGAATCTAAATTGCATTTTGTTTGGTGGGCATTTTGCACATATTTTGATTCTCAATTGCATTTTGTGGGTATTTTGAATCTAAATTACATTTGTCAAGTATTTTCAATCTAAATTGCTTTTTGTAAGTATTGTCAATCCACATGAGTCGTTTGAATCTACCGTACATTTTGTAAGCATTTTCAATTTCAATTGCATTTTGTAAGTATTTTGAATTTCACTTGCACTTTGTGAATAATTTGGATTGGAACTGGGATATTTCAATCTGAATTGCATTGTGTATTTTCAATTTCAATTGCATTTTGTAAGTATTTTGAACCTCAATTGCATTTTGTACGTACTTTCGATCTCATTTGCATTTTGTAAGTATTTTGAATTTCAGTTGCATTTTGTAAGTATTTCGGCGCTACTTTGCATTTTGTACGTATTTTGAATCTAGCCTACGTTTTGTGGGTCTTTTTCAATCTATTCTTTTTGTGCAACTTTTCGTTCTAAATTCCCTTTTGTAGGACCATATTGTGAGTTGTTTCCATGTGAGTTCCTTTTTGTACGTATTTTCAGTCTTCGATAATTTTGTTCTGGTTTCCATTTCATTATCATTTTCGCTATCACCCAGATCATTAGGGGCCGATAACCTCGATGTTAGGCCCCTTAAAACAGCAATTATCATCATCATCATCATCGAAAGCCGTGCGTTGCAAATCTTGTCAGTAAGAGTCGAAGTTCATAATTTGTCTGCTTCCATTCCGATGTTGTCATAGCGTCTGCTGTGTAAAATTCGGGCCATATGGCATTTTAACAGGTGTAGTGTCTTTTCATTAGCCTTAGTACTTGGTAGCCAGAATTGTGCTCTTATGTCCTCGACGAAGGTTTAGGGAATAACGCCCATTACAATTAGGGTGCAGTCATGTTGTCCGACTGAAAAGCGTTTAAATTTCGTTAACGGACGTGATGGTTGGAGCAAATCAGATGTGTGTGCACCCCGAGTTATTTTCTCTCCGACCAAACGCATTGATACAACCACTTCCTATCTCATATAGGACTACCGTAGGCCCTTCGGTTGCTGGATAATGGGTTTTAGTAATGGGATTGGTCGGAGAGCATATGAGAACTGGGCGCGCGCATCTACCTGGGTTTGTCCACATCTCAGGTCAATAAACAAACGAATACAATTCCGTCCTCACTAGGGATAGACCAAAATAACTTGAGGATGAAATGCTTTCCTTGTGGGGAGCATGATGGTGCAGTGGTCAAGTTGCTTGCCTCTCACCAAGGTGGAATCGTTTCGATTCCCGGTTAATGCATGTGAGATTTTCGAAGTGAAATGTCATGTCCTGAAGTTAGGATTCCACTTAAGAAGGTGATCTCGAGCCTCATGATCGCGAGAATAACAATCAGGTAAAACGAGAAGATTTTATGTTTTCTTACTTTCTTTCCTTCTTCACAACTTTAGTCTAAACGTAATTAATCTTTTTTGTTGATTCGCTATCCAATTGGAGCATAACAAGCTTAGGAATTCGGCGTAAGTAACTTCCGAAGTTTCAAACTAGCAGTTGTGTACAGTATAATAGTGAGATCAAATTCCGTAAATATAATGCTAGTTGCCTCTCGATAATCTCTCTACTTTAAACTTCCTTTGTCTCTTTCCTTATTTGTTCTTTGGGATGAACACCTGCCCGACCTTGCTGTTCAGTCACTCCGTCTTATCGGTGTAGCTCAGAGCAGGCATTCGGCTCACTTGTAGGTTAGCTGCCTGGAGCCGACCACCGAGTGGTTGAGCTGGAGATCTATGGCTTACCCAACTCTGTATTTCCAACACAGGTGGCCGTTCATCAGTAGATATATGAATGCACAGCCGTGTTTATTATGCGTGAAAGCAAAGGTTACTGTCGCTCACTTATCCTCCCGGAGCGTCATGCCGTGAGACGCTGTCAAATCCTTCACATCCCGCTCTGCTCGCCCTTGGATACTCGCCCAGACGACGCGAAAATATTTATTCGGACCAAATTTTAGTCACGCTCCCGTTGGAAAACTTGTTTATCACGAGGAGGCGATTATAGGGAGGAACTCGAAGTGTAGCAGAGTACATTAATGCACGCTCCACGATTTTAATGGTAAGCTGCAGCAAGTCTGGAGATCAAAATACCTTTTTTAACACTGGCAGTTGCCATCCTGGATATATATATCTTGTTCCAGATTTTTATTTATTTATTTCAGAACGGTGCCTTAATACAGGTCTCAGGACAAGTAGACCTACTTGAATCCTAATTATCTGTCCTAGCGCATGAAAACTTTCATCACAATAACAGAATATAATACGAATATCATACATACACAAGTACACGGGATTACAATGATTAATGTCCAACCTCGTTGCGTAGTGGTGTAGGGGCCCGGCTTCGATTTTCGGCTCTGACAAGAAATTTAATTCTGGTCTGTGGTCTGGAACGAGACACTCAGCCTCGTGAGCCAAAACTGTGCAGAGGCGGGTTCGATTCTTACCTTAGTCATCCTGGAAGTGGTTTTCCGTGGTTTCTCACTTGTACACCAGGCAAATGCCGACATGGTACCTAACTCAAGGCCACGGCCGCTTCCTACCCAAATCCTACCTTAATTACAATTACACATATTAGTACAGACATCACAGTGACACAGCTTATCAGACAAATTGTACACACACCCAAGTACACGGGGCTACATGACCATGAAGTCACAAAGCTCCTAAAAGAATCGTCATCATCATCGACAACTCTGTACTGTTACATTGAGTAAGTTGTCTTCCTTCCATTGAAAGGTTAGGTTTATCTTCCTACCGTATCCCCTATTGGCAGTCAATTCCCGATTACAGCCTTAAGCTACTCAGAAGTGTGCAAGTTGTTCAATATCAGTGGGGAAACAGAGAGTTGAGCTCATCTCAGCTATTGAAACTCGTGATCTCAAGCCGCATCTAGATAATTTTCGAAATGTCTTCTTCCTTTCAAATTACATTACACAGTTAATGAGGGAGAGAGGGGGGAGGTTAAAGGGGGCTCCGTGCCATGCGCGTCTGAAAAGGACGCCTGTGACACTACGTACGACGCGATGCGACGCCTCCAAGAAAGATTCAATCTGGCGAGCAGGGAGAGGCAGGTCTCTTATCTGGATGTCAGTGACAAGCCTCCCACTTTGTAGCGGGAAGCCTTATCTTCCCCCCTTCCCTTACCTCACCTCCATCCCACTAGAGTAATAACGTGAACCGAGACGAGGCGACGCGCGCCGGAGTGGAACAACCACCACCAGATTGTTATGTGACATCATAAACGTATGATTAGAAATTACCAACAGAACGGCTTTGATTCTCTGGTTGAAGTGACGTGACGTTTCCTTGCCCGTGCACTCGGAGAAATAGTCAGTAGTTCAAAGCTATATCGTAGAAGAGTCGGGAAATGTCCAAATTCCTATTCTGGAGAACGCGCCGAATAAGTGGGTTGCCAATGTGTTAAGTTTTGATTAGCATCCATTCGCGTATGTTGTGGAATCGACGACTATCATCGTGCAAGTGTTACAGATGGGGCAACAGAATAATGTGTGCCTGGCAGCCTAAGCATTCCCTACATTGATATAACGACACCACGTATTCAGCTATTGGTCGCGAGTTGCCGCAAGGTGTAGTTGTAAAAATTCCATGAAACTGGTCAAATGTTATGTTGTTATGAACAAGTAGTTCCGTGAAGAACTATACAGCCTATTTTCATATATCCTACTCATGTTAATTGCCTCTATCAACATACAAAATTTCAGTTTGATTGTTGTGATAGATTCGTATATATTGAGAACCGTCTAAATATTTCAGATGGTCACCAGGTTGGATTTTTATCTATGTACTATTACATGAAGATTATAGTGTACATGTGGTATTCAAACTTCAATCTCATGACTAGGACACAAGAAGTAAAAACGAGATTCTAAAATTTCGCACATCTGCCATCTTGTGGTTATGAAAACAATTGAAATAAATTAGATGCCAGTGGATTAACATTTGTATAAGCACTTAACGTGCAAAGTTTCACTGCACGTGGATGGTTAAATCACGAGAAACGTCCATTTAAATATTTATATTTCGCGTCATCGCCATGTTGGATTTGTGCTCACCAGGTTACTGAAAAACTTATAGGTTAACTTATGTTCATAGCCTCTAAAAACATAAAAATTTCAGTTTGATTGCTGTAAAAGTTTCGTAGATATTGAGAACCGTCAAAATATTTCGGATGCTCGCCATTTTGGATTGTTATATGTATAGGCCATAGAGTCATGCACCACTAAAGGACAATTATTGCGTAGCTTCATTATTCAAACTTCCACTTCGATCGCATGATTACGACACAAGAAATAAAAAATTACGAGACTTACAGTAGTCGCATATGATATGTAACATCCGACATAGAAAAAACCTCACGTGAAATTGTTGATTCACCGGTATTTTATACTATTATTGGCGCAAATATTAATCTATTGTAAAAGGGAGTGTTTTACAGATATTGTAGTTTATAATACGGAACTCATTTTATTAGATGATTTGTAGCTTCCACCAGCACTAGCCTAAATAAAGAATACGATATGGATCAACTAGATTTAATAGACGCGACACCGCTCATAACCTTAAATTCCTTATAAACAGGTCCTCTTCATTCACAGACCAACACGTAATTTCATATGGATTCTGTTAAAATGAGTCATATTGATATGATAAATATCGTTTAAAGTGATGATCTGGTAGCAAAAATATCTACCCCGTCCGGGATTCGAACCCAAGATCTCTAGATTCACACTCATAAGCACTAACCCCACGGCTATTTCGACTACGCCAATTTTGTGCACAAGGTGGTGACTTATTTCCACGTTCCAATAATACTGCTTTACGGAATTAAGTTTCATTTATATTTTGCTTGTTTCGATAATGTTCCTGAGTGACATTGAGTTTAAAATGCCTTATGAATAGGCCCTCTTGTGAGTAAAGAGAATGTATTCAGTAATAGTTCATGAAGGCTTGCCCAATTCTCGTATAACCACAACGATTATATTATATTGATGACTGCATTACCGTTATGTGGGTTAATGTTTGAATAGCCATTGTGCAGAAACATAATACCGGCCCTTACAATTTTACCATTTAAATGCTGATACGAAGACTTCGAACATGTACCATGTCATTTGTTTCAATCACTTGACACCAGAGTTCGCATGAGCGTTTTCCGTTCAGTAAGCCTATGTCATATACATTCCACATGGCCGAGAGTACGTCGTGGTATCAATTTCTGACACCGCGCGTTCATTGTTTCTCGTACCACTGCCAGCTGGGTCTTACCACTGCCCGCTGGATCGATCGATCGAGCGGGCAGTGCTTACTTCCGTTTTCCACCACTGCCAGCTAGTACACTTCCGTTTGATCGATCGAGCGGGCAGTGCATACTTCCGTTTTCCACCACTGCCAGCTAGTACACTTCCGTTCGATCGATCGAGCGGGCAGTGCATACTTCCGTTTTCCACCACTGCCAGCTCGAGGCGCCTAGAGTCAAAACAAACTTTGTGGGAAAATGAGGAAAACTGTTAACATATGAAAAATATCCTTGGAATATGAACATTTAGTTCATTAATTACTTTGTCATAAAATGATGCATTCCAACAAATTACAGGATTGTCCCTTTATGGAAAGTAACACACTTCTTAAGATTAATTAGGAGTTAACTGTTTTTGAAAGTGAAATGTTCATAATTATGAACGATTTTGAAAGCAAGAAAGCAGTTTTAAGAATAAGAACAAGGGAAGAAGCATTTGAACGTGAACCCTCCGAATTATGTATGAAATGAAAACCTGGCCTGAATTATGACTATGCATATATTTGAAATACAACAGCAGTATCAGTTGTGAATAGGTTACACTTTATAAGTTCATACAAATGGGTAATGCAATTCTATGTGCTGATTGGCTGAAAGCGACTTGGTGTGTTTTGAAACTAACTTACTTTTATTTCTATTAATAATAATAAATAATAAGCCCTGGCACGACAGCCCATGAAGGGCCTAGGCCAACCAAGCGACCGCTGCCCAGCTATTTGGCCTGCAGATATTGGGGTGAAACGTGATCAGCGCATCGGGTCTCCTCGGCCGTTAATCTTGGTTTTCGTGATCGGGGCGCTGCCTCACTGTCAGGCAGCTACTCATTTGTCCTCACGAGACTGAGTGCACCTCGTTCCAGCCCTCACGTCAGTTTCTAAAATGTGGCCCACATTTTAACCGAGTGTGAGGATCTTGCTGACGTACGAAGAAACCTTGGGTTGCAGATGACACTCAAACTTATTAACCGATGACGCGGTGGCTGCTGATCGCGTTATCCGCTTTATAAGTGAAAGTGGGTTAGGGCGAGAAATCTAAATTTTCTAGTGCGCATTGACTCAACGACTTGTTCGTTTTTGAATGATAATTTTGTTTGTTTTTCCGTAATTTTTGTTTATTTTTATTTTTTATCATTATTATTTTAATATAATTTTGTTTTATTAATTTTAGGTCTTTTCAAATTTAGGTGTCCACCTCTTAATTTTGAATTCAATTCCAAATTTGTATTTTTTAATCTGTGTTAGGAGGGGCAGATGACCTCGTAGTTCCGCCCCTTAAAACAACAATAACTAACTAGTACCTAAATTTCTTGATGGAGCCGGGAATCGAACCCGAGGCCTCCGGGTGAGAGGCAGGCGCGCTACCCCAACACCACGGGACGATAGAAACAAACACTTTTAAGAACGATGGTGCGTTAGAAACGAGGGCAAAGGGTCATGGAACAACAAAATAATTGCTTCAAATGAAAGAAGTTATAAAAACCGGAAAAGTGTTTGATTCAAATTTCTCGCCAAAATGTTTTTCTAGATATAAAATTTCCCTTTCATCGGAAATTCCCATTATAGCTGAAATTTTTAGATGTAATTCCTCCTGATATGTATTATATTTTATGGTTGGTTGGTTGGTTCCTTAGTTTAGGGGCTGCGACAACGCGGTCATGTAGCCCCGTGTATTTTGGGTGTGTGTAGAATTTGTCTGATAACCGGTGTTAATTGTAATGGCTGTATTATTGTGTGTTATCAGTGATTCAGGTAAAGACTGCAGACGGTCAATTCCCAAGTAGTTCCTACTTTTGGTACCAAATGCTATCGTCCAAGACACCTAGCTGCGGACTTGGCTAATAGATGCCATCGTAGCCAGCACCTGGTGGCGAACATTGGAACTAATATAGCGTTATCAAACTAACCTACAAATTTTGGCTTAACACAAGTGTAGTTAGTGGAAGATTCTTTTTCATGCCATTTTTATTTATTTATTTATTTATTCATTTATTTATTTGTGTAGCGTATGGCTTTTAGTGCTGGGAGTGGCCGAGGACATGTTCGACTCGCCAGAGGCTGTATCTGCTTCAATGCGGACACCTATGGGGTGAGATAAAAGTTTCGTTCAAGTTCAAGTAGTTCCAACTTCCGCTACCAGATGTCACTGACACTTAGTGGTGAACGTTGGAACTTTTATAGAGCGTTTCAACGAAATCTAATCTAGAAATGCAGCTTCACAAAAGTTTAATTAGAGGAAGGTTCTTTTACATGCCAACATTTTATGACATGGGCCCGTCAGCCTTACTTCCCCTCCGAAGGAAGGCTTACTGAGGGATTTTTAACGCTTTTAAAAAATCTGACGACTTCGGCCGGGTTTGAATCCGCGACCCTTGGCATAGAGGCTCAGCATGCTACCAACTACGCCATCGAAGCCACCGTGTTATATTTTAACACGTCTCTTTTTCAAAAAAAAAAAAGTTAAATTTTGTCAGATTGAAATGTTCATGAAAGTGCTGTTAAAAATTACACAATTAAGAAAAAACATGATTTTTTTTAAAACGTACATTAATTTACAATAGCGTGAGTCTAAGTAAGGAGAGAGTCTTCAGGAACATCTCTAAAAAATAAAAATATAAGCATCGATTTGTTTCTATTAATAGTTTCTGAGAAAGAGGTAAATGCAACGTTGGAAATTAGCTCGGACAATTCAGAATAGGACATTCCGGAGTTCCTAAAATGGTAACGCGAATTGAATTTAGTTCCGAACGTGGGGGAATTTGAAATGTTAAGTTTGCCTATACTTGTTGTGTCTGCCGAGTTAATTTTAGAATTAGGGAGATGTAACGGATTGGGATTGTTAAGTTCTTGCAACGGATAAAATGCCATTAAATTGTGGGCTACAAAAGCAGTGAAGCAACTATAATGCTAAGATATTCTGCCGCCTTAGAATGTTTCCATACGAATCGGGAACATAGATTATTCTTTGTACGGATTTGGTGACAGTGCCGTCCGTACGTGTGGTTTTTAGAGATTCATCTCTTGCTTCTTCCGCTCGCCGAGGAGAAGGATGTACCGTACCTTCTCGCCGCACCGCACCGCACCGCAGCCAGACACCGAAATAGATCTAGCAAGCACGCAAGAAAAAGAAATATACGTATATTCCCACAGGGGTGTCACGAATGCCATCTCCTCTCTATGCCTGTCAAAATCATCTCATTCATTCATTCATTCATTCATTCATTCATTCATTCGTTTTCATTACATACGTCCCCCAGGGGTTCACACGTTGTGGGGCGTGGGTTAGCGACCACGGGACCTGGCTGAGTCCGGCATTGATTCTGCGCTCCTACGCCAGGCTCCTCTTTTTCCTTCCAAACTCCCTCGGTCAACTCTTGTTCTCTTCCGACCCCGACGTGATGGTATCAAGGTATCTAAGGCATAGGATATCTTTCACTTTCCCTACCTTAATTTGCCCTTGTCTCATCTCTCCTGATACTGGTGAAGCGGCTATGATTCTTGGTTATTGCCTCGGAGATCCGGGTTAGATTCTTGGCTCTGCCAAGAAATTTAATTCTGGTTAGAGGGTTGGATGGGGGTACAGTCAGCCTCGTGAGTCGAAACTGAGAAGAGGTGGGTTCGATTTCTACCAGTGGCGTAACTGGGATTTGATTCTAGGGGAGGATGAGTGGAGTCATATTTACATTGGTGGTGGGCTTGGGCAAAATGTGACGTAATCAACGGAAGAAATACTACTCGTTTCCATTTTCATAGCTCTTTATATGTTTTATTTGCACCTGCATGGGCCAAAGCTCGAAAATGAACACTTTTACTAAAGCAAGTGTTAAGGTTAGGTAAAACTAAACGTTTTACACGAGAAAATGTTCTCGAATTATTAACAGGCATAATCCAGTCGTTTGCCATGAATCCGTAGATTGGTTTTATAAAAAGAACATAGAATCACATATTAATAAAATATTTATTTCGGCCAATGGCCATAGATATAGAATCACATATTACTAGCCTATTTGGTTCTGAGGGGGAGGATTAGTCACCCTGATCATCCCCCGTAGTTACGCCACTGATTCCAATCTCAACCATCCTGGAAGTGGTTTTCCATGGTGTCCCACTTCTACTCCGTCGGGATGATTCATCAAAGCTTAGGCCACGGTCGCCTCCTTCCCAATCCTCACCTGAATTGCAAATACACACACTAACACAGCCATCGCAATAGCACAGGTTATCATAAAGAAATCCACCTATACTAAAGTACATGGGGCTAAATTATCACGATATCCAAGCCCCTCAAATGAAACAGCAACATCTTTTAATTGTATATCCTGCCTGCTCCACAAGGCCCTAGATGGGGCAGGGTGTATAGCCCCATCATGTATGGTGCTACACCCTCAAGGGCTCTCGGCTGGAGATTTGGGGACCTCGAAGGATCACTTAGCTGGGTCTGGTTATTCTCCCTTTTCCCCACAGACTTATCTGCCTTTCATGGCTCTGCTACATTCCAAGTCCCTCAATCCTCATTCATCTAGGGTTGAGATTATTTATTTTCCATCTTTCTTATCTTACTATCCCCTACTGTTCAATTTGGGACCAAGAGTATACTGTCAACTTCTCTTTTCTTCCTTGTAGTCAATAGTGGGAAACCCAATGTATCACAAGATCTAATCAATATTATCAATTTGCAACAAGTCACACGATTTAAACGTTTCGAGATGTTTATCGAATTGATAACTGAATGCACATCATTTTGAAAATATTTCAAGAAGTTTTCAGTTTGGATAAATGACTGCACATGGTTTTTAGGAATAATTCATTAGCTTTTAAGATTGTTAACAGAAGTCGCTATAATATTGTTACCCAGGTTATCAGACATATTCCACACATATCTAAGCACACTGGGCTGCATGACCACAATGTCGCAAAGCCCCTCAATTGATCAGCTACAAAATCAAAATATTGTTTCAATTTAGTTTTTAAATTTAACACTTACAGTACATCATAATACATCTTCTTCTGTGCGAATGGGTCTCCTAGGACCACGCGGAATCAACACTTCTTGGCCTTGATGTTTGCCCAATAACTCTTCATGCGCAACGATTGAGCAAGTCTTCGTAGCTGCGACCAGACGTGTCTGGTAGGTCTTCTCTCTTCTGCCTCAAAACCCCGTGTATGAGTAATTTTACTAATTTCCTCTCGATCCTTGAGATTTGGAAAACCTAATTCAGCCAAGTCCGTTTCCGCCTGTTTGTACCAATTGGACCTTGTTGCCTTTTTCTGCAAAAACTTATAGATTTTATTTGTTAGCCTAGTTGGGTCCATTCTGTCCAAATGTCCCATGAATTGGATCCTTCTCATACGCATTGTGTCTGTGATTTTAGTAATTTTTAAATATGTCAGCATTAGGTTTCGGGAGGTGAATTCCATAATGAAATATTGAAGAGAAAAAAAGAGAACAGATAGTCTCATAATTTTATATCTAAATTCATAATGTAGTCCACTAATGCAGGAGTCATTGAGAGAAAATCCAATATGTTGCCACCATAGGATCTTAGAGGACAGTCGTGTAGGGATATTTATTTATTTATTTATTTATTTCCAAGCGAATTAACCACTTAGGATCACGCAACAAGTTTATTTATTTTTCTTTTCCTTTGTCTGGCGTGATTTCTTTGATCTTCTATATGTTTGTCCACTTCTCTTAGTTCTTCCTTCATCTTGGAACTCTTTTAGATTTTTCACTTTACTCTTAATTTCACTTATTTCTAGCATTTGAGACTCTGTGATGTTCAACTTTCCTAAATCTTTCCTAACTTCCTTGGTCCTCGTTGTAATGGTCTTTATTTATTTATTTATTTATTTATTTATTTAATAATTTCTTTCATTCATTATATCTATCTTTCGTTGCGGCCTTCAAAGCACCACGTTCCAATTTCAATTCGTCCTCCTTAGTTGTTCTTTCCCTTTCTTCCAGTATTATTTCATTGTTGAACTATGCTTTTTTTACTGTCTTCAGTCCACTTTACGCCTGGTTTCTTTCCCATCCTCCCTTGGAATCTTTCCAGTTGCAAGACTTTCGTCCTAAAAACCTTTTTAATCAATAAATTTTCTTCTCTTATGTTGTTCCTTTCGAGATCATTCTTGACTTCTTCAATCCAGGAGGTGGTTGATTTCTTTTCCCAAAGATATTTGGAAATTCGTTTTGTTAATCTATTGCCACCCATTCTTGTAAATATATCCAAAAAATATCAATCTTCTTTTCCTTATTGTTTGATATGTTTTCTATGTTCTGTTGAATTTCATTGTTACTTCTTAATTTATTTATTTACCCATGTTTTCGGGGCTGAAATTACCACCATTCCAAGCAACTGCAACAACAAACAGCTGATTTTCATACCATGCACCATAGACTTATGTTTGGCCTCATAAGGTTTGGGATTACGTATTACGACTTTGGTTCCAAAAGTCTTGGGTTCGATTCTCGCCTACAAGGATCTTTTCCTGTTCTGAGAGTATTTAAATTCATAAATGCTACAGTATATTGCCACAATGTAAATGATTTCAATGTATGAGTAGTTTACTTCATGTTTGCTTTAGTGACTGAATAAGGTGTTCACAAGCTATGATATAACCTACATCAATGAACGAAGTCGTGGAGTCAAGAAATGTTTCCTAGTCTAGTAGTAGCGAGAAGTTATTTTTGAGATCGTGTTGTTAATTTCTGTCCACACTTCATTCCGCCTGGCTGCCAGCGTTGACGTGGAAGTCACACATCACATGTTGCGTATTCTGCTGTGAGATTACCTTGTAATTCTCGATGAAACTCGGTTTATCTTTAGGGAAAATTGTTCGTACAAGTGGAAACAAATGAATGTAAAATACATTTGTCTTCAATGAGGGTTTTCACAGTCGAGAATCATTGATTTTATATTTATTTCAAGTTGTGTTGTAGAAATAATAAATTACGGGCGCAGTGTGGAGATCTTGTGACCATGACTCTATATCATTTGCCTGATGTTGAAAGGGGACTTATGAAACTTTCTAGATATTACAGAACAAGGTAAAAACTGTGTAGGTGATGGAAAATGTCGATCTATGTTTTACGCTTCTGCCAGTACTTGACGCCTATACTAATGCACACTTCAGTGCACGGAAATACTAAATCCTATTCATAGATTATGAAACAAGTAGTTCCGTGAAGAACTATACAGCCTATTTTCATATATCCTACTTATGTTAACTGCCACTATGAACATACAAAATTTCACTTTGATTGCTATAATAGATTCGTAGATATTGGGAACCGACTAAATATTTCGGATGGTCGCCATGTTGGATTTTATATATGTAGGTCCTAGAGTTATGTATTGTTATATGAAGATTATTGTGTACGTGTAGCATTCAAATTTCAATCGCATGATTAGGACACAAGAAGTAACAAGAAGATTTTAAAATTTCGCACAGCTGCCATCTTGTGGTTATGGAAACAATTGAAATAAATTAGATGCCAGTGGATTAACATTCGTATAAGGATTTACTATACCAAGTTTCACTGCACTAGGATGGTTAAATTGCGAGAAACGTCCATGTGAATATTTATACTTTGCGTCGCCGCCATGTTGGATTTGTGATCACCAGGTTATTTAAAGTCCTATAGGTGAACTTATGTTCGTAGCCCCTATGAACATAAAGAAATTCAGTTTGATTGCTATAATAGATTCGTAGATATTCAGAGCCGTCTAAATATTTCGGATGGTCGCCATGTAGGATTGTTAAATGTGTAGGCCATTGAGTCATGTACCATTAAAGGAAAATTATTGCGTATGTTCATTATTCAAACTTTCACTTCGATCGCATGATTACAACACAAGAAATAAAAACTTAATTTTAAAATTCGCACAGCCGCCATTTTGAGGTTATGTAAACAATTCAACTACATTGGATACCAGTGCATTACAATGTGTATAAACATTTCCTGTACCAGATTTCATTGCGTTTGAAACATTAAATCGTGAGAAAGATCTATTAAAAATTTAAATTCGCTTGGCCGCCATGTTCGTTTTGTAGTTAACTGGTTTTTGAAAGTCTTATAGATGAACTTCCAGTAGTGCCCTTTATCCCTATACAAAATTTCAGGATGATACCGCTAATAGTTCCAGAGATATAGAATGCCGGTGAAATATTTCGCACATCCGCCATCTTGTGGTTATGTAAACAATTGAACGAAGTTTGATGTCGGTGCATTACAATGTGTATAAACATACACTGTACCAAGTTTCATTGCGTTTGGTTGGATAAATCGCGAGAAACGTCTATTTAAAAATCGCAAATTCGCGTGGCCGCCATGTTGGTTTTGTAGTTACCAGTTTTTCAATAGTCAAATAGGTGAACTTCTAGTAGTTCTCTTTATCACCGTAAAAAATTCCAGGGTGATATCGGGAATAGTTTCGGAGATATTGCGTGCTGGTGAAATATTTCGCACAGCCGCCATGTTGGATTGGTGAGACGTAACAAAATTTGAAGGGCACTGTCGGGGTCGCCCAGAGTAGTGCTATGAACTTACCAAGTTTCATTGAAATCGCTCCAGCCGTATTGAAGTTATTAGGGGGACACGCTCACACACACACACACACACACACACACACACACACGGACAAAAGATGATCTCATAAGCCTATTTTTTTTTTCAAAATTGAAAATAGGCTAAAAATGACAGATGTTAGTGTTGCAGAAGTCCCCTTGATACTTTGGAACTCGGATTGCTAACTTCAATCTAAAACCCACTACTAATTATAAAATGTATTGTTATTGCTTTTGAAATTTATACATATAATTCTCAGCAAGAACACTGAACAAATTCGGCACTAAACTTAATAGTAATATTAAAATGAAGGACAATATCAAAGCAAGAATCATTTAAACACAGAAAGCAATAATTCCAATAACAGCAATTCAATGTAATGAAAACATGCTAAAACAACACTGATAATATGCACAAAGAGTACACACGGAGATTTCACAAGCTCGGCACAGCCGTGGTGTGGACTACACAAGTCCCATTTCAACACTAGCTATCATCTGCAGTATCGCATCGTAAAACCAGCAGAAGTCCCCTTTTAACATCAAGCGATTCATATTCCGAAACGCTTAGAAGTATTACTTTCAATTCATAGACCCAATTTGATGACAAGTTATTATAAATAAATATGAAATCATTGTGGTCACTTGCAAAATGTGAGCTGATACCATTTTGTGAAATTATATGGCCTATATACTGTATACATAGGCTTGCCATATTTTTGGTGAGTGTAACCGGGACACATTAATATGGGATGGCCTTACTGGGGGGTCTGGGGGGTATTGAGCGGGGTCCGAGAATTTTTTTAAAAATATTAGAATCAAATTGGTGAGTTTTAAGCCTTCTTTTAAGCCTCGCAAGTGACGGTAGGGGGGATTCTGGCACCCTAAATTGTTAGTTCTACACACCTTTTAAAAATAAAAAAGGAATTTTTGCTAAATAAAAATATACTACAGTAATTTTTCCTTTTTAATGATATTTTTTTCTGGTCTACCATCTAGAATGAAGTGTTAATAAAATACAATTTAAAATTGTTCAATTAAACAATTTTTTTTGGAAAAACGACAACTTTTTGTCAAACTACAAAAACAATTACAAAAAACATTGTTGATTGTTGACAAGTAACCGATTCATAAAAGATTCTTATACACATAGATTCATTACGTTTTACATCTTACAGCCGGGACATTGAAAAAAACCGGGCGGGACACCGGGACAAGAGCAAAATACCGGGACTGTCCCGGTCAAACCGGGACGTATGGCAAGCCTATGTATACAGGATGCTTCAATGAGAGCATGCCTTACGGATACTAGCAATCCGAGCCGCCACACTGAGCATATCGACATAGAGCACATGTGGTCTCCGAGGCCACCGAAAGGGAGCAGGCTATCTACGGACTTGGAAGATGAATGGGTTTGAATCACACAGTCAACAGTTCTTGAAATGGTTTTTTCTGTGGTTTCCCATTTTAAACTCCGAGAGAATGCCGGGACGGTGTCTACTAATAGACCACACTTCATTCACCTCCTCTCTCAAAAGTGTATCAGAGGAGGTTGGCGTTAGGAAGGGCGCCCGGCAGTAAAAAACATTCGCCACATAGAAATCTCGTCACCGAACTCAATAGAAATCGGACCACCTTGGCTGTCGCCCCGGAGGTCTGGATTTGATTCCCGGCTCTGTCAAGTCATGTTATTTCTGGTCTGAGGGCTAGAATGGGGTACACTCAAGCTCGTGAGGCAAAACTGAGATATGGAGGGTGCGATTTCCATCTCAGCCATCTTGGAAGTGGTTTACTCTGGTTTTCTACTTTTACTCCAGGCAAATGCCGGGATCGTTCCTAATTCAAGGTCACGGCTGCCTCCTTCCCAATCCGCATATCTATCTTCTATATATATAAAGCTCAATGTTTGTCTGTCTGTCTGTCTGTCTGTCTGTCTGTCTGTCTGTCTGTTATGTATACAAATCCACACTGTTTCACCGATCTGAACCAAAATTTGTATACTTACCCTTCGGAACCCTGCGGGTAACCCTGTCCACTTGAAATTTCCGACAGACCACCCCATTCCCTGCATTTAGGCCCTTTGGCCCAAATCTACACCGTTTCACCGATCTCAACCAAAATTTGTATACTTACCCTATGTAACCCTGTGAATAACACTGTCCACTTAAAATTTCGGACAGACCACCCTATTTCCTGCATTTAGGCCCTTTGGCAAACATCTACACCGTTTGACCGATCCGAACCAAAATTTGTATACTTACCCTTTGCAACCCTGCGGGTAACCCTGTCCACCTTAAATTTCGGACAGACCACCCCATTTCCTGCATTTAGGCCCTTTGGCAAAAATCTTTATCGTTTCACCGATCCGAACCAAAATTTGTATACTTACCCTTTCGAACCCTGCGGGTAACCCTGTCCACTTGAAATTGCGGACAGATCACCCCATTCCATGCATTTAGGCCCTTCGGCACAAATCTACACCGTTTCACCGTTCAGAACCAAAATTTTGTATACTTACCCTTTGGTACCCTGCGAGTAACATTGTCTGCTTGAAATTGCGGACAGACCAGTCCATTCCCGGAAAGAGGACAGGGTCCGTCCTAAAGGCAATGGAAAAAAGGGGTAAAACCGGACCCGCTCAGGAAACCCTCAGGGTTGCCATCTCCCGAACTCACCAGCCATGAGCCCTTGAGGATGTAGCACTATCCAGGGTGCACCAGAAGTGCACCCTGCCTTCTTGAGGGTCTTGAGCAGAAGACATGAGATATTAAGAAAAGAAAAAGAAGGCTGACACCTCGAAGAATGAGGCTATCAGGAATGATTAGACAAGGGCCAATTAAGGCGGGAAAGTGAAAGAGTCGCTAGGCCTCGGATACCCTGATACCATCGGGGTCGGAAGAGAACAAGAGTTTGACCAAGGGAGGCTTACAGGAAAGAGAACTGAAAGGAGCCCGGCACCAGTAAGTAGAAGCAATGCCGGACTCAGTTGGGGTCCCGTGGTCGCAAACCCACGTCCCACAAGTTGAGAGACCCTGGTGGGTGGTGGGGGGAGGAGGGGGCCAGGTGTGAGAATAGCTTGCTGATTCATCGCGAGTTGACATGAGAGAAATGTCCAGACCCCGCCGTGTTACCTGGTATTGCTGACTATGCTGATGTTCATACAGGGTCTTTGCTCAAACCACTGTAGTGTAATGAAAGAATGAGTGATTCACCGGTCAATGTGAATAGGACCGGGACCCCCCCCCCCCCCCCCCCCCCCGAACGTCTGTCATCATATATCGTCATCATCTGCGTTTCGTGCAGCTTGGACTCGATAAGCTCTTTCACTACACGCATCGAGTATAGGCCTAAGCCAGAAAATAACGTTCAGACTTTGGAAGACATCGAAGGTAGAAATCTAAATTGCTTATATCAGATTTAAAATTACACCATGTTCGTTTAGTAGTCATTTTTCATTACTTTATTATTATCATAAGGGCAAATGACCTAGATGTTACGCCCATTATACCACTAATCACCACACACAATAAGTCTTCATCGCCTGTGAATTTTGAAATATTTCTTTATATCACGGTAGTTTGTAAGTTTGTCGTGTCAATTCAACAGTAGTTTTCATTATTATCCTCATTAAAAGGGCAAATGGCCTAAATGTTACTTCCATTATACCACTAAGTAACACCACAGTCTTCATGGCCTGTGATTTTAAAATGTGTATTTCCATTAGTTTGTAAGTTTGATATACCCTTTCAGTAGTAGTCGTCTTCATTATCATCCTCATCAAAAGGGAAAATGACCTAGATGTTACGCCCATTATACTACTAGGCAACACCACAGTCTTACTCGCCGGTAATTTAAAAATATGTATTTCTATTAGAGTGTAAGTTTATTATACCCGTTCAATAGCATTCGTCGTCAGTATCATCTTCATCAATGACGTTGAGTGTTAAGGAGACTGAAATATTATCATCATTCCACTGGGCGAAGCCGGCTACTACTGCTAGTGACTTATAAATACAGTACAGTAAACACTGCCATCACAATGATACAGGTTATCGGATATATTCCACACAAACCAGAGTACACGGGGCTACATGATCACGATGACGCAAAACCCCTAAATAAATAAATAAATCAATCAATCCAATCAATCAAACATATAAGCAAACAACGATAAACCGTAGGAATGGGAACAATAGGGAATATAAATACATAGTTTCCTTGTTTTTGCCGCGTTATGCTCACTATTACTTTACAGTTCATAGTGAATCAAGCTGATCAAGTGTTGAATGGTGGCTACTTTTTCCTCTGTACGACTTCTTTGTTACCTGTCAGATTCTAAAGCGAATGACCTGTGCTTGAGAAACTCCCTAGGCACGTCATCAAGTAAATTGTTCGTACGAGCACTCGCGCTTCATGAAAGAGATGGATAGAAAATATCCCTATGGAGAACTGTGTATATCGTTTTTACTAGTAATTTTATCATGCTTGCCGTATCAGGCAGGAGTGTTGGTTTCTGTATATGCCAGAGATTTTCTAGACAGTTTTTATACTTCTCCCTACGGACTTGAATTCACTAAATAGAATTGTTCCGGTCGCCAGTCGGTAGGGACTTCCTCCGGAGTAGGCCCTCGAGATGAAACATTAAAACGTTCCTGCCCACCTCTCTCCCTGCCTGTTAGCATTATGAATGAGTGAGCACATGTTTTGTAGTTTTTGTTTCCTACCTTTGTGTGTGTCTTCAACCGGTTCAGTACGTAAACCATGTACGAGATTCATTAAAAAACGAAAACGTCATACCAAGTGAGTTTCACACACGGGAGTGCTCTGATCGATCCCCTGGCTCGTACACTAAAAAGCAAGTGCTGTTTTAACTTTCATTTCTTTGAAGCTAGCGCTGCAGAGCTGAAACGCGAGAGTTTTTTTTCTACACATGAAAGTGTTATAGCATAACATTGTATATTTACTACTCACTGTTATGCTGTTATGAACTCGAATAAAAAGCCTGTATATGTGCATGTTTTCTTAATCGGATTTCTGCAAAACTCCGCGAACTGTGAAATAAAGTTTTAGTGTTTCTTTCGTTTGTTGAGTTATATTATGATTTTGCTGGCAAGGCAAGCGAGGATGTAGGTGGTATTTTTCTCCCGAGGATTTGAGTTGTGACCTGCAAGGATAAAACACAGTATTTTGGGTAAATATAATAATGAATCTTCTTTTCATTCTTCTAATTTATTTTCCCCACTGTAGGTGGGGTATCAAATACACTTATCTATATTCTCTGCCGGTCTTAACCCCTAGGCTATGCTTCTGAATTAGGTAATCAGAAAATCCAAGTTATTTTAGGGGAAAACAAATATTAATTTTGCTTTGCTTTATTTAATCTCTTGACAATCAACGCAAAATGTAATTCGGAAGAATGAGGCTTAATATACCCAGAGAATATAGTTAGTGTATTAGTTACCCCATCCATTAATTATTTATCTATAATCGTTTGTATTGAATATTTGATATTACGTTCGTATTTATGTTTGTACTTAATTTTTAAATCTCAGTAGATATTTAATTTTAGGTTGAGTATTTTATGAGCAAATGTACTTATAGTTGAATTTTAATATCTTAAATATCAGTTGGTATATTGGGTTTCACGGCCGGTGAATTAAAACTCAGCAATTCTTCTAGGTTTGTGCCGTGCCTTGTGTGGGGTTTCGCCTAGGAAACCAAGCAGGCTCATCGGCGGGCTCTTGGTGTCCCCGCCCAGACCCCCACAGCACGGCACAAACCTAGAAGAATTGCTGAGTTTTAATTCACCGGCCGTGAAAGCCAATATACCATCTTTTTGGAAGCCTTCATAGGGAGGTTAAGGCTGCTTGAGCTTTTAGTTCTCGCAGTAAAGTGGTGCAGTCGCACTCTATATAAAAGGGAGGTAGCGCGAAGTTCTGTACTCCTGTGGGGGTCCGGGCGGGGTCACCAAGAGCCCGGCGATGAGCCTGCTTGGTGTCCCAGGCGAAACCCCACACAAGACACGGCACAAACCTAGAAGAATTGCTGAGTTTTAAATATCAGTGTTTACAATGGTACCTTTTAGGTAGATTTCATGAGAAAGCTACCTATTGCAATGGGTACCATGTCACGACTACCTGAAAATGTAGACATATCTTCGCGTTTTATATCCCCCAAACTCCAGAACCACCGTCAGTTCAAATGTTTATATATACGGTAATTTATGTATATCTATATATATCACAATCAAATTTATGCATAAAATATAACCATTCAAAACCTCGGTCGAGTTCGTTATTGGGGAAAATTGGACTAAGGGGTTGGACATGGGGGGGGGGGATTTTTCGTAGAAAGTGAAATATTGCCATAACAATCTTAGTATATGAAAAATCGAACCCATTCAAAGTTATTACTATCCTACGGATAAGGGACAAAAGATTATCTCCATAAAGGATTTTGATAGCACCAACCATTGACTAAAGGGGTGGGAAAATGGAATATTGCGAGAAAAGAATCATACCATACTTAGGTTGGTTGGTTCTTTAGTTTAGGGGCTGCGACAACGCGGTCATGTAGCCCCGTGTACTTTGGGTGTGTGTAGAATCTGTCTGATAACCAGTGTTAATTGTGGTGGCTGTTTCTGTTTCCAATTCAAATAAGGACTGCATACATTGATTTTTTCAAGTAGTTCCTACTTTTGCCACCAAACGCCACCATGAACGACTACTAGTTCAGAACTTGTTACAAGACGCCACCGAAGTCGGCTCCTGGCGACGAACATAAGGAACCTATGAGCGTTTGTCAAATGTTTAGACTAACTATAATTTGGCTTCACACTTGTGTAATTAGTGGAAGGTTCTTGAACATGCCATAAATCTATGACATGGGACCGCCGGCTTTACTTCCCCTCCGAAGGAAGGCATACTGAGGGATTATTAACGCTCTTAAAAATCCGACGACTTCGGCCGGGTTTGAACCCGCGATCTTGGGCATTGAAACTCAGCATGCTACCAACTACGCCACCGAAGCCGCTATATACCATACTTAATATACACAATATCAGAATCATTTAAATTGGTCCATACTCAGCTAAACATTACTTAAAACTTTTGCCTGAAACAATTTTTGACATGACCCATTCTTACGGGTTTCTTAATTGTTAATTTGTTTATGCTAAACATGTGGAGCTTTAGTACGTATACAACAATTTGCAAACTAAATGAATTCGTATTTTTTTTCTCTCGATGAAATCTACCTCCGCCATCCGCCGTGTCGAGAGGCGTTATTTTAAAATGTATTTATATCGAAATAGAAAGGTCTATGAATGAAGATTAAGAATATTATCATCCATTATACAGTACTTTTAAAATTGTTAGTGACATAACTCAGTATTCAATATTATTGCATCTTATATAAATAATTCATGCTTTTGGGTTAATGCCGTGTGTATTTTTAATTTAAACTATACGTTTCGGAGAAACCTTGCCTCCTTTTTCAATGGAAATAAACAATGTGTTAATGCCGTGAAAGCCTTAATATGCAAATTATTGCATCTTATTCCTGTGAAATATAATTCAAATTTGAACTTTAAAAAAATGTTGTTTTTGTATCAATCCATTTAGTTGTTATATTGTCATCATTCTCAGACAAGCACACGAGTGGTTTGTGAATGCACATGTTGCACAGCATAAATATGTTAACGATTATTTCGTTTAATGCATATGAACGACCGAAACACTTAATTGAATCTTGCAACATATACAGGGTGACTTTTTCCACCGCCTACAAACTCTAGGGATTGATTGAGGAGAGGATACGGAACAGAAAATGTCTAATGAGCGTATGTCCGGAAATGCATGCTTTGTTTGTTAGGGACCATTGAATCGATCATCCTTTGTGCAAGAGACGGCGGTCTAATATGCACTGTACAATGCAGCCACAGTTACAGTATGTGTTGAAAATGTTTTGCATGTGCCTCCACGCATCCGTTTACGTGCCGTAGCATGTTCTTTCTCACACGTTCACATCGGCCAGGCTGCATCCGAACAATGTCAAAGGCAGCATGAATACGCTGCTCCAGTGTCTCCACATCTGGAATGGGCTCTGCATACACGACACTTTTGAGATGGCTTCATAACCAGAAATCGCATGGGTTGAGATCTGGTGAACGAGCAGGCCATGCAACTGGACCTCCTCGTCCAGTCCATTGACCACGGAAGACACGATTCAGATGCGTCTGGACGTTAACGGCGAAGTGGGATGGAGCACCATCATGAAGCAGCTGTGGCTGCATGGTGCAGCGCGTTTTAGACCACCGTCTCTTGCACAAAGGATGATGAAATAAATGGTCCATAACAAACAAACCATGCATTTCCGGACATTCGTTCATTAGACATTTTCTGTTGTGTATCCTCTCCTCAATCAATCCCTAGAGTTTGTACACGGTGGAAAAATCACCCTGTATAATTTCTATTGGAAAATGGTTTATCATAATCCCTTCTTTTGCAAGAGGAATAAGTATTTGCCACCATAAAATTATTTTGATTTTCGCATTACAGATAACAAGGTACGGCATTGGGGTTTTAACCAGAAGGTGAGGTTAACAACTTAGCATCACCTATTGTCTGCTGCAAGTGATCCACAGAGTTAAGTCTATTGTGTTCCACCTTGTTACCTTCATCATATGAAATCATTGACTTTTTGTTAAGGAACGTTTTCGACACAAGCTTATTACATTATTGAACAATTCTCCTACTGTTCAAAGTTTATAGGATTATTTTTGTTGGCTGTAACTCATGTTTTTATATAGGCCTATCCATTTATTTGTATTCTAAATCTTAATAGTTGTTGTTTCTGTTTGTAATTTTTTCAGCATTCCCGCAGAAAGTAACTCATTTCCAATACTATTTCTGATTACAAACACACATACTAGTTCAGATACCACAACAACATAGTTTATCAAGAATGCCGTCCACGATGGCCAAGTCTTGAAATAGAAAAACATAGAAAAATGAAAATCCACAGCCTGCTTCCAGTCTCCGACCGGGTCAGGAATGGAATGAATGAAGCCCCCATCTAGCGGCGAGGATATGAACTGTGCCGGCTGCCGAGGCCTGACGCACTCCTCTGGGGCAATGATTAAATGAATGACAGATGAAATGAAATGATAGTGGCGAGTGTTGCTGGTATGAAATTTTGACAGGGAAAACCGGAGTACCCGGAGAAAAACCTGTCTTGCCTCCGTTTTGTCCAGCACAGATCTCACATGGAGTGACCGGGATTTGAACCACGGACGCAGCGGTGAGAGGCCGCCGTGCTGCCGCCTAAGCCACGGAGGCTGTAAATAGAAAAACTTAGAATAATTGTAATTCTCAAATATGAAAGACAAAATACTAATAATACTAATAATAATATAATGACCCGAATGACTTCAATACGATTAACCAACCGCATTTTCACTTTCCTCTAAGGGAGAAGGACAAATGACCATCTCGTGGCGTAGCGGCTAGCGTTCTTGGCCATCGCCCCGGATGTTCTGCCAAGAAAAATGAATTCTGGTGCGAGGGCTTGAACAGGGTATACTCAGCCTGATGAGGCATAACTGAGAAGTGGAGGGTTCGATTCCCACCTAAGCTATCCTGGAAGTGGTTTTCGATGGTTTCCCCATTTCTACTCCAGACAAATGCTGAGACGGTTCCTAACATCAGGCCACGGTCACCTAATTCCCAATCCTATCCCCAATTTACAAATACACACACTAGTACAGCCATCACAATAACACAGGTTACGACACAAATTCTACACACACCGAAGTATACGGGGCTATATGACCACGATGGCACAGTCTCTAAATAGAGCAACATCATAATTCAGAAGTTAGTAGCAATAAAAACTCGAGTGGCTGAATGGGTGTAGGCCTACATAGCCACCGACATATCCCTTTAACGTGCATATCCAGAGCTGTTTCACATATTGGTGCTTTTGAAAACTGTGACACGGTATCCTGCCTAGGCATGCTTGGCAAGCACAGCGTTGTTCCGACCACATAAATCCTTCAGCTGTGACCTCTTGATATTTGGGTGAGCCAAGAACGTTGGAATTTGCTGCACGAATGTGAAATGTGCTATTACAATAAAGCAAACATCGCACATTAATCTTTTTCTGAGCTCGGTGATTGAATGCAAATAGAATTGCTGATGATATACCAGTATACCGGTATTTCTGAATGTAGGAAGAGTAGGCTATTTTGAAATCAGTTGCCTTGCAGTTCAGGGAATGTTAACTGGATAATTATTTTAAAATAACAATTTGACTGAGGATTTCGATTATTTGCCTCCTTTTTTTTTTTTTTTTTTTTTTTTTTTTTCAAGTTTCAGACTTTATATTCTTAGCTGCTGACTCTGAAGTCTGCTCTGCCAACAAATGTAATTCTGTTCTGATTGAGACGGGTATCTCAGCCTCAGGAGGAAACTCTGAGAGGGGTGGTTTCAATTAAAACCTCAGTCATTCTAAAAGTGGTATCCCGCTTTCATCAAATGCCTGTACAGGTATGTTTTTAATGTGAGGTCAAGACCGTCTCCTTCGTAATTCTAAGCTCGTGTGTGTTTGAGTCTTCAGTCATTTAAATGGTTTGATGCAGCGCTCCATAGCTACCACATCTTAATTCTGAGGCAATCTGTGTAACGTATTCTAACCTTGTTCTTGTCCTCGACCCTTCCTTCCATCACGATGTATGCAATTCCTGGGTGTCTCAATGTGTGTCCTGCCAACCTATCACTTCTCTTCATTATCAGTTGCCAGAAACATCTCTCCTTTCCCATTCGCCATAATACCTCTCTATTTGCTACTCTAACTACCCATCTGATCATCATTCCTCTGTAGCACCACATTTCAAAAGATTCTATTCACCTCTTTTCTACTGTGCCAACAGTCCCAAGTTCCACTCCCATTGAGCGCCACGCTCCAGATTAAGGCCTTCAGAAATTACTTTCTTATACCGGAATTTTAGGCTCAATTGCAAGTAAACACCATAGAACAGACACCACAAAACTCACGTTATCAGACAAATTATGAACTCGCTCATGTGGTTGGGGCTGACGACCATGTAGTACAAGTTCCTAAATGAAACATATATATCATAAGTTATTTAATGCTTATCCCTTTAGTCAATTCACACGGGTTGTATAAAATACCTTGCTTAATTTTTCTCCTAGGTGCCTTCTTTCTGCCAAATGCAATCTCCACATTTCCCTTGTGTGGCTGCGTGGCTCAGCGGTAACGTTCTCGCTTGCTGTTCTCAAGATTGCAGGATTGAATCCTGGTGCAGCCATTCGTCATTTGAGGGTGCGCAAATGCGAGGGAGCCGTGTCAGTGGATTTACTGGCGCGTTGAAGATCCCGTTCGGGGCAAAATTCTGGCACACCGGTGGCGTCTCTAAAACCCACCGTTGTTAAAGGGGACATAAAACCAATAACATTATTACAGTGGAACTTGGATAATTCGAACCTCAAGGGATCCGCAAAAAAATTCGAATTATCCGAAAATTCGAATTAGGAAAATTCTTTGAAAAGGGTAGAGAAAATCTATTGCATTACGTTTACATAATGATTTACGTTCAATAAAGCAGATTAACAGTCAATGGTAACTTACTGTATAATGACTGTATCGTGATTAACCTCAAAAGTTTCAAATGATAAAATAAAACCAAAATGTACTATTCACCTATTTAACAACAGCAATCTAGTTAAGTCTTAGAGAAATCTACAGTTTTTTAACTAAACAAGAAGAGACTTTAACCTGTTTCCTACAATTAAGTCTCTCGGCCATCACAGAAGAATCTAACAAATTTAAGGAACGGAAAACAGAATCATTTTCGTCATTTCTACTTAAAAAGATCCCAAGTTCTGTGATGTGATTTGTCGTTTTTCGGGAATTCCTGACCCAACTGTTTGGCTTCTGATCGGCTTTTTACGCGTAAAAACTTCGAATTATCCAAAATATAATTCGAATTAACCACGATTTTTTAGCATTAATTGTAGCCTATATAAAATGCTAGAGACCAAGAGAGAAATTCGAATGAAAGAAGATTTCGAATGATAGAAGTTCGAATTAGCCACGTTTCACTGTATTACATTTGTTTTCTCTTATCAAAGCAAGTTTATTCTGCGTGTTTTTAATTTCTAATTGGAAAGTATAATTATGGTGTAGTGCTTAAAACTGTTGAATTTATAGATGTCAGGCTGTCGGAATTGTACCCTAAAAGAGGATTTTTTTAACGTGCTAGTAAATATACCGACACTGATCCTTAGCATTTATAAAACATAAAATTTCAGCCGATTCCGTTTGTGGCTCGATCTCAAAACCTTGGGTATAGTAAGCAAGAGACTGACTACGCCTCGGGAATGGACCCTGG
The DNA here is from genome assembly GCA_946902985.2 of Meconema thalassinum. Classification (NCBI taxonomy): domain Eukaryota; kingdom Metazoa; phylum Arthropoda; class Insecta; order Orthoptera; family Tettigoniidae; genus Meconema; species Meconema thalassinum. The sequence continues at coordinate 94,667,585 of OX336399.1, forward strand.
ATCGGGCAAACGCTCTGGCAAAATCAGTTTTTGTCTCTTCCACCCCCAAGGTTGCATGGTTGAATCCCGGTGCAGTCAATTGGCATCTGAGTGTGTTTATGTATGAGGTAACCGTGCAAGTAGATTTAATGCCTGTATAGCGGCTAGCCTTCTTTGCTGTCACCCCGGAGGTCAAGCAATATGGAAAGACAAAATGAATGTGCAAAACATTTATTAATGAATGATTTCTTTGTTTTGTTTCTGAGTTTGGCCAACTATGGACCACATAGAACCTAAGGCTCTCTGGTCAATCTACTCTTTTCTTCCCAGAACTTCTTCATTCGTTCACTTCGAATCCTCCGCTGCTCTGCAGAAATTACCATTGTAGGTCTACATTTTGGTGGATTCTCCTTAAATGTCTTAACGCTGCCAATGCGACTTCAAAACATCTTCCTGTTGTGGATCACGGCGGCAGTAATTCCAATTTCAACCACGTCTTTCTTGACGTCTTCCACCCATTTCGTTTCCGGTGATACTCGATCACTTCTTTCTCAAATATTTGTCTAACCTTATCCTATTGAGAACCGATCAGAGGTCATGGGAGTTCATCAGCCTTAGGTCTAGGATCACATTCACTCCCACAAAACTGCCAGTTACAGTGGTAATATGAGTTGTTCTTTCTAGAACCTGAGATAAAGGCCAGATTTTGATCAACGGTTGTTCCAATTAAACAGTTGTTAATGTTACCTTGGGAAAGAATGCTAATATCATTTCAATAAAAATTAAATTTTATTTTTAAACAAGATATACAGCAAAGAACATATCGCCTACTTTCTCTTAAATGTATGGGTATACTTATAACTCTTTGTCCTCACTCTTAAACCAATCACCTCTACCACAATGCATTTTTTTTTGTTTTCTTTTATATTGATAATTAGCCAGTAAGTGTTATAATCAATATTATATACTTTATGATGATTGAATATCAAAACTATTAACTTAATGTAGGTATATTGTTGCAAAATGTGGTAGAGATCGGATGATTAGGTTAGTCGAAATTTGATTTAAGCTTTGAACATTTGGGTGGCCGCCATTACGTTTCCGTCAAGATGGCGGCGATATAAAACATAAATATGAGGTGTCCTTTGCTAGTGCTACCTCTGTACCAACTTTCGTATAATTGGGTTTCACAGTGTTAGAATTGTTAGTGGGAATCGATTTGCACACATACGTGGCCGCCATCTGCAAACTATTGGGTTTATGACCTTGTAGTTTGGCCAAAAGATGCTTCCCACATAAATGTATGTTGTTGCAAACTTTGGTAGAGATCAGATGATTAGATTAGTCATAATTGATTTAAGCTTTGAACATTTGGGTGGCCGCCATTACGTTTCCGTCAATATGGCGGTGATATAAAACATGACACTGATGTGCTCTTTGCTAGTGCTACCTCTGTACCAAATTTTGTTCAATTCGGTTCACCGTGTTTGAATTGATAGGGAGGACAGACATTCAGAGTACACACACACACACACACACTCACTCACAGACGCACAATTTTTGGCCCTGTGTTGGTCTCATAAGTCTACTTTTATTTTTTGAAAAAATCGAAAGTAGGCTAAAATGGGAACAAAATTCAAACTAAAATGAGAAACACCAGTGACATGAGTGCTCCATCTTGAAAAACTAGCGAGCATTTTCGTTACAGTTAAATGTAGTGGCGTTATCAAGGGCGTATATAAGGTGAGTGCTGAGGGGGCTCCCCGAAAAAAGCCAATAAGAATTAAGGAAGTGTTTCTTTGGTAAGAGCATAAAATAATTGTAAATTTGGTTGTACCTTAACCTTAACTTATTGGCTAAGTTATAAACGATATTAAGATTGAAATTAGACTAACTCGTGGTGTAGTGGCTAGTATTCTAGGCTGCCGCCCCGGAGGTCCGAATTCGATTCCCGGCTCTGCCAAAAAAAAACTAGTCTGGGGGCAGGAACGGGGTACACTCAGCCTTGTGAGGCAAAACTGTGAATTAGACAGTATGGTACTTTTGGGAAATCAATTATCAACTTATACAAAAACAAAAAAAGTTTACCTTTCTGCTTAGTAAATTGACAAATATTTCGATATTTGCCATTCATACTCCATAGATCATAATAGAAAATTCATTAAGTATAAAATTTTATTTGTGTGTTGAGTTGTTTTTACAACTTTTTTTGTACTGCCAGTAATTGTAGGTTATATAAACTTTGAATCTTATCTAAAATAATTACACAAAGTTATATGCTCTAAGATATTTTTGGTTATTTTGCGGTGACAATCCCCTGAGAATACTCACAATTTTCCAGGATTGCCAGCTCCCCCCCGAAAAAATTGTATACACGCCCCTGGGCGTTATTGTTTCTTTCTTTAGAATGCTCATTTGTTACGTTATGTTACTTGTAAAGTAACATTACTAATGAAGTTACAAGTAACATGTTCCCACACAACTTTGTTTCCACATACGCTGGCTATTTGTGTAGCGTCTTCATTAAAACTGCGAAAAGACTTGATGTATGGGTCATTTAGTAATAATAATTTGACTGCATTATTCGAGAAAGCAGTTCGGCTTTGAGGGAGTATTTCTGTGAATGATGCTGGCTCCCTAATTATTTGCCTCTACTGAGTCTCGATACGTCACATTACCAAATACCTCCCGTGCACGCCAACTGTCTCGAAACGAGTAATTGGTTTGTTAATGAAGGGTTGGCAGAAGTCTTGGCCCTCAAACAGACTGGTCTGGGTGGCTGCTTGCACACCCACTATCATGGTCTAGTGGTTTCTGTAGGTGACTCCTCTGTGGTTGTTACAAAGTATACTATCTCTGTTATTCTCAAGGATGTTTCCTCGGGATGAGGAATGAAGTTGACTATCCCCGGGGATGGTAGAAGCTTCCCGGTGAAACCTTTCACCACAGGTGGCCAACCTTAGGCCTGCGGGTCAAGTAATGGCCCGTCAAGACATTTTGATCGGCCCATCTTTTTTCTTGTAAAATTTTATTTTATTTATTGTTTTATATTTTTATGTCCTTTATTAAATTACCCTTTGTTTTATTTTTTCTGGTTACCGGTACTTTAAATTCTGTATTTCGTTATTGAAAACGTCACAAACACCCAGTTCCCGAGCCAGGGAAATTAAACTCAGGAGATTAAAATCCCCCTGACCCGGCCGGGAATCGGACCTGAGACCTTTTGGGCTAAAGCCCAGTATGCTAACCAAATAGCCATGGGGCTAAACGAGCCGATAGCTCAAAATCCGATACGAACCTATTTATTACTAACCGACTGTGCGATTCATAGAAGCCGATTTTCAAGTTCAGTTAATTTCCTCTTCTTGCAACAGATGGCGCAGTCCTACCTAATCACTCCTAACTGTCAATATTTCTTCGTGAGGTTGGTACACACTATTGCAGCGTTTGTTGCACTGTGCTGACAGTTAGTGTTAAGATGGCTGGTTCGTCAAAGAGAATAATTGAAAGCGAAGTGGGTGTCCGAGCGTTTAATGAAGAATGGAAAGAACAAACGAAAGTGTTCCGAAACCGATTTATTTGATCTGTTCAACGACAGTAGCAGTTCTTAAAAAATACAACCTGGAAAAGCATTGCTAACAAACACATGATGCATTCAACAAATCAGACCTTCCTGTCTCTGCTTTAAGAACTGACTACAATTCAAAGAAAAAGAAAGGACTTCATACTATTGTTACGTGCCACCCCCTAGTGGCACCTTTGTTAACTGGATTACGGTGGTTTTCGAAGTGAAATGCCATGTCCTGTGGTTCGGATTCCACGTAAAAAGGAGGTCCCGTGGCTCATGATCTCAAGATTAACGGTCACATTAAACTACAAGCTTCCTTTCCTTCCTTTTTTGGATTACGGTGGGTATAAAGCACAACACCAATTACTGCTTAAAGAAATAATTAATTTTTTTGCAGCCAGAAAAATACACTACTCAACAGCAATCATTACCTTACTCCAGTTTCCTCACGTCGAGAATACTTTCCCTTTCACTTGTCAACAGACCACAGTTAATCCCTCGTAATGAGGTGGCCCCGTACGCTGGACGGAAATAGCTGCACTAGCTCTGTCACTCACTGTTTTGCAACTCACCACAATGACTTCTCTTCGCACTAAGTAAGCACACTCGCTCAAAACACAGGCAGTCCCCTGTAAGCTCCTCACTCCCTTCGCTGTCAAGAGAATCGGCTTCACTAGTCGGTTTCGCAAGTCGCCACACTTCTGTCGCTCAGGATACGCGCTCGCACTCGCTCGTAAAACACAACAACAACTGCTAGACAGGTCGCACTTATATAGCAGGCCGGTGACTCAATAAATGCTTCTAGATCCATCCAGGGTTCACGGCTTCTCGAGGTTTCCATCGCTGGTCCAGTCACGAATATTCTGGACTACCCCTTTGTCCTAGTAGCCCTGTTGCATAAGGCACACGCAATACAGGAGGCAGGCCACAGCCCAGCCCTGGGGCAGTTGTGACTCATGCGGCGAGTGATGACACAAACTCACAGCCGTAACACTATGCAAAATTTATTTGTAAAAAAGAAGTGAGAAAATTTAAAAAAATAGTAAAGACTTCTTACGAAATATCACTTCTTCTCGCTAAAAATAAATGAACCATTCTCAGACGGTGCGCTTGTGATACCAATATCAAACAAACGGCAGAAATTATTTTCCTATCACGAAATACAATTAAGTTAGATCGTCCTTCAATTTTAAAATCAATTTACTGTCCCAGGCTCAAATGGGTTAGCCACCCCTGCATTATACTAACTTTTCAAAAACATTTTACTAAGACAACGTCCAAAATCTTGCCATCCAATGATCTAAAAGAAGTGCTTTAGAGGTCAATAAATTACTACTTTTGGCCCCAAATATGAACTTCACTTTGATAGTAAATGAGGTGATTGGTGGTATCGTGCACTTTTTCCACCTGTCATATTTCGACTTGGGCACCATGGGTACCACCGGTTTTAATGAATGCAATACCATTTGCCATGCTAGGAAAATTTAAGATAGTTTTTATTGATTAATAGTTAACACAAATTATGAATCATCTATTAAATTGTTGTGCATGTTTCGATATTTATTGATATCTTCATCAGCGTTTAACATTAGTTAAATAAAATGGATATCCTTACAACAATTTGATTAAATAAAAGTTCCAATTTTTTCAAGAACACGTAGAAGATGTTGTTTCTAAACGGTGTCATTGGAGTTGCGATGGCGTAGTTGGTAGCTTCCTGAGCTTCCATTCCCAAGGTCACGGGTTCAAACCCGGCCGAAGCCGTCATATTTCTTTAAGAGCGTTAAAAATCCCTCAGTATGCCTTCCTTCGGAGGGGAAGTAAAACCGTCGGCGTCGGTCCCATGTCATAGATTTATTGCATGAATAAAAACCTTCCACTAACTACACTTGTGTGAAGCCAAACTTTGTCGGTTAGAATTGATAATGCTCTATTAGTTCCAACGTTCGCCGCCAGGTGCTGACTGCGATGGCATTTAGTAGCCATGTCCACAAACTAGGTGTCGTAGATGGTAGCATTTGGTGGCAAAATTAATAACTGAAGTTATTGTCTGCAGTCCTTACTTGAATTAAAACAGATAACACACACTAATACAGCCATCACAATTAACACCGGTTATCAGACAAATTCTACACACACCCAAAGTACACGGGGCTACATGGCCGCGTTGTCGCAGCCCCTAAACCAACCAACCAACCACCAACGGAGTTGCGAAGAATGGTGGTGAAATTGTAAACATTGATACAGGGAATTGAGATTTCTGCCTTCGGCATATGCCAAATTCCAAGCCTCTTTTGCTGACTTATTCTCGTTCATATAAAACCACGGAATAACTAGTCCTTATGAAGTGAAAATGAAAATCCACAGCCTGCTTCCAGTCGACCGACCGGGTCAGGAATGGAATGAATGAAGCCCCTATCTAGCGGCGAGGATATGAACTGTGCCGGCTGCCGAGGCCTGACGCACTCCTCTGGGGCAATGATTAAATGAATGACAGATGAAATGAAATGATAGTGGAGAGTGTTGCTGGAATGAAATTTTGACAGGGAAAACCGGAGTACCCGGAGAAAAACCTGTCTGCCCCCGTTTTGTCCAGCACAGATCTCACATGGAGTGACCGGGATTTGAACCACGGACCCAGCGGTGAGAGGCCGGCGTGCTACCGCCTGAGCCACGGAGGCTTTTCCTTATGAAGTACAGTAGTTAAATATTTTGTGAAGCTATCCGAACAATTGCAACGAGACAGAGAGCAGGGTATTCAAACCATCTTCTGTATACCGACATTGTAGTTGTTAATTCATTGTAGGGGCTTGGAACATCTTGGTCAACAGCCCCGTGTAGTTGGGTGTGTGTTGAACTTGTCTGATAGTCTGTATTTCTGTGATGACTGTAGTACTGTATGTAACTGTAATATGGACAGGGATGAGGTAGCTGCCCCGGTACTTGAAGTAAGGAACTACCTATCCCGGCATTTGCCAGGAAGGAGTAATGAAAAATACACTCATGATAGCCGCTGTCAGCGCCGGGATTCGAAATTGCGAAGTCCGGACTTGGCGCAGCTGCCCTATTGGCCGTGGTGCACGATTCAACGAGCACGGCTACGCCGTGGGACTTAATACCTACACTAGTTGAAACCCGTCAAAACATGACGGCCAAAGGGAAAATATTTACTGAAGAATCTCCTTATATAGGCCTAATGTACATTCTTTGTACGATTATTTTTTGGCTCTATTGAAACTATAAGGGCGTCAAAAGATTGCACTCTTAACATTGCAAAATACTGCTGGCAATGACTGAAAAATTGATGAGGCAAATTGAGACTTGTACGTTCCAGAGTTTCCCCTTGAGCTTTATTGATTTTGATAGAGTATGCCAAACGAATTGGAAAATATTGCCTCTTAAAAGAATTATTATAGTGTTATATCGGATGGCATTAAATCAAGTCGAAGGATTAGACCTCTTGGCCTATTTTTTACTGCACTTATTATTTCCAAATCCAAGCAATATGGTTGCATTTAGGAGCCCTTGGGAAACCTTCAGATTTCTAAGCAGCATAACTATGGGTCAAGCGTTTAGAGTATGTGGAGGCAAATCTTATAATTCCAAGGAATTCAAGAACTCTGAGGGGTCTAATACAACTGGCCGCAAACCGTTGCTTATAATTTTGGAATATAACGAAGAAATGCGATGATGTGCAAAACATAACGGTCATTGGGAAAATATTTACTGTAGGACTTTCTTATATGCATTCTCTGTGTGATTACAGAGAAAGATCGACTTTGCAACATATAACTGGCCATTACTGAAAACTTGCGTTACGTTACGTTTGCGTTAACCTTTTTCTCCTCCAGGGTTGTCTTTTCCAACGGATTAAGCGAGGGGTCCCACCTCTACCGCCTCTAAAGGCAGTGTCCTGGAGCTTGTGACTCTGAGTCGGGGATACAACTCGGGTGTGTGACCAGCACTACGCCCAGGCGGCCTCACTTGCAAAGCGATCAGGGAGCTGATGAAGGGATGGTAAGAGCGGGAGGGTTAGGCAAGGAAGTGGGAAGGAGGCGGCCGTGGCCTTACGGTAGGTACCATCCCGGCATTTTCCCGAAGACGAAATGGGAAACCACGGAAAACTACTTCGAGGATGGCTGAGGTGGGAATTGAAACTCCTCTACTCATTTGGACCACCCGAGGCAGAGTATACCCCGTTCCAGTCCTCATACCATTTTTCAAAGTTCGTGGCAGAGCCGGAAATTGAACTCAGGACGGGGCGGCAGCTAACCATGCTGACCACTACGCTACAGAGGCGAGCTACGGAGGCAACGACTGAAAACTTGATGAGGTAAATAGTGACCTACACGTTGGAGAGTTCCCCCTTCAGCTTTATTGATTGTGATAAGGTATGGCAAGCGATTGCAAATTGGTGCTCTAAACGAAAATGGAAGTGTTTCATCGGATGGTGTTAAATAAAGTCGAAGGATTAGAACTCTCTGCCCAATATTATCTGCACTTATTATTTCCAAATCCAAGCAATTCTCATGCATAATTCTTACAATTAATCTGGCACCAATTAGGAGCTTTTGAGAAATGTCCAGATTCCTAAGGAGCATAACTGTGGCTCGAACATTAGGAGTATGAATATGTGGAAGCAAAATTCCGAGGAATTCAAGAATTCTGTAAGAAGAATCTGGCTTTCATATTCATTATTTAATCTGTAACAATGGTGTATGCTTTTGTTACCTTAGGGTTTTAAATATATATATGGCAATGTCAATCGCGCCGAATTTCTTAGTTTACGGGAATGCTAAGAGTAAAATATGTTTTGTCAATGGAATAGCAATACCAAGAAATAACAATTCGGAAAAAGGTGACGGAGGTGGGACTCGAACAGCTCCCATTGCGCGATGCATAAATTAAGAGTCTCTGACGCTACGACCTGAGCTACCGAAACACTGGTAATACCACGCAATATTAAGTTAGTTAAACAACATAGGCCCTACACACTTAACTGTCAGTATACATATTTCAAATATTAAGTTAGTTAAACAACATAGGCCCTACACACTTAACTGTCAGTATACATATTTCAACATTTTCCGTCGTGTATAATAGTATTCCAGTATATATCGTGGGAACGTCATAAATAATGTTCACTTCTTTTATACTTCTAATAAATAACTGGTAATACTGGTAATACCACGCAATATTAAGTTATTTAAACAACATAGGCCCTACACACTTAACTGTCAGTATACATATTTCAACATTTTCCGTCGTGTATAATTGTATTCCAGTATATATCGTGGGAACGTCATAAATAATGTTCACTTCTTTTATACTTCTAATAAATAACTATCATGGCCTGTTTGCCATCTCTTGATGAATACAGTACATTTGCATTTGTCAGTTGGCACAGGCTAGAGTAAAAGGTGGCTTTTCACCGATATCTCAGTCTCACTCATGGCTGTGATTATATGGAAGCTACTGAGGTATGGGTGGTGCTTAGTAATGGCCTTCAGGGCACAGTCAGTGCCTGTGGATGCTGTGAAAGGTTCTACTCATAGGGCTAGGACTACTGTTCTGACTCGGTGAGGAAAGCAATGGCAAACTACCTCACTCCTCTTCTTGCCTAGAATTTCTCAATATAGCGCTGCCTTGGGTTTTTGTGGGTATCTACACACATAACGTAACGGCGGTGCTTTTTGAGGATCCAACCAGCCTTCGGGCTGACTACCTAACAGACATGACAGACAAATAACTATCAAACGCGATTGTACGCATGCGTGAGGGGCAAGAATTCTATATTAATTTAAAAATATACGAATTCCTTAGTTTAGGGGAATGCCAAGAGTTAAATATTTTTTGACAATGGAATAGCAATACCAAGGAATAAAAATACGGAAATAAAAAAAACATGTCGGAGGTGGGACTCGAACTGCTTCCATTGCGCGATGCATAAATTAAGATATCTCGCTTCTACGACCTGAGCTACCACACCACTTGTAATGACGCGCAATATCAAGACATATTGATGACATAGGCCCTACACACTCGACTGTCAGTTGACGTGTTTCAACATTTTCCGTCGTGTATAAATGTATTCCGGTAGCCTATACATCGTGGGAACGTCACAAATAATGTTCACTTCTTCTATATTTCTTATAAATAACTATCAAATTGAAACGCGATGCACTTGTAACCGCCATGACTGTCATGAGGCAAGGTGATTGTACGCATGCGTGAGGGGAAAGAATTCTGCAATTTTCTATATTCATTTAAAATATATACGAATTCCTTAGTTTACGGGAATGCTAAGATTTAAATATGTTTTGACAATGGAATAGCAATACCAAGAAATAAAAATACAGAAATAAAAAAACATGTCGGAGGTGGGACTCGAACAGCTTCCATTGCGCGATGCATAAATTAAGATTTCTTGCCTTTACGACCTGAGCTACCGAACCACTTATAACAATACGCAATATTAAGACAGTTTAATTACATAGGCCCTAAACACTCGACTACGTGTTTCGACATTTTCCGTTGTGTATAATTGTATTCCTGTATATATCGTGGGAACATCATATATAATGTTCCCTTCCTTTATACTTCTTGCAAATAACTATCAAATTGAAACGCGATGCACTTGTAACAAAATAAAAAAAACAATATCCGAGGTGGGAACCGAACCCTCTCGATCATGCATAATACATATTTCTAAGCAGTAAACTTATCCCCTTGGCCATCCACACAACTTAGGGACGTTTCAGTATTAACCTATCTAACCAGTATACACACTCAACCTGCAGTTTAAGTCCTTCAATTTGTGGTTTATTTAATATAATTCTATTTCAATGCATATTGTAAAAACATAATTAACATTATTGGAGACCCTTTTTAATTCTCATAAACAAAGATCTCAGTTAGACGCGACCGGAATCGCCATTTTCCTTGTTGAGAAAGGCCATTGTGCGCATGCGCGGGAGTGTCAAATATTACATATTTCTTTAATCATTTAAAAATATACCGTAACATATATTTTCCTTTTAAAGAAACTCTGCAAATCTGCATGCCAAGAGCTTTCGTTAGAATGTCTTACGAAGCCAATCGGTTAAGTGGTTTTCACAATCTCGTGTGTACAAAAAACAGCTTAGTGTTTTAAATATATAGATAACTAGCTAGGTGATATTGCCTTAATGTTCGACTTCATGAAATCATACAAATTACCGGACATATTTTAGGCGTCCGAAACTTATTTCTCAGACAGGTTAATAATAATAAGGAACTGGCACATGATGATAAATTGATCGATCATTGGTCCATAAAACCAGTTTGTTTTAGAGATCATAACCGCTTTGTTAGGCTATTGTTATTTTGACGATTTCTAAGCTGTTCTATTGGTAGCCTTGTTAAGAATACATTCTTAATTCATAAAAATTGTCCTTCAATGATATTCATCATGACTCTGTATTCAAAAGAACAAACCAGCATGTTATAATATCTTGACTACATCGGATATTCAAACGTGAGTAATATTTGGCATGACCTCTTGACTGTGCTGAATGTTTCATGCGTCAGTTGAAGGCTGACCATATTTCTTCATAATGCCTCAAAAAGGGTTTTTAAATTTTATTGCAAGAGTTTCAAGAGCTACTTCTTTTTGAAATATTGTATTATTTCTTCAATTTTAATTCTTATGTTTATTTTTAAATTATTTTTTAAATTTTTAATCTCTTATTTTTTACTTTTATTTTTTAAATTTAAATTTTAATTTCTGTTTTAGTTTTTTTAAATTTATAATATTTTATTTTTTATTTTAATTTTTCTAAATTACCTTATTATATATATATATATATATATATATATATATATATATATATATATATATATATTTCACTTTTTATTTCGATAAGTTTTCAAAAATGTAATGTTATTTTCTTCTACTTCTTAGCCTGTTGAAATCCATTTTTAAACTGTATTCTTTAAGTCTATTATTATGTCTTCACTTGACTTAGAAAACAAAATTTTATCACAACGTAGCCTACGAGTAGAATGATGTTTGGAGATGCAAGTTACTTACTCGTGCTTAATCCAATCTTTACGCAGTAATTCTCTTATGACGAGTGAACGGATTGTGTGGTGTCACGTGTTCTTCAGAAGCATTCCATACTTGCATCACACTGTCCAAGGGTGTTCGTATCTAGGGTGACGTTACACCTATCAAAGATTCTCTCGAGACACTCATCTGGACTGTACACCCCTGAAACACACCAGACGACAGAGTGAGGCGACATTCCTGACATTTGGCGACCTCATGCCAAAAGAACTTAATGTGATAATGACTTCGGAAATGTTATTCTGCCTCATTAATTGACGTGTTAGTGCATTGTCCTTCTTGCGTACATGACGTTGACATCTTGAAACAACAATAGTGACAGCTTGATTGACGTTATTGCAAATAGAAGACCAGTCCTTTAACATTACGGTCTAACATAAATTAACTTTTTCTTCTCTTGGCATTAGGCCACAGCCATGAGGCCAGCACTATATAAGGGACCATTCGGTTGACAGTATAAGAACTGAACCGTACTATAGGCCTATTTAATTAATGTTGGGCTGTGTGGTGCCTTCAAAGCCCAAGATAGCGGGTTCGATAGCGGTTCTGTCCGAATACATTTAAGTGTTCAAATGCGACGACCTCGTGTCAGTAGATAACTGGTACGGTACGTTCAAGAACCATTTCATGGTGAAATTTGGTCACCCCGTCGTCTCTAAAGCCAGAACAGATACAATGGACATTAAACCCAAGTTATCTTTCATTCATGCGATATCTCTGACTTGACTGTCTAGTGTTGCACGTCTTGTGTCAACATACGTCGTGCAAGTCACTTTTCGCACAACAGAAACTAAATATTTATTTTGTACTTCCATTTTTCCCAGAATTTTTTCTTCATAAGCCATAAGAACCATACTGGTTTACTAATATATGTAGGTCCCATGTTGACTTTCAAATGTTCTTATAACAAAATTGTTTATTTATTTATCTATTTATTCACACCATCTAGTAAATACTATTTCACAATAGTATTGACTACGTGGTTTAAATAAATATTTTATCTTCTGAATATAGAATTTATTCTTTAAAAATGTTTTCCAATAACTTGGTATGACTAGCTTAACGACTTGACCATGCCAAAACACCTGATCCAGTGAGATCTCCTAAGTTAAGCAGAATTAATTGTGGTCATAACTTGGATAGATGACCGATTCTGGGGGTCCTACTACGTGCTATTGGCGGGGTACGGAGAGGAGGAGCTAGCTAGGAGGTAGCAATCCTACCGCAAGTAAACTTCGGTTAAGGAATACCTCATCGGAACGTCCAGAACTTCACGTGGAGAAGACTTAACGTGGAGAAGAAAATCTCCCTCCTCCTCCTCCTCCTCCTCCTCCTCCTCCTCCTCCTCCTCGTTCTGCTTACATTTCTCCTCTTCCTTTTTCTTTTTCAGTTTCTTCTTATCCTTCCCTTCTCCCTTCATCCTATTCTTAACCGATTCCTTCTTCTTCTTTTTTATGGCTCTGTGCGTGTGCCTGATAAAACTATTTTTGTACCTTCCTCAAATGTCACTAAATGCCTTTGAGGACTGATTTGTTTGATTACTTTTCCATCCAGCTGAACTACACATCCACATTTCCATTGTTTTCAGCCGTTTTGAGACCTTCTTCCCTAATGCCCATGTTTCGCTACCATACATTAATATACTCGTTACAGAAATATTGAAAAATTATTATATTCATGTGTGTGCTTACTTCTTTATATGCCACCTCTGCTGTCCAGGGTCTATTTCCGGCTCTGCCAAGAAATGTAATACTGGCCTGATGCATGGGAAGATATGGGTTCATTTCCCATATCAGACAACTCAGAAATTGTTTGATTCCATTGAAAAAGGCGGAAAGGTTCCTCCGAAACGTATGGTTCTAATCTAAATACACAAAAAACATGAATTATTTATATAACTCGGAAATGGTTTACCGTGGTATCTATTACAGTCAAATGCCGGGGTGGTACCGCACCTAATAATAATATTCATTTGAATATTTATACAATGAAAATGTTCTGTTTTTTAAACAAATTATAAACCAGATTCAAATACACATACTATTACAATCATCACAATGACAGGTGATCAAATTAACTCCACACAAATCCAAGTAAACCGGGCTTCTTGACCATGATGTCCCAAATGAATCAACAACAGCTAAATAAGTAAAATCTTGAGAAAAACAAATACGTAGTGTTCTACATACACACAACAGTTCTTTATTGATTCAAGCAAATAGTCATTGAGGGAAGATCGTAAAATTACCACCAATAAATATGGTCTAAATGTTTAAATCATAGGAATAGAAGAATTGCAATTAAATTATAATAGTGTATTGGTTGGCTAATTCTACTTGCTACCTTGCTTAACATACTGATACATTTATGGAAATTATGTATTATACCAAAACTTAAAGCGTATGCCTATTCAATTTGAAGATAGCAGTCGGGGGAGTGACATGTTAAAGTATAAAACTACGATACAAAATACATTTTCGAGCCAATTGTACGGTTCAGTCAATCTACAAATCTGGCAACGCTGGGCTTGTACGTCGTAGACTCATTTAATTTTATCACAGCCAAAATAGGCTCGGTTCACACTGATGACCAAGCATTTACTTGAGTGAGGGGCACACAAGAAGGCGGATGTACATTACAGTAGTTGCGCAGGGGACAATCACAAGGATGACGTATTCACCAGCCAATAGGAGCAGTTGGTCGTTTCTCTGACATGATTGCTGTTTGTGGCGCGATGCCAAATGTCAGGGGAGAACAGCTGAGTAAGGGACGAGCCTAGCGCGGGCAGAGAGAGAGCGTAAAATTACCACCAATAAATATGGTCTAAATGTTTAAATCATAGGAATAGAAGAATCGCAATGAAATTATAATTCTGTATTGGTTGGCTAATTCTACTTGCTACCTTGCTGACGACCTCTCAGTGAATTACTGAGTCTCGCAAAATTTCCTACAATGTCTTGGTTCAGTTAGTCTATAAGGGCCTAATAACAGTGAAAATATTATCATAATTTCAACCACTTTTATGTTCGTACTGTGTCTCATGGTATTTTTGTTCTCTTTACAGGTGAGTACATTGCACTCTGATTACAAGTGAACTTCAAAGGGGTGAGTAATGAATATGTAAAATAAGGGACTAACAGTAAACATTATCAAATGATAAGATCACATAAACCTCTGCGTTTGAAAGACGAAATCTTATGAATACACGTGGAAGTTCAAATGAAAGGTTGAATGAAATGACGGGGAGAAATACTTATTTCCTCATAGGGTGTGACTTTATAAGTGGCATATACGACCCATCAATGAAATTAGCAACCAAGTAATTGCACAAAACTAAAAATAGATATATCCCGAAGACAGCGTTGCCTTACGAAAAGAATAGTATTATAACAGAAACCGGGTGATTTTTTTAAACCACATACGAAACAGAAACTGTAGTGAAATGAAGTCCAATTTAGGTCGTGCACTTGGATTTAAGAATTTAGATGGTAAAATTGATCGTAATGTCCAGGGAAGACTTTTCTTAAAGCCACGCTTATAACGATTTTTTATATTCTGATAAGATCGACTCTATCGAAGATAAATGTGACTAAAAGTATTATTTACACTCAGGCTATTAATGTATGTCTAAAAATGTGAATTGTTTTGCACGTTACGGAATTACAAATTGGGTACAATCAGATTGACCGGCAAAATACATTTGAATTTCGTTTACTAAGGCAACACTGAAAAATGGCTTATAGCGCGATAAAAAGTAGTAGTAGTATAGTAGCCTCACTTTCCTGGTCAACGACCGGCTCGTCTTTGAAACCTAGCTGGACGGTTGTTTACATTCCATAGCTGCGGGGTGCCAAAGCATTCACGGCTTAAGGCCGGCGAACAGGTAGACAGTACTGGCGTCAACACCTTGTCTTCACTCCTCGTGGACAGATGGAGGAAGCAACTTATTGGTCAATAACCGACAGGTATTTGTCAGCCATAAATAATGGCTATTGTCGGCTCGTGCTAATGCTTAACGTTTGAGGCGCCGGTCGTTAACCAGGAAAGTGAGGCTGCTGTAGTAGTAGTAGTAGTTACAAAGATCCCTCACCCCTAGCGATAGACGCACTACATGGGTTCATTAGGGCACCTTCTGGCCCTTCGGCTGGATCTGCGCCTGCTTCGGACTAATAGTGTAGTTTGGAGCGAGGTCAGTTGGTTCAGGGAATGTCTGGTATGCAAGAAGACAGTAAATTCTCTAAATAAGGTTTCACATTCCTTGGTCTTGCTGCACAAGACGCTGTCCAGTCGACAAGGAGCTGTAGAGCAGACTGTATTGGCTACAAGGATGTGTCAGAGATACTGTCCAACATGGACAGCAACAAGAATGTCTGTTATTGAACTCGCGTGGCGGCCAGGAAACATGCGATCGTTTGGCAGCCTCTCGCCGCTTGTAAGATAAGAGTATAAAAGGTAGGATACCTAATACAAACATGATGGTCGTTTGCTAAAAGGTTATTCCCCAGCACTGAATTTACACCCGACGCCTGGTGGTCTACTACAATAAATTTTAAATTTATTGAAAACAATTTGTTAAATTTACAAAGTTCTCCTGCCTTTCAAGTTTAAAAAGGAAGGACGCTTTTAGTTTTACGTGACAGTCAGTCATGCGATCATGAGCCACTCGACCTCCTTTTTACGTGGAATCCGAACCACAGGACATGGCAGTTCACTTCGAAAATCTCACATGCCTTTCAAGTTTAAATTCTTGATAATGTCCTGATAGAATATTAGACTACTTTATAACTAGCATATTATTAAATGTGATTCTTATTAAGCTAAATAACTTTGGAAGAGTGGAATGTGTATGCAATAACGGAAAAAAATAATACAGGGTGAACAAAAAATGCCGCACTTGGAGGTCGGCATGCGGTTCCTCGTCGAAATTCACGACAGAAGTTTATGTTGCAAAACCTAGTCCTGCCAATAGGTTTAACAGAAATGCATGTTGAGAAACGAGGCTCTGGCAACGCTGTAACTGCATGCAGCGTGGCTAAAAGCAGGTCGCAGGAACTTCGCGCTCTGCCGGAGCTTTCTCTGTACATTCCGATGCACTGCACGATGTGACAGTGTTGCCAGCTTCTCGTTTTCATACTTGTGTTTTCAAACTGCACCCGATCCGATTTTGCTATTGAAATTTTTGTCTTGCCATTGGATGAGGAATCGCATGCCGACCTCCAAGTGCGGCATTTTTTGTTCACCCTGTATATCTCTTCGCATGTCATACAGCTGGCGGAGAGGAATCTTGTCCAAGACACTGTTGAAGATATCCTTGCAGAGTTTAGGGAATGCCCTATCAATTGATGTTCGTCATCAATACCTATGCATTCTAGTTCATTGGAGACAGCTTACGTATTTTTATTGAAAGTTAGTATATCTATCGGTCGTGAGATAGTACGAACTCGTAGTGTTGGCTTTTAATTTGTTCGAATGTTCGATTTATTCTCTTAGCGTCTCCGAGGGTCATTTTCATTTTTATAAATCAGGTCTACCAACATATTGTAAAACTTTCGTGTCAACAAAATATCCCTAAAATAATACATTTTTTTCGAAAGTTTTATTTTAATGCACGAGCCTAGCAAGGTGACATGCTCTGAAAATGGGCCACTATTATGAATTAAATCACGAGTACATATTAATAAGTAGTTACGTGAAGAAATAAATAGCCTATTTTAATATATCTTACTGGTCTTTCTTAGGACACGTGAAATGAAAACGAGATTTTAAAAATTGCACAGCCGCCATTTTTAAGTTTTCATAAAATTCCATTAAATTAGACGTCAGTATATTAAGCCAAGTTTCACAGCGCTCGAATTAAAAGTTGCGAGAAAAACCCAAATTTCGCGTCGCCGACATGTTGGTTTTGTGCTCACCGGGTTATTGAAAGTCCCATAGGTGAGCTTATGTTCATAGCTTCTATCAACATACAAAATTTGTTTGATTGCTGTAATCATTTCGTAGATATTGAGAACCATCTAAATATATCGGATGGTCGCCATGTTGGATTGTTATATGTGTAGGCCATACAGTTATGTACCAATAGATGAAGATTGATGCTTAGGTACATTATTCAAACTTTCACTTCGATCGTATGATTAGGGCACTAGAAATACAAACCTAATTTTAAAATTTCGCACATCTGTCATCTTGAGGTTAAGTAAACAATTGAACTAAATTAAATGTCACTGCATTACAATTTGCATAAATATTTGCTGTACCTAGTTTCACTGCGCTCGGATGGTTAAATCGAGAGAAAAGTCTACTTATATGGTTAAACTTCGCTTGACCGCCATGTTAGTTTTACTTAACAGGTTTATGAAAGTCACATAGATTATACTTTTAGTAGTATCCTTTATTACCGTACAAAATTTGAGGGTGATATCTATTACTGTTGCGTAGATATAGAATGCCGGTGAAATATTTCGCTTGCTGCCATGCTGGATTGGTGAAAAGTATTCTAATTTGAAAGGCACAGTTGGGGTAGGACAAGGTGGTAGTATGCACTTACCGAGTTTCATCGAAATACCTTCAGCCGTCTAAATCTTATTAAGGGTGGACGAACACACACACGGACAAAAGGTGATCTCATAAGCCTTTTTTTTTTCATAAATGATATTGGGTTAAAAATAACGATTATGATGATGATTTTAATTTTCTTATTTTTATTTTTTGGGAATGAGGAAAATCTAGCCTGAGACGCTTGTGGGAGTCGGCACTCCCATTAGGGTGTGGGATTCCTACTCATTAAAAACCACATACCCTTCTCCCACGACGTGTGTCTTCGCCCCGGAACCGCTCTCGCATGACTTCAGGGCGGCATCGTGCGTAATAGTACATTATGGAACGAGCCTATAATGGCGAGTTGCATACGACTGTTTATGTTCGACGATAATTATAACTTTATTATATGTCTTAACATGAAAATGAAAATCCTGCTTCCAGTCTCCGACCGGGTCAGGAATGGAATGAATGAAGCCCCCATCTAGCGGCGAGGATATGGACTGTGCCGGCTGCCGAGGCCTGACGCACTCCTCTGGGGCAATAATTAAATGAATGACAGATGAAATGATAGTGGTGAGTGCTGCTGGAATGAAATTTTGACAGGGAAAACCGGAGTACTCGGAGAAAAACCTGTCTGCCTCCGTTTTGTCCAGCACAGATCTCACATGGAGTGACCGGGATTTGAACCACGGACCCAGCGGTGAGAGGCCGGCGTGCTGCCGCCTAAGCCACGGAGGCTGGCATGTCTTAACATGAAAATGAAAATCCACAGCCTGCTTCGTCTCCGACCGGGTCAGAAATGGAATGAATGAAGCCCCCATCTAGCGGCGAGGATATGAAGTGTGCCGGCTGCCGAGGCCTGACGCACTCCTCTGGGGCAATGATTAAATGAATGACAGATGAAATGAAATGATAGTGGAGAGTGTTGCTGGAATGAAATTTTGACAGGGAAAACCGGAGTAACCGGAGAAAAACCTGTCTGCCTCCGTTTTGTCCAGCACAGATCTCACATGGAGTGACCGGGATTTGAACCACGGACCCAGCGGTGAGAGGTCGGCGTGCTGCCGCCTAAGCCACGGAGGCTTCCATGTCTTAACATAAATATTCATAAATAGCTGTCGAGATTTCGCCAGTTTTATGTACTGAACAGAGCGCATAGGACGCAGGAGAAGCATAAGAGGCTGTATGTTCGACGATGTCGAAATGTAAACATTATGTGTCAGAAAACTGTATCATAATGATGGTCATTATAACACTATTTTTCATTATGAAACAGTTTCACCCACCAATCAGAGCTCAAGAAACAGTTGTGTGACCAATTAGGTAAGGATACCTTCGTGCCTGCGCTCAAAATCCAACATATTTCTGTGTTTGCAAGCAAAGTGAATGGTCTCTGCTTTCGGAGTGCCTTGGCCCACGCATGCGCTCTGTTCAGTCAGCAAACCCAGCGCGCCCTGTTCACAAACTGAATTAATTGAATCCCACAGATATTTATGAATATCAGTCGTATGCAACTCGCCTATAATGGTAATTAAGGCACTCGTATGAAAATTATAAAACTCGCCTACGCTCGTTTTAAAAACATACTCGTGTCTTAATTATTGCCATTATAGTCTCGTTGCATAATGTACTATTTCGACATCGTCGAACATAAAGCCTCTTATGCTTCTCCTTCATTCAGTTCTTCTTTAAAGTAGTATCGCTAATTAGCAATGACGATAATAGTAATAATAATAATAATATAATAATAATAATAATAATATATTCACTTAAATAATCAAATGGTGTCCTACTGATATTGAAGAGATACGTAGGCAAGTAGATGTCCTTATTAATGAGCGTAAATTGATAACAATTTTTCTTTTGAATGGCGTATAATAATATTGATAACGATGATGATAATAATAATAATAATAATAATGTAGACTAGCCATGATTCGATGTTTCCTAGTGCAGCAGAGGAGCTTACTGACACGGATCACTCTCATTTGAGCATTCTCAAAAGCCAACTGATTACGTCATAATATGATCGAGCAATCTTGGTCACAGCAGAGGATAACCTCACATCTGCACCACTTAGCTACCCTGTTGAATTAACTCTCAAAGCGGGGCTGTGTTTGTGTAGTGTTACAAAGGTGTTTTAAAACTGACTTTTGAAGAAGCAGCACTAAATGTGATGGCTGTTAGTGCTAATCGCTGTTAAATGCGAGAAAATGTAATCTGCTTAAGGCGAGCAGTAGTTAGCAAGCAGGCTCATGGTCAGTTGAGCTACAACGATACGGTATTACACGTCGAGCGGCCGCTATTGACCTCGTTGCATGCTCGTAATGAGGAAGAATGGTAATGAGGATTGTGGAAACCTTCCCGACGGAAGCACCACACCCGGTTATTATTTCGTGTTGTCTTCATAACCAGAAAATGACTTGTTCAGCCAGTCGGTGTAAGATTAAACAATCGAAGAACACAGCCTTCAATACAGTCAATGTTTCGACCCGTTGTTGGCGGGCTAATGTTTGAAACTTGCATAATTTTATTGTTTAGTTTGAGTTTTACAACGCACAAAACCTCCCATTAATATTACTCTTCATAAATTCGTCATCACACTGTACGTTTACAGTGGTCGTAGTTTCCTATAATCACAAATGAGAGCTTCAAAATGAGACCAAGTTGCCTGCTGTACGTTTATCCTGGGTTGAGAAAACGTTACGTCAGAAAAAGTATAAGAACTTTTTATCGGGTAGTTCAAAAAATTTGAAACTTGAGATTTGCACTACCAATACTTGTGCCTATTACATATAAACATTTCATTACCCTCAGCCAAGTAGTTTTCCATGTATATAGTTTTAAGTGAGCGGTTCCAAGAAAAGACGTCAAAAACACGGGCAATTTTTCATACAACCACAAATAAATAATTAATAAACTTGAAAATAATTGGCTTATATAGTCTAATGCAGAATTAAACATGGAAAATATTGGTATAACTCGTTTTTCAATAGGTCTGTTGGTTTGGTTGTAATTAAGGCCTAAACTCGAGTATCCAGAATAAAAAATCCTATATAGGTCCATGTCTGTCCGTGATGTTTGTATTCTGGTTTTTCTTTATCGTTTGGAAGCCATTTTTCAGTGTTGCCTCAGTAAATTTAAATGCTTTACAGTCGGTCAACACGATTGTACCCAAATGGGAATTGGTGTTATTCCCTAAACCTGACTAACTGGTACGTAGATATACATTAATAGACTGGCGTCATCTAGAAAGATCTGTACTTGGCCTCTCCGGTAGCCACACTATCATTATTATTTATTAATAGACTGAGTGTAAAGATGATGATGATCGCTTGACGATCGAAACTAGTCATCGAAATGTACGTTTCGAGGGTACCTCTTGTCCACCTTGAATGATCCGATAAACGTATGTTTATTTATGTAATATGTCAATCTTGATTGGATCAATAAACCTGGGTTGTTAAAATGTTGTAACACGCAATAATATTTATCATGTTAGGTATTAAAAGATATTTTTCCGTGTTGACGTATAGATTCCTCTAACAACTGATATGCCTAACAAAACAATTCATGAAAAACATCAAATAAATTTTAACAACCCAGGTTTATTGATTCGAATAAGATTGAAATATTACATAAATAAACATACGTTTACTACACATCAAATTTTAACAATCCTGGTTTATTGGTACTGTCCCCGTTTACCCGGATAGTAGGCTGTCAGATATCCGCCCCCTCAATCGGATTGCCAATAATCAACCGCACCGGCTCAGCTACACCAATGAAAATGGCACTGACAGATACTACCGAGGTTTGAGCACAGAAGTTAACAAGAAATTATTGTGGAACACACCAAAATAGACGGGGGTTCATACTTACCTCTACTTACCTCTTCAAAATATCTCGGGGATTGGGTTGACAACTGGATCTCTAAAGTATGCTCCCACAATAACCTTCACCATGACATTTAAAAATGAACCAGAACGAAGGCAAGAACTTTGAACTGTACAAAAGCTTTATTTCAAATAAAGGGTATGATTTTAACAAACTCAACAAAATAAATGTGGCTATCAGTAACCCATGTCAATCTGACTATGTCCTCCTGTAGGACTTGCAAAGTTATCATACAACATGTTAGCTCCCACGAGCTCAAAATAACGTAACATTCATAGCACACTTGGACTGGAAAAGGAAGTCAGGACAAGACACATATAGAGCATTTGTTTTCTTTTAATAAACATGACAATTATTTATAGGCACAAGGCCAGAATGTAGACGACCTTGCCCGCTGATAACCAGTTGTCTGGCCAGCTGCGGTCTACTCTTCAACATGTCGCACACCTGTCAAATGGACTCACTTGTCATGCCACGTTGCGTAAGAATCCAGCTCCCTCTCAAAAGGTTTAAATGTCCGCAAGACAACACAAATATACTTACGCAAATCTTTCAAATGCTTTACTCACATACCACTGGATTATTCTGACAATCCCTAAACTTGTTAAATTATCATCCAAATGTTTAATAAGCATTGTTTAGAGTATAAAACAAACTCTTAAATGTTTATAACAAAAACTCATAAATTATTAATAACAATTAGAAATTGTTTATAATATTGTCGAAGACAATTACAAAAATTTTAAACACGCCTCTAACATTACTTTCGTTCCACATTATTGTCAAAGATATTTACATCATTATTTACAATATTAACATTTCAATTATTCAAATTATTAATTTAAGAAATACATTTAACCACATGTTCATCCGGTTGGTAATTTCACAATCGTGTCAATATAATCGACCAATGAAGGTTAGTTATACATATTAATATCACCATCTGGTTTAATAAAGGTTTAATAATTATTATAATTATTTGTGACGGTAATCTTCATTCAAAATCTTATCTCAAATTCTTTCAATACTCTTGCTAATTATAACAGTAAATTCACTTGATTAATTTTCAAAGGACAAATACAATACACTCCAGCGGAAAATACTTCGCTTACAAAATAATGCACAAAACTGCATTAAAATAGGCCCAAAATTCATCATATATTAATATATACGACATCAAAATCTTCCACAGAACTTACAAAAACCTCCACTAACAAATTCTTTAACATCATTTATTACTGTGGGAACCTTCTTCATTAATTCAAGGGCATTATACATCAGCGACTTTCAACACGTCCGCTGCACTAGCGATTATACATTCATAGTTCCACTTCAAAAATTCTTATAATCATTAATTGTTTCAAAACTGTTATCTTAAACCTTCGTGGATTTCATTCATGAATCGAAATGAAGTAAAAATTTGCCAATCACAAACAAATTTAATAGTGAATACGCTTATATACGCCTCTCTGGTCTATCAAAATTTAAGATTATCATCTTCAAAGAATTGAAGTATAAAAATACTATCATCAAACAAAGTGCGACTAAACTGCAAAAACAAGTCGAATAGAATCCAATTAGACTGTGGAATGCAAACATTATTATTCAACTCTCTAATTGAGAAAAAACTCCTAACAAAAGTTCATGACTTTAATGCATTCAATAATTCATAATTAAAGTTCATCTTTCACAAAATTGTCTATGATGCAATGGTCGTTCATAACTGACGATAAATGTCTGTGTTGCAATCAATTCAAATAACGACTAGTATTTCCAAGATCGTCGACAACGTAATGGATTTTAACGCTCTAAAATCATTTAAATGTTCTTCCTTCTTGATGATGACAGAAAATTGGTCAAAGTAATTAAACTGGGGTAGAATTACTTTAATAAAGTGACACGCTGTCTGAATTTAAATCTGCCATGAAAATCATTAACTTACAGTCAAATCGTGACTACACAAATAAGCAAATTACTGAAAAATCTAAATATCAGTCTCAACTGATCCAAAATCATTTAACTATGCCCATGAAATAACCCTGTCTTAATAAATCGTCGAAAAAGGCATAACTCAACAAGGTGTACTGAGAATAGGAATCTCACACAAGAATATAGGGCAAAATACATGAGGACAGAAAATATGGGACAAAGAGTTGCTCAGATATCGCTAAAAAAAATCAAATACAATAAACGTTCACGACTACCTTATCTGCCGATTGAAGTTCCAGAGGAAAATTCCCCAAAGAAGACTGCTGATGGATCCATTTCACCAAGTTAAAGCTGAGCTCCATCCTCGAAACAGGAAACAGCACCCTCGGAGAATCGAACTGCTTCCTCCTCCGGAAATTGCACTGCTCCGTGAAGACGAAAGACATCCTTCCGGCAAAATTCTTCTTTGTGAGTCGGGACTACCCTGACCTCTCTTGAAAAAATCCCTGAAGTTCCAGTAGAAAATCGCCATGAAGTTTTTGTAGTAATTTCCATAGAAATATTCATATTCAGTGAGTATGAAATCGTTTCCATTGCTGTTGGATAGTATTCAGCGTTGAACCACGAAACATGGGTGTAGATGGTTGTTCACCACATGTTCGCTTGTATGGAATGGCAATTAGCGAAGTTCCATGCTGCTATGTTACTCCAACGATATATGTCCCAATCGCATTAAAGTCCTTTAGCCTTCCATCTTCTCTTCGGTTATGGTAATAGAAGAACAAACTGCCATATTAAACTGCTCCATATTACTGTAGCGTTGTGTCACAAAAGCAATCAGAAGTCTCCCTGTTGCACTAGCAGTGTCAGCCGTGTCGTAGAATCTGACGCTATAAAGTGCTTCTCAGGTGGCGAGAAAATCACTTTTGTCAGTCGTCAAAAATTGCCAATATCTTCCAAAATAACTCCTTGAAATTGTTCAAATTTCCTACACTCCTTAATGTAGCACTGCACAATAGAATTAGCTTATAGGCAACCGCTAACTGTTCATAGCTAACCTTGTAGACGCGTTATAATGTGCGTTTTAACTTCACCTAGTTTTCACTCACTGTAAACTTGCACTGCTTGTCTGCTTGAATCTCGTTTAATGCGGTGGCTTCACCACGCGTTATAATGACGACTCTTTCTACTAATTTCACTCGACGTCTGACCAAAACGACTATATAAGCACTGAAGATCTGACGATTTGAATATCAGAGGTATCAGCTATGACGATTTGAGCTATGACCATTTGAGACTCCTCTCTTCTGCGCAAGGCCTTTTATAAACTTCATAAGGGGCGTATCCATCCCTTCCATAGCGTGTTACTGCGTCATCGCTAGAAGTTCCAACTTCGTCAATACATGACGGATTTTCAAAATTCAAAAACTGGAAATAAATTTCACCAAAATTCCAGAACAATGCCTCTACTGCAAATGGATTTCCACAATTCTGCATTCCAAAAAGTAATAAAAATACCATAGTTTCTGCAATCTCCGTCTTCCTTCAGACTATCGTTCATTGGTTCGAGCCTCCCCTCCAATAGCATAATTTCTTCCTCAGCATAATTCCACGTTTCCTGCGACTGCGTCGTAAATCTCGGATCTTTCTCGAATAAATGCTGACGTCATAAAGAATCTCAGCTCATGTAGCCTGCTCGCATAACGTCTGCGTCATCCGTGCTTACGTCATGACTATCCACGCCATAACTATGACAGCCATAACTTTCTTTATAATTTCCAAAATAGCCACCGTGTTCTCTCTATAATTCAATTTACGGGGGCAGTACCATTAAGATACAAAAATTACACAGAATAACATACGTTTCTCAGATCCATCAAGGAGGACAGGAATTAACCTCAAAATGTATACAGAATAATAATTATTAACCAATGGCAAAAGAGATATAAATGAAAATTACTACGGTTATTAAGAGGATGATAAGGAGTGCATGTAACCTTTATAGATTGGTTAAATCCTGGTCCCTTCCCCACCCATTTACTTGCACTAGTCAATCGTTCGATTTTTTTACCTCCTGCCTTGTGCTCAAGGCCCTTAAGGAGGCAGGGTGTATGTAGCCCCACCACTTCTGGTGCACCCTAGATAATGCTACACCCTCAGGGTATCACGGCTGGTGAGTTCGGGAGTTGGCGACCCCGAGGGATTCCTGAGCTGGGTCCGTTTTCCCCTTTTGTCCCTTCCCTTTGGGGCGGACCTTTTCCTCTCTCCCCTCTCCTCTCTCCCCTCTCCTCTCTCCCCTCTCCTCTCCTCTCCTCTTTTCCTTAAATTTACTTTTCTCTTTAAGATTCCCGCACTGTTTTTGTTACTTGGTTCACCGTGTGTCTAAATTCCCTTCTAGCGATTTTTAAGGCATGTTTAATCTACGTTGCTTTTTGAATGTTTTTTCGATCTAAATTACATCTCGCGATTGTTTTCAACGTCAGTTGCATTTTGTAAAGATTGACAATCTAAATTGCTTTTTAGTAAGTCTTTCAATGCATGTGCCCGGGCCTTTTAGTGAGTACTTTGAATTTCAATTGCATTTTGTAAGAATTTTCAACCAACGCCGCATTTCGCACGAATTTTGAATCTAAATTGCATTTTGTTTGGTGGGCATTTTGCACATATTTTGATTCTCAATTGCATTTTGTGGGTATTTTGAATCTAAATTACATTTTGTCAAGTATTTTCAATCTAAATTGCATTTTGTAAGTATTGTCAATCCACATGAGTCGTTAGAATCACCGTTCATTTTGTAAGCATTTTCAATTACATTTGCATTTTGTAAGTATTTTGAATTTCAATTGCACTTTGTGAATAATTTGGATTGGAACTGGGATAGGGCCTATTTTAATCTGAATTGCATTGTGTATTTTCAATTTCAATTGCATTTTGTAAGTATTTTGGATCTCAATTGCATTTTGTACGTGTTTTGGATCTCATTTGCATTTTGTAAGTATTTTGAATTTCAGTTGCATTTTGTAAGTATTTCGACGCTACATTGCATTTTGTACGTATTTTGAATCTAGCCTACGTTTTGTGGGTATTTTTCCATGTATTCTTTTTGTGACTCTTTTCGTTCTAAATTCCCTTTTGTAAGACCATATTGTGAGTTCCTTTTTGTACGTGTTTTCCGTCTCAGATAATTTTGTTCTGGTTTCCATTTCATTATTATTTTCGCTATCACCCAGATCATTAGGGGCCGATAACCTAGATGTTAGGCCCCTTAAAACAACAATTATCATCATCATCAATCGTTCGATTTGCTTTCGTTTACGCACAGGACGTCCGGAGGGTAGATGAGCTCGATAACCGTGGTTAACCCAGACAAGGTAAAGATTATAGGGTCGATTTCTATTCTTGTCGGGTCGTGGTGGCGCTGCGGTCAAGCTGTTAGCCTCTCTCCAAGGAGGACTGGGTTCGATTCCCGGTCAATGCATGTGAGAATTTCTAGGGGAAATACCATTTCCTGTGGTTCGAATTCCACGTAAAAAGGAGGTCCCTTGGCTCACAATCACAAGATTTACAGTCACGTAAAAATACAATCTACCTTTTCTATTCTTGTCCTAGGAAATTAATTTGCCTTCAAGACATAAGTTGTGAGCAAGACAAGCAAATCTCACCTCATTATTTGAAGACATAATGCGATACTAAATGCACTGTATATGCGATGCTATATTACGGTATATTTTATCTTATTTTTAATTTCTAGCTAGGGATCTAATTAAAATAACGAGACAGTGACTCACATTTCCAGTAGCCAGACCTTAGTGTCTAATTATGCATTTAAGCTCCATAATGGAGTGTTAGCATAGACCGTAGAGCTCATTTCCATAGGGCGCACTTCCATTCGCAAGCTGGAGTGCGGCGTTCCGTTCACACACAGATGAGTTGGTGTACTGCTTTTGGATGTAATGGTGGTATAGACATGGATCCAAGTCCTGGGGCTGTACAGTCATTTCACCACTAACATGGAGACGGAACCAGATTGATGCAATGGAACACTGGCGAGGAAAACAAGGTGTTGCGGTTTCTTCCATATCGGTCCTTCATCAGGTAAAATAATACTGTTTCTGTCAATGAAACGTTCGTTGCTTTAAGAGGCGGAACATGGAGGTAATAATAATAATGATAATAATAATAATAATAATAATAATAATAATAATAATAATAATAATAATAATACCGGTAATATTAATAATATATCTAGCAATCATAGCTAGGATCAACAAGATAGAACTGGCATACTAGCTAACTACCTAGGTAGAGATGTCTACAAAAGATCAGTGTCCATCAACGCCCAGCTTAAGCATTATTGTTCAGGCATTCGCCCAGAAGCCCTGTACGCAGCAGAATGCCTGGCAATGAATAGAAATAGGTCTGATTGAAAAATTGGAAATCAAAGAAAGGAAAATAGTGACGAAGATCCTTGGACCAATCGGAGAAAATGACGAGTACAGAAGACTGCATAACAACGAACTCTCCCTGCACATTGAGAGGATAACAGACACCATTCGGAAAAGGATTCAATTTAATGGCCACATAACACGCATGAGCTCGCAGAGACTGACGAACAAGACCTTTTCCTACTTTGTTAACAAGAAAACTAAGGGAGCCTGGTTCATCTAAGTTTAAAAAGATCTTAGAGAAGTAGGAATCACACTTGAAGACATCCAGGAACGTGCACCTCTCCAGAGAAGAATTCGAGCATCCAAGAGCTTCCAAGAAAAAACAAAATTTAAAACTGCCAAGAAGTGAACTGATGAAATTAAGGGGGGCTCACAGAACGCGAATGCGAGAATATTGGGGAAGAGTTAAAGCTTTAGGGTGCAAACGCTTGAGGTAACGTGGTCCACAGCAGGCCGAAACGAAGAAAGAAGAAAGCATTTATCTAGATTTAAAACCTTTAAAGGCTGCTTTCAGCAAAATTCTTCAAGTAAATGAATGCAAGTACTGTACTTAGGAGAAGTTATTCAGCCATCAGGATTGAATCGTAAGGCACACAACAAGATAATCTCAAAATTACAGAAGGCCTACAGAATCGCCTGGAACAGATATAACAAAAAAATCAGTATCGAAGTACGCAAAATGAAGACATTACATCACAGTAATCAAACCTGAAGCACTATCCGCCTCGAAACCTTGGTCATTGGAGGCAGATCTCTTAATAAAGACATAGAGAAACAAGAAAGGAAAATATCGTGGAAAATCCTTGGTCCAATCTGCTCAGAAAGAATCTCGATGAAACTGAAGTCTCAGGAGCTTTATAAGCACGTTGAAAAGATCACTGGCGATCAAAGATTGAAGTTCTACGGCCACATTCTCAGAATGAACAATGACAAGTTCACCAAAAGGATTCTCAACCTTGCTCTCTCAATGTAAGTCAAGAACAACTGGATTAGTGAAATAGAAAGAGACCTTCAAGGAATTAGCATTACAAAGGAAATTTTACAAGATTGACTCAAGTTCAGATCATTAATCAACAACCATCATTTTGTTGAGAAAATTACTATCTGGACCAAGAAAACGTGGACTGAAGCTCGGAGGAATATTTCCAGTGCCCAGATGAAGAGATTTTGGGAGAGGAAAAAAACATCATTAGGCCAACTAGAACAATTTGTGTATGAATGTGTGAGTGAATGACCATAGTCTAATTTTGTTAAAAATGTATGTCACTTAAATTGTATAGCTTAGTTAATATCACGCAGTCGCCAATTTAATTTTATTTTATTTTATTTTATTCTAGTATTTAAGTTTTCCTAGTATTTAAGTTTGGTAGGTTAAGAATAACATATTAAAGTATTCATGTAAGTTGCACTGTGTGTGGTTAAGTGTAAGAGAGGGCCTAGAGCCCTAACTTCGCCACAATAAAGGCACCAATAAATAAATAAATAAATAATAAATAAATAAGTTCTAACGCACTCTATAGATGGGCATAACGATATAACGTTAACGTCAAGAAAGAACTCCAAGAAATGTGCCAACGACCAGATGACGTGCACAAATGAGACCTTTTCCGAACAAGCATCATAACTTTTGGGACTTTCCGAGATGTGAAATGGAACCCCGGTGCAAAGTGGTCGGATGACCGCCGTTCTCGACACAGCAAGCTAATGAAAACCTAATAGATCAATCATAAATTGAATAAACGCCAGAATGTATAGTGGAACTTATCCTGGTCCCTAGTTGGCCGATTAGCGAAAAATAAATTAATAATATTATTGATCATCATATTATATATTTCCTGGAACACGTTATGGCAATGTGGAATACAGTAATATGCCTTAGTACTACAAATGATAGTATTGCAACCGGTATGACGCCAATCCACAAGTGAATATTCCAAGGAGATTCCTTGAGCCCATTATACTGTAGTTCTGTCTTGCGATGAACCCACTATCGAACCAACTTAATAAAATAAAATAAGGCTTTAGTACCATGAAAAACTCTCGGGAGCTCGGAAAGCTCAACCATCTCCTGTATATGGATGACCTAAAGCTATATGCTGCTACCAGAACAAAGCTAGAGTTTCTGTCGAAGATAGTGGAAACCTTCTTCCAGGATGTGAAAATTGAATTCGGGCTGGAGAAATGCAAAACGTGCAATGCTAAGAAAGGCAAGCTGCAGTTCAGGGCCAGCTGATTGCAACAATGCTCGCTAACGAGACGTACAAGTATCTGGGAATGAAGCGAACCAGACAAAACACTCAGTAGTGAAACAAGATCTGACGAGGGAATTTGTTAGAAGAATTAGGCTTGTTTCTAATACCAGCCTCAACAGCAAAAATACGGTTAAGGCAATAAACGCTTATTCTGTCCCTATCCTTAGTTACACTTTTGGGGTCATCAAGTAGAGTAAAACTGACATTGAAAGTCTAGAACAGAAAATTAGAGCATTGACTAAATCACGAAAATCCCATCCCAGGATATCTGTGGAACGAGTCATGCTACCGAGACATACGGGTGGAAGAGGAATTGTTGATATAAACAACCAATTAGCTCGATAGATCTATGAACTAATAAAATGCTTCCGTTCTTTATCAAACCATTCGATGCTGTACAAGGCTACAGAAGCAGATGATTCAACTCCACTGCTCTTAAGTCAGCAAGAGACTCAATATCAGTTGCGCAGTGATTTGGATAGATCCAATGCCTACTTGTACAAGCCACTGCACGGAAGACATTCCAATGAAGTCATCAAACTGACGTCGTCAAGCTAGCGTTGAACGTTGGCTGGTTTGGGCAGATATTTCCTGAAACAGAAGGTTTTATGTTGGCTCTTCAGGACCAGGTTGTCCCCACGAACTACCAAAATTTATCATCAAAGATGCGTCTGTACAAGATGACTATTGCAAATACGGTTGACCAACATCTGAGACAGTTCAGAATATCATTTCAGCTTGTCGCGATTTCGCAGGGACTACTGTACGTAGCTGTACGTCTTCAACTGCGGAGCCAAGAGAAAATGCCGTACTCTAAGTATGCTCCAGAAAGTGTGCTGAAAAAATGACAACTTTACCTTGTACTGGGATCGTACTGTATTGACAGACCACTCTGTCGTGCACAACAGACCTGATCTGGTTCTTGTTGACAGAAACATGAGGCTGTGGCCATCCTGGAAGTGGTTTTCCGCGTCTGCTGCAGGGAAATAAGAGATGGATCCTAACTTACAGCCACGGCCACCTCCTTCCCTATTCTAGTCTCAATTACAAATACACGTACTACTACTAAGTAACTACTACTACTACTACTACTACTACAGACTCCACAATAACACAGGTTGTTAAGACAAACCTATATACACACACCCAAGTGCACGGGGCTGAATGACCACGATGTCGCAAGGACCTGAAATGAAGATCAATATTCAATTTAACTTGATATTTTTATAACTACTGTATTAGTGAACTTTTGGAATTGTTAGTATTTATGGAAATAAACCTCTGGTTTTTGGTGATAATTCCAAACGTGAATGCGGCACACAGTTCACCCGGTCGAGTGCCATCGGTGTTGTGTTAATGACGATACGTTAATTAAAGAACACTGGTGGAACTCGGTCATATTTGTCCCTGCAGCGTATTGATAGGCTACAATAACACTTAACGCCACCGTCAGACCAGCATGTGATGAACGTACGCTGATCAAATGCCCAAGTGCTAACACTCTAGAGAGCTGTTTTTGGTTTGATTTTTTTAAAACTCTCTGTCGTATGCTACTCATACAGCTTGATGATTCAGTGCTGATTAGTCCGAATGGTTTGAAAGCCAGAGTTTCCACTTGCAATGTTACAAAAGTAGGTTTCAAGGGAATTTATTAAATAAGTTGAAGTAATAGCAATGTACTAGTTATCCGGGCTTGTAGGCCGTGGTCCAGGAAGGATATTCCCTCCGTTGGACAGCAGTCCACTGAGGGAGTGGGCCTTTGATAATGCCGAACGCGACCTTTGGTGAGACATCCTACCTGGACAACTTTTACATAGCTACAAACGCCGGCCTTGAAATCCTAAAGCCAGCCATGCACACTTCAGCTTGCTGGCCGCCCGGCTGGAAGAGTCTAGCACCTTCATGCTTCAGTGGGACATCCAGCTTCATTTCACGTTTGACTGTCAATGCGATAGGTTGTCATGTCGCCGGCATTGCGATTTGTGACTAAAAGACAGAAACTAGCACTACTTCATATTTGTTTGATGTCGTTACAAAAGAAAAGAAAGAAAATGTGGGTGAATTTCCAATAAATCCTCTACAGTAGTTTTTCTTATTTGTCTATTTGAATAATTTTGGGAACTGGGATGCTTTGTACGCTTATTCTCCCAAAGTCTCTTTTTCCATTATTGCTTTTTCACTACCCGCCTATCAACCGATTACTTAGTCACACACTTAAGTAGCGGCTGGATGCTCCGCTGGCTGCCTCGACACAAACATGCCATCAGGGCGGACGGTAAGTGGCGGGGAAGGCTTGCTGGACGTATTTTTCATCCAACGCGATTGTGTTGGACGCTGTGCTGTCAGCAACGCAATACACAAACTAGCATCTGGCCAGCGGGCAGACCGGCGGCCAGCAAGCTGGATAGTTATGTAAGTTGGAATAATAACTATAGGCCTATATCCTCAGTTACCTCAGGCCTAAGCATGGGAACAGCTATGAAGGTTGCTCGGCGCATCTTACTCGAGCGCTACAGCACACAAGATAGTATCCACTCTCCCGGTCTTCAGATATCGATAGAAGGGGACTTTCTAAGGAGTCCTTATGCTTCTCCCTGACGTTCATGATTTGATTTTGCTTGCATATTCACATTCTTCGCTCAACTCAATTTCTTCAACAGTGGTGCTATGTTATAAATAGTTTCGTCAGTTCGCCTTTTTTTTTACCGGAAAAAGGCAAAGGAAGTTGATAGGTTCAACATGGGGAGCGAACTCTCAGGTTCTACTTTCAACAGCTTTGAGACTTTGCTTCGCAGCAGGCGAGTACGGATCATCAGTGTGGGGAGCTGCCCATACCAGGCAAGTGGACATAGCTCTTAACGAGTCCACCCGTATTGCCACTGGATGTCTGAGACCTACTCCAGTGCAGAAGATCTACCCTCTCGCTGGCATTGCACCTCCAGTTATTCGGCGCAGGGTGGCAGCATAGAAAGAGAGACAAAAGTTTGAAACAGATCGCAGACATTCTATGTTCAACCACAAGGTGACCACCCCTCGCCTAAGATCCAGGAAGGGTTTTATTAAGGGAACAGTACCCCACCATACCAAACCAGACATCCCGCGTGTGTCATTTTGGAAACAAAAAGTATCAGAGGGAGCTGCAGAGTTCTGGAAAGGAAGAATTTAGTGCGTCTCCCGGACACGAAAATATAATATAGGTACAGGAAAAAGGTATCGAAAACTTGTTTTTAAAGAAACTTAATGAAGCTAGTATACCAAATGGGTATGGACCTTTTATTATTGCCATGATCCTAAATCAACAGGCGAACAACGTGCACAACACAATGGTCTATTTTAAGAATGCCTTTATAAGTAAGTGCTGAAATGTAATATCATTATTTATTTATTTATTTATTTTAAGCGAATATCCCAATAAGTGTAAGACGTTAAGCAAAAAACTCAACTTTTTTTTGTTCTTCTTGTTGTTCCGAGAAGGCTCGTTTACGTTCTTCAGAACACTTTGGTCTGTGCTGTTTTTGTTTGTTTCTCTGATGTAACTTCCTGTTTGTTTACTTTGTGTCTAAAGGTGTCCCTTTCTGAAATGTCTGTAATATCATTATTTATTTAATCGATTGTTTCCGTGTAGGAGAGCGATTTAACTTGAATGCACGATTTCATCTTCGACCGTTTTCCCTCTTTTCTTCCCAAAATCTCTTCATCCTCTCTGAATGCTTCTTCTTCCGCTCAGATCTCCATTTTTTCCAGGTTGCCGTGATGTTCTTTGCTCAAACTTAACATTTTTTATTTTATTCCGGCACTCGGTAATATCGTTATTGTTATTATTATTACTATTAGTATGATTATTATTATTATTACAGTCGAATTCAGGCTCTTTAGATTTCGTGTCCAATTTTCATTTCAGTGTCGAGATCCTGTTCGTCTACCGATTTATTATTAATCCAATTTCTATTTCATTATTTGGCTGTGGGGGGCATTGACGTCCCTGATCATCCCCCATAGTTACTCCACTGATTCCATTTTTTTTCTGAGATGTGGGGGACCTGAATGGTATTCTTGCTTACTGTAAGAGGACTTCAGATGAATTAACAGGTTTCAATTTTTAGTATTTAAATTCTCTGCTCATGACCCGATAAATAAACGTACACAGTTGGCTTGTTAATAGAAATGCAATCCTTAGCCACATTTACTTTCGTCTAATATGGAATACGCTGTTGAAGATCCATTAATACGAATATATTCATCCATAGAAAAATACAAAAGTAAACACGAAATACAAGAAAGAGCATATGGCTCTAACCACGAAGACTACTAGCAAAATAACAAAACAAGAAACAACATATACAGTACATTAAAAGTGAAAAGATTAAAAAAAGAAAAAAGAGAAAGAAACTGGCAAATAAAACTAAAACACAAGAACCAGTCCACAATTTAATAACACTCAAGTGTTACATGCAGTAAAAGGAAAGAAGTGGCATATTAATCACAACCACAATTCAAATATGAAAAGAAAACAGAACCTACGCTATAAAACACTGGTGAAATATTCAAACAGAGCAGAAAACACGCACAAACAGTTGGAGGATTAAAATAAATCTATTTACTTGCTAACTTAACCCATTTGCTTTTTACCCAGACGAGTAAGCTACCAACGCTGTGGAGGTTAGTGGCCCTGACAAGAGGATGACCGTGAACGTGAATCTACTGATTTCGCTGACAATATGGAAACATGTGAAAATTCTTAGTTTCCAAAAGCAACTAGAATTCTAAACACCAAAGAACTAATGTTTTTCAGACATCTCAGTCCCGTAGTACGAAATGTGGTAAGTTAAAACCTACGTGATATGATGTCGCTTGAGGTTGGATATACGCATGTGCAAGTGGCGTTAAGTGTATGGTTCATGTGCAGTAGTCGGATACTTGCTCTTTGCTTTGTTTGTACACACGTGCGATTCTGAACCCTTCCAAGGATGACCAGCAAGCAGTTGTCGGGTAATACGGTAATGGAGATTCATCGGAGAATGGTTGCTGTATGCGGTGAAAAGTTTCATGTCAACGACAACTGTTACGGATTGGTCGCGGATGACCGTGAGAAAACGACGGATTTGCCGCTTCGTGATCAAGTTATGACAGAGACTTGAATGGCGGATATTGATAATCATCAAGATGGACCGTCGACGAAGCAGTCGGTCGGTACTGAACACGAAATGTTCTCCTATATTCTCAAATACCGAAAAGTGTTGTAACGGAAATTACGTCCATTACAAAGGCTCTCCTCATAATCAAATCTTGTTTATGTTCATAAAGTATTATTTATAATATATATAATAGCGTTTGTTTTTGTAAAATCCAATTAATGCGTCATCCATGTCTATTATTATTAATCATCCAGACCGTTCCAAATATATTCCAACTTCACTATCATCCGGGTTTAGTACCAAAAATTTTAGTTAGAGAATTGATGTATTTAGATGGGAACCGGCACTTATTTTATATAAATATGTAGCATACGACAGAACCGAGGCTACGGGTTAAATATCTTACAGGGACTCGGCAATTTGTCTAGAAAAAATCCCTCAGAAAAATTGCTGAGTTTTAATTCACTGGCCTTGAAAGCCAATATACCATATTACAGGAGCCTATTTTGATACTAAGCCAATCCATGGTTACGATGATTTCTATTTACGCGGGGGAAATGAAGATGCCCGGGAGATCTCGTGTCAAGCTCGGGAAAAGAGCGGAATTACGAACGTCTCTTCGGAAGTGCTCGTAGGTGCTTGGCTGCCAAATTTATTAACTTCGCAGATGATCGGGTGGTGGTAAACTAATGACACGCCCAGCTCATCGGACGCGAGGTTGGTGCCAGATTTGACTCGCGAGAAGCCGCGTAGTAACGCGCCTATTCATGGACACTATTTAAAGACGGAGAAATGTTAGTTGCTTACCTGTTCGTCTGTGATTGAGAAGGCAAGTGTTTCACCGCCTAGCTAAAAAATGAAACGATATTACTTGACATTAAAGTTCACCACGTCTTGTTCATAAAATTTATTAAGTCATAAATTTATACAAAGTGGTAAATATTTACATTGAGATACGACTCTGTATTGCAAATCATTTGTCAAATAACAACTTAATTAAAGGGAGTCGCAACTCGTAAGAAAATACAATGACTGCTGACGTCTTTTTACGATACGAGATGAGGTCCAAGGTACAGTTATTGCCTGGTGTGCTGCCGAAATGAATCAACATGGGAACGCCAAGAGTGAGTCTACTAACAATATAGTACATAACCTACATCAGATATAAGCAGGGGCAGCTACATCTTATGTGCTGAAGTGCTGCAGCACATTGTTTTATTTGAAAATAAATTACTTCAACAGTATTATGTACAATCAAATACTGCGCATTATTTAAACGTCAGCCAAATAACAGGAAATATTTCAACTCCACTCATAACGATCAACCTACTAGTAGGCATGCATTCGACGCCAGGCACTGGCTGTGCAGATCGCAGCTCAGCGAAAATTTCTATGTTTACCAGAGCCAAGGCATTTTTCGTTTGACCACAGAGCGGCAGCACTGTCACATGAAATGAGAACGTCGCCGGTACCACCTTCTAGTCTCTGTGGTAGCATTTTAGAGGGAATCGCTCTAATTAAACGGAGGATAGAGGAAGCTATCAGCTGTTCCCAACAGAATGTTTTAACACTCCCAACTTACTCTTGAGTGTTTTTGAGTGAATGTTCCTGTATGTTTCTAAATATTTTTATTGTTTAGAGTCGGGGTTACAGCACACAACTAATTACCTACACCAGCCGCCACTGGATACAAGTATTTACACGAGAAAATCATACAATGCACTGTTCTGTAAAGGAAGACACTGTTTAACTAGTCTGATTTATTTCATATCTAATCAAGCTAATTCCCACAGGGTTGGTTCCTTAGTTTAGGGGCTGCGACAACGCGGTCATGTAGCCCCGTGTACTTTGGGTGTGTGTAGGATCTGTCTGATATCCGGTGTTAATTGTGATGGCTGTATTAGTGTGTGCTATCTGTAAATCACGTAGGACTGCAGACGATTAATTTTTTCAAGTAGTTCCTACTTTTGCTACCAAATGCTACCGTCTACGACACCTAGCTGCGGATGTGGCTACTAATTGCCATCGCAGTCAGCACCTGGCTGCGAACGTTGGAATTAATATAGCGTTATCAAACTTAGCTACAAATCTTAGCTTCCAAAAGTGTTGTTAGTGGAAGGTTCCTTCCTTTTCATGCCATAAATCTATGACGTGGGACCGCCGGCTTTACTTTCCCAACGGAGGAAGGCATTCTGAGGGATTTTTAACGCTCTTAAAACATCCGAGACTTCGGCGTTAATTCAATTTCTTGCTCTGCCAATCCTATTAATATAATATGTTATCTATTGTATTTGATGAAAATGCAGTTAGTCTGAGAAGTGATGTCACCTCACACCTGAAAATATATACCTTACACACAGGTAATATTTTTCAGGTTATTTTTGCACATATTCCAGCAATTGGAATTATTTTGTGTTGACCGACTGAAAGTTATAATACCAATTGTCAAGAAAATAACATGACACTGGAAACAATATACTGTAGGCCTACACACGAACGTGGTTACTAGTCCAGCACTTAAAAACGAACTATTCGTTAGTTCAGGTTCAGGGGCGTGGTGGCGCAGCGGTCCAGCTGTTGGCCTCTAACCACGGCGGAACGGATTCGATTCCCGATCAATGCATGTGATATTTTTGTAGTGAAATGCCATGTCCTGTGGTTCGGATTCCACGTTAATGAGGAGGTCCCGTGGCTCATGATCGCGAGATTGACGGTCACGTAAAACTACAAGCTTCCTATATGTAATAAATACGAATGAGCGTTTGGGAAAGCAACTTTTTGATCACCCCTTTATATGTTACAAGCCGCTTCACTAGCCTCCATTTCAATATTTAATGGGTCGAAATTTGCTTTTATGGCGTTCTTTTCTTGTTCCAGATATTTCTTCCCTGATAATCTTGGTACTGCGTTTCTCTCCCGACCTAAAAATATGTATATTTCCCTTTGACGTAAACTGCACATAAGTGAACGATATCTTG
Organism: Meconema thalassinum; assembly: GCA_946902985.2. Lineage (NCBI taxonomy): Eukaryota > Metazoa > Arthropoda > Insecta > Orthoptera > Tettigoniidae > Meconema > Meconema thalassinum. The sequence continues at coordinate 94,706,418 of OX336399.1, forward strand.
ATGGAGCTCGGAAGTGAAGAGAACCCCCTTTAAAGCATAGAGCGAGCGACTACATCAATGCGAAAACTTTCAAAGTTAACGTTGAATGTTCTTATCGCGCGAGTACACGCGGTTTGCCTCTTCGTTTTGAGGAAACCTGATAAATCATGAGTACGGTACTTGCTCTTGGACGTGCGAGTGTAATCAGTTAACATGAAGAAGACGAAGCAGTGCAGTGTTATGAAAGTAACATCGTGAAAGCTTCAAAGAGAAGGGTGATTCTTTATTTCAACGTTTCCCTAACAAGGGAAAGGCATCATTTGAAACGTGAACTCAGAGCTTGTACTGTACTGTAGGGCGGCTTCGGTGGCGTAGTTGGTAGCATGCTGAGCTTCTATGCCCAAGGTGTTCTAAGAGCGTTAAAAATCCCTCAGTAGGCTATGCCTTCCTTCGGAGGGGAAGTAAAGCCGGCGGTTCCATGTCATAGATTTATGGCATGATCAAGGACCTTCCACTAATTACACTTGTGTGAAGCTAAATTGTAGGTTATGTTTGACTAACGCTCTTAAGAGCCCAACGTTCGTCGCCAGGAGCCAACTGCGGTGGCATCTAGTAACAAAGTTCAGAACTAGATGGTCGTTGACGGTGGCGTTTGGTAGCAAAACTTGGAAATACTTGAAAATAGACTGTCTGCAGTCCTTAATTGAATTGACCGGACACGGAAATGAAATGAATGACTTGAATTAAAAACAGATAACACACACTAATACAGCCATCACAATTAACACCGGTTATCCGGCAGATTCTACACGCACCTTAAGTACACGGGGCTACATGACCGCGTTGTCGCAGCCCCTAAACTGAGGAACCAACCAACCAATGTACTGTAGTTACTGGCAGGATCTCCAGGGTGACTGCCAAGAATGCTAGTCACTACACCAGGAGGTGGACTGGAACATTGCATTCGGACACTTACCACGTGTTCAAAAACAAGTGAGAAATACTATCTTTTTCCTAAGGACCACACTCTGCATTTGACGGATTTGCCTCTGCTCCTTCTTGCTCATTTTACCTTTAGTTACCGGCTGTTAGCTCCGCACTTCCCCATCACACTCCCGCGGTGTAATACTGCAGCGTAAAACATTTGCCACAATGAGCCTGTCTGTGCTTGATAGTGATAACCTACCGTAGCGCGCGTCAATGTTCCAGATACACCGCTGAGGTCTTAAGGTCATGTTCATAACTCAACGCCAGTATCTGTACAAAGATGTCCCGAGTTCTATCTCGTGCCCTGTGAAAGTTTTGGTGTCATCCAAGTGTGACACCACTGCTGTAGTAGAAACTAATATGGCGTTATTGAAATGACTTCCGGTGAACGGAACCTCGCGGAGGGTGAAGTGTTGATTACATCCCCCTCTCACGGAGTGAGGGGGAAGGGGAGACGGAAAAAGACATTTTATTGGCTAGCAAATACAACGCCTTATTGGACGCAGTGCCGACGCTGCTAAAGAGAAGTGAGATTAAATTCCTAGCGTCCGGGACCTTGGATGGTGTGGGGACACATATATAATGAAATTCAATACAACATGATTTTATGAAATGTGAAGGCAAAATATGAAATTGAAACTCGGGTGCGAGTAGAGCAACGTAGTACGTGTCCCGAGCGTTCAAGGTAACAGTCTTAGTGACGGGCGTGCGCTAAGAATTTAGCTGTGTGTCACAATCTGATAAGAGTTGACTTTCCAATTTCAAAATTGCGTTAATAACGGCATTTTAAGAGTGTTGAAGTGCGACGACTGCGTATCAGTAGATTTACTGGTACGTTAAAAATAACCTCCAAGGCAAAATTCTACATCCCCACGTCTTTTAAGTCATAGCAGTAAGACAGACTCATAATATCGCTCGCTATCGTTTTACCCTCCAGGGTTGACTTTTCCCACGGACTAAGCGAGGGATCCCACCTCTACCGCCATTGAGGGCAGTGTCCTGGAGCTTGAGACTCTGAGTCAGGGATACAACTGGGGTGTGTGACCAGCACTACGCCCAGGCGGCCTCACCTGCTAAGCAAACAGGGGTCCTGATGAAGGGATGGGAAGACTGGGACGGCTAGACAAGGAAGTGGGGAGGAGGCGGCCGTGGCCTTACAGTAGGAACCATCCCGGCATTTTCCCGAAGACGAAGTGGGAAACCACGGAAAACCACTTTGAGGATGGCTGAGGTGGGAATCGAACACCCTCTACTCATTTGGGCCACCCGAGGCTGAGTAGACCCCGTTCCAGTCCTCATACCACTTTTCAAATTTCGTGGCAGAACCGGGTATCGAATCCAGGACCTCAGCTAACCATGCTGACCGCTACGCTACGGAGGCGACGACTCATAATATTATAATTATTATTACAATATACTCTCGATTATCTGTGCGTGGATTATCCGGTTTGTGGATTAACCGTGCACGTTTTCACCAAATTAAAAATAATTGAGAATACCGTTCAAAAAGTTATCTGTAATTGATACTGTACCGTAAATTGAATTTAATTTTCGTACATATTTTTGCAGTGTAGTCGCAGAATTTTTTGAGATATTTCTGCAGTGTAGACCCGGAATTTTTGGTACGTGTTTTTGCAGTGTAGTCCCGATGGGGATAAGTCATTTTTTGTACGGTACTTAGAGACAGATCGACAAATTCTTGCTTTGTCCAATCTTGTTTTGTAATAGCGAAGTGTAAGTTCCGTAATGAGGTGGGGATAGCCTCATTTCAAGGTTGCTGGAAGGCAAGTGCTGTCTGCATTACATTGAGGGATCCGCTTAAATGATCAACAGCTGTTGTCATACAGTAAGATACAGTATAATTCCTCTTATGAGGTTGGTATCCTGAAGGGCATCCATCCGTAAAATCACTAACTACATACATTTTCATCGCATCTCCTCCTCAACCCCGTTGAAAACTGGACTAATAATGGATAGACATGCATTACTGCCGGCCTCCTTGGTGCTGGGGTAGCGCTTTGCCTCTCGCCCGGAGGACTCGGGTTCGATTTCCGGCTCCTTCAGGGATATTATAAACTGACGTGAGGGCTGGAACGGGGTGCACTCAGCCTCGTGAGGACAATTGAGTAGCTGTCTGACAGCCCAGGTCACGAAAACCAATATTAACTTCCGAGGGGACCCGATGCGCTGCCCACGCGTCACCCCAATATCTGCAAGCCAAATGGCTGGGCAGCGGTCGGTTGGTAGGCCTAGGCCCTTCATGGGTTGTAGTGCCACGGAGGATATGACATGCATTACTATTTATTATTATTATTATTATTATTTTACACAGTTTAGCCCATCTATGGAGCGTGACATAACTTATTCAGCTAGTGATGTTTTTTTTCTTCTCCCAAAATCTCTATCTGGGCATTGAAAATCTTTCTCCGTTCTTCAATGCATGATTTCTTGGTCCTGATACTTCTTCTTTCTTCGTTTCGGTCTGCTGCGGATCACGTTACTTAAACCGTTTGCAACCTATAGCTTTAACTCTTCCCCAATATTCCCGCATTCGCGTTCTATGAGCCTCCTATCTTTCATCAGTCAACCTTTCGCCTGTTTTCAATTTTGGCTTTTCTTGGAAGCTCTTGTATGCTCGAAGTCATCTCTGGACAGGTGCACGTTCCTGGATGTCTTCAAGTGTGAGTGCAATTCCTACTTCTCGAAGAAATGTTTCAATTTCGATGAACCAGGGTCACTTGGTTTTCTTGTTAACAAAGTAGGAAATGATCTTGTTGGTCTGTCTGAGGAAGCTCATGCGTGTTATGTGGTCATAAAATTGAATCCTCCTTTTCCGAATGGTGTCTGTTATCCTCTCAATGTGCATGTGGAGTTCGTTGTTATGCCGTCCCCAGTTCTTGTAATGTTCATGGTCCTGGTAATTATTATTATCTTTAATTTCTCATAATTATGGTACAATTCAGTTTACAAGGTACGGATTTGTTAATCAAGAACCCTGTAAACCTATTACTGGGATAAAAATAACCTAACAATATGGCACGTATCCAGCAGCACTGCCTTCTGTATTCTGGCAATCAGATGTTTCATTTTCAGATCCTCCAAAGCCATTGCCAACGTCTTTGGGATAACTCCCGTGGAAGAGATCACCACCGGCAAAATCCTCACGCATTTTAATCCCCACAGTTTTCGTATTTCTTCCGCCAACGGTGCGTACTTGTTTGTCTTTTTAGCTTGGGTAGTTTGCATATTTTGGCTAAGTGGGACAGCAACGTCTATCAAGTAGGCCTTTTGCTCTCTTTTATTGAGATAGACAATATCAGGTCGATTAGCCAAGATTTTCAGGTCGGTTAAAATAGGTCTATCCCAATACATCTTATAGTGCTCATTTTCAAGCACGTTGGCAGGCTGGTAATTGTAGTACACAATGCACGTATCCAAAAGTCCAGATTTTATAGCGAGCTCTTGATGTAAGATCTTAGAAACATCATTGTGCCTCTTGGTATACTCTATACCAGCCAGCGTAGAGCAGCCACCGATGATATGATCGATGGTTTCCAGCGCTGAGGTGCATCTACGACATCGATCATCTGCTACATTCTCTTTAAGGATGTGCTTTCTATAATTTTTGGTTGCAATGACACGATCCTGTATCGCAATTACAAATCCCTCAGTTTCACTGAAGAGCGAACCATGCTTCAACCATAAGTTCGACAATGATCGGTCGACATGATGTTGGCTGAGCAAGTGAGGGTGTACACCATGCAGTTCTTTTCTTAACCATGCCATCTGGCGCTGTTCAAACGAAGTAACGTGCTCTTTTGTGTCATATTGCATGTCTGCAAGTCGTAGTGGTGTGAATCTCTTATCACTTTCAACAATGACTTCATACAGAGGAGTATTTCTTGCGCCAAAGAAGTACTGTCGCAGACGTTCCACTTGTTTACTTTGGGCAATTGCGAGATCAATGACCCCTCGACCGCCTTCGCTCCGTGGTAGTGTGATACGCTCTATCGCTGCCTTTGGATGATGAAGCCGATATTTTGTCATTGAGACTCGTACTCTCCGTTCTATCTGCTCTAAATCTGTCTTTGACCACTTAACGATCCCGAACGAATACGTAAGTACAGGTACTGCCCAGGTGTTAAGGGCTTTGATCTTCTTGCCTGCATCCAAGTATGATTTCAAAACCATATCCACTCGATTAAAGAACTTTTTCTGTAAATTGGCTTTAATTTGTGTGTGTCGGATCCCACGAAGCTGAAGAAAGCCCAAGTATTTGTAGGTCTCGCCCTCATCTAAACACTCGATTAGCTCATCTAGACCAACATTGAAGCCCTCTGCCCTATCAAGTTTCCCTCTTGCCAGTATGATCGCCTTGCATTTTTGAAGTCCGAATTCCATCGCTATATCGTCGCTAAACGCCTGCGTAATATCTAAGAGCCCTTGCAGTTGACGCCGTGTGCTTGCATAGATTTTTAAGTCATCCATGTACAGTCTATGTGAAACCTTGTGCTTCACCTCACCAGCTCGCATTTCAAATCCCAATCCACTCCTATTTAACTGCCCACTGAGCGGGTTTAAGCACAGGCAGAACCATAGAGGACTGAACGAATCTCCCTGAAATATTCCACGGTTAATTCGAATTGCACGGGACGGAGTGACTTGGTATCGGTCTTTTAGATGAAGTTTCACATTCCATCTAGACATGATAGATTGTAGACATTGGACAATGATGGGATCACACTTGTAGATTTTTAATATTGCGATCAAATATGAATGAGGTACGGAGTCATAGGCTTTCTTGTAATCAATGTAAACCATACACAAGTTTCTTTGTCCTCTCATAGCCAAATTTACGATAACTGAATCTATTATAACTTGATCCTTACAGCCTTGCGTTTTCCGTCGGCACCCTTTCTGCTCTTCAGCGAGTATCCCATTCGCCGCACAATGCCCATACACTCGTTCCGCAATTATAGCCATAAATAGCTTGTAAAGCACCGACAGGCAAGTGATGGGCCTGTAGTTCGATGGATCTCTTGATTCTTCACCTTTTGGTATCAAGAAGGTATCTCCCATGAACAGAAATTCCGGAGCTTCCTCGGGAAATCGTAAAATTCGCGTGAAGGCTTTGGCTATTGCTTCATGGGCACCTGTGAACTTCTTATACCAGTAGTTGTGTATAAAATCTGGCCCAGGCGCTTTCCAGTTCTGTGTACGTAAAGTCGCTGCCTTCACCTCATGCTCCATGATGTCAGGGCTATTCATTTCATTAATCACACCAGAAAACCTCGCCTCTTCTTCTATCATCCAGTTGGCACGAAAATTGTGGTCTTTGGGCTGTTCCCAAATATTAGACCAGAAATTGGTGGCCTCTTCGATTGAAGGAGTATTATTCTGACGTTCTGGATTAGAGTTTTGCAAGCTGTTGTAGAATTGTTTCTGGTTCAATGCAAATGCTCTATTCTGATCCTTCCGCTTTTGACTTTCTTTATACCTGCGTAGCCGTTTACTATAGACAGCCAATCTCTGAGTGCGCGTGTCTATTATTTCCGACAGCTTGTCTTGATCCAGCTCATCTAAACGACTTGGCTGTATTATGCGCACTACATTCCTGATTTGTCTAAGGGACCGATTTCCTCTTTTGAATTGTGTCAGTTGACCAAGTTCTCTACGAAGCTCCTCAATCTTCTTCTCCAGCCGCTTTTGCCATGGGGGAGGCATAACTGAGCTCGCACGGGCCCTTGCATATTGTGGCACAATTTTAATACCAATCGCTTGTACGGCAGCTAACGCACCACAATAAATCACCAGTTGTACGTACTCTATATCATCCACACCATCTAGAGCTTTAGTGACCACTGTGTTGTTAAGATGGCTCACGATTACGCCAAACTTTACAGAGGTGTTTACCTTCGGGATCTTGAGACGACAACATGGGTTAGTCCCATAGTACTTCTCCATTGCTTGTTGGAAATAGAGGGCTGCTTGTTCACACAAAGCCGCTTATTGTATATCTTGATGCAGACGAGCTTGTGACTGAGGTTCTCTTTCCAACTGAAATTCATCATTTTCTTCCAAAGCAACCTGTTCTTCCCGTAATTGCAGTATGAGATCTTCGGAGTCTCTGATTTGGAGTTGTTCTACGACTTCGCATTTTATTTCATTGATTTCCAAAGTTGACAACAACTTTTTTCCGACAATAGCTCTTCTTCTATCCGCTAAATTTTGTTCTGTGAGGCGCTGAGACAAGCCAGGGTATTTCTCAATAAATTTTTGCCACAGAAGGTGCCTGTACATAGTCATATCAGTTTCTAGTTTCGTAACGGAATAACAGAGACGCATAACTTCCTTGTTCATTTCATTTGACCATTGAATGCGTCTTCTCGGTAGTCCTGCAGCAGTGGTTGACATCTCAGATGACGACAAAACATCTACTGAGGACGCAGCTGGGAGATCTTGGGTGCTGCTTATAGTTATTAACGGTGAACTGTTTTCAGTATGAGCTCGACCGATCGGCGATATATCCGTTCTCGGCCTCTCACGGTTCGATGGGAACCTCATCCCAGGACCAGGTCCAGAGTCCTCCTCTTGCACATTCCTCCTCCTACTCATATTACGTTAAATTATAGTGCACTTCAGTCTACTCGTCGAAAAGAAATGAGACAAACGGCCCCTAGTCAACATTATTAGATCATATGAACTGTCAGAGGAAAATTATGAAGAACTTTGTGCTATGATCGACGTCACTCAAATAGTTCACCAAAGTTGGACATTGCATAAGCATGCACTACATGAATTCATAAATACTCACAGTGTCAGGAGATGTGGAAACAGATGGATACACTATTGTAACTGAAGGACGGACACGATTCAAGAATCAGTAGCTCCGTTTAGTTGATATCTTCTTACATAACCCTTCCCTGCGTGTCGTATGAATCAGAACAGCGTTTCACAATAATTTGTCGGACAGATGATACAATTGGACAGTTATCAATTAACGAGGTATCAATACACAACTCAAAGTCTCAATTTAACTATTCGAAGAAATATTACCATATATGAAGATGTAGGCCCTATAACCTAGCCTGGTTCAAGTTATTCCCAAGCAACAGAGTAATATTATTATTATTATTATTATTATTATTATTATTATTTCAAAAGAAATTGTCTATTTGTTTTAGTTTTGGCTGTGCAGTAATTGATTATCTATTTTGTCCAGCATATAATGTTCATTGTAGCCATCGTCGTAATTTGTGTGGAATTCGTTTACTTGTTCTGATTACATTGATGGTAAGACTAGAAAGAAAGAGGCTATTCAGAGGCTATCGTTGAAAAACCTTAGTTACTCTTACTGTAACGAAGTGATCCGTAAGTGATTGTTACGAGATTTTTTTAGCAATAATTTAAAATATGTTTTTGGCCTTGCATTTTGGGGCAGTAAGATATACACATCGTCTACAAAGACGAGGTATACGAACTTAAAACACATGAAGGAATCTATATGAGTGATCTGCTGGAGGGGTTACCTTTGGCTGTTGATGTCTCAGATGTTTGTGAAGACGTAGTAGTAATCAAGTCGTTAATATACAAAGCGGCGATAATTAACGGGCCTAATTAACAACATCGTTTCGTAATAATTGGATTTCTCTCCCTTCTCCCTTGTTCTCTCTTCTCTCGTGCTTTTATTCTTCAGCTTTTGTCATATAATTGACTATAAGACGTGATTTGTTTCTCGATTTAAGTTCCAAACTTCAGTTTTGTTTCGTCTATTTCTTGAAGAAGAGCAGTTGTAAAATTCTCCTCGCCCTAGAAAGCAAACCAAAAGATGAATGTTGCTGAATGGAAGATGCTTTTAGACAGCACAGACCAAAATTTGAAACAGTAAGGGACATCTCTTTTTATCGTAGATGGTTATAACTAGGGGTGGAGCCAGACGCAATAAAAGGAAACAGCTAAAGATATTTTGCACCTAAAAACAAGGATATATACACACCAAAGAAAGTTTTGCATAACATTAGTTTTCCATGGTGCAGAGCCTATTTGGAATTGTGGGCGAGGTTATTACTCTGACGAATCCTGCAGATTTTATTCATGTATGAAAATAAAATTACACACTGGAAGACATTTGGCCTGTTAAACAGGGACTGATACGTGTTGTAATCTTGCCATCCTGTGACGTTTCAATAAGGAACATGGCCATCACGGACTCGTACTCACCGTGGCATACTACAGGTCAAGTTGTCCAGGTCCTCTTGTGGCAGGCGATCCCACTCTTTGACGGCGGTCTCCATGATCTCTTGGTGGGTTATGGGAGGGCGTGGAAATAAATAAATAAATAAATAAATAAATAAATAAATGAAAATCCACAGCCTGCTTCCAGTCTCCGACCGGGTCAGGAATGGAATGAATGAAGCCCCCATCTAGCGGCGAGGGTATGAACTGTGCCGGCTGCCGAGGCCTGACGCACTCCTCTGGGGCAATGAGTAAATGAATGACAGATGAAATGAAATGATAGTGGAGAGTGTTGCTGGAATGAAATTTTGACAGGGAAAACCGGAGTACCCGGAGAAAAACCTGTCTGCCTCCGTTTTGTCCAGCACAAATCTCACATGGAGTGACCGGGATTTGAACCACGGACCCAGCGGTGAGAGGCCGGCGTGCTGCCGCCTAAGCCACGGAGGCTTAAATAAATAAATAAATAAATAAATAAATAAATAAATAGTTAAACTATTTGAACGATCGTTTATACACACATCACTCCAATCAAAAAAGGAAGCCTATCTCCATGTCTATTATACAGGACGTAACGTGAAGGTCATGTTCACCAGTATAATCTGGAGAATAATAATGATAATTATTTACGTTTGCCCTCGGGTTATTGATATAGGCAGAACGTGAATATTACAAATTATGACAAATAATCCTAAAATGAGATGTGAATTCCTAGAAAACTGGACCTTTTATCCATCTTCATAAAAATAAATACAGTATATACATATAATTATAATTTATTTAAAAAATGAAGCTGATACTTTTAGCTACTAACAATTGATCTGAAATTCATTCAGTCTTCTGCTATTTAGTTTCATAGATTCCTTTTAATAGGTTGCCAAAACAGCAAAGCTTAATTAGTAGATAAGTTAATATAAATTAATCTACTGTAGGTTAAAGATTTATGCCACACACAAGGTTGTACTTTTTAATGGCATATGCGATTGCTCTTCTTGCTCTGTATAAAATGTATACCCTATTTCCACATGCCTTTATCATATTGTAATAATATAATTTAATAATTTGACAAATTGCAAGTTAAACAAATGAGTAGGAATTGAACGGAAATTCATAAAATGTAGGCTATACAGTATTTCTGTATTTTGTAAACTGTGTATATTGTAGCAATGTTTTTAATAATAGTAATAATTTATTGGACATATGTACAGAATGGACGAAAACAGAATAACTAAAAAAATATTCGACTACCAATGGAACAAGAGGACAACTACGGCATGGATTAAAGAAGTTCGTCAAGATCTAGGAAGGTCCAACATTCAGGAAGTTCAGAAGTTATATAGGGATACATTTCGGACCATTATTCGAAATCTGGAAAGGTTCCAAGACGGAAGAACTGCGAAGACTGGAAGAACGGTTGGTTGGTTGGTTGGTTGGTTGGTTCTTAAGTTTAGGGGCTGCGACAACGCGGTCATGTAGCCCGGTGTACTTTGGGTGTGTGTGTAGAATCTGTCTGATAAGCGGTGTTAACTGTGATGACTGTATTAGTGTGTGTTATCTGTTTTTAGCCTATTTTCAATTTTGAAAAAATAGGCTCATGAGATCACCTTTTGTCCGTGTGTGTGTGCGTGTGTGTGTGAGGTGTGTGTGTGTGTCCCTAATAAAATCTAAACGCCTGGAGCGATTTCAATGAAACTCGGTAAGTTCATAGCGCTATTCCCGGTGACCTCGACCGTGCCCTTCAAATTTTGTTACGTCTCACCAATCTAACATGGCCGCTGTGCGAAATATTTCACTAGCATTCAATATCTCTAAAACTATTACCGATATCGCCCTGAAATTGTGTACGGTGATAAAGGGCACTACTAGACGTTCACCTATGAGAATTTCAAAAACCTGGTGTCTACAAAACCAACATGGCGGCCAAGCGAATTTGAGACTTTTAAATAGACTTTTCTCGCGATTTAACTATCCGAACGTAATGAAACTTGGTACAGCAATTGTTTATACACATTGTAATGCACTTGTAACTTTTTACCAGCCCTTCTTGGGCGACTGATTTCAAACTTCCCAAAATCATCCTCCTATTTTTGATCGGAAGTACTTCATCATATACCACACAATTGAAATGGCAGGGTCGTGGAGTGTTGGACACACATTTGGTCAACCTAACTGGTATCATTTGGGCGTTCAACTATTAGGTGTAATTCCCTATAAAGAAAACTAATTATAACCTTCAAAATATGTGTATTAATATCAACTTTAAACATATGGCGGGGACTCTCGTCGAACAGACTATGGTTTACTATCTTCTCTCCTCGGCAATGACGAAAACATGTGACCCAAAATGAATGTTGGAATATAAAGATGTTTGTTACTCACTCATCGACGATCTAGCAGATAATCTACGAGACATGCTCGATAGATCAGTTCTCCCCAGCATTTCTAAGATTTTCCACACGTGGTTTGAGGTTAGAGATGTTTACTGGTTTACATAGCCACATCTCTGCGAGAGAAATGAATGTGCTTCCGTACCCAACTTGAATTGTGCTAACAGAGATAACATCGTTGTGATATGTAGCCGTTTCGAGTACATTCACAAGCCATGCTTTCAACAAAACTGTTTCTCCAAATAGGCCTACGCCAAATTACGAGAACGCGACCTTTCCAATCAGACGCTACAATAGAAGTGAAGCCCCGCTATACACGAAAATCCCACCTCTCATCTTGTAAACACATGTTTTCGTCTTTCTCCGCCAGGGTCATGATACCCTCCAACCCATACAAAATACACCAATAATCTCGAACCCATGTATATTTCTTACAACTCGTGGCGCGAAACTCTTCTCTGACGTCAGAACCTTACACAATTTACACAAAGCTTTCTTCAAGACAAGGGAAGTTATTCTCGGCCCAATCTAAATTTGGCCTATAGTTTCCTGCTGTTGCAACATCTTGTAGCTTACCTACACAATCCGCTGTCTTGTATACTGACATCTCCCATACAAATTAAATGAAATATTCCTGACTGAGTCCCCGAGATACACAAGATATATATACACTAAATAAAATGAAATTCTACAACCTAAATGATGATGATGAACAAGAAAAGAAATGGTATGAACAAATTACCCTAACCTGACTTCTCTTGCAGTCAACCAAATAAGGGTTTGGGAACATTGTGACCGGAACAGTCACAATACGCCCCCATGTGATTCACACGGGTGAAACAAGTGTGGATCACAAACACTCAAACAAGCAACGCACTGAAAACACAAAGAATTACACTATTACATAAATAAACCCTGGAAGACATATATACATACACACTTGTCAAATTTTCACACATTCTCACTCTCTCGAATGTCTTATTGTGTCCATTTCCTAGCCTCACTGATTTCTCTCAAGTGTCTTAGGTCTACCACTTCATTTTCTTCGTCTCATCATGATACCCTATCGCTTCACAAGCCATGGTATTTGCCTGCACAGGCCTTATCATACCATCTATCCATCTAACACTCGATGCCACTTTGCTGGTTAGCATTCTTCGTCACATCTCTTGAGTTTTGTCATGCCATCACGTTATGTTGACTGATTCTCTAAGAGTCCATGCCATATTATTTTACAGAGTGATATCTACGGAGATTCCTAATATTATGTGTACTGACAGACTTACCATCCTGGTCCGTTAAACTATAGGCACACTCACCAATACGTTTAACCACCTTAAAAGGCCCCTGAAATAGATGAAAAAACTTCCCTATCTCCTTATCTACAGCTGAAGACGGATATGGAACCCTCAGAAGCACCTGATCGCCTACTTCAAAAGAATTAAACTTTACCCGCTTCTGCTGGCGCCTACGCTTATTCCCTGCCTTGATTAAGTTGTCCCTAGCCAGCTGGATACAAACATCCTTCCCAATCTCCTCTCCCGTGACCAAACCTAGCATTCTAGCAAGCTCATTGGTAGGCTTCCTACCATACTGAATTTCATAGGGAGTGCATTTTACACTCTCATGGAACGTACTATTGAACCATCGTTCAATATCTCCTAACTTGGAGAACCACGCATTGTGGCGATTGCTCACATAGGTGCGAAATACTCTCCCTAATTCTCTCATAACTCGTTCGGACAAATTCCCTTGAGGATATCGAATAGATGAGAATATGTGCTTGATACCCAATTCACTCAACTTGGTTTTCCAGATCTTTGAGGTGAATTGACTACCGTGGTCTGATAGTATCCTGAGAGGCACCCCAAACTCAGGTACATACTTATCAGTGATCTGTAGGACACAACCCTTCCCGGTCGCTTTTCTCAGGGGATACAGTTTGACGAGTTTACTGAATGCGTCAACAACCACGAAGATATACTGATATCCAAACTGAGCTTTAACCAATGGACCATACAGATCGACACAGAGTAAATCCCTTGGTTTTTCTGTGATCACCATTTGCCGAGGTCCCTCAAGAAACCTCGTTGGGCATTTACACCGTTGACACGAGTCACAACTTGCCAGAACTTTCCTAATCTGCCTTCCCATGTTCTTCCAAATGAAATGCTGCTGAACAGCAAAAAGAACCTTGCTTGATCCAAAATGCCCTAAAGCCTTGTGATGATACCAAATCATCGTTACCTGCAATGAGCTTGGCACACACACTCTCCAGGCACCTTCATGGCACAGCCTAGCCAAGAAACCACACTCCAACTTGTACCAATACTTTCCAACCTTAATTCTACTATCCACATCCATACCTCTCAACTGAGTCAAGATATCACCTAAGACCTCATCCTTCTCCTGCTCTACAAGCAGATTCCTTAAGCAGCGTATCTCATAATCACACTCGCTTACCTTGGTTACGCAGATAACAACACCTTCCTGTACCTCCAGTACCTGATGACCCTCATCACCCCCAATGTTTCTACTCATGAAGTCAGCCACAATGTTCTCAGTACCCTTAATATGCCTTACCTCAAAGTTATATTCACTTATAGCCAATATCCACCTTGACATCCTGTTCGAAGTGAGCTTGCAGGATCCAATAAAAAGTAATGCATGATGGTCAGTCAGTATCTGCAACTTACTGCCCAACACATAACTCCTAAACTTCCCTAGAGAGTATACGATTGCTAACATCTCTATTTCAGTAATTGTATATCTCTTCTCCGCCATGCTTAGCCCTCTGCTTGCTAATGAGACAATCCTTAGATTGCCCTCACTATCCTCCTGACACAAAATGCCTGAGATGCCTTGCATGCTCGCATCAGTCATCAAAATGTAGGGACAATCCAGACGAGGATACCTAAGCATGACAGTCTCTACAAAGCCTCTCTTCAACTCCTTAAAAGCCTCATCGTGCACCTGGGTCCATACCCACTTAGTACCCTGCTTCAGCAATTCCCTAAACGGTTCTACAAGACAGGAATATTTAACTACGAATCTACGAAAATAATTGAAAACCCCTAATATTGACCTCAATTGTTTGGCGTTACGTGGTGTAGCAGTGTTGTGAATCTTGTCTAATCGTGACTGTTCGGGAGACACCCCTTGTGTTGTGATAGTATGCCCTAAAAATGTGATTGATGTTGTGCAAAACAGAGACTTCTTAAGTTTAATTGTAAATCCCCCGTCCCTTAATTTCCCCAAAACAATGTCTAAGTGATCCAGGTGTTCCTTTAATGTGTAAGATGCAACAATTAAATCATCTATGTACATTGTCACAAACTCGTGTGTGTCCCTCCCTAACACTAGATTTAAGGCCCTAATCAACGCTGAACTGCTGGTCTTTGTTCCGAAAGGAACGACCCTGAATTGGTACAAACCACTCTTAAAGCTAAACGCAGTCAACTTCCTGTCCTGTTCTCTCAACGGTACCTGCCAAAATGATGCACTCAGATCCATAGTGGAAAACCATTGCTTACCATTGAATTTCTGAACCAGTTCCTCAACACATTCTGGCCTCTGTTGGTCCCCAGATATCCTACAATTGAGCTGCCTGGCATCAATACACAACCTGACCGAGCCATCACTCTTCCCAACCACAACTAAGGGATTCAGATATGCACTAGTTGAAGACTCAATAATACCCTGATTCAGCATAATGCCTATTTCTTTCTCCACAGCATCAGCAAATTTGTGAGGTATCGGGTACTTGGGTCCTGAAAATGGAGAATGATCTACAATTTCGAACTGATGCGTATAGACATGTGTTAGCCCTGGCTTGTCACTGAAAACTTCTTGGTTTAGCTCTAAAACCTCTAACAACTTATCCCTCTCCTCAACACTTAAACCACTCTTATCCACAGCCTGCTGGAGTTGATCACACTTATCACCCTCCACAGCAATGTGACATAAATCCACAACTTCCTCCTCATCGTCAGCCTTACCTTCTGCCATATCCCCTACAGTGACCTCAGTAACACATGCCTTTACTGTCTTATCTACACTCTTGCATTTCATTCTCATCTCCTGGCTTATATTCCCCCTCACAAAGTTGATGACACCCCGGTCAAAATCAATAACAGCACTATGCTCGTTAAGCCAGTCTATCCCCAAAATCATTTCATAAATTAGGTTAGGAATTACCAAGCAAGTCTTGTGGTCAACTTCATTACCAAACCTCATGGGCAACAATACCTGCTTTCCCACTCTTTGGGATTTATTACCAACAGCAGTTACCACATATGTCGACTTAACTGGAATTTCTTCCAACTTACCACCGTCCTTGATTAAAGTATCATAAAATCCCTTACTGATGACACTTCTCTCACTCCCCGAATCCACCAATGCCTGCACTCTCTTACCTAGTATGCTCAACTCAACAGTTGACATAAAAGCCTCCTTCTCCCCGATACATGAGAACTCCTGCTGGTCAGCTAGCAGATCCTCCCGACTCGTAGGCATAAAATCCTCCTCACCCACAATAACACACTGCTTGACTTCATTTCTTACGGACTGCCTGACTGACCTCCCTGCACAGCCCGTTCGGAGTTTAAAGCTCCTTGACCACCTTGTTCTTGTCTCCTCTGGTTCACCTGTACTCTTTCGTTACCACCTTCCTGACGCCCCCCACCTCTCTGATAGTTACCTTCCTGTCGCTGTGAATTATCCTGACGCCCCCCACCTCTCTGATAGTTTTCCTGCCTCTGCTGATAATCTCTTTGCTCCTGATTAAATCTACCCCTATTAAACTCCTGATTATTCCCCCTATTGCCCCTAAATTCCTGTTTGACCTCTGGCCTCTCCATGTGCTGCTTGCCTAAAACGTCAAAGCTCGTAAGAAGCTCTTCCAACTCTTCTACCGTCCTTACCTTCTGCATACAAGCTGCCTCCTGAATTCTAGGTGGGAAGTGCTTCAACATGACCCTAACCACATCACTGTCAGAGGTCAGCCCATCCAAATTCTTCCAAATAAGTACATGTGCCAAAAAATATTCTGTCAGGGATACCCCTTCTCTCTCCTTATATTTCCCAAAAGTTAATTTTTCCCTTTCCCTGGACTGTACCCCCTCCCCCCAGAACTTAGCTTTGAATTTATCCCTGAATTCCCTTAAACTATTCATGTTAGGCCTGTATATTTGGAACCATGCTTTCACATCCCCTTGAAATGAGTTAGACAAGATCTCCAACACTGTTTCCCATTCGACAACCCCGTCTTCTAGATCCTTGCTGAATTTCTTCTCAATGGTTTTTAAAAACTCCATAGGGTTGAACTGCCTTGAGTTAAATTGTGGCAGACCAGGGTCCCTGAGTAGCAAACTAGATGGCATCACAACCCTTTGACTCATCGGTCGCTCTTTCAACTCTCTCCTGACCTTTATCAGCTCTTCCTGCAGCTTTTCGTTTTTCTCGGTCAATGCCACCTGCTTCCCTCTCAGACCCTCAATCTCTCCCAACTTATTTTCAACGGCACCTACTCTATCTAAATATTCCCTCTTATTCCCACTTACAGTGTTGCATATCTCATCACACTTTCCCGTTACATTCTGTACTTCTGCCCTTGAACTAGCTATCTCTGACTTAATTTTCGTTATTTCCACATCTTGCTGGTTCTGATGGCCTTCCATTCCTTCTAGCCTACTTGTGATCCCAGCCTGATTCCCCTGCATTTCTGCCCTGATTTCCTCTCCCTGTTTGCTAATTTTCCCACTTAATTCCAGGTTCATACTCTCCATTCTACTATTAAGGACAGACTTATGGTCCCGTATTTCTTTGCTGAGACTCTCTATCCTTGTGTTCGTGGCCCTGTTGCTCTCCTGAATTTCCTTACTTACAAATTCCTTCACTTCTACTATCTGTTTGGTCACTGACTCTACCTTCTCATTTACAGAGCCTACCTGCTCCTTAATTTCCTTACTCATAGATTCTCCTTGCTTCTTAATCTCTTTTATTTCACTCAGTAGCATTTGGATCAAACTATCGTTCATAACCCCCCCATTTACATTTAAGTTACTACCTTCAGCGATCAGCTGCGACTCAGTAGTAACAATGGTAACATATGTTCCCACTGTCTTTTCCACATCTTCCTCACTGCCACTTCCCCCAGTTTCCTGATTACCTGACATTTTACTGTTTGATTTACACACAACCCTTGACCTTAATTCTAAATTGTCTGATGTGGACATACCCCTTAAAACAAAACAAATTACTGTGAACCCTAATACTCCTAAGGTGTCTATCGGCTGTGTGCATATGTGCCCTAATGATACCTGCTAGGTTTCCCTACTCTTGCCCCACGTTGAGGTGCTATGTTGTAACTTTTTACCAGCCCTTCTTGGGCGACTGATTTAAAACTTCCCAAAATCATCCTCCTATTTTTGATCGGAAGTACTTCATCATATACCACACAATTGAAATGGCAGGGTCGTGGAGTGTTGGACACACATTTGGTCAACCTAACTGGTATCATTTGGGCGTTCAACTATTAGGTGTAATTCCCTATAAAGAAAACTAATTATAACCTTCAAAATATGTGTATTAATATCAACTTTAAACATATGGCGGGGACTCTCGTCGAACAGACTATGGTTTACTATCTTCTCTCCTCGGCAATGACGAAAACATGTGACCCAAAATGAATGTTGGAATATAAAGATGTTTGTTACTCACTCATCGACGATCTAGCAGATAATCTACGAGACATGCTCGATAGATCAGTTCTCCCCAGCATTTCTAAGATTTTCCACACGTGGTTTGAGGTTAGAGATGTTTACTGGTTTACATAGCCACATCTCTGCGAGAGAAATGAATGTGCTTCCGTACCCAACTTGAATTGTGCTAACAGAGATAACATCGTTGTGATATGTAGCCGTTTCGAGTACATTCACAAGCCATGCTTTCAACAAAACTGTTTCTCCAAATAGGCCTACGCCAAATTACGAGAACGCGACCTTTCCAATCAGACGCTACAATAGAAGTGAAGCCCCGCTATACACGAAAATCCCACCTCTCATCTTGTAAACACATGTTTTCGTCTTTCTCCGCCAGGGTCATGATACCCTCCAACCCATACAAAATACACCAATAATCTCGAACCCATGTATATTTCTTACAACTCGTGGCGCGAAACTCTTCTCTGACGTCAGAACCTTACACAATTTACACAAAGCTTTCTTCAAGACAAGGGAAGTTATTCTCGGCCCAATCTAAATTTGGCCTAGAGTTTCCTGCTGTTGCAACATCTTGTAGCTTACCTACACAATCCGCTGTCTTGTATACTGACATCTCCCATACAAATTAAATGAAATATTCCTGACTGAGTCCCCGAGATACACAAGATATATATACACTAAATAAAATGAAATTCTACAACCTAAATGATGATGATGAACAAGAAAAGAAATGGTATGAACAAATTACCCTAACCTGACTTCTCTTGCAGTCAACCAAATAAGGGTTTGGGAACATTGTGACCGGAACAGTCACACACTGGAGTCTAATTTAGTTCAATTGTTTACATAACCTCAAAATGGCGGCTGAGCAAAATATTTCACTGACATTCTATATCTCCGAAACTATTACAGATATCATCCTGCAATTTTGTACGGTGATAAAGGGCACTGATACAAGTTTACCTATGTATATTTCATAAACCTGTGAACTACAAAACGAACATGGCGACCGAGCGAATTTGAAATAATTTAATAGACTTTTCTCGTGATTTAACTCTCTGAGCGCAGTGAAATGTGGTACAGTAAATGATTTTGCAGATTGTAATGCACTGCCATCTAATTTAATTCAATTGTTTACATAACCTCAAGATGGCGGCTGTGCGAAATTTTAAAATTAAGTTTTTATTTCTTGTGTCGTAATCATGCGATCGAAGTGAAAGATTGAATAATGAACCTAGGCAATAATTGTCCTTGAATGGCACATAACTCTATGGCCTATACATATAACAATCCTAAATGGCGAGCTTCCGAAATATTTAGACGGTTCTCAATATCTATGAATCTTTTACAGCAACCAAACTGATTTTTTTTAATGTTCTTAGAGACTATGAACATATGCTCACCTATAGGACTTTCAGTAACCTGGTGAGCACAAATCCAACATGGTGGCGACGCGAAATATAAATATTTTTGGACGTTTCTCGCGAATTAACTATCCGAGTGCCGTGAAACGTTGCACGTTAAATGCTTATACAAATGTTGATCCACTGGCATCTAATTTATTTCAATTGTTTGCATAATCACAAGATGGCTGCCGTGCGTAATTATAAAATCTCGTTCTTACTTCTTGTGTTCTAATCATGCGATTGAAGTTTGAATACCACACGTACACAATAATCTTAATGTAATTGTACAAAAATAAAAATCCAACCTGGCGACCATCTGAAATATTTAGACGGTTCTCAATATCTACGAATCTGTTACAGCAATTAAACTGAAATTTTGTATGTTGATAGAGGCAATTAACATGAGCAGGATGTATGAAAATAGGCTATATAGTTCTTCACGGAACTACTTGTTTTTATTTAAATACTGCAACTTAGAATTTTTCAAATAGTTCCTACTTTTGCCACCAAGCACCACCGTCAACGACTACTAGGCCAAGTTCAGAACTTAGCTACTAGACGCCACCGCAGTCGGCTCTTGGCAACGAACGTAGAAACCTAAGAGCGTTGTTTACATTCTTAACCTATCCAATTTAGCTTCACACAGGTGCAATTAGTGGAAGGTTCTTTCACATGCCATAAATCTATGACATGGGACCGACCGCCTGCTTTACTTCCCCTCCGAAGGAAGGCATACTGAGGGATTTTTTAACGCTCTTAAAAATCTGACGGCTTCGGCCGGGTTTGAACCCGCTATCTTCGGCATAGAAGCTCAGCATGCTACCGACTACGCCACCGAAGCCGCCGAATTGGAAGAACCTGGACTGATGAACAGAAGCAGCAGCACAGCGTCCATATGAAAATACTGGAGGAAGAGGAAGCTTAAGACGAAGAAGAAATGAAATTGTAGCGTGATCCTCAGTGGTCTATTCGCAAATAATAATAATAATAATAATAATAATAATAATAATAATAATAATAATAATAAATTAAAACTGTATTGCCTTGAAATACTAAATATATAAATTCAAAGAACATAGGCCTACATATAACATATGTTACATTATCATAATTAGTAAAGAAAATTCTAGGATAAAAAGGAAAACATTGACATAAAAGGAACGAACATGTTCTTCATTGGACTACAAATTATTATTTCGAGTATTTCAGAATAAAGAAGGAAATCTTTTGGCAGTGCTGCTGCACGTTAAATGTGTCACACGGTGACCGTATATTCAGTGAGAACTGTCGAACGAACAGACGGTGCCAGTGTTACTAACATCTGTGGCCTCTATCATATATATCCGCTCTGAGTATTGCAGTGGAGAACAGTTATGTCTACAACTGTCTCGGTCTGGGCAGGTCTTTCGACCACTTCAATTTAACCGGGACAATGAAATCCCGTATCCTACTAGTCATGTGCTCGAGTGCACTTTTGGTAATACCAGCCATACAGTATGCTTCTGGGCTTAACTAACATATCCTATTCAGAATCCGTGGCAGAATCTGTCGGTTTAGACAAATTATAGCAAAATAAACAAATAAGCAAATAAACATACTAATTAAAATATCCCTTTGCAGTAATGTTGACAGTTCGGAGGGAGGGATTCGGATGTTAGATGAGGTCCTTATCTTCACTTCCTAACTCTCAATGGATTTGGAGTTTCCTATTGGTTTACTGTATTTCTTAGGTGCTGACGAAATTTAACTTTTATTTACAGAAACATTGCGCTGTAACGTTTTCCTTGCTGTTCCCAAGGTTACAGGATCAAATCCTGGCGCAGTCAGTTGGCATTTGAGGGGGGGGGGGGGGGGAATGCGAGGGTGCCGTGTCAACAGATTCACTGGCATATTTAAGATCCACTTCGAGCTAAAATTCAGGCACCTCGGCGTCTCTAAAAGCCACAGTATTTAAAAAGGACCCCAACGGGATTATTATTATTATTATTATTATTATTATTATTATTATTATTACAGAAAATTGCATTATAAGCCCAAATTTATTGACTAATGTTGCAAAATATATAATGAAATTCTATAAGACATTCAATGCGTCTGTCCCTCTTGAGTCGTCATTGCTTTGGATGCTTTGCCTCCATCCCCTACAAAATTCTGTTGAGGCCGATAATTACGAAGCACATCTGCTTTCTGAAATCGGTTAAAATGTAGCTTTAACACATTTTACACATAGCGTCCTTACCGAGCACCTTAGCAAGAAGTCCTGACGAAGACTATTGTAGGAGGAACGAAGGATAAAGATACTGTGAGATGTAAACTACAGTGGAAGTAAAAACGAATGTTGCGACGGAAAAATATGTAAAGTGAGTATACTGTAAGAAAGCTAAGGATACCTTGATATTAACTTAAGTTGTATCTTTATTCGTGATGAATGATAAACATTCTGAGACCTTTAAAGAAAATTCAAATTTTCAAACATTATAATGTTTATATCAGGATGTTTAAATTATTTGCTAAACCAATCAATTTGTAGAATATTGACACACATTTTCAAGCTCCATTTTTTCCCTTAAAATTGCCTTATATTGCGGTGATTGTTATTGTAAATTTAATTTTAGGGCTTTGGGAAACATTGGCCTACAATTCATGTACTTGTGTGTGTGTGTTGAACTTGTCATAACCTGTGTTTCTGTGATGACTAGTAGTTTGCGTGTGTAACATTATTATGGCCAGGGATGGGGTAGGAGCACCGGGACTTGAAATAAGGTATTATCGCAACGTTTGCCTGCAAATAGTGTAGAAGAATCCGCGGAAAAGTCTGAGGATAGCTGCTGACAGCGCCGGGATTCGAAACTGGGATATCCGGACTAGCTGCAGCTCCCGATTGCGGTCGTGGTGCACGATTAAACACCCACGGTTTCATCATGAGGTATATTCCATTCCACTCGAGAATTCCTCCTAAGTAACATTCATATCTCTATCTGACAAGTTATCTCCCAGTTAGGTGAACTAAGAACTCATAATTACAGTGATAACATCTTTTTTTTTAAATTGAAACAAGTTTAGGTTTGAAAATAGTTGAAATTTAAATGAACCAGTCACGGCCAGTAATATACACACATCAAAAAAAGTTTTGCATCACCTCGGTTCCAAGAGTTCCGGAACCGTTAAATACAAAGGGAATAGAGATCAACACAAACAACATTTCAGCTCGTTTTATTGCTCATGAGACCCACACATTGCATGTTGTACCATCATACAGCTAGACTTTCAGCATTTGTGGTCCAGATTGCAGTACACACCACTACCTCTAATACCCAGTAGCACGTCCTCTTGCATTGATGCATGCCTGTATTCGCCGTGGCATACTATCCACAAGTTCATCAAGACACTGTTGGTCCAAATTGTCCCACTCCTCAACGACAATTCGGCGTAAATCTCTCCGAGTGGTTGGTGGGTCAAGACGTCCATAAACAGCCCTTTTCAACATATCCCAGGCATGTTCGATAGGGTTCATGTCTGGCGAACATGCTGGCCACTGTAGTCGAGCGATGTCGTTATCTTGAAGGAACGCATTCACAAGATGTGCACGATGAGGTCGAGAATTGTCGTCCATGAAGACAAATGCCTCTCCAATATTCTGCCGATATGGTTGCACTATGGGTCGGAGGATGTCATTCAGGTATCGTAAAGCCGTTTCGGAGCCTTCCATGACCACCAGTGGCGTACGTCGGCCCCACATAATGCCACCCCAAAACATCAGGGAACCACCACCTTGCTGCACTCGCTGGACAGTGTGTCTAAGACGTTCAGCCTGACCAGGGTGCCTCCAAACACGTCTCCGACGATTGTCTGGTTGAAGGCATATGCGACACTCATCGGTGAAGAGAACGTGATGCCAATTCCGTGGGGTCCATTCAGCATGTTGTTGGGCCCATCTGTACCGCGCTGCATGGTGTCGGGGTTGCAAAGCTGGACCTCGCCATGGACGTCGGGAGTGAAGTTGCGCATCATGCAGCCTATTGCGCACAGTTTGAGTTGAAACACGACGTCCTGTGGCTGAACGAAACGCATTATTCAACATGGTGGCATTGCTGTCAGGGTTCATCCGAGCGGCAATCCGTAAGTAGCGGTCATCCACTACAGTAGTAGCCCTTGGGCGGCCTGAGCGAGGCCTGTCATCGACAGTTCCTGTATCTCTGTACCTCCTCCATGACCGAACAACATCGCTTTGGTTCACTCTGAGACGCCTGGAAACTTCCCTTGTTGAGAGCCCTTCTTGACACAAAGTAACAATGCGGACGCGATCGAACTGCGGTATTGACCTTCTAGGCATGGTAGAACTACAGACAACATGAGCAGCGTACCTTCGTCCTGGTGGAATGACTGGAACTGATCGGCTGTCGTACCCCCTCCGTCTAATAGGCCCTGCTCATGCATGGTTGTTTACATCTTTGAGCAGTTTTAGTGACATCTATGAACAGTCAAAGGGACTGTATCTTGGATACAATATACACAGTCAACGTCTATATGCCGGAGATCTGGGAACCGAGGTGATGCAAAACCTTTTTTGATGTGTGTAGTTGCAGTATTGCACAACGACCAGATTTTTTCAATAAAACAAATAATATCGTAAGAGGTATATATTTCCTCTTCCATGCATGGGAATTTCGTGGACTCGCTAAAGACATCCGTTTGAAAGATCGACGGACGAGGATCCATTAATTCCAGTTCCAAAGTTTTGTTTTTTCACAAAATCCTGTAGTACTATGACCTGTTTGAGAAAGCGAAGCGTGCCACCTGTATTGGAGCGCTCAGCGTGGTGTCGTTGCCAATCTCGAACTCTGGCCAGATCTCAATAGTGAAGGGTATGGCAGAGACCCTAGACCAAGTATGTTTTATCCCATCAGTTAAATCGGCTTGTCGATGCTCACTAATTGCAACGAGGGAAGAGAGGGAGTGGACGAAGACATCCGAGATGCTCCATCTACTACAGATACCATTGTCTCGCAATGCCTTTTGCGCGTGAGTGTGACAATTGCAGTTCATTGTCACTCTCGTGTTTTGTTTTCGTAAATTAATTTGTAGTGTAATCCCGAGGTGGATGTGATGTTCTCTGTATTGCGGCATTCGTGACGAATAAGCTAAATCAGTTTTAATCGCTAACGTGTATGCCGTCTTCTCTGATATCGAGCAGTCTTTTACCCTCCCCCATCCCATCCTTAGTGAAACGCCCAAAACTGGAACCACCAGCCGCCACTGAAATGGACACAAGCATTTCGTGAATAGAATAGCTGCAGTACATCTCTTGAGAAAAGAAGTGTTTGCAATTACATGCGCTTGCCAGTCGAGTAGTAACAATGAAGCTTGCTGATTTAAAACGTTTAGTACAAGCTAATGGAGGCTGCGTGCGTTCTGTACGGATGACAATAAGCAGATGGTATTATTTCGTTGAAAAAATAAAAAGTAAAACATTAACTTGGCACCCGACCAAAAAGCGAAGACAATGTAGATCCACTGATGAAAGCTTAGGCTGTATAAATACAGTTTTCATTGTCTAACACTCCACCATATGTCAAATTGCGAACATGGCTGTTGCTGCTGTACAACGCATATCAATAGATTGTGTTTTCATGTATTTGTACACACACATACACACGTACTTTCTCCGTGGACATTCAGAGTTAAATCTCCTTCTAATGCTAAATATTCTAGAATTGGAACGTGGGAAAATTGTAAGGGATTTTGCTTGGTCATCACGATGTATACATGTGTTCGAATATCGTGATTGTGAACACCGAGTAGGCGACATAATGTACACACTGACACATATCACACCCCAGGATTGTTGTCGTTTCCGCCAAGAGACTTGGACAAACTTTTTTCCTGAAAATGGCCGAGTTTTTATCCTCCGCATGCTATAAAGCTCCTGTGATTTCCTTTTCATCCAAATCCCCTCCGTACAAACTGGGCAAAAGATTTTCCTAAAGATTTTTCTTTCTTGTTTTTGTATATGTGTAATTAGTGGCTCCGCCCCCAATGATCAGTGTAACAAAGGCATATACAGTAGTGCCTCAGGTTTGATTAGGCCTATCGTGTTGTAATTATCGTAATTTTGATTGTTCTTATTTGAGTCTTCAATCTTTTAACATGTATGATGCAACCTTCCATTCGCCCTTGTCCTGAGCTAATCGTTTTGTCTCTACATTGCTAACACACCTTAAATCCGAGGCAATCTGCTTAACATATTATAACCTTGATCTACCCCTACAGTTCTTGTCCTCGTAGTTCCACCCCTTAAAACAATAACTAACTCACTCTTCCTTCCATAACTAAGTTTGCTATTCCTGGGTGTCTTAGTATGTGTCCTATCAACCTCTCTCTTCTCTTCATTAGCAGTCACCAGAAACATCTCTCCTCGCCCACTCGTCTTAATACTTTTTCATTAGTTAGTTTATCTACCCATGTGATATTCATCATTCTCTTGTAACACCACAATTCAAACGCTTCTATTATCCTTTTTTTTTTCAAATTATTATTATTATTATTAGTAGTAGTATTGTTCATTTTTTCCTATCATTATCACGGTATAGACCGGTTACATTTTAAGTTTCAGCCTGGTTTGGCCTTAGCAAGGAACCATCTATACTGATATACAATGTATGTAGATAGCCTGCAATGTACAAAACCTCACATTACATAAATTTCGTGCCCGTGCTCTTCACTAGTCTCCTTCATTTTGTAGAATGAGCTAAGTTTTTATCTGAGTCATCTTCGAATCTTGCCGAGTGAAAGAGCGGAGTGTTTTCTCCAAGGAACCTCCTGTCGATATGGCATGTGCTTAGCAGAACTACCCCAGGGGCTCACATCTAGTGGGACGTGGGTTGACGACCACGGGACCTCAGCTGAGTCTGGCATTGCTTCCACTTACTTGTGCCGGGCTCCTCTCAGTCTTCTTTCCTGTCGACCTCGATTGGTCAACTATTGTTCTTTTCCGACCCCGACGGTATTAGGGTAGGCCTATTCGAGGCCTAGGGAGTCTTTCACTCTCCCGCCATAATTGGCTATTGTCTCGTCTTTCCTGATCCCTCATTCTTCGAGGGATCAGCCCTCTTGTTTTCTTTTCATACTATTTCCTTTTCTCTTTAAGATTCCCACACTGTTTTTGTTAATTGGGTCACAGTGTATCTAAAGCGGCTTCGGTGGCGTAGTTGGTAGCATGCTGAGCTTCTATGCCCAAGATAGCGGGTTCAAACCCGGCCGAAGTTGTCGGATTTTTAAGAGCGTTAAAAATCCCTCAGTATGCATTCCTTTGGAGGGGAAGTAAAGCCGGCGGTCCCATGTCATAGGTTTATGGCTTGTTAAAGAACCTTCCACAAATTACAGCTGTGTGAAGCTAAATTGGATAGTTTAAGAATGTAAACAGCGCTCTTAGGTTCCTACGTTCGTTGCCAAGAGCCGACTGCGGTGGCGTCTAGTAGCTAAATTCTGAACTAGTAGTCGTTGACGGTGGCGTTTGGCGGCAAAAGTAGGAACTATTTGAAGAATTCGAAGTCTGCAGTCCTTACTTGAATTTTAAAAAAAACAGATAACATACACTAATACAGTCATCAGAATTAACACCGGTTATCAGAAGATTCAACACACACCCAATGTACACGGAGCTACATCATCATCATCAGTTTAATATACAGTATATATATCAGCGGATACAGATTCAACACTGATAGACAACTGTGGAGGGTTTTGGGAATAACACCAATACATTATATAATTATTGGGATTGTAGTCACCGACTCAAGCTTATTAATATCAACTTTTTTTTACATCGTTAGATGTAGCAGATACTGTAACCCCCTTCAATAACTTACAGTAATTCCATAACTTGATGCCCCAATAAAATACGTTTATTAACACAGTGTGACACAGTGCCCTTATAGTGTAAGGTCATTATGTGGCGTACCACACAGTTTTGGCGGTGTATCCTGCGTATGATAATGTAACTCCAGTTCCTGTCGATAATACATGCACCACCGTTTCTCGCCAACACAGCCTGCCTTCAAGGTTGTTAACAACACCTGGTCTTCTATAGCGTGTTCTTGACTTTCTCAATGAGATATATGAGCAAACACTTATTCAAGTGTACGTATTTGACAGGAAACTGCAAATAAGGCCTTGAATCACAAGTTTGTCACGAATGAGTTTCCGATGGAATATGGGCTTCCAGCAAGGGTTGAAATTCTGTTAGGAAGTTTGGGCCCAATTAAGGTAGGAAAAGCTATACGCATTTAACCGTAGATACATTGAATGTGTATGTGATGTGTTGACTTTTGCAGCTAATCAGTGTTTCTGGGTTGCCAAATAGAAATAATGAAAAAGACGCTAATACATTATTTTGCTGTTCATTGTCGAAGAACATCCACATCTATGGAGGTTGTTAATCGAATAAACTATTGATTTTTAGGGAAGGTTGTTGTTGTTAATTCATATTAGAGGTTTGAGATTCGTGGTCATCAGCCCCGCGTACTTGGATCAAATTTTCGGTTGTGTTCCGCCAGTTTATAGCAATCTGTAATTATTGCAGTTGCCTTGTTAGTATTAAAGATATGTTGTTTAGACAAGGGGACACCTTGATGTTATATAATGCTTACCTGATCACCGGAAAATACACTTCGTAAGCTCCGGAAAGAAACTACTGTCCGTCGAGTGCTCACTTATAGCTATTGGGTTTGTGTTAATACTGTTAGTGTTGTTAAGACATGCAAACACCTTCGTGCAGTTACCTGAATACTGATGGGAAACTCATTTAAAAGCAGCAATAAAGTTTCGGCAGCATCCGCTGTTCACTAACGGGCAGTTTTTATAACTAAATAATATTAAAATATCGTTGTACATAAGCATTTTATGGGCCAACATAACAGACAATCCTAGAAAAGAGCATTAAGTTAATGAGATCTGATGATATCCGCCTGATGGATGAAACAAGTCATCCAATGAACCTACCACTTCCCTTGTCTCGACAAGTGTATAAAACTTGATCGTGATGAAAGCCATTTTTAGCCTATTTTCATTGTATGAAAAAAAAAAAAGGCTTGTGAGATCACCTTTGCCCTTGTGTGTGCGCTAATGTGTGTGTTTGTTTGTTTGTTTCGTTGTGTGTGTGTGTGTGTGTATGTGACCCTAATAACTCCAACCGAGCCCTTCAAATTTTATTATGTCTCACCAATGCAACATGGCGGCTGTCCGAAATATCTCACTGGCATTCTATATCTCCGAAACTATTACTGATATCACCCTGAAAGTTTGTACGTTGATAGCGGGTACTTCTAAAAGTTCAGCTATGAGACTTCCAAACACCTGTAAAATACAAAACTAACATGGCGGTCAAGCGAAGGTGAAACATGTCAATAAACTTTTCACACATTGTAACGCATTGGCATCGAATTTAGTTCAATTGTTCACATAACGTCAGGATGACGGCTGTGTGCAATTTTAAAATTAAGTTTTTATTTCTTGTGTATTAATCATGCGATAGAAGTGAACGTTTAAATAATGAAGCTACGCTAAAAATCGTCTCTAATAGTACATAACTCTATGGCCTACCTAATATAAAAATTCAACATAGCGACCAACCGAAATATTTAGACGGTTCTCAATATATACGAATCTACAGTAGCCTATTACAGCAATCAAACTGAAATTTTGTATGTTGATAGAGGCAATTATCATAAGTAGGATATATGGAAATAGGCTGTATAGTTCTTCACGGAACTAATTTATCAGTGATGCGTTAGCCATCGAAATTTAATGTTTTTCAGTCGGTCAACACGATTGTACCCAATTGTCTCCCTCATCCTGAAAACAATTACATAAGATTAGTATTATTAGCTTATGGAATTACACACATAAAATTATAACAAGTACAAAAATACACTATGACAATCGACAATATATATATAGGTGATTTCATAAATTAATGTCCAGATTGTTCAACCACCGCACAGCTTGATCTGAAGCCTTCAGGAACTCATCCATGGATCCGGAGAACGCTCTTCTTTCACACTCCATGACAATGTGATGAATTGTCAGTTCCACTTCACCACAATCACAAAGAGGGGAAGATTTTAAGCCCCACTTCTGAAGTAATGATGCACACCGACCATGGCCAGTTCGAACCCTGTTGATAGCAATCCAAATTTTTCTTGGTAGTTCAAAGCCACGAGGAGGATGGATTGCATTAAATAAGGGCTACTCACGAGGTTCTTTGACACACCATTCACTTTCCCATTCTTTTGTGGAACTGAAGTTATTTAAAATGAGTTCTTGAGCTGTTTAAATGGGCGGAGACCTGGACTTCAGACGATGAAATCCTCCAATTATGTCACCAGGAATAGGGAGAGACTGGTTCGCTGTTATTTTATGGAATTCTCGGACCAAGTTCTTCATTCTTCTAAGTCTTGGAGGTTCGAGGTGACTTAATACAGGCAACCAGAATACAGGTGTGGATTTAACTGTGCCAGAAATGATTCGCATAGTCTGATTCAGAACAACATCGATCTTCCGAACATGTGAGCTGTTCATTCAGACCGTAGAACAATACACTCGGATGACCAGTTTCGATCGTCAAGCGATCATCATCAGATCCTTTACACTTAGGCTATTAAATCTATGTCTATAAATAAGAGTGATGGTATTTACAATATATAGCCTATACTTATTTAGTTGCAGTAGTAGGCCTAGTTAAACTAGCACAACTAGTCGAGATTTGTTAGTTACGTGTGATTTTTGGTTAAGATACTGAAAGTGGTGATTGATCTTCAAGTTTGCTTGTGTGATCGTTATTAGATGGTCAGATTGGAGTGAATTGTGAACTTAGCTGCTTGAGTGATGTACGGTCTGGTTCCGTGCAGCTTCCCTTGTCACTGCCTGCACTGAGCTGGTCATCCAAGTGTATATTATAATCTCATGTAAAATTGTTTTTAGGAATTGGGAGACACTCCATACAATGGCTACAATCGTGTTGGCCGACTGAAAAACATCATATTTCAATGTATAAAAACAGTACAATTAATCCATGTAATTTTTCTAGGTTAGAAGGTGAGAGTAGAAAAGTGTAATTCCCTCCTCCCCCGATTTAATTCGGCACATTAACGAGTTGCCCAACTGAAGATCAATTATTTTGTCTACACGTAAAATCTTTTGATGAATAACTTCCCGTAAATTACTCCTCCAAGCTTTAATTTCGTGTAGATTTCATGATGGCTGTGTATTTAAAATAGTTTTGGTCAGCCCTGGCAGAGAAGTAGAGTTCGTTTGCGTGATTAGCATGCGACGCACCCGCTTCCCCCTCATGTAAAGCTATTGGAGTTAACTCAAATAATTTGATTCGATGGCCAATGGCCATGCCCAATTATTTTACCAGCTTATTGAGCTGAATATTAAATGCTTTCCCGGAACTTGGAACATTATGGGCTGCAGTCAGGACTGTTAACATCAAGCTATATCTTTTACCATCAAGAATCGCTGTAAGTGAACACGACCATCAGAAAATGAAAGAAATGATGATGATATTTCATTATTGTTGAATTATTACAATATATTGTAATGTTGTAACAATTGAAGTTTTTATAAATGATTTAACCAATTCCTGTTATTAGATGAATAAGAGCCTGGAAAAGGCTCTTCTAAGCTTTAATTTCGTGTAGATTTCATGACGACTGTGTATTTAAAATAGTTCTTTTCAACCCTGACTGAGAAGTAGAGTTCGTTTGCTTGTTTTAAAAAGCATTGTTCAATGTCACGAGTAGAAGTTTTAAAACTGCTCTACAATCTAATGAAAGAATATCTTCGTCAACACATTTTACATGTTTCGTTCGCCATGTTAGCATCACCAGATCTCGTTCACTTGAGGCTTTAAACAAAATGTTCAGATACGTTATGAAAATAACAATATTTCGCCGGCTTACAAATAAAACACAATAAGTCAGAGCCTTGACTATCTGTACCCACAGTTCATTTCTTCATGAACCTGTTGACCTACTGTGTTTCACGTGTAAGCTGACGATATGTACGATGCAATAAAATACATGTTACGTGTTTTCACATTACTATTAACACTGCTTTATAATACGCGTATTTTATTTTTGTTATTTATTATTATTGTTATTAATAGGATCGAATCCTGGCGCATTCAGCTGGCATTTGAGGGTGCGCAAATGCGAGGGAGCCGTGTCAGTAGATTTACTGGCACGTTAAATATCACATTCAGGACAAAATTCCGGCATCCCGGCGTCTCTAATGGTCAGAATAGTTAAAATAGGCATACAATCAATAACATAAGTGTTATTATAGGGCACTTAGTGCACCCTGCCCGGACCACCGCTGGGGTAGTGCAACCCCGCAACAGATGCGGAAAAACATCTAAATGATTTCATGGAGTATAATTAATGGCCGTGAAAGACAATGTGTCATTAATTAATTATATTGCAGGTAACACCTTGCGCTCTTCACCACAGTTCTACTTGATTAATTGGCTTGATTATTCTGGTCACAACCAGTAGCGCTATATGTTGTTTTTTTTTCTTTCTTGGAAACTAACTCCATGTATGTTTGCTAATTACATACGGGCTACATCTTGTCTAACTTCAATGAGTGCATGCTAATGGTTCTTGGACGTTGTCAACTATTATAGACCAATCTCTATCGGTCGTGTTGACTGACTGAAAAGAGATTCTTTTATTAGATTACGAAAGCAACATTGAAGAAATTGCTTCGAACGCGTATATACTTCTACATTCTCGTTAACATAATATGGGAAATTGAAAATATTTTAAAAAATCACAAAGCTTACATATATTACATATAATTAAATTTTATTTTTTCATTATTGTTTATTGATTTTTTCTCTTTTCCAATGTAACAATTTGACATAATGTAGCACTCGTTGACTATACAGTATGTAATGTATAAACTCAATTTAATATCATAAATTCCACAGATAATCAGGTGAATCATGGGATGTATTGCAAATATATTCGATACATATACTTAGAAAACAATGTATGTCTACCCCTTATTATTCCCGTTTTCCAACGGGGTCGGGGATGAGATGCGATGGAAGTCTTTGTGGCGATGATTTTACGGCCGGATGCCCTTCCTGACGCCAACCTCATGAGAGGAGTTAATGAGAGATGAAATTAATGATGGTGAATGAAACTGGGCAAGGATGTGGAAGGAAGTGGCCGTGGCCTGTCAGAAGGTACCGTCCCAGCATTTGCCTGTTGTTGAAAATGGGAAACCACGGAAAACCATTTCAAGGACGGCCGACGGTGGGGCTCGAACCCACGCGTCTACCGAGTCAGCAGAGAGCTTGGCCCCATGACCTAATGATGAGCTTTAGCCAGCGTAGCCACTACTGTCGGTTATACTTAGAAAACAATACATAATTATTATTATTATTATTATTATTATTATTGTTGGACTAGGGCATCTCCGAACTCGTGAGAAGGGTAGGTTCCAACCACACCATAGTTCATCTTTGAAATGGCTTTTTATGGTTTCAAATTTTCATCTTCAGGCAAAATGGCGAGACGCTACGCCGATCTGTTACGGATACTTCTTTCCTACTCGTAGTCCAGTTCCATTTGTCTTCATTTAGTTAATCTCCATGAGTGCTTCTGATAAGGTTGGTGTCAGGAAAGACATCGGGCCATAGTAAAACTCCTCTCATCTCATCCTCGACCCCGAAGTAACTGGAATAATGATTGGTAGGAATACAGATCCCAACATTTTCCATGTTAGTAATGGAGCTATCGGTGAGAAACATTCTGCAGACTGTCATCAGGTATGGTATCAGGGTATGATCTGAGAAATGTCTTGTGTGTATTCCACGCCTGAGTGCTACTAGGCTCAAACAAATAGCAGCACTTAGGAAGAGGATGTGACGCTAATGTATGTCCTCGCAGAGTGACACGAACAGATTTACTTTTCTTTTCTTTGGAATGTTCTTTTGGTAACCTCCCACCCGTTCGTCACTTGGTCGACTGCCAGGGCACAAGCAGGCCGGTCGTTTCTTCTATGAATACAAGAGCACTTAACTCTGGAGAATGGATATTTTCATACAGGATTCAAGCACAATTACCTTCTTAATGACTGGCTGCAGCTGAAATGTCTTCTGATTCAAGCCAGATGCTTTTGAAATTCATTAAATGTATTTTGGAGAACGGCTTTGTAACAATATTCAGTGAGGACATCTATAGCTATTCTAAATTTGCTCACAATCTGTCAGTGATTGCAAGGATCCTGAATTCTTTATTAAAATGCCCAAACCTTGGTCTTAATATTATGAGTATTATGACTAATGCAATAGTGGTTTAATATTCTGACAGTCTTTCATAACATTACCTCTAATTTTTTCCAGTGTAATATTGATGTTCTTCATTTTATTTGTTTTACGTCCAAAATTATTGGGACTTTTAAAGACCCCGAGGTGCCAGAATTTTGCTCTGAAGGGCAGAACGACAGAACCACACTGCTAGAATGGGGAAGTTTTGGGAAGTAAGAAAGACTAGAAGATCAAATGGCTATATGGCTATAGGCCTATGTGCCCCGTAGAGGGTCAAACACACGTAGGCTATATAAAATAACACCGTTGTATATACAGAGAATGAATATCATTGATGTAGTAAAACGGTGTCAAGATTATTTTACACTCCAGAATAAGAGAATGGAACTGAAGGAGTGTTAGAAGTATTTGAAAATCCATATTTTAAGGAATTATTCGAAACATTTGTGAGAAATTGTTTGAAAAACTTATAATATTTTGAAACGCGTGGATGCTGGATACTAAAAGCTTTGAAGCCATTTTCAGTATTGTCTAACAACAATTAATTGGGCGGGAAGACACCATGTGAAATTATTAGTCTCAGATTGCATGCCAGTTATGTGAACACATATAACTTACACCAGAAGTAAATCAATTAATTTATTTATTAATATTATTATATCAATTGTTCCCATTTAGGAGAGCGATTGAACTTGAATTCACCCCCAGGGGCTCACTTGTAGTGGGCGTGGGTTGGCGACCACGGGGCCCCAGCTGAGTCCGGCATTGCTTCCACTTGTGCCGGGCTCCTCTCCGTCTTCCTTCCTGTCGACCTCACTAGGTCAACTCTTGTTCCCTTCCGACCCCGACGGTATTAGGGTATCCGAGGCCTAGGGAGTCTCTTCCTTTCCCGCCTTAATTGGCCCTTGTCTCATCTTTCCTGACACCCTCCTTCTGTGAGGGGTCAGCCTTCTTTTTCTTTTCCTTTTACCTCCTGCCTTGTGCTCAAGGCCCTTAAGGAGGCAGGGTGTATGTAGCCCCACCACTTCTGGTGCAACCTAGATAATGCTACACCCTCAGGGGCTCAAGGCTGGTGAGTTTGGGAGTTGGCGACCCCGAGGGATTCCTGAGCTGGGTCCGTTTTCCCTTTTTGTCCCTTCCCTTTGGGGCGGACCCTCTCCTCTCTCCCCTCCCCTCTCCTCTCCAATCCTCTCCTCTTTACCTTATATTTCCTTTTCTCTTTCCGATTCCCGCACTGTTTTTGTTACTTGGTTCCCCGTGTATCTAAATTCCCTTTTAGCGATTTTTTTGTAGGTATTTTTAATCTACGTTGCATTTTGTAAGTCTTTTCGATCTAGATTGCATTTTGTGAGTTTTTTTTTCAATCTCAATTGCATTTTGTAAGGATTGACAATCTAAATTGCTTTTTAGTAAGTCTTTCAATATCCGGGCCGGGGCTTTTGTGAGTTTTTTGAATTTCAATTGCATTTTGTATTTTCAGCCTACCCCGCTTTGTTCAATTAGTTAAGTCTCAATTGCAATTTTGTGGGTATTTTGAATCTCTATTACATTTTGTGCGTATTTTCAATCTCATTTGCATTTTGTAAGTATTTTGATTTCACTTGCATTTTGTAGGTATTTCGACTGTACGTTGCATTTTGTACGTATTTTGGACTTATCCTACATTTTGTGCGTATTTTTCTATCTATTCCTTTTGTGAGTATTTTCGTTCGAAATGTACGTATTACCGCTCTCCATTCGGTGAGTAGTTTCAATCTGAGTTCCTTTTTGTAAGTATTTTCCCTGCTACATAAGGTATAGTTGTTGGGGCTCACTGTCTATTTTATCTAAACCATTTTCGTTTCATCCATAGCAGTGAGCTGTTTTTATCTTCATCCTTTCATTTCACGCCATTTCATTTCATTTCATCAGGGGCCGATAACCTCGATGTTAGGCCCCTTAAAACAACAATAATCATCATCATCATCATCATGAACTTGAATTCACGATTTCATCTTCTTGTATTTTGCCTCTTTTCTTCCCAAAATCTCTCCATCCTCTCGAAATGCTTCTTCCGCTCGGCTGTCCATTCTTTTGCAGGTTGTCGTGATGTTCTTTTATTAATTTATGTATTTGTTTGTTTATATATATTTTTATATTCTTAATTTTTTATATTTTTATTTTACTTTATTGCTTCGGCACGCTGATTTAGTTAAGAGTATTTTCGTGTATTATCACGTGTCCTGTCCATATCGAGTTGACTATTCTAGGATACGGCCATCAGAGAGTGAGAAACGCGCTGCAGGACTCGTGACCACCCTTCATTTTTCAAGCGATTCCATTATGAGTCTGGCAGATGTCTGTGAAGAAATAGGAATTGAGATTTATAGTTGCGATAGATCGCTTATCTGGTCCGCTAATTCAATATGTCGATAGCAATTTCTCCTCCAATAAGTCGGAAAATCGTCTTGAATTGAATAACAGTCTACTTCAATACGGATTGAAACTCATAATGTGAGATGGAGTGGTTCATAAGATACAGACCACTATCTAGTTAAATCCTTAGCAGTATTCACCACATCTACATAGAAAGACTTGGACAAAGCAAGACACAGGGTGTGTGGATGAGGGTAAAAAACATCAGAAATCTATGTGGTTTGTTTGAGTCTTCAGTCTTTATACTGGTTTGATGCAGCTCCCGGTCCTGAATTAATCGTTCCATCTTTGCATAGCCACCACATCTTACATCTGAGGCAATCCGTTATAACATTTTCAAACCTTGTTCTACCTCTACACATCTTTTCCTCGAAGTCAGATTTTCGAAGTG
This sequence comes from Meconema thalassinum, assembly GCA_946902985.2. Lineage (NCBI taxonomy): Eukaryota > Metazoa > Arthropoda > Insecta > Orthoptera > Tettigoniidae > Meconema > Meconema thalassinum. Next base: position 94,743,281 of record OX336399.1, read on the forward strand.
GAATGTCACAATCTGTGGTTCGGATTCCACGTACAAATGGAGGTCCCATGGCTCATTATCACGAAATTTACGGTCACGTATAACTACAAGCTTCCGTATTCTCCTCGTCCCTTCCTTCCATAGTAAAAATTGGCTATTCTTGGGTGACACAGTTTATGTCCTACCGACTTGTCTCTCCTCTTCATTAGCACTCTCCAGAAAAATATGTTCTTCCCACTCGCCTTAATACCTCATCATTTGTTACTTGTAATCTGCATCATTCTCATGTAACACCACATTTCAACTGTTTCTAGTCCCCTCTTTTCTCGTGCAACAACAGTCCAAGTTTGACTTCCATTGAGTGCCACGCTCCAGACAAGGGTGAATCATGATTACATTACATCACAACGTATCTTGAATCCGCTGTATACCGATGACTTAAAGGACCTTAATACAGAACACATAATTAAAATGTTTGTATGTCGTTAAAATTGTCAAATAAACTTATTAAGTCTCCAGAAAAGTTGATAACAATATCCTTTTAAGTTATCCCATGGTATGATCTTTCAAATATTCTAGATTTAGTGAAAAGGTGTTAAAGTTGGTAGCACTGGACTGCAGTGAACAATTCTGGTCGGTCATTCTAGATTTATTATTATCAATTATAAATAAATTAATAATCTTCCATGGTCCTTTCTTATGACTATGTTTCACGAATTGAATAGTTGAACTTGCTACAGTAGTCTGTTATTATTGTGAGTTTATTTAAAATATTCGAAGGATGCGTCTGTAAACGTTCAACAGTTTCAATGATTTTCTGGTCTTTTTTCTTAAGCACTCACGTCACACATGCGTACGTTGCAATAGGGGAAATGAAATGCTGTTGCTATTGTTACAGTGATTGTAGTAATGAACAAACGGATTATAGCAGCGAGATCCAGCTCACAAGGGATGTATCAGGTAAGACAGGTTGAAAGCTATCTTGGAACTTTGTGGATGAAATCGTTCTACTATAAGAGGAAAACGTTCGGAAAATCAGCCGCCAGATTGAACTGCAAGGCGCCGAAATCATGTGGCAAATCTCTCATATAAATCAATGGGAAGTAGCGAGCATTGTACTTGTTGGAAGGGGCAGCCCTAACGGCCCAGGCACTCAAGGCCGGTGAGAAGCAGCCACACGCTCCAGTCAGCTTATACGCTCCGCCACGTGACTACTCTGTGTGCCGCAGGGATGTCCAGCTCCGCCAGCCGTCATGCCTTCGTACCAGGATGTCAGGTACGATTTCAGAGCCTTGCAGTTCAGTCTGGTGGCGGATACTCCGCACGTTGTCCTCTTATAGCACAACGACTGCGTCCACAAAGTTTCAACCCGTCTTACCTGTTACTTTCCTTGTTAGGAAGTGGGAAAATAATGTTATTTTGTACGTTATTGTTAGTTCTGTAAGTATTGTGTATTATGTTTCACATATAACATTTTAGCAGTTGTTAGTAATTAAAATACAGGGTCATTATCTATGTGCGCCCCGATATACACGGCAAGCTAAGCCAGCTTTGACTGGCGCAGATCACGGGCGCGCGAACACATTTCAGCCGGTGGTATTCACGCACTGTTACACTTTTCCCAAACATGTTCAATAATGTATACTTACAGTGCTCATAGCTGATGCTGAAAATTTCCTCCCTCTCTTGTAACACACATTTGACATCTTCTGATGAAAGAATGGACAAATATCTAATCTAAAAACACAACCTTGTCTGTTAACTTTTTATTATTATTTACGGAGCCTGTTTTCTTGAATTGTTTAGCGAGCCTTCTTATTGTACTGTCATTAGGCACAGGTCTTCCTGGAAACTTGATTCGAAATGTTCGTCTTGTTTCAGAACAAGACTTTCTGCCTTTCATATACGAATTATGGATATACACACGTTCCACAATGTGAATAATATTGTCAGTCACAGTATTCACAATACTCACTAAACGTGCAACACTAACGTCTAACCTTTGCGGATACATGTCCATATGAATGACAAAACACGTGTGAACTAACGATCTGAGTCGGCGGAGCGCGCCTACTACCGGCTGAACCGTGTAAGCGCCCGAGATCTGCACCAGCCAAAGCCGGGTTTGTTAGCTTGCCTTGTTTATCGGGGCGCACATAGACGATGACCTTGTATAATAATAGTAATACGTTCTGAAGATAAAAACCTTAAGTCAATATTAATTGAACAAACTATGCAATATTAATTTGTAGTCTACTTTTTATTGTACCGGTTTCGGCCACAATGTGGTCTTCTTCGGCGCAAATAAGATATGAATAGAAATGCAGTACCGTACATCAAAATATTTTACCATAAAGAAGGTTGTTCTCAAAAACATTTCTAGTCGTCTAAAAGCTATAAAACACAAACACTAAAATTTAAAAAAATAAACCAGATCTGTTACAAAACATATTAAACACGAAAGAAATCGTGATATAAAACTAGCTTTAAGAAGGAACAGTGATATGGATGTTACATAGACAAACACGTTTTAGATTAAGATTGAAGTTGTCAGAATGGCTATACTCATGTAAAATTGTGAAGAAGCTGTGGAATGATATCGTTGAAAAATATATTCCAAGCTGTAGATACCGGTACAACAAAAAGTACCAATGAATATTATTTTCGAATCAGAAATACCATTTACACAGTTCAATTACGCATAGTTAACTACATAACATAACACAAAAAAATTGAAAAGCACTTCACACGAATATCGACCAGAAAACCTAGCAACACAAAGTGCATTTTGTGTTTTATAAAGATGATCTTCGGTGCACGAAGATGGGCACAATGGACACTTGAGCATATGCTGCATCATATGTTCAATTAATATTGACTGGAGGTTTTTAATCTTCAGAACTTATAAGGGACAGGGCTAACATGGTCATTTTCATGTCACATTATATTATAATAGCTCATTTTATCCTATTTTCAAACACTGTGATGTTCAAGGCGTAGTAGGTCACAGTTTCCTTTGCACCTTCCATGTCATTCAAGGTATTTCAACATTAGTTTTCCAACTACATACAGAACATTCAGCTCACTAAGTTAACTATAAATAACAATATCTTTCTGGAAAATTCATTCTTGATCATTACAAAATTTCATTAGAGTATTTTAATAAGCAAAAATATTTGCCATAATAGCAAATTGTTTGGATCCGTATTGACAGAATAACTAAGAAACACTTAAGTTAATTATACGCCAAATCAATACTAACAAAAACACACTTAAATGTAGACAAATTGTAGACATTTAACTGTGTTTTTGTTAGTATTGATTTGGCGTATAATTAACTTAAGTGATTCTTTGTTAGTTACGAGATTTGGGAAATTAAAATCTTTGTAAATTAAAAACACTAATTTTTGTCTTATTGGTCTTCCTTGGGTTCAAATAGTAGCACCGTAATATTATCAATCCCTGAAAATAAAAAAGCACATCATCCATGGAAGTGCACAAGATTTTTGGTCGAAACCGTTATGAAAATGACAATTTTTAGTACTGTAGTTTAAAGGTTACTTACCAGCTTATCACACATAAAGATCAACTTTGTAAACATCTTGATTTGTCCATATCTCCGGAAATCAAAGCTGAGATCTATAAATGAGCCTTTTAAATAAATGAATTCTTGATCTGATAGGCCCCCCAGGGGCTCACATCTAGTGGGTTGTGGGTTGGCGACCACGGGGCCCCAGCTGAGTCCGGCATTGCTTCCTCATACTTGTGCCGGGCTCCTCTCTTTCTTCTTTCCTGTCGACCTTCCTTGGTCAACTCTTGTTCTCTTCCGACCCCGACGGTATTAGGTTATCCGAGGCCTAGGGAGTCTTTTCACTTTCCCGCCTTAATTGGCCCTTGTCTCATCTTTCCTGATACCCTCCTTCTGTGAGGGATCAGCCTTCTTGTTCTTTTCCTTTTACCTCCTGCCTTGTGCTCAAGGCCCTTAAGGAGGCAGGGTGTATGTAGCCCCACCACTTCTGGTGCACCGTCGATAATGCTACACCCTCAGGGGCTCACGGCTGGTGAGTTCGGGCGTTGGCGACCCCGAGGGTTTCCTGAGCTGGGTCCGTTTTCCCCTTTTTGTCCCTTCCCTTTGGGGCGGACTTTCTCCTCTCTCCCCTCTCCTCTCCTCTTTTCCTTCTATTTCCTTTTCCCTTTAAGATTCCCGCACTGTTTTTGTTACTCGAATCACCGTGTATCTAAATTCCCTTTTAGCGATTTTTAAGGCATTTTTGATCTATGTTGCATTTTGTAAGTTTTTTCGATCTAAATTACATCTCGCGATTGTTTTCAACCTCAATTGCATTTTGTAAAGATTGACAATCTAAATTGCTTTTTAGTAAGTCTTTCAATGCAGGTTGCGGGGCCTTTTAGTGAGAATTTTGAATTTCAATTGCATTTTGTAAGTATTTTCAACCAAAACCGCATTTCGCACGAATTTTGAATCTAAATTGAATTTTGTTTGGTGGGCATTTTGCACATATTTTGATTCTCAATTGCATTTTGTGGGTATTTTGAATCTAAATTACATTTGTCAAGTATTTTCAATCTAAATTGCTTTTTGTAAGTATTGTCAATCCACATGAGTCGTTTGAATCTACCGTACATTTTGTAAGCATTTTCAATTTCAATTGCATTTTGTAAGTATTTTGAATTTCAATTGCACTTTGTGAATAATTTGGATTGGAACTGGGATATTTCAATCTGAATTGCATTGTGTATTTTCAATTTCAATTGCATTTTGTAAGTATTTTGAACCTAAATTGCATTTTGTACGTCATTTCGATCTCATTTGCATTTTGTAAGTATTTTGAATTTCAGTTGCATTTTGTAAGTATTTCGACGCTACTTTGCATTTTGTACGTATTTTGAATCTAGCCTACGTTTTGTGGGTCTTTTTCAATCTATTCTTTTTGTGCAACTTTTCGTTCTAAATTCCCTTTTGTAAGACCATATTGTGAGTTCCTTTTTGTACGTATTTTCAGTCTTCGATAATTTTGTTCTGGTTTCCATTTCATTATCATTTTCGCTATCACCCAGATCATTAGGGGCCGATAACCTCGATGTTAGGCCCCTTAAAACAACAATTATCATCATCATCATGATCTGATAGGGAAATAGACAGCTTCAGTTGTGGAGCCTTTGGCACTTGAAGTGGACTTGGAGACATGGGGGAAGTGATTGTGCTGTTAGTTTCCATTTGCAAGTTGCGTGCTTTTGCTCCGCCAGTTACTGTCGTAACTTGGTCTCCGAACACAATAGATGTTACGGAACAAAAAAAAAGAATGTTATAAAACTTAAAAGTAACAGGTAAATAAAACTTTTTCACAACTCGCTATGTATTACAAAGTTCCGTAACTTACCGCCAGCTTGGACGTGTCAATAGTCAATAGTCGAACATGTATGAATCGATAAATGCAGCACTGTAAACGAAGGCCAACCTCCTTCCCTTGCTCCCACCTTCAAATTAAATGACATCGTGAATGTGAACATTCCTATAGCAACTAGCGAAGAGGATGTTTCTCCCCTCTCAATCATGCTGCAGAACATGGGAAGTCCGCCTCGTTGCGTAGTGGCTAGCTATTGTAGCGTTGCCCGGGAGGTGTCTTTATATGTTATATAAAGATACATGCCAATATATTTCGCAGAGTATATTCATTTTGCCCCTATATGAGATTAAAACATAGTTCTCCTCGACTCTGATGTTACTCAAGTGCAATATTAACTCACTGTAAACCTAGTCGAAAAGTACAGTGGAATACAATAACGTAGCAGGGCATGCAACAATAATAAAAAGGGATATATGTACACAATTCCTCGAGAACTCAAGTCTGACTATTACTTTCCTGATAGTGTTTATTTTTTATTTAATGGGGAAATTACGACTTCTTAAAGCAGTGTTCACATAGTTATCCTTATAATTTTTCAAATGTAGCAACTACCTTCTTGATAGGAAATAATATTTAAATTATTCAATGATTGGAAGATGAAGCCATCATTGTGGAGTCAAATATAGGCTACTTATGATTCTTAATCCCGCACAAATTACGTGAATAACTAGAAATGGCTTATCCCTGTACATAGGTCAGTGAGTACTATACTCGTAACAGCATATACACACACTAATACAGTCATCACAATTAACATCGGTTATCAGATAGATTCTACACACACCCAAAGTAGACGGGGCTACATGACCGCGTTGTCGCAGCATATTGCTTGCCACGGTGGGTGAGTGGTTATAGTGTCGGACTACCAACCCCAAGATTGCAGGTTCGCCCCTGGCCATGGTAAGTGATTTTTGAAGGCGACAAAAATCACGACACTCATGCCATACGTTGTTGGCATGTCAAAGAACCCATTTGAATTCAGTAGGCCGTGTTCAATGGCAAAATTAATCTCGGGAGTTTCCGCCAACACAAAGTTCCTCCATTCTCTACTTGAAAGCGCTGTAGTGTCAAGGAGTTTAGATATCTAACCTCCTTGACTTTCATAGCGTTCAAAGGAACGACGAAATTTGACATGCAAGCTACCCTCTGGGTGTCAATTAACAAAGCTTGCACCAGGCACCCGAGGCCATACGATATTATTATTATTATTATTATTAACAGCATATTAAGGAACAGTATTGCTGTAAGAATAATTAACATGCAATGATCTCATTCTCATTAAGTTAAAGTAAATTAAGCAACGTTTAATCCCAGTATAATGTCAAATATGATGCTTAGATTCTGAACACATTAGACTTCGGTTGGTTGGTTGGTTCCTTAGTTTAGGGGCTGCGACAACGCGGTCATGTAGCCCCGTCTACTTTGGGTGTGTGTAGAATCTGTCTGATAACCGATGTTAATTGTGATGACTGTATTAGTGTGTGTATCTGTTTTAATTCAAGTAAGGACTGCAGACATTCAATTTATTCAAATAGTTACTACTTTTGCCACCAAACGCCACCGTCAACGACCAACTAGTTGAGAACTTAGTTACCTGATGCCACGTCGAACGTAGGAACCTAAGAACGTTAGTCAAATGTTTAACCTATATAATTTAGCTTCACACAGGTGTAAATCTATGACATGGGACCGCCGGCTTTACTTCCCCTCCGAAGGAAGGCATACTGAGGGGTTTTTAACGTTCTTAAAAAAATCTGACGACTTCGGCAGGGTTTGAACCCGCGATCTTGGGCATAGAAGCTCAGCATGCTACCAACTACGCCACCGAAGCCGCTTACATTGGACTTCCTTAGCCTCTAAAGTATTTCGTAAGATAAGAAATAAAAGTGCAGCTATGGTCAGCGGCACTCGCTTCTCAAACACGTAGGCCTAATACAGAGGAACATTTATAATGGATTGTTGCAATCATGTGGTATTTATTTATTTATATATATATTTATTTATTTATTTATTTATTTATTTATTTATTTATTTTGTTTGTTAAAATGTCAATACGATATAGCATACATAGTTCCAAACATTCAGAAAGACTGTGCATATTTTCTGATTTTCATTTCATTTCCTACTCTGTACTTTTACCTGTAGATAGACAATTATTGAAATAAATTGCTACCATTCGATATAAAACAGGTGGAAACGGGATATCAAATTCATACAGAGAAGGGATTCATGTAGTCTAATACTTTCGATACAACCTGTAACTTGCATTTGTGGCTTGAATATTTCTGGTTGACAGAACGCATTTTCATACATTCCCTATCACAACGATTTTTGATTCTAGTTGAGCGGTGGACTAAGTAAAGAGTGCAGTGTAAATATTGTGCCCGTACGATGGTGGGGTCCTCTCTCTCCGTATTGTATTCATTCAGCCGAATGCTTTGCGTGTCGTAATTGCTGCCAGCTCTGTTGACACAGTATTCAGTCCAACTTGTTGAGAGATACAATGTTACGAGCAGAGTCCACACAGTTTCCCCCAGGTGACTGGAGTGGACTACATTGTGCCTCTCCAACAAAATCCTCTTCACTGGAATCGTTTCAGGTACTCCAGAACCCACTCAATTACATAATATACTTAAAGTCTTCTGTGTTCTCGGCGGTGTAGCTGTGCGTGTTAAATCACTATATACGACTGCAACGGGGTGCTGCTGACGGTCCGGAAATCGGAGGGTCGAAATATTTCTACTGTAGATGAAAAAATGCAATTTCAGAAAATGATAAAAACTCTATTATTCCGGTTCGTGGAACAACATTCGAATTGAAGAATGAATCTCAGGGGAGATTGTGCTCGCGAGCACATGTTCACTCGTATGATAGCACCAAATGTATTTTAAAGAGCACCGTGGTGTTCCCGAGCACCAGGTTGAGAACGCTTGCTTTAAAACAACCTCACGACATTCTCTCCTACAAACTAGACAATAGCGGCTTTGGTGGCGTAGTTGGTAGCATGCTGAGCTTCTATGCTCAAGATCGCGGGTTCAAACCTGGCCATGGGCGTCGGATTTTTTAAGAGCTAAAAAACCCTCAGTATGCCTTCCTTCGGAGGGGAAGTAAAGCCGGCGGGCCCATGTCATAGATTTATGGAATATAAAAGAATATTCCACTAACCACAATTGTGTGAAGCTAAATTTGTGGGTTAGATTTGATTAGCGCTCTATTAAGTTCCAACGATATGCCGGCCCCGTGGTGTTGGGGTAGCGCACCTGCCTCTCATCCTGAGGCCCCGGGTTCGATTCCGGGCTCAGCCAGCGATTTTAGAAACTGAAGTGGGAACGGGGTGCATTCAGCTTTATGAGGACAATTGAGTAGCTGTCTTGAGGCAGCGCCCTGGTCACAAAATCCAAGATTAACGACCGAGGGGACCCGATGCGCTGACCACGCGTCACCCCAATATCTGCAGGCCAAATGGCTGGGCAGCGGTCGCTTGGTAGGCCTAGGCCCTTCATGGGCTGTAGTGCTAGGGGATATTTATTATTATTATTATAAGTTACGACGGGTTCTGGTTGCGATGGCATATAGTAGCCTAGGCGTCGTTGGCGGTAGCATTTGGTAGAAACTACTTGAAATTGATCGTCTGCAGTCCTTACCTGAATTACAGATAACACACACTAATACAGCCAACACAATTAATACCGGTTATCAGACAGATTCTACACACACCCAAAGTACACGGGGCTACATGATCGCGTTGTCGCAGCCCAACTGAGGAACCAACCAAACTAAACAATAACGAATACGTTTGTTACTTAAATGTTTTTGCCTTTGCCCTAAGATAAGATCAATTTTTCTAATACGATATGAATGTTTGTTTTGCTAATTCTACTAATGTTTTGGAACACCTATTGGTATAATGAGAAGTCGGCGCCTATCGCATGCTCCATGTCGTATCAGTCTGTATAAATAGATCAGGAAATGAGGCTTGCCGTTCCTGTTTTGCTAATGGTGATGAAGCTGAGTTTAATCCTCATGTTATGGCAGTGGCCATAGAACCGCCTTTTGTTCGTAATCTTGTGTAAAGTAAGCCATTAAAACAGAAGGTTAGTCACACATGTTGGCCGAGCTCCAATGCAAACTGTCACGGCAAATCCGCGTAACATATTTTTAGTTACGGACAGGGTTAACAGGGGACGGGGGAGGAAAATGTAGGGGTGAGGGGGCACAGAATACAAATGAGATCCAATTTCTAAACGACTCCACTGTATTTTTATTTTCTCCTTTCTTTGCGTGCAAAGACACGACTCATTTGTCTGACGACGGATTCTATTTTGAGTGAGCAGCTCAAGCCTGTCTTGAAGTGATCAAGTTAACAATAACACCATTTTCTTTGGTCCAGGGGTACATATTGAGACTTGTGTTCGAAGGTTCCAATTTCGATTCTTACCTCGGCCAAATCATTTGATTCTGGTCTGAGGGATGGAAAGTGAGTAGTGGAGTAGTGACAGTTCCAGGCCACCCGGCGTTGCTCGGGCGGCGTTCATATTAAATAATTAATAACTCTCGAACCCGTGGTCGGAGATTCACGAACGAGGTGTCGTTGGACTCGGGCTGACGGGGGCTTTGCTATGGACCACTCATTTCAACCCCTAAATAAAACCTACCCCTACTAGGAGGTGAAATTGTAATTTTTAGTGAAAGTCTCTTTTCAAATGCGACATGTATAAGGTGCGTTGCTAAAATGAACTAAAACGTTGTTGCTCATATAGCGCATGCGTTTTACGAGATGCCGCTATGGATCAACATTTTTGTTTTTGTTTTATACGCATGCGCACTTGGGATTTTTGTAAGAGGGCAAGCTCTTTGAAAAAAAAATGATTGATAAGAAGGGGTTTTGGTGGTGAGGAGAGAACCAGATAGTCGCCTACTTTCCTACGAAGTTTGCCGATATTTCTCGAACGCAAGGTCGGATTTGGACGTGTGACGTGTCAAATCGCTTGTCTCGAAGCCCTATATATGTTATTAATAGGTTAAAGTTTTGAGAATGAGGGAAACAGGCTTTTTGGGGGGTAAAACCATGATTTTAGACTTTTTCCGATATATCACGAATGCATGGTCGGATTTGGTCCTATGACTTGTCAAATGGCTTGTCTCAAAACCCTCTTTATTTTGGTAATAGGTTAAAGTTTTTGAGAATGAGGGAAACAGAATTTTTTGGGGTAAAAACGTGATTTCAAACTTATTGCTATACCTCGCGAACCAATTATGCTAGAGGCGTGTACGACGGGTCCAAGGACTCGGGGTGACGTCCTCTTTCCTATGGACCAATCGTTATATTTAAAAAAAAAATGGAAACTTGATTTTGGGGTAAACAAGTGTTTTTTGCGATTTTTGCTGATAACTCACGAACCAATAAGCCTAGAGACAAGTGCGAGGAGTCATTTTTTTCACCGCGTTGCCCTCTTGCCGAGGATGTTCGTGATGAGCAGGAATGAAAAAACCATGTTGAGGTAAAACCATGATTTTAGACTTTTTGCTTTATCTCGCAAACCCATAACGCTAGAGACGTGTACGAGGTGTCCTAGGACTCGGGATCACGCCCCCTTTTAGAAACTATGTTTGACATTTTGACAAAGGGCCTAACGCCATACATGTTGAAAAAATTACCAAAAGATCCAAAACTAATAGGTCATTAGCTTTTTAATATCTCATGAATCAATAAGGCTAGGGACCTGTATGAGAGGTCGTTGGACTTGAGGTGACATTCTGTTTTTGAATATATTATTTATTTATGTCAAAAGGGCCTAACTGCACTTTTGTTAATATCTCGCTAACTAATAATCAGAGAGGGTCAAGTAAGGTGTCATAGGACTCAGGATGGTCAACCCTTTTCCATGACCAACGAATTTACCCAAAAGATCTAAAACAGCAAGGTCATTGACCTATGATTTTATAAACTAATAATCAGAGAGGCTCAAGTGAGGTGTCATTGAACTCAGGATGGTCAACCCTTTTCCATGACCAACGAATTTACCCAAAAGATTCAAAACAGCAAGGTCATTGACCTAATATTTTATAAACTAATAATCGAATATCAACATGTGAGGTGTCATAGGACTTAGAATGGTCAACCCTTTCCCACGGCCAATGAATTTACCCAAAATACCCAATACATCAAGGTCATCGACCTGAGATTTTATAAACTAATAATCGCATACGAACATGTGTGATGTTTACCATGTGTGATGAAACATAGCTAGGTAGAGAAAGAATTAGTGTAGGCTACATGTATGGTGACTGACAAGTCTTTTACCATTGAAACTTGTTTTTCAGATCAAACTGCAGTATAGAGAGAGTATAGGTTGCAGGTATGGGTTAATAAATGACGAACGATGTACTCAAACTCTGATTTATCGATTCAAGAATTAAGAGTAGACTATCTTTAATTGATTGGTTAAAGAGGATAGGTAAAACACAAAAAAAATGCTCAGTGGTTACCGGGTCAAGATGGTCGCTACACACAACAAGCTTTAAATACTTGAGGCTAATAATCTATACACACACACTCGCTTGTTCTAAACTAAACTGTGTTGCTGTCAGTGCTCAGACAGTAGGCTGATGACAAAATGAATTGCTAACAGAAATATAATCATTTCCGGTTGTATAATGTTACCAGCTATTCATTTTGTGTTGTAGTGTTAAGCACTTTTAGCTCTTAAACTGGTGGTCTTAACTCGATTTCCAGGTCTGAGGCCTAGAACGAGTCAAACTAAGAAACAAGAGCATGGTGGTGTAGTGGTTAAGCTGTTAGCCTTTTCACCAGGGTTCGATTTCAGGTTAACATGCATGTCATAAACATATTAAACAAAACAAAACAGAGATAACGTTTAAAACTGATTACATTTGTGTCTTTTCAAATTATTACTTGGATTACAAATACAAAGGTGAACTGGGTTTGATATACAGTTAATGCTGTCTATCACACACTAGACTGTAAGAAAGCCAAATAGCAAAAGGCGTAGGTAGAGCAGTGGTAAAATTGCTATATGTAGAGAACTACCTAGCGATTTTATGAACTGGCAAAGCTATATCGCATAAACAGTGCAGGATACAATCCAGCAATCAAATTTGTATCTTGTGGAACAGAGAAAATGCACTTTTACCTTGATGGATAGCAAATGAGTGCAGATGAATGACCTATGCATTAGCCTACCATAGGGTTATAACCACGAGGTGGAGGTGTGACTTCTATATTTTATTGTTTAGAGACATGGCATTTTTGTAACCAGTAGATTTAGTATTTTGTAAATATTCATTTTTGTAATTGTAAATAGTGGAAACATTTTTTTGTAATAGTAAATGTTAAATGTATAACTAAAAGTTATTTGGGATAAGTGTGCATGTCAAGGATAAATAGCGTGGTTGTATTTGTTTTCAAAGACAGGTATGGTTGTGTGAATGTATGACTATAGATAGAATGATAGAGAGAGAGAGAAAGCTTGTGTGTGTGTGGGTAGCATTGATTTTTCAACCAAAGCAAACACGGCAAGGTAGGATGGTGGAGTAATTAATGTATATAGCAAATGGTAAATAGTATACTGTATTTTTTAACACTTGTGTTTTTTTAATGCAGCAGTAGATAGGTGTTATTTTGTAAAACAGTCTTACCTACAATAGTAGTAGTAGTAGTAGTAGTAGTAGTAGTAGTAGTAGGCCTATATGTTTTTGGAAACAAACAGAAAGAGCCATGGCCAAGCACTTCCATTAAAGTGACTTCAAGAAAATTTAAATCAGCAAATGTGTGTTTTACAAAACTAAACTTTCAGCATGGACTAAATCATAAACGTGTCGTCTGTGATATGGAAAAAAATAGGAAATCCATGTTTCCATATCAACACAATTTAAAAACTTATAACTGACATTTAAAAAATGTAAATGGGAAATTGACAAATGTGTAAACAACAAAATGGAAAATTCTTGTTTCCATATCATGAAATCCAAAACCTTTAAACTGACATTTTCAAATCGTGTACATGGAAAATTGACAAATGGCAATGTGTGAAATGTTAAAATGAATTAAAATGAACAAACGGCTATCATTATTTTAAAAAAATAAAAAACCGTCGTGTTCTATCGTTAAAGTGTGAATCAAACCACAACTACTTATTTGGATCACCCGAGACTGAGTAGACCTGTTTTAGTCCTAATATACTTTTAAAATTTTATGTTAAAGCTCAAATTGAACTCAAGAGCTTTAGAGTGCCAGCTAACTATTATAACCGTTACGTCACAAAGACAACTTTACACTACTCTTAATGAACAATAATAAGAAAAAGAATAATGAATGTTGAATTTGTCTTTAAGGATGAACATGGTGACACTGTTTCTGTTGCACAGTCTGCTAGCTACTAGCCAGCAGCTGGGGTCTTAGAAAACGATACAGTTGACATTTTGTAATGAGATGTGACATGTTTCAAAGTACAGTATTATGGGTTGCTGTTGAGTAAAAACTAATCCTGTACAAGGAAGCAAGGGTTCGAACCCCTTACCTAACATTACTATTGCCTGAACATGGCTTGACGACACTGTATTATTATGATACTCGATACACAAACCATAGATAGAGTGTATTGTTTAAGATCACTTTCATTCTGAACATAGGTGGAGACTGTTGATGGTTAACAATGGCATTAATATAGTAGGACGTGGGTATAGCAATTTAGAAAAAACAGACAATACCCATACAATATTTTTATTTATTTTTTTCTCTATTACTATTTAGTCCTTTTTGATTCTCTTGCATATGAAGGGTAGATAACCTTGTAGTTCAGCCCCTTAAAACAACAACAACACAACCTTTTGCATAGTCTGTGATGTTGACGACTCTTGAGATGTGGAAAACGGATTAAACATAACTTTTACAGCAGGGGTTAAATGTTGCTCAATAAACACTGCACTATTTTGAGTAGCAACATGTTTTTCTTGTACTAGCTTTTTAGCATTGTCATTATTATTTGTTGACACCAACAGTGTTTCATCTGGTACACCACATTGATGATCACTCACACTTAAAACCTTACCATTTCTACTTTTTAGATTGCCTCGACATCTTTTTGACCTCTCTTTTGAGCATCGCCAAAATATTATTCCATTTACATTTTGACCATTATAGTTATAAGAGTAGCCTTTATAGAGTACACGTTGTTTACCTTTGTTAGTTGTAGTAAGTTCCATAGTAGCAACTAACCTGTTAGTATGATTTGCTCACTACAAAGGTTATAACTGTTCTGATAATAAAATCATTTAGCTTTGGCTTTTATATTTAATATGTACAGTTTGAAGTGATAGCAAAAGTGAGAGCAAAATGGTAGCAGAGTGGTAGAAAATATAACATGTATTGTTAAGAAATAGTTTAAGCGGTTATGTGGATCCATCACATAATAATTTTAGCACGACGAAGCTCATTTTCTATATCCAATAGTTCTTCCTCATATTCAGTATAACCAGCCTGTTTATAGACATGCAGTTGCTGAAGCCGCCGGATTAGCTTACTTGGATTGTTCCTGTAGACAAATTTAACAAATGATTTTTAGGTGTAAACAAAGCATTACCATTATCATTATTATCTTCATCATCAACATCATCATCATCATCATAACCATTATCATTATCATCATCATCATTATCATCATCATCATGATCATTATAATCCTCATCACTATTACTATATAGTCCTTTTTGATCCTTTTGCAATACCACATTTTGCACAGTCTGTGTTGCCTTTGATAATGTTGGGAGTTTTTCAGACATTGACAACTGTCCTAACACGACTTTCTGAGGAGATAATACATGCTTCTTAACAAACAATGCACTATCTTGAGCTGCAATATCTTTTTCTGGGACAAGTGTTTTAACATTTTGAAGAGTTTTTTTAAACAGCAACGGTGTTTTATCTGGTACACTACATTGATGATCACTCACACTTAAGACATCACTATTTTTACTTTTCAGCTCACTTCGACACTGTTTTGAACGATGTTTTGTACAACGCCAAATAACAGTTCCATTTTTATTGGTTCGTTTTACAATATATGTATATCCTTTATAGAATGCGTATGGCATACCATTGCTATTTGTTGATACTTCCATGTCAATTGTCAAGCATGAACTAATCTGTAGCAAAGTTGACTCGATAATATAAATAATAGTTTAAAGTGAGAGGAAAAGTGGGTGCAAGAGTGAGTGCAAAAGTGGGTGCAAAAGTGGGTGCAAAAGCGAGTGCAAAAGTGGGTGTAAAAGGGAGTGCAAAAGTGGGTGCAAAAGTGAATGCAAAAGTGAGTGCAAAAGTGGGTACAAAAGTGGGTGCAAAAGTCAATGTAAAAGTGGGTGCAAAAGAGGGTGCAAAAGAGGGTGCAAGAGTGGGTGCAAGAGTGGGTGCAAGAGTGGGTGCAAGAGTGGGTGCAAGAGTGGGTGCAAAAGTGGGTGCAAAAGTGGGTGCAAATGTGGGTGCAAAAGTGGGTGCAAAAGTGGGTGCAAAAGTGGGAGCAAAAAGTGGGAGCAAAAATTGGGAGCAAAAAGTGCGATCTGAAGAAAGTACGAGCAATTATGAGAGTAAATGTGAAAGCAAACGTTGGAGCAAGTATGGGAGCAAATGTGAAAGCAAAAGTGGGAGCACAAAGTGAGAGAAAAAAATGAGAGCAAAAAGTGTAAGCAAAAGTGGGAGCAAATATGAGAGCAAAAAATAAGTAGGAGCAAGTATGGGAGCAAATGTGAAAGCAAAAGGGGGAGCAAAAAGTGAGAGAAAAAAAAGTGGGACCAAAAGGTGTAAGCAAAAGTGGGAGCAAATATGAGAGCAAAGAAAAGTGGGAGCAAAAAAGTGGGAGCAAAAATGTGGGAGCTAAACGTGTAAGCAGACGTGGGAGCAAACAAGTGTGAGCAAATATGGGAGCAGAAAGTGGGAGCAAATGTGAAAGCAAAAGTGGGAGCAAAAAGAGCGAGCAAAAGTGAGTGCACAAAGTGGGAGCAAAATGTGTGAGTAAAAAGTGGGGGAAAATGTGGTGTTTTACTAAAACAATCTCCCCTAATCTAACCTAACCTGACTTCACCCAACCTAATTTCACCTAACCTAACTTCACCTAACCTAACCTTCCAACTCTCAGATCAAAAATTAAATTCTGGTCACAGTCGAGTTGGAACCCAAAACCTCTGGGATAACACCCAAGTATACTAGCCACTACACCGCGAAATGGGCAAATTATCATGCAACACAACACAAAAACAAAAAGTTTTCTGTAGTGTAACTCATTGGCTGACAACCATAGTTGAGAATTCAAACCCAAGACCTCAGGACTTTTGTTTTGAACATTATCAGAAATATTATTCCATTTACATTTTGCTGTTGCTTATAGTTATAAGAGTTGGCATTAATATGGGAGCAAAAGTGAAAGCAAAAAGTGGGTGCAAGCATGGCTGGTTGTCGAGTCTTTCATATCAACTAATACACATAAATTAACTTTTAGTAAAGTGACTTGGCTAATAATTATAATAATAATATTAATCGTTTAAAAAAAATTCAAGGGATTGATATTTTTCAGGGTGTAATTTCCAAAGTACTGTCAAGAATAATAATTACATGAACAGATTCCAAGAACTCTAGAGTGCTTTTAAGGTTAATGATTGGCTAGGAGTGAGAAAGAGCTAGCTAACCTAAGTTAACCTCAGCTCAGTAAACCTAACCTTGTCACATGACATGTTCTACAAGTATAGACTTGCTTTGAGACTGGATATGACGTCACAGATGAATGGCGGTGGGAGGCTGGACATGACTTTTTATTACACAAAAACATTTTCCTTTTTGCCAGCCTCCCACCGCCATTCATCTGTGACGTCATATCCAGTCTCAAAGCAAGTCTATACTTGTAGAACATGTCATGTGACAAGGTTAGGTTTACTGAGCTGAGGTTAACTTAGGTTAGCTAGCTCTTTCTCACTCCTAGCCAATCATTAACCTTAAAAGCACTCTAGAGTTCTTGGAATCTGTTCATGTAATTATTATTCTTGACAGTACTTTGGAAATTACACCCTGAAAAATATCAATCCCTTGAATTTTTTTTAAACGATTAATATTATTATTATTATTATTATTATTAGCCAAGTCACTTTACTAAAAGTTAATTTATGTGTATTAGTTGATATGAAAGTTTCGACAACCAGCCATGCTTGCACCCACTTTTTGCTTTCACTTTTGCTCCCATATTAATGCCAACTCTTATAACTATAAGCAACAGCAAAATGTAAATGGAATAATATTTCTGATATTGTTCAAAACAAAAGTCCTGAGGTCTTGGGTTTGAATTCTCAACTATGGTTGTCAGCCAATGTGTTACACTACAGAAAACTTTTTGTTTTTGAGTTGTGTTGCATGATAATTTGCCCATTTCGCGGTGTAGTGGCTAGTATACTTGGGTGTTATCCCAGAGGTTTTGGGTTCCAACTCGACTGTGACCAGAATTTAATTTTTGATCTGAGAGTTGGAAGGTTAGGTTAGGTGAAATTAGGTTAGGTGAAATTAGGTTGGGTGAAGTCAGGTTAGGTTAGATTAGGGGAGATTGTTTTAGTAAAACACCACATTTCCCCCCACTTTTTACTCACACATTTTGCTCCCACTTTGTGCACTCACTTTTGCTCGCTCTTTTTGCTCCCACTTTTGCTTTCACATTTGCTCCCACTTTCTGCTCCCATATTTGCTCACACTTGTTTGCTCCCACGTCTGCTTACACGTTTTGCTCCCACTTTTTGCTCCCACTTTTTTGCTCCCACTTTTCTTTGCTCTCATATTTGCTCCCACTTTTGCTTACACCTTTTGGTCCCACTTTTTTTTCTCTCACTTTTTGCTCCCCCTTTTGCTTTCACATTTGCTCCCATACTTGCTCCTACTTATTTTTTGCTCTCATATTTGCTCCCACTTTTGCTTACACTTTTTGCTCTCATTTTTTTCTCTCACTTTGTGCTCCCACTTTTGCTTTCACATTTGCTCCCATACTTGCTCCAACTTTTGCTTTCACATTTACTCTCATAATTGCTCGTACTTTCTTCAGATCGCACTTTTTGCTCCCAATTTTTGCTCCCACATTTTGCTCCCAATTTTTTGCTCCCACTTTTGCACCCACTTTTGCACCCACTTTTGCACTCACTTTTGCACTTACTTTTGCACCCACTTTTGCACCCATTCTTGCACCCACTTTTGCACCCACTTTTGCACCCACTCTAGCACCCACTTTTGCACCCACTTTTGCACTCACTTTTGCACCCACTTTTGCACCCACATTTGCACCCACTTTTGCACCCACTTTTGCACCCACTCTTGCACCCACGTTTGCACCCACTTTTACATTGACTTTTGCACCCACTTTTGTACCCACTTTTGCACTCACTTTTGCATTCACTTTTGCATTCACTTTTGCACCCACTTTTGCACTCCCTTTTACACCCACTTTTGCACTCGCTTTTGCACCCACTTTTGCACCCACTTTTGCACTCACTCTTGCACCCACTTTTCCTCTCACTTTAAACTATTATTTATATTATCGAGTCAACTTTGCTACAGATTAGTTCATGCTTGACAATTGACATGGAAGTATCAACAAATAGCAATGGTATGCCATACGCATTCTATAAAGGATATACATATATTGTAAAACGAACCAATAAAAATGGAACTGTTATTTGGCGTTGTACAAAACATCGTTCAAAACAGTGTCGAAGTGAGCTGAAAAGTAAAAATAGTGATGTCTTAAGTGTGAGTGATCATCAATGTAGTGTACCAGATAAAACACCGTTGCTGTTTAAAAAAACTCTTCAAAATGTTAAAACACTTGTCCCAGAAAAAGATATTGCAGCTCAAGATAGTGCATTGTTTGTTAAGAAGCATGTATTATCTCCTCAGAAAGTCGTGTTAGGACAGTTGTCAATGTCTGAAAAACTCCCAACATTATCAAAGGCAACACAGACTGTGCAAAATGTGGTATTGCAAAAGGATCAAAAAGGACTATATAGTAATAGTGATGAGGATTATAATGATCATGATGATGATGATAATGATGATGATGATAATGATAATGGTTATGATGATGATGATGATGATGATGATGATGAAGATAATAATGATAATGGTAATGCTTTGTTTACACCTAAAAATCATTTGTTAAATTTGTCTACAGGAACAATCCAAGTAAGCTAATCCGGCGGCTTCAGCAACTGCATGTCTATAAACAGGCTGGTTATACTGAATATGAGGAAGAACTATTGGATATAGAAAATGAGCTTCGTCGTGCTAAAATTATTATGTGATGGATCCACATAACCGCTTAAACTATTTCTTAACAATACATGTTATATTTTCTACCACTCTGCTACCATTTTGCTCTCACTTTTGCTATCACTTCAAACTGTACATATTAAATATAAAAGCCAAAGCTAAATGATTTTATTATCAG
Organism: Meconema thalassinum; assembly: GCA_946902985.2. Lineage (NCBI taxonomy): Eukaryota > Metazoa > Arthropoda > Insecta > Orthoptera > Tettigoniidae > Meconema > Meconema thalassinum. The sequence goes on from OX336399.1 coordinate 94,763,175, forward strand.
AACAGTTATAACCTTTGTAGTGAGCAAATCATACTAACAGGTTAGTTGCTACTATGGAACTTACTACAACTAACAAAGGTAAACAACGTGTACTCTATAAAGGCTACTCTTATAACTATAATGGTCAAAATGTAAATGGAATAATATTTTGGCGATGCTCAAAAGAGAGGTCAAAAAGATGTCGAGGCAATCTAAAAAGTAGAAATGGTAAGGTTTTAAGTGTGAGTGATCATCAATGTGGTGTACCAGATGAAACACTGTTGGTGTCAACAAATAATAATGACAATGCTAAAAAGCTAGTACAAGAAAAACATGTTGCTACTCAAAATAGTGCAGTGTTTATTGAGCAACATTTAACCCCTGCTGTAAAAGTTATGTTTAATCCGTTTTCCACATCTCAAGAGTCGTCAACATCACAGACTATGCAAAAGGTTGTGTTGTTGTTGTTTTAAGGGGCTGAACTACAAGGTTATCTACCCTTCATATGCAAGAGAATCAAAAAGGACTAAATAGTAATAGAGAAAAAAATAAATAAAAATATTGTATGGGTATTGTCTGTTTTTTCTAAATTGCTATACCCACGTCCTACTATATTAATGCCATTGTTAACCATCAACAGTCTCCACCTATGTTCAGAATGAAAGTGATCTTAAACAATACACTCTATCTATGGTTTGTGTATCGAGTATCATAATAATACAGTGTCGTCAAGCCATGTTCAGGCAATAGTAATGTTAGGTAAGGGGTTCGAACCCTTGCTTCCTTGTACAGGATTAGTTTTTACTCAACAGCAACCCATAATACTGTACTTTGAAACATGTCACATCTCATTACAAAATGTCAACTGTATCGTTTTCTAAGACCCCAGCTGCTGGCTAGTAGCTAGCAGACTGTGCAACAGAAACAGTGTCACCATGTTCATCCTTAAAGACAAATTCAACATTCATTATTCTTTTTCTTATTATTGTTCATTAAGAGTAGTGTAAAGTTGTCTTTGTGACGTAACGGTTATAATAGTTAGCTGGCACTCTAAAGCTCTTGAGTTCAATTTGAGCTTTAACATAAAATTTTAAAAGTATATTAGGACTAAAACAGGTCTACTCAGTCTCGGGTGATCCAAATAAGTAGTTGTGGTTTGATTCACACTTTAACGATAGAACACGACGGTTTTTTATTTTTTTAAAATAATGATAGCCGTTTGTTCATTTTAATTCATTTTAACATTTCACACATTGCCATTTGTCAATTTTCCATGTACACGATTTGAAAATGTCAGTTTAAAGGTTTTGGATTTCATGATATGGAAACAAGAATTTTCCATTTTGTTGTTTACACATTTGTCAATTTCCCATTTACATTTTTTAAATGTCAGTTATAAGTTTTTAAATTGTGTTGATATGGAAACATGGATTTCCTATTTTTTTCCATATCACAGACGACACGTTTATGATTTAGTCCATGCTGAAAGTTTAGTTTTGTAAAACACACATTTGCTGATTTAAATTTTCTTGAAGTCACTTTAATGGAAGTGCTTGGCCATGGCTCTTTCTGTTTGTTTCCAAAAACATATAGGCCTACTACTACTACTACTACTACTACTACTATTGTAGGTAAGACTGTTTTACAAAATAACACCTATCTACTGCTGCATTAAAAAAACACAAGTGTTAAAAAAATACAGTATACTATTTACCATTTGCTATATACATTAATTACTCCACCATCCTACCTTGCCGTGTTTGCTTTGGTTGAAAAATCAATGCTACCCACACACACACAAGCTTTCTCTCTCTCTCTATCATTCTATCTATAGTCATACATTCACACAACCATACCTGTCTTTGAAAACAAATACAACCACGCTATTTATCCTTGACATGCACACTTATCCCAAATAACTTTTAGTTATACATTTAACATTTACTATTACAAAAAAATGTTTCCACTATTTACAATTACAAAAATGAATATTTACAAAATACTAAATCTACTGGTTACAAAAATGCCATGTCTCTAAACAATAAAATATAGAAGTCACACCTCCACCTCGTGGTTATAACCCTATGGTAGGCTAATGCATAGGTCATTCATCTGCACTCATTTGCTATCCATCAAGGTAAAAGTGCATTTTCTCTGTTCCACAAGATACAAATTTGATTGCTGGATTGTATCCTGCACTGTTTATGCGATATAGCTTTGCCAGTTCATAAAATCGCTAGGTAGTTCTCTACATATAGCAATTTTACCACTGCTCTACCTACGCCTTTTGCTATTTGGCTTTCTTACAGTCTAGTGTGTGATAGACAGCATTAACTGTATATCAAACCCAGTTCACCTTTGTATTTGTAATCCAAGTAATAATTTGAAAAGACACAAATGTAATCAGTTTTAAACGTTATCTCTGTTTTGTTTTGTTTAATATGTTTATGACATGCATGTTAACCTGAAATCGAACCCTGGTGAAAAGGCTAACAGCTTAACCACTACACCACCATGCTCTTGTTTCTTAGTTTGACTCGTTCTAGGCCTCAGACCTGGAAATCGAGTTAAGACCACCAGTTTAAGAGCTAAAAGTGCTTAACACTACAACACAAAATGAATAGCTGGTAACATTATACAACCGGAAATGATTATATTTCTGTTAGCAATTCATTTTGTCATCAGCCTACTGTCTGAGCACTGACAGCAACACAGTTTAGTTTAGAACAAGCGAGTGTGTGTGTATAGATTATTAGCCTCAAGTATTTAAAGCTTGTTGTGTGTAGCGACCATCTTGACCCGGTAACCACTGAGCATTTTTTTTGTGTTTTACCTATCCTCTTTAACCAATCAATTAAAGATAGTCTACTCTTAATTCTTGAATCGATAAATCAGAGTTTGAGTACATCGTTCGTCATTTATTAACCCATACCTGCAACCTATACTCTCTCTATACTGCAGTTTGATCTGAAAAACAAGTTTCAATGGTAAAAGACTTGTCAGTCACCATACATGTAGCCTACACTAATTCTTTCTCTACCTAGCTATGTTTCATCACACATGGTAAACATCACACATGTTCGTATGCGATTATTAGTTTATAAAATCTCAGGTCGATGACCTTGATGTATTGGGTATTTTGGGTAAATTCATTGGCCGTGGGAAAGGGTTGACCATTCTAAGTCCTATGACACCTCACATGTTGATATTCGATTATTAGTTTATAAAATATTAGGTCAATGACCTTGCTGTTTTGAATCTTTTGGGTAAATTCGTTGGTCATGGAAAAGGGTTGACCATCCTGAGTTCAATGACACCTCACTTGAGCCTCTCTGATTATTAGTTTATAAAATCATAGGTCAATGACCTTGCTGTTTTAGATCTTTTGGGTAAATTCGTTGGTCATGGAAAAGGGTTGACCATCCTGAGTCCTATGACACCTCACTTGACCCTCTCTGATTATTAGTTAGCGAGATATTAACAAAAGTGCAGTTAGGCCCTTTTGACATAAATAAATAATATATTCAAAAACAGAATGTCACCTCAAGTCCAACGACCTCTCATACAGGTCCCTAGCCTTATTGATTCATGAGATATTAAAAAGCTAATGACCTATTAGTTTTGGATCTTTTGGTAATTTTTTCAACATGTATGGCGTTAGGCCCTTTGTCAAAATGTCAAACATAGTTTCTAAAAGGGGGCGTGATCCCGAGTCCTAGGACACCTCGTACACGTCTCTAGCGTTATGGGTTTGCGAGATAAAGCAAAAAGTCTAAAATCATGGTTTTACCTCAACATGGTTTTTTCATTCCTGCTCATCACGAACATCCTCGGCAAGAGGGCAACGCGGTGAAAAAAATGACTCCTCGCACTTGTCTCTAGGCTTATTGGTTCGTGAGTTATCAGCAAAAATCGCAAAAAACACTTGTTTACCCCAAAATCAAGTTTCCATTTTTTTTTTAATATAACGATTGGTCCATAGGAAAGAGGACGTCACCCCGAGTCCTTGGACCCGTCGTACACGCCTCTAGCATAATTGGTTCGCGAGGTATAGCAATAAGTTTGAAATCACGTTTTTACCCCAAAAAATTCTGTTTCCCTCATTCTCAAAAACTTTAACCTATTACCAAAATAAAGAGGGTTTTGAGACAAGCCATTTGACAAGTCATAGGACCAAATCCGACCATGCATTCGTGATATATCGGAAAAAGTCTAAAATCATGGTTTTACCCCCCAAAAAGCCTGTTTCCCTCATTCTCAAAACTTTAACCTATTAATAACATATATAGGGCTTCGAGACAAGCGATTTGACACGTCACACGTCCAAATCCGACCTTGCGTTCGAGAAATATCGGCAAACTTCGTAGGAAAGTAGGCGACTATCTGGTTCTCTCCTCACCACCAAAACCCCTTCTTATCAATCATTTTTTTTTTCAAAGAGCTTGCCCTCTTACAAAAATCCCAAGTGCGCATGCGTATAAAACAAAAACAAAAATGTTGATCCATAGCGGCATCTCGTAAAACGCATGCGCTATATGAGCAACAACGTTTTAGTTCATTTTAGCAACGCACCTTATACATGTCGCATTTGAAAAGAGACTTTCACTAAAAATTACAATTTCACCTCCTAGTAGGGGTAGGTTTTATTTAGGGGTTGAAATGAGTGGTCCATAGCAAAGCCCCCGTCAGCCCGAGTCCAACGACACCTCGTTCGTGAATCTCCGACCACGGGTTCGAGAGTTATTAATTATTTAATATGAACGCCGCCCGAGCAACGCCGGGTGGCCTGGAACTGTCACTACTCCACTACTAAAGTGGTACATTTATCGTTGTGAGGATAACTCATCCATTCTAGAGGTGGTATTACTTTTGTATTCCAGGATAACGCTTAATTAAGGCTATAACCTCTTTCTTGCAAATCCTAGACTTAATTTCAAATATACAGACTTGTACAAACACCACAATAACTCCGGTTATCATACAAATTCAGAACACAAATGCAAGAGGCTGACGACTACGATGCCGCAAATCCCTAAATGATACATTATTATTTATGGAAAACAGTCATTGTATTCTTAGTTTGTGTTAAAATTATGCATTCATTTCCCTTATTGACGTTTATGCCTTTCAGCGATCAGTCTACTCTCTAAGCGTCTGTGAGCGAATGAGTCGTCTGAGACGCACATACAGCTAACAGCATGGATTCTTCTTCTTCTTCTTCTTCTTCTTCTTCTTCTTCTCCTCCTCCTCCTCCTCCTCCTCCTCCTCCTCCTTCGCGAATGGGTCTCTTAGGACCACGCGGAATCAACTCATCTTCGTCTTCCTCTTAGGCCAGTATTCTCTCATACGCAACGAGTGTGTGTGTTTTCGCTCGGACCATGTATGTTGTTTTGTCTTTCACTCTGCTTCCTTGAAAACCCGTTTTTTAGCCTATTTTCATTCATGAAAAAATAGGCTTACGAGATCACCTTTTGCCCGTGTGTGTGTCTGTGTGCGTGCGTGTGATGGTGTGTGTCCCCCCTAATAACTTCTAAACGGCTAGAGGGATTTCAATGAAACTCGGTAAATTCATAGCACTATTTTGGACCACCCCGACCGTGCCCTTCAAATTTTGTTACGTCTCACCAATCCAACATGGCGGCTGTGCAAAATATTTCACGAGCATTCAATATCTCCGAAATTATTATCGATATCACCCTGGAATATCTTACGGTGATAAAGGGAACTACTAGAAGTTCACCTAAGTGACTTTTGAAAACCTGGTAATTACAAAACCAACATGGCGGCCAAGCGAAGTTGCGACTTTTAAATAGACGTTTTTCGCGATTTAACCAACCAAACGCAATGAAACTTGGCACAGTATATGTTTATACACATTGTAATGTACCGACATCGAACTTCGATCAATTGTTTACATAACCTCAAGATGGCGGCTGTGCGAAATATTTCACTGGCATTCTATATCTCTGAAACTATTAGCGGTATCACCCTGAAATTTTGTACGGATATAAAGGGCACTACTGGAAGTTCATCTATAAGACTTTAAAAAACCGGATAACTACAAAACGAATATGGCGGCCAAGCGAATTTGAAAATTTTAAATATCTTTCTCGCGATTTAATGATCCAAACGCAATGAAACTTGGCACAGGAAATGTTTATACACATGGTAATGCACTGGTATATAATTTAGTTCAATTGTTTACATAAATTCAAGATGGCGGTTGTGCGAATTTTAAAATTGAGTTTTTATTTCTTGTGTCGTAATCATGCGATCGAAGTGAAAGTTTGAATAATGAACCTACGCAATAATTTTCCTTTAATGGTACATGACTCTATGGCCTATACATTTAACTATCCAACATAGCGACCATCCGAAATATTTAGACGGCTCTGAATATCTACGAATCTATTATAGCAATCAAACTGAATGTTTCTTATGTTCATAGGGGCTATGAGCTTAAGTTCACCTATAGGACTTTAAATAACCTGCTGATCACAAATCCAACATGGCGGTGACGCGAAGTATAAATATTCACATGGACGTTTCTCGCACTTTAACCATCCGAGTGCAGTGAAACTTGGTACAGTAAATCCTTATACAAATGTTAATCCACTGGCATCTAATTTATTTCAATTGTTTCCATAACCACAAGATGGCAGCTGTGCGAAATTTTAACATCTCATTTTTACTTCTTGTGTCCTAATCATGCGATTGAAGTTTGAATACTACACTTACACATTAATCTTCTTGTAACAGTCCATAACTCTAAGACCTACATATATAAAAATCCAGCATGGCGAACATCTGCAATATTTTGTCGTTTCTCAATATCTATGAATCCATTAGAGCAATCAAACTGAAATTTTGTATGTTGATAGAGGCAATTAACATAAGTAGATTATATGAAAATAGGCTGTATAGTTCTTCATGGAACTACTTGTTCTGATTGCTATTTGGTCTTGTAAATTTGGTGACTCCAATTCTTTGAGATCTTTCTTCGTTTGTTTGTACCAATTAGGTCTGGCCATCTTTTTCTTTAAGAATGTATGAATTCTATGTGTTAGCCTGTTAGAATCCATTTTTTCTATGTGCCTCATGAATTCTATTCTTCGCGAGCCCATTGAATCTGTGAGTTTGGGAATCTGTTTGTAGATTGCGTGCAGTAACCATGGTAACATCATCACAGGATGTCCTTTCAGCTCTGTGCTAGGCAGTATTCAGCTCCATTTGTCACCTGAAATATCAAACGAATGTTACGTAAGCACATCCGTGGGGACATTAATGAACAACATACGTGATACACTTGAGGTGGAGACTGCAAGTAGCGGGCTATTGGTGTCCGTGCCCGGACTTTATAAGTTACCATCTTTTTGGTAGCCTTTATATGGAGGTGAAAGGCTGTTTGAGCTTTTAGCTCTCGCAGTAAAGAAGTGCTGGTGCATTTCATAAGAAGGGAGGTATTGCACAGTTCACTACTCCTGTGGGGGTCCAGGCACGGACACAAAGAGCCAGCTTGGTGTTCCTAGGCACAAGACAGGCATAAGTCTAGGAAAATTGCCGAGTTTTAAACAATTATTTAATTATATAATTTAACAAGAAGTTCCGTTACGAACTAAAGAACCTACTTTTCTTAAAATTTAAGATTAGAATAATGACGAAATTAAGTTGGTAATATCGAATTTTCTAATTAGTTCGAAATACTGTATACCTGGCATAATGTAGCCTAATAGAGAACTACAGTTGGCAGCCCTGGTGACTGAATATATTCTTCGTTCCATCTCTTAAGGTACAGAATACAAAATTTGGTTGAGTCCAATGGATAGCATGGACGTTACATGCAGTTAAACATTGGATCTAACAGCGCGCGTAAAATCATGTTGGCAACAATGACATACATGTATTGGTCAGAAATAAATAATATGATCTATTGTTGTGTCAATTTTGAATGAAATCCATTAGTTAGTATAGAAGTTACATGCATTTTAAAATTGGACCTATCAGCAGGCTTAGAATCATGTTGGCAGCACTGGCGTAGGCCAATATTAGTTATTCCAAATTAATCTATAATGCCAGGTACTATACGTGTGCATAGTTTAAAGCTGTCGGCTTGCATACTTTCTGATATATGGGTATTTGGATAAAAACAATTGCGAGCATCTATTAACAGTTGGCAGCCCTGGCGGCTCTTAAGAATACGCTGTCATATCTGTTTTTGTACACATAGCACATACGAAATTTGTTTGAAATCCAATTGATAGTGTAGAAGTTATATGCATTTAAAATTTGGACCTATCAGCAGGCTTATACTTATTTTGGCAACACTGCTACGTATGGCCTCCTGGAAATTAAACTGCAATATTATTATCTATACGTGTGCCAATTTTGAAATAGCTCCCATTCATACCTTCCAAGATATCCAACCTGGAGCTCAAATTTCAATTTCGATTTTTCAGTAGTTGGTAGCACTGACGTCATTTTCAAATATGGCCTTGAGATGTTCAGGTATAGATCTTTACTCCTTCCAAATTTTGTTTCGATTGCTGCAGCCGTATAGGAGTTGATAGGGGGGGGACACCTAGACAGACAGACAGACACACATTTGCCCGATCTCATCAGTCTACTTTTTCCTCATTTTTGCAAAATGTGAAAAGTAGGCTAAAAATCATCCGGTCACCCAATTACATTTTGAAGTATCTCTGCAATGGACAGGAATCAAACCCAGTATTTTCAATGGAGTATTTAAGCCAAGTACTCTCACCAGCCACTGTTATTGAGCTCGGTTCGGCTGCACTCCACACCACTCCACTCGCTTGGAGTAGGTGCGGCTGAACCTGGGATGGACGAGATTGTGTGAAGTGGTTCCACTATAACCCACCACGTGTAGCTATAAAAACTGCAAGCTAACTGCTTTTTTTTTTCACGAGCGGGTGATAAAATATTTAATTAACTTTGTTGTATGTTGGGTTGGTCATCACCACCCACGCACTCACTGTCTGCGCATATAATTAACTGCTGTAATTTTAGAAAAACAAGATATAATCAGGTATGCTCATAAACCAACAGCTTGATTTGATGGCTCATAAATTGCTGCATTATCTAAAACATGGTTGAAATATAAGTGCTGTGATTTGGCTGAATGGTATAACGTTGGCATATAAACCCAAGAGGTTGTCTAGCCTGGGACTAAGTCGTTGTATGACATGATGCAGCGGTAAGGTAACCATCTGCTGTGCCCAGGGTTGCAGGATCGAAACCCGGCACGCACATTCAAGATCTCCCTCAGGGAAAAATCCCTGACCACGGCGTGGCGTCCCTAAAGTTGTAGTTATATGAGATGTGAAACTAAGGAAGCTTGTAGTTTTACGTGACTGTTAATCTCGCGATCATGTGCCACGGGACCTTCTTTTTGCGTAGAATCCGAACCACAGGACATGGCATTTCACTTTGAAAATCTCACATGCATTGACCGGGAATCCAACCCGGTCCACAGTGGTGAGAGGCCAACACCTTGACCGCTGCGGCACCAAGCCCACATATGTGAAACTGATGATGATGATGATAAATTATAATAATATATTAATTATTAATATATTGATTAATATAATAATAATAAATTAAGTAGACCTAATGTGTTGTGAATATAGGCCTATTACATTATTATACTTATTATAATACATTATTAGTTAAGCCTCCGTGGCTTAGGCGGCAGCACGCCGGCCTCTCACCGCTGGGTCCGTGGTTCATATCCCGGCCACTCCATGTGAGATCTGTGCTGGACAAAACGGAGGCAGACAGGTTTTTCTCCGGGTACTCCGGTTTTCCCTGTCAAAATTTCATTCCAGCAACACTCTCCACTAACATTTCATTTCATCTGTCATTCATTTAATCATTGCCCCAGAGGAGTGCGTCAGGCCTCGGCAGCCGGCACAGTTCATATCCTCGCCGCTAGATGGGGGCTCCATTCATTCCATTCCTGACCCGGTCGAAGACTGTGGATTTTCATAATACATTATTGATAATATTTTATTTTTATTTTTTACATTTCATTTTCTTTCTTTTTTACAACATTATACCCAACTAAGGAGCGCAATTTAACCTATTGTACAGCCTCCCAGGGGTATGCACCCCTTGGAGACCATCCCCCCATCATCTGGCTAAATCTCCTAACTGGCAACCCTTGGGAAGCCAGACCAACATCCATTAATACCACAAGGACAGCTTGCCACTCTAGAAAACAGCTCAGTCCTTGCACAATTGTTACACACAGTGACATATTATAAACTGGGGCAGCTATGCCAACACATTGCTGACAGCATAGCGCCGAAGGGTATAAGAAGGCGTCGTAATCAGGTCAAGGGATCTCTCCATTATCAGTGCTTCAACGTTATGGCCGAAGGCTACGCTGGTGTCATCAGAGGTGAGTCAGTCGTGTTCAGAGTTCCTACTTTTGTAACCTTAATCCACAACTTGTACTTTCACATTGTTACATTGTTACATTCCCTACAAGGGACTCATACTATAACATCACAAGACCAATAAACACTTGGTCCACACTCTACACTCGCCTTACTGTTTATACGCCTCTTTACATCCCAACGCCCTTCCTTATTCCCGTCACGGTAAGACGTGACATACGGTAGTCTGATAGTGCTAGCTCAGATATCATTGTGTTCCTCGCGGCGGCCCGGCTGCTAGAGAGCAGCGCGTGCCACTTAGCTGATACAAACAGATTCAGTTACATAATAAGCAGTCAGCTGAGCGACCAGCGCAGTGACCCTTGCATTGAGTCACATCCCCTAAAACACTACTACATTATTTATAGGAGCGCTCCCTAGTTCCTAACACACAACAACACTCTACACTGGTCAGCTTACCCTGCCAAAGGAAGCTACCCCTTTTAGGCACAGCTTTATAAATTAACACAATAACTCTTTTCTTTTAGATCCTACCACCCCCAAATAAGGGATCTAAAACACTATTTAACAGATGAATTTGAATCTGTTTACTTCTCCCCGCAAAATCTCTTCATCCCCTCACTATGATCTTTCTTCATTGCTGCTGCTGTCCATACAGTGGTGACTGTCATCCGGGGGTTTGCAGCAAAATAATGCTTGTTCGTCAACTATCTGAAGCTATGCCTTTCCCATATAATTTCGTCTGTTAAGTTAGGTTGATATCTTAATTATTATTAATTATTAATCATAATAATAATAATGAAAGCTATGGCGTGGGATTAAAATACATTTTTTGCTGTAACAGTAGTCAAGGAGTAAATATAGTAGCTTCTCTTCTATGTGACCCGTGAACGAAGCACTTTTCTCATGGAGGATTTAAATCCGGCAACCTTGAAGATGGTCTTCTGTGGTTTCCCATCTTCCTTCCAGGCAAATGCCGGGGTTGGTCCCTAACTATAGGCCACAGCCGCTACCTCCAACTCCTCGTCCTTACATTCCAACTTCCCTCCCCAATGGTACTTGTAGCTCATTGGGTGTCCGTCTCGAAGCAGCTACAAAACTGGCGAGCCGAACATGTCCTCGGACACTCTCGGCACTAAAAGCCATACGCTAAAAAAAAATTAAAAAAACAGACAGAATCTACACACACCCAATGTACACGGGGCTACATGACTACGTTGTCGCAGCCCCTGAACTGAGGAACCAACCAACCAACCAAAATGATTTGCTCTTGGGTTTAATTCTGGCCGCCAAGGTCTCGTATTTAATTATTGTGAGGTTGATGAAATAAAATTTCTTTTTTCTTTTTCAGTAGCCCTGGCAAAGCTTTAGAAGGCTGGCGTGGCTACAGTTAATTGCATTACAAGTGCAGGGTTGAGTGTGGGGAGTGAATAATGAAATATGGATGTCAAACGGTGGCGGAACGAGCCCAGGTGCCAAGTGCAGGACACAGCATTAACGTGTCAATCTCCCACCACACGGGGCGACCACCATTTGAAGGCTGCTAATTATCATTATTAAGAGCCATTTCAAGAATTATAACAATTCACCTGCCTTCCTCTTTGGGAAGGGTGGCAGGATTTCGAGCCACTCACAGCTTAGTCTACACGCAGTTTCAAAATCGACATCCCTAGTAGGTTACTGTCGTAATTCCTCAATAGTGTGTCCTACATACATACCAGGGCTGGTACTTTTCATCGAAGAATTTCTGATTGCGGGATCAAACCCGGCCGAAGTCGCCTGTTTTTTTCACGAGAGTTAAAATACTTCAATATGCCTTCCTTCGGAGGGGAAGTAAAACTGGCGGTCCCATGTCATAGATTTATGCCATGTAAAAGATCCTTCCACATACTAAACTTGAGTGAAGCTTTATTTCTGGGTTAGGTTTCGTTGAAACGCTCTATCACAGTTCCAACGTTCCCCACTAGGTATTAGTGACATCTGGTAGCGAAAGTTGGAACTACTTGAAATTGAACGGAACTTGTAGCTCACCCTATGGGTGTCTGCTTGAAGCAGCTACAGCCTCTGGTGAGCCGAACATGTCCTCGGACACTCCCGTCACTAAAAGCCATACGCTAAATAAATAAATAAATAAATAAATAAATAAATAAATAAATAAATAAATAAGTTTTCAAATAATCAATTAATCGAAGCAGAGAAAACGATTAATTGCTGCGCCAGGATTCGATCCTGCAACCTTGGACCCTGCAGGCGAGAACGTTGCCGCTGAACCATGCAGCAAGTCGTGCGTTTAATATATTGTCGAAAAATAGTTTTGTCAATTCATCGATGTACTGTACTTCGCTTCTTTCACTGCGCTCTCACAGAAACAAAACAGACATTCTTATAATTAAAATGTATTGTATGATATATTTTGAAATAATATAGGCTACCTTCTTTGTGAAAACTAGCAAAAATAAAGCAAAACAAAAATGCTCATGTCCTAAATTGAAAACATTGAACAAGAATTCAAAATGTTGGCTGAAAACTCTGTTTTTTTTTTTCCGAAACCCATCCCAATGTGTTTGATGTTTGTCCTTTCACAGTCACTGACTCATATTTGGTTATTGTTTTTGGGTTCAAACCCGGCCGAATTCGTCGGATTTTTTAAGAGCGTTAAAAATCCCTCAGTATGCCATCCTTCTTAGGGAAGTAAAGCAGACGGTCCCATGTCATAGATTTATGGCATGAAAAAGAACCTTCCACTAATTACACTTGTGTGAAGCTAAATTATATGTTAGATTTGACTAACGCTCTTAGGTTCCAACGTTCGTCGCCAGGAGCCTACTGCGGTGGCATCTAGTAACAAAGTTCAGAACTAGTTGGTCGTTGACGGTGGCGTTTGGTATGCTTGCAAAAGTTGGAACTACTTGAAAATTGAATGTCTGTAGTCCTTACTGGAATTAAAAACAGATAACACACACTAGTACAACCACCACTGGTTATCAGACAGATTCTACACACACCCAAAGTACGCGGGCTACATGACCGCGTTGTCGCAGCCCTTAAACTGAGGAACCAACCAACCAACACAATTTAGACACGGAAGGACACTGTATATGCAGTGGAACTTGGATAATTCGAACCTCGAGGGACCAGTAAAAAAATTCGAATTATCCAAAACTTCGAATTAAGAAAGTCCTTTGAAAATTCTGGAGAAAATATATTGTATTACGTTTACATTATGATTTACTTTCAACAAAGCAGACTACGGTACTGTATAATGATAAAATAAAATCAAAATGTACTATTCACCTATTTAACGACAGTAATAATCCAGCAATCTAGTTAAGTCTTAGAGAATTCTACAGTTTTTCAAAAAAGTTTGAGGTTTTTACCTGTTTCCTACAATTAAGTCTCTCGGCCATCACAAAAGATTTAGGGAACGGAAAACGGAATCACTTACGTCATTCCTACTAAAAAAAAACGCTTAATTTCTGTGATGTGGTTTGTCTTTTTTTCGGAATTCCTGACCCAACTATTTGACTTCCGATCGGCTTTTTACACGTAAAAACTTCGAATTATCCAAAATATAATTCGAATTAACCACGATTTTTTTTAGCATTGATTGTATATAAAATGCTACGGACCAAGAGAAAAATTTGAATTAAAGAAGATTTCGAATTATAAAAGTTCGAATTAGCCACGTTTCACTGTGTTTAGGCATAAAGTAACCTTTATAAATTCTATACATCATTCCAAAAATATGCGTTACTCAACTTAAGCGTTGATCTCCCATTTAAACTTTTCTTATCTCGTGTCTACTAATCAATTAATCGATTCTTCTGTTAGTCGAATAATCGAATGAACTGTCAGTCGATTCGATTAATGTAAATTGTTAGATTAATCGAATAACCAAACATCGCGTAATGCCAGCTCTAATACAGTACGTACACACCGCGGCGAAATCAAGTGTATTAAGTCGGTCGCAACGACTGCGACGAGGAGCCGCTTGAAGCAGCTATCTTGAGTGTGTTATTCTCCGGTTTTTTCCCCACACTTCGTCCAGGATAATGCTGGGATAGTACCTACTCCATCCTCGGTCGTAATAATTACAGAGAGACACAGTACTACAGTCAGCACAGAAAAACTGGTTGCCAGACAGGTTCAATACAAACCCAAGTACATGGGGATGATGATAAAATAATTATGTTCCGTCCGCCTCATTGCGTAGTGGCTAAGATTCTTGGCTGTCACCGTGGAGGCCAGGGTTCGATTCCCGGCTCTGACAAGAAATGTAATTCTGGTCTGAGGGCTGGAACGGGATACACTCAGTCTCGTGAGGCAAATCTGAGAAGAGGTGGATTCGATTCCTACCTCAACCATTTTGGAAGTGATTTTCCGTGCTTTTCCTATCTATACTCCAGGCATATGCTGAGATGGTTCTTAACTTAGAGCCACGGCCGCCTCATTCTAAATCCTCACCTGCATTACAAATACACACGGTAATACAGTCATCACAATAACACGGGTTATCAGCCAAAATTACACACACACACACTCACCTAAGTGCATGGAGATGAAGGGCTACATGCCCAAGCCCCTCAAATGAAACAACAACAACAACAACAACAACAACCTAAACCAGGGTGTGGCAATACGTTGATCGCGATAAACTGGCAAATAACCTAAATTTTGCCTGAAACAATAATTATAATGAGCATTATCCATAAATTCTGTGTGGCATAAATAGATTGGGGCAAATTCCGACAACAGGCACCTTAACAACTAGGTTGAATACTACAGGCGAGGAGGGCTTCCCCCGCACTCATTAATTGCTGACGGAACGACTGTCCTGGATGGTGTTTTTTTCTTCTTTTTTTCGGTGATGGAAGATGATAAGTTGATTTAGACAGGTCAAATGTTTGATTTGCGCGCTTCTAATTGACAGTTATGGAGGGGGTGAGCCAGACGTTTAGTGGCTGATTGAGTAGACGAATGCTTCTGACAGAGCTTGTGATGACCGCGTGTGCTTTGTAGCAATACCAAGTGCTCATTGTATGCTGTAGTACAGGCATTCTCAACCTGGTGCTCTTTAAATGAAATTCAGTGATCTCATAATACGAGCCAAAGAGGGTTCGCGAGCACAAACGTCTCTTGAGATCCATTTTTCAATTCAAATTAGGTTGCACGAACCAGAATAATAGTTTTTTCATTACATGTTTTGACAGTCAAAATTGTTATCATTTTGTGAAATAGCGTTAATAATAAAAACTTTTCATATTATTTTTTCATAGGAACAAATTCTCGTTATGTATTGATCCCGTTGACTACATCTTTTAAGCTTGTATGAGGTGCCATGTAAATAAGAGAACCGACAATCTAACAAAGAGTGAATTTTCAGTCACGAGTAGTGTTTGGTTGTATGTTCATCAATTATTTGATTCTCTGAACAAAATATGCTGTGAGTAAAAGGAACTTAGAAATACATGGTGGTTATTACTGTGGGTGTTTTTAAAATGTCAAATAATTGCATGTGGGTATATCTAGCGTTCTCTCTAAGGCAAATACGGACTGGGAGTGAGGGTTTTGAAACATGGCCTTCTAATTTGAGCTGAAGTGGTGATGAAGTAGGCTCCTGACCACTCGGAGAGGGTTGGAGAAGATGGATCACTCCGGCTGACACTTGCATAACCAACAGTCAACACGTTGCCGGCAAAAAACTGCTGGCACGTGGACAAATCCTGTTTAAGCGATGGCGTATTAAGCGAAATAAAAAGTACATTAGAATGGTATGTTTTGCTGCTTCCAGTTGTACTGGTAATCGTATAACAAGTAGAGCTATTCATTCCTTTCTGTTTCTTTTGCTCGCAGCAGTGTTCTCTGGAAATTGAACTGGCGTGGTTATGGTTGTTACAAGAACGTTTTTCTTGTTATTGATATCTATTTAAGGGATTTAAGACAGCTTAGTAATCATTCTTGTGTGCTTGGTTGTGTGTTGTGCTGAGGTTGACCCACCTGACATTATATCACATGTTGGACGTAATAGAAAGCATCTTTCTGTGTTGCCAAGGTATATTATAGAAGGCTTTCAAGTCGGTCAACACAAATTGTGCCAAATTACATTAGGCGGGAAAAAAAGGATTTAAATGCCCTAACCTTAGGTAAATACTGCATGTGATATTTATCACAAATTAATACGCCTTTAATGCACATAAGTACCCACCACCTTTTTTGTACATAAAAGCGTGTTATATAACAAGTAGTTCCGTGAAGAACTATTCAGCCTATTTTCATATATCCTACTCATGTTAATTGCCTCTATCAACATACAAAATTTCAGTTTGATTGTTGTGATAGATTCGTAGATATTGAGAACCGTCTATATATTTCAGATGGTCGCCAGGTTGGATTTTATGTACTATTACATGAAGAGTATTGTGTACGCGTGGTATTCAAACTGCAATAGCATGATTAGGACACAAGGAGTAAAAACGAGATTTTAAAATTTCGCACAGCTGCCATCTTGTGGTCTTGAAAGCAATTGAAATAAATTAGATGCCAGTGGATTAACATTCGTATAAGCATTTAACGTGCAATGTTTCACTGCACTAGGATGGTTCAATCGCGAGAAACTGCCATTTAAATATTTATTCTTCGCGTCGCCGCCATGTTGGATTTGTGCTCACCAGGTTACTGAAAGTCCTATAGGTGAACTTATGTTCATAGTCTCTATCAACATTAAAAAAATCAGGTTGATTGCTGTAAACGATTCGTAGATATCAAGAACCGTCAAAATCTTTCGGATGCTCGCCATTTTGGATTGTTATATGTATAGGCCATAGAGTTGTGTACCATTAAAGGAAAATTATTGCGTAGTTTCATTATTCAAACTTTCACTTCGATCGCATGATTACGACACAAGAAATAAAAACTTAATATTTAAATTTTGCACAGCCTCCATCTTGAAGTTATGTAAACAATTGCACTAAATTAGATGCCAGTGGATTACAATATGTATAATCATTTACTGTACCACATTTCACTGAGCTCAGATGGTTAAATCACGAGAAAAGTCTATTAAAATGTTTCGACTTCGCGGGGCCGCCATGTTCGTTTTGTACTTTACAGGTATTTGAAAGTTACATATATAAACTTGTAGCAGTGTCCTATATCACCGTGCAAAATTTCACGGCGATATCTGTAATAGTTTCTGAGATACTGAATGCTGGTGAAATATTTCGCACAACCGCCATGTTGGATTGGTGAGAGACAATAAAATTTGAAGGGCACGGTCGGGGTCGGCCAGAATGGTGCTATGATCTTACCGAGTTCCATTGAATTCGCTCCAGCCGTTTAGAAGTTATTAGGGACATACACACACACGAATCACACAAGCACACATAGACACACGGACGAAAGGTGATCTCATAAAACTTTTTTTTCCATAAAATGAAAATAGGCTAAAAATGAAAGAGATAGATTGTTTGTATGTATGTACTGTGTGTACGTGTATGTCTCCTATACGTTCATTTACCATTCATCCGATTTCGATGAAACTTTGGTGAATTGTTGTGTACACTCCAGTAAAGGTTTCTGGCTTAGTGAATCCATTTTACAATAGGTAGTGCATGGGTAGATTCAACAAATGAGAGACGGCGCGCGAATAGTTTCATCAAAGTCCCATATGCATTCATATAGAATTCATCCGATTGCGATGAAACTTCGGTGAATTTTATTGTTGTGTACACTCCTGCGAAGGTTTCTGGTTTAGTAAATCCATTTACAGTAGGTAGCGAACCAGTAAATTCAACAAATGAGTGACGGCGCGCGAATCGTTAAAACAAAATGCGGTAAGCGTTCATATAGGCTACCATTCATCTGCTCACGATGAAACTTTGGTGCGTTGTAGTGCACGCTCCCAAGAATGTTTCTAAATTAGTAAATCCATTTTACGATAGTTTAGAGGCAGTTAACAAAAATTGAAAAAAAAAAAGTGTATCCAAATGCACTGCAACAAACAAAATTACAATGCCAACACTTTGATTGACATTGCAACTCATGCCGGGTACAGCTTGATTGTGATGAATATCTTATGTATTATTTCTTTCAGATTGTTTTCGCGCCTAATGTAATTCGGCACAATTTGTGTTGACCGACTGAAAAGATTTCTATAATAAAAAAAAAACATCTCTAATGCTAAGTGGGGCTTTGCTCTTTTTAGACTCTCCCATCAGTGTACTGTAAATATATTGTAATACACTGATAAATAAATATGAAATTAAATGATTACCTCTTTGGATTATTTAGGCTAGCAATGTGAAATAAATAAATAAATATTATGACATGCAGTGATCCTGATTGTTTAATTCTAATCATTGACTAATAACTATCCGGAAGGAATTTTGAAGTGTTACGTGACCGTTGATCTCGCGATTACTGTATGAGCTACGGGACCTCCATTACTACGTGGAATCTGAACCACAGGATGTGTATATTACACTTCAGAAATCTCACATGCATTAACAAATCGAACCGGTTCCACCTTGGTGAGAGGCAAGCAGCTTGAGCACTGCACAATCACGCCCCCTTAAATAATTATTTTAATTTAATTTGTTATCCTTCATTTATGATCAAAAACCAATTAACATTTTCATTCATGATTTTGATTGGGGAAGTTACACCGCATTTTCATGTATAGTTCTGGGATCGCATGCTAAGTTCGAACTATTTACGGTTTTGACTTTAAAAAGTTCCAAGTTTAATAATTTTCATACCTCTGTGATGTCATATTGCTATAAATAGCCTACAGTATTTCTCTATTCGCCGAATTTTTCTCGTGACTGTCACTTATTTCCGGCTCTACTGGGTCGGTTGATAAGGTTAGATGAGATGGCGAGTTTGTTTTGTGGCTGGATGCCGGATGCCCTTCCTGACGTCAATCTCATTTGTTGAGTTAGTGAGAGACGAAGATTTAAGTAGTTATAGTTGTTTTAAGGGCCGGAACAGGGAGGGTAATCTGCCCCAAAATGTTTAAAGTAATTGGGAAAGGATGGAAATGGTCCTGGCTTATTAGAAGGTATCGTGCCAGCAATCTCCAGGATAACTGAAAATTGTAGACCAAGCTAACCTAGTTTAACGGTCCGATGAGATGTCTATCTTCTGAATTAAGGTTCCATGGACCTTCCACAATAACTTGCGTAGCTATATCGAACGGCATTGATCTAGTTACGAATTTATCACACATGTCATTCTTAATTTTAATTTTAAATATTAGTAGTTCAAAGAAATAGTTTGATATTTCTGTATATTTCAGGTCCTTATTCTACTCTTCATAATGTATTGTGCCCTTGCGTATAACAGCGTCATTATACGAGAATCAGTCTTCGGGGCGCGTTCAGTCCGGGTATGCTTCCACTAGAGCTCAAATACCAGACGACTGCTTTACTAATACAAGGACCATATGCAAAACTACAAACTAAGAAATGAGTGAAAAACAAATAAAATTAACACCATTTAATAACTGAATATAAACAACAAAACATAAAAATACAACATAAACATAGTCCACCCTGAACTTTACTCCCACAGTACAAGAATTTACACAGATCTGAGTGGCCTAGGAAGGTCCACTCCAAAGAAATAAAATTGTGGATCAATTTCCACTTGTCTGGTTAATATGTATGCACGCGTATAGCTACGCTAGAATGGAAACAAGTACTTTTGATGGAGATTTGCTCACAAATGGAACAGCCAATATGCTTGCAAACCCCCATATTGCAAACCATTATTATGGCTTTATGTGACACACTCGTAGAATAACATACCAAAAATTATAATTTTACTGACACACGCAACCATAAAATTTATAAACTAACAAATCTCTAGCGAGATCGCAGTGAGTGAGGAAACTCCCAGCAAAACAGAAGCTTGCCCAAGGGCTCAAATAGCTCAGCACAAACATGACAACAACGTGACCGAACATCGGGACCATCCGAGGTCAACGAACATGACAATAAACAAACCAAGAATAACATGCCTAAAACCGGCTGATATTTACATGAAATAAAAGCATGGATAAGCTAACACGCTGGGAATCGATCGACCAAAACGCGAACAGCTCCCATTTACCGATTGCAATTCTTTTATCATCATACAGGCTTTATTTTAATATATAAGTTAAACATTTACGAAGGACGGAAACCTAGTCCGTGAATACTAATGAGCACAACTTGCTCCTTGTCTGATTGGAGTCCTCCCGGTAGAAATTCCTCCCTTACCACTCATCAACATCTGTGTTCACCCGAGCCCTCCTTGTCGAAGTTTTGAGTCATGCTATTTATAACGAGAGACTGGACAGTCCCGTTACGCCACCTGTTAATCGCGACACATAAATTCACACACTTCTTGCAAATTCCATTTGAATTGCAAGAACATCGTAGAAGGGATTCCAACATTTTCCTCGCAAGGATTAAATGCGGATCCTGGACAGAGCTTCAGACAGAACCAAAGTTCCCGAAAACTGCTATCCCATAAAACACATATTTGCAGACTCAACGAAGCTTTTGGGCTGAACACAACACATATCTACCACGGGCCGACACTCCAATCAAATATCCCTAGATTTTGTGTCCCAAGACACTAAAAGAGTAACTTCACAAACAAATAAATTAATTGGGCAGATGACCCCTCACTTAACAAAAATGCAACAAACGGCCATTAACACACAAGCCTGTGTAACAATTAAAATCTATACAATACAAAGATTTCCCACCAATTCTATTATCTACTCTAGTTAATTCAGTTTCGCTTCTGTTATGATATCGGTTCCCAATTTGTGCCACTTAGCCGCGCATTTTATGGTAGCGACACGCACTGGAGTACGCGTGCCCCGTATACTTGACATCAACAAAAAAATATCTTCACACAAATATAATACAACATGTCACGTTGCTCATGCACTAAACTAATGTGTGTCAGTACAACAAATCATCTAGAATAAAACACGAAGACAAAATGAAAATCATATTTACAAAAAATAATATAACCATAACCAGCTTGTCAAATAATAAAATTATTCAGTACTCGTTCCTCTTTCTGCGTCGTCTCATCGAATATCGCCAGACATTTTCTCTCCAAAGTGTTTAGCTCATCTCAGACCACATGGAGCCGAAGAAACGTTGGTTCGATGTCTTTCTCTGGGTCTGGAGTTCCATCTTGACGTTGAATACAAAAAAATGTTGGTTATAGTCACACGTAATTCTCTATCTAAATTTTGCCAATTGCTACTTCTTTCACCATTTGTCTAGTGCAAAATTAATCGTAGACTTTCCCTTATAGTTGTAGTCGTGGGAGACTACTAAAATTTTACAGATACAACAAATTTCACACTAAGCTGTGCGCACACAATTTCTTATAATGTTTTCAATAATGAATCTATCCCTGATAAATTTAACACAGTATACCTTCACGGTATCGAAAAGAATAAGCGATCACCTCACGGTGTCACCAAGAATCAACCTCGTCGTCACTCAGACGACAGTATTTATGTGAATTTTGCAAAAGGACGGAGGGAGAGGGAAATCTATCACTAACTTCTATAATAATGAGACTATTGGCATGCGACAGGTATCAAACAGTTAGAAATAATACACAGGTCACAATGGAGCTATCGTGCTCTAGAATCGATCATAGACTTTATTAATCCAATCTTTCCCGCTTTTATCATCAGGCCGGCGCCAGACGCTATCTTGGCGCTATAAATGGTGACTCTCTCTGATTGGTGGTTCATGACGTCAATATCGCAGTTTTGAACAGTAGCCTCTGTCCTATGATTGGTCGAGCCTCTGTCCTATGATTGGTCGAAAGTTCCTCTCGTCTCTCTCACCCAGCAACTATCTTACTCACAACGCTAGGGTGACAAAGAAAATTACGGTCTGAAATGAGTCAGGACCCAACACACCTTTGTCTGTTACTTGCACCTGTCAAACATTCCGATCTCGTCACTTCTTTGTTTCAAGACTGGGCACGTCCAAACGTACTGTCTCCATATAAGCTTGACATTTCGCAATCCAGTCTGGCCTTCCTGTATGATTCTGGCAGTAAAATCAGAATATAATGAAATGAATAATTAGAATAATTAATATGCGTAGCTTATTAAGGGTTCAGTATGTACAGGTTATTTTAAGCATAGAAGCTTGCAATGCAGAATAACTAAGCAAACATGTACGAATGTTTTGTTAAATGTATCATTGTGTCATAATGTGTTTGGTTTAATTTAACATTGCTTCAGCCATTAATTAAACGGGGGGCGTGGTGGCTCAGCGGTCTAGCTGTATGCCTCTCACCAAGGCGGTCCGGGTTCGATTCCCGGTCAGTGCATGTGAGATTTTCGAAGTGAAATGCCATGTCCTGTGGTTCGGATTCCACGTAAAAAGGAGGTCCCGTGGCTCATAATCACAAGATTCACGGTCACGTAAAACTACAATCTTCCTTTTTATTAATTAAACGGTAATTTCTTTTAAAATAATATATTTTCGTGGAGACTTAAAATTGCATAATTTAGAAGAAGTTATTATTATTTACCAGAACATAACATCCAAGTAAATAACTACAGTAGATTTCAAAGCGCGTTGAAAAACAAAATCCATCATACAGAATAATTAGTATTTTAATAAAAATAACATTTATGGTCAGTATTTATATAAAAGCCACTATGAAGAATAAATTGCTTGTAATTCAAACATTAAATATCAGGGATGGACTTTCATAAACACTGTATTAAAGCAAATATTCCATGACTGACTCGTTCCAATGGAAGGAATTAACAAGCCATTTTGTGTTCAATAATATTTTTCAAGGCCCACTTTACTCTTGAACACAAGTACAATCAGTGGCAGTCATACTTTGGAATTAAATGTTTTAATATTGAGGTATCACATTCTCTCTAACATGAAAAAAATAGGGCCCTGTAAATTTGAGGTAGTAAACCATATGTTTTACCTTGGAACACTGATCATATAAGACATCATAAGCACTTTTGAATTGAAGAGGAAGAAAACAATTAGAATAGATTGAATAGATTGTGACACTAGAGTTTTTACACATGCGTTTTTCATCTAGAACATTTCAGGATTTCAATTGGAGCAACAACATAAATCCATAGTCCAGCCTATGCTCCATTCTAGAAAAAGCTTTTATTCACGTGGAGAACATACTTCACACCCTCTTGACATCCTAATTTAACATGAAGATAGTATTGCATATGCACGTACTCTGTTGACATGATGAATTCCAAATTTTTTTAATGACATATTTAGACTAATTTTAAGGAATAGACAATATCACCTAATTATACGTATGACGTTTTTACAATATGATTATAATTAACATTCAACAAAATACAATTAAATTGAATGTTTGTTACAGAACTGTTTTAGTAGTTTTTTAAGATATTTTCATAGATTAATTTTAGAACCTCAATTTATTTAGTACATAGAAACATTTAAAATAATAAAGTTTGATCTATTGTCATTGAAAATTCTATTTTCTAGCATAATGATTTAATTGGTGTTATTTTATCATATTCTAATAATAATTAGAATTAATTTATTTCATATTTTGATTCAAATACTCAATTGAAATATTAACAACGAAGCTTAGCTCGCAATTACTTTCGTTCTTCATTACAACATCGCTGAAGAAGGCCATGATATGGCCGAAACTGGTACATTTTATTACTTTATTTATATTAGTTTACTTACTATTGACTAAGGTGTAATGCATTTATTAAATACCAATTGGCATCCATTTAGATCAAATAGTCAATAAGGAAAGCTATTAAGTTCATCTCACTACAAAAGAAAACAATGGCGAAGCAACTTAACCGAATTAAATTTCAATAGCTCTTCATGCAACACATTAGCTTAGAAGAACGGAAGACGTTTGCAAAATCATTGCTTCGAGAGTAATTCTGCTTGAAATTGCTTCCTCGGAGCGTCATTGGTAGCGTATCTACCTCTATCATGATCCCAAGATTGACTTATCAAAGTTGAACAAATCTACGGCAATCCCAAGTTGTACGAAGTTGGGTCGTAAAAGAACTCTCGTATCACATTTGGCGATTTCAAGACAACATTCATTTAATATCATCCACAGGTCACCCAGAAGAGTTCTGGTTTTCACTACCAGATAGCAGTGTTAAACAGACCGTTGAAATGTGTGAGTAGACCGCTTCAATGGCTTAGATTCAAATATTCAATAGAAATGTTAACAACGAAGTTTTGCTCGCAACTGTCTTCGTTATTTATACCAACTCTGCTGAAGGAGGTCATAATATGGATGAAACTGGTAAGTTTTATTAACTAATATATATTTAAAAGTTCTACGTCATGGTAGGTGAGGGCAGATTGTTATTATTGTTATTATTATTATTCAATAAGATTGCCTTGCAAACATCCATCATTCATGTTTCAATCGCCAATTATAATTAATTAAATAAAAACCTGACAGCGAAACACGCTGAGAAATCAGCAAATACAATGAATTTTTATAACGGATGTGAGGGTGGCAGCCGTCATCAACTACAGCTCAAATTTGACCACGAGAATTTTGCTGGGTTCCCTGACGGAACTGAATTTGAGTGACCATCTCTATAGTGTACCCCACGGTGTAGCTCGTTAAATCCTGCACCTCGTCCGACGCTGAAAGCGGCTATTCTAAGTGTTGTCTTTCCCCAAGTTTTTCCACACTCTCTCCAGGCAAATGCCGAATGAGTACGTTAGTTCAAGTCCTGGGTACCTTCCCCATTCCTCTCCCTAATAGCCTACACACACTACTACAGTCATCACAGGTTATCAGACATTCAACACACACCTAATTACGTGTGGTTGATAACCAACATGCACCATGCCACTAAAATGAATTAACAGCAACAACAGTTCTATAAGTTAACACAGAATTTTTTCATAATTTCAACTACTCGGAACTATCCGGACGTTCATGGGCTGTGACTTAAATATCCCAATTAAAATCTCGTAATTTCACTTGATTCCTTGGAACCCGTTTAGTTACCATGTACAGTACCGGTATATACGTTTCTCAATAAATGAATAATAATATGAGCTTAACTTCCTTTTCAACTATTTTGGCTTTAGAGGTACAGAGGTGCCGGAATTTTGCTCTTAGTGGCATTTTAAATCGTCAGAAGAACTGTGAAACGAAGTTGTCAAATTTAAATGTGACCTCATTGAGCCAGGATTGTACCCGCATTCTTGGGGTTTGAAGGCCAATGCGTATCAGACAGCGCCGCACATACGTAAGTGACCAGCCTTGTTGTAGTTGATGTTCTCGAGCGAGTCGGACTGCTGGGATTCCTGGTGCTGACAGATGGTCTCTGATTGCGCCTCTTGCCAGGAATCGACATTAATCCAAGAGGGTGCTAGTTCGATCCACCAGTTTTAACAGGCAACTACTGGCTGTAAAAACTCCCTACTTGGTGTGTGTCAATCCGCAGTAGTGGAAGTGTGGAGAACTTACAAGGAGAGGTCGCCATGTGGTTTACTAGAAAAGTGTTAAAATTTGGTGGGTTTGCTCTTCATAAAATAATATTTTACCTCTATTCGAGCGTTTTTGCCAATGGGCCTTAGTGTGTTCATAATTGAACGTTTAAAATCAATCCTCAAACTTTTGTAGTCTTATTCCCGCACACGTTCCCGGCTCGTCTTCGAGGCGTAGTCGCTAGTGTGTTGGCGTTGGAAATGGAAGTTACCATGATCGGAACCTACCTTGATCTTTTTAAATTATTTTCTTTATCTTTCTTTGACATTTTTTATTTTATTTTATGCTTGTGGTGCAATATTTAAGTTGGCAGATTACATCAAGTAGGCCTACGTTATTATTTGTTGTTGATTTTTCTATTTACAATATTAATAAATTAATATTTACGTTATTTTTTACATATAGAAAGTTTAGCTTGATGGTGGAGCAGAGTGCAACAGAGGGAAGGGCTCTTGCGTTTCTGAATTAGACTCGGTGCAGTGTGAATGAACGTAGCGTCGCCGACCACTCTGCATTTAAATTCTAACGAATAAAACTTACAACACGTTCAAGCGTCACGGACGAATAATGATGTTAAAATATTGTACATAGCTCCAAAACCGAAGAGACCACAGCAAGTACATTATAGAAAACATATAAGACAATAAGGGATGTATCAGTAAAAGAAAAGAAAATTTGCTGACCAAGGTCTGACTCGAACTCGAAATTTTCAATTATTCGCCACGCCAACACACTAGCGACTAGGCCACGGAGACGAGCCGGGAACGTGTACGGGAATAAGACTACACACGTTTGAGGATTGATTTTAAACGTTCAATTTTGAACACACTAAGGCCCATTGGCAAAAGTGCTCGAACAGTGACATAATATTTTTTTATGAAGAGCAAACCCTCCAAATTTGAACGCTTTTCTAGTAAACCGCATGGCGACCTCTCCTTGTTAGTTACACCCGAATAAAACTCGTCCATCAATCATGGATTGTTAGAAGGTATCGAGCCAGCTTGAGGGTTAAAAGCACCCATTCCTGGACAACGTTAGGAGATAATTCAGGAAATCTTATGTTAAGATATCTCTTCGGTCATATTTATTAACTGCATGCTCCATTACAATAGAAGTAATCTCTTCGGTCGGTCTGCACGTTAATGAAAGCCCAATTTTGCTAGGAAAAACTTACTCTAATACACAATGAACACATGAATATATATTGGTTGGTTCCTCAGTTTAGGTGCAGCGACAACGCGGTCATGCAGCCCCGTGTACTTTGGATGTGTGTAGAATCTGTCTGATAACCGGTGTTAATTGTGATGACTGTATTGGTGTGTATCTGTTTTCAATGAAAGTGAGGACTGCAGACATTGAATTTTTGCAAGTACGAGGCACGTCCAGAAAGTAAGCTCCGTTTGGTAATAAAATTAAATTGTGTACAGATACAGAAAAAATATTTATTGCACAACATTCTACACCTCTTAAACTACTTTTCAACATTACTGCCGAACTTTTGCAGGCATTTGTCATAGCGTGGCACAAGTTTTTGGATACCTTCTTCATAGAAGTTTGCCGCCGACCCGTAAACGAGAGTGAAGACTCCCCTGTAAGATATCCTACAGTTTGGCCACAACTGTTAGGCAAATTGCGTGCTTACCAGGAGAACTGCGTATGTTTCGGAGTTCTCCTGACCACATACGCAATTTGCCTAACAGTGGTGGCCAAACAGTAGGATATCATACAGGGGAGTCTTCACTCTCGTTTACGGGTCGGCGGCAAACTTCTATGAAGAAGGTATCCAAAAACTTGTGCCACGCTAAGACAAATCCCTGCAAAAGTTCGGCAGTTATGTGGAAAAGTAGTTTAAGAGGTGTAGAATGTTGTGCAATAAATAATTTTTCTGTATCTGTACACAATTTAATTTTATTACCAAACGGAGCTTACTTTCTGGACGTGCCTCGTAGATCCTACTTTTGCCACCAAACGCCACCTTCAACGACTACTTGTTCAGAATTTGATTACCAGATGCCAACGCAGTAGGCTTCTGGCGACGAACGTCGGAACCTAAGAGTGTTTGTCGAATGTTTAACCTATATATAATTTAGCTTCACACAGGTGTAATTAGTGGAAGGTACTTTAATTTGCCATAAATCTATGGCATGGGACCGCCGGCTTTACTTCTCCTCCGAAGGAAGGCATATTGAGGGATTTTAACGCTCTTAAAAATCCGACGATTTCGACCGGGTTTGAACCCGCGATCTTGGGCATAGAGGCTCAGCTTACTACCAACTACGCCACCGAAGCCGCCGAATGTATATTATAAAACACAAATAGTTCTGGGACAAACTAAACAGCCTTAAAATCTAAGAATCTAACCAATGATTTGCCTATTTAGGCCTACATAGAAATTAAATCAACCATCTATTTTAATTAGAACCGTATTGATAATAACACTAATAATGAGTACTTCTGATGTTCCACCTTTCGATACATATAATGTAGGATTAAAAATTAGTTAATTAGTTAGCGTTTCTTTAAGGGGTGGAACAGCTAGGATTAACGATGGTATTAATTCAATCGTGCATGTTTCAGAGTGTTGTTACTCATTCTTCAGCGGAATACAAGTGAATAAAGATAGAAACGCAACAAATCTTCGGCGGTAAGATAACACACCACACCAACAAATGTAGTCATAGCCGTGCCGTGTGGGGTTTTGCGGTTGCAACGCTTGAACGTTGTATTTTGGACGTCACTTACGCCCTTTGGAACAATTTGCGAAAAGTTAAACCCTATTAGCCGTGTTTGGTAGTTAGAGAACTACACGAATATTATTGGGTATTTCGTCTACAAACTTTGCGAAGTTCCCTCATCAGGGTATAATATAAAATAAATAAAATATGAATAAAGTTATTTTTTGAATTCAATAAAAAAGAGGGAATATAAGTGATATCACGTGAATTTTATAATGGGACGTCATGAGTTTAAAACTGTCAAATGTTTCTCTGCATTAAACGTTAATATGTAGTCATACATAATTACAAATTCTCTCATAACGCGAAATTAACTGATTTTAGTAGCATTTATTGAAACAATTCCAATTATTTTATAATTAGCTCTATTCTGTTGGTTATTATAGTAATTTGTGCTACTGGACTATAATGGCAGCAATTCACAGGTCACCGCTATTTCAGGGCCTATATAATAAACACACAGGTTATCTCCATCCGGTCAATATACAGGTGGTGCAGTGGGATGATTATTAGGCTTGAGAGCAATTATATAGTGGTGATCGTTATGTTACTCAACTAAAAGTTTGGACTCTTAAGAAACCATTTCGTTTGTTGTTGTTGTTGTTGTTGTTTGCTTTTGTCGTCGTTGTTGTTGTCGTTGTTGTTGTTGTTGTTGTTGTTGTTGTTGTTGTTGTTGTTGTTGTTGTTGTTGTTGTTGTTGTTGTTGTTGTTTGAGTCATTAGGCTTTTGACTGGTTTGATGCAGTTCTCCATGGCCTCCTGTTGGGAGCTAATTGTTTCATCTCTACATAGCTACCACACTCTACTCCCGAGGCAATCTGTTTAACATATTCTAACCTTGGTCTAACCCTTCAATTATTTTCCTGGACCCTTCCTTCCATCTCATAGTTGGTAGCATGCTGAACTTCTATGCCAAAGATCCCGGCCGAAGTCGTCGGATTTTTTAAGAACGTTAAAAATCGCTCAGTATGCCTTCCTTCGGAGGGGAAGTAAAGCCGGCGGTCCCATGTCATAGATTTATGGCATGTTAAAGAACCTTCCACTAATTACATATATGTGAAGCTAAATTATATAATGGTTAAACATTTGAATAACGTTCTTAGGTTCCTACGTTCGTCGTCAAGAGCCGACTGCGGTGGTATCTGGTAACTAAGTTCTGAACTAGATGGTCGTTGACGGTGGTGTTTGGCGGCAAAAGTAGGAACTACTTGAAAAAATTCAATGTCGGCAGTCCTTACTTGAATTAAAAAGCTCATACACTCTCTAATACAGCCATCACAATTAACACCGGTTATCAGACAGATTCTACACACACCCAAAGTACACGGGGCTACATGACCACGTTGTCGCAGCCCCTAAACTAAGGAACCAACCAACCAACCTACCTTCCTTCCTTCCATAACAAAGATTGCTGTTCTTGGGTGTCTTAGTATATGTCCTACCAACCTGTCTCTTCTCTTCATTAGCAGTCACCAGCAACATCTCTCCTCTCCCACTCGTCTTAATACCTCTTCATGTGTTAATCTATCTACCTATCTGATCTTTATCATTCTCCTGTAACATAACATTTCAAACTCTTCTATTCTCCACTTTTCTGATGCACCAACAATCTTAAGTTTCACTTCCATAGAGTGCCACGCTCCAAACAAAGGCTTTCAAAAATTAATTACTAATACCTAAATCTATAAGGTGCGTTCATAAAGTAACGAGTCGGAGACTGGAATGCGCAAACCGTGACTACATCGGCTAATCGTGGCGTGTGTAACGAGGTGTGGTTCCGACCAGAGCGTGGAAGGTCACAGCCAGTCACTAGAGGGCACGCGTGCACGTCACGTGACGATAACAAAGCGAGCAGTATCATGCATCAATCGTCCAACGCTGCCAGTCGCATTGCAGTGACATGGAGGCGTCAACCGAAGAGCAAAGAGGTGGTGTTCGGTTTCTGACAGCAGAAGGAGTAGGGGGAACGGACATTCATCGCCGAATGTCACAAGTGTGCGGCGAACACTGCATGTCCCTTGCAAGGGCCAAGGCGTGGCACAAGCGCTTTAGGGAAGGACGGGTGTCGATAGCCGATGATGCCCGGTCGGGGGCAACACCCCTGCATTACCGATGACAACGTCCAGCTGGTTGATGCACTCATTACTTAGGACCACCGGGTGACAGTGAACGCCGTGGTCGCT
Source organism: Meconema thalassinum (assembly GCA_946902985.2). NCBI lineage: Eukaryota > Metazoa > Arthropoda > Insecta > Orthoptera > Tettigoniidae > Meconema > Meconema thalassinum. The sequence goes on from OX336399.1 coordinate 94,794,026, forward strand.
CCGCAACAATGCACGACCTCATACGGCCAACACAGTCGCGGCACTCCTGAAAGAAATTCAAATGGGAGGTTCTCGGCCACTCTCCATACAGTCCAGACCTCTCCCCCTGTGATTACGCCAGGTTTGGTCCCCTGAAAAGGGCTCTGCGGGGCCAACGATTCACGTTGACGTCCAGCTGTGCGTGTGGAACTGGTTCACATCGCAGCCCAGGGAATTGTATGAGACAGTCATTCACCGCCTCGTGTCACAGTGGGACAAGTGCCTCAACAGCCAGGGCGAATACTTCTAACATACAGGTACTGGTTTCTGTAATTATGCCTCCGGCTCGTTACTTTTTGAACGCACCTTATATATTCGATATCATCCGATTCCTTTGGTGTAGAAATGTTGTCCTTGCCTGCATTTTATATCCTCTTAGCTTCCTCCATCACTGATCATTTTGCTTCCTTAGTAACAGAAGACTCTTACTTTATATTTTCACCTGCCAATTTGACGTCCATAGTGGTTTCTATGGAACAGTAATCAGCTAATCACTATAATAATAGTTCTCGTATTTTACTGATCTACCATTCTGTGCTCACGAAAGTAAACTGTGTTTTCAACCAACGCCGATGGATATGAAGCACATTTTGAGAAATGTTCCTCAAAACATAATCGTCTTACCTGTGCAGCTTACTCGAAGCTGTCTCGAGTGGTCGCTTAGCGAGAGATATCAACAGGCTTACTGTACCTTCAGTTGGGGTTTGTACAGCACTTGACATCCTCGTCTTCTTGGAGTTAGTTGCCATCATCGATTCCTGTCGTCCCTTGGTGTAAGTAGAGTTGAAAAGAACAATGTCTTTTTTTCTTTTCAATTTTAAACTGTATTGACTTAGAATGACTTAGTGTATAGATAGCACATAGACTTACGATTAATCACTGATGTTTGTCCGCCTTTGCCAATACGATGTTTCTCAGTTTTTATTCAGTTAAGAGACTTTTCGCCCATGCTAATTTCCAAAATTTTAACTTATTATTATCGTGTTGGAAGCTATTCTTCAGTCATGCCTTAGTAATCGAAATTTAATGTTTTTCAGTCGGTCAACACGATTGTACCCATTTGTAATGGGTGGTTGCTTAATCCTGAAGAAAAAAAAACTCAAATCCTTTACACTTAGGCTATTAAATCTATGTCTACACTTACCATCCACACTTACCATCCACACCGGCATGTGAAGATCTGCTACGGGAACTTCGAAGGAAGAGAGATTCCATTACAGACGCCTTCTACATAACAGATGCTATGTTAAATAAGGAATGGATACGAGCAGAGTAAGACACCTGGTAACGAGATTTGCGATTCATGGGTTTCACCTTCGCAACTGCACCAGGAAGTCTTTCCATCAGTCCCCCAGGGACTCACATCATGTGGGACGTGGGTTGGCGACCACGGGACCCCAGCTGAGTCCGGTATTGCTTCCACTTACTTGTGCCGGGCTCCTCTCTGTCTTCTTTCCTGTCGACCTCCCTTGGTTAACTCTTGTTCTTTTCCGACCCCGACGGTATTAGGGCATCCGACGCCTAGGGAGTCTTTCACTTTCCCGCCTTAATTGGCCCTTGTCTCATCTTTCCTGATCCCTCCTTCTTCGAGGGGTCAGACTTCTGGTTTTCTTTTCATTATATTTCCTTTTTTCTTAAAGATTCCCGCACTGTTTTTGTTACTTGGTTCCCCGTGTATCTAAATTCCCTTTAGCGATTTTTTGTAGGTATGTTTAATCTACGTTGCATTTTGTAAGTTTTTTCGATCTACATTACCTCTCGCGATTGTTTTCAACCTCAATTGCATTTTGTGAAGATTGACAATCTAAATTGCTTTTTAGTAAGTCTTTCAATGTAGGTTTCAGGGCATTTTAGTGAGTATTTTGAATTTCAATTGCATTTTGTAAGTATTTTCAACCAAAACCGCATTTCGCAAGAATTTTAAATCTAAATTGCATTTTGTATGGTGGGCATTTTGCAAATAATTTGATTCTCAATTGCATTTTGTGGGTATTTTGAATCTAAATTACATTTTGTCAAGTATTTTCAATCTAAATTGCATTTTGTAAGTACTGTCAATCCACATGAGTCGTTTAATCTACCGTACATTTTGTAAGCATTTTCAATTTCAATTGCATTTTGTAAGTATTTTGAACCTCAATTGCATTTTTACGTATTTACGATCTCATTTGCATTTTGTAAGTATTTTGAATTTCAATTGCATTTTGTAAGTATTTCGACTCTACATTGTTTTTGTACGTATTTTGAACCTAGCCTAAATTTTGTGGGTATTTTTCAATCTATTCATTTTGTGAATCTTTTAGTTCCAAATTCCCTTTTGTAAGAACATTTTGTGAGTTGTTTCAATCTGAGTTCCTTTTTGTCAGTATTTTCCGTCTCACTTAATTTTTGTTCTGGTTTCCATTTCATTAACATTTTCGCTCTCACCCAGATCATTAGGGGCCGATAACCTAGATGTTAGGCCCCTTAAAACAACAATTATCATCATCATCTTTCCATCAGGCCTGCCAGGAGTGTATATGTGTATTGTGCAATAATCAGTGTGATACATACCACTCTATGGAGTGCGAAAAGAGACCATTATATCTGACTCAATTTTGTATAGATTAGGCATTGATCAAAGTACAGAGAATATTAGCACATAATGAATAGTGTAGCACTTGACTGCCTCAATATGGACTCAGATTCTCCGGACTCAACTTGCAGATTTAACCATTGTATCTTCTTTATGTGTCAGCCCCGTGGTGTTGGGTTAGCGGGCCTGCCTCTCATCCGGAGGCCCGGGGTTCGATTCCCGGCTCCGTCCGGTATTTTAGAAACTGACGTGAGGGTTGGAACGGGAAACACTCAGCCTCGTGACGATAATTGTGTAGCTGTCTGAGAGTGAGGCAGCGCCCTGATCACGAAAACCGAGATTAACGGCCGAGGGGACCCGATGCGCTCATCACGCATCACCCCAATATCTGCAGGCCAATTGGCTGGGCAGCGGTCGCTTGGTAGGCCTAGGCCCTACATGGGCTGTAGTGCCAGGGGTTATTATTATTTATATCTCCTTTATGTGTGTGATTTTATTCTATGGCCATTGGCTGCGTTAAATACTTTGATGAAATCTATGTCTAAAGTATGGGTTATGATAACATAATAATAATATCGTATGGCCTCGGGGCCGGGTGCAAGCTTTTTTATTTGACACCCAGAGGGCAGCTTGCATGTCGAATTTTGTTGTTCCTTGGAACGCTTTGAAAGTCAAGGAGGTTAGATATTTAAACTCCTTGACACTATAGCGCTTTCTAGTAGAGAAATGAGGAACTTTTGTGCTGTCGGAAAATCCCGAGATTAATTATGCCATTATGAACACGGCCTACTGAATTCAAATGGGTTCTTTAACATGCCAACATCGTATGACAAGCGTGCCATGATTTATTCTGCCTTAAAAAAAAACACTTACCATGGCCAGGAGCAAACCTGCAAGCTTGTGGCTGGTCGTCCGACACGATAACCACTCACCCTCGTGGCATGCATGGGTTATGATATTTACAGAATATACACTTATTTAGTTGCAGTAGTAATTAAACTAGTACAAGCGGCTTCTGTGGCGTAGTTGGTAGCATGCTGAGCTTCTATGCCCAAGGTCGCGGGTTCAAACCCGGCCGAAGTCGTCGGATGTTTTAAGAGCGTTAAAAATCCCTCCTTCGGAGGGGAAGTAAAGCCGGTGGCCCCATGTCATAGATTTATGGCATGATAAAGAACTTTCTACTAATTACACTTGTGTGAAGCTGAATTATAGGTTATATTTGTCTAACGCTCTTAGGTTCCAACGTTCGTCGCCAGATGCTGACTGCTGTGGCATCTATTAACAAAGTTCAGAACTAGTTGGTCGTTGATGGTGACGTTTGGTAGCATAAGTTGGAACTACTTGAAAATCGAATGTCTACAGTCCTTACTTGAATTAAAAGCAGCTAACACATACTAATACAGCCATCACAATTAACAACGGTTATCAGACAGATTCTACACACACCCAAAGTACACCGGGCTATTGACCGCCTTGTCGCAACCCCTAAACTGAGGAACCAACCGACATGACCACCTAAATGGTTCAAAAACAACACGCAATTCATAAAAGCCGAGGTGTACAGCGAATCTTCAAACACATACACTCTTCTCTGAAGTCTTAATTAGACACGACTCGACACTTTTATGATGGCGAAGCTGGGTAATTTAAATTTCCACGAAATGGATATTGTAGGAAGAAATGAAAACGTAACAAGTAATTCCGTGAAGAACTATACAGCCTATTTTCATATATCCTACACATGTTGATTGCCTCTATCAACATACAAAATTTCAATTTGATTGTTGTGATAGATTCATAGATATTGAGAACTGTCTAAATATTTCAGATGGTCGCCAGGTTGGATTTTTATTTATGTACTATTACATGAAGATTATCGTGTACATACGGTTTTCAAAATTCAATCGCATGATTAGGACACAAGAAGTAAAAACGAGATTTTATAATTTCGCACAGCTGCCATCTTGTGGTTATGAAAACAATTGAAATAAATTAGATGCCAGTGGATTAACATTTGAATATGCATTTAACGTGCAAAGTTTCACTGCACTCGGATGGATAAATCGCGAGAAACGTCCATTTAAATATTAATAATTCGCATTGCCGCCATGTTGGATTTGTGCTTACCAGGGTACTGAAAGTCCTATAAGTGAACTTATATTCATAGCCTCTATGAACGTAAGAAAAATCAGTTTGATTGCTGTAAAGGATTCGTGGATATTGAGAACCGTCAAAATATTTCGGATGCTGGCCATTTTGGATTGTTATATGTATAAGCTGTAGAGTTATGCACCATCAAAGGAAAATTATTGCGTAGCTTCATTATTCAAACGTTCTCTTCGATCGAATTATTACGACAAAGGAAATAAAAGCTTAATTTTAAAATTTCGCTCAGCCTCCATCTTGAGGTTATGTAAACAATTGAACTAAATTAGATGCCAGTGCATTAAATTATGTATAATCATTTACTGTACCACATTTCGCTGCGTTTAGATGGTTAAATCACGAGAAAAGTATATTAAAATGTTTCAAATTCGCTTGGCCGCCATGTTCGTTTTGTACTTTACAGTGTTTTGAAAGTTACATAGATAAACTTGTAGCAGTGATATCTGTAATATTTTCGGAGACATAGAATGCCAGTGAAATATTTCACACCATCGCCATTTTGAGGTTATGTAAACAATTGAACTTAAGAAGCCAGTGCATTGCAATGTGTATAGACATTTGCTGTACCAAGTTTCATTACGTTTGGATAGTTAAATCGCGAGAAAAGACTATTTGAAAGTCTCAATTTCGCTTGGTTTTATAGTTTTATAGTTTTATAGTCACCAGATTTTTGAAAGTCCCATAGGTGAACTTCTAGTATTGCCCTTTATCGCCGTACTAAATTTCAGGGCGATATCTGTAATGGTTTCGGAGATACTGAATGCTGGTGAAATACTTCGCACAGCCGCCATGTTGGATTGGTGGGACACAATACAATTTGAAGGGCACGGTCGGGGTCGGCCCGAATGGTGCTATGTTTTTACAGAGTTTCATTGAAATCGTTCCTGCCGTTTAGAAGTTATTAGGGAGAACACATAAACAAACGAATTACACACGCACACATAGACACACGGACAATAGGTGATCTCATAAGCCTATGAAATGAAAATAGGCTAAAAATACCTATAGTGGGCGATGTATTAAAGATGAAGATATGCTGTCACGGATATTTTTTTTCAGAACGTTTCATGCTGAACAATTCTTACACTCGAAGTATATAGATATTTTGAACGGTTTACCCAGCGTAGGCTTAAATGGCGCACGGACGGAAGGTTTTTCTTCAACTCGATTCACTGAAATCGTTACTGCTCGGCTTCCTTTGGTCATAAATGAATGTTTCTTTACAGAAACCTTCCTCGAGAAATCCTTTACAGGATGGTGAAAAAGCATTAAAATCCATCCAGTGGTTCTCGAAATTACCCGTTACATTCAAGAATCGGGGACATAGTTTTATACTAAGTAGAGATATATTAACTATGAATTGTATGGCGTATGATGGTGTTTATAATGAAAATCCACAGCCTGCTTCCAGGCTCCGACCGGGTCAGGAATGGAATGAATGAAGCCCCCATCTAGCGGCGAGGATATGGACTGTGCCGGCTGCCGAGGCCTGACGCACTCCTCTGGGGCAATGATTAAATCAATGACAGATGAAATGAAATGATAGTGGAGAGTGTTACTGGAATGAAATTTTGACAGGGAAAACCGGAGTACCCGGAGAAAACCTGTCTGCCTCCGTTTTGTCCAGCACAGATCTCACATGGAGTGACCGGGATTTGAACCACGAACCCAGCGGTGAGAGGCCGGCGTGCTGCCACCTAAGCCACGGAGGCTTCGGTGTTTATAATACGATTGGCAATTTGAATCTCTTTATAAGTCTTGAACATCCCTGAAAAAAAAAGGTTAATCGTTTTTGAAAAACGGGTGAATGAAAAGTTAGAAATTAGCCTGGGCAATATAGGACCCCGGAGATTCTTCGGTTGGTTGGTTCTTAAGTTTAGGGGCTGCGACAACGCGGTCATGTAGCCCCATGTACTTTGGGTGTGTGTAGAATCTGTCTGATAACCGGTGTTAGTTGTGATGACTGTAATAGTGTGTGTTATGTTTTTTTTTTTAAATTTAAGTACTGCAACTTAGAATTTTTCAAATAGTTCCTACTTTTGCCGCCAAGCGCCACCGTCTACGATTACTAGGCCAAGTTCAGAACTTAGCTACTAGACGCCACCGCAGTCGGCTCTTGGCAACGAACGTAGAAACCTAAGAGCGTTGTTTACATTCTTAACCTATCCAATTTAGCTTCACACAGGTGCAATTAGTGGAAGTTTCTTTAACATGCCATAAATCTATGACATGGGACCACCGGCTTTACTTCCCCTCCGAAGGAAGGCATACTGAGGGATTTTTAACGCACTTAAAATATCCGACGGGTTTGAACTGCTATCTTGGGCATAGAAACTCAGCATGCTACCGACTACGCCACCGAAGCCGCCTTGGAGATTCTTAAAACAATAATCCAACCACCCCCGATACCCATGGGCACCTCCTAAATCTCTCACACTAATAACTGCACAAACTACCACAGGCACTACAGAAACAAAGGTTCACATAGAAATCTCTCACACACACAAACCAAGTACACGGAGCGCATCACCAATATGTCCCAAGTCCTTAAAATAACCAAACAATCGTATTACAGAACATTTACTTTCATATCAGCTCCTGTTCTTGTAACATTATGCCATTGCCTAAGAGCTGAGGACATCGTATCCCATCTCTCGATTGCCTTGGGTCACATTTAGGCTAATAACTCGTTTGCTACTTGACTTTCTATTGCCACTAACACCCCCACTCCTGTGTGGTGCGTCGCCAATGCTGGACCGGAATGGGTTATTTATACACCGTTTCAGAGAAGCTATTGACTCAGGGGAGCTTTTCTGATCAGGTTCATCTTGTAAGTCCACATTTGCAGCGAGCTCCAAGCAAGGAAACTGGTCAGAACTCTCTAGTTGAAATAAAGATAGTTTTGAAGCCATTTTGATGTGTTGCCTTCCAAATTAAATTAGTCTGAAGATGAATTTTCAAATTGAAAGAATTAATCTTCGAACTCATAATGTGGAACTGTTCCCACATACAGAAAAGTGGTTGTCTCATCAGCCTGTAGACATTTCACAAGTCTCCATATCAGATCTTTCAGCATATTAATAGTAGGCAAACACTATTTCGTATGTTGTAATTATAGTTTTTAGCCCAGTTTTCACATTTTGCAAAAATGAGGAAAAAGCAGACCTCTGAGATCGATCCTGGAAAATGTGTCTGTGTCTGTCTGGCTGGCTGGCTATGTGTGTGTGTGTCCCCCCTATCAACTCCTAAACGGCTGCAGCAATCGAAACCAAATTTTGTATGAGTAAAGATGTATACAGGAATATCTCAAGCCCATATTTGAAATGATGCCAGTGCTACCAACTGCTGAAAAAACGCACTAGAAATTTGAGCTCCATGTTGGATATCATGGAAGGTATGCATGGGAGCTATTCCAAAATTGGCACACATGCAGAAAATACTATTTCAGTTTAATTTCCAGGAGGCCATACATGACAGTGTTGCCAAAATAATTATAAGCCTTCTGATGGGTCCAATTTTTAAATGCATATAACTTCTACAGTATTAATTGGATTTCAACCAAATTTTGTATGTAATATACGTACATAAACAGACATGACTGAGTGTATTCGTAAGAGCCACCAGGGCTGCCAACTATTAATAATTGCTATCTCTATTTTCTTCATCCAAATACCAATATATCTGAAAGTATGCAAGCCGACAGCTCTATACTTTGCACACGTATAACACCTGACACTCTAGATTAATTAGGAGTAATTAATATAAGTCAGTGCTGCCCACATTATTCTAAGCTTGCTGATAGGTCAAATTTTAAAATACATGCAACTTCAATACTAACAAATGGATTTCATCCAAAATTGGCACAACAAGATATCATAATATTTCCGATTATTTCTAACCAGCACACGCATGACATTGTTGCCAACATGCTTTTACGCGTGCTGATAGATCCAATGTCTAACTGCATGTAACGACCATTGGACTTCAACCAAATTTTGTATTCTGTACCTGAAGAGATGGAACTAAGAATATATTCAGTCACCAGGGCTGCCAACTGTAGTGCTCTATTAGGCTACGTTATACCAGGAATATTTCGAACTAATTAGACATTTAGATATTACCAACTTAATTTCGTCATTATTCTAGATAGATTCATATACTGTAGATTAATCATTGGCATGAAAAGTAGGCTCTTTAGTTCGTCACGGAACTTTTTTTTTTCAATCATCACAGCAGAGTATTTATTTATCGTATGGCTTGCTACATCTACATAATTACACGCTAAGGAACACATTAAACATATAACTTACATTAGCATTTAAAAGAACAATAAATATTATAATCAATTTTGATGAGGAGACACATATTCAACATATAAAATGTTCAGATTTACAAGGTAATATTTAAAATTTGAAATCCAATCAAGAGCAGGCTGCGTTACGTCATGAAAGTCTTTCAGGTTCCCATTATAGGTTCGAAGGCTGCAGTCCTCCACAATATGTTGGATGATCTGTCTTTCAAATCCACAGTCGCACTGAGGTGAGAAAGCCTTATATTCCACTTGTATAAGCTGTCTGTGCAGACCACATGTCCCGTTCGAATCCTGTTGAGTGATATCCATGTATGGCGTGGTAGTTCCATGCCTGCTGGTTTCTTGATAGGATCAATGAAGTTTCTAAATTTATCATGGAATAAATTATTCCATACCTCAGACCTCTTGTTGTGAATCTGAAAATTATTTAATTGTAGAGATCCCGCTGTTAGGATGAGTGGTCGGCGGGATTTCAAGAGACTCATCTTTACTGTAGTTATGTCAGCCGAGCAGTCGTAGGTCATTCCGGCATATTAGTATACCTACAATTTTACAGTAGTTGAGGGCGTATTGCTTAAGTGTATCACACCAATAGTACGAGGGCAGATCAAAAAATAAGTTGCACTTCCCAGTTATGGCCATTTATTACACACCTATACAACAGCAACACGCCTATAACGACATACAATGTAACGTCACTTTTCCACATAGTTTCCAAGAGACTCCAAACATGTCTGCGAACGCACAACCAAGTTGTCGATGCCGGATGCATAGAAAGTTCCTCCAACGTTCTGCAACCACACGGAGACAGCGGCCTTCACCTCCTCATCGGTCTGGAAACGTCGACCACCGAGCTCCGTTTTGAGCTTACCGAACAGATGGTCACATGGCGCTAGGTCGGGACTGTAGGGTGGATTTTGGCAGACCTCCCAAATGAAACGCTTCAGCAGTTCGCTCGTTTGGCGGGCCTTGTGAGGTGTTGCGTTATCGTGCAAAGAATCTTACCGGCGCTCAATTTCCCCCCGGCGCTTCTCTTTAATCGTGCAATTCTTCCTTTCGGCCCATTGGAATCTGATTGTCGCACGGATCTCATATTTGGAGTGAACGTCCAGTCGACGCGCCATTGCATTTGGCCGCTATTCACACCATACAAGACGAGACACCACAGCGACCTGCCTAACAGACGTGTGGGCAGTGTCTGTCCCTTTCTCCGCTCTGCCCACGTTTGCGACACACAGCGCGCTGCTGCAGCGCGTTAGTCCAACTAACTTTTTGATCCACCTTCGTAGCTATACCTTCATAGATTTGGGACGACCTCGTAGTTCCGCGCCTTAAAACAACAATAAGTAACTAACTTCATGGATTAGTTGGTACACTGAGACTGTTTGTTGATAGCATTGTCATTTCTAAGTTTTGCAACATTAAAATAGGATTGTTGCGGATGCTTAATGCCTTAATATTTATCAGTAATAATTACCATACTTACTAAGTTTTCTAACGGTTGTTTGACTTGTTTTTGGAGAACAGACTATCTTTGGGTGTCACTGTAGGTTTGGTGATGTTTTGTAGAGCTATTTGTTTTGAACTGGTAGATTGTATCTGATGATGCTCGCTTGACGAGCGAAACATGTCATCCCTTAGTGTTCTCCTTCTTCAATAGCCTATAACAATGTATGTCTACCCCTTATTATTCCCGTTTTCAACGGGGTCGTGGATGAGATGCGATGAGTCTATGTTGTGGGTGGATTTTATGGACGGATGCCATTCCTGACCCCAACTTCATGAGAGGAGTTGATGAAGATGAATGAAACTGAGCAAAGATGTGGAAGGAAGCGGTCGTGGTATGTCAGAAGGTCCCGTCCCACCATTTACCTGGAGTAGGAAATGGGAAACAACGGAAAACCATTTCAAGGATGGCGTACGTTGGTGCTCGAACCACGTCTACCGAGTTCACAGATAGCTTGGCCCCAAGCGTAGCTACCGCTGTCGGTTAATAGTCCATAGCAATCACGTGTATTCAGTTTTTTTTCTCATATTGCAGTAATTGAAATTGTTTCGTGTTGACAGACTGAAAGTTAAAATATTAATTGTCTCTAATTCCAAGGTTTCTATTTGAGTGATTAACCTACATCAAGTAGGCCTTGATATCACCTTACAGTATGTTAGGCGTTGAGGACAGTAGTGAACTAATCCACAGTAATTGTGGAGATGGATGCAAATGATGGTTTGACCAACAATTCTATCCTTATTAGTGAAATTGAAGTTCTGTTTGTGCGTTGTTTACAATCAATACATTTTATATTTTTACGGGATTTCATGCCAATTGAATGTAGGAAGTTGCATTAGATCAATTTCATGAATATTTATATTATGTCCAACACCATTAGGGCAGCAATCTAGGCGTCGGAGAGTGAAAAGGGGCACTCCTCATAAAGCACGGAGGGCTTTGCCGAGGGCTCATAAGCAATACCATTTTATTTATATACAGGTACTCTCTGCAAACCTACTAACCACGTCTTGAGCGATGATAGCTGGGACAACCAGAGGAAAGTAGTTGCAAGAGTTAGTACTTTAGAAGAGATACAGGGCGAGTTAGAAATGAACACGTTATATGAGTCTGTTAATATGAAGCAACTCAGATGGTGGGATCATATTGGAATACAGAAGGAGCTACTAATGCCAATAAAGTCAGCCATAGAAGGTAAGTGAAGCCGAGATGAACTAAAGAGGTGATGGTTATTTTCGGTGTTCAAAGATTCCAAGGGTGAGAGATGCAGATGCTGATTAGGCCTTGTTGCTTAATGAGGCTTGCTGACTTGACTGGCCGCTGCAAGGCATTCCAGCTGCACTGAAAATGGAGTGAAAATCAACACGGAACTACCTAAAACACGAGTCTCCAATACGTGACCAACTAGACTGGCAGCATGGTCTAGCGGTAACGTTATCGCCTGCTGTCCTCAAGGTTTCAGGATGAAATCCTGGAGCAGTCAGTTGGCATTCGAGGGTGCGCAAATGGGAGGGAGCCGTGTCAGTAGATTTACTGGCACGTTGAAGATCCCCCTTCGGGACCAATTTCCAGCAATACGGCGACTTTAAAAGCCGCAGTACAGTAGTAAAATGTAAAGCCAATAGCATTATTATTTATATCTTGTGCGGATCACCCAAACCATTAGGGGCGATAATTTATATGTTAGGTCCCTTAAAATAATAATAATAATAATAATAATAATCATCATCTCAACCTTCAAGAGAAGTGGAAGATAGAACCTCCATGGCTTCAGGAGGTATATCGTGACTGATCGAAGTGTGGGACATAACAAGATTCAGAAATAAAGTAGCGAGTGTGAAGGATCCCCCCAAAAGAAGACTCACACTTTCAGTGAAAAAAAGACTGAGAAGGAGTCAAAAATTGAAAAGATCTCTGGCAGGAAGCTAAACTGCAAGGATGAGACACCTTGAAGACGAAGACTGAATAAAATGCTGTGTATTTGTAGTCCATAGATGGCTGTATTGAATTAACAATAATAATAATAATACGTGTTCATCGTCATCGTTAATTAACTTTCTGCTTAGTAATTTTGAACATCAGCCCCGTATACTTGGCTGTGTGTACTGAAATTACCTTTTAGCCTGTGTTTCTTATCAGTGCCGAATCTCCGGAATTCCAGTCTTTCCTATTGCAGTCGTCGTACACCTCTTAACGCGCAAGGCTATGCTGCAGGACGAACAATATTAAAACGTTAGTCTCTCTCTCTTGATTAAAGAAAAACTTTTCTTTTTTGAAGGTTGCTTTTGACTTTTCCAGTACTTCTTTGAAGGTGACGATAAGGTATTGACTGACCTGACACGCCATGTACTGCCATGTTATTTGGGTGAGCATGCATACAGGACGCTTTGTCGAGAAATACAAACACCTACTGATCGATACTAATAGATTCTCGTTGCGCACCAAACATTGGTGGAAATGGATTTGCTTTTTGTACGTGTCATCTATAATTCTCTCGCTGCCACTTAAGCCAAACCTCCCTCACTCCCCCCACACGTGTCCCTTTTTAAAGGTTATGCCACCATCATAGCTTCTGTCCGCTTTCAACTCATTCTTTAAGGGGAGCCTAAAAGGTCTAAGCTGTTCACGTTACTTCTTCAACTTTCTATTTACCATTCTCTTCCTTTTAACATGAATTAATTGCACTCTTTTTCAGGGATGTTCCGTGATGCCCTCGCTTTGCTGAAACACAGGTTTTTCGAAAATTAGATTTTTTGTGAACTTTTGTTTTAAAGAACGTAATAGCAACATTTTCATGAACATTTCCATCAGGCAAAATTAAGGCGGCTCGTACACCGTGCGTGGGAGTTTTCGCACACAGTTAAGAATTAAATAATAACTTCACTAATATGTACCATTAGAATTATGAAAACGAATATACGTATAGTTACTACATAGGGCGTTCATTTGATTTATAAAAGGGAACAGTATAAAAAGTATTGTGTGATTTATCAAAAGCACAATATTTGTGTTTTTTCTCAACGTTATGAATCACAAAAGAACACTATTTAACAAATAATACCACTCTCAATGGAATTGATTATTTTCATGTAAAGAAGCACATGAATTCTGAGGATGAACCACCATGAATGTTATATTGTAAAGAGTATTTTTTTAATATTTAATTTGTCTTTCAAAATTTTTACAGTTTTTTGCTTAATTTTACCAGTATATCTCAATTGTTTATTAATATAATTTCATGAATGAGTTTCACCCTCAGTATTCATGTGTTTTCTTTACATGAAATAAATGCATTCCATTCATAATGGTATTTCTTGTTAAATCGTTTTTTTTGTCTTTGTTTTTTTTTGTGATTCATAACGTTGAAAAAAATCACAAAATGTTGTCCTAATTACACAATACTTTATATACGGTACTGTTCCCTTTTATAAATAAAATGAAAGCTCTATGTATTAGCTAATATCAGTTTTCATAATTCTATGTTACATATTAGTGAAGTTATTATTTAATTCTTAACTGTGTGCGAAAACTCCCACTCGCGGTGTATGAGCTCCATTAAACTAAAGTACATTTTGAAACACTTTTTAGTATCGATGAGCTGTATTAAAATATAACACCCGATTGCTTTCAATAATGTCGGAAGTCCAGAGATCCGACGAAGCTTTGTGACTATTTTGAATTTGAATTGCAATTTGTAAGTATTTTCAACCTAAACCGATTTTTGCAAGTATTTTCAATCTAAATTGCATTTTGTAAGGTGAGAATTTTGCATGTATTTTGATTCTCAATTGCATTTTGTGGGTATCTTGAATCTATATTACATTTTGTAAGTATTTCCCATCCGAATTGCATTTTGTAAGTATTGTCCATCCAAATGAGTAGTTTGAATCTACCGTACATTTTGTAAGCATTTTCAATTTCAATTGCATTTTGTAAGCATTTTCAGTTTCAATTGCACTTTATGAGTATTTTGGATCTGAAATAGAAGTTTTTCAATCTGAATTGCATAGTGTATTTTCAATTTCAATTACATTTTGTAAGTATTTTGAACCTCAATTGGATTTTGTACGTATTTGCAATCTCATTTGCATTTTGTAAGTATTTTGACTAGACATTGCATTGTGTACGTATTTTGAACCAAACCTTCATTTTGTGCGTATCTTTCAATCTATTCCTTTTGTAAGTATTTTCGATCTAAATTCCCTTTTGTAAGTATTACCGCTCTCCATTTTGTATTCTTTAAATATTCTGTGGTAAGAGGTGCAGATGACCTCGTAGTTCCGCCCCTTAAAACAACAATAACAACATACCTCAAACAAGGTATCAATACAAATTAGATAATATGAACAAAGACACACTCAACAACGAAGCTTAGCTTAAATATAAACTTTTCCTGACTACCTAATCGCCAAAAAGAAAATAAGGGAGATCTTTATTGCATATTCAGTCCTGCGAATATATGTAGCTGACCGCCAAAGCAGATACGAGATGGTGCTGAAAGTATGGGAGATAAAAATGCAATTAGCAAATTACTGAAGCGGTTAGATACGGGAGCGCTGCTCAGGAAGATATCGATTAGTAAGGTTACTAAGTGATTATCGACTCGATGATAAATGGTACAGCCTGAGGATATTAAAATTGCTGCACTCGTTACGTTATAAACACCTTTTGTGGGCTATGTACCTGTGGTCATCACTGATAACAATACAGAGTTACAGCCGTCAATACAGTGAAATATTAGGTTTTTATTTATTTGAATATCCTACGCACTATTAAATGTAAGAAATCAAAAGGGACCACCTTCAAGACTAGAAGCCACGACCCATGGATTTTGGACAGGCGCGATAACCGATTACACCACAAACGGCTGCTCTTGCCTTGAGTCAAAATATTTTTTTATATGGCTCGAACACGAAACAACACAAAAAATCATTGTCTCTCACTCAGCCTCATGAGATAAGACTGAGAAGAGGTGGGTTCGATTCTCATCTCAGCCAATCTAAAAGTGGTTTTCCTCCCAGGGGCTCTCATCTAGTGGGACGTGGGTTGGCGACCACGGGACTCCAGCTGAGTCCGGCATTGCTTCCACTTACTTTTGCCGGGCTCCTCTCCGTCTTCTTTCCTGTCGACCTCCCTTCGTCAACTCTTGTTCTTTTCCGACCCTGACGGTATATGGTATCCGAGGCCTAGGGAGTCTTTCACTTCCCCGCCTTAATTGGCCCTTGTCTCATCCTTCCTAATCCCTCCTTCTTCGAGGGGTCAGCCCTCTTGTTTTCTTTTCATTATATTTCCTTTTCTCTTTAAGATTCCCGCCCTGTTTTGTTAATTGGATCCCCGTATATCTAAATTCCCCCCTTTTTTACTCCATTTTGTAGGTATTTTCAATGTACAGTACGTTGTATTTTGTAAGTCTTTTCGATCTAAATTGCATTTTGCGAGTGTTTTCGGCCTCCATTGCATTTTTAAAGGATTGACAATCCAAATTTCTTTTTAGTAAGTATTTCAATAAATGGGGTGGGGCTTTTGTGAGTATTTTGAATTTCAATTGCTTTTTGTAAGTATTTTCAGCCTAAACCGCTTTTTTTCAAGTATTTTCAATCTAAATTGCATTTTGTATGGCCGGCATTTTGCAAGTATTTTGATTCTCAATTGCATTTTGTGGGTATTTTGCATCTAAATTACATTTTGTAAGTATTTTCAATCTAAATTGCATTTTGTAAGTATTGTCTATCTAATTGACTAGTTTGAATCTACCGTACATTTTGTAATCATTTTCTATTTCAATTGCATTTTGTAACCATTTTGAATTTCAATTGCACTTCGTGAATACTTTGGATTTGAAATGGGAGCTTTTCAATCTGAATTGCATTGTGTATGTTCAATTTCAATTGCATTTTGTAAGTATTTTGAACCTCAATTGCATTTTCTACGTATTTTCAATCTCATTTGCATTTTGTAAATATTTTGAATATCAATTGCATTTTGTAAGTATTTCGACTCTACATTGCATTTTGTACGTATTTTGAACCTAAACTACATTTTGTGCGTATTTTTCAATCTATTCCTTTTGTGAGTAATTTTCATTCTGGTTTCCACTTCATTGTCATTTTCTCTGTCACCCAGACCATTAGGGGCCGATAACCTAGAGGTCAGGCCCCTTAAAACAACAATTATCATCATCTAAAAGTGGTTTTCCGTTGTTTTTCACTTCTACACCAGGTAAATGCCGGGATGGTACCTAACGTAAGGCCACCGCAGCTTCCTACAAAATCCTACGTAGATTACAAATATACTCACTAGTACAGACATTAGAGACACGGGTTATCAGACAACTTCTACATACACCCAAGTACACGGAGATTCATGACCTCGATGTAGCAAATCCCCTAAAGGAATCAACAACAACTGATGTGAGTTCAGTAGCAAATAGGCTTTTGATAGAATTTTGGTGGGTTTTGATTTTTTGTTCATTATATTAACCCCTGATGCATTATGTTAGAGTCCGAGAATCGATACCTCGCTTAAACCACACATAGTTTCACCATGTTGAAGTGCCTGTTTGATCTTGTTTTAGAGGAAATGAATGCATTTTGGAGCACATTTGGTAGAGTATCCTTTTTTATTACAACTGGCTAAATGAATGGGTTATGTGTGTTCAATACGATAGTGGTCACACACGGTGGATTGTGGCGGGAGGAAATTTTGAGGTTTTCACAATGATTTCCCGTGGGTCCTCTAGTTTTCGACCGGGTCAGGTCATATTGCCAGTTACATTGCTTTCATTTGCTTGTGCCTGAGTTTGGTGAACTGTGGACATGCTAACTTTTTATGAGTTTGTGTGTGAAACGTACCCAACTCTGAATCGATTGGTCAGAAACTTTCTACTTTCTGTTTGCATTAATGTATTCCTGTATGAATTGCAAGATGAGTTTTTATAAGTGAATATTAGTAGTAAGGTAGAATATTAGTATAGTACATTATGCTAGGAGCCAATAATGTCGTTTTATAATTCCAATACGAGTGTCGTAATTACCATTATAGGTGAGTTGAGATACGACTGTTTATATTCGACGATAATTATAATTTTATTATGTTCTATCATAAATATTCATAAATATCTATCGAGATTCTGACAGTTCACATTAGTGAAGAGCGCATTCGCTGGATTCTCACTGAGGATCAAAGTCCTTCCATAGCTTTGTTCTTCTTATTCTTGGGAATTGTGTGGGCTCAGCATTTGCTCACTTCCCAATAACAAATTCCAAAACTTTGAAGCATTGTTTATCCTGAACTAGCACAAACAGATAGCGCACAGGTAATATGTGGGATCATTTTGTTATTTTGGTCAAATAACACAAAATAGGCTGTTACAAACGCTTTAAAATCAAAATGCGTCGTATTGTCAACTAGTTATCCTGCAAATTCGATGTGTATAGAATGCCAACGGAAGATAAATCAATGGAGTCCCAAATCGAACATCTGGCGGAAAAGTTTCGCATAAGAAATCCCTTTACTGAACAGAGCTGGGTTATTGATTGATTTCCGTGGATCTAATGTCATATACTTGCTGCCTCCATGGCATTCTGGTGTGTTTATACCAACAACAGCATTCATTAACATAGTCGGTGAAATCGTACGCAATGCCCTGTGTAGAAATTGGAGTCGTGGTTATTATGGAACAGTGCTACTTCTTTGTCATATTCCCCAGTTTGTTAATGCATTGATCAGATATCCTTTACATTGCCAACTTTCAAATTCATGTCCTACATGTAGGATGTTGTTTGCATGTGCGAAACTCATCATCATTGGTTTGCAGTCCTATGACTGGTCAGTTGCCATAAAAACATGTCCAGATCGTCCTGTCAATTGCTGCTTCCTTCATTGAATTATAATTCTGTGCTTGGGTGTCGTTTAGCATTTGTTTAAGGAAGGTATTTCTATGTCTTCCTCGTGGATTTTTCCCCTCAATGAACACTTCTGCCACAGTTCTCATTAAATTGGAGTGGCGCATTGTGTGACCCCATCATGCGAGACGACGTTTACGGATTGTGCGTAGGATTGATCTCCGTTGGTTCACGGTGTCGAGAACCCTTTTGTTCGATATCCTGTCTCTCCACGTCACATTTATCATCTTACGATAGCACCACATCTCAAAGGCTTCAAGACGGTTCTTTTCATTTTTATTTAGTGTCCACGGTTCACAGGCATACAACGCAACTGTCCATACAAAAGCATGTAGCATTCTCATTCGGAGGGAAAGCTTAAGCCGACTGGTACACAGTAATCTCCTCTTTTGCATAAAAGCTAGTTTTGCCTGAGCAATGCGGCATTTAACTTCAGTGGTTCACCTTCCGTCCTCTGTAATCTTTTGACCTAGGTAAGTGAAGGATTTGACTTGTTGTATGTCTGAGTTATTAATCTTTATTCGAAGAGGTTTGGGGAGTTTTGAGAATGTCATGCATTTGGTCTTTGAGGTGTTTATTTTCATGCCGTATTTCTGCACCGTTGATGCAACTCATGACAACATTGCCTGCAAAGTAGATGGGCTACCAGCTAGAATGGCCTGATCATCTGCGAACTTAATTACATTTATGGGAATTCCATTGATCTTAACACCTAAACCTGTGTCTTCTAAAGCTTCTGCCACCATCAACTCACCAAAAGCATTAAACAAAATTGGTCACACAACTGTTTCATAATGAAGATCTTAAGCTCTGATTGGTGGGAGAAACAGTATCATAATGAAATCGAATACTTTAATGACCCTCATTACAGTACAGTTTCCTGATATATAATATTAACATTTCGACATCGTCGAACATAAAAGCACTTTAAAGCGCTACTGTAGAAAATGTGCCTATCCATATGTTTTGGATACAGATATATTTCGTGACAAATCGGAGATAGTATTGCCCTTACTAACTTATGTCGTGTTCATTACCAACCACCTCGTGGCCCAATGGCTAGCAATGTTGGCTAGGTTCCGGGTTCGATCCCGGCTCTGCCAAGAATTTAAAAGTCTTGGTATGGTCTGGTACGGGGTCTTCCAACCTCGTGATACGAAATGGGAACCTGCCGGATGCTATGGCAGGAGGAGGAGTGCAAAGGAACTGGCACCCTACCTCACGCAAACTTCGGCTTGGGATGCCTCGTTAGTAATCCCTTGACGAAGCCAATGGCTCTACTTCAGGTCGCCTACGTCCCTAGAGGGGACATGGTACTCTAGTTTATTTTTATGGTGATTACCGTAAATTAACTTGAGTCAAAAGGAACTAAGAAGTGTGTCAAAAAGCAGATGATTGACCTGTTTTGACACAGGAAAGTCTGAGTTATTTTGTACCGTAAAGAACAAAACAAACATAGATTTTCATATGTCTCGATTTCCGTCACGGGTAACGTTTAAACTATAAGGGAATTTATTTTAAATAAATAGTTCTGCTTTTCAAGTTACTGTTTGTTCTTCTATTTTCGTTGATATTCTTTGATTTGCTTTTTCCAAAGTTAATTAGTATAAACAGGTTAAAGATTCCGCCTGATCAATACGTTTATTAATTATTACCACTAATTGTTCTCCATATTTTTTTCTTCTTAGACTGATTAGAGGCCAATCTCTGCCATTGCAAGTGTTGAAGTTATACATTTCATAAGCTTTATATTTGGCAATATATAATTTCAGCGCAGTGACTTTATTGGTTTTACTATCTTTTTATATTTCTACATTGCTGGTGAAGTATTGAGGAATTAAGTGTTCCATAATTACTGCTGATTCCAACATGTTTTCATAGTGTTCTGAACTGTTGCTGTCGTACTGAACCGGTACATTTGTGTTTTCAATAGCATCTAAAGACCACAGTGAGGCATCTATTGAAAGTGTTTATAGGCCTAGTCGTAGTTCATAAGACTTTTGACATCACTCATATTAGGCGTAAAATGTTTCAATCTCTCTTTATGGTCCACCATACAAGATTCAATTTTATGGGAATTTTAAGTGTTATGGAAAATAATCTTGTATCGTTCTGTCATATCGGCTGATGAAGAGGCCAAAACTATTAATTAGGCCTCGAAACATGTCCCACTAATGACCACACAGTGATCATAATTAATAAAAGTATTGATCAAGTGGAACCTTTAACCTGTTTATACTAATTAGTTTATCAATACGGAACCAGAATGAACCTTTTAAGTTCTAAAATTAAAAAAGTTAAACCAATAAAATCATGTACAGGGTGTAACTAAATATGTGGGAAAGTACCGGGGATTCGATAGAGGACCTGACAACAAGCAAAACATGTCCTGTAAACATTTGGTGAATAAATGAATAAATAAATGTGTGAATGGATAAATAAATGAGTGAATGGATAAATGAATGAATGAATGAATGCATGGATAAATAAATAAATAAATGAGTGAATGGATAAATAAATAAATAAATGAATGGATAAATGAGTGAATGGATAAATGATTGAATAAATAAATGAATGAATGGATAAATAAATAAATTAACAAATCAGTGCTGTCGCTCCCGTGTCACAAGCATTGTTTGTGGTGTACATAATACAGACCGCTTCACTATGCAGGTTGGTCATTTGTGTTGATAGTGTATGTTACTACTTAAAGTTCTCTACAGAAAGTGCTCAAAATGGCTACCACGAGCTGTAATGCAGGCGTCTATGCGCCACATCATTGACTGTCTCCCACGCTCCCATATTCCCGGCGTCTGTCGTATCTGCTGACATCCTTCATCTATTCACTTGACGCAGCATGTCCACGTTATGAATATGTGTGGGATACATAATGGCCTTTAAATGACCCCATAAGTAGAAGTCTAACGGGTTGAGATCGGGAGAACGAGCAGGCCACGGGGTAACACGGTAACGAACGCACATACACCATATGTTACCGGACATGTTTTGCTTGTTGGTTGGTCTTCTATTGAATCCCCGGAGCTTTCCCACATATTTAGTTACACCCTGCATTCTGATTTCATAAATATCAACAATTTGTTTAATAACAAAGAAAGAGAACAAGACGATAGCCTCTGCCAGAATTGTCTCACTTCAAGCGCGGATACTAATAGAGCCGGGCGGGTGGATTATACATATGCGAGAGTTCTCGTAAGGCTTCGCTAGTTATTATTTCCCTTGAAAGCTACTCGCGTACCCAATAAAAGACACGCGAGTAAACCCCACAGGTGTATTTGCACCACAGTTCGATAACCACTGCCCTACATTATAAGGTAGTTTAAAGATTGGCGGCTTCTGTGGCGTAGTTGGTAGCATGCTGAGCTTCTATGCCCAGGATTGCGGGTTAAAACTCGGCCGAAGTCGTCGGATTTTTAAGAGCGTATAAAATCCGTCAGTAGGCTATGCTTTACGTCAGAGAGGAAGTACGTTAGATTTGACTAACGCTCTATTAGTTCCAACGTTCGCCACCAGGACCGGTTGTAGTGGCATCTAGTAGCCAGGTTCACAGCTAGGTGTCGTTGACGGTACCATTTGGTAGCAAACGTAGGAACTACATAAATTGATCGTCCTTCCCTAAATTACAAATAACACACTGATATAGCCATCACAATTAACACCGGTTATCTGAGAGATTCTAAACGCAGTCCGTAAACTGAGGAATCAAATCGACCAACCAATTTATAAATTATAAAAATACTAGAACGCATAAATACAGAGTATTTTTCTTATAGCAAAAGTTACGCTATACTATTACACGCACCAACATGTGCTCTTAATCTACGAGAAATTTATAACCCGCTTTTAAAGGCCCCCACGATAATACAGGACCATATATCACTAGACAGTGAATTAAGGTTACTCTCACTTACTTTTCAGGCCTACATAGCATAATATATCTTGAGGCGAGTGTTTGCCTACTAATACCATTATATAACAGCCCAGCCAGCTTCTAATACACTAGAGCTAAATCTGCATAGGCTAATTAGGTGCGATTAATGTTGGAAATACCTTTTAAAGCTATTTGCTCGTGTAAGGGACTATCGCACACTCCACACACCAGTGGCAGTGCGACGCGACGTATCGCCATGCATATATTTACATAGGGCAAATAACTGGCACAGTTTCTCTGCCTTGCGCTGTAGCCTATATTCCGGCCATAACCTGAATCACTTCGCCACTTAATACATTGCCAATAACAGCCCTTCTTTTCGTGTTGTCCACCTCGTGGCATAGTGACTAGCATTCTTGACTGACACCTTGGAAGCCTGGTTTCGATTCCCGGCTCTGCCAAGAAATTCAATTCTCGTCTGAGGGCTAGAACGGGGTACACTCAGCCCCGTGAGGCAAAACAAAGAAAAGGCAGGTTAGATTCCCACCTCAGCGATCCTGGAAGTGGTTTTCGGTGGTTTCTCCACTTCTACCTAAAGTAAGGCCACGGCGCGGCTGCTTCCTACCCAAATCTACCTCAATTACAATTACACACTATACAGACATCACAGTGTCACAGGTTCTCAGACAAATTCTACACACACCCAAGTACACCGGGCTACGTGACCACGATGTGGCAAAGACCCTAAAAATATAATCAACAACAACTTACCGATAATAACGGGGCCTTTTTTTCGTGTTGTGCACTTCGTGGCGTAGTGACCAGCATTCTTGGCCGTACCCGAAGAGAGCTGGGTTTATTCCCCGATTCTCCCAGGAAATTAATTCTTGGGACTGTTTCGCTAAGAAGTATTGACCAATAAAAATATGTGCATCTCCCCCTTGAGTCATGTTAACCTGCGTCAGTGAAGTGTAAGAAAAGTCGCATAAACAATGTACGTAACGGTCTGTTTTATAACTCGATGCAACGGGAGGCACAGTAACGATAGCTTGTGTAGTAGTCAGTATCAGGATTCGATTTTAGCTGCTTGCCATGCAAGTTCTCCTCATTTATCTATATTTATGTTCGACGATGTCGAAATGTAAATATTATACGTCAGAAAACTGTATCAAAATGATGGTCATTATAGTACTGTTTTTCATTATGAGACAGTTTCTCCAGCCAATCAGAGCTCCTTCATTGACCAATTAGGTAAGGATACCTTCGCACATGCGCTCTAAATCCAACATGTCGGACATGAATTACATGATTTGAAAGTTCAAATTGGATATCGGATCAACCATTGTAGTTACCATCCCAAACACAAAGATAAAATCAGCCCGAACCTTCACGGTAACAAGAAAATACTATGACATATACAAGAAATGTATGAATCTACGTCCAGAAGTTAACAACACAGCATCCTTCTATATAAATTTCCGACATGGAAAGTGTACCGTCCATATGTTCGCGTAAATAAACTGGCGAATATGAGACAAGAAATAGCACTGTACCTTAATATCCCCAACCCCAATTTCTACACAGCGCATTGCTTTCAAACGACTTCAGTAACAATATTGGTGAATGCTAGAGCCGGACGGCACTAGTCATCATGCAGGCTGTTACCAATAGCATTGCCAAGCAAAGTAAATGGTCTCTGCTTTCGAAGTGCTTTGACCCACGCATGCGCTCTGTTCAGTCAACAAAGCCAGCGTGCCCTGTTCACTAACTGAAGTAACTGAATCCCACAGATATTTATGAATATTTATGTTAAAACATATAATAAAGTTATAGTTATCGTCGAACATAAACAGTCGTGTGCAACTTGCCTATAATGGTAATTAAGACACTCGTATGGAAATTATAAAACTCGCTACGCTCGTTTTATAAACATAATCGTGTCTTAATTGTTACCATTGTAGGCTCGTTGCTTAATGCAGGCTACTATTATTCTTCACACTTGCTGCGCCTACTCTCCTGACATAATCTAGGTGAAAGAGAATGCCATATATTGCGTCAGCACAATGTCCCTCATCATTATTAGACGACGTCGTTGTGTAGCGTCTAGCATTCTTGGCTTACGTCCCGGAGGTCCGGGTTCGATTCCTGGCTCTACCAAGATATTTTAATTCTGGTCTGAGGGTTGGAACGGTGTACACTCAAGTCTCGTGAGGCAGAACTGAGCAGAGGAGGGTTCGATTCCCACCTCAGCCATCCTGGAAGTGGTTTTCCGTGGTTTCCTCACTTCCACTCCATGTATATGCCGGTATGGTTCCCAACTCCTTCCCAATCTTCATCCGAATTACAAATAGGCTACACACACTAACATAGCTATAACAATAAGACAAGTTATCCGACAAATCTTACACACACCCATGCAAACAGGGCTAAATGACCACGATGTCGCAAAGCACCTAAAGCCAATCAACAACACATCAAAACATCCGGAATTTCATGAGTATGTTTGTTCATATACTGGTCCACCAATTCCTTCGGTAATTTGTATTTTGTAAGAATCCTGCAGGTGGCTTGCACACAAACAGAACATTAATGTGATCCAAATAGGATTTCCAGCAGTCTCACTCACTCCCCGGTAGATGTGTATTGTGGTTTTGTGTTTGTCATCAAGCCGGGGAGAAACGCGTGTGAAATTAACGACGTAGTGTAGACTAAAGAAGGGGGACGCGAAAGGAAATTAATTACATCCAAGTTTAATGCAAGAGTAATACCGAGGCCTATGGACTGTTTGTTTCCAGGTAATGGGCTAGGTGCGTTGCTTCTGTTTCGTTCAATAATTTTCTCATCAGCACCTTCCTGGCGTCTTACTTCCTACCAACCACAGTTTGGTTGTCCTTCTGCTTCTTGAATTAAGCCTGCTGCGTGGCTCAGATAACAAGGAACATTCGTTATTATTATTATTATTATTATTATTATTATTACCGACAGCAGTGGCTATGCTGGCTAAAGTGCAGCATTAGGTCATGGGGCCAAGCTCTCTGCTGACTCGGTAGACGCGTGGGTTCGAGCCCCACCGTCGGCTGTCCTTGAAATGGTTTTCCGTGGTTTCCCATTTTCAACACCAGGCAACTGCTGGGACGGTATCTTCTGACAGGCCACGGCCGCTTCCTTCCACATCCTTGCCCAGATTCATTCACCATCATTCATTTCATCTCTCATTAACTCATCTCATGAGGTTGGCGTCAGGAAGGGCATCCGGCCACGAAGACTTCCATCGCATCTCATCCCCGACCCCGTTGGAAAACGGGAATAATAAGGGGTAGACATACATTATTATTATTATTATTATTATTATTATTATTATTATTATTAAATCATCATTTTCTGTTTCAGTTATGGTCTTCTATGGACCACGTGCCAATGTTTCTGGCCCATCCCTTGTTCTTTTTTTTTCTGTGGCTCATGATCGCGAGATAAACGGTCACAAAAACTACAAGCTTCATTTTAGTCCATTTTCATTTATAAATAAAAAATAGGCTTAAGAGATCACCTTTTGTCCGTGTGTGTGTATGCGTATGTATGTGTGTATGTGTGTGTGTGTGTGTGTGTGTGTGTGTGTGTGTGTGTGTGTAACCCCATAATAAAATCTAAACGGCTGGAGCGATTTCAATGAAACTCGGTATGGTGATAGTACTATTTGGTCCGACCCCGACCGTGCCCTTTAAATGTTATTACGTCTCACCACTCCAACATGACGGCTGTGCGAAATATTTCTTCAGCATTCTATATGTCTGAAACTTTTACTCATACCACCATGACATTTTGTATGGTGATAAAGCGAAGCGAACATGTCGGCCAAGCGAAGTTGAAATATTTAGATAGACTTTTCTCGCGATTTAACCATCCGAGCGCAGTGAAACATGGCACAACAAATGTTTATTCACATTGTAATGCACTGACATCTAATTTAAATCATTTTTTTTACATAGATGGCGGCTGTGCGAAATTTCAAAATTAAGTTTTTATTTCTTGTGTTCTAATCATGCAATCAAAGTCAACATTTGAATAATGAACCAACGCAATAATCGTCAGCTAATAGTAAATAACTCTATGGCCTACATATAAAAATCAAACATGGCGACCATCCCAAATATTTAGGCGGTTCTCGATATCTACAAATGTATTACAGCAATGAAACTGAAATATTGTATGTTGATAGAGGAAATTGACATAGGCCTAAGTAGGATATATGAAACTACAGTAGGCTATTTAGTTCATCACGGAACTACTAGTTGTTGTTCTTCTTCACACTCTTTTTCCTGTCCTCAAATCATTTTGAGCCTGTTTTCTTTACCATTCTACTTTGGACACTTTCCATTACTACACCTTCATTCTGAAGATCTCGCTTTCTATCTCTCTCTATTGCTTCTTTTTCTCCTATAATATTTCCAAATCTCTTTTTACTTCTTGTATCTACGTTGTTGTTGACTTTTTGTTCCAACTATATTTGAAGATCTTCTTGTTTAACCTCATGTCATCCATTCTGCATACATGGCAAAGTATAAGGTGCGTTCAATAAGTAACGAGCCGGAGGCTATAATGCGCAAACCGGTGACGACATCGGCTAATCGTGATGTGTGTAACGAGGTGTGGTTCCGACCAGAGCGTGGAAGGTCACAGCCCGTCGCTAGAGGGCACGCGTACACGACACGTGACGATACAAAGCAAGCAGCAGCATGCATCAATCGTCCAACCAAGACCAAGACAATAGGCCATTCGACATGCTTCCTGGTGTGGTTGAAGACGGTGGGGCATCCATTGGGCACACACTTTCAGCAAGTGCAGTCGTTCCTTCATGATGGTGTGTACACTTCCGACGCTCAATCCGACCACGGCGGCTATGGCGTTCACTATCACTCGGCTGTCCTGGGTAATGAATGCATCAACCAGCTGGACGTTGCCATCGGTATTGCAGGAGGGTGCCCCAGACCAGGCATCATCGGCTAACGACACCCGTCCCTCCCTGAAGCGCTTGTGCCACGCCATGACCCTTGCAGTGTTCGACGTACACTTGTGACATTCGGCGCTGAATGTCCGTCCCCCCTACTCCTTTCGCTGTCAGAAACCGAACAACACCTCTTTGCTCTTCGGTTGACGCCTCCATGTCACTGTTTGCAATGCGACTGGCAGCGTTGGACGATTGATGCATGCTGCTGCTCGCACGCGTGCCCTCTAGCGACGGGCTGTGACCTTCCACACTCTGTTCGGAACCACACCTCGTTACACACGCCACTATTAGCCCATTGTCGTCAACGGTTTGCGCATTACAGCCTCCGGCTCGTTACTTTTTGAACGCACCTATATCTCATTCACAAACTAGAGGTAACTGATAAAAGGATAACACGATTGATTGCTGGGACAAATAGATGGGAGCAATGGCAGGAGGGTACTCGTAATGAAGAGATAAATGAAAATGTTAGATGAAATTCAGATGGTGGTGGAGTCATGTGATAAGAATGAGGGACGAGAGTTGACCTAATAGGTTAATGAACTTGGATATAGAGAGTGAGAAGCAGAAGTAGGTCTAGGAAACGATGATATATTCAGTGTTCAACGATTTCAGGGTGGGAGATTTAATGATGACTATTAAATGAGACGACTCGTTCACAATCAGAGGCTGGGAGACTAGACTGGACGCAGAAAGGCAAAACAGTCCAAATAAATTAATGAATGAATAAATGATATTATTAATTCGGACTACAAATTAATTGGACTGCAAATACACAACAGGTCTTTGTCTTCAAGGTGTTCTTTCCCTTGCCGTTTAGCTCCTGCCAGAGATTTTTCAATCTTTGACTCCTTCTCAATCTTTCTTCCTCTGAAAGTGTACGTCATCTTATGGGGGGAATCCTTCACACTTCTGAATCTTGTCCGGTCCCACACTTAAACCAGTCCAATATTTGCCATTTTTATTAAGTGTTGATATACCTCCGGAAGCCATGGAGGTTGTATCTGCCACTCTCTTGAAGGTTAAGAATTTTATTATCTAACCGCTCAGTTTAACATGCCCATAGAACATCAATCTTCTATTTCTCATACTGACAGAAATCATAGAGCTCTTGATTTGACAGCATTTGAAATTTGTATCCACCGTCAGGTAATTTCTTGGGATCTAGTAATTTCCGAAAAAAAATCCTTTCTTTTTTCTCAATTCAAGTAATTTTTCATGCATTCAAAGGTTTCTGCCACAAAGATGCACTCTGGCTTAACAACTGTGTTTTAGTGCCTATACTTGGTGTGATAAGAGAAGAATTTGAACTTCTACGTGTTGAGGCAAAACCTGAAAGCTAGATCCATTTTCCTAGTCCTTGTTTCAATGGCTAATTTCTCATTAGTATCTGAAGTTCAAATTTCACCTAAATAAATGTATAAATTATTATTTATAGTATTATTATTATTTTAGTTTTATTGGCCTGTGCGCAGCGGTAACGTTGTTGCCTGCTGTTTCCAAGATTTCAGGATTGAATCCTGGCGCAGTCAATAGGCATCTGAAGTTGAGGGTGCGCAAATGGCAGGGAGTCGTGTCAGTAGGTATACTGGCATCTCTAAATCATCAATAGTTATAAAGGACGTAGAACCAATATTATTATTATGATGATGATGATAATAATAATAATAATAATAATAATAATAATAATAATAATAATAATAATAATACTTGAACAATACATATAACTCATTTGATATGTTTTTGCCAATCGCTATGTTATGACGAATACTCGTGGTGTATAGACCACAATACAAACATAGGTCATACCAGAGGACCAGGTTCGAATCCGACTGGCTGGATAGTCGATTCTTGTCTTAGGGCTGGGACATGGTTCGCATAGCATTGTGAGACAAAACTGTGAATAGCGATGTCTGCGGAAATTTTAGATTAATAACCACATATGGTCCAATCTGTCGCCCTGATCATTTGGGACAAACGTGTTTAAAACACACTGTTTTGCAGATCCGCACTCATGCTCCCTCACACCCTATTTACAACTAATTGTATTCACTTAAGTTTGGGGGGTGAAACGTTCAATTGCTGTGTTCTCTCTGCTCGCATGCCCTTGTACGCTTCCTAATGAAAAACGATGTGTGGCTTTGGTTAGCTGACGCATCGTGTGTGTTCTGTTCCCCAATTACGATGCAATTAAATGGACTATCAGTGCCACAGGAAAAATTCCTCGACCAACCGCGACTGTCTGTTTTCAGGCGAAAATACAAACATTATTACTTTTCACTCCAGCACGCTGTACACAAGTGTTACATAACAGCTATTTTGTAAAAGAGGAAACGTTCTACGTAGCCTACATTTTAATGTGGAACACCGCAGAAGAACTTTAATCTGTGATACACAAATTAAAATGCTTTATGGAGTGCATTATATCTAGATCCGAAAGCCTAACCAAAGATAGTCACAATTTTGCAAGCTAGTGGTAATTTATACCAAACCAAAGCAGCAGTTGCTACGCACTAATAGGCAAAACAGTCTCAAATGAAAATATTTTTATTCTAAAAAAAATCGTATTACATTATATTTGTCGACTATTTATATTTTTATTCTTATATTTTTTTAATTTTTACAATATATTTTTTTAATTTTAATTTTTATATTTTTTAATTTCGATTTTCATATTTTAATTTTAATTTTTGTAGTAACTACATACAACAAGAAATCCCCTTCATGAGGGTAAAAAATTAAACATTATAAAATAGTGATTAAACCAGAAGCACTGTACGTAGCAGAAACCCTAAAAAAAGAATGGAAAATATTAAGAAAAATCATAGGACCAACATTTCAGAATGGACCCTATTTAAGATAATACACATCAAGAATGAGACTGTCTACAAGAAATTTGAAAAAACTCTCAGATACTATGCGATAAAGGAGGATACATTTTTATGGTCAACTTCTCAGAATGAACCCTAATAGACTAACCAAACAAATCTTTGATTTCTTAGGTAACCGCAAAACAAAACTCGCGTGTTTAAAGAAACTGAAAAAGACCAATAGAAATAAAAATTATAGAAAATTCACTACTCAATCAAAGAGCTAAAATAATTACTAAAAATATAAGGTTCCAAGACCAAGAGAGGAAAAGATGATCGGAAAGAATGAAGAGATACTGGGCACTAAGGAAAGAACAACACACAGAGAAATGATTGATTCGACGTGCCCCAAAGAGGGTGGAACGAATGATGAAGAAGAAAAGGAAGGAAGGAAGATTGTAGTTTTACGTGACCGTGAATCTTGTGATGATGAGCCACGGGACCTCCTTTTTACGTGGAATCCGAACCACAGGACATGGCATTTCACTTCGAAAATCTCACATGCATTGACCGGGAATCGAACCCGGACTGAAGAAGAAGAAGAAGAAGAAGAAGAAGAAGAAGAAGAAGAAGAAGAAGAAGAAGAAGAAGAAGAAGAAGACATGTTGTACATAAAGGGTTATAAATCGGTGTTAATAGTACATGTTGAATTTTTAACACATGTTCATTACTGTCCTTATTTTACTATATGTTTTATGTAACTTTGAAGTTGTGGATCGTGTAAACAAGGATATTGAGCTCACCAATACTGAGATACGCCAATGTTCATAGCAGACAAACTGACGCTCAGTGATCGTGCGTGATTGTTCAATGACTTCCACTAGGGCTATTGATAGCGATCAATATCGTATTTCATGTGTTCTAGCCATCTAATCAGAACGACTTACTGAAAGCTCGGCCCAGTCATTGATACATTTTGAACTGTCTGAGTAGACTATTGTCCTTGTTAATTATCCACTCGAATCCCTTGATGTGGCCTGTTGTATTTGTTATGCATGTCATTCCTAATGACTTGGCCACGCGCAGTGGTCGGTTCGTTTTATTGCTGCTGTTGGTCGATACTGCCTCGTAAATACCCGCTCACTAAACTGGAAGGTCATTATTTTATGGTCGGTAAAAAAAAAATCGAGTCGGAAGAATTGAAGGTAATCATCAAAATCTTTGACAGGTCAGCTGATCACGGCACGTATCTAGTTATGCCTGTGAGTTATAGTTTACTACTGTCCAGTAGCCTCTCAAGTAGAGTTTCCAGACTCGAAAATAGTGGGCCTAGGTGCAGGTCTTTCACGTTGGACCACCTCGTGATGTAGCGGCTAGCATGCTTGGCTCGGTTTATCCTGGAGGTCTGGGTTTGATTTCCGACTCTGCCAAGACATTTTAGTTCTGATCTGAGGGCTGGAACGGGATAGAGTACGGACGGTATGAGGTGAGGCTTCAAGGTCAAGTTGACCGCTCTGGTCAGACAGATTTCCATCCTCGTTTCAGAGGTTGGGGAACAGCAACAACAGTCACTCGTCGCCCGCCGTGCTGTCGACATCGCGTGTTAATGCTTCAAATTTGAGCATGCAACCTTCTTGAGCTCGGCGTAGTTAAGGGAGGGGCTTCTCCTCCAGCCCTCCGGCTCCCCACCACTCTCACTGTACCGTGACCTTAAAGCCTCACCACATACCGTTCCCTCTCTACACTCAGCCTCGTGAGGCAAAACGGAGAAGAGTCGGGTTTGCTTCCAACCTCAGCCATTTCGGAAGTGGTTTTCCTTGGTTTGCCACTGCTACACCTAGCAAATGCCGGGATGGTTCCTAACTTAATACCACGGCCGTCTCCTTCCCAATCCATACTTGGCTTACGAATACACCCACTAATAATATTAAGAGGGCGTGGTTGTGCCATGGTCAGGCTGCTAGCCTTTCACCACGGCGTTCGATTCTCGGCCAATGTATGTGAGAATTTGGAAGTGAAATATCACGTCCTGTGGGACGGATTCCATGTTGAAATGGAGCTCCCATTGCTTATGATCGCGAGATTAATGGACACCTGAAGCTACAAGCTGGGGCAGAAGACGTCGTAGTTCCGCCCCTTAAAACAACATTAACTCACTAGAACTAAACTACAAGCTTACTTCCTTTTCTTTACACGCACTAATACAGCTTTCACAATAACATCGGCCATCAGTCAAATTCCACACACCCAAGTACATGAAGCTACATTACTTCGACATCGCAAAGCCCCCCCCCCCCCCCCCTGACACCCGTAGGTAGGTGACCTGAGGGTCGTAATAATATATTTAACGAAGCCAAATAGCCATAACTGAAGAAATAGGTTACATTGATGGGTTACATATTGTCATAATCACTTATAGACATTGTTCTTCTTGTACAGAATTCTATGTGGCAACGTTCACACATTTTTCCACATAGTGTGCACTCACAGTCTATTCTTGAGTCATGGAAGTGTTTTGATTTGCAGAGTAGGTGGTGAAAACCGTGAACTGCCAATCTTGTAATGACATGTCTTAGTCTCAGTTCGAAATTAGCTTTTGTCCACGAGTGGTCTATCGTGGTCCCTGTGCCATAGAAGTCTGGTTTTACTTCTTCTCTCTTCATCCTCAAAGTCGCCAGCAGTTTCTCTGATGCACCGGTGCTCGGTAGGGGTATGCTTGTCCTGAGGTCATCGACGAGGAAAGATTCCTTTGCTAGGAGATATACAAGTCTAGATCGTGTCGTTTTTGATACTCCTATCACCATCTTTATGTAGTTCGCTTTCACCCATTCCAAGGTGGATAGGTTCCTCGTTGTTAAATGTGTCCAGATGATTTCCATGCCATAGGCCATTACTGGAAGAATTTTTACTCTGAATAGAAACATTGCTGTCTCCAGACTGAGTGATCTGATGTATTTTATTTCGTGCATTGCCATCATTGCTTAGGTTACCTTATCTGTGACATGTTTTGTGAAACAATTTGCACTCGATTGCAGTGTGATGCCTATATATTTAAAGTCTGGAACTATCTTTAATTTTTTAACACGAATTAAAATCTCTGCTGAGGTGCGTACTCTCCCTCCTTTCCGGAAGATCATGGTGTCTGTTTTTGAGATGTTGATGTCCAGCTTGTGTTCGGAGCACCACTTTTGCACGTCATTTACAGTTTCCTGGAGTTTTTTAAAAATCTCTGGAGCCAATTACAATGTCATCGACATATGCACAAGAGAACACTCCCTCCTTTTGGGCTATTTTTAGGATATCTGTGGTTGATATTATAAACAGCAAGGGGCTCAGCGGGTCTTCCTGTAAGACCCCGTTTGATTGGGCTATCGGTTCTGATAGTGAGCTTGTCCGAAATTCGTACTTCTTCCCATTGCAGTATTGATGTGATGAGATGGCCCATATGTTGTTCCTTTAGCTTTTCTGTCACTAGCTTTCTATTTATCAGGTCAAAAGCCTTTGTGAAATCTATGAAAATGGTGTAATATTTTCAGTTGTCCTTTAAGGATGAAATGAATGACGAGGACGTCACACACACACAATCCTTGTCCTAGGGAAACTAATTGTCCAAAGTTAGAATTCCACGGTCCAGTCAGGAATTGAATCCGATTCGGAGCGATTTTATTAAATAAGAGTGTAAATTATGCAAAGTTCCCTATACAGAGGTGGCCAAATTGTTATGCCAAAGCTGGATAAAACCAAATTATTTATTGAAAATTGAGATACAATGCATTCAAATTGAAGATTTCAATTCAGTTGAAGTCTCCGTCGCAGGACATATCTTGGTAGTATTGTGACATGTATTTTCCAAATGTGCTACCAGAGATTTTATACGATCCAACATCATATGAATTTACGCATATATTTTACGCATTTAACGTTAATACATTTGTATATTATCTTACTTTCTAGTAGTCAATAGGCATTAAAAGACCATCTTTAAGGAAGTAAAACGTCTGGTGTCGAAACTTACTTTGTAAAATTAAAAATGAAATTTGTCATCATAAATAATTTGTTACGAGTAGTGTATGGCATACGAATGTCTTACAAACAAGGAATTATTTCACAGCAAATCATCGACTGGAAACCATGAATTTAATTGATTCTCAACCACTTCACCTCAATTGGCGACAATGACTGATCTGGTTAGGATGCCACCAAAACAAATTATCTTCATCAGGATACAGGGAATCTATAAGTTGTTGAAGAATATGTAAACCAATTAAAATAATTTGGCGCTATTTAGCTTTACCATAATACCTTCGCCACCTGTGTAATTGTAGCGGTTTTCACCACCGTAATGCTTTTACACTTAGTGGCCAAAAGTCGCGAGAAGTGTCGCTCCATTAGAAAATGTCCCGTGTATGACTCCTGAGCGTTACAGCTAGCTGCGATGGAGCAGAGCAGTCTGTCACAGACACTAGTGTAGTGAAATTGGCAACACGTTGCGTAGCTGTGCGAAATTTTAAAATCTCGTTTTTACTTCTTGTGTCTTAATCATGTGATTTGAAAATTGATTACCACACGTGTACAATAATCTTCATGTAATAGTACATAAATAAAAATCCAACATGGCGACCATCTAAAATATTTAGACGGTTCTCAATATCTACGAATCTATTACAACAGTTAAACTGACATTTTGTATGTTGATAGAGGCAATTAACATTTGTAGGATATAAGAAAATAGGCTGTATAGTTCTCCACGGAACTACTTGTTGATTGTAATGTTGGGGATGATGCTTTGTTTTATTAACGGTAAAAATCCCCTTTCGGTTGAGGTGTGATGGTAGTAGTTGTCTAATTGGATTTATAACGCTGAACCCCCATCCTGAACAGTACAAGAGATTTACGACGCATGCGCCGAACCCACCTCGTGTTCTTGGCTACTGGCCACCTGCACACGTCCATCAGCGTGACGAATTAGCGCTGCTTCGCAAATTAGCCGGACGGTAATTCTGTGCTGCTGCTGTTACTGCTACCAGACCAATCAATATTCCATGCTGGAAAAAATCTTAATCCTTCGTCCGTTCAATGCTCTCTAATGGAATAGAATGTTTCAGATCTGCTCTTCCCACTCGAGATGAATAGAATCTGTGTAAGAGAAATTTTGATCTTTGGTATAGCCATTAGTTCGTGTAGTCAATTAAACACCATGGCTCGAAACTTTTACCCTGTCCAAAGTTTGTCGAATCAATACTGTAAATCTAGGCCATGGGCAGTACTCGCTCTTATGAAAGGATATACTGGGCAAATATCCAGAGTCGCAATTGTAAGAGGTTCGTTTCTTATAAATATATGACTGATAATTTACTTTTTAATGTACAATTTATAGTTTGACCCTTAATTATTTGTAATAGCTCAGGTGTAATAAAGAAAATTTAATTATTTTTACACCAAAAGATAGAGAAAATCATAAAGCTTTGTTTATCTAGTTAGTATGTTTCGATGTGGCACGAATCACCGATGCGATAACAACTTTGATTCCTGACATGATTCGGCGGAAATGGACGGAGGTGGACTATCGCTTGGATGTGTGTCGTGCCACAGATGGAGCTCACATCGAAACCTACTAAATAGATAAATAAAACTTCATGATTTTCTCTATCTTTTGGTGTAAACATAATTAAATTATCTTTATTACAGCCGGAGCTATTACAAATCAAAAGTAAGGCCATCTTTTTCGATGACCCTGTATATATTAATTAACAATCGAATAAATAAATATTTTATTATTCTTTTTATTACATTACATAATTATTTGTCATAAAAGTCGCTACACGTACAGAATAAAACATTTAGCCTACATAATTTTCTGATACTCGTGCAAACTTACTACGCTTTTATCAACCACGACATGGGCAGATGACCTCATAGTTCCACCCCTTAAAACAACAATAACTAATCTATCAACCATGACAGGAACACAGACAGAAACGAAGAATATGGGAAGAAATTTAAAGCTCTCTGAAATGTTCTTGTTATGCTCTCCTGGAGCATCTACTAATGCAGCATTGCAGTAGGTAAATATAGGGAGTATCAAGGTTGATCAAGTCTTGTTTTCGAGTTACATGGAAGAAGTGACGAGTAAACTTTCCTGCATGTATTAATAACGTGCTCATCCCAATGCTACGTTTCATTTAGTGTGACTCCGATACATTTGACCAATTTAGAGAACGGGATAGCAACTCCATTAAGATGAATTGCGGGAAGTGGTCTCCTCTGTAAATGGAAATACAATTTAGTCTTATCATATCATGATAGCTTGTGTTTTAGTTGGGTCAATGTCAAGGGATCTTTCAGCAGCTTAGCTGCTGATCCGTTTCAAATTTAAATTCATATTTTCAATTGCCTCATCTATGTCATTTACTTTGTGTGGCAATATATCTGAAGGTCGTCTGCATATACAGTAGATGGTAGTTCGGATATAGACTGAATATAAGGTGACCTATACCTCATCCACGAAATATGTGAAGTAAGTTTGCGCATGACGTCACACGGAGGACGTGAAATGAGAATGCGATGGGTGGAGCTTGGCAACCCATCCATTGTGAGAGTTGGTTGAAGCCAAGGTCGCGCCACTCTCCCGCGCTAATTATTCACTGGCATTGCACCTCATTGGACCAGTCAGCCGAGTCACTCCTGTGCACAGACTACTTATCTTCACACTGGCACTTCGCAGATTGCTTGGACGGAGTAGAGAATTGAACCCTGTGGTACTCCATTTATTTTGAACTTTCACTCAGTTCAGTTTTCATTTAAATGTACACACTGTCTTCGGTTATGAAGATTGGAGGCGAAAGTTTTGAGAGCAACGTGACTACGATAGAAGAATTACAATTACAACAAATTAAGAATTTCACATAATGATTTAGGTGCACTGAGCATATTTCTCAAAGAAATTCAATAATTGAGATTAATCCTCTATAACCTAGTTTCAACAAGAGGAATTCCAAATGTCATGCAGTCTGAACCATTAGTTCTTGAGTTATTTTGCTTTTTGTATGAAAATCGAAAATTTCGCTATAAAACTTCAGATTTAAGTAATGTGTATTCATTCATTCGAGATCGAAACACATCCAAAAGTTTCGTATTTCCAGGTGTATCAGCCCCCTTAATGGACGTACTAAAATTGATATAAAAAGTAGGTTAGAACAGGCAAGAAAAACTTCGCTACAGAACAGAAATCTTGGTATTGTTGATATTGTATGGAAAGTTTAAAGTCACCTGGTATTATAACTCTTCAAGAAAAGTTGGGTTACATGAGAAAGATGAAGATTAGACGGCTAGATAGAGTTGTTTGGTTGGTTCCTCAGTTCAGGGGCTGTAGCCCCGTGTACGTTGGGTGTGTGTAGAGTCTGTCTGAGAACCGGTGTTAGTTGTTATGGATGTATTAGTTTGTGCTATCTGTAATTAAGCTAAGGACTGCAGACGATCAATTTCAAGTAGTTCCTACTTTTTCTACCGTCAACGACGCACAATGGGGGGCAAGAGTGCCTCAAATGTGACATTAATTCAAAAACTGACATTGGTCGTATGATGATATTTTTGGTATAACAGAACACTAGAAGACTTGATCGACCATGTTGAAACACGTTGTAACCTTTACCACACTGCGTCTCGCTTGGGGAGCCCTCAGTAGTTGAGATATTGCAGAGCAGATAAGTCGTGTTTTCGGAATTTCTTCATTGTTTCGCCATGGAACCTTCGTGTTAGGTATGAAATTATATTTTTAGTTGTTATATAGTATTATTTGTGTGTCAGAAAAATCGTTCTTTACACGTCTGCTTATATTTACCATCTTGAGATATAAGAAGGTGAATAGATGTTCCGAGGCAGTCCGAGCATGCATTGTTGATTTTTTCTAGTGGTTGTGGCCTCTATATTGTAGATCAGTTTAGTTTTGCTGCTACTTTTTGCCCTTTTTTTTTTAATGACAATAAAATCAAGAACAGTGAAAATCGGAAGGTGTCAAATAAAATCTTGTCTGGGTTTATTTCAGGTACCAGCTCAAATATACAGTAATGTTCATCACAACGAGAAAACTTCGGGAAATCATGAAATATTTAGAGTTTTTGCCTAGCACGGCAAGATATTTCGTTTAGAAATACCCATGGGCAACATGTCTCCTACACTGCATACATATTTGATACATTGACCTGAAATAGTATCGTCCGCATTGCTTCCTATAGGACAGTTAACAGAGGAAGCACGTAATAAGGACTTGAAAAATTGCCGGGAAAATTATTCCAGAAATGTAGTCGACAGAAAACAAATGCCGATATTTTAAATTACTTTTTGGTGAGTTCTGATGCACTTATCGCCAGCAAGAGGAAACAAAAAAAAAAAAAAGAAACATCGAATTAAGCATTAGATTTATTAAAATCTCCATTCTTATCTACAATTAGTCCCAGGAGTCAGGATGATGATAATGATGATGAAGGGAGTGATGGTAGTAATTGAGACAATTGTATTTTCACTAGTTCTGAGGATTCATGTGATTTAAGTTGCTTTCTGCATTTCCATAATTATTTTGCTACATTTATAATTTGCACGATGTTTTAAAACTATTATATAAATGAACAAATGTCTTAAAGAGCTGTATTTTCACTTTTCGTAAGACAAAAAAATGTCCTTGATAATGATATCAAACTTAAAAATCCTATTATGTAAAATTAGAATTAATGCCGCATTTGAGGCACTCTTGCCCCACTGTGTGACGCCTATCTGTGAACTTGGCTACTAGATGCCACCATGACCGGCACCTGGCGGCGAAAGTTGGAACCTAATAAAGCGTTAATGAAATCTAACCTACAATATTAGCTTCACACAATTGTAAGTGGAAGGTTCGTTTGCATGCCATTAATATATGACTTGGGCCTGCCGCCTCTACTTCCCCTCTGAAGGAAGGCACACTGAAGGAGTTTTAACGCTCTTAAAGAATTCGACGGCTTCGGCTGGGTTTGAACCCACGATCTTGGTCTTAGGAGCTCAGCATGCTACCAACTACGCCACCGAAGCCGCCTAAAAGAGTAATAAATGAATAGGTATTAGGATGAGTGAGCAGGGGGTATGTTTCTGAAAGAGAACAAGCAACTAACGAACGTATTTCTCAACTTCAATAATTATTAATAGCACACTAACAACCTTCATTTCAAGAAACGAACAAAAACAGCAAAACACAATTCAACACACCTGAAAAGGAATGCAATTGCACTTAGTTAACTACGTGGTTTGCAGTAAACTACTGCAAGAAAGTGAAACCCGACCTATTCTCTGCAGTATGACCTTGAACCTGCTGCCACCATTCATACTGTCACTCCCCCAGGGGCTCACATCTAGTGGGACGTGGGTTGGCGACCACGGCACCCCAGCTGAGTCCGACATTGCTTCCACTTACTTGTGCCGGGCTCCTCTCTGTCTTCTTTCCTGTCGACCTCCCTTGGTCAACTCTTGTTCTTTTCCGACCCCGACGGTATTAGGGTATCCGAGGCCTAGGGAGTCTCTTCGTTTCCCGCCTTAATTGGCCCTTGTCTCATCTTTCCTGATCCCTTCCTTCTGGGAGGAGTCAGCCTTCTTTTTCTTTTCCTGTTATCTCCTGCCTTCTGCTCAAGGCCCTCAAGGAGGTAGGCTGTATGTAGCCCCACCACTTCTGGTGCACCCTAGAAAGTGCTACACCCTCAGGGGCTCACGGCTGCTAAGTTCGGGAGTTGGCGACCCCGAGGGATTCCTGAGCTGGGTCCGCTTTCCCACTTTTGTCCCTTACCTGTGGGACGGACCCTCTCCTCTTTCACTTTCCTGTTTTTTTTTCTTTTCATTATATTTCCTTTTCCCTTTAAAATTCCCGCACTGTTATTTTTGCATCTCCACTCTATTTTGTGGGTGTTTTCAATCTCCGTTGCATTTTGTAAGTCTTTCCGATATACGTTGCATTTTGTGAGGGTTTTTCAATCTCGATTGCATTTTGTAAGGATTGACAATCTAAATTGCTTTTTATTAAGTCTTTCAATATCGGGGGGGGGGGGGGGTCCTTTTGTGAGTATTTTGAATTTCAATTGAATTTTGTATTTTCAACCTACACCGCTTTTTTGCAAGTAGTTAAGTCGCAATTGCATTTTTGTGGGTATTTTGAATCTAAATTACATTTTGTGCGTATTTTCAATCTCATTTGCATTTTTGTAAGAATTTTGATTTCACTTGCATTTTGTATTTCGACTGAACGTTGCATATTGTACGTTTTTTGAACTTCACCTTCATTTTGTGCGTATTTTTCGATCTATTCCTTTTGTGAGTATTTTCGTTCGAAATTCCCTTATGTACGTATTACCGCTCTCCATTTTGTGAGTAGTTTCAATCTGAGCTCCTTTTGTAAGTATTTTCCTGCTCACTTACTTTTCGTTCTGGTTTCCACTTCATTGACATTTTCGCTATCACACAGACCATTAGGGGCCGATAACCTGGATGTTAGGCCCCTTAAAACAACAATTATTATCATCATCATCATACTGTCACAGTAAAGTACTGCACATGTAGCCGTATCCAGGAAAAAGCATGCTTCTCATTTTCAGACAGCGCGATACTGTTCCTAGAGGCAGCAAATAACATGCCAGTGCAGATTTGGCCTCAGTTCAGGACAAATAGGAATAGATAGCTGCATCAAATCAGTCTTTAAAGGACTGAAGACTCGAACAAAGCAGGTACCGTTGAACTTAACTATTAATATTGCATTCAGTCTATACCTGCCTTGCCAGTCTTCAAAGCCATAAGCTATATTTGATCGCAATATTAAAGTGAGTGTATATTAATAACTGCCAACTGCAGTGCCTGTATTGCAGTGACCTCATGGAACAAAATATTATTTTGTGAACCAATTGCCGTGCATTTACGCTTGAAAAAATTAATTGCGTTTGAAAACAGTTTTGTATAAAAAAAGTTGTGTATATAGCACAAAAATCTCATGGTGCACGAGTGCATAAAGCAGATGGCTAAAAATGTATATAGGCTATGGACGCACAAACTCCGTACCAGCATACCCCCATTCATTACACGGTCAGTACATATACAGTACATGTGTACTAATATCTTATATCTTAGGAATCTAAAACATCAGTATGTGTCCCTCCTTGGTCTCGGCACAGCTTAATTCCCCGCCATGTTCTGATGCTCATATTAAGCAACATCCTTGGGGTCACTGTCTGGAAAGCTCAACGCACTGCATTTTTCAGATCATCAATTCCAACATAATGCTGATTCCTCGCCTGCTCCTTGATGTAGGCCTAACCCTAGAGTGCGGTATCGGGTGGTGTTAGATCAGGGCTCCTTGGTGGCCATGGGAGCTGGATCATTGTACGATCCTCGACCTATCCAGCGATTCCCAAAGACTGCGTTCGGACATTTGCAAACACTGCCTGTTAAAGACTTTCTATTCCCACGCTAACAACAGCATGCTCGAAGTCAATAACTATGAGTATCTGACAATGTAATTAGAAATACATAAATGAGTAGTGTATATGCACTGACAATAGAAATAAATAATAATAATAAGTAGGGGTATGCGTACTATTTAGGCAGTTCAGCATAGGAATTTAATGCTGATATTAGGGCGTGCCTCGCCTTAATCATTCAGAGTTATTTATGGAATGAAATTCAAGGGGGAATATCTTCAGTTGATTTCATTGAAGATACATCACATTTGCGTAGTTGGTAGCATGCTGAGCTTCTATGCCCAAGATAGCGGGTTCAAACCCGGCCGAAGCCGTCGGATTTTTTAAGAGCAATAAAAATCCCTCAGTATGCCTTCCTTCGGAGGGGAAGTAAAGCCGGCGGTCCCATGTCATAGATTTATGGCATGTTAAAAAACTCTCCACTAATTACACCTGTGTGAAACTAAATTGTATAGGTTAAGAATGTAAACAACGCTCTTAGGTTGCTACGTTCGTTGCCAAAAGCCGACTGCGGTGGCGTCTAGTAGCTAAGTTCTGAACTAGTTGTCGTTGACGGTGGCGTTTGGCGGCAAAAGTAGGAACTACTTGAAATTTAAAGTCTGCAGTCCTCACTTGAATTGAAAACAGATAACGCACACTAATACAGTCATCACAATTAACACCGGTAATCAGACAGATTCTATACACACACAAAGTAAACGGGGCTACATGACCGCGTTGTCGCAGCCCCTAAACTAAGGAACGAACCAACCAACCAACCAACCAACCAACCATCTCATTTGCTACTTATAAATATCATGTTGTTGCTGTTGTTGTTTCTTAATTCGGTGGCTTCGGTATCGTGGTGCCTTCAGACATTCTGGCATTCTAGGAGAGTCAGTGGCTAGCTGACCCAATGCCCAGTAAACTGAGAGCGATCAAGGGAAAATCTCGCGTGTGGCGGAGCTCTTTCCGGTCAGTGAGGGAGTCTGTCATTTTGTGTAGACCATCGATAGGTCATGCAAGATCCACCCACTCGTTCCTGATGAGAAGCGAAACCCCCCACTTTGTACCTGTGGTGACGATTTCACCGTGACCCTCATTTTAACCGAGTGTGTGGATCTTGGTGTGTTGAAAATGGCAGAAAATTGGCAGATGCATAACGAACTGATGCGAGATTTCACTGAACTGTATCGACAGCACGAATATCTGTGGAAATATATACTTTTGCTTATGTACCTTCATGTACTCCTCTATAGGCTCCTCAAAATCCTGCAGGTGTCCGGTATAATAAACCCAAGAGGCTGTGGCGTTGTGGAGATATTGCAGTTGAAAACTTTCGAAATTCATAAAAGATCGGCCAGTCCCTATTATTCTCAAAGTAGCAACGCTCCTTGTCTTGAACGAAGCTTCTCATCACTGGAGCTCGCGCAGTCTGATTTCTCCCAGTTACATTATCCAAGTCTTGACCCACCCACCTTTTTTTTTCTATGTTGAACTTCACCAGCTTCATTTTCAATAATTATGATAGCTGCAGTTAATATCCGTTTATCAAAATAAGAACGATACTCCCCGGTTTGGAGTTCAGTTTTTACTGAACGTCTGTGGTCAGCAGTTAAAAATGCACACTACAGGAGTGTACTCCAACGTGTACGTTTAGGCTTATGGGGGGGGGGGGGGCTTTATGGTTGCTTTTTGTTTCCTTTCTTATTGATTTTACGTCCCTTTTAACTCCTCTGGCTTTAAGAAACGCCGGGGTGCCAGAATGTTGCTCCGAAGGGATTAACGTGCCAGTAAATCTACTGACACTTCTCCCTCGCATTTGCGCACCCTCAAATGCCAGCTGACTGCGTCAGGATACGAACCTGCAACCTTCAGCAAGCGAGAACATCACCGCTGAGCCACGCAGCCAGTTGAGGGGAGACGTAACTGGACAGTATAATATTCAGAATAGTTACGTTACAAGGAAACATCAGATGATGGCTATTTAAGATTTTGGAACAGATTTCTTAAGCTTGCGATTAATGCAGTAATGAGCGTGTGT
This sequence comes from Meconema thalassinum, assembly GCA_946902985.2. Lineage (NCBI taxonomy): Eukaryota > Metazoa > Arthropoda > Insecta > Orthoptera > Tettigoniidae > Meconema > Meconema thalassinum. The sequence goes on from OX336399.1 coordinate 94,837,742, forward strand.
GTTAGGCGATGAACTCCATTAGGAATAATGAAGGAGATCGTTACACGGGGAGCAATGAAGCGTTGCTAATTGATCCTGATTTAGTCTTCGCTGGAATGTGCACTTATTTCTGCGCCAGATCTTGGCTAATGATTAGCGTGAGCGATTACCTCGCGTGGAGGGGACTACTGGCTTATGACACGCACCTTTCCTTCAGTCCTCGGAATTTGTTTTTCATTACAGCTGAGAGGTTGCATGTTTTATACAATAATATGAATCCATGGGAAAAGTTAGTGCAACTAGGCAATTCCAATATTTCGCAAGCAATGTAACATATTCCCAATCCTCAACACGACCACCTCCCCGCAACCACAGGGCCCCAAGTGATCCCGCCATTGCTTTCTTATACTTGACTCTATTTCATCTTACCTGTCGCCTTCCTTGGCCAAGCGTTTCTTCCGAACCCGAGGATAGTCTACAAGGGAGCTCGAGGACGGCGACGTATTTCATTTTAAGGGCAGTCGCAAGGCCCTATTGTTACCAATGTTAAAATGATGATAAAAAAGACCCTTTTTTTTCTCAGGATATGTTGGGTATTGAGATCCATTATTAGCCTGCTTTCTATTTTTGAAAAAATGAAAGTAAACTTATTAGATCTACACGGGCCAAAAGTTGTCTGTCTGTCTGTCTGTCTGTCTGTCTGTGTGTTTATGACTTACCAAATGGAATTCGTAGTGATTGTCGATCGTTTGCGGATGATAGTGTAGTATATCGAAATATACATGACTCACAACGCAGTACTTCAAGGCGACCTGAACCTGGTCTCCCCCCAGGGGCTCACATCTAGTGGGACGTGGGTTGGCGACCACGGGGCCCCAGCTGAGTCCGGCATTGCTTCCACTTACTTGTGCCGGGCTCCTCTCAGTCTTCTTTCCTGTCGACCTCACTTGGTCAACGCTCGTTCTCTTCCGACGGTATTCGAGTATCCGAGGCCTAGGGAGTATCTTCCTTAATTGGCCCTTGTCTCATCTTTCCTGATACCCTCCTTCTGGGAGGGGTCAGCCTTCATTTTCTTTTCCTGTTATCTCCTGCCTTCTGCTAAAGGCCCTCAAGGAGGTAGGGTGTATGTAGCCCCACCACTTCTGGTGCACCCTAGTAAGTGCTACACCCTCAGGGGCTCACGGCTGGTGAGTTCGGGAGTTGGCGACCCCAAGGGATTCCTGAGCTGGGTCCGTTTTCCCCTTTTGTCCCTTACCTTTGGGGCGGACCCTCTCCTCTCTCCCCTCTCCTCTCCTCTCCTCTCCTCTCCTCTTTTCATTATATTTCCTTTTCTCTTTAAGATTCCCGCACTGTATTTGTTGGTTCCCCGTGCATCTAAATTCCCTTTAGCGATTTTTTTTTGTAGGTATTTTTAATCTTCGTTGCATTTTGTAAGTTTTTTCGATCTAAATTACATCTGCGATTGTTATCAACCTCAATTGCATTTTGTAAACATTGACAATCTAAATTGCTTTTTAGTAAGTCTTTCAATGTAGGTTTCAGGGCATTTTAGTGAGTATTTTGAATTTCAATTGCATTTTGTAAGTATTTTCAACCAAAACCGCATTTCGCAAGAATTTTAAATCTAAATTGCATTTTGTTTGGTGGGCATTTTGCAAATATTTTGATTCTCAATTGCATTTTGTGGGTATTTTGAATCTAAATTACATTGTCAAGTATTTTCAATCTAAATTGCATTTTGTAAGTATTGTCAATCCACACGAGTCGTTTGAATCTACCGTGCATTTTGTAAGCATCAATTTCAATTGCATTTTGTAAGTATTATGAATTTCAATTGCACTTTGTGAATAATTTGGATTGGAACTGGGATCTTTCAATCTGAATTGCATTGTGTATTTTCAATTTCAATTGCATTTTGTAAGTATTTTGAACCTCAATTGAATTTTGTACATATTTTCGATCTCATTTGCATCTTGTAAGTATTTTAAATTTCTGTTGCATTTTGTAAGTATTTCGACGCTACATTGCATTCTGTACGTATTTTGAACCTAGCCTACATTTTGTGGGTATTTTTCAATCTATTCTTTTTGTGAATCTTTTCGTTCTAGATTCCCTTTTGTCAGAACATTTTGTGAGTTGTTTCCGTCTGAGTTCCTTTTTGTAAGTATTTTCCGTCTCAATTGATTTTCGTTCTAGTTTCCATTTCATTATCATTTTCGCTATCACCCAGACCATTAGGGGCCGATAACCTAGATGTTAGGCCCCTTAAAACAACAATTATCATCATCATGAACCTGGTCTGTAAGTGGGCGATTGAAACTAAAATGAAAATAAACACAAGAAAATGCAGTCTCTTAAAAATAGGGAAAGGGTGAAGGCAAGATTTTCAATATAGTATTGGCTCGGAAATACTTGTAGAAGAAGATTCTTGCAAATATTTGGGCGTTATCGTAAGGAATGATCTGAAATGGAGTACTCATATAGGATGTGTAGTTTCTAAAGCTTACAAATCTCTGCACTTTGTAATGAGGGTATTAAAAGGAAGTAGTACCTCTGCTAAAGAATTAGGATATTTGTCACTTGTAAGACCTATTCTGGAATACGCCTCGGCGGTTTGGGATCCATATCAAGTAGGGCTCATCAATGAGTTGGAAATGGTACAAAGAAAGGCCGTTAGATTTGTGCTCAGTGACTTTAATCCCAGGAGCAGTGTGAGCCGTATGTTAAAGAAACTTGGGTGGGAATCACTGGAGGCTAGGAGGATGAAATCTAGACTCTGCGCTATGTACAACACGTATACAAATCAAGCAGCATGGGGTGAGCTTGGCAAACGCATGGGAAAGCCCACTTACGTAAGCAGGAGTGATCATCCTTTCAAAGTTAAGGGCCGACCACAGCGTACAAATTATGGTAAATATTATTTCGTTAACCGGGCCTGCCGCAGTCTTAGAGCCTTTTCCCAAACATATAGGTGTGTTTAAGAAAAGACTGACTATTTGTGTAAATACTCCAGTTTAATTGTTAATTGTTATTGAAGTGTTATGTATAATTATGTATTTGTTATTTATCCCCAATTTTCCACCAGGGGACACACCCCCAATTGCAAATAAATGAATGAATGAGTATACCCCCCCCCCCTCCCACCCCTGGTATCAATTCAAACACGACGAAACAGAATTGAACGAAATTTGGTACAGAGGTAGCACTAGCAAAGGACACCTCAGTGTCATGTTTTATAACGCCGCCATCTTTATCAAAACTTAATGGTGACCACCCAAACGTTCAAAACGGAAAATCAAATAACGACTAATCTAATCATCCGATCTCGACCAAATTTTCTGCATAAGCTTAAAAAGGCCTGGGTCCAATTTCAACTCTGTGAGATGATTCTTTTAGGTTGTTCGGAAACACGCCAGTGTTGGAGATGATTATGGGAACTGTCCTAACTTTTGCCATGCACCATTGTTATTATTATTATTATTATTATTATTATTATTATTATTATTATTATTATTATTATTATTATTGTCAGTGAAGCCAATAAATGACACAGACCATTATATGTAAAACAAGTGTGACCACAGCCTTCTAGATCAAATAGTTCATGAGATATGAAGTCACATATGAAATATTGCGTGGAGTTTTCAGTCACAATAACATCGCACTTATGTAGGCCTATTTGGAAATAAATTTTAAGTAGTCAATATGAGACTATTGCATTAATACCATCAGAGAATTAAGCAGAATGATCCATATATTCATGAAATTTTAAAAAGTTATTAAAAATCATATATTTGGGTCTTTACGACTACCCTTGAGTTGGATATGTTTTTGGACTAGGGGTTAATCTCAAATTAGCGTCATGGATTTTCTCAACACCATGGTAATTTTGGCAACCAGTATTCGTCATCCATTTACCTAACTATAACTTACTGGGTCACAAGCGTCACCTGTACGTTCATGACCCCACTTACACATAGACACTAGTACCGTCATCTTATGTTACAGGTTGTTAGACATAAACCACACACACCCAAGCATACGGAGCTACATGACCACAAATTCCCAGAGCCCCAAAATGAATCAACAGCAACAACAACATAGTTCTTGAATAAGGTTAAATAGTATTTATCATTTATTTTAGATGCTATTCCTTCCGTGTAATTCTACAGTTTATATCAACATCTGTGATCGAAAAAAACGCGTGTTTGCTTGAACCCAGTTCTCGACAAATTTCTTGTGTTATCTTTCATATATTAACCGTATATCCTCCTTGAGTAACAGGTGGTAGTCACATGCGCCCCATCCCGACAGAATTCAATGATGTGGAGAGAAAGATGCGCATTTGTCGTAAGAAAATGGGACGCGTCATGGTTCATATGAGCTTCCCTTGCCGTGGATTCATGGATATGATTGATGTATCCGTCCCTTCTAAGGACTGTCTGTTTGGCAACGCTCAGGAAGGCTAGAGGAGGGAGAGGGGGCGACATTAATGATGATTGGTGAAGCTGATTAGCCTCGGTTGGACGGTCGTTGCCAATCTAAACACAAGGTAAGCACGATTAAATTTTGGATAATTTATAACATTTGTTCGTCGCTTTTAATGGCTTTTGGCAGCGTTTGAAATGTTCTCTCAACTTGTCTTGTGTTTGCTTTCGCACTCTTTGTTTATGCTTGCTTTTGTTTTTCACTGGAAGGGGAGAGAGGCTACCCTGCAGTGTAGCCGATAACTGCAAAAGGGAGATACAAGTCTGTAGATTGAAGGTTCGAATCTCGTCGCTGACATTGGCTATCCTCAGTGATTTCCTTTAATTCTGGGGCACATTCCCCTATGTTAGAACCTAGCAATCACAGATACACACTTGACTGCAGTGTTGTCAGCGCAGCAGTTAAAAGTTTTCGCCTTCTGTGCCCAAGGTTGCAGGATCGAATCCTGACCCAGTCAGTTGGCATTTGAGGGTGCGCAAAGGCAAAGGAGCTGCCAGTTGATCCCCTTCGGGGCAAATTTCCAAACAACCCACAGTTGTTAAAAGGGATGCAAAAAGCATTATTATTAATATTTTGTATTTATTTATTCATTTATGCGCAAATCGGCCAACTAGGGACCACGATAAGTTCCACTATACATTCTGGCGTTTATTCAATTTACGATTGATCCAGTAGGTTTTCATTAACTTGCTGTGTCGCGCGCGGCGTTCATCCGACCACTTTGCACCGGTTGTCCATCTCTCATCTCGGAAATTTCCAAAAGTCACAATGTTTTTTCGTAGAAGGTCTCGTTTGTGAGCGTCATTAGGTCGTAGGCCCATTTCTTGGAGGTCTTTCTTGACGTTAACGTACCAGGGAACTGTTGTTTTTGGTTTTGAGTCGAAATTGTTAAATATTCGTGTTGTCCATCTAGAGTCGTCCATCCATCGCAAGTGACCGTAGAAGCGAGCCCTGCGTTTGCGCATTGTGTCCGTGATCTTCTCTATCTTAGAATAGATTTCTTGTCTGGATTTTCTTACGTAGATCCCGTTTTTGTAGTTTGGACCAAGTATGTTGTGGAGTATCTTTCTCTCTTTTTGCTCTAACTTAGTAAGCGCACATTTCTAAGAGAGGATAAGGCATTTGGATGCATAGAGTGATACCGGCTTGACGCCAGTGATGTGATGAATTTTGATATTTATAGAAAAGCACCTTTTGTTATAGCCTATATGTTCCCGGTGGTTTGATAAGCTACCTCCAGTTTCTTTGCTCTGGCCGCTATAGCCTCTGTATCTAGTCCGTTTGAATGGATCCACTCACTAAGGTATTTAAACGTATGCACACGGTTTATTGTTCCGTATTCGGTGTTCAGTTGGGTCATGTTGTCTTTGATATTTGACATTACATCCGTCTTTTCAAAAGATATCCGCAAGCCTGTTTGTTCTGGTACCTCCTTCAGCACATTGATATCGTCCGTTGCAGTTTCAAAACTTTCTGGCATTATGGCTATATCATCCGCAAAAGTTAAGCAGTCGATTTCTACTCCGTTCTTCTTTGTCCCAATCCTTAACGGTCGGAATAAGTTTGTCTTGTAGTATCTGACGCCACTCTAGTTGAACAAGAGGGGTGGAAGTCCATCTCCCTGTCTAACACCAGTTTTAATTTCAAAGGGTGCAGAGGAGCAACCTTGGAATTTTATTTTGGAGATGGTATTTGTCAGGGTTGCTCGTATTACCGCTAGCAGTTTTTCGTCAACTCCCATTTCTGCAATTATTTGAAGCAACACATCGCGATCAATGGAGTCGTATGCCTTTCTGAAGTCAACAAGTCTAACATCTAACCTCCTTGACTTTCATAGTCAAGGAACAACGAAATTAGACATGCAAGCTACCCTCTGGGTGTAAAATAACAAAGCTTGCACCCGGCACCCAAGGCCATACGATATTATTATTATTATTATTATTATTATTATTATTATTACAGAGCCTCAGGTCCAGTTTCAACCACAGTGTGGTCATCATCAGCAATTATTGTCGGAAGAAACTATTAAAATATAAAGTTGCCAGTAATTGAAACTATTTGGTAATTTTGAGATTCTCTTATAATATTCTAAAACTATCGAAATCAGATCTGTTACAAATCTCTAAATTACCATTTACAGTATACTCTCGATTATACGTTCGCGGATGATACAGTTTGTGAATTAACCGTGCTCGTTTTTCGCCTAATTAAGAATAATTGAGAATACAGTATACAGTACGAATATTTCTCCTGTAATTAATACTGTACTATATTTTGATTACGTTTTTTATTTTAGTACATATTTTTGCAGTTTAGTTCCGATTCCCCCCCCCCGAGTACTATGTGACAGGCCGACGACGTCTTGCTTTGTCCAATCTTGTTTTGTAATAGCGAAGTGTAATTTCCGAAAGGAGGTGGGGATATGCTCATATCAAGGTTGCTGGAAGGCAAGTGCTCTCTGCATTTCATTGAGGGATCTGCTTAAATGGTTGACAGCTGTTAACGAATTGTCAACAGTAAGATATGGTACATTGTGGTGTGAACAATGTCTGGTGTAAAACGTAAAAGAGTAGTGCTAACAATCGAACAAAAATTAAATATTCATAAATTAGATTGTAATGGAGTCTCTGCAAGGAAATTAGCCAATCATTACGTCTCGAGGTAAAGGAGGAGATGAACAACCAAAAGCAGACAACCATTACAGACTGCACAATAATGTGGAGGAGTTATCTTTATGAAACTCGGTAAGGTCATAGTACTGTTTTGGCCTTGCCCTTCAAATTGTATTACGTCTCACCAATCCAACATGACGGCAGTACGAAATATTTCCCCGGCATTCTATACCCCCGAAACTATTACTGATATCACTCGGTACGGGACTACTAAAAGTTTACTTATGTGACTTTCAAAGACCTGTTAACTACAAAACCATCATGGCGGCCAAGCGAAGTTGAAACATTTAAATAGACTTTTATCGCGATTCAACAATCCGGGTGCAGTGAAACTTGGTACAGCAAATGTAATGCACTGATACTTAATTTGTTCAATTGTTTACATAACCTCAAGATGGTGGATGTGCGGAATTTCAATTTAAGTATTAATTTATTGTGTCTTTATCATGCGATCGAAGTCAACGTTGGAATAATGAACTTACACAATAATCTAATAGTACAAAACTGTATGGCCTACATACATTAAAATCCAACATGGCGACCATCCGAAATATTTAGACTGTTCTCAATATCTACGAATCTATTACAGCAATCAAACTGAAATTTTGTATTTTGATAGAGGCAATTTACTTAGGATATATGAAAATTGGCTATATAGTTCTTCACGGAACTGCTTGTTAATAGTAGCTTCCGACAACTAAAGATTGCTGATTATTATTATTATTATTATTATTATTATTATTATTATTATTATTATTATTTTATTTCCGATAAGGCCTGCTATGGAGCGTGCGAAAATTTCAATTCTTCACTCTCTGTTGTTTCTCTTCCGTTCTTCGCAATATTTTTCATTCTTCGACTATGCTGCTTCTTTCTGTCCACTTCGTCCAGGTTTCCTTTCCACTCTTCCCTGGAATCCTTCCATACTTAGCACCTTCTTTTGAAAAATCTTTATGTTCAGTGTCCTCTTCTCTTACATTATTTCTTTCTAAATCTTTCTTCACCTCTTGAATCCAGCTAGTCGTTGACCTTTTCACCCAAAGGTAGCGGATTCGGTGGCGTAGTTGGTAGCATGCTGAACTGCTGTGCTCAAGGTAGCGGGTTCAAACACGGCCGAAGTCGTCGGATTTTTTAAGAGCGTTAAAATCCTTCAGTATGCCTTCCTTCGGAGGGGAAGTAAGCCGGCGGTCCAATGTTATAGATTTATGCCATGTAAAAGATCCTTCCACAGACTAAACTTGTGTGGAGCTAAATTTCTAGGTTAGATTTCGTTGTAACGCTCTATCAAAGTTCGAACATTCACCACTAGGTATCATTGACATCTGGTAGCGAAAGTTGGAACTACTTGAAATTGAACGGAATTTGTAGTTCACCCTAGTGGTGTCAGCTTGAAGCAGCTACAGCCTCTGGCGAGCCGAACATGTCCTCGGGCACTCCCTGCACTAAATGCCATACGATAAATAAATAAATAAATAAATAAATAAATCTCCCAAAGGTACTTGAATATCCTTTTTGTTAATCTGGAATCATCCATTCTGTTAATATGTCCAAAAATTACCAATCTCCTTCTTCTTATCGATTCCGTTATGCTTTCTATAGTTCTGTATTATTATACTGTGCACACTGTGTCGACTCGTTAATTTCAGGTAAGAGAGCTAGTGCACTAGTTAGGCCTGGACTTACACACTTACACACTCATGACATGAGATAGTTACTGTACATCGGGAAAGTGAGTTGTTGTTGTTGTTGTTGTTGTTAAGTCTTCAGTCTTTTGACTGGTTTGATGCAGCTCTCCATGCCTCCCTGTCCTGAGCTAATCGTTTCATCTCTACATAGCTACCACACCCTTCGTCCGAGGCAATCTGTTTAACATATTCTAACCTTCGTCTACCCCTACAGTTATTGTCCTCGACCCTTCCTTCCATAACTAAGCTTGCTATTCCTGGGTGTCTTAGTATGTGTCCTACCAACCTCTCTTCTCTTCATTAGCAATCACCAGAAACATATCTCCTCTCCCTCTTCGTTTGTAACCCTATCTACCCATCTGATCTTCATCACTCACCTGTAACACCACATTTCAAGCGCTTCAATTCTCCTCTTTCCTGCTGCACCTCTAGTCCAAGTTTCACTTCCATAGAGTGCCACGCTCCAGACAAAGGCCTTCAAAAATGACTTCCTAATACCTAAATCTATATTCGATGTCAAGATTCCTTTTCTGTAGAAATGCTTTCCTTGCCTGAGCTAATCTACTTTTTATATCCTCTTTGCTTCGTCCATCACTGGTTAATTTGTTTCCTAAGTCACAGAAGTCTCCTACTTCCTTTAGTTTTTCGCCTGCCAATTTGAGTACCATACAAACAAATGCGCATTTGCACAAAATATTTGAAATATAAATGGAACTAATCCAGTTGATTGCGTGTCATAGTGTATTCAAGAGTGATTTTAGTTTCAATAATTTTCCTAAATACTGCATACATTTAAATTGAGGATCGTCTTCCAGCCAACACGCACGCTCATTATGAGATAGCCATTATACGATTCTGATTTATTGATAATTACTTTGTCGCAGCAATTATAGGACACAGCCGGAGGAAATAGCCTGTTCTTGTCATCGATATTAGGTCACACTGGTATTCCTGGAACGTGGTTTAAACACTTAATTTTTAAGGATACTTGAGGTTTTAGGTTTGTCGATATTCTCAGGCGGTGAATGAGATTTATCCAACAAAACTCACAATCGGAAGTGGTGTTCAACAGAACTGCAGTATTTTACGAATAGAGTGATTTGTATTTCTTGACTTTATTATTTCCATTTCTCTGGGGTCGAGGACGAGTGTTTTTCTTTTACTGTTTGATAACCTTCCTGAGGTTGCCTTCATTAGATGAGCAAACGGGAGATTAACACCCTGACCTCGTTGCATAGTGGCTAGCATATTTGGCTGTCACCGCGGATTCGATTCCAGGCTATGACGAGAAATTGAATTCTGGTCTAAGGGCTGGAAAGGGGTACACTCAGCCTTGTGAGGCAAAACTGTGAAGAGGCGAGTTCGATTTCTACCTTAGCCATCCTGGAAGTGGTTTTCCGTGGTTTTCCACTTCCACTCAAGGCAAATGTCAGGATGATACCTAACGTAAGGCCACGGCCGCTTCCTACCCAATTACTACCTCGATTACAAGCACACACACTAGCACAGACATCACAGTGACACAGGTTATCAGAAAAATTATACACGCACCCCAATACACGGGGCTACATGACCACGATGTCACAAATCCCCTAAAGAACCAACAGCAGCAAAAACGGGAGATAAAATTGGTCAATGTCAATTAAATTTGGGTAGGAGTTCGAAGGAAGTAGCCGTGGCCTAATAGAGTTCAAAATGAGAAAGCACGCAAAATCATTCCAAGTTTGTTCGACGGTGGGGTTCGCTGAAAGGTTATCAGATAAGTTCATGAACTAATCACACACTCAAGTTCACAGGGCTCTTGACCAAGATATCCTAAGCCTCTAAAATGAATTAACAACTTAAATGCTGTGCCAGAGAAGCTGATACTCCAAGGTTCCTTGAAAGAAAACGAGAGGAACAACATGGAAGGTACGATATCGTGGCCTAGAAACAAAGCAGCATAAGTTTTCACCCAGTAGAAAATATTTTTTAATGCGATGACCTGCAGCTATTTTGAGTTTGAAACTTCCTCTAAAATTAATTTCAAGTTGTATGTGCAACGAAACTGGCGGGTAAAAGCAGTATGTCATATATATCTAAATGACTCGATAGGGACATAATGTATCCCTTTTAACACCCCCCTTGTGAATGGACGGACCAGGTTCGTGCCTGATGCATGAATTCTATGCTCTGGCCACATGCGTTTTGTTTAGTGTCGGATGTTTATCGCTAGAATTCCATTCTAAAATACGGCATATTTCACACAATACTTGGCTTGAATCAATGGGAAATCCGCACTGAATATAATTACTGCACGTGCGGCCATTTGAGGGACACATTTAAACGTTTCACACGCCCCGTGTGACGGCTGTATTGTCCTCGCTACGCTTTGCCTCCCTTGCCCCCTCCCCCTTCTCCCCCCCAACCCACCCTGCTTGCTTATTGATTGATTTCAAAGTTTGTTCGCCACGCAACACAACAACACAACACCGGCATGTGCCCCAGCGCTCACGTTATTGTCAATTCAAAGATGAATGTTTTTTTCTGTATTAGCAGATATTAGAATTTTCAACAGCCTAACTAGTTTGTTCCGCCGTCCCCATTCCCCATGTCTAGATTGTCTCAGTTACACTTTGGAACTGTAATGAAGTACTGAAGAAAAAATGTTCTCGATTTATTAAAAATACTTTTCTTTCTTGTGTGTTTTTTTTTTTTTTTTGTAGGTAGATTTCCTTAGAAAGCTACCTATTGCTAGTGGCACCATGTTGCGTCTTCTAGAAAATGTCTGCTTTTCACATCCCTCAGACCCTAAAACCACCGTCACTTCAAAGGTTGATATAGTCACTTTCTTCGGTGGCGTAGTTGGTAGCATGCTGAGCTTCTATGCCCAAGGTTTCGGGTTCAAACCCGGCCGAAGTCGTCAGATTTTTTAAGAGCGTTAAGAATCCCTTAGTATGCCTTCCTTCGTAGGGGAAGTAAAGCCGGCGGTCCCATGTCATAGATTTATGGCATGATAAAGAATTAACTTTACTATCGATAGCCCCATGACGAGGTGCAATTTGTAACGTTTCTATTCCATTTATTCGGGGTTGTGATTGTTGATACACACATAGGATATTTTATTTTAACAGCAGAGCAGACAGACAATCCATATACCTGATATATGTGATGGACATTCCTCTGTTAACCGTTCATTACTCAGATCACCATCAATTAAAACATAAAAGAACCTGCACCTTACCATAGGAAAACACGTATTCATTTAATTTATTAAATACCCTCTTTCTTTAATATGCCTCTTCATACATCTAAATCTACCATATTCTCATTTCAACAAACAGATTCTACATCACCATTCTCCACAAGCAGATCCTACATTTATTTTATCATAACCCAACAAGAAGAATCTGAACAACCGACTATCATAAAAGGAATATATAAGGTACAGATATGAAACTTCATTGGGCAAAGCCCCCTGTTACCCATTACTGGACTACCACAAAGAATCTTGTTGGTAAATGTACTAAACGTTCCTTGAGAAAAGGAACCGTTTCAGAACCTTCCGCTAATTACACTTGTGTCAAGCTAAATTATAGGTTGTATTTGACTAACGCTCTTAGGTTCCAACGTTCGTCGCCAGGAGCCGATTGTGGTGGCATCTAGTAACAAATTTCAGAACTAGTTGGTCATTGACGGTGGCGTTTGGTAGCAAAAGTAGGAACTGCTTGAAAATCGAATGTATGCAGTCCCCACTTGAATTAAGAACAGATAACACATACTAATACAGCCATCACAATTAACACCGGTTATCAGACAGACTACACACACCCAAAGTACACGGGGCTACATGACCGCGTTGTCGCAGCCACCAAACTGAGGAACCAACCAACCAACCGTTATTGTTCACTAATAACTTACAAATTTATAGATAAAATATGTAATCATCCAATATCTTGGTCGAGTTTGTTAATGAGTAAAATCGGACCAAGGGTAGAAATGGAGGGCATTTTTCGAAAACTTGAAATATCTCTAACTGCTTTAGTATTTGAAAAATCATTTCCAATCAAAGTTCGTACTATTCTTCGGATAAGGACCAAAAACTTATCATTGACCAAGGAGTGGAAAAATGGATTTTGAGAGATAAATTAGACCTCCCTTAATAGGCACAATATGAAAACCGTGTAAAATGCGCAATAGTCCTCTAAAAATTACTTAAAACTTTTGTCTGAGTGAAGGTTTGATATGATCCAACCTTACGCCAAGGGATAATAATAATAATAATAATAATATCGTATGGCCTTGGGTGCCGGGTGCAAGCTTTGTTATTTGACACTCAAAGGGTAGCTTGCATGTTGAATTTCGTTGTTCCTTGAAGCACTATGAAAGTCAAGGAGGTTAGATATCTAAACTCCTTGAACACTATAGCGCTTTCTAGTAGAGAAATGAAGAACTTTGTGTTGGTGGAAACTCCCGAGATTAATTTTGCCAATATGAACACGGCTTACTGGATTCAAATGGGTTCTTTGGCATGCCAACATCGTATGACATGGTGTCGTAATTTTTGCCGCCTTTCAAAAAAAAACACTTACCACGGCCAGGAGCGAACCTGTAAGCTTGGGGTTAGTAGACCGACACGTTAACCACTCACCCACCGTTGCAAGCACACCAAGGGATGAACAAAATGTTTTGGGAATTATAAGATGAGGCTTCTCGTATAACGTTTGTAGGTACACAACAATTGGCAAATTTAGTGAATTCGAAATATATTTCTCTGCCCGGTGAAATCCACCTCCGCTTTCCCGCGTGCTGAGAGGGGGTTCTTTATCTGGTGTATCTCTCCTAATATAGTGCACAACTCGGGCGATATTAACGAAACGCTCTCCTCGACCGCGGTGGGGAGGTGCACCATATACGGATATCAGAAGTTCGAATCTCGCTGATGGCAGCGGCTATCCTGAGTGTGGTTTCCTCCGGGTTATTCAATTCTCCCTCAATACTGAGATTGTATCTTATTTCAAGTCCTTGGGCACCAACCAAACCTCAACTGAAGAATTACAGCTATAGTACACTAGCGGCTTCGGTGGCGTAGTCGGTAGCATGCTGAACTTCTATACCCGAGATCGCGGGTTCAAACCCGGCCGAAGTCGTCAGATTATTAAGAGCGTTATACCGAAGTGGACCAGATTTCTATTTCCGGTTAATACATGTGAGATTTTCGAAGTGAAATGCCATGTCCTGTGGTTCAGATTCCACGTAAAAAGGAGGTCCCGTGGCCCATGATCGCTTCCTTTCTTTTAAAAGCGTTAAAATCCTTCAGTGTGCCTTCCTTCGGAGGGGAAGTAAAGCTGGCGGTCCCATGTCATAGATTTATGGCATGTAAAATTAAACCTGTGTGAAGCTAAATTTGCAGGTTAGATTTCGTTGAAACGCTCTATCAAAGTTCCAACGTTCACCACCTAATGTCAGTGACATCTGATAGCGAAAGTTGGAACTACTTGAAATTGAACGGAACTTTTAGCTCACCCCATGGGTGTCCTCATTGAAGCAGTTACCTCTGCCGAGCCGAACATGTCCTCGGACACTCCCGGCACTCAAAGCCATACGCTAAAATAATAACAGCTACACTTACCAATGCAGTCACCACAGAAACACTAATCGGACAAATTAAACACGCATCCAAGTACATGGGGCTGATTGCCTCCCGTAATACGAATTAATGACAAGCTCTATTTTTCCTTCGTAACTCTCATTTCTCTTTTTTGGGCGTGATGGTGCAGTGGTCGAGCTGCTTGCCTCTCACCACTCAGGACCGATTACCAGTCAATGCACGTCAGATTTTCGAAGTGAAATATCAAGTCCTGTGGATCAGATTCCACGTAAAATAGAAGTTCCGTGTCTCATGATCGCAAAATGAACTGTAACTTAAAACTTTCATTTATTCTTATTTCGATTCTAGAAAGTCATTTCTCAAGACCTTTGTTTGGAGTGTCTTGCTGTATGGATGCCAAACCTGGACATTAGAGAAACTAGAGGAAACAAAACTTAAGGCTGCAGATATGTGATTTTGGAATGACAACAAGTTGGATGGATAGGAAAACAAATGATCTTGTTCTGTAGGACGTGGAGGAGGATCGATGTTTATTAAAAACAATAAAGAAGGGGAAAACAAAGTTCCTTGGACATGTATTAAGTCACGACTCTCTTCTCCAAACCATTATCGAGGACAAAGTATTGGGAAGGAAACTTAAGGGGCGTCCAAGGTCGTACATCAAGAACTCCATTGGAGAACTGGCATCTGATTCTTGAGAAGAGACTAGCAGAAAACCGTCAAATGTAGATGCAGCGATAAGGCTCTGTCTTTAGTAAATGATGATGATGATTTCGATTCTACAGTATTATGTTAATTGTTCAAATGAGCTGTAGCTAGTGTAAATATATTATAATTAAATTAGGGGTCATTAGCAATGATATATATATATATATATATATCATAATCATCATAGAGCCACAAATAAACTGGATGAAACGTGCAATGCTTTTTCGCTTCACGCTCTACATTACCACGGGTTTAAATTCGAGTACCCTTATTTCTAGCAAACAATTTTGTTAAGTGGGCTTTGTGGTTGCACTCCATTGGACAATGAATAGTTCAGGATAGCTAAAGAATGTACGTTTTCAGAATTTGCGCACACAGTACGGAATGTAGAATATTTGAGCTGCATTCAAAGCATTGAGTTAATAGATTTGTGTGTGTGTGCAACGTTTATTAAAAATACTTCTCATTGTTGGTTATTTTGTAATATCCCGGTATTTCAAAGTTAATTAATATGGTATGTCTGAAGCCTAATCACAAGTGTGGTAGTAACAAAACATAATAATAATATAATAATCTCGTATGAGAAATAAAGTACAGTAAACTAGATAGGCCTACTATCTTTTTGTGAACTTAACTAAATTTGGAAACCTGGTGTCACTCTGATGAAAATGCTGCCAAAATCAAAACTGTTTAATTTAATGAAATAATATAAATTTTGTCGGAAGTTTTTCGGTGTCGTAGTAGGCTAGGGGTCCAGAGATGCTGGGAATTGAGGTGTAAAACTGTAAGAATGTTTAAATAAGTCTATTGTTGACTGGCAAAGCGGGCTGCATCACGCCGCGCCGCCAGTAACAGTGTTCTGGTGTGGAATGAGGAAAAGTTACTTCTTGCTGTGGTTGACTCGAAAACCACGTGTTAAACTCGGGGGAGGGAGAGAAATTTGTGAAAACTTATTACTTTTTTTTTTTTCGTGTGACCTCCTGAGAGGCCGAGTGCAGGTCTTTCTAAGTGACGCCCGTGGGCGACCTGCGCGTCGGGATGAGAGATGGAATTGATGAAGGCGAATGAAACTGGGCAAGGATGTGGAAGGAAGCGGCCGTGGCCTGTCAGTAGGTACCGTCCCAGCATTTGCCTGGTGTTGAAAATGGGAAACCACGGAAAACCATTTCAAGGACGGCCGACGGTGGGGCTCGAACCCACGCGTCTACCGAGTCAGCAGAGAGCTTGGCCCCATGACCTAACGCTGCGCTTTAGCGCGCGTAGCCACTACTGTCGGTAACTTATTACTTAGGCCCCTTAAAGCAGGTTTCATAACTGTAGACCATATCTGTTAACTAAATATTAGGCCTATATAAGTGCGATGGTGTTGGAGCAGAGCATTGAGGTTATCAGCTGGTTTCAAATTTTCTTCGACGTACTCCGATCATTTTCCTACAGCGCTATGTGGCGAAACGTGATACCATGTTCGTTATACCGATCTGAACCAATTTTTTGTACTCGTCTTTCTAAATCCAGCGGTTGACACTGACTACACTACTTGAAATTTGGACACCCCTCTCCATTTAGGCTCTTTAGCACAAATCTACATTATTTCCCCGAACCGAACCGAGTTTGCTTGAAATACGGACAGCTCTGTGTATTTCCTAGATTTAGGCCTTATGACACATAGACGCAATACAGAATTTGTCGTAGAAGGGCTAATGTAGACTGACAGATGACCTCGCTGTTCCACCCCTTCAAACTCCAATAAATAACTAACTAACTAGACTCGAAACCCATGTTTTAAGACCCTTGAACTATCCGTGTTTGAAATTTTGACTCGAAAACCACGTGTTAAACTCCCAAAATCCACGTTTTAAGCTCCTAGAACCAACCGTACTAGAAATTTGTACAGCCCACTCCATTCCCTACGTAAGGTTTTCCAGAATCCCTCGAAAATAAAAAATAAATAAAAAAAATTGAACTAGCACAATGTTACCTTACGACCATTATAGTAATAATCTCCACCACATCAGGTCTTCCCCAAAATGTGATTCCCAAAATTGACTTTTTCTATTATTTTCTAAGTTTCATATGTCTATCATCCTGATCAGTAGGGCAAATGACCTAGATGTTACGCCCTCATTGTCATTGGGGTCAAATGGCCTGGATTTTAAGTCAATTATATTTCTAATCACCACCACATAGTCTTCCACGAATGAGATATCACGATTTCTGTGACCACTAACGACATATCCCCATAGTGACTTCAGTATAAACATTGGTCACTGGGTTTGATAATGTAATAAATTGATTCAAAAATTAATATAATTCATCACGTTGCGTGTCAAGGAGACTTTGAGACATTATCGCCATTCCACCGGGCGACGCCGGGTACTACTGCTAGTCAGGGGCGTATATGCAATTTTTTCGTGGGGGGCTGACTAATGTGAGTATTCTCAGGGGATTGTCACCGCAAAATACCCAGAAATATCAACCAATATCTTAGAGCATATAACTTTGTGTAATAATAATTTTATATAAGAGTAAATTGTAAAATTCTAAGTTTATATAGGCTACAATTAGTGGCATACAAAAAAGTTGTAAAATACAACACAAAATAAAATTGTATTCCTAATGAATTTTCTCTTCTGGCCTATGGAGTATGAATGGCAAATATCTAAATGTTTTTCAATTTATTAAGCAGAAAGGTAAACAGGTTTTTCTTAATTTCTTTTTTTACGTATAGATAATTTCTCAAAAGTGCCGTACAGTGGAGTTCACAGTTTTGCCTCACAAGGCTGAGTGTACCCCGTTCCAGCCATCAGACCAGAATTAAAATGTCTTGGCAGAGCCGGGAATCGAATTCGGACCTCCGGGGCGGCAGCCACTATACCACGAGGTAGACTAATTTCAATCTTACTATTGTTTATAACTTAGCCAATAAGTTAAGATTAGGGTACAACCAAATTTACAATTATTTTACGCTTTTGCCACGGTGTGTGAGAGGTTATCGTGTCGGATTACAAACCCCAAGCTTGCAGGTTCGCTCCTGTACGGAGTAAGTGATTTTTGAAGGGCGGAAAAAATTACGACACGCATGTCATACGATGTTGGCATGTCAAAGAACCCATTTGAATTCAGTAGGCCGTGTTGATAATGGAAAAATGAATCACGGGATTTTCCGCCAACACAAAGTTTCTAATTTCTCTACTAGAACGCGCTATGGCGTCTAACTTCATTGACTTTCATAGTGCTTCAAGGAACAACAAAATTCGACAAGCTGCCCTCTGGGTGTTAAATAACAGAGCTTGCACCCGGCTCCCAAGGCCAAACGATATTATTATTATTACTAAAACAACACTTTCTTAATTATTTATTTTCGCGGGGAGAGGAGGGGGAGGGCTGGAACCCACACAGCTCCCCCTTATATACGCCACTGCTGCTAGTTTAAGAATATAAATGAAGGCTCTCCTCGGAAGTAATGAAGTGAAAAGCAACCTGTAGGTACGAGGGCTGTTTTTTTAAGTAAGGGCCGTTTTTTTTTAAGCCCGTAGTTAGTGCACACACCGCAACAAGCGTGTGCGCTACCTCCCGGCATCCTTTGCGAACAAGCAGGCGTCAGTTGCAGCAGTGTAGCTAACCTGTACGCTGAACTGTGCTTCTTTACAATGTTCAAGATTATTGATTCGCCCGCCGCGTGTGGGGTACGATCTGTGATATGTTTTTTGAGTGCAAGAAACATGTCGGCTGCAGACATTCATCGTCAGCTTTGTGAGGTGTATGGTGATAATGCAATGACGGAAGGTAAAGTGCGAAAATGGGTATGCGAGTTCAAAAGTGGCCGTGAAAATGTTCATGACGATGAACGCTCAGGTATGTGATCACTGATGACTTGGTGACTGCAATTGACACGAAAATTCACGAGGACCGAAGATTCATGGTAACCACTCTATCAATGGATTTTCCTCAAGTGTGAATTCTTGGTTGTCAGAGCAGGCGGCAAACTTTAATGCAGAGGATTTCAGAACTTAGTTTTAAGGTATGACAAGTGCCTAAATAAACAAGGCAACTATGTAGAAAAATAGAGGAAGGTATGTAAAACCTAAAAATAAATGTGGTTTCAAAATAAAATGTTCGGTTAATTAAAAAAAAACGCCCCTTACTTAAGAAACTGCCCTCGTAGAATCGGGTTGATTCTCTAGGGTAAACCTATCAGATGGTGTGGTGTGTGGACCTGTGTGAGATAAGTCGGTCGTCACGGTGTAGAAGTTGTAGTGTGGGACCACTTAGCGAGATTGCGAGATACAAACAAGCTGGTCATGGTCCTAATGGCTCAACACATAGTGAACACTGGCCATCAGTGCAATTGTGTGTAGCCTCTGTATGTACAGTAGTTAAACAAACAAATAAATGGTATATTGGCTTTCAAGGCCTGTGAATTAAAACTCAGCAATTCTTCTAGGTTTGTGCCGTGTCTTGTGTGGGGTTTCACCTAGGACACCAAGCTGGCTCGTCAGCGGGCTCTTTGTGTCCCCGCCCGGGCCCCTACAGGAGTAGCGAACTGCGAGCTACCTCCCTAAATAGCTAAATAACTAAGTAACTACCCCTAGCACTACAGCCTATGAAGGGCCTAGGCCTACCAAGCGACCATTGCCCAGTCATTTGGCCTGCAGGTATTGGGGTTGCGCGTGGTCAGCGCATCGGGTCCCCTCTACCGTTAAGCTTGGTTTTCGTGGCCGGGGCGCTGCCTCACTGTCAGACAGCTACTCACCTCCTCACGAGGCTAAGTGCACCCCGTTCCAGCCCTCACGTCAGTTTCTAAAATCTCTGATGGAGCCGGAAATCGAAGCCGGTGCCCCCGGGTGAGAGGCAGGCGTGCTACCCCCAACACCACGGAGCCGGCCAACGAAATACCTAAGTAGCTAAGTAACGAAGTAACTAAATAGAGTTTGAATAATTGTGTATTATGCATATGAGAATCGGAAACATACCGAGCGATCTAATAAACTTTATTGGAATGGATTGGGTATCTAACATTTGGAGAACCGAAGTTTCAAATCCCGGCGCTGACAGAGGCTATCTTGAGCGTGGTTTTCAACCACGTTTTTCCACACTGTCTACTGGTAAATGCCGCTATTGTACCTTATTTCAAGTCCCGATCACCTACTCCATACCCATCGCTATTAATTACAGCTCCACACACTACTACAATTGCCACAGAAACATAAGTTATGAGACGAATTCGACACACATCCACGTATGCAATAACAACAATAAAAAGCCGCAATTATAAGTGATTTCATATACAAGCTACGGTTCAAAGATCAAAATGTTTAGGATCCGTAAAACATGCCATAACGTGTTAAAACTAGTCGTTCATTTCCTGTTGCGATGAGGATAGGGAAAGAGGGTGAAACCGATAAAAACACGTCTGCAGTTTTGTGGGGGATTGGGAGGGGGATATGGGCGATTCAATCGTTCCCACAATTGCCAACTTGAGTGGGGACTCTCCAAGTGTGTTTTCACTCGAACTGCTCTAATCGGAAATCCATATATAGATATCCTTTTGTCTCCCTAGACCCTGACATACAGGGTTATTCATAAGTGTGTCAGAGGTTTCTTTGTATCTATTCAGACTCTGCAGAAATGGGCTTATTTAGAGATAAAGAAACTGAAACCTTCCCATTTCGCTTCGTTATGACGTGATGAGAACGTATTACATTTGCCGCTAAAAGACGGGCGTATTTTGCATGCATACAGGGTGACCGGCAAGTCCTTTTATACTGGATTTGAAATTATGAGCCTCTACACTCAAGCAATAAATCAGCACACTCTTAGCTTGCCACGGTGGGTGAGTGGATAGCGTGTCGGTCTACTAACCCCAAGATTGCAGGTTCGCCCCTGGCCGTGGTAAGTGATTTTTGAAAGGTGGCAAAAATACGATACGCATGTCATACGATGTTGGCATGTCAAAGAACCCATTTGAATTCAGTAGGCAGAGTTCATAATGGCAAAATTAATCTCGGGAGTTTCCGCCAACACAAAGTTCCTCATTTCTCTACTAGAAAGCGCTATAGTGTTCAAGATGCTTAGGTATCTAACCTCCTTGACTTTCATAGTGATTCAAGGAACAACGAAATTCGATATGCAAGCTACCCTCTGGGTGTCAAGTTACAAAGCTTGCACCCGGCATCCGAGGCCATACGATATTATTAATATTAGCACACTTTTGCTAACTGCACAGTATTTTTCTTTTTTCTTTTCTTTTCTTTCTTTCTTTATTCACTTACGGGCTTGCGGTATCGTGGTAATTTTTCCCCGTGTACTTGACTGGTTAGTGGATCTGTCTGATAACCTGTAGTAGTGTGTGTATTCGTAAATGATACAGTACTAGGATTGGGAAGGACTCAGTGCGTGGAGATGGAAGACTAGCGGTTGCTTGGTTGCTTCGGTAAGCAGCATGTGCACGGCTGCCTTCCATTTCCACGCGCAGATTCCCTGTTCCATGTCTTTTCAATCGATTTAAATAAAAGTTTTATGTTAATTTGAGCAGACTTTTTTTTACCACCATCGTTATAGAGTGACCTTCCAAGAGTATCCTTTGCCAAGTATAATCCAATCGGGGGGTACGCACCTGCGCCAAACGTGCTATTTTTTCATAACGCTTGGCCATCTGGATCTCTCACTTCTGTCACTTTCATTTCTGACCAAGCACTGCTTATGCCATAAATTTGGACAACATCGGCGATGACGAGTACGCGTGGTTCCTTTGTAAGTATCCGTGCTCTTTACTGGCAAGCTTGTCAATATATACCTGGTATGCCTAATGTCACAAAATTCAATCAAGAACAAGTGTACGAGATTCGTATCACGTTGGATGCTTGTTTAGCATATTGATATTAAAAAGATACTTAAATAATATTAACTTAAATGTAAGAATATTGAATAAAGCTATTTCTTACTAGATATTTCTTACCTCTCAGATACTATGCGAAAAAGGATACATGTTTACGGTCATCTTGTCAGAATGAATTAATAGATTAACCAAACAAATCTTAGATTTCTTCCGTAAATTCAAAACAAAATCCACATGGTTTAACGAAACCTAGTAGAGAAAACAAAGCAGAAAATGCACTACTCATTCGAAAAGCTAAAATAATTATTAAAGACGAAAATATAAGGTTCCAAACAAATCTTCACTAAAATCCAAAACTCATCTCGGAAGAAGAGAGGAAAAGGTCAGAAAGAAAGAAAGAAAGAAAGAAAGAAAGAAGAGCTAGGCAACTGGGCACTAAGAAAATAACAACACACAGAGAAATGATTGATTCAACGTATCCCAAAGAGGGTGAAACGAAAGAAGAAGAAACATTTTGCAGATAGTTTGCGACTTCTGATAATCACAAAACGCTGTGCGTTAATTACCACGAAATATTAAATTAATGTCCTTGTCGTAATATTTTTTCTTTCTTTTTAATTTTAAATTTGATATTTTTAATTATGTAGCTTAATTAAAGCGCAGATGAACTCAATGCTCCACCCTTTGAAACAACAATCACAACTATCAAGAGTTCATAAATCCCCGAGGAATTCCTGAATGACAATGTATTATAACTTATGAAGTATGAAATCCACCGATGTTCATAAAGGACATCACAGGACGATCATACATGCATCGGCTTTTCATTATTTGATTCGCTTGACTTTTAATGAATGGAAGACTTTGAAGTCCTATCAAGCGTGTTCTGTTCCATCACGAACAATGGCAGGAGGATGAAACTTAATTACTTGTCTAAATTTGCACAAAACAAGTTCACTGATTTAAAAAAAAAGAGAAGAATGTTTTTGAAGTACATACTGTACAACAAAGGGTAATTTCAGTCTCCCATCAGTATACGATTATATAAAAAGATCATTTTCATTTTTTAATTTTATTTTCCAGGGTAAAATAAAAGTCCCAGCTTGTTTATCATGAAATAACCGACACTTTTGTTGGTTGATGTGTAATTATGCTGTGCACTTGCTATTGTCAGCGCTGGAACAATGCTCGGCGAGTTAGGTGGACAATGGATATTCGGTGGTGTACTGGTGAGTGGCTTGTTTACGAACCCTGGGACGGATGTAGTGCACATGTTAGCCCTCTCTGTAACATTGTGGAGCGCGGGTGCGGGGGATGAAATAGCCGGATCTGGGCTCTGACAACTACTAGACCAATAGAAATCACCCCCCACTCCAGTATTTGTAATGATCGCAATAATCCATTTTATTGAACACTTTAAACCGTATAATCACCTGTTACTTCCGCTACATACAGTACATCCCAGTTCTGCACATAATACTTGGGACATAATTAATAATTTTAGAAATTGTAATATTTTGATACAATAATTACGGGTCTGTTAACTCTTCAGAAATACTTTTGGAAAAAATGTAATATAAATGTAGCATTGTATAAATATAAAGTTAGTGCCTCAACTGAACTTTCATTTCCAGCTTCAAGAGTAATAGGCTTCTGTATATCTAGCTACAGCACAATTGGTTGGCACTGATGATACACCTTATAGTGGCACGTTAAGAAAAACATTTAGGAGGAAATCATCTTACCGCGGTGTCTCTAAAACCACAACAGTACAAATAAATATTAATCTGGTATGTTTTATTTCTTTATTTATGTATTTATTTATTTATTTATTTATTTCAATATATATATTTTAGCCTATTTTCTTTTATGAAAAGCATAGGCTTATGAGATCACCCTTTGTTCCGTGTGTATACAGTATACTGTATATATGTGTGTGTCCTCCCTCGCCCCACCTCTAATAAAATCTAAACGGCCGAAGCGATTTCAATGAAACTCGTTAAGTGCTTACTACTACCTCGTCCGACCTCAACCGTGCCTTTCAAAGTTCAATAAGTGTCACCAATCCAACATGGCAGCAGTGCCAAGTATTTCACCGGCATTCTATATCACCCTGAAATGTTGTACACTGATAAATGGTACTACCAGAAGTTCATCTGTGTCACTTTCATGATCCTGTTAAGTACAACACGAACATGGTGGCCAAGTAAAGTTGAAACATTTAAATATAATTTTCTCGCGTTTTAACCATCCAAGCGCAGTGAAACTTGGTACAGCAAATGTTTATACACATTGCAATGCATTGACATTTAATTTAGTTCAATTGTTTACATAACCTCAGGATGGTGGCTGTGCGAAAGTTTAAAATTATGTTCTTTATTTTTTGTGTCCTAATCAAGCGATCGAAGTGAATGTTTGAATAATGAACCAACACAATAATTTTCATATAATGCTACATAACTCTATGGCCTACATATGAAGGCCTTCTTTTAATAGTTGTATAACTCCTATTTTAAAATGAAGGGAGTTATCCTTCTTTTCATGTTCATACAAGTCAGTTTTCTCTAATTTCAAAAATGGTACACATCCAGCTAATGTTCTTCTGCGAAGAGAGTGCACACAATCCATGTTTCGCCACTAATTTATATTGAAGGTTCTGCATATCAACAGGAACAAAATGGGAGGTGTGCCACTATTCAAATAAGGCCTTCATAAATAACAATCAGACATGGCGATCATACGAAATATTTAGACGGCTCTCAATATCTACGAATCAATTACAGCAATCAAATTGAAATGTTGTATGTTGATAGACACTATTTACTTAAGTTCACCTATGAATCATTCAATAACCTGCTGAGCACAAAACCAACAAGGCGGTGACGCGAAATTTAAATATTTAAATGAATTTTTCTCGCGACTTTTCATCTGAGCGCTTTGAAACTTGGCATGGTATATTTTCATACTGACGTCTTAATTTAATGGAATTTTATGATAACTTATAAAGGGTGGCTGTGCAATTTTTATTTTAAATCTAGTTTTCATTTCTCATGTCCTATTTAGTTCTTCACGGAACTACGTGTTATTTCTTAACTTTTATTTTATTTATTTTAGCTGGGTCGTAAACAATATTAGTGCAGATATTGAATAAATGTGCATATGATAATATACTGGTCAGTACAGTACGAAGGAAGGGATTAGTTATGTTACTGTAGGCTAACTGTTGAATGTGGGTGGTGAAGGTAGTTTGAATTAATTATTATATTTTATAACTATTCATTTTATTTAATTACCTTGTGTTTTCTTATGAATGTTTTCCTTTTCTCTTGCAGGTAAGTCAAGTTCGCCTACTCGCCCTCGTGTGATGCATGCAGGATGATAGTGAGTAGACACTATTTAATTTGTCTGTTTAATTCTGCTATCCTTTCCATTGTTACCTGTCAGACACATAGTGGAAAAAGATGAAAAATTAAGAGTAATAGTAGTTACTTGCATCAGAATTTGGCTAACTGAGAAATACTCTTACGATATCGTGGTGTTTATAATTTGTTATAACCGTATATTGTGATGTTCATATTGCGACCAGGTAAGAAAGCAAACGGGACGGCACAAAGAAGTATACTGTATGTCAGCAACGTAGATTACTCCTTGGTTTCGTAGTTTTTTTTGTCAAGTTATCCACAGTTACTTACTGTATTTCGTGAAAAACTCGATCAGCTAATTGTAGATATTAAGAGAGTTTAACTTTGCTAGTTTTGCTGGGTTGGTAGGACGTGC
Source organism: Meconema thalassinum (assembly GCA_946902985.2). Classification (NCBI taxonomy): domain Eukaryota; kingdom Metazoa; phylum Arthropoda; class Insecta; order Orthoptera; family Tettigoniidae; genus Meconema; species Meconema thalassinum. The sequence continues at coordinate 94,863,479 of OX336399.1, forward strand.
GTTCCTGGCGGGAGGAGAGGAGTTAGGTGTCGACACGCCTAAAAGTTGTCGGGTAGTGTTTTATCCCACTGAGGATACAGCTGCTAGAAATTTACCGAGTGTCGTTTCTTCACGCCATTATTTGCATAGAAATAAAAAATACATCAGTTGTCATTTATCAATTGACCTATTTACGTAAGTGCTCTTTGGGCATCCAGAATGTTTAAGTGTGGAGAACTTAAATGGTTTGTAGGCTACATGTTACAATTTTACCTAATCTTCTTCTTCTCCTTCTTAGCGTCATTCCGTAGGAATGGGGTCCGCTTTTTGGATCAATGCACGCCATTTCTTGCGATGCAATGTTTCCAGTGAGTTTAAGTTTCTTGATCATACAAATGCGTTACTAGTGTCCAGCCACCGCAATTTTGGTCGCCCACGCTGTCTCTAGCCGTCGACCGTTAGATGGTAGGCCAAGCCGATGACTGAACCTTGTGGTGCACGGACAATGTGTCCATACCAACGGAGTCTCCAATCTTGCATTTTCTCATTGATTGGAGCCACTCCAGCTATATGTAGAATCGTTGTGTTGGGAATATGGTCGAGCAGAGAATTGTCTAAAGATCTTCGCAGTATCCGCATTTCCATGACATGAAGTGAGTGCTCAGCACTTCTAGGTGCTGGCCAACACTCAGTACCATATAATGCAACTGGTCTCACCATTGTGCGGTATATCTTCGATCTTCTTATCACAGAGAACACCGGTGACATCTCTGAATCGCATCTAAGTCGCATTGGTTCGTGCTCGTACATCTTCATTCCCAGAGCCGTCACTATGCAATCGTGAACCTAGGTATCGGAATGTATTTACCTTGTTAAGAGGAGCTCCATTAATACCTATAGTTCCAGGGGATAGGTAAACAAATGATAATCCACCTTAAGGTGAATATGTTAATGTATTTAAACTATAAGTAATTATAATGTACTGTAATACCAGTCTCGGTTAACTTGTAACCTTCTTCAGTTATATTAAAAATAAAAATATTAAACTAAGAGCATCAATCGAACATGAACATTCTATGAAAAAAGAGATGAAGACCAGAAATAAAATACAGTGGACGCGTTTATTGTAATCATGGATAATGTTATCAACCGTATTACATGATTACTTTTATGAAGTCCCGTACGGACAAATACTGAGACATTGAAAATCTTCCGTTTATTGTTATCATGAATTCTGTTTAGGTTATCACATTTGTTTGCAAGGATTTCATTCTCGAGTATGATCGCGATGTTGCCGAAACTTCCCGAACACCAACGAATGCTGAAATGCGACAGGTGCTGGATATCTTGCGACGAGGTGTTCAGCGTAGCTCAGTGGACTTCCAAAAACATTATGAATATGAAAGATATATTAATGGACTTCTGAGAGACAGCCAGAAGCAAACAACAATTAGAGACTATTTTACATATTTACATATTTTACAGTGCTGTGTACCGGTTTCTGTTTCATTGTAGTGCATGTAGGTTATGAATTTTTATTTTTCGGTTACTGTTATCAATCGGTTTATGTTATAAAATTAACTGCGTCCTAGAGTGATAATATTAAGTGGTGTTCACTATAAATTATTTTTCTCAGTGATCATAGACTGATCTTCAAATATTAAAGATTATGTTAAAAATATTGTTAATTATAAGCTAAAATACTCTCTCATTAGAATAAATCGTTAAAATATGGAAAAATATATAATGTAAAATTTCTTTAAAATTCAGATGTTACAATTGAATTATTGTAGAATACTTGTTGGTTGAAAACAATGTCTGGTAGACTGTCTCTAAGTACCAGGCCCATCCAGAAAATACGATTTCTTGTGTTTTAAATAAAGAGAAAACACAACAACATGAAAAACCTTTTTGGCACCAAACACAGCGCAATGTTTGAGCTATTTTCGACATAATCACCACTAGAATTGAGACACCTGTCATGTCATGGGATCAACGTTTGTATTCCTGTGTCGCATAAATCTGCTGCCTGGGAATGGAACAAGTGTGTGACTTTCGTCTTCAGCTCTTCTTCAGTGCGAAAATGCTTGCGAGAGGACAGGAATTTCTTGAGGTGCAAGAAAAGATAGAAATCGCTAGGAGCAAGATCAGTACTGTACGGCTGTTTATCAAACAGCTCTCAGCCGACAGTTGCTGTGCGCTGAGCCACAGGCTATGTGGTCGAGCATTGTCTCGTATGTCTTTTCGTCCACTCCCTCTCACCCCTTCTTGCAATAAGCGGGCAACGACCAGTTGCGTTAACTCTTGGGTTAATACTTACTCGGTTTAGCATCTCTGCCATATCCGCCCTGCACTTTTGAGATCTGGTCGGTGCTCCAGCCTGGCAACAACCACATGGCGCGTCGTTTTTTTCTTTTTCAAACAGGTCACATTTCCTTATTTCCTAAGAAATCAAAACGATGAATGTATGTATGAAATGCATAGCATGTTATTGCTAAAAGATTTAAAACAAGTAGTTTCGTGAAGAACTATACAGCCTATTTTCATATAACCTACTTATGTTAATTGCATCTATCAACATACAAAATTTCAGTTTGAGTGCTGTAATAGATTCGTAAATATTGAGAACCGACTAAATATTTCGGATGGTCGCCATGATGGATTCTATATATGTAGGTCCTAGAGGTATGTACTGTTACTTGAAGATTATTGTGTACGTGTAGCATTCAAACTTCAATCGCATGATTAGGACACAAGAAGTAACAAGGATATTTTAAAATTTTGCACTGCTGCCATCTTGTGGTTATGGAAAAAATTGAAATAAATTAGATGCCAGTGGATTAACATTCGTATAAGGATTTACTGTACCACGTTTCACTGCACTTGGATGGTTAAATTGCGAGAAACGTCCATGTGAATATTCATACTTCGCGTCGCAGCCATGTTGGATTTGTTATCACCAGGATATTGAAAGTCCTATGGGTGAACGTATGTTCATAGCCCCTATGAAGATAAAAAAAATCAGTTTGATTGCTATAATAGATTCGTAGATATTTAGAGCCGTCTAAATACTACTGATGCTCTCCATGTTGGATTGTTAAATGTATAGGCCATAGTCATGTACCATTAAAGAAAAATTATTGCGTAGGTTCATTATTCAAACTTTCACTTCGATCGTATGATTACGACACACGAAATAAAAACTTAATTTTAAAATTCGCACAGCCGCCATCTTGAGGTTATGTAAACAATTGAACTAAATTAGATACCAGTGCATTACAATGTGTATAAACATTTCCTGTACCAGATTTCATTGCGTTTGGAACATTAAAACCCGAGAAAGGTCTATTTAAAATTTTCAAATTCACTTGGCCGCCATGTTCGTTTTGTAGTTAACTGGATTTTGAATGTTTCATAGATGAACTTTCAGTAGTGCCGTATATCTCCGTACAAAATTTCACGGTGATAGCGGTATTAGTTTCAGAGATATGGAATGCCGGTGAAATATTTCGCACATCCGCCATCTTTTGGTTATGTAAACAATTGAACGAAGTGAGATGTCGGTGCATTACCATGTGTATAAACGTATACTGTGCCAAGTTTTATTGCGTTTGGTTGGTTAAATCGCGAGGAACGTCTATTTAAAAGTCGCAAATTCGCGTGGCCGCCATGTTGGTTTTGCAGTTACCAGTTTTTCAGAAGTCACATAGGTGAACTTCTAGTAGTTCCCTTTATCACCGTAAAGAATTCCAGGGTGATATCGGGAATAGTTTCGGAGATATTGAATGCTGGTGAAATATTTCGCACAGCCGCCATGTTGGATTGGTGAGACGTAACAAAATTTGAAGGGCACGGTCGGGGTTGTCAGGAATAGTGCTCTATGTACTTACCGAATTTCCTTGAAACCGCTCCAGCCGTTTAGAAGTTATTAGGGACACACACACCTCTCTCTCTCTCTCTCTCTCTCTGTCTCTGTCTCTCTCACTCTCACTCTCACTCTCACTCTCACTCTCACTCTCACTCTCTCTCTCTCTCTCTCTCTCTCTCTCTCTCTCTCTCTCTCACACGGCAAAATGTGATCTCATAAGCTTGTTTAAAAAAATGGAAATAGGCTAAAAATTTGATGGTTGTGAATATTTCCACCTTTTTACCGACCGCCACTGATAAAAGAATGAACGACCTTTGGCCTTCAGTCTGTTTATATTTGTTACGACCTGGTTGTGTTTATCTCGTCAAAAGTTCAACGCTGTGTCAGAGCTGGCTGGATTTTATAAGGTCATGCACTCTTTACGAACACTTGGAGGCTATTCGAGAGGAAGAACTGTGGCTTATCTGTGTGTTAGGGTCACAGTGTCACTTCAGTTATCCTGTTTTGAGACACATACAGTATGTACTGGAGTTCGATCACTTCATATGGGCGTGCACAACGATAGATCAAACCCCTCCCTCAAGGGCTCACAACTAGTGGGACGTGGGTTGGCGACCACGGGCCCCCCAGCTGAGCCCTGGCATTGCTTTCACTTACTTGTGCCGGGCAACTTTCTGCCATCTATCCTGTCAACCTCCCTTGGTCAACTCTCGCAAGATCGAATTCTGGCGCAAGCAGCTGGTATTTGAGGATGCGCAAATGCGTGGGAGTCATGTCAATTGAAGTACTAGCGCGTTAAAGATCCCCTTCTGGGCAAACGTCCAGCACCCCGCCGCCACACTAGTTAAAAGGGACGTAAAACAAATATCATTTCCTATCTGCCTTTCATTACCCTAGTTCTTTCCAAGCCCCTCGATTAACCATTCTCCGCGGGTAGAAAGCATTTCTTTTCACCGTCTTTTATGGCCTTTATTCCTTCCTTTTTGTAATTTTCTTTTTCTAGTCTGTGTCCGCATTCTGTGGCTAGCATTCTAGGATGTCATCACGGACGCTCAGATCCGATTCGCGGCACTGACAAGAAATGTAATTCTCGTCTATGGGCTGGGACGTGTTCCACCCAGCTTTGTGAGGCATATGTGAGAAGAGTTGGGTTCGATTCCTAACTTATCCATTCTGGAAGTGGTTTTTCTGCTGTTTCCCACTTCTACTCCAGGCGAATGTCGGGATAACCTGGATGTTAGGCCCCTAAAAACACCAATTATTATTATTATCATCATCATCATAATCATCATTATCAGGACTCGGATTTTGATGGCAAGTCATATTTAATTGGTTTAGCACAGACATTGCCAACCTACACATAAATCCTCATCATAGTTCCCACATTGCAGAAATGCTAATTTAATACGTCATTTTTCTATGTCATTCTCTAAAAGTATGCATCATTATTTGGTAATTTTGTGGAATCTGTTAAACTATTTTATACTGTTTGAGTCATTTAAAAAAAATTCAAGGGTTTTGATGCATTTTTGTGTGTGGTATGGCATTTTATCGGATGAATGCGGAAACATGAGCATTTTCACAATTCATCGTCAATCTGAAGACTAAAGTAACTTCGTTCAGTCCTTACTTCTTGAAAATATCCACATTCCAGGGGATACTCCTGTGCTTGCAACTAATCCAGTAGCGATGTTGAAAGCAATGGTAGCAGGACAGATTACATAAGTAATGCCAGTCTATCTTTCATTGCCGAAATAGCAAGAAATTCACCGCTCACCAGGCATGCTGCAACTGCTTGCATGACTCATGTAGATAAGATAATTTTACGTATGGACAGTAGTTTCGAAGCAGCATCTTTCCTGTTACTTATAAAACAGGGATGTACAATTATTTTTAATGTACCGTAGATTAAATTTTATTTTTAACCGTCGACTTGAGCGTCTATGGACTACGTGTTAACCACTCTCATTTCAGTGTCTGCGTCTTGTTCGTCTGCCGGCTTTGACGTCTTGCCAGTATCTCCTGAGCCCATCTATCAGCTTATTCTTACGCTCGTCTTCTCCGTCTTCTGGGTTCTGACTCCACCATAAAACCCTAATAGCTTTTCACCATCCTTCTGAAACTATTCCTGTCTTTGAGTTTATCCTCCGTAATGTTCACCTGTCTCATTTCTTTCTCACACTCTTGGAACCATTTCAACTTGGAGATCTTCGGTTTAAGAAAATTCCAGATTTTCTTTGTGAGCCGGTCATTATTCATACGGAAGATATGCCCATAAAACAGCAATCTTCGCTTTCTAATTGTTGCTGTTATCGGTTCTATCTTGCTGTATACTTCTTTATTTGATTTCAGTCGAACCTGTCCGTCAACCCATCTGTTGCCCAAGATCTTCCGTAGTAGTCTGCGTTCTCTTTTAAGTAGCTGATTGACTCGTCCTGTTCGATTCATACCCAGGGTCTCTAAGCATATAAACCTTCTGGTCTGACAACGGTGCTGTAATACCTTAATTTGGCTCCTCTACTCAGGATCTTCATATTGTAGATGTTTTTAGTCAGTTGGAACGCTCGTTCTAATTTCAGGATGCGGATAATGGTCGCTTCTTGTTCTAGCCCATTCTCTTGGATTACTTCACCCAGGTATTAAACTTCCTGACTCTTCGAATCATTCCATAGTCAGTGAACATCCATTCTGGACCTTCGCTGATATTTGTCATCTATTTCGTTTTCTCAAACGATATTTTTTGTCCTACTTTATCTGCTGTTTCTTTAAGATAGTTTATCTTCCTGATTACTGAACTGATGTTGTTGGCAAATATAGCTACGTCATCCGTGAACGCCAGAGAGTCAACATACACTTAGAGAGTCAACATACACTCCTTTGTGATTGGGGACTAATAGAAACTGAACTTCATTTTCTTCTTTTTTTCTCAGTGATTTTCTCCATTCTCGAAATATATTTTCTAAGATACAATTGAAAAAAGTGGAGAAAGTCCATCTCCTTTTCTGACCTCAATTTTTATCTCGAAGGGCTCTGAGATTTCATTCTTGAATTTTACCTTGGATATTGGGTTGGTGAGAGTCTATTTAATCAATATTCTGGATGTATCATTCACCCCAAATTCTTCCAGAATATTCAATAATGACTCTTCGATCAATCGAATCGTATGCTTTTCTGAAATACACGAATACGATCACATATACAACCGTCCCAGTTATCTTGTATCTGATTTGTTCTGGGCAGGATCGGCCCTTATAGAAACCAGCCTGGTATTAGCCAATCTGTTGATCAAGATAAATACACTGCCGGAAAAATAAATTAGGTCTCCCTTTTAGAGGTTACCAATTCACTCAAGATTTATTGTGGCAACAGAGCATATGGAGTACATGAAATGAATAAATATACAGATCAATAGGTCAAGCGGTTCAGAGATACCAGGTATTGACCCATGCTGAAACACCCATATTAGTAAGAGGTGTAGCCTCCACGGGCGGCAATGCAGGCCCTGACTCTTGCATCCAGTCTTATCATACAGATGGCGAATACTGTCTTGAGATACGTTATTCCACGCCTGCTCGACCTGTTCACACAGTTCTGTAAGAGTCGTGGGTGGACGAATCACTTGTCGGCCCATCATGTCCCACACGTGCTCGATTGGCGACAATTCTGGCGATCTTGCTGGCCAGGGAAGTTGCTGCACGTCTTGCAGTGCACGTTGAGTTGCACGAGCAGTGTGTGGGCGAGCATTATCCTGTTGGAACAACACATCTCCTTCCTGTTGCACGAACGGCAAAAGAACGGGTCTAACAACATTCTGCACGTACCGAGCGCTGGTTAGCGTTCCCTCCACAAACACCAAAGGTGAACGAGAGTTGTAGCTTATCGCACCCCAGAGCATAAGGCCTGGGGTGGGGCCGGTGTGCCTTGGACGAATGCACTCGACGAGACAGCGCTCACCAGTTCTAAGTCGAACGTGCCAACGACCATCACTTGCTTTCATCGCTGAAGACCACGGCGCGCCAATCCATCTTCCAAGTGATCCTCTGGTGGCACCTGTCAAGCCGTGCACGTCGATACTGTGGCGTGAGTGTAAGACAGGCTAGAGGTGCGCTCGCCGGTAGTCACACTGCTAGTAACCGGTTCGCAACAGTTCGTGTAGACACTTCTGGGCTCACAAACCCTCGAATCTGTGCTGTGGCAGCTGTACGATGTCATCTGCCACTGCTGCCCTTACAATACGACGATCCTGGCGAACGTCTGTGCTGCGTGGACGTCCAGAACCTCGTCTACGGATGTGGGAATGTTCACGTGACCACTGATACCAGCATCGTTACACAACGGACACAGCACGTCCAACTTTTGTGGCAATTCTCGGAAAGGACCATCCCGCCACTCGGAAGGCCACAATTTGACCACTTTCAAACTCGCTCAGTTGGCTGTAAGAAGCACAAGTTCGTCACCGTGGCATGCACCTGCTTGCTCCACACGTATGCACCACAATTAGCCGTATGGCTGTGAGCTTTCCCTATTAAATGGTAGACAAGGATGGCGCTCTAGTAGTTATGCCACTACGCTATCTGCTGGCGGACGACGTTGAAACACATATCAGTACATCTACTATCCCCAGGTGGCATTTGCCGTCATCGGATGAAAATCTACGTCGTCTTTTCCGGCAGTGTATTGGTAAATAACGAAAAATTTTGTCTGTCAAAACTTCTAATCAAACCATTATTATTCTGGTTCGTGCAACTGATCTCGAATTGAAGAATGGATCTGAGGAAAGCTTGTGCTCGCGTGCACATTTTGATTGGTAGGACAAGAGCACCAAAATTAATGTATAGAGCACCGTGGTGCTCGCGAGTACAAGGTTAAGAACGCCTGACCTACAACAACGTTACCTTCGTCCACTCTCAGCTGCAAGAGGTGACTTAGCATCATCCATTGCCAAAACACTTCTACAGCTTTAGTTATGTCTTGTGAATGCATACATGTTTGGATATAACTTACTTGTGAGTCTTTTTTTAATGTACAATATTGCACATGACTGTGGGGGGAAAAAAATACATCAAATATTCGTCTATATGAGCTGGTCATGTTTGAATGTTGCGGAAATTAATACGATGCCGTTGAAGTGTGCAGAGTATTTTTGGTTTCATATAATATGGGATGTGTAGCCACAAGGTGTGTTCTGCTGAATAGCCGGATTGATATTGGTTATGCTAACGCCATGGCCGGTGACCCTTCCTGCTGTGTGTGCAGGTGCGTTAATGAGAATCCTCTCGGTATCATCTTATGAGGATATCGCTGATTCCACACTCTCGTCTGCAGGTTCCCAAAAGATAACTACATCGCCGTAACCAACTATTGTGTAAATTACAACTTGTCTCACTAGAGGAAAGCAACTTCTCCATGTAGAGGTTAGCTTGCTTGGTTATCACCCCAGAGGTCCAGGTTCAGTTTCCAGCTCTGCCAAGAATATTTTAATTCTGGTATGAGGTCTGTAAAGGGTTAGACTCAGCCTCGTGCGGTAAAACTGAGAAGAGGTGGATTCGATTCACACCTCAGCCATCCTGGAAGTGGTTTTCCGTCTTATCCTACTTCTACTTCAGGCTAATGCCGGGATGGTTCCGAAGATAAGGCCGTGGCCGCCTCCCTCCCAATCCTCACTTGAACTACAAATACACACACTATTACATATACCACAACAACGCAGGTTATCATACTATTCATTATTTATTTATGTATTTTTTCTTCTTTCCTTGATTTTGGCTATCGTTGGTCTGCGTAAAATAACCCATTGCATTCACTGTCTCTTATTTCCTTTATCCTTTCTTGCCTTCCAGTAGTTCTTCATTACTTCACTTTGTCTCCTCTCTTCCGTCCAGATGTTAACCCGCTTCTTCTTTTCCTTCTCCTGGAAACCCTTGAAAAATTGATCATATTTCTGAAAAGTGGTCTGTCCTGAATAATAGGCTATCTATTGTTACTTCCGTCTCTTCCATATCCTTTTTTATACTTTATATACGAGGTACGTCCAGAAAGTAAGTTCCGTTTGGTAATAAAATTAAATTGTATACAGATACAGAAAAATTATTTATTCCACAACATTCTACACCTCTTAAACTACTTTTCCACATAACTGCCGAACTTTTGCAGGCATATGTCATAGCGTGGCACACGTTTTTGGATACCTTCTTCATAGAAGTTTGCCGCCGACTGTAACCGAGAGTGAAGACTCCCCTGTAAGATATCCTACCGTTTGGCAACCACTGTTAGGCAAATTGCGTGCTTACTAGGAGAACTGCGTATGTTTAGGAGTTCTCCTGACCACATACGCAATTTGCCTAACAGTGGTGGCCAAACAGTAGGATATCTTACAGGGGAGTCTTCACTCTCGTTTACGGTCGGCGGCAAACTTCTATGAAGAAGGTATCCAAAAACTTGTGCCACGCTATGACCAATGCCTGCAAAAGTTCGGCAGTTATGTGGAAAAGTAGTTTAAGAGGTGTAGAATGTTGTGCAATAATTAATTTTTCGTTATCTGTACACAATTCAATTTTATTACCAAACGGAACTTACTTTCTGGACGTGCCTCGTACATGACTGAAAATTTGTTTTGTGAGTCTGGTGTTATTCATCCTCATTACGTATATGTATGAATGTAATTATTTATTTATTATTTATTTTTATTTATTTATTTATGTATTTATTTTTCTCTACACTAACACCCAACTACACGGGGCTAAATCCCACGATATCCAAGCCCCTCAAATGGAAACAAACAACTTAATTGAGTGACTAGTTGGTTAGTTGACTGATTGGTTCACACAGAAAGTCATAGGCGCCTCCTTCGCATTCCTAACTCTACTTACAAATACTCACAGACGTCACTGTAATACATGTTGTCAGACAGATTCTGCCGCAAGCCCTATGTGAAAAGCACTTTTTTCTGTACGACTTTCGACGATTAGGATAACTTCATGCGTGACGTCATGATTGTAAACTGGATATCGTTTGCAGGCAATGGTGTGGGGAATCATGCATGATGCTGCGTATTATGTTACTAATATGTATTGTTATAGTTTCATGGAAATTGTTTTAATATTATTTCTCGATATGTAATTGAGAGTTTTATTTCAAAGCTTTGCTAAATATATATTTTAATTACTTTAGTTGGTATCACGCAGTTATCTGTATTAGTTGGCTTAATTGCTCTCCATGACAATATAATGCTACAATTACGACGCTTTCATCATTTTCAAATTGTGTTTAAATTGTTTTTTTATACATGACTTTGCGCTTTTATGAACTGACATTTAATGGAATGTTCCTCGTCAGCCGATCAACAAAATCATACGTTCAATGTTCTGAACCGTACGAGTTTAAGAAAGGATAGGTAATCCTATTTCGAGCAGGTTTCTCAGAATATCAGACAAGCTCAACACACATGTACACGGTCTTTGTACCTTTTCTCCATACTCAGTGCCAAAGGGCCGAAAAGACTCACTTAGAAATTCATTTTTCTAAAATAGTTTCTTAGTGAGCCCTTACAACCTAGGATCAACCAACATGCAAAATTTCAGCTTTCTAGGCCTTGCCATTCCTTCATCAGTTTATTTTCTGACTTGAATAGCCTTTGCTCGAGTGCCAAAAGGCCGAAATCAGAAGAATGAGAAAAACTTGCCACGGTGGGTGAGTGGTTATCGTGTCGGATTACTAACCCCGAGCTTGCAGGTTTACGCCTGGCCGTGGTAAGTGTTTTTTGGAGGCGGCAAAAATCACGACACGCATGTCATTCGATGTTTACATGTTGAAGAACCCATTTGAATTCAGTAGGCAGTGTTCATAATGGCAAAAGTAATTTCTGGAGTTTCCTCCAACACAAAGTTCCTCATTTCTCTACTAGAAAGTGCTATAGTGTCAAGGAGCTTAGATAGCTAACCTCCTTGACTTTCATAGTGATTCATGGAACAACATAATTCGACATGGTAGCTGCCCTCTGGGCGCAAATATCAAAGCTTGCACCCGAGGCCATACGATATTATTATTATTATTATTATTATTATTATTATTATTATTGTTATTATTATACATGGGACTAATTACCAAGATGTCCCAAGCCTCTAAACTGAATTATTAGTAACAATAGTTAGATATTACTGCCTGAGAAAATTAATGTGATAAATATATATTTGTTTTGGACTACAGAAGAGGAAGAATCTAAGGAATGATATGTTTCGCTCGTTAAGTGAGCATCACCAGATCCAAATCAATGCAAGACAAATAGCTGTACAAAACGCTATCAAACCAACAAACGCTTACCAAAGAACAAACAAAAGAAACGTCAAGCACTTAAAGAGTGTGGTAACTATTACTGGTAAAATACTAAAGTACTATTTATATAAGCTACGGCTTGCTTTACGAGGCTGAGTAGACCCCGCTCCAGCCCTCAGACCAGAATTAAATTTCTTGGCAGAGCCGAGAATCGAACCCGGACCTCCGGAGCGATAGTCATGAATGATAGATGGTATACCAGAAGGGGGATTTTTAAATTTTTTATTGTTATTATTATTATTATTATTATTATTATTATTATTATTATTATTATTATTATTATTATTATTTTGCGTATGGCAACAAGTTCGAGACATAACAAATATACACAAATAAGAAACATGCTTCCCGGGAGCAAGATTTAATTTTATTGCAATGTCCAGTTGGGTGATCCAGTGTGTGGCTTCCTCTGTTGGTTCCAGAAAGTCATTTGGACTACCTGTATAGGAACGTCGCTCACAGTCACTTACAATATGGGGGATTGTTTGTTGAGAGGCACCACAGTCACTCTCCGTTGATGTAATATATTTCCACGTATAAAGGGTAATCAAAAGTTTACCTCGTTCCGCCTCGTCAATACAATGTATTCAAAATTTCGTGATACAGTCACATGTCACACTCTACATCGGTACATGTTTCGATGCCTATAAACATTGGCATCATCATCAGCCTTATTAGTGTATTGACAGCACTTAAAAATCACTTTGTAAAAATATCGAGTGTAATAAAATGTTGACATAAACACACATTAAAATCACATATACACTGAAACACTTTAAACGTTTTCTTAAAAGGTTTTAAAATTATGGTAGGCACACGTTGCAAAGCCCTTGAAGGTTTAATTGTATATCTTGAGATTTTCAGAGTTCAGTTCATGATGTTTCCGAAATTGGTCAAGGGTTTCCATTCCCAAGTAATTTGCGGCCAGAATCAAACAGAACGTGCTGTGCTATGGAGGCTGTGCTAACTGAGTTCTATGAGTCAAAAAGACGTATAAAGGGCGTCCCTACATCGTCCATGATTTGTTCTCACCCGATTCAGTGTGGTCCAGAGCTTACGTGGTAGATGATGTCCACTAGGAAGATGTTCACCAGAAAAGATGTTGTGTAGGGAACAGTCTGTGGCAACTTTCCAGCGACTTCTCCATTCTACTAAAGGGTAGAAGATCCCATCGGCCAAAGCGACAGCATCACGCAAAAACTTGAGCCTCGGTAACTTGAGAGCGGGAATATCATCCAGAAAAAGCAATTGAGGGTTCATTTCAATCTTCCTGTACTCTCGTATGAGAGCATTTGATCTTCTTAAATCAGGCGGCATTGTACCTGACAGAATTGGAACCCAATGCAGTGGTGTGGGCTGGATAGTACCAGATATTAACCGCATGCTAGCGTTTAGTTGGGTATCAATGCGTCTTGAATACGAGCTACTGTATTTAGCCAAACTGGTGCATAGTACTCAGCACAGGAATAAACCAGTCCCAAAGCAGAATATCTTAAAGTATTTGCTGAGGAACACCACCTTGAACCACACAATTTCTGGAGGATGTTATTGCGTGTTTTGAGTTTTTTAAACTGATTCTAAAGATGTTGTTTGTATAGCATTGTGCGATCAAGTGTAATGCCCAAATATTTTGGATACCAATTGTGCCGAAGTGCACGATGACAAAAACTAATGTGAAGTTTAATGCTTTACCCCGTGGTGAAGCCATGCGCTTTCAATCACTTATCACAACCGCGATGGAAGCTGGTCCAAGTCCAGAGATCAGATGTTCGAATCCCAGCACTGACAGCAGCTATTCTGAGCATAGTTTCTCCCAAGTTATTCCACAGGCAAATGCCAGGATAGTACTTTATTTCGAGTTCGTGGGCAATTACTTCAGCTACATATAGTCCTACTACCATAGTCACAACAGAAACACGTGTTACCAAACAAATTCAACACACACCGAAGTAAATGGGGTTGATGACCAAAGGTGCCCCAAGCCCTTCAAACGAGTTTACTGGTTCTTTTTTAAAATTAGCGCACTACATACGCAAGTGCAGAGAAAAAGTGTTATCACATTCCACCTTCGGTGGCGTAGTGGTAGTATGCTGAGCTTTTATGCCCAAGATCGTGGGTTCAAACCCAGCCGAAGTCATCGTATTTTTAAGAGCGTTAAAAATCCCTCAGTATGTCTCCCTTCGGAGGGAAAGTAAAGCCGGCGGGCCTATGTCACAGATTTAAGGCATGTAAAAGAACCTTCCATTAACTACAATTGTGTGAAGCTAACATTTGTAGGTTAGATTTGATTAACGCTCTATTAAGCCCCAACGTTCGTCGCCAGGTGCCGGTTGCGGTGGCATCTAGTAGCCAATTTCACAGCTAGGTGTCGTTGACGGTAGCATTTGGTAGAAATATTATTGGGAAGTACTTGAAATTGATCGTCTGCAGTCCTTACCTAAATTGCAGATAACACACTCATCACAATTAACACCGGTTATCAGACAGATCCTACACACACTCAGAGTACAGTAAACTCCGGATTATCCGCGGAATTGACTGGCGCGGATACCGCGGATAATCGAATTTCGAGGATAAGCCGCAAAATTGCTGGTAATGGTTAAACAAAGGCCGAAGACACTAAAAACAACACAAAAGTGCTTTAAATAAGTTTATTATACAATAAAAGGACGTACATGATAACAAAGCTCAGTCGATGTTATGTGTTATTAAAAAGTTTTGTTTACTGTTTAACAAAAAAAATCGCTCATTTGCTTTTGCTTTTTCGTAGTGAAACACTTTTTCTTTATTTTTGATTTGAGTTTTCTCAACACCATCTTGTCACAAAGTGATGCGTCGTCTTGCTCTTCAAGGTATTGAAGATTCTGCCAATGTGTCCTAATGCTGCATCATGAGTAACGGTACTCTGCATCTGCGTTTCCTCATTGTCTTCCGATTCAACGGATTCAATCCCTCGTACTTGATTTATGATGTTGTCATTTGTGAGGTGCTCAAAGCCAGGTTCATTGGCATCACATTCGATCCACTAAACGATATTTTCCTCATTTACATCAACACCTCCGGCAACAGATCTAGCTAAATTAGCTAGGATGCTGAGTGGAACGTCATCTTCGTCTTCCTCTCCCTCTTGAGTGATCTCTACAGCCGGCAAAACCCTCCTTTTTTTTAAATAAAAATTATCTCCTAGAGACACCGCGGATAATCCGCTAAGCGGGTAAACCGCCCGCGGATAATCGAGAGTTTACTGTACACGGGGCTAGATGACCGCGTTGTCGCAGCCGCTAAACTGAGGAACCAAGCAACCTTCACAACATTCTTATAACGGTAGGACATTTAATGGTGGGAATTAAATTGAATTCTCTTAATTATAGGTAACCTACGTAAGTTGGTTGACATATTACCATGAGGAAATGTCAACGGCTAACGTGAATAGATATATGAGGTGACAAACAGGATAAAATGCTGAAGAGATTGGAAAAAAATTCAATTAATTCCTGCTGTGTAAAGTAAGCGGTTGCCATTCAATCTGCTCTCAATTTAGGTTTTTATAATGTAAATGGATTTTTAACAATATCCTCTTGTGAAGCACTGAGTACAAAGCTGTGTTACTTTGTGTTACAGGTGTGTGAAAATGGGAATGTTACGTCAAAGTGGTCTCAATCACTTTTTCGTTTGAAACGTATTTTCCTTCTTAAGTGTGAGGGTATGACGCAAGCGGAAACGAAACTACAAAGATAAAATTTGCTTTACAAATTGCATAGGTACCAAACGAATGATAATATACGTAGCCTACTGTACGCATAGACTGCCCCTAAATTATATTATCCTCATACGCTTGGGACACGGTTTATAACTTCGCAAGAATATCGAAATTTAATGGTTTTCAGTCGGCCAACACGATTGTAACCAATTATTGTAATGGGTGGTTCTCTAATCCTGAAAAGAAAAATCACATGAGATTAATAAATACACTCTGATAACCAGTTTCGATCGTCAAGCGATCATCATGAGACCCTTTACACTTAGGCTATTAAATCTATGTCTATGTAATTAAAGCTGTGGCCTTAAGTTAGGATTCATTCCGGCATTTGCCTCGAGTTGAATTAGGTAAACCACGTAAAACCACTTCAAGGATGACTGCTGCTAATCTCCAGGTACCGTTGCGGCTATGCGCTACTCTGCCTGGTGTATTTTATTTATGGGACGTAAATTTTAACTTGTTTTGTAAATATAATGTAGTTCTTTAATATAATAATAAAAATTTTACCGCCGCAAGCGATGTGTCGGCCACGTGTATAAATTGGTAAAATGGTTTAAGTTGCCTTTGATATAAGTTGCTATATATAAGTAAAAAGATCTATCATTTTTGTTTTCGTAGAATAAATAGTTGTCATAGCAGACAAGCTTGTTAGTCTCTGACTGCCTGATGTTCTGGCTCTAATATGTAACGTGCGCCATGGCCGGCGTCGCAATAGCTTCAACTTAGTAATAATAATAATAATAATAATAATAATAATGAAAGGTTTGAAAATTTAAGTTTTAAGCTTTAGGAAGGA
This sequence comes from Meconema thalassinum, assembly GCA_946902985.2. NCBI lineage: Eukaryota > Metazoa > Arthropoda > Insecta > Orthoptera > Tettigoniidae > Meconema > Meconema thalassinum. Next base: position 94,880,213 of record OX336399.1, read on the forward strand.
AGACAGACCTCTAGTGGGTTGGTGTTTGATAGTATGAAATAATGGATAGACCTGTAGTAGGTTAGTTTGTTAAAAATTTAAAAATGTTGATAATAATAATAAGCCTCGCTGTTTGGGTATAATGATGAATTTAATGATTTCTATGAGATGTATGAGCTGTGTGCTGAGCTGGGCTGTGATTGACTGTGTTTGAATGAGCCGGTTCTGTGTTGGGCTGTGATTGGTTGTTTGGTTTTTGGCCTATTTTGCACAATTCTGAGTTGTAATTTGTGGTTTTCAATTTAAAATGTGTATTTTGGGAGTGTAGCTACACTGTAGAGTAGTTTTGGTTTGCCTAAGATGTTGAAATACGGGTGTAAAAGTTGGTCGGACGTTCAAGGATGACTGAGGTAGAAAACGAACGCGCCTCTTCTCAGGTTTGCCTCACAAGGCTGAGTGTACCCCGTTCCAGTCCTCAGACCACAATTAAATTTCTTGGCAGGGCCGGGATTCGAACCCGGGTCTGCAAGAATGCTAGTCACTAAGCAACAAGGCGGACAATCAAATCATAATATCAACCCGTTCTTTTGTTATTGCCTTTGTCCTGAAGTACTCCTAGGATTATTGCTTACTTACTGTATTGCCCATTTCGCTGACTGTTATCCCTTCTCTTTTGTACATTAAATAAAAAGAGCAACCGAAGTTTCCCCTGGAAGTAATTTATACTACTGGGAGCATAGTCGTAAATAACCCCGACGATAGTCTCTATGTATGTGTATCATGAAAGAATTCAGTATTAATATTCCGATACGGGGGTTGGGATGGGGAGGTAAATTTCGTTATTTTGGTATTGTGAACGGTTTATTTCTTGATGAAGTGCTGGGGGAAGGGGAGATGTTGAGGTAGGGGTAGGATGGGGATAAAGGGGTAGTAGTATCGCTTGGATCAAGCTCACCAGGCGAGAGGCTTTTGTCCACTACAATTGGTAATGAATTTGGGTGTAGATTTACATACATGCATACACGATTCATTGGCACGAAGCCTTTAGTAAAAACGAAATTCCTCTCTGTTCTACTACATACCGTGTCATTATACAATCCCTGTGTAAATCAATAATGTCATTAAGGTACTTAACCACAAGTTTTACATTATATCATGCCCTCATTGCATTGCAAATGACCCTCGTGAAATACGTTTGTCCCCTTGATTAAGCACGGATATAATTTTACCTACGCAGTTCACCAATGTAAAGAAATTCTTTAACGTGAAATGTTTGTATTGTTTTATTCTGTAATTCTTTCTTTCTTTCTTTCTTATGATGCTACAATTTATTGTTATTAATATCTAGATTTTGTCCTATTATTAAGACCGGTCCCTAATACAGTTACACACACTAGTAAAGTCATTGCATAAATGTACAGTTTAACAGACAAGTTCAACACACACCCAACTACATGGGGCTGGTGACAAAGATGTCCCAAGCCCCTCAAATGAATTATTGACGACGACGTCGTCAACGATAACAACTGTGTTTTATTCACTCAACAAGGTGTCAAAATCTTGCCTCCAAGAATGGTCCGAGATTGGTTTGCTGGTATCGATCCAACTCATTATTATTATTATTATTATTATTATTTATTAAATCATTTAGGTGTTTTGTGACACCGTGGTTATGTATCTCCATGTACTTCAGTATGTGTGGAGACTGTTTGATTAGCTCGTGTTATTGACAGTAGCACCGGGTGAGTTAGCCGTGGTCGTTACGGCATGACTGCTGGCAGTCGCTCACATCCGGGAGGCGAGGAGGTTCGAATCCCCCCGCCGGCAACCTTGAAGATGGTCTTCTGTGGTTTCCCATCTTCCTTCCAGGCAAATGCCGGGGTTGGTCCCTAACTATAGGCCACAGCCGCTACCTTCCAACTTCTCGACCTTCCATTCCAACTTTCCTCCCCAACGGTATTTGTATCTCACCCATTCGGTGTACGTCTCGAAGCAGCTACAAAACTGGCGAGCCGAACATGTCCTCGGACACTCCCGGCACAAAAGCCATACGCTAAGAAAAAAAATGACTGTAGCAGTGTATTTGTAATTGAAGGTAGGATTTGTAAGTAGGCGGCGGTAGCCTTAAGTCAGTGACCATCTCTGCATTTGCCTAGAGTTAAAGCGGGAAATCATAGAAAATAACTTCTAGAATAGCTGAGGTGGGAGTCAGTCAATTATCTTCTTAGTTGTGCCTCATGTGGTTGGGTGTATTCCGCTCCAGCTCTCAGACCGAAAGTAAACTCACTTGTTAGAGTAAGGAATCGAATCGAGATCCTCTAGATCCGGAGTCTCAGTCCTTACAGTCCCGACGATTAGCTCTGCACTTGGCCTTATGAGCTCAGTGGTAAGAGAGGGACGTAGAGCAGTGCGGGGATTGTGCCGAGATGAGAACATTGACGTGCGCGACAGTAGCATGTTCCCTCGGACATTACTATAGTCTAAGTCAGTGCTGCTTAGCGTGGTAAATGTTTCACACTGCAGTAGTATGCAGGAGGAGGGGATGGGCAAGTGCAGTGCTAGCTGCCGGTATGCGTACACCGAGACCTCAGACGTCAACGAACATATTGTTCATTGTTATTGATTTATATCAAATGGTTGATAAGTGGAATAGATTAGTCACTCCTCGGTCTCCCACTCGGATGTTCCGCAGAACAATGCTGAAATAACAAATTACTGACAACTGTGTTAAGGAAAGCATAATTTGGATTTTTACACCTGAGAAACTTGCTGTCAGTTTCACATGATGCAATTAGTTATCCTTATCAGACGTTATCAGTTGGATTAAACCCGGCAGGTGTGCGGTGGTGAAGGCACGTGTTATACTGTATAGTGAAGTAGTGAAATTGTATATATTAGATATTGATTCATTTAGGGCTTAGCGACATCGTGGGTATGTAGCCCCGAGCACTTGGGTGTGTAATTGTGATGGCTGTGTGTGTTTAATTGAGGATATAATTGGTGAGGAGTCCATGTCTGTGAAGTCCCGACCTCACCCCGCCGTAAACATGTTTCAGTTGAAATTTTGAATTTATTTGTTTATGCTTTAATTTCTTATTTACTTTTATTTTTATTTGGGACAATCGTGTCGACCAACTGAAGAAGTTAAAATTTCAAAAGGATATACAGTATACTGTTGTGATTTGTTCCGATCTGTCACTAGTTTCTCTCTACTTGTAGTAGCATATACAGTACAGTAGTATGCTCTACTCCCGAAGCTTATTCGGAAGTGGGGTTGACACAAGTAATCCGCGGTGCCTGGGAAGACATGACAGCCGTGCTAAGTCTCTGCAGACATTAAGAGAGAGAGAGAATAGCAAGGTTGACAGCACCAAGCACTCTATATCTATGTCACAGACACTGCCCTAATTATTTATTTCGTGTATGAGGATCTCTGTGGAAGCTGGAAACATAAATCCTAACAGTCACGAGTGAATGGCACGTTCAGATACGTAGGCTAAGTACTTCTCTTAATAAGAGCTGGGTTGTGCACCAAACTTTTGTTTACTTAGACAACACTGAAAAATGGCTTCAAACCTCACAAACTTCTCTTAATAATAATAATAATAATAATAATAATAATAATAATAATAATAATAATAATAATAATCCTGCAGTCAAATAATTAAATGTTCAACATGGAAAGATCCGTCAGGCAGAAAAGTTTAAGTACCTAGGGGAGTGGATCGAGCCCAACATATCAGAGAAGGAAGCTTTCACATCAAGAATGAACAAGATGGAAGTGGTCTACCAGCTAACGAAAGGAGTGTACAACAAGCGAACAGTGTCCCGCAATGCCAAACTAAGACACTATCATACAGTTATCCTACCTGAGTCGCTCTACGCAGCAGAATGCCTGACAATGAATAGGAAGGGCCTGGTTGAGAAATTGGATGCCAAGGAAAGGAACATCCTGAGGAAGATCTTAGGGCCGTTGAGAGACGATGGTGAATACAGGAGACGGCATAACAATGAGCTGTGCCATCATGTAGAAAGGATATCTCAAGTAATTCGGAGGAGAAGAATATCTTTCTATGGCCACTTAACTAGTATGAAAGCCGAGAAAATCGCCAATCGGATATTTACCTACTTTCTTAACAAGAAAACCAAGGGCCCCTCGTTTTGTGAGGTAGAAAGATTCACAACAAGTAGGGATCACCCACTCAGACATTATGGAACGTGATCTTTTGAAGAAAAAGCTTGGATCACATCACCAATTCCAAGAAAAAGCTAAATTAAAATCCGGCAAGAAGTGGTCTGATGAAAGAAAGGAGTTTCAGAGACAGCGAATGCGTGAACACTGGGCTAAGATCAAGGTCCAAAGACGGAAGCAGATGAAATGACGTGGTCCATAGCTGGCCTAATCGAAGAAAGAATAATAATAAATTAGAATCTCTTGAATAAGATTTAAAAATAAGACTCCAGTGGGTTTAACGTCTCTGTGGTCTCAGAAACGTATTGAGACTCCTGATCGAAAGACCTTGGGTTCGATTCCCGGCTCTGTCTAGTTTTTAAATTCTGGTTTGATGGTTGTAGCGTTTCGTGAGGCACTGAAAAAAATGAGGATAGGGTGGTTAAATTTTCACCTTAGAAATGTTTTTGTGGTTTTCCTAGATTCCCACTTCAACTACCGGCAAACTATTTCTCCTTCCTGGTCTCAAATACACACTACTACAGAACCCACAGTAAGACAGGTTATCAGACAAATCTTACACACACCCATGTTCACGGGGCTAAATGACCATGTCGTCACCTGGAGATAAACTGGCGTGACTTGGACAGTGAGTACAGACACCAGGTGGTTTGGTAAGGTGGACCGGTTTCGACTCCCGGTTAATGAATGTGAGATTTTCAAGGTGAAATGTCACGACCAGTGCTTTGGAATCTACGTAAACAGGAAATCTCATGATTGCGAGATTGACGGTCATGTAAAACTACAAGCTTCCTTACGTCTGCCACGCTTCTTTTGCACCTTTCCCGTCGTGCGCTCTTTGTTTTAGAGTTACCACATAGAAAAGAATGTTTCAATGCGCATGCGCATCAAAGTAGGGGAGAATGTTTCCAGCTCTCTTCTCTCTTGAGCAGCAACTTACGGTGAGTCCCGCCTCCAACATTCCTTTCTACGTGGTATCCCTATAATTCTCATTTCCTGTCAAATAAGACAAGGAATGATTCCTGAAATCCACGGCCCCTTTCGATTTAACCATGTTTTGTCTTTAAAGTCCCTTTATTTGTACTTTTTGGAATTGACATTCTCTTCTTCGTAGATCCTGGAATTTTAGCCTATTCTTCTATAACTCAAACATTAATCAATCAATCAATCAATTGCTCAGCACGCATAGGCCTCTATGGCTGATTTTACCCATTTGTGGGGTGACAGGAGAGACTGCGTAATGTAGGGCTGCAGTCAGATGTATGACATCTGGATGATGATGAATGATGATGATAATAATAGTAGCCTAGCTAGTGCAAGTATTTTTATGTTGACACCAACCAGTGGCATGCGCATTCTGGGGAACAAACACGGACTAATATAGTGTTGCCAAATTGTTAATTGCTTCCTTTAATATTGTATGCTGACATCTAGGATCTAGAGATTCATTTTGTTATGCCTTGAATGGACAGACTCCCTTGACCAGTATCGAACGTGTGATTCATCGAGGCAGTTCATACCTAAGATCGAGTGCTGTAACTGATGGAGAGTCGGCTCCGACAGTCTCTCTTCACCACTCGCAGGCTGTGTAAGGCTTAGTGCACGTTTCTCGAGAGCTTATAGCCAGTGAGTACGAGAATTGGCGAGATATCCTCACTGTTTTTATCTCGTCTTCCACGCTAGGCATTTTTTTTTCAATTCCCTCCGCAATCTTGTTTTGGGCTTTGAGATTATTTCTCATGATGTTCATTTGGAACAAGCATTCTCCAACTAAAACACGTTTAATAAAGAAGAGGTTTCGCCTTTAGGCTGAAAGGAAAAGGTCCTCCCGAAAACCATCTAACCTAGGGTTCACTTCCGGATCCCAAGACAGTTGATGTTCAGGCATCAGTGGTCTCAAACTCACAATGAAGCTGAATCAATGTGAGGAGAAAAATTCCTCTCGGCACGCCGGAAGGCGGAGGTAGATTTCACCGGGAAAACTAGAGGATAGGCGAAAATAGGCAGAATATGCAGGTTTTCGTAGAATGATCAGACCTCATTTATTGCGAGAAAGTATTTTACAATTGGAGCTTAATTAACTTAGCTTTTCGTTTTTAATGCATATTTTTAACATTTTATTGTCTTATGGGGACGGTAACCTTCTTGTCATTTAGAGTCGATTTTCATACTTGTGGGCACACTGTCCTTATGCAAGGTTTCGACACTGATGTGTAACTATCTAGCGGTCTGTTACTTCTTCACGCAAAATTTTATCTCCCGCAGAGATGTTGGTTGGTTCCTCAGTTCAGGGGCAGCGACAACGCGGTCATGTAGCCCCGTGTACCTTGGGTGTGTGTAGAATCTGTCTGATAAACGGTGTTAATTCTGATGGCTGTATTCGTCTGTAATTCTGGTAAGGACTGCGACGGTCAATGTCAAGTAGTACAGTAGTTCCTAATTTTGCTATCAAATACTACCGTCAACGCCACCTAGTTGTGAACTTGGCTACTATATGCCACCGCAACCAGCTACTCGCAACGAACGTTGGAACTTCCCCTCCAAAGGAAGGCATACTGAGGGATTTTTAGCGTTCTTAGAAAATACGACTTCGGCCGGCTTTGAACCCACGACCTTGGGCATAGTTCAGCATGCTACCAGTTACCTCACCGAAGCCGCTTCCCACAGAGTCTGGTGGAAGAATGAATGTGATCTCGTGCAATGGTGTTGTCATGGCAACGTCTGATGGCACTTGGCATTTTCTTCTAATTTCGAAATCATTTTGCTCATCCCTTGGCGAAAGGGTGGGTCATATCAAAAATTCTTTCAGACAAAAGTTTTAGGTAATTATTAGGGGAATATTGTCCATTTTGTACGGTTTTGATATTGTGTCTATTAAGAGAGATATGATTAATGTTTCCCGAAAACCCCACTTTTTCTCACCCCTTTGGTCAATGGTTGGTGCTGTCAAAAAACTTTTCAAACATAAATTTTTGGGCCTTATCCGACACATTGTATGAAATTTGAATGGATTCGATAGTTCAAATATTAAGAGAGTTATAACGATATTTCACTTTTTAGAAAAAAAAAACCCATTTTCACCCCCTTCGACTGATTGTGCCCATTAACGAACTCGACCGAGATTTTATAGGGATACATATTATGTAAAAAATTCAAAGTGATTGGTGCAAAATTGCGGTAGTTATCGTGTCCACAAGAAAGTGATATATATATACATATATATACATATATATATATATATATACATAAATTAAATATAAACTTTTGAACTGACGGTGGTTTTGGGGTCTGGGGGATGTGAAACGCGAAGATATGTCGAAATTTTTCGGAAGTCGAAACATTGTACCCATTGCAATAGTTAGCTTTCTAATGAAATCTACCTAAAAATACCGTCGTAAGTAAGGGTACCTACAATATCGTATCTCAGTCTTCTTCCATATAGGTTCCAGGACGGATTTTATGGATTTGTTCCAGGATTGCACGAAGGCCGAACTAACTGTTAGCTGTCGGCAAGTAACGTCAGATTTCACAAGCAGCTGTGCAAAATTTAAAAAAATATTAATCACTAATGGAATAACAACCAACACTGGCCGATGTGCACAAGTGGAATAAAGTACCTTCTCCGGGTTGTGATTGTGACGCTGAATAACAGACTGTTCAGCATATAGTTCTGGAGTGTCCTCTGAGAGCTATTCCTGGCGATCCAAGTGAGTTCCTGGTGATCTATATACTACATTCATGGCCTGGATGTTAGTTTGCCATGTATAGCAACTGTAATTTTAATTTGCAATTGGTGATTTATTGTTATTATTGAATGTCCGAAATAAACAATACAGGGACCCTATTTTACCAGAGGTACTTTAGGGTTGTAGATTAAAGCAAATATTCTACAAATATTACTAACATAGTTTACAAAACATTTTGTTGATGAAAGTGAGAAATTCTCCTAAACAGCACTGCCTCTTGAAAATGTGGTAAAGCGGTTTTGAAAGTTCCAGGTTACAGTTATTAAGTTGGCATTGTAAACAGTATATTTTCTTTTCAAAAACAGGACACTCAAATATAAGGTGACACACCTAACGAGGCAATCCACAAAAACATAAATAGTCGTCTGTTGCTCTTTTTAAACGTTCAAAAAAAGACTTGAATTTTCCATGACCAGTTAAAAATTGTGAGGACAATGTTTGGCACGAATAATTTTTATAACAGTCGATTTTTTACTTCCAGGAAGAATATTTCTCTTGTTACAGATCCATTCAGGCTAAATGTCCATACGATATTCCATTCGTGTAATATGTATTTCCTTATCTGCCTTTTTTACGCAACGTATTGGAGACTTACTTGTTATTTCAAGATGTGTCGTAGCCGCTGATTTTGCTAATTGGTTTGCTCTTTCATTGCCAGTCAATCCAGTGTGTCCCCTTATCCATGATGTGCAGATATGTGATCATTCCTGAGCTGTAGCCCTGATGAAGACAGCTAGGTTAGAATTATATTTGTCATTTATAGAATTCAATGCGGATTGTGAATCACTGAAAAATCTCACTCTTTTATTGTTAGCTTTAACCCATTCTAATGCACACTTTAAGGCCCAAAGTTCTGCCTGGAAAATTGAACAGCTGTGAGAGAGCTTATACTGAGCTGCAAATATTTCAGTATCATTGTCATAAACGACAAAGGCACAGCCGACACTGTCATTTCCATCAGAACTTGGTGTACGGGAGCCATCAGTATAGATGAAACAGTCATGGGTGCTGAAACAATTTTTATGTAGAAGTTTATAGAATTGACTAGGATGAGAGAAGATTCCAAGAAATGGCACTTTTGCTCCACGATAATATTAAAAAATTGGCATAGGTGATTAGTGATTTAACCTATGCTAAAAAATAAACTGTCTGTTCTACACCGAGAGACCTTGTATTTTCCAATATGTCTAATATTAGCACGAATGAGACTCTCAAGTACTTCCCTGACCTGCCAGTTCCCCGGACTTAAAGCCAAATGAGCATTTGTTAAACCTCCTAGTCGTGTTTACTCAATGGATCCTGTGATACGCAGCCTGCAGTAGCTGAGAAACAAATTTTAGTAACCTTTAACAACTTGTCTGCACCTTACTGCATCACTCCTAGCGGTCCATGATGCACATTGTGGATAGACTGAATAATATTGCTGATGGCCATTGTACTTTGTTTTGACTGTTTAGTTTCATTGACGACAAACTTAGGAACATTTACATGTCCATGCCAACCAATACAAATATTAATCTGATGGTATAGGCTACTTAGTCATTGTGTACTTCATCTGGGGTAAATATAAAGTACGGCTTAATGTTTGAATGTAAAGAGAGGAACCTTACTTATTCTATGTAATATAAATATTATTAGAATAAATTTAATCTACAATAGAATGCAGCGATTCTGGTGATATTAATCCCTTCAAAGACGTAGTGTTGTTTAACCTGTGATGAAAATCACTAGGTAATAATCGTAACTCCCTAGATTCCTATATAATCAATAGGAAAACACAATTCTATAGTTCATGGAACTTAAAAATAGTCGCTAAATCACTATTTTTACATCTATTTTTGTTGCCAAAATACGTGTATGTGAAAAAGTTGCTGGATCTAGCTGGGTGACATGTTGGGTATTTTAATTAAGTGTGTGTTAAAGTGGCGCCGCAATGACATCCAGCTGATGTGATGAGCTGTGACCTCATTGCGTATTCCACTGAAAATTTATGACCGCCCATATGTGATACGATCATTTGTGTGTGTAAATCGTGGGCTAATATTGTATTATTATTATTATTATTATTATTATTATTATTATTATAAGATTATTATTATTATTATTGTTATTATTATAAGATTATTATTATTATTATTATTGTTGTTATTATTATTATTATTATTATGAGTAGTACAGTAGTAGTAGTAGTAGTAGTAGTAGTAGTAGTAGTAGTAGTAGTAGTAGTAGTTAACTGTTTTTATTTTTATTTTTTGTATATTAAGTTTATTTTTTATTTACTATTTATTTATTTTTATTACTTGTTTATTTAGTTATTTATTTATTTATTATTTATTTATTAATTATTTATTTATTTATTTATTTAAGCCGGTGTGTACAATATTTGGTCCTGACAAGCTTAGGCATGTCGGCACGGCAGATGTCAATAATAATAACAATTTGTATGTTTAATACAATTACATTAACAATATACAGACCAATCTCTCACCTCGCCATGCTTTCAACCGTTTCTTACAGTCCCGCTAACAATTAGACACAAAAATATTCAATCATCTCAAAACTATGAAAGAAAATGATTAAAATTAGTAAATAATGCCAATACAAACAAATAGTTCCGTGAAGAACTAAATAGCCTATTTTCATATATCCCACTAATATTAATTGCCTCTATCAACAAACAAATTGTTAGTTTGATTGCTGTAATAGATTCGTAGATATTGGGAACCGTCTAAATATTTTGGATGGTCACCATGTTGGATTTTTATATTTTAACGGTCACGTTAAACTACAAGCTTCCTTCCGGCTTCCTTCCTTAGATTTATGTACTATTACATGAAGATAATTGTGTAGGGGTTTTATTCAAACTTCAATCGCATGATTAGAACACAAAAAATAAAAGCGGGATTTTAAAATTTCGCTCAGCCGCCATCTTGTGGTTATGAAAATAATTGAAATAAATTAGATGCCAGTTGATTAAAATTTGTATAAACATATACCGTATCATGTTTCACTGCGCTCAGATGGTTAAAACGCAAGAAACGTCCATTTGAATATTTAAATTTCGCGTCGCCGCTATGTTGGATTTGTGCTTGCCAGGTTATTGAACGTACCATAGGTAAACTTATGCTTATAGCCTCTATACACTTACAACATTTCAGTTTGATTGCTGTAGTAGATTAATAGATATTGAGAACCGTCTAAATATTTCGGATTGTCGCCATGTTGGATTTTAATACATGTAGGCCATAGAGTTATGTACTATTAGATGATGATTATTGTGTACGTTCATTATGCAAATGTTGATTTCGATCGCATGATTAGAACACAAGAAATAGAAATAGATACTTAATTTTCGAAATTCGCACAGCCGCCATCTTGATGTTACGTAAACAATTGGAACTAAATTAGATGCCAGTGCATTACAATGTGTATAAACATTTCTTGTACGAAGTTTCATTGCGTTTGGATCAATAAATCGCGAGAAAAGTCTATTTAAAACTTTCAAATTCGCTTGGCCGCCATGTTCGTTTTGTAGTTAACCGGTTTTTGAAAGTCTCATAAATGAACTTCCAGTAGTGCCCTTTATCTCCGTACAAATTTTCATGGTGGTACCGGTAAGAGTTTCTGAGATATAGAAATCCGGTGAAATATTTTGCACAGCCGCCATCTTGAGGTTATGTAAACAATTGAACAAAATTAGATGTCCGTGCATTACAATGTGTATAAACATTTACTGTACCAAGTTTCATTGCGTTTGGTTGGTGGTAATAATAATATCGTATGGCCTCGGGTGCCTGGTGCAAGCTTTGTTAATTGACACCCAGAGGGTAGCTTGCATGTCGAATTTCGTCGTTCCTTTAAACGCTATGACACTACAGCGCTTTCAAGTAGAGAATGGAGGAACTTTGTGTTGGCGGAAAATCCCGAGATTAATTTTGCCATTGAACACGGCCTACTGAATTCAAATGGGTTCTTTAACATGCCAACAAGGCATGACATGAGTGTCGTGATTTTGGTTGGTTAAATCGCGAGAAACGTCTATTTAAATGTCGCAACTTCGCTTGGCCGCCATGTTGGTTTTGTAGTTACCAGTTTTTCAAACGTCACATAAGTGAACTTCTAGTACATCCTTTTATCACCGTACAAAATTCCAGGGTGATATCGGTAATAGTTTCAGAGATATAGAATGCTGGTGAAATATTTCGCACAGCTGCCATGTTGGATTGGTGAGACGTAACAAAATTTGAAGGGCACGTTCGGGGTCGCCCGGAATAGTGCTATGAACTTACCGAGTTTCATTGAAATCGCTCCAGCCGTTTAGAAGATATTAGGGGGGGGGCACACAAAAATCCACTCACACGCACACACATACGCACACACGGACAAAAGGTGATCTCATAAGCCTATTTTTTATAAATGAAAATAGGCTAAAAAAAGCAGCAAATACAATTTTTAAAAAAGGAATACCCTATCATGTACACACACTGATCTATTATTTTTGGGGGATTTGCGTCATCGTGGCCGTGTAGCCCAGTGTACTGGGATGTGTGTGGAAGCTTTCTGATAAGTTGTCACTGAGATGTCTGTACTAGTGTGTGTATTTGTAATTGAGGTAGTATTTAGGAAGAAAGCGGCCGTGGCCTTAATTTGGGTCCCATCACGGCATTTGCCTGGAGTAGAAGTTTGAAACCACGGGAAACCACTGCCAGGATGGCTGAGGTAGGCTCGATTTTGCGTCACGAGGCTAAGTGTACCTCGTTCCAGCCCTCAGACCAGAATTGAATTTCTTGGCAGAGCTGGGAATCGAGCACGGGTCTCCGCAGTGACAGCCAAGATTCTTATCCACTACGCAAAGAGATGGCCACACACTAGCATGTGGCTTCAGTGGCGTAGTTGGTAGCATGCTGAGCTTCTATGCCCAGGATCGCGGGTTCAAACCCGGCCCAAGTCGTCGGCGTCTAAATGTCTGTCTCTCGCGCTTGCTTTCCCGTCTCACTCCCTCCCGTACTGCCTTCGCTGTGTTGTGGTTTATCGGTCGAACGACGAAGGATATCCAGTAGTAAATATGAAAACAAATGGAAACAAAATGAAAACAAGGAAAAAGGAATAATAATGTGACAGAAATTGCAGTGAGTTCCATGATACCTTATCAATAATTTTGACTGTTTTAAAGCTAAGCACGTAATTTGCAAATACCGGCACACGAAGAAACGCGCGGACAAACGACACATTGGACGACGAACAGGTTGTTTGTTTTCTTTAAATCCGTGCGCTACCTATCCCAACTTGATTTGGTCAGACGTTACGAAGAGCTGTCGCAGCTCAGTCACGGCAGGCCAGCGTGCGGTGCAACGTAGCTAGCACGCCGAACGTGTAATGGCTGGACGCCGCTGGTGTAAAGGATTCAAAGAAGTTTAGACGTTAAAAAATCGCATACATTTTCATGATTATATTAGGCTAAAGGATGGTATCTGAATAAGGAGAAGCTCAGAAGAACTGTATTCACTGACTGAAAGATTCACCTCACTTGCACGGGAAAGACGCCTGAAATTCTACGGACATAAAGCTCGAATGGACAACTCGCGACTGACAAAGAAAATCTTCTTCATAGTCGTTGGAACCTGACAAATCAAAGTACGCTGGCTAGCAGACACCCAATAGGACCTAACTGAAATCAACATTGACCAACTAACTACATGAACTGCACATAGACAGAAAGTAATTTCATATAAGTGTTCACCTTAGTTCTCTACGGGACGGAATTTGAAACTCAAGCTGCATGACCATAAGAAAGAAGACAGGCACATAGCGTAAGATGAGGAAGTTTTGGGAAGATAAGAACAACAAGACCAATGTTAAATAATGGTCAATGTTAAATAATGGTTCTCCGTGCTCTGTAGAGCATATATTATATGCTTTTCCGTGTACGTTTAATATCACTTGAGTCAGGGTTTTTTTTTCTGACCATGAGGAGACTGATTAGCAAGTCTTGTTAAGTGTCAGTGTTGAGAAAGACGCTGTACAATTTGATCAGTCGTGCAGTAAGTACATGCTAGGAAGATTAACGACCCATGGAGAGTAGTGTATTGAACTCTAAGCCCGGGCTCTCTCTGTCTGTCATTGTGAGAGCTTGATCCTCGAACCTAGGAATTAACTTGTCTTTATCGCTAAGCGAGTATACAGCGCCATGGTAACGAATAGATTAACAGTTTCAACTATTAGCCATCCCCAGGCTTTCACAAACAAAGCAATGGAATCTCGGCTCACGTCAAAGACTTTATAAGACTACTTGTCGAGAGTGACAGAGAGCGCTGATTTCTGATTACCTTCCCTCATACTCATGTTGTAGTTCAAATTTAATTACTTTTAATATCCTTCAGCCCTTGAAGAACATTACATTTCAGCTCTATGTACGAGGAAAGTTCCGATTTTTCCCCCAGGGACCTTTTATTGCCAAACTGACATACACCATGGCGTCATGAACTATACACCTTGCACCATATTTCGACATAGTCGCCACAAACATTGAGACACTTGTCATAGCGTGCAATCAGTTTGAAGAAATCAGTCTGGTAAAACTCGGTGGCCTGCAATGTAAGGAATTGTCTTGTACTCTAGCAATGTTGATTTAATTCGTGGATGTGGAGGAACGCCCACCTCGATCTTCATTCTCCACACACTGCCGTCCTTCACTGAACATGAAACACCAGCGACCGTCCATTTGACGAGAGATGTCCACTTCACCATACACGGTCTATAGGTGTTCATGGATGACTGACACTCCAGCCACGCGTGTCCATTCATACCGGATAACAGCACACACTTCTATTGGTGACCACATTGTCAGTACACTTCTGCCTGTCATCGTGAGTTGTACTCGAGTGATATCGGGCACGCCGGTCTGCTGCTCCTCTCTCTTTGTTGGCGCTCTGCACATGTCATTCCCACTCCTCGGACGCTCCTCGTTGAACCAGCCACGGGTGTGAATTCTTATGGCGATTGGTTGTGTCATCTGGTGTAGTCTACCATCTGCTCGTGCAATAAAATGATGCAACATACTTTCGAAAGTTCCCTCATATAAGCTAATTTGCACAAAAACTACGTCATGCAAAACCCCTCAATGCACAGTGAGCCACATACCGAATCTGACGGGACAAAAATATTTTTTGTAGAGATTACATTTCTTTCACGATAATTTTGTTAAAAATAATCAATGTAATTATTTACAGACCTTTGGAAAGGATAGTTTAAAATTACATTGAAATGAGCTTTGGACCATCTGAATGCCCGATACACTTCGTTTGAACATCCTTCTAGGTCTAGTTAATGTCTGCATATAAGTTATCAGTGAGGTAACAGTCCCTTTTTTAGCCTATTTTCAATTTTGAAAAAATAGGCTTATGAGATCACCTTTTGTCCGTGCGTGCGTGCGTGCGTGCGTGTGTGTGTGTGTGTGTGTGTGTGTGTGTGTGTGTGTGTGTGTCCCTCCCTAATAAAATCTAAACGGCTGGAACGATTTCAATGAAACTCGGTAAGTTCATAGCACTATTCCCGGTGACCTCGACCGTGCCCTTCAAATTTTGTTACGTCTCACCAATCCAACATGGCGGCTGTGCGAAATATTTCACTAGCATTCAATATCTCAGAAACTATAACCGATATCGCCCTGAAATTGTGTACGGTGATAAAGGGCACTACTAGAAGTTCACCTATGAGACTTTCAAAAATCGGGTGACTACAAAACCAACATGGCGGCCAAGCGAATTTGAGACTTTTTAATAGACTTTTCTCGCGATTTGACTATCCAAATGTAATGAAACTTGGTATAGCAAATGTTTATACACATTGTAATGCATTGGAGTCTAATTTAGGTCAATTGTTTACATAATCTCAAAATGGTGGCTGTGCGAAATATTTCACTGACATTCTATATCTCCGAAACTATTACAGATATCACCCTGCAATTTTGTACGGCGATAAAGAGTACTGATACAAGTTTACCTATGTATATTTCATAAACCTGTAAAGTACAAAACGAACATGGCGACCAAGCGAATTTAAAATATGTTAATAGACTTTTCTCGTGATTTAACTCTCTGAGCGCAGTGAAATGTGGTACAGTAAATGATCTTGCAGCTTGTAATGCACTGCCATCTAATTTAAATCAATTGTTTACATAACCTCAAGATGGCGGCTGTGCGAAATTTTAAAATTAAGTTTTAATTTCTTGTGTCGTAATCATGCGATCGAAGTGAAAGTTTGAATCATGAACCTAGGCAATCATTGTCCTTGAATGGTACATAACTCTATGGCCTATACATATAACAATCCTAAATGGCGAGCTTCCGAAATATTTAGACGGTTCTCAATATCTACGAATCTGTTACAGCAATTAAACTGAAATTTTGTATGTTGATAGAGGCAATTAACATGAGCAGGATATATGAAAATAGGCTGTATAGTTCTTCACGGAACTACTTGTTTGCTTTTCAGTACATCGTACAGTACAAAACCCTACGCGTCAAGATAGTGCAAATCCCCTGCTGGCGCGTCTCTGGAATCAATTATCATTTTCTACTGTAAGAGCAATAAACCGCAATATCTGTTACTTGCCACATCAAGTCAAACATTATCCCTAAATAATGGCATAAAAATCATGGTGTGATATTAAACAGAATTTTTATAAACCTTGGTGAAACTGAAAACATCACACAAAATAAACGAATGTTTCACGTCACGTCTTTAACTGAATAAAGAAATGTTACACCTTGGTGGTTCGCAGTGTGAACCGGTTAGGGGTACGCCAAAAATAAACGGTAATGGCGGGCGACATGTTCCCATCGTACGTGTCAGTCTAATGTACCTGCACGCAGTGCCGTCTTATTCATGTAGGTCAAGGTCAACACTCCCCCACGACGACCAGCCCTACCCTAACCCCAGTGATGAACTGCCATTGTCTTGATTTGTCCATTTATGCCAAACTAATCGCTAGAATTAATTGGTTTTCAATAAAATCAAAATTTAAAAATCTTATGTACTACTAGCTGTTACCCGCGGCTTCACCCGCAATAACATTTGGAATCCAGTTATAACATTAGTTATATAGATAGATATGCTTAGGTCCTAGTGGAAAATAATTCTATCACCTGAAACCAAAAATGCATGGGACGAAAAAAAAACATCAAAATATCATGTTGGTTTCGGACCCTAAAAGATGTGAAAAATATAATAAAAGTATTAAAAAAACCTATTTTTTGAAATTTCATTCGAATCAATTTTTATGTCATTCCGGGGACTTAGAAAATTCCGACCAAAAAGTACAAAATCATTAATAACTCCGTAAGTATTCGTCGTATGATGAAATAGCAAGAGACAAAAAAGATGTAATGTGTTATTGTCTACAACATAGGCCATGTATAATTTTACACTCAGACATATTAAGTCCCCCCCCCCTCCCCCATAATTTCACCCCTCCCCATGGGCCCCTTAAATTGGATTTATGAAAAAACGGTCAAACACCTGTTTAGTTATATTTTATGCTGATTTTTCTCGGCTGAGTTCCGTTAGGAATCCTTCAACCCCCACTTTTCACCCCTTTCACCTCATAATATACACCACATCGAAAAACCCTCAGACATATGTCTTCTTAATTTTTGTGATGAGTTTATATGCCGAGTATCACATCCCCCAATGAAACCAATCGGGAAATATTGCTATTCAATGAAATGCAGGTCTACCCCCTTAACACCCCTTTAGAACTTGAATATCCAAAAATCCTTCCTTAGTGGGCGTTTGCGGCCCTTGAGGAAGCTGGATAATAAATTTAATTCCAATCCGTTCGGTGGTTTCTGAGATTTCGTGATGAATGAATGAGTGAGTCAGTGAGTGGTATTTGAGCTTTATATAGTAGATAATTGTTTATTTTCCTCAGCTCAATGTTTAAACATCTTCATTTGCACAAGTAAATAAAAGTAAAATTGAAAATTATATTTAGCATTTTATTGAGATGAAACGCATACTAACAGCAACAAATAATATTAGTTACACTGTATTAAAAAAAAGTTTTAAATTAACTTAGTTGTAAGTTATTTTTATTACTAATGTTTCTATTAAGTTATGTAGATATTGCCCGTAAAATATTAAACGTTTTAAAAGTTTACTTTTTAGGGGGTTCTTTCTTTCTTTCTTTCTTTCTTTCTTTCTTTCTTTCTTTCTTTCTTTCTTTCTTTCTTTCATTATCGTTTAGGTCTACTTACGACCACGGGGCTCGTAGCTTAGGCTCTCTGCTCTTCGGTAACGTTCTTACTATTTTAGATAAATATGTATAAAGGGGTACGAGAGGGAGAAAAAGGTTGGGAACCGCTGGAATAACTTATTAATAAATAAAAAGAACCACGGAGGTAAAACGTGGTAACAATACTACAATGAGGTTTAATGAAACAAAAATTGTTCCGTTTAAGCCGTTTGAAATACATGCAGTAGCGAGAGGGCCATTGTTACAAACGGCAGGCACATACTTAATTGATAATATTGTCCCTGAGGACTACAGACACCAATAAAAGAGTTAGGCATGCATATTACAGCGAGTGTCGTGTCCGACGGTTAAAATGTCAGCTGGGAATTATTTTATGCGACGAAAGTTCGGTGTCGGCTAAATATTAACAAGGGGGAATAAACGAGGCGTGCACGTGAACGTCGTATCAATAGCAACACACACTTTGTTGTACACATCGTATAAAAGGTTGAGCCATCGAACCGAGAGTGTGGGCTCATTCCTCTCTGTTGAGTAATGTATCACGGTTATAGGCTGGAATCGTGTAGGTCTACATCGAATATGAACATGTCAAATCATGCGGATTCGTGAACAAGTTAATTGGAACTAACTCTTTGTGAAATCGGGCAGAAAAATCAATTGACAAGTGAGTATGAGTTGTTTATTTTGTGCTTAATTATTTTCTTTGCCCATCTGTGGAGCGCGGTAGCGTGGCAGAACTTATTTGCCTAATGATGTTTCTTTCTTCTCCCAAAATCTCTTCCTCCATTCTCCAGTCCATGATTTCTTGGTCCTGGTAGTCATTTTCTCAGACAAATAATGGTTGTTGATTAATGTTCTTAACTGGAGTAGATCTTGTGTAATTTCCTCTGTAATGCTAATTTCTTGAACGTCCTTTTCTATTTCTCTAAGCAGTTATTCTTGACATTCATTGAGAGAGCAAGGCTACTAATCCTTTTGCTGAACCTGTCATTGTTCATTCTGAGAATGTAGCCGTAGAACTTCAATTGTCTCATTCTGAAGGTGTTAGTTGTCATTACAGAATAGTGATAAAACTCCCGAGACCTCCGTTTCATCCACATTCCTTCTGAGCTGATTTGGACCAAGGATTTTCCTCAATATTTCCCTTTCTTGTTTCTGTAACTCTTTAATAAGAGATCTGCCTCCAATAAACAAGGTTTCCCAGGCATATAGTACATCAGGTTTGATTACTGTGATGTAATGTCTTCATTTTGCGTTCATCGTTAATGTTTAACTTAATGTAACTTATCAATTAATATGGTAAAATTGGTCCGGCCAGATCAAACATAAAATGTCAGCGTTTCGCCCCAGTATGCCGTTGAGCTCGTCAATTCGTACAGGCACACCTCACCAATACGCATGACTAGCACATACTGAGAAGGCCATCACAAGACACAAAATACAAGTAGTATTGACGTCACGAGTGATGCCATTGTGCTACGGGAGTCAAACTCCCTTTCATAAAACAAGAAACCTTACCTTGGCAATCCAAATAGGTTATGAACATTCCCGAAAAGGCAATATGATGTTACCATATTAATTGATAATTTATCTGATCAAACGGAAATAACATCATATTCCCATTTCGGGAATGTTCATAACCTATTAATGTAACTTCTCTAACATTTAACGGATAACTAACAAATTGTATATATTGTGTGTATGTCGTAAGGGATATATAAGTGTGCATTTTCAGAGACAGCAGACCTACAAACTACCTAATAACTCTATCTGATCATTTGACATTTAGACTCAGTATCTCAGAATCCATGGAAGGAAACTATGTCAATCGAACTGTAGTGCTCTAATAATATTAATCTACTCTACAATCGGTCGACTGGAATCCCTGTACACTACGGAGTGTCTGTCAATGAATAAAAAAGGCTGGATGGATAAATTGGGAGGTCAGAGAGAGAAGACCTCTGAAAAAGATCTTAGGACCAGTACTAGAAGTTGGGGAATACCGGATATAACACAACTCAGAGCTCTGCGTACAAATAGAGAGGTTTTCTGACTGTGCCAGGAAAAGAAGGGTAGCTTTTTATGGTAATCTGTCTTGTTAGTCCGAACAGACTAACCAACCGCCTGTTTACCTTCTGGCGAAACTAGAAGGTCCGTACCACTTAGCTGACTGAAGCTGAGAAAGACATCGAACAACTGGAATTACAAACCCTACAAGACAGACAAACTGTGAGACACATTCTTAATAAAGTCCGCGGTTTTTAGGACAAACCTCTAAAGTAAGGCACCCCCCTGGTCGGAGGAAAAAAAAAGCAATACACCGGGAAAAGATACGTCAGTACTGGGCAAAAATCAAAAGCCAACAGTAGAATAAGAGAATAATAATAATAATGTTATTGTTTTTACGTACCATTTTACTGCTGCAGCTTTTTGAGGCACCGAGGTACCGGAAGTTTGCCCCAAGGGGGATCTTTAACGTGCCAGTAAATTTACTGGCATGGCTCCCTCATATTTAAGCACTTTTAAATGCCAACTGACTGCGCCGGGATTCGATCCCGCTATATTAAAATCGGCAGGCGGAAACGTTACCCTGTGCCACGAAGCCAGTCAGTGGTGCTGTATTAGGCTACAATATTTCAGGTATATTTCGAACAAATCACAAATACCAGTATTGCAAACTCAATTTCGTCATTATTTTAGATAGATATATTGAACCCTTGCAAAGATGCATGTGAGACTCAATTTCGGGGGATGTAACAGTCCATTTCGTAAAGTTGTTGTTAAGCGCTTCTTATAACATGCAGGATAACATATAACAAAATAACATGCAGGAAAAGTGAATACCAGGATTAAAACATATGAATTTAATAAACAGATCAACAAATTTACACTATTTACAACAAAAAAACAAGGTCTCCCAAGTGACACCCACTTGAATTAATAAAAATGCCAAACTAGGCCTGATCTCATGAGAGATCGTAAACATCTGGACCAAATGTCCCAAATTACTGCAATGACATGTGCGTGTGCGGCTTTTCTACATGCGGTACGATGTGTACAAATTAATGAGAGATCCGTTACCATCCAGTAAACCTTCAGGGGACGAATCTGCATTGTCTTAGAGCTAGACAGACACTAGGAACCAACTAAACACTAATTAAACTAATCCGACACTTCCTACACTAAATAAGACAAAAATAATTTCCGCATGAAATTGGAATCCAAGAATTGCCGTAGCAAACAACATTAACGCCTAAAATTAGGACTTTTCAAATCAACACAAGTAAATCAACACGTGACCAATCAAGAAAAAAACACACATTGCCGCTTGCCATTTTTACAAGAAAATACAAAATTCACCCAACGGTGTCACAACAGACAACAATCTAACAATATAAATAAATGAAATGAGTCACAGAAATCACTAGGCTCAAAGCCAACATTTACATCATAAAACAAATATTTCATTTCATACGATATGCGGTAATTCGTAACGGACATGGCAAACTCCCAATTAGTATTATGATCCAATGACCATTAAAACAACAGGTTTGCTACAGATAGCTTACAGGGGTCAGTCGGTCAGCTGGACTACCTAAACGATGAATCACCTAACATAGACGGGCGCAAAGTGGAATCTTCAACATCTGTCAACCCACGTGTCAATTACCTCGACCTGCCGTAGCAATGGCTCGAGTCTCGAAGAAGCGTGCTCCCAATAGCACATAATATACGTGTGTGTGTCAAAATATAAAATACCTTAGCATTTCCCAAGGAAATCCAAGAATCAGCACAGGACAAGGTACAGTAGCCTCGAAGAGCGCTCTGCCTTTCCATAAAAATACAACCACAATATTTGAGGGCGGTAGACACATTCTACCCCTCATCACGAAGAACCAATACACACACCTTGACACAATACACACACCAGAATCACACGTATGGGTTTGACAGAAACCTGAAATAAAAGACATAAATATTTCCACCGACTTGCGCTCCCAATCTAGTCTGTGACTAAAGAACCTGAAAAGGGATCTCAAAAAAATATATAGAACTAAGGTGTTCTACAGTGACATCTTAACTTGTTGCGCTCGGCAACCCTAGTATGAATAAAAACCTGTTCGTACAACATCTAACAACTTTTACCCCCTTCTCGTACTAAAAATTAATTTGAATAAAAGCACCATTTATCGACCATGACGAATTTCGCATTCGCATGAATAAAATCAAAATACACACGCCGTGCATACTAATAATGACTCATAAGAAAAATACAATCAAACAAAATTTTGGCCACGTGCCAACGTACATTTAACAGATAACAGTGTCGGCACACAAAATCTAAATACACAAGAAAAAAAAACAAGAATAAATTATTTACAACGTTCCCGCGTCTAATCTAGCTACATATTGAATAAATCAATGGTTTTTACATCACCGTGCAGCTTGCAGAATATCAACCTCCAGCCTAATGCATTCCCCCACGGGAAATCTACTCCTTCATCGTCGACATTCTGGTAGAGGCGTAGCACAACATTCCACCAATCGACCTTCCTGTAGACATCTTGGCGTACCTTCTTGAAAAAAAATGTTCAAAATTAATATTCTGCCTAGCTAGAATCGCTATGAGCTACAGACTTTCACTCAAAATGTCCTGGGCGATTACTCAACGATGAACTGGCCCTATCTAAGCATTTGCTTACTTCACACGCACATATACATCACACAAAAATATAACACAAAATTTACAGAAAATATTACAATCTTCGTCCACCACGCATCTGGCATTTAACAAGTCTCACAAATTACGTATGCCGAGTAGCGCTTATCTCAACTAGAGATCTCCCCTCCGCTAGGCATGAACTCTGCTCCCAAGAGCACAATAAAATGTTCGTTCAGACTGATGCGAAGTATGCTCATCAGAGCCTGATAAAATCGTGTCTCAAACTGGCGTGAACGATGCTCCTCGGAGCTCGATAAAGTTGTGTGTCAAACTACTCATCACCGATCAATTTATTAAAAACTGACCGAAAGGAGTGGAGTGGGGGCAATCTGTAAAAATAATCTGTAATTTTCAACTCACAGACTTGGGACTAGTATCAAACTTCTTCTTTTTATTTAAACGTCTCAATGCACTCATGCGGAATCCTATCGCATCGGCGGTTCTTCATACACGAGCTTTTAGCGCCTTTTTTTAGGTACGCAAATCTCCGCGTGGTTTAGGCGTCCTCTCTCCTGATTCGATGATTCAATCATGTATCGGTTGGAAATTCACTTCTGGCACGCCCATAATGACGCCAACTTGGATGGGCGTTCACCCTGAATTTGTCCTTGAACTCGGCTTACCCGGTCATCGTCAGGAATAACTACCACGCCAACTCTGTTGCAAGCGTTGCGACACACTACCTGCTTTCCGTTGTCAATCTCCAACAGGCAATGCCTGGATATCAGTAATAATAACAATAAAAATCATGAAGACTATTGATCGGCAAATCAATAAGGGTTCAATATATAGATCAATCATTATTTAGAATCTTAAATTTTAAGAAAAATAGGCTCTTTGGCTCATCACGTAACTACTGTTTTTTTCTTTGTTATCGATGCTCTGCATTTATCTGCCAACTTTATACCATTGCAGAAGGCTATTGTAAAAGCCTTACTGTAGCAAAGTACAATAAGTTCAATTCAATTTCCTCTCTCTCTCTTTCTCTCTCTCTCTCTCTCTCTCTCACACACACAGGAAAGGTTGTCCTTTGTCATGGCGATGTAATACTTTTTAATACAACATCCCGGCGAAATACTTATTTTCGAAACGCCCCTCGTACTTTCATCTTCACCCCCTGGAAACGTTTGTGCCAGGAACCATAGCTCGGATCTGTAAACGCGCAAGTGTCGAGTCCTGAACGTAGAATGTGACATAGTCATGTACCCTGCCCAGCGACTCACATAATATTCATAACCGACCTGAGTCTTCCACTGATTTTGGGTTTTAAATGTAAATTTGTTATTATTATTATTTCGTAGGAAACGCCAGGATTGAATTCTGTTAAAACTTCAAATATACAGAATACAATTCCTTGAGCAATAACTGGCCTCGCCCGTCTCAAGTAGGTAGCCGGCCAAGCCCAAGGTATGTCATAGCTCACTGAAACTAAAGTCTTGGACTTTTAGAGGACACTTATATTTACTCTCAAAACATAGCTTTGATAGCGAGTTCCAGGAAAGTCAGACTGGCGCTAACAATTGGTAAACAACCCTGAGAAACAGCCTGACTCTCATCGTCCATTCATATTTCTTAGAATCCGAGTTTTCAAGTAAATCAGACAGGCGCTAGTAAAACACGCCCAGAGCCAGCGCCCCAGAAGACATATTGCCATTGGCTGCTGCTCTCTCCTTCCACAGCCTTATTTCCTACTGGTTATTAACTAATTAGATGTAGTCCTTATTGGTGAATCTCATTCGGATGACCCGAGTCTCCTTCGATTGTGCTCGGCTCATCTCCCCACTAAACTAACTTAATAATAATAATAATATTTAAGCTGTTGTAATGGTCGTTCCGTCCTCTTCACAAACTGACAGCTAGCTTTGTAGATACTGTGTACTCTTTGCCCAAGGCAAGCAAGGTAGGCTTCGTGCCAATGTATTAGTTATGTAAATATGTTGTGTTGGTAATTCTAAATAAACAACGTTTTCAAAGTCTTCAGTTCTTTCTGGAATATATAACAACTCGGACGCGAGGAGAACCTGTATGGGGTCGAAACAAGTAAATTTGGCGACAAATATAAATTTGGTAAGTTGATCATTCCACCTAGATAACCGCTGGAGATCTACAAACTCTTCTACATAACGCCCGTGGCTACGTCTTTTGAACGTGACTGTATATTGGGTGGATGGATAGTAGCATCATGTACAGCGGAGAGGGAGTGAGAGAGCGCACTGGAAGCTTTCTAGTAATTAGCTAAGCCGATTTGAATCGAATGGAATGCAGGCAGGACTCCTCTGGTTGATGAGAGGATTATCAAATGGCCGGCACATACACACAGCATAATCAGAGTTTATTGCCATGCGGAGGAAGGCTGGTATAATGCGATCCCTGACGGAGGAATGCGGTCGTCGCACGTCTGTCATGTGACCACTGACTATGTCGTATTGCGTACTGTACCTGTGTTGATATAGTACCTCGGCGGTAAGAGGCAGCTGGTCCTCACGCAAGGGAATATGGTGAACGTGAACCTCCCGATACGCTGAAACTTACCATACATGCTGGTCTGTACAAACAGAAAACATCTGTGATATAATTTATTTATTTATTTATTTATTTATAACAGCTTGCCACCTCAGGGTAACAGGGCGATGTACTCGCTAGTTGAATCGCTCAAAAGGAAACTAACTTCACTAAAATAAACACTGATCTAGTAATACCTTAACATTGTGATCCGTGAGGAAAGATCTGTATCTCTGACGTGTATGAGATACATACATTCAATATATATATATAGCACCAAACACTCACTGCCTAGGAATATGGCTCAGGTTTGGGAAAATCCCTGGAAAAAGGTTGAAGTCACAATTTACACAATATGTCTCTTTATCAAAATATAATAATGGTTCTTCTCCACTTTCAGATCCTTCCTTTCTGGTTGTTAAGTCACAATGAGCATTCTTTTCTCGATCCTAATCGCTTCTGTGTTTTGGATGCCTCTTTTCATCTTGTGCCTTCCATAATTTCTGGCAACTCAATTCCCATCTCTCCATACACATCAATTTCCTCCGACTGTCATGACAGTCAAATTCTGAAGTCCTTCGATAATCTTCCTCAATATTCGATGATCCACTCGGGCAATCGCAAACACAACTCGAAGCCTTCCTCCTGACTTGTTGGCACTTCCACAAGAAAAGTCTCTTTCCTTTTTACTACATCTTCTCAGGGAAACACAATACTTGATACTTTTCTATTCTTGTTATTGTATATTCCCCAAGCTTTCTACATGTTACTCCATCTTCCTCAAGCTTTCTAGTAGGTTTATTGTTAGTGCGTTGTCAAGGAGATTTGTCAACAACTAAGGCCACTATATAAAATGTTTAGCCCAGGCAATAAGGCGGCCATTTTGTTAACCTCATTTACTCACATCACACACCACGGTGCTAATACATACTTACAGAATTACTAAATAACTAAAGTTGATACCCATATCCAAAATAAAATAGTGACTTTTTATCAGGTAATAATTATACAATAATACAATATAATAATATTAACCGCACAAGGCGAAAACCCGGGGGTGAGCTATGTAACTGAATAATTTCGGTTAACTTACAATGTACACTTATCTGTCGACTTCTCAATGTAAGTACACCTCACAAGAATCTTTGTTTTCTCTCTTTCTTTCCTGATAGTCACACGCGATCTGGATCTATAATTGCAATTCCTCTACGTCATTCATCTGTATTCCACGGACAACGAGAAATACTGGGCCTGGTGCGCTTTCGTGACGTAAGCAATGTAGTGCTGTTGCTCCACTTCCGGTAGGGTTATGTATGACGGGAACATAAACCGTATTGTCTACAAGATGCTGAAATCACAGAATACTTAACCCATTTCATATCAGAAAACGCGCTGTAAAAAGCATTGACCCAACACAACCATGGCTTCTGGCAAAACTTACATGGTAATTACAACACAAGTCTTACACAGATCAATCTTATGTAGTCCAATACTTAGCCACAATTTACTTATTTATTCATTACTCTAAGTAGAACCAGTAGATCACCTATCTTTAATCGTTGTAGTTGATCACAAGGTAATACTTTTCAGGAGTATGTTATCTTTCCTTGGCGGTTGCTTGTTAATTGTGGAATTACTTGACGTTTACAAAGTGTTCAGGAAGGTTATGAAAAGCTATGAATAGTGCCAGACAATGTATGCATGTTTCCATTATAGTTGAACGATATACATAAATGTATCAAACGTTTTTTGTAATTGAAAGATATTCACGAACATAATAATATATGGTCTTCATCTTACTGACAGTGAGGTAGTCATCTTGTCTTCATCATTGAATATGTATAAATGCTGGGATTCATTTACCACGTGTCTTCTTAGAAGGCATTGATATGAGTCGTTAGTCGGTGGCGAGTGTATTCCGCAGATCTCATCTATAAACGTATTAATTTCTGTTCCGCCCCTTTAAACAACAGTAACTAAGTTATACTTTCACTCTGTTTCTTTGATCTAATTACACTCGTGTCACTGCTCATGTCCACATAAGTTACTCACAACGATGGTCACGGGCTCTACAACTCAACTTGCTGTACTCGTTGCAGCAAATAAAGACACACAAAAAAAAAACTTGAGTCCTAGTTCGCGTGGATTTTTGTTACGAGTAACTTCAATATGTACTGTAAATAGGCTATCTATAGCTGGTGTAGCTTTGTAAACCCATACAGTATAATTTATCGTGCTTAAAAACACACGGAACATCTAAACTGGGTCCATTTCAAGAAGATTGATATAGAATATCGCATTTCTACTGTTAATGAATTACTCTCGACTTAAACGCACAAGCACCATCAAGCACTACATTGCCTACGTCACAAAAGGATTAGGTGTACGCACCATGGCCTGTCTTTCTCGTTGGCCGTGTCTGTATTCAGTAACTACTTCGTCATGTCGGGAACTAGAATTTGAAATAATCGTCCCCGTGATGTTAGAAATGTTACATCCCTAACAGCTTTCAAACGTGCATGTAAAGATTTCCTCTAGAATTTCTAGGCCAACTAGAACAATTGAATCGACCGGAGCTGAAAAGTATAAAGTCTGTTTTCAGGAGACAGATAAAACGTCATTGACAGAACAGAACTTAACAAACACAGTACAGTCATCTATGTTGTGAAGCAACTACTCAAGTTATATTCGTGTTAGCAGAATATCAATTTTATTTAATTAACATATTTTTCAAATACATTTTGGATACGTGACTTAATGCCTTTCAGCTCCGTGGACGGTTTAGTGCGGCATGAAGCCATCCCGAGTGAATATTTCACATAGTATTTTATTTTAAAATGGATTTGTAACATTAAGAGCACCTAAACCCTGTACAAATTTAAATTACAATAGCACTGTAACCCGCGGGAATCTTGCAGTGCGGCCAACATTAAGTACGGAAAACGGCGCTGAAAGGCAGCAAGTCATTGGCTTAATGCTTTTCTTCTCTGATCGCACTACATGTAGCAGTGGTTTATGGCTTAAACAGAAGGCTGACTTAATTCTTCCCTATGCCGTTCCAAGGTCCATGGGTCAATACTTCAGAATACTAATTGTTTAACAAATGACCATTTTTGACTTAATGCTTTTCAACTCCGACCGATTCAATTGTGAATGAATGTGTGAGTGAATGAATATGGTAAAACTTTGTTAAACCTTCATAAATAGTTATGTTATTTGTACCGTATGTAGGTTAGTTAATATTATAACGTGTCAAATACATGATTGCCACATCGATTCTAGTATTTACGTTTGGTAGGTTAAGAATTGCATATGTGAGTACTCATTTGTAATATGTTGCATTGGGTGTCGTTAAGTGTAAGAGAGGGCCAAGAGCCCTTACTTCACCACAATAAAGTCATCAATAACAAGTAGTTCCGTGAAGAACTATACAGCCTATTTTCATATATCCTACTTATGTTGACTGTCACTATCAACATACAAAATTTCAGTTTGATTGCTGTAACAGATCCTTAGATATTGAGAACCGACTAAATATTTCGGATGGTCGCCATGTTGGATTTTATATATGTAGGTCCTAGAGTTATGTAATGTCACATGAAGATTAGGGTGGACCTGTAGCATTCAAACTTCAATCGCATGATTAGGACACAAGAAATAACAAGGAGATTTTAAAATTTCGCACAGCTGCCATCTTGTGGTTATGGAAACCATTGAAATAAATTAGATGCCAGTGGATTAATATTCGTATAACGATTTACTGTACCAAGTTTCACTGCACTCGGATGGTTAAATTACGAAAAACGTCTATGTGAATAATTATACTTCGCGTCGCCGCCATATTGGATTTGTGATCACCAGGTTATTTAAAGTCCTATAGGTGAACTTAAGTTCATAGCCCCTATGAACATAAAAAATTCAGTTTGATTGCTATAATAGATTCGTAGATATTCAGAGCCGTCTAAATATTTCGGATGGTTGCCATGTTGGATTGTTAAATGTATAGGCCATAGAGTCATGTACCATTAAAGGAAAATTATTACGTAGGTTCATTTTTCAAACTTTCACTCCGATCGCATGATTACGACACAAGAAAAGAAACTTAATTTTAAAATTCGCACAGCCGCCATCTTGATGTTATGTAAGCAATTGAACTAAATTAGATACCAGTGCATTACAATGTGTATAAACATTTCCTGTACCAGATTTAATTGCGTTTGGAACATTAAATCGCGAGAAAGGTCTATTTAAAATTTTCAAATTCGCTTGGCCGCCATGTTCGTTTTGTAGTTAACCGGTTTTTGAAAATCTTATAGATGAACTTCCAGAAGTGCCCTTTATCTCCGTACAAAATTTTAGGGTGATACCGCTAATAGTTTCAGAGATATAGATTGCCGGTGAAATATTTCGCACATCCGCCATCTTGTGGTTATGTAAACAATTGAACGAAGTTAGATGTCGGTGCATTACAATGTGTATAAACATATACTGTACCACGTTTTATTGCGTTTGGTTGGTTAAATCACGAGAAACGTCTATTTGAAAGTCTCAAATTCGCGTGGCCGCCATGTTGGTTTTGTAGTTACCAGTTTTATAAAAGTCACATAGGTGAACTTTTAGTAGTTCTCTTTATCACCGCAAAAGAAATCCAGGGTGATATCGGGAATAGTTTCGGAGATATTGAATGCTGGTGAAATATTTCGCACAGCCGCCATGTTGGATTGGTAAGACGTAACAAAATTTGAAGGGCACGGTCGGGGTTGTCAGGAATAGTGCTATGAACGTACCTAGTTTCATTGAAATCGCTCCAGCCGTTTAGAATTTATTAGGGATGGGGCACACACACACACCTCACACACACACACACACACACACACACACACACACACACACGGACAAAAGGTGATGTCATAAGCCTATTTTTTCAAAATTGAAAATAGGCTAAAAATAATAATGATGATAATGATAATAATAACACGGTAATCAAACCTGGGGCACTATATGCCTCTGAAGCACTGATCATTGGGACAGATAATTAATTTAAAATAAACAAAATCAAGAATGAAAATAAATCTCGAGGACAATGTTTGGTCCAGTTTGTATTGAGGGAGTTTGGATTAAAATGAAATCCCAGGAGCTTGATCCGCATTCGGAGAAAATCTCGAACACATTCAGGAAATACGTCTGAAATTTTATGAGCATATTCTCAAAATGAGTGATCACAGGCTGACTAAAATAATACTAAATCTTATTTTCTCAATGAAAGCTTAGATCAACTGGTTGCTTGAAGTTTGAAAAAGACCTTTAGGAAATAGACATATCTAGTGATATGATACTGGACAGATCTAAATTCAGGAAACTACAGTTGACAATCGTCAATTTGCAGACCACCCAAACATTACATCCAACAGAACCTGGACGGAGGAGCGCAGAAAGAGACATAGAAGATAAGGAGATTTTGGGAGGACACGAAAGCAAGCTAAGCTAGATCGGTTCAGTCGCCTTTGCCCTTAGGAGATTTTATTTTATTTTATTTTATTTTCTTCTTCGTTTTGGCCAGCTATGGACCACGTTACTTCAACTTTTTCCGTCTTCGAGCTTTAATCTATTCCCAGTAGTCCCTATCCGTTTCCTGTGCGCCTCCTTTCTGTCAGCCGTCCTCTTCTTGCCTGTTCTCAGTTTTGGCTTTAATTTTATTCTCAATTTTAATTAATTTTAATTTTATTTTATAAAAAAAAAAAAAAATCTAAATGGTAAGGAATAAAACCACCAAACGTCAGTACATATATCTTCTTCTTTCGAATAACCCATTTGGAGGGTACGATGAATCAACTTTGGCTATTGTCCGCTTTATTCTATTTCCTTTGTTTCCAAATTTCCTTCATCCTTCTAGGGTGTCTATCTTTCTCCTCTTGAGTCCACTTTTTGCGAGTTGTTTCTTTCTTTCTTTCTTTCTTTCTTTCTTTCTTTCTTTCTTTCTTGAAATTCTGAATTTTGAATAGCTTCTCTGAAGAGTGATCTGTTTGCTATTGTGTCAGTCTGAATTCTAGCGTTTGTCAAATCTTTGCCAATTTCAATGAACCATGTGGGTTTGGATTTGTAACAATTCAGTAAGTTGAGGATCTGTTTAGTTAGTCTACTATTTTCCATTCTATAAATGTGCTCGAAAAACTTTTATCTTCTCTTTTTCATTACATCAGTTAATTTTTCACATTTCAAATATAACTCTCCATTTGGTCGTAACCTATATTCTGCGTTATTATTTCTTTTAGCTCCCAGTATTTTTCTCAGAATTCGTCTTTCAGTCTTCTCTAATTTCTCTAAATCACCAAATCTTGTTAATTTAAGTGTACAAACAGTATATCATTATAAGGTGTTCAATATAACAGGACTAGTTTCGGCTACAGTGTGATCATCAGCAATCAAGCAGCAGCAGCAGCAGCAGACATCCTCTAGTTACTAAGAGCTCCTTTCGTCTACGTTATTGGTTTCAATCTCGTAAAGAGCTCACAGAAAGGGTGATGTTGAGTTGGGTCCTATGGCAAAACATTCCTTGGTTAGGTTATTGAACCTTTTTTAATGTTTTATTATACGAGGGGTAATCAGAAACTATGGTTACAAGGTCAATATTCATGGAGTTTCGTCTGTTATAGAGAAATTAGTAGTGGGGGGGGGGGCGGGGGGGGGGGGTAATTCGAATACATACGGTTGGTTTTGGGGCTCAGCGCGGGTGTCATACTCGTGGAGGTTTTTGGAAAGAGGGCACACAGTGACCGCTGACCGATACTGTGAGACCTTGTCATGATTGCGCGGAGCAATCAGGAGAAAACAGCAAGGACTTCTCACCTAGGGCGTCAGCTTCCTTCACGACAACGCGCGACCTCTTACAGCTTAGAAGAATAACACGCTATTGAAGCAGTTTCACGGGGACATCATTGATCACCCTCCCTACACCCCGGATCACACTTCAAGAGATATTCACCTGTTACCTCACTTGAAGGAGCACCTAGGAGGTCGACGATTCGCTTCAGACGAGGAGGTGAAGCTCTTCGCGACAATGTTGCTGAACACGCGACAATGTTGCTGAACACGCAAGGAGATGACTTTTACCAGGAGGGAACATTCAAACTTAACGCACGAAGCGATAAGTGCCTAAACCAATATGGTGACCATGTCTAATAATAACGTAATGTATGTAGGCCTACTATCGGTTGGCGGTATTAGTTGTATGAAATAAAATGTACACGTTTCTCTGCAGCTTATGTGACCTTAGTTTCTGATCACCCCTCGTAAATAATAAATTAAGACATTATTACTGTATAGTAAGTAATGTAGCCTCCGTGGCTTAGGCGGCAGCACGCCAGCCTCTCACCGCTGGGTCCGTGGTTCAAATCCCGGTCACTCCATGTGAGATCTGTGCTGGACAAAACGGAGGCAGACAGGTTTTTCTCCGGGTACTCCGGGTTTCCCTGTCAAAATTTAATTCCAGCAACACTCTCCACTATCATTTCATTTCATCTGTCATTCATTTAATCATTGCCCCAGAGGAGTGCGTCAGGCCTCGGCAGCCGGCACAGTTCATATCCTCGCCGCTAGATGGGGGCTTCATTCATTCTATTCCTGACCCGGTCGCAGACTGGAAGCAGGCTGTGGATTTTCATTTCACTGTATAGTAAGTAATCATTATATGGAGATGTAATAATTTCAGTTGTTGCCTTTGATACTGTTCTTTTTTTTTATTATTTTTTATTTTTTATTTTGCGTTTGGCTTTTAGTGCCGGGTTTGTCCGATAGATGGTTGGTTTTCTGTTTTAGTAGCTGCGACAATGCGGTCATGTAGCCCCGTGTACTTAGGGTGTGTGTAGAATCTATCTGATAACCGGTGTTAATTGGGATGACTGTATTTAGTGTGTGTTATCTGTTTTAAATTCAAGTAGACATTGAATGTTTTCAAGTAGTTACTACTTTTGCCGCCAAACGCCACCGTCAATGACTACTAGTTCAGAACTTGGTAACCAGATGCCATCGCAGTCGGCTCCCGGCGACGAACGTCGGAACCTAAGAGCGTTTGTCAAATGTTCAACCTATAATTTAGCTTCACACAAGTGTAATTAGTGGAACGTTCTTTAACATGCCATAAATCTATGACATGGGACCGCCGGCTTTACTTTCCCTCTGAATGAAGGCATACTGAGGGATTTTTAACGCTTTGAAAAAATCCGACGACTTCGGCTGGGTTTGAACCCGCGATCTTGGGCATAGAAGCTCAGCATGCTACAAACTACGCCACCGAAGCCGGCAGGTGTGTCCGAGCACATGTTCGGCTCGCCGGAGTTTGTAGCTGCTTCTATGTGGACACAAGTACCGTGTGGAGTTTTGTCTGTGGAGGAAAGTGTGAATCAATGTAAGGACGAAGAATTGGAAGTTAGTGGCTGTGGCCTATAGTTAGAGACCAACTCCGGCATTTGCCTGGAAGGAAGATGAGAAATCACAGAAGACCATCTTCAAGGTTGCCGGCGGGGGGATTCGAACCTCCTCACCTCCCGGATGTGAGCGACTGCCTGCAGCCACGCCGTAACGACCATGGCTAACTCACCCGGTGATACTGAAATACACTGGTCAAAATAAATTTTGCATATTGCATGATGTATTTTCATTGCTGTATGACGACATTTCGTTTTTGCACATTGTCTCATGTGGTAACTCTAAGATAACCGTACACTGTTATCAGACGTGGAGTTTGTGCTGTGATTCCGGTACAGACCATCAGGCACATTGTCGAAGGTTGCAAACTAAGAGCGTACCTAGGTGACCCTAACGACTTTCCCAGTGCTACACCATCGAGCCTGGACTGCAGAAAGAGACTGGACATAAGGTTGATATATGTGCGTGTATGTACATATTATTAGCCTATTTTCACTTTATGAAAAAATAGGCTTATGAGATCACCTTTTGTCCGTCTGTCTGTCTGTCTGTCTGTCTGTGTGTGTGTGTGCGTGTGTGTGTGTGTGTGTGTGTGTGAGAGAGATGGTGTGTACCCCCCTAATAACTTCTAAACGGCTGGACCAATTTCAATGAAACTCGGCAAGTTCATAGCACTATTCCAGACGACCCCGACCGTGCCATTCAAATTTTGTTACGTCTCACCAATCCAACATGGCGGCTGTGCGAAATATTTCACCAGCATTCAATATCTCCGAAATTATTACCGATATCACCCTGGAATATTTTACGGTGATAAAGGGAACTAGAAGTTCACCTATGTGACGTTTGAAAACCTAATAACTACAATACCAACATGGCGGCCAAGCGAAGTTGCGACTTCTAAATAGACGTTTCTCGCGATTTAACCAACCTAACGCAATAAAACTTGGTGCAATATATGTCCATACACATTGTAATACACCGACATCTAACTCGTTCAATTGTTTACATAAGCTCAAGATGGCGGCTGTGCGAAATATTTCACCGGCATTCTGTATCTCTGAAACTATTAACGGTATCGCCCTGAAATTTTGTATGGAGATAAAGGGCACTACTGGAAGTTCATCCATAAGACTTCCTGTAATTATTTCAATGTTTCTTGTACATAGGGATTGTATGAATGAATGCTATAGGATGTTTGAGTGCGTGTCTGTATGGTTGTGGTTGTTGATTTATAATAGACTAGTGTATTTCTATTTTTTGTTCGTGTTTGCTGTTATTGTTTTGTTTATACTTGTAAATTTTATTGTTAATTATTATATTGTCACTTGTGGATTCTGTCTGGCAATAAAGAATACATACATACATACATACATACATACATACATTCAAAACCCGGTTAACTACAAAACGAATATAGCGGCCAAGCGAATTTGAAAATTTAAAATAGACCTTTCTCGCAGTTTAATTATCCAAACGCAATGAAACTTGGTACAGCAAATGTTTATACACATTGTAATGCACTGGTATCTAATTTAGTTCAATTGTTTACATAACCTCAATATGGCAGCTGTGCGAATTTTAAAATCTCTTTTTTATTTCTTGTGTCCTAATCATGCGATTGAAGTTTGAATACTACACGTACACAATAATCTTCATGTAACAGTACATAACTCTAATACCTAAAAATATAAAAAATCCAACATGGTGTCCATCCGCAATGTTTAGTCGGTTCTCGATATCTACGAATCTATTACAGCAATCAAACTGAAATTGTGTATGTTGATAGGAGCAATTAACATAATTAGGATATATGAAAATAGGCTGTATAGTTCTTTACGGAACTACTTGTTAATTTTTTTTTACATCGTTATGTCAATGGAAGGAGCGCGAGAAAACTCATTTAGCAAATGATGTTGATATTTCCTTCTCCCAAAATCTCTTCATCTAGGCACTAAATAGTTACTTCCGTTCTTCAGTCCATGATTTTCTGGTACTGGTACTGATCTTCTCCGCAAAATGATAGTTGTTGACAACTGTTCTGAATTTGGATCTGTCTTGTATGATTTCCTCCACGATGCCAACTTCCTGAAGATCTTCCTCTATTTCCCTAAGCTATAGGCTTGACTTTCATTGAGAGAGCTAAGTTGAGAATCCTCTTCGTCAGTCGGTGATCGGTCATGCGAAGAATGTGGCCGTAGAACTTCAATCGCCTTTTCCTGAATGTGTCGCTGATCCTTTCCGAGTGATGATTTAGCTCCTGAGACTTCCGTTTCGTCCAGATTCCATCCACGCAGACAGGACCAAAGATTTGTCTCAATATTTTCCTCTCTTTCTACTCATGTCTTTAATAAGAGATCTGACACCAATGAGCAAGGTTTCCGGGGCGTATAATCTTATGCTTCAGGTTTGATGACTGTGTTATGTCGTAATTATTATTACTATTATTATTATTATTTCACGTGTAATGCCATGTTGTTGTTTGAGTCTTCAGTCTTTTGACTGGTTTGATGCAGCTCTCCATGCCTCCCTGTCCTGAGCTAATCGTTTCATCTCTACATAGCGACCACACCCTACATCCGAGGCAATCTGTTCAACATATTCTAACCTTGGTCTACCCCTACAGTTCTTGTCCTCGACCCTTCCTTCCATAACTAAGCTTGCTATTCCTGGGTGTCTTAGTATGTGTCCTACCAACCTATCTCTTCTCTTCATTAGCAGTCGCCAGAAACATCTCTCCTCTCCCACTCGTCTTAATACCTCTTTGTTCCATACGCTACATAAATAGATAAAACTGTTATCGGATAAATCCCCTGTATTATATTTGGGCCGTGTTGAAACACCGGATCCCATGAGAACTTAGCAGTTAAGCAGCATTGGGTCGGAACTTGGATGGTATGCCGGTTCTAGGTACGGCGCGCTCTCGGACCTGGCTTCGAGCAGAATACCAATTAAATTTAATTATATTTTGGTCCACAAAACTTTTGTTGACCAGTTTATAATGTTGATACTTGTTAATATCAAGAAGGTCATTCAAATAAAAACGAGCGACCGAACATTATCAAATGAAGAAACCTACTTTACTGACCAGCGGTTCTACAAGACCCCTTCCCTTCGGGGATTGATGGTAATTCACAGAGGGATGTTTGGACTGTGGGCCCAATTCTAACTCAAGGATCCGGAGTCAATGGCACCTTTGAGATACACAAGTGAGAAAGACAACTCCTTTCCATTTATTTCTGTATTCGTGACTTTTCGGCTTGCTGGAGGTTGAACATCTTTAGAAGGACAAAGCGAGCAGCATCGGCTTACCACCGCCTGTTCCGTCCACGAATGTAAGCGGATTACCAGAAACCTGGCAGTCAACATTAACCAACCCGTTAATACCAAAGTCAGAGGTCTCCTCTCCCTTCCCTCTTTGTGAAGCCAGAGGATTACCCTAGCGTGCAGGTCGTACGATAAGGACAGCGGTCCACTCGCGGTCAGCTAGGAGCTAGGCCTGTCTTCCTAGCAACTTCAAGGTGCTCGTCGAAACTTCAGCAACACTGCGTTTGCGCATATCTTTCAGGTCAATAAAATCATTGCTCTGTTTCCCTCATAGGTCACCAATTGGCGTTGACAATGGTATTTATTACTTGTTTTTGTTGTTGTTTATTTTAGCCGCGATGGGGAGCGGCAGTAAGTCCGGAGGTCTAAGGTTCGATTAATAACACTCGCAGCGGCTATCCCGAGTTGGGATTTTCCTTGGGTCTTCAGGAAAATGCTGGGATAGTACCTTATTTAAAGTCCCGGTGCACCTTCCCCCATCCCCGACCCTAGAAATTACAGCTAGTTAGATATTGCTGTTTTAAGAAGCGAAACGGCGAGGTCATCTGTCCCTGTAATTACAGCTGCTTACTGTACTCCCGTCAATGTAAAGTTTCCAAGCCATCTTTCAGTGTTGCCTCTAAGAACTATCAATTTATACTTTTCATTTGGTCAACACGCTATTTGCCCAATATGATTTGGCGGGGGTATAACTTGTAACATAAATATATATAGACTATAACACAAGCCCTGAAAAATATTACATGTAATACTTGGTCTATTATTTACATAGAAGGGGGGATTTAGGATTATGTGTTTCAACCATCAGGTAGTCATGATCAGAGCCTGATCGCTAGGGTTGAAGTTTAGATTTGTATAGAAAATTACAAATCCACGATTCTAAATTTTGTATATAAATCTAAATTTTTACCCCAGTGATCAGGTTCTGATGATGGCCGAAAATACAATACTTTCTACTGTAGGAATGCATAACTACACGAAATATAACTTTCGTTTCTACAGTACAATGCATTTTAAGCCCAATTTTTTGTGTGTGCTGCTGGTGCTTCTTCTTCTTCTTCTTCTTCGTCTTCCTTATCCGATACGGACGTTGGCTACCGCCATGACTAACACCTTCCTATCCTGTGCAATCCTGAAGAGTACCATGGAAGACAACCCAAACCACGTTCGTTAATTATCCAAATTATTAGTCTCCTTCCCCCCTGGGGGACGTGGTGGCGCAGTGGTCAAGCTGTATGCCTCTCACCAAGGCGGACCGGGTTCGATTCCTGGTCAATGCATGTGAGATTTTCGAAGTGAAATGCCATGTCCTGTGGTTCAGATTCCACGTAAAAAGGAGGTCCCATGGCTCATGATCGCGAGATTAACGGTCACGTTAAATTACAAGCTTCATTTTCGTCTCCTTCCCGGTCCACGCTGACCTTCAATTTTACCCTGTAGTATAACTTGGAGCAGACGGTATTTGGGATTCCTCATCATGTGTCCCGAGTATTCCAATTTCCTCTTCTTAATTGTATTTAACAGCTCAGATTGGCTGCTCACATGCTGAAGAATCTCGGCATTACTCACATGTTCTGTCCACGAGATTTTAAGAATCCGCATGTAAAAGGTGCGTTCAAAAAGTAACGAGCCGGAGGTATAATTACAGAAACCAGTACCTGTATGTTAGAAGTATTGGCCCTGTCTGTTGAGGCACTTGTCCCACTGTGACACGAGGCGGTGAATGGCTGTCTCATAAAATTCCCTGGGCTGCGATGTGAACCAGTTCCGCACGTACAGCTGGACGTCGGCGTCCGAGGTGAATCGTTGGCCCCGCAAAGCCCTTTTCAGGGGACCAAACATGGCGTAATCACAGGCAGACAGGTCTGGACTGTATGGAGGGTAGCCGAGAACCTCCCATTTGAATTTCTGCAGGAGTGCCGCGACTGTGTTGGCCGTATGAGATCGTGCATTGTCGTAGAGCGACCACAGCGGCTATGGCGTTCACTGTCACATGGCGGTCCTGGGTAATGAGAGCATCAACCAACTGCACGTAGTCATCGGTAATGCAGGTGGGTGCCCCAGACCGGGCATCATCAGCTAACGGCATCCGTCCTTCGCTGAAGCGCTTGTGCCACGCCTTGACCCTTGCAAGGGACATGCAGTGTTCGCCGTACACTTGTGACATTCGGCGACGAATGTCCGTTCCCCATACTTCTTCCGCTGTCAGAAACCGAACAACACCTCTTTGCTCTTCGGTTGACGCCTCCATGTCACTGTTTGCAATGCGACTGGCAGCGTTGGACGATTGATGCATGCTGCTGCTCGCTTTGTATCGTCACGTGACGTGCACGCGTGACATCTGGCGACGGGCTGTGACTTCCCATGCTCTGGTCGGAACCACACCTCGTTACACACGCCACGATTAGCCGATGTAGTCACCGGTTTGCGCATTCCAGCCTGCGGATCGTTACTTTTTGAACACACCTTATATATCCACATTTCAAAAGCTCGAATCTTCTTTTCTGTAGCTACCGACAAGGTCCAAGCTTCAACACCATAAATAAGAATGTAGACAACATAACACTTCACAATTCTTTCCTTAAGCGTCATACTGAGATCTCGACAGCATAGTAGGCCTAGTTGTTTCATTGTCATAAAGATGGATCTAGTAGCCCTCTCTATATACGGCATCTTATTACAACTGAAGGATCCCAATTCTCATTAATATTCTGTCCTAAATAAACCAAACTCTTGACTCGCTCAATCTGATGTTCATCGACCAAAAGGACTTGTGACGATTCTGGTTTTCGCGATATCATCATATATTTTGTTTTCTTAATGTTGAGGTCCAGGCCATATTGTTTACTCTTTTGATACACCATAGTAACAATCTCTTTAAGGCCTTCGAAACTATTTGCAATCAATACAGTAACATCTGCATAGGAGAGCAGTGTTGAATACGAGGTATTGCACGTCAAGGGACGATATCGTAACGCTTATTTCTAGTTTAACTTTCGTTTTAGTTCGAAAGACCTTTTAGTCAAAATAATCTGGACTTCAAATTGATTAACAGAATTGCAAGCACAGGTAATATGGCGGTTCTGACGTAAACTATACTCTGTGAGCTGCCAGAATGGACAGCTCTAGCCTCGCCAAGTGGTTGGGTTACAAGGTTGCCAAACAGTTAGAATAACAAGCGATCACACTGTACATGTCAGTGACAAAACTAACCAGGCACTGACGCACGTGGGCTGTGATATTGCAACGCAGAGTATTATGACAACAACTATGCGAACATGGATTGGTCAAGAGGCAGAGGGGGATGGCTGACGTGGAATTTCCGGCCAAATGTCAATCCTATTCTGGCAGCTCACGGAGTATATGTGGCTTAATGCCCATAATATTTACTTCCGCATTTGGTTTTTTCACATGTCTGTTGAATTTTGAGAAGCAAATTTATTATTTTGAATTATGAACCCCACAAGCCTTCCGTTCGAACCTAAAAGTATTCCACAAGTTATAAATTACGGTTTCTGGATTGCATCCTGCACTGTTTATGAGACATAGCTTTGCCAGTTCGTAAAACCACTAGGTAGTTGTCTACACATAGCGATTTTACCACTGCTCTACCTACGCCTTTTGCTCTTTTGGCTTCCTTACAGTCTAGTGTGCGATAGGCAGCATTAACTGTATATCGAACCCAGTCCACCTTTGTATTTGTAATCCAAGTAATAATTTAGAAAAGAGACAAGTGTAATCGGTTTTAAACATTATCCAGTCTGGCTGCGTGGCTCAGGGGTAACGTTCTCGCTTGCTGAGCCCAAGGTTGCAGGTTCGAAATCTGGCGCAGTCAGCTGGCATTTGAGGGTGCGCAAATGCGAGGGAGCCGTGTCAGTACATTTACTGGCACGTTAAAGATCCTCTTCGGGGCAAAATTCCGGCACCCCGGCGTCTCTAAAAGTCAGTGTAGTTAAAAGGGACGTAAAACCAATAACAATAAAATAAATATATTAAACATCATCTCTGCTATTTTTATATGTTTGACATGCATATTAACCTGAAATCGAACCCTAGTCTACCTTAGTGAAAGGCTAACAGCTTAACCACTGCACCACCATGCTCTTCTTTCTTAGTTTGATTCGTTCTAGGCCTTGGAGCTGGAAATCGAGTTAAGATCTCCAGTGCAAAAGGCGCATGAGCTCGCCACTGCAGCACAAAATGGTTAGCTGGTAACATTAGGCAACCGGAAATGTTTGTATTTCTGTTAGCGATGCATTTTGTCATCTGCCTACTGTCTGAGCACAGCCAGCAAAACAGTTTAGTTTAGAACAAGCGAGTGTGTGTATAGATTATTTGCCTCAGGTATTTAAAGCTTGTTGTGTGTAGCGACCATCTTGTCCAATAACCACTCAGCAAGATTTAACAGTCAACCCATAAAAACAGCATGGGATAGTTGTATGTGCTCCATGTACTTGGGTGTGTGCATTAGCACCTTGCGCTAGCTTTACCTTACCCTCTAAAGGTAGAGCGTTATCCCTTTCCTTTGGACATCACCAATAACAGCATCCACCCCACAAGTTTTACACTTAAGCCGTTGGCTTGTTATCGATTAGGTTTGTTTTGGTTCAGTTAGGTTTGATTCGGCTTGGTTCAGTTTAGTTCAGTGTAGTCACCATTTT
Organism: Meconema thalassinum; assembly: GCA_946902985.2. Classification (NCBI taxonomy): domain Eukaryota; kingdom Metazoa; phylum Arthropoda; class Insecta; order Orthoptera; family Tettigoniidae; genus Meconema; species Meconema thalassinum. The sequence goes on from OX336399.1 coordinate 94,922,022, forward strand.
TTTAGCTCTTCTCTTTAACCAATTAATTAAAGATAGTCTACTCTTAATTCTTGAATCGATAAATTGGATTTTGTGTACACTGTTTGTCATGCCATGTCTGCAACCTATACTCCCTATGTACTGCGGTCTGGTCTGAAAACAAGTTCCAATGGTGAAAGACTTGTCAGTCACCATACATGTAGCCTACAATAATTCTTTCTCTACCTAGCTAGGTTTCATCACTCACAGTAAACATCTAACATTATGGGTATGCAATATATTAAGTAAAACAAATGTCCATGTTCTTGTTGTTTTGGGTCTTTTTGGGAAATTCATAAGCCATAAAAAAGAGGGCGTCATGTCAAGTCCTGGGGGACCTTGTGTGTTCAAATCCCATTATCGGTTTATAAAATCTCAAGTCCATGCCCTAGCAGTTTTAGATTATCTCAATCAATGAGTCCACCATAGGAAAGATCAGAAAAATGAATACTGTTGCGTGCCACCCCCTAGTGGCACCTTTGTTAACTGGATTACGGTGGGTATAAAGCACAACACCAATTACTGCTTAAAGAAATAATTAATTTTATTGCAGCCAGAAAAATACACTACTCAACAGCAATCATTACCTTACTCCAGTTTCCTCACGTCGAGAATACTTTCCCTTTCACTTTTCAACAGACCACAGTTAATCCTCTTCGCTAATGAGTCCGCTCCCGTACGCTCGCTGGAAATAGCTGCACTAGGTCTGTCACTGTACTATACACTGTTTCACAAGCAACACAATCACTTCCTCGGTGTCAAGAGAATCAGCTTCACTAGGGGTTTCGCAAGTCACCACACTTCTGTCGCTCAAGATAATCGCTCGCACTAGCTCGTAAAACAAAACAACAACAACAACAACAACTGCTAGACAGGTCGCACTTATATAGCAGGCCGGTGACTCAATAAATGCTTCTAGATCCATCCAGGGTTCACGGCTTCTCGAGGTTTCCATCGCTGGTCCAGTCACGAATATTCTGGACTACCCCTTTGTCCTAGTAGCCCTGTTGCATAAGGCACACGCAATACAGGAGGCAGGCCACAGCCCAGCCCTGGGGCAGTTGTGACTCATGCGGCGAGTGATGACACAAACTCACAGCCGTAACAATACCCTCAAAACAAACCGTTGTATATGCCTCTGTGATCAATGGTTCACAAAATATCAATTGATCTATCGGGGCAAGGCCACCGTGGTCAGCAACTCATGTCTTGCTTTCATTGACATCGCTTAGTCAATCAAAATGTTATAGCTTCGTATCCTACAACCAGTTGTTGGCCTATGAACATGCATCAATGCCACAGAGCCGTGTCACTGATAACCGTTTACTAACACGTTAAAGACCCCCTTCAGGTGGTAAAAAATCTTAGCACACTGCACACGTTTTAGAATTTAAGCCTCCATCCATCCGCCATACATAATATCAGAAAACGAACCCTCGCCCTGTCATAAACCGTCCCGTCGAAATATCGATTGTTCTATTAAGCACGGCCACCGTGGCCGGCGACAGGCTCGTTGAAACACACACCCAGCGGTATCGTCTCTCTCAACAACCACTCGAACATTTCAAACAGTAAAAAATGTCAACATGTCACCCCAAGTCATTTGACAATACGTACACGTCCCTACCTTTATTAGTTCGCGAGATATAACAAAAAGTCTAAAATCATGGTTTTACCCCAAATATTCTGTTTCTCTCATTCTCAAAACTTTGACCTATTAACAACATAAAGAGGGCTTCGAGATAAGCCATTTGTCACCTCACACGTCAAAATCCGGCAATGCGTTCGTGAGATATCGGCAAAGTTCGAATGAAAATAGGCGACTCGTTAGAACCAGCACTAGCCCCCTACTGCAAAGTTTTTTTTTCTACAGACTTGAAACTTTGTTTGGGGGTCGAGTGGGTAAGGACTATTCATTTACGTGAAACAAACGTTTTTGTATACTTTCTAGTTTCCAAAATATAAGAATTTTAAAATTGATCTTTTTTCAAATATATACATATAAAAATATAAACTTGCGTTCAAACGATAAAGGGCATAGAGACCGTTCGTTTAAGCTATTGCACAACTTTCTATCATGTTTGGTTTTCGAAATATCGCCTACTTTCAAAAACGTTTAAAAAATATAACGAGTGGTCCATAGGAAAGAGGGCGTCACCCCAAGTCCTACGACACCTCATTTGTTAAAATACGACCATAGGTTCGCGAGAAATGTCTACTGAATAGTCGCAACTTCACTTGGCCCCCATGTTGGTTTTATGGGCACAGCCACGTTGAATGAAACAGATCCACCACTACCCCCCTACTTGTATCGTACATAAAACTTTCTGTTCTAGCGGGTATTTGCCTGTTGCATTGTTAACCACTGCGTTACACACAGGCTGCACAGCTGGCTGGGTTACAACTTACTGACGCCTTCCCGACGCGACGTTGACTGGCGAGCACGCGCGTCTCAGCCCCGCACGTGGCAAGTTCCAGGCAAGCGAGGTTTCTCCCGGCCTCACCCGTAAGTGAACGTATTGAACTAACACCGTAGAACAGGCGTTCTCAACCTGGTGCGTGCAGCACCGCGGTGCTCTTTAAATGAAATGTGGTGCTCACATCATACGAGCCAAAAGGTGCTCGCGAGCACAAGCTCCCCTGAGATCCGTTCCCGAATTCAAATTCTGTTGCACGAACCAGAATAATAGTGTCTTCATTGGATATCCCTATTTTATGAGTAGCCTAATCCGAAATACTCTGATTCAACTTGATGGTCTACACGTAAATGTATCTTACCTACATGAGTCATGCATGCAGTTGGAGCATGCCTGATGAGCAGTGAATCCTTTGCTATTTCAGCCCCTCTGAGGGAGGGAGGGAGGGAGGGAGGGAGAGAGAGATAGGAAAAGGAAAGAGAGTCGCATCCATGTTGCATTATATATATATTTGGATTCGTTGTGCCCAACTAAGTTAGTTACTGTTGTTTTAAGGGGCGGAACTACGAGGTCATATGCACCTAGGGTGCCCAACCAAGGAGCGCGTTTGAACTTGTTAGCACGTTTTTCTTCCCTTCCCAATATGTCTTAATCCTCTCACTGTGTTCCCTTTTAGGCTGTTCTGTTTATCCTGTATTTGTTCGGGCGGGCTTCTCAGAAATGTATACAGTGGTGAATTAATGTTCTCAATTTTGTTCTGTCGGGGATGGTTTCTTCATGACAGTCAATTTCATTTATGTCTTCCCTGATTTATTTTAGCCAGTTGTTTTGATTTCTCTTTGATAGGCTAGGTTGAAAATTTTCTTTGTGAGCATGTTATTATCCATTTTATATAGGTGTCCGTAAAACGGTAACCTCAGTTTCCTTATGGTATCTGTCTTTTTTTCTTTAACTTGATAAATTTCATATGATTTCTTTTTCATCCAAATTCCATTTTCACACTTTGGCCCTAGGAATTTACTGAGGATTTTCCTTTTTTGTTTCCCGATCATTATCATTCGAGATTTGCTACCAATTATAATAGTTTCAGATGCATAATTATAGAGCTTCTGTTTTAACGACTGTGTTATAATGTCTTAATTTTGCTTTGTTGACATAGTTCTTTTATTGTATCTGTTCCAAGTAATTTTGTATGCTCTTTGTAGCTTTGTAGTTCTTTCTCTGTTAGCTAGCTGATTTAACCCTGCTCGTTCAATAATTTCACCTAATATTTAAATTTGTCTACTTGAGCGATATTCCCTTAGTTGGTGATTAATGGTTGATTGTTGAAACATGATTTAGTCCCTTCCATATACTTAGACTTCTCCTGTTTTGGCTGCTATTTCATGGAGTTTTTTGATAGAATAAATTGCTTCTTGTCGGTTGTTGGATGGCATAGCAAGGTCATCAGCAAATTCATTATTATTATTATTATTATTATTATTATTATTATTATTATTATTATTATTATTATTTTGATTTAATTGTACGTGGGTACTTGGTATGGCATGTGGGTGGTGCTCACAGTCTTGAAAAGATTTTGAACACCTGCTCTAGAACAAACTATTAATGTCCACAAATACAGTAGTAACAAAACTATTCAACTTCTTTCAATAGAAGACGCACTCCGGGTAGATCATTCACGTATGGTGTTGATTTACTAGTATTCAGCTGGGAACCTGTTTCCTGTCGTAAGTGCAAGAAGTTATTTCCCCAGTAAACAACGTACAAGAGATGTTACAAATATTGTACATGAGTCGTTTCTACATGACAGAAACTGACGAACGAATATATTTTCGTACAGACCGTACTCCTCCCTACATAATCGTACACCTTTGTCACATTCTTATAAAAAAAACTCTTCGAACATAATTTATGAATGGCACCTTAAATAAACTGGAGAATAGTATGTTCCTTTAAGACCCGAAGACCAAAATTAATCACTTCACGCCACTTAATGTTTTCATTTCATATGTTGAGAATGGTTAACAGAGTGAAGTAAAAAAAAATGTGTGTTAGCGGCTGATTGGCGCTATCTCTTATCGCCCGCAGTGTTTGCCTTGCCATGCCCCGTAATGAGCATACTTTATGCATGGAATATTGAAATAGTTGAAAAATAAAAATAAACCTTAGGCACGAATATTAATGAAAGAGCCCCAGGCTTAGCTAAGCGTGAACTCGCCTCTCCTCATCTCGCTTGGACTGGCCTGCGTTACTTCAGGTAGAAAGTTGTGTCTAGCGTGTGTATTCCGTAATGATCGGTCAACAGTATCCAACAATATTCATCACGTAGCATGTATCAAATAAAAGCACATACCACCATGATAATGTTCCTAAAAATAGAGCTCTGCGCGTTTGTTTATTAATTTGTTGGTTTATTTATTTGATTGTTCATTTGTTTATTTACAGGTTTGTTTATTTTTTATTTGTTCATTTATTTGTTTAGTTACTTGTTTGTTAATTTGTTTGTTTATTTATTTGTTCATTTATTTGTTTACTTGTTTGTTCATTTGTTTGTTTACTAGTTTGTTTATTTGTTTATTTACTTGTTTGTTTATTTGTTTATTTGTTTTTTCTTATTTGTTTATTCGTTAATGTATTCGTTATTTGTTTCTTTGTTTGTTTATTTGTTCATTTGTTTGGTTATTTGTTCATTCGTTTTTATTTGTTTGTTTATTTCTTTATTTGTTTGATTATTTATTTTTTCTTTGTTTATTTGCTTATTTGTTTATTTATTGGTTTATTTATTTATTTAGTTACTTATCGTGTTAACAATAGCGGCATCGGTGGCGCAGTTAGTAGCATGCCGATCTTCTATGCCCAAGATCTTGGGCCGAAGTCGTCGGATTTTTAAGGCCGTTAAAATCCCTCAGTAGGTATGCCTTCCTTCGGAGGGGAAGTAAAGCCGGCGGGCCCATATCATAGACTAATGGCATGTAAAAGAAGAACCTTCCACTAACTACAATTTTCTGAAACTAAATTTCTAGGTTAGATTTGAATAACGATCTATTAGTTGGTTGTTTCCTCAGTTTTGGGGCTGCGACAACGTGGTCATGTAGCACCGTGTACGTTGGGTGTGTGTAGAATTTGTTTGATAACCAGTGTTGATTGTGATAGCTGTATGAGTGTGTGTTATCTGTGATTCAGGTAAGGACTGCAGACGATTAATTTGCTACCAAATGCTACCGTCCACAACACCTAGCTGCGGACTTGGCTCTTAGATGCCATCGCAACCAATACCTGGCGACGAATGAACTAATATAGCATTATCAAATCTAACCTACAAATGTTGCTTCACACAATTGTAGTTAGTAGAAAGTTCTTTTACATGTCATAAACGTATTACATTTGCCCGCCAGCTTTACTTCCTCTCCGAAGGAAGGCATTCTGGGGGATTTGTAACGCTCTTAAAAAATCCGACGGGCAGGGTGAATGCGTGTTACAGAGCACTTGTTGACTCGCTCCTCCCCTCACTACGGCCGGCACTGAGCTTGACCAGAAGAATGACCTTGGTGACATTAATATTTGCAATTTTTTAAATACTCGTGTGACATCGTGACGTAAGTTGGGGCTCAATGGATAATGCATAACGTGTATATTGACTCAAGCCAACAAATGTCGTCTTAGCACAATTACTAAGTCTTGTCGGGTTTTAGTAAAAATTTAAATGTGACCTTGATCCAATGATATATTTGCTTTATTGTAATACACAGATGACAGAATTATGTACCGTAAGTTGGAGTTCAATGGATAATGCATAACATGCATCGTGTCTGAAGCCAACAAACGTCGGTGTAGCAGAATTACTTGTTAAGATATCTCTTCCTAATTATTTTAAGTAATAATAACCATACTAGCGGACCCGTGCGAGAAATCATGCATGTTCATTAACCACACTTTCCCCTCTAATGAGAGACTTGGAGAAAAGTTGTTATGGTTTTATTTCAACCAAATGTCATTTGTGTGCCGAGTCCATTGATTGACAGCGAACCTGTAAGTGAATTAACGTTTAATAGTTTGGACATGAAACAGGCGTCGCTACAACCAAAATGCGAACTGAACAGCAATGATGTCGCGTATTTTCCTACAGCAACAGTATTTGCAAATCGCACACTTCTTACAAAAAAATGATATTTATGAAATTAAAATGCAATTCGTCACTGCTAATGGCATTGGTGTTCTGAGTCCATTGATTGACAGCTTAGCCGTAACACTCTCCGGTTATTCGATATGTATGAAATTATACGATTTGAGTACGCATTCCTTTGATTTACTGTTTCTGAAATCCATGTAAAAGGATAAAGGAAAGACCTCAGTATGTTAAAATGACATGAAACAGGCGTCACAGCGACCAAAATGTGAATTGGACAGCAGTTATGGAGAGTATTTTCCTACAGCAACAGTAGGTATCTGCAAATCGCACACTTGTACATTTTTTTTAAAGTATTTTTTTAAATACATTATAGATATTTATGAAATTAGAGTGCAATTCATCACTGCTAATGTCTATTCTCTATAATTTGAATGCTCATTTCTCACGATCGGTCGCTTGTGAGCGACGCAGGAGGGATCTATACTACTGAAATAATATATACGATTATTAATCATAATAAATGCATCTCTTTGGTGATCGTCTTATTTTCAGCTCATAATCAGGTGATCACTGTTTCATTGCGCACTGCAGTTACGATATTGCCTCTCCCTCGTTCAAGTTGTGTATCTGCAATGATCCCGTTGGTGATAGGCTATGTAATGTGTTCTGGTGGCTCGCGATTCGACAACACTGTGTTAGACCGCTATTGCACCCAGTCCCACAATTGAAAGAGACGCTTATACCGTACCGTACATTCCTTACTGACCCCTCAGCTGCCACTGCGACAAATTGATCTCCACTCAGCAAATGGGCGAGCGTAAAGCAGGGAGTAGGCTATAGAGAAAGCGTTTAAACCGAGTGAGTAGTATAGGAAAACACAGGAATGCAGTGCACTCATCCCAGAGAAGGACGGAGAATGTATTGGAAATTGCTGCCCACAAAAAAATATAATAAAAGGAGAGCATAATATTGGAGATTGGATAGTGTAGGAAGACAAGCTTCATGTACGTAGTTATATATTTTATTTCAACCTCTCGCCTTTAGGATATAGGGGCAATTTCTGGTACAATAAAATTACCGCCAGCGAACGTATAGCTTAAAGTAACTCAGGAATCGTGTGTTTGTGAACAATACGGTTTGTACCGACATTTGTTCAGAAGTTATGCTATGGTTCAGCGATGGTTCGTAAGACTTCCATTTTAGATTTCACGAACGATTGCTGCATTGCTGGGATAGGGAGATGCTCTTTCGGGAATCCAAGGTTCGATATCCTGAGCAAGCAGTGGACATCCCAGGGAGTAAGGAATGCGGGGGAGCTGCCTTCGCTATTACTTCATATAGTTCATTTATTCACTATTATTTTATTCTTGGTGTCCGTGCCTGCACCCCGACAGTAGTAGCGAACTGTGCAAATCCTTCCTTCTCCTTTTTATGAAGCTCACCTGCGTTTCTTTATTACGAGAGCTATAAGTTGAAGCAACCTTTCACCTCCCTATAAACCCGCGGATATCTGTAAAATGTTTCGCAATGCGGAGAAGTAATAGTTAGCATAGCTGTGCGGATAGCGGATAATGTTTGGGAGTAAATTTGCGGATAGTTTATAGAATACAACCCGAACTTGTTGAATATCATTACTGGCACCAGGATGTTTATGACATACAGTTATGCATTTTCCATGACAAATGTAAGGTGATTTAAGCTAATCTCAAATTATGTCATTTATCATAATTAACACTCCGAACTGAAAATGGTTGCAATTCTGGCTGTATAACATTCATTTTAAACGTAGCACATGACATACACAGCCTAGGGGAGCGACTTTCTCCTCATATGTCTAAATGTGTCGCTTTAATACTTAATGCTTTATCCAATTAATTAAAAATATGATTGTAATGTCAGCGGATTTGGATAACAGTCGTGCGGGTATGAGGAGGATGCGGATAGCGTTTTATTTATCCGCGCAGGGCTCTACCTATAAAGACTTTAAAAAGATGGTATATTGGCTTTCACGGCCAAGGAATTAAATTCAGCAAACTTGGTGTCCTCCAGACACTAAGAGCCCGCTGATGAGGCTATCTTGGGGTTCCTAGGCGAAAACCCGCCAAAGACATGAAAATAAACTAAGAAAAATTGCTGAGTTTAATTCCTTGGCCGTGAAAGCCAATAAACCAAAATGAATCCAATCTAACTGATCAACTATTTAGGCCTACTACATTAAGGGCTGATTCCCACAATGTCCCAAACCTGTAAATTTCTCTTGGAGCGTGTGGACCTGGCCGGTCTGCGAATAACTCTGAAACATCCTAACGACCTCTCCTTTGTTCTACGTCATGATGGGCCGTCAGTAGATCTCACCATCCGGTTCATTAGGGAGAGTGTGTACTTTTTAAAGTCTTGTGTAGATTGGTTGGTTGGGGGCTGCGACAACGCGGTCATGTAGCCCCGTGTACTTCGGGTGTGTGTAACCGGTGTTAATTGTGGTGGCTGTATTAGTGTGTGTATCTGTAATTCAGGTGAGGACCGCAGTCGATCAATTTCAAGTAGTTCCAACTTTTGCCACTAAATGCTGCCGTCAACGACACCTAGCTTTGAACTTGGCTACTAGATGCCACCGCAACCAGCTCCTGGTGACGAACTTTGGAACCTAAGACCGTTTGTCAAATCAAACCTATAATTTAGCTTCACACAAGTGTTATTAGTGGAAGGTACTTTTACATGCCATAAATCTATGACATGGAACCGCCGGCTTTACTTCCCCTCCGAAGGAAGGCATACTGAGGGATTTTTAACGCTCCTAAAACATCCGACGACTTGGGCCGGGTTAGAACTCTCAGTTTAGGAATAGACTGTTTTATGTTTTTTATTGTGTAAATATCTATTTTTAATGTTCAAAATGCCTGATTTTTTATCATCCTCGATTTTTACTTCTCTATCCAAATAAGGCATAGGCTAATTGTTAAGGCTAGCTGTCTATTATATGCAAACCATTTTCGTTTTCATCCCCCGGCAGTGAGCTGTTTTGATCTTCATAATTTAATTTCATTTCATTAGGGGCCGATAACCTAGATGTTAAGCCCCTTAATCAAAAATTACAATCATCAATTCTGTAAATGAAGCAGCCACAACAGAAAAATATGAACACATCTACTCTATATTGCGGTAAATTAATTTACCGGTGGAGAGAGATTGTTCGTGTCTTTCTCAGTTTGCGATTCACTTGAAATAAGGGTATTTTGCGTATACGTTGTAATTGGAAACTCACCGTCAAGATATTTTTTTTACTTTTTCCGTCTTGTCTTGATAATCTGAGTGGACTGAAGCAATTAGGATTTGCCTTCCGCACTTCTCGCGTTTCCTTTCTCTTCTTGTGTGTCACATCAGCCAGTTGCTCGAGGCTCTTCTCTCTTTTGAGGCGACGTGGACCAGAAAATTGAGTGTCTTCTCTCTATATAAGGGACACACACAGAAAGGCAAGGGTCACGCACACACAGACCTAACAACGTTAGCACCATCACTCGTGCGCGTCACAAGCACGGAAAGACATTAACAAATCACAGCTGGAAACATAACTCCTCTACGGCACGTTAGACTGACGATGGAAATTAAACCTACTGCTGGCTATGCGTGAGAAACAATTAAAAAGGCATAAATGGCAATTGTGATTCGTTTTGACAACGGTGGTTAGTACTACATAAAATAATATCAATTCAATTTGCAAATAAACCAAAATTGTCCAGGTTTCTCATGTACGGTATTTTGAAAGTGTTTCACCTCCAGGTGGTAGCATGCCCAGATCCAACTGTGGTGGCGTCTAGTAGCTAAGTTCTGAACTAGTGGTCGTTGACGGTGGCGTTTCGCGGCAAAAGTAGGAACTATTTGAAAAATTCAAAGTCTACAGTCCTTACTTGAATTAAAACAGATAACACACACGAATACAGTCATCACAATTAACACCGGTTATCAGACAGATTCTACACACACCCAAAGTACACGGGGCTACATGACCGCGTTGTCGCAGCCCCTAAACTAAGGAACCAACCAAACAACAATCCCGTTTGCGACTATTCCAATTTGCGATGGATCATGAAGTGCTCATTTTGCCCCATTTGTGATGTGATTGAGCTAGAGACCAGACATTTATGCACTGAAAACGATTAAAATAGCCTATGCATGCAATTATGCACTGAAAATTTTGAAAATATGCATTAAATATTGAAAAATACGCTCTTAACAATAAGCCACACTTGCTCACTCACTTTATGCATGTATCATTCACTGCAGAAAGAAGCATCACAATAGATAATTGAAAGTTTTTCAATGTTTTCGGAAGAAAATGACTTCTTTTTTAATCGTTTTCTGTGCGTAAATGTCCGGTCCCTAGCCATCAGTTGAATAATAATCACTATTACCTGACACCCACTGTTTTAATAGATACTTTCTGGTGCTCTTCTCTATAGGCATTTTGAGTTAAGGATATGCTGACTAAGAATAAAGTAACACGTTAACTGAAGAAACTCCTCACAAAACTAACCCCGGGCTACTGGCTGTCGAGATGGTGAAAGGAATGTCCCACTCCATTCCCTTCTTCAAGTAGCCAGGCAGCTTTGCATAAAGTAAGAGTACTGTCATCTCGTTATCTGTTGCTCAGAAAGTTGCTTACAAGGGATGTCCAACACTCAGGTGAATCCTATTTTGTTCAAGATGTTTTAAATTATACTTAATTTCAACTGTATATGCTAAAATATGCTGTTATGTTCAGAATATGCAAAAAGTCCAATATACCCTCAAAATAAACATTTGCATTTGCGCATATGCATTTTCAAAAAATCCGGTCCCTAGTGATGAGCAATAAATTCTCGTAGTCCTTAGCGACGGAATGGTGACTATTGTCGACCAAAGTATTGTGTGCACTCGAGTTTGAAGGTTGTTTGTGAAGTAACCAATAGACATACATAAAATCCAATAACATCATCATTTTCGTCGTTCCATTTTACGTTAGTTCATGTAGGTTTGGAATTTTTTATTTATATTTTAATATGTTTTATCGCAGTTGGAACACAAAATGTGCCCGTTTTTAAGCGTGTTTCAACCATGCGTCACATTTAAGAATTATTATCTCAAAACCCCGTCATCTGATCGAATGAAAATTTTAACACAATATACATTGGAATGTTGTATAACTGGTTTATTAATTTCAAAATTTTGTGTGTCCAAGAAACAAAGTTGTTATCATTTTTGTCCGGTAACTTTTTCTCGGCTCGGGGTGGTTAGAAATTGTAGCTCTTGGTCGCGTTGTAATCCTTATACATCAAGAAGTTATGCTGTATGACTGTGAAATACGTAAATTAATTCACTTATTTTATATCGGTTTGTATTTGTTCGTGGAAATAAGGCATGATTCACCACCCAACCGCTCCGGGGTAAGCTGTACAGCGTTGCTGAGATGGAGCCCATCACTACCGAGCGAGGCGAGGTCGTATTTCCCCGTTCAAATATAAACCGATATAAAATAAGTGAATTAATTTACGTATTTTAAAGTCATACAGCACAACTTTTTGATGTATATGGATTACAACGCGACCAAGAACTACATATTCCAACCACCCCAAGCCGAGAAAACGTTACCTTACACAAATAATAACAACCTTGTTTCTTTGACACGCAAAATTTTGAAATTAATAAACCAGTTATACAACATTCCAATGTATATTGTGTTAAAATTAGGACTCGATCTGATGACGGGTTTGTGAGATAATAATTCTTAAATGTGACGCAAGGTTGAAACACGCTTAAAAACGGGCACTTTTTGTGTTCCAACTGCGATAAAATATATTAAAATATAAACTAAAAATTCCAAACCTACATGACCTCACGTAAAATAGAACGACAAAAATGATGATGTTATTGGATTTTATGTATGCCTATTGATTACGTCACAAACAACCTTCAAACTCGAGTACACACAATACTTTGGTCGACAGTAATTGTGACTGCTCCCAGTATGGTGGGAAAGCCTCCGCTTCAGTATGGTGGAACACATTTGGTTTGATAACTCGTCTGTCTGTGTTTAACTTAGGTTCAGTCCGGTTAATTATGAAGTTTATTTGAACTAAGATGGATAAACTTCATCTTATAGACGAGGGATATAGGCTTAGGTATAGGCGACTAAGGTAAAAAAAAAAAAGACGGGGTAGTGATGTGGTTGCGTGTCAACGAAAAAAGAGGAGGCAAATGTAGTGGTTAACTTGTTACTGAAAGTAATAAATTAGTTACAAAGTTTTTGGAAGTTATGTCGTATGTACTAATGTTGAATGAAGTATGAAGAGGTAGAAACATTGTAAATATAAGACGAAGCTCGAGGCGCATGCATTTAATGTATATTAGTAATGACAGATAGAAAAATGTCGCTGAAAAGGTAGTGGAAAAGACACTGTAGATATAATTTTACACTCTCAGTGTTGCACAGATATTCTATCAATCGTACACTCTTATTTAAAGCTTCACATCATGTTCCCTAAATACACGGAAGCATTCCTTTGTAAGCTAATGGCACTGTGACTCAACTGTCAAAACTAGTTCTTCCTTCCCTAGGAGTCCGTTCGTCCCTAATGGCACCGTCGCTGACGCCATCGCACCATCCAGCTCATCAGTTGGTATGTTACACCTCATCAAGACTTGGGTTAATACAGGTCTCAAAATTCGCCTATATCTACACCTATACCTACACCGAGGTCTTAGGTGAACACGGATCCCTCCATTTATCAGAGGCAGTGTTCGACGGCTTTGTTAACCAATTTCCGGATGCTGGCATTCTCTTAACGGATGGATCGAAAGAGGACGAGTGAGTCAGTTGTGCCTACGTCGTCGATGGTACGAATACGAAGATCTCTTTGCCACAGTTCTGTAGTGTCTACACTGCGGTGTTCGTTGCCACCTATGAAGCTCTGTGGTTTTTACTGCAGGATGCACGGCTCCACTTTCTTGTGTGTACCGACTCTTCGACTTCATTGCAGTTAATTGCTTCTTGTTTCTCGCAACACCCGTTAGTGCAGCAAATCCCCGACTTCCAAACCAGGTTGTGCAACGCTGACACCAGAATCATATTCCTGTAGCTAAGTCGCTATATAATCCAACAATCTGTAAACTGCGAGCGATCAAGGAAACTACTCGCGTGTGGTGGAACTCCTTTCGAAAGGTTCCATCGTTCTGCAAGATCCACTCACTCGTACCTAAAGAAACAGGAAGTTCCCCCCCCTCCACGTTGTACCTGTGTAGCCGTATTCACCGTGGCCCAATTTTTATCCGGGTGTGTGGATCTTGCTACGGAGAAATCCTTGTCAGCAGAATACGCTGAATGTTTATGTTAGCCGATGACGTGGTGACTGCGGATTGCGTCAGGCACTTCAATAATACAGAGTGGATTCGGGCCAAACTTTTATATATATATATATTTTTTTTTTTTTTTTGCTTGCTATTATTAGTTTTATTTTATTTTTGTTTTATCAATATTAGGCTGATTTCTGTTTAGGTATCCTCCTCAGCGTGTTAACTAACCAATAGGGCCTATGTGAATATGTGTCTGTGTTACGGTACCAAGTTCAAATGACCCCGTAAAACAACAATGATTTTCATCATCAATAGCAATTCAATGTACAAAGAAACTGACACTGTCCAGGGTTTTCATTCTATTTTGCCAGTGTTTCACCCCCCAAAGTATGAAACCTTGTAGTCTATGTAGACCATTCTCTTGCATAAATGAAGGTTTACACACAGATACCAAAAATGCATTTCCTGTCAAATCGCGAAATCGAAGGGTGCGAAAGAAGAACTAGACAGTTTCATTATACAGTAGTTCATTTTGAGATAATCGAAGGGAAATAAATAAATTAAATAGATAAATGAATGAATGAATGGTTATGAATGTGAGAACACATTATTGTATCCTCACCTGCTAAAGAATCAACACTATCATTTTGTGCTTTGAGTAGAGGAAAAAATAATGGTTTTCCGTGATTTCCCACTTCTACTCCAGGTCAAGGCCAGGATGGTTCTTAACTTCCGACCAAGGCCACCTCAATACGAATACTACCACCGTCAGAATGACAGGTTATACAGTATACAGGGCTACCTGACTACAATGTCGCAAAGCTCCTAAATAATTTGATAATACCAAAAGAGTACGACAGAGCAGGAATAGCATAGGTGTTGATAGCCTTGAAGGTATCCTTTCCATTAAACTTTGATTTTAAAATCATGTTAGGGCGTTGATTGTAGAAAGCTACGATCTGATCTTTAATGCCATTTTGATCAATTCGATTAGATTGAGGAGACCAAGCTATTTTCAGATCTCATTATCTTTTATAGGCATAATGAAACAACCGTCATCAAGTTGAAATGTTCAGACGTCTTATTTTCCCTGTCGAATGGTGAGGGTGCCACACTTATCTAACCCAAAGGACATTCCAATAACAGATGAAAATGAAGCAGTTATTGCGATGAGATTGTCAACATGTCTCTCAGAGAATGCATATAGTTTGATGTAATCCATGCAGGCCCATATTAAATGAGAAATATTGTATTTCACTAAACCATGGTGCTTAATTTGGAAACTACCGACAGCGGTGGCTACGCTTGCTAAAGCGCAGCGTTAGGTCATGGGGCCAAGCTCTCTGCTGACTCGGTAGACGCGTGGGTTATAGTTCCACCGTCGGCCGTCCTTGAAATGGTTTTCCGTGGTTTCCTATTTTCAACGCCAGACAAATGCTGGGACGGTACCTTCTGACAGGCCACGGCCGCTTTCTTCCTCATCCTTGCCTAGTTTCATTCATCTTCATCCATTCCATCTCACATCCCGGCACGCAGGTCGCCCACGGGCGTCGACTAGAAAGACCTGCACTCGACCTCTCGGAGGACACACGACAGAAATAATAATTGGAAAACCACATTTTGCATTGTTCAGTAATGACGATAGTGGAATGAGCGCCAAACAGAAGCATAGAGGGCTGAAGCTGTCACCCTGAAGGATACATCTTGATTTGAATAAATCCTGATTCCATATACGTGTCTCCATGAAACAGTAAGAAATAATTGGCAGACTTATAATGATGGCAGGATCTACTTTATACATCTTCAGCGTTTAGAATAACCAGGAATGTCTTCTATGCCCAAGATCGCGGGTTCAAACCTGGTCAAAGTTGTCGGATTTTTAAGAGTGTTAAAAATCCCTCAGTATGCCTTCCTTCGCAGGGAAAGTAAAGCCGGCGGGACCCATGTCATAGATTTATGGCATGAAAATGAACCTTCCACAAACTACAATTTTGTGAAGTCAAAATTTGTAGGTCAGAATTGATAACTCTCTTTAAGTTCCAACTTTCGCCGCCAGGTGCTGACTGCGATGCCATCTAGTAGCCAATTCCGCAAGCTAGTTGTCGTGAACGGTAGCATTTGGTAGCAAAAGTAGGAACTCCTTGAAAATTATTGTCTGCAGTCCTTGCTTGAATTAAAACAGATAACGCACACTAATACAGCCATCACAATTAATACCGGTTATCAGAGAGTTTCTACACACACCCAAAGTACACGGGGATACATGACCACGTTGTCGCAGCCCCTAAACTAAGGAACCAACCAACCAACCAACCAGGAATGTGGCACCGAATCAGGAACTTTGTTGTAATCAATGATGGGCATTATTATTATTATTATTATTATTATTATTATTATTATTATTATTATTATTATTATTATTATTATTAAATCAACATTTCATTTTCCTGGAGTGAAACATACGGATCTATCTTCTAACTCGGAAAGTCTTCATTGACGGTGATGAAATATGAGATCTTGGCCATTACTGGGGGAAGGGAATGTTAGGAAAAATAAAGTTCAATCAGCATGCCTAAAATGTTCAACTCACAGGGTTACTGCAGAGGAATATACGACTTTTTTCTCTGAGAATATTCTAGCTGGCAGAGCTATTAACGTTATTTATCCCCGTCTTGCCGAGGACGTGCAGGCCGGCGATAATTTAAGTGATATGCGGCTTGAAGGAAACTGCAAGTTGAACTTAGTTGGCAAGCGCTTGCCCGATGGCGCAGTAATTAGCTGAATTGTGCGGTGCGGTCTGGTCTTCAGTTTAATGTTGCCCGCCAGCGTCGTCATTTGTTTGTCAAGCGCTTAAACTCTTCCCCTTCTCCTCCTCGCCCACCACTCACTGGAGTTTTATTCTATATTAAAGATACCCCTCTAAGGGGGCTCACAACTATTGGAACGTGTATTGGCGACCCTGGAACTTCAGATGGTATTGTTTCCAATTCCTTGTGCTTCATCTTTTCTGCACCCTTGGTCACCTCTTGTTCTCTTCCGACCCCGAAGGTGTTGATGCCTAGGGTGTCTTTTATTTTGCCGCCTAAATTGGTCCTTGTCTTATATTTCCTTATACTCTCATTTTTCGGGAGATCAGACGTCTTCTTTTCTTTTCATGGTTTAGAAATCACAGTGACACAGGTTACCAGACAAATTATATACACACACCCTAGTACTCGGAGCTATGAGACCACTATGTCGCAAAGTCCCTAAAAGAATCAACATCCTTTCATAGTTTCTCCCGTCTTCTATAAAACGCCTTAAAGAAGGCATCCTGGATTGTGCTACACGGCTGAGTTCGGGAGTTGGTGACCTCGAAGGAATCCTGAGCCGAGTCCGTACAAATTGATAGATTTTTCTTCTTCCTGGCTGACGTTGAATTTTTTTGTCGATCGCTGGCAAAGATATGTAATCACCAAAGAAAGATAATGTATTTCGAATGTAAAAAAGCCATATATACACAAGTATTTCTCTCCCATGTTTACCCTTCGAATTTACCAATATCTTCTAAATGACTTGATGTATCATCACACGAAAACCCTCCTTGTTAAAATAATTAGAAAATATATTTTTAACTTCTACTCATCCTGTACATCATCTTTGTTTATTTACGCGCCGGAAAACATAACTAAAAACGTAGTTTACCAGAAAGCTATGCATTGAATGTTAACTGCATTTATCTTTCATGTAAATAAAAGACATTGAATTCATTTGAATTACAAACGAGTTTCATTTAATAACCAAACAAAACTCAAACCGCACACGATGCGGCTAATATTATTGATCCCAATTAATTGGAGTTGGAAGGTTGATTAGGATTAATAATCGCTTACGAAGAGTTACAATCAAATCAATTTCAGGTGGTACCAAGTTCACCTGGTCATCCGTACATCCTGTAATAAGAATAATTTCAGAGAATGTTTCTTCCGTATGTGAGGATTTGCATGAAGGAAATGAGATGTGTATTTTTTTTCTTACCCATGATCATTTGTGCGGTCCGTTTTGATGTACTTTTGTCTTGAAGATGGCGAGAGAAGTTGTGTATTTACTAGCCAAGCTCGTACGAATATTAAATGGAAAGGCTTTGTTTCATGCGGATGATAATGCAGCGCGCAATTCCATAATAGCGCCTGCACGGCATTAGCGAGGTCTCAGTGTCTGCCTGTCTTCCTTCCTGTCTAGTTTTCTGTTTTTAAACTTCCTACACTGCCAGTTCGCGATAATGTTTCATCAATTTGAGACAAAAATACCTAATATAAGTTATCGATCATGTTCGATCTTCTTTCATTATTTTTCATAGATCTTTAGGGAGTAGTATACATCGCGATACCTTACCCTAAAATATTTCCCTAAACACAAAATGACGGCACTAAAGGTTTAAACGATGAATAGACTATATGTTAAATTCGTTTTGTTCATAAGGCATTACATAAAGACACAAACCTAACCTATCCACTGCCTGCTTCCAGTCGACCGTCCGGGTCAGGGAATGGAATGAAGCCCCCACCTAGCGGCGAGGATATGAACTGTACCGGCTGCCGAAGCCTGTCGCATTCCCCTGGGGCAATGATTAAATGAATGATATATAAATAATAATAATAATAATAATAATAATAATAATAATATCGTATGGCCTCGGTGCCGGGTGCAAGCTTAGTTACTTGACACCCAGCATTGGCATGCATGTCCAATTTCAATGTTCCTTGAAGCACTATGAAAGTCAAGAAGGTTAGATATCTAAGCTCCTTGAACACTATAGCGCTTACTAGTAGAGAAATCAGGAACTTCGTGTTGGCGGAAACTCCCGAGATTAATTTTGCCATTATGAACACGGCCCACTGAATTCAAATGGGTTCTTTGACATGCCAACATCGTATGACATAAGTGTAATTTTTGCCGCCTTTCAAAAATAACTTACCACGGCCAGGAGCAAACCTGCAGCTTGGGGTTAGTAGACCGACACGTTAACCACTCACCCATCGTGCAAACATGAATGACAGATGAAATGAAATGATAGTGGAGAGTGTTGCTCGAATGAAATTGTGACAGGGAAACCGGAGTACCCGGAGAAAAACCTGTCTGCCTCCGCTTTGTCCAGCACTTCACATGGAGTGACCAGGATTTGAACCACGCACCCAGCGGTGAGAGGCTGGCGTGCTGCTACCTAAGCCACGGAGGCTCTTGAGCTTGTAGTACAAGCAGTAATTTTCGTCCGTCAGTCGTCTAACCTAGTAGCGGCCAATGACTTTATCTCATCATGGCTTTAGAAGAGTTCAGCGCAACTTTTCAATTAAATTGAACAATTAAAAATTAATTTATGAACATACGTAACTCACGACTGAACCTCACAATATTTAAAATCCTCATACAGCTGAGTAATGTGGCTTCATTTCAAACAAACTAATGAACATCAACGTCCGTACGGCATCTGTGACGTCATCGACTAAACTAAACCCCCCCCTATACACGTAAGTAACGTGGTATATAGCCTACTTGACCCTATCTTTTTAACAACTATTTTATATTGTAACTTTTCAGTCGGTCAACACTTGTACAATTCCAATTGTTTGGAAATGTGATACAACCTGTAAGGATTACATGAAGAGGAGGAATTTAAACGATGGAATGTTTCACTCTTCAGGCGAGCATCGTCAGATCTTAAAAGGATAGATCTACAAGACAATATAGCCGTACAAAACACTACAAAAGCCCATAATATCAACCTTCATGACTAGTTGCGTGGTACAACCATAACGTTCTCGCCTGCTGTGTTCAAGATTACGGGATCGAATCCTGGCGCAGTCAGTTTGCATTTGAGGGTGTTTAGATGCAAGGGAGCTGTGTCAGTATGTTTACTGGCACGTTAAAGATCCCATTGAGGGCAAAATTCCGGCACCCCAGCTAGGCATAGTAGTAGCCACAGTAGTTAAAAGGAACGTAAAACCCGTAACATTGTTATTATTATTACTTTAGTATTATTATTAGTAGTATTATTATGAAAGAACGCTGCCCTCAAACTCCAACCCTCCAAGAAGCGACAAAATCTCAATCAAGTGTGGCTAGTACTGCTATGAAATATTAATGTAATATTATTTATTAGTAGCCTATCGAAGATATTATTAAATATTTATTTTAGGAAGAAACCCGAAAATGTGTCATGAACAACATCATCTATTACTACTAATACTACTAAAAGACTTTCCGCCGCCTTCTGTGGAGTTAAATATAAGTTGCGTTCAAAAAGTAACGAGCCAGAGGCTGGTATGCGCAAACCGGTGACGGTATCGGCTAATCGTGGCGTGTGTAACAAGGTGTGGTTCCTACCAGAGCGTGGAAGGTCACAGCCCGTCGCTAGATGGCACGCGTGCACGTCACGTGACGATACAAAGCGAGCAGCAGCATGCATCAATCGTCCAACCAAGACCAAGACAGTAGGCCATTCGACATGCTTCCTGGTGTGGTTGAAGACTTTGGGGCACCCATTGGGCACACACTTTCCGCAAGTGCAGTCGTTCCTTCATGATGGTGTGCACACTTCCGACGCTCAATCATACCACGGCGGTTATGGCGTTCACTGTCACTCGGCGGTCCTGGGTAATGAGTGCATCAACCAGCTGGACGTTGTCATCGGTAATGCAGGGGGGTGCTCCAGACCAGGCATCATCGGCTAACGACACCCGTCCTTCCCTAAAGCGCTTGTGCCACGCCTTGACCCTTGCAAGGGACATGCAGTGTTTGCCGTACACTTGTGACATTCGGCGATGAATGTCCGTTCCCCCTACTCATTTCGCTGTCAGAAACCGAACAATACCTCTTTGCTCTTCGTTTGACGCCTACATGTCTCTGTTTGCAATGCGACTGGCAGCGTTGGACGATTGATGCATGATTTACCTGTGAACACATGTGCGACGACTGTGCCTGAATAGGATACGGTAATGGTTTAGTACTCATAAGGAAATAGAAATCAGAGTGATTGCTCTTATTGCATTATATTGTTGTGCAAGTTAACTACAGTGTTTACACGTGTATACTATTCATTCGTAGATGGCAATCATATAATACAACATCACAGAATAGACTAACCTTTTCATATAACGAGATTCACTGCGAATCATAAATACTAACATTAACAAGACAAGCAAAGTGTACCAATAATATATATCTATTTGTATATTTTAAACTCCAACCCAATTGATCAGGATCTGATGAAGGCCGCGCGGTAATCCTAAATTCCCCCTTTATCAGTGAATAATATCAATACATGAATTTTATTTTCAGTCATATCAAAAGCGTGTTGACCGACTGAAGAGTATAAATTAATAGTTTGTACAAGCAACACTGAAAAACTAGCTTCAAAACATCACATTTGAGTGCAGAAAGCATCCAATAAATGAGGGACAAACACTTCAAAAAGCTTACAAATACATAATAGGCTGTATGTCTACCCCTGATTATTCCCGTTTTCCAACGGGGTCGGGGATGAGATGCGATGAAAGTCTTTGTGGCGATGGTTTTTACGGCCGGATGCCCTTCCTGACGCCAACCTCATGATAGGAGTTAATGAGAGATGAAATGAATGATGGTGAATGAAACTGGGCAAGGATGTGGAAGGAAGCGGCCGTGGCCTGTCAGAAGGCACCGTCCCAGCATTTGCCTGGTGTTGAAAATGGGAAACCACGGAAAACCATTTCAAGGACGGTCGACGGAGGGGCTCGAACCCACGCGTCTACCGAGTCAGCAGAGAGCTTGGCCCCATGACCTAATGCTGTGCTTTAGCCAGCATAGCCACTACTGTCGGTAAATACATAATAGGCTAAATGTCAATTCCAATAAAAATTTGTTCACATCTGTACATTTGTATTCACCTAGGAGATGGAGCAGTGGCGTAACTAGGATTTGCTTCTGGTGGTTGCTGAGCGGAGTCAATTGCGTTTATGGTTTTGTGTTGTGTTCTACTTCTTTTCTTTTGCTTTGTGTTTTTGGTTTTGTGTTTGTATTCTGCTTTTGCTTTCGGTTTTTGTTGGTTTTCTGGTTTTGCTATTTGTCTTTTTTTTTTTCGGTTTTGCTTTAGTTTTAGAATTTTGCTTCCTGCTTTCTCTTTTTGTTTTATTTTTCGATTTTTACTTCTTCTGTTTTCTTTTCTGCTTTTGTTTTAGAATTGTTATTTTTGTTTTCTGTTTTTGCTTTAGTTTTCGAATTTTGCTTTATGCTTTCTCTTTTTGCTTTCTGCTTGTGCTATTGTTTTTGAATATTGCCTTTTGCTTTTTGTTTTGTGTCTGTTTTCTGCTTTTGTGTTTTTTTTTGCTTTTTCTCTCTGTTTTGGTCATGTGTTTCTGCTTTTTGCTTTGTGCAGGGGAGGGGGAATAAGACAATCAATGAAACCAAACCTACTCGTTAGCAAAAGCTCGGAAATGAACAATTTTGGTCGGCCTAACACTAATAATATTTTACACAAGTAAAGATAAATGTTCACAAATGATAAACGTACATAATCCAATCGTTTGTCAACAATCCGAATCGTAAAGAATAACAAACAGTTTTTTATATAAAAATTTCATGAAATTGCGTTTCTTTTAAATTAATTGGCTCTGGGGGGGGGGGATTACGCCACTGAGATGGTGACACTAAAGAAAGAAAGAAAGAAAGAAAGAAAGAAAGAAAGAAAGAAAATTTCAATTTTGTGCTGGTTAGTTTTATACATACAGTAGGTCTACCTCAATTCTGTGATCATGTGGTGTACCGTACACAAGGAGAGAGTTCGCTCAGCCTTAGGGGTCCATCTCTCACCCTTTGCCTGTGCAGGCCGGAATATTAAACTGAGGTGGGTAACCGTATCCATTGATCTTAGAATATACAGTGGTCAGTAGCAGAGATTACCAGCTTGCTTGCTCTACTTGGTTTCCGTGTTTGTATTAATGATCAGTTCACTCGCTCGAGTTCTGTGTTCGGTATAGTCCCGTACCTTAGAGATGGGCTCTTCTATATCTCATCTACAGCAGCGATTCTCAAACATTTAAAAAAATTGTACAGCTAAGTCATGACTAGTTTTCTATTGTACCCCGAATACATTTTTCTCAAAATTTTGGTTGAAAGTCACTGACATAACAAATCATATGATATTAAAAATGTTGTGAAGTATTTATATTTCTCTTCTTCTTCTCCTCAACCGCTAGGTTGGTGGGTAACATGCTTGTCTTCCAAAACGTCTTCTTTCTCTGGCCTGTAGTTTCAAATGGCAATAAGTTTATATTTAAATACCGGTAATTCAAATATTGTAGTTCAACATAATGTTGGTATATTGGCTTTCACGGCCTGTGAATTAAAACTCAGCAATTCTTCTAGGTTTGTGCCGTGTCTTGTGTGGGGTTTCGCCTAGGACACCAAGCTGGCTCATCGGCGGGCTCTTGGTGTCCCCACCCGGACCCCCACAGGAGTGACGAACTGCGCGCCACCTCCCTTTTAGGTGCATCTCGACTGCGAGAACTAAACGCTCAAGCAGCCTTAATCTCCCTATGAAGGCTTCCAAAAAGATGGTATCCTATATTGTCTTTCACGGCCAGTGAATTAAAACTCAGCAATTCTTCTAGGTTTGTGCCGTGTCTTGTCCGGGTCCCGCGGAGTCCAGGCGGGGCACCAACAGCCCGCTGATGAGCCAGCTTGGTGTCCAAGTTTTCGTGGATCGAATCCAAGCGGGTTAAATTTATTTTACTTGTTTTTTTTTGTATTTATTGGTTTATAACTACTCACACGTTATAATGTTAAGCATTATATAGTGTGTATTTGCAATCGAAAATGTCTATACTTATAACATCACATATTTCAACACTCGACTGCAGCGATTGAAATTCGTTGTCCTTGATCCACGGTACAGACTGTTGATGTTGTTTTTTTATTCTTTAGGGGCTTTGCGGCCTCATGGTCTTGTAGCTCCGTGTGCTTGGGTGTGCCTAAAAGTTGTCTGATTACCAGTGTCACTGTGACGTCTGTACTAGTGTGTGTACTTGTAAATGAGGTGGGATTTCTGTAGGAAGCTGTCATTCATCCGTGGTAGAGTCTGTTGTTGTTGATTCTTTAGGTACTTTGCGGCATCATGGTCATGTAACCCCGTTTACTTGGGTGTGTTGAAGTTTTCTGATAAACTGTGTCACTGTGATGTCTTCTAGTTTGTGCACTTTTATACAAGGAAGGATTTGGATAGAAAGCTGTTGTTGTTGTTTCATTTGAGAGGCTTGGACATCATGGGCATTTATCCCTGTGTACTTGGGTGTTGACGTGTGTTATTGTGATGGCTGTATTAGTGTGTGTATTTATAATTCAGGTGAGGATTCAATCAATCAATGTATAATATAGTACGTTGTATTTCAACAAGCTACTACAACCAACATTCAATTATACTCATTGAAGAGGACAAAGAGTTATAACTAGGGCTCGGATTCGAGCATATTTGCATATTTTTTCCCTGAATAGTACACATTGAAAGAAGCCTTTCGGTGGTACTTTCACCTGTGTGGGACCAATAGAATTGAAATTTATCGAGCATATAATTGCATAAAACCGCGGTTTTTAGAATAGAAGCATATAAATGCATATTCTTGTGGCTTTTGTCTGAATAGTTTGTTTTTCTTCGAATTCTACCCCGAATTCGGGCCCTGACCATCCTTAAGGTTCGAAAACAGAAATAATTATTGAAAAGCCTATCTGGTGCGAATGATAGAACCGCAGGTTTTTAACCTTTAGTGAGGTCGTTCTCGTCATTGAAACTTTTATTGACTGATTGAAGAAAATCATTCAAAACTGAAAACAGAAAATTTCTTGTTGTACAGACCAATGCAGATCTACTTCATTGACTCGCCTAATTCTGAAGATTTTGTAAATGAACTTTTAAACTGTAACTTTTATAAGAACATTCTCTTATAGACTATATAGCCTACTTGAAAAACTTGAATGCGAGTATGTTATTGGTTTTTTCGTTTCACTTTCCTTTCTATAGTTTTTAACGGTGTTTTTCGAGCATATTCTGCATATTTAACCGCATATAATGGGGGTTCCGAGCATATCTATCGAGCATATAATGTTTTTTTCGAGCATATAATGGGTTTTCCGAGCATATCTATCGAGCATAAAACACGTGGTTTTCGAGCATACCTGGAGATTTTATCGAGCATATCGATTCGAGCCCTAGTTATAACTATACCCATGCATTTAGCATAAAGTAGGCTATAAGTTCTCTACTGAACATCTTGTTTAAGTATTAATTTAGTTCGACTGTTTTATGTTTTTATTGTGTTCATATCTCTTTTTATTGTTCAATATGCTTCGTTTTATTGTTTTTATCATCTCCGTTTTAACTTCTTTTATACAAATAAGGCATAATTGTTGGGGCTCACTGCAATGATTAAATCCGTATGAATTATATAAACATTTTATGAAGAATTCCAAACGACTACAATGAGAATAGGCCGGCAATTGTGGCTTTAAATTAGGTAGATGTCGGGAGTGGAAGTCCCAATTCCATCTGTCAGGTTTTTTTTTTTACTTCACAACCATCCATCACGGCCCCATTGACTAGTTTGGAAACTGCATCTCCAGAGTGTTTTGGAAAATTATATTTAAATATTTAGAAGCTATAGCCTAATTAATCAAATTATTTGTAAGGATATCATTTTATTTTATTTTATTTTAAATTGATTCTATTATTTTAAATCTTACTCAAATACTTGGCCTAACCATTAATTTTGAACATTTATTGTTGAATTTCTTTTAGTTAATATTTCATCGTTCTTATTCATTGTTTTCCAAATTCTTAATTTCATCCTGTAGTCTATATATTTTAATTAATTTCATTTCTTAACACTTAGTTTTATTAGATTAGTTTTTTAAGGTCTGATTCTCATTTTTCTGTAGGAGGTCCCATTGTTGGATCGAAACAGTCGTGTACTAACATTTGAATAGAGCTTGCCACGGTGAGTGAGTGGTCAACGTGTCGGTCTACTAACCCCTAGCTTGCAGGTTCACTCCTGGCCGTGGTAAGTGATTTTTGAAAGGCGGCAAAAATTACGACACCATGTCATACGATGTTGGCATGTCAAAGAACCCATTTGAATTCAGTAGGCCGTGTTCATAAAGGCAAAATTAATCTCAGGAGTTGCCGCCAACACTAAGTTCCTCCTTTCTCTACTAGAAAGCGCTATAGTGTTCAAGGAGCTTAGATATCAAACCTCCTTGACTTTCATAGTGCTTCAAGGAACAACGAAATTCGACATGCAAGCTACCCTCTGGGTGTCAAATAACAAAGCTTGCGCCCGGCATCCGAGGCCATGCGATATTATTATTATTATTATTATTATTGGAATAGAATTAGTATTGATTGGCGGAGCATTTTAATTAATTTATTATTTCATTAGGGGCCGATAACAAAGATGTTCGACCCCCTAAAACAACAATTATCATCATCGTCATGATGCCCATTTTATTGATTTATAGATCTGCGTTGTTTGTGATGTTATATATTTTGTGTACTTAGTCATAAGCTTAATAATAATAACTAGCGGAGCCGTGCGAGAACTCCTGGCATACCGGTAATGGGTTGTGCGCGTCCCATGTGTTCAAACTACACGCCCGGTTTCAAGTGCTATGGGAGCTGTACGCGACCCAGTTCTGCCAAGGGCTATCGTCATGTTTGTTTAAAAGCACTTTATAAACATATAAATATATTTCCGTTGACTTTTCAAGAAATGCACGATTTTTCCTGTACTATTGAGTCAATTTGGAAGATTTTGGTACAAACCACACCTTCTAACTCCCTCTGATTTAGGAGCTTTAGTTTTGTGAAACATACACCTTAGCGTATTATATAATATCATCATCATCATCATCATGAAAAGCGCACGATAGACATCTTAATGACAAACAACTCTCCATCTGAATACCAGTCCAATTAAGTATAATTGAACGGTTTATGTCAAAACTGACAAGTCCAAAAATTGACTTCTTGAGATAAACACATCATCTTCCCTTTGAAGGCCAACTCTACGTATAGATATTATTTCTGTCTCCAAAAAGCAGACAGGTCGGGTTATATACGAGTGTGAAATATAGGGGATTCTTCAAAAATATCACAATTCCAATGCTGTGCCAATGATTTTTTCAAGATAATTAATGACCTGGAATGTTTGGCATTCAATAATGATTTGTACATTGTTAGGATTTACATAATAAATAATCGTAGCCTATTTGAGGATTAAATTATTTTTAGCCTATTTTCAATTTTGAAAAAATAGGCTTATGAGATCACCTTTTGTCCGTGTGTGTGTGCGTGTGTGTGTGTGTGTGTGTGTGTGTGTGTGTGTGTGTGTGTGTGTGATTCGTGTGTGTGTCCCCCCCTAATAAAAACTAAACGGCGAGAGCGATTTCAATGAAACTCGGAAAGTTCATAGCACTAGTCCCGGCGACCTCGACCGTGCCCTTCAAATTTTGTTACGACTCTTCAATCCAACATGGCGGCTGTGCGAAATATTTCACCAGCATTCAATATCTCCGAAACTATTACCGATATTACCCTGACATTTTCTATGGTGATAGAGGGAGCTACTATAAGTTCACTTATGTGACTTTTGAAAACCTGGTAACTACAAAACGAACATGGCGGCCAAGCGAATTTGCGACTTTTAAATAGCGTTTCTCGCGATTTGACCAACCAAACGCAATGAAACTTGGTACAGTATATGTTTATATACATTGTAATGCACCGACATCTAACTTCGTTCAATTGTTTACATAATCACAAGATGGCGGATGTGCGAAATATTTCACCGGCATTCTATATCTCTGAAACTATTAGCGGTATCTCCCTAAACTTTTGTACGGAGATAAAGGGCACTACTGGAAGTCCATCTATAAGATTTTCAAAAACCGGTTAACTACAAAACGAACATGGCGGCCAAGCGAATTTGAACATTTTAAATAGACCTTTCTCGCGATTTAATGTTCCAAGCGCACTGAAACCTGGTACAGGAAATATTTATACACATTGTAATCCACTGGTATCTAATTTAGTTCAATTGTTTACATAACCTCAAGATGGCGGCAGTGCGAATTTTAAAATTAAGTTTTTATTTCTTGTGATGTAGTCATGCGATCGAAGTGAAAGTTTGAATAATGAACCTACGCAATAATTTCCCTTTAATGGTATATGACTCTATGGCCTATACATTTAACAATCCAACATGGCGACCATCCGAAATATTTAGACGATACTGAATATCTACGAATCTATTTTAGCAATCAAACTGCATTTTTTAATGTTCATATGGGCTATGAACTTAAGTTCATCTATAGGACTTTAAATAACCTGGTGATCACAAATCCAACATGGCGGTGACGCGAATTATAAATATTCACATGGACGTTTCTCGCAATTTAACCATCCGCGTGCAGTGAAACTTGGTACAGTAAATCTTTATCCGAATGTTAATCCACTGGCATCTAATTTATTTCAATTGTTTCCATAACCTCAAGATGGCAGCTGTGAAAAATTTTTAAATCTCCTTGTTTTTTCTTGTGTCCTAATTATGCGATTGAAGTTTGAATACTACACGTTCACAATAATCTGCATGTAACAGTACATAACTCTAGGACCTACATATATAAAATCCAACATGGCGACCATCCGAAATATTTAGTCGGTTCTCAATATCTACGAATCTACTACAGAAATCAAACTGAAATTGTGTATGTTAAATAGTGGCAATTAACATAAGTAGGATATATGAAAATAGGCTGTATAGTTCTTCACGGAACTACTTGTTCATTATTGTGTTCAACTAAGATTTCGGCAAAAACCTGACTAGTCCAAAGTTTTTTTTTAAAGTTTTCTCACTATCCTCATAAAAATATTTCCTTTGTGTGCAATGCAAAGCTGTTACTGAGACAATGCTAGGTCTAAAAGCATGTTTTGTTTCATTCAGCACAAATGAAGCTGTACTGTTTTTTAGTGTCTGAACAATTTGATTTGTGGACTTGTCTGGTTCTGGGAATAAACCCTTCAATTCCATGTTCTGACATTCTCGTAATGGAATGAAGACACCAGGATCTCATATTGATTGGGAGCGGAATATTACAGCAGACACGTTCAGCTTCATTAGTGCTGGTCGTTTGGATAATGCGGTAACGACATTTTCAACTGGAACAGAATATTAAGCGCAATTATTATTATCAGTTCTTGCCATAAAATAGATCGAACCATTATCACAGTCCCAGGTGTACGCCACATATTTTGGGGAGTCCATTAGGTAATTGTGTGTGATCATGAATACAGCAATAAAAACTGTTCCACTAATTTTGTACCAACCAGAGTTTTTTTAATGTAATGGAAGTGAAATTAAAAATTAAAACATTATAACTGTCTATTGGCTCCCATTTTATATTGGCTGTTAGAACATTATTAGTTGAATTTATTGTATACATGTGTCTGCATTGGACGTAAAACACCCTCTCTCCCCTTGCTGTCGAACTTCCTATATAAATCAGCCAACCAACCCTTCATGCACATTATGTTATACTACCGTATATTTAGTGGTGATATTAAATTACATTCCTCCCCTAGTGAAGATAACAGACATAGGGTAAACCATGTTCCAGTCTACGTGTTAATTAATAACTGGAACGGAACGGCGACGCGACTTGTCATAGTTCCCACGAACCCTCTGACATTTGACGAGTACGACCATGTATTCCGTAACTGCGCTGCATTCTCTAGGTCCTCGCCAATACTGTAGCTGCTTTGTACGTTGCACTTCCAGAAAGTAAGTTATGTTCGTTAATCAAAACAAAACGAGCACTAATACGAGGGCTGTTTTTTAAGTAAGGGCCGTTACTTTTTTAAAATTAACCGAACATTTTATTTTGAATCCACATTTATTTTTAGGTTTTACATACCTTCCTCTATTTTTCTACATAGTTGCCTTGTTTATTTAGGCACTTTCCATACCTTAAAACTAAGTTATGAAATCCCTCTGCATAAAAGTTCGCCGCCTGCTCTTAGAACCAAGTATTCACGTCTGTTTTCACTTCTTCATCGCCTGCGAAGCGCTTCCCAGCAAGATGACGTTTCAGCTGCGAAAAGAGGTGGAAATCGCCCGGAGCATGGTCAGGGCCATGTTTCATCTCCTGTGACGATTCGACTCAACATGTCACCCCCCTCTTGGGCATAAGGAGTCAACAAAGTGAGGGAAGTGGTCAATCTATTTCGTTTGTGGTCTTCTGTGAGGAGTCTGGGTACCCATCGAGAGCATCGCCGACGATGAAGAAGTGAAAACAGCCGTGAATTCTTGGTTCTCACAGCAGGCGGCAAACTTTTATGCAGAGGGATTTCAGAACTTAGTTTTAAGGTATGACAAGTGCCTAAATAAACAAGGCAACTATGTAGAAAAATAGAGGAAGGTATGTAAACACTAAAAATAAATGTGGTTTCAAAAAAATGTTCGGTTAATTTAAAAAATAACGGCCCTTACTTGAAAAACAGCCCTCGTACAAACTAATTATTGCAAAACAAACCTGTGTTTCCTTAGTTGTGTACCAAATACGATAATACACACATCAAAAAAAATTTTGCATCACCTCGGTTCCAAGAGTTCCGGAACCGTTAAATACAAAGGGAATAGAGATCAACACAAACAACATTTCAGCTCGTTTTATTGCTCATGAGACCCACACATTGCATGTTGTACCATCATACAGCTAGACTTTCAGCATTTGTGGTCCAGATTGCAGTACACACCACTACCTCTAATACCCAGTAGTACGTCCTCTTGCATTGATGCATGCCTGTATTCGCCGTGGCATACTATCCACAAGTTCATCAAGACACTGTTGGTCCAAATTGTCCCACTCCTCAACGACAATTCGGCGTAAATCTCTCAGAGTGGTTGGTGGGTCAAGACGTCCATAAACAGCCCTTTTCAACATATCCCAGGCATGTTCGATAGGGTTCATGTCTGGCGAACATGCTGGCTACTGTAGTCGAGCGATGTCGTTATCTTGAAGGAACGCATTCACAAGATGTGCACGATGAGGTCGAGAATTGTCGTCCATGAAGACAAATGCCTCTCCAATATTCTGCCGATATGGTTGCACTATGGGTCGGAGGATGTCATTCAGGTATCGTAAAGCCGTTTCGGAGCCTTCCATGACCACCAGTGGCGTACGTCGGCCCCACATAATGCCACCCCAAAACATCAGGGAACCACCACCTTGCTGCACTCGCTGGACAGTGTGTCTAAGACGTTCAGCCTGACCAGGGTGCCTCCAAACACGTCTCCGACGATTGTCTGGTTGAAGGCATATGCGACACTCATCGGTGAAGAGAACGTGATGCCAATTCCGTGGGGTCCATTCAGCATGTTGTTGGGCCCATCTGTACCGCGCTGCATGGTGTCGGGGTTGCAATGCTGGACCTCGCCATGGACGTCGGGAGTGAAGTTGCGCATCATGCAGCCTATTGCGCACAGTTTGAGTTGAAACACGACGTCCTGTGGCTGAACGAAACGCATTATTCAACATGGTGGCATTGCTGTCAGGGTTCCTCCGAGCGGCAATCCGTAAGTAGCGGTCATCCACTACAGTAGTAGCCCTTGGGCGGCCTGAGCGTGGTCTGTCATCGACAGTTCCTGTATCTCTGTACCTCCTCCATGTCCGAACAACATCGCTTTGGTTCACTCTGAGACGCCTGGAAACTTCCCTTGTTGAGAGCCCTTCTTGACACAAAGTAACAATGCGGACGCGATCGAACTGCGGTATTGACCTTCTAGGCATGGTAGAACTACAGACAACATGAGCAGCGTACCTTCGTCCTGGTGGAATGACTGGAACTGATCGGCTGTCGTACCCCCTCCGTCTAATAGGCCCTGCTCATGCATGGTTGTTTACATCTTTGAGCAGTTTTAGTGACATCTATGAACAGTCAAAGGGACTGTATCTTGGATACAATATACACAGTCAACGTCTATATACCGGATATCTGGGAACCGAGGTGATGCAAAACTTTTTTTGATGTGTGTATATCCTCGTTGCGTGCACTCATTATGTACCAGATACACGAGTTGTGTATCCCGAAATATGCGAGTTGCATCACACATATTTCCCTTCCCACACCAACAGCCTGAGGATTGGCAACCAAATTCAGTACGATTCGAAAGCTGTGGTTAAAATTATCTATCACTGCAAGTGATAATTTAACATTTTAACTTTAAGGCAGCAATTTATATGCCACGGCTTTAATATGCACTAATTACGATTTGTGCTTGCGTTGAGAATATTCCTGATGACTTGAGTAATTTTGATCATGTTTGCATTTTTTTTTTTTTTTTTTTTTCACTTTCAAGCTTTAAACTTGGTTGTAAGGAAATAGCCAACATCATCGTTCTAGTTAAATACATTCCATTATTTAATAGACTTCTAAATGTCTACATATTTTAACTTCTTAAAAATGCATTGCTTTGTTTTTTAATCTGTTTGTCAAAATTGTATAATTTTATTTTTTAGAAATTCTCCCGAGTCCAGTGCGTTTACATAATTGTTCTACTGCTTTACGATTCAGAGAGTTGCTTACCTTCTTATGAGACTTAGCAGTTTGGAACTACTTTAAAATGAACTTTCATTCTTCTTCATTCATTTCATCTTTCATTAACTCCTCTCGTGAGGTTGGCGTCATTAGCACACGTTGCACCGACGTAGGAAGTTTTAGTACATTCGCTGTAATTCGTCCTAATTGATACTTCGTTCTCTCAAGACTCCAGAGTACGCGGATTGTTTCTGTATAACTTTTGTTTGAGGTTCCCCCCACAAGTAAAAGTCGCACGGCGCTTAAACGTACGAACACATTTACTGGAAGGCTTCTTCTTGAGAAGATAAGGCTTCACTAGGAACATTCGATGTTTTGTTCAATACCTAACCATGTTCACGAGATACGAGACGGGTTACAGTACTTCACCACAAGTCTTCACCACAAGGGGAAGATGACCTCGTAGTTCCGCCCCTTAAAACAACAATAACTAACAGTCTTAACTCTCTGAACTAAGGTATCTTTCTTGCAGGGAATGTAATCAAGCTATGACTGCATGCGGTGATTCCGCTGTTATGTAACGGTAGATGCTAGTCAACTGGCGCTCTCCACCCGTCAAAGACTCGGTGCTATAGGGAAGGCTCTTTTTTTTAGGATTTTAAAGGTTTATTAAGAAAAATAGAAGCTATCGTCGATATGGGCTGATTAAGATGCTAGAGGTACAATATTATATGCAACTAGGAACTCAGGAAAAGAATGTTTTAACCTAAAGATGCACGGTCTACTCATGACTGATCCGAGACATAACTTTAAGGCTAATGACCCCAAAATAAAGCAACATCACTGTTCCATCGGGGGCTTGTCTGTCACACGACCTGTTACAATATTCTGAACGTAATTGAGGGACACGAGTCCAAGTGGCGTTGTTTATTGGCTTCATGCCTACCCCCGCGGGGTCATTACAACTTGGCCTAATATTCATATGTAATAAAGCAGAAATGTACACCATGTTTTTGAGCCAGTTCCTATTTAATGCCAATTAATGACTGAATCCACCCATCTTTTCGAGAAAATTGCTCTGCATGTGTGTATCTGCCAAAACAAGTTCGATTGGTTGAAATCTGTTTCGTTCGTTAATTGGCAACCATATCGCATATGTGAGCATGTTTTCAATATCCATTCGAAATTACTAAAGGTTTTTTGTATTCTGGAAACTGGTCTCGTTGTTGAGCTGTTATGATATACAGTGGGCTATGTATGCATGTGACTGTTGATCTGTTCCATTACGTTGGAACAGTACATTGAAATATATTTCAAAATAAAGTATGCCTGTTCACTTTCATTTGGTTTACTGCGATGGCGTAAATTATTCCGTAGTATTCATACTGTTTGAATGGTAAATTCAGAATAAATAATACTCATTTTATAGCGTTTTGATGAAGTTGATATTCATTGAAATATAGGTCAGGAGACACGTGGTGAATATTTGTGGAATGTCATTTATTGAAATATAGGTCTCGACACACCTGGTGAGTATCTTTGGAATGCCATTCATTAGATTACAGGTCATAGACCTTGCAAGGTAGGTTATTTCTTATAAAATGTAACCATGACGGGTTGGAGAGGTGCGAAGCCGGTTTTCAAAGATATGACCCGCCAGGAATTTTTTGAGGTATAAAGCAAAGCCAACTCCGTACAGACTATGGAGGCCCTGGGAGTAGTGGAAGGTAGAGGCTTCCACTCTTGGCGACAACAGCAGTAGATTGGATGGAGTTTCAGCTCTGTCTTTGCTCCCAGGAATTACCCAGGTAATCATTTCTGGTGTCCTTACCGTGGCACACATTCTGTTGGAGTGTGTGTACCTGGCCGATCTACGAAGGACTCTCAAACTGCCAACACCCTGTCCCTTATTCTCCGTGATGACGGGCCGTCAGCAGACCTCGTCATCCTGTACATGAGGGAGAGTGGTTACTTTTTTAAGTTTTAATGTGAGTTAAGGCTTTTAATTCAGGTTAAGTCTGTTTTATGTTTTTTATTACGTTCATCTATTTTATTGTTTACTATGCCTTATTTGTTTTATTGTTTTACCATCCCACTTTTACTATTTTTATTCAAATAAGGCATAATTGTTGGGGCTCACTGTCTGTTTTATATAAACCATTTCATCCATGGCAGTGAGTTGTGTGTATCTTCATCCTTTCATTTCATTCCTTTTCATTTCAGTAGGGGCCGATAACCTAGATGTTAGGCCCCTTAAAACAACGATTATCATCATCATCATTTCTGGTGTAGGCTGAGTGAACCTCAGGGCTATTTGCGTTTCCGAAAGTGGTAGTTTTGTTTCTAAAATCCACTCCCTTCCGGTTAGAAGCTCAGCGCCCCTACAGACTGCGCTAAGCAGCCCCCTTTTGAGGTGTATAAGGAAAGGTGGAAATCGCTGGGAGAAAGATCAGGACAGCAACTGTTCAGCAGAGGTTTATCTGGGGGCTGTTTGATCATCTACCGCACAGTCCTCACCCTGCTTCCAGAGATTTCCACCTTTTCTTGCACCTCAAGATATTTCTGTTCTCCCGTCATCATTTGTACACTCACGAAGAGCTGAAGACGAATATCACACGCAGGTTCCATTCGCAGGCGGCAGACTTCGATGACACAGGGCGTCTCTAAAAGCCAGAGTAGTTAAAAGGGACGTAAAACCAATAACATTAATAATAATAATAATAATAATAATAATGTCCGGCTCCGTGGCTAAATAGTTAGGCACGCTAGGCTTTGGACCGAAGTGCCCCGGGTTCGATTCCCGGCCGAACCATCAGGGAATTTAATCTCCTGGGATTAATTACCGTGGCTCAGGGACAGGGTGTACGTGACGTCTTCATCATCACTTCATCCTCATTACGACGTGCAGATCGCCCACGGGCGTCAACTAGAAAGACCTGCACTCGGCCTCTCCAGAGGCCACACGATTATTATTATTATTATTATTATTATTAACTATGACACAGGACTACAAAAGTTGATACCACGCTATGACAAGCGTCTCAATTCGTTTGGTGCCTATGTCTAAAAATAGCTGACACATTGCTGTAGCCTACCTGTTGCCAATAAAATTTTGCATAACTATTAAAATTAGTTAAATGAATTTAATTTCGTCGGTGAGTAGATAAAATTATTGTTGTGAATCTAATTTCGCCAAATAACCGACAATCTTATTCTCACCTTGTTTATCACAAAACTTCGTCCGCGACGTTTTGATCGGCAGATAATTTTCAAGCTGTGGTTTTTATAAACAATATCATAAACTTTTCCAATGCATCAAACATCGTCACTGTAACAAGCTATTGATAAGAATAGATCACAGTGATGTTGTTTACAACATTTGAGGCATTGGAAACGTTTAAGATATTGTTGATAAAAACCACAGCTTGAAAATGATCTGCCGATCAAAACGTTGCTGACAATAAAGTTTTGATAAACAAGGTGAAAACAAGTTTGTCGGTTATTTGGCGAAATTAGATTCACAACAATAATTTTGCGTAACTATGTTTTTTCTTATAGGGGAAACTTACTTTCTGGATGCGTCTCGAAACTCCAGCACTGATGCAGATCAATTTTGTTTTTTTTGTTCAACTGTAACAATGTGCAATATTCAGGAGTTTTATTTCCCCCGAAATTCTATATTAAACAAAATTAAAAATTTTCGAAATCAGATCTATGTCAGCGCTGAACTTTCAACCATTGGATGGAGCTCACTCCAATCTCGAACTCTCACTGGATGGTCTGTGCTGAAGCCGTGGCTACTTGTGTATTGTCTGTGTGATATTTGCCTCACTTCATCACACACTCACACCATCTGGCAGCAATGAACTGTCGGACATCAATTTAAGCCGCGCTCCCTTATATTGTTCCGCGTTGCATCAAGTGGAGCCTAAGAATGCCGCCGATTGGGTCATTAACTTAATCTGTAATGTAATTTGCGTTTAAAATAGACCGTCGGTCGTCGTATATCTTCCAAACCGTAAACTACTTCGCGTGGCACAGGAGAGAGATAGACTCACAGACAAACAGACAAGAGAGACAGAGAAAGACGGACGCAGTTCAACCGTGGGCGTTAGGTCACGCTTTATAACTGCTAATCCAGAGATCCATTGTTCGAATCCCTGCGCTGATAGAGTCTATCCTGAATGTAGTTTTCTCCGTTTTCCCTTTTTTCACAATCCCTCCAGTCAACACTCGGGATGGGTCCTTACTAATAAAAACTGCATAAGCTACTACAATCATCACAGAAAAACAGGTCATCAAACTCAGTACACAGGCGTCATCATTAAGGCATCTCAAACCCCTAAATGATCCAACAGTTGCGATACAATACAATACAACACTTATCTATTTCCCGAGCTCCTAATTGAAATCTTGATGATCGGTGAATTCCAAAAGTGTAAGTAAGGTGAAGTAGCTCAATTGGTTTATTTCTTCTTCTTCTTTTCTTCTTCTCATTCTTCTTCCTCTCCTTCTTCCTCTCCTTCTTCTTCTCCTTCTTCTTCTTCATGTTTAGGCCAGCTATGGACCACGTTAATTCAACTGCTCTCTTCCTCGAGCTTTAACATTCGCCCAGTAACGCCTCCTGTGTTCTCGATGCTGCTGTTTCCTGGCTTCAGTCCACGTCTTGCCTGTTGTTAGTTCAGGCATTTCCTGGAAACTCAGGTTTAGTTTCATCTTAAGGGGCGAACGCATATGAATATCGTATGTTTAGTTTTATTATTTATATTTATTTTTTAAATTTTGATTTTGAATTTTTTTAACTTTTAGTCTTTTTCATTTATTATTAATTGCTTCTTGTTTTTATTTTAATTTTTGAGGTTTTTTTTATTTACAGTTTCATTTTTATTTTATTTTTTTTAATATTTGTTTATTATATTATTATACTTCAATAACTTTTTAATTTAAATATATTTTATTATCTTCATTTTGGGAACTTGCCCATGTGTCAAAACACACTGTAAAATGCTTGTTTTAAAAAGGTGGTTTGCTAGCCTTCAAAGGCCTAGAGTTAAGATTTGATGCTAGCTTAGTCTGATTAGCCTAGGGTTATTTACTGTAAGAGTGTCATATAATGATCCTGTCTACGTGTCGTAGATTTAGACATCTTCGACAAAATCCCGAGTCCTTTCATCCATGTCTACAGTAGCAAGTAACGATAAATCCGTCACATTATTATTATTATTATTATTATTATTATTATTATTATTATTATTATTATTATTATTATTATTATTATTAGACTATTACACTGGCTGGAAATTGCTAAGGAAGAAGTGACTATTGCCCAGGAACGACGGACAAATGCGAAGGAGTAAACGACCAATGCTAGTAAAAGCACTAGAGAGGGCTGGACGTGATATCTCTAGCGAAAAAATACAGACATCTCACTCCTCGTCAGATAGCTGCAGACCTTGCAACCGCTACCGTTAAACTTGTATCTGCCAGAACCATTTGCGACGATTACACCAGGTTGGTATGTATGCTCGGAAGTCTGTTAAATGCCTCCCACTTCAACGACGCCATCGTCGAGCAAGAGTGAGTTAGGTGGTGTAAGGAACATGTTGGTTGGGGTCAGCAACAGTGGTGCAGAGTGATTTTCTCCGACGAATCCCACTTCACCGTGACAAATGATTCTCGCCACCAGTTAGTGGGGAGTGCGGGAGGGAACACGTTACGCACCACAGAATGTTCATAAGCGTCATCGATATGACCTCGGCGTTATGGTGTGGGCAGGCATTATGCACAATGACTGAATACCGAAGCATATCTTCGATCGAGATACCGTTACAGCACAGCGGTATTGCAGTGAGATTATTCTGGACCTCGTTTGTCTTTTTAGGGGTGCGGTAGGTCCCGACTTTGTTCTTGGACGACAGCGCCCGCCCATATAGGACCACTGCAGTGGCGGACACACTGGAAAGTGAATATATTGAACGTTGGAATGGCCTGCGTACTCCCCGGACTTGAATCCTATCGAGCATGCCTGGGATGCTCTTGGCAGACGTGTTTCTCAACGAGCACCCCTCCCTGAACCGTGCAAGACCTTAAAATCGCCTTGAAAGAGGACTGAGAAAATATCCCCCAAGGACTCCTCAACAGCTAAGTAGACAGCATGAATAACAGGTGCGCAATGTGCATTCATGTCCGAGGAGGGCATATTCCTTACTGAGAGACTGCTATCGACCTTCATTTTGTGAGTCTGAACAGTTTCCAACAATAATGTCATGTATTGATTTCTTTATATCTGTTATCCTGCTTTCCCATGAGGTGCAATCTGTACTAATTTTAGTTATAAATATACCACTCCACCTCTAATACGTATGTACTGAGTTGCATGTCTTTCATCCTTGCCTGTGAATATTCTTTTCGACCAATGTCTCGGTCCCTTAGCAATTGTCTGGCAGTGTATTATTATTATTAGGGGGCGTGGTGGCGCAGTGGTCAAGCTATTCGCCTCTCACCAACGTGGACTGGGTTCGATTCCCTGTCAATGGATGAGAGATTTTCGAAGTGAAATGCCATGTCCTGTGGTTCGGATTCCACGTAAAAAGGAGGTCCCGTGGCTCATGAACACAATATTAACGGGCACGTAAAATTACAAGCTTCCTTCCTTTATTATTATTATGCTCATTATTATTATTATTATTATTATTATTGTTGTTGTTGTTGTTGTTGTGTAACAAGATATATACGGTACAGTGTCTTCTCGATGTGTCTATTTTCCCTAATTCACTTTTTTGTGCATTACATTACAAAACCTCACCCGTCGTTAGAATTTATTCGTTCATCTTTTTCTCCTGTATGTCCTCA
Organism: Meconema thalassinum; assembly: GCA_946902985.2. Classification (NCBI taxonomy): domain Eukaryota; kingdom Metazoa; phylum Arthropoda; class Insecta; order Orthoptera; family Tettigoniidae; genus Meconema; species Meconema thalassinum. Next base: position 94,961,365 of record OX336399.1, read on the forward strand.
TTATTCTTCATATTCTAATCTTGCTCATTTTGCCGGGTGCAAATGTAGTCTGTTTATTTTCACTGGATCTCTCTCAATCCTTCTTCATGAATGTGTAAGTTGTATTATTTTATTTAACAAATGCCCTGCAGTCTCCTTGTGTCCAACTGTCTCTACGCGCCATAACATTCCACAGGTCTCCCACAATTGCACCAATATTTCATCTCCTGCCTGCTCTGTCTCGTGTATAATATTCCCGCACTACTTTACTTAGTTTGGCTTGAGTACGTGCTTTATCAAGACCGGGAGCGTTCCAGGTGACCAACTCGCTTGCCTGCTTGAGGGATGAGGTGTTGGGTAGTTGAAGCTGTTCTCATAAGGATACACCACGTGCCGTGCAGCGCCGATTTAATTGGGCTCTAGTGAGATGGAAGTATACTATTGTTGTTTCAAAATGTTAAGGACGGCAATATCATGTTTTCATGTGCACACCCGAGGGCTCTATCTCGTACTGCAAAGTCTCTCAAAAGGCTCCTGTGGGGGTCCGGGCGGGGACACCAAGAGCCCGCCGATGAGCCTAGCTTGGTGTCCTAGGCGAAACCCCACACAAGACACGGCACAAACCTAGAAGAATTGCTGAGTGCTAGTTAATGAGTTTAATTTTCATAAGACACCCCCAGCAGTGTGGTCGAATGCGTTAAGTGACGGTACACGATTACAATGGGGAGCTTCAGTTTGGTGATCCGAGGTTCGAATACCAACACCGCGCTGGGAGCGGCCATCGTGAGTGTGGTTCTCGCTTGCTAAGCCCAAGGTTGCAGGTTCGTATCAGGGCGCAGTCAGCTGGCTTTTGAGGGTGCTCAAATGCGAGGGAGCCATGTCAATAGATTTACTGGCACGTTAAAAATCCCCTTCGGGGCAAATTTCCGGCACCCCGGCGTCTCTAAAAGCCAGAGTACGGTAATTAAAAGGGACGAAAAACCAATAACCTTATTATTATTAGCATTATTACTATTATTATTATTATTATTATTACGTACTTCGCACTGGTTTTGAAAAGGGAAGGGGTCTGTAACGCGACCCATCAAGGTCGGACTGGGTATGAGATAAGACGGAGTTTCCTTGTTTTACTAATTGCTGTGAGGTAATTTACGCAATGTGACATCCGTATGGAAGCTTTTTCTAGGAATCAGGTATTCTAAACCTGCTATCTGCCTGTTCCGGGAATATAGAGAAAAATATATCTACTGCACCCTTTGCTAATCCCGTGCTTGAAACTCCACCCAGATAACTTGTACCTTGCCAAAATTTAAACAAAAATTCTCAATATAACCAAATATTACTTTATAGCACTAAAAAGAGCCAAATATGACGAAACCCATAAAAATGGCCGAAATATGCATATATAGGCAAAACGAATTTGCTTAAAACGAACTCGGGACCCTTCATTCGCACTTATTTGTCAAAATGCGGGTAAAAAGCTCAAAGACAAATGAATGTGGCTTTCAGAACTTTAATGATAACCTATTATATTGTGGCGACTGTGGTAGTTTGTATAATTGCAATTACAGGATTGGAGTTGTTATCCCGAAACTTAAAAAGAAGTACCATCCTGGCATTTGCCTAGGTTATGGAAAATCCCCGGGGAAGATCATTCTCAGGATGGCCGCTGTTATCGTTAGAATTGGCACCTTAGACCTCCGAAATGCAACTTCTCATTTGTAGTCGTGGTGCGTTACCTAGTCTACACCGACATCGGTGGTCACGCTCGCTAAAGCACAGCTTTATGTCATGGGGCCAAGCTCTCTGCTGACTCAGTAGATGCGTGGGTTCGAACCCCACCGTCGGCCGTCCTTGAAATGGTTTTCCGTGGTTTCCCAGGCAAATACTGGGACGGTACCTTATGGCAGGCCACGGCCGCATTCTTCCACATGCTTGTCCAGTTTCATTCATCTTCATCCGTTCCATCGATCATCCTGGCGCGCAGGTTGCCCACGGGCGTGGAATAGAAAGACCTGCACTCGGCCTCTCAGAAGGTCAAACGACAAAAACAAATAACCTACCCTACGAAGCACAGTACACTGCCGGGTTTACGCTAATTATAATGAACACGATTCCAGCCTATCCTAACAAGGCACAGGAGCTTTTGGGAACGTGAATGATACAGTGTCTTCAAAGTGAACCTCATGGGAGGGATATCAGAATAACTCAGGCTCCTCATCTACGGTGATGGGAACTGGAATGTGGGTCACAAATATTGGCTCAACGATGGGCTAACACACTTCGCCAAATTGAATGCGTACAGTAGACTATATATCGCGAATTGTATTGAGGAGACTGGCTGAAAACCTCACCGTCGAGCTTCAGGAAGGAATCCTTCCACCATCCTCATGTTGTCTGATAAACTTCACTGAATTGCCGACAAAAAGTGTTTGCTGTTTCCTTAGTTTAGGGGCTGCGACAACGCAGTCATGTAGCCCCGTGTACTTTGTGTGTGTGTAGAATCTGTCTGATAACCGGTGTTAATTGTGATGACTTTATTAGTGTGTGTTACCTGTTTTTAATTCAAGTGAGGACTGCAGACGGTAATTTCAAGTAGTTTCTACTTTCGCAACCAAATTTTACCGTCCACGACACCTAGCTGTGAACTTGACTACTAATATATGCCATCGCAACCAGCGCCTGGTGACTAACGTTGGAACTTAAGAGCATTAATCAAACATAACCTACAATTTTTTCACATAAGTTTAGTTAGTGGAAGGTTCTTTTACATGCCATAAATCCATGATATGGGCCCGCCGGCTTTACTTCCCTTCCGAAGGAAGGTGGCAAGAAGTGTAACTTACCTACATTTGAAAATAGATTTTAGGAGATAGATAAATATTATAACAAATCAATAATACACATAGATGCACACTAGCGCGTATGTGTGGCTCAGTTTTTTGAAGCAACAATTCTGCCCAATGTTGGGGGATCAAAATCTCGGTAGCGTAATGTAGGTTGGTTGCGTAGTGGCTAGCATTCTCGGCTTTCACCATGGGGGTTCGGGGTGAACTTCGCTACTATTTGATGCCATCGCAACCAGTGTCCGGTGACGAACGTACAAAATTTGGCTTCACACAAGTGTAGTTAGTGGACGGTTCTGTTTCATGCATAAATCGATGACATGGGTCCGCCGGCTTTACTTCCCATCTGAAGGAAGGCATACTGAGGGATTTTTAACGCTGCTAAAAAATCAGACGGCTTCAGGCTGGTTTGAACCCGCGACCTTGGGCATATCTCAGCATGCTACCAACTACGCCATCGAAGCCGCCGACATTAAATTTAACTGATGTAATGTCCACCTGAGAGAACCACCTTCGGCTGCCAAATAATTTAGATTAGCCTTCATTCCTCTTGACGTTTCCCTTTTTCAGCCTATTTTCAATTTTGAAAAAATAGGCTTATGAGATCACCTTTTGTCCGTGTGTGCGTGTGTGTGTGTGTGTGTGAGGCGTGTGTGTGTGTCCCCCCCCCTAATAAAATCTAAACGGCTGGAGCGATTTCAATGAAACTCGGTAAGTTCATAGCACAATTCCCGGCGACCTCGACCGTGCCCTTCAAATTTTGTTACGTCTCACCAATCCAACATGGTGGCTGTGCGAAATATTTCACTAGCATTCAATATCTCCGAAACTATTACCGATATCGCCCTGAAATTGTGTATGGTGATAAAGGGCACTACTAGAAGTTCACCTATGAGACTTTCAAAAACCTGGTGACTACAACACCAACATGGCGGTCAAGCGAAGTTGAGCTTTTTAAATAGACTTTTCTCGCGATTTAACCATCCAAACGTAATGAAACTTGGTACAGCAAATGTTTATACAAATTGTAATTCACTGGAGTCTAATTTAGTTCAATTGTTTACATAACCTCAAAATGGCGGCTGTGCGAAATATTTCACTGACATTCTATATCTCCGAAACTATTACAGATATCACCCTGCAATTTTGTACGGTGACAAAGGGTAGGCCTACTGATACAAGTTAACCTATGTATATTTCATAAACCTGTAAAGTACAAAACGAACATGGCGACCAAGCGAATTTTAAATATTTTAATAGAATTTTCTCGTGATTTAACTCTTTGAGCGCAGTGAAATGCGGTACAGTAAATGATTTTGCAGATTGTAATGCACTGCCATCTAATTTAATTCAATTGTTTATATAACCTCAAGATGGCGGCTGTGCGAAATTTTAAAATTAAGTTTTTATTTCTCGTGTCGTAATCATGCGATCGAAGTGAAAGTTTGAATAATGAACCTAGGCAATAATTTTCCTTGAATGGTACACAACTCTATGGCCTATACATATAACAATCCTAAATGGCGAGCTTCCGAAATATTTAGACGGTTCTCAATATCTATGAATCTTTTACAGCAACCAAAATGATTCTTTTTTATGTTCATAGAGACTATGAACATATGTTCACCTATAGGACTTCAGTAATCTGGTGAGCACAAATCCAACATGGCGGCGACGCGAAGTATAAATATTTAAATGTACGTTTCTCGCGAATTAACTATCCGAGTGCCGTGAAACGTTGCACGTTAAATGCTTATACAAATGTTGATCCACTGGCATCTAATTTATTTGAATTGTTTGCATAACCACAAGATGGCTGCTGTGCGTAATTTTAAAATCTCGTTTTTACTTCTTGTGTTCTAATCATGCGATTGAAGTTTGATTACCACACGTACACAATAATATTAATGTAATAGTACAAACATAAAAATCCAACCTGGCGACAATCTGAAATATTTAGACGGTTTTCAATATCTACGAATCGATTACAGCAACTAAACTGAAATTTTGTATGTTGATAGTGGCAATTAACATGAGTAGGATATATGAAAATAGGCTGTATAGTTCTTCACGGAATTACTTGTTTTAAATTCGAATCGTGGCCCTCTTCATCCTGTAACTAGAGATGCAATGGATTTAACGTCCCTGTTAAGTCCTGCAGCATTAGAGACGACGCGCCGGGATGCTGAAATTGTGCCCTGACAAGAATGTTTAACGTGCCAGTTTACCTACCGGCACTGCTCTCTCGCATTTGTACACTTAGAAATGTAGACTGCATCGAGATTCAATCCCGCCACCTTGGGTTCAACAGGCTAGATCCTTACCGCTGCGTCACGCATTCAGCTATTAATCAGGAGAACCAACTGGGATTAAGAAAACAAATATCACTGATATTTCAGGCCGGACGTTTGTTTTAGACGAGTGAAAAAACTTAATGGAAGCCTGGAGGCGAGTTACTACAGTACCTGTGTTGTTGTCACCTGCCCCAAGCGGTCAGATGATTGACAAAGCTATCTCACACTACTGCTGAAGTAGTCATTGGCAAATATAATGGTATTCTGTTCGTAACTATGTAACGTGTACTTCCGAGTCACACAATACGTAGACGTCGACGGTACTGTCTGCACGCTGGTGCCGTCACGTGCTCAAGTCTGGATTTCCATTACATCAGACCGGCGGTGACAACTGGGAAGCGATAGGGCTAGAGAGTGACTGTGTACAGGCTCACCCGCAAGCTTCAAGGTCAAGGGCAATCGTCTAAAACAAACGTCCGGCTTGTATGATACAGTACATCCAAAAATAGTGATCTATCCTGGAAAACATTATCAGTAGACAAACTCTATTTCGTATGTTGTAGTTATAGCTTTTTACCATCATAGCAGAGTATTTGTAGGTCATTTCTGTACATTGGTTTACAATTCTACTGTAGCTTAGGGCTTATTGCTTATTGCACAGGGCTTTAAACATACCCATGTCTAAAGACAACTATAATAAGGAAATAAGAACCATTAAGCAAATAGCAAAGGAAAACAATTTCCGGCCAAGCAAAATAGACCAAATTATAGCCAAACATAAAAATAAAGATTAAACGATTCCCAAACCGGACAGTAATGAGAAAAAATTTGCTCGCTTCAACTATGTGAATACGAACACACATAAAATTACGAATCTTTTCAAAAAGCAAGGCATAATAATAGCATTCACAACGAACAATACAACCGGCAGGCACCTGCAAAATAGTAATCTAAATAAACGAGACCCGTATTCAAAGTCAGGGGTATATTCTATTACATGCCAAGACACTGGTTGTCAAGCTAATTACATTGGACAGAGTGGAAGACGAGTAGACACACGTTATAATGAACATAGGAATGCGATAAGATACGCAACACATTCAGCCATATGCGAACATATGTGTGGCATGGGGCACAGCTTTACTAGCATCGAGACTGACCTAAACATAATTTATCACCAATCGAAAGGCAGAGCTCTCGACATAAAGGAAGCAATCGAGATTCACCTAGCCAAACGAAACAATCCCAACAATCTAAATGAACACACTTTTGTGGAGAGTTCACCCCTTTTCACTCTACTAAAAGCACACACCCTGTCGGAAACAATACACAACGTAGCGATACAGCCAAGCTAGATTAAAAAACGGGGGGGGGGGGGGGGGGTAATAGTGGTGGTTAATACGTAAATGTTATCTGGACCAGGTGTACTATGTACTTTTTTCTGCAATAAACCTAGGCCGGTATGCGTGGCAGTATTAAAGGTGTCGGGACGTCTTCAATAGACCGGGCAGCACCAAACTTTTGCTTACTTAGGCGACACTGAAAAAATGGCTTCAAACTCCACAATGGTTTGTTTGTTTGTTGTTTGTTTTGTTTTTGGAGGGCAGAGACTGTCTGCGAGTGTCACAGTAGGTTTGGTAGTGTTTTGTAGAGCTATTTGTCTTACAGATTTGGGTCTGATGATGCTCGCTAGGTGAGCGAAAATAGCATCCCCTAGTTTTATCCTTCTTCAGCAGTCCGTAAATCTAATGTATTTTATTTCAGGTTATTTTTTACGTATTCCAGTAAATAGATTTTCTTTGTATTATAATATCCCGACACATGAGAATGGTGATTGTCCTAATCTTTCCGAAAAGAAAATCACATCAGACAAACATGGCATGCACGTTTCACTATAACTTACCAGTAACTTACTATGTACTACCTATTGCGCTTATGGACGCTGTTCCCTTTGTGGTCAGTTAAGGGGAAAACTAGAGAAATACAATGGGTACCGTGATCAAACAACTATTAAAGGTCCACCAGTATCACTACTACTACTATTTCTGTAAATTTAACCTGTGATGGATATCCTTATATTCAGCAAGAACCCTAATTGTGGATTTAACCATGGGGAAGTTCATCCAGGAGTGACCGCCTGAGTTGGTGAGATAATTATAAAAGGCTTTATCCTGGGATTAAAGTGGGAACACAATGTTTATAAATCATACCTGTACATAAATGTGTTGTGGGATCGATTCAGCCCGGCTCAGTCGACCCTTTAACCCAGTTTATGTGCTAATTGCAATGGATAATGGACACCCCTAGCGTTTCCGCTCCATCTTCAAGTCTCTCGGTCTTTCTCTTGTGGTCTCCAACTTGTGCCAAGATCCAAATTAAATTAATGACAAGGAAGAAGAAGACCAAGATGATGGCGTTGATGCAGGAAAGAGGATGGGAGAGACAGGGTGGTAGAAGGTTTTGTTTGAGCTCTTCAGAAATGAACATCTCCTAAAGCCAATTTAAATCTTCTTTCCCCTCCTTGTGTTGTTGCATCTCCATATTCTATCGACTTGCCCCACTCTGATGAGGGTGTAGAGGGGGATGAATGAAGTGAACTCCCGTGTTCCCGCCATTCTATCTCAGCTCCAGCCCTACCACACGAGATGCCGGGAACAGATAATACAGTATATACTCCTCTTCCTCAAATCTAACGTTATAGCCCTACGCGGATGCGTATATCCCCAAAATGTTTCGCCATGTTTGCATGGCTGTGCGGGTATCGGATACTTTGCGGATAATGTTTGGGGAAAATTTGCGGGGTTTTTAGAATATAGTCCGAACTTGTTTAATATCATTATTAGGACCCGGATGTTTATGACATATCATATTTATCGGTTATGTTTTTTTTTTCATGACTAATGTAAGATAATCTTCTTCTTTTTATTTATCTTATCCCACTTCAAGTGGGGTCGATGTTTCTGGCAAATCTTTTCCATTTTATTCTTTCCCACACATCGTCGTCCCCTAACTGCTTCTCCATTAGGTCTTCATGGATATTGTCAGTCCATCTTCTTCGAGGTCTCCCTCTATTCCTCGTGCCATCCACAACCAGAGACATCGCTCTCCTTCCTACATAGTTATTATCCCGACACATAACATGCCCATACCACAGCAGTCTTCTCTCCTGGATTTTCTTGGAGACTTCTGTTACTTTTACTGTGGCCCTGATTTTCTCATTTGCGATGTGATCAATCCTAGTGAAGCCACTCACCCAGCGCAGCATCTTCATCTCAGTCACACCCAGCTTATGACATTGTGACTTAGTTATTGCCCATGTCTCCGCACCATACATCATAGCTGGCCCCACAGCTGTCTTGTAGGCCTTTCCTTTCTCCCTTATATTGAGCCTTTTGTCACACAGAATGCCAGAAAACCTTTTCCAGTTCATCCAGGCTGACTGAACCCTGTGGACAATCTCAGTATTTATGTTGCCATCTTCAGACATGGTTGACCCAAGATACTTGAAGCTACTGACTGGCCTTGAGCTTACTCCATCCATCTGCACTAATTCATTGCCCTCACCACTAATGTAAGATAATCATTTAAGCTAATCTCATTCAATTATGTCATTAAGCATAATTAACACTCCAAACAGGAAAGGGTTGCGATTCTGCCTGCAGGACATTCATTTTAAACATAGCACATGACATACATAGCCTGGGGGAACGATTTTTTTCCTCAAATGTCTAAATATGTTCCTTCAGTAATTTATGCTTTATCTAGTTAAAATATTATTGTAATGTCAGTAGATTCAGATAATAAACGTGCGGATGCGGATAACAGTTGTGCGGATGCGGGGCGTATGCGGATAAAGTTTTGTTTATCCACCTATCGTCTTATCCTACTACAGGAGTTCTCAACCTGATGCTCGCGAGGACCACGATGATCTTTAATGAAATTTGGTGCTCTCGTTTTACAAGCCAAAAAAAGAATCCTCTTGAGATCCATTCTTCAATTCAAATTCTGTTGCGCGAACCAGAACAATAGTGTTTTCATTGGTGAAGGCGGCTTCGATGGCGTAGTTGGTAGCATGCTGAGCTTCTATGCCCAAGGTCGCGTGTTCAAACCCGGCCGAAATCCCCGTTTTTATTAAGAGCGTTAAAAATCCATCAGTATGCCTTCCTTCGGTGGGGAAGTAAAGCCAGCGGTCCCATGTCATAGATTTATGGCATGATAAAGAACCTTCTACTAATTATACTTGTGTGGAGCTAAATTATAGGTTAAATTTGACTAACGCTCTTAGGTTCCAACGTTCATCGCCAGGAGCCGACTATGGTGGCATCTATAACCAAGTTCAGAACTACTTGGTCATTGATGGTGGCGTTTGGTAGCAAAAGTAGGAACTACTTGAAAATTCAATGTCTGCAGTCCTTACTTGAATAAAAAAAACAGATGATACACACTAATACAGCCATCACAATTAACACCGGTTATCATACAGATTATACACACACCCAAAGTACACGGGGCCACATGACTGCGTTGTCGCAGCCCCTAAACTGAGGGACCAACCATCTTTTGGTGAAATAGTATTTTTAATCTACCTAGGTAAATGAATTAAATAATTCGACATTCCTGATTTATGAGTAACATGAAAGATGCTGATTCCACTGAACTCTCCACACGTTAAATGTATCTTATCTGCAGTTGTAGCATGCCTGGTGAGCTGTAAATCCGTAGCCATTTCAGCACTTCTGAGGAAGAGAGAGAGAGAGTTAGAGTTAGGAAAGGGTAATAAAGGCGCATGTTTATTGCATTATTATGCATTTCACCACATCAATAGGTACAAATCAACATATCGTTGACTTTTGCAAGACTGTGTGGCATCTTCTCCTACGGGAACTTGGAGCATGTGTCCAAGATAACGGCCTTCTGCATGATGATTAGGGCTCGGATTTTTAGGGGCTAAAAATCGGGAAAATTTGTATTTTTTATGTATTAAGAATACCTGAAATATGTGGCAAAAGAGTAAAACTATTTAATTATAATTTCGTTTATGTGTGAATGTATAGTGGCAGATGACCTCTTAGTTCCGCCCCTTAAAACAATAACTAACTATAATGTGAATATAAACAATATGCAGTACTCGCAAGTGCAATTTATTCTATGTCTCATTGACTGCATTACAATACACAACGAGATACAACTTCAGGTTGTCCATCACAAATGACAGACGATTATCGCGAAACACTTATTCTGAAGGCGCGAAACTGCGTCAATGTGTTTCTTGCCCTTGAGGTGTTGTGTAACTTGAGATCGCTGTTCCGCCTTGTTTGCTTTCCCACATGGTTGGCAGAACAGAACGTCCCCATCAGAAGTACAATTATTTTTAAATTCTCCAGCTGACGATAACTTGTAGTTGTTTTTACTTTAGGCATCCTAGAACTGCCTTACACTTCACAGTGCCAGAAATGTACTGCATGCGAGTGACATTGGTTCCAGGTAGCCGGGGGAGGGAAGGGTTATGGACAAGGAAGTTGAGAATAACACAGTTGCAAGCTGACATACGCTCTGAATGAACATCAGATAGCTCACAGGTTCTTCCCCGTTGAAGTAACACAGAACAAAAATGCAATAAACTGAAAGATCTAGCATACTGATTTAAAAAATATATAAATATTATGTCTTTTTATGTGCTAATAAGTGAAAAGCAGGAATTTATGTACTTATAGAAAAAATGCTTAAAGTATGTATTTAAATAAAAAGTAATTTACCTAAAAATCCGAGCCCTAATGATGATATTTAGACCAGCATATATTCCCAATATTTCTAGATTGCGAGCCAACGATTTAGGGATGATGCCGGTAGAAGGGATGACCATGGGCAGAACCAATACACTTTCCTGTCTCCACATTTGCCGTATTTCCTCAGCCAGATAGTGGTAATTTTGTCACAGCAGGTTTGTTGAAGTTTATGGGAATTGGGCGCTGCGATATCAATGATATGCTTGACAGCCTCATGTGTATGTTTTTGTTATTATTATTATTATTTATTTATTTATTTATTTATTTATTTATTTAGTATGTTTCGACCCATACAGGATCACATAAAGCAAGTTATGATCTGTTGCTGTTATTTCTCTTGTTCTTCCAGAATTCTTTCATCATGTCGCTATGTTTAGTTCGACGTTCGTCAGTCCATTTTCCCCTAGGTCTGCTGGGCTTATCTTCTGATGCAGCTTCCCAAGTGTAGATCTTATGTCGGAAAGTTTTGCGGTCTTCGATATCTGTGGGTGTGATGTTGGCGTTATTGAGATCAGTTTGGACTTGTTTAATCCAAACCGTTGTCGTCTTTAATTTTTGTGAGTACATCAATATTTTCTTTGTTAATCGTTTGTCATCTAGCCTCATAATGTGTCCATAAAATTTCAAGCGTTATTATTATTATTATTATTATTATTATTATTCAAACGACATTGGTAGCTACGCTAGCTAACACGCAGTGCTAGGCCATGGAGCCAAGTTCTCTGTGGAATCTGTAGACGTGGGTTTTTCGTGGTTTCTAAATTTTCAACTCCAGGAAAATGCTGGGACGGTACCTTCTAAAGGGCCACGGCCGCTTCCTCCCACATCCTTGCCCAGTTTTCATTCACCATCATTCATTTCAACTCTCATTAACACCTCTCATGAGGTTGGCGTCAGGAAGGGCAATCGGTCGTAAAAACCATCCGCCACAAAGACTTTCATCGCATCTCATCCCCGACACCATTAGAAAACGGGAATGATAAGGGGTACATTATTATTATTATTATTATTATTATTATTATTATTATTATTATTATTGTTACTATTCTCTCCTCGATTTTGGCCATCATTGGACCGCATAAAATAACCCATTGCACTCACTGTCACTTATTTCCTTTATCCTTTTTGCCCCCCATTAGTTCTTCATTACTTCACTTTGTCTCCTTCTTCTCTCTTCCGTCCAGATGTTAACCCGCTTCTTCTTTTCCTTCTCCTGTAAACCCTTCACATTTTTGATCATATTTGTGAAAAGTGGTCTGTCCTGAATAATATCTATTGTTACTTCCATCTCATCCATATCCTTTTTTATACTTTGTACCCATTGATTACCAATCTTGCTTTTGTATACTATACATGAATGAAAATTTGTTTCGTGAGTCTGGTGTTATTCATCCTCATTATGTGTCCAAAGAAAGTAACCCTCCTTTTCCTGATTGTATCGAGGATTTTTTCAATTTCTTTATTTTTGTAGGGGTCGCCATTTTTTCTGTATCTGAACTCTCCACTTTCTGTTTTTAATGGTCCCAATATTTTTCTAAGTATCTTTTTTCCTTTTTCTCTAACTCTTCTCTTTCGCCTTTTTTAATGGAAAACATACATTCTGAAGCAATTATTATTATTATTATTGTTATTATTATTATTGTTATTATTATTATTATTATTATTATTATTATTATTGATTAAATGGTGCTCGTGTACTTGGTATGGCCTGAGGAAAGTGCTCCAGTCTCTGAATGGTTAAGAACGCCTATCCTATTACAATGTACAGCAACGAGGATGTACAATATTTGCGAGCGTATAATATGAGCGGCTCGGTTGACAGCAGAAGTACTGCCACACATGCTTTGCCGCATGAAATGCTTCCCGTTTGTAAATAATAATAATAATAATAATAATAAACATAAATATTTCAAATACTGATTTTCAGTCGATGATTTGCTACGAAATAATTCATTTTGTATAAGGTATTCGTATGCCATACACTACTCATAAGAAAGGAAGATACGACAACAGCTTTAATTTAGTTCCCGATAGCTTTCTTAAAGATTGGCCTTTTAATCTGTTGTTTAATAGAAAATAAAATAACATAAAAGCCCTTTTACGTCAAATGCGCAAATGCATATGATGTTGGTTCGTAAAAGATATCTTGTAGCACACTATTTAGTGAATACATGACGAAATAAAACCAATAATATTTTATTCTTGTAATATGCGTAATGATCATTTAAATGTTCATGGAAATGATGTATGAGATATGAACTTCATGCATTGCTCTGAGTTAAATTATAGGCTATTTTCAGTCTCTTGTCAGATTATATAATCGTACCACCAAATAGGTTGGTCACTTCTCTTCCTTTTGTATGTGGTTATTAATATGCTGTAAAGCCCATTAATAATAAAATTCGTTGTCCACTTCGCTCGCTGGTCAGGCACTCTGTCCTCCGTGGACTGGCCAGGCTGACGTGGTTTCGAAGCACTCACTGTCCTCATTCCCCGCCTCCAAGGTAGTCTATTAAGTCTATTAAGGGTCCATTACGCACAAATTGTTCCTGCGTTCGGAGATGCCATAAGAAGGGAGAGTGCACTCCACCAGTGACTAGATCGCAAATTTTATTAGTTTACATTTTGTTCACAGTTGAGTTGACCCAAGTTTGCTTTCCATTGCCAATGATCGTGAGTTATATTGAGACTGATCGATTTGTGTGTGTGCTTATAGTTCATAATTAGTCCAGTTTAAACCAGAAACTAACGAACCTTCAAATACATGGAGAATGGAAACGATTTGAACAAATTTCAGGAGGTGATTCCTGAAGTAAGAGAAAGGAACAAAAAAGTTCATTTGAACATTATGTCCGAAAATGTATATTGTCCAAAATAGATGCCACTTATGAACCGCAGCATTCTAGCTTAACGACACTCTAGTCTAGAGAGTTACAAGAGATGTTCAAATTTACCTCCATGGGATGTAATGCGTGTGTCTACACGTCGCGTTGCATCATGGAACCCCTCACTTCATCGAATGTACCTCGAGCCTGCATCCGAGTAGCGTCACAGACTGCAAGGACACTCTGTTCACATATACTGCACGTCAGAAACTGGCTTAGTGTTTACAACACATTTCAGATGCCCCCGCAAGTAAAACTCAAGAGGGTATAAGTCCAGCGATTGAGAGGACCATGCTAGAAAGATACGGTTCATCAGTGCATCAATGCCACCTACATTGGATAATGTGCATTTCCGGACATATTATGTTCATATGAACTTTCTTGTTCATTTTCCTTCCAAAGATCATCTCCTGAAATTTGTACAAATAGTTTACGTATATTCACCCTATTAAGCATATTTGCGTTATTTTGATCCAAAACTAAATACAGAGTTAATACGAAGGTTAAAACAAGTTCCAGTGTAAAAAATTAAGCCATTTAATGTGAAAGGGAAAACATCCGTTAAGGAACGCTGCCCTTAGGTTAGGTAGAACCGTTAAGAAAGATTCATATTTAATTAATCAATCTACGAGACAACCAAAAAAGGAACCGAACTATTCGAGTAGTTATCTGGGATTGAAGGAAACGGTAATGGCATTTATTTATTTATCTGTCCCGCGGATATGTTCTGTTTATTACAAATCAATCAGCATTAGAAAATAATATGGTTATGTACAACTTGGGTGCAGTCTCTCAAATTTTATCACAGTCATATCTTGTAGTACATTCGTGTGAAGCCAAATACGTTTGAAAACATTTGCGTAGACACCCCTTCGACCACCGGACTTAAACCCCTTTATTTTTTACTTGTGGGGGGGGGGGGGGGGCATCTGAAAATTGTTGTGTACGCTGAGCCAGTTTATGATGTGCATAGCGTTTCCTTGCAGCCTGCGACACTATTCAGGTACAGGGTCTAAATGGATCAAAATTACTATCATCCCAAAATTTCGTTGCTCTTAGTAGTCTATTATTTCTAAGTATGGCCAACAAGAGTTTGATTATATTGTAGTCGCCAAATAGTATTTTAATTTCCCGTTCCAGTATGTTGTCACTCGATGAAATTCTTTGGTACGGTATCGCCTCTTTAGCTCCCGGAAATAGTTCTCATTTCAAAACTAGAAAAGTATGAAGCATATTAAATTTTCCCACTGCCTGTTGGAATCCTTAGCTCCTAAAATATTAACTAAAATGATAATGTAGTTCACTCAATTCTCTGCTTTATTCCCAATAAACTGAGAGCCGAAGAAGGAGAAAATGAATGTCTGGAACTCTTCCTTGCGTTCTAGCCGGAAGTAAGCTGTGGTACTCTGTCGACTCTGGATTGGTCATGGAATTGCTACGGACTCCAGCTTGTTAAAGAGAGAAGCCACCCCTTACCGTGGCACACTTTCTCGTGGAGTGTGTGAACATGGCCGACACCCTCTCCCTTGTTCTACGTGATGACGGGCCGTCTGTAGACCTCGTCATCCGGTTCATGAGGGAGAGTGGTCTTCTTAGTTCTATAATAATATCGTATGGCATTGGGTGCCGGGTGAAAGCTTTGTAATTTGACACCCAGAGGGTAGCTTGCATGTCGAATTTCGTTGTTCCTTGAATCACTATGAAAGCCAAGAAGGTTAGATATCTAAGCTCCTTGAACACTATCGTATAGCGCTTTCTAGTAGAGAAATGAGGAACTTTGTGTTGGCGGAAACTCCCGAGATTAATTTTGCCATTATGAACACGGCCTACTGAATTCAAATGGGTTCTTTGACATGCCAACATTGTATGACGGCCAGGAGCGAACCTGCAATCTTGGGGTTAGTAGACCGACACGCTATCCACTCACCCACCGTGGCAAGCTATCTTAATTTTAATATACACACATCAAAAAAAAAGTTTTGCATTTTGCTGGCCAAGAGTCGTAGTGGTTTCAAACCCATTAGTCGTTCTTGCGTGGAGGAGGGGGCGTGGTGGCACAGCGGTCAAGTTGTTGACCTCTCACCACGGCGGACCGGGTTCGATTCCTGGTCAATGCATGTGAGATTTTCAAAGTGAAATGCCATGTCCTGTGGTTCAGATTCCACGTAAAAAGAAGGCCTCGTGGCTCATGATCACGAGATTAACGGTCACATAAAACTACAATCTTCCTTCCTTCCTTCCTTCCTTCCTTCCTTCCTTCCTTCCTTCCTTCTTGCGAGCGAGTATATCGGCTGTGTACTCTCGCCTGTGTCAATGAGAATAGAGCTGTGTGAGTGTGGAGACGACCCGGTGAACGTATGCACGACAAATACATCAGAGACCGATCCCAACAGAGGAGGAGGGGGTGCAATGTATTGGGGTGCCATCATGTATGGTCACCGAAATCCTCTACATCCCAGGGCGTATGAAAGGCATACATTACATATATACTATCCTGGCACCTGTAGTGAAAGGCTATGCTGATAATTTCGGCCCAAATTTCACTTTTGTGGGCGATAACGCTCGCCCGCACAGAGCTGGCATTCTCAATGCCTTTCTTCAGGAGAATGGTATTCACAGAATGGAATGGCCTGCCTATGCTCCCGATCTCAATTGTGTAGAGCAGGCATGGACACTGTTTTGTCCGTCCTCAATTTAATTAGCGGCTTCGGTGGCGTAGTTGGTAGCATGCTGATCTTCTATGCCCAAGATCGCGGGTTCAAAGTCGTCGAATTTTTTAAGTGTGTTAAAAATCCCTCAGTAAGCCTTCCTTCGGAGGGGAAGTAAAGCCGGCGGTCCCAAGTCATAGATTTATGGCATGTTAAAGAACCTTCCACTAACTACACCTGTGTGAAGCTAAATTATAGGTTAAAAATTTGAACAACGTTCTTAGGATCCAACTTTCGTCGGCAGGAGCCGACTACGGTGGCGTCTAGTAAACAAGTTCTGAGCTAGTAGTCGTTGACGGTGGTGTTTGGCGGCAAAAGTAGGAACTGCTTGAAATTCAATGTCTGCAGTCCTTATTTGAATTAAAGACAGATAACACACACTAATACAGCCATCACAATTAACACCGGTTATCAGACAGATTCTACACACACCCAAAGTACACGGGGCTACATGACCGCGTTGTCGCAGCCCCTAAACTGAGGAACCAACCAGCCATCACTTCCATCCCCACTGTGCTCCATGGCAATATGCAAAACTTTTTTGATTGTGTAGTTTACAGTAAATCTTCTAATGTATGTTTATTCTGTTTAAAGTTTTATTATTGCGTATATCTCTGGTTGTATTGCCTATATGCCTTATTTGTTTTATAGTTCCTCACATTTTTCTTTTATTATTTATTTTTTCTTTTATATCTTAAATAGTGGCGAAGCAAGGGCTCATACCCCACTTAACCACGCAGTATGGTACCGGTACATATGAAACAATTTCATGAAATACAATAAATAAGTTACAAGTTCATTATGATGATCAATTCAGAAAAAAATAATTCTGTTAATACTAATATTAATGAATAAGGTATATGTATGAAAATGATAATAATAATAGTAGTCTAATAATAATAATAATAATAATTCTGTTTAACGTTGTCCTGAAAAAAATAATGAGAACATGGAGGAATGCCATGAGAGAATAAGGGATAGAAGGAATCAAAGAAGCAAGGTGTGAAGGTTGATTGCTTAGCGTTTGCGGAAGATATGGCATTGCTAGCTGAAGATAAAGAAGAAATTAAAATAATGCTTGAAAAATTACATGAAATTGCAGGTAAAACGGGACTCAGGATTTCGTATGAAAAAACAGAATACATGGAATACAAACATGATAACGAAAAGCACTTAGAAACAAAACATGGGATGATCAAGAGGTCGGATAAGTTTAAATATCTTGGTGTATGGATCCAGCCTAATGGACTGGATAATGCAGCAAACAAAGGGAGGGTCAGAAAGATGGAAGTAGCTTTTAAATTAGTACAATTAGTACAATATCTTACGGAGCGAAGATAAGACACTATACCACGGTTGTCAAGCCTGAGGCATTGGTAGTTCAGACTGATGTTTGATACTGAACAAGAAAGGTGAATTAGAGGAACTGGAGAAGAAAGAAAGAAAAATCTTGAGGAAGATCTTAGGACCCGAAAATGGTACATGGTGGAAGAGGCGAAACAAAGATCTTTACGGACAAGCAGAAAAAATCACAGATACCATACGGAAGAGAAGATTGAAGTTCTATGGACACCTTACGAGAATGAGCGACAGTCGACTAACGAAGAAGATCTTTAATTACATCACCAAGATAAAAACGACTACAAAATGGGTAGATGAAATAAGAAAAGATATGGTGGAAGTTGGGGTCAGTCCAAATGAGATCTGGAATAGAGAGGTGTTTCGAGGTAGGATTGATGCATTCAAGGGGTTCCAGGAAAAGGAAAGGAGAAGAGCCAAGAACATCTGGTCGGAAGAAAGGAAGTGAATCCACAGTGAAAGGATGAAGAGTTTCTGGGAGCAGAAAAAAGGACTAATCAACAAGTCAATTGTTTCCCGTGGTCCAAAGTAGGCCAAAATCGAACAAAGAAAGAAGAATAATAATAAGCAAATATTGATATAACTGCGTCAAACTACTGGCTCACTTCAGGACAGAGCTTTCCAGAAACTGAAGGTTTTATGCTTGCAATTCAAGACCAAGTCATCCCTACAAGGAACTATCTCAAGTTCATTGTAAAAGATCCCTCTGTACCAGATGGTAAGTGCCGCTACGGCTGTCATCAGTCAGAAACTATACAGCATATTATATCTGCATGTAGATATTTCCTGGCGACGGAGCACAAACGAAGGCATAATGCAGTTGCTAAAATCTTGCATCAGGAGTTGGCTGATAATTTTAGCTTCTAAAAGGAAATAAAGTTCCGTACTACCAATATCAGCCAGAGTGTGTTCTTGAAAACAATGAATACAAGCTGTATTGGGACCGAACTATTTTGACTGATCAATCGGTATCACACAACAGGCCGGATCTGGTGGTTGTCAACAAGAAAACTAAGCAAACTGCCTTGATTGATGTTGCGATTCCTAATAACAAGAATCTCCAGTCAAAACACATATAACAGATCAGCAAATACAGCGAGTTAGTCGGTCCTATCAAGAGACAATGGCATGTAGAGCGGGTAAAGACCATACCTATTATTGTCTCAAGTACGGGCGTGATCCCAAGTACCTTGCTCCAAGACCTTAAAGAACTAGATTTGGATACTCGGCTGTACAAACTAATGAAGAATGCAGTAGTTCTATCAACAATCAGAATCGTTCGGAGTTCATGGGTAGCTTAATTCCAGCTTAGAAGTTGCTGTTTCAGTAACTATACAGTACTTTGGTTCACTGGAGCCCGTATAGTTACGTTGTAATGTACCAGAAATGTGTTATATGTACTGTATAAAACAATAATAATAATAATAATAATAATAATAATAATAATAATAATAATAATAAGGTATCCTTGTTATGGATCACTGTCAGTTTTATAAAAACATTTTCATTTTCATCCGAGGCAGTGAGCCACTTTTAGCCTATTTTCATTTATGAAATAATAGGTTTATGAGATCACCTTTTGTCCGTGTGTGTGTTTGTGTGTCTGTATAAAATCTAAACGGCTGGAGCGATTTCAATGAAATTCGTTAAGGTCGTGGTACCAGTTTGTCCAACTGTGCCCTTTAAATTTTATTACGTCTCACCAATCCAACATGGCGGCTGTGCGAAGTTTGCTATATCTCCGAAACAGTAACAGATATCAGCCTAAAATTTTGTACGGTGATAAAGGGCATTACTAGAAGTTCAACTGTGTGACTTTCAAAAACCTGTTCAGTGCAAAACGTACATGGTGGCCAAGCAAAGTTGAAACATTTGAATAGGCTTTTCTCGCGATTATAACTATCCGAGCGCAGTGAAACATGATACAGCAAATGTTTATAAACATTGTAATGCACTGTTATTTAATTTAGTTCAATTGTTTACATAATATCAATATGGCGTTTGAAGTTTGAATAATACACCTACGCAACAATCTTCATATAATAGTAATTACATCTATGGCCTACAATCCAACATGGTGACCATCCGAAATATTTAGATGGTTCTCAATATGTAGTCTACTAATCTATTGCAGAAATCAAACTAAAATTTTGTATGTTCATAGAGGCAATTAACATAAGTAGGATATTCGAAGATGGGCTTAGTTCTTCACGGAGCTCCTTGTTATCTTATAATTTCATTAGGGACTGATGACCCGATGCTATGCCACTTAAAACGACAATTATCATCATCATCATCTCTTATTTAAACATGAAATTCCATAAATATCCACACTTGACTAATGATAGGGGATGTACAGGAGCAGTATCTTGCATGCAACGGTTTGTACTCATCACGAAGGATTTATGTAAATAGGTATAGTCGCACTTAGTCATTTCCCGACCTCAGCGGGAGTGTTTATTTGCAGGTATTTTCCTTGCCATTTTCTTGGGCGCATCTTCAAAGCTTCCCCCCACTTTCTCACGTGTACAAATAATTGAAAGTGGTTGAGTTTATGAAAGGCTTGCCTCTCGCGGCAGTGGTGGTGGTGGCAATGCATTACCTTGTTGTATACGTCATACCACACTGTGTAACAAAATTGTGTGCGTAAAGCTTTTGACAATCGAGCAAGGAAGGCTTTTCCTTCCTTCCTCTCCTCTCCTCCGCGTAGGAACTCACTTAGTCATTCAATTAAAATTAATCCCATTAGGAACAGAAAAGACGGAGTGGCTGGGAAGAGGAATAATGAACGTGCCAGCCCGAATGTTCTTGTTTTCACAGGCGGTTCGCCCCGGCCTGGAGGCTGAGGGGATAGCATCTCTGGCCTGCTTCATTGAGTGCGATTACGAAGATATTCTTATGCAAGTGTGAAATGACTGGACGACTGCACTAAAAATAATAGTAATAATAATAATCTGCCAATTAAAATCATTTTGCCTCGCCGGTGGAGACGCAACCTTTCGTTCAATCATGACACGAACTTAGCGACCACCTCGTGGTGTAGCGACTAGCATACTTGGCTGTCACCCCAGAGGTCTGGGTCCGATTCTTGGCTCTGCCAAGAAATTCAATTCTGGTCTGAGGGCTGGAACGGGGTGCACTCAGCCTCGTAAGGTAAAACTGAGAAGAGGTGGATTCGATTCCTACCTCGGCCATCGTAGAAGTGGTTTTCCGTGGTTTCTTATTTCTACTCCGGGCTAATGCCGGGATGTTTCCTAACTTAAGGCCACGACCACCTCCATCCATATTCTTGCCTCAATTACAAGTACACTCACTAATAAAGACTCTTAAGTTACACGCAAATTCTACACACTCAAGTACACGGGGTTGATATGACAACTAAGTGAAACAGAAACTGGAACTAGATGGACTCTGATAACCAAGTGTGGGGACCTGCTTTCAGTGATTCTGTTCTTGTTGTTGTTGTTAACTGTGGTTTACAATGACGGTTATTTCTTGGTTAAGGGTAAGTAAATGACAAACGCTTACCTTGTGTCCTTCCTACATTCCTCATGGTCAAAAACTTGCATCAATCCACTTGAAAGTTTGGAATTAACAGATTATGCATTACTACACAGCATGGATCAACTATGTTAATATCTCCAAAGATCACCAGAGGCACATGCATAACACTTGCAAACACCGATCTATTTGGCACAGTCACCACAAAAAACAGGTTATGAGACGAATTTAACATATACCCAAAGTTCACCGAGCTGATAACCAATGTATCTCTAAACCCTATAATTGATGATTCAACCTCCTTCATTCAGCATGGCTCGATCCATTTAGAGCACTTAATACAATTTGGAATTGGGGGCCGTGGTGGCGCAGCGATCAAGCTCATGGCCTCTCGCCAAGGTGCTCAGTGTGAAATGCCATGTCCTGTGGGGTTCGGATTCCACGTAAAAAAGGAGGTCCCGTGACTCAAGATCGCACGATTGCCGGTCACGTAAAAATACAAGCTCCCTTCCTTTTTAAGAATTTGGAATTGCCTTTGGCTGATGGAGTATTCAGAACCACGCAAATGAATATTGCGTGTCTAAAACTTTGTAATTCCAATACATCTTAAGCCCTCAGACCATTGTTCACAGACCTAGGTTGAAATATAATAATAGCATTATGAGATATGCAGTATTTTAGCCTTCACTGAAGTTTTCCTTGTTAACTTTGAATGTCACTTCATTATTAACGTGGGAGCTTGTTTCTGGAGACCAGATGTCCGTGAAACATTAACCTGTATATTCATGAAACAGTTATATCCTGTACTCATTGGACGGTATTTATTTTTCTACTACATTTAGAGGCTTAATGCTGTAAGGTAGTCAGCTCATTTTTTTGTTGTGGTGTGCATTGGTTCTGTCTGTGATTCCGTGGCGATTGAAGTAGAGAGAGAGAGAGAGAGAGAGAAAGAGAGAGAGAGAGAGAATATCCGAAATATGGAAGAAGGAACCATCTGACATTTTCTTGAAAATCACACTGAGGTTGTGGCGTTTCTACCCACACCCAACACAATTGAACCTGGAGTAGGCTACTAAAATTGTGTGAAATTGCAACCATAGTGTATGCATATATTAATTGTGTTGAAAGGTTCTATAAAATCATATGTCCATTTTCATCCATCCTTGTGAAATACGTCAACCCGGGCTTTCAAATTGTAAATCTAACCCCCCCCCCCCCCTCCCACAATAGACACCGCTAAAAGGAAACTTGGAACGTAATAAACAGCTTAAGAAGATACCATCGTATGGCATACATGAAAATTATTTACAATTTGACATGAAGCTTCGAAACGTAATGAAGTGCCTGTGGTGTCCCTAGGAAGAAGTCGCTGAAGTCACCACTGTATGATGTTCGTGGGCAGTCTTGTCTTTCACAAAATGATGGAAGATTTTTTCCTCCACTTGTACAGGAGATCGCCGCATACACCGTGATTGGTCCGGATTCTATTTAATTTTGACCAGGACCGGAAGATGACCCAAGGGTGCAGCAACAATAGTTAAACCCTCGGTAGCCAGGAGGATAATTCTAAAATATGTCGGAACAATAGAGTCCACGTCTTTATAGAATAATTTTTTATGACTAAAAACAGTAGCCTTCAGAACATTTTAAGGAAGATACCGTTACATGACACCAAAAGAAGGGTGTCACTAAGAGAGACCTTCATCAAAATAACAGCCATCTGGTTCTGGACCAAGGAATTATTTCAGTCGATAAGGAAGAAGCATCATATCAAGAATAATACCGAAATATTGCAATTAGCGGATCCCCGATCGCTGGTGGGAGGTATAATTACTGTATATAAGACGGGACAGACCAATGAGCATCAATTATCAATTAATTATCAATTATCATCTCGATCATTCTATATCATTGCTACCAGTATTTCCTCTGCTTAAATGTAAAAACTTGTCTTTACCAACAGATGGTACAGAATGAAAATAGAGTCTGTGATAGATTAATTAGAAGCAGGATATTTCCAGCATTGTGCTGAATATCAAAGTAGGTTGGAACAATTCTATGTCACTTAGCTAGGCGACAGCACCTGTTCAATCAGTGATCAGTAGAGACGAGAATTATAGGCACTAAAAACAGTTAAAATAGGCAGGCATATAGGCTCTTAAAATGGCCAAAATAGGCATCTAAATAGGCACTAACATGTAAAATAGGCAACAAAATAGGCATGAAAAAATTTCTTACAATTTAATAACATATTTAATTACAATAATAAGAATTAACAACAAGCAACTTTTCAATGTTTTCTGGTAATAAGTTTGTTCTCCTGTCATGAAGAATGTTTTTATATTGAGATAAAGATCTTTCAACATCACATGAAGTGATTGGGCAAAACTTTAACGAAGCCACTGCATCTGGTTTTAGGTCAATTGCATCATCTACCCCACCTCGTAGCACACTGGCTACCTTTACCACTGCTTCCCATCCTGGATTCATCTGCAGGACCCTATCAAACTTTTCCCTGACAGCGGCTATCTTCCCAGAGGTTCCTTCCAAACTTCCCCCGACTACTTCAACAATCCTACATGACTCCACCAGGGGTATTCCACTCTTCTCTATTTTCTGTTGCCTGCAATAGATCCTGCATGATGTGTACCCACAAGCCTGCAATCCTCGTTGAAAATTAGAAAACCGCGTAATTTGAAATTGTGGCATTCGCCCATAACCTTACATTTTGCCACAATTTAGCAAGACTCTAGACAGAGGTTTGTTGGCAGCTTCGCGGCCCTAACCTGGGAGCTTAACGCTCCCCCAGACTAGAGCCACACATAGCGCTGGTGAAAGTTACTCGCGACTTTTTCAAAAAAATTGCATTTAAGTTGTAAATCTCTGTTTTCACAGGAAATGAGTCAGAGTTCAAAATACCGATTTTTAATTTTCATCCACTCTGTGACAAGAGACCACCAGCGTTCTCACTCCTCGTTCAGTAATTAAATGATTATTTACATTTTATATATAAATTATTGAGAGTTCATGTCTATTACAGCATTGCAACAAAACAACTTGCCGCAATATATAAATTAATAGGCCTCTAAATGCTACAATGAAATGCGATAGTACTTCTCAATCACAAAAACATAAAAGAAACAAACGAATTAACTCTTTACAGCAAGCTTGGCAGAAGATTACTCTTCCATCGGTAGTGAAATTGGTATCCCCTGTGATCCACTGCTTCAGCCAGTAAGAATTCGATAATTTATCTTTCGGCATTGCCACGGATCACTTCTTCTTCGCAATAAACCACACAAAGTTCTGAATCAGAAGTGAAGATAAAGCGTACGCTTACACAGTACGCATCGAGAGGGAGGTAGGGGATACGGGTTGTGCAACATAAATCGACGTTGATTGGTTCTCGCATGTGTCTTGCGAGGTTGGAGGGGTTGAAGTCTTCAAGGTCAAATTGTTTCTTGTTTATTCTGATGGAAATTTCCCAAGCGCTATTTCTGGTGACTCCCGAGAATTCCCATTCTTGTTAGTGGGGTAAAGACATATTGAGAAATGAGAATATAATTCTGTCGAGCACAGCAGCTGCAATATAATGCAATTTAAAATACAGTCAAAAGGCATCAAATAGGCAATTATACTCCAAATAGGCAAAAACCCTTGACATAGGCGTTTATAGGCACAATAAAACCAACGAAATCTAGCCTAAAAGAACCTAAAACGGATTTATATCTCGAAAGCCTACGTTTCTAAACACAGGAATAAAATAGGCAAAAAGGCAAATTCCCGTTTCTAGTGATCAGATAGCTTTGCTAGGTAGGATTGGTGCCTGGAGCGATGAAACACCAACCGAGATGTCAACTTTAGGAACGAGATAGCTACGCCAACATCGCCCATGACGATCTACATGCCGGTGAGATCATGTACAATTTTTGTCAGTTGCAAGTCGGACTTAGTTTCTGTTAACTTCACTGATTTACACCAAGAACATCCTCTTTTTTATTTCTCTGTTTGAAAGGTCGCAAGACGTCACTCACCTCATTCTGTGTTTAATACATTCCTTTTAACTATCTATGACTTTCAATCAATATTTTCCCAACGCTATACTTCCCAGATGTCAAGATAGTAGAATAAGGTTTTTTCAGCTAGCGTCTGTTGCTTCTCCCCCGAAATTAGAGAGTCTCATTTTAATAACAAGTATACATTTATCGCACAACCGTCTGTTGGAGATTGGCGCCCTATTACCCGAGCTATTTACTGTACTCTTTCACAATCGCTAGGTTCGGAACGTTACAACATAGAACGCAACAGTGGGACGAGATTGTTAACCACCCGCTGGCAGCGATGGATTCGACAACAGCTAAAGCACAAGCTCAATGGTCCATAGGTGGCCCAAACGACAGAAGGAGAACAAGACGTGCAGAGTGACCTCCCTACTAAAAGGAACATCATTTGCTAATGTTGTTGTTGTTGTTGTTGTTGTTGTTGCCTTAATTAGAGACTAGAAACCTTTTTTAGCATTAACCCTCTGTATTTCTATGTGTAAGGAACTTCATAAGCTTTACTGTATTCTTCTGGTGACTAACAAGTAGTTCCGTGAAGAACTAAATAGTCTATTTTCATTTATTCTACTAATATTAATTGCCTCTATCAACATACAAAATTGCAGTGTGATTGCTGAGATAGATACGCAGATATTGAGAATCATCTAAATATTTCGGATGGTCGCCATATAGAGTTATGTACCATTAGATGAATATTATTGCGTAGGTTTAATATTCAAACTTCAATCGCATGATTAGCACACAAGAAAATAAAAACAAGATTTTAAAATTTCGCACAGCACAGATGTCAGTGGATTAAAATTTGTATACGCATTTACCGTACAGTTTCACTGCGCTAAATCGCGAGAAACGTCCATTTAAATATTTAAATTTCGCGTCGCCGCCATGTTGGATTTGTGCCCACCAGGTTATTCCATAGGTGAACTTATGTTAATAGCCTTTATCAACATACAACATTTTAGCTAGATTGCTATCATAGATCAGTAGATGGTCGCCATGTTGAATTTATATATATGTAGGCCATAGGGTTATATACTATTAGATGACGATTAGGTTCATTATTCAAACGTTGACCTCGATCACATGATTAGGACACAAGAAATTAAAACTTAATTTAAAAATTTCGCACATCCGCCATCTTGAGGTTATGTACACAATTGAACTTAATTAGATGTAAGTGCAGTACAATGTGTAGCCTATACAAGTTTGCTGTATCATCTTGCACTGCGCTCGGATGGTTAAATCGCGGGTAAAGTCTATTTAAGTGGTTCAACTTAGCTTGGCCGCCACATTCGTTTTGTACCTAACAGGTTTATGAAAGTCACATAGGTAAACGTTTAGTAGTGCCCTTTATCACCGTACCATATTTCAGGGTGATATCAGTAATAGTTTCGGAGATATAGAATAGTGGTGAAATATTTCGCACAGGCGCCATGTTGGATGGTGAGACGTAATAACATTTGAAGGTCATGGTCGGGGTCGGACAAAGTAGCACTGTCCTTACGGAGTGTCATTGAAATCGCTCCAGCCGTTTAGAATTAATTAGGGGGACACACGCACACACACGGACAAAAGGTGATCCCGTAAGCCTATTTTTTTTTCATAATTGAAAATACGCTAAAAATGCCATGTGTAGTTCTCATTATTTGGATGTAAATCGAGGTAAATGCTCCGGCATTGTGCCACTTTTGCCTGGAGGTAGTATGGTATAACTGAGAGACGAATACACACGCAGGGTGGGCACTGTCTATGCTACATCGAACCTCGAATCTCCTCACAAGCATTCATGCTTTACAGTCGTGGAGCGCGATTTAATGCTCTTGGCTACTCTAGTGAATGAACGAAAGTTACAAGATTTCCTTAGGCTGGTCTTTCTCGGAAGTTGGACGATATTTTATCTGCGTTTCGCATTTCATACTTGACGAGTTCTCAACATGCTGACTCGTAACATTTCGCCCGCTGAATGAGCACTCTCGCCAACTTTTTGACGACACTGCAGTCTGTCAACGCATCGTCTTCTCCAGGGAGTTCCAACTTCACATAGCATCTCTCGCCTCTATGAATTACAGTATAATTTTTACGAATGGAAATTCGAGGGGATCATCTTTTGTTACTCAGTTTTAACTTTTTTAAAGAGGTATAGGGGAGGCTTGGTGCTGTATAAAGACGAGGTATAAGCTACTTGCTCATCATTTTGGTTCATTGCTCCATCTTCTGCTCTAAGATAATTGCCAGGTGTGCTATAGCAGACATGTTTACAAACAGACTGATTTATCCTATGATCTCATAACAAATTTTGATACAGTGAGTTATGGAAATTGTGTGGTATAAAGTCGATTTATGGCATTTTTCTTGTAGTTTATTTATAAGTTATTTTGTAGAGCAATTCTGGATATACTAAAGCTATCTGTTGTTAAACCGGGTCACAGACATCAACTAGGTAACTACAGACCGATCACCCTTATCTCTACATTTTGTAAAATTTTAGAGTATATGATTTACCATACAATAATTGAGTTTATTGATAATAAATAAGAATAAATAAGAATCAGTTTGGTTTCAGGAAGGGCTTATCAACTATAACTGCCATTGCAGAATTGTATGAAACTCTGCTTGCTTCTCTTGATGATAATAAATGTGCTGTTGGAATTTTCGTAGATTTGACAAAAGCATTTGATACAGTAGATCATAAATTATTATTGGATAGAGGCTTATGGTATAAGGGGAATAGCATTGGAACTGTTAAAATCATATTTGAATAATAGATGGCAATTTACAGAAATTCCTTTTAAGAATAATGAAAATATATCCAAGTTCCAATCCACTCCTGGTTTAGTTAAAAAAAAGGTGTACCTCAAGGTTCAATCTTTGATCCCCTCCTTTTTATTCTCTATGTAAATGATGTACCACAGTCAAAAAATAGTTTCATTGTTTCGTATGCAAACGATACCTCAATTTTGAACTGGAACTGTAATAAAACAATTACTCTTCAAGAAACTCAAAATAGTATTGATCTTGTCACTCAATATTTTAATGAGATAATGTTAAGTATAAACCCTTCAAAAACCAACTTTGTAATATTTAACAAGCATAAGGGAACTAATTTAGAAGTAGATCGAAATCTTTACTGTGGATCTGATGATAATCAACAGGTAGTCTCAGCAAAATTTTTGGGTATTACAATAGATCATAAATTATCATGGGAAGAGCATATAAATGAAATCTGTAAAAAAAAATAACAAAAACTCCTTCGTTTTAAAGAGAATTTCAATATACTTAAGCAGCGAATACCACTTAACAGTCTACTATGGATAAATACATTCGCAGATATCATACGGTATTGAGATATGGGGTGGGGCAGCATATAGGAATATGGAGAGAATATTTAAACTGCAGAAACGAGTAATACTATACTTGTTTGGGTTGAAATCGAGAGAATCATGCAGAGTTGCATTTAAGAAGAATAATATTTTAACAATTTTTTCATTGTATATTTTCAAAGTTATCTTGCTTGTAAGGGAAAATCAACATAAAGTTGTCACAATCAACAATGTCCACAATCATGAAACCAGAGGACAGAATGACTATTTTCAAAGGAGGGTAAATAAACTATATGCAGAAAAGGATCCTTTCAAAAAAGGAGCTATATACCACAATAAGCTTCCAAACCACTTAAATTCTTTGACTGGAACTGGGTTCAGAAAGGCTCTCAAGATATACCTAGCCCAGAAAGTGTTGTATTCTTTAAGTGAATTTTAAAGAAACATGTAACTGTTTAATTATGTAAAAAAAAAGTTGTTAATAAGTAAATTTAACTGTGAGTTTGTTGGGTGACGTATCCAATTCTGTATGATGCAGGTTCTGGAAATAGAGAGTTTTGTATTGTATTGTATTGTATTGTAAGGTTGTAAATAAATAAATTGGCACAATGAACATGTTCTTGGTTCATTTAGCGGCTTTGCGACTATGTGATCATGTAGCCCCGTGTACATGGATGTGTGCGGAATTTATCGCCTGTGTTACATCGTGAAGGCTGTGTTAGTAATAATAATAATAATAATAATAATAATAATATCAATGTTATTGATTTTACATCCCTTTTAACTACTGAGGCTGCTAGAGACGCCGGTGTACCGGAATTTGCCACGAAGTGCATGCCAGTAAATCTACTTATACGGCTCCCTCACATTTGCTCACCCTTAAATGCCAACGTTGGGCACAACAGACAAAAACGTTACTGCTGAGCCACGCAGGCAGTTGGCTGGATTAGTGCGTGAGGTGTGGATCGGGAAGGAAGCGGTCGTGGTCTTAAGTCAGGAACCATCCTGTCATTTGCCATGAAGAAAAAGTGGGAAACCATGGAAAACCACTTTGAAGATGACAGGTAACTCTTCAAAAACTTTCGAGTAGAGTTTGAGGTTGTTTTTTTTTTTTTTTTCAATAAGTTTTAATTCTATGGCATGGTGCAATGGTCAATCGCACTGCCTGGCAACTCTTCTACTGTTTATATTTTCATTTTGTTGTATTTCTCGCAATGTTGAAGTATTCATTCAATCATTCATTTATTCATTCATTCATTCATTGATATTGTAAAGGCTAATGCCTTGTCCATGCAACCACACTCTTCTGTCATTGGCGGTTCGTTTCAGTTCAATGTAATTGTCACATCCCATTCTATTCTTGATGTCTTCCAAATACTTCGTCCTAGGCCGTCCTCTTCCTTTCTTTCCCAGCATTTTCCCTTCAAGAATGTTAACGATGAAAATGTTTTGTCTGATGACGTACACTTGTACATTTGTATATTCCAATTTGTTGCCCACTGTTCAATGAATGTTGGTTATTTTATTTCTCAACGTATCCATTCATTATAGATTGGCTCGACAATATCCAAATTGTTTCATACGTCTTGCACATAGAAAATACTAGGTCAGTTTGAATTGGACAGCTAACTTCAACAGAACGATCCAACTATTAGGAGTCTTCTGGTTTATTTCAAGGTTAGACCACATCAATGTGATACAGACTGCCGTATCCATTAGGTTGATTTGTAGTCATATTACGTCCAATAATATTAAACCACTCTGAAGTTGATCGTGATATAACTGGAAGATACATCCTATAGCAGCCACGTCCAATTCACTGTAATCGAACCATTCATATGTTTTTTAATTCTTTTTGTGGGCTTTCTTTTTATTTAAATTTCTAATAGTGTTTTGTAAGGATATCCATTTTCTCTTTTATCTTTGTATACCGGTACTTAGTTTTAAGATTATTTTAATTCAATATACGCTGACGAAGGTGTCATTGAACACCAAAACATGTACGTTTAAACAGTGATTAAACCACATTCTTTAGTGTTTGACAATGCGGTTTTGAAGTAATGTGCCCTTGCAGCAAGAAATATGCAAATCACAGTATGCCAGCATTGCTCAATTCGGGATTTTTCGGGGCTGCGGTAAGTTCTCCCACTCTGTGACTTACATATTTTGGATTAAATAGAGGATACACTTGCAAAAATAACAACAAAATCAACTCCTATTTTAACACATTTAATTAATCAAAAATTATGGCGCTACAAACAAATAAACACATAAACTACTGACCAATATCATTCTACTTGTCCAAAGTGAACAAGGAATAGCATAAAAATAAAACAAATATTAGATTAAAACACATGGTTTTCTTTAAAACCAACAATTCACGATTATTTTCACTTCCATAAAGTACTTATCTTAAAGTTCCAAATAACTACGAGCTCCTTTGGCTCGATTCTTTCCCATAATAATGGTGTCATATCTTTGTACACCTCAAGAATTATTTTTATCTTTTATCATCAAAACAAATATATAATTACATTTAAAATTACATGTTAATTATTCACTTCAATATTTGGGCATATCACATGTTCTCCATATTTACTATCTCTCTCAAGTTTTGCAAATTCACTACGGTGATCGGGAAAACTATTTGTGTACTCCAGAGTTATAAAGATTACTTGACAAAGTCAAAAACTATGATCACTCCCGAAACCTAGTTATCTTCACAAAACTCGTGGATTCCTTCTTTTCCATACAATATTACAATAGGGATTTTATTTAATTCATGTGTCTTATAAGACCATTATCACATAAGAAAACTACGATCTGAATTGGCAAGCGATAATATCAATCTACAAGGACCTCGGTTCAACGCCCGGGTCATTAACAACTTTAAACACTCACGGTGTATTTAACACATCTTACAAGACGGTTTTTACCCACCCTCGCTCTATGAGGGTCAGGCCATTATACTCGGGCGTGATTTATGACAAGGAAAGCGACTCTCTGCCTAACCTACGGTGGCAGTTCTCTTCAATGCTTTAAAACAAACCTTCACATTATTCTCAGTTCTGTGGAGAGACCTGGCTTTACTCGCTTATTTTCATTCAACAATATTCTTTGGCTCATAAACCACTTTCGTAACCTTGGCATTTATTAATTATGAGAGGGTCCTCATTGATTGGGAAGATTAATACACATTCTACGACGAATAATTAGGGGCTTTAACAACAAGAGGATTCTTGGTTCGAATCTCTTAACATGCCTCGGGAACATTTCCACATCAGAGGACTTATACAAAACGCGATTTAGGGTCAAGCCGTAGCTTACAGGACCTACGCTCAATAATACCATACATTAGCTCCCTTTTAAATAATACACACATGGCCTCGTGATCCACGTCACAATTTAGAGGACTTACAACATATCTCAATTCACTGCAATCAACTACCCTCCATAAGTAATTTACCAAGTACTTTAACTTTTACGCGTTCCTAGCGTGACTTTTTATTTAATTGCGTTCCATTACGCTACACATTACTTTACGGCCGAATGTCTTCCAAAGAACTGATAAATTTCATAGTAACAATTGATACATATCTTAATTCTTATATTAATCTTTTCCGTTGACAATAAATCGCTCCCTTTTTAAGAACATGCAGTCACATCTTGTCTTATACATTTGTTAAGGCTTCAACGCTCTATATTTTTATATCATTCAATTTAATCTTTATTTAGATTTCTTTACCTTGTTATTCACATCATGTTTTCATTCCTTACAAAAGCTCAAAAGCTATTTCTTTCATATAATTCAAATTTACCTTTATGTAAATATCTTTGTTATAATTATTATTATCACGCTTGCTTTTATAACATTCATTAAATACTGACATTTTATTCCATGCCTTTCCTCTACAGGATTTATTATTTCACATAATTATTTATTATTTCTTAAAACTTTATTTTCGTTCAGATCGCGTTCTTATTTAGTTATTATTCATTTAAAAACATCCCTTCTACTCAAAACTCCGGTGGAATTGTACACAAAATTTTTCCCGACACCAAAACATAATGAAAATCTTTACTTACATGTTTAAGGTCGCTTTCTGACCTTTATTCTCGTTTGATGTGACATTTTGGCCCACCTTCTTGACCTACTCCATATTGTACAATCTCATCTTATGTACAGAAATTTCTTGACACATATTCACTATATTTAACACTGACAACATTTTTTTTATACACTGGTGTATCCGTTTTGAACACACATTAAAACACTAAAAATATTACTCTGGTACATATTATAACACATATCACTATGCATAAAACGCTTTCACTTTACCTAAAACACTTAAAATGACACTCTTATTTCTTTTCTTACAATATTTACACTTCACTCCTATCACACGGGTGTATCT
Organism: Meconema thalassinum; assembly: GCA_946902985.2. Lineage (NCBI taxonomy): Eukaryota > Metazoa > Arthropoda > Insecta > Orthoptera > Tettigoniidae > Meconema > Meconema thalassinum. Next base: position 94,994,519 of record OX336399.1, read on the forward strand.
CAACGATTTTTACAATTTCTGTCGGCTGTTGATGATCCCTGATGTGAATCCTATCGACCTGCATTGGACGTGTGATTTTACTCGTTCAAAGTTTCTCTCTCCTACAATGGAAACTACTGGTTTCAGTCTCTCAAAACCGCTTCTATTGTCTATTACTCGGCTTTACTTTATCTGCTTTAACTAGGCGATAAATGTCTTTACTTTGCCGTCACCTCTATTTATATATGGTGGTCTATCGCCCCCTATAGTTTCTATATCTTGGCCTCCCTTCGAGGACCGTATACTGTCTATCGTACCGTTTAGTTTCTATATCTTGGCCTCCCTTCGAGGACCGTATACTGTCTATCGTATATTTTTGACGTTTTCTCACTAGAGTACGTTTCCCTCTGGTTTCGAACTTAAGTTCCTAAGTTCCTTTCGCTTGAACTTCTATCTTTCGCGATCGTAATTACTGTTTGGTTCCTTTACAGGACTTAATGTCTTTAACAATGTCTTTACTAGACGTAACGCCGTTTATTTGTTGGAGTTCTTATAACTTCGTAACTGTATTGAACTAGTGTTCTTCTGGAACTCGAAGTTCCCTACTGATCGCTGTGTCTTACTTTGGCGATATTGCTTTAAAGTCCGTATATTTAATGTTCTTTATATTTTAGGACTCTTCAAAGTCTCGAACTGCTAACCCTCAGCGTAGCGTACTTATATCGTAACTGGTCTACACTCTGTGAACTTGTAGCATAGCCTCCCACAGGCTCTGGATCAATGTCTGATACAGCTTAACGTCCCCCTCACGGGCTCTTGAATACTGCGTATACGATGTGGTGCAGCACTTCCGCTCACGGAATGCTCGTAGACTGAATGATTATGATGCTCCAGCGTAACGCCCCCCTGGACGGACTAATACTGCATGTACTGATACAGCGTGACGTTCCCCTCACGGGCTCTCGTAGACTGCATGCACTGATGCAGAGTAACACCCCCTCACGGGCTGTCAGAATAACTGCACGATTGGCTTGGTGAGGCCAGGAGTTTTATACCTTTCAGCCAAAAAAAGATAAAACTCTAGTCCTTTTCGTGACCAACTTTTGAACTAATTGTCGCACAATTATAAAAATTATATATCCAGAAAGCTCGTCTTCCAAACGTAAAATAAACTTCCTGTCCATAGAAATCGATCGTGCATTTCCGAGATATTAATTAATTTCTCGTCCTCAACTGTGTGGGTGGTGCTGTTCTTTTTTTTATTCTCCCATTCCTTAGGTCTCGGTGAACCCCCAATGACGTCTACTTGCGTTTGCAGTTTTCTCCTGTGCAATTTTTACAAGGTTTTTCTTTACACAAAAATCTCTAATCCAAATTGATTCACCGTACTGTATCTGTTTACTTATTTTTATACTCGTAAACGGGTTAAATTTAATTATTCCTGTTCTGACTCAGCAGCGAGGTTGCCATATTCCTGCAACGTAAGAGCAATTTCCGAGTCCAGCTTCTTCGTCTTACAGTCAAAACTTTCCACTCGTTCTAATAATATCCATGACTGGCTCCTTATAAATGTCAAGAGGCATGAGCTCATCTAAGGAACACCTGGCCCTAGCGCTTGCACAATGTTAGGCTATAATCCTGGCTTGAAATCTCTCTCCGTTCCCTTAGAGACTGTATGATTCTTTCATTCCTTTCTCAAAGTACATGGATTAGACTCCCTTTTGAGGCCATGGTACATGGGTTCAGTAATTGGAATGTATTTTGTTCAGAATGTAAATGTACATATTGCATTTTTATTACTGTCTTGACCCATTGTCTTCCTTTAATGTGGCCCCTCCCATTTACGGACACTTCCCAGATATGGAGAAATTATTTCGTCCAATTAGTGTCCGCAATTGAGAGGTTTCACTGTACTGTTTAATCATCATATCTGAGTGGTTTGATGAACAGATGAAAACGTATTGATCCATTCTCGATTTGAAAGAAATCAGTGTTGACTAAGCTGCACATTTTTACTATCTCCGTTGGCTTTTTCAGTTGATACAAACAATAGTGACAAAATTTTGGTAAATATTTTCTACTAAATACTGTAATGTGGCATAAATAGAACACAAAATAAATTCGTACGTGCTAAACGTGTTTCCAATAATATTATTGATTGTGTCAACGCTGCTTCTCTGCTCCCTTTTGCTATGGTGATTCTTGAACACTTCGGAATTGAGTCGTCCAGTTGCAAAACTCGTTTAATCCACTTGTGAATAAGAATCATTTTCATGAGAAACGTCTCTCTGGACTTTTCCTCGTGTATCTTTTGTGTTTGTTGTTTTCTACCTTTTTCTTTCTATTTATTTACATATCTAATAGTGTTTTTGGTTTTTGGTTTTGTGTTTGCTTTGTGCTTTTGCTTTTGAATTTTTCTATTTGCTTTTCTTTCCTGGTTTTTGGTTTTGTGTTTTGTTTCTTGAATTGCTTTTTTGATTCTTTTTTTGCTTTGTGTTCCTTGGTTTTTGTTTTCTTCTTTTGCTTTTATTTTGGAATTTTCCTTTTTGCTTCGTGTTTTTTGTTTTTGGTTATATATTTGTTTTCTAGAAAATCAAAATAAAATAAAATAAAATAAAATAAAACAAAATAAACAAAACAAAATCAAAATAAAACAAAACAAAATAACCAAAACAAAAAACAAATTAATTAAAACAATTTAAAACAAAATAAAACGAAAATAATAAAATAAAACAAAATCAAAATATAACAAAACAAAATTAAATTAAATTAAATTAAACAAAACAAAATAAAATAAAGTATAACAAAATAAACTAATTAAATAAATAATTTTACGACATGATCCTTATTCACAACTGGATTAAACGAGTTATAAACTGGACGACTCAATTGTAATTTCACCTTAGGATAATGCCATTCATCTACTAGGCACACCTATTGAAGGATATTTTGGAAATGTTACATACAAGCAGAGTGCCACCAGCAAATAGAATTTGTATTCTCCGTTGGCGTTATTGGACTCAAGGGGGGGAATCATCTGAAGAGTTATTTTTGGTCTGTTTTTATGTATTAAAAGCAACCTTTAACACGCCTGCCGTGTGATCGAGATGCAAGGCTGACAAATTGAATGGTGAAGCGACGAAGCATCCGGCAGAGTGGATGGGGATAGAGGGACATGCTCATGTTTCAAAGAGCACAAGGGACAATGTGACCGCACTTGGGGATGAGGTGGACCATCACGTATCTCTCTTTGTACTTTACAGTCTTTGATTTGATTGCTTCCTTTGTGAGTCGAGCAATTTTTAATGAAACTTTGTCAATGCGTGCCCTCGCTCCCAACAGACTTTGAGGCTGTGCAGAACAAGCGAGTGGCATTCGTCGTGCCGAAATCACTCGGTGATCGATGCGGTAACATAGTTTAATCTTTATCGGGTGTGTATCTCTTTTTTTATCAATAGATACTTGATTGCACAAAAAAAAAAGCTGGATGTAAAAAAAAAAGGATCACCATAAATTTTGTGTGCGCCTCTCTCGTTTGAGTTCTTGTTGGCTGTGAGGTAGGTATTTTTTATCTTTTTTTCGAACACGATGAAGAAGCAGAAGCTCCGAGCGGCTTCATAAATGTAATTATAAAACAGCGGTGTGGGGTGTCCACGTGTCGAGATGTCTGTATCGTGCCACATTAGGGAGTAAACTCGCCTCGCGGCATATGCGATGAGTTGCGATGCGGTGATCGATAAGAATCGCGGTGAAAGTTTGCGGTACATGTACCCCGGTCGGCTCGCCACAGTGGTGTCCTTCGTCTTGCGATCATTTCAGACCTGTAAAGCGTTGTCCCACTTGCAATCACTCTAACCCCCAACGGTCTCAATCTGCTGAAATTTAATCTTTAGTCTTTAATTAGGAAACAGTGTTAAATAATGCTTGTATAAGACAATGTTACTGGGTTAGACTATCGTTTTGGATGAAAACATTCGTCGCTTCTGGGTTAGGCCTTTGTCGGAGAAAACATAACGTGCTAACATGTAAGGATCCGACTGGCTGCGTGGCACAGAGGCAAAGTTCTCGCCTGCAGTGCTCGAGATTGCAGGATCAAATGCTGGCGCAGTCAGTTGGCATTTGAGGGTGCGCAAGTGCAAGGGAGCCTTGTCAGTAGATTTACTGGCACGTTAAAGATCCCCTTCGGGACACAATTCAGGCACTCCGGCGTCTCTAAAGGGGACGTAAAACCAATAACATTAATATTATTATCGAGGATCAATCATCTTTCCTATCGACTTTCCTTGGTCAACTCTTCTCTTCCGACCCCGACGGTATTGGGGTATCCGAGGCTTAAGGAGTCTTTCAATTTACCGCCTTAATTTGCCCTTTCCTTATCTTTCCTAATACACTCATTCTTTCGCTGGGTCAGACCTCTTCTGTTCCTTTTCGTGGTATGTATCTCCTGCCTTCTGCTCGAGGCCGTAAAGGAGGCAGGTTGTATATAGCCCTACCTCTTATGGTGCACCCTGGATAGTCCTACACCCTCAAGGGCTCACGGCTGTTGAGTTCGGGTGTTGGCGACTCCGAGGAATTCCTGAGCTGGGTTCTTTTTCCCTTCTTCCTGTGACTCTGGGGCGGACCCCCCACATCTTTCCCTTTCCTATCTGCCTTTCATGGTTTTTCTTCCTTCCAAGACCCTCAAACATCATTCTTCGAGGGTTCTTCCCATCTTTTATTTCCCCTTCTCATTTTGTTTTCCCAATCTTCTTCTAGTATGTAAGTCTATAGTTAGTTCCATTTATAGTTTCCATTTCATTTTCACTATCACCCAAACCATTAGTGACTGATAACCTTGATGTTAGACCCCTTAAAACAACAATTATCATGTTCGCCAACAAATTCCATTGCTATGACACTGAATTGCTCTGAACCAGCTCAAGATCAACTCCTCTTGCGGTAGATTTTTTTTCTTTTTTCCAGTGGACACGAGACTACGACATTTCTCTCTCTATACTGTCCCTCAAAACTCTACAAACAAGGGGAGAAGAATATAATAACAAAGGAAATTGCTTCAAGTTTATGTGCACAGTTCTTCAGCAGAGAGGGTTAGGAACAAAAGGGCTTGTTAAATAATATTTCAAGGGAACTTCATGCCAGGCGCATTATTTTCACCGAGCACATATTGTTAGCTAATTCCTCCTCCCCTCCCCTCCCCCTACTTTCCCTCACTCTTACCACTCCTGTCAGCTAATGGAATTAGCGACTGTTGCGCGTAATTGTGTCGCCGTATAATGGATACACTCTACGTAAACAATAGGAGGAAAAGCCTCGACTATTAAACAGGTGCTTTTTTTTTCCTACCCTACCTTTCTCTTGTGGAACAAAACAGATGAGGATGTTGTTGTTTGAAAATGCAGCAGGTGGTGGGAGGTGGAGGAGGGGAAGATATTGACCGTACTGGCCCAAATCCTCTTCCCCCGTCCACCCCCATCCCTCATTCCACCGTCGATGCTCATGTTCGCAGAGAATCCAGGGATGAAATTACAGCATGGTCACCTCATCCATCCCACCGTTGCGTTGCAACCTTTTTCTTCATCCACCATTTCCCCTGTGTAATATACAACACAACACACAACAAGGCTCTCTCTTCCCTATTGGCTGCTGATGGTTGTCGTGGAAACCTCCATTGTTTCCCCGACTCACTCATTTCCACCCCCGCCAAACCCCCGGTACCACTAAACAAAACATTGGGGGTTGTTGAAAACAATAGCAAAGCACCAAACACGCGCGCTCTCTCGGCCCGAGTTTGTGTTACCTGCAACTCTAACTCTCCAACACGGAGTGAAAGAGGAGGAGGGAGGCACTGTATTTGAAAGGAATCCATGAACCGTAACCATTAAGTAAAATTCACTGCGTGCTTTGTCCCTTGTTTCCATCAAACTTTATGATGCAACTCATGTGTGACTATACTCGCGTAGATGGGCATGAAAGTTATATAATGGTACATCGTCCTCCGCTTACTACTGTCGACCAAAGTATTATGTGTACTAGAGTTTGAAGGTTGTTTGTTAAGTAACCAATGTCTGTTAGGTAGTCAGCCCGAAGGCTGGTTGGATCCTCACAAAGTACCACCGTTACGTTATGTGAGTAGATACCCACAAAAACCCAAGGCAGCACTATTTTGAGGCGTTCTAGGCAAGAAGAGGAATGAGGTAGTTTGCCATTGCTTTCCTCACTGAGTCGGAACAGTAGTCCTAACCCTATGAGTTGAACCTTTCACAGCATTCACAGGCAATGACTGTGCCCCGAATGCCATTACTAAGCACCACCCATACCTCAGTAGCTTCCATATAATCACAGCCATGAGTGAGACTGAGACATCGGTGAAAAGCCACCTTTTACTCTAGCCTGTGCCAACTGACAAATGCAAAAGTACTGTATTCATCAAGAGATGGCGAACAGGCCAATAGACCTACATAAAATCCAATACCATCAACATTATCGTCGTTCTATTTTACGTTAGTTCATGTATGTTTGGATTTTTAAATTTATATTTTAATATTTTTTATCGCAGTTGGAACACAAAAAGTGCACGTTTTTAAGCGTGTTTCAACCATGCGTCACATTTAAGAATTATCTCAAAAGCCCGTCATCAGATCGAATGCAAATTTTAACACAATATACATAGGAATGTTGTATAATTGGTTTATTAATTTCACAATTTTGTGTGTCCAAGAAACAAAGTTGTTATCATTGTTGTAAGGCAACCTTTTCTCGGCTCGGGGTGGTTGGAAAATGTAGTTCTTGGTTGCGTTGTAATCGTTATACATCAAAACGTTATGCTGTATGACTGTGAAATACGTAAATTAATTCACTTATTTTATATCGGTTTGTATTTGTACGAGGAAATAACACATGGTTCACCAGCTAGCCGCTCCGGGAAAAGCTTTCAAAAATGACTTCCTAATACCTAAATCTATATTCGATGTCAGCAGATTCCTTTTTTGTAGAAATGCTTTCTTTGCCTGAGCCAACCTACTTTTTATATCATCTTTGCTTCGTCCATCACTGGTTATTCTGCTTCCTAAGTAACAGAAGTCTCCTACTTCCTTCAGCTTTTCACCTGCCAATTTGATCTCCATAGAGGTTTCTGATTTATTTCGGCTGCATTCCAGTATTTTTGTTTTACATTTATTAATTTTTATCATGAAGTCCTTCCGTAAGACGGAATCCATACCATTCAAAAACTCATTCAAATCCTCAGGCTTGTCGGCCAAGATGACGATGTCATCAGCAAATCTCAGAGTTGAAATTATTTCTCCTTGAATCTTCACTCCCACTTTCAATTTTTCTCTAATTTCCTTCATTGCTTGTTCAATGTAAAGATTGAAAAGTATGGGTGATAAGTTGCAGCCTTGCCTTACACCTTTCTGAATACCAGCTTCTCTCTCATATCCTTCAGCTCGAATGACTGCTGTCTGGTTTCTGTATAGATTGTATATCACCCTCCTATCCCTGTACTTTATTCCAATAGATTTCAAAATGTCAAACAATTTAGTCCAATCAACGTTATCAAAAGCCTTTTCTAAGTCTACAAATGCCATGAACGTTCTCTTATCTTTCCTTATTCTACCTTCCAAAATCAGCCTAAGACTTAGTACAGCTTCCCTTGTTCCTACATTTCTCCTGAAACCAAACTGGTCTTCACCCAACTCCGTTTCGATCTGGTTTTCAATCCTCTTGTAAATTATTCTAGACAGGATCTTTGAAGCATGAGTAATCAAGCTGATTGTACGGTAATCTTCACATCTGTCAGCTCCCACTTTCTTTGGTATAGGGATGATAACATTCTTCTTGAAATCAGGGGGTACCTCACCTGTCTCATAAATCCTACACACCAAGTGAAATAACCTGATCAGACCTTCATCTCCTATGCAGCGTAGCAACTCAATCGGTATATCATCTATGCCTGGTGCTTTGTTCCTGCCTAAGTCCTCTAATGCTCTGTCAAATTCTGATCTCAATATTAAATCTCCTTTTGCATCCTCATCAATTTCCTCCTCCCATTTCATTACATGATTCTCAATCTCCTTTCCCTTATACAAGCACTCTATGTAAGCTTTCCATCTCTCAACCTTTTCTTCCCTATCTGTTAGAGGCTTTCCATTTGTGTCCCTAATATTACAGCACTTTTCTCCTTGCTTTTCCTGGAACCCCTTGAATGCATCAATCGAACCTCGAACACACATCTCTATTCCAGGTCTCATTTGGACTGACCCCAACTTCCTCCATATCTTTTCTTATTTCATTTACCCATTTTGTAGTCGCTTTTATCTTGGTGATGTAATTAAAGATCTTCGTTTGTCGACTATCGCTCATTCTCGTAAGGTGTCCATAGAACTTCAATCTTCTCTTCCGTATGGTATCGGTGATTTTTTCTGCTTGTCCGTAAAGATCTTTGTTTCGCCTCTTCCGCCATGTACCATCGTTTCTATTTTCGGGTCCTAAGATCTTCCTCAAGATTTTTCTTTCTTTCTTCTCCAGTTCCTCTAATTCACCTTTCTTGTTCAGTGTCAAACATCCTGAACTATACAATCCCCCCAGGCTTGACAACCGTATATAGTGTCTTATCTTCGCTCTGTAAGATATTGTTCTTTTGTTGAACCTATTCTGTACTAATTTATATGCTAATTCCATCTTTCTGATCCTCCCTTTATTTGCTGCATTATCCAGTCCATTAGGCTGGATCCATTCACCAAGATATTTAAACTTATCCGACCTCTTGATCTTCCCATATTTTGTTTCTAAGTGCTTTTCGTTATCACGTTTGTATTCCATGTATTCTGTTTTTTTTTTCATACGAGATCTTGAGTTCCGTTTTACCTGCAATTTGTGTAATTGTTCAAGCATTATTTTAATGTCTTCTTTATTTTCAGCTAGCAATGCCATGTCATCCTCAAACGCTAAGCAATCAACCTTCACACTTTGTTTCTTTGTACCTAAACATATTCCTTCTATCCCTTCTTCTCTCATGGCATTCCTCCATGTTCTCATTATTTTTTCCAGGACAACGTTAAACCGAATCGGTGAAAGCACATCTCCTTGTCTGACTCCTGTCCGAATTTTAAAGGGCTCCGAGATTTCCCCCTGAAATTTAATTTTGGAATCAGTTTCTGTTAATGTTTGAATTATAATCGCCCTTGTTTTGCTATCAATTCCAAATTCTTCCAAAACATTGAATAGGATTTTCCGGTCTATGGGGTGGTAGGCTTTTTTGAAGTCAACAAACGCAACTACCGTATTTCTACTTCGTAAAGCTCTTACTCTCAAGATGCTTTTCAAACTAAAGATCTGCTCCACACAAGATATGCCCTTTCTAAAACCTCCTTGATATTTGCCTATTTGATGGTCTACCTGAACTTCAACTATGTGTAATAGCGCCGTAGATAGTACTTTGTACGATATAGCTAGCAAGGAAATTCCTCAGTAGTTGTTTGGATCGGTTCGGTCACCTTTCTTATGGAGTGGATGTATTAGGGCGCTTTTCCAGTCATCTGGGATAATTTCATTTTTCCAGATATCACAAAAGAGGCGATGTAAGTTCTCCCCATATCTCCTCCAATTTTCCACATTTCAGCTACTATGCCATCTTCCCCTGGTGCTTTATTGTTTTTGAGATCCTTGATGATGTTTTTGATTTCTAAGGGGCTCGGTGGGTTGGACGGTGGATTTATACTCATTGGCTGCTTGAAATCCAGCCTTTCTTTTGGCTCCTCACAGTTTAGAAGTGTTTCAAAATAATTAGTCAAAATGTAACAATTCTCCTTGTTACTCACGGCCAATGTACCGTCCTTTCTTTTAAAGCATAGACTTGGAGGTTGGTATTGTTGCAATCAATGTATGCCTAAATCTATATACACACATCAAAAAAAGTTTTGCATCACCTCGGTTCCCAGATCTCCGGCATATAGACGTTGACTGTGTATATTGTATCCAAGATACAGTCCCTTTGACTGTCCATAGATGTCACTAAAACTGCTCAAAGATGTAAACAACCATGCATGAGCAGGGCCTATTAGACGGAGGGGGTACGACAGCCGATCAGTTCCAGTCATTCCACCAGGACGAAGGTACGCTGCTCATGTTGTCTGTAGTTCTACCATGCCTAGAAGGTCAATACCGCAGTTCGATCGCATCCGCATTGTTACTTTGTGTCAAGAAGGGCTCTCAACAAGGGAAGTTCCCAGGCGTCTCAGAGTGAACCAAAGCGATGTTGTTCGAACATGGAGGAGGTACAGAGATACAGGAACTGTCGATGACAGGCCTCGCTCAGGCCGCCCAAGGGCTACTACTGTAGTGGATGACCGCTACTTACGGATTGCCGCTCGGAGGAACCCTGACAGCAATGCCACCATGTTGAATAATGCGTTTCGTTCAGCCACAGGACGTCGTGTTTCAACTCAAACTGTGCGCAATAGGCTGCATGATGCGCAACTTCACTCCCGACGTCCATGGCGAGGTCCAGCTTTGCAACCCCGACACCATGCAGCGCGGTACAGATGGGCCCAACAGCATGCTGAATGGACCCCACGGAATTGGCATCACGTTCTCTTCACCGATGAGTGTCGCATATGCCTTCAACCAGACAATCGTCGGAGACGTGTTTGGAGGCACCCTGGTCAGGCTGAACGTCTTAGACACACTGTCCAGCGAGTGCAGCAAGGTGGTGGTTCCCTGATGTTTTGGGGTGGCATTATGTGGGGCCGACGTACGCCACTGGTGGTCATGGAAGGCTCCGAAACGGCTTTACGATACCTGAATGACATCCTCCGACCCATAGTGCAACCATATCGGCAGAATATTGGAGAGGCATTTGTCTTCATGGACGACAATTCTCGACCTCATCGTGCACATCTTGTGAATGCGTTCCTTCAAGATAACGACATCGCTCGACTACAGTGGCCAGCATGTTCGCCAGACATGAACCCTATCGAACATGCCTGGGATATGTTGAAAAGAGCTGTTTATGGACGTCTTGACCCACCAACCACTCTGAGAGATTTACGCCGAATTGTCGTTGAGGAGTGGGACAATTTGGACCAACAGTGTCTTGATGAACTTGTGGATAGTATGCCACGGCGAATACAGGCATGCATCAATGCAAGAGGACGTGCTACTGGGTATTAGAGGTAGTGGTGTGTACTGCAATCTGGACCACAAATGCTGAAAGTCTAGCTGTATGATGGTACAACATGCAATGTGTGGGTCTCATGAGCAATAAAACGAGCTGAAATGTTGTTTGTGTTGATCTCTATTCCCTTTGTATTTAACGGTTCCGGAACTCTTGGAACCGAGGTGATGCAAAACTTTTTTTGATGTGTGTATATAAAATCAATGTACGAGATAGTACGATGTACGATGAAACTTATGATGAGATGTTGTGTACACGCCAGAGAAGGTTTTTGTCTTAGAAAATCCATTTCACAATAGGTAGCGCACGAGTAGATGCAACAAATGTGTGACGACGCGCTAAGCGTTACAACAAAATCCCGTATGCCATTCATCGATTGCGATGAAACATTGATGAGTTGTTGTGTACACTTATGTGAAGGTTTCAAACTTAGTAAATCCATTTCACTGTGGGTAGCGCACGAGTAGAAACAACAAATGAGTGACAGCGCACGAATCGTTTAAACAAAATCCAGTATTCGTTCATATGCCATACATCCGATTGCGATGAAACTTTGGTGAGTTGTTGTGCACGCTCCCACGAATGTTTCTAAATTAGTAAATCCATTTTACGATAGTTTAGAGGCAGTTAACGGAAATCGGAAACATATTGTGTATGCTAACGCACTTCAAAAACAAAATTAAAACGCCAGCACTTTCTTTGATTGGCATTGCAACGCATGCCGGGTACAGCTTGTATATATATAAAGGAATGTCTGTCTGTTCGTCTTTTATGCGTTCATAAACCATTCATCCGATTGCGATGAAATTTTGGTGAGTTGTTGTGCACAGTCCCAGAAAAGTTACAGGCGTAGTAAATCCAATTTACAATAGAGGGCGCGCGAGTAGCTTCAACAAAATGGCGTGCTTTTGTTTCAAGAAAGTCCCACATGCGTTCATATACCATTCATCCCATTGCGATGAAACTTGGGTGAGATGTTCTGTACACTTCATGTAAGGTTTCTGGCTTAGTAAATCCACTTAACAATAGGTAGCGCACGAGTAGATTCAACAAATGAGCGACGAAGGGCGAAGCGATTCAACAAAGTCCTGTAAGCGTTCACATACCATTCGTCCGATAGCGATGAAACTTGGGTGAGAGGTTGTGTACACTTCAGACAAGGTTTCTGGCTTAGTAAATCCACTTTACGATAGGTAGGGCACGAGTAAATTCAACAGATGAGCGACGACGCGCGAAGCGTTTCAACAAAGTCCCATATACGTTCATATACTATTCGTCTAATAGCGATGAAACTTGGTGTGAGATGTTGTGTACACTTCAGGGAAGCTTTCTGGGTTAGCAAATCCACTTTACAATAGGTATCGCACAAGTAGATTAAACAAATGAGCGACGACGCGCGAAGCGTTTCAACAAAGTCCTGTATGCGTTCACATACCATTCGTCCGATAGCGATGAAACTTGGGTGAGAGTTTGTGTACACTTCAGGGAAGGTTTCTGGCTTAAAACATCCACTTTACAATAGGTATCGCACAAGTAGATTCAAGAAATGAGCGACGGTACGCGAAAGGCTTAAACAAAATCCCGTAGCGTTCAAGTACCATTCATCCGATTGCTATGTATCTTTGGTTGAATTGTTGTGCACACTCCAGGAAAGGTTTGTGACTTAGTAAATCCTTTTCACAATAGGTAGTGCACGAGTAGATTCAACAAATGAGTAACGGCGCGCGTATCGTTTTAAAAAAAATCGTATGCGTTCATACACCATTCATGCGATTGCAATGAAATTTAGAGAAATGTTGTTACCACTCCCGCAAAGATTTCTGATTTAGTAAATCCATTTTACAATTGGTAGTGCACGAGTAGATTCAACTAATGAGCGACAGCGCGTGAATCGTTTCAACCAAGTCCCGTATGCGTTCATATACCATTCATCCGATTGCGATGAAAAGTTCATGAGTTGTTGTGTACACGCCAGGGAAGGTTTTCGACTTAGTAAATTCATTTTACAATAGGTAGCGTACGAGTATATTCTACAAATGGGTGACGGCGATCGAATCGTTTCAACAAAGTCCCGTATGCGTTCATTGCGATGAAACTTGGGTGAGTTGTTGAGCACACTCCCATGATTTTTTTTGAGATAGTAAATCAATTTTGCAATAGTTTAGAGATGGTTGACGGAAAATAAATAAATATTGGGAATCCAAAAGCACTTCAACAAACAAAGTTACAACGCCAACACTTTCTTTGATTGGCATTGCAACGCATGCCGGGTACAGCTAGTGTCTTATAAAATTCCCGGGTAGTATTTTTCTTAATATCTTCTTATATATTTTCCAACCGGCTTCTGTTATACAGTCTCTTTTCTCCTCTGATGATCTTGGCAGTATCTTTCCTTTGTTGCTTGAAGGCATTCCAATGTTCTGTGCGGTTGGAGTGCCATCTCTTCCACGGCTTTAGTCTCATATCAAGAGCATCATCGCATCTTTTGATCCACCATCTGTGTTTCCTTTTTCGTTTCCGTTACCCTAAGTTTTCAGCCGCTCTTGTTAACGATTCTTTCATTTCTTTCCAATTGTTCATCTGTAACTTGGAAAGTTTTTCTTGATACATATTTTTGTTTTGCTGGAGAATCTCTGTGTCAATCCTAGTTTTCCTTTGACATATGCGTCGTTGCCTATTCGGTTGAATTTTTACTTTGATTTCCGACAAGAAATGGTCTGAGTCAATGCTAGCTAGAGTCGGTGCTCAAAGTCTCCTGAACTGATTACAGAATAGACAGCGTCTTACCGCACGATGTTAGCAGATCCAAGGAGGGCAGCCTTCTACATCATCTGCATGTGGTTTTACATTGAGTTCAAAATTCTTTTGCAACTCGCCTAGTCTTTCGTAACGAGACAATTCACTGATACAACCATTCACTGATACGACCACATGAATCACAGAATCATCACTCAATCCTTATACATAATTGGATAAACTCGACAGCAAGAGTCTGGTACAGTTATTCTCAGGAACTGTAGGCTATCGTACTGGCTAACGTCCACCAGAACCGCTACCTCGATTATTGCTGCCTTCTGAACTTCTAAGTCAATTATTATTATAATTGTTATTGGTTTGTTATTTGTAGGAATTATGCGTTTCAGCACTCTTGGGGGGTGGTAAGTTTGACCTTTTACAGCTCTCGTAGCCTTTTCTTGGTTTTGCATGCCATATTTCTTTTATGTTTTAATGTTATGCTTGTGTGTGTGCCTGGAATTATACCAGTTCCTGCGGGAATGAGATGACATAACTTTCTATCTGGTGGATTGCTTTACGGCCGGATACTCATGCTAACACAAACCTCATCGGAGGAATTATTGAGTGATGCAATTAATGTTTATTTATTTTTCTTTGTTGTATGGTATAATATAAGTAGCGGCTTCGGTGGCGTAGTTGGTAGCATGCTGAACTGCTGTGTCCAAGATAGTGGTTTCAAACCCGGCCGAAGTCATCGGATTTTTTAAGAGCGTTAAAAATCCTTCAGTATGCCTTCCTTCGGAGGGGAAGTAAAGCCGGCGGTCCATGTCATAGATTTATGGCATGTAAAAGATCCTTCCACATACTAAACTTGTGTGAAGCTAAATTGTTAGGTTAGATTTCGTCGGAACGCTCTATCAATGTTCCAACGTTCACCACTAGGTATCAGTGACATCTGGTAGTGAAAGTTGGAACTACTTGAAATAGAACGGAACTTGTAGCTCACCCTAAGGGTGTCCGCTGGAAACAGCTACAGACTAAGGCGAGCCGAACATGTCCTCGGACACTCCCGGCACTAAAAGCCGTACGATAAATAGATAAATAGAATGTCACTCTACTTTCCATCCATTGCACCTAAAATGTGTGATTGTACAATCCTTCTTGTGTAATTTATAATTATATTCTCAAACATCATATATTTTAGCCTACTTTTCACATTTTGCAAAAATGAGGAAAAAGTAGACTTATGAGATCGATCCGGGAAAATGTGTGTCTGTCTGGCTGTGTGTGTGTGTCCCCCTATCAACTCCTAAACGGCTGCAGCAATCAAAACCAAATTTAGTATGAGTAAAGATGTGCACCGGAATATCTCACGTCCATATTTGAAAATGATGTCAGTGCTACCAACTGCTGAAAAAACGCACTAGAAATTTTCGCTCCATGTTGGACATCTTGCAAGGTATGCATGGGAGCTATTCCAAAATTGGCACACATGTAGATAAGACTATTTCACTTTAATTTCCAGGAGGCCAACCATGACAGTGTAGCCAAAATAATTTTAAGTCTTCTGATAGGTCCAATGTTTAAATGCATATAACTTCTACACTATCAATTGGATTTCAACCAAATTTTGTATGTAATATCTGTACATAAACAGATATGACTGAGCGTATTCATAGGAGCCACCAGGGCTGCCAACTGTTAATAATTGCTCTCTATTTTTTATCCAAATACCAATATATATCAGAAAGTATGCAAGCTAACAGCTTTAAACTATGCACACGTATATTCTGACATTTTAGATTAATTTGGAGTAACTTATATACGTCAGTTCTACCAACATGATTATAAGCCTGCTGATAGTACCAATTTTAAATACATGTAACTTTTATACTATCAGTTGGATTTCAACCAAATTTCGTATGTGCTATGTGTACCATAACAGATATGACTCTAAGTATTGTTAAGAGCAATCAGGGCTGCCAACTGTTAATAAATGCTGTCTATATTTTTACCCTAATATCAATATATCAGAAAGTATGCAAGCCAACAGCTCTATACTTTGCACACCTATAGCACCTGACATTCTAGATTAATTTGGAGTAATTAAGACAAGGCAGTGCTGCCAACATGATTCTATGCCTGCTGATATGTCCAATTTTAAAATACATGTAACTTCTATACTAACAAATGGATTTCATCCAAAATTGGCACAAGATATCATAATATTGCAGATTATTTCTGACCAGCACACGCATGACATTGTTGGCAACATGCTTTTACGCGTGCTGATAGATCCAGTGTCTTAACTGCATGTAACGTCCATTGGACTTCAACCAAATTTTGTATTCTGTACCTTAAGAGATGGAACTAAGAATATATTCAGTCACAAGGGCTGCCAACTGTAGTGCTCTATTAGGCTACACTATACCAGGTATGAAAAATGTTGAACTAATTAGATATTTCGATATTACCAACTTAATTTCGTCATTACTCTAGATAGGTTCATATTCTGTAGAATAATCATTGGCATGAAACGTAGGCTGTATAGTTCTTCACGGAACTTCTTGTTATTTTATGAAAATGAAAATCCACAGCCTGCTTCCAGTCTCCGACCGGGTCAGGAATGGAATGAATGAAGCCCCCATCTAGCGGCGAGGATATGAACTGTGCCGGCTGCCGAAGCCTGACGCACTCCTCTGGGGCAATGGTTAAATGCATGACAGATGAAATGAAATGATAGTGGAGAGTGTTGCTGGAATGAAATTTTGACAGGGAAAACCGGAGTACCCGGAGAAAAACCTGTCTGCCTCCGTTTAGTCCAGCACAGATCTCACATGGAGTGACCGGGATTTGAACCACGGACCCAGCGGTGAGAGGCCGACGTGCTGCCGCCTAAGCCACGGAGGCTCTTGTTATTTTATCTTACACTTTATTTTTACTTCTGTAATTTGTTATGTGGAATATTTAACTTCTTCACTTAATATACCTTGCAGCTAAAAATGTGTGATTCTACATTCCTTCTTATGTACTTTCTAGTTAAAGTACATCTCAGACATGTTCTTTGAGACAAGGGTTGCTTCCGTTCGCTTGTTAGCATAATCCACAATCAAACCCAGGACCTTTAGAATAACCTTTTTAGGCCACAGTAGCCTGGGGCAGGCTATTTCTTCTTGTCGACAGTTGTGAAGAGACCGCGACGTAGTTGTTAACGTACTCTGCTCCTGCAGGAAGGAGTGTCATGACACGGGATGAATAGCGGCCTTTACCGGACTTATTGTCTTACCTTCATCACATGATTAATCTGACAATGTCGTAAGCATTTATCATGATCTCCGCGTCGAGCTTTAAGCCATGCCTAGCCGCCCGGAAAATATGAATTGCTCTGCAGGTCGGACCAACTCACGTGTTGGCACCGTCCTTTTGTTTTCACGCTACTCAACGATGGGACTTCCGATAGGGTAGACACATGGATCTATTCTGGTAGCGCAACCACAAACTCTGAATGGAAAGGGTCGACTGCATCCAAATTTTGTGGTTGTGTTGTTCCCATTTATACACTGTGCAATAAATAAATAAATACTTAAAATAAACTAATTCAATAAATTAATAAAATAGGTTTCAAATACAGTACCTAGGAGAGATTATACAGAAAACAGGACTGAACTTGACATCCAATGAAGACAGGATCGCTAAATTGCAAAAAGCATACCGACTTACATGAACCACTACAATAAAAAGTGACAGACAGTCTGAAAGACTAGACTTTGTATCATTTTAAATGCTACAAATGCTGAAAAGTGCTCGAAGCCAAAGATTCTTGACATGTTTGAAAATTATCTGCATAATACTTACCTTGCTTTATAATACTTTACCTTGTTTCAAATTACTCGCGAACGGCAAGTGCAAACCAAGGGCAAAGCAAGGTCAAGCGCACGGAGGGAGATGGCTGGATGACTTGCCCCTTCCATCCAGTCTAAAAACACTTAACAGTGGGCGATGTATTGAAGATAGAGATATGCTCTCGCGGACTTTTTTGTAGAACTTTTCATGCTGACCAATTCTTATGCTCATAGTATATTGATATTTTTAACGGTTTGCCCAGCGTAAGCTTAAGAAGCGCACGGACGCAAAGTTTATTTTCGACTTCTTCACTGAAATCGTTACTGCTTGGCTTCCTTTGATCATACATAAATTATTTTCTTCAGAATCTTTCCTCGAGATATCCTTTACAGAATGGTGAAAACCTCATCAAAATCCTTCCAGTGGTTCTCGAGATTACCCGTGACATCCAAGAATCGGTTGTTTTTTTTCTTATACTAACGAAGTAGAGATTGTCGGGGTACACATGCACCAAGCGGTACTATGACGTCACACACCTCAGTGCATCTAGGTACATTTCGTCCCGTCACCGTAACGTAACGCCAGACCCCAGCGTAACGACGAAGGCGACAAGATCATTTAAAATTATAAAAAGAAGTATTTCCATCAATGACATATTACGACACTATCGTTCAGTAGTCTTACCAGAGGCCTTATACGCTTCATAAACGACAGCAATCAAGGGACGAACAAAAATCAAGAAATTAGAAAAACAAGTGAGAAAAATTCTGAGAAAGATCTACGGGCCAGTTCAGAAAGAGGGAATATGGATAAAGAGACCGACAATAGAACTGTACAAACAGACAGAGACGATTGCAAACAACGTAAGGAAAAGGAGAGGAAAATTTTATGGACATATACATAGGATGACCGAAGATAAACTTACCAAGAAAATGTTTAATATAGTTACGAATAGTACACTAAAATTCAATTGGGTAAAGGAAACCGTGGAAGACCTCAGGAAACTAAACATCTCTACAGAAGACCTGACAGACAGGAGCACATACAGAGAAAAACTTAACACACCAGAAGTTTGAGCAAACTCCCGAGACAACACAAGTTTGAGCAAACTCCCAAAGAGAGACAACCGGGAAAGAAGTGGACGGAGGAGAGAAAGAGGAAGCATATTGTGTATATGAGAGGTTTTTGGGGGGAAAAGAAGAAAGGGCCAAAATAAAACATGAAAATTGTGTTGTAACGCTCTCCTTATGGGGAATTAACGAATAAATAAATGAAACTCACAATGTCATAAGCATTTATCATGATCCCCACATCGAGCTATAAGCCAAGCCTACCCGCTCGTAAAATGTGAGTTGCTCTCAGAAAATATTAAGAAATTTGTCTGAATGATCCCGTAAAGATTGGCTAAATAAATATTTTACCATTAAAAAAAAAATCCCAAACCACAAATTAGTTGGTTCATCGAAGTGAAAAAGGAGTTAATAGAAATGAAAATTACAAAAAAGAAATCCTAGACAAGGTTTCATTTCGAAATAAGATTAGAAAATTCAGGACTTTCTGAAAAAAGACAAAGTTTGCAACTCTTTGAACAGTTGAAAGAATTAACATAAAATACCAATGGGTATTTAATAATTTATTTCCACATAATGTCAATAAAAATGTGATTTTCTAAATATTATGATATATTCTTTATTTAATTTTAAAAGTTAAATTCAACTATAACAATCACATTGCTCACAATTATATTTGTTTTCTCATCTTAAAGAAGACAAAAAAATATTGAGGAGGGCCATAACGTGGCCGAAACTAGTCTAATTAATGTTATTCATTCATTTTTATTGAAATTAGGTGGAAATAAAATATTAAATACTTATTGGTAGGCTATTTTATGTTAATTTAAACGTCAATAAGGAAACTTTTGAAATGATTAAGTTCATGTTAAAACAGATGAAAGAAGAAAAGAACACACGGTGAAAGGATGAAGAAACACTGGAGAACTCTAAAATCAAGGAGAAAATTCACGAGGTAATTATTTTACGTGGTCTTTTGATGACCAAAATGAAACAACTAACGAAGAAAGAAAAATAATTGATGAAGGAAATTATAGCAAGTTTGGTAAGAGCTTTAATTTTATGTGTTTAGATTAATTAATTTTTTAACTTTAGGAGTAGGCCTACACGTTGGTAGGCCTACAGATATCACAATAACAAAGGTTATTAGATAGATGGTTGCCACGGTGGGTGAGTGGCTATCGTGTCGGACTACCCCCCCCCTATATTGCAGGTTCGCTCCTGGCCGTGGAAAGTGATTTTTTTTGAAAGGCCGTGTTCATAATGGCAAAAATAATCTCGGAATTTTCCGCCAACACAAAGTTCCTACATTCTCTACTAGAAAGCGCTATAGTGTCAAAGAGCTTAGATATCTAACCTCCTTGACTTTCATAGCGCTCCAAGGAACGACCGAATTCGACATGCAAGCTGCCTTCTGGGCGTCAAATAACAAAGCTTTCACCCGGCACCCGAGGCCATACGATCTTTTTTTAAAATTATAGATTCCTCTCGATATGAAGTGCATAGTGTGGCCCTTAATGAAACATGAAAAACTTATTGTAATTGGGAAGTTGTATGTTTTTGTTGTTGTTGATTCTTTTAGAGCTTTGCGACATCGTGGTCATTTAGCCCCATGTACTTGGGTTCGTGTAGAATTTTTCTGATAACCTGTATCACTGTGATGTTCGTACTATTGTGTGTATTTGCAATTGAGTAGGATTTTAGGTAGGAAGTGGCCGTGGCCTTAACTTAGGTATCATCCCAGCATTAGTCTGGAGTAGAAGTGGGGAAACAATACAAAACCACTTCCAGAATGGCTGAGGGTCGGAATCGAACCCGCCTCTTCTCAGTTTTGCCTCACGAGGCTGAAAAGGGGACACTAGGGCAATCGAATTTTTGTAATTTTTCCCGCTTCGGGTACGTAAAGTTCAGACCTCGAACAATAATTTCCCAAAGCCGTTCGATTCCATATTCACAAATTCTTGAGAAAATCGACTTCAAAGTTTTCCGAACGCTTCATATCCAGTAAAGATAATACAGAGTTAGAGCAGGACGCGTGGCTCACCCGGTAACGTTTAGGCCCCGTAATCACCGGGACGCTAGTTCGAGTCTCACTTCGGGTGCTATATTTTTTCTTTCAATTCATATACTACTAATGTGATTAAAATATAAAAATCATCAAGTCTGTAGTAATTCACAGATATGTAATTATAATTTCCAATTAAACAAGATGTTCAGTAAAGAACATATAGCCTACTTTCTCCAAAATGCATGGGTATTGTTATAGCTCTTTGTCCTTTTCAAGGAGTATAATTGAATGTTGGTTGTAGTAGCTTGTTGAAATACAACGTGTCATACGGATATTAAACATGAATATGAGGTGCCCGTTCTAGTGCTACCTCTGTAAAAAAAAAACCATTCAATTCGGTTTCACCTTGTTTGAATTGATATGGGGAATCGATTTGCACGCATACATGGCCGCCATCTGCAAAATATTGGGCTGCTGACCTTGTAGTTTAGTCAAAAGACGCTGGCCATATGAATATATGTTATTGCAAAATTTGGTAGAGATCGGATGATTAGGTTAGTCGTAATTTGATTTAAGCTTTGAACATTTGGTGGCCACCATTACGTTTCCGTCAAGATGGCGGCGATATAAAACATGACACTGAGGTGCTCATTGCTTGTGCTACCTCTGTACCAAATTTCGTTCAATTTGGTTTCACCTTGTTCAAAATGATAGGGGGTGGGGGGTGGGTACAGACATTTAGAGTACACACACACACAAAACACACACACACAGACACACAATTTTTGGCCCTGTGTAGATCTCATAAGGCTACTTTCATTTTTTGCAAAAATCGAAAGTAGGCTAAAATCGCACGTCTCATTTCTAATATCTCCTATTTGAAATTGCGAATAAGCGACAAAAATAATATCCAGCAATAATATTCACTCCTTGTAGATGAATAAAAATAAAAATAAAAGAATAAATTAATTTAAACAATGGAATGAGTAAAATTGAATGTGATGAAATATTTGAATATGGCGGTTTCTTCGAGATCTGTTATTATTCCGAATAACAGTTCTGTGTGTATCGTTTGCCTTTGTCACGATTTTCTACCTGCGAAGTGGGCACAGCTGCTCTAGCACAAAGGATTTGTGGGTATTCCAGGACGGGCGGAAGAGATACATACCACGTCATTCGCAAGGGATGCCTGTTCGATGTTGCATTTGACAGTTGGTTTCCAGAAGCAGATAGTGTTTTTTGGCGTGGTGGGTGATTTTTTCTAACATACGATAAAGAACATCACAATGTCGGGCGTGGAGGAGACAATCCGCCTGATGATGATTTTTATATTTCAATCACATTAGTAGTATATGAATTGAAAGAAAAAGAAATAGCACCCGAAGTGAGACTCGAACTAGCGTCCCGGCGATTACTGGGCCCGAACGTTACCGGGTGAGCCACGCGTCCTCCTCGAACTCGGTAACATCTTTACTGGATATGAAGCGCTCGGAAAACTTCGAAGTCAATTTTCTCGAGAATTTATGAATATGGCATCGAACGGCTTTGGGAAATTATTGATCAAGGTCTGAACTTTCCGTACCCGAAGCGGGAAAAATTACAGATATCCGATTACCGTAGGGTCCCCTTGTGAGTGTACCCTGTTCCAGTTCCCAAACCAGAATTAAATTTCTTGGCAGAGCCAGGAATCAAACCCAGGCCTCCACACTGACGGCATAGAATGCTAGCCACTACGCAAATAGGCGGACTGTACGTTACAAACGGCCAAATTTTCGACTCTTCATTATTTCACAATTCTTTAAACTAACCGAATGTAATAGCAAATTCTACTCTATTCACGGAGATTTGAGGGAAGTGGTGACCAGCTATCTGCAATATCTGATCTTGAGATTACAATTTGATTGAGACAGGAATACTTTCGGCTGTGCTTGTAGGTATTCAGTGAAGTAGGTTATATATACAACAGTGACACAAGAAGCAAGCCGAGATACAGGAGAGATAAACCGTCGATTGGTCCCTCACTAATGACCCCCGACCAGTCGGTCGCCCACCCGCCTGCCTGCCTTTCAAATGAACGACAATCGAGTAGAAACTGCTTCGACAGCAAAATGGCCCACAAAAGGAAGGAAAAAAAGTCCAAGTGAAAATTGATTAAATCTACATCTGGCATTACCGTGCAAGCCTGCAGCGGGGGCTAATAGCAAACAATTACTCGTTATGGTCTGCAGATTTAGCGATCCAACGAAAGTACAAGGTGACTCGTAAAGGTTGTCACCCTGAATAGACTCTTGGCTAATAATGTTATGAAATAATATGAACTAATTCAGATTTAGTAGCTTTCCTTATTGACGTTTGAGCTAAATGAAATACATGGATACTGTATTTACCAAATGTATTACAACTTAGTCAATAAAAATAAGTTAATATATAGGGTGGTTATAATTAAACTTGCGCTACTTGCGAGCCCCTCCCGGACAACGAGTGATAGTGGGACAATGAGATTACACGACAGTTCGCCACACTGACACTTCCACACACTGCCCAAAATACTGACACTTCCCCCACAGCCCTTGGACGCGGCTACCTGTTTAATGACTCAGAAATAATCTCGACTGACAGATCCACACACATCCCCCCCCCCCCCCCATAAGGCTATAGGCTTCAGCGATCATCGTAACAGCCGCACCAGTGACAATGCACCATAACATAATACTCCTTTGGAGTGAAGAAAAACGCTCGGTCTATGTACTTCATTACTAACACGGTCTCGAAAATATCATTGTGATGTAGAGTAATTTCCATTAAAATAAAATAAATGCAGAGTCTGATTTCCATCACACTTTATCCAGGCTGTGGACTGGCAAAATAATAACAAAACCGATCATTTTGGTGTGTTTAAAATCAGCTTTCTAGGCTTCGTCAGTTTTTTTTTGTTCAACAATAATACTAACCTACTCCATTTTCTGTGAATAGGCAACTGCCTTCAGAAAACTTAATGTTGTTTTTTTTTTGTCATTTTCGAACTTTTTCCGAATGTTCTCAATCTGTCCGTCCAGTTTGACATATTTTCGTCTTCTTTTTTTCCCTTCTATGTTGAGCTCTGATTTTACAAATGCGCAGTTTGTCTTCTTAGCTTCCGTCTTCAACACTTTGACAACCTCTTTTAATTTGGGGTGAGGTCTCCCGTAAGATTGTTAAGTCGGTTGTTCCAGCCCTCAACAGCATTCGTTGTCCTGTGTCGTGCTTGGAATGTCTTGGTTATCTTGCCAGTTGTCAACGAAGTAGTCAAAAACTGGCTAAGTTTGGGACTTTCGGGAGCTTGAGAGTGTATTTCCACCCATCCATCGAGCACATCTTCAGGCTTTAAAAACGCAAGTGCTGCGCACATACGAACATAAGGCTGATTTCGTTATTCTCTCGGTACTCCACCGACAATCCGAGATCCTGTACTTTTCTCCATAAGCATGTTGTCATGTGAAAATGACTGCTGTGTATTGTTGTTGTTGGAAATTCGTCTTTCAGAGAAGAAATTACAGCAGCTTCAAAATCCACATTTATGTCTTCAACTTGATCGGTTTCATAGTAGCCTTGGTGGTGGGGTGGAGATGTGTGTGGAAATGTCAGTCGAGATTATTTCTGAGTCATTAAACAGGTAGCCACGTCCAAGGGCTGTGGCGAATTGGCAGTATTTTGGACAGTGTGTGGAAGTGTCAGTGTGGCGAACTGTCCGGACACCGACAATGAAATGGTGTGGAAACCTTTGGCAGGACATGCGGAAGAGACATAACGAATAAACCATTGAAAGGAACACATCTTAATTTCCACATGAGCGGGTAACAGGTGTTAATGGCGCACCATGTTGACAGTCCAGGTTACAAACTATGCTCGATGTGACGACCATCTGCATCCACAACCTTCTGGAACCGCATCATCGGCCGATCTTTCCCCATTGCGTGGCCAACATAATAAATAATAATATCGTATGGCCTCGGGTGCCGGGTGCAAGCATTGTAATTTGACACCCAGAGGGTAGCTTGCGTGTCGAATTTCGTTGTTTCTTGAATCACTATGAAAGTCAAGGAGGTTAGATATCTAAGCTCCTTGAACACTATAGCGCTTTCTAGTAGAGAAGTGAGGAACTTTGTGTTCGCGGAAACTCCCGAGATTAATTTTGCCATTATGAACACGGCCTACTGAATTCAAATGGGTTATTTGACATGCCAACATCGTGTGACATGCGTGTCGTATTTTTGCCGCCTTTCAAAAATCACTTACCACGGCCAGGAGCGAACCTGCAATCTTGGGGTTAGTAGACCGACACGCTATCCACTCACCCACCGTGGCAAGCTATCTTAGTTTTAATATACACACATCCAACAAGATCGCCAGATTTGAACCCGTCTGATTTCTGGCTGTAGGGTTACCTTAAGGACAGGGTGTATCACTGACATTATGTTCTCGTTTGAAGCATCGCGAGGGTGGTAGCCAACATCCCACTCGAGATATTGCGGGCAGTGGTGGAGCACACTCTATTGCGGTTCCAGAAGATCGTCACATTGTGCATAGTTTGTAACCTGGACTGTCAACATGATAACACCTGTGGAAATTAAAATTTCTCCTTTCAATGGTTTATTCGATAATTCGTTATGCCTCTTCCGCATGTCCTGCCAAAGGTTTCCACACCGTTTCAAATTCCTACGATCACTCGTTTGTCCGGGGAGTCCTCGCTAGTAGCGCAAGTTTAATTATTTATAACCATCCTGTACATTAATTGATTAATTAAATGTACCAGTTTAGACCATATTCTTCAGCGATGTTGTTAAGTGCCAGGAAATCTACTCACACGGCTCTCTCACTTTAAGCACCCTCAAATGTCAACTGACGGCGCGGGAATTCTATCCAGCTATCTTGGGGTCAGCAGGAGAGAACGTTACCACTGAGTCACGTAGCCAGTCACGTGATTAAAAGATAATTGATAAATAAATGCAAATGTATTCAGCGAAAGCACCTTGAACAGTATACTCGTGCATATCCGTATGCCGCAAGATTAGGTAACTTTTCAAAAATGCACATGCGGCTATCTAATATTTCAACAATTTGAATAAGCAAGTAAGGAACTACTTTGAATTGCTGCGAAATGACCGACATAATTTGTCCAGGAATAAACGTAATATTTCAGTCCTTTGAACTGTTCAGCGTTTTCAGTGAGCTATCATGGTAGTGTAGCGTGCGATATGGAACAATATAGAGTAGGTATTGTGTGTGTGTGTGTGTGACAGAAATATGCAGGTTCCGTGTTGGTCGGCGCCTGTTTGCTGTGGCACTTGGTCCACTACGCCAGCACATTTGTAATGTGGCAGGCAGTTTTTGTGTTTTGCCGAGAGAGCGATAGCGGACGAGACGGTTAGGTTATGGCCCATGATAAAAGCGATAATAGCCCGTTTTGTGTTAGTTTTTGCTATATCAGCAGGTTTTTTTAAATTTATTTACTCTCCTCCCTTGTACTGTGTGAAGGGCGGGGGGTAAACGGAGATGAGTTCCCTTTAGTGTGTGGGAGACATTATTGTTTTGATATGGGGCTCTATGTTCATATATAGTACATTGTAGTCACGGTTTGTACTCATCAAAGCACATCACCACCACCACCACCACCACCACCACCCTTTGGTCCTCTATACGTTATCTGGAAAGTTGAACGAATTTCATGAGGTTCACAGCCAATGCAGACTGTGAATAACCCATATCTCCCATTTATACCCTCGTATAATTCACTTCAGCACGAAATCTACCTTCCTGTTCCACAAATACTATCGTGATTTTTACCACTATTTTCTTAAAGAGAACAGTTTATGTTAACATACTGTGTTAACTCAGCACGATCAAGAGCCCTTGTTCAAGAATATGACAAGATCATGTCCAATCCAACTCTACCCATCCACAGGGATGTTGCAGATCTCTGGAGACAAGGGCTGAAATCCCGTAAGCCACCAATGAAAATAGCTAAGAATCTAATGGATGCTGGTTTCAATTTTTAAAAAGAATGGAAAGAGCAATGGTTTCGTACTGCTCCAGAGTGGCCTCGCCTCTTTAATCCAAACCATGCCCCAGCTGGTTTCAGTTTGCCAAGAAGAACGTGGTCATCACTAAACAGGTTTCGCACTAATTGTGGAAGATCTGCATTCTCCCTTCACCAGTGGGGCTTCAGGGACTCTCCAGTATGTGATTGTGGTGCATTGGTCCAGACCATGCATCACATAATGGACGAATGTCCTCTGCGTGCTTATGATGGAGACCAGAAAGACTTCGCTGATGTCTCAGTATCCCAAGTGCAATTGATAAATAATTTAGATATCCATGTGTAATTGCTCACTACTTAGTACCATGTATTCTTTGCAGGTTTTGTTGTATAATATTGTATATACTTGTCTATTAAGTAAAATTCCATACGCATAATAATAATTAATATGCCAGGCTCCATGTGGCCTCGTGAGATTGAAGAGTTCAAATCCTACTGCTGGGCGACCTCTGAATAGTTTTCAAATTAAAGGGAATGCATAACGGCTTCCTCCTTATTGACTACGGCGATCTCTTTCAATTAAATCGTAGTTCATTTCATATCTTATGACCACCTCTGCTGAGGTCAGCGATGAGAAATGTATTCAGCTGTATAACATAATTTGCCCAATAGAGTATCATTGTGCTCACAACATGTCGCAAGACATAGCCCTCCAGGTCTTGAATTGGGCTGACTTAACATTTTGAGAAACACAAGAGGAGGGCACCGCACGACGTACATAATGGATGGAATGGGGTGAGATGAAATAGGTGGAATGAGGTAAAATAGGGTAGAATGGGGTGGGAAGGAATGGGATGGAATATAATACGTTGGAATGGGGTGGGAAGGAATGGAATATAATGGGATGGGGTGGAATGGGATGGACGGACAGACGGAGGGAGGGATGGATGGGAAGATGGGTGGAATGGGGTGGACTGGGTGGAATGTTATGGAATGAATGGGTGGAATGGGGTGGGATACAGTGGGATGGGTGGGATGGAATGGGGTAGAATCGATGAATGGAATGGGGTGTGGGATGGACGAATGGAATGGGGTGGGAGGGACGGATTGATGAACGGTCAGTCGGGTTTATTTTCATGCCCCTACTTCTTGATTCCCGTATTCTTTTATTCTTTGTTCATTTTTCTTCTAGTACCGGTATGCAAGTTGCGTGTACAGTAGTCATTTGTAGTGATAATATTTATTTGTATTTTAATAATTGCCGACCCCATGGTGTTGGGGTAGTGCACCTGCCTCTCACCCGTAGGCCCCGGGTTCGATTCCCGGCTCCGCAAGGGATTTTAGAAACTGACTGAGGGCTGGAACGTGGTGCACTTAGCCTCGTGAGGACAATTGAATAGCTGTCTGACAGTGAGGCAGCGCCCCGGTCACAAAAAACAAGATAAACGGCCGAGGGGACCCAAAGCGCTCATCACGCGTTACCCCAATATATGCAGGCCAAATGACTGGGCAGCGGTCGCTTGGTAGGCCTAGGCCCTTCTTGGGCTGTAGTGCCAGGGATTATTGTTATTTTAATAATTGTTTGCATCCGTATCATTAGGAGCAGATAACCTAGATATTACAACATTCACCCCATAACCTGCAATACAGTTGACGGAAATTGAATTCCACTTTTAATATTTAACAAAACTATTTCCTCTCAGAATTTAATACATATCGGCGTCACTGCATTCAACATTATGAAAGAAAATTGTATGGTTTACGTTAACGTTCATTTTGATTACCTGAGTCTTCTCTCTCGACGGAAAAGGGAACACGGAAGATGTGCACAGAAAAGAGAGTAATATACGCTTGGAATGTTAACGTTCCCAATCGAGCTTGAAGTAACAAAGTGTCTCTCGAAGGGATTTAACCACTCTTCACACAGAACGCACTACTGCCTCGCTGATTAGCCACCCGCCCGTGAATATTTGATGATTGTGATAACGATACCAGATCGATTTATTCCGATAGGAGGAGAATAAACAAAGCAAAGCAAAATACGTGACTGTGTCGGGATGGGTGCAATAAACATACGTTAATAGCCTTGGGTGGTGAATAGTGTTTCAATTCAAACTCGTGGCTTATTGAGGGAAGGAATGATGGAGGGACGGGTGGAAGGGAGGAGGGAAGGAAGGAATGATGGAGGGAAGGGATGGAGGGAAGGAAGGAATGATGGAGGGAAGGGAGGAGGGAAGGAACGGAGGAAGGAATGATGGAGGGAAGGGATGGAGGGAAAGGAAGGGAGGAAGTGGGAGGGAGGAGCGAAGGAAGGAAGGAATGATGGAGGAAAGGGAGGAGGGGAAGGGCGGATGAAAGGAATGATGGAGGGAAGGAAGGAATGATGGAGGGAAGGAAGGAATGATGGAGGGAAGGGAGGGTGAAATGAAGGGAGGATGAAAGGAACGGAGGAAGGAAGGAAGGATGGAAGGGAAGGAAGGATGGAAGGGAAGGAAGAGAGGAAGGAAGGAAGGAAGAAAGGAAGGAAGGATGGAAGGGAAGGAAGAGAGGAAGGAAGGAAGAAAAGGGAGGAAGGAAGGAAGAGTGGAAGGAAGGACTTGTTTAACATGGCCGATAATGTCCTAAGCCACGTTGTTGTTCTTGTTGTTTTTAGCGTGTTTAGTCTTTTGACTGGTTTGATGCAGCTTTACATACCTCCCTGTCCTGAACTAATCGTTTCATCTTTACGAAGTTAGCACATGTTACATCCGAGGCAATTTGTTTAACATATTCTAACGATGGTCTACCCCTACAGTTCTTGTCTTTGACCCTAAATTCCTTTAACTAAGTTTGCTATTTCTAGATGACTTAGTATGTGTCCTACCATCGTATCTCTTCTCTTCATTAGCAGTCGCCAGAAACATCTCTCCCTTCCAACTCGTCTTAATACCTCCTTATTTGTTACTCTATCTACCCATCTGATCGTCATCATTCTCCTGCTACACCACATTTCAAATACTTCTGTTCTCCTCTTTTGTGCTGTGCCAACAGTTCACGTTTCACCTCTATAGAGCGCCACGCTCTAGGCAAAAGTTTTCAAAAATGACTTTCTAATACCTAAATCTATATTTTGCTGCCAACAATTGTATTTTCTTTAGAAATGTATTCCATGCCTGAGCCATCCTACTTTCAATATCCTCTTTGCTTCGTCCATCACTGGTTATTTTGCTTCCTAAGTTGCAGAAGTGTCCTACTTCCTGTACCTCTTCAGCTGCCATTTTAAGGTCCATAGGGGTTTCTGATTTCTTTCTGCTGCATTCCAATATTTGTTAAAATATTATTTATTGTTTTTCATCATGAATTCCCTCTTGAAGACTTGAGTCCATGCCATATAAAAACTTATTCACATCCTCTGGAGAATCGGCTAAGATGACAATGTCATTGGAATTATTATAAGCCACAATACCTTCTTTTCAAGGTGAATTCGAAACACGGGACTTCTAGAATCCCACATGCAGTCTCCTTCGAGAATAAGGAAAAGCTTGACCGATTCGCCTTGAAGCCCTACGATTATTGACGGAAGTAAATGTTGTATCAGACAGAATTAATTAAACAATGCATTCAAAACGGTTACACAGATTTGGTGAAAAGTTCTAGAATATGACGGCTGTTGCTGGTCCGACGTTTATTTTGAGGGGATCATCTGACTCTTGTGACATAGAGGCACAGTGATGAAGGGAACATACTATCTAGTGGTTCTAACTCCTCGAAATGTTTCAGAAATAGACCAAGAAGAGGAGAAGATAGAATAAGCTCCAGGCCTCGGATACCAACACTGTCGGGAATGGAAGACAACACGAATTAACCAAGAGAGATCAACAGTAATACCAGAATTATCGAGAGCACTATGGTTGCTATAACACGTCTCACAAGTTGTGAGCCCCGAGGAGATAATGCATTTTAAACAGGGCCGCCTGTAAGCAGGTTTTGTGATGGGCTTCCATTTCCGTTACTTTCATCAAACAGCGTCTATTTGCACCAGTTGTACCCGAATGAAGTTAGCTGTTTTATCCCCATAACAACATATGGACTTGATACCTGAACAATCTTGAAGAAGGATGGCAGTAGACTGCAAAGTGCAGAAATGGAAATGTATAAGGACAATTGTCCAGAAAACAAGAAGGGAGAAGGTCAGAAATGAAACTATAAGGGAAACAGCACAGGTAGAGGAATCTCCTCTACGAAAAATTGAAAGT
This sequence comes from Meconema thalassinum, assembly GCA_946902985.2. NCBI lineage: Eukaryota > Metazoa > Arthropoda > Insecta > Orthoptera > Tettigoniidae > Meconema > Meconema thalassinum. The sequence continues at coordinate 95,025,579 of OX336399.1, forward strand.
TCAAGATTGTGGTGGTTTGGACATGTAACAAGAATGGCACCCAACCGAATAGTGAAAAAGTATGGCTGGAGAAATAGTAGAAGAATAGATTGGACAGAGATTGAGGAGACCAAGATCTATCTGGACCGACAAAGATGGAAGATTCTGAGAAACAACGCCCGGGAAACTGGGGTTGGTCTACAGCAACGACGATGATGATGACTATCGTAATCACTATTACCATAAGAACCATAGAAGCCATAGGTACAGGGTCTTTATTTTTGCTTGGTAAAGCGATTCCGCTCAACCTTACAGGATGGCGTGCGCGGTCTCCGGCCGTATTCCCACGCTCTTGCTGCGGTAGACGTGTGAGCTCCGAGCTAATCAGGTGTTTTATAAAGCAGCTGTGTATTGTATATCGTATTGTATAGTGTTTAATTGTGATTGTATATAGTGATGTAATGCCTTATGTGAAATATTCGTTACGTGAACGTATATATCTGCACAATACGTACACAATGTGCAGGAAATCGTGCACTAGAACAAGACAAAAGTTTCGAGTGAAATTTCTGGGGAGAACCATTTCCATGAATCGGACAATAAAACAACTGGCTAAGAGATTCAAACGTACAGGTTCAGTAAACAATAACAAGTAGTTCCGTGAAGAACTATACAGCCTATTTTCATATATCCTACTCATGTTAATTGCCTCTATCAACATTAAAAAAACAGTTTGATTGGTGAGATAGATTCGTAGCTATTGACAACCGTCTAAATATTTTAGATGGTCGCACGGTTGGATTTTTATTTATGTACTATTACACGAAGATTATTGTGTACGTGTGGCATTCAAACTTCAATCGCATGATTAGGACACAAGAAGTAAACACGAGATTTTTAAATTTCGCACAGCTGCCATCTTGTGGTTATGAAAACAATTGAAATAAATTAGATGCCAGTGAATTAACATTTGTATAATCATTTAACTTGGATGGTTAAATCGCGGGAAACATCCATTTAAATATTTATAATTTGCGTCGCCACCATGTTGGATTTGTGCTCACCAGGTTACTGAAAGTCCTATAGGTGAACTTATGTTCATAGCCTCTATGAACATAAAAAAATATAAGTTTGATTGCTGTAAAAGATTCGTAGATATTGAGAACCGTCAACATATTTCGGATGCTCGCCATTTTGGATTTTTATATGTATAGACCGTAGAGTTATGTACCATTAAAGAAAAATTATTGCGTAGGTTCATTATTCAAACTTTCACTTCGATCGCATGATTACGACACAAGAAATAATAACTTAATTTTAAAATTTGGCACAGCCGCCATCTTGAGGTTATGTAAACAATTACTAAATTCGATGCCAATGCATTACAATGTGTATAATCATTTACTGTACCACATTTCACTGCGCTCAGATGGTTAAATAACGAGAAAAGTCTATTAAAATGTTTCAACTTCGCTTGGCCGCCATGTTCGTTTTTTACTTTACAGGTTTTTGAATGTTACATAGATAAACTTGTAGCAGAGCCCATTACCATCGTACAAAATTTCAGGGCGGTATCTGTAATAGTTTCGGAGATATAGAATGCCAGTGAAATATTTCGCACATCCGCCATTTTGAGGTTATGTAAACAACTGAACTAAATTAGACGCCTGTGCATTACAATGTGTATAAATATTTGCTGTACCAAGTTTCATTACGTTTGGATGGTTAAATCGCGAGAAAAGTCTATTTAAAAGTCTTAAATTCGCTTGGCAGACATGTTGGTTTTGTAGTTACCAGGTTTTTGAAGGTTTCTTAGGTGAAGGTCTAGTAGTTCCCTTTATCACCGTACAAAATTTCAGGTGATATCTGTAATAGTTTCGGAGATACTGAATGTTGGTGAAATAATTCGCACATCCGCCATGTTGGATTGGTGAGACACAAAAAAAATGAAGAAAACTGTCGAGGTCGGCCAGAATGGAGCTATGATCTTACCGAGTTTCATTGAAATCGCTCCAGCCGTTCAAAAGTTATTGGGGGGACACACACCTCTCACACACACACACACACACACACACACACACACACACGGACAAAAGGTGATCTCATAAGCCTTTTTTTTTTCAAAATTTAAAATAGGTTAAAAATAGACGTCGTTATCTCCTTACTGAAGCTAAATTAACCGGAGTAACCGAAAACTTCATAAGGAGATGCCGATTATGTTTGACAATGGATGGGGAACATGTTCATTATCTACTGTAAACATGGTGAGTAAAAATGCATGATACTGATTTTAAGCACCGTATTCTGCCGTACACATGCGCGCGCGGTTGCTGGCAACTGAGCTGTCAATGGCGGAGCACATGAGCGAGAATGTCCTTGCCAAGCAAATATAAAGACCCTGTATAAGGGAAGCAGCACAGATAGAGGAATCTCCTCTTCGAAAAATTGAAAGTTCTAGATTGTGGTGGTTTGGACAGGTAAACAGAATGGCACCCAACAGAATAGCAAAAGTGTGGCTGGAGAAATAGTAGAGGAATGGATTGGACCGAGATTGAGGAGACCAAGATCTATCTGGACCGACAAAGATGGAAGAGGCTCAGAAACCACGCCCGGGAAACTGGGATTTGTCTACAGCGGAGCTACATTACGAACTAAGCGTGTTTGGTTAAACATAAACTGTCAATAGTTGTGGGGATAAAGTAAACAATACATTTCAACACAATTGAAATGTTTCAGCTATTATAACCCGTAATGCATGACAAGTGCAAGCCATTTGCAAGAGAATTAAAATGTCTGACCCAGTATTCCTTCGGAGGTCCCATGTCATAGATTTATGGCATGTAAAAGATCCTTCCACTAACTAAACGTGTGTGAAGCTTAGGTTTGATCAATGCTCTTTAAGTTCCAACGTTCGTCACCAGGCGCTGGTTGCGATGGCATCTACAGTACCTGGTCACATTATTATAATCAAATACTGGTACACGTTTGTGGTGGTGTTTTTCTTCGTGTTCTGCTTTTCTCTATCCCCTGATATCCTAAATCAGGCCATTTCTTATTATTTTCTTTATCCATCCCACAGATATTTGATACTGTACCTGCCTATTTGTTGGCATATTTATGTATGTAATGGTTCGTTGCTAGTTGCCCGAAACCAGAGGCTCTTCCTTTTCCAGGGCGAATGAATTGTTAATTTTCCCATCATAATGAAGATTATTCCAAATGCACAAATATCTAAGAACAGTATAAATTATAGGATTTCTAGCAAAGAGCAACCACAAATTCTGTATCTACAATACGGCTGTAATCAAAAACCTACAAGAGCAACGGACTCACTGGAACAGTTAGGCCCGTCTACAGTATAATCCCTCACCAAAACCAACTGAAAGCGCACGACAAAAATGCCAAAACACTTAGAACAGAGTTAAGAATCTTTCTTTAAGAAAAATCTCTTGTATAGAGGAAGAAAAGCTAGTAACATATAAATACAAGAAATCTAAAAATGATCATATTAAACTGGCCAGATACTGTATTAGTAGCCAAGTTCACAGCTAAGTGTCGTGGACGGTAGCATTTGGTAGCGAAAGTAGGTACTACAGTCCTTACTTGAATTAAAAACAGATAACACATACTAATACAGTCATCACCAATTAACACCGGTTATCAGACAGATTCTACACACACCCAAATTACATGGGACTACATGACCGCGTTGTCGCAGCCCCTAAACTAAGGTCCAGGAACCAACCAACCCCAGTGGGACTCTGAACATTTTTCTCTCAAAATGTACGTTCCCATGGGGAGCTTTTAATAAAAAAATGTTATGAAAATATAGGAACTATATTGAGGTGCAATCGCTGGAACAGAGCTGGAGCACACTCTCCACGTACTACTTGCTTTCTTCCTTTCTTTCTTTCTTTCTTTCTTTCTTTCTTTCTTTCTTTCTTTCTTGTGTAATGGCAGATTTTTCTTCGACTCGATTCACTGAAATCGTTACTGCTCGGCTTCCTTTGGTCATAAATGAATGTGTTTATATAGAAACCTTCCTCGAGAAATCCTTGACAGAATGGTGAAAACCGTAATCCATCCTGTGGTTCTCGAGATTACCCGTTACATCCAAGAATCGGGGACGTAGAGATTTATCAGGAAATGAGCAGGCTAACCTCGTAATACGTACTATACATCCGGTTCCTGACTCCGCTCCGCTGTGGAGGTGCTCGTGTAAACCCGTGGCATCCACATCCTCGTGCACTTATTTTGGAACCTACTTCCACAGTTTTTCCCAGTCTAGTGAGATGGTTTCATTGCTATCTGTCCACCGTTAACGCAAATTTTCAGCATAATTGGAAGACCCACATTCGCGATGTTCCCTGTCAGTTAAGTTGAAACGAAAGCATATTATGATTTCTCGATACAGTCCTATGAGTTCTGGTAATTATTTCCCTTATCATGTCAATAGGCAGCCAGTCCAAGAGAGAGAACGTGAGCGAAATAGGAGCAGTAATCAAAGAACTCCAGGCATCTGTCCAAAGGACAATTAATTAGTGATATTGGAGATGGTGACTTAAATGGCTAATTAACTGGTAAAGCACCTCGTAACCGCACTCTCTTCATTACACAAACAGTTGAAATTTAATTAATACACTGTACTGTATCTCACTATTGGATGGCTTAGGAAACCAATTATAACTGTGGCCTCCAGGCGTTCAAAATTATATGAATCTCCTGTAAATATGGAAACGATTCGAGGAGACGAGAGATGGGTGTGTAACTAGGTGGTCGTCAACCCGACAACCTCTCAAACAAAATAATAATAGTAATACAGGGCAAAAGCTTATTTATTTGTTTGTTTGGTTATTAATTAATTCATTTATTCATTCATTTATTTATTTATTTATTTATTTATTTATTTACCTTTCCATAACTCTCAGGGCACCTACTATCATTCTTGATCTTAATAAATACACTTACATGCACTTCCACAGCCAACACGATAACACAGGTTAGCCTACCCCTTTTACGCTGTTCTGCCATCGTGTATTTTGTCGGGTGGGCTTTTCAAAAAAAATGCCAGTTATTTTGATTTTTCATTGATAAGGCTAGGTTGAAAATTTTCCTTGTGAGCCTGTTATTATCCATTTTAAAGTATGTTCGCCGAGTCGAGATAGTGGACGTAAACACAGTTGTACATGTGATTGCAGGGCTGCCCCCAAGGGGTGCATTGAGCTGTATCTGTTGAACGTACGCCAACTTCAGTGCTGTGTATAGCCTACATGTGAAGCGGGCTGACTTATCGGTTACATGCTACAGCGCGGATTATTTATTGTTCGTTTATGTATTTAATTAATTAATTAATTAATTCTTAACTGCTTATGACAGGCAATAGTATACAGCACAGCACTAAGTGCAGCAAGTCTTGTCTTTTCTAGGGCTACGGTATGACTAATGATCTCGGAGCTTCTTGGCTACCCCTGTCAGGCAGAGCCTATGTCGTAAACTGAGCGTGATTCCCTGTCCAGGTAGCCAGGGGCACTGTCTAGTCTCGGCGAATAGACTTGATATAGGTGTCCGTAAAACTGCAGCCGCCGCGCCGTTTCCTTATGGTATCTGTGATTTTTTCTGTAACTTGATAAATTTCATGTGATTTCTTTTTCATCCAAATTCCATTTTCACACTTTGGTCCTAAGAATTTGCTGAGGATATTCCTTTCTTGTTTTTCGATCATTTTTATTCGAGATTTGTCACAATTATAATAGTTTCAGACACATAGATCTTGTGTTTTAACGATTGTGTTATAATGTCTTAATTTCGCCTTGTTGACGTAATTCTTTTATTGTATCAGTTCCAAGTATTTTGTATGCTATTGTTATTATTGCTTGAGTGTACTCCTTATAGTTATAAGTCAATGTAGTTACAGTACTATATAGAACTTAAAAAACACTGTTAAAAATAAAATAAATAAATAAATAAATAAATAAATAAATACATGGGACTGTAGTCTCAAGCACATATATGAAGTAACAAGAATTAGAATCTGCATCTGTAATGTGATGTCGATGTTTTCACTCTCTAAATGGATTCTGTAAATCCCATAATACTACAGATAATAACACGCCGCGCTGGCCGAGAGGAACGACCCCACCTCGTCTCTCTGTGTTTTGAAATATGAATATAAATGGTTAATTGAAGCTTCCATCAAAGCCAATAATGAATATGAATGAAATATGATATTGCAATTTATTCCAGCACACAGTACAGCGACCATCTCGCATTACGATCAGTTTACTGTGGTAGAGAACTCGTTACGGTGTAGCAAGGACACCCAAATGATTAGTCTCATCCAACTACCGAAATTCTTCAAAAAACAACGTGCATCACGTTGTTTTTTTTTTCCACCCTGAAACCAAACACTGGGACAATGTATGTCCCAGAGAGGGTTTGTTTTGCGTTAGTTAAAGTTTGGTGACCTGACTGTACACATGTGTGCAAATGATTACAGTAGTTATTCATCACCGTGTACTTGGATGTATATAAAGAAATATAAATGTAATAATTGATTACAAAATGCAGTATACTCTCGATTATCCGTGCGTGGATTATCCGGTTTGCGAATTAGCCGTGCATGTTTTTGTTTTTGAGAATACAGTATACAGTATAAAAATTTCTCTGTAATTGATACTGTACTGTAAATTGAATAAGTTTGAATTTTATTTATTTTTAGTACATATTTTTGCAGTGTAGTTCCGGTGGGGGGGGTGAGTTATTTTTATGCGAGTACTTCGGGACAGCTCGACGACCTCCTGCTTTGTCCTGTCTGTTTTGTCATACCGTGTGGTGTGAACAATGTCTGGTATAAAACGTAAACGAGTAGTGCTAACAATCGAACAAAAATTACATATTATTCAGAAATTAGATATGGAGTCTCTACAAGCAAATTAGCCAATAATTAGGCCTACGTCTCGAGGTAGGGAAGCAGATGAACAACCAAACGTAGAGAACCATTACAGACAGCAAAATAATGTGGGTGAATTGTCTTTATAAATGTATTATAGCTTACTTAATATGATAATGTATTTGAAATAAATAATAGAAGGCATTATTCTTGCAATAAACACATGCTTTTGGATTATCAGTGTTTTCCGATTACCCGTGCCATTTATCGCAGTCATAAGCCCGGATAATCTAGAGTATACTGTAAATAAATAAATAAATAAATAAATAAATAAATAAATCTTACCAGATGGAAGACTATGGTACAAACCAAATTGTGAACTCTACAAACACCAGGAACACCTTATAAATGCCATCAGAAGGAGACGCTTGGCTTTCTACAGCTTCCTGTACGGAATGGGCCGCCACAGGCTCTCTTGTAAGATCTTCAAGGTAGCCAAGAAGGGTAAAGCCACTGGGTCCTTGTGGATCAAACAAATTGAGAAGGATCTTATGAACTTAATATTCATCAAGACACAATAAATGACAGGAGTCGCTACCGACTGATAGTTGAAACCAGACCTTTCATCACATCCAATACAGAAGTTCACCACAACGCGTTCAGGAAATGGTTCGAGGAACGTAAGATAGAGTTCAGCAAGAAAATTAAAGATTACTGGTCCAATAGAAAGGCTCAAGATTTCAGCCTGAAAGAAGCCGCCAAACAATCCACCAAGAACACCAGAAGTGGTAGACAACAGTTAAAGCACAAGCACCGTAGTCCAGAGGTGGCCCTAACGACCAAAGAAAATAAATACATCAAACATAAATTGTCTGATAACCTGTGTTACTGTGGTGGATGTAGTGGTGTGTGTGTGTGTGTGTGTGTGTAAAATTAAGGAAAGGATTGGGTTGCAATCGCCCGTGGCATTTGCATGGAGTAGAAATGGAAATCCACGGAGAACCATTTCGAGGATCGCTGAGGTGGGAATCGAACCCTCCTCTACTCAGTTTTGCCTCATAAGGCTGAGCGTACCTCGTTTCAGCCCTCAAATCAAAATTAAATTTCTTGGCAGAGCCAGGAATCGAACACGGACCTCCTTGCCGACAGCCAAGATTGCTAGCCTTCACACCACAAGGTGGTCCATATAAAAGACTGTAGTGATGGTGGCATGCAGGGTAGTCATTATTGGCTTCAATGGAGTCCTGCTGGAGAATTCGAAGCAATTCCAGTATCTTGGAAGTTTAATATCGTGTGATGTCAGTAACGCAATCTTAAAGGTGTCACATTTTTACCAGCAAGTGTGGAAATTGCTTCGGGTTGCATTTAAAAATGATCCGTTAAAATAACACTTTCGTCCCAATCACCCCCTAAAGGTTGGAAACGTTTGTATTACCCAAAAGAGAGGAAAGCCATCTCCAAGCTGCGGATATGAAATGTCTCCTCGCCGTGATGCAAAATATTACGAGGAACAAAATAAGGAATCTGGTTATATGAGTTCAGGCTAAAGTTCAAGAATTCTCTATTCAGGTATTAGGGCTGGAACGGGGTACACTCAGCCTTGTGAGACAAAACTAAGAAGAGGTGGGTTCGATTACCACCTCAGCCGTCTACTATTCTCTGGCAGTGACATGCAAATCACCTTTGGAAGGTCCTGGAAGTGGCTTCCCGTGGTTTCTCCACTTGTACTCCAGGAAATTTTGGTATGGTTCCTAATATAAGGCCACGGCAGCTTCCATGATTTAAACCAACAGCAAGAAAATATACTATAAATCACTATGTTTATCAGAGGACATTATTATTATATCGATTGTTCCCCTTTGGGAGAGCAATTGAACTTTAATTCACGATTTAATATTCGGGCGTTTTCCCCCTTTTCTTCCCAAAATCTCTTCATCCTATCGGAATGCTCCTACTTCTGCTCAGCTGTCCTTCTTTTCCTGCAGGTCGTCGTGCTCAAACTTAACATTTGTGATTCTATTCCGGCACTCGGTGCGGTTTTTATGTTGATTATTATTATTATTATTATTGTCAACGTTGTAATATAGGTCTGCAACAAAATATTAGTTACATAAATTAGCGGGATTTACTGTTAGGCCTACTAATTTTTTTTTCTAGAATTTTGGAGCTTGTTACAGCTCTGTCAATCACCTTGTCTTATTCCTGATGGTGATGGTTCACTCACAATTCTGGTTTAAAATAATATTTGACGATAAAATAATAGCCTATGTGATGTACTGTACAAAACGTTGTAGTGGATGTACTACTGTATAAGCTTCCAGTCTGGTAATCTTTTACGTTTTGTGCGTTTTGCTGTTGTGTAGAGACTCGTTTTGTTCAGTGGAAAAGTATTTTGGTGCCATTTCCCATTTGTTCATATTTAGCCGTAGCGTCCTTAACCGCACCAGTCCAGTACATATATGCAAGAGTTTCAACATATCGGTTGTGCGATAGCGGTTTTTACTGCCCAGCATGTGATGCGATGCAAGTTTTATGGCATTGATTTCACTTGTATTCTATTATAGGAGGATTGCGAAGTAAAACAAAAAAACAAAACAAGGACTTTGTCCAATTTTATACAGACAAGCCGGTCTCTCTTGTTTTGTTATTATAACAGGGAGTGGCTCGGTAATGCGAGTTGATGGGCCACTCCAGCTTTGCCGTCCGCTACTTTGCGAAACCCAGGTACATGATCTTCATTCAGGAATGTGTATAGTCCGTGTCATATAAGAAAGCAAATACGTTGGTCACGTTTTTGTTGGCAACATATTTATTTGCGTGCCGATTAAAAGGGTTACGATGTCGGGTATTGGGTAAACACCATTACAAGCTGCACGGTAGACTATCTAAGCATTTACAGGCGTGCTCAAATTACGAGGGCGGATCAAAAAGATTGTGTCCTATTTCTTTTTTGTAGCCCGCCCCTCCTCTCCCAAATACATACAGTTAATTACAAATATACGCACTGTTCTCCGTAGCTTACAATATTTTTCCACATATTCTCCTCATTTGTTCAGACATTTGTCCCATCTCAACACTAAATTTGAGATGCCCTGTGGTAGAATTCAGTCGGTTGACTGTGGAACAATCGTCGAACTGCTGTCTTGGCGTCATCGTTTCACGTGAATCGCTATCCTGCCAGGAACATCTTCAGCGGACCAAAATCATGTAAATCACTAGGGGCGAAGTCCGGACTGATGGTGGGTGGTCCAGACTCTCCCAGTGAAATAACCGGAGCTTGTTGGCGGTTCTGGTTGCCGCATGTGGTCTCGCATTGTCATGGTCCGCTGAAGAAGTTCCTGGCAGAACAGCGATTCACGTGCAACGATGACGGCAAGACAGCAGTCCGACGATAGTTCCACATTCAGCTGGCTAAATAAATGGCTAAATAAAAATAGGGGCAAGAACTTTTCGATCAGCCCTCGTTTTATAATAAATGTTATGTTGGATTAGCGGCATTTTCAGGCGTCAATTTCACCCAAGTAGCCTAGTATTTTTAGTATATTATTATTATTATTATTATTATTATTATTAAATGAAACTTTCTTCTCTTGCAGTGCCAACAACATGAACAACGGGAGTGGTGGTCCCAGCGAGCAGCCAGACCCCGACTTCATCAAAATGTTTGTTGGACAAATCCCTCGCTCGATGGACGAGAACGACCTCCGAAAAATGTTCGAGGAGTTCGGTCGAGTTCATCAAATCAACGTGCTGCGGGATAAAGTCACGGGCCAAAGTAAAGGTACGCAAACTTTCTGAAATACTTCCCCATTTCTACTAACGAACCGCCCTATCTCATGTTCGTGCGTAAACTTACAGAGCCATTGTAAGTTAATTCCTGTTTTGTGTGCCTGTGTGTCAATTTTTTTTAAAGATAACAATATACGCCTATAATACACTAGGTCTATTAATAAAGTACAATTACCTTACTGTTTAACATTGCCTTGGAGAAAGTAATGCGAAGGATACAAGGGGTCAACACAGGAGCAACATTGTTTAACCTTGCTTATGCAGATGATATTGATTTATTATCTAGAAGGAACCAGGATTTGGAAGAGAAACTGGGGAAACTAGAGAAATACGGGGCAGAGATTGAACTTGAGAAAACCAAGTATATGCTAACTTCTAGGAGAAAGTATAGTGAAACAGCTGAACTCTTCCCTCGAGCATCCCTCAACGGCGGTTTGTTTCGGAGTTTCACACGAACTTTCATGCATGTGAATATAAAATATGTTTTTGACAATGAAATTATAAAAGATCATACACGTTTAATGCCAAGAAAGAAATTTAAAAAGCATATCCGAAGTGGGATTCGAACTCCTTCCAGTTCTGCATAATAAACTCGGAGTCTATAACGCAACCGCTTACGTTACGAAAGTAACGGGGAGAGCTAATTAAACAATGTATACACACAACTGCCAGTTCTCCTAAATACTATTCATATAATTTTAAGCTTTTACCACGATTTAGGTCTTCAGTATTTCCCTTCTTTTATAATGATGTTCCAGAAAATCTCAAGGAAGCTTCACAAACAACGATCAGTACTACACGCTTCTTGATCTGTCCGCCACGCTTCTTGATCTGTCCGCCATGTTTCTCTAGAATGAAACAGAGTCTACGCATGCGCGAGAGTCGTAAAGCGTTTTTAAGTAATTAGGAATACGAATGGCCTCGTGAGATTCATCAACGATTATCAGTCATTAACTCTCGTGTTCAAGTTAAATAGGAGTTAACTAACTAATCATTAGTACAGACTTAGTGAAAACTGCCCTTACCAATTCATAGCATAACATCCTCCTAAAATACTCACAATTAAAGCTAAAGTTTTTAATATTTCATTAATAAAATAATTACTAATTACTATAAAGTATTGATAAGCGTTTGTTATCTTTAAAGATTAGTGTAATTCAGTATGGATATTTAAACAAAATGGCAAATATATTCCCTTATTAGGCCTATGCGTAACGAAATTAAATTATTTGACTAACGACCATTAGCGAAGGTGAATAAATACAGGAATGAAAATAATATTAGAAAACAAATGTTGGAAATACCAGCGTATTTTGTACCGTGCTTGGAAGAATAAGAATTCTAGTTGATCTTATGTATCGGTAAATGTGTATTTATCACCGTGAACCGCGCCCATTCTGGATCAGGTAAGATCAACCGAGTCTACCACGTGTAATCCCCGTGTTGCCACGCTAGTAGGTTGACTGGAGTGCATAGTTGACTCGAAAAGTTCGTACTTTGTATCGTGCACCCAGTTAAATTTATATTTTACATGTCAAATCCCATCCTCTATTTATTTTGAATACGATGTAAGTGCCGGCACAATATATAATTCCCAAATCTAGCTGTAACTTATGTGAAATACAGTTATCATTTCTTGAACATGTTAGGGCCTATAGTGTTTTTCTTGGTTTTTCTTTTCCTATGATTTATAATTCAATCATCGACTGTTCTAATCAGAACAACCTCCTCGTGGTGTAGTGGCTAACATTCTTGGCTGTCACCATGGAGGTCCGGGTTCGATTCTCGGCACTGCCAACTGTCTGTGGGCTGGAACGGGCTACACACAGCCTCGTGTGGCAAAATTGAGAAGAGCCGTGTTCGATTCCCACCTCAACCATCAGAAAAGTGGTTTCCCATTTTAATCCAAGCAAATACCGGGATTGTTTCTAATTAAGGCCACAGTCGTCGCCTTCCCATTCTTCTCCTTAATTAAAAATATACACACTAGTACAGCCATGACAATAACACAGCTTATACCGGGTGAGTTAGCCGTGGTCGTTACGGCATGACTGCTGGCAGTCGCTCACATCCGGGAGGCGAGGAGGTTCGAATCCCCCCGCCGGCAACCTTGAAGATGGTCTTCTGTGGTTTCCCATCTCCCTTCCAGGCAAATGCCGGGGTTGGTCCCTAACTATAGGCCACAGCCGCTACCTTCGAACTCCTTGTCCTTACATTAAAACTTTCCTCCCCAGACAACACTCCACACACGACGGTACGTGTAGCTCACCCATTGGGTGTCCGCCTCGCAGCAGCTACAAAACTGGCGAGCCGAACATGTCCTCGGACACTCCCGGCATAAAAGCCATACGCTAAAATAAAATAAAAACACACACAGCTTATCAGTAATATTGTACGAGCCACCCCTAGTGGTACTTTTGTTAACTGGATTATGGTGGGTAGAAAGCACAACCCAGGATGATCCTTTTAAAGAAATAATTAATTTTATTTCGGCCAGAATGTTACACTACTCATCAGCAATTCCAAGAAATTAGAACCTTACTCCAGTTTCCTCAAGTCGAGAACACTTCTCCCTTTCACTTGTCAATGAGCCACAGAAGTTAATCCTCCCGCTAATGAGCCTGGTGGCCTTGACAGAACTACATGCAACTTCTTCCTTTTGTACACAAATTACAGTTACTTACGATAACTTGCTACGCGCAGCTTCGCTGTTCACGAGCTGGCAAACAATGTCACTGGATTTCGTAACCACAATATCTCAGACACTCAGTGAAATCACACTCACTCAAAACACAGGCAATCCCCTGTATGCTTCTCACTTCCTCGCTGTCAAGAGAAACGGCTTCACTAGGGGTTTCACAAGTCACCACACTTCTGTCGCTCAGGATAAACGCTCACACTAGCTCGTAAAACACAACAACTGCTGCTTGACAGGTCGCTCTTATATAGCAGGCCGGTGACTCAATAAATGCTTCTAGACCAGTCCAGGGTTCACGGCTTCTCGAGGTTTCAATCGCTGGCTCAGTCACGAATATTCTGGACCATCCCTTTGTCCTAGTAGTCTTGTTGCATAAGGCGCACGCAATACACTGAGGCCGAGCAGCCCAGCCCTGGGGCAGTTGTGACGCATGCGGCGAGCGATGAAACAAACTCACAGCCGTAACAATATCATATTAAAACCGCCTAGTCAAACACTAAAGAAACGTTTAATTACATTATTAATCGTACATGTTTCGGTATTTCATTGATACTTTCCTCAGCGTGATTGATTTTAAATCTTAAAACAAGTTAACAAAGCCAAAAAGAAATTGACATCCTTACAAAAATTGTCTTAAATCAAAAATGGAAAAGCTTGCAAATACTTAAATGCCATGTATTAAAAAATGATAGTAATATGATGCTATTAAAATAAGAGATCTGCCTTATAAACTGCCTACGTCAATACTCCAATAATTTTGATTGAAAACTGAAGTGACAGAAGATGTCGCTGTCAGAAGAATTTTTTTTTCGTGTAGCCTCCTGAGAGGCCGAGTGCAGGCCTTTCTAGTCGACGCCCGTGGGCGACCTGCGCGTCGGGATGAGAGATGGAATGGATGAAGATGAATGAAACTGGGCAAGGATGTGGAAGGAAGCGGCCGTGGCCTGTCAGAAGGTACTGTCCCAGCATTTGCCTGGTGTTGAAAATGGGAAACCACGGAAAACCATTTCAAGGACAGCCGACGGTGGGGCTCGAACCCACGCGTCTACCGAGTCAGCAGAGAGCTTGGCCCCTTGACCTAACGCAGCGCTTTAGCCCGCGTAGCCACTACTGTCGGTGTCAGAAGAATGAAGAAGCGCAAAGGATGTAGGTCAAATTGTCGCCTCAAACGGAACAAACATTTTGTAATACAGTCCTCCAAGCTAAAACTTCAGTCGATTCCCAACTTGATGGCCCACTCTGTTGTTTTAGTTGCTTAATGGGTAACGCAATGTGCAGGCTACCGGTATTAACCAAATTTGGTAATTTGCCGTGTCCAAGGTTGGAGGATCGAAACCTGGCGTAGTCAGTAGATTTACAGGCACGTTATAGATCCCCTTCGGGGAAAATTCTGGCACCCCGGAGCGGGTTTCTAAAAGCCCGAGTTACTTAGTTAAAGGGAGCGTAAAACCAATAATATTATTATTAGAAACTAAGAAACATGATGTATAAATTATGTAGAACTTCGCCGGGAAACTAAAATTAGTTCAAGATATCGAAATTCCGAGATATAGAAGATCGACTGTACTTCAGAGCTTTATAGTAAAAGAAAGAAATGAAAATAATGCTAAGTGGTTTAGTGGTACTAATTAAGCGAATGTAGAGGCGGCTTGTCTCCGTTGTGCTAATGGAAGAGAGATGGCGAGCAAGCCGACCGCCTTGAATATTAAATATGTTTAATCTGCGGTGAGATAAGGTAGACTTTAATACGACGCGCCACGTCGTGCGCGTTCAGCTGAACATTTCCCGTGAGTTGCTGGGCAACAAGTAATAGTGGGCGTGGCTCACTGATAACGCAATGGACACTAAACAACTTCAGCGAGACGGACGGACGGACGGAGGGGAAAACAAACAAACAAACAAACAAACAAACGAGTGGGAGGGTGAAGAGAAATTGACGACTGGCAGACGAGACTTCAATTGCTCCCTTCCTTAGATTAGAACTGTTTAGACTTAACACAGAAGAATGTTCATTTCACTATCTGTTTCTCTGAGCACCCCGCTGGGTAGCCATGCTCGTTAAATAGCTGGTTCGCCTCGTTGTGTAGTGACAAGCATTCTTGACTGTCAGCGTGGAGGTCTGGGTTCGATTCCCAGCTCTACCAAGAAATTTAATTCTGGTCTGAGACCTGGAGGCAAAACTGACAAGAGGTAGGTCCGATTCCCACCTCAGCCATCCTGGAAGTGTTTTTCCGTGTTTTCCCACTTCTTCTCCAGGCGAATGCGAGGATGGTTCCTTCCCAATCCTCATCTGAATTACAACTACATATGCTAATGCAGCCATCTCAATAACACAGGTTATAAGACAAATTCCATACACACACCCAAGTATACGAGGCTACATGACCTAGATGTTGCAAAGCCCCTAAATGAATCAACAGCAACCACCACTACAAAACTCGCTCACTGTCCGATCAACATTCAGAGGTGAGTTATTGTCTTCACTCTTGGGACTCAACTTTCTCTCTTGGACTTAGATCGTAAAGACGCCACCTATAAACCAACGTGCATGCTACTCTTTTTTTTTTCTGGTCTTTTCATAGACTCATTTTAAATATGCGGTTGTTGGAATAGCCTATTTAGTTTTATGGCTTACATCCTTATTGCTTTAATGTTCACGATGCTAACGTAGTTACGGAAGCGAGAAACGTAACCTGGAGTTAACTACTAGGCTATGTTACTTTTGGAATCTACAGTACTTTGCTCAATTCGAACCTCAGCTTTTTTTTTTACTCTCTCTCTCTCTCTCTCTCATTTCGTTGTGATCTTACCTTGAAGGAATTTTATGGAAGCATTTCATATTAATAAAAGTTCCCTCCAATTAGTTTTAATTTCCGGCGATGTACTGCAGTAATTCCGTTATGGTGCTCGCTCTATCTTCATCTCACATCTTGTTCCTTTCAGGTTTCTGCTGAATAAGCCCAGGGATACAACGAGGTCTCTGAGAAACCACTTAGGCTGCTACTTGTCTCGTTAATATAGTATTGCTGTACACTGACTTAGCAAATGTCTTGGGGTAGTCACCTAATAGCAAGTGGGGCCTCTGGTAGCTCAACATATCGCAGATCATTCAAAGTCTCTTCCAGAACAACTAGGCGGCCCATTTCATACCAGGAACATGCACTCCAGACCATAACAGACACACCACTTCCCTGGACCACATCTTCGAAGCAGGCGGGACCCATCGATTCATGTGATCGGTGCCTCCCATTGGCATGGTGCAATTGAAATCGTGATTCGTCCGACCATATCACGTTACGCCATTATTCCAGTGTCCATCCCTGGTGATTGGCGACAAATGCGCGCCGTTGTGTCCGATGACATTATTGGTTTAACAGTGCCACCCGTGTGCGGCGCCGGCTCCCATTCTCCATGGAATTCTTGTTGCCACGGATGGTCCACTGGGAGACGCGTCTAGCACGGGCTGTGTTGAACTGAGCCGTGATTTGTTTGCACTGTTGCCCTTTCGTCACTATTGAAAATCCATCTCAGATGTCGCCGGTCACGGTCGTCATCGAGGGTGGCTGGACGGCCGGTGACACCCACATTCAACCATTCACGATACACCCTGGACATGGTTGACCGTGCAAAGCCGAATTGCCGCACCACTGCCGAAATCGCACTTCCCATCCGTCGGGCACCGACCACCATACCTCGTTCGAACAGTGTCAGCTCACAACGACGTCGTATGGTACAGTACACCTGTCATGTGCACAAACACTTCTCACGAGGTCTCCTATACAACAACCGCTGGCACAGGGCGCGTGTGGTGCGCAGACAATACATTTGCTCAGTCACTGTATATGCCCTTTTATATTTGAAGGTTTGTCTGCTATTTTTATTACATTATATTTTATCTTTTGTCAATTTATCCAGAATTTCCTGTTTTTAAGCTTTTTCGACTGCTTTGTGATGAATGCGCGGATATAATGGCTGGGTAATTTGGAGTGGAATTCGGTAGCCTACGTGTCCATCACAGAAGTGTTTCAAATTGCACCTAAGTTATTTCACTAGGCTATATCACTCACTTTTATTGCCCTAGTTAGTTGTTAGTGTTTTAAGAGGCGGAACAACAAGGACATCTGCCCATTTTTATTACCCTGCCACCTCGTGATGGTGTGGCTAGCATACTTGTCTGTCACCTCCGAAGGTTCGATTCCCAACTCTGCCAAGAAAGTTAATTCTGATGTGACTGTTGGAACGGGGTTCACTTTGTTTCGTGAGGAAAAACTTCCAACACAGGCATCCTTGTTAGAAATAATAATAATAATAATAATAATAATAATAATAATAAAATAATAATAATAATCTTTGAAAAGGTAGTCGACAACAACTTCGATTCAAAAGATTAAAACGGATTTGGAAAGAAACGTTTTATGACAAGAAGAATAATGTATATATATTCAGAGGATTCCAAGACAGACAAGAAGAGAATCCGGACTCGAAATGGTCCAAGAAGAGGAATCAAATACATAGTAAAAGGATGAAGCAGTATGGGATGAAGAAGAAAGAACAACAAACGATGAACTATTGAAATTGGCACGTGGTCCTTAGAAGACCCCAACGGAGAAAGAATGAAATAATAATACTAATAATGATAATAATAAAAGAAATTCAAAATTACACTACAATACTGTCGTTAGACCAGAAGTAATTTTTGCATCTGAAACTTTGATAACTGGGAAGGTCACAAGTCAAAAACATCGAGACACAGAAGAGAGAAATCCTCAGAAAAAAAATTAGGATCAAAATATGAAAACGTGGTTTGGATGAAAAAGACGCCACATAAAATCTGTCTAAGTACCGGTATTGAAATAAATCAGAGAGTCCATCAGAAGGAGACTGAAATGTTATGGTCACATATGCAAAATGGATGACAATAGGCTATCAGAGAAAATGTTAAATCTAGCACTATCTCTGAAGAACCACAAGAATTGGCTGGTAGAAATAGCAAAAGACTAATTGGTATCAACGAAGAAATCGTTCGCAATAGACCAACATTTAGAAGCCTAATAAGCAGACAGACTCAAATTTGCCGAGAAACCTACATGGAAGAACACAGGATGGACAGTAGAACGCAAAAGAGAGCACAGTTAACGGATGACGAGAAACTGGGAAGAAACGAGGAAACATTGTGCTAAATAGCCTACTCGTAAGTTCTAACGCGCTTCTCAGTTGTGTACAACGAATCAAAATAATAATAATAATAAGAAGAAGAATGTGAGAAAGCACTTGAAAAGAGATCCGACACATGGAGAAAATGGAAATGTTCAAAGAGATACGGAACATTTGGAACAATTCAGAACCCAAAGGAAAGAAACATCAGGGGTATTCCGCAGGACCAAACGATCGTTTGAGAATGCCAAGTTACAAAACCTCCAGGACGTCTTCACTAAGAATAACACCAGAGATTTTTTTCCAAACCTTCAAGGACAAACTTAGAGAATACCAAATTCCAAGTATAAGTTTCAAAAACGAAGAAGGAAAAATTGGACTGAACAATCAATACTTTGAGTCAGATACTTTGAGAAACTCCTCAACTGCCCGCCTCCAACCAACAAACTAGAATTTCAGAATCATCCTAAAAAACTCAGAAGATGATATGCCACCAACAAAAGAAGAATTAAAGGAAGCCCTGAAAAGTCTCAAGAACAACAAGGCAAGCGGGGAAGACTCCATATCAGCAGAAATGTTGAAGTGGGCAGAACCGGAAATCCTAGACGACCTGCACCATATCTTCCAACAAATATAGGAGACGGAAAAGCTACCAGACGAATGGAAAACAGCGCTGATCCACCCACTCCATAAGAAAGGGAACAAACAAGATGTTAACAACTACAGAGGCGTGTCGCTACTCCCAGTCACTTACAAAATCCTCTCAAGGATACTTCTGAATAGAATAGAAGGAATCCTAGATAAGCAACTTGGAGAATACCAAGGTGGGTTCCGGAAAGGCCGCTCCTGTGCCGAACAAATCCTAAATTTGAAATCAATAATTCGCCACAGAGCGCTGAACGGCAAAAGTATAGTGGTTTCATTCATTGACTTCAAAAAAGCCTTCGACTCGGTGGACAGAGGGACCCTAGATAAGATCAATAGAGAATTTGGAGTCAAAACCAAACTGGCCAATATTATCAGAGAAACCTTAACAGCCACAACTTCTAAGGTGAAGTTCACGGGAGAATTGTCTCAGTCATTTGAAATCAAGACAGGTGTCCGACAGGGTGATGGATTATCACCATTACTATTCAACTGTGTCCTCGAGAGGATTGTGAGAATTTGGAATTCCGAACTTGAAAATCAAGAGATAGCCCCGATCTGCCTAGGACGAAAAACGGGAGGAATCAAAGTCAATTGCTTGGCTTTCGCTGATGATTTTGCGATACTTTCAGAAAACCTAGAAGAAGCGGCCATACAGATCGACCTCTTAGAAAAGATCGCTAGCAAGACAGGACTTAGGATCTCGAAAGAGAAGACCAAGTTCATGATGAATGACAAACATGGACCACAATTCTTTGAAACAGAGATTGGACGGATTCAGAGGGTGAAAAGGTTCAAATACCTCGGTGAAACAATACAAGATAACGGCCTAGAGAAAGCTGCTGTGGAAGATCGTATCTCAAAAATGGAAAGAGCTTATGGGCTAACTAAAAACATCTACAACAAGAAATGCATCTCTTGGAATGCCTAACTAAAACATTACAACACGGTAGTAAAAACAGAATGCCTGTATGCCAGCGAATGCCTCTCGATGAATTAAAAGTTGGAGAAGTTAGAGATCCTAGAAAGAAGAATACTACGGAAAATCATGGGCCCAGTCCAGACTGAAACCGGCTGGAAACTTCGGAGCAACAATGAAGTCTATAAAAATGTGGAGAGAATCTCAGAGACCATGAAGAAGAGGAGGTTATCGTTTCTCGGACACTTGTACAGAATGGACAAAACTAGACTAACCAAACAGTTATTCGACTACCTGTGGAACAAGAAGACGACAACGACATGGATTAAGGAAGTTCGAAAAGATCTCGAAAATTCCAACATCCAGGAAGTTCAGATGTCAAACAGGGAAACATTTCGGTACATAATTCAAAATTTGGAAGTGTTTCACGTCACAAGAACCACAAAGAAGGGAAGAGCCTGGACGGATGAGCAGAAGAAACAGCATAGCGCCCATATGAAGGAGTACTGGAGGAAGAGGAAACTTCAGGCAAAGAAAAAATGAAATTGTAGCGTGATCCGAAGTGGTCAATTCGCAAATAAAAAAAATCAAACAAGACGGTGAACTCAGAAGACGACACAATCATGAACTCGACTCGCTTGTAGAAAATATCACGGACGCCATTCGTAAGAGAAGGATAGTTTTCTATGGCCACATTGCTCGTATGAGTTCTAGAAGGTTGAGCAATAGGATCTTCCGTTTTTTTTTTACTTAACAAGAAAACCAAGGAGGCGTGGTTCACCGAGGTAGAAAAAGACCTGCGTGAAGTGAGGATAGACCAGAAACGTGTTCCACTGAACATCATGGTTTTCAAGAAAAGCCAAAACTAAAAACTGGCAAAACATGAACTGAAGCGAGGAAGGAACAGCATAGGAAATGCATGCGGGAATACTCGGCGCAAAGACATGGAAAAGGGCAGTTAATATAGCGTGATCCGACAGCAATAATAATAATAATAATAATAATAGATTACTATCCGAAGAAGGTGATTGGTCACCTACACACATGTCGGCAGCTGATACGTGGTTCTGAAGTGAGCCTCATCTGGTACTTCTCTCCGGTGCCGAACGCCACCGAGAGAATCCGATTGTGCACGAAATAAGCGCCTCATTTTGTGCTCGCAGGGCGTGTGTGTGTTCTTGACAGATATCCTCAAGTTTTCAGTTCTGTGTGGAAGCCTTCCCGTTCCGGCACGGTAACTGGCCCAATGAGCTGAAACAGAGCTGACAACCAGTATCGTGGGGGAACCAATCCCAGCAGACCACTGAGTAGTTTGTCCCTCCTCTATTGTAGTGGGAGAAGGTTGTTCCTGTTTTTTGTTTGTTTGTTTGTTGAGAATGTGGTCCCAGTCCACATTCTTATGGTAATAACTCGGGAGTGTAGCGAGGGTGGGGATACTGTCACTCCAAAATGGAAGATGTGGATATGGGACAAGTAGGCTACGTCAATAATGAGGTTTGGGCAAGTGGCTTTTGTTTTACTTAACTGTTTTACAGTTACAGTTGGCACCAGTGGCGAATCCATGCCTTGCGGGGCACTGGGCGATATGATAAGGTGGAGACCACAACAATAGAAAATTTAAAAATACCAAATCAAATGGAAAGTAGTTTTGTAATAATAATAATAATAATAATAATAATAATAAAATAAAGAATAGTTACAATATTTTGAATACACTACAGTACATGGTTTTAATAATATGAAAGAAACCTTGAAGTCCCCTTGAAGAAGATTATGTAAACTATGAAATATTAAAATATTACTTTGCGACTTTTTTCCGGCTGAAGTCTTCTATTGTTTCACTGAAATCTAAACTTGCTAAACGGTCAAGGGAGGTCATAGCTTCACTGAAGAGAAAAAGAATTATAGATTAGTTTGAAAAGTTTGAAAAGTATAATTAATTAATTAATTAAATTTAACAAATCCATGGCGTGGGACCCCCTGGACCGCGAGGCCCTGGGCGGTCGCCCTCCTCGCCCTCCCCTAGATCCGCCCCTGGTTGGCACCAACAAGAGACCAGTGCTGTCAACATCATTTTTTTTTACCAACTTTCCCCTCTCAAGAGCTTCGTTGCTAAGAAGAAAAACAATGGTGGAGGGTGTCGAAATGTGTGATACAGGTAGGTTTGTTTGACCCCTGACAGTAGCCTACCTCTCGATAACGTCCCACACAAGCTGGTAGAATAACCACAGGTGGTTACTGTAGAAATGTCTGACAGGGGCTCTAGTTTATTCGCCGGGTGTCCGTACCTTTCAACAACGTATTTTCAGTGTAGATGGAGGTGGAGGGTGTAAAAACGTGCGACAGTAGCTCTAATTTCTTTGAACTATGGCCCTTCATTTTCATAAAGTCTCTCGGAAAGTAGGAAGCAGAGGATGTAGAAATGTGTGATGCAGGCTTCAGTTTGTTTAGTTGACGACAGTATCTCTCAAAAATATCGATCATTTTTCACGCAGAGTAGAGAGGAGAAGTGAAGGATGTAGATATGTGTCATGTATATAGCTTACCAGTTTGTTCAGCCGTTGATAGTACCTCTCGATAATGTCTCACGCACAGTAGATGGAGGTGAGCCATATGCCCTAGTTTGTTCAGCCGGTGATAGTACCTCTCGATAATGTCTCACGCGCAGTAGATGGAGGTGAAGGGTGTAGAAATGTGTGCCTAAGGCCCCAGTTTGTTCAGCCGGTGACAGTACCTCTCGATAACGTCTCACGCAAGTTGGCAGAGTAGGCGCAGGAGGTGGAGGGTGTAGAAATGTCTGACCCCTGGGAACAATTGAACTTCTTGAGTTGCTCTCCCCGCATCTTCTCGGATGAGTTTAACAGCTTGTTTGCATTGGCGTCGCCAACCAAACGTGCGACCCATTGCCGTGACACGTTCCATAGGGACCGCTGTTACACACCGGACGAGTTGTTACCAATGGTCTACCTTGTTAACGGACATGGTAATGCGATCCTAACAGGATGTGTGCCCTAGTATAGCCTCGGACCAAAAATCAGATATCAACCTTTTCTTTCCTTCTTTCTTTTTTTCTTTCTTTAAGCAGAGTGGTCTTCAGGCAAACTCCACGATTCCATTGGTTTGCTGACGTTCGGAGATCCGAGGTTCAAATACGGCGCTAACTGAGGCCATTCTAAATTTGAGTTTTCCGCGTGTTTTTTCACACTCACTGCAGACATATTCTCCAAACATTCTCCTGTACAATTACACAATTTATGGAACTGCATTCATACCCCAGTACACAGGGATGCTGACACAGACGTCTTAAGACCCTAATTTGAATGATTAACAATAAAACAAACTCACACCTGAATTAGACAGCGTTGAACAATGACCGAATTTCTCAGAGGAAAAAGAAAAGGATTTGAACAGTAAAATTTGTAGATAGCTTTGAAGACATTTTCCCTGGATTGCCTTATTCGTAATTGGTATTCCTTCTTTTCAGTCGGTAAACACAATACTATCTCAATTACTGGGACTTGAAAAAAAAACTGAAATAAATTACATCAGATTAAAACTATTATATGACTTACATTTGTTATGGACTCATCTGTAGTCCATCGTTTTCCTTCGGCGTTTCGCCTGCTAATTCAATATCAATAGATGGGTTTCTGATTTCACCGGGTTGCATTCCATTAGTTTTATATTACATTTGTTGATTTTCATAATGCATGCTTTCCTCCCAAGACAGAGCCCGTACTATTTAGAAACTAATTAAAATCCTGTGGTGAATTGACTAGCGGTATTGCAATGCCATCAGTGAATCTCAGAGTTGAAAGAATTTCACGAACCATCATTCTTACTAAATTCTCGATCATTTCCTTCATTGCTTTTTTATTGTATTGTTTGAAAATTATGAGCGATAAGTTGTAGCCTTGCCATGCATCTTTGTGAATACCAACCACTCTCTCATGTCCTTCAACTGTAATAACTACAGTTCGCTTTATGTAGGCCTCTATAAGGCGTGATCAAAACGTTTCCGTTTGAGGTCGTTGCCGCAGCGATACCCCGATGCCGTTCAAAAAGCACATCGGATGGTTGTTTGCCTGCGGCATCAGATGCGTTTCAATATCGAAGGCAACGCGTTCCTGGAGCACATTGTTACAGGTGACGAAAGCTGGTGCCTCCACTGGGAACCGGAATTGAAAGTACCGACGATGCAGAGGTGTCATCCCTCGTCCCCTCGCCCCAAGAAGTGATGCTCACCGTTGCTTATTGATTTCAATGAACCTGGTGTCTCCATCACTGTGGAACGGTAAATGCGCAATACTGGAGAACGGCGAAACGTCAGGGGAAACTCCGACAAGGGGTGCTGCTGCTTCATGATAACGCACAACCCCATACCCACAAAGGTCGAAACGCTGAAGGTACGCCAACTCAAGTGGGAGAAACAATAGGATCCGCGCTATAGACCTGATGTCTCCCCATGCGATTATCACGCCTTCTGTTCTTTAAAAGAGGCCTTGAAGGCTCGACGATTCCTGTGCAGCTGGTAGTTACTGACCCGGGGATCTTCAACCTGTTGCGACGGTGGGATTAGGCCTCAATGCTCACGGCGATTTTGCCCGATTGATATACCGATTCTGGACTGTACGACTGTCACATGGAAACTATTTTAATCACGCCTTATAGATTGTAGATCATGCCCCCAATTCTTGTAGACTACTTTATTCCTATCATTTTGGTGAGTGGTTTGACGAGGCGGGAGAAATAAACTAACATCTATTTCGCTCGCTCTTAGTTTTCAGCGCGGACCTACAAAACACACTTCAGCTATAAATTGTTGGTTCTCTAGGTTATTCCGTTCCATTGTTATTGTGCTTCATATAGGCTACCGTAAACACCTTACACTTAACAGAAGCGGCTTCGCTGGCGTAGTTGGTAGCATGCTGAACTGCTGTGCCCAAGATAGTGGGTTCAAACCCAGCCGAAGTAGTCGGATTTTTTAAGAGCGTTAAAAATCCTTCAGCATGCCTTCCTTCAGAGGGGAAGTAAAGCCGGCGGTCCCATGTCATAGATTTATGGCATGTAAAATATCCTTCCACAGACTAAACTTGTGTGGAGCTAAATTGTAAGTTTAAATTTCGTCGGAACGCTCTATCAAAGTTCCAACGTTCACCACTAGGTATCATTGATATCTGGTAGCGAATGATGGAACTACTTGAAATTGAACGGAACTTCTAGCTCGCCCTATGGGTGTCCGCTTGAAGCAGCTACAGACTCAGGCGAGCCGAACAAGTCTTCGGAGACTCCCGGCACTAAAAGCCATACGGTAATTAATAAATACTTAACAGAGTTGACGCTCACTATTTTCACCGACTCGACAAAATAAAATATTTCCCCAATTCTCTATCGTAGATTATTCTATTTTTCTTCGTGAAACTGTGACCTTGTTCGTAAGGGAGAAGTATTTGTTTCGGGATATTAGGCCTATTCGCTATTGTGTGCTTGGGATACAATAGAATCGACAATTGTTCGTTATTGATGTTCAATCTACTACTGTGTATCCCGCCCGAATTGCGTGAACCTTTGCTACTCACAAATGAACTCTAGTAGCGTCTACCGCCCGAACGGATTAGAATTATCCGAGGATACTCTTGGAAGGTCGGCTTTGGTGGCGTAGTATGCCAAAGATAGCGGGTTCAAACCCGGTCGAAGTCGTCGGATTTTTAAGACCGCTAAAATCCTTCAGTATGCCCAACTTTAACCTAGTTTCTTTTATGTACTATCTAAAACACTGTGACCTTTCATTTATTTAAATTCTAATGTTTTTGTAAGGATATCCATTTTCGACCTGTCTTACCTGATACTTCCCATGTAAGATAAATGCGAAAATCACTTCAAGGAAGTAAGATTACTGTATTTTCAAACACAATTTTACAAAATCGATGTGTATAGAAATTTAAATTCTACGTAGTGCAATACTGTCGCCCCTTCCCTGAAGGTTGTCTGGGTATAATGGTAGTCAAGAAACTCTGACGCTTCCATCCGCTATACAAATAGTCTACTGCTAGAGTCCAAGCTCTTTGAACTGGCGGAATGAGGTGACGTGGCAGGCGGGAAGAGATGGGCATGTCAACAGCCCGCCGTGTTGTCTGGAATTCCTGTCTATACCAATACTGCTAACATAGGGCCGTTGCCTATACCAGCGTGGTGTTGTAAATGAGTGGGAGACCGATCAATGTAGGGCCTATTTGGTTCTGTTACTACGCACCGACCGGGAACTCCCCACATCTCTCCTCATCGTCCGCGATCCACATTCCTCTCAGGTTCACAGAGCTTGGACTCGAGCATTACGTGGTGCTGATGACCAAGATGTCTCTATCCTCTAAATTAAACCCCCAGGGGCTCACATCTAGTGGGACGTGGGTTGGCGACCCCGGGGCCCCAGCTAAGTCCGGCATTGCTTCCACTTACGTGTGCCGGTCTCCTCTCCATCTTCTTTCCTGTCGACCTCACTTGGTCAACTCTTGTTCCCTTCCGATCCCGACGGTATTAGGGTATCCGAGGCCTAAGGAGTCTCTTCCTTTCCCGCCTTAATTAGCCCTTGTCTCATCTTTTCTGATACCCTCCTTCTACGAGGGGTCAGCCTTCTTTTTCTTTTCCTTTTACCTCCTGCCTTGTGCTCAAGGCCCTTAAGGAGGTAGAGTGTCTGTAGCCCCACCACGTCTGGTGCACCCTGGATATTGCTACACCCTCAGGGGCTCACGGGAGTTGGCGACCCCAAGGGATTCCTGAGCTGGGTCCGGTTTTCCCCCTTTTATCCATGACCTCTGGGGCGGACTCTCTCCTCTTTCACTTTCCTGTCTGCCTTTCATGGCTCTCCTTCCTTCCAAGTCCCTCAATCCGCATTCTTCGAGGGTTGAGGGCATTTCTTTTCCTCCTGTCCTTTATTTGTCTTCTTCTCCTTTTGTTTTCCATTTCTTCTTCTAGTATATAAGTTAGTAGTTAGTTTTAATTATAGTTTACATCTAATTTTCATCTTCACGATCACCCAAACCATTAGGGGTCGATAACCTAGATGTTAGGCCCCTTAAAACAACAATTATCATCATCACCACCACCTTTAAATTAAGCTACAAGTACTAGGTGGACAGGAAGAATTATCCCATAATCATCATCGCTCTTGAAAGTAACGACACTAAAACAGCAATTACCATGACGTACAGTAGTAAAGGAGATGAAATGACGGCAGATAACGAACGGTATCATTACGTTAAGCTTCAATTACCGTCGCATTAGAGGACTGTTATATTCGCGTTCCTTGGTGTGTTATGAACGAGTAGAGCTCATTTGATAATTGTGTATAAAATTAAAATAAAACGCTATGCAAACGATATCCATTCATTATGAATTGCTTGATAATCTCTGCCAGCCTATATAAATACTGGCATATGAACGTTTCCGTAGAAATATTCACAATGTTGATCATATTGGAATTGTGCACGTCGCCCGGCTGTGTTCCTTAATTCCATGATTTTGTTGTGATCATTACGTAATTACGAACAGGTTGCGGTATATTAGGTTTCTTTTGTAAACGTTGAAAGCAACACATTAGATCTTAAATTGGTCAGCCTACTTGCCTCCCATCAAGGTGGGCAGAGTTTGTTTCCCGATTAATGAGAGTGAAATTTTCGAAGTTAAATGTCACGTCCTTGGTGCGGATTCCTTGTTGTTGTTGCTTATTTTAGGGACTGCGACAATGCGGTCATATAGCCCCGTGTATTTTTAGGTGTGTAAAATGTGTGTGATAACCTGTGTCATTGTGATGACTGTGCTAGTGTGTGTATTTGTAAATTGGGGTTAGGATTGGGAAGGAGGCGCCCGTGGTTGTACGTTAGCAACCATTCCAGCATTTGCGTGGAGCATAAGTGGAGGAGGGAACCACGGAAAACCAATTCCAGGATGGCTGAGGTGGGAATCGAACCCTCCTCTTCTCAGCTTGTCTCATTAGGCTGAATGTACCCCGTTCCAGCCCTCAGACCAAAACTATAATTTCATAGCAGAGCAGGAAATCGAACCCGGACCTCAGGGGCAACAGCCGCTAGTTGTCTGTGGATCCAGTTATAAAAGGAAGGCTCTATGCCTCATGATTGCGGGATTAACAGTCACCTAAAACTAAAAACTTCCTTCTGTCCTTCAATCAGGTTGGCTCATTTTGGACAGCGAGATGTGCCGTATTTCCTGAAGTAAAACGAAGTGAGGTCTTTTTAATATATTATCATTATGTCCGGCTCCGTGGCTAAAAGGTTAGCACGCTAGGCTTTGGCCCCGAAGTGCCTGGCCGAGCCTTCAGTGGTTTTAATCTTCTGGGATTAATTACCGTGGCTCGGGGACTGGGTGTATGTGACGTCTTCATCATCACTTCATCCTCATTACGACGTGCAGATCGCCCACGGGCGTCAACTGTAAAGATCAATTCATTATTATTATTATTATTGTTATTATTATTATTATTATTATTATTATTACTCATCTCGTGATTAATGCAATTAATTTGCATTTGTAACCTTGAGAAAACGAGATGTAAATATTTACCGCATTACCTGAATCTCAGGTCAGGATTCACCCCTGTCTCTAGTTTGATTTTATAAAAAGATTTTTTTAATTCTCTAAAAATAGATTTGTATATTTGATTGATACATTTTTGTAAATGTATCTTATGAATAATCAAAATATACTTCTTTAGTTGCCAAACTATGAAATGTGAGAATGTTGTATGAAAATTTACTTGCATAATATCTAGAACAGGGGTACACAAGCCGCGGGGTGCTTGCAGCCCTCAAAGCAGTTTATGTGGCTTACGGATAAATACTTTATACTATTGAAAACGTGAATATATATATATATATATATATACACAGTATATATTGTGAATGATATTTTTCCCATTATTGTAGGCCCTAGTTGGAATAAGAAAAGTATAAAAATGTTTCGTTAAAAATCAATTAAAAAGTAAACAATTATTGGACGGATTTTAAGTTTTGCATAACCAGACTGCTGCAAGGTTCAGACTGGCTGTGAATTGTCACTCAGTAATTTGGTAACTTAATGACGCAATTTGCGAAAAATAAACTTCAAAAATGGATTTAAACCATTTTAGAGGACACAAAATGGTATTGAAACACATGTTTGTCTGCTGGTAAAATAGGTTATTCAGATAATAGTACAATTAGCTTTAGCGGTGCCTATGTGGAAAGGTAACTTGCGGCCCGCCACTTATTATGTAAAAATAAACTTGGCCCTCACTTATAAAAAGGTTGTGCACCTCTGATCTAGAAGCATGCCTTTAGGATTTAATAAGGATTTGTGATTTGAAAGTTAAGCATCAGTCAATCAGTGATAATCTCTCTCTAAGTCACACCAACATTCTCACCATTACTTGTCAACTCACGTATTTCACGTAATCGAAAAGGGAATTGGGTTTGGACGTCTATTGCGAGCACAAGTTGTGGATTGTTCTGGAATGACACTTCTCCCGAGTTGAGCCATTGCACTGAGGCGAGAGCGAGATGAAGCTGTTCTTGACCTTGCTTGTCGTGTGGCGAGTGCGTGCCGTGTAGCCCTGAGGTTAATGACTCTTACTCCACCACCCCTCACTAAATCAAGAAGGTGCCGTGTGTCTCCTCAAACTGCTACCAGCGAGATCAATTTCACTTAACGACTTACCCTCTCTGCCGCCTCTTTCTTGCTTGCTTGCTTTCTTTCCATCTTCTCTTCCCTGCAGAGTAAAAACACTTCTTTGTAACAACATTTTTATTGAATTTAACGCAAAACGCGTTTGTTCTCGTCTTTCATCTTGAGGTACTGGGCCATGTCGTACCGAGACCGTGGAACAAGGTTTAAGAACAGGCCACTTAAAGAGCGTAAATTGTCTGAAGCGGGAACGGCATGAAGTTGGACATCGATAAAAAAAGAAAGAGTATTTTCAGTTTATAGTGAGATAACTGCCAATGCATAATGTTTAATATTTACTGTATTTATTTATTTATTTATTTATCGTATGGCTTTTAGTGGCGGGAATGTCTGAGGACATGTTCGGCTCGCCTGAGTCTGTAGCTGCTTCCAGCAGACACCCTTAGGGTGAGCTAAAAGTTCCGTTCAGTTGCATGTAGTTCCAACTTTCACCTTAATTGCACGCCATAATTTCTCCAGTGTTGCACAGTAACGTTCCCCAGTGATTGAGACACCAGGTTCCTTGAAATCAATAATCCATGGACCCTGGTAATCAAAGCGGATGGTTGGCTCTTGAACTTCATGGGACGAGGGGTCGAGGGGAGGATGGATGACACCAATGCATCGTCGTCGCTTTCGATTCCGGTTCCCAGTGGTGGCACCAGCTTTCGTCGTCTGCAACAATGTGCTCCAGGAACGTGTTGCCTTCAACATTGAAACGCATCTGGGCTAACAGCTATCCGGTGTGCGTCTTTTAAAGCCCGGGGTATTGCTTCGGCATCGCCCTCAAACGGAAGCTTTTTGATTATACATTGTATTAACTGAATTAATACATATTACGTGTATTAAACATATTTTCCGTCATGGTTAATGTTTTCGCTTCATAAGAGTATCTTTCCGGTTTGGGTGTTGGGAGTTTTTCGTCCTTATACCAGGAGCGTTCCGAACATTTTCCACATTCTGCCTTCCTTCACTTACCGTTGAACAACACCCCACAACCACTTGACGGAACATAATGTTGCCTCCAAAGACGCTCTGTTGGTGACGATAAATATCTGGAACACTTGCCCCCAAGCGCGCGACAGTACGCACTTTCAATCGTGACCACATTTCCTGGATACGTCTTTCTGCCGTACTGGTTAGCACTCGATTGAACTTGGACACGCCGATCTGCTGCTTCTCTCTCTGCGTTAGCACTCAGCTCATACACCAGTATTTCTCTACTCTTGCTCTGCCCGTCGAGAATTCAGGAATGATTGTCCTTTGTCATGGTGATGTTTTTTCTTTACTTTGTAATACAACTACCCTGTACGAAATTTATATTCCGAACGCCCTTCATAATAAATATTTTGTCATAGAAATTAATTATTTTCAAGAGGGGTTCACTGTACCAGTGAACAATTAGACTACCACGAGCAACACCTGCGATCCACTATTTTTCGGCTTTACCGGTGGCATTGCACACCATTTGGTAATTGTTCAGAAGTGGTGATCCTGGATTCCACACTTGCTCTTGGATAATATGTCATTTTCATACCTTATTTCATATTCTGGGAGTCATTTCCAATTAAAATTACTATGCATTCTCACTACTGCACTGTAAAATATGTGCTAAATTACGTAAATATGTGTTTTTGTTGCTTGCTTATTAAACGTTTGTTTGGAGCATCAGGTCTCTTCAGCTGTTACCGATGCGCAGACAGTGGCGTCACATTACTGTTACCAACATATGGGATACTAAATACACCTCTAATTATGTGAAAATGCATTAATTGGCCAAAGAATTGGTCTGAATAAAAGTTATTAACGCGTGAGTAGCCTACTCCCACTGTGCGTGACAAAAACCAGGGGTTTATTTATTAGTTGGGCTGCGCCATAGTTCCCTCACTTTCCTGGTTAACGAGCGGCGATTCAAATGTAAGGCAGTAGCACGCGCCGACTATAACAATTGGTCGCTACTGACCAATAGCTGACGGTTGCTGACCAATAGAAAGCTTCCTCTATCACTCAACGTGGACTCTTTAAGTCCCGCCCCGGCTGCCAGCTAGAGTGTCACGCAGGTGTCAAATGTTCAGTGTTTCACATCTGCACGTAGTTCTGTTCCAGTCTCGCTGCTTGCTCTCAGTGGCTACGGTGGAAAGTAGGCAATGCTGTGCCTCGCGCTGGGAAAGCCTTGGCTCCAGGCAGTCATGGAATGGCAACATTTCTGCCCAGCTAGATTTCAAAGCCACACGATAACAAGGAAAGTGCAAGAACTACACCTAGCAATTATTGGTCTAGGCAAAAACTATTGGTCTACCGGCCACGGTGGCCGAGAGCGCTAACACGCTACC
This sequence comes from Meconema thalassinum, assembly GCA_946902985.2. Classification (NCBI taxonomy): domain Eukaryota; kingdom Metazoa; phylum Arthropoda; class Insecta; order Orthoptera; family Tettigoniidae; genus Meconema; species Meconema thalassinum. The sequence continues at coordinate 95,057,699 of OX336399.1, forward strand.
TCGTGTCTCGCTGGCATCGGGAGAGCGTGGGTTCGAATCCCACCTCGGCCGTCCTGAAAATGGTTTTCGTGGTTTCCCATTTTCACCACCAGGCAAATGCCGGGACGGTTCCTTTCAATAGGTCCACGGCCGATTTCCTTTCATAATCCCTTCCCTGACCCGTCCTGCATTAATAAAATAAAAACTTTTGTTTTGGATAAAGATATATGAGTGCTACCGTATGTGCGGGGTTGGCAATATTGTGTTGTCCCATAATTGACGCGTACTATGCGGACACAACTTGAATTGTAATATATACTGTAAGTCGTGATGGGGATGGTGGGTGGGAGGAGAAAGCTTCTATTACCACATCATTTCCTCAATTATATACAGTAGGCCTATCACTACAAAAGGTATTTCTACTAATTTAAGTATGTTTGTAGTAGGTTCACCACTCCTGAACTGTAAACGACCATTCTTCATTTCATTCCTTTTCTCCACCCTGTTCAGATCCCTCACAGTGCTGCAGATGTCGAAAGGTTTCTTGAGGTTATGATGGCATGTAAAATCCTTTGTTCCAAAATATCAGCATACACTGGTATGATACTGCGGAAATAATTGTTAATTTCGTCACTGAAAATGAGACAGTGGCATTCATACAACAAAACCAGATAAGCGGCTCGGATAACCAAATGTAATCGTGATGCTAATTTCGGCCTTGTAAACTGACATCTAACAGTTTTTGTTCATTTTCAGGACTGGGTAGTGAACTAGAATGACATGATGCTAGTAATCGGATGATGCAATCACACTCCTGCAATTAGCTTAGAATGTGATCCACGCTACAGCAAGCGATGAGCATTATCAAAATGAGAACAAGTGCCTGGCGATTATGAAATGAGCGTTGTATTACAATTGCAATGCAGCAGAATGGAAATTAGTTCACCGTCTCGCTTATGAACAGGCAGGTCTGTCTACTGTTGTTGATAACTGGCAGCGTGGTGCAGTGGTAACGTTCTCGCCTGGACGCCTGCTGTCCCGAAGGTTGCAGGATGGAATCCTGTCGCAGTCAGATGGTATTTGAGGGGGCGCGTGTCAGTAGATTTACTGGCACGTTAAAAATCGCCTCCGTGGCAAAATTCTTCTAAAAGCCACAGTAGTTAAAAGGGACGCCGAACCAATAACATTATTACAATCTTCTTCTTCCTCTTCTTCACGTTCGGCCAGTTATGGACCACTCTAACATTCGCCCAGTAACGCCTCATGTGTTCTCGATGCTGCTGTTTCCTGCCCCCTGCCCTCAGTTCACGTCTTGCCTGTTGTTAGTTTATCCTCTTCCTGGAAACTCTGGCGTTCTTTTAGTTTCATCTTAAGGAGCGTACGCATCTGACAATCGTTGTATGTAATTCCCAATTCTTCTAAATCCTTTTGTACCTCTATGAACCACGTTCCCTTGGTTTTCTAACCCAGAAAGTAAGTAAAGTTTTTGTTTCCCCATCGCATTGGGCTCAGTCTTGTTAAATGACCATAGAACACAATCCTCCTCCTTTCTCATCACATCAGTGATTTTGGTAACGTGTGTGTAAAGTTCATGGTTGTGCCTCAGTCTGAAATCACCGTTTTCCTTGACTAGGCCCAAGATTTTCCGTAAGATCTTCCTGTCTTTGGTTTCAAGTTTCTCAATAAGACCTTTTCTGTGCATCGTAAGGCACTCTGCAGCATATAAGGCTTCCGGTCGGATGACTGTGGAGTAATGTAAAAGCTTGGATTTAGGGATAACATTATTATTATTATTTATTTCGTTTGCGGCCATTAGAGACCACGTCAAACAACTGTTACATTCATAGATCCCTTCTTTGCAGCTCAATATCGTTGTATTCTTTCCCTGGCAGCCTGTCTCCTTTCCACCGTCCATCCGCTGTTAAGCTTGCCTTCTTCGTGAAAGCCCTCAAAGTTATAGTTCATACCCAAATTTTCCAGATCCTTCCTGACCTCCCTGAACCACTTATCAGAGGTTTTAGGTCTGCCATCAAGTATGGGGAAAATTACACTAGTCAACCTCCTTTCGTCCATTCTAAATAGGTGACCATAGAATTAGAGTCTTCTCTTCTTTATGGATTCCAACAGTCGTTCGTTACTTAGGTACAGTTCTGTGCTTCCTTGCATCCTGCATTATCCAGCCACGATCTTCAGGCCCATTATCTTCCTAAGGATCTTTCATTCGAACTTCTCTGCTTCACTCAGGCCAGCCTTTCCAGTAATTCGGAGGCATTGACTTCCATAGAGACAGTCGGGTGTAGCCTTATCACCGTATTGTAGTATCTGAGTTAGCTTGCATTGGGATTGCCCTTTCCTTGTACAAGTTCTTCTTCTTCTTGCTTCGTTACGGCCAACTAAGGACCACGTCATGTCAACTGTTTCTTCTGCATTTTAATGTTGGCCCAATACTCTACATTCGCAATCGATGTTGCACCTTTCTCTCCGTCGTCCATGCCTTCCCGGTTTTTAGTTTCGGCTTAGGTTGAAAACTCCGATGTTCTTGAAGTTTTTCCCTAAGTGGGCCACGCTCCTGGATATCTTCACATGTTATCCCAATCTCCAACAGATCTTTCTCTACTTCACTGAACCAGGCCCCCTTTGTCTTTTTTTATCACGGAGAAAAGCAAAATTTCGGTTGAGTAGCCTTGTACAAGTTATTAATATTATTATTATTACTGTTGTTGATGCTGTTTGATTGAAGGCCTTGTTACATCGTTGGCATCAGCCCCGAGCACTCGGGCCTGTGTGGAATACGTCTCTAAAGGGACTGTATGGACTATGAAATATTCAAAAATAGCTTTATTAAATTCTTGTAATCTTTCTCTGTTGGTATAGTAATTTTAATGCAAATAGTCTGGGTAGTTTTTGAAATCTTAGGATTTGTTTGGGGAGATTCATAAAGTCAATGTGTAAGGGGATAGTTAGTTATAAGGAACAGAACAGCGAGATAATCTGCCCCAGTGCAGGTCTATGTGAGGTTTAGAAGCCATTTCTCCAACGTTGCTTTGGTAATCTAATAAATGAATTGATTTTCAGTCGGTCAACACATTAATGTGCCACATAAATTAGGCGGGGAATAACAATTGATTATATCACACTTCCTAACCTGGAAAACATAACATGCAATAAATTATACAGTTTTATATTTTAAGCCTATTTTATAAATACGGTTAGTGGTTTTAATTGGATGGCATAGTTCGTTTGCCAGGCGAACATCATCAGATCTCGTTTACTTAAGGCTTCACCGTCTTCTCGGGACCGACGTGGAGGAAGGTGTTTCCTGCAATCAGATGAGGGTTCACTTCAATATTAAATAACGGTGGCAAATGTTATTATAATTAATAATAATAATAATAATAATAATAATAATAATCATAATAATAATAATAATAATAATAATATGCATCAAAAACATAACTTTAGGGGGCCATTAAAATTGCAAAAATAGATAAGCAATAACACATAATTCGTACGAAAATATTCGGCCGTAGACTAGAAAGTGGGATTTGGATCAAGAGTCTCTTAGGTGGGATACGTTTGAAATCTTTGGGCACATATTTAGGATGGACAACAATAGACTCACAAAAGGATTATTCAATACTAGCATTACCCCTCGCGGCTTCACCCGCGAATATTCTAGTTGTAAAGAGTACACTTAGCAAAATCTCAATCATGAATGCCATGACTGATTTATCCTTGGTATAAATAATCAGACTTTATCAATTCAGATACTGGTGCAGTGGTTAGGGGTTTGTCATTCCTTCATAGGTATATCAGAGCGAAGTTAGTTTTCTGGGAATATCACAGACACTGTTAATTTCAGGGCCTTTAAATTTGGTTTTCGGAGACCCTTTATAGTCGGGTGAAAAAGACCTTTCGTACCACACTCGCACGTGAAAATTCCGTGAAAAAAATCTAGAGTGCCCCTTGACCCCCTTAAGCGCATTATTGTGTATGTATTGATGCATTTTACAGCTTAATTTGGTTCGGTGATAACCTTATAACCGTTTGGAAACCTTCACGGTAATGTAATAAATGGAATTGCATTGTGTCTTACAGAAATAGATGGACCTGTGAGATTCTGTTATCATGGTTACCGTGTTGCATTATTTCATTGTAAATATACATGTTTTAAGGTAGCCTATATATTTAATTGTGAGGCATTTAAAGAGTAAGCGAGTGCCTTTCGCTTACGCATTGGGTTATGCTGAACCTGTAGGTACCCCATATGTGTAGTTTGGTATTAATGGGACCTTATTTTCGGTACAAAAATCGGGGAGAATATCAGGAATAACCGAGAAACCTTTAGAACATCAGTAAATAAATACACATTTAGGGTGAAACGTTCTAGCAGGGCTGGTACAAAATGGACAGGAAAACACTATAATTAATTATTATATTTGAAATAATAATGAAATGCAGCCAATGGCTATAGCGGGGTATTTTAATTGAACGCCCCTAGGCTCCCCCATCAAGTTCAATTTCAAGTAGTTCCAACTTTGGCTACCAGAGTTGCCACTGTCACTGACACCTAGCTGCGAATGTTGATACTTGATGGAGAACGCTATAATTAATGGTGATGATGATGATGATGATGATAATTGTTGTTTTAAGGGGCCTAACATCCATGTTACCGGCCTCTAATGGTTTGGGTGATAGTGAAAGATGAGATGAGAATGAAAACTATAACTAATACTTACCGTACTACAGACTTACATACTAGAAGAAGAAATGGTAAACAAATAAAGGATAAGGCAAATAAAGGACAGAAAGAAAAGAAATTCCCTCAACCCTCAAAGACTCAGAATTTAGGGACTTGGAAGGAAGGAGAGCCATGAAAGGCAGATAGGAAAGGGAAAAGAGGAAAGGGCTCGCCCCAAAGTCACAGGAAAAAGGGGACAAAACGGACCAGGCTCAGGAATCCCTCGGGGTCGCCAACTCCCGAACTCGCCAGACGTGAGCCCCTGAGGGTGTAGCAATATCCAGGGTGCACCAGAAGTGGTGAGGCTACATACACCCTGTCTCATTGAGGGCCTTGTGCAGAAGGCAGGAGAAAACATGAAAAGAATAAGAAGACTAACCCCTCGCAGAAGGAGGGTATCAGGAAAGATGAGACAAGGGCTAATTAAGGCGGGAAAGGAAGAGACTCCCTAGGCCTCGGATACCCTAATACCGTCGGGGTCGGAAGAGAACAAGAGTTCACCAAGAGAGGTGGACAAGAAAGAAGTCGGAGAGGAGCCTGGCACAAGTGGAAGCAATGCCGTACTCAGCTGGGGTTCCGTGGTCGCCAACCAACGTCCCACTAGATGTGAGCCACTGGGGGGTATAATTAATGGGGTGATATAAATAAACACGTAGAAAATTCTATATATTGTTTAGTAGCTACACCTTCATAGATTAGTTTGAGGGGAGGAAGACTGTTTTGTTGATGGGATTGTCATTTTTAAGTTTTGCAACATTAAAATACTTAGGATTGGTTATGTTTTGTAGAGCTATTTGTCTTGTGGATTTGGATCTGATGATGCTCGCTTGCCGAGCGAAACATGGCATCCCATAGTTTTCTCCTTCTTCAACAGTCCAACACAATATATAAACACAGCAATAGTAGTTATATAAAACTTATTTTTATTTAACGCTTTTTAATGTGTAAGTATTGCTGCAAATGAATTGTAAGAGCACGTGTATTGCCTTTGGAAGCAGCGAGTTGCTGGTGACGTTGATTGGGAAGACTAACTTCAAGGAGTTAATGAGAGAAACTCGTGCTCCTTGAAATGGTGTTGTAATGCAGTTAAAATTACAAGGCGAGCAAACGACGTAATAAACGGTGACACACTTAGAGAAACACATTGTAGAGAGCAAATTAAAATAGTGTTCAGATCATCGCTCTTGAGCAGGTTCTGTTCTGCTGTTGGGCTATTTCTCTTTCTGACAACCAATTTATGGGCTAAAAATAGTGGATGACGACTCCCTCAGCCACATTAAAATTCAGTTTTGACCACCTAGTGGTGTAGCGGCTAGCTACTTGGCTGTCGCCTTGATTCCCGACTCGGCCAAGAATTTTTAACTCAGGTTTCAGGACTGGGACGGGGTACATCCCTTATAGCCTCGCGAGGCAAAACCGAGAAGAGGAGGGTTCTCTTGCCACCTCTGCTATCCTGGCAGTGGTTTTCCGTGGTTTCCTACTTTTACTTCACGCAAATACTCAGATGTTTCGTAACGTAAGGTCACCGCCGCTTCCATCCTAATCCTATCCCCAATATACCCACTAGTACCGCCATCACAATAACACAGGTTATCACACAAATTCGCTCCCCCCCCCACACACACAAATACACGGGGCTTATGACCACGATGTCGCAGCCCCTAAAAAAAACTATAAATAAAAATAACCCCTGGCACCACAGCCCATGAAGGACGTAGGCCTACCAAGCGATCGCTGTCCAGCCATTTGGCTTGCAGATATTGGGGTGACGTGTGGTCTGCGCATCGGGTCCTCTCGGCCGTTAATCTTGGTTTTCGTGACCGGGGCGCTGCCTCACTGACAGACAGCTATTCAATTGTCCTCACGAGGCTGAGTGCACCCTGCTTCAGCCCTCACGTCAGTTTCTAAAATCCCTGAACGAGCCGAGAATCGAACCCGGGACCTCCGGATGATGGGAAGGTGAGCTACCCCCAACACCACGGGGCCGGTAAAAGAAGCAACTACAATATCAATTTCATTTCTTTCTCCTAGAAATGTTCAAATGTCCTCTGTATACCATATGAATAAAACTAAAATTTAAGATACTGTAGTGCGTGATATGGAGGATATAATAAAATAGAGGAGCATCGAGCCAGCACGATACCACTTCTACATTGTTCCTAATCAAATACTAGCTTATTGTTGCATTTACAACCTGTAGCCTATGTCTAAATATCAATTGCTTTCAGTTGACAACCTAAATGCCTTGCATGTCATCAACTCGAATCTCTGGATAATGCTAATCAAGAACAAGTTTGCTTGGAGTAGAAGTGGGAAACAACGAAAAACAACTTTCAGGATGACTAAGGTGGGAATCTAACCCACCTCTTCTCAGTTTTGCCTCACGAGGCTGAGTGTACCCCGTTCCAGCCCTCAGACTTTTTTTTTTTTTTGCAGAGCCGGGTATCGAACCCGTGTTGACAGCCAAGAATGCTAGCCACTACGCCAACGAGGCGGACCTAGAGAGGGAAGAAGGTGGAGATAAAATCACACTTATACGCGGTTAATTGACATGTATGAAAATTAGATTGCAGGTTGAAAAGTTATCGGGAGAGGATGATCGCATATCCATAAGAAGTTAGTTATTGTTGTTTTAAGGGGCGGAACTACGAGGTCATCTGCCCCAAATCTGGAGTTATAATACGGTTGGCGCCCCTGCGCTAGGTGGTGATGACTGGCTGTGTGGTGCAGCGGTAACGTTCTCGCCTGCTGTGCGTAAGGTTGCAGGTTTGAATCCTGATGCAGTCAGTTGGCATTTGAGGGTGCGCAAATGCGAGGGAGCCGTGTCAGTAGATTTACTGGCATGTTAAAAATCCCCCTCGGGGCAAAATTTTCTAAACGCCGCAGTTGTTAAAACGGACGTAAACCCAATTATTACTAGGTGGTCATGATGATCATTGTTGCTCGTTTAAGGGGCGGAACAGCGATGTCATCTCTCCCTATGCCCTAGATGGCCTGCGCGTTGTGACAAGGATGAAATGCATGACGAAGATGTTACGAACATCCGATTTCCAAGCCAGGGGAATTAAGCACGTGAAGTTAATTCTCAAAACCCCACCGGGAATCAAACCCTTGGACTTACTGATCCAATCCTAGCATGCCAACCAATTTTCCATGGGGACGGATATTGACTGGATGATTGTATGCAATAGGCTGACAAGGGGTTTGCTGTTGTACTGTTTGTTCCAGAAGCTAATGCAAATCTATGATGGGAAACAACAGATGCGCTGATTCAATTTTCACTGATTACTATTGATGCTAAATGGTTTTCAATGAGAGCTACAGCCAATGTGCGCTCTACAGTGTTCCTGATTTATCTTGAATGTTTTAGGTGCGGGTAAATACAGTTCTTTGTATTTGCAGAATAATATTTAAGGACAGATGACGATGTGGATATCAGCTACATTTACTTATGTTGTGTAAAGTTAGCTTTGAAGTCATTTTTTAGTATTGCCTTATTAATAATTGAAGGCTTCACTCCAAAAATCAGATAAGTCCAAAATTTTACTTTTTGAGTTTTTTTTTAGCGTATGGCTTTTAGTGCCGGGAGTGTCCGAGGACATGTTCGGCTCGCCAGTTTTGTAGCTGCTTCAAGACGGACACCCAATGGGTGAGCTACAAGTACCGTTGCGGAGGGAAGTGGGAATGTAAGGTCGAGGATTTGGAAGGTAGCTGCTGTGGCCTATAGTTAGGGACCAACCCCGGCATTTGCCTGGAAGGAAGATGGGAAACCACAGAAGACCATCTTCAAGGTTGCCGGCGGGGGGATTCGAACCTCCTCGCCCCCCGGATGTGAGCGACTGCCAGCAGTCATGCCGTAACGACCTCGGCTAACTCACCCGGTACTTTTTGAGGTAAATAAGCCCTACATCATCTTCCTCTTCAAGGCCAGCTCTATAAGTATTATTGCTGTCTCCAAAACGCAGACAGGTCGGGTTTTTATACAAGTGTGAAATATTGGAGATTCTACAAAAATAAGACCAAGTCCAATGATTTTCAATACTTTTCCAAGATACTTAATTACTTGGAATGTACCGACAGCAGTGGCTCAGCTGGCTAAAGCGCATCGTTAGGTCATGGGACCAAGCTCTCTGCTGACTCGGTAGACGTGTGGGTTCGAGCCCCACCGTCGGCCGTCCTTGAAATGGTTTTCCGTGGTTTCCCATTTTCAACACCAGGCAAATGCTGGGACGGTACCTTCTGACAGGCCACGGCCGCTTCCTTCCACATCCTTGCCCAGTTTCATTCATCTTCATCCATTCCATATCTCATCCCGACGCGCAGGTCGCCCACGGGCGTCGAATAAAAAGACCTGCACTCGGCCTCTGGTGAGGCCACACGACAAAAAAAAAACTTGGAATGTGTGACATTCAATAATTTGTACTTTGTTAGGATTTACATAATAAATAATAATCGTATTTGAGGATTAACATATTTTTCATTGTTGTATTCAACTAAGATTTCGGCAATAACCTCACTACTGTCGACCAAAATATTATGTGTACTCGAGTTTGAAGGTTGTTTGTGAAGTAACCAATAGATCTACATAAAATCCAATCTCATCATCATTTTCGTCGTTCTATTTTACGTTAGTTCATGTAGGTTTGGAATTTTTAATTTATATTTTAATAATTTTTATCGCAGTTGGAACACAAAAAGTGCCCGTTTTTAAGCGTGTTTCAACCATGCGTCACATTTAAGAATTATCTCACAAACCCGTCATCAGATCGAATCCAAATTTCAACACAATATACAGTGGAATGTTGTATTACTGGTTTATTAATTATAAAATTTTGTGTGTCCAAGAAACAAAGTTATCATCATTTTTTAAGGTAACTTTTTCTCGGCTCGGGGTGGTTTGAAAATGTAGTTCTTGGTCGCGTAGTAATCCTTATACATCAAAACGGTATGCTGAATTATTGTGAAATACATAAATTAATTCACTTATTTTATATCGGTTTGTATTAAGACATGATTCACCAGTTAGCCCCTCCGGTGAAAGCTGTACAGCGTTGCCAAGATGGGCTCCATCACGCGTCATGACGTGCCTCGCTCGGAAGTGATGGGCTCCATATCAGCAACGCTGTAGAGCATTTCCCGGAGCGACTAGCTGGTGAACCATGTCTTAATTCCCCGTACAAATACAAACAGATATAAAATAAGTGAATTAATTTACGTATTTCACAGTCATACAGCATAACGTTTTGATGTAGGACTACAACGCAACCAAGAACTACATTTTCCAACGACCCCGAGCCGAGAAAAAGTTACCTTACAAAAATGATAACAACTTTCGTTCTTGAACACACAAACTTTTGAAATTAATAAGCCAGTTATACAACATTCCAATTTATATTGTGTTAAAATTTGAATTCGATCTGATGACGGGTTTGTGAGATAATAATTCTTAAATGTTACGCATGGTTGAAACACGCTTAAAAACGGGCACTTTTTGTGTTTCAACGGCGATAAAAATATTAAAATATAAATTAAATATTTCAAACCTGCATAAACTAATGTAAAATAGAACGACGAAAATAATATTGGATTTTATGTAGGTCTATTGGTTACTTCACAAACAACCTTCAAACTCGAGTGCACATAATGTTTTGGTCGACAGTAGTCCGAAGGTTTTTTTTTTATAGGTTTTCTCAACTATCTTCATAAAACTATATTTTCGTTATGTGCAATGTTAAGCTGTTTGTGAGACAATAGTAGCTTGAAAATCACTTCGTATTTCATTCTGCACAAATAGAGCTATACTACTAGGTATCAGTGCCATCTGGTAGCGAAAGTTGGAACTACTTGAAATTGAACAGAACTTGTAGCTCACCCTATGGGTGTCTGCTTGAGTCAGCTACAGCCTCTGGCGAGCCGAATATGTCCTTGGACACTCCCGGCACTAAAAGATACACGATAAATAAATAAATAAATAAATAAATAAATAAATAGAGCTATACTGGTTTTTATTTTAGTTTCTCAACATGTCTGGTTCTTGGAATGAAACCTTCGATTGATATTGTAACTTTCAGTAGGTCAACCCACAATAATTACAATTACTGCGATATATGTGAAAAAATTATATCAATTAGATATGATTAAGAAATATGAATTTTGCTTTGATGCATTTAATGCATTACATAATAGCCTAATAGTGTACATCAAAATAGTACATTATGCAACGAGCCTATAATGGCTATAATTAAGACACGAGTATTTTTTATAAAACGAGCGTATGCGAGTTTTATAATTTCCATACGAGTGTCTTAATTACCATTATAGGCGAGTTGCATACGACTGTTTATGTTCGACGATAATTATAATTTTATTATATGTTTTAACATAAATATTCATAAATATCTGTTGAGAGTCAGCCACAAGAATTTTGTTATCGGAGAGCGAGCGCGAGACATCTCTCTGTCTTTCAAGATCTTTGACGCATGCGCTCTGTGTCCTTGCAATGACATATGCAAGCCATATGTTTACATCTGCCGTCCCTCAGTAATATTGTCACCGGAGTCGTTTGAATGCGCTGTGTAGAAATTAGTGTTGGTGATTTTAAGGTACAGTGCTATTTCTTGTTTCATATTCGCCAGTTTATTTACGCGAACATATGGACGGTGCGTATTCCATGTCGATAATTTATTATAGTTCGATGTTGTGTTTATGTCCGACATGTTGGATTTTGAGCGCATGCGCGAAGGTATCGTTACCTAATTGGTCAATGAACGAGCTCTGATTGGCTGGAGAAACTGTATCATAATGAAAATAAGTGTTATAATGACCATCATTATGACACCGTTTTCTGACACATAATAGTGAGGGTCGAACATAAAGTAGTTTTCTAAGCAGCCTGTAGACTTTCCATAATTCAGATAAGTATCCGCATCAGATCTTTCACCACATTAACAGTAGACAATGGCTCTCGTTTGTTGTAGTTATAGCTTTATGTTCGACCCTGACTATTATATGTCAGAAAACTGTATCATAATGATTGTCATTATAACACTATTTTTCATTATGAAACAGATTCTCCCACCAATCACAGCTCAAGAAACAGTTGTTTGACCAATTAGATGAGGATATCATCGCACCTGCGCTGAGTTCCAAGGCCTTCTAATTTAAATTTCACTGCGTTGCCTAGTGTCATAGTGGGGTAATCGAGGAGGCCATGGTCAAATACAAGGCATTCTCTGGTTCAGTACATAAAACTGCCGAAATCTCGACAGATATTTATGAATATTTTTGTTCGAACATAAAATAGTTAGAATAATTATCGTCGAACATAAACAGTCGTATAGAAATTATAAAACTAGCATACGCTCGTTTTATAAACATACTCGTGTCTTAATTATTGCCATTATAGGCTCGTTGCATAATGTACTATTTTACTATCATCACAGCAGAGTAACTTGTTGGTCATTTCTGCATATTAGTACACAATTCCATACTAGTTTTTGGCGTATTGCTTAAGTGAATCACAGCAATAGTAGCTACACCTTCATAGATTAGTTGGGGGAGGAAGTTTGTTTTGTTGACGGGATCGTCATTCCAAGTTTTTCAACATTAAAATAATTAGTTCTCTTTTCGGGTACTTAATGTCTCAATATTTATTAGTAACTAGCAACTCGCCCCGGCTATAACGGTTTACCCAGCGTAAGCTTAAAAGGAGCACGGATGGCAGGTTCTTTTCTCCGACTCGATTCACTGAAATCGTTACTGCTCGGCTTCCTTTGGTAATAAATGAATGTTTTTCTACAGACAAGTTCCTCGAGAAATACTTTACAAAATGGTGAAAACCGCATCAAAATCCATCCAGTGGTTCTCGAGATTACCCGTTACATCCAAGAATCGGGGACTTCGTTTTACACTATGTAGATATAATTACCGGTACCACCAAAACAAAAGTTTGATGCTTTTCAGTCGGTCAACACGATTGCACCCAAATGAGATGGGTTATTCCCTAATCCTGAAAAAAATACATCAGATTAATAAATACACTTGGATGGCCAGTTCCGATCGTCAAGTGATCATCATCCATTAACTTACACTTAGGCTATAAAATCTATGTCTGAAAATATGGGTGAAAATATTTACAATACATACACTTATTTAGTTGCAGTGTATGTGTATATATCCTAATGTAAATATTTTCACCCATATTTTCAGACATATATTTTATAGCCCAAGTGTAATGGATCTGATCCCGTAGGGACCCCGAAACTCGCTTTCTAAGGTCCTAAAATGAGCGTTTGTGGAGATATTTCTAAAAAACTATGTTCCCTCTGAGAAACAGATCAACGTTACAATGACAACCGCTGCAATTTCGCAGACCGGGAATAGTTTTCTGTCAATATCTCGAAAACCGTTTGTTTTAGGGTCTTAAGAAGTGTGTTTCGGGATCCCTACCCCGAGTATTGTTTCTCTTATCTGACGGCTCTAAATGAGCTATGACCGCGTCTTTGTAGCATTTGTCCATGCTCAGTGCCAAAGGGCCGAAAATACTCACTTAGAAATTGAATTTTCTAAAACCGTTTCTTAGTGAGCCCCTACAACCTAGGATCAACCAACATGCAAAATTTCAGCTCCCTTGGTCTAGTGGTTTGAGCGCTGCGACGATGGGTCAATGTTGGTGTTTATAATAGACTAGCAGTAGTGCCCGGCTTCGCCCGGTGGATTTATTTGTTTTATGGATGATAATGAATACTACTACAGAACTGGCACATGATAGACTACTTAGACTAACAGAAAAGAATATTAAAAAAAAAACTTTTTGTGGTGGTGGTGGTGGTGGTGGTGGTGGTGTTGGAGGTGGGGGTGATAAGTAGTACAGTATAATGGACGTAACATTGAGTTCATTTCCCCGTAATGATAATAATGAATAGAGAAATGACTATTTTGTAACTACAGCACTGACACGTGTAATTTACAAACAAATTTTTAAAAAATGATTAGAAAGAGTAGTAAGTGAAATAAATAAATAAATAAATAAATAAATAAATAAATAAATAAATAAATAAAAGACACTACCTAGGGCCTATATATCATTGGGTGTTAGAAATGTAGACCAATAGTGTCGTCTTTAGTCGCATAGCGCCGTAGGAAAATAATCAGAACACTTTGGAAAACTTGGGCTGTCCCAAGCTACTGAGGTAGCAATAGTATCATTTATTGCCACATAGCGCTCAACGATAAGGTTCGGAATAAATGAAGGTAAATTTTAAAGCACCAACGCCTATTGCAGCTGGTAACCTCAGTGTACTGCACCAACACCATTGCACTTATACAGAGGCATAATATTTTCATGATGATAACTGTTTTAAGGGACCTAAGAGATTCTTTTGCACTAATTACTCCCCGTGACTGCAATTTATAAACAGCGCAAGATGCAACTATCTTCGCAATTCTGCACCAGAACACTGGTAGGGGTGACGTGATGCAGCCCGAACTGCCCGTCAACAATCTATATTATTAAAAATATTGATGAAAATTTATCCGAGTCCGTCCGGCCATACTATCCGGCCGATTTTCTTCATCCTTTTTTAAAATGAAAGGTATTCATGCACAGATTTGTCATCAAGTATTACAAATCACTTAAATTACGCCTTTCTCAAATTATTTGATTTTTTCAACTTTTTCCAACTTTTTCCAACTTTGAAGTAATCATATCTTCGGTTCTAATTGAGTTACGAAGGTCGTTTTAATCTATGAACACTCAGTGAATCAAGCGCTATCATTTGAGCTCTTAACCATTCAAATCGGCTGATTCTGAGGAAAGTTATGTGTGGACATACGATATTACATCTCATTTTTTCAACAGTTTTTCTCATTGTAGCAATCATATCTTTGGTTCTAATTGAGTTATACTGTTTGTTTTGGTAAACGAGCACTCAGCGGATGAAGCTCTATCTTTTGAGGTATTAAATACACACATCAAAAAAAGTTTTGCATCACCTCGGTTCCAAGAGTTCCGGAACCGTTAAATACAAAGGGAATAGAGATCAACACAAACAACATTTCAGCTCGTTTTATTGCTCATGAGACCCACACATTGCATGTTGTACCATCATACAGCTAGACTTTTAGCATTTGTGGTCCAGATTGCAGTACACACCACTACCTCTAATACCCAGTAGCACGTCCTCTTGCATTGATGCATGCCTGTATTCGCCGTGGCATACTATCCACAAGTTCATCAAGACACTGTTGGTCCAAATTGTCCCACTCCTCAACGACAATTCGGCGTAAATCTCTCAGAGTGGTTGGTGGGTCAAGACGTCCATAAACAGCCCTTTTCAACATATCCCAGGCATGTTCGATAGGGTTCATGTCTGGCGAACATGCTGGCCACTGTAGTCGAGCGATGTCGTTATCTTGAAGGAACGCATTCACAAGATGTGCACGACGAGGTCGAGAATTGTCGTCCATGAAGACAAATGCCTCTCCAATATTCTGCCGATATGGTTGCACTATGGGTCGGAGGATGTCATTCAGGTATCGTAAAGCCGTTTCGGAGCCTTCCATGACCACCAGTGGCGTACGTCGGCCCCACATAATGCCACCCCAAAACATCAGGGAACCACCACCTTGCTGCACTCGCTGGACAGTGTGTCTAAGACGTTCAGCCTGACCAGGGTGCCTCCAAACACGTCTCCGACGGTTGTCTGGTTGAAGGCATATGCGACACTCATCGGTGAAGAGAACGTGATGCCAATTCCGTGGGGTCCATTCAGCATGTTGTTGGGCCCATCTGTACCGCGCTGCATGGTGTCGGGGTTGCAAAGCTGGACCTCGCCATGGACGTCGGGAGTGAAGTTGCGCATTATGCAGCCTATTGCGCACAGTTTGAGTTGAAACACGACGTCCTGTGGCTGAACGAAACGCATTATTCAACATGGTGGCATTGCTGTCAGGGTTCCTCCGAGCGGCAATCCGTAAGTAGCGGTCATCCACTACAGTAGTAGCCCTTGGGCGGCCTGAGCGAGGCCTGTCATCGACAGTTCCTGTATCTCTGTACCTCCTCCATGTCCGAACAACATCGCTTTGGTTCACTCTGAGACGCCTGGAAACGTCCCTTGTTGAGAGCCCTTCTTGACACAAAGTAACAATGCGGACGCGATCGAACTGCGGTATTGACCTTCTAGGCATGGTAGAACTACAGACAACATGAGCAGCGTACCTTCGTCCTGGTGGAATGACTGGAACTGATCTGCTGTCGTACCCCCTCCGTCTAATAGGCCCTGCTCATGCATGGTTGTTTACATCTTTGAGCAGTTTTAGTGACATCTATGAACAGTCAAAGGGACTGTATCTTGGATACAATATACACAGTCAACGTCTATATGCCGGAGATCTGGGAACCGAGGTGATGCAAAACTTTTTTTGATGTGTGTATTTACATTGGTTGATTCTGAGGAATGTTATGAGTGCCGAAGCGAATATTAGAAATAATTATGAAAACTTACAGAGTCCGTCCGGCCATTCTATCCGGTCGATTTCCTTCATACCACTATTAAATGAAAGTTATTCATGTACGGATTTGTTATCAAGTATTTCAAATCACTTAACTTCTGCCTTCCTTAAATTATTTGATTTCTTGCACCTTTTTTCCTTTTTTGCACATTGAAGCTATCTATATTATTAAAAATATTGATGAAAATTTATCAGAGTCCGTCCGACCATACTATCCGGCCGATTTTCTTCATCCTTTTTTTAAATGAAAGGTATTCATGCACAGATTTGTCATCAAGTATTACAAATCACTTAAATTACGCCTGCCTCAAATTATTTGTTTTTTTTTCAACTTTTTCCAACTTTGAAGTAATCATATCTTCGGTTATAATTCAGTTACGAAGGTCGTTTAGTCTAAGAACACTCAGTGAATCAAGCGCTATCATATGAGCTCTTAACCATTCAAATAGGCTGATTCTGAGGAAAGTTATGAGTGGACATACGATATTACATCTCATTTTTTCAACAGTTTTTCTCATTGTAGCAATCATATCTTTGATTCTAATTGAGTTACACTGTTTGTTTTGGTCTAAGAGCACTCAGTGGATCAAGTTCTTTCTTTTGACGTATTAAATATTTACGTTGGTTTATTCTGAGGAATGTTATGAGTGCCGAAGCGAATATTAGAAGTAATTATGAAAACTTAACCGAGTCCGTCCGGCCATTCTATCCGGTCGATTTCCTTCATACCACTATTAAATGAAAGTTATTCGGATTTAATATCGAGTATTACAAATCACTTAACTTCTGCCTTCCTCAAATTATTTGATTTCTTGCACCTTTTTTACTTTTTTTTCACATTGAAGCTATCTATATTATTAAAAATATTGATGAAAATTTATCCGAGTCCGTCCGGCCATACTATCCGGCCGATTTTCTTCATCCTTTTTTTTAATGAAAGGTATTCATGCACAGATTTGTCATCAAATATTACAAATCACTTAAATTACGCCTTTCACAAATAATTTGATTTTTTCAACTTTCTCCAACTTTTTCCAACATTGAAGTAATCATATCTACGGTTCTAATTGCGTTACGAAGGTCGTGTTAGTCTAAGAACACTCAGTGAATCAAGCCACTATAAGGGTTTTTAGGTTTTCATTTCTTCAAGAAATGTACATTCAGTGGAAATTTAAATTACTAGCTTCGGAGAGAATTTGCAAGCTTGCAATAGACCTATTACCACAGATTCAACCAGCATCAAACTGTCGAGTCGTGTCGAGTTAATACTTCAGAAAATGGTATTGCAGATATGTGTGGGATTTCGCTGTTCACCTCGGCTATTCAGAATTGCGTCTGGGACCTGACGTACGTGTACCGATTAACCAAACTTTGGGTAAACCGTTCAGGATAAGGTGGGACACAGAGCACAAGTAGATATCCACACATTTTATCTCATGAGTCTACTTCATCATTTTCCCAAAAGCAACGGTACCGTAATTGTCTGCTCAGGTCCATAGCATGAAGACATGCGAACAGCAAATATGTCATATGACAAAAAAAAAGAGGTGCAGCACTGTTTAAATGAATACTGCGGAGCAGCAGGGGTCTCCTAGTAGACTTATTAAAATACAGTTACACTACTACGGACATGAATGGTTCTAGGGCCTTAATACGTGGTTTTCAAGTTTGTTTTGTCTGTTATTCTAAATGTAGAGAATGGAGAGCGTTGTCCAAAATATCAGGTGGACAGTGTTAACAGCAGGGTTTCAAAGTGTATGTACAATTTGGTGCAATTAGGAGAAACGGCCTAAATGCAGGGAATGGAGTGGTCTGTCCAAAAATTTAAAGTGGACAGTGTCACCTACAGGGTTCCAAAGGATAAGTATACAAACTGTGGTTCAGATAGGTGAAACGGTTTATATTTGTGTTGAAGGGCCTAATTACAGGGAATGGAGTGGTCTGTCCAAAATTCAATCAGACAGTGTTACTCTCAGGGCTCCAAAGGGTAAGTTGCCTATAGGCTACATATTTTGGTTCAGATTGGTAAAAGGTGTAGATTTGTGACAAAGGGCCTAAATGCAGGGAATGAACTGGTCTGTCATAAATTTCACGTAGACAGTGTTACTCGCAGGGATCCAAAGGGTAAGTATACACATTTTGGTTCAGATCGGTGAAACGGTGTACGTATCATTAACCATAACGCCAGCGCATGCGGATAGAGCAGTTCGGGAGCGCTTGTTCTACCGACTTACTGATCAAAAATCAATCTTTAAGGTTACCTGAGAGGTGTAGCCTAATACTACATAGCCTAAACTATTCCCCTTGAATCTGGCTACCATATAAAAAAATAATTTTTCGAATCGGACTGGTAGTTCCAGAGATTAGCACGTTTAAAGACACAAACACACAAACTCTTCAGCTTTATTATATTAGTATACAAGCTGTACCCGGCATGCGTTGCAATGCCAATCAAAGAAAGTGTTGGCGTTGAAATTCTGTTTTTTGAAGTGATTTTGGATACACAACATGTTTTTCAATTTCCGTTAACTGCCCCTATGCTATCGTAAAATGGATTTTCTAATTTAGAATCAATCGTGGGAGCGTGCACAACAACTTTCAAAAGTTTCATCGCAATCGGATGAATGGTATATGAACGTATACGGGATTTTGTTTGAACGATTCGTGCGCTGTCGCTCATTTGTTGATTCTACTCGTACGCTACCTATTGAGAAATGAATTTGCTAAGTCGAAACCCTACCCTGGCGTGAACACAATAACTCATCAATGGTCCATCGTAATCGGATGAATAGTATATGAACGCATACCGGATTTTGTTTAAACGATTCACGCTCCGTCACTCATGTGTTGAATCTACTCGTGCGCTACCTGCTGTAAAATGTATTTACCAAGTTAGAAACCGTCACGTAAGTGTCCACAACATCTCACCCAAGTTTCATCGCTATCGGACTAATGGGATATGAAGACATAGGGGAGTGTATTGAAACGCTCCGCGTGTCGTTCATTTGTCGAATCTACTGGTGTGCTACCTACTGTGAAATATATTTACTAAGCCAGAAACCTTCCTTGGAGTGTCCACCATATTTCACCCAAGTTTCACCGCTAACGGCAGAATGGTATATGACCTTATACGGGACTTTGTTGAAACGCTTCGCGCGTCGTCCCTCATTTGTTGAATCTACTTGTGCGCTGCCTGTTGTATAGTGGATTTACTAAGCCAGAAACCTTCCATGAAGTGTACACAACATCTCACCCAAGTTTCATAGCTATCGGACGAATGGTATATGAATGCAGACAGGACATGGTTGAAACGCTTCACGTGTCGTCGCTCATTTGTTGATTCTACTTGCGCTACTTATTGTAATATGGATGTACTCAGCCAGAAACCTTCCCTGGAGTGTACACAATATCTCACCCAAGTTTCATCGCAATCGGATGAATGGTATGTGAACGTATACGGGACGTTGTCGAAACGCTTCGCGCGTAGTCACTCATTTGTTGAATCTAAACGTGCGCTTCGTATTGTAAAATGGATTAACTTAGCCAGAAACCTTTCCTGTAGTGTACACAACAATTCACCAAGCATTTATCACTGTCAGACGAATAGTATATGACCTTATACGGGACTTTGTTGAAACGCTTCGCGTGTCATCGCTCATTTGTTGAATCTACTGCTGCGCTACCTATTGTAAAATGGATGTACTAAGCCAGAAACCTTCCCTGGAGTGTACACAGCAGCTCACCCAAGTTTCATCGCTATCGGATGAATGGTATATGACCTTATATGGGACTTTGATGAAAAACTTCGCGCGTCGTCGCTCATTTGTTGATTCTGCTCCTGCTCTTCCTATTTTTAAAGGGATTTACTAAGCCAGAAACCTTCCCTGGAGTGCACACATCTCAGCCTAGTTTCATCGCTATCGGACGAATGGTATATGAACGCATACGTGACTTTGTTGAAATGCTTCGCGCGTCGTAGCTCATTTGTTGAATCTACTCGTGCGCTGCCTATTTTAAAGTGGATTTACTAAGCCAGAAAATTTCCCTGAAGTGTACAGAACATTTTACGCAAGTTTCATAGCTATCGGACGAATGGTATATGAATGCATACGGGACATATTTGAAACACTTTGCGTGTCGTCGCTCATTTGTTGAATCTACTCGTGCGCTATCTACTGTGAAATGTACTCACTAATTTGGAAACCTTCACGTAAGTGTATACAACATCTCACCCAAGTTTCATCGCTATCGGACGAATGGTATATGAACACATACGGGACTTGTTTGAAACGCTTCGCGCATCGTCACTCATTTGTTGAATCTACGCGTGCGCTACCTATTGTAAAATGGATTTACTAAGTCAGAAACCTTCCTTAGAGTGTACTCAACATCTCACCCAAGTTTCATCGCAATCGGTTGAGTGGTATATGAATGCATAGGAGACATACACACACACCCACAGACAAACTATCACGTAAGATTGATTTATATATATATAGATAGATTGGTATAGATTTACCTAAAATGCCTAGCTCAAATTTCTAGAGCTTGACGGTACGTGAATAAGTCCATATCCCCTAAAGGAATGGTGTTAATGGAAGGTCTAGTCTATGACATTAAAGTATGATTTCAACATTGAGTTACATTCCCGAAGGGCTAGGACTGTGCAGGTTACATGTTCAATTTCGCCAGTCGTAATCGTGTGTTGACAATAGTTGCTTGACTCTTCTATGGCAAAATGAGACTTTTCGCAAGAATGTCAGAAGTCACGAGAATGGAAGGGAGAGTTGAGAAAAAAAAATAGCGTTGGTAATAAATTGTTTCACCCCCAATAGTCCGACCGTGCGTAGCGTTTCCTCCTGTCTGAAGAAGGCGATATTTCACAGAGAGAAAAGTACCTGTCGGGGTGCGTGAGGGTCATGAGCAGCGTGAACAACTGTATCGTATCGCCTGCCAGCACGACAGAGCTTTGCGTTGCTCACGTGACGACACATCATTTTCATATTATTCTACCCTTACACCACGGCCGCAAGGGCAGCTGCAGCAAGTTCGGAGAGGTTCCAATCCCAGCGTTGACAGTAAATAACCTGAGCGAGATATTCCCCCGGGTTTTTCCACATTCTTTCCAGGAGAATGCCAAGATAGTACCCTACTTCAAGATTTTTTATCGTATGGCCTGGGGTGCCGGGTGCAAGCATTGTTATTTGAGGTCCAGAGGGCAACTTGCATGTCGAAGTTTGTTGTTCCTTGGAGCGCTGTGAAAGTCAAAGAGGTTTAGCGCTAAGAAAGTGAAGGAGGTTAGATATCTAAGCTCCTTGACACTATAGCGCTTTCTAGTAGAGAAATGAGGAACTGTGTGTTGGCGGAAAATCTCGAGATTAATTTTTCATTATGAACAAGACCTACTGGGCTCAAATGGGTTCTTTAACATGCCAACAACGTATGACATGCGTGTTGTGATTTTTGTCGCATTTCAAAAATCACTTACCATGGCCAGGAACAAACCTGCAAGCTTGGGGTTGGAAGTCCGACCCGATAACCATTCATCCATCATGGCAAGATCTTACTTCAAGTCAGTAGCGTAACTTCGGCGGTGATAGGGTATCAATTCCTCCCTCCCAGAACTAAATAGTAAACATATGAAATGTGTTGAAGTTTTTCATTTTGAATAAAAACCAATCTTCGGATCGATGACAAATCATTGGATTGTGTAATTTTTTTCAGTTAACCAGAGGGGTGACAGATGAGTGAAGAACTACGTTTCCTCATCCCTTAGCAAAAATAACAGCACTTATCACTTACTATTCTGTTAGTATCCGAGTGTGTCATTGTGAAAAGTGAATAGTATTGTGTTTGCTGTTTAAGATAAACTTTAGTTTGAGAGTGTAGTTCATTAATATTTATCCAATGTCGGGGAATAGAAAGGTTCAAATGATGTCCCAAAACAAATGGACTAGACATGAACAAAAGTGTTAATTGTAGAGTATGTCCACATTGGTAAGTGAAAATACAACTTATCAAATGCTAATGAAATCTAACTCGAAAGCAAATTATAGATAGGTTTTACCCCTCCCCCCCCCCTCCCTTAATATAATTTTTACACAGCTCATCCCCCCCCCCCCCATAAGCAAACCCTAGATACTCCACTGCTTCAAGTCGAAGACAAATTCAACACACACTCAACTACACGGAGCTGATAACCAAGATAACCCTAGCCCATAAAATGAAATAACAACAGGATTATTCTGTTATTTGAAGTAAAATTCTCCACAATCATTTGACACCTGACCATCTCGTGGTGTAGCGGCTAGCATTCTTGGCTGTCGCCCCGGAGGTCCAGGTTCGATTTCTGGCTCGCTAAAAGAAAATTCTATTCTGAGAGATGTAACGAGATACACTCTGAATCGTGAAGCTGAACTGAGAAGAGGTGTGTTCGATTCCCACTTTAACCATTTTAGAAGTGGATTTCTATGATTTCTCACTGTCGAAATGGCACCAAATGAGGGATTCGATCCCAAAATTTTGTGTACAGCAGGTGATAAACCTACCACTGGGCCACTCAGCCAGGCAGAGAAAATATTTGGAAATAACACTGCCCACTACTCTAAATGTATATTAATAAATCTTGCTCACATTTCATTCATCGCTTCCATTCTTTCTCTTGAGTTCGGAACTTGTGATGTTCAACATCGAGTTGTTGGCAGTTTCCAAGTTCTTTTCATCTTTGCACGTTTGTAATCACCAGAAGTAGTGTTGTGTGTAATGATGATGGATCGATTCCCAATCAATGGCAAGCTGTGGAGACCTCTCAAACAAACTTTCTTGGAAGAGAAAATAATTGTAACGAACAAAAACAAAACGAAATGTTTGCTTGAATCTCCCAAAGCTGAAAGAATTCCATCGTGGTAGAATTTTGAAACTTGTTTGTTCTAGCCCAGGCATTCTCAACCTTTTTGAGACTGTTGAGCACCACCCTCAAGCCCAAGCATCATTAAATCGAATATAATAATAATAATAATAATAATAATAATAATAATAATAATAATAATAATAATAATAATATAAATTAATAGGAGGCTAATAATACTTTACAGAGGTGTGCAAATTATTACACTCGATGGCAGTCTTCCAACATTTACTTCGTACGTTTTGTGACAGTACAGGGTCTTTCATATAAAGTAAGAACGGCAAGTGGCAGTTTTGTTATTCGCTGCTACGGTGGCCTTGGCCGAGCTTGTGGCGCGCCATGCCCCCCTGCTCTACTATTGAAAGCGTGCGCATAGTACATACAAGGGCTGTTTTTATTTTTAGCCTACTTTTCACATTTTGCAAAAATGAGGAAACGGTAGACTTATGAGAACGGGCAAATGTCTGTCTGTCTGTCTGTCTGGCTGTGTGTGTGTGTGTGTGTGTGTGTGTGTCCTATCAACTCCTAAACGGCTTCAGCAATCGAAACAAAATTTGGTAGGAGTAAAGATCTATACCTGAATATATCACGGCCATATTTGAAAATGATGTCAGTGCTACCAACTGCTGAAAAATCGCAATTGAAATTTGAGCTCCATGTTGAATATCTTGGAAGGTATGAGTGGGAGCTATTTCAAAATTGGCACACGTATAGATAATAATATTGCAGTTTAAACTCCAGGAGACCATACATGGCAGTATTGCCAAAATGATTATAAGCCTGCTGATAGGTCCAAATTTTAAATGCATATAACTTCTACACTATCAATTGGGTTTCAACCAAATTTCGTATGTGATATGTGTACATAAACAGATATGACTGAGCGTATTCTTAAGAGCCACCAGGGCTGCCAACTGTTAATAAATACAGTCTCTATTTTTGTTACCCTAATATCAATATATCAAAGTATGCAAGCCAATAGCTCTAAATTTTGCACACATATAGTACCTGGCATTCTAGATTAATTTGGAGTAACTAATATAGGCCTACGCCAGTGCTGCCAACATGATTCTAAGCCTGCTGATATGTCCAATTTTAAAATGCATGTAACTTCTATACTAACTAATGGATTTCATTCAAAATTGACACCACAGTAGATCATATTATTTCAGATTATTTCTGACCAATACATGTATGTCATTGTTGCCAACATGATTTTATGCGCGCTGTTAGATCCAATGTTTAACTGCATGTAACGTCCATGCTATCCATTGGACTTAACCAAATTTTGTATTCTGTACCTTAAGAGATGGAACTAAGAATATATTCAGTCACCAGGGCTGCCAACTGTAGTTCTCTATTAGGCTGCATTATGCCAGGTATACAGTATTTCGAACTAATTAGAATTTTCGATATTACCAACTTAATTTCGTCATCATTCTAGATAGATCCATATAGATTAATCATTGGCATGAATCTTAAATTTTAAGAAAAGTAGGCTCTTTAGTTCGTCACGGAACTTCTTGTTCAAATTCCGATGGGTTGTATAAAAATAACAGATTGACATACCAAACTGATTTTATTACTAAATGTTTGCTTGTTTTACTCTTATGGCTCAACATAATCGCCAAAACGATTGAAACATTTGTCTTATCGTTACACCAGCTTTCCAATGCCCTCGGCAAAATATTCTGCCGCCACTGAGGTGGGTACGTCTGGAGAGTCTCCTGAAGTTTTTCCTTTTTGGCGAGGCGTTGACGCCCAACCATACCTTCAATTCTCGATAATGGTGAAAATTATTCACGACCACACTGTACCAACGTTACGATATATTTTTACAAAGAATTCAAGTGTGAAGTTTTGGACCATCTGCCGTTTAGTCCAAACCGGCACTGAATGATTTTCACCTTTTTTCGAGAATTGAAGGTATGCGCGCGCTTTCAATAGTATAGTAGGGGGCCATGACGCGCCACCAGCTCGGCCAAGGCCACCGTAGCAGCGAATAACAAAACTGCCGCTTGCCGTTCTTAATTTATATGAAATACCCTGTACAGTGGAAATGTTTTGTAAGGCGCTGAAATTATTTCAAATGATGAGTCAATAGTCTTAATGACATTTTTTAAAGAATCTGACAGTTAACTAATTGTTTACAGTTTCCACTAAAATACGAGCTTTGTTAATGCAAAATGCCACACGTTTTGTTTAGATTACTTTATTCTAGTTTCGGTGTGAATTTAGACCAAAGAGATTGGAAGTCTTTTGTTACTGATTATCCATTCTTGAACTATTCAAAGATTCGTGGGCAATGGATTGAAATCACCTGATTTAGATGATACATTCCTAAGTCGATGAAAAAAAGAAAACGAACCCAGCTCAGGTGTCCCTCAGAATCTCTAATTTTGAAACTTTGCAGTTGCAATTCCTTATGGGAAACGTTGTAAGTCCACATGGGAGAAAACAATACTAATTAGCGTAATAAATATAGGATATAATGATTTTGAATAAAACATTGTGACTGATTAACATTTTGTATATGAGTCTAATAATTTGCACACATCTATAATTGAGCCATCAGGATTGAATCGTGAGACAAACAAAGAGGCTTATCGAATCACCTGGAACAGGTACAACAAAAAATCAATATCGAAGAGCGCAATATTAAGACAATCCATCACAGTAATCCAATCTAAATCACTCTATGACTTGGAAACCTTGGTCATTGGAGGCAGATCTCTTATTAAAGACGTAGAGAAAAAAGAAAGGAAAATATTGAGGAAAGTCCTTGGTCCAGTCTGCTCAGAAGGAATCTGGATGACACGGAAGTCTCAGGAGCTTGATCAGCATGCTGAAGAGATCACCGCCACCTTCAGGGAAAAGAGATTGAAGTTCTACGGCCACATTTTCAGGATGAAGAATGACAGGATCACCAAAAGGATTCTCAACCTCGCTCTCTCAATGAAAGTCAAGAACAACTGGCTTAGTGAAATAGAATAAAGACCTTCAAGAAATTGGCATTGCGGAGGAAATTTTACAAGATCGACTCCAGTTCAGAACATTCAACAACCACCATAAAATTACTACTGTACGAGGACCAATAAATCATTGATGGAAGAACTGAGGAAGATTTCCAGTGCCTAGATGAAGAGATTTTGAGAGAAGGAAAAAAACATAATTAGCAAAATAAGTTCACTCTCCACATATGGGCAGTTTAATAATAATAATAATAATAATAATGCTCATCTCTTTTCTTTGCCTATCTCTCCCTTAGAAGTGCGGAAATAGCTAGGGATTCGTCGCTTATCAGGCATGCTGAAACTGCTCGCATGGCTCTTGCAGATAAGATACATATACGTATGGACAGTCGAGTCTGTCGAGGTTGTCTTTTACTGCTTTTCAGTCGGTCAACACGATTGTGCCCAATGAATTGACAATGATCATAATTGTTGTTGAATTGGGCGGGGTACAAGTTATAAATATGTAAACACCCTCCTGGAAAAAAAATGTATTAGTTAGCTATCACTCAATCGTGTTGACCGACTGAAAAGCAGAAAAAGACAATTTGTATAGGCAAAACTTACCTCAAATTTCCACATCATAAAACAGGGATGTCTAATTATGTTTCTTGAAGATTAAACATACTATTTCACAAAATGATCAAATTTCTGGCCGTCAAAACTTGTAATGAAAACACTATTATTGTGGTTCGTGCAACAGAATTTGAACTGAAGAATGGATCTCAGGGAATCTTGTGCTTGCGAGCACCAGATTGAGACCGCCTGTTTAGACTAAGGCTTTTCAGCTGTTAAATCATGTATTGTACACACAGTACTAGCTATAGACTATATAAATATTGGAATGCGGCCGAAACCTGTATGGACATCAAATTGGCAGATGAAAATCTGAAGGAAGTAGGAGACTTCTGTTACTTAGGAAGCAAAATAACCAGTGATGGACGAAGCAAAGAGGATATAAAAAGTAGGTTGGCTCAGGCAAGGAAAGCATTTCTACAAAAAAAACATCGAATACAGATTTAGGTATTAGGAAGACATTTTTTGAAAGCCTTTGTGTGGAGCGTGGCTCTCTCTGAGAGTGAATCTTGGACTATTGGTGCAGCAGAATAGAGGAGAATTGAAGCGTTTGAAATGTGGTGTTACAGGAGAATGATGAAATCAGATGGGTAGATAGTTACAAACGAAGAGGTATTAAGACGAGTGGGACAGGAGAGAAGTTTCTGGCGATTGCTAATGAAGAGAAGAAAATATATTGGTTGGTAGGACACAACTAAGACACCCAGCTAAGGAAGGAAGGGTCGAGGACAAGAACCGTAGGGGTAAACCAAGGTTAGAATATGTTAAACATATTGCCTCGGATGTAAGGTGTGGTAGCTATGTAGATATGAAACGATGCTCAGGACAGGGAGGCATGGAAAAATGAATCAAACCAATCAAAAGACTGAATACTCAAACAACAACAGATAGTAGGTAGAGAATTAAAATGTCCGACAACGCCAATACAGACATCACAATTACCACCTGTTATCAGACAGATTCTACACACATCCAAAGTACACGGTGCTACATAACCACGTTGTCGCAGCCACTAAACTGAGGAACCAACCAACCAAAATGTCTGATTCCAGAACTCAAACCTGCGACCTTCAGATTTGTTTTTCATTGTAGGAGCTTGGGACTTCCTCGTCATCACCTGCTTTTGCTCGAGTGCATATTAAATTAGTCTGTTAATTTGTGTTATTGTGATGTCTGTATTAGTGTGTGCATTTGTAATTCAGATGAGAATTTGGAAGGAGGCGGCCGTGGCCTTAATTTAGAAACGATCCCGGCGTTTGCCTGGAGTAGAAGTGGGGAAACCACGGAAAACCGCTTCCAGGATGGGTGAGGAGGGAATCGAATCCGCCTCTTCTCAGTTTTGCCTCACGTGGCTAAGTGTACCCCGCTCCAGCCCTCAGGCCAGAATTAAATTTCTTGACAGAGCCGAGAATCCAACCTGGACCTCTAAAGTGACTGCCAAGAGTACTATCCACTATGCAACGAGGGCAATCTTATTGTAAGTTAAGGTCAGAAATTTTGAACGTCAAATAGAATAAATTGTTATTCCAATCTCTTTCATGTGTACTGTATAAGTGTCGCTATGGACTTTCATTTAGACTGGCCCTACATCAAATATGAATCGCTTTTCAAAGAAGCGTGCGTAAAATGAAAAATGAACGGTCGTTCATTCCATATCCGCTATTCTTTTTCGGTTCATTTAAAGGACCAACGTGTAGGCATATACTTCAGTAGAAGGTGCATTGGGTTCTGTTTCACAGTGATCTCCCTCTACTGATACGAACGAGTAGTCTACTAGTAGAGAATAGTTTGCTTTGATTAAAATTGAGCATCTAAGACCAGGTGACCAAAGGTAAATGGACATTCCAGTGTTGAAGGGATCAAGAGCACTCCATTACTCAAGCATGCTAATAAGACATACTGTATCCAAGATACAGCCTCATCGTTGACCAATAGGTAACTAATTGCTTTATGTTACGTAATTACTACAGCAAGGAATTTTAGATGCATAGTTCTGGTGCTATTAATTAGTTTAAAAGAGCGCAAATAGGTGCAAATTGTAAATGGAAATATTCATACAAACATTACGAAAACCAATTTTACATCATGGATACAAAATTCACTCATCTTATCTCTTCATAGTATTAAGTCCCTAAGTCCCCGATTCTTGGATGTAACGGGTAATCGCGAGAACTACCGGATGGATTTTGATACGGGTTTCACCATTCTGTAAAGGATTTCTCGAGGAACGTTTCTGTAAAAGACATTGATTTATGACCAAAGGAAGCCGAGCAGTAACGATTTCAGTAAATACAGCAGTCGAACAAAATCCTGCCGTCCATGCCTCTTTTAAGCCTACGCTGGGTAAACTGTTACAAATATCGATTTACTACGAGTGTAAGAATTGTTCAGCATGAACAATTCTACGAAAAAGTCCGCGACAGCATATCTCTATCTTTAATGCATCACTCACAATAAGTGTTTTTACGTTTTTCCCCGCCTTAATTGGCCCTTGTCTCATCTTTCATGATACCCTCCTTCTGTGAGGGGTCAGCCTCCGTTTTCTTCTTTATTTTACCTCCTGCCTTGTCCTCAAGGCCCTTAAGGAGGCCGGGTGTATGTAGCCCCACCCCTTCCGGTGCACCCTAGATAATGCTACACCCTCAGGGGCTCACGGCTGGTGAGTTCGGGAGTTTGCGACCCCGAGGGATTCCTGAGCTGGGTCCGTTTTCCCCTTTTGTCCCTTACCTTTGGGGCGGACCCTCTCCCCTCCCCTCTCCTCTCCTCTCCTCGCCTCTTTTCATTATATTTCCTTTTCTCTTTAAGATTCCCGCACTGTTTTTGTTACTTGGTTCACCGTGTATCTAAATCCCCTTTTAGCGATTTTTAAGGCATTCTTAATCTACGTTGCATTTTGTAAGATTTTTCGATCTAAATTACATCCCGCGATTGTTTTCAACCTCAATTGCATTTTGTAAAGATTGACAATCTAAATTGCTTTTTAGTAAGTCTTTCAATGCAGGTGTCGGGACATTTTAGTGAGTATTTTGAATTTCAATTGCATTTTGTAAGTATTTTCAACCAAAACCGCATTTCGCACGAATTTTGAATCTAAATTGCATTTTGTTTGGCGGGTATTTTTCACATATTTTGATTCTCAATTGCATTTTGTGGGTATTTTGAATCTAAATTACATTTTGTCAAGTATTTTCAATCTAAATTGCTTTTTTGTAAGTATTGTCAATCCACATGAGTCCTTTGAATCTACCGTACATTTTGTAAGCATTTTCAATTTCAATTGCATTTTGTAAGTATTTTGAATTTCAATTGCACTTTGTGAATAATTTGTATTGGAACTGGGATATTTCAATCAGAATTGCATTGTGTATTTTCAATTTCAATTTCATTTTGTAAGTATTTTGAACCTCAATTGCATTTTGTAAGTATTTTGAACCTCAATTGCATTTTGTAAGTATTTTGAACCTCAATTGCATTTTGTAAGTATTTTGAACCTAAATTGCATTTTGTGCGTATTTTCGATCTCATTTGCATTTTGTAAGTATTTTGAATTTCAGTTGCATTTTGTACGTATTTTGAAACTAGCCTACGTTTTGTGGGTCTTTTTCAATCTATTCTTTTTGTGCATCTTTTCGTTCTAAATTCCCTTTTGTAAGACCATATTGTGAGTTGTTTCCGTCTGAGTTCCTTTTTGTACGTATTTTCTGTCTCAGATAATTTTGTTCTGGTTTCCATTTCATTATCATTTTCGCTATCACCCAGATCATTAGGGGCCGATAACCTAGATGTTAGGCCCCTTAAAACAACAATTTTCATCATCATCAATTTTTACGTTTTCATTTTTTTTTTCAACAATCTCCATTCTCTGGAAATTTTAATTACTAGCTTCGGAGCGAGTTTACGAGCTAGCGAGCCTATCACCCCAGCTTCGGCCAGCATCAAACTGCCGTGTCGTGTCGAGACTTCAGAGAAGAGTATACGTGTTTGAAGTTTCGCTGTTAACCTCGTCATTTCTGAATTGCGTCTGGGACCTGTCGTCCGTGCGCCCTTGAAGCTTACGGGTTGCCAACTCCCAAACTTACCAGCCATGAGGCCTTGAGGGTATCGCACTACCCCAGTAGCATCATAAGTGGTGAGGCTAGAAAAGCCCCGTCTCCTTTAGGGCCTTGAACAGAAGACAGGAGGCATCATGAAAAGAAACACAAGAGGTCTGACAAAAGAAAAGTTAAGCTGTACTGCCTCATTTTCATAGCTCTAGTAATTACCTATACAGCGTTACAAAAAAAATAATGCTCTAGGAGCCCTTTATGTATTAGGTCATATTTTATGTAAATAGAACATAGCATATAGCGGGGCGTGTCGATTGTGTTTCGTCATTTTATTCACAGTGGAGCTCTGTTACTAAGTGAGAAAACAAATTGCCATCACAAAAGACAAACCTTCGATTATTTTTACACTTAGCGGCCGCCGACATTGATATAGCCTACTTGTCGTGCCGTAAAATCAATTCTAAGAACTCTTACAGATATAATTGAATTTTTGGATTTCGGGAAGTTATTCACAACCTGTCTACGTTTGTTGTTGACGTGGAGGGACGCCCAGGCCTGTCTTCATCTTCCACACACTGTTTTCCTTCACTAAACATTGTGACGTATTAAATCCAATAAGATTATAATTATTACTACAAAGTTCAAATTAACTTCACCATTTATAACAGATCTGATTTTATTGGTTTTAATTTTATTTTTAACATAGTTCCTAGGTTCTTCTTCTGTCGTTTAGGCCGACTATGGACCACGTTAATATGATTTCAGCTTCTGGATCTTGATTATTAGAATTTTAACATTATTAATAATACGAGTAAATTTTTATGATAACAAAAATTAATGTTTAAGCTTTCCATTACCAATTTCCTTTTTCATAAGACAATACCGCAATTTATAGACAATATTACTCCATAATTACATTGAAAATTTGAGTGTTAAGATTAATTTCCAATTTGTTTGAGAACATTTCGGTCGCATTGTATTAGTACATGCTCGCATTTGGTTTAACGTGTTAAGATCCTCACCAAGCTGAAGAAGGCCCCTGGTACCGGTAAATTAATTAATTTCTTATTAATGATAATGGGCTAACAAGAAGAAATACAGTTGAGATCTCGCGGTCTCTAGTGGCCACAACTATAAAAGAAGAAGATAATTATTGATTCTTATTCTTCTTCTCCTTCTTCGTCTTCTTCCTAGCGTTGTTCCGCTGGTTCAGGGTCCGCTATTTTGGTCATTGACCTCCATTTTGACCGGTTTCGTGCGTCAGCTGGATTTAGGCCGGTAATTTTTAAGTCACCATTTATTGTGTCTTGCCAACGCTGCTTCGGTTGTCTTCTGGGGCGTAGGCCTTCAACCTCAAAATAAAGGACAGAGTTGGTAACAGTACCAGGCGCTGCACGCAGGGCATGGCCATACCATCGGAGCTGTTTCTGTCTCATTTTGTCCACATTTGGGGCGACACCCATTTGCTCCCAAATTGTGTCGTTTCGGACATGGTCAATAAGGGAGATGCCCATTGTCCAACGGAGCATTCTCATTTCCATGACGTGTACGTGACGTTCTGAAATTTTGTCGGATGGTCGACATTCAACTCCATACAGCGCAACTGGCCGTACCACTCACTGTCCGATATATCTTCGAAGAGACGAAGTGGCATTTTCTTGTCGCAAAGCACACCCGTGATCTCCTTCCACCACAACCAGGTTGCGTTTACCCTGGCTCTTACTTAATCATTGAAGTTGCCATCACTCTGCAGACAAGATCCAAGGTACCTGAAGCATTCTGTCTTGACTAGATTTTGTCCAGCGTCTTGAATGGTACTGTCGCTTGGGTTTAACTCCAGATACTCAGTCTTTTTCACATTCAGATCATTATTGATTAAGATGTAATAAATATATTCAATACCAGTTAATTTCATGATCAATAAGGACACTTCTAGATATGATTAAGTTCCTATCTCGATATTCCAATACCTGATCCAATTTGATTTTGTCAATTTGGCAACGAATCCTCTTAAATTTCTTCCCTACTGACATCACATTCACCACGAATAATCACTTGGAATATATAAATCAAAGAAATGCAGGAACGTGCTGATGTATGTGTTACGAGAATTGGCAGGCAGGGCGAAGCGCAGGGAGGCTGGGGGAGGGTACACTGCGGAGTGCGGCATCCCTCTGTCTTAATTCTCCAAGTGCGACGCGACAAACTTCTCGGAAGTGAGGGTGGGTTGCAGCTGCGGCTGATGTCTCCGATTTATCGAGACTCGTAGCTCCTAATTGTGCGGAGCAGGGAGCGTGGTGTATAGACAGCTTTAATGTCAACAAGAACACACACTAATTCTCTGAAATACGATCCGTTTAAGCTCTTTGTTTGCCTCGTCAAATAGTGTGCGAGGGTCATCATTCACAGAGATAATATTCTTCCCTTTTCATTGCTTCAGTCTTCAAGAAGGCCATTGTTCTTACTTGATAATTAAGAGCGTTTAGAATGATCTGGTGAGTATGAAAAGGTAAAGTGCTTGGATGATTACTCAGTTCCTATCAGGAAGGAAGGGAGGAAGGGTGGGAGGGAGGGAGGGAGGGAGGAAGTCTTCAACCTACTTCTACTCCATGATGATGATGATAATTGCTGTTTTAAGGGGCCTAAGCTCTAGGTCAGCACCGTCCAAGGTCGAGCCGCACTGTACAGACAGTGTGCGTCTCGGAATAGCAGGTGTGCATCCCATCCCATCCCATCCCTTACCGTGCGTCCTTTCTTCCCCTCCACTCCGCGCGTGTGCCACAGTGGGTCAAAATCGAAATCTAAGAGGACAAAATTATTTATTTTCATAATTAAAAAATCCATATGTATTACTTCTACAGCATTCTCATATAATTGTCACTCACTATTCTGGGATATAAACGCATCTTAGTGTAAATCTGTCACCACTGTTCGAGCAGTCTGAATTGGAGGGTGAATGTAAGAGGCTGTGGTTTGGTTGTCTTTGTGGTTAGTGTGATGCTTTAAGATGGAACATGCAGCTGAAGGTATGATCTTTGTAACGTGTTTCAATTATTAATGGGCGTAATTGTTACGTAATTTTAGCTATATTTGCATTATATAACATTTAACTATTATTATTAAAATTATATTTTCACTTAGATTTTTAGTATGTCGCGTCACTCTGCGTCACTTTCTACTTAATGTTAAAATGTAGATGAAGTCTTGTAGTATTCGCCTGTTATAAGATTTTCGCATCTTTTTGCAACTTTCTTAGTTATTTTACGTTTTAGAAGATGCCACGCAACCAGTTCTCACACGATTACAACTGTTTGAAGCACTGGGTTCGACGATTATGTCAAAAGTGGAACTTTGTGACTTTGTTAAAGGTAAGTTAGGGGTAGAAAATTGTTCTGAAGAGATGACTGAATGCTCTATTCAACTCATAGTCGTAGACAATTTCTTGCATGTATAGATGTAGCTTAAAAAGGTCTTAACTGATGTTTATTATGAAGTAAACAAATTATATACGTTGCTTTCATTCTAAATTCATGATTAAAACGTAAAAATAATGTTGTCCCCCTAGATTTCGATTTTGACCCACTGTGGCGCGGTGGGTGAGTGTCCTCGTTCAAGGAACGTGTAGAGGTCAAATCTTAGGTGACTAATTTACTTTGCAGGCAACGTGGCGAGAACATCGAACGTATTGTTCATGAAATATTATTTTCCTTAATTGTGATAGTAAAAGATACCTGAAGTCAATAAAATCCAGTAATTGGGCACACTGTACCGGTTTCGGTTATATTATAACCTTCTTCAGCAGATACGATATGAAGTTGCAAGAGTACATGGGCTATAATTTTATAAAAAGTATGAGTTCGAAACTATTTCCAAAATTGTTAACTATCTAAATGCTTAAAAATACTCAAAAAATCATATCTGTTACAATTTGTTTTAAGTTAATGAATGAACAAATTCTTTAAAAGACAGCCATTAGTGGAGAAGTCCAAGGTATGGAAATAATGTTGTTGTTCAATTGTGAAATTTAATGGTTGGGATTCAGTGAAACTTATGCTTACGTTGTATTAAAAGGTCTTGTCGTACATTATAGTGAAAAGAGTTTGTCAAAAATGGGTGACACCAAGAGCACGCTGATGAGCCAGCTTGGTGTCCTGGGCGAAACCCCACACAAGACACGACACAAGCCTAGAAAATTTGCCGTGTTTTTATTAATACCATAACTTTCTAACAACAAAAATGAAATGCAAACGAAATGGTTAATTCAAACTTATAAAAGTCATGAATAATTCTAACTTTTCAAGTAACCCCATGACATTCCTTCACATGGAAATATAACTGATCTAATTCAAAATAAAAAAATATTTTATTTATTTCTGTCAAGAAATGGAGGAAATGAATCGAATAATTTGAATATTTTGAAGATTAGAATAAAGTTTTCTTCAAAGTGAGAGGTGTAGAAACAATGCTAACTGCTAATAGAGGATCATGGTGGCGACTTGTTTGCAAATAGTCTTACAGACTAGACAGGATGCTGATAGGCAAATCAGTCTCAAATGAAAATTAATGATTTAATGTTTGATTGTTTGATTGATTGATTGATTTATTTATTGATTGATTGATTGATTGATTGATTGAGGGGATATAGGGTATCGTCTTTTATTTGTTGCTCTTATCGGGATATTTTTCTTCGCACTTTACGTGTTCTTAGTAGCAGATGACCTCGATGCCCTGTCCCCTTAAAACAACCATCTATACCACCCCTATTTCCACCACTGTTATTATTGAAAACCTTTATCAGTTTCGGCGATAAAATTTGCCATTTTTATCGTCCTGGTTATCTCTAGCGAGCGTATGTTTTCATTTTATAGAACTAGACGTCGCGTGCTGGGATATATCGCAAAGACGAAAGAGGAGGCTTGTGGTTGCATTAAAAGAACAATGCTTGTGTTGGCAATATTCTTGTAGACTTGCTGAGTATGCCCATCCACCCTCCTTCTTGGCAGTAAAGGGAGTCCTCTCTCTGTGTGTGCAGATATGGTGGTGGTTGGGTGCTTCAATGATGAGCGAAGGAAAGGAGGACTGGGAGAGATAGAGAAAAAACTGAAAATAGAGTAAGCGATTTAGTGAGCGTTCGCGAGTCGGGTCCCCAGGCTACTCGAGTGTCTGCTGCTGTTTATATTAGCAGTCTCTGGCATTCTCTGACGAGCCAACAGCAAGCGGACGGGGAAAAGGGCATTGTCTTATTCTTTCATTTGTTGTTCTTATCGTGATTATATTAAAATGAAAATTAATAGCGCGATTTTACGAGGGAAAACTGTCTAGAGTACATAATAAAGGGCAGATATTAAAGATAAACATTTGTTTGAGCCGACGACATGGAAATAAAATTCGTATATAAAGTAACACCGTGAGGTCTGATACAGTCTAGTCCAAGGATTCCTAAGCTGTGTGCTGCAAAATTTTGTAAATGTGTAGTAGAATTTCCTCAGTGCAATATAATTTGCCGATTTTGATGACTACCTGTCAAGCACCAACATATTTATACAAAACTCAGTACGTATTTCGGACAAAGACTGATGGGTATTACTATTCAATATACGTACATTAGTTACATTTCAGCTTGCCACGGTGGGTGAGTGGTTAACGTGTCAGTCTACTATCCCCAAGCTTGCAGGTTCGCTCCTGGCCGAGGTAATTTTTTTTTTTGAAAAGCGGCAAAAATTACGACCCGCATGTCATACGATGTTGGCATGTCAAAGAACCCATTTGAATTCAGTAGGCCTTGTTCACAATGCCAAAATTAATCTCGGGAGTTTCCACCAACACACAGTTCCTCATTTCTCTACTAGAAAGTGTTATATTGTTCAAGGAGCTTAGGTATCTAACCTCCTCGACATTCATAGTGCTACAAGGAACGACATTCGACATGCGAGCTACCCTCTGGGTGTCAAAAAAACAAAGCTTGCACCAGGCACCCGAGTTCATACGATATTATTATTATTTTTAGTTACATTTCTTGTTCAAGCACTGGTTGCAGCAGTACATCAAGATAACGATGTCGACACGGAGAAAACTACATCTAGTAACTTCCAGCCACGTCATGATGGCATGCTGAAAGGCCGTATCGTTGTATAATTTCATGCCACCCAGGTGCTTCTTCATCGGTTCAAAGAGATAGAAATACCGGCCGTGGTAGCCAAGAGTGCTAGCGCGCTAACATATGCCACGCTGGCATCGGGAGAGCGTGGTTTCAAATCCCACATTGGCCGTCCTGAAAATATTTTTTGTACTTTCCGATTTTCAGCGCCTGGTAAATCCCGGGACGCCTCCTTTCAATAGGTCCACGGCCGATTTCCTTACAAAATCCCTTCTCTGACCCGTCCTGATAAAATAATAAAATAAAATAAAGACCATTGGCTACATTAATAAAATTACAGAGATAAAAATTTGTGACGGACGCGCTTAGCCAGACAGATCGTTTTGCTTACCTTGCGCATTCTTCCTGCTGTAATCGAAAAAGTGCACCTATAACTTGATTCTCAATAAGATGCTGATTAATTTGCGTTCTTGATATACTATTCAGACGCAAAAATTGGATCAGACTGGCTATAAAATTTACAAGTTTCATCATGTTCATGTGTACGCAGTCATCTTTCAACTTATTTGGCGTCGGTCTGATACAAAATGTGCACCATCTTACGACTCCGTGATTAGTCTGTTATCTACTGCCTCGACCCTGGCGAAATGTTGGAACACGAGGAGTAATATGTCATTAATGTGAGCCCCTATTACCTTACTTTAGAAGTTCCCCATTGAACTGTAGGTACTACTGGAACAACTCCTTGCATGGTAACTCCCGCTGAAAACTGCTTCCTGGTCATCACCTAGTCTTGTCTGGTGATGCACGGCACTCTTGACATGTTACATAGGTTACAAGTCAGATGATGCGTCGTGTTTGCTTATTTTCATGATGTTTGATCCTACGTCGATTATATGGCATAATCAAGATGCCCATTTCTTGTGCAGCGTACGCATGCGCTAATAGGCAGCAGAAGAAAACAGGTGTAAAACCATTTTTACAGGTAAGCACTGTCTCTGTGCTAAGTTATAAGTATGTTATTTTCCACTGATATTCACATAAAAACTAATGCCATTGAATTTATAATATAAATGTTGAATACTAATTACCTGGTAGTTTTGATTGACCATTTCCCGTCTAAAACAACTAACTTAACCTATTAATGTTTATACATATATTTTTTTATTGTTCGCACGGCATAGTTTTTTCCGGTATAATAATTGTATACGCTGTCTTTGATCTTTTTAAGGATAAAAATAATGACAAACACACAGGCTGGAGTATATTTTCATTATCAAATTACTATAACTATTTTGAAATGTAGTTCAGCGTAATTTCCGTTTAGTTTACAAGAGACCTTTCGCCAAATTTTTAAAACCTCGCACGTACGAATACGTCAAACAAGCCTGTATGACGTAGACCAGGGGTCTCCAAACTACGGCCCGGGGGCCACATCCGGCCCGCGGACAGATTTTGTCCGGCCCGCGGAGAGCTAGCATACTTGAAAACTCCTTTTAGAGAACATATTTTTTTATAGCAAATTAAATTTAGTTTACTGAAGTATTCTAATTTTATGTTGAATAATTATTAATATGACATCTATATTGATATGGTCATGGGCTAACTACTCATAACATTGTTGTAGGCTTATTGTTATTGTTTTTGTGATAAGTTGGATAAAGAAACACAGAATTGTAATGAGTAAAGACATGTATAACATGCAGACATATGAAATACTAATGAGATTTATGTAATTGAGATTTTCCACTGACAATAGTTTGTAGTTGTGGACTAATTTTACTTGTACCAATTATTAAAAGAGATTTAAGATGCTCATCAGTTAATTTAGATCTGTAAACATTTTTTGTGTACTTCATTTTGGAGAAGGTCTTCTCACACAAATAAGTAGTACCAAAAACAGAAAACAGCCCACGAACAAATTTATGCAAATTATCAAATTGTGTCAGTGGAAGACACTTATAAAATTCCAACAAAGATGAGTTTTGACCTTTGTTCTTAATTATATCACTGCACTGTAGTTCAATCATTTCCATTTGAAGTTCCGGGGCTAGGGTTTCAATGTCAGTATCAAAAGGATCCTGAAAAATCTTAATTTGATTCGCAAAGGCATCGAAGTCCGAGAAACGAGTATCAAAATTTATTTTCAAAGCACTCAAAGTTTCGATTGCAAAATCGATAGGAAACTCAGTCTCAGTGGTGTGGCTGAATATTTCACATGTTTTAAAATGTGAAAAACATTTACTTCGTAGTTGTGATTGAAACAGTATCAATTTCTTCCGGAATGATTTGATATTAGTGTATAAATCAGGAAGATGCTGGTTTTCTCCTTGCAATCTCAAATTCAGTTCGTTCACATGTTTTGTCAAATCAACATAGAATGCTAACTTCCACAGCCATGCGTTGTTTTGTAATTCAGTAAGAGGGCGATGCTTTTCATTCAAAAAAATTTCGATCACTGCTCGAAGTTCAAAAAAGCGCTGAAGGACTTTCCCACAACTAAGCCAACGTACGGCAGTATGATAAGGTAAGTCATTTTCTCCAATCACTTCAATAAATTGTCGGAATTGTCGGTGATTCAGCCCAAAAGATCTCATAAAATTAACAGTTGATATGACTGGTTTCAGAACTTCAGACATATCCAAACATTTTCCGCACAAAGACTGTTGATGAATGATACAATGTAAGACTAATGGTTTTGAACCACCGTCATTTTCTACAGCCTTTGACACAAGAGCGACCACTCCTTTATCTTTCCCACTCATGTTTTTGCCTCCATCAGTTGTAATACATTTCAAGTTTTTCCATCGAAGGTTCTTTTGATTAATGGCCATTTCAACTCCTTTAAAAATATCTGTACCAGTAGTTGTGCCATGAATACTATACATATCAAGAAGTTCTTCATGCACTTCATAGCTTTTATCTACTCCTCGAATATAAATCAACACCTGAGCAGTATCTGACACATCCGTTGACTCATCCAAGGCCAAAGAAAACCACTCAACATCTCCATTTTTGTCGAACAGTTGAGAGGATATATTTTCAGCGATGTTTTCTACCCTTCGAGCCACAGTGTTTGCTGACATACTGACAGTTTTTAATAAATTTACCTTTTCAGGGCACATTTCTTCGGCTGCTGCAATTATGCATTCTTTGATCATTTCTCCATCGGTGAATGGTTTTCCACGTTTTGCAATTTCAAGAGCCACACGAAAGCTGGCACGAGTTGCAGCCTCTTGTTCGGTTTTGAGTTTTGTAAATGAAGATTGCTGCGATTTCAATCCGCGCTTCATAGCTTCGAATTTTTCTGTCCGCAAACTTCCTGTATATTTTGAGTAATTTTGAAAATGTTTTGTTTCATAATGACGTTTAATGTTATATTCCTTGAGAACGGCTATGCTTTCATTGCAAATCAAACATAGCGCCTTGTTACTGGACTCAATTACGAAATACTGATGTTCCACTCATCTTTGAATTTTCTGCATTCACTATCAATTTTTCGCTTCTTTTCCATACTACTAAATCACACACAAAAGCAACAATTCAAATCAAAATACTGTTACAAAGATGTCTTAAACTTAAACACGCACAAACACGTTTTAAGGAGGTACGCACTATTTTATTTCACAACAGTGTCATAGGAACTGACTTGTGGTTGCGCAACTAGCCTTCTTATATATTCCAATTACTGCCATCTAGAAGTGAGTGGAAGACACCAGAACTCTCTCGAACCAACGAGATTACTCTGTACGTGATATTAGCGCCATCTGTTAGCGATAGAAGGTACTACCTATTTCCGCTTGTGTCCACCAGATGTCGTGTCACGTTACTCCTCATGGCTCGTACTCTACGACTAATCTAGAAATTACAGATAATGACAGGAAAATTAATAATATGCAGTGTTGCCGTTTTGCGGACTTGAGTCCGATTTGCAGCCTTTTTTCAACGTTGCGTACTTTTTCGGACTTTTTTTTTCATCAGTGGACTATTTCACTTTTTACCACCGGCAACAATGATAATATGGTTTTGGCCCTCGGAACTTACTGGAGTAATCAGTATGGCCCTAAGGCTGGAAAGTTTGGAGACCCCTGACGTAGACCATCGGGAGAAACTAGTCGCACCGAAAACCGCACTGCACTCCCACACGGTCGTCAATTTTAATATTAATAAAATAAGTACTGGCCCCGTCAGTCTTCAATGTATTTTGCAAGTATGAATATATCTTGATTTCCACGTTTGAGAATATCGTGGAGAAGGCATCTTGAGATACGAAATGATCGGAACCTTTGCTCGCGGAGTGTTAGTGAAATATTGGCGTATCCTCGAAACCTCTGGGGCTCCGTTATATGCGTCTCGCAGTCTTGTTATTCAGTATTGACTTCTCGTTTGATGGTAATACGTGATACTCGGGCTCCCCTCCCCGTATCACTTTGCTCTATAATTAACTTGAGCAGTCAATGATGAGTTTCGCCTTTAAGGTAGGCAACTCAATTAACAGGTCTGTCTTCAGGGTGGGAGTATACACGCTTCTCTGCCTCGGATTTCGAAATGCGTATGAGTTATCATGCATGAGTGTATATTAAGTTACGTACACTTCCCCTATCATATTCGAGATAGGAAATGTCCTTGCTCGTGCTTCTTGGTCCATTAGTATAACTGTACCACAAAATCAAAATATCTAATTTACACCCTTATGAAGAATTTCTAGCTTATGTTTGTGCAATTTTCTATATCGAGCATGATTCTTGGCTGGAATAAAGTGTAGAATTTTTCTAATAATAATTATAATAATAATAATAATAATAGGATAGTAATAAAGTTGCGAGAGTGAAGAACCTATCCGGTGAGAAAACCTGAAAGAACAGGGTATTCTCAGCAAAAGAACGAGCACGAGCAAGTCCAAGGATGAAGGAATACGGGCGAAAGAGGAAGTATAGATACAGAACTTGCGAAGGTGATGAAATTGTGTAATCACACCTCATAGGTGGTTGAAACTATAATGATTATAATAATAATAGTGTTACAGGAAGTACAGTAGGCCTAACTACTATGGTTATTGAAACACCGGAGTGCTGCAGTTTTGCTTTTACGAGTATCTTGAACATTTCAGAAAATCTACAGACACTGGTCTCTTGCTCTTATGCACCCTCAAGTGCCAGCTGGCTGTGCCTGGATTTTATACCACAACCTTGGACATAGCAGGCTAGAACCTTACCACTGCGCCACACAGCCGACCAAATATATTTTAATCCTGCTTTTCACATTACCGTGAGGGAGTTCTAGAAATCGCGCCCAGCACGGTCTCTACCTGGAGTATTTGTGGCTGATACGGACGAAACCATCGGTCCCTACTTGGTTAGATGACTGTCTGGATGAAAATTATTGATTGCACTACAAGCAAGGGGCTCTGGGGCGTAAGCCCCAGGTTAGGTTTTGTATGTAGAACAGTATTGCCACCAGGAAAATTTCTAGTCTGGGCGTGATTTACGCACATTTGTCAGTGGGCGATATTTTCCCTGGGCGCGAATTTCGTGCAACCTAACGTGAGAAGAAATTTCTCTCGTGCAATCACTGAGGAAGCTTTTTGTATCTCTCTCTCTCTCTCTCTCTCTCTCTCGTACAAAATGACTCGCTCTCTGTCTCTCTCTCTCTCTTACATAAAGGTACTCAACAGTAGTTTCAAGAAATTTGGTTATGATTTATGAAAATTATAAACG
Organism: Meconema thalassinum; assembly: GCA_946902985.2. Lineage (NCBI taxonomy): Eukaryota > Metazoa > Arthropoda > Insecta > Orthoptera > Tettigoniidae > Meconema > Meconema thalassinum. The sequence goes on from OX336399.1 coordinate 95,100,284, forward strand.
TTGGATATTCGAAATCCAACGTTTATAATTTTCATACACGTGAATCCTGCCAACATTAAAATATTAGTAGAATAAACTCGACTGTTACCCTTTTCTTAAAACTCGGCCCGTTTAATCACTCACCACGACTGCGGTGGAGATATGCAGTAAGTCCTGAGATCGGTGCTTCGAATCTTGGCGCTGACTTAGTCTATGCTGAGTTTGGTTTTCCCCGGGATTTTGCACATTCCCTCCAGGCAAATGCCGGGATAGTAGCTTCTTTCACAAATCCTACTGAAGCCACTCGTATTATTTCCGGAATTGAACCACTCTTTTCAACAGGTTCGGGAAATATGAATTGACAGTTCTTAAGAAAAATTGACCTTCAACTGTACCCTCTCAATATTGTTGTGGAGGAAATCTGTCACGTCTTGGAATCTTGTCATCCTAGTCTCTTCATGATTTTTTTTGGAGGGATGATTGTACATCTATACTGATGGATCCCGTATGCCGACATCTAATGTAGTAGACAAGACGAGCTGTGCCATTATAGTTTATGAGGATACCGTAAAATTATTACCAGAGCAGTATAAACTCTCCTCTAGATGCTCGGTATCCCAATCAGAACTGCGGGCTATTAAATGTGCGTTGAGATGGTGTGTAGGCACTAATGGGAGAGGTCAGGTACTCAGCGATTCACAGGCAGCGTTAAACTCTCTCAACAACAAGTATAATATGAACCCAATTTCTGTTGTAATAAGATCTTGAGCTGAACAGCACCTGCACATTTCCTTTCCTTGCTACTAAAGGGCGTGTGGGAACTGCTGGAAATGAAAGAGCAGACCAGCTGGCGAAAACTGCCACTACATCTAACCTAGAGGTGATGTATGATAGGTCTCCGGTATGTTACGTGAAAATTCAAATAAAACAATACGCATTCGATCAGTGGAACTACCTATGGATTCCCTCTTCAGAAGGCTCCGTCACGAGGGGTATATTTTCCCCCAAAGTTTTCAACCAGCTCAGATGCAAATTGCTGACGCCGAGCTTTGAGCTCTCACAATTCCTTTCAGGCCACGAAATATGTAAGTCTCAGGTTTACTTCGAACGTTTCAAAATTAAAATAGACTATAATTACTCTTGCTTCCGTATATTTTCTCAGACCATATGCCACCTGTTGTTTGACTGTCTTCTGTGGATCTTTTCAAACCATACGTCACCTGTTGTTTGACTGTCTTGTCTTCGAAAGATACACTCTGAATTTCCATTTAAACTACTGTGACATTGACACGTCAAAACCACAATGACATTTCTCCAAAACCCTGTTGATATAATCAGTTTCTAACATTCACTCATCGCATCTATCGTAACTTATCGTTGTAAAATTGTCTTATAACTTAATAAACCAATTAGTTAATCTACAACCCTAATGTATTTCGGTGAAATTAGTGTCCCCTCTGTAACGGATATTCAGTAAATAAATAGTAACTTGTTTCAAGTCCCAGAGCACCTACCCCCCCCCCCCCCCCTCCCTAAACCTAATCATTAGTTACACACCGCAGAAACATAGGTTATAAGTTAAGACAAATTCAACACACACTCAAGTATCCTACTTGGGGCTGATGACCAAGATGTTCCAAGCCCCTGAAATGAATTAACATCAACAACCACCACCACCACCTTTTATTAAAGAACTGATCCGATTTTGCCCCAAATTCGTTCAAAGTACAAATTGATTCCCTATAAGCTTAGTGGATGGTTGAATTGCTGCGTATCATAAGTTATAGATGATGTCAATATGTTGGTCCTCAAATAACTTCTCAAGCACTGGTACAAATTTGATCAAATTTTGTACAAATGAAATACACATTAGCAGGACATGATCGGTGAATGTTACTGACAGTAAATAATAAACGGTGCCAATTTTAAGGTAACCCTGGAATAGTTCCTGTGAGAATCATTTAATGCTAACCAAACTTTGTTCGATTAAGTACATGTTAGTGGCTTATTATGAATTAAACATTTCCATTGCGGTCAACCGTAGTTAGTGGGTAGTACAAACAAAACGGTTACACTTGGATAAATCTTGAATGTCGTATCCAAGTTTGATCGAACTTCCACGGACCTACGTGCACACGTTCTTAGATGAAATGTTTGACTCATTATAGATAAGGAAAGTAGCTTGTTTAGTTCTTAAGTATGTTGGAAATGGCGTATTTGGATAGAAGTTTTACTTGTTTGTTGCCAGATGAAAGCTTAATTCTTCTACTTGAAGAAAATGTATGATTTTTACACGTTTCATGATTAAATATGCTCAGAAAATTAATTTAATTTAACCAGGTCGCACGTGTCTAATTATAATGAAAAACATCAAAATGAATGTACTCAATAACTAAGAATTGTGTTTTTTACAGGTTCATGCTTCAATAATTGATATTGTAACTTTGTCAGTCAACAAAGGATAATTCCTATTGCTGGAATATGCGAAATAATAACTGACATAAGTTCCATACGGCCGACACAGTATGCCAATGCAGATTATGTGGAAAACAGTGTGACAGATACCATGTGCTGGTGTGTACCGAGAGAACATCATCACTAAATTCATTTTGCAAAGACTAAATTTTATTTATGTATGTGTGTGTATATAAATGTCTGTATATATAAGTTGTGTGTATACTGCATTATGGCTAGTTGGCTGCAATATATTATTATTATTATTATTATTATTATTATTTCAGGTTATTTGTTTGCATATTCCAGTATCTGGAATCATTTTGTGTTGACTGATTGAAAGTTAAAATATCAATAATTGTCAATAAGGCAACACTGAGAAATGGCTTCAAAGCTACGGTATGTTCAAACTTCAATAAGGCACGTTCTAGTTCACCAATCAACCTCAACATGGTCTCAAATTAATGATCATTGTATTAGGAATACCTTGTACTAAAGCTGAAACAAACTATGTGCACATTCAAAACCTAAATATGAAGAAATGATTTCTTTTAAGTTTTGCATTTTTGAAAGAATGTTATATTTTTGGTATACTGCACTGTAATAGTGATAAACAAATCAAATTCATGAACGTGACTAACGGTCACGTAACATTTCTTCTTTCCTACCTTCCTTCCTTCCTTCCTTCCATTTCCCTTCCCTTTCCTTCTCTTTTCCCTTCCCTCCTACCCTTCCCTTTCCCTTCCTTTCTTCCCTCACTTCCCTTCCCTTCCCTTTCCTTCCTTCCTTCCTACCCTTCCCTTCCCTTCTTTTCTTTCTTCCCTCACTTCCCTTTCCTTTCCTTCCTACCCTTCCCTTCCCTTTCTTTCCTTTCTTCCCTCACTTCCCTTCCCTTTCTTTCCTTTCTTCCCTCACTTCCCTTTCCTTTCCTTCCTTCCTTCCTACCCTTCCCTTCCTTCCTTTCTTCCCTCACTTCCCTTTCCTTTCCTTCCTTCCTACCCTTCCCTTCCTTCCCTTCCCTCCGCTCCCTCCTTCCCCTCCTCCCTTCCCCTCCCTACCCCTTTCCGTCCTACCCTTCCCTTCCCATCCTTCCTTTCCTTTCTTCCCTCACTTCCCTTTCCTTTCCTTCCTTCCTTCCTTCCTTCCTATCCTTCCCTTCCCTTCTTTCCTTTCTTCCCTCACTTCCCTTTCCTTCCTTCCTTCCTTTCCTTTCTTCCCTCACTTCCCTTTCTTTCCCTTTCTTTCTTTCTTTCTTTCTTTCATAATCAATTTATAGATATTGAGAAAAATCCAGGAGAATATTTTATCCGTGAACGGGAAGGCTACTTCGTACACTAGACTAGTGGTTACCTTAATAGGCCTATAGACGCTTAGTTGTGGGGTAGTGAAAACTTCCATGAAAGTTGCGATTAAGGGCAATTGATTCATGTGTTTACATTTGAACGTGCTTGGATCAAAATGCGTGTTAATAAAGTTTGACACAGATTAGTGGTTAAATAAGCGTTGCAGAGAAAAAACTACCCTTGCATGGTATGACACTTGGTATGACAATCAGTATTCATTGAAGTATAATGTATGTAAACGTTCGGTCTCAATAAAAACTGATGGGGCCAATGCTGTTAAACATGCATGTTGATGGCCAGTGTTCACAATGATTGTTCCACGCCAATCTATTGATTGGTTAAAACTAACGATCATCGACAGACATAATTGTGTACATCACCGCTGAGTGTGCGCATATTGATGCGTGTGTGTACTTTTTTACTAATTAACAGTTCTTAAGATCTTTTGTCGAATACAGTAGGTGGTTGTATTAATATGGCCACTTGATAAAAGTAATATTTTCAATCTCTATATATAAAAATGAATGTTACGTGGTAGTTTGTGTGGGTCTGTATGTCTCCTATGCGTTCATATATCATTCATCCGATTACGATGAAACTTGGGTGAGATGTTGAGTACACTCCAAGGAAGGTTTCAGGCTTAGTAAATCCATATTATCATATACAACGCACGAGTAGATTAACAAATGAGCGACGACGCGCGAAGCGTTTCAACGAAGTCCCGTATCCGTTCATATACCATTCGTTCGATAGCGATGAAATTTGGATGAGATGTTGTGTGCACTCCAGGGAAGGTCTCTGGCTTACAAGGGGAGGATACGATCCATGGGTCACCGATTCCAACCATCTTTAGTACACGTGTAGGGCATGACCTGGCGTATATCAGGTGCAAGTAGTAAGGTGCGCTTCTCAGCCGTTTCCGAGAAACTAATTAATTGCAATTGCAGTGCGGCGTCTATGTGCGTTGTACGCTAGCAAGGAGCCATCGAGCGTGTGGTGCAGCGGTAAGAGCCCTGCTTCGTAAGCGCGGGATCGCTGGATCCAATCCCACCGGTGTGCCGTTGCAGTGCGGTTTTCCCCCTTTTATCCATTACCTGTGGTGCGGACCCTCTCCTCTTTCACTTTCCTTTCTGCCTTTTATGGCTCTCTTTCCTTCCAGGTCCCTCGGACCACGTTCTTCGAGGGTTGAGGGCGTTTCTTTTCCTCCTGTCCTTTGTTTGCCTTGTTCTCCTTTTGTTTTCCATTTCTTATTCTGGTGTGTAAGTTAGTATTTAGTTTTAGTTATAGTTTACATTTCATTATCATCTTCACGATCACCCAAACCATTAGGGGCCGATAACCTAGATGTTCGGCCCCTTTAAACGACAATTATCATCATCGTCATTATTATTATTACTGAGTTGAAGAGTGATCGAACGTTCGCTGAAAGTATGCACAGGAACGTCTGCTTTAAGAGCAAAACGTTGAGCTGTCTTATCAGCCACAATGGTGTGATGACTACTATGTGGTCAGCGCGGAGTGACAAGTGTAATGTTGACCGCCAGGCCCCACTTCAGTCCCCTTCCCTTCCCTGGCTTGGTCACCGGCCAAATTGAAACAGTGTCCTCCCTCTCGACCCAGATTAAAGAGACTCCAGCAACTTCTCGCCATCTCAAGTCATTTCCAAACCACCAACAGAGTATATGTGAACAGTTATTAATCTCATGTGAACTCACATAATTCTTGGTTAAGATATATATATTTCCTAAAGGACATCCGCCCGGCATTCCGGGAGACCATAAAGATCCAGAATACAGTGTAGGTACATTGTTGGCTCTACAGTACATAAGTCATTACGATATACCATATAAATGGTTATGTAGCATGTTGAGTGAAGCTCTCAATACGCCCAAGCAGATCTTCTCAAGATCATTCTCGATGATGCCAAGCTTCATGAGGATATCCACGACGAACTTATAAGATGTTCCACGAGCTCCGAATAGAAGGCCATTCACTTTCCATGCATTTTAGGTAAGTTATATCTCTCACTCAAGTGAGGTATGCATGGTCGGTAAATAGCCTCTTTCTCCTCGTTGACTCGTACGGCTTGCGGAATGTCCACTTCCATTCGTACCGTGGGGTCCAGGACCAAACCCCTTCCATTCTTCCTGTCAATGGCAACGATATCTGCTCTACGGTGACTACCATTTTCCGAAATGCAGTGCACTTCCTCATAAACTTCCCATTTCAATTTCCTCAGGGAAGTGGCAATTGATGATCGAATTGAATAATGACTGATTTCTCTTATCTCTATAAATAAAGTAGCTTTCCGCCTGAACATACTGAATTTGCGGCTAAACCTTCGCAATTATCCCCGGTAGGGTGAAAAATATCAAAATATACCCTCCGCTATATTTTGTTAGTTTTAAGCACCCCTAGAATAAAACTAAGCTACAAATTATTTAAATAGTCGTGTTGTTGTTGTTGTTGTTGTGGCTTTTTGAGTCTTCATTCTTTTGACTGGTTTGATGCAGCTATCAATGCCTCCCTGTTCTGAGATAATCGTTTCATCTTTACATAGCTACCACATCCTACATCCTGGGACCCCAGCTGAGTCCGGCATTGCTTCCACTTCTTTTCTTCTTCTTCTTCTTCTTCTTCTTCTTCTTCTTCATCTTCATCTTCACTGTCGACCTCCCTTGGTCAGCTCTTGTTCTTTTCCGAACCCGACGGTATTAGGGTATCCGAGGCCTAGGGAGTCTATTACTTTTCCGCCTTAATTGGCCCTTGTCTCATCTTTCCTGATCCCTCATTACTCGATGGATCAGACCTCTTGTTTTCTTTTCATTCTATTTCCTTTTCTCTTTAAGATTCCCGCACTGTTTTTGTTAATTGGCTCCCCGTGTATCCAAATTGTCTTAAGGGTATTTTCAATCTAACTTGTATTTTGTGAGTCTTTTCTATCTGAATTGCATTTTGCGAGTATTTTCAACCTTTATTGCATTTTGTAGAGATTGACAATCTAAATTGCTTTTTAGTAAGTCTTTCAATGTAGGAGCAGGACATTTTAGTGAGTATTTTGAATTTCAATTGCACTTTGTGAGTATTTTGAATCTGAACCGGCCTTTTTCAATCTAAATTGCATTGTGTATTTTCAATTTCAATTGCATTTTGTAAATAGTTTGAACCTCAATTGCATTTTGCGCGCATTTTCGATCTCATTTGCATTTTGTACGTATTTTGAACCTAACCTACATTTTATGCATGTTTTTCAATCTATTCCTTTTGTATTTTTTCTAAGTTCCCTTTTGTAAGTATTTCCACTCTCCATTTTGTGAGTCTTTACAATCTGATGTTGTAAGTATTTTCAGACTCACTTAATTTTCGTTATGATTTCATTGGCATTTTCGCTATCACCCAGACTATTAGCGGCAGATAACCTAGATGATGATGATCAGGTGCCAAAAAGACGGCGTCGACTCCATATTATTCGGTCTTCAGCCATATACTTCAGATCCTTCACTGACATATTCATGTTGGATTTGATGGCGTCGATCCATCTCAATGCTGGTCGCCCTCGTCTCCGAGACCCTTCCAACTTTCCAAGCATAATTGTCTTTTCCTACGAATCAGAACGCCTCATAATGTGTCCAAAATATGACAGCTGTAATCGTGTTATCAATGCTTCGAGAGACAGATCTGGTTTGATTTTTTTGAATCACCCATACATTTGTCTTAGCTGTCCAAGGAATACGCAGTATCCTTCTCCAACACCAGAGCTCAAAAGCATCAATATACTTCCTATCTCGTTTCCTTATGGTCCAGCTTTCGCAACCATATGTAGCTATGGGAAAGACTAGTGTCTTAACCATTCTAATTTTAGTAGGCAAAGAAACATCGGAACACTTGTAGACCTTATCCAGGCCTTTAAATGCTGCTCTTCCTAGGACAAGTCTTCGGCGAATATCTTGACTGCATGAGCCACTACTACTAATGGTTGAAACAAACAGAAACTATTCACCTCTGTGATTAACTTATTATCTATCATAATGTTTGATGGTGAACCTGTTGTTATTAGTTTTGTCTTGTTGATATTCAAGTACAAACCCATGGTTTCACTCTGTTCTTTAACTTTCATAATGATATCTCGAGCTCTTCCTTTCTTTCAGCAACCAAAGTGGTGTTATCTGCATACCGCAAGTTGTTTATATTCAATCCACTAATCCTAAAACCATGAGGTGACTCATCCAATCCAGATTTCCTCATGATGTACTCAGCATACAGATTGAATAAGTAGGGCGAAAGTATACAGCCTTGTCGCACACCTATACTAATAAGGAACCACTCTGTTTTACCATGCTCAGTTTTAACATAGGCTTCTTGTCCCAAATATAGGTTACGCATCAGGACATTGAGATGTTCAGGTATGCCCATCTAAGTACATTCCACTTCTTCGCATGATTCACACTATCAAAGGCCTTCCTGTAATCTATAAAGCATATGTACAGCTCCTTCTGGTATTTCTTTGCTGTTTCCATCATCCAACATACATCACTAATAATGTCTCTGGTCCTCTACCTTTCCTAAAACCAGCTTGAGTAGCGGACCTTTCACGTTCCATGTATGGTTCTAATCTTCGTTGTATGATTTTCAACATCACCTTGCTGGCATGTGGTATCAGAGCAATTCTGCGATAGTTAGGAGCAGTCCAACAGGTCTCTTTTTGGGTATATCATTGGGCCAAGTGAATGTTTTCCCAATCTGTTGACATATTGAAGTTAAAACTTTAACAGATGTTTCTTCTGTTGCTTTCCATATTTCAGCTGGAATTCCATCAGTTCCTGAGGCCTTGTTTTGTGCCAATGACTTAAAAGCTATTCTGACTTCATCTTATAACACAGGAGGTTCTAGATCAAAATTTGCCTCTTGTAATGAGTCGTCACTTCTTATCTCCAGACCATACAATTCCTTTGTATAATCTTTCCATCTCTGTTTAATCAAATTACCATTAACATCCTTGACCATTCCAATTCTTGGCTGAAACTTCTTTCTTAAGGTGGAAATATGTTGAATGACCTGTCTCATGTTACCTATTTATTTACTTCTTCCAAATCAGTACAGACCTTGTTATAATACTGCTGCTTATCTTTGAGAACATTTCTCTGAAAATCTCTATTCAAAGGGGTCATGAGTTCCCTATCCTTCCGAATTTTGTCTACCTTCCTTCTCTTCGATATTTTAATAGTTTCTGATGTCATCCAATGTGCTGTTCTCTTTTTTTCAACCCTCAACAATTTTCTCTTACATTCATCCTTAACAATGTCTTTAACTTCACTCCAAATTTCCTCTGGTTCTCGATCAAGGAGATTTAGGATCTCAAAACGATTCTTAACTTACGTTTTAAATGGTGTGGGAATGTTTGCAAAGTCATATCTCGGGTGTTGGACTACCTTAATATTCCTTCTAAATTTGACTTGTAATTTACATGTCAGTAGTTCATGATCTGATCCACAGTCTGCACCAGGCCAAGTTTTTGCTGCTATAATGGAACTTCGCCACCTTCTAGACCGAATTATGTAATCGATCTGATTCCTGTATTTCCCATCAGGTGATGTCCAGGTGTACAGCCGACGTTTTGGTTGCTTGAAACATGTGTTGGTAATGAAAAGGTTATTAGATTCACAAAAACTCGTAAGACACTCTCCAGCCTCGTTTCGATCATCTAAACCATAAAGACCCACAACGTTTCCCTCTTTGCCTTTCCCAACTTATGCATTCCAATCGCCAATCAGAAGTAACACATCTTGTCTGCAGGTTTTATCCATAACTGAATGAACCTGAGCATAGAGTACATCAACATCATCATCAGCAGCAGCATCAGTTATTGGGGCATATACCAGTATTATGGTCATATTAAAAGGTTGGCCTTTTAACATTATGGACATCACTCGATCACTGACGTCGTAGCCCAAAACAGTTCTAGCAGTTCGCTGGTTTATTACTGAAGCCACACCTTGCTCTCTCCTTTCCTCATGTTCTGAGTAATATATTATGTGTTCTCCTGATTTGAACTGACCAAAACCACTCTATCGTAGTTCAGTAATTCCTAATATATCAATATTCAAGCGGGTCATCTCATTTTTTACAATTTCTAATATACCTTGATACATACTCCGCACATTCCATGTGCCCACCATTAGCCTGTCCTTGCAACTGCGGATTCTCATTTCTTGAATGGCAGCATCAGCAGCATTTGCCGCATCACTAGCATCACCAGTATTCTGAAAGATCCGAAGCTCTTCCCCAGTAGCATATCGAGTGCCTTCCAACCTGAGGGTCTAATCTTCCGGCACTATACCATCATAATTTCCGTCAGTCATATTCCATGCAGTTTTCTTGGTAAAATTGCACTACGAAAGTGTTTTACCATTGCCTTCTCTCGCACGCAGTGGAGTCTTTGCCATTGTCATAAAATGATCATCTGCAGCAGACATTCTCCTAACTGCTGCTACCCAGTATAGGAACCGCAGCCGCCCCTAACCTGGGGTACAGACGCTGCTTTATGGATTTTGGGGGCATTTCCTCCTCCGAGGGGACCATCACCCCACCTAATGGGACTCATCCACCCGAAGCGGTTGGTCCTCTTAGGGAGCTGAGTTATGCCGCTCAGCATTAGGCTAAACCCAGATGTTAGGCCCCTTAAAACAAAAATTAGCATCACCACATCCTATATCCGAGGCAATCTGTTTTAACATAGGCCTAATTATTATAATCTTGTTCTACCCCTACAGCTCATATCCTCGACCCTTCCTTCCATACTAAATTTGCTATTCCTGGGTATGTTAGTAAATGTCCTACCGACCTATATCTTTCCTTTATTAATAATAATTTATTGCAACTAAATGGTCATAATATAAATATTTCAATACACTCAGATATACATCAAAGATAATTATACCGTTAATGTTAGAAGACATTGTCACTTATTGACACAGTTGTGTCAAGGTTCCTTGTTTAATAGCACATTTCATAGCATGATAAACATCGCATTGTTTGTCGCAAAAGACACAAACGCAGCTTGGTCCCGGCTTGTGAAATCTAAGTTTCTGCATATCTTATGGTGGAACCCGTCGACAGCAAACGTGGTCACTGTATGCCTCAGATCATATCCTATATCATATACATCTCCTTTGCGAGAACGTATACTAGTCAGGATGTTGAATACTTAGAGACACATAGAACTCTCTTCGGAAATCTGGCCTTCAGACTTTCCAGCTCTTGTAGTTGTCTATTCGAGAGATGTTCCTATATTATCTCCAGACCATATATGGCTGCGGGAGCAACTTTCATGTTGAACAAAGCCATGTCTGCCTCCAAAGATAGCTGGGGGAGGTGTTGAATATCACAACTGTTTCGTATAGCTGTGATAACTCTCTCCTTTAAGTGAATTGTGAAAAACTTTCCCGTTACCTGTAATGAAATCCCTAGATATTTGTATTGGTTACTAGTTGGGTAGTTTATTGACTGAGGAATAACCCACCCACCAAGGGAAGATGATTAAGAGAAGGAAGTAGATTTGGGATTGGAAAAGAAGGATAGAAAAATAGGAGGAGAGTCCCACAAAATTAATAAGTTTAGCTTTAAACACACTTAAAGGTGGTTGCCACCGAAAATCCGCTTTCGGATACCTAAAATGAGTAAGGACTTGGTCTAAGCTGACGAGAAACACAGATAAAACTTGGGCGGTTTGCAACAGAGTGGCTTTCGTATAATCCCTCTCAAGCATATATAAAACTACTATGGGGAAGAGTGATGGTCTGGCAAGACTGAGAGGAACAAATTTACTGTATGTCTTCTCAAAGAAATTGGGTTTTTCAAAATAATTCGAAGAATGCCAATGATTTAACTCTGGTTTGGTATTTTCAATTTCCAAAATTATGGAGTTCCTGTAAGGGCGACCAAGTGTCTCTAAGAAGGAAATGATAAAAGATTATGCCTTATGGAGTAATCTTGGTAAATGAACCAATGGTTGCATTGGAAAATGGCTAAGCTTTTACTCAGCGAGGAGCCGGCTAAAAGTTTAGACAAAAAGAAACACTTATCTTTTAGAAAACTGACCATAAGTTTTCGGAGAGGGTCTCCACAAGCAGGTAGCTGGCTTAGCGAGCTTTACTTGCCTTACTGGCCAATTAGAATTAGCTATTAAAGCTAAAAAGAACTTTAGTGAGGTGAAAATTAAGAGTTCTTGCTCAAATGCAACAAATGGTGAAAGCCCTATTAATGATTTTAATGTCATTGAGTGAGGAGAGTCAAGGAAGACAGGATTTTGCCTAAACTTCGTATTCGTAAATGAAAAAGAGAAGGGAAACGCTTCATTTATTTTACAATTCCAAGAAGTTTGAGGAAATTAACAATTATGTTATATAATTTTGACAAACATAGTTCATTTGAACCTTTTAACAAATGGGGTCGCAGACCTCTCGACATTAAACGTTTGCTCCAGGCAATTGACAATTTACAAGGTTTCAAACCTTACATGTTTCTAAAATCTTTATAAGATTTAAACAAATAAACAATGAAGTAATTAAAATTTGAACGTGAATTGGAGTACAAAGAGTGCACCTTAAGAAATTCTTGAGAGAATGTTCTAGAGAAAGTGACAACTTCGAAAATAACAGTAATAAAAACATGAAAAATAAGATAGAAGTTCCTACAACTTCTTATATTTATACAGAATTATTATATGAGAATTATACAAAGAGGGCAGGTCACTTACTGTGAAACCTGAAGAAAGTGAAAAGGAAAGTTCTAGACTTCCCAAGTTTGAGCAGGAATCACTAGCCAAATGGGACAGTTTCCATTTCGTGAAACCTGAACATGACTCGCTCAAGAGTTTAAAGAAATGTTTTCCCTGATTATAGGAAAGGAACAATGTTATTTGAAACTTGTATCACACAAGCAATTATGCAGAATTTAATTAATGTTAAACTAGCAAAGTTGGAAGGGCACTTCGTGAGTGACACCCTATAGAAAGTTACAATTTTATTAATAATGGTGGTTAGTAGAAGGTTGAGGAAAGATCATTGGGATATAGGATCAATGTTCATGGCCGTATTTAATATAACCGGACGATCGCGACGCGGTAGAAACGTGGAGCAAGCACTGATTATCACTATAGTCTGTAAAGATTGATGCAAAGTTCACTATAGAAACTCGAAAGTTCATGAGAAAGAAAGTTTTTTCAATACTGAAAAGAACTGGTTGCACTAGGTAGGCGAGAGTCTATTGCTAGAGAAAATGGTGGATTACAGTTAAATGTGCCATCAAACATCCCAACGGTGGACGAAAGTTAGCTATTGCAGAAATTTGTAAGGAAGATTCCTCATTTTAAATAGTATTTTCACAAGTGAAAAATACCTGACGGCAAGCCTCGCAGATAGAGTACAAGATCTCGAAGGTTCCAGAACGACCTTAGCAGAAAAATGGGGTTGAGAAAATCCAACGGAGGAACTAGCTTTATAATTTATAGACAGCGGGTATTAGATAATATCCCACGTAGTGAGAGGATTTCTCATTTTGCAAGCATAAGAAATGCTGCCTTTCACCAAGATTGGCTTGATTAGACAAAAGCCCCACATGGAAAATCCCGCGAAGAATGATTACCGCTCCACAAGTAATCTCACGCTGTCTATAAAATAATCAATAAAAGCATGTAGATAAAATTGACGAAAATGAGGTTAAAACCTTTAAAATAGTACTTATCTTGATTTCATGTTGAAGGCGAAGTTTCCTTTGAAGATAACTACTTTGCCAACATGGCGTAGAAGAGAGTATGCCTCTTGGTTTGAGGAGGCTAGCTCGAGTGGAGCTTTAACTGATCGAGTCAACTGCCGACTGAGAAGTGAGACCTGCTCAACGGAGCACGGAGAGACCAAGGAAGGGGAAAAGAGTGGGGGGTAGGAGACAAAAGGAGAACATATAAGCATTGCCAACTTTAAAACAAAAAATTGATCTCTTGCTGAGCCGGTCTTCAAAGAGTTGACAACAGTTGATACTAGCGCAGCATGGTGAGTAAAGAAGTAGACGTAGTCCTCTTGCTCCAGGAGAAAATAGCTGGCGATGGTAACAGGATCTGGTGGCCAAATGGATAAGTAAGTCCTCTAGCACCAGGAAGAATTGAGGAGCTTCTGAGATTCGCTGCGAGATGACGCTAGGTGGGTCACAGAAGTTATATATCTAGAACAGACTTATGAAGACATAAGAGATATGCCCAACAAGGAGAAAACAGATGATCACTGTTGGTGTTTGACAAAGAGGAAGGAAGAAATGAACATGCAAAGAGCAATAAAAATTATATCTCAGGTACCGTGTATTCAAAGAATACACCACTAGTTCATAGCTTTTGTCCTTTGCATAGGATATAATCATCCTTCGATAGTTTTTCTCCCCTTCTGAAAACAACTAATTCGGTGTTCTTCTCATTGAGATCCATTATATCTTCTTCAGCCCATTCCGCTATTACGTCCATGGCAACTTGTAATTCTTCTTTACTCTCAGACGCAAGAGCCATGTCGTCTGCATATATGTATGCGTTAACCTTCTGTGTTTGCTTCTTAATTTCTTTGATTGCATCCTGTGTGAAGATATTTAACAGCAGAGGACTTAATGGGTCCCCCTGTAATACCCCATTTGTTTGTCGTATCAACCTTGATGTACATAATATGTTGTCATTTAAATCAATGTAGTTCTCCGATGATATGTTGGTAACTATGCTTGTAAGCCATATACGACCAACTGTTTCCTCTAGTTTCCTAGCAAGTTTCAACCTGTCAACTGTGTCGAAGGCCTTGGAATAGTCGATAAATATTACTTGCATTTTGCCTTTCTTTCTCTTGGTTGTTTCATGGATATCTTGGAGAAGGCATTTAAGTTGTTATCCAAACTGTTCATCGGGGAGAAGCAGATCTACTATTTTATTGATTCTCTGAGTTATCAGTTTAGTAAAAATCTTTAAACGCTGCTGATTCTAGCGCGACTCCACGATATGATTCTGATTTCTTGGCTTCTCCTTTCCCTTTGTATAGCATCTTAACAACTGATTTCCTCCATGTCCTGTTTCTAGACACATGTTCATTAGTTCTAACCACAATGTACCTAGCAACTAATAATAATAATAATAATAATAATATCGTATGGCCTCGGGTGCCGGGTGCAAACTTTGTTATTCGACACCCAAAGGGTAGCTTGCATATCTAATTTCGTTTTTCCTTGAAGCACTATGAAAGTCAAGGAGGTTAGATATCTAAGCTCCTTGAACACTATAGCGCTTTCTAGTACAGAAATGAGGAACTTTGTGTTGGCGGAAACCCCCGAGATTAATTGCCATTATGAACACGGCCTACTGAATTCAAATGGGTACTTTGACATGCCAACATCGTATGACATGGTGTCGTTATTTTTGTCGCCTTTCAAAAAAATCACTTACCACGGCCAGGAGCGAACCTGCAAGCTTGGAGTTAGTAGACCGACACGTTGACCACTCGCCCACCGTGGCAAGCACCTAGGAACTAAAGAGATGTCTTCAGGTATTCATTGTTGGCCGTTACTTGGAAACAATCAATAAAAAAACTATTTGGACACCAAACCTTCAACGGAATGGCAGCATAACAAAATTCTTAGTTTCAATACAACAATAACCGCAATATTAACTCTAAATTATAAGTATGCAGTGCGATGTTGGCTTAATCAAAAGTCATCAATGCTCTCCTCGAGTGGCACTGAAACCATCAAATTGTTGGTACGAAAGGAGGGGTAAAGAATGCAAGCATTCTTCTAGTGATATCTATTTAAATTGTGGACCACGTAGTCATTGTACCAAACGCAGACGTGGGAGAGGCCGTAGCAGGAGACGTCGCCACGGTCGTAGAGGCAGACGTCGTAGAGGCCGACGTGGTGGGAGATGTGGCGGTCGCAGGCGAGGTCGTAGAGGCAGTCGTGGTGGGAGATGTGGCGGTCGCAGGCGAGGTCGTAGAGGCAGACGTGGTGGGAGATGTGGCGGTCGCAGGCGAGGTCGTAGAGGCAGACGTGGTGGGAGATGTGGCGGTCGCAGGCGAGGTCGTAGAGGCAGACGTGGTGGGAGATGTGGCGGTCGCAGGCGAGGTCGTAGAGGCAGACGTCGGAGAGGCCATAGCAGGCGACGAAGAGGGAGCCGTCGCAGAGGTGGACGCAGAGGTCACCGCCGACGTAGCGGGGGACGACGCAGAAGGAGAAGGAGATCTTGTTGAGTTAAAAGAAGAAATTGTTGAGTTAATACGTTGTAACTATAACCGGAAACCCTGTCGACCTAATTTTGTTTCCAGTATTAAAATTTGATCTTTCCTTTATTAGCAGTCGCCAGAAATATCTCGCCTCTCCCACTCATCCTATTACTTAATTAATTTTGTTACACTATCTACCCATCTGATCTCGCAATTCTCCTGTAACACCAAATTTCAAATGCCTATATGCTCCTCTTTTATGCAGTGCCAACAGTCCAACTTTCTCTTCCATAGGGCACCCGCTCCAGACCAAGACTTTCAGAAATAACTTTCTAATACCTGAATCTATATTTGACGTCAACAGATATCTTTTCTGTAGAAATACTTTCCTTGCCTGGGCCAACCTACCTTTTATATCCTCTTTGCTTTGTCCATCACTGGTTATTTTACTGTCTAAGTAGCAGAAGTGTCCTACTTATGTCAGCTTTTCACTAGCCAATTTGAAGGCAATAGGGTTTTCTGATTTCCTTCAGCAACATTCCATTTTTTTTACATTTATCAATTTTCATCATTAATTCGTTCCTCAAGACGCAGTCCGTAACATTTAAAAACTCATTCAAATCCTTTGTTGGATCAGCTAAGACGGTAATGCTTTTCAGTCGGTCAACACTATTGTACCCAATTGTAATGGGTATTATTCCCTAAATCTGAAAAAAATAAATTATCAATTTAATTATAAAACTCATGTTATTTTTCAGGTTTAGGGAAAAACATCCTTGACAATTATTGGGTACAATCTTATTGACTGACTGAAAAGCATTCAAATTACGTTTATTGAGCCAACACTGACAAATGGCTTCCAACAGGATAATTTATTTATCATATGGCTTTTAGTGCCGGGATTGTCCGAGGACATGTTCGGCTCGCCCGATTCTGTAGCTGCTTCCAGCGGACACCCTTAGGGTGAGCTACAAGTTCAGTTCAATTTCAAGTAGTTCCAACTTTCGCTACCAGATACCAATGATACCTAGTTGTGAACGTTGGAACTTGGATAGAGCGTTCCGACGAAATCTAACCTAACAATTTAGCTTCACACAAGTTTAGTCTGTGGAAGGATCTTTTACATGTCATAAATCTATGACATGGGACCGCCGGCGGCTTTACTTCCCCTCCGAAGGAAGACATACTGAAGGATTTTTAGCACTCTTAAAAAATCCGACGACTTCAGCCGGGTTTGAACCCGCTATCTTGGGCACAGCAGTTCAGCATGCTACCAACTACGCCACCGAAGCCGCTAACAGGATAATAATCTTAAGGGATGCACAGACCTACAACCAAAAGAGATAATTTTTGCATGCTGAATACAGAAAAGAACACTGGAAAGAAACATTCCATCACGTCAAGTTTTCTACCACAAGTTGTGTGTTCGGCGTTCTGCTGCTGAATTTTTAGCCTACTTTTCACATTTTGCGAAAATGAGGAAACAGTAGGCTTATGTGATCGATCCGGGAAAATGTGTCTGTCTGTCCTACTGTCTGTCTGTCTGTCTGTCTGTGTGTGTGTGTGTGTGTCCTATCAACTCCTAAACGGCTGCAGCAATCGAAACCAAATTTGGTATGAGTAAAGATATATACCTAAATATCTCAAGCCCATATTTGAAAATGTCAGTGCTACCAACTGCTGAAAAACCGCACCTGGTATTTGAGCTCCATGTTGCATATCTTGGAAGGTATGCACGGGAGCTATTCCAAAATTAGCACACATATAGACAATAATATTTCAGTGTAATGACAGTGTTGCCAAAATGATTCTAAGTCTGCTGATTGATCCAGTTTTTAAATGAATATAACTTTACACTATCAATTGAATTTCAACCAAATTTCGCATGTACTATGTGTACATAAACAGATATGACTTAGCGTATGAGCCACCACTGCTGCCAACTATCAATAAATGTTCTGTCGATTCTTTTATCCAAATACCAATATATCAGAAAGTATGCAAGCTGACAGCTTTAAACTGTGCACACGTATAGTACCTGACATTCTAGATTAATTTGGAGTAACCAAGGCGGTCCGGGTTCGATTCCCGGTCAATGCATGTGAGATTTTCGATGTGAAATGCCATGTCCTGTGGTTCGGATTCCACGTAAAAAGGAGGTCCCGTGGCTCATAATCACAAGATTCACGGTCACGTAAAACTACAATCTTCCTTCCTTCCTAATTTGGAGTAACTAACATACGTCAGTGCTGCCAACATGATTCTAAGCCTGCTGACAGGTCCAATTTTAAAATACATGTAACTTCTATACTAACAAATGGATTTCAGCCAAAATTGGCACAACAATAGATCATAATATTTCAGATTAGTTCTGACCAACACATGCATGACATTGTTACCAACATGATTTTACTCGCGCTGATAGATCCAATGTCTTAACTGCAAGTAACGTCCATGCTATCCATTGGACTTCAACCAAATTTTGTATTCCGTACGTTAAGAGATGGAACTAAGAATATAACTTCAGTCACCGGGGCTGCCAACTGCAGTGCTTTATTTGGCTACATTATACCAGGTATATTTCGATATTACCAACTTAATTTCGTCATTGTGCTAGATTGTCCATATAGATTAATCACTGGCATGAATCATAATTTTAAGAAAAGTAGGCTCTTTAGTTCGTCATGGAACTTCTTGTAAATAGAATAACAATGTATATGAGTTAGGATATTCCCGACTATTTATGAAACCACCAGGTTGTTAATAGAATGGAGATAATCCGGCAAGATATGATGTGGACATGATGGGTGACTACTAGGGCTGTTGCCTACGTATCATTCGATATTCCATTAATTCGACTACTTCGAATATTCGCCAATTCGAAATTTAAAAAAGTGACAGTCGGAAATACTAGACTTTGTATCATTTTAAATGCTACAAATGCTGAAAAATGCTAGAAAGGCTGGAGGCTTCTGGCTTCGCTCGAAGCCAAAGACTCTTGACATGTTAGAAAATTATCTGTATAATACTTATCTTGCTTATCTTGTTTCAAATTACTCGCGAACGGCGGGATGCCGCACGCTCACCAGAGCGCACGGGGACGTGCCCCTTCCATCCAGTCTAAAAACACTTATAGTGGGCGATGTATTGAAGATAGAGATACGCTCTCCCGGACTTTTTTGTAGAACTTTTCATGCTGACCAATTCTTACGCTCATAGTATATTGATATTTTTCACGGTTTGTCCAGCGTAAGCTTAAGAACCGCACGGACGCCAAGTTTGTTTTCGACTTTTTCACTGAAATCGTTACTGCTTGGTTTCCTTTGATCATACATAAATTATTTTCTACAGAATCTTTCCTCGAGATATCCTTTACAGAATGGTGGAAACCGCATCAAAATCCATCCAGTGGTTCTCGAGATTACTAGTGACATCCAAGAATCGGGGATTTTTGTCTTATACTAACGAAGTAGAGATTGTCGGGGAACACATGCACCACGCGGTACTATGACGTCACACACCTCAGTGCATCTGGGTACATTTCGTCCCGTCACCGTAACGTAACGCCAAACCCCAGCGTAACGACGAAGTCGACAAGATCATTTAAAATGATAAAATGTATTCGAATTTAGATCGTAGGCTTTCGCGGCCGGTGTCTAGTTTACAGGAGGGAGCCGCGTCGTATATCGGTGATTATTTCCCGACGTTTCGGCTGACATTGCAGCAGCCTCAATCATGGGTAGGTACGAGTTGGTGACCGTACTCAAACTAACGGTTATTACCAGTCAGAGGAGCTTGCTTGCCCTGATTGGTCCGCGCTCCTGGCAGTTGCACGCTAGGAGAACTTTCCACATTGAACCCTTTATCCACAGGCTGTATAAAGGATTCTAATACATTATTCATCATCTTTTGATACATTTCTACAGACAGCAGATATGAGAGCCAGACGGTGTTGGGAAATATTGAGAAATCAGTGGCCGAGAGGACACAATGGTTTAAGCTCCTGTGGTATTTTAGGAAGTAGCATAAATATTCATGACACATAGGACAGGTGCAACTTTTAGCGCGGAGATGGCTTGGGCACGCACAATATGGCCTGTTGCTATGAGTGTTGGCACCAAGAAGAAAATCGAATGCTACGATGTAATTGGTCAACCTTCATGTTACCAATCCCTGTTGCAGAAATACATGTAAAAGCGCGCAAAGACATACAAGTGTCTGAGCCAATAATATCAAGACGCCTTGTTTTAGCGGCAACTCGGCTTGGTAACGCATCCTGGTAAATTAACGCGGGAGTTATCTATGGATTAATTCCACGATCGATTCGAGCCGGCTACAGCATAATCGTAACCTCCACACTGTTACGAACTCAATGATACCGATCGCATGCTAGTCTGATAATTATTATGGAATATTTTTCTATAAATCCCCTTCCACACCTACCCTAGTCAGTTTCATTTATAAGGATCCAGAAAGCTTCGAGAGAATACACTTTATTTTGTGCGTCTGAGGACGTAACGTCGACACTTATTTTGTGCGTCTGAGGACGTAACGTCGACACTTATTTTGTGCGTCTGAGGACGTAAAGTCGACTCTTTATTTTGTGCGTCTGAGGACGTGACGTTGATTTTTATTTCAGCATTTGAGGACACGAGGCAGACTCAGCAATATTTTTCATGTATTTGAACATGGAACAATTTTCGTCAAGTTATAAGTGTAACTTCAGTGATTTATTTGTAGTCCCAGCACTACCAGTAGGACCAGTTCGTCGAAATAATTCACCAAATAGACTGTCAAGGAATTTAGTACTTGATAGGTGAATTTAATAGGAAATATATCGTGTGTGTATCCGACAAAACTTTATTTAATTCAGCACGAGATGACGTCTAGGAACGAGACTGGATCTTGGAACCAGCAGGACATTTGCCAGAAGATGTCGATGACGAGATAAACATCTTAAAGGAGATGGCTGCAGACGTTTCCTTGATGCTGTTTTAAAGGATTGAGTACCAAATGAATTTATTTATTTATTTATTTATTAAATCAGCTATGGTATTATGGGACATATTTTTGTAGATATTTGTTTGCTTGTTTGGTAATGTAGATTCGTAGTTCTTGTTTACTGACACATTAAATATGGGACAAGCCGAGCGTTGTGTAATTTGTAAATATTGTGATTTGTGTTTGGTTCAACTATACGGGGCGGCGCGCAGCTCGTGCTCGCGTTCGCTTGCGTAAATCGCGGTCAAGCATTATTATTCGGAGGAATGCCTTATAACAAAATTGGAACTGAATTAATTTTGAGATTAAAAATAGAATTTGGAGGGTAAAGATTATTTGTGAGCAGAATTTTAAGATGGATCAGGATTATTTTGATAGTTGCTTTTTCAGCAGAGCTGAACGGGATGGCACTTTGCACCCGAGTTTTTGTTGTGTATTTTTTTAATGTGTCAATGGACGCAATATTGTTGATCTGTTTTGAGCCGACCCAGTGGTATGTTTATGAGTCAGTCCAAGCTTTTGGTGCGTAGTGTGATTTGTTTTATGATGTGCTAGCGAGAATATATCATTTTGATTATTCTGACTTGCTCCACGTCAGCCCAGTTCATGACCTTGCGGGGCTGGACTTGTGGTATATATTTGTGTTTACTTGCCATCCAGGTGGATGGGTGAGATATGTTGGCGTTTCCAGATGGAAATAAGCACCTAGCTTGATGGACTGATAGAGATAATTGAGGCAGCGATGACTCATACAAGAGGGGCGCGCTCAAATCAGATAACGCGACTTGTCATTAGTAGCAGGCCAGGGTCCTGTACTTCAATTTAAGACGTTGTTTAAAATTCACAAAAACCTGATCGATTATAATGAGTATTGATTGATTAAATGGGTTGTAATGTAGCTTCCGAAACTCCTGTTTGTCTGGCGTTTTATATAAATGTAAACATAGTTTTTCAGCCGTTAGGCTTATATTTTGTTGCTTTTGCTTTAATTCTTGTGTGTTTATTTTACGCGTTCAATGACCCCGTGTGGCATTAGGAGGTGCGAGGCTATGTTCCCTATTTGTGATGAGAGCGTTTTGGCCTATTGCTGGCATGCTCTTTGTATTCCGTGTGCTCTGGCACCAGCTAGAATCTCAGGGAGATTCTTCATCTTTTTGTAGTATTAGATCTTACATGTGTCAGTAGTAATTATAGTGTGTTAATTAAAGGTGGGTCCCATAGCCGTAGTGTGATTTGAAAGATGCAACTCCGTGAGCAATATGACTGTTTCAGTTGTAAACGGACTCGCATCAGTACTCAGTTTCTTATTAACGAGCAATACACCACGCATTATATAACTTCTTGACCAGGAAAAATGGACTTGCATCCATATGTTGTGACGAGCGAGTTCCTACAGCTCAAAGTTTGTTAGGATTTATTATTTTGTGTGAAGCTGTTTTCACACTGTTTGTGAATATATTTATTTATTAGGGGGTAAAAGTCAGGGAGGATTTCTTTTATTTATTATTATTATTATGCACATAATTTTCAGTCATTAAATTTATTTTATTCTACTTGTTATTCATTTTATTTCTAGTATAGCCTCTGTCATGGACCTTTCTATTCATTAGAGCATGTTGTTTTAAGCGAACTTTGCTGTATAACGCAGTCAGGACTGAACACGACCCCGTAGATGAATCTTGAGAAAACCATGCTTTATTGAAGGGTGCATAGACCTGCTCCCTGATTGGTCCGCACTCCTGGCAGTTGCACGCTAGGAGAACTTTCCACATGTTGCTAAGTTTGAAACCATCTTCGCGATTGAAATTATTGGGATGCTTCACGACCTCTATTGCCTCTCTTAATTAATCTGTTTTGATATCCGGGAATTTTTGCCTCCTTTCTGTCAGCCGTCCTCTTCTTGCCTGTTCTCAGTTTTGGCTTTTCTTGCAATCTCTGATGTGATCTTAAGTTTTTTCTTGAATGTCCTCAAGCAAATTCCCTACTTCTATAAGATCTTTTTCGATCTCCGAGAACCATGGTCCCTTGGTTTTCGTGTCTCCAAAGTAAGAAAACACGCGGTTGGTCAGTCGCTGCGAGCACATGCGTGTTATGTGGCCATAGAAACTAACTTTCCTTCTTCGCATCAATTCCGTTATCTTTTCCGCACGTATGTAGAGTTCGTAGTTATGTCGCCTCCTGTACTCTCCATTTTCTCTGACTTGTCCTAGGATCTTTCTCAGGATTTTTCGTTCTATGGCCTCTGACTTTTTAACTAACTTAAACCTTTCTTATTCATTGCAAGGCGTTCTGCTGAGTACAGAGCTTCTGGACGAATAACTGAACAATAATGCCTAATCTTGGCATTGATGGACACTGATCGCTTATATTGTAAACATTTCTGGTTAGCTGGTACCTATCTTTCTTTCTCTCTTTCCCTTCTATGATCTATTATTATAATTACTAGTATTCGAACATACGAATGAATCAACTTGTCCGTTGAATCATTCGATTACTGACGCAAAAATCGTATTATTTCACAAATGCGAAAATACATTCTAATGAGTTGGAATTTCGAATAATTCGTATGTTTAATACTAAAAATATGTGAATGTTCACATACTAAGAGTATTTGAATGTGCCAATTATCCTATGTTCATCGGCTTCGGTGGCGTAGTTTGTAGCGTACAGAGCTTCTATGCCCAAGATCGCGGGTTCAATCCCGGCCGAAGTCGTCAGATTTTTAAGAGCGTTAAAAATCCCTCAGTATGCTTTCCTTTGGAGGGGAAGAAAAGCCGGTGGCCCATGTCATAGATTTATGGCAAGTAAAAGAACCTTCAAAAGCAAAATGTGTAGGTTAGCTTTGATTAATGCTCTGAAGTTCGTTTGGAGGGGAAGTAAAGCCGGCGGTCCCATGCCATAGATTTATTACACCTGTGCGAAGCTAAAGTATATGTTAAATTTGAACAACGCTCTTAGGATCCAACGTTCGTCGCCAGGAGCCGACTGCGGTGGCGTCTAGTAACCAAGTTATGAACTACTATTCGCTGACGGTGGCGATTATGTCTGCAGTCCTTACTTGAATTAAAAACAGATAACACACACTAATTCACAATTAACACCGGTTATCAGACAGATTCTACTCACACCCAATGTAAACGTGGCTACATAACCTCGTTGTCGCAGCTCCTAAACTGAGGAACCAACCAACCATTCCTATGTTCGAATCAAATATTCGTATTCGAAATTATTCGAGCAATTCGATGTTCGAATAAGTACAGCCCCAGTGGCTACTGCTAGATGCTTAGCCAGGAAACGGGAAATAATACTGGACGTTTATCAAGAAACGTATGAAAGAATAGGAAACCCGGTTTCACAGGGCAGCAAATTGAATATTGATCATTAATCAGTTGTTTGTGTCTCATGGATGACAAATTTAATTTTGTTTACTTCTTAATAAAACGACGATTTGTTTACCGATCAGAGAAGATATTGTTTCTTCGTTTGCAAGAAAACTATACTTCATGGAGGAAAAAGGCACTCTTTATCAGTCTCAGCATCATCATCATTATCATCACCTAAAGGCTAGGCCTTGTCGTAGCAACCACATTTGCCTCTCACTTGCTGAACGTTTTATGTCAACATACTGTTTAAATTGAAGTGCATGCATCACAGAATCCAGATGAGCCTTCCTTTCTTTCCCTGAAATTTTATTTCCAGTATGGTGGTCAGGAACTCATTATGACGTAGGGTGTGACCAACAAATTTAGTTTTCCTCTTTAGTAGTGATCAATTTTCTTGTTTCGTCTACCTCCTTGAGGACCCATTCGTTAGTCTCTTTCTCCGTCCAACTTAATTTCAGCATCCTTCAGCACATACACATTTCCGCTGCTTCCAGGCGTTGTATGTCCCGCTTTCTTAGAACCAAAGTTTCGCATCCGTATAACGGCTTCGGTGGCGTAGTTGGAAGCATGCTGAGCTTCTATGCCCAAGATAGCGGGTTCAAACCCACCCAAAGACGTCGGATTTTTAAGAGCGTTAAAAATCCTTCAGTATGCCTCCCTTCGGAGGGAAGTAAAGCCGGCGGTCCCATGTCATAGATTTATGGCATGTAAAAGTTCCTTCCACAGACCAAACTTGTGTGAAGCTAAATTGTTAGGTATCATTGATATCTGGTGGCGAAAGTTGGAACTACTTGAAGCAGCTACAGATTCAGGCTAGCCGAACATGTCCTCGGACACTCCCGGCACTAAAAGCCATACGATCAATAAATAACAAAACACTCTAGACAAATGTATTGGTAAACGATTTTCTAGTTTTAATGCTAATGGGCCTGCTTGTCAGAAGCTGTCACGTATTGCTGAAGGGCAATATTATTCTCTTTTTGATTTCCGTGGTGCACCTATTATCGTCAATGACAATGATTCCTAAGTAGCAGAGCTGACTGCACTGTTGAATGGTTTCACCATTATTCCCAATGTTTGTTGGGATATTTTCATTGGAAGATTCTGCATACCAAAATATATTAAATTAACTGAAAAAAGTGACAGTCAGTCTGAAAGACTAGACTTTGTATCATTTTAAATGCTAGAAAGGCTGGAGGCTTCTCGCTTCGCTCGAAGACGAAGACACTTCACATGTTAGAAAATGATCTGCATAATACTTATCTTGCTTATCTTGTTTAAAATTACTCGCGAACGGCAAGTGCAAACCAAGGGCAAATCAAGGGCAAAGCAAGGTCAAGCGCACGGGGACGTGCCCCTTCCATCCAGTCTAAAAACACTTATAGTGGGCGATGTATTGAAGATAGAGATATCTTCTCGCGGACTTTTTTGTAGAACTTTTCATGCTGACCAATTCTTACGCTCATAGTATATTGATATTTTTAACGGTTTGCCCAGCGTAAGCTTAAGAAACGCACGGACGCCAAGTTTGTTTTCGACTTTTACACTGAAATCGTTACTGCTTGGCTTCCTTTGTTCATACATAAATTATTTTCTACAGAATCCTTTACAGAATGGTGAAAACCGCATCAAAATCCATCCAGTGGTTCTCGAGATTACCCTTGACATCCAAGAATCGGGGATTTTTGTCTTATACTAACGAAGTAGAGATTGTCGGGGAACACATGCACCAAGCGGTACTATGACGTCACACACCTCAGTGCATCTGGGTGCATTTCGTCCCGTCACCGTAACGTAACGCCAGACCCCAGCATAACGACGAAGTCGACAAGATCATTTAAAATTATAAAGCCCATGAAGCATTTTTTTTAAATATTATATAGACCTGTGTTACCAGTGGTTATACACAAACACTCATGTACGTGTAGCTGATGACCTGTATACTGTATCCTAGTGACAACAGTAGCCTCGTCAGTTAGCCGCGATGAGACATGACTAATTACAACATCAGTATGACGTGGAACAGTTAATTAATTCCAGTCATACAAGTGCTCGACATGTGGTCTTCTTTCTTCTCTCGCTCCCAGTCCTGCCTCTGCCAGCGTTAAATAGGTTTCTGTCCCGATACGGCTTCCTCACTCTAATTGCTAACTCTTGTGTTCTCATTAAGCTTCTATCAGGTCAGCAAGTTTCTTCTTTATATATTTTTATATCTGATTTGATGTTCAGTGAAAAGTAAAGTTAGCCGATAAAGAGGGAGAAAATATTATTTCTGAATAGCCAGAGAGAAAGAAGCCAATCTGCGGTTCATGATTCTTCATCTCTTATTCCAGCTCGTGAGAAAGAAAAGCCAGTGACCGACAAGGTTGCTATCTTCGGACAAAAAGGTACTGATGTATTTTAAAATTTTATTTTTGACTTTCGGTCATTCTGACCCAATTCTTCAGGCCTAGCTGTAATTTCCAGAGAAGAATTCTCATAAGTTGTGGTTCCTCCTTGTCCTTCAGGATTGACGCCCATCGCGATGGTATTAGAATTCTATCTCGTGGTGTAGGGGCTAGAATTCTTGGCTGTCACCCCGGAGGTCCAGGTTCAATTCCCGGCTCTGGCAAGAAATGTAATTCTGGTCTGAGGGGTAGAACAGGGTGCACTCAGCCTCGTGTGGCAGGACTGAGAAGAGTGTTCGATTCTCGCTCGGCCATCCTGGAAGTGATTTTCCGTGTTTTCCCCACTTCTACTCCAGGCGAATGCTGGGCTGGTTACTGACCTAAGGCTATGGCCACTTCCTTCCCAATCCATATATGAAATACAAATAGTCACACTAATACAGTCATCGCTATAACACAGGTTAGCAGGGAAATCATATCAATTCTACACTCACGTAAAGCATACGGGACTAAATGACCACAATGTTAAAGACCCTCAAATGAAACAACAAAAACAACTGAATTCTAAGTTAACCACAAGTGACTTTCAAGTGTGTGGACCACTGATTTACTTAATTACGAATGTATCTACAGTATATTCACTAAACCAAGTACTGTATAGTTTCCTATCATATATGGATTTCCCCTGTCGAAACTAGAGGCGCTAATATTATAAAAGAAGGAACTCAATTTAAATTCAAACCACGTCTTGGTGTAGCGGCCAGCATTCCTGGCGGTCGCTCTGGAGGTTGGGGTTTGATTCCCGGATCTGTCAAGAATTCAATTCTGGTCTGAGAACTGGAGTGGGGTACTCTCAGCCTCTTACGGCAGAACTGAGAAGAGATGGGCTTTATTCCCACCTCAGCCATCCATTCCGTAGTTTCGAGGAAAATACCGGGATTGTTCCTAACTTTAAATATCTGAATTACTCTGCCTATAATTTCAGATAACATTCAACACTCAAGTTATATCAATCACCAAGCGGAAAGAAAAGTTGGTAAATCTCCTTATTAACATGAAAATGGAACATATTTCCATAGATTTATTCTGAAAAGTATTCGAGCTTGCTTATGGAATCTTATCTACATGCGCTGGAAAATCCTGTCCTTCAATGACAAGCAGTGAATGTGGGAACTATATTCTAGCGCGTTAGCTTTTTACCACAACGTCAAGGAGATCGCTTGGGTCTTAGGGTAACTATCAGTATATAAACACGCATATTCGTGACATTCCTCCTGCTGTCTTCATTTGGAGTAAATGCTATCAACAAGGCATTTCACGCCATTCATCATCGGTAGACTACGAATCATACAAGAAAGAATAAGCCTTTTAGTGTACTTGCATTGGTTGGTTCCTCTGTTTAGGGGCTGCGAAAACGCGGTCATGTGGCACAGTGTACTTTGAGTGTGTGTAGAATCTGTCCGATGTAGGCCTATTAGTGTGTGTTATCTGTAATTCAGCTAAGGACTGCAGACGATCAATTTCAAATAGTTCCTAATTTTGCTACACCTAGCCGCGAACTTGGCTACTAGATGCCATCACAACCGGCACCTGGCGGCGAACGTTGGAACTTAAAAGCTTAAATCAAATCTAACCTATAAATTTAGTTTCACACAATTATAGTTAGTGGAAGGCTCTTTTACATTCCATAAATCTATGACATAGGCCCACCAGCTTTACTTCCCCTCCGAAGGAAGGCATACTTAGGGATTTTTAACGCTCTTAAAAATCCGACAACTTTGGCTGGGTTTGAACCCGCGATCTTGGGCATAGAAGCTCAGCATGCTACCAACTACGCCACCGAAGCCACCCATAATAACTTTACAATGGAGATTGGAGGTTTAAAAATCATTATCATAGGAACACATTCCATGTGATGTAATACATATATACACCGCGGACAGGCCGACAAGGACCACGCAAATATCACTTCTTTATAGGTCTAGTTTCCTTCTTTCTCTTCCAGGAGTCTTTCATCCTGGTCGACTGCGCAGCTCTTCTTTCAGCAGTCCATTCTCCTCTGTTGAGATTCTTCTTCTCCCCGACAATAATTTTGAGGCCAAAATTTCTTTTTCTGTACTCGATTCGATTTAGACAATCTTCTACAGTAATTTTGAATTTTTGAAGTTCTTCTTTCATTTGTTTTACATAGCCTCCTTGCCCTTTATAGTTCCAGATTTTATCAAAAATTTGTGTGTTTAACCTTGAGCAACCCATGCGGACCATATGTCCGTAGAACTGAAGTCGCCGTTTTCTGATCATCACTTCAAGGTTGTCGATTTTACTATAAATTTCTGCATTGAATCTCAGTCTATAACCTCCCTGTGTTTTCCTAGGACCATAAATCCTTCTTAAAATTCTTCTTTCTATCTTGAGCAAATTCTCCATTCCGGTTATTTGTAGTTTCCATGCCGTACAAGATGACTGGTTTAACAACTGTATTAAAATGTCGTAATTTTGCATTGATAGACAGGTTCTTTTTATTGTATATATTTTTTGTACAAAAATTTAATCTTTCCAATTTCCCTTTTTTGTTCTCAATTGCCAATTTATCCGTCCCATTGCTACTAATTATTTCTCCAAGATATTTAAATCGGTCAGTGACCCTGATGCTCCCATAATTTGTTTTTATCATTTTCTTAGTGTATTTCTGATCACTTGTCATCATCTCTGTTTTTACCAACGAAATATGTAAGCCCGCTTTTTCCGCCGTTTCGTTTAATAGTAATAGTAAAAATAAAAATAAAAATAAATAAAAATAAACGAGATTCGCAGTACATAAGTTATGATAAACTCAGTCTGTAATTAATCCTAACTTTATATAATTTGAGGGTACATAAAATGCTCTCTCCCCATCCCACCATTCAAGTCAGCACTATTCTACAGTAGGCTACACTTCTGAGGTCACAAATCCGCACCAGGTCTGTGTTTCTCATTGCCCGCGAGGCAAGAATAAATGACGTCATTGAGGCTAAGCTGTACGAGATCCTTGTTTGCAGAATGAGAATCAGTGCAGAAGTAATGCTTCTCCACGGTTGAAGGTACTAACACGAAATTACATCACCGCGCTCCAAATGCAGGCCAGGCCAAGAGTTAGGTGCATTACAGCCGCAGTGAGACGGCATTCGGTACCCGTTAAAGCTTCATCTTGTGTCTGCAGTGATCTTAAAGAGAGCCATAACACACTTATGGCTTCACTCTAGAGGCGTTTGAATTGGTGATTGATTATCATTCTCATTCTCTTTGGTGTGCGTGAAATATAATTTATTTCCAATACTATACATGCAGCCGAAAGAAATCGGAAGCCCCTATTGACGTTAAATTGGATGTGAAAACCTTAAGGTAGTAAGAGGCTTTTTCTTCTTAGGAAGCAAAATAACTAGTGCTGGACGAAGTAAAGAAGATATTAGAAGAATAGAAAAATCTCTGTTCCAAATCTCGGATAGCCAGAGATTGGGGGTGAGAGTATTATTTATTGCAACCATCACCTGATACATGTGATTGATTTTATTTACTGTGATTCCCTAATAGCCTAATACAAAAATTCTTCTTAGTAAGATTGATAAATCGCAACATAATTTACATCGTATTAAATGTTATAAATAATTATCAAAACACTAATAATGGCTATTATGTACTATCATAATCGTATTCTAATTGATACAGAGAGGCTATCCTAGTTTTCTAGTTTAGGATACTGTCACCTCTACCCGTATAGGCTACTTGTTTCACGTGCATCTTTGTTGTGTTTCTCATCTGTCGCTTTCCTATCCCATATTCCCCTGATAACATTAAAAAGTTTTGATAATTTACCTGGCTTCCTCCATTCCCTATTTAGTATTTTTTATATTTATTTTCATTTTCACTTCGTATTCTGTTTATATCTCTCTTATCTACAAACTATATACAAAGTAGGTAAGCCCTGGCAAGGAAAGCTTTTCTACATAAAAGAAATCTGTTGACATCAAATACAGGTTTATGTATTAGAAAGTCGTTTTTGAAAGCCTTTGACTGGAGCGTGGCACTCTATGGAAGTGAAACTTGCGACTCTTGACGGAGCAGAAAAGAGGAGTATTGGAAAAATAGTGTTACAGGAGAATGATGATCAGATGGGTAGATGGAGTGGGAGTTTCCTATTCTCAGGGCTCCCAAGTACAGTAAATGGTCTGGGCAGAGACATGTCAGAATTATTGCAGCTCGAAGAGCATTTTGAACATGTATGGCACCAGTGCGGGCGTATGTAAAGGAAGCAGATAGCCATGAGTGCTTGAACTCTTCGAATCCATCAGTAATATTCATGGTTCGTTTATGGTTATTGTTTGTGTTGATGGGCTGGTTGTTGGTTCCATTCCCACGTCGTGTTGACGTTACTTCGTTACTCTTTAGAGTAACGACGTTACCTTCTCATTACTAAAAAGTAACTGTTACGTTCTATTTACTGTAAAAAGTACTAGTACCGTTGTTACCCTCTCGTTACTGTAAAACGTAACTCTTACTAGTAACGTCCTTACCTTCTCGTTACTACTCGCGTTTGGCGGAGCTCT
Source organism: Meconema thalassinum (assembly GCA_946902985.2). NCBI lineage: Eukaryota > Metazoa > Arthropoda > Insecta > Orthoptera > Tettigoniidae > Meconema > Meconema thalassinum. The sequence continues at coordinate 95,131,650 of OX336399.1, forward strand.
TTCCGGTCACGGAGGGAGTCCGTCATTTTGTGTAGGCTAAGGATAGGTCATACAAGATCCACCCACTCGTACCTAATGAGAAGGGAAGACCACCCACCCACTTTGTACCTGTGGAGCCGTATTCACCGTGGCCCACATTTGAACCGAGTGGGTGGATCTAGCTGACTTACGAAGAAACCTTGGTTTGCAGATGACACTCAAACTTATTAGCCGATGACGCGGTGGCTGCTGATCTCGTCATCCGCTTTATAAGTGAGAGTGAACATTGACTCTACGACTTGTTCGTTTTTGAATAATGATTTTTGTTTTTCCATAATATTTGTTTATTTTTATAATTATTAGTTTTATTTAATTGTTTTATTAATTTTCGGTATTTTCAAATTTTGGTATCCATCTCTAAATTTTAAATTCCATTCCAAATTTGTATATTTTAATCTGTGTTATGAGGGGCAGATGACCTCGTAGTTCCTCCCCTTAAAACAACAATAACTATAACGTCTCGTTACTGTAAAAAGTATCTGTTACTTCTGTCGACCAAAGTATTATGTGCACTCGAGTTTGAAGGTTGTGAAGTAACCAATAGATCTACATAAAATCCATTAACATCATCATTTTCGTCGTTCTATTGTACGTTAGCTCATGTAGGTTTGGACTTTTTAATTTATATTTTAATATTTTTTTTATCGCAGTTGGAACACAAAAAGTGCCCGTTTTTAAGCGTGTTTCAACCATGCGTCACATTTAAGAATTATCTCAAAAGCCCGTCATCAGATCGAATCCAAATTTTAACACAATATATATTGGAATGTTTTATAACTGGGTTATTCATTTCAAAATTGTGTGTGTCCAAGAAACAAAGTTATCATATTTGTAAGGTAACTTTTTACGGCTCGGGGGGGGGGGGGTGGGGGGTTGGAAAATGTAGTTCTTCGTTCCGTTGTAATCCTTATACATCGAAAAGTTATGCTGTATGACTGTGAAATTCCTAAATTAATTCACTTATTTAATATAGGTTTGTATTTGTACGGGGAAATAACACACGTTTCACCAGCTAGCCGCTCCGGGAAAAGCTGTACAGCGTTGCCAAAATGGAGCCCATCAGGCATCATGGCGTGTCTCGCTCGGAAGTGATGGGCTCCATCTCAGCAATGCTGTACAGCTTTTCCCGGAGCGGCTAGCTGGTGAACCATGTGTTATTTACTCGTACAAATACAAACCGATATAAAATAAGTGAATTAATTTACGTATTTCACAGTCATACAGCATAACGTTTTGATGTATAACGATTACAACGCCACCAAGAACTACATTTTCCAACCACCCCGAGTCGAGAAAAAGTTACCTTACAAAAATGATAACTTTGTTTCTTGGACACACAAAATTATGAAATTAATAAACCAGTTATACAACATTCCAATGTATATTGTGTTAAAATATGGATTCGATCTGATGACGGGCTTTTGACATAATAATTCTTAAATGTGACGCATGGTTGAAACACGCTTAAAAACGTGTACTTTTTGTGTTCCAACTGCGATAAAAAAAATATTACAATATAAATTTAAAAATCCAAACCTACATGAACTAACGTAAAATAGAACGACGAAAATGTTGATGGTATTGGATTTTATGTAGGCCTATTGGTTACTTAACAAAACAACCTTCAAACTCAAGTACACACAATACTTTGGTCGACAGTAGTTATGTCGTTACTCTAAAGTAACATATATTAGTAACGTCGTTACCTTCTCCTTAACCTATAAATTAAGAGTTACTAGTAACAAGTTACTCCTCAGCACTGAAAATTAGAATGTATTTCTTAAAATCAGGACACAAGAAATGCTCGTCAAGTATCTCGTATCCAAAACAGTAGGCTAAATTAAATTATGTTTTCAGCAAAGAGATTCGATTAATTTCCAAAGTCTAAAATATTTCATATCAATACAAATCATTGTAGATAAATGAATTGAAAATATTGCTGTTGTCACCGGATGACATTTCATGGAAGATCGCTAACAAATGAGGTCGCATTTTGCTTCGAAAGGCAGGCACATATGTTTTTTTTTAAATCCACCATCAGGATGCACGCTCATTTCCAGCTGATTGAAGTTTGGTGATTAATTACTAGGGAATCAATGGAGCGATCCACGTCAAACGTCGGTTCGGGCCTCGGCAATTCAGTTACTAAATAGAGATGGTACCACACAATGCTCTTCCGGCTCAATGAGGCTTCATTTAATGCAGACTCCATTCCTTTCACACCGCGCTACACCGGAAGCCAAAAGAAAATTAGGTACATGAAGCCAGCAATTCACCTATACGTTAGTCAGCGGCGTCGCCAGAATTTTTCTTTATCGGGGTAGCGGGTGGGTAATTCAGGTAATTCAGAGGGATCCAGAGAAGTGTATGTATGGTAAATGTAATTAACTGCAGATTATGTATAATTGCAGGTTATTATAAATCACCAATAAATGCGGTTAATGTGATAACTTATTGAATATTTATTAAATTAACCGTCGAGTGTATAATTCCTAACGCGTAATGGCGGCTGTGAATAATGTAATTGAAAGGTTGCATATCAGTCGTCTAAAGCCATGGAGAGACAAAAGCATTGGTCTCTACAAAGTTAAACGACTGTCTGGACGAAACCATTGGCCGCTACTAGGTTAGACCATTGTCTGGACGAAAATTACTGCTTGTACTACAAGCAAGCATGTTAATCTGACTTTTATTACATTCGCCATTACGAGTTAATTGGACAATTTGATAATTATTCAACAATTTATCACATTTACCAATTTACTGGTGATTATATTCAATAACTGGAAATTATAAATAATTAATCACATTTACTTCAACATTTTCACACTTCAATATAATGTTTATGTAGATTGTTACTAAACTGCGTGATGTTCGCAGATATGAGGGTCGTTTTGACTATAGCAAGCTGTATTACAAAGTGAGAAAACATATCGCCATGACAAAAGACGAACCTTTGGCTATTTTTACACACAATTGCCTCCGACACTGTTACATTTATCGTACCATGAAACCAATTGGTGAAACCCTCCTGGTAAAATTCGGGCCCCCACAATTTCAGGAAAGGGGACTAAATGATTTCCAAGCTCCCCAAATGAAACAACAACAATAAAGATTTCAGGAATTGTAAGCTATTCGTTCAATATCCATGGTGCGATTCGAAGGCGAGGGAGATCCATACTCACATTGTCCTCAACGTCCCAGACCATGTGATGATAACCTACCTGTCTACTTTCCTTTGATTCCTAGGTGGAACATAGGTGCTCGACGAAATTTCTCCAGCACGTTTTCCCAGAGGCTCACAACTCCTTGGGCGTGGGTTGGCCAGCTAAGTTCGGCATTGCTTCAACTTACTTGTGGCGGGCTCCTCTCTGCCATCTTTCCACTCGACCTCCCTTGGTGATCTCCTGTTCTCTTCCGACCCCGACGATGTTATACAGTGAGATTCTTTTGCTGAAGCGGGGCCGGCGGCCGACTGCCGGGCGCACGTGCCTCCCGCCAGCCAACCGAGCTCGGGCCGCAGGTTTGCGTGAGGCGGAGGCGAGCTAACCAGGGTTATTAATGACATTAAGCCACTAAACATTCGTCAACGAGGGTGTATAGTGTCAGCGCACAGATAAGAGGTAACATAAACAACAGCTGCAAGATTTAATTAAAGAAGCACACACGTTTTTTTATATTTATTGGGAATCTGGATGACCCCACGTCATCAGTTAAAGGTTAGAACTTATCTTATCACCAACGATACTAAAAATGTTCTCCTTCAGCCGACAAACAGTGACTTTAGAAGTTACATCGTTACATTATGTAGCTACTCCTGCACCCCCCTGCGTGTTTACTGTATTTACTTACACGTTACAACGCCCGTCTGTCAGTTGAAGGAGTACACTCTCAGCATCTCCTGTGGATAGATAAGTTCTTTAATCATGATTTTCTGGTAAATTTGCCATTAATTAATGTACTTTGTTACGGTTTCCACCTGCGCGCAATCCGTGGTGCGAGCTCAGTTGGGTGGCGGAAGGCGCGCGCACCCGGCAGACGGCCGCCGGCCACGCTCCAGCAAAAGAATCACCCTGTAGTATCCGAGGCCCAGGGTGTCTTTCAGTTTCCCGCCTGCATTGGCCCTTGTCGCATCTTTCTTGATACTGTCATTCCTTGAGGGGTCAGACCTCTTCCTTTCCCTTCATGGTATCTCCAGCCTTCTTTCCTAGTTCATCAGTCTTCATTCTTCGAGGGTTGAGGGCATCTTTTTCCCTGTCGTTTATTTCCCTTATTTATCTTCTTTTTTTTCATTTCTTCTTCCAGTTGATAAAGTCATTAGTTTTAGCAGTAGTTATTCATTTCATCACTTTCATAATCACCCAAACCATTAGGGTCTGATAACCTAGTTTTTAGGCCCCTTAAGACAACAATTACCATCATCATCTCCAACATGTTCTGTTCCCTCCAAACATCTTACGTTTCCTCATGTCTTGTTGACTCCACCCAGCTCTCTGCCTGTTCTTCCAGGTTATCCTTGGTCTGCCATGAAGAAGAAGGCATTGAAGAAAAACATTGTAAATCGTAATTTAGTGTAGTACTACCACTAGGTCTATCTCTTAGTATAAAACAAAGTCCCCGATTCTTGGATATTCCGGGTAATCTCGAAAATCACTGGATGGATGGATTTTGATGAGTTTTTCACCATGCTGTAAAGAATTTCTTAAGGAAGGTTTCTGTAGAAAATAATTTATGACCAAAGGAAGCCGAGCAGTAACGATTTCAGTGAATCGAATCTAAGAAAACCTATCGTCCATGCGCCTTTTAAGCTTACGCTGGGTAAACCGTTATAAATATCTACATACTATGAGTGTGATAATTGTCATTTAGACTTTCACGGCCCGTGTTACTATTCATAATGTTGAATTTTGGGCTTATGCCGTGTATTATTATATTAAAATTCGACGCGTTTCGAAAGAAACCATGTCTTTCATCGTCAGGAATAATCTGGAATACGACAATGTTGCTAAGAGAAAGCAACGAAGAACATATAGAAGGTGCCCAAAGATGGACGCCATTATAGCCCCATGTTAGGGACAACGGAAAGCAGCAGTGAATTACTTTCTCAGGGTTCTGATAATAGGTAGCCAGGATTCACTGAGATTGTAGCCGGTGTCGCGGTTGAAATTATCTGGGTGGTTACGTATTTCAACCGCCTCCCTGATGATTCTGGGACGATATTGCTTTATACGGGCAAGAACATCCACTCCTTGGAACATGACATCATGGCCAGGTGTTAAAGCATGATCGGCAACAGCTGATTTATCAGGTTGAATGAGCCTGATACATCTATTATGTTCCTTAATGCGAGTGCATATTGTTCTCGAAGTCTGCCCGATGTAAACCTTGCCACAAGTACAGGGAACTCTGTAGATACCCGGTTGTTGCAATTTAGGCAAACTGCCCTTAGTTGGTCGCAGGAGTTGCCTAATCTTAACAGTAGTTCCAAATACAGTCCGTATGTTGTACCGACGTAGGATTTTAGCAATACGATCCGTTGTGTTATGTATGTACGGAAGGTAAGCAGTTCCTCTTACATCTCTTTTCTCAACTGACGTCCTATTATTATTTGTTGGTTTCAGAACCGTAGAAATCAAAGCCTTGCTATAACCGTTGCTCTCAAAGGTGGTTCGCAGGGTGTTAATTTCTTCTTGTAAAGAAGACACTTCACAAATCCTCCTAGCCCTGGTAGTTAGAGTTGTAAGGATACCAGGTTTCTGGGCAGGGTGATGGTGAGAACTTGCATGGAGATATCTATTGGTGTGTGTTGGCTTACGAAAAACGCTGTGTCCTAAAGATCCATCCTCTTTCTTGGTGACGAGAACATCCAAAAAAGGTATTTTGCCGTCAGATTCTTTTTCCATGGTGAAACAAATAGAAGGGTGCTGGAGATTAAGGTGATCCAGGAAATGGCTAAGATTTTCCTCACCTTCCGTCCAAACAACGAACGTGTCATCCACATAACGCCACCAGATCTTCGGTTTGAAAGGAGCCGACGACAAAGCTTTCTCTTCAAAGTTCTCCATGAAGAAATTAGCCACAACAGGAGAGAGAGGACTACCCATGGCCACACCATCAGTCTGCTCATAAAAATTCCCATTCCATAGAAAGTAGGAGGAGGTCATGCAGTGATAAAAAAAAGTCTTGTGATGTCTTCAGGAAAAAGGCCATTAATGAGAGACATAACCACCATCAGTAGGTACTCTCGTAAACAGAGACACCACGTCGAGACTCACTAGAATATCACCCGGCTGAAGGGTTATAGCATGACCTCCTCCTACTTTCTATGGAATGGGAATTTTTATGAGCAGACTGATGGTGTGGCCATGGGTAGTCCTCTCTCTCCTGTTGTGGCTAATTTCTTCATGGAGAACTTTGAAGAGAAAGCTTTGTCGTCGGCTCCTTTCAAACCGAAGATCTGGTGGCGTTATGTGGATGACACGTTCGTTGTTTGGACGGAAGGTGAGGAAAATCTTAGCCATTTCCTGGATCACCTTAATCTCCAGCACCCTTCTATTTGTTTCACCATGGAAAAGGAATCTGACGGCAAAATACCTTTTTTGGATGTTCTCGTCACCAAGAAAGAGGATGGATCTTTAGGACACAGCGTTTTTCGTAAGCCAACACACACCAATAGATATCTCCACGCAAGTTCTCACCATCACCCTGCCCAGAAACATGGTATCCTTACAACTCTAACTACCAGGGCTAGGAGGATTTGTGAAGTGTCTTCTTTACAAGAAGAAATTAACACCCTGCGAACCACCTTTGAGAGCAACGGTTATAGCAAGGCTTTGATTTCTACGGTTCTGAAACCAACAAATAATAATAGGACGTCAGTTGAGAAAAGAGATGTAAGAGGAACTGCTTACCTTCTGTACATTCATAACACAACTGATCGTATTGCTAAAATCCTACGTCGGTACAACATACGGACTGTATTTGGAACTACTGTTAAGATTAGGCAACTCCTGCGACCAACTAAGGACAGTTTGCCTAAATTGCAACAACCGGGTATCTACAGAGTTCCCTGTACTTGTGGCAAGGTTTACATCGGGCAGACTTCGAGAACAATATGCACTCGCATTAAGGAACATAATATATGTATCAGGCTCATTCAACCTGATAAATCAGCTGTTGCCGATTATGCTTTAACACCTGGCCATGATGTCATGTTCCAAGGAGTGGATGTTCTTGCCCGTATAAAGCAATATCGTCCCAGAATCATCAGGGAGGCGGTTGAAATACGTAACCACCCAGATAATTTCAACCGCGACACCGGCTACAATCTCAGTGAATCCTGGCTACCTATTATCAGAACCCTGAGAAAGTAATTCACTGCTGCTTTCCGTTGTCCCTAACATGGGGCTATAATGGCGTCCATCTTTGGGCACCTTCTATATGTTCTTCGTTGCTTTCTCTTAGCAACATTGTCGTATTCCAGATTATTCCTGACGATGAAAGACATGGTTTCTTTCGAAACGCGTCGAATTTTAATATAATAATACACGGCATAAGCCCAAAATTCAACATTATGAATAGTGTGATAATTGTTCATCATGAAAACTTCTCCAAAAAAGTCCGCGACAGCATATCTTCAATACGTCGTCCACTATACTGTAAGTGTTTCTACGTTTTCATTTCTTTATCTCCATTCAATTACTAGCGTCGGAGACAGTTTACGAGCTAGCTGACAAGCGAGCCTATCATCCCAGTTTCAGCCTTCGTTCCGCAAAATACACAGTCAAGTTGCGATTGGATGGAAGGGGGATTTGAGTTTCATGCACCGCGCCAATCTTAAATTACGTCTGACAAGAATGCGTTGCGCGTATCTCAATGATATTATAATCAACTAGCTAATTAACTAATTAATATTATAATTAATTAATTATAATTGTCCTGCCAATCAAAGAAAGTGTTCTAACTTTGTTTCTTGAAGTGCTTTTGGATACACAATATTTTTTTCAATTTCTGTTAACTGCCTCTAAACTATCGTGAAATGAATTAACTAATCTAGAAACATTCGTGGGAGCGTGCACAACAAGTCTCCAACGTTTCATCGCAATTGGATAAATGGCATAAAACGCATACGGGATTTTGTATAAATGGTTCGTGCGCTGTCACTCGTTTGTTGAATCTACTCGTGCTCTACCAACTGGGAAATTGATTTACTAAGTTAGAAAGGTTCACGTAAGTATACACAACAACTCATAAAAGTTTCATCGGAATCGGATGAATGGCATATGAACTTATACGGGATTTCTTTTGAACGATTCGCGTGCCGTCACTCATTTGTTGAATCTACTCATGCGCTACCTATTATAAAATAGCTATACTAAGCCTGAAACCTTCTCTGGAGTGTACTCAATCATTCACCAAGGTTTCATCGCAATCGGATGAATGATATATGACCGCATACGCGACATTGTGGAAACGATTCACGCGCCGTCGCTCATTTGTTGAATCTACTCGTGCGCTACCTATTAAAAACTGGATTTACTAATCCAGGAACCTTTCCTGGAGTGTACACAACAATTCACCAAAGTTTCATCGTAATCGGATAAATGGTATATGAACGCATACAGGACTATGTTGAAACGATTCACGCGCCATCGCACATTTGTTGAATCTACTCATGCGCTACCTATTGTAAAATGAATTTACTGAGCCAGAAACCTTTACTGAAGTGTACACAATAATTCACCAAGGTTTCATCGCAATCGGATAAATGGTATATGGATCCATATGGTACTTTGTTGAAATGATTCGCGTGCCGTCACCCATTTGTTGAATCTACTCATGCGCTACCAATTGTAAAATGGATTTATTAAGCCAGAAACCTTCCGTAGGGTGTACACAACATCTCACCCAAGTTTCACCGTAATCGGACGAATGGTATTTGAACGCATACGGGACTTAGTTTAAACGTTCGCACATCGTCGTACATTTGTAGAATCTACTGGTGCGCTACCTATTGTAAAATGGATTTACTAATCCAGAAGCCTCCCCTGGAGGGTACACAACATCTCACCCAAGTTTCATCGCTATCGGACGAATGGTATTTGAACGCATACGGCACCTTGTTGAAACGCTTCGCACGTCGCCGCTCATTTGTTGAATCTACTCGTGCGCAACCTCCTGTGAAATGGATTTACTAAGTTAGAACCGGGTGAGTTAGCCGCGGTCGTTACGGCATGACTAATGGCAGTCGCTCACATCCGGGAGGCGAGGAGGTTCGAATCCCCCCGCCGGCAACCTTGAAGATGGTCTTCGGTGGTTTCCCATCTTCCTTCCAGGCAAATGCCGGGGTTGGTCCCTAACTATAGGCCACAGCCGCTACCTTCCAACTCCTCGCCCTTCCCTTCAAACTTTCCTCCCCAACGGTACTTGTAGCTCACCCATTGGGTGTCCGTCTCGAAGCAGCTACAAAACTGGCGAGCCGAACATGTCCTTGGAAACTCCCGGCACTAAAAGCCATACGCTAAAAAAAAAGAAAAAAAAAGTTAGAAACCTTCACGTAAGTGTACACAACAACTCATCAAAGTTTCATCTCAATCGATGAATGGTATATAAATGTATACGGGATTTTGTTGAAACGCTTCGCGCGTCGTCACTCATTTGTTGAATCTAGTCGTGCGCTACCTATTGTAAAATTAATTTACTAAGCCAGCAGAAGCCTTCCCTGGAGTGCACACAACATATCACTCAAGTTTCATCGCTATCGGACGAATGGTATTTGAACGCATACGGGACCTTGTTGAAACGCTTCGTGCGTCGGCGCTCATTTGTTTAATCTACTCGTGCTTAACCTCCTGTGAAATGGATTTACTAAGTTAGAAACCTTCACGTAAGTGTACACAACAACTCATCAAAGTTTCATCGCAATCGATGAATGGTATATAAACTTATACGGGATTTTGTTGAAACATTTCGCGCGTCGTCGCTCATTTGTTGAATCTACTCGTGCGCTACCTATAGTAAAATGAATTTTCTAAGCCAGAAGCCTTCCCTCGAGTGTACACAACATCTCACCCAAGTTTAATCACTATCGGACGAATGGTATTTGAACGCATACGGGACCTTTTTGAAACGCTTCGCGCGTCGTCGCTCATTTGTTGAATCTAGTCGTGCGCTATCTATTGTAAAATGGATTTACTAAGCCAAACACCTTCCCTGGAGTGCACTCAACATCTCACCCAAGTTTCATCGTAATCGGATGAATGGTATATGAACGCATACGGAACTTTGAAACACTCTAACGTGCAGAGACAAACAGAATTTGACATCACTGCCACCTTTGGTATAAAACACAACTTTCCGCCATGGGCGGAGTGTATGTTATGGCGGTAGTTGCACAGGTTGCGACCAGGTGGCTCTACGTGCAGGGAAACACAGTCCAAAAGGATCACTTTTCACTAAGGCTAGCGGTTTCCATGACGACTGTTTATGACTGTATATTGTGCCAGTCAGTGATTTTAACCCAACATGCTGAGACGGAAAACGGACATAGGTTGTAGTTCATTGGAATCGAAAAAATACGCCTTTTAAACTTACGCTGGGTAAACCGTTAAAAGATACCAGGCGAAGTACCAAAAAAGGTTCAGAAACTTCGGAAATTCACACAAAACGTGTGTGTTACAGTACACGCTAAATTACACGCCTTTTGGCGACACTGTATCTCTAAAATGCATTCACTAATAAAACTCCCCTCGTCTCTTGTAAGGAAGAAATTGAAATTATGCCCCTGTCTGGCAGGCGTTTTGATCGCCCATCTTCTTGTATAGTATGTGATGTTCGTAAGTCTCCGGGGCTTCTCTCAGAATTGAATATTGAGAGCAGAGAAGAGCAGCTGCCTTTGATATGACGCGATCATTGTTGTGACAGCGATGACATTTAATGCTGTGCTTCTTTAGACGAAAAGTTTTGAATATTATTTTGAACTCCCTATTGTGGGGAAAAAAGTTTTTTATTCTCTTTTTTTATTATTTCTCCTCGGTGAAGAACCCTATGGCCGTGAATGCGCCCTTGTGATAAGGCTGGTTTGAGTAAAAGTAAGATATGTCGGTGAATTAAAATAAGTGTGGGGTGGGTGGAAGATGGTGGTATGAGGGTCGTAGCTGTTGAATGCCAAACAGCGGGAGTAGTAGAGGGAGGGAAATCAATAGATGCTGTAGTAGAGACGGCCGATCGGATCCATCCCTCTCTCCCGCCTGCCTTGCCTTGGCTTTCTTGAGAGGGCACGCGTTCACTGCGGACTTGTCACCTGGACAACAAACATCAGATATGTCACCCCTGCTATGCAGCCATGCGTGTGAAGTCTCACGTCACGACCACAAGGGGTGGGGGTAACTCCTGAGATCGAAGGTGTGAATACCAATGCTGAATGCGGCCAGATCGAGTGCGGTTGGTTGGTTCCTCAGTTTAGGGGCTGCGACAACGCGATCATGTAGCGCCGTGAACTTTGGGTGTGTGTAGAATCTGTCTGATAACCGGTGTTAATTGTGATGGCTGTATTGGTGTGTGTTATCTGTTTTTTAATTCAGGTAAGGACTGCAGACATTTGATTTTCAAGTAGTTCCAACTTTTGCTACCAAACGCCACCGTCAACGACCAACTAGTTCTGAACATGGTTACTAGATGCCACCTTCAGCTTCTGGCGACGAACGTTGGAACTTAAGAGCATCAGTCAAATCTAACCTATAATTTAGCTTCGCACATGTCTAATTAGAGGAAGGTTCTTTATCATGCCATAAATCTAAGATTTGGGACCACCAACTTTACTTCCCCTCCGAAGGAAGGCATACTGAGGGTTTTTAACGCTCTTAAAAAATCCGACGACTTCAGCCTGGTTTGAACCCGCGACCTTGGGCATAGAAGCTCAGCACCAAAGCCGCCAGAGATATGCCACACTTTTTGAGTCAAATGTTACCGTATTTTGTTGTTGTTGTTGATTCTTAAGGGGCTTTGAGACATCATGTTCATGTATCCCCGTGTACTTGGGTGTGTATAGAATTTGTCTGATAACCTGTGTCACTGTGAAGCCTGTACTACTTATTTTTCCTAAGACGTGTCTGCTTAAGCAGGTCGTTCACATAGCCTCTTCCAATTTTCTCTTTTCTCCCACGATCTATCGTTCAGCATTTCCTCCCACTGCATACCTCTTCGGGTCACATCATCCTTCACCTGGTCTCTCCATCTTGTTCGTGGTCTTCCAATTGGTCTTCTTCCAGTGTTCGTCCATTCCAGAGCTCTTCTCTCCTTTCCCATTCTTTTTACGTGCCCAAACCATTTCAGCCTAATTGAAGTGTGTAATTGTAATTGAGGAAGGATTTGGGTAGGAAGCGGCCGTGGTCTTAAATTAGGTTCCATGCCGGCATTTGCCTGGAGTAGAAGTGGGGAAACCATGGAACACCACTTCCAGGATGGCTGAGGTGGGAATACCTGTGGAGCCGTTTTCACTTTGGCCCACATTTTAACAGAGTCTGTGGATCGTGCTGACTTTCGAAGAAACCTTGGTTTGCAGAAGGCACTCAAACTTATACTGTATTAGCCGATGACGCGGTGGCTGCTGATCGCATTATCCGCTTTATAAGTGAGAGTGGGTTAGGGCCAGCAATCTAAATTTTCCAGTGAACATCGACTCGACTTGTTCGTTTTTGAATGGTATTTTTTGTTTTTCCGTATTTTTTTTTATTTTTATAATTTTTACTTTTATTTAATTTTTTGTTTTGTTAATTGTCGGTCGTTTGAAATTTACGTGTCCACCTCTAAATTTTACCTTCAATTCCAAATTTGTATTCTTTAATCTGTGTTGGGAGGGGCAGATGACCTCGTAGTTCCGCCCCTTAAAACAACAATAACTAACGTGGGAATAGAAACCACCTCTTCTCAATTTTGCCTCACGAGGCTAAGTGTAGCCAGTTCCAGCCCTCACACCAGAATTAAAATTTCTTGGCAGAGCCGGGAATCGAACATGGCGGACCTCCGGGGGCAACAGCCAAGAATGCTAGTAAATCTCTACTTAGTATAGAAGCAGCTACAAAACTCTGGCGAGCCGAACATGTCCTCAGACACTCCCGGCACTAAAAGTCATACGCTAAAAAAAGTATAAAACAAAGTCCACTATTCTTGGATGTCATGGGTAATCTCGAGAACCACTGGATGGATTTTGATGCAGTTTTCGCCATTCTGTAAAGGATATCTCGAGGAAGGTTTCTGTAGAAAATAATTTATTTATGATCAAAGGAAGCCAAGCAGTAACGATTTCAGTGAAAACGTCAAAAATAAAACTTGGCTTTCGTGTGCTTTTTAAGCTTACGCTGGGCAAACCGTTAAATACACACATCAAAAAAAGTTTTGCATCACCTCGGTTCCAAGAGTTCCGGAACCGTTAAATACAAAGGGAATAGAGATCAACACAAACAACATTTCAGCTCGTTTTATTGCTCATGAGACCCACACATTGCATGTTGTACCATCATACAGCTAGACTTTCAGCATTTGTGGTCCAGATTGCAGTACACACCACTACCTCTAATACCCAGTAGCACGTCCTCTTGCATTGATGCATGCCTGTATTCGCCGTGGCATACTATCCACAAGTTCATCAAGACACTGTTGGTCCAAATTGTCCCACTCCTCAACGACAATTCGGCGTAAATCTCTCAGAGTGGTTGGTGGGTCAAGACGTCCATAAACAGCCCTTTTCAACATATCCCAGGCATGTTCGATAGGGTTCATGTCTGGCGAACATGCTGGCCACTGTAGTCGAGCGATGTCGTTATCTTGAAGGAACGCATTCACAAGATGTGCACGATGAGGTCGAGAATTGTCGTCCATGAAGACAAATGCCTCTCCAATATTCTGCCGATATGGTTGCACTATGGGTCGGAGGATGTCATTCAGGTATCGTAAAGCCGTTTCGGAGCCTTCCATGACCACCAGTGGCGTACGTCGGCCCCACATAATGCCACCCCAAAACATCAGGGAACCACCACCTTGCTGCACTCGCTGGACAGTGTGTCTAAGACGTTCAGCCTGACCAGGGTGCCTCCAAACACGTCTCCGACGATTGTCTGGTTGAAGGCATATGCGACACTCATCGGTGAAGAGAACGTGATGCCAATTCCGTGGGGTCCATTCAGCATGTTGTTGGGCCCATCTGTACCGCGCTGCATGGTGTCGGGGTTGCAAAGCTGGACCTCGCCATGGACGTCGGGAGTGAAGTTGCGCATCATGCAGCCTATTGCGCACAGTTTGAGTTGAAACACGACGTCCTGTGGCTGAACGAAACGCATTATTCAACATGGTGGCATTGCTGTCAGGGTTCCTCCGAGCGGCAATCCGTAAGTAGCGGTCATCCACTACAGTAGTAGCCCTTGGGCGGCCTGAGCGAGGCCTGTCATCGACAGTTCCTGTATCTCTGTACCTCCTCCATGTCCGAACAACATCGCTTTGGTTCACTCTGAGACGCCTGGAAACTTCCCTTGTTGAGAGCCCTTCTTGACACAAAGTAACAATGCGGACGCGATCGAACTGCGGTATTGACCTTCTAGGCATGGTAGAACTACAGACAACATGAGCAGCGTACCTTCGTCCTGGTGGAATGACTGGAACTGATCGGCTGTCGTACCCCCTCCGTCTAATAGGCCCTGCTCATGCATGGTTGTTAACATCTTTGAGCAGTTTTAGTGACATCTATGAACAGTCAAAGGGACTGTATCTTGGATACAATATACACAGTCAACGTCTATATGCCGGAGATCTGGGAACCGAGGTGATGCAAAACTTTTTTTGATGTGTGTATATCAGTATACTATATGAGTGTAAGAATTGTTCAGCATGAAAGTTCTACAAGAAATGTCCACGAGAGCATATCTCTATCTTCTATACATCGCCCTCTATAAGTGTTTTTAAGTTTTCATTTCTTCCAACAATCTCCATTTAGTTACTGACGCCACAGTTGACGAGCTAGCTAGGGGTGAACCTATCACCTCAGTTGCAGCCTAGTTAGGGGGCGAGCCTATTACCCCAGATGCAGCCAGCAGCAAACTGCCGAGTCGTGTTGAGTTACGACTTCAGAGAAGAGTGGTTGTGTTTGAAGTTTCCCTGGAAGTGCAACTCGGCTTTTCTTCATTTCGCCTGTGGACTTTTCGTTCCGCAAAATACACAGTCAAGTTAAGATTGGACGGAACGGGGATTTGTGTTTCATGCACCTCGCCATTCTTATATTACGTCAGACAAGAATTCGTTGCACATGTATCTCCATGATAATATAATTAATAGTCCAGTCAGTGATTTTAAACCATGAATCCGAGATGTAAAACGGGTCATTGACATAGAAAAAAAAAGCGCTTATCACGTAATGCATTCATATCTGTTCACGGGCGAAGCCGGGGCGGGTAAGGTCTGATAGACTGTCAATCGTTTTTCTTTTTTGTATCTTTTAAATGTCTGATAAACTTTACATTCAATTATCGCTAATCGACCCGCAAGTTCGTGGTCATTAGCCATCTCTTGTGAAGTATATCTCGTGCTGTATGAGACTTACTTCTGTGCTGCGGTTAAAAATCTCCACGATAGAGAAATCCTTCCACAAACTTCTTGGACGTGTTTCAAAATGCCACTCCGTCCACTCTACCTTTCCTGACTGCCTTGTCGCAAGTTGAGACAGATATATCCAGATTTTTTTTCTCTCTCTTTCTCCGACTCGTCTTTTGTCACGCGGCAGTGCGTGTAAACAGAACAACAATGGTATGCGATCCGTTCCTATCCGATCCGATCGTGAAATGGAGCGCAAATGCAATTGCAGCACACTCCATTTGGTCCGCAAGGCATGGGACTACAGCGCACACATTTTCTCTCGTCCTCGACCAGACATATTTACGCTACGGTGTTTTAACAAGACATTGCCTTGCAAAGTGTGGGCACATCAACTACTGTCGTACATAAACTTCTTCAACCTTATTAGAAACTTCGTGACGTAGCCATGCATGAGATTGGCTGTTCGTTTCCCGACGCTGACAGCGGCCATCCTGTGGGTGTTTTATCCCTGTATTTATCTATTCGTTTATTTATTTATTTATTACTAGCAACCCACCCATACTTCCCCGGTATCATGAACGGTTTACCCAGTGTAACCTTAAAAGGCGCATGGACGGCAGTTCCCAGATGCAATTCAGAAAAACCGAGGTGAACAGCGCAACTCCAAGCACATATAGCCTACCCTTTGAAGTCTCAACACGATATGACTCGACAGTTTGATGCTGGCTGAAGCTGGGGTGATAGGCTCGCTCGCTAGCTTGTAAACTCGCTCCGAAACCAGTAATTTAAATGTCCACTAAATGGAGATTCTTGGAAGAAATGAAAACGTAAAAACCAAGAAGTTCCGTGAAGAACTAAAGAGCCTACTTTTCTTAAAATTTAAGATTCGTGCCAACGATTAATCTATATGGATCTATCTAGAATAATGACGAAATTAAGTAGGTAATATCGAAATTTCTAGTTAGTTCGAAATACTTTATAACTGGCATAATATAGCCTAACATAGAACTACAGTTGGCAGCCCTGGTGACTGAATAGATTCTTAGTTCCATCTATTAAGGTACAGAATACAACATTTGGTTGAAGTCCAATGGATACCATGGACGTTACATGCAGTTAAACATTGGACCTAACAGCGCGCGTAAAATCATGTTGGCAACAATGACAAACATGTATTGGTCAGAAATAATCTGAAATAATATGATCTATTGTTGTGTCAATTTTGAATGAAATCCATTAGTTAGTATAGAAGTTAGATGAATTTTAAAATTGGATCTATCAGCAGGCATAGAATCATGTTGGCAGCACTGGCGTAGGCCTATATTAGTTACTCCAAATTAATCTAGAATGCCAGGTACTATACGTGTGCAAGGTTTAGAGCTATTGGCTTGCATACTTTCTGATATATTGATATTAGGGTAACAAAAATGGAGACAGCATTTATTAACAGTTGGCAGCCCCGGTTACTCTTAAGAATCGGCATAGTCATATATGTTAAGGTACACATAGCACACACTAAATTTGGTTGAAATCCAAATGATGGTATAGAAGTTACATGTATTTAAATTTGGAACTCTAAGCAGGCTTAGAATCATGTTGGTAGCACTGGCGTATATAAGTTACTCCAAATTAATATAGAATGTCAGGTAATATACGTGTGCATAGTTTAAAGCTGTCAGCTTTCTTATTTTCTGATATAGTGGTACTTGGATACAAGAAATTGAGAGCATTTATTAACAGTTGGCAGCCCTGGTGGCTCTTAAGAATACGCTCAATCATATCTGTTTATGTACACATAGCACATACGAAATTTGGTTGAATTCCAAAGTTATATGCACTTAAAAATTGGACCTATCAGCAGGCTTATAATTATTTTGGCAACACTGCCATGTATGGCCTCCTGGAAATTAAATTGCAATATTATTATCTATACGTGTGCCAATTTTGAAATAGCTCCCATTCATACCATCCAAGATATCCAACATGGAGGTCAAATTTCAATTGCGATTTTTCAGCAGTTGGTAGCACTGACATTATTTTCAAATATGGCTGTGAGATATTCAGGTGTAGATCTTTAATCCTACCAAATTTTGTTTCGATTGCTGTAGCCGTTTAGGAGTTGATAGGGGGACACACACACACAGCCAGACAGACAGAAGGACAGACAGACAGAAGGACAGACAGACAGGCACACACACACACACACATTTGCCCGATCTCATAAGTCTACTTTTTCCTCATTTTTGCAAAATGTGAAAAGTAGGTTAAAAATCATAGTGGGCGATGTAATAAAGATAGAAATATGCTGTCCCGGACTATTTTGTAGAACTTTTCGTGCTGAACAATTTATTCTTACACTCATAGTAACGGTTTCCCCAGCGTAAGCTTATAAGGCGCACGAACGGCAGGTTTCGATTCGATTCACTGAAATTGTTACTGGTAGACTCCCTTTAGTCATAAATGTATGTCTTTCTACAGAAACCTTTCCTGAGAAATCCTTTACAGAATGGTGAAACCCACATCAAAATCCATCCAGTGGTCTCGAGATTACCAGTTACATCCAAACTCGAGATCAAGGGCCACGATACCTCTTTTTTACGTGGAATATGAATCACAGGACATGTTATTTCACTTAGATTATAGAGGAAGACAGGTGATAATTTTCAACTAAACAATGGTGTAGAAATATCTGCATTGGCTCAAAATAATTGCATAAAATATTAAATAAATGAAAAAAGAAATTTGCAATCTTCAGTGATGACACTGATATGCAAACACGTTACATTCTTAATTAGGGTTAAACATAGTTAATGATTTAGGAAATGTTATTTTAATTTTGTAATTTTTATTTTCAATTGTAATGTTTGTTAATTTTTAAGTTTATATTTTTATTAATTATTATTTTTTATTTTTAATATTAAATTGTTCATTATCGTTTTGTTAATTATTAATTTTTCAAAATTTTGTTTATTGGGCATATCAATCCAATCGGCTATTTTTAATTTCACTATCAATAAAAGCGTAGGGGATTGCAACTCGCTACAGTTCCACTCCTTTGTAATCAGGCACTGCACGTACACACGGTATGTCGCTATATTGTCTTTCAGTCATCGTATGTTTAGAAGTGTTAATTGGTAGGGAATTAATATTTTAAATGGGTATAATGGAGCACGAGTCCGTCAAGAGACTAATCTGTGTAGTGGCCGACCTCTGCATATTGCGTTTATGAATATTTACAAGTCCCGCAAGAAAGCTTTACAGTTTGCTTTCGTGGTAATGGATGCTCGCCAGTCGAGTGCGGAGGTATAAATACACACTCGCGCCTGGTCTTCTTATATGGGCAGCCTAGGAAAGCACTGACCTCATGTTGCTAGAACAGGGATTTATGTAGTGTACAGAGGCTCAGCAAACATAGCGCTTACGCGCTACTTCGAGCCTCGCTGGCATCTGAAGTGCGTGAGTTCGAATCCCTCCTTGGCCACCCTGAAAATAGTTTTCGTGGTTTCCCCATTTTCACCAACAGGCAAATGCTGGGATGGTTTCTTTCGGTAAACCCCGCGGCGTAGCCGTGCTCATTAAATAATGCACCACAGCCGCAAAGGTAGCTTCAAGTCCAGAGATCGTCGGTTCGAATCCCGGCGCTGACAGCGGCTAACCTGAGTTAGGTTTTCCCCGGCTTTTTCCACACTCCCTCCAGGCAAATGCCGGGATAGTCCCTTATTTCAAGTCCCGGGACTCCTACCTTATCCTCGTCCCAAATACAATTACCCACGCTACTGCAGTCATCACACAAATACAGGTTATCAGACAACGTCAATACACACACAACTACACGGTGCTGATGACCAAGATGTCCCAAGCCCCTAACATTAATTATTAGTGAGAACAACTGTTCCTTTCAATAGGTCCACGGCTGATTTGCTTCCAGAATCCTCTGACCCGTCCTGAAAAGGAAATTAATGAACTTTTACTGCATTAATAACATTATTATTATTATTATTATTATTATTGTATTATATAATACGCTAAGATATATGTTTCAAAAAACTCAAGCTCATAAACCCGAGGGAGTTAGGTGTGGTTTGTACCAAAATCCTCCAAATCGCCTCAATAATACAGGAATAATCTAAGTCAACGGAAATATATTGCTTTTAAACAAATAAAAAAGACGATAGCCCCTGGCAGAACTGTGGCGCGTACAGCCCGCATAGCACTAGTGCCGGGTGGGTAGTCTGTACACATGGGGCGCATATACACATTATGCGAGAGATCTCGCACGGGTCCGCTAGTTGTTATGATTACCGTATTATTATTATTAGACTATTATTAGTATTGTTATTATTATAATTGAAGGGTTCATTCCAAAAACCAGACAAGCCAAAAAATTGACTTTTTGGAGATATATGCATCTTCTTCCTCTTCACGGCCAGCTCTATGTAAAGATATTATTGCTGTCTCCAAAAAGCAGACAGGTTGTGTTATATAGGCTACGAGTGTGAAATATTGGGGATTCTACAAAAATAAGAAAAGTCCAATGCTTTTGCAGTGGTTTTTCAAGATAATTAATTACGTGGAATGTTTGGCATTCAATAATGATTTGCACTTTGTTAGGATTTAAATAATAAATACTGTCATCGTATTTGAGGATTAAAATATTTTTAATTTTTGTATTCAACTTTTTCTTTAAAGGATTTCCCAACTATCCTCATAAAAATGTATTTTCTTTATGTGCAAGTTGTTAGTGAGACAATGAAGCTATTCTGGGTTTTCTTAAAATTTCTGAACAATTTAATTTTTGGATTTGTCTGGTTCTTCGAATGAACCCTTCAATTATTATTGTTATAACGTACAATATATGTGTATAAACTAGTCTTGTTTAAATTGAATTTGAATACCTACTCAAGTATTAATTTCCAACTAGGCTGCCTTTCAAAACAGCTGAATGTAGTTATAAACTAACTAACTTTGGCAACATTTCTCATAAAGTCTTCATGAATTACTGTGCATACACTTGGGTATATTGCATCATACATTTATACATACTCGTAAATGGATATGCAATGTCCCTTTTAAGTGAATATAGAACTGAAATTTCAATTGACCATTTTATCTCTCACTCTTGAGAAGTTATCGGATGTTGAAGCTTCCCCGGGCAGATAAGGAAGGCTCTACATTTCTGTAGCTTTTGTGCTGTTCTCCTCTCCTTTTCCTCCGCTTTCTAATCATTCATGGCAGTCTCTCGCTCAGTCTGCCTGCTTGCCCATTAAATAGCTCGTACAGCCTCATCCAGCAACACGAGGTTCGCAGATACGTACCATTTGCCCTTTGAAAAGTTGTATCCTTTGTTCAAATTGAAAGGTATGAAAACAACAACAACAACAAAAACAGTCGACATTTGCCATTGTCTGATAAAATGTATTCTTAAACTCCGAGCAAGCTCATCAGGCCATACATGTGTGTATTAAAATTAGCTTAATTAACAGCCAGAGGGATGTCGTTCTTAGTACTCTTAGTGTTTTATGAATAAAACATTTGACCACCGTGTGGTGTAGCGGCTAGCAGTCTTGGCTGCCGTTCCGGAGATCCGGGTTCAATTTCCGACTCTGCCAAAAAATTAAATTCTGATCTGAGGGCTGGAACGGTGTACACTCAGCCTTGTGAGTAAAAACTGAGATTCTCACTTCAGCCATCTTGGAAGTGGTTTTCTTTGGTTTTCCGATTCTACTCCATGCAAATGTCGGGATGGTTCCTAGCTTAAGGCCACGGCCGCCTCCTTCGCAAACCTCATACGAATTACAAATACACACACTAATACAGTCATCGCCATAACACAGGTTATCAGACAAATGCCGCAAAGGTTTACATGGCCACGATTTCGCAAAGCCACAAATGAATCAACAACTACAGTACAGTACAACCAGATGAAAAATTCAGTTACTTCAGACAGATTAATCTATCATTAGTATGAACTGTTTCATTAGTATTAAAGCATGCTGTAGTGCATATTCCACATATGCCACTAACTGAAGTCTGATAACGTTGGGAAGGAATATTTTGTTCCAGTGGAGTACAGGTTTACAGTTGCCGGCAGATAGCTCTGCACTTCCCCATCCTACTACCCCGGTATACTACTACAAAGTAATACATTTGTCACGCTGAGCGTGAGAACCTACTGTCACGCGCGTCAATGTTCTCAGATAGGGAAGTATTCGGCAGGCTCCCCGAACCACTGAGCTCTCAAGGTCAAGTGCACTGCCAAACGCCGGTATCTGTTAAATATTACAATTCACAATATTTCTCGTAGATGGCATTGTAGTAAATGCTTGAATGACACGAGGAGTTAACATTGTCCCTTTAAGGTGTGCAAGTGAATTTTTCTAGCAGAGCCCGACACACCAGTCTCTGCCGCGACGCAGTAACGCATTTTAGTTCCTTCACGCCTCCTCTGAAATACGTGACACGTTCTACCTCCCCGAGTCACGATGTAGCAACATTATTCATTCTCTGCTTGGACTTGAACGTGGGAACATAATGCTAACGGAGTGGAGGGAGAGCTTCGCTCACCCGCCTCATCGTTGCGCGGTTATTTGACAATGTTGCATTGGCCCGTGCACTCTGCAGCAGCTAGGAACGAGTGATCGATGAGTAGTGTTCTCTTTCAAATAATTTGAAAGTAACATAAAAAGGAAAGTGCTGGGCGTTGAATTGTGATTCATGTTGCTATATATTCGGGAAAATGTTGCCTTTCATCTTACTCATATGTAGACGCGAGCGATCAGACGTGCTAGGACAGTCCCACCCCTCTCGCTGTTAGTGGCCACGCCTCCCCGGTCATGTCGCGGATGAGACCGGTGTGTTCAGCTCTAGTTTACATACCTAGTCTATTGTACTTGTGTAGGTAGGATTTCTCGGCCAGCGTAGGTAGGTTTTGTGCTGTGTTGCGTTCATTATATCTGACGTTTCACTGGCATGTGGGACTGGCATTTTCAAAGATTTTTGTGGGTTTATATAGGCTGGTATATTGGCTTTCACGGCCTTCTCTTCTTAAGTATTCAATCCATGGATTGGTCTGCGGCAGTTCTCCAGTCGGCTCTATTTATAGCTTTCCTCTTCATCTCTTAATAGTTTCTGCATCCTACATCAGACATGATTTGCTGTACATATTGTAGGCGTGGTCTTCCTCGACATATTTTGCCTTCAACCATTCCCTCCAATACCATTTTCAGCAGGCTGTCGTGTCTCAAAATGTCATGTCAGTCTAGTCCTCCTCCCCTTTATGCTTTTCCATAAGGTATCATTTTCCTCCACCTTTTTAAATACTTTAGCATTCGTTATTTTTTCTGTCCAGCTAATTTTTGCACTATTCTATAACACCATTGTTCAAAAGAATTTAACCTCCTTTTTTCTTCTTTTCAAATTGTCCAGGTTTCGCAACCATGAAGGGCATTGCTCCAAACATACGCTTTTAATCATCTTTTTCTGGTTTTAAGATTAATGGAATATGTAGTGAATAAACGTTTCTTTTTGTGAAATGCTAATTTGGCTTGTAAAATTCTACATTTGATTTCTATCTTACTTCTTCCATCTTTGGTAATTTTGCTTCCGAGATATTTAAATTCTTGAAAATTTTGTAGTGTTTTGTTGCCCCCTCCATTTTTACTATTACTTGTTTGAGATGTTGTCCACTATCTGAAACTATGGCAATGTCATCTGCAAATCTAATCATATTTATTTGTTCTCCTTGTATCCTTATTCCTAAATTGAAATCCTCTTATTCAATGCTTCCTGGATGTAGGCATTAAAAAGCATGGGAGACAAAGCACAGCCTTGTCTAACTCTTTTCCTTATTTTTGCTTCCTCTTGTTCATTTCCAATTTTAATTACTGCAATTTCATTTTTGTACAAAATCCAGATTATTCTTCTATCTCTATATGGGACTCCTATGTTTATAAGAATTTCAAAACATTTTTGTCCAATGCACATTATCAAAAGCCTTTTCAATATCCACTAAGCATAAATAAGTTATTTGGTCTTTTTCCAATCTTTTATCAAGGATAAGTCTCAATGCCAATATAGCTTCTTTAGTACCCTTACCTTCAACAAACCCAAATTGGTCTTCAGTCAGAAATTCTTCAATTTGCTTTTCATTTCGTCTTAATATTATGTTGGTGATAATTTTAGATGCATGAACGACTAAACTGATAGTGCGATATTGATCACAATGTTTTGCTGCCATTTATTTTGGTATAAGGATCATTATACTTTTTTCAAAGTCAGCCGGTATTTTTCCGTCCATGTAGATGTTTTGTACAAGTTTGAGCAATCTCTCTTTCATACGAGGTCCGCTTTTCTTCAGGAGTTCAGCTTTGAGATTATCAATGCCTGGTTCCTTATTATATTTCAGTCTTCGTAGAGCTAATTCAAATTCATCTCTCGTACTTGGAAGCCTAAATTATATTCTGTTACTTCATCTTCTTCCTCAAAAACTTCAATTTCCTGTAAATTTACACCTTCGTATAGGGTTTCAATGTAATTTTTCCACCTTTTTGCAATATCGCTATGATCATCGAGAATTACTCCCTCTGCATTACTTATGGCATTACTCTTGTTACATCTCTTACCAAAGAAAATCTTTACCATCTGATATGTAGAATCTACATGTCCTTTAGTAGTTTTTCTTCTATCATTGTGCATATACCCTCGTAATGATTTTCTCTTGCTATTCTTGCTTTTCTGTTTATAGCATTTCGCAATCTTCTATATTCTTCTTTGTCTTCCAATCTTGTTGAGCTCTTGAGTAACCGTCTTTTATCTATCATATCTAGAATTTCTTCAGTGATCCATTCCTTTCTAGGAGGTATTTCTGTTCTCCCTAAAATTTCATCAGCTGCCTCAGTCAGATCTTTTTTAATTTGAGTCCATGAATCTTCTAGAGTATTCCCTATTTCTGTTTTAGTTATCTTTCCCTATTTCTGTTTTAGTTATCTCATCAGTTTTCTGCTGGCAGCAATATTCTCATCTTTCAATTTACTTATTAGCCAGTGATTAAAACTCGGCAATTTTTCTAGGTTTGTGTTGTGTGTTGTGTGGGGTTAAGCCTAGGCTGCCATGCTCATGGAAGCCTTCTTAGGGAGGTTAAGGCTGATTGAGCTTTTAGCTCTCGCAGTTTTGAGGCGCAGGTGCGCTTCATAAAAAGTGAGAATATATCAGCCCGTTGCGCGCGGAATAGGTTGAGTCGACACTGTCTCGGAAGTAGTGTCACAATGTTTTTTTTGAGAAAGCAGTTAGCGCTGGCTCGCAGCCACACTGTAAGGTGCCTCTGCCTAGCATTCTTCTGAGCTCCATAAAGTACATGTATTGGTGCTCCCTTCTCTTAGTCCTCGTGTGGATATGGAAGTGACCCTTGCCTTGGCTCGATAAACGTCAGGCAGTGGAGCACGGTTGTCTATGTAAATGAACATCCTGTAGCGCGCAAGAGAGAGCACTGCTGTGACAGGGCCGAAGCTATCACATTCCTAAGAGAAGAGAAGAGAAGTGAAGGGACCGGACTGTGATCTGCAATATTGGGTGTAATTGGGTGTTGATGGGGCACGCCGTAGATTGGGAGAGACGCTGAAACGCTCGGTTTCTTCTGTGACGGGACTTCATTAAGAGAGGGGTGAAGTTGGTTGTTTGTTCGTTCGTTCACAGACTTTGCCATCGGTAGTAATTGGAATGAGAGAACTGGCTGGACTAAGGTTTGGTCGTGACACTTTCTCCATTCTGGTCTCCTCTCGTCCCCCTCACCCCATTCTCTATCTTTATTTCCTAATTCATTTAAGCCGCTAACGACAAATTGCCAATCCAAATGATTTTCCTCCGGGGGCAGTAATTCTTCACTAACTTGCAATCAAATCAATTACTCTTCCAGTGTCCAGCTCCGAAATCTAATGTAATAATTTTTTGAGATATTTGGCCATTAGGGGCAGATGACATAACTGTTCCACCCCTTTAATAAAAAAAACAATAATTACTAACTTTTTGGCTGTTGCCGACTAACATAATGAAATTCGAAGAGTTAACCCTGGAGCAGTTGCGCTTGTACGAGGGTGAATCATAAAGTAAGTTACACTTCCCAGCTATGGCCCTTTATTAAACCACATACACATAGGCAACACGGCTATGACAACATACAATGCAAGTTCACTTTTTCACATGGTCCCCAAGAGACTGTGAGCATTTCTTGGAAATGGCAACCAACTTTTCGATTCCGGATGCGTAGAAATTAACTCCAGCACTATGTAACCACGTGGATGCAGCCGCTTTCACCTCCTCATCGTTTCGGAATCGTCGCCCACCGAGATCCTGTTTCATATTACCGAAACATGATAATCGCATGGCGCTGGGTGTGGACTGTGTGAAGGATGTTGCTACGCCTCCCACTTGAATCACTGCAGCAGTTCTGACTTTTCTGATTACGTTAAGTGGCCAAATCTGTTCACTCAACTCTCCAAAGCATCGTTCAAGTGGAGAGAAACAGCTGAACTCTACCTCGCGCATCTTGCAATGTCGGAAGAATTCGTTTATATCCGAGTTTCACACGAACGTTAATCAATGTGAATATAACATATGTTTATGGCAATTAAATTATAAAAGATCATTCATTTTACTAATATCGAGAAAGACGAAAGTTTGATGCTTTGCAGTCGGTCAACACGATTGTAGCCAAATGAGATGGGTTATTCCATAATCCTGAAAACAATTTACATGAGATTAATAAATACAAATACAAATCCAATAATACCAAGGGAGATGAATATGGAAATTAAGGAAGAATTATCCGAAGTGGGATTCGATCTCCTTCTAGATTCTATTATTTAAACTAGTTTCCATGATGGTTCCGTATTGACGTACTAAATAGTTTTAACAACAAATTGTATATCCGCCTTAGTCAATACATAAACGAAAATAAATTATAATTACACTTGCTCCTGGTACATGTTTCGGGGATTAATTGCTTTTATCCCCTTCATCGGCCAAGACAAATATCAGAAGAAAGATATAAGATAGCGTAGCACTCAAAAAATAAATAGCTATTTAACTTAATATGGTGCACCATATAAGTAGGTCACAGGAAATTGTTGAGCAAAACTAAAAACATATATGTAACAATTTCCTGTGACCTACTTATATGGTGCACCATATTAAGTTAAATAACTATTTATTTTTTGAGTGCTACGCTATCTTATATCTTTCTTCTGATATTTGTCTTGGCTGATGAAGTGGATAAAAGCAATTAATCCCCGAAACATGTACCAGGAGCAAGTGTAACTATAATTTATTTTCGTTTATGTATTGACTAAGGTGGATATACAATTTGTTGTTAAAACTATCTCCTTCTAGCTCGGAATAAAGAGCTCAAAGTCTGTCACTTATGCAAATAAGGCAACGGGGAGAGCGTGTCATATTTAGTTAAGTAATCAGTGTATAGGCCTACACGTAACTGCTAGTTCTCCTAAATACTGTGTTATATCATGTTAAGCTTTTGCCATGAATACGGTCTTATGTATCTCCCTTCCTTTGTAATTATGTTCCAAAAAAAGCTCAAGAAAGCATCGCAAACAACGATCAATGCTACACACTTCTTGATCTGTCCGCCAAGTTTCTCCCGAGTCTACGCATGCGCAAGAGCCGTAAAGCGTGTTTAAATAATTACGAACCCGAATGACCTCGTGAAATGCATCGACGATAACCATGCATTAACTTTCGTATTTAAGTTTAATTAGGAATTAACTAACTAATCGTTTGTAAAGAGTTGGTGAAAACGGCCTTTACTGAACCATTCAAAATCAGACTTTTACGTCACAGCTTCCCCAGTGTCTTAATAATGACAGCGCGATATTCTAGAACGGAGGATTGTAGGACAACGATCCCGTTGTGAAATTGTGCATTCACTCTAGTTGTGTATTCTTAAAGAGACATTTTCACGGTGGCTTCGGTGACGTAGTTGGTAGAATGCTGAGCTTCTATGCCTAAGGTCGCGGGTTCAAACCCGGCCAAAGTCGTCGGATTTTTAAGAGCGTTAAAATCCCACAGTATGCCTTCCTTTGGAGAGGAAGTAAAGCCGGCGGTCCCATGTCATAGATTTATGGCATGAACAAGAACCTTCCACTAACTACACTTGTGTGAAGCCAAAATTTGTATGTTAGGTTTTATTAATTCTCTTAAGTTCCAACGTTCGTCACCGGGCGCTGATTGCGATGGCATCTAATAGTAGCGACATTTAATTTTCAAGTAGTTCCTACTTTTGCTACCTACAGTAGCTGTGCACTTGGCTACTAGATGCCACCACAACTGGCACCTGGCGGCGAACGTTGGAACTTAAGAGCGTCAGTCAAATCTAACCTGTAATTTAGTTTCACACACGCGTATTTTGTGGAAGGTTCTTTTAGATGCCATGAATCTATGACATGGTCCTGCCAGCTTTACTTCCCCTCCCAAGGCAGGCATACTGAGGGATTTTTAACGCTCTTAAAAAATCCGATGACTTCGGCCGGGTTTGAACCCGTGATCTTGGGCATAGAAGCTCAGTTGCTACTAACTACGCCACCGATACGGCTGTTGTTACGTCAACAGCTAAAAAGCGATCTAAGATTTTAGCTGGCATAGTATTCACTTGCCAGATTTGTCAATGTACTTTCACATCTTGCACTACTGTCTTTGGCAATGCTGGTTCAGAGGCTATGTCTCCGTGGATTTTGCAAATTTCCTTTCGTGCTCTTCGTCTTGCATTGTAGGAAGTTAATACCTTGTGACTGGTGTTATCAAGCTCCATTAGAAGTCAGTGGTCCATTATCTCGTTGTTAATGAACTTTGTCTGGATTGCCGTTCCATCACTCTGCGAATAAGGTGACATTCATTAAATCTTGCTTGCTCTCCTCGCCTCTACCAGAAGATTGGCGTAGAAGAGCGGTTCGTTCAACCGTAGGTTAAACTTCCCTTTCAGACTTTCCGTGTTCGTGGCCCACTTGCGTCAGGATATCGTTGTTGGTTTTCATCCCTGACGCACTCTGGTCTAAGGCCTGCAACATCGTCCTCTCAGCATCGTGAGGACAAAATAGAATTTGGGTTCGATTCCCACCTGAACCATCGTGGCTTTCCGTGTGGTTCCTCTCTTCTACTGGAGGGAAATATAGGGGTAATTCCTTAGGCCACGGCAGCTTCCTTCGTACTAATCCTGGCCTCAAAGTACGGCAATCACCGTACAATAGACACATCAACATGGGAAATGATGCTGCAGTGGTCAACTGCTTGCCTCTCACCAAGGCGGGCTGGGTTCAATTCTTAGTTAATGCAAATGAATCTTTCAAGGTTTTAGGTCACGTCCAGTCGTAACGAAATAGTTTTCTGGGCCAGCCAGAAATTTGAATTCTGATCTGAGGGCTGGAACGGTGTGCATTCAGCCTCGTTAAGACATGAGAAATAGCTCGTTTCTCCTGACTTTAATGTAGTCCGGTTGGGAGTGTCGTCGTGCCGGCCACGTATCCCGATAATTAAAAATGTATTTGCTGGTTGGCAGTCATACTTGAATGCGCAGGGTTATCTGGGCCCAATTGCAGTGTTTATTATTATTATCTTGATTTCTTCATGGATATGGTAAATCTCAACATACAAGATGGGGACTATGTGACATGTATTGAACACTGCCTTCTACATTCTGGCGATCAGGTGTTTCATTTTTAGTTCCTCCGGACCCGTTACCAGAGCCTTCGAAGCTATTCCCGTTGAAGACATAAACGGTGGAAAAAAATCACAGAGTTTACTTGCCACATCTTCCTGATTTCTTCTGCCAACGGTGCATATTTGTTGATTTTTTGTGCCTGCGTCATCTTGGGGTTTTGGCTTGGTACCGCGATGCCTATCAGATAACTTTTTGATTTGTTTTTATTAAGGTACCGTACACGATATCTGGTCGATTTGCCAAGATGTTCTGATCCGTTAGCTAGGTCTGTCCCAGTACAGTTATAAAGTGCGTTAGATAGCTGATAGGTGCAATGCTCCATAGTCATTTCCAGAAGTCATCCTGTTATAGCAAGCTCTTGATGTACGATCTTGGCTACATGATTATGCCTCTTTTTATACTCCACACCAGCTAGAGAAGAGCAGCTATCAATAATATGGAGATGCATCTACGTCATTGTACATCAGCCACGTTCTCTTTCAGAATGCGTTTTCTATATTATTATTATTATTATTATTTGATTCGTTGTGCCCAACTAGGAAGCGCGTTTGAACGTATTTGCACGTTTTCTCCTCCCCTCCCAATATCTCTTCATCCTCTCGCTGTGTTCCCTTTTACGCTGTTCTGTCCATCCTGTATTTGGTCGGGTGTGCTTCTCAGAAAATGTGTGTTTGTGAATTAAAGTTATGAATTTTGTTCTGTCTTGAATGGTTCCTTCTTGACAGCCAATTTGATTTATGTCTTCACTGATTTCTTTTAGCCAGTTGTTTTGATTTTTCATTGATAAGTCTTGGTTGAAAATGTTCTTTGTGAGCCTGTTATTATCCATTTTATATAGATGTCCGTAAAATTGTAACCACCGTTTCCTTACGGTATCTGTGATATTTTTTCTGTAGCTTGATAAAATTCACGTGATTTCTTTTTTCAACCAAATTCCATTTTCACACTTTGGTCCTAAGATTTTCCTGAGGATTTTCCTTAGCATGCTGAACTGCTATACCCAAGATCGCGGGTTCAAAAACCGGCCGAAGTCGTCGGATTTTTAGGGCGTTAAAATCCATCACTATGCCTTCCTTCAGAGGGGAAGTAAAGCCGGCGGGCCCATGTCTTAAGATTTATGGCATGAAAAAGAACCTACCACTACAATTGGCAATGTGTAGCTAAATTTGTAAGGTATTGGGTTTAGAAACGCTCTAAGTTCCAACATTCACCGCTGGGTGACCTTGGAGTCTGGTAGCCAAAGTTGGAACTAGTTGAAATTGAACTTTCATTCCTTTTTTTTAAATCTCTCATTAACTCCTCTCGTGAGGTTGGCGTCAGGAAAAGCATCCGGCCGTAGAATCCATCAGCCACGTGGAATTTCATCGCATCTCATCCCCGACCCCGTGGGAAACGGGATTTATAATGGGTAGACAAAGACTATAATTATTATTATATCCGACGTTATGTTAAAGTCCTTCCCATGCTTATATTGGTTGTTGAAAATACCACTAGAAACTGCCCTTTTAAGCACCAGGGTTCGAACGTTGAACCTTCGATAACACCACTGATGGCGCACTGTAGCTGTAGCATCTGCAGATAGAGCAAGCGTGTACGATACAGAATGCCTCTTGTGCTTAACGCATACCGGCAAGTTTATGTGATCCAAGATTTGATTCCGAGCTACAGTGCTGTGATGCCTCTTTCAAGTAGGGAATGAATTCTCAACAGAGGTACTTGAAGCCGACAAGATTTCATATGTTGCGTCGCAAACTGTTACAGTTGAGACAGAAAGATGAGATAACGGCGAGAGAGGAAGCGGGAACGGTGTAGCAATTTGAGATTCACAGAGACTTCAGTCATGTTACGACGCCGTCACCTGCTTGGCACACTTGATTGACACTAGCAAACTCGAATAATTCTCAATGGTCGTTTTGTGAAGACTCTTCGTATAATGACAATAATTACAATGATGATGATGATGATGATGACAATCTTATGTTTCTTACGTCCCCTCATATGACTTTAGGGACGCCTGCGTGTCAGAATTTTGATTTTTGGAGATAATTTATTTTATTTTTAAAATTTAATTAATACATTTTTCTTATTTTTAGTTTTTCTAATTTTTATACTTTTTTAATTTTTAATAAGTTTCAATTTTTCTCAATTTTTCTTTTTGAAAGTTTTTAATTTTTCATATTATTATTATTTTTTATTTTTTTATTTTTCGGCCATTTTGGAGATAGTTCAAATCAAATCAATCTCAAACCTCTCCCTTGTTAATTGTTACTCAAATAAATGTATCTACTTTTCTTCTTGAGTAGCATTTCTTGTGGGATATTCTCCTTTATGACGTATCGCTTGAACAATAAAAAAAAACAGCAGTATAGGCGTCCGCTTTGAGTCACATTACGATTGCAAAAGGGAACGGGACGTCCGGAGACACAGTTCCAAGAGTTGACGCTGACATACACCGTCCTGATTTGGCTGTTTCCTTAATTTTGCACTGTCTTAAAGCAAATTTCCTGTTATTTCAAGTCCGGGAGCACCAACCTCAGTTGCCAACTTCAATAATTAGGTACAGTTATGAACATTGTAAGTCACCCAGAAATACAGGATATCAGACAATTTCATCACACACCCAAGTACACTGGGCTGATTACCATGATATTCTCCTTTCCGTAAAAGGATTAAAAGAAACGACTATCAACAAACAAATAAACTGGTAAACAAATATGTATTTTATCTGATTACTATTATTATTATTATTATTATTATTATCATATCCATTTCTAATTTGGATCCATTTCAAACTTCCCAGCATAATAATTTGTAAGTGTATAGGTATATTAAATATAATATATAATTTATAATAAATGCGTATTTTAATAAAATACTTTAATCTATTAATAAAAATAAATAAATAAACTATATAAGTTGTTATATATATATAGAATATTTAATTATATTACAATATACATTATATATATATATATATAAATAAATATATAATATGAATAAAGATTGCGATCCTCTACAATGTCATAAATATTTTTAAGATCCGCCTCGTGGCGCAATGGCTAGCGTTCTTGGCTGTCTCCCCGGAGGTCAGGGTTAGATTTCTGGTTTTGACAAGAAATGTAATGTTTGCCTGAAGGATGAAACGGGATATAGTCCGTTTCATGACGCAAAACTGAGAAGAGGTAGGTTCGATTCCCACCTCGGCCATCTTTGAAGTGGTTTTCTGTTAACTCCCTTCTTCTACTCCAGGCAAATGCCGGGATGGTTCCTAACTTAAGGCCACGACCACCTCCTTCCAATTCCTCACCTGAATTACAAATACACATACACAACAGCAACACAGGTTATCAGACAAATTCTACACATTCAGGCTAAATGACCACGATGCCCAAGCCCTTCAATTGTAACAACATAATTAATTTGAGTATAAGAAAGGCATCTACGTTAGTGAAGAAATCATCTCCCCATACTATACTATAGGGATAAGGTTTCAATGTTCACAGTAGGTTACTTTTTATGGACATAATAATTCACCGTGCACAGTAGACGCGAGGGTTCCCCAGGGACTGATACGTATTGAGTGCTTTTACTTTTATTACTTTCCACAGCTCTCAAGTTGTCTTTGGTTAGGGTATACATATCCAATCGGCTTAAAATGTCAGTCCTTCCTTCTCCCTTTAAGATGACAAATTACTTCATTGGCAGAGGAGAAAGTAATTGATTTTGATAAATGACTTTCTCCCCCCTGGCTTCGGTATTGTCTCAAGACTTACAGGCACGCGGCTAGGACACGAGTCATTAGTTTAGAGACCCTCCACGCATTTCTTAGACGGCGCGGCGGTGGAGGAAAGGGAGGTTGTAGCACTCGCCGCACGGATTTACTTAACCTAGCCTACAAAATATGAGTTCCTTGTTTTGTCATTTAATTTGGTGTTGGTAAAGGAGAACAACTCCGCTCATGCTGCCTTACAAAGATATTTCAATGGCTGCAGCGGTAACTAAATGGAGTAATAGCGGCCAAAGCCAAAGGTTTCAGGTTCGAATTCTATTCGCAAACCCCATCTTCCTTCAATCTTGTCGTCAATCGTCCTTTCTTCAATGTTCATGATACGTTAAATTTTCATATCCACCTCGTTGCGTAGTGGCTAGCATTCTTGACAGTCACTGAGGAGGTCCGGGTTCGATTCCCGGCTCTGCCATGAAATTTAATTCTTTCCTGAGGGCTGGAATGGGATACTACTAGTACTACTGCTAATAATAATGATGCTATTTGTTTTACGTCGCTTTTACTGTTTTACTGCGGCTTTTAGAGACGCTGGAGTGCCGGAATTTTGCCCCGAAGGGGATCCTTAACGTGCCAGTAAATCTACTGACATGGTTCCCTCGCATTTGCGTTCCCTCAAATGCCAGCTGACTGCGCCAGGATTCGATCCTGCAACCTTGGACTCAACAAGCGAGAACGTTACCGCTGAGCCACGCAGCCAGCCGGAACGGGATACACTCAGCCTCGTGACGCAAAACTGAGAAGAAGCAGATTCGATTCCTACCTCAGCCAACCTGGAAGTGGTTTTCCATGGTTCCCCACTTGTACTCCAGGCAAATGCCGGGATGTACCTAACTGAAGGCCACGGCCGCTTCCTACACAAATCCTACCTCAATTACAAATATACACAATGGACTGATATTACAGTGACAGGTTTCCAGACAAATTCACACCACACTCCTAAGTATATGGGGCTACATGACTACTATGTCGCAAAGACCCTAAAAGAATCAACAACAATATTTAATATTCATGTATCAGGCGCGTATCAAGGATTTACTTTTCGAAGGGCTCAATCCATAGGCTTGAATATAAATAAACAGTACGACATTTAGAAATAATGTTCATAATGCCAAACTTTCATACTTCCAGAAAACTGAGCAATAAAATACCGTCTGTTCGAAATCTCGGGAAGCCCGAGATTGGTGACGAGAGAATTATTTATTGCAACCATCACCTGATACATGTGGTTATAGTTACAGTGATTCCCTAAAAGCCTAATACAAAAATCCAGCTTGGTAAGATTAATAAAGCACAACATTAATTTAAAAATTAAGTCACAGAACCTACAAATAAATTAAATGGTATTAAATGTTATAAACAATTATCAAAATACCAGTAACGGCTATTAATTATGTATGCTACTACCTTAATCTTGTTCTAATTGATACAGAGAGGCTATCCTAGACCTTTGATTAAGTTTTATAATTTAGGATACAGTCTCCTGTACCCTCACATGCATCTTTGGTTGTGTTTCTCATCTGTCGCTGATATCATTAAAAAGTTGCGCTAATTTACCTCAATTTCCTATTTAGTAATTTTATTAAAATGTGATATTAATTTTCACTTTCTACCTCCCTTATCTACAAACGTTGCCCTTATTGTTTTGGTTTCATTGCATTCCCTGATCAGGTGTGCAGCACCTATAACCTTATATAATTTTCAAAAGAAAAATATATATTGTCCGTTGAGCCATTATATATTTAAACACAAATTGTGCTAAATGTTCCGGCATAACTCAACAAAATGACAGTGTTTCGCCCCGGTGTGCAATTGGGCTCTTCGTTGGTTACAGCACACCTCACCAAGACACTGTCTAGTACACACTGGGAAGGCCATTGCAAGACGTATTTGATACATGTGTATCCACGTCACGAGCAAAGCCAGTGCACTATGGGAGTCGAAACTCCACTCCAAAGCAATTATAACCTTACCTTGGCATTGAATATATAATTTTCAAAAGAAAAATATGTATTGTCCGTTGAGCCATTATATATTTAAACACAAATTGT
Source organism: Meconema thalassinum (assembly GCA_946902985.2). Lineage (NCBI taxonomy): Eukaryota > Metazoa > Arthropoda > Insecta > Orthoptera > Tettigoniidae > Meconema > Meconema thalassinum. Next base: position 95,166,826 of record OX336399.1, read on the forward strand.
GCTAAATGTTCCGGCATAACTCAACAAAATGACAGTGTTTCGCCCCGTAACCAACTGAAGAGCCCAATTGCACACCGGGGCGAAACACTGTCATTTTGTTGAGTTATGCCGGAACATTTAGCACAATTTGTGTTCAAATACCTATAACCTTACCACAACATAAACTTTGATGGGAAGACAATGTAAGGCTCACAAAAGTACGATAGTTTTTATACAAACATTTACTCAATTGCAGTCGTTTACTATTAAAGCTCAAACAAACATATATTGAAATTTTGGTTTTATACTGCACGAAATGAAAATCTTATCTTATAAGCAAAACATATTCTATCGTATTCGGTACAACTGAAACTTACTTCATTCATTCATTCATTGTTTTTGAGTTGAGTTTTCTAATTAAATATGCATATTTATTTATGTATTTATTGATTTATTTATGTATTTGTTTATTTGCTTATTTATGTATTTATTGATTTATTTATGTATTTGTTTATTTGCTTATTTATTTATTTATTTATTTATTTATTTTGTTAGTTAGTTCGAAATAAATTGTAGTCATTCGAGCATGTTCTTGAGGACGAGGTAGTATAGGGGTTAAATTGCTCGCGAATCGCCAAGGTGGACTACGTAAATGCCTGGTAAATGCTAAACGTTTCGTGCACTGTTTCGGATTCCACGTAAAAAAAAGGAGGTCCCGTGGCTTATAATCACAAGCTGTAAGTTCAAGATTGCTTTAAACTCATGCTCGAAAACATGTTAGTTCAAATTTCGTGTAGTTACTGGAACACGGATTGCTTCATTCATCTCCGCCCTGTTTCGTAATGGAAATTAGATTCTTCTACTTGCCAGCTGTTCTCTCGCTAACACATGGCCTTGCCGTACTCGTTATGTTTCCTCGCAAAGCCAAATGCTCGTTTGATGTGCTATTCCCTGCGTCACAGGATCTTTGGCAACAAACAATATTTTTCCTTTAGCCTACAACGCTATATTAAATGACAAAGTAAGGCCTCGCATCTGTTCGCCAGTTTAAGTGAAACCGTGGGGAGAAATCTACAGCATTCTTACCCTACTCCCTCAGAAAGGCAAAGGGGGTTTCTATACTGGAGTGTTACCCTCGTGCCATCAAGTCGTGAGACAATGCCACTGATGCTCTCATTAGAGATCCCTACCACAGAAGCACAGAAACGAAAATTCAAAGGACTTGCGCCAGAGTTTGCTGGTCAAAAAACTCCATCCTGCATAAACTCCCTTCTCCACCATTCCAAACACAGGTAACTTGGAATATGAATTGTGCACGGAAAGAAGTGTTAGAAATGAAGGGGTCATATCCAATAAATCAGGGAATACACGGACTCTGAAACAGTAGTGCAAAAGTTGAAGGGAAGAAGGCAGCGACCATGATTGTTCTTTATTGCTTGAATATTTTTACAATCACCTGCCCATGAAAATTAGACATATATAAATATTGGGCAAGTCAAATTAGGGATCACAATATCTTTCGATTTCTTCGCCATCTCGGTCATCTCTTACCAGTATTGATCATTCTATTCTCTGGCTTTATAGCCTATTTCTTGCTCAGTATTTGGAAAGACCCCTCCCACTCTCCCATAGTAGGTAGTGTATTCCAGGCACTGGTCGTTGTTGTACACCGTTAGGGACTCACGTTGATCAGGTATTCCTTAGTTAGGCTTGTTTTCCTTTTTCTAACGACGACTCGGGGGGCGTGATGGCGCAGTGGTCAAGCTGCTTGACTCCCATTTGGGCGGATCGGGATTGATTCCCAGTCAATGCATGTGAGATTTTCGAAGTAAAACAACACGTTCTGTGGTTCGAATTCCACATGTAAAAGAGGCTTCATGGCTTATGATCAACGACCCTGTAAAACTACAAGCTTCCTTCTAATGACTTACCGTCAAATCCCAACCTTCCTGATTTTGGTTTGCCTTTTACTGTCACCCTTCCTTCCGTAGGGGGCGTGGTGGTGCATTGGTCAAGCTGCTTGTGTCTCACCAAAGCGGACGGGGTTCGATTCCTGGTCAATACATGTGAGATTTTCGTAGTGAAATATCACGTCCTGTGGTTCGGTTTCTACGTAAAATGGAGGTGCCGTGGCTCATAATAGTGAGATTAACGGTTTCGTAAAATCTACAAGCTTTCTTTCTTAGGGTTGTGGGTATTTTTTACTCCACTGCACCATGTTGCAAATGCCTGAACATTTCGACATATCTTCGCGTTTCACAAGCTCCAGGCCCCAAAATCACATTCAGTTCAAAAGTTCATAAACTTATATTATTTACGTTATATTATTTACGCTACCCGCGTATCTACAGGTTCTCAATGTTTAGTGAATAAATCTCACTTCGGTAACAAATCAAAGTTTATTGCAAAGTTACTCAACATCATAGTACTGTACAATAATTACATAAGAAGCCATATCTTCCTTCTGTGTTGTCGAGAAGGAGAATGTTACAAAATATGTCCACTATCTTGTGGACACTATAACTACCAATGCACCAATCGCTTTTAAATGACAGTATAACTATTCAACGTTTCGTTCGAGTTCGTTAATGGCAAATCGGACCAACGGGTTGGAAATGGAGGGGGCCTTCCTCAGATATCGCTAAAACTTTCTCAGAATATGAAAATCGAATCCATTCAAAGTTCAAACTATTCTTCGGATAGGGGTCACAAACTTATCACAGTCAAGTATTATGATAGCACCAACCATTGACCTAAGGGGTGGGAAAAATGGAGTTTTGTGTGAGAGAAAAAAATCATATCTCCCTCAAAAAGCACTATATCAAACCCGTTTAAAATGGTCAATATTCCTCTAAAATAACCTAATACTTTTTTCTGAAATATTTTTTTATAACTTATAACGCACCCTTACGCCAAGGGGTGAGCATAATGTTTTCGTAATTATGTTGTTGTTGTTCGAGTCTTCAGTCTTTTGACTGGTTTGATGCATCACTCCATGCCTCCCCGTCCTGAGCTAATCGTTTCATCTCTACATAGCTACCGCACCCTACATCCGAGGCAATGTGTTTAACATATTCTAACCTTGGTCTACCCCTACAGTTCTTGTCCTCGACCCTTCCTTCCATAACTATTCCTTCTCTTCATTAGCAGTCGCCAGAAACATCTCTCCTCTCCCACTCGTCTTAATACCGCTTCGTTTGTAACCCTATCTACCCATCTGATCTTCATCATTCTCCTGTAACACCACATTTCAAATGCTTCAATTCTCCTCTTTTCTGCTGCACCAAGAGTCCAAGTTTCACTTCCATAGAGTGCCACGCTCCAGACAAAGGCCTTCAAAAATGACTTCCTAATACCTAAATCTATATTCGATGTCAACAGATTCCTTTTTGTAGAAATGCTTTTCTTGCCTGAGCCAACCTACTTTCTATATCCTCTTTGCTTCGTCCATCACTGGTTATTTTGCTTCCTAAGTAACGGAAGTCTCCTACTTCCTTCAGCTTTTCACCTGCCAATTTGATGTCCATAGAGGTTTCTGGTTATTTTTCGGCTGCATTCCAATATTTTTGTTTTATATTTATTAATTTCGTAATTATAAGAATGCTAAACATGTGGAATTTTTGTAGGTATGCAACATTTGGCAAATTTAGTGAATTTGAAATATTTTTCTATGCCCGGTGAAATCTACCTCCACCTTCCGGCGTGCAGAGAGGGATTTTTTCTTTATTATATTCTATTTTATCTCCGTTCTATTTTCTAGTACGGTAGTTGTAGCTTAGTAAGTAGTTTCTGGTAACAATAATAGTACTAGTTACCATTTCCATCATTTGGGGGCCAATAACCTAGATGTTAGGCCCGTTAAACACCAATTATCACCATCAAGATGACAAGGATAATGTGGAAAAGAAAAGTTTTAACGAAGTCACAGAGGACATGGAGCAGGAACTTTTTTAACTGAGAGCGGCGAGCCACAAACTGCGACATAACACGAAGAGTTGGACATCGATTAATTAGCGCAATGTGCTTCTCATGTTTGCCATGACAGGGAATGGGCTCTTAAAAAACTTTTATCTGCTAGCCGGAGTGAATTACCTCAGACCCTTGTCTGCTCGAGGAGATTCTGAAGCCGTTAAAGTGGATTATGAGAGTCCCATCAACCTAAAGAAAAAAGGCACCTACGTTCAGAGGACACGATTCATGAATTATATGTGTATAACTTGTGCGAGGGAATTATTTTTTCAACTTTTCGAGTACTTTCAAAAACTCCCTTAATCCTTTCATTCTTTTATAATTGTGTCGTCTATCGTATTCCCTCTGTGTTGGATTCTTTTATCAAGAATATGTTATAATTTAAAAATAACTTGAGTAGACTAGTTATTTACTTTAGTAGACTTGTTATTTAACTGACATTCTTAGATAATACATGTAAATTACGAATATATTTGCACTGGTGGTGAAGATCGAAATGTATAAATGGACACAACTGTGATATCGTTCAAAGCAAGGTACGAAACACAACCAACCATCACATGGTTGACTGTCCGCATCTTTACCGTCACTTTACATCACACAATCTCCAACCTCATATCCGCTGTCACTTGCATTGTCTATATAAAAAGCGGCTTCGGTGGCGTAGTCGGTAGCATGCTGAACTGCTATGCCCAAGATCGCGGGTTCAAACCCGGCCTAAGTTACCGGATTTAGAGCGTTAAAATCCTTCAGTAAGATGCCTTCCTTCGGAGGGGAAGTAAAGCCAGCGGGCCCATGTCATAGATTTATGGCATGTAAAAGAACCTACGACTACAATTGGTAGTGTGTAGCTAAATTTGTAGGTAACTTGGCTAGAAACGCTCCATAAAGTTCCAACGTTCACCGCAGGATGTCAGGGACGTCTGGTAGCCAAAGTTGGAACTACTTGAAATTTAATTTACCCAGTTTCATTCATCTTCATTCATTTCATCTCATCTACACGGGACGGTACTTGTAGCTCACCCTATGGGTGTCCACGTAGGAGCAGCTACAAACTCTGACGAGCCGAACATGTTTTCGGACTTCCCGGCACTAAAAGACCTACGCTAAAATTTCCAGAAAATCATTATCGGAGTTCCAATCAACTACAATCTGTTTTATTTTATCTCTGCCAAGGGATTGATTGAATACTGTTGGTCGCTCTTCTGAATTAGAAAGTGAAAAAGATGTGAAAGAAATGAACAATACAAAAGGAAGAAATTCTTTACAGGCTTACATTTAGAAATGAGAAAATTGAATCGTTTTCACGAAAAACACAAAAAGCGCTCAACTGTTTGGACAGATTAAAGACAAGAACACAGAGAAAGGATGAAGAAATACTGGAAACATGTCAAATGATGCAAGGAGGCAAAATCATAATGAATTAATTTCACATGGTCCATAGATGGCAAAAATCGAAATAATAATAATTATGAAAATGAAATGAAAATCCACAGCCTGCCAGTCTCCGACCGGGTCAGGAATGGAATGAATGAAGCCCCCATCTAGCGGCGAGGATATGGACTGTGCCGGCTGCCGAGGCCTGACGCACTCCTCTGGGGCAATGATTAAATGAATGACAGATGAAATGAAATGATAGTGGAGAGTGTTGCTGGAGTACCCGGAGAAAAACCTGTCTGCCTCCGTTTTGTCCAGCACAGATCTCACATGGAGTGACCGGGATTTGAACCACGGACCCAGCGGTGAGAGGCCGGCGTGCTGCCGCCTAAGCCACGGAGGCTTCAATAATAATAATAATAATAATAATAATAATAATAATAATAATAATTTGAGGGCCTGTGTGATAAATCTCACTTATATTGAACCACCTACATGGCTTTACTGTTATGTGGGCTGGACGCGTCTCAGTTCTGACCGGGGCGATGTCTTGTTTGTTTATTCATTTAAACGCACGTTATAAACAAATAACTAAATTTAAATTTCCGTTGGATTTTCAAGAAATGCAAGATTTTTCCTATACTACTGAGACGATTTGGAAGATTTTGGCACAAACCGCAATTTCTGACTCCCTCTGGTTTAAGAGCTGAAGTTTTGTGAAACATACACCTAAACCAGCGTTTCATATTGTAATACCGAGCTGGGTACTAAGCGCGTTAAAAATTAGTCAGTCAGTCTGAAAGACTAGACGTTATATCATTTCAAATGACGCATGCTACAAATGCTACACATGTTAGAAAGGCAGGAGGGCGTCTCGCTTCGGTCGAAGCCCCAGGACTCATTCAACAGACTCCATTACGAACTTGGAACAAAATATTTCAACAATTAGTTCCATCCAATAAGGGGTTAAAGGTTTCAATCTGACATCATGCCCACCTCTTTAAGGGTCACCTTGTATTTGAGTCTGGCATCTTTTACAACTCTTTAAGAGTCGCCCATTATTTGAATATGATATCTTGCAAACCACTTTGAGGGTCATCCTGTATTTGAATTGAATATAATATACTGTACACCTCGTTAAGTGTCACCCGGTATTTTGCTCTGACATCCTGCACACCTCTTTAGGAGGCAACCTGTATTCTTATCTGGCATCTTGTATATCTCTTTAGAAGTCACCCTGTATTCTTGTGACATCTTGTACACCTCTTTAGGAGTCACCCTGTATTCTTGTCTGACATCCTGTGCACCTCTTTAGGAGACACCCTGTATTCTTCTCTGCCATCTTGTACACCTCTTTAGGAGTCACCCTGTATTCTTTTCGCTTCGCTCGACGCCCCAGGTCGCTCGACGCCCCAGGACTCTTTCAACAGACTCCATTAACCATTAACTTAGGCTTCCCGCGTGGCTGCATGACGTCACAGTCTCCGTCTCCGGAACGCAATCGTCTCCGTCCCGCATAACGTTAGACCCAAAGCATAACGACGAAGTCGACAAGATCATTTGAAATGATAAAACACAAGGCTATAGTTCCAGGCTATGTCCGAACTTGGAAGATAAGTAGGTAAGAAACTCAGTCAGCTGTCTCCGAAATTGTTTTCCGCGATTTACCATTTTTTTACTCCAGACAAATGCCGTGCTGGTCATTTCTAATACGCAATCTTATATATTAAAAATATTTATGAAATCATAAGCCAGTCCGTCCAGCCATTCTATCCGGTCGATTGCCTTCATTCTTTTTTTTAAATGAAAGGTATTCATGCACAGATTTGTCATCAAGTATTACAAACCACTTAAATTACGCCTTTCTCAATTTATTTGATTTTTTTAACTTTTTCCTACTTTTTCCAAATTTCAAGCAATCATATCTTTGGCTCTAATTGAGTTACGAAGGTCGTTTGGGTCTAAGAACACTCAGTGACTCAAGCGCTTTCATTTGGGCCCTTAACTATTGAAATCGGAATATTTTGAGGAAAGTTATGAGTGAACATTCGATATTACATCTCATATTTTCAACATTTTTTCTCATTGTAGCAATCATAACTTTGGTTCTAATTGAGTTACACAGTTCATTTTGGTCTAAGAACACTTGGTGGATCACGCTCTTTCATTCGAGCTCTTAACTATTCAAATCGGCTGATTCTGAGTAATGTTATGGGTGGACATTTGATATTACTTCTAATTTTTCATTTTCTTGCACCGAAAAATGAACATTGCCATGAAATTAATAGGGTAGTGTCAGATCTACTTCCAGGAACTCCTAGAATTTACACAAGTGTGAATACATTGGTAACTGAAGAAGAAAATTTAAGTTTGCATTTTCCCACTGAATTTTTGAACAGGCTTGAGATGAGTGGTTTACTTCCGCATGTGCTGACTTTGAAAGAAGGTGCTATTGCAATGTTCCTTAGGAGTTTCAATGCAACTATGATATTACTGAACGGGACGAGGCCAATAGTTTGAAAAATGTATGACAATATCATAGATTCCTAAGTTCTAACTGGTGTGAATAGTGGGGAGCGAATACTGCTACCTCGCGTAGATTGTCACCATATGACACCATAATGACGGCAATTTCCTATTACACTAGCGTTTTGTATTACAATCAACAAAGCGCAGGGTCAAACCATTTAACGAGTTGGAATCTACTTACCTGATCCAGTCATAGGCCATAGAATGTTGTATGTTGCCTTATCCGGAGGAAAATCATTTAAAGATGTAAAAGTAGAAGTTAAACCTAAGGGTCGACGCACAGCGAACATTGTCTGGAAGGAAGTATTGTGAAATAAAGGTTATAAACTATTACATAATGTCGTAATTTCTTAATTCCAATACCGAAAGACAATGCTGCAGAGCAGCACATAATGTCGTAATTTCTTAATTCCAATACCGAAAGACAATGCTGCAGAGCAGCACGGGCACCCTAGTATAACTTATTTTTGTCCAGTGCAGTTCATCGCCATACATATTTCTCATTAACTGCTCTATCTTACTGTGCATGCCGACTTTCCTGCCATCCACAGAAACAGACTTCGCTGTCGTCATCCACAGTAATTGAAGACTGCTCGAACACTCGATGAGAGCAGCTTTAACTTTCTTGATCGTTCGAAAGCAATGTGGAATTAATCTGCTCCTCCAGAGCAGCTTGGCATGCCGTGTATTACGACCAAACCACCAGGATTTGAACTGAATCGGAAAATTTGGTATTCTTTAAACAGGGACTAACTGTGGTAGATGTGCAGATTTGATGCATAAATGGGACAAAATTCGATCTCCAAAATGTGATTGCGATGCAGAAAGGCAAACAGTTCAACATATCATCCAATCTTGTCCAATGTCAGCCGTCCCCGGAGACCCTTCTGCGTTCCTGTTGGCGACTGATTGAGTTGTTGACTATCTACGGACATTGAAAGTTGCATTTTGACCTATTTCTGTATAGAGTATTGTAAATATTGTAATTTTGTATCTGATATTATCTTGTAATACCTGTTTATTGTTCCATGATGTGATGATAGCCAAACGCTAAATAAGTTAACTGCTCTAACAAGGTTGTAGTCAGAAAGGGCATCCAGTCGAAAAAATCATTGACCGCATAGAAATTTATCTCATCACATCCCTGAATCCGTGAAAGCAGGAAAAATAAGGAGTAACAATACATTCCTTGTAAATCAAGAAACACTTTTTGAATGTACTCCTGAGTACTCCTGAATACATCATAGGAACGTTTCGAAGAAGCCGTGACCCCGAGTCCTGAACTCGTGCGATACCGCAGGATCGTGTGTGGGTACACACAGTGATGCATCCCACGAGGGCAGGGAGGGGAATGGGGGAAGGGCAGCTAAGTGAGCCGCAGTAAATGGATTGCTCTGCTATTGGTCGCGATCTCTAGGGAACGACTCGCGTGATTGAGTAAGTGTAGCCGTAGTAAACATATCTTCATAAGGTTAAGTAAGGGCGTTCGTCCCAGCCTTTAAGAAATGAGAATTTCTACTAATCCCATTCATTTCCATCGGAGAAAACATGTGACTAGAAATATTACTTTCGAAAAGAAAATTGAAGCCATGATTCCTTTTGACCCAATTTCATTGTGTTATGCACCGCACGTGTCAGTAGCATTGCGAGCTTGGGTATAGAGGAGATAAGGGACATTGGAACGTCCTCCTGAAGGTCTATATTTACAGAGTTGGGTAAGTAACTTACCAAAAATAATGACGAAGTTACAGTTACTTCGCATGAAAATTATCTGCCATCAGGATATTACTGTCATAGAAGGAATCATAAATAGGACACAGCAAGCATCAAATTTCTATAGTCATAGTCATATTCAGATATTAGGCTACTCTAGGACAAGTAAATAAAAAGGAAGCTTGTAGTTTAACGTGACTGCATTGACCGGGAATAGAACCCGGTCCTTCGTGAGAGGCAAAGAGCTTGACCGCTGGGCCACCACGCCCCACAAGGACAAGAAAATACCCCAGGCAGCAGCAAAGACAATTTTGTATCACACCTACTTTGTACCAATCCTTACCTATGGTGTGGAGACATGTATTTTGTAAAATCAGTGGCCGGCAGGTGGTTCCTTTTTTTAGGAGCTGTGACAACGCAGTCATGTAGCCCCAATGGCGACAAGTGGATAACTGATTTCGGTGTTCACTATTTTTAGCCTATTTTCATTTATGAAAAAATAGGCTTATGAGATCACCTTTTGTCCGTGTGTCTGTCTGTGTGTGTGTGTGTGTGTGTGTGTGTGTGTGTGTGTGTGTGTGTGTGTGATGGTGTGTGTCGCCCACTAATAACTTCTAAACGGCTGGAGCAATTTTAATGAAACTCGGTAAGTTCATAGCACTATTTCGGAACACCCCGACCGTGCCCTTCAAATTTTGTTACGTCTCACCAATCCAACATGGCGGCTGTGCGAAATTTTTCACCAGCATTCAATATCTCCGAAACCTATGTGACCTTTGAAAGCCTGGTAACTACAAAACCAACATGGCGGCCAAGCGAAATTGTGACTTTTAAATAGACGTTTCTCGCGATTTAACCAACCAAACGCAATACAACTTGGTACAGTATATGTTTATACATTGTAAGGTACTGGCATCTAACTTCGTTCAATTGTTTACATAACCTCAAGATGGCGGAAGTGTGAAATATTTCACCGGCATTCTATATCTCTGAAACTATTAGCTATATCACCCTGAAAATTTGTACGAAGATAAAGGGCACTACTGGAAGTTCATCTATAAGACTTTCAAAAACCGGTTAACTACAAAACGAACATGGCGGCCAAGCGAATTTGAAAATTTTAAATAGACCTTTCTCGCGATTTAATGTTCCAAACGCAATGAAATCTGGTACAGGAAAGGTTTATACACATTGTAATGCACTGGTATCTAATTTAGTTCAATTGTTTACATAACCTCAAGATGGCGGCTGTGCGAATTTTAAAATTATATTATTTCTCGTGTCTTAATCATGCGATCGAAGTGAACGTTTGAATAATGAATTTACGCAATAATGTTCCTTTAATGGTACATGAATCTATGGCCTATACATATAACAATCCAACATGCCGACCATCCGAAATATTTAGACGGCTCTGAATATCTACGAATCCATTATAGCAATCAAACGGATTTTTTTATGTTCATAGGGGCTATGAACATAAGTTCACCTATAGGACTTTCAATAACCTGGTGATCACAAATTCAACATGGCGGCGACGCGAAATATAAATATTCTCATGGACGTTTTTCGCAATTTAACCATCCGAGTGCAGTGAAACTTGGCACAGTAAATCCTTATACAAATGTTAATCCACTGGCATCAAATTTATTTCAATTGTTTCCATAGCCACATGATGGCAGCTGGGCGAAATTTTAAAATCTTGTTTTTACTTCTTGCGTCGGTAATCATGCGATTGAAGTTTGAATACTACACGTACACAATAATCTTCAAGTAACAGTACATAACTCTAGGACCTACATATATAAAAATCCAGCATGGTGACCATCCGAAATATTTAGTCGGTTCTCAATATCTACGAATTTAATACAACAATCAAACTGAAATTTTGTATGTTGATAGTGGCAATTAACATAAGTAGGTTATATGAAAATGGGCTATATAGTTCTTCACGGAACTACTTGTTCACTAATGAGGGAATGGGGGGAGAGGGGTAGCGCATTTAAACGTGCACGGTAAAATTGGTGTTGCTCATTCGTCTCCGATGCCACAGTCCAGAGAACATCACATTCATCACCGGATCAAATGGATTATAAGTTATTTGGAAACCTCACTAGAAAATAACATTGTTCGTTATAGGCTACACATTGACGAGAAACAACCACCAGTGTCGCATATTACATCACGAAATAATGGTATCGGCAGTAGACGGAGCATCTTGGTTGTCTTCGTCGGCTCTCTCCTCCCATATTGAAATCAGCGGACAACGACCAGTTAACTGTTGGGATAGGACTTACCCCCTCCGCTATAGTGATCTGATCTGTGCTCGAGCCTGGCAACGACCCTACGGCCAGCGTTCCTATATTGCGGGCACGCTTCGCTTTCTAAGACAGTATTACAAGATTTCCTAATTATTACGGAACAAAACTATGAATTCCTATGCACGTAAGTGGAAATGCATAGTTTTTTTTATTGACAAAAGATTATTATTGCGGTAGTATTTGTTAACCTATTTTCAGCATATGAAAAATAGGCTTGTGTGTGTCTGTATGTCTGCATAATAAAATCTAAAATGCTGGAGCGATTTCAATCGGTAAGACATGGTAGACCTACTATTTTGTCCGCCCCGACAGTTTCTTTCAAATTTTACGAATCCAGCACCGTGGCCGCGAAATTATTACCGATATCACTCAGAGGGTTTGTATGGTGAGAGAAAATACCGAAGGAAGTTCACGTAAGTGATGTTTAAAAACCTGTTAGGTGCAATACCCAACATGATGGCCAAGCGAAGTTAAAATAGTCAAATGGAATTTTCTCGAGATTTAATCAACCGAACTTAGTAACACCTGCATGTCTAAACATAATTTAGCTAATTTAATTCAATTATTGTTTTCATAAACTCAAGATGGCGGCTGTGTGAAATTTCATTTTTAGTGTACTATGCCATGCGATCAAAGTGAACGGTTGTTCACGCAGTATCTTCAACTAATAGGCTAGTACATAACTCAATGGCCTACATATATAAGGTGCGTTCAAAAAGTAACGAGCCGGAGGATGTAATGCGCAAACCGGTGACGACATCGGCTAATCGTAGCGTGTGTAACGAGGTGTGGTTCCGACCAGAGCGTGAAAGGTCACAGCCCGTTGCTAGAGGGCACGCGTGCACGTCATGTGACGATACAGAGCGAGCAGCAGCATGCATCAATCGTCCTACGCTGCCAGTCGCATTGCAAACAGTGACATGGAGGCATCAAACGGAGAGCAAAGAGGTGTTGTTCGCTTTCTGACAGCGAAAGGAGTAGGGGGAACGGACATGCATCGCCGAATGTCAAGTGTACGGCTAACACTGCATGTCCCTTGCAAGGGTCAAGGCGTGGCACAAGCGCTTCAGGGAAGGACGGGTGTCGTTAGCCGATGATGCCTGGTCTGGGGCACACCCCTGTATTACCGATGACAACTTCCAGCTGGTTGATGCACTCATTACCCAGGACCGCCGAGTGACAGTGAACGCCATAGCCGTCGTGGTCGGATTGAGCGTCGGAAGTGTGCACACTATCATGTAGGAACGACTGCACTTGCAGAAAGTGTGTGCCCAATGGGTGCCCCACAGTCTTCAACCACACCAGGAAGCATGTCGAATGGCCTACTGTCTTGGTCTTGGTTGGACGATTGATGCATGCTGCTGCTGCTCGCTTTGCATAGTCACGTGACGTGCACGCGTGCCCTCTAGTGACGGGTTGTGACCTTCCACGCTCTGGTCGGAACCACACCTCATTACACGCGCCACGATTAGCCGATGTCGTCACCGGTTTGCGCATAACAGCCTCCGGCTCGTTACTTTTTGAACGCACCTTTATAGAACAATCCAAAAGGGCAATCGTCCGATATGTTTAGACTGTTCTCATTTACGAATCTATTACTCCAATCAAACTATTTTTTTTTAATTTATAGAGGCAATTAACATACGTTCACCTATGGGACATAGAATTTACTGATAACCCAAATTCAACATGGCGACCAAAACGAAACCAAACCCCGTGGCGCTACATCCCATGAAGGGCCTAGGCGTACAAGCGACCGCTGCCCATCCATTGGGTCTGCAGGTAATGGGGTGTCGCGTGGTCAGCGCGTCGGGTCCCCTTAGCCGTTAATCTTGGGTCTCCGTGACCGGGGCCGGGGCGCTGCCTCAATGTCAGGCAGCTTCTCAATTTTCCTCATGATGCCGACTGCACCTCGTTCCAGCCCTCACGCCTGTTTCTAAAATCCCTGACGGAGCCGGGAATCGAACCCAGGGCCTCCGGGTGCGACATGGTGGCGACACAAAAGTTAAACATTCTTATGGATTTTTCTCGTGACTTATTATCCGTGTGCAGTGAAACTTACCACGGTAAATCTTCATATAAGGCTTAATATATTGGTGTCTAATTTAATTTAACATTTATGAGAGCTTAAAAATGGCGGCTGTGCAACATTTTTAAAAATTACGTTTATATTGCCTATGTCTAAAGTGGCGATAGATGCGTAGGTTGGTATAATGAGCCAGGATTATAATATGCATATGCTGGCATATAATTATACAGCACATACCTGTATATAAAGAAATCCAACATGGCGTCCATGCCACATATTTCACCGTTTCTCAATATCTCCGAAAATATTTAAGCAATCAACTGACATTTTGTATGGAGTTAGAGGACTGTTAAGTAAGGACATATATTTAGTACATCACACGGAAAATCCTTTTAATAGGACAGAGAGAATATTTGATGAAAAGACAAGTAGATTATATGAAAAAAGTTCTTCGCGGAACTACTAGTTAATTTAAAAAAGTGGTCGTTATGCAACTCGGCAACCTTAGTCTACTACCGGCCGCCATTGTTTTGAATAATTGAAGTATTATAGAAAGGTTTTCAGTCGGTCAACACAATTACATTAGGAGGAAAACCCGAACCTTCCAACTCCCTCTGGTTTAAGAGCGGGACACTGGGACTGAAATTTTAGTGAAATATGTGAAAAATATCGATTTTCGGTTTTTTCCATATTAATACACCCCTATCCCCCTGCGGATCAGATAGCAGGTTTTTTTTTAAATCCGAATTCCACCATTTTAAAGCCCTAGCGTAGCTTTTAAATGCCTGGTGTGCAGTCCTTTAAATGCCCCAGCGCAGTAAGTGTCCTGAAAGTTCTGAGTCTTGGTGCTGCTACAATCGAAGTATCGCAGCTAGTAAAACACCACGGAGTCATGACAAAATGGCTGTAAAGCTTTAAGAACCCTTAGTTGTCAATATTATGCCTGTTTATCAAAGGCTGGGATCACATAAGCTACTATCCATATGCATCCGGAATGCTACTGCAAAACAGAATGAGTCTTTGCATTCTGTTATCTGGAGGAAGTGCCCAAAATAGATTTTTATTTCACGGAAGAGACTTGAAATTGCTGTTAGTAATTCTGCAGCAGAATTTAACATGGGGTGTAGTGCAACAACAGAGTTGAAATCAGGAATAAGACAAACTTCAGTTTCTCATGTCACAGCACAAACACTAGAAAAATGTGACAATCGCAGGAAGTATGAAAGTCTGCGGTCATCATTGGAGAAGTGAATGTCATGTCGACTGAAGGTGAAACTGACAAAAATGAAGGAGGCTACAGAAGGAGGAGGGTGTCACCTATGCTGCAGGACAGTTCTAATGTCCTTGGTAAGCTGAAACCTTGTAAATTGTGCATCATTTTAGAAAATTGCTGTTTTCTCTGATTCACTTTTCCAGGCATTTAAAATGTTACTCGCGTCATAAATCTTATGATTTTGCTTTCAAAATGGGCATTTATTATCTTCAATGCAATGACTATAAACCTGCGGATTGATTTTTAGATTGCACTTTTGGTCTGGCTACAAAAAAAACGTCAAACTGGAAAAATTCAAGATATTTTGTAGAAAAAAAACTTGGATATGAAAAAAAAACTTCACACTCATTAATGCAATTCAAAAACAGATCCGTAGGTTTCTTCCAATAGAATAGAATATCACCTAAAAGTTACACTATATTGATTTTTTTAACGCGGCTGACCTTTATAAACCTTGAATAATTGGCTCAATAAATGTACAAAATAATTAATATCTGAAGAATTACAATGCTCAAGTTTCCCACAGTGGTTTTCAATATGACTGTTCATAACCATATAATAGCTGTTCCTCAGTTCATATATAGAATTAGAAAATTTCAGTCCCAGTGTCCCTTAAGAGATAAGGTTTTGTGAAGCATACACCTTAGCGTTTTATATTCAGGGTGTAACTGAATATGTGGGAAAGCTCCAGGAATTCGATAGAGGACCTGACAACAAGCAAAACATGTCCTGTAAACAGATGGTGTATTTGCTTTAGTTTCCGTGTTACAAGCATTGTTTGTGGTGGACATAACACAGACCGCTTCACTATGCAGGTTGGTCATTTGTGTTGCTAAAATGTGCGTTACTACTTAAAGTTCTTTACAGAAGGTGCTCAATATGGCTAACACGAGCTGTCATATCTGCTGACATCCTTTATCTATTCGCTGACGCAGTATGTCCACGTTATGAATAGGTGTGACATACACAATGGCCTTTAAATGACCCCATAAGTAGTAGAAGTCGAATGGGTTGAGATCAGGAGAACGAGCAGGCCACGGTGTCGGTCCCTGACACCCTATCCATTTGTTTGGGAATCGCTGATGTAATTGCTCCAGCAGCAAGCCAGGAAGTGGCCAGTGTGCCCTCCTCAAATGCCCAACTAGCATCGTGCCACCGTCTTTGTTATACACACCACAATGCTTGTAACACGGCAACGAACTCACATACACCATATGTTTACGGGGCATGTTTTGCTTGTTGTTAGGTCCTCTATAGAATTCCTGGAGCTTTCCCACATATTTAGTTACACCCTGCATATGATACTTGTTATTTCTAGACACAGAAGTATGAGTGCCATCTGGTTTAACAACAATTTGAGATTATGCGGAAGGAGAGTGTTTTTGTTAAAAGGGTGACACAGTAAAAGTCAATCTGGTTGACAAGAATTTCACAAAACAAGGAATATCTAAAAGAATAAGAATTTCACAACCGCCAGTGACAGTCAAGACAACATGTTCCATTTGTGTTAATCAGGTTATTGAGACGTTAGTTATTGTTGCTTTAAGGGGAGAAACTAGGAGGTCATCTGCCCCTATTATTGAGAAGCCCATGGGAGAATTTATGTTAATAGCCTCTATCAACATACAAAATTGCAGTTTGTTTGCTGTAATCGATTCGGAGATATTGAGAACCGTCGAAATATTGTTATGGTTGGTGGTTCCTTAGTTTAGGGGCTGCGACAATGCGGTCATGTTGCCCCGTGTACTTTGGGTGTGTGTAGAATCTGTCTGATAACCTGTTATTTATTTATCGTATGGCTTTTAGTGCCGGGAGTGTCCGAGGACATGTTCGGCTCGCCTGAGTCTGTAGCTGCTTCCAGCGGACACCCTAAAGGGTGAGCTACAAGTTCCGTTCAATTTCAAGTAGTTCCAACTTTCGCCACCAGATATCAATGATACCTAGTGGTGAACGTTGGAACTTTGATAGAGCGTTCTGACGAAATCTAACCTAACAATTTTTGCTTTACACAAGTTTAGTCTGTGAAAGGATCTTTTACATGCCATAAATCTATGACATGGGACCACCGGCTTTACTTCCCCTCCGAAGGAAGGCATACTGAAGGATTTTTAACGCTCTTAAAAAATCCGACGACTTCGGCCGGGTTTGAACCCGCTATCTTGGGCACAGCAGTTCAGCATGCTACCGACTACGCCACCGAAGCCGCTTGATAACCTGTGTTAATTGTGATGACTGTATTAGTGTGTGTTATCTGTTCTTTTCAATTCAAGTAAGGACTGCAGACTTTTGAATTTTTCAAATAGTTCCCACTTTTGCCGCCAAACGCCACCGTCAACAACTACTAGTTCAGAACTTAGCTACTAGACACCATCGCAGTCGGCTCTTGGCAACGAACGTAGGAATCTGAGAGCGTTGTTTACATTCTTAACCTATACAATTTAGCTTCACACAGGTGTAATGTGGACGGTTCTTTAACATGCCATAAATCTATGACATGGGACCGCCGGCTTTACTTCCCCTCCGAAGGAAGGCATACTGAGGGATTTTAACGCTCTTAAAAATCAGACGACTTCGGTCAAGTTTAAACCCGCGATCTTGGGCATAGAAGGTCAGCATGCTACCAACTACGCCACCGAAGCCGCTAAAAATAAATATTGTTATGATCGCCATGTTGTTTTATATCTAGACCATAGTTATGTACCATTTGATGAAGAATATTACATAGGCCTAGGTTTATTATTCAAACGTTCACTTCAATCGCATGATAAGGAAACAAAGAAAATTAAAATTTTGCACAGCCACCATCTTGGTATGAGAAGAATTGAATTAAATCAGATGCCAGTAGAATAAAACTAGTATAAATATTTATCCTACCAAGTTTCACTGCACTCGGTTGATCAAATCTCCAGAAAATGCCATTTTAATATTTTAACTTCGTCTGGCTGCCATGTTGGTTTTGTACTTACCGTGTTTTTAAGCATCACATAGGTAAACGTAACTGAGTATTCTCTATCACCGTACAAATTTACAGGGTGATATCAGTAATAGTTTCGGGGATATAGAATGCCGGTGATTATTATTTTTTTGATTGGGGAAACGTATTAAAATTTGAAGGGCATGGTAGGGGTCGGACAAATAGTAGTATGTATTTACCGAGTTTCATTGAAATCTTTCCAGCCGTTTAGATTTTAGTAGGGACTCTCTCTCTCTCACAAACACACACACACACACACGGACAAAAGGTGATCTCATATGCCTTTTTTTTTTTTTTTTTCATAAATGAAAATAGGCTTACAATATGGGAGTAGTGAAAACTTCATCAATATTGCAAATAGAATTAGGAAAATGAATGTGTGTTCCAATATTAGCCACGTCTGTACTGGCACTGCTTCTCCGCCCAACTCTGAATTGAACAGCAGTCTATTCCCGTTCTATAATGAATCGCAATTCAGGTGAGTTCAAATTATGCAGTATTGGAATGAAATTAACATTAATGTTGCATGTAATTTCAGTATCAAACTAAATTTATGAATGTGTATATGCTAGTTTAGTATGGCTAAGAGAGCACAGCCTAGTCTAACAAGAATATGGAAAGATGATCATAAACTTCCTAGGCCTACCAAGGAAACAAAGAAGCGACTGGTTCAAGCCTTGGTAATTCCTATCGTCTTCCCCCAGGGGCTCACATCTAGTGTGACGTGGGTTGGCGACCACGGGACCCCAGCTGAGTCCGGCATTGCTTCCACTTATGCCGGGTTCCCCTCCGTCTTCTTTCCTGTCGACCTCTCTTGGTCAACTCTTGTTCTTTTCCGACCCCGACGGTATTAGGGTATCCGAGACCTAGGGAGTTTTTCACTTTCCCGCCTTAATTGGCCCTTGTCTCATCTCTCCTGATCCCTCCTTCTTCGAGGGGTCAGACCTCCTGTTTTCTTTTCATTAAATTTCCTTTTCTCTTTAAGTTTCTCGCTCTGTTTTTGTTAACTGGCACCCGTGTATCTAAATTCCCTAGTTTTCTTTTTTGGCATCAACATCATTTTGTAGGTATTTTCAACCTACGTTGCATTTTGTAGGTATTTTGAATTTTACTTGCATTTAGTAAGTATTTCGACTGTTCATTGCATTTTGTACGTATTTTGAACTATCCTACATTTTGTGCGTATTTTTCAGTCTATTCCTTTTCTGAGTATTTTCGTTCTAAATTCCCTTTTGTGAGTAGTTTCAATGAGTTCCTTTTTGTAAGTACTTTACGTCTCACTTAATTTTTATTCTGTTTTCCACTTCATTGTCATTTTCGCCGTCACCCAGACCATTAGGGGTCGATAACCTAGATGTTAGGCCCCTTAAAACAACAATTATCATCATCATTCCCTATCGTCACGTATGGCTCAGAGTCCTGGACCATAAATGCTGCATGCCGTAGGAGAATCGAAACCTTCGAGATGACGTGTTATCGAAGAATACTACGAATATCGTTGGTAGCAAAAAGAACAAATGAATCTATTCGGAAGGAGGTGAGGATTGCTCCTAAAGCACGCATACTCACAAACATCCAAAGGCAAATGTTGACATTTTTCGGCCATATCATCCGGCGAGACGGCATTGAGAAGCGTATCATCCAGGGTAAAGTTGACGGGAAACGGCTGAGGGGACGTGCCCCGCACCTTGACCAGATAAATAGTCTGACTAATCTGACACGTCAGAAATGAATACATACTGATACGTGTTGCCCCTAGTGGCAAGTTCGTTAACTGGATTACGGTGGGTAGAAGCACAACACAATGGTCCTTGTAAAGAAATGGTAGTTTTATTGCAGGTCTTAGCAAGTTACAGCTCACCACACAATAAACAGATACAAGCAATTAGCTGTCTTACAGAAGCTGCCTCTATGGAGCTCGACTCGCCCTTTCACACAGTTATGCAGTTAATCCTACCGTAATGAGGTCCGTGTCCTCGGCTAGAAGTTACGGCACTCTCCCTCAAGTAAACAAGCCACACTCGCTTGTTCTGAATGTACACTGTATCACCGTCTGCAGGCTAGGAAAACAGTCCACTGCGTTTCGCAATCCACATAGCATTTCACCTCATGCAATAGCCCCACTTGGGTTTCGCACGTCACGTCACCAACGATTGTCGCACTCGCTCAAAAGCACTGTCCATCCCTTGCTGGTGAGGCCGCTTTATGTAGCGAGGCTGGTGACTCGATGGATGTTTCCAGAATTGACCAGAGTTCACACCTTCTCGAGAATTCCAACACCAGTAGGGCCACGAATATTCGAGACTGTCTCTTTTGTACTGCCTGTCTTCAATGTTGCGCAAATCGCTGGTAACACACAGTCAGGATAGCCTGGGGCGGACTGAGTCACGTGCGGGGCGACGAAGCTGTCTAGCATTCGTAACAATACAATAGAAGACCGCGTTGTATAGTGGGGAATTGCGTGAAGGGTCACGACGTTCGAGATCGAACTACGACCAAGAAGAAGAAGAAATGCTAGTTTATGGATATGTTAGCATAACTACTAGAATGTTCAATTATTATAAATTAATACAATGGTTCTTGAACTATAATTATACAGTATTTAAATTAATTGAAATTGAATGGGTTTGGTTGAGTAAATTCCACAATAGAATTACAATTCCACTCATGTTGTGGAATTACGCAAATATTTTTAACAAACCACTTAATGTGTCGGTAGTGCTGAATACCAAATCGGAGAATTTCAGCTGTTTGTTTATGTATTGTACAAGCCATTTAGATCATAGGCAATTAAAATATCCGATTATTATCGTGGTGTGATCCATTTTCAGTGGTGCCTTAGTAATTGAAATGTAACGTTTTTCAGTCGGTCAACAAGATTGTACTCAATTGTAATGGGCGTTATCCTAATCCTGAAAAAGAATTACATGAGACTAATAAATACACTTGGATGATCATCAGATCCTTGGCTTGCCACGGTGGGTGAGTGGTTATCGTGTCGGACTGCCAACCCCAAGCTTGCTGGTTCACTCCTGGTCGTGGTAAGTATGCATGTCATACGATGGTAGCATGATAAAGAACCCATTTGAATTCAGTAGGCCGTGTTCATAATCGCAAAATCAATCTAGGGATTTTCCGCCAGCACAAACGTTCCTCGTTTCTCTACTAGAAAGCGCTATGTGTCAAGGAGCTTAGATATCTAACCTCCTTGACTTTCATAGCGTTCCAAAGAACTACTAAATTCTACATGTGAGCTGACCTCTCGGCGTCAAATAACATAGCTTGCACCCGGCACCATACGATATTATTATTATTAATATTATCAGATCCTTTACACTTAGGCTATTAAATTTACGTCTACAAGTATGGCTGATGGTATTTACAAAATAAACAAAGATTTGCTAGTTATACGTGATTTTATGGTGAGATATTGACAAGTTTGCTTGTTTAGTGTGATTATATGATTGTTATTAATGGTTAGGTGGGAATGGATTGTGAACTTAGCTCTTTGAGCTACGTGTGGTCCGGTTCCGGGGAGCTCCTCTCACCATTGTCTTCTCTGCGTCGTTCATTTAAATGCTCTACCTTCCATAGTAGTACTCTCTTTCTGTCAGGAATCACCGAATGGTGATGGAAAATGCTTGGAGTCTGGTGCCCCAATGGGCTCCTCTTAATGGCTTGTACTATTTGTACAACTAGCGGACCCGTGCGAGAACTCTCGCATATTGGGTTGTGTGCGCCACATGTGTACAGACTACCCGCCCATCTCTAGTGCTATGCGGGCTGTACGTGACACAGATCTGCCAGGGGCTTTCTGGGTTGTGTGCGCCCCATGTGTACAGACTACCCGCCCAGCGCTAGTGCTATGCGGGCTATACGTGACAAGTTCTGCCAGGGGCCATCGCCTTGTTTATGTGTTTAAAAGCACTTTATAAACAAACAAATAAATATATAAATAAATATATAATAAATATAACTTATCAAAAAATGCAAGATTTTTCCTGTATTATTGAGACGATTTGGAAGATTTTGGTACAAACCACACCTTCCAACTCCCTCTGGTTTAGGAGCTTGAGTTTTATGAAACATACACCTTAGCCTTAGAGTATTATACAATAAGATACTTGACCTGGTGGCTTAAACCCCAAATTTGTCATCCATGTTTCCGTGAATATTAAATTCGAGGAAGTGCTTAACATGTATTATTCTTAGTATTGGTAGTCATTTTCCAGTGTTGCCTTAGTACACGAAATTTTAAAATTCTCTTCAGTCGGTCAACGTGATTGTACCCAATTTTAATGTTTCCCCAAACCTGAAAAAAATACATGAGATTAATAAATTAACTTGGATTACTAGTAATGCATTTATTAATACAAAGCATTTTAAAATTAAGGTAGTTAGCAGCCTTAATAGAATTGTATTAGCCACGGCGTAGCCATGCTCAACAAATCGGGCACCACGGCCGCGAGGCCAGCTGCGGTAAGTCCCTATATTGGAGGTTCGAATCCCGCGACTGTCTTGAGTGTGGTTTTTCCACACTCCATCCTAACAAATGCCAGGATAGTACTGTACCCTTATATCTGGATGATCCACCAATATCCTCCTGTTGATCTCGGATATAATCTCTGTTCTCTTGATTTCTCCTCTGCTGGAAATTCTGGAGATTGTGATTATCGTCATTCCAGTTCTTGTACCGGGAATATCCTTGGCAATTATTGTAATTTTCGTTGTTATTACCTCTCTGGTAATAATTATTCTGGCGATAATTATTATTATACTGATAACCCGATCTTCTGGTTTGAGTATTATTTCTGGCGTATCTCTGATATGTCCTGTTATCCTGTTGCCTTCGATTCTGATACTCGTTTCTCTGATTCTGAGTATAAGCATTTCTTACCGGTCCTCCTCTCCTATTATCGGCGATATTTTCTTCCGTTTGCTGTACTTCGTCAATCATTATAGTATTGACTTCTCGAATGTCTGTTCTTGGGCTACGAAAATTAGAATTCGTTACACTTGAAGTGTAGTCAAGCTGTCTCAGTAAATCATCCATTTCTTGGAGACTTGATACTCTAGTTGCAATTATGTTTCTCCTAACATCCGCTGGAAATTGCCGTGATATAGTTTGTATCATTTCTACGTCTGACGGTGCTGGTTGCAAATATAGAAGACGTGCTAATTGTGTCGCGAAGTAGCTAGCATAGCGTGTGTTGTGCGAACCCGCGTACTTTCGTGAGTATGCTTCTGCTCTAACATTGTGCTGTTCATCTACCGACCAAAATCGTTTTATGAGGGCATTAGCGAAGTCCTCAAAACTTAGGTAAGTCCATCGGAACGCTCTGAACCACTGAAGTGCGATATTGATTAAATAGCGCTCTAACAATCGTAACTTTCTTTCCTCGGGAACATTATTCTCCAAAAAGTACTCTGAGATGTCATTAATAAACTCTATTGATGTTATTCCATCATTTCCTGGAAACGTGCGTGGTTTCTGGTCAATATTACGAATTATCATAACGTTTGGAATGTTTGATGATGTGTTTCCCCGTGAGATGTTTTCTATAGGTGTCGAAAATCGTACATGATTCTCCCTAGCTTGCGGTGTATTTAACCTCCTAGCTTGGAACAATTCCTCCTCTAATTTCCCGATTCTTTCTTGCAAAATTCTCCGTTCTTCTCTGATGCTACTATTTTCTGTTCGTTCTGGCATTGACGTATTTTCGTTAGTTAACTCAGTAGTCCGACCTTTAATCACATCCTCCACAATGCGAGAACTGCCTACTTCTAACTCTTGCATTTTACTTTTCATCGATTCGATTTCGTTATTTAAATGGAGATTTTATCTTTAAATCCAACATCTATACGTTTATTAATCTTATCACTTAGATCTGGTTCTAAATCCACTGCCAATATGTTCTGTAAACTATGAATTCTCTCTATAAAGTCTTTCCTAATTTCTTCAACGTCTTTAGCATTACGATATTCTGACATTACAAGTTTTTTAGAGAAATCAACTTCTAAACTTTTAACAGTTATGCCGGAGGCTTCAATTAACTCAGTTTTGAGTTTATCAACACTTTCACTTACCACATGTTTAATATCAATTTCAATGTCAGCCCTCACATGATCAGCTTTCTGATTCACCTGTATCTGTAGCATTGCCACAGTTGTTTTCAACTCATCCAGGTTCGAGTTGATGCTTGTATTCTCAGATTGGAGCTTGCCTAACTGGAGGGTTATGTTATCCTGAAATTCATTTAATCTATTACTGTTATCTTCTGATTGAATTTCTAAGGCTGCCAAAGATGTTTGGGTCCTAACTAACGTATTCTGGGTTTCTGTAGCTCTAGTATCTAGGGTAGTTAACATTATTTGGGTACTAGCTAATGTGGCTTGCGAGATAGCTAATGTTTCTTTAGTATCAGTGGACTGGATTTGCAAAGTAGCTTAAGTAGTCTGTGAGATAGCTAACGTTTCTTTGGTTTCATTATTCTGAGTTTGCAGGGTAGATAATGTAACTTGGGTGTTAGCTAATGTGGCTTGGGAAGTATTTACAATGGCTTGGGTCTCAGCTGACCTTCTTTGGGTCTCGATAGCACTAGTTTGACATTCCCTAGCTATCCTATCTGCGTCAGCCTTCGCTTCTCTCCTATTATCTTCTGCACTTTTCTTAATGTCTCTCGCTAACTTTTTCTGGCTTTGGTGGGTGGCTTGGTGTAAGGCTTCTAAGTCCTTATCTAATTTTCCCTGGGTCTCCTGCAACGTAGCAAACATTGCCCTAATAGCATCCAGATATCCTGGCATCTTCTTTCTTGAGAAATAGGGAACATATACTATAATAATAATAATAATAATAATATAATAATATCGTATGGCCTCGGGTGCCTGGTGCAAGCTTTGTTAATTGACACCCAGAGGGTAGCTTGCATGTCGAATTTCGTCGTTCCTTTGAACGCTATGAAAGTCAAGGAGGTTAGATATCTAACCTCCTTGACACTACAGCGCTTTCAAGTAGAGAATGGAGGAACTTTGTGCTGGCGGAAAATCCCGAGATTAATTTTGCCATTGAACACGGCCTACTGAATTCAAATGGGTTCTTTAACATGCCAACAACGTATGACATGAGTGTCGTGATTCTTGTCGCCTTCAAAAATCACTTACCACGACCAGGGGCGAACCTGCAATCTTGGGGTTGGTAGTCCAACACTATAACCACTCACCCACCGTGGCAAGCAACACATACTATGACAACAATCAAGAATATCCGAAACAACTACCATTTATACCACTATATTAAAATGAAGGAGATTTTACCGTTTATCAGTTACTTAATCTATTTCAATAATATCTTACTCTCTATCTAGCAAATTATCATTTGTAGTCAACGGTCTACGACAAATAAAATAAACTCACAACAGTCCTAAATGACGATATTAATCTAACATGACTTATGGCTTCAAAATAACCATAGAAAACCGGTAAATTTAATAAGACCTAGCCATGACCTCTCTAAGGTTATTCCTTTAGACTAGTCTTCTTTCAAACACAATACATGGTTAATTATTCAGGTTAGATTTCTTTCAGAAATTCATTTCTTACCTCGATAAATATTGGTTGACTTATTACAAATTTTAAGTCTTCCTCCATCTATCTCACACTCTCGTGTATAATCAACGGTGTTCCTGAGGCGATCACATCATGTCAAGGATCCATAATGCGTCTCCCTTCTCCTAATCATCCAAATGAGTTGCTTGCCAACAAACTATTGGACTTACCAGTAACTAACATATGGTTAATTCTATACAAACAGACTAGACACTGAATCTGGGTTAAAATCACTAACCAACATATTCACAGTGCTATAAAAAGAACTCTATGCACTATACCAGGGGCCAAAATCACTAGCCATCCACGTTGGCAGCGCCATTAAAATAACTGTACCCTTATATCTGGATGATCCACCAATATCCTCCGGCTGGAAATAATCTGGGATTGTAGCATCTTGACGCCCCGGCTAAAAACGACATGGTGCCACTTGGCGAAAACACTCAGAATAAGGGACAGGTATTTTCTCAAACGGAATGTGCTGCAGTATCTAACTACAGAACAGTAGAGTCATCTAACTACTTAGGATAAAGAAAAATAACTCTATAAAAATCTCGGGCGTAAGGATACGGATTAGGTCCCTCGGGAACTTCCACCCTACAGCACATTCCTCTACCATCTAACTACAAGTATAATGCCAGTTCCCTATAAAACAATCAGGAAATCGTCAACACGAATCCGTCTATTTATTTAAAAAAAACAATACACATCTCGTGTCACCGAGCTTTGATTAAATGCTCTCGAAAATAAACCATGAAATAAAATATGACTAAGCGTCATTAATCCATATACAAGTACAAATTGTTTCGCTACGAAACCGTAAAAATTGTTACGTGTAAGCTTAAATAAGCTTGAATACAGCGAACAACTGCTGTTCCCTAGGTGACGGGAGTTTATAACAAGAAAAATGTTATAAGTTAAAATTTAAATAATCCCAAAAATAAATGAAGTTACCCATGACGTAGATCTCCGTCATTACAAATACTAATCATTGCTCTATACAATTCATCTTCCGCACCCTAATATTAATATTTCTTCCTCTAAGAAGCGCAAAATCTCTACACAAAGTTTTAAGGTTTAAATTTAAAATATAAAACACTCCTAAATCTATTTACGAATTTATCTGAAATACATTTAATATAACATTCTATACAATGAAAATAATCACGTCGTATTTCGTCAATTACTTACTTAGAAATAAAATATTTACAACACGTTCGTTCCTTTCTCCCGACAATACAACATGTAATTGTCCTTCCACATTACTTCTAAATCTCAACGGGCTTCAGAAAAATATTACTTCACTCTACTTAGTCTTATTCGTGTTTTACGTTAACATCTGGGATTCCATAATCCATACAATTAAGTAGAGACTAGTTCAAAAACCTCCTACAACTTATCTGTTCATGTAATAAAAATACTTAATAAAAATACACATTTCCACTCGTTGAATAATTACCATAAATGACGAACATTAGGATAAGAACCATTTAATAGATCTCAGTTTACTCTCAGCTTCAACAAAGATCCATTAAACCCTATAATTTCTATAAGATTTAACTTCATCCAGGATCCGCTGTCCTGTGAATTTCAAGGAGTTTCAACTCTATTGAGACTATTTCAATAACATCCACAATTATTAAACTTCCGTAACAATTCTCTTATAACTTCTTACTTTCATGAAATACATGCGTCTGACACTACAGACATTTCCCCAAAAATAGATCAATGGCTACACACTGGCTCATTGTCTCACAACAAATACCTCCGTCTACAACTGGAATAATAAATCTCATCCATCGAGATACTGAAACGGTTTTACTTTAGCCTCACTGTTGGATGACAAGTGAAACGGTTTTACTGGCCCTCACTGTTGGGGTGTACAAATGTAATGTTTACTCTGACTAAGATATGTTGTATTAATGGGCGCCAAGACCTCAACGCTATGTTGAAATCTAAATTTATATTTAACAACACCTAGCTCTGGTAGAACATCTTCAAGAATCTTTACACTCAGATCGTGGTATGATTTGATCATTAACCCAACTAACAATTGTATCAGGAGAAGGAATTTGGTCTATATCTAATGCTACCTACTGAAAGCAAAGATTGCATGGTTAAAAGAAATGAATTTATTATATAAAACAAGTATGGCAAAATTAATAATAATAATAATATATTTTAAATTTAAATTGGAGCGTTGCGATTTGAATATTACCGCTAGAGAATTACGTGAAAACGGAGTCGGATGAATTACTGATTTTACTATTATTCCCAAGCTATGAAGTTACTGAAATGCTGCATATGAAACAGAGACGAGAGATTATGTAGTTCCGAGTCATTCGCGCTTACCATTGGAAATTGCCGTAGCATTCCCCTCGTACTGGATGTTGAAGAGAGCTTCCCATAGCCTTCTGGACGTCGTCATCTTCTTCGTTAGTTGAAGGGATACTTGTAGAAATGTTATATTATGGTCCGGTCACACCGGAACCAACACTCGAGCAACCACAACAGTCAACTTTTACAAAGATAATCGCCTTGCCTCCTCGGCGTGCAAACCATATATGCACTCGTCGCATCCCCTCTCTGTAGCCGTCTTCTCCTCGCCCGCTCTCCACTGATTGGCTGCACCACCACGCGATACTCCCCACCTCAGGGTTATTACACTCGGCGCGACGATGATGTCGATTACCGGTCCAGGCCATTTCGCCTTTTCTTGAAGCAGCAACCCCGCTTGCGTCATGCTTCTCGACAAGAATAAGCCTGTAGCCGAATTCCCAGTGACTCATCTCTCTCACAATACCCTAACTGACAAAACTCCGTAAAATTCCGTAATCAAATAATTATCCGCGATAAGGTTGTTCGTAATAATTCGCTTGATAGTGTTTTCTATAACATTGAAAACCTATCTGTATACTTATAATCTTATTTTAAAAAAACGCTCCAAAAAATACCTAAATAATAATAAGTTACATGAAAACTTCTCTTGGCTGTACAATTTGCCGCGTAAATAAATATAGAATGGCTTCCTACTGACTTAGGTCAGTGGCGTAAAATACCCTCGAAAAACACGTTACAATACTTCGCAAACTTCCATTACATTTCTTTCTCTACACTTTCCAATAATAAACTCTTCTTTCAGTCATCACAATCTTAATGAACATATAATAAAAATACTGGTTCTCTCCCTGCCTCAATTTAATAGGTAATGCGATAAAATTATAATCTTTAAATACAATCTTATTTCTTTACTTCACTCACATTTCTCAAAATTATTTCAACAAACTGTAACATTTCTTCCATTTCATCATTACGTTATTTCTTACTTCAAAATATGCTCTCGTTCGCATCTGTTAATTCCACATTATAATACTTTACAAATTCTTTCTTTACTGTCTGTTCAACAAATTCTAATACTTTCAAAAAACCATTACTTGCAAACTTTCTTCACTAAATTCGTTTCATTATTTCTCAGTTCGTGACTTTCTCTAGATCTCTACAATAGATCTTTCGTAATTACATTCTTTGACATATACTTCCTTTCACATACTTGGAAAACATTTCCATTATTACATTTATTAATAAAACATAAATATCGTTCGATTTAATACACGTTTGAACTTTACAATAACAATTCTGAACAAACTATAAAATCCTGAGCTAAAGTATAAAATCTGAATTAAACTATAAAATCTCCCTTCAAATTTCGAATATCGCAAAAATCGAAAAATCGAAATGAAAAATCCCTAAAATTCCGAAGTCGTCGAAAAATACTATCAAACATCCGCATGATGTTTTACGAATATAACATTGAAAACGGCAATAAACTAATAAACAATATAGAAAAATGACATTCACAACAGTTGTCGGATATTCAAGATCTACAATTCTACATAGTGGGATATTTAGCGTTGGTCCTTGGACTACCTTGTGCTGGGTTAGAGTTGACATGTAGTGGACTTCCTTTGGTTACCCATTAGAAACGGAATGTTTCTAGCGGCTTAAGACTGTGTGGTGGTCAGCATTCTTGTCCAAATCTCCCTCCGAATATATCGTGCGGTCAGGTACTGGGATTCGAACTCTTATCATCATCGTGCTGTCTCCTCCTTCCGCCGATGACTCTTCTGTTTGAGATGGGATAGCCCTTTCTCTCTTCGGCACCGGGTAATTCCCTGGTCGCCCTCGTACATGAATAACTTGCAGTCTTCTTCCCCCATAGTTCCCCGAAGATCGTCATTTGAGATGGTAAAATGACTGATGATTGTAGACTTTCTATTACGGGAGAGATGAGACGTTAATCTCCCCCGAGATATTGATGTTAAGTCATTTCGGATGTTATTGATGCCATCATAGCGTCGTTCCCATAATTGTTTAAGCGTTCATCACGACGCCTGTAAAATCTTCATTAAACTCCTCCCTCAACTTTTGAATTTTTATCATCTTGAAGCTGTAGCTTTGTCGTATAAATTTAATATTGTTTCCTCGCTGAATATCTATGTTAATATTAAATGCACATTACTGAGTGCCTTCGATGAATAATTCTATCTCTTTCGTTCAACTTGGAGACTAGTTCGTTGTAACGTCCTTCTACTTCGAAGTCGTGGTTGATAAGAGCCTCACTTCCTCTCGTCTTTTCTCCGCGTCTCTTTTCCAAAAACCGCGTCCTTTTCAATCCATGGCTCTGATTGGTTGCTTATATTAATTGATCAAACTCTTCATTAATAACTTAAGAACTCGGCTGTAATTATATTCAATCGTTCTTAATTATCATTTAACACTCTTCATGATGGTTTAATGTAATAACTTTGTCCTAGTAATTATATATGTTAATTACTCCGTTGGTGTTAATTTTAATAGGCGGCTTCCCATTGGTCATGGTCGCGTGTCGGTCTCGCGTCGGCTCCCTCTTCTTTTTCTTGCCACACGCTTAGTTCCTCTCCCCATTCTTTTTCACTCGGGCGTCCTCGTGACTGCTCGGGTTCTTTGTCATCCTAGCGAAGCTTGTTCCGAGTCCCCTTGCGACCACCAATTTGCTATTGGCCGACCGAATTAACTCAGTTAATTCACTCTCTAACCAAACCAGTTTTGTGTTCGCTTCCAGCATCGATAAATTTTAACATGGGCTAATTTAGAAAACGTTCCACAACTTGTATAATTTTCTGTCTCGTCTCCCCAAACGCGTACAATACCTTACTTCAAAGTCCCGGGGCCTTTACCCTAACTCCGTCCCTAATACAGTTACACACCGTCATCACTGAAATACAGAATATCATCAGACGAAGTTCAACACACACCCAACAACGGGGTTGATGATCAAGATGTCTCTAGTCCCTAAAATGAATAATAATAATAATATCGTATGGCCTCGGGTGCAGGGTACAAGCTTTGTTATTTGACGCTCATAGGGCAGCTTGCTTGCCGAATTATGAAAGTCAAGAAGGTTAGATTTCTAAGCGCTTTCTAGTAGAGAAAGGAGAAACTTTGTGTTGGCTGAAAATCCTGAGATTAATTTTGCCATTTTGAACACGGCCTACTGAATTCAAATGGGTTCTTTAACATGCCAACAACTTGTGACATGCGTGCCGAGATATTTGTCGTCTTTCAAAAATCACTTACCACGGTCATGAGCGAACCTGCGAGTTTGGGGTTTGTAATCCGACACGATAACCACTCACCCACCGTGGCAAGCAGAACAACCACAGGAGTTGTATTAAAATCATGAGATTTGCGTTGCGTCTTTTTCTTTATTTTTACTTTTCAAGCCAACGTTTTATTGTGGTGTAAAGTTATGGGTGATGTGAACTGTGATCCATTGTTCTCGCTCCATTCACTTGTCTCTTGCTGGCAGCGAGAACATGCATCTTCCCCGCACATCATCATCGTGTGCTATGAACAAGTTACAGATGCCTTAAAACAAAACAAGACAGAACTAGAACCAGAAAGGTGTATCTCCTTCCATAACTCACGTTGTTGTTGTGTTGTTCCAAAAATTGGATTTGCACGACCGCAATGATACAAATGAAGACAGACAGTAGTAGAGCCACACGCTAACGCCCAACACTAGCCCATGTCGCCAAGCTATCTGTGGACTCGGTAGAGTGGATTCGAACCCCCCACCGTCGGCCATCCTTGAAATGGTTTACCGATGTTTACTATTTTTAACTCCAGGCAAATGCAGGGACGGTACCTTCTGATAGGCCACGGCCGCTTCTTTTCATTTCCTCGTCCAGTTTCATTCATATTCATGTAAGACAAAAATATTGGAATGCAACCGAAATAAATTAGAAACCTATATGGACATCAAATTGGCAGGTGAAAAACTTAAGGAAGTAGTGGACTTCTGTTTCTTAGGAAGCAAAATAACCAGTGATGGACGAAGCAAAGAGGATGTAAAAAGTAGGTTACCTCAGGCAAGGAAAGCGTTTATACAGAAAAGGAATCTGTTGACATCGAATATAGATTTAGGTATTAGGAAGTCATTTATGAAGGCCTTTGTATGGAGCGTGGCACTATATGGAAGTGAAACTTGGACTATTGGTGCAGCAGAAGAGAGGAGAATAGAAGCGTTTGAAATGTGGTGTTACAGGAGAATGATGATCAGATGGGTAGATAGGGTTACAAACGAAGAGGTATTAAGACTAGTGGGAGAGGAGAGATGTTTCTGGCGACTGCTAATGAAGAGAAGAGATACGTTGGTAGGACACATACTAAGACACCCAGGAATAGCAAGCTTAGTTATGGAAGGAAGGGTCGAGGACAAGAACTGTAGGGGTAGACCAAGGTTAGAATATGTTAAACAGATTGCCTCGGACGTACGGTGTGGAAGCTATGTGGAGATGAAACGATTAGCTCAGGACAGGGAGGCATGGAGCGCTGCATCAAACCAGTCAAAAGACTGAAGACTCAAACAACAAACAACATGAATTCCATCGCTCATTAACTACTCGCATGGGATTGACGCTAGGCCGTAAAAACATCACATAGACTTCCATCGTATCTCATCCCCGACCCCGCAGAAGAACGGGCGTAATGAGGGGGTAGAAATAGGCAATGAAGGCTGCTATTAGGTCGTGCAATGCACAAATAGTCTGTTAATGTATACCCTCTGCTTATTTAGACACACCTTAGGGACTCAGAAAGGTTCGTTGGTCAAACACGGGACCCCTGCTCAGTCTGACTTATGTCGACCTCTTCGCTTTCATCCTTCATGTCGGCCACTCTATGGTCAACTCCTGTTCTCTTCCAACCACCACGGTATTAAATTAGGCCTAAGGTTTATTTTATTCTTTTCGCCTTAATTGGCCCTAATGTAATCTTTTCAGACAACTTCATTTTTCAAGGGGTCAGACCTCTTCCTCTTTCATAGTTATTTATTTATCGTATGGCTTTTAGTGCCTGGAGTGTCCGAGGACATGTTCGGCTCGCCAGAGGCTGTAGCTGCTTCAAGCGGACACCCCTAGGGTGA
Source organism: Meconema thalassinum (assembly GCA_946902985.2). NCBI lineage: Eukaryota > Metazoa > Arthropoda > Insecta > Orthoptera > Tettigoniidae > Meconema > Meconema thalassinum. The sequence continues at coordinate 95,200,060 of OX336399.1, forward strand.
GCTACAAGTTCCGTTCAATTTCAAGTAACTCCAAGTTTCGCTACCAGATCAATAATACCTAGTGGTGAACGTTGGAACTTTGATAGGGAGTTTCAACGAAATCTAACCTAGAAATTTTTCTTCACAAAAGTTTAGTCCGTGGAAGGATCTTTTACATGCCCTAAATCAATGACATGGGACCGCCAGCTTTACTTCCCCTCCGAAGGAAGGCATACTGAAGGATGTTAACGCTCTTAAAAAATCCGACGACTTCGGCCGGGTTTGAACCCGCTACCTTGGGCACAGCAGTCCAGCATGCTACAAACTACGCCACCGAAGCCGCTTCTTTCATAGTGTCTCCTGCCTTCTGGAAGAGGCCCTAAAGTAGGTAGACTGTGTGTAGCCCCACCATACAAAGTGTACCCTGGATAATGGTACACCTCAAGGGTTTAGTTAGAATATGTTAAACATCCTGACGCAGCCAGTTGGCATTTGAGGGTACGCAAATGCGAGGGAGGCGTGTCAGTAGATTTACTGGCACGTTAAAGATCCCCTTCGGGTCGAAATTCCGGCACCCCCGCGTCTCTAAATGATGCAGTAGTTAAAACTAACATTATTAGAGTAATGTTAAACAGATCGCCACGCATGTTTTTAAAGAGCGTTAAGTTTTCACCGCTAAAACTAACCTACTGTTGGAGCAATTATGGTCTCATTTGCTGATTTTCATCATATATTTTTGACACAACTCATACGAATGCCAGTGGCGGATTAAAGCGGGGGGGGGGGGAATTATTTATAGGTTTTGGTCGCTTTTAAAGTCAGCAGAGCTATGCAGCGGTGTGTTGTCATTGGAATGCCAATCAGGTACCGCGCGCTATGCACGTGAAACTTTTGCGGCAGTGCTGGTTAAATTGTCGACAGATTAAAAAATACCAGCTCACACCACACATTTTACAACTCGGTCATCAAGTCGACAACCACAGTGCAGTGGCTATGGGACTATTCAGCACCACCCCAGGAGCTCACAACTAGTGGACAGACTGGCTGCGGGGCTAAGCGGTAACGCTCTCGCCTGATGTGCCCAAGGTTGCAGGATCGAATCCTGCTGCAGCCAGTTGGCATTTGAGGGTGCGCAAATGCGAGGGAGCCGTGTTAGTAGATATAATGGCACGTTATAGATCTCCTCTGGGGCAAAATTCTGGTACCCTGTTGTCTCTAAAAGCCGCAGTTGCTACAAGGGACGTAAGACATTATTATTATTATTATTATTATTATTATTATTATTATTATTATTATTACTAGTGGGTCGTGGGCTGACGACCATAGGTCCCAGATGATCTCGTCATTGCTTGACATACTTCAATACCACCTCGTGGTATAGCAGCTAGCATTCTTGCCTGTCACCCTGGAGGTACGGGTTTGTTTCATGCAGATCCTAGGATCGTGCCTAGCTAAAGGCCACGGCCACCTCCTTCCCAATTCTCATCTCAATTACATATACACACGCTAATACAGCCATCACAATAACACAGGTTATCAGACACTGTCGAACTCAATTTAACATGGATATGTCTTTGATTGTTCCATTTTGTCAGGGTAGTTTGCTTGATTTTATTTCTGACAACCACCAGATCCGGCCTGTTGTGCGATACCGATTGAACAGTCAATGTAGTTCGGTTCCAATACAACTTGTCCATTATTATTATTATTATTATTATTATTATTATTATTATTATTATTTCTGAAATTTTGTTAGTAACATTGTTAGACTATTATTATTTATATTGTGAATGTAAGCAAAATGTTTTATTTTGATATGCTCTAATGTTATTGTATGTAGGGCGCTACTGTAAAGGAGCTCTTAAGCTGTACAGTAAGTGTAGCCGTGGATATAAATAAATAAATAAATAAATAAATAAATAAATAAATCTCTCTGTAAAGAGAGTGTGTCTCTCTCTCTCTCTCTCTCTCTCTATATATATATATATATATATTAGGAATTTTTCCAGCATTTGCCTCGATTAGAAATGGAAAGCCATGGAAAACCATTTCCAGAAAAATCTTATCTTACAAAAATGTACCGCCACTAAAATGGAACAATATATAATAGATTTTAATATGGGCTTGTTAAACTTCTTTGTGAAGGGCGGGCTCGGAAAGTGCACAACGTTTTTGCCTAATGCCCTCATTGTTGAGGGGTCTGATCTATTGTTATTATTATTCCGCCTGTGGGTGTGAAGAATTATGAAGAAGGGAGGAAGAAAGAAATATTACGCAGGCTTGGATGTCCTAATACCATCTCGGGGTGTGAATATGCTATTTATTTCAAAAAGATGCTATAATGGCTTTCCCGGCCAGTGAATTAAAATTCAAGATATTTTTCTAGATTTCTGCCATGTCTTGTGTGGGGTTTCGCTTAGGAACACCAAGGTGGCTCATCAGCGGTATCTTGGTGTCCGTGCCTGGACCCCCACAGGAGTAGCGAACTGCGAGCTACCTCCGGGTGCGGACCAAGAACCCGCGGATGAGCCAGCTGGGTGTTCCTAGGTGAAACACCACACAAGACGTGGCATCAATCTAGAAAAATTGCTGAGTTTTAATGTCATTTATTTTTAATGAATAATAATGGCAAATCTTCTAAATTTTAACGTTGTGTCTCTTTTTGTTCTAGGTGAGTGAAACTCCTGGCTTCAGTCGCTGAGTTAGGTTGTATCCGTGTCCTTGAATCTCTTCTGTGAAGGGGTAACGGTGAGCCTATTGTTATTATGTGAGGTAAGCAATGGCAAGCTACCTCACTCTTTACCTTGCCTATTACGCTTCATTATAGTGCTGCCTTTGGTTTTTGAAGGTATCGACCCAAACATCCTACGGTGGCACTCTTTGAGGATTCGACCAGCCTCCGGGCTGACAACTAACAGACTGATTATTTCTCAAAATGAAGAGCTTGGATAATACAGTAACTGGTGTGCATATCTATCATCAAGATTATTCATTAATAAGTATTTATTCAAGCTATTTAACATCATATTGTATATTTACCTTGAAAGTGCCCTCTATGGTGGAAGGTAAAACGTCGGTTAATCAATATACATTCGGTAAAACTCTCATAAATTAACAGTTACAACGATAACGGCCGTAACAGTGTAGATTTATCTAATTTACTGTTATTTAGGTAGTATGTACTGATTTATTTATGAAATGCATACTTTTATTATTTTGTTTTTAGAGCCTATTTACAGTACTGGAAGCTATTTTAGTGCATATAGTGAAACAAGTATACTTTTAAAACTAACAAGCGATTTTCATGGTTGTTGTGTTAGATTCGAGGTAAAAATACTCTTTAGTCGGTGAACACGTTTAGTAAGCCCAGTTATCTTGGACGGTTAATGTTAATCCAACAAACCTTCATAAAGCCTAAGCGAGCAGGATATGAAGATACTCACGTGACGATCGAAACTAGTGACGACCAAAATATTATGTGTACTCTAGTTTGAAGGTTGTTTGTGAAGTAACCAATAGACCTACATAAAATCCAATAACATCATTTTCGTCGTTATATTTTACGTTAGTTCATGTAGGTTTGGAATTTTTTATTAATATTTTAATATTTTTTATCGCAGTTGGAACACAAACAGTGCCCGTTTTTAAGCGTGTTTCAACCATGCGTCACATTTAAGAATTATTAACTCACAAACCCGTCATCAGATCGAATCCAAATTTTAACAAAATATACAATGGAATGTTGTTTAACTGGTTTTAATTTCAAAATTTTGTGTGTCCAAGAAACAATGTTATCATTTTTGTAAGGTAACTTTTTCTCGGCTCGGGGTGGTTGGAAAATGTATTTCTTGGTTGCGTTGTAATCCTTATACATCAAAAAGGTATGCTGTATGATTGTGAAATACGTAAATTAATTCACTTATTTTATATCGGTTTGTATTTGTACGGGGAATTAAGACATGGTTCACCAGTTAGCCGCTCCGGTGAAAGCTGTACAACGTTGCCAAGATGAGCTCCATCACGCGTCATGGCGCGCCTCGCTCGGAAGTGATGGGCTCCATATCAGCAACGCTGTACAGCATTTCCCGGAGCGGCTAGCTGGTGAACCATGTCTTAATTCCCCGTACAAATACAAACCGATATAAAATAAGTGAATTAATTTACGTATTTCACAGTCATACAGCATAACATTTTGGTTGGTTGGTTCTTAAGTTTAGGGGCTGCGACAACGCGGTCATGTAGCCCCGTGTACTCTGGGTGTGTGTAGAATCTGTCTGATAACCGGTGTTAATTGTGATGACTGTATTGGTGTGTGTTATCTGTTTTTTTTAAATTCAAGTAAGGACGCAGACTTTGATTTTTTCAAATAGTTCCTACTCTTGCCGCCAAACGCCACCGTCAACGACTACTAGTTCAGAACTTAGCTACTAGACGCCACCGCAGTCAGCTCCTGGCAACGAACGCAGGAACCTAAGAGCATTGTTTACATTCTTAACCTATATAATTTAGCTTCACACAGGTGTTATTAGTGGAAGGTACTTCAACATGCCATAAATCTATGACATGGAACCGCCGGCTTTACTTCCCCTCCGAAGGAAGGCATACTGAGGCATACTTTCAGTGTGGTTTCTCTATTCTGACTTAAGGGTTGTCATAGCTGAAAAAGTGCTTTCACCCATATTTGGACTGCCGAATAAGGATAGAATTTCGAGTGAGAATTTGTCATGTTGAGGAAAATTCTCTTTCGATATATTTTCAGAAAATCTCTCAAACGTCACAGTTTTTACCCTGCAAGAATTAATTATCTTCAAAATGTGATTGAAATGCTATCTATCGTAAGCAATAAAACACAATTATAAAATGTGGCACTGTAACCTACTCTTAATTTAGCTTCACACAGGTGTTATTAGTGGAAGGTACTTCAACATGCCATAAATCTGCGACAATATCTGTGTAATATATACACACATAATTGAGCTTCCCCATATGTGTTGACTGAATTATTAATATTTTACATACAATCAAGCAAGTGAACATAGATGGGGTACGATTAGAGAATGTAGAACAGTTTACATATCTAGGTAGCACTATAAATGGAAGTAATGACATCAACATTGAAATTAATAACAGACTAAGTAAGTAAAGGTACCACATTTTATCATCAAGTTAGAGAACTTTTATGGGATGACATAGTACCCAAGAGAAATTAACATTATATAAACAGTATTTCATACCAATTGTAACATATGGACTAGAAACACTGGTAACGAATAAAAGGCAAAATAGTAAGATACAAGCAGTAGAAATGAACTTTTTAAGAACTTCAGTTAAAAAGACAAGAAGGGATAGAATTCAAAATATTAAAATCAGAGAAAAGTTAAATATGGAACCGTTAAATCAGAAGATACAGAAAGCAAGGTTACGTTGGTTCGGACATGTAAAAAGAATGTGTAAGGAAAGAGTAGCAAGAAGGGAATTAGAAAGAGAAGTCAAGGGAAAGAGACCAGTTGGAAGACCGAGAAGAAGGTGGTTGGACCAAATTTTGAAGGACATTTTGGATGTGGTAGAAGTGATGGAACAGGAAAAATGGAAGGACAGAAAGGAGTGGAGGAGGCTTGTAAACCATGCCCGGGTGACTGGAGTGGGACTTTGATGATGATGATGATGATGATGATGATGATGATGATGATGATGATGACAATCAAGCATACTTTGTGCTTTTTAGTGCATGGATCTCCGAGTCGATTACTAAAGCATGTGGCAATATTTGCACCTTGACACGACAGTGGGAAATAATTCTGGCTACGGACCTGGTTGTTACTGGCAAAGGTTTACTAAGAGACTGTTGGATCTCTGAGCAACTCTGTTGGTATCGTGTAATGTAGTAGCTTGACGCTCGCCCGCGGCTGTAGTCTCTTCCTGTCAAAGTCATCTCGCTCGGACAAGAGTGTCTTCTCTCCCCCAGTTTCTTCCGCTCTCACCCTCTCCTTCAATCGATTCTTTGATGATGAAATATTGGAGAAATGTCCCCACTGATACATGTTCACTACATGCTCTCTCTCAGTAGCGCTCAACTTGACCTGACAACACACGACAATTTGGTGTGGAATAGAGTTGCGCTACCTTGAATCATTAATTTTCAGTCAGTATCAACGTGGAGCTGTAATCAAACATTGCATATTAATTGCTCGTAGCGCAACAAATGATATGAGATCACTATTAGAAAAAACGGCTTCGCGGGTTCGACCCGGTCGAAGTCGTCGGATTCTTTAAGAGCGTTAAAATCCTTCAGTATACCTTCCTTCGGAGGGGAAGTAAGGCCGGCGGTCCCATGTCATAGATGTATGACATCTAAAAGAACCTTCCACTAATTAAACCTGTGTGAAGCTAAATTTGCAGGTTAGATTTCGTTGAAACGCTCTATTAAAGTTCCAACGTCCAGCACTAGGTATCAGTGTAGTAGCGAAAGTTGATTGAAATTGAACGGAGCTTGTAGCTCACCCCATGGGTGTCCGCATTGAAGCAGCTACAGCCTCGGGTGAGCCGAACATGCCCTTGGGCACTCTCGGCACTAAAAGCCATACGCGAAACTAAACTAAACTATTAGGAAAGAAAACAAGTAGTTCCGTGAAGAACTATACAGCCTATTTTCATATATCCTATTTATGTTAATTGCCACTATCAGCATACCCAATTTGAGTTTGATTGCTGTAATAGATTCGTAGATATTGAGAACCACTAAATATTTCGGATGATCGCCATGTTGGATTTTATATATGTAGGTCCTAGAGTTATGTACTGTTACATGAAGATTGTGTACGTGTAGTATTCAAGAAGTAACAAGGAGTTTTTAAAATTTCGCACAGCTGCCATCTTGAGGTTATGGAAAGAATTGAAATAAATTAGATGCCAGTGGATTAACATTCGTATAAGGATTTACTGTACCAAGTTTCACTGCACTCGGATGGTTAAATTGCGAGAAACGTCCATGTGAATATTTATAATTCGCGTCGCCGCCATGTTGGATTTGTGATCACCAGGTTATTTAAAGTCCTATAGGTGAACTTAAGTTCATAGCCCCTATGAACATTAAAAAATTCAGTACCATTAAAGGAAAATTATTGCGTAGGTTCATTATTCAAACTTTCACTTCGATCGCATGACTACATCACAAGAAATAAAAACTTAATTTTAAAATTCGCACAGCCGCCATCTTGAGGTTATGTAAACAATTGAACGAAATTAGATACCAGTGCATTACAATGTGTATAAATATTTCTTGTACCAGGTTTCAGTGCGTTTGGAACATTAAATCGCGAGAAAGGTCTATTTAAAATGTTCAAATTCGCTTGGCTGCCATGTTCGTTTAGTAGTTAACCGGTTTTTGAAAGTCTTATAGATGGACTTCCAGTAGTGTCCTTTATCTCCGTACAAAATTTCAGGGAGATACCGCTAATAGTTACAGAGATATAGAATGTCAGTGAAATATTTCGCACACACGCCATCTTGTGGTTATGTAGACAATTGAACGAAGTTAGATGTCGGTGCATTACAATGCATATAAACATATACTGTACCAAGTTTCATTGCGTTTGGTTGGTTAAATCACGAGAAACGTCTATTTAAAGTCGCAAATTTGCTTGGCCGCCATGTTGGTTTTGTAGTCACCAGGTTTTCAAAGGTCACATAAGTGAACTTATAGTAGTTCCCTTTATCACCATACAAAATGTCAGGGTAATATCGGTAATAGTTTCGGAGATATTGAATGCTGGTGAAATATTTCGCACAGCCGCCATGTTGGATTGGTGAGTCGTAACAAAATTTGAAGGGCACGGTCGGGGTCGCCGGAAATTGTGCTATGAACTTACCGAGTTTCATTGAAATCGCTCCAGCAGTTTAGATTTTATTAGGGGGGGGGCACACACACGAATCACACACACACGCACACACACACGGACTAAAGGTGATCTCATAAGCCTATTTTTTCAAAATTGAAAATAGGCTAAAATACCATGAAGTAAGTTGCGGAAACGTAAAAATACGAGGGGTGATCAGAAACTAGGGTTCTTCTTCTGTGGTGTTCAATCCGAAGATTGGTTTGTAGCAGCTTTCCATGAACTCCGGTCTGTGGCCAGTCTCTTCAAGTCCAAGTAATTATCACAACCCTTGTCGTGAATGATTTGTTTTGTGTATCCTAGCCGTGGTCTTCCTCTACAGTTCTTTCCTTCCACATTGCACTCCAGTATTGTGTGCAGAAGACTTTCATGCCTCAAGATATGTCCAATCCAATTGTCTCTTCGGTGAGTAAGCATATTCCATAAACATGGCTTATCTCCAATCCTTTTCAGAGTTTCTTCATTACTAGGGTTACAAGGCCGATATTCCAGAAGTTTCATCTGTTACAGAGAAATGAGTAGTGTAAGGTAACTCGAATACATGCGGTTGGTAACTGTGCAGAGTTTCAGACAACCGCCAACTACAGCGCTAGTGTAGGTAAGCAAATAATGGCGACTCGTTTGGAAAACAAGTCTCGCGAAGAGATCCACTCAGTTATTCGATTTCTGTGGGCGAAACATTTAACCGTAGCCAGTACTTCTCACCGAGGGCGTCGTCTTCCTTCATGACAACTCGTGACCTCATACCCAGAAGACCACCACGCTGTTGAAGCGGTTTCGCTGGGATATCATTGACCACCCTCTATACAACGCGGACCTCGCTCCAAGGGAGACAAAAAGGGGTCGGTGGATAAAAACTATGGAAAGCTTGGATCTGAAAAGAGACAGTCATATAGCTTGAAGACTTCTGAGACACCCAAGCAATGATCCGACTAAAGCCACTGTACGTCATAATATCACTGCCAATGAAATAGCACATCAGTTTCTGTTGAACGGGAAGGTAACGCACAAATCACAAAAACCAAAATTGCAAAGAGAAGAGCAAGAGGAGAGTAATGATTTCACGACATCATTCAGCATGGAAGAATCACAGAAGGCTATTAAATAGAGTAAAAATGGAAAATCAGCTGGCTTGGATGATTGATATACGAACCGAGAAAATTAAACACTTTGGTTTAACAACAGAGAGATGGATTCTCCAACTTTTCAACAACTGTGCGAGCAGAAATCAAACTCCAAAAATATGGCGGAAGAGCCGAGTGATTGCTTTGCTGAGACCTGGCAAAGAAGGAAATAATTCAAAGAATTTTAGACCAGTTGTACTATTATGTAACCTTTACAAACTGCTGGAAAGATCGATTTTAAATCGCCTATTTGGCCTACTGTAACTGACTCCTTAATTATACATCAGCAATCTGGATTTCGTCCTGGTAAAAGTTGCACCGGACAATTGCTAAATCTCACACAGTTTATAGAAGACGGGCTTGAAGCTCGTAAGGTGACAGGAGTGGTATTTGTCGACTTATCAGCAGCGTATGACACTGTCAACCACCAGTTACTACTGGTCAGGGTATGCAATCTGACCAAGGATTTTAGCCTAACTAGGCTCATTGCCACTCTTTTGCAGAATCGCAAGTTCTTCGTCGACTCCCAAGAACAGCGTAGTCGATGGTGACCACAGAAAAATGGCCTCCCGCAAGGAAGTGTGCTGATTCCAATTCTATTCAATACATACACGAACGACCAACCTATAGCCCCCAATAGCAGGAGCTTCTTGTATGCTGATGACCTCGCTCTTGCCACCCAGATCACAGATTTTGAATCGGTGGAGAACACCCTTACGTATGCCCTAAAAATATTTCCAGATACAACAGAAACCAGCTTAAACCAACCACTTAAAGACACAAGTGTGTGCTTTTCATTTGAGAAACAGGGAAGCTACTTGCAAGTTAAAGATAGTATGGTCATGAGTCGAACTGGAACACTGTGAGACCCCAAAATATCTAGGAGTGACACTTGACAGATCTCTTAATTTCAAGTAACACTGCATGATCTGCAAGTTGAAAGTTTGAAACCGTCTTCTACGGAAACTAGCCGGATCACAGTGGGGTCGTCGACCTAATACGATCCGAACCTCTGCAATGGCTCTATACTTTTCTGTGGCAGAATATAGGCTACCTGTCCGGTTTGGTATAATTCACCACATGCCAAACAGATGGATGGACACCGGCATAATTATAACAAGTTGCATGAAATCCACTCTAGTTGAATGGCTTTACCACCTCGCAGAAATAGCACCACCTCCTATTCGAAGAGAAATAGCTGCGAACAAGGAAAGAAAGACAGTGGAGCAGGAAAGAACCCATCCTGTGTATGGGCATGAACCACACCCGCACGACTGAAGTCAAGAGTTTCCTTAGAAAATCGAAGGAACTAAGAACCACTGCTGAAAACGCAAGGTTGCAACTGTGGAGTGCTACGACCTACCTTCCCCTGGTTGGAAAAGAGTCTTTGAATCCTTACCTCCTGGCTATGAGGAGGAATGGACGACTTGGAAGTCCCTGAATGGACCGAGATCTGGAGTTGGCAGATCAAAGGCTAATTTGGCAATATAATATTCAATTTGACTATGGAGAAGACCAGACGATGCTTCAATGTCGACTATGTCCAGTCTCCTGTGTAGAAGACGATCTTCACCAAGGAACTGAAAAAGTGGCCAAGTTTTGGGTAAAAATAATATAACTGTGTATAATATGTATGTTTCTGATACGAGAATAATAATAATAATAATAACTCAGGTGGATACCGGAATAGTACCAAAACTAAGGCTATAGCCACCTCGAACTTATATCCTTGTGTCAATTAGAAATACGAGTACACACACTAGTACAGTCATCACAACCACACACATTACTAGACGCGCCCAAATACATGGAACTTATTGATTTATTTATGTATTTATCGTATGGCTTTTAATGCCGGGAGTGTCCGAGGACATGTTTGGCTCGCCTGAGCCTGTAGCTGCTTCCAGCGGACACCCTAAAGGGTGAGCTACAAGTTCCGTTCAATTTCAAGTAGTTCCAAATTTCGCCACCAGATATCAATGATACCTAGTGGTGAACGTTGGAACTTTGATAGAGCGTTCTGACGAAATCTAACCTAACAATTTTTGCTTTACTCAAGTTTAGTCTGTGAAAGGATCTTTTACATGCCATAAATCTATGACATGGGACCACCGGCTTTACTTCCCCTCCGAAAGAAGGCATACTGAAGGATTTTTAACGTTCTTAAAAAGTCCGACGACTTCGGCCGGATTTGAACCCGCTATCTTGGGCACAGCAGTTCAGCATGCTACCGACTACGCCACCGAAGATCCATTTAGAGAGTGGAACGTAAAAAAACAAAGGAAGGATATCCGTACAATGTGCATTAAAATAAATAACTACATGACCACGATGTCGCAAGGCCTTTAAATGAATCACCTCTACCAGGAGAACAACTGCCAGATAGTTGAGGATTAGGGGCAGATGACGTCGCTGTTCCGTCCCTTAAATCCTCAATAACTGTAGTTGAGGATCTATTTTTAATTATTATTATTATTATTATTATTATTATTACAGAGAGCCTCCGTGGCTTAGGCGGCAGCACGCCGGCCTCTCACCGCTGGGTCCGTGGTTCAAATCCCGGTCACTCCATGTGAGATCTGTGCTGGACAAAACGGAGGCAGACAGGTTTTTCTCCGGGTACTACGGTTTTCCCTGTCAAGATTTCATTCCAGCAACACTCTCCACTGTCATTTCATTTCATCTGTCATTCATTTAATCATTGCCCCAGAGGAGTGCGACAGGCTTCGGCAGCCGGCACAGTTCATATCCTCGCCGCTAGATGGGGGCTTCATTCATTCCATTCCTGACCCGGTCGGAGACTGGAAGCAGGCTGTGGATTTTCATTTTCATTATTATTACAGCAATCCTGCCAGGTTTTTGCCTTGTCTGTTGCGGGGTTTCACCTAGGCTCATCAGCAAGCTCTTGGTACACCCTGCCCGGTCCGTCCCTGGGGTAGCACATCTTGCACTACGTCCCATTTTTATAGAATGTACGCCTACCGGTAGTAAATATCAACTTAAAATGGTTTTTAATCAAAACATATTAGAGAGAAATATACATGTTCCTCCATCAGCGAAATTAAAAATGAAAAGACTGCCGAATACAGGATTATACAATGCAAGAAATAGTGGTAGTATTAATCTGTCTTCAAAACATTTTAAAAGATCCATTTAGAGAGTGGAACGTAAAATAAACAAAGAAAGGATATCCGTACAATGTGCATTAAAATAATTAAGACATAGTGCGTAAATAAAATAAAAGCTGTACAGATCTAATTATGCCATTAAATTAAGAGAATAGTGTTGTCAACATATTCAAATATAAAAATCTTCTTTGTAAAGTAAATACTGGAAGTCATTACGGATGGGTACATTTGAAATGTCAGCTATGTTCGACGGTAATGATTGCTTCTAATATCTCTACAATCATTTGTAATCCAGCCAGTGCCAAACTAATTGTCTGTATATTAGACCGGAGTTTATGGGTGTATATATCATAGTTAAAGTGAGTAGTGTGCATGCATCAACTTCTAAAACTTGACAGGTTATGATTGTCTCCTTTGATGGATTGTGCTTAGGGAGTAACTTCAATGTGTTGTATTTGTTGGTCTTAAATTATCGTCAAATGGTTGTCACCTGTGTGGAAATGTGGTTATGAATTATTAAAGATTTAATTTGTTTAAACTTGTATATATACAGTATTTAACATTTTAGATAAAAACATGTTCTAAGTTGATATTGGCTAGGCATTTTTATCTGCCAAGGTAGGTCGAAAAGTCTTTTCCTCTATTTCTTAGCTCAAAAATACATACAGGTAATTACAAATATAGTACTGTTCTACGTACCTTACATTATCTTTCCACATAGTCTTCACATTTGTTCAGACATTTGTCCCATCGCAGCATTAAATTTGAGACGCCCCTGTGGTAGGATTCAGCCGGCTGACTGTGGAACTATCGTCTGACTGCTGCCTTGGCGTCATCGTTGCACGTGAATCGCTGTCCTGCCAGGAACATCTTCAGCGGACAATAACAATGAGAGACCACATGTGGCAAACAGAACCGCCAACAAGCTCCGGTCATTTCACTGGGAGAGTCTGGACCACCCACCATCTCCTCGCCCCCTAGTGATTTCCACGTTTTTGGTCCGCTGAACGATGCAACGATGACGCTAAGACAGTAGTCCGACTATGGTTCCACAGTCATCCAGCTGAATTCTAATACAGGGGCATCTCAACTTTAGTGCTGCGATGGGACAAATGTGGAGGCTACGTGGAAAATTAGTGTAAGGTATGTAGAGCAGTGCGTATATTTGTAATTACCTGTATGTATTTTTTTAGCTAAAAGAATAGGGGCAAAGACTTTTCGATCCGCCCTCGTACATACATTCAATAGAAGTCAATGCTGTCATAAATCGAAAATATTCGATTATCATGTTGAATGTTTTTTTAGCACACTGCTGTGCTATTTTGATGCGGGAACCAAGTGCTCCCACAGATTTTCTCCTTCCTATAGAGGATTGAAAAGAATTCACAGCCTGCTTCCAGTCTCCGACCGGGTCAGGAATGGAATGAATGAAGCCCCCATCTAGCGGCGAGGATATGAACTGTGCCGGCTGCCGAGGCATGACGCACTCCTCTGGGGCAATGATTAAATGAATGACAGATGAAATGAAATGATAGTGGAGAGTGGTGCTGGAATGAAATATTGACAGGGCAAACCGAAGTATCCGGAGAAAAACCTGTCTGCCTCCGTTTTGTCCAGCACAGATCTCGCATGGAGTGACCGGGATTTGAACCACGGACCCAGCGGTGAGAGGCCGGCGTGCTGCCGCCTAAGCCACGGAGGCTCCTATAGAGGATTGCTGCAGTATAATTAATGGCCATAAATGTTAATATGTTATTATTATTTCGTTTCTGCTAACTAAGGATCATATTATTTCAACTGTTTCCTATTAGCTTTAAAATCGGTTCAGTATCCATTCATTCGTAGACGGTGTTGTTCCTCTCTTCTCTTATGTTCGCGCACTTCCAATGTACAGTGTCAGCTTAGGTTCGGAACTCTGTTTGAAGAACCTTCTCTTAAGCTGGTCACACTCCTAGATATCTTCACCTGAGATCCCAATCTCATACAGATCTTTTTGTATCTCACTGTATCAGACTCCCTTTGTCTTTTTCTCTTGGAAAAGTGAAAATGCGGTAAGTCAATCGTGTTGCCATTCGGGTCTCGTGCCCATCCGTCTTTTCCGTATCGCGTCAGTAATTTTCTCCTCATGTGTACATGTATATAAATCTTGGTTATGCCATCTTCTAAACTCACCATTCTCTTTAACTGGGCATACGACCTTCCTCAAAATCCTCCTCTCCTGGGTTTTCAATTTCCAATCATCTACTTTATTATTATTACTATTATTGTTATTATTATTAATAATAATGTTTTAACTTTCAAGAATGTAGATTGGCCTATAGTGGCGTCGATTTTGAATTTGAGAGTCATCTATCGTACTGAGGAACTGGCAACACTGATAGTTTCCTCCAGGATACAGGTGTGTGTCAAGTTGAATGTGCTCTGGGCATATGTGGTCGCGGCAATGGGGCGGCTAACATGTCGACCGGGGGGGACTTCCCCCTCTTTTCTGTAATCATATCTAGAATCGATTCTTGTAGCTTATAGATTTCCCTGCGGCTACAGGCAACTCCGGCACCGGAAGTCAATTAGATCAGAAGCCAGTTTTGCCAAATTGCGCGGAAACAGCATTGGACAGGTTTCAGTTGTAGACGTGACATTGCAATAACCGCAGACGGTATCCCTTCCGCCCCGTCCTCATCCCTCTCTCTGTATTATTCAGGGGTTGTCGATAATGTAGTAATGGTCTACTGCTGTGATGTACTTCTGCCGGTCTGGGAATTTATCGGCAACCTTTCCATCTACAGGATGTCCGATAATTGGCGCATACAACCTATTCCAGGTATCACGAACGCGTCTATTGCGATCGTTTCTTGGAAGTTCAAATAAGTACAAATTTCTGAAATTTTAATGTTGACATCTTTTCTGTGAATAAATCTCTTCTCTCCAGAAGTGTATCAGAGTGCGTAAAGCTAGGCTCCACGATTGTATGTGGACCCCCCAGGGCCTCACATCTAAGGGGATGTGGGTCGGCGACCACGGGATCCCAGCGGAGTTCGGCATTGCTTCCACTTACTAGTGCCGGGCTCCTCTCCGTCTTCTTTCCTGACGACCTCTCTTAGTCAACTCTTGTTCTCTTCCGACCCCGACGATATTAGGGTATCCGAGTCCTAGGGAGTCTTCCACTTTCCCGCCTTGTCTCATCTTTCCTGATACCCTCATTCATAGAGGGGTCAGCCTTCTTTTTCTTTTCATGTTATCTCCTGCCTTCTCCTCAAGGCCCTCAAGGAGGCAGGGTGTATGTAGCCTCACCACTTATGGTGCACCCTGGATAGTGCTACACCCTCAAGGGCTCACGGCTGGTGAGTGTGGGAGTTGGCGACCCCGAGGGATTCCTGAACTGGGACCGTTTTGTCCCCTTTTTCCTCTGACCTTAGGGCGTGCCCTCTCTTCTTTCCCCTTTCCTATCTGCCTTTCATGGCACTCCTTCATTCAAAGTCCCTCAATCCTCATTCTTCGAGGGTTGAGGGCATTTCTTTTCTTCCTGTCCTTTATTTGCCTTATCCTTTCTTTATTTACCACTTCATCTTTTAGTATGTAAGTTTGTAAGTTGTATGTAAGTTTCATCTCATCTTTCAGTATCACCCAAACCATTAGGGGCCGATAACCTAGATGTTAGGGCCCTTAAAACAACAATTATCATCATCACCATGTATGTTGAGCTGAAATTCCGAGATAGGTCTCAAAAGGTATGATTCACGGCTATGAGAGCAGTCACACTGAATATGGTTGTCTCCCTAATCCTTTTCACATTCCAGGCGACGTCGGTATTGTTCCTTATTTTAAGCCCTGGGTCATCTACCTTATCCCTTTTGATGCCAAGCTATCTTGAGTGGTTATGTTAAAAATGCGTAATGATATGAAATTAATCGTAATATTTAGTAAGTTTCCTTATTTAAAAAAAAATTAATACCGTAGCATAAGTATTTATTAAATTCAATACACCTTAATCAATAAATAATGAAAATAGAATATATTATACCAGTTTCGGCCACATTGTGACCCTCTTCAGTAATTTATTTCTAAAATAAATCAAAGCTATTTTAATTACGAGCAAATTTATTGAATCAATATTAAACTAGGGTTTGCCTTTCCTTTACTGAAAATAAATTCATAAAAAGTATCACATCTGTAACAATGTGGGCACTAAATTGATAATAGTCTAAATTAATTTTCTGAAAAATGTGTTATATCTAAAATATCTGGTGATAGTAAAAATACATTATAAATAGATTAATTTCTTTTTTAATATCTTGAGGGAGTAATATGCCAAGCCAAGTTTCGTGAAATTAAAAGTATTTCGTAAAAGTTATCTCCTACCTATATATTTAAATGTTTTGTCCGTAGCAGGAAACTATGGTTTAAACGTATTCGATCCTAAATAATTAAAACTTGAGATTCATTTGTTTCATCTCTACATAGCTAGCACGCCTTACACCCGAGATAATCTGTTTAACATATTGCAGCCTTGGACTACCTCTACCGTTCTTGTCCTTGGCCCTTCCTTCCATAACTAAGTTCGCTATTTCTGGGTGTCTTAGTATGTGTCCTACAACCTATCTCTTCTCTTCATCAGTAGTCGCCAGAAACAGCTCTCGTCGCTCTCTCGTCTTAATACTTCTTTTGTTACTCTATCCATCTGATCTTCATCATTCTCCTGTAACACCATATTTCAAATGCTTCTATTCTCCTCTTTTCTACGCCAACAGTCCAAGTTTCACTTCCATAGGGTGACACGCTTCAGACCTAGGATTTCAAAAATTACTTCCTAATACCCAAATTTATATTTGATGCCGACTGATATCTTTTCTGTTTTCCTTGCCTGAGCCAACCTACTTTTTATGTCCTCTTTGCTTCGTCCATCAGTAGTTATTTTGCTTCCTAAATAGCAGAAGTCTCCTACTTTCTTAAACTTTTCACCTTCCAATTTGACGGCAATAGGGTTTCGGTGGCGTAGTCGGTAGCATGCTGGACTGCTATGCCCAAGATCGCGGGTTCAATCCCGGCCGAAGTCGTTGGATTTTTAAGAGCGTGCCTTCCTTCGAAGGGGAAGTAAAGCCGGCGGGCCCTTGTCATAGATTTATGACCTACCACTACAATTGGTAGTGTGTAGCGAAATTTGTAGGTTATTTGGTTAGAAACGCTCTATCAAGTTCCAACGTTCGCCGCTAGGTGTCAGTGACAGTAGCCAAACTTGAAACTACTTGAGATTGAACTTAATGGGGCGTTCAATTTAAAAAAATCCCTGCTATGGTCATTGGCTGCAGTTCAAATATAATACTCACGAACTTGAATCAGATTAGTGGACTACTAGTGGAATTTTGTATAAGTTACAGCCGGGAAAATATTTCTAAGTTGGCAATATTGACGTTGCCCCATATAGAAGCTACTTCATTTTATCTGTTTACTTCATATCTCAGGTAGATGCTCGTTACTCTTTTTTCCATTTCTATTCCTTGAAGGCAAAGTTGTACCAATTACCGAGAACCAGAGCGTGGGGTAGTGACATAAAAATACCATGTAAACAGTTTTAAAGATGACGTTACGTTTTGCTCTGATACGGTCTGCTTTAAAAAAGAAGCGTGGCGTGTTCTCCGGCACTATGGATCAACTTATCTCGGATACATATCGCACAAGTAATGTTGTGTTTGCATCCATCCAGCCATTTTGCTGCCGGGTTTCTTATTTCTTTTCTTTTCCCGCTAGTCTGGAATGTTATTTCTGGAATAAATCAGCCGTACTTCTTAAAGGCCATCGTATAAACCTTTCTTCAAATACTTTATAGTGAAGTTCAGAGATATCTGCAGTGCCTTTTGTACTAATCTTATAATAGACCACCACGTGGAGTAGTGGCTAGCGCTACTGGCTATCGCTATGAAGTTCCGGGTTCGATTTTAATTTTGTTGTGAGGCCTGGGGTACGTTCAGACTTGTAAGGAAAAACTGAGAAGAGGTGGGTTTCATTCCCACCCAGCCATTCTGGAAGTGGTTTTCCGTGGTTTCCCCAGTTTTCTATTCCAGGCAAATGATGGGATGGTGCCTAACTTGAGGCCACGGCCGCCTTCTTTTTAATCCCCATTTTACAATTTAAATCCTATTGATCAGGATCTGACGATGACCGTGTGACGGTCGAAACGCGTGTTTACCGTCTAAATTAGCAATTGATAGACCAACTCTTCAAACAGGCAACAAATGGCACCAAAACTTCTCATTCCCGGCTCTGCCAAGAAATGTAATTCCAGTCTGAGGGCTAGACCGGGTACACACATCAAAACTGAGACGAGGTGGGTTCGATTCTCATCCCAGCCATCCTGGAATTGGTTTTCCGTGGTTTTCCACTTCGACTCCAGGTGACTGCCGGGATGACTCCTTGCGACAACAGGATCCCAGCATTGCTTCCACTTACTTGTACCGGGTTCCTCTCTGTCATCTTTCCTGTTGGCCCCGATGGTATTAGGGTTTGCAAGGCCCAGGGCGTCTTTCACTCTCCCGTCTTAATTGGCCCTTTTCGTTCCTGATACCCTCGGACCTCTTCTATTTATTTTCATGGTATCTCCTTCGAGGGTTGAGAGCATTAATTTCCCCTAGTCTTTTCTTTATTTTTGTTTTGACTATTCCTTCTTCTAGTATTTAAGTTAGATGTACGTCAGTAGTTACTAACTGTAGTCCGCAGGTTTCATTCTCATTCATTTCATTAGGGGCTGGTAACCTAGATATTAGACCCCGTAAAATAGCAACTAATACAGTAATCACAATAACACATGTTATCAGAAAGGAATTCTACATTCAATCAATTATATACGAATAAAATTTTCTCATTTTAGTATGTTCTTGTTTTTATTATTAAAAGTATATATATTGAAGTCTTATTTCAGGTATAGCTTTTAATTTTATTATGTAGCATAGGCCTATCATTAATTGTGTTATTTAGTTCTCTGACATAATTATAATTGCAGCAATTCAAAATTATTTTGTGTTATGTTTTTGGTAATTATCTTGATAATACTTCATAAACAATATTCAAGTTTTTAGTATCTAGTGTATAAGTATTAATAGCTGATGACAAGACAAATACTTTATGTAATGAAGGTACTTTCTTGGGCTTGTTTGCCGGTGTAGTTTCATATTTGAAATTATATAAATAAATGAAATACTGACTTCTTTTCCAAAAATAAGATTAAACCTAATTGGTTTACGGAAGTGGAAAAGGACCTGCGAGAACTCCAGATTACTGAGCTCATGTTGATGAACGGTACAGCCAAATCCGTGACCAATGACAATACTAAGAAATTCCAAGCCAGAGTCGACACCAGAAAACCAATGCAGAGATCAGAAGAGGAAAGGAAGAGGAGATCAGACACAATGAACAAGTATTGGGAGAAAAGGAGAGCACAAGGATCTAAGAAATGATTGATCTGACCTACCCCAAGTGGGTGATTCGGAAAGAAAGAAAGAAAGAGAAAGAAAGAAAGAAAGAAAGAAAGAAAGAAAGATACACCATGTATTGAACGTACTTTCTTGGGTTTGTCCACCTGTGTACTTTCATATTGGAATTAAATAAATGAATAAACGAATGAAATAATCAATTAATTGATTAAGTAAATAAATAAATAAATAAATAAATAAAGATCAATGAAAGAAAGAAAGAAAGAAAGAAAGAAAGAAAGAAAGTAGGAAAGAAAGAGAAAAATATCCACCATATCCAAGTTCATCAAATGGAACAAAAACGACGACGTTACTCTTAAAAGTAGCGGCGTTACTACACACATCAAAGAAGTTTTGCATCACCTCGGTTCCCAGAGAGCATTAATTTCCCCTAGTCTGTGTATATTGTATCCAAGATACAGTCCCTTTGACTAGATGTCACTAAAACTGCTCAAAGATGTAAACAACCATGCATGAGCAGGGCCTATTAGACGGAGGGGGTACGACAGCCGATCAGTTCCAGTCATTCCACCAGGACGAAGGTACGCTGCTCATGTTGTCTGTAGTTCTACCATGCCTAGAAGGTCAATACCGCAGTTCGATCGGTCCGCATTGTTACTTTGTGTCAAGAAGGGCTCTCAACAAGGGAAGTTTCCAGGCGTCTCAGAGTGAACCAAAGCGATGTTGTTCGGACATGGAGGAGGTACAGAGATACAGGAACTGTCGATGACAGGCCTCGCTCAGGCCCAAGGGCTACTACTGTAGTGGATGACCGCTACTTACGGATTGCCGCTCGGAGGAACCCTGACAGCAATGCCACCATGTTGAATAATGCGTTTCGTTCAGCCACAGGACGTCGTGTTTCAACTCAAACTGTGCGCAATAGGCTGCATGATGCGCAACTTCACTCCCGACGTCCATGGCGAGGTCCAGCTTTGCAACCCCGACACCATGCAGCGCGGTACAGATGGGCCCAACAACATGCTGAATGGACCCCACGGAATTGGCATCACGTTCTCTTCACCGATGAGTGTCGCATATGCCTTCAACCAGACAATCGTCGGAGACGTGTTTGGAGGCACCCTGGTCAGGCTGAACGTCTTAGACACACTGTCCAGCGAGTGCAGCAAGGTGGTGGTTCCCTGATGTTTTGGGGTGGCATTATGTGGGGCCGACGTACGCCACTGGTGGTCATGGAAGGCTCCGAAACGGCTTTACGATACGTGAATGACATCCTCCGACCCATAGTGCAACCATATCGGCAGAATATTGGAGAGGCATTTGTCTTCATGGACGACAATTCTCGACCTCATCGTGCACATCTTGTGAATGCGTTCCTTCAAGATAACGACATCGCTCGACTACAGTGGCCAACATGTTCGCCAGACATGAACCCTATCGAACATGCCTGGGATATGTTGAAAAGGGCTGTTTATGGACGTCTTGACCCACCAACCACTCTGAGAGATTTACGCCGAATTGTCGTTGAGGAGTGGGACAATTTGGACCAACAGTGTCTTGATGAACTTGTGGATAGTATGCCACGACGAATACAGGCATGCATCAATGCAAGAGGACGTGCTACTGGGTATTAGAGGTAGTGGTGTGTACTGCAATCTGGACCACAAATGCTGAAAGTCTAGCTGTATGATGGTACAACATGCAATGTGTGGGTCTCATGAGCAATAAAACGAGCTGAAATGTTGTTTGTGTTGATCTCTATTCCCTTTGTATTTAAAGGTTCCGGAACTCTTGGAACCGAGGTGATGCAAAACTTTTTTTGATGTGTGTATTACAAATACTTAATATAATTACAAGGGCCGTTTTTTAAGTAAGGGCCGTTTTTTATTTTTAAATTAACCGAGCATTTTATTTTGAAACCACATTGATTTTTAGGTTTTGCATACCTTCCTCTATATTTCTACATGGTTGCCGTGTTTATTTAGGCACTTGTCATTAAGTTCTGAAATCGCTCTGCATATAAGTTTGCCGCCTGCTCTGACAACCAAGAATTCCCACTTGAGGAAAATCCATTGATCATGAATCTTCGGTCCTCGTGAATTTTCGTGTCAATTGCAGTCATCAAGTCATCTGTGATTACAGACTTGAGCGTTCATCGTCATGAACATTTTCACGGCCACTTTTGAACTCGCGTACCCATTTTCGCACTTTACCTTCCGTCATTGCATTATCACCATATACCTCACAAAGCTGACGATGAATGTCTGCATCCGACACGTTTCTTGCCAAAAAAAAAAAAACACGTTTCACAGATCGTACCTCACACGCGGCGGGCGAATCAGTAATCTTGAACATTGTAAAGATGCACAGTTCAGCGTACAGGTTAGCTACACAGCTGCAAAGGACGCCTGCTTGTTCGCAAAGGATGCCGGGAGGTAGCGCGCACGCTTGTTGCAGCGTGCGCACTAACTACGGACTTAACGAAAAAAATGTCCTTACTTTAAAAACAGCCCTCGTAGTAACGTCGTTATCCTATCGTTACCGTATAAAGTAACGCGTTACTCCGCAAAGCTGGTATTAGGTTAAAAGATGCATGTTTACCCCCCAACTAATTGTGCGTTTTCGTGAATATTGAAAGCTCACAGAGTGGAGTAAAAAATCCTGTATCGAGTTTAAAATCCAGAAAAGCTCTGTCAGCTTTAAAGCACTCAATGGGCTCTTCCCTCATTCGAGCAATAATGGCTCCAGTGTCCTGCTTGTTGCCTTCCCTTGCTTGATATCATGAAAAGAGTCTTGACGATTTTCTATGGAGGTAATTTGCAGACTATGTTGAAGGGAGTCCGATAGTCAGAATATAACGATGTTCTCTTGGTTCAATGGTTTTCTCCATTTGTAGTAGTAGATGACGTCCCGCTTGGCCGTTGTCATTTGTCTCGACTGAAAGGACTCGGAGAAGAGGAGAGTTTGAGGGGAAGGAGACGGGTAGAATGCAGTCTGATCAGGAGAGCGACGAACAATTCAGGTTGGGATCAAATTGGACCTGACTCCATTCCTCTTCAAAGGCACTGGTTTGTGTACGGCTTTGCCTGGTATTCAGTATCTTTTTATTGTGATTACTAGACTCGAGTTTGCCCCTAAATATGTTGTTAATGCATTTAGTTGTCAAGAAATTTAATTCTGGTCTGAGAGCTGAGCCCATCTCAGCTGTCCGTCGAGTGATTTACAGTGACTTACCACATCTCCTCCAGGCAAATGCCGGGATGGTTCCTGGCTCAAGGCCACGCCGGCACCGCCTCACTCCAAATCCCAGCGCAAATTACAAATACACACCTAATACAGCCATCGAAAAGACACAGGTTATCAGACAAATACCACAAACACTCACCCAAGTACTCGAAGCTACATGAACACGGTGTCGCAAAGCCTCTAAGTAAGTCAACAACAACAACAACCGCTACGAAATAATTTAGGGGCATGCGACATCGTGATCATTTAGCTACATATGCTCGGGTGTGTATAGGGGTTTTCTGATAACCTGTGTTATTTTAGTGTCTGTAGTAGGAGTAGGAGTATCAACCAAAAATTTAAGACCACCTGCCATTTTCACATAATGCTTCAGTGGTTTTAATCGTTAGACAGAAAGAACCTAGACTATACTCTAAAAAAGTGACAGTCAGTCTCAAAGACTAGACTTTGTATCATTTTAAATGCTACAAATGCTGAAAAATGCTAGAAAGGCTGGAGGCTTCCCGCTTTGCTCGAAGCCAAAAACTCGTGACATGTTAGAAAATTATCTGCATAATACTTATATTGCTTTATAATACTTTACCTTGTTTCAAATTACTCGCGAACTGCAAGTGCAAACCAAGGGCAAAGCAAGATCAAGCGCGCGAAGGGAGATGGCTGGATGACGTGCCCCTTCCATCCAGTCTAAAAACAATTATAGTGGGCGATGTATTGAAGATAGAGATATGCTCTCGCGGACTTTTTTGTAGAACATTTCATGCTGACCAATTCTTACGCTCAGAGTATATTGATATTTTTAACGGTTTGCCCAGCGTAAGCTTAAAAAGCGCACGGACGCCAAGTTTGTTTTCGACTTTTTTACTGAAATCGTTACTGCTTGGCTTCCTTTGATCATACATAAATTATTTTCTATAGAATCTTTCCTCGAGATATCCTTTACAGAATGGTGAAAACCACATCAAAATCCATCCAGTGGTTCTCGAGATTACCAGTGATATCCAAGAATCGGGGATTCTTGTCTTATAGGCTAGTAACGAAGTAGAGATGGTCGGGGAACACATGCACCAAGCGGTACTATGACGTCACACACCTGAGTGCATTCTTGGTACAATTCGTCCTGTCACCGTAGAGTAACGCCAGACCCCAGCGTAACGACGAAGTCGACAAAATCATTTAAAATGATAAAAGAAGCGTGTGCAAAACTGAATATTTTGGCATAAGAAACACAGGAATCTCTCAATTAGTTGTCAAGTTATGTTTCTAAAACGAAAAGTAGAAACTGCCAAGAACAACACAAGATTTTTACATAAAGAAGGCTCTACAAGAATTGCTGCTTATTGTCCGCGATAATTGTTTATATACGATGTGTATGGCACCACAAGGAATGTACTACGTAAGTTCATCCATATAACCTTTGAAGAAGTTTCTTTTTCGACATTTATAATGTTTTTCTTTCTGAAAAGAAATCCCTCATGTAGTGTAGTTGTTTTTGTTAAAATTCCTAAACTAATCTATTGACAACTCCAGCTATCTGATATGACATCTAGCGGTAAAAATGAGAAACTTACCAAGTAGGGTACATTTGTCACGTGGTGACTGTTTGTATATGGTTTCTTGTATTGGTAAACAGATCGTGGTAAATTGTTCGTGTCTTTATACATAAGTAATAAGTTTTACTCGTTGATAGAGTGAAAAAAGAGTAAAAGCAAAGTGTATTGCTTAGTTTACGGCTGTAAGTCGATGTATAAGAGAGCTGCGGATATACCTTTTCATCACTTTCCAAAAGATGCAAATAGCAATAGCCGAAATGTGATGATACCTAATAATTCCCAATACCTAATAATAATAATACCTTTCCACCCCGGGAAGGATCTAACACTTGTCGAGGTATACAGACAGAAGACCTGCGACGTAAAGCCAGCGAAGGTTATTCAGTTTAAAAACAGCTGTTACGATGGGCGCGCTGGTAAGATTGAAGTTACTTGAATAATTAATTAAATAATTAATTATTGGCTGCTTGGTAGGGAGAAGGGATGAGTTTAACTTGTATTAAAACTCGTGGGGCGACAGGAATTGCTTGAATTGGATGGTTAAAAGGTGGGTTTGGTGTTGAATATTTGAATGGTAGCGGAATCACTCATTCTACAGTGCCCACGGGGAGGCAAATTAGGCCTATATGACTCGTAGTGGAATAGCTCGAATATCGAAGAACTTAGCGATTACGAGGTGTAGGCTTGGCGGAAAGGCTGGCGGATCATCAGTTTGACATCAATTCACGATATAAGTCGGTGCTTGGAACAGTGGCGTCTGGTTTGCGTGGATGCTTAGTCTCGGAATGATAAAAGTAGCACAGCTTCGGTGTGTTATTTATTTGTTTATGTACCGTATTTCTCTATTTGAATGTCCTCGGCGTTGACTCAGTATCGACATTTACATTATATTGCGCATAATAGTACCGAAATAATGTCCGAAGTGTAGCCCTGTGTAAATTTGAATCAGCTGATCTACATCAACCATAAAAACTGATGCTTGATAATATGCAAATGACACCAAAAAATCCAGTGGAACACACAAATTAGATCACGTGTATCACACAGTTATACATATATACAATTAAAAATAACACTGTCATTACTTTAGAGACCACATTTACTGATTATAACCGAAAAATAAAGTGTTCCATATCAAACGCGTGTTATTGAGTATATTAAACCCTACTTATCCAGACCGACCGCAGCGCCCCAAGTGTTAGTTTGAGTTGCCAATCTGGTGAAGATGGATCTAAGGCAATGCGTAGTCCGCATTTTTATCGTTAGATAGCATGTCAATAGATATCTCGCTATAAGCTTAGCTTCTTATGACATGCACTGTACAGTATATATAAAATATAGTAGGTTATGGAAATGATTTGGTTAAACATGGGACCTATAAACGTGCGTAGAAATCGATGTTGTCAACATTGTCGTGTACGAGTTGTTCAAAATTAATCTTCAATATTATGGTCTATACACATGCCAATTTTTAAACAGTTCCTATGCATACTTTCTGAGCTTTCCAACATTGGGGTCAAATTTATATTGTGTTTTTCTGCGTTTGGCAGCAATGACGTCATTTTCAAATGTGTCCTTCAGATACTCTATAGTTAACAAATATTACACTGTACCTCAGTATCAATCTATAGTGCATGTCCTAATTGTTGAAGACATTTTATAGCAGTGAATGTAGTAGTACGTTTCATTGACTTGAATAAAATAGCACAGTATAAAATTATTTTTTATTGGTTACCTTTTGAAAACTTTCTTAGCTCTTTTCCGTATTAGGCTATTAGAAAATTGCGGTAATTGGTAAGTACAGTACATATTGAACCCTTCAGAATAGCAGTGTTTTATGCAAGAATCTTAGATCAAGGGGTCGCGTTCAGTTCATAGTGTGGTGTTTACGTCCGCCAAACTACGTGCTTTTCTGAGGCAAGGGTTATAGGATAAAAACTATAACTAAGAAAGAAAAGGAGACAAAACGTAAGATAATAACAAGATTTAATAACTAATTTGTGCATAAAGAATAAAACAAACAATAAACAAAATCCTTCCTGAATTTTCCCCTGACAGGAATATTTATCACTTTGAGGAGTCAGATGGATCTCCCCTTTTCTAATAAAATGTGGATCCAAGTTCCACTATCTTGCATATGAATTTATGTTCGCGTGGTGACTATCTACGAGAAATGAGTACTTGGATGATCATTCGTTCACAACGGGTTAACAGCCACGGTGCTCACGAACAATCATCTCGTAAATCAACGTTTATGGATATGGGCATAACATTAATAAAAATCCTTAAATCTAATTCTGACACACATATTACAACTTTACTATTTACAGGCATCTCTCCGAGACCCTTATTAGTGTGGTGACACACTTAACCAAATGAGCTGCCACCTTGGCCAGATGCTCAACAACAAGGAACAACAGCGCCGCACGTGACTCACGGGTCACTGACATGGAAAATAAACATAGAATAAACCAACAACAACAAACAACCTGAGTGGTTAAGATTACTTTATATTAACAAAACTGCATGTTAAAGAAACGCTTCGCAGATTATCGTGTTTCGTAGGCAATTCCCATTTATTTAAACAATTTTACCATTGATCAGTTTCTCACATTTATATTTATTTTCAAGTAATTGGGAGCCAGACGTGCACTCCACTAATGATGAGCTTGCTTGCGAAACTCAGCCAGCCCTTGTGACCACAACTCACCCTTTCCACAATACCAGTCATGTCCCCCTTCCAGTGTATATAAATAGCCGACCAGCTGGACTGTTATCTCAAGGAATCAACAGCAACTAACATCTCCTCCAACTCAACATATGGTCAGACAAAAATCACATATCCATAATTGTCCTCGCAAGGATACAATATGAATCTGGTACCAAGCTGACAGAAATCAGTCTCTGCTGAAATTCCCGCTTGTAATACCACAAAAATATATACTCACACTACACACATCTGGGACTGACATAACGCCTTTCACACGGGTCTGCTGAATTAGAGCTCGCAAACATTTAACACAATATTTAAAACATACGATAGAGCTGAATACTCTTCGTCACAAATTGCATTGCTCCAAAGGCAATAATCACACTGAATCTGATCAATAATAAATCTCAACAAAATTTAATTACCCTCCAATCTACTATATAATTATATTAATTCAGTCCTACTTCTGAAACACGACATATCTCCGAGAGACGTTTTTAACCGCACTTCATAACATAGGCGAACACGGCCGTTCACATAGCTACGTTAGTTAACACAACACAAAGAAAAGAACTTTCCATTAACTACAATTGTGCGAGCTGCTTCCAAACAAAAGTGTGTCAGATCAAAACTAAATATACTACATTAATCACACAAGCAAAGTATTTACAAAAAATATGTCCCATAAACCATAAGTTAATTTAATAAATAATAAAATATTATTTTGTACTCATCTCTTTTTGTAGTCACCCGTCAAAGAACATCAGACGCCATTCCCCAACTGGATGATTCTTTATCTCATATCAGCCATCTGGACGGAGTGTTGAGAATTCCAAACTTCCTCTGCATTCATCGATGTCATCCTTTGCGCTGATACAAAAATTAGGTTATTATACACTTTATGTCTGACTACTAAATTCGCTTGTTCAGGTACTAAATTCCCTGTCACTGTTCGTTGGCGAATTATCGACGCTACTGCCCCTATAACTATAGTACTATGACTATCTATCACTGAATTTAACACTTTTCAATGAATATCTTGTGTCCTTGTGACACGGAATAAAAGTCTAGTGTCCTCGACACACGGAAATAAAGTCTACGTCCTCAGACGAACAGAATAATAATAAAGTCTACGTCCGTAGACGCACAGAATAATAATCTACGTCCGTAGACGCACCAAATAATAATAATGTCTTGGCTCTTCGACACACTTATAAATGAACTGGCCCTTGGGTCTAGATGGAGGGGGATTTTATGTAAAAATTTCTCGAAATAATTGTGATACAGGAATGAAATAAATATCACTGAACTCGTAATATTGCACAGGTCAAGAATATGCCCATTAATCCTAGAATCGATCGTAGAGATTTTGTCTAGGCGATTTCCCGCGTGAATGCTAGCCGCCGCGTACCCCAGCCGGAGTTGGCGCGCAAGTAGGCATTCTCTTCTCATTGGTTCTCCATTTTCTGTAATTTGGTGGTTTCTAGTAGATCTTGGCGTCTTGGGAGTGTCTATTTTCTTCATCAGCCATTCACGTTACTGCATCATATTTCTTCTAGGCGCGAATATCACAATGAACATACCAGAACCATGTCTCACCGCGCGTCGCTTCTAAAATTGAGGTAGCCACACCTGTCCTTATGATACATCGCTCTGCTATTTCTTTTCATGGCTCAAGTATTTAGCCTTTTGTTAAACTGATGCAGGTATGTCCCTACTGTCTCCAACAAATGCTTGAAATTTCCTCATCACTGTCTGGCTACTTTCATGATGCTGGTTGAAATATTTATTAATTGAAGAAATAAAAAGTAGAATCATTTAACCAACATAGGGTAAAGGGTTCAATATCGAGTGATATTTGCAATAACAATACTTTCTTGAGCAATATGAGATATGGAATGAAGAGTATTCTAATTTTAATTTCCTGGCATAGATCTTCACTCATATCAAATTTGTTTCTGATAGCTCCAGCCGTTTGAGTTAATTTAAGACACACATACACAAAAGAACAGACGCACACATTTACTTACTGCCCCAGATTGGTCTCATAAGCCTATTTTTTCATCATTTTTGCAGGAGTATGATAGGCTAAAAATCAGTTAAATCAACCCGAAATATGCTTCATAATAAGCGCAGTTTACACATATTGTTTGCCAAATGAGTTAAGGGTAAATGTCCCGACACTTTGGTAAGGTTATAATTCAACAGATGGCAGCACAAGCGAAGCTGAATTTATTTTTATTTTTTTGTTCGAAGGGGAGCTCCGATCTGCGATATGAAAACTGCTATGTACTCTGTCTAGTAGCAGAATTGAAATTAATTCATTGTTTACTTTCTAATTTCAAAAACAGAATAGTTGCTGTTTGTTATTCAAATATCTGATTAAAATTCGAAAGAAAACGGGTAATACGAAAGTTGAGTTTTACTCACTGATTCCAAAGCCGCATCGAAAACCTAAATCGGTTGAATAGAACCATCGGGATCACTTTGGGAAGTTAGTGAATAAAAGTGTTACTGTATTTGCTACAAGGCGCGGTAGTAGAACAAGGTCATGGAGAGCGGGTTGGGGGAGGGTTGGGGGAGGGGGGGGGGGGCGAGCGAAGGTAGAGTCATTTGAGAGAGCGACAAACTTACCAGATGGTATGGAATTCCCGAGCATCTAGTCCAATGTTGCGATTGACTGTGCTGGTTAGTTCTGAACTATTGTCAAGGTCTGAATATTTCTGAGTGATCCTTTGATATTTTACCAGTTCCTAGTTACGATTTCTTGTTTTTAGTTCATCGATCTCATTAATTACTTTTTGTTTAATTTATTTTACCTGCAAAAGTTTTATTTTTGAATGCCCTTAGGTGTTCTATTTTCGGCACTTTATTTTTTGGACAGTATTTCTGGTTGAATAGATACATGTACATATAGGCCTAGATAGGCTACGACTGGTGGAGAGCATTATGGTCATCACGTGGAGTAAGTTTTTCGTTTTTGTTGAAAAATGGAGCCACCAAAAAACCGATTCAAGGGCGTTCCACTGAATCCCAGGGGAGATTGCGACTAAGTACCAAGAAAAGGAAGTCAGGCCCTAAAAAAGAGAAAAACACCTCTACACACCCGTAAGTTTTCTTCCTAGTTTATATTTGAAATTATATATTTCTTTACGCTTGCATTATAGAATCGGTGATGAACTGAACAGTTATGATTTCACTTATATTTTACCTGTACAAGTTGGATGACTAAACGTCACCCCACAATCTGCAGGCTACATGGCTGAACACCGCAGTGGTTGCTTGGTAGGCCTAGGCCCTTCATGGGCTGTCGCGCCACGGGTGTAGTTTGTTTTTTACTTCTTATACATAAGTGTAGGAGTAAAAAATCACGAACTATTCAGTGTCAACTTTTTCAGAGAAGCAAGTTCGACTTCAAATGAAAACAATGCATTGTGTGGAAAAATAATGGCGTAGCGATTGTGAAAATGGAAAATTGGTTTCCGGAAATACTGGATTGGATTGGGATCCATAAAGACTGCAAACAGTACTTTTGAACTACCAGCGGGCAAGGTGAAGACAAACAGCTAACTGCAACCTAACTTATGCGTTATTGCTTACAGCCCCTAATTGCAAAAAGTTCCCATCTAGTATCAAACACCACCAGCAATGCTGCCGAAAATTATATGTCCCTTGTTGCAAAATTCACGGGAGGTAAGCAGATCAATCGAGGGAAACGAGGTTCCTTCATTCATGGAACCAAAGCTGCCGGACTGGTCTTTCAGTTTGGGCACTATAAAACAAGGAAATCAGTTTACAAAAAAAAAATGCCACAATAGTGAAGGACACTGTACTCTGCAGAAAGACAAGAAGAGCATATTTCCGAAAAAGTTTATTTCCGTCGTGAGAAGGGAAAAGAATGTCCCAACAACAATCTAATGAAATGAAACGTACTGTCTCACGTGATTATGGAATCCGACCAATGCAGTTGGATTTCGATGAGGTACTTGCAGTGTGTGTAAATCATGAAACGTTATATTTGATATGGAAAAAATTGAAGCATTGATTTCAAAAACAGGAAATAATTAGGTATAATATTTTTTGTTTGTTTAAAGTACGCAGTACTGCCTGTGCTAACAATAGGCAGATGGGAATATCTTAGGAACTTTAATTCTAGTCTATATATGTACATAATAATTTTGCCCTTGGTATGTATTTTCATAATTTGTTTATTGTAATAAAATTTCCTATATAAATGAACTTTTATTATTACTTCCATGAAAATTGAAGTAAGTTATAGTGATTGGCCTCGCGGTGTCGTTTCAGATCTCACGAAAAAAAAGGGATTAGAGTCAAAAGAACCAACATGGCCGCCATATGCAAACTATTGGACTGATGACCT
Source organism: Meconema thalassinum (assembly GCA_946902985.2). NCBI lineage: Eukaryota > Metazoa > Arthropoda > Insecta > Orthoptera > Tettigoniidae > Meconema > Meconema thalassinum. The sequence continues at coordinate 95,231,497 of OX336399.1, forward strand.
TGTAGCTTGGTCAAACGACGCTTCTCACATAAATGTATGTTGTTGCAAAATTTAGTAGAGATCAGATGGTTAGGTTGGGCGTAATTTGATTCAAGCTTTTATCATTTGGGCGGCCGCCTTTACGTTTTTGTCAAGATGGCGGCGATATAAAACATAACAGTGAGGTGCCCTATGCTAGTGCTACCTCTGTACCAAATTTCGTTCAATTCGGTTTTACCGTGTTTGAATTGATAGGGAGAATCGATTTGCACACATGCATGGCCGCCATATGTAAACTATTGGGCTGATGATCTTGTAGGTTGGTCAAAATATGCTTCCTGCATAAAGGTATATTGTTACAAGATTCGGTAGAGATCCAATTATTTGGTTGGTCGTAATTTGATTTAAGATTTGAACATTTGGGTGGCCGCCATTACGTACCGTCAAGGTGGCGGTGATATAAAACATGACACTGAGGTGCCCTTTGCTAGTGTTCAACCTCTGTGCCACATTTTGTTCAATTCGGTTTCACCGTGTTCGAATTGATAGGGGGGGGGGGGGGGGACAGACATTCAGAGTACACACACCGTACGTGAAGTTTCCCTGACTCTAATACAGTTACACACATAATCAACTACACGGGACTGATGGTGATGATAATAATAATAATAATAATAATAATAATAATAACAATAAAAATAATAACGTTATTGGTTTTACGTCCCTTCTAACTACTGTGTCTTTTAGAGACGCCGGGGTGTCGGAATTTTGCTCCGAAGGGGATCTTTAACGTGCCAGTAAATCTAATGACACGGTTCCCTCGAATTCGCGCACCCTCAAATGCCAACTGGCTGCACCAGGATTCAATCCTGCAACCTTGCGCACAGCAAGCGAGAACGTTACCGCTGAGCCACGTAGCCAACCAAAGGGACTGATGACCAAGATGTCCCAAGCCCCTAGAATGTATTATTATCAACAAGAATGTTTCCGGAAGTAAGAAATGAATCTGTACAAACACAATGTGTCAAAGTTACTTATTGTGACACTACTACAGTATAATTTTATTGCACAGATATTGTTCCACGACTAGGCACTTGTACATGTAACTCGTCGAACTATAATATTTGTGACAAGAGGAAGACAACTCCTTTCTGTCGTCAAATTGTTCCCTTCTCCCTCCGCACTGTCAGCATTTTCATCATTTTCCTTGCGCAAGAGATCTTGTGGAGCCGCGCCGCCTACCACCCTTTTCAAAACAATTCCCAAACTAATGCTGTCGATTCCATTCACCCGATTTTAATTCTGAAAAATGCATTGGAATCGGGAAATAAATCTCCGTTTTCGTATTCCTAGTTTTTTTTTCATATTTTACTAACATTTTTGTTTTTCACATTTTAAAAAATGCATCGAACTAATATCAATTCAATTGCAGTCTAGTATACATAGTGGTTTTCAGATCGCAAATACGAGCTGTCGTTCAAGAGAAAACTGAAAAAAGAAATTGTCTCACTTTGGTGCTGCTACGTGGTGTCAGAATTGCAAACTAAAAAACGGGACATTTAGCCTTAAAGAACGGATCATTCCTCTGTGGGTTGTATGAAAATTGCCCTCCAGACATGTTCTGTGGTGGTATGTTCCCTTAAATCAGGTCGACTACTCAGGCCAGATTGCAGGTAGGGGCTTAGAGAGCATTTAAGCTGATTAAGACGTATACTAATCCCGGCCATGATCTACCGTACTCCTGCAGTCGGCAGTCAGCGGGCTGTAGGTAGAGAGAGGTCTGCGCCCAACTCCGCACCGCTGGCAAGTCTTAACTCCTATGACCGACAAGCGAAGCTCTGGATCAGGGTGTGCGAGGGGTTGGAAAGTAGCGTTGCGTCTATATGACAAAAATCCAATACAATCAAAAAAAAAAAACTAAAAATCCCTTCAGGCAAGTAACTCAATGTTGAAAAGCTTGCCACAATGGGTGAGTGGTTATTGTGTCAGACTACCAACCCCAAGCTTGCAGGTTCGCTCCTGGACGTGGTAAGTGATTTTTGAAAGGCGACAAAAATCACGATACGCATGTTATACGATGTTGGCATGTTAAATAACCCATTTGCATTCAATAGGTCGTGTTCATAATGGCAAAATTAATCTTGGGATTTTCCGCCCACACAAAGTTCCTAATTTCACTACTAGAAAGCGCTCTAGTGTCAAGGAGCTTAGATATCTAACCTCCTTGACTTTCATAACGTTTCAAGGGGCGATAAAATTTGACATGCAAGCTGCTATCTGGGCGTCAAATAACAAAGCTTGCACCCGGCACCCGAGGCTATAGGATACTATTATTATGTATAATGGTGAAAAGACCGACAGTAGTTGCTACGCTGGCTAAAGCGCAGCATTAGGTCATGGGGCCAAGCTCTCTGCTGACTCGGCAGACGCGTGGGTTCGAGCCCCACCGTCGGCCGTCCTTGAAATGGTTTTCCGTGGTTTCCCATTTTCAACACCAGGCAAATGCTGGGACGGTACCTTCTGACAGGCCACGGCCGCTTCCTTCCACATCCTTGCCCAGTTTCATTCACCATCATTCATTTAATCTCTCATTAACTCCTCTTATGAGGTTGGCGTCAGGAAGGGCATCCGGCCGTAAAAATCATCGCCACAAAGACTTCCATCGCATCTCATCCCCGACCCCGTTGGAAAACGGGAATAATAAGGGGTAGACATACAATGGTGAAAAGATCCTTGAATGTCACAGACTTGACCATCTATGATCACTATTCCTTTTTTGGTGCATTTGTAATTAATTTTCGTTTTTTTTTCCACCACTAATACTGGCACATTATAAAAGGTATATTTTGCTCTATTAAGCTATAGGGTTTAAACATTTATTACTTATTAATGATAGGTATATATTTATCGCGATCACCTCGTGGCGCAGTGGCTATAATTGTTGGCTGTCACCCCCGAGGTACCGGATTCGATCCCCGGCTGTGCCAAGAATTTAAAAATCTTGGTATGGTGTGGTACGGGGTCTTCCAGCCTCGTGATGCAAAATGCGAACCTGCTAGATGCTATGGCAGGAGGAGGAGTGGAAATGAATTGGCCACCCTACCACCCGCAAACTCCGGCTCGGGATGCCCGGTTAGTGATCCCTTGACGAAGTCAAAGGCTCTAATTCAGGTCGCCTACGTCCCTGGAGGGGATATGGCACTCTCCTTAATAAAAATTTGTTTTCATTGAATAATGAATGGTGTTATGCTATTAAACACAGGCAGAACTTATCTGCAATGCCCATTGGTTTCATGACAACTAATAATATACAAGTACACATTTGTTGGAAAATACGTTCTAAAACACATAAAGAATAAGAATAATAAAAAAATAATACTGCACGGTGAAATACAGTTTTTACATGTAGATACGTGGCGTTATCTTTTTTGTAAGGCATATATTGGAGTTAACACAACAGTACCGTACCTGAATTGTTCGATTTTACTCACAATATTATCTCAGTCACAAATGAGACAAATAAAGATTTTGTTTGTGGATCACCAACACTGTTCTTCCGGGACTTCTTAATCGTGTCACTCCTTACTAGTTTTTCTATATCCGGTGTCCTCCATACTCGACAAACAAAAATAGCTCTTCCCACACAAACAAGGAAATGTTAGGAGTCGGCTGCCTTTGGTTGACAGATGCCCCTTCTGTTGACACTTTCGTTAGATATATAAGGTGCGTTCATAAAGTAACGAGCCGGAGGCTGTAATGCGCAAACCGGTGACGACATCGGCTAATCGTGGCGTGTGGAACGAGGTGTGGTTCCGTCTAGAGCGTGGAAGGTCACAGCCCGTCGCTAGAGGGCACGCGTGCACGTCACGTGACTATGCAAAGCGAGCAGCAGCATGCATCAATCGTCCAACCAAGACCAAGACAGTAGGCCATTCGACATGCTTCCTGGTGTGGTTGAAGACTGTCGGGCACCCATTGGGCACACACTTTCCGTAAGTGCAGTCGTTCCTTCATGATGGTGTGCACACTTACGACGCTCAATCCGACCACGGCGGCTATGGCGTTCACCGTCACTCGGCGGTCCTGGGTAGTGAGTGCATCAACCAGCTGGACGTTGTCATCGGTAATGCAGGGGGTGCCCCAGACCGGGCATCATCGGCTAACGACACCCGTCCTTCCCTGAAGCGCTTGTGCCACGCCTTGACCCTTGCGAGGGACATGCAGTGTTCGCCGTACACTTGTGACATTCGGCGATTAATGTCCGTTCCCCCTACTCATTTCGCTGTCAGAAACCGAACAACACCTTTTTGCTCTTCGGTTGACGCCTCCTTGTCACTGTTAGCAATATGACTGGCAGCGTTGGACAATTGATGCATGCTGCTGCTCGCTTTGTATCGTCACGTTACGTGCACGCGTGCCCTCTAGCCACGGGCTGTGACCTTCCACGCTCTGGTCGGAACCACACCTCGTTAGGCACACCACGATTAGCCGATGTCGTCACCGGTTTGCGCATTCCAGCCTCCGGCTCGTTACTTTTTGAACGCACCTTATATTATTAACTTTAATGAGGTGGCGTGCAACTCTGTATACTCTTGCTGGCTGGCAAGCGCGCTCCTTACAAAGAAAGCATTGAAGGCGGAAAGCTCCTCCTACGTCACAAACAAGGCTGCCCTAAATGAAGAAACAACAACAGTAAGTTATTCATTTGTTCATACTCATTTTCGATATCATCCTGATCGTTACGGGCATATGACCTAGATATTATGCCCCTTAAAGCAGCAATAACCACTACATAATATTTGCCGTTCTCTTCAAATTCGTATCAGTGATGTTCAACTGCAGGTACATTGAGTGGTATCGACAAGTTGGCCTGTCTGGGGAGTGAATGAAACGGTCGTAAAAGTGGCACGTGGGGAAGAGCTAAATGGGTTAACGAACACGAAGAATCTGTTGTTATAGAAACCGGAGACAATAAAAGTAAAGGGTTTTGCTGGCCGCGGGGACAGATCTCTGCTCCCTCGAGCTCTCTTCTCGATCAATAGGGCAGTAACAACTTCCATCCAGTATTCACTGCAATATCTTCCTTATCCTCGAACAAAAGTACCTTCACAATCTGCACATAGTTGCGGGACAGACAACCGTTGACGTGATCTTCCGGAGCTGGATTCGTTCTTAGCACAGAGCTTAGTGTATACATTATTTAGTGGTTGATGTCCTCAATTTTCCGCTCCCATAGAACGATAATCACCGCAAATCACCACCAGTAGAAATAATTGACACATCTGTAATTAAGGCGTTCCCGACCAGAATGGCGAACTCAATACGTGAGGTTGTTGGTGTTTGAGTCTTCAGTCTTTTGACTGGTTGATGCAGCGCTCCATGCCTCCCTGTCCTGAGCTAATCGTTTCATCTCTACATAGCTACCACACCCTACATCTGAGGCAATCTGTTTAACATATTCTAGCCTTGGTCTACCCCTACAGTTCTTGTCCTCGACCCTTCCTTCCATAACTAAGCTTGCTATTCCTGGGTGTCTTAGTATGTGTCCTCATTAGCAGTCGCCAGATACATCTCTCCTCTCCCACTCGTCTTAATTCCTCTTCCTTTGTAACCCTATGTACCCATCTGATCTTCATCATTCTCCTGTAACACCACATTTCAAATGCTTCAATTCTCCTCTTTTCTGCTGCTCCAATAGTCCAAGTGAGGTATGTTTTATTTATTTACGCGTTCGTCTCGATTAGTAACTGTGGACATTGTTGTAGATGAAGTAGTTGAGTTTGCCCTGATATTCTATGAAAAATGGACAGATGCAAATCGGGGGAGTTCGGCTCGAAAAGTAGCTGCGCGGAACAGCAGGGCGGACTCGAGAAAGACCGTGGTGTCCCCAATCCAAACCCACTTTTCACCAGATACTCCAAGCTCAATCAAGGGTACTATTATCCTCGTGAAGCAAAACTGAGAACAGGAGGGTTCATTTTCTACCTCAGCCATCAGTGGTTTCCCACTTGTACGCCAGGTAAATGCGGGACGGTTCCTAATGTAAGGCTACGGCCGCCTCCTTTCAATTCTATCCCCAATTCATAAATATACACACTAGTACAGCCAACGCAATAACACAGGTTATCACACAAATTCTACACACGCCCAAGTACACGGAACTACACAAATCCCCTCAAATAAAAAAAAAGCAAAAAACAACAACAACAACAAGCTGTTCAACCTTCACAAATGGTATCGAATATTGTGAAGGCGATACTTCTGTTGACTATGACAAATCGATTGTACGCATTCCTTTGTTTATAATCTATATCAAATACGCTAAGGTGTATGTTTCACAAAACTCAAGCCATAAACCAGAGGGAGTTAGAAGGTGTGGTTTGTACCAAAATCTTCCAAATCGCCTCAATAGTACAGGAATAATGTAAGTCAACGGAAATATATTTATTTGTTTATAAAGTGCTTTTAAACAAATAAAAAAGACAATACCCCCTGGCAGAACTGTGTCGCGTAAAGCCCGCATAGCACTAAAGCCGGGTGGATAAGCTGTACACATGGGGCGCACACAACCCATTATGCGAGAGTTCTCGCACGGGTCCGCTAGTAAATCAATAATGTGATCAATGTTTTGGCGTATTACCTCTATATTTTTGGATGAAATCACAAAAGAAGAAGAATATGTCGACTTCCCCCTTGGTAGAAAATTATAATGGCATTTTTTCGAAACGTGCATTTGTTGATTTCCCTGTTCTGGTCGGGAACGCCTTAATTCTTACTTTGTGAAAATGATTGTGTCTTAAATCACAAACTAACTTCAGCAGTTGAAATTATGTGGGCCTTAGTAGGCCAAAACTAGACAAGAAGAATAACAACGACAGTAAAACAAAGGCAAAATGCTTGTTAGGCAGGCCCGACTTTAAATTATACACTAAAAGACAAGTTTTTGTGAAACAGACGTGTCAAGTTCCAACCCGCACCAAAATGTGCTATAGTCTACATAGTGACATCTGTAAATCTTTCTTCGTAAGCGAACGAAATTAGGTTGGTTGGTTCCATAGTTTAGGGGCTACGACAACGCGGTCATGTAGCCCCGTGTATTTTGGGTGTGTGTAGAATCTGTCTGATAACCGGTGTTAATTGTGATGGCTGTATTAGTGTTTGTTATCTGTTTTAATTCAAGTAGGGACTGCAGACGGTAATTTCAAGTAGTTCCTAATTTTGCAATCAAATGCTACCGTCCACAACACCTAGCTTGCGGACTTGGCTACTAGATGCCATCGCAGTCAGCACCTGATGGCGAACGTTGGAACTAATATAGCGTTATCAATTCTAACCTACAAATTCTGGCTTCACACAAGTGTAGTTAGTGGAGGGTTCCTTTTCATTCCATAAATCTACGACATGGGACCGCCGGCTTCACTTCCCCTCCAAAGGGATTTTTAACGCTCTTAAAAAATCCGACGACTTTGGCTGGGTTTGAACTCACGAAATTAGCAATTCTTACATTATTAGTCATTAATCATACAACGTTCCCAAACATAGAACTGTGATGAATCATTCCAGAACGTTATTTATTTGCGAATTGGCGTAGGCTATATTGTTTCATCAGCAATGTATCAATGTGACAGATGGATATGTTATCATTATAGGTCTCATGCTATGTTATTGCACCATGGAATATTCAGTGTACAAAGTAAATATCTGGACCTGATAACCTCGATGTTCTGCCCCTTAAAACAATAATCACCACCACTAAAATAAACATCCTATAGGCTATAGCATAACGTAAACTAACACGATCATTTCAATACATGCTATTGCTGTGGGGATGCTTGATGTTTGTTGAGTGGTGTAACCTACAAATCAACGTTTATCTCAAATTGCTTGTGAATCCTTTGGAGAGCGATCACGGGCCCTGGAGCCAAAAACTGCACATTAACTAAATAGTTAAACGAAACAGTTCAGTTTTTTAATATGATCCTACCACACAAACTACTGAATCAATGCAATCCCTCCCTATATTATTCTGCTAAGGTTCCATTCCAGTTTTGTACCGAAAATAAGGTCCCATTAACACCAACCTACACATATGGGGTACCTGCAGGTTCAGCATAACCCAATGCGTAAAGGAAACGCACTCACTTACTCTTTAAATGCCTCACAATTAAATAAATACCTTAAAACATGTATATTTACAATGAAATAATTAAGGAATGCAACACGGTAACCATGGTAACATAATCTCACAGGTCCACCTATTTCTGTAAGACGCAATGCAATTCCAATTATTACATTACTGTGAAAGTTTCCAGACGGTTATAAGGTTATCACTGAACCAAATTAAGCTGTAAAATTCATCAATACATACAGTATAATGCGCTTAAGGGGTCAAGGGGCACTCTAGAATTTTTTCATGCAATTTTCACATGTGAGTGTGGTACGAAAGGTATTTTTCACCCGACTATAAAGGGTCTCCGAAAACCACATTTAAAGGCCTTTAATACCGTCAGGGTCGGAAGAGAACAAGAGTTGATCAAGTGAGGTCGACAGGAAAGAAGACTCAGAGGATCCCGGCACAAGTAAGTAGAAGCAATGCCGGACTCAGCTGGGGTCCCGTGGTCACCAACCCACGCCCCACTAGATGTGCGCCCCTGGGGGAGCAAAGAATAAAAACCTGCCAGAATCGTAATAAGAGTGGCTATCAAGGCATTAAGTACTGTACCCCCTTCCCCTAAAAGAAAGAGAAATAGTCGATCTATTTGACAGTTTCACAGAATCTTTATATGCATGTATACATTAATTTGACATAGAATAGTGACTACAATATTTATGTAACATGGCAAAAAAGGCATCAATTCAAAAACAAAGCTTTCATAAACTTATCAAAGAAAAATTTACAAATAATAACTTCGGAGAACTAGAGCCATGGTTCTAAGTTGGATTGCAAGCCATGACATTTTCTTCAGGTATACTGTATTTAATTTGATAGTTAGGAAATAAATATATATTTTGCTTAACATTTTGTTTTTAAGAATTCATTAATTGTAATGTTGGCAACAGTGAATGATATTACCTTTTCAGTAACTTAATTATTTTATCTGATACTTGTAAATTATGACTAGAATTACCCGCCGCGGCTTCGCCCGCGAATATTCTAGTTGTAGAGAGTACAACAATGCCCCTTTAAAACAACAATTATCATCGTCGTCATCATATCCTTTGCTTTTGGAGAGCAGAGACTATCCGTGGGTGTCATTGAGGGTTAGGTAGTGTTTTGTAGAGCTATTTCTCTTGTAAATTTGTATCTGATGAGGCTCGCTTGACGAGCGAAACATGGCCATATCATCCCCTAGTTTCCTCCTCTTCAAACAGACCATAACAATATATATATATATATATATATTAATCACATGTAATTTATTATTCCTAATCCTGTAAATAAATCATACATGAATGATTGATTTTCTTTTTCACGTTTTGGAATAACACCCATCACATATTGGGTACAATCGTGTTGACAGACTGAAAAGCATCTAAGGTATGTGGAACGTAAATGAGATCTGACCCTCAAAAACGGAGGATATCAGGAAAGATTATAATAATAGCATTGTTATTGGTTTTAAGTCTCTTTTAACAACTGCGTCTTTATTTATTTATTTATTTATTTATTTATTTATTTATTTATTTATGTTGTGAACATTACAGGAAGCCCCAATTACATTGCTCACTACTATAATCATATAATATACAACAATATATAAATAGAAAAACAAAAGATACATAAAGAGAAGATATAGATAGAGAAACACGTTATAAAGAAGAAGAAGAAGAGAAGAAGAAGAAGGAGGAGGAGGAGGAGGAGGAGGAGGAGGAGGAGGAGGAAATGGGCTGAATACAGTACAATATATTACAAGACATCTTGCAGTTTATCACAGGACGCTGCAAACTGGTTTTCTGACATACTGAAAATATCCAAGTCAAGATGACGAACTTTATTATAGTGGGATAAAATTCTGTTAATCGGGGAGTTTTTATGGTTGTCTGTGTGAACTCTCTGAATAAAGAAAATGTTTCGGAATCTACTAGTTTCACAGCTGGTACATATAACGTAATTCTCTCTCGAATTTTAGCGTCGTCAATTTTATTGTTCACTATTTTATAGAGAAAAGGCAGGCCCTGACAATTTCGCCTGTGAGATAGTTTTCTGACATTGAAGGACTGTAATATAAATGTGTACGATTCGTAAGAGGGATAATAGCCAAATCTTTTGTAATATACATATTTTAAGAATTTCTTTTGGATGTTCTCTATAAACTTATTATGTTTCAATGTGTATGGATTCCATATAACTGAAGCATATTCTAGTTGTGATCTGATGAAGGCATTAAAGAGCAATATTAAAATCCCATAGGAGAAATTAAATGAATTTCTTATTACAAATCCCATGCATTTATGTGCTTTAGAGACAATTTTCTCTATATGTCTTTGAAAATTCAGATAATTGGTAAATACAATTGCCAGATCCTGAACTTCATGAATTTTTAGTAAGCCTTCCCCGTCAATGTCATAGTGAAACTTTATGTAATTTTTTCGCCTAGTAAAATTAATTTGCTTGCATTTACTGATGTTAAATGGCAATTTATTTTCTTTCGTCCATAGGTTTAGTTCATTTAAGTCATTTTGAAGTTTGATACAATCGTAAGGGTCACATATTGATTTATATAATTTTATATCGTCTGCGAATAATAAAATTTCGGAGTGTTGAATTTTATCAGAGATGTCGTTTAAAAATAATAAGAATAGTAATGGTCCTAAGTTAGATCCCTGAGGAACTCCTGAGTTGGTGGGAAATGCTTTGGATAGTTGCGTTTTATATTTCACAACTTGTGTTCTGTTCTTCAGGTATGAAATCAGCAGATGAAACAGTGGTTCAGAAAAATTATACGTTGATAGTTTAGTGATGAGTACGTCATGATCCACTTTGTCAAATGCCTTTTGAAAGTCAGTATATATTACATCTACTTGGCCTTTGTGATCTAGCTCCGTGGATACAAATTGCGTAAAATTAATAAGGTTAGTCACGGTTGACCTGTTTGGTATAAATCCATGCTGATTTGGGGAAATGATCACTTTAACTTGTTGAAAAATATGACTATACAAAATACTCTCAAATATCTTAGCCGGAGATGACGATACAGCTACAGGTCTGTAATTCTTAATCTGAACTGAGTTTCCGGATTTTAGAATTGGTGTTACTTTTGTATGTTTCCATTTATCTGGAAATGTGCTGGTCTTCAGTATGAGATTGTATATTATAGTCAGTGGTTTAGTAATACATTCCTTACAGCCTTTAAAGAGGTATGGTGGTAACCCATCAGGCCCCGCTGACTTTTTTGGTTTTAGTTTCTTAATGGCGAATTCAACCATATCCTCGGTGACTTCAGATATAACCAAATAATTTTGAAAATAATGTTGCTTTACGTTATTGCTGTTTGTGTTCAAATTATAGTTGGGAATAGTTTGCGAATATACTGATTTGAAATAGTCAGCGAAACAATTGGCAATTTCCAGTGATTTACAATATTCTTTACCTTCATATTCCATCGCCAATCCTGATCCTTTACGCTCCTTTCTATTTTTTATAAAGTTCCAGAAGCTGTTGCTATCTTTTTCCATGTTCCGCTCAGTAAGAGCTACATAGTCATCATATGCTTTTTTTTATGTCTATTTTAGTTTTAGATCTAAGTTTAGTATAATTATTTAAGTAATATTCGGATACATTTTTCTTTTTTCTAGATTTTTCCTTTAGCTTTAAATTTGATATTATGGACTGAGTGAACCAAACAGGATATGTGCGCTTGTAATGTTCAGTCTTTGGAACGCACTGGTCAATTATAGAGTATATTTTGTCATAAAAGATATCAACAGCTTCGTTTACATTTCTACAAATATTCATGTTATCCCAATTGCATTTTTTCACTAATTCATACAATTTTAAGAAGTCTGCCCTGAGGAAGTTATATTCATAGGTTGAACTTTCATGTGATCTGGTTATTTTCCCCTGTTTGTATATAATTCGCAATGCTGGATGATTTTCATCTAATCGGACTAAGGGGTCGGTTTCTTCCTGGATATGCAACTGGTCAATGTTACTGATTATTAAATCAAGAGTTCTCCCATTAACATTCTTAATATCGTTAAACAGCCTGGCATTCAGCAGGTGCAAACAATTCTGTAACTCTTTGGATTTGTTTGAACCCTTCAATAGATTGTAAGATTTATCAGTTACTTCCGGTAAATTAAAGTCACCAATGATACAAATATCGTAATCTTTAAATAACTGCATATTTTCTTCTATTTTCTCATAAAATGATTTGTATGCTTCTATATTGGAATTCGGCGGAAACTATGGAACACATATATAACATTCCCTATTGTTGAATGAAACTTTAATCCATAATGATTCGGTATCCGATTCTAACATTGGCATTCTCTTCGAATGTATTGTACTTTTAACACTTATTAAAATTCCACCACCATCTTTCTTGGAACTTAAAGAAAAATCTCGGTCTTTCCTATACACAATATATCTGTCATCAAAGAGCTCAGAACTGCTTACACCCTCAAGAAGCCATGTTTCTGAAAGACAAATAATATCATAGTTATTTGACAGTGTATTTAAAAATAAAGTATTGGATTTGGTCCGTAGTCCTCTTACGTTCTGGTAGTAAATGATGGTTTCTTTTTTCTTATGAGTCATCTTCAATGTTCAGGTTAAAGTTTGTCAAGGTCCTCTTCAGTGTTGATGGAGATTACCTGAGAGTGGTCGTGTTTCCTCATGAGTATTCTGCCATTCTTTGTCCATAAGTGCTTTAGGTCCTTCGCTCGTTTCACTTCCCTTGCCTTTGCTAGAAGTTTTTTTTCCGCTCCCCGCAAAGGCATTCATTTATATACACCGGGTTGTTGTAGGTGTATCCAAGGTCAAGGGTACTCAGATTACGTTTAATTCTCCGTCGTCTGAGGATTTCTTCTTTGTAGTGACGTCTTGTAAATTTCACGATTATAGGCGCAATCTGGGAATTGTTACGAGGGGGAAGTCTGTGGCAAGCGTCAATATGTTCCTCTTTCAGTTCCACGTGGAGTGTTCGCGCGACTTCTTGAACCAACCTGCTTGTGTCCTCTGCAGGGTTTGACGGTATACCATGTATTTCTATCATATTGATCCTTGAGTATTGCTCAGAATCAGTAAGTCTTGATTTTAGTTCCAAGTTTTCTTTCTTTAACTTTAGGTTCTCCTGATGCATCTCTTCAATTGCTTGCCTGCAATATTTAATAGTTTCTGCTTGTTTCCGCAAGGTTTCCTTATTTTCGTCCAATTTCTCGTGCACCAGATCTAACGACCTCCCCAAATCAGTTTCCCTCTGTTTACACAATTCCTTTAACTCAGAAATTTCTTTGTTTAAATTAGTGCCAGAATTTTGCCCCTAAGGGGATATTGAACGTGCCAGTAAGTCAACTGACACGGCTCCCTCGCATTTGCGCACCCTCAAATGCCAACTAGTTTCGCCAGGATTCAATCCTGCAACCTTGGGTGCAGCAGGCGAGAACGTTACCGCTGAGCACGCAGCCAGCCTATCAGGAAATAAAAAGGGCCAATTAAGACAGGTAAATGTAGGATACCATGGGTGTCAAGTACCTTAATACCGTCGTTGATCATGGGAGGTCGACAGGAAAGATGAAATGAAAGAGACCGGCTTAAGTGGAGGAAGCAGCACTAAGATAAGTTGGGTTCTCGCGGTCGCCAACACACGTCCCACAAGTCATGAGTCCTTGAGGTGGTAGGATGAAAGGCGGCATGGCAGTGCTGAGAGTAATGGAATCTTGAACACGTGGCATTGCTTGCTGTCTCACCTGTACGACGCGTCTCAAGACGGCGCGGCATCCTCCATGCAACGCTCGTTTTAGTGACGTCGACCCGGGGGACATGGTCATAAAAAAAAGTCAGCTGGGCAGCCCCGAACTATAAAGGCTTACCACGAGGTTTTAGTGTTCCTCCCGTGAGAGTGCACAGGTCTGTCCGGTGTTGCAACGACCTTACATTCTACTCCAATTACTTACCCAGTCGTCAGATTAATACCGCTTACCTGGTAATGGTGACGTATTGTTTGCTTCACATATCAGCCAGCATCTATTCACTGGCGTAGCTCGGACTCTAAACGTGCGAAACTGAAGCTTTTTTTTTAGATCGATGCTTCTAATTCCTCCACTTACAGCGCAGTGAAAACTTGGGTGTAAAATTTCCACTGGGTTTCTCCATGCATTTGTGAGATTAACCACTTGCTGCCACTAAAATGAATGAGAAGGGTCATTTATAGAAAACGTGGAAGTATTTGGATTCTGTAGGTATGTAAAAGAAAAATTCCTCCCGGCACGCCAGAAGGCGGAGGTAGATTTCACTGGACAAAGGAACATTTTTCGAATTCACGTAATGTGGTTTTATACCTACAAAAGTTCCACATGTTTAGCATACTAGCTAACATCTTCGTATAATTCTGGAAACATTTTGCTCATCCCTTGGCGTAAGGGTGGGTAATATCAAAAATTCTTTCAGTCAAAATTGATAGGTAATTTTTCGAGTAGTGTTGACCTATCTTAAATAGTTTTGATATTGTGCCTATTAAGGGAGGTATGATGTTTTTATCCCAAAAATACACTTTTCCCATCCCTTTGGACAATGGCAGGTGCTGTCAAAAGACTTACTGATAAATTCTTGGGCCTTTCACCGAATTTAAATTTGGGATATTCAATTCAATTCAAGTTCTAAACAAATCTAGGACTTACAACTCGCTGCGTTTCTTGACTTTGGTTGTAACCATAGCTCCAAGCAGTGTTAGTGCCAACGCCATGTCACCCAGAATCAATCGTATCGGTAGAGAGCAACGAAATTGGCGATACTGCAAGTAGCTGTGGCCGGCTCAGCTATAAAAGTTTACGTCCTGCATGCCTGTTTGCTTTGAAAGAAAATGGAACGTGGGAGGAGTGAGGCTTCTTTTTTTACGACGCCTGTCGTTGACTGCTGGGGTTCACTGCGAGACGGTGTCCACGAACGGTGAGGTCCTTCGTTGGCTTTGCTAGAAGGAAATACTGTACAGGGATTGTATTGCTACACACGTTTTCCCCTGCAGTGAAATCTTACTTTCTTCTCTACTCGATTTCTTCACTTTCTGTTCCAGGTAGGCGTTTAATAGTTCTGAGATTACAAGAAAAAATATGAAAAACATTCTCTTATGTCAAATTTGAAGAAGGATCTTAGGTCGGCCAAAGAAAAATAATTCCAATTACTGGAATAGGTGAAAAAAATAATCTGAAATACATTACATCTGATTAAGATATACTTTAGTGTTTAGTGTTTGACAAGGCGATTTTGAATAAGATAGTAGCGTAGATTAAATAAAAAGAATCTTAAAAACTATGTTAACAAATACAAAGAGAAAATGGATATCCTTACAAAAGCATTAGAATGTGAATAAAAGGAAGATCACAAACAATTTAGAAAATACATAAAAGAACAAGATTAAAAGTTGATATGTCTACCTTACTGGACTGTGTATCGTATGTCGCTGCTGAGAGCTAGAGAGGTAGATTTATATCAACATTTAATCTTGTTCTTTTATGTATTTTCTAAATTTTTTGTGTACTTCCTTTTATCTACATTCTAATGCATTTGTAAGGATATCCATTTTCTCTTTGTATTTGTTAACATAGTTTTTTAAGATTGTTTTTATTTAATCTACGCTGTCGAAGGTATCATTGTATACCGAAACATGTACGCTTTCATTTAATTATTCAACTTCTTCGTGTTTGACAAGATGGATTTTAGAATTGGAGATAAATATCAGCAACGCGGATAATATTTAATACCATATCCATAATGGTTAATGTCTATGATTTTACTATTGGTGAGTTGAAAGATCTTATGTTGATTCTTATCTGAATTGTGTAATGTCTACAAGCTGCTCAGATAACAACTTTCGATGTAGTACACAATATCCATGTAACTTCATTCTTACATAATCTGAAAACTTCTTAAGATATAATAGCTTTTATAAAAGCTAATCAAATTCAAAGCATTCAAATTTACATAGATATTTTGTACCACATCTAAAGTGGTTGCTGAACAAGGGCGGCCGTAGAAGGGATAGTTTGTTGTGACTAGACTTCTTGTTTATATACACTGAAGAAAATGGAAATTGCAACACCCAGAAGGAGTGGTGCTACATTGCTGCTATTGAACAAGTGGGACGAGTGTTCGGTTGTGATTCGATGATTACACTTTCAGGTCCCTCTGACCGCAAGTTTGGACAACAATCAATACAGGATGTGTCCACCACGAGCTGCAATACATTGATGAATTCGGCGAGGCATGGAGTCAATAAGGCCCTGGATCGCTTCCTCAGGAATTGTGGCCCATGCTTGCTGCACTGCAAGGGTCAGTTGTTCCCGAGTTGTGGGTTGCTGAGGACGGTTGGCCAGTTGCCGACCCATCATGTCCCACACATGCTCAATAGGACTGAGGTCCGGGGATCTGGCGGGCTATTCTAAGGTTGTGATGTCGTGGAGAGCTTCTCTGGAGATGCGTGCAGTGTGAACCCGAGCATTGTCCTGCTGAAACATCCCATTAGCAATGTTCGCCATCATAGGGACAACCACTGGATTGAGTACCCTATCAACGTACTGTCGAGCAGTCATAGTGCCCTCAACAAGCACTAATTGTGATTTCACATTAAAGCCAATAGCTCCCCAGACCATAATGCTTGGTGTTGGCCCTGTGTGTCTCTCGACAATAAGGTCTGGGCGGCCCCTCTCCCCGGTACGTCGGCGCACCCGATTCCGGCGATCACTGCGGGCAAGACAGAAGCGCGATTCATCACTAAAGACGACCCTATGCCATTCGTCGACCCACGTCGATCGTTCTCGACACCAGGCCAGCCTTACACGTCACTGTTGTCGGGTCAATTGAACACCTTCTGCAGGGACACGGGATCGTAAGCCAGCTGCACGCAGGCCATTACCAACTGTTTGTTGTGTAACGTGGGGTGCACAGCTGCTCGAATTTGCGCTGCTGCTGCATGGGGTTCCATCCGGGCCAACCGAATGATGCGGCGATCCTCTCTCACAGTTGCCTGTCGCGCTGGGCCTGTGCCAGGTCTACGAGTGTGGGTACCTTCATTTGACCACTGCTGCCATACACGTTGTACCGTAGATGCCTGTCGGCCAACACGTGCTGCGCCAGTCCTTAGCGATAATCCAGCCTCACACAGCCCAATTATCTGAGCCCCCTCAAACGGCGACAGTTGTTGATAGCGTGCTCTTCTCTGTCGACAAGGCATGTTTGACAGACTGCAAGTCAAGTACGCTACACCAGAGTCCGTATACTGGAGTTGATTCCTCCGCGACCAATCACGTGGGGAGACCTGTTGCAACAATCCAATTGGCCTGAAATTTTCATCGTTTACATACCTACACGGCATCATTCCATATCTTGAAAATCAACACAAACGACCGATGCATTCATGGTGTTGCAATTTCTATTTTCTTCAGAGTATATATTATGTGTTTTACTGTGTTAATAATCCCTCCCTGTGTGCACTCACGAGTTTTCTGTTGCATTGAGTTGGCTGCCCTGCTAAGACCAGCACGGTCAAGCAGCGCCATGGCTACTGTATTGTTGACACTCTCCGTACACATGGAACATGGACATGCCGGCTAGTCATTACCTTACAGTTCCAGCGCACTCGTGCACGCATCCGTGACATCATAGACATGCCTTATTCAGTGTTGAATAGTTATTGTCTTTGTATATATTTGTGAATATATCTACAGTTCGTTCCATGTATTGGGTGTTTCGGTACCGGTATGTGACTCCTTGCCTCGTGAACCTGCACCACCACTGGTCTATTAACTTAAATGCTACCAGAGAAATTGTTTCCCCAACATAGTTGTTGATTCATCTTAACGGGTTTTTCGACAACGTGGCCATGTAGCCCCATATACTGTACCTAGGTGTGTGTGTGTGTGTGTGTGTGTGTGTGTGTGTGTGTGCAATGTATCTGATAACTAGGGCTCGAATGTTAGGTGCTAAAAATTGGGGAAATATTTACTTTTATGTATTAAAAGTACTTGAAATATGTGACAACGAAGGTAAAAATATTGAATTATAATTTAGTTTATTAATGTGAATATAAACAATATGCAGTACTCACGAATGCAATTTATGCTATATCACACTGACTGCTGAAGCATTACAATACACAACGATATACATCTTCAGGTTGTCCATCACAAATGACCGACGATTATCGTCGCGAAACACTTATTCTGAAGGCGCGAAACTGCGGCAATATACTTCTTGCCCTTGAGGGGTTGTGTAACTTGAGATCGCTGTTCAGCCTTGATTGCTTTCCCTCATGGTTGGCAGAACAGAACGTCCCCATCAGAAGTAAAATTCTGCAACAGACGATAACTTGTAGTTGTTTTTACTGTAGGCACTTCATAGTGCCAGAAATGAACTGCATGTGACACTGGTTCCAGGTAGCTGGGAGAGGGGGAGGTCTAGCACGTGGTGCAATATGGCTACGGACAAGGACGTACCCGCCTTCCACAGTGAGTGGCACGGGGCGACAAGTTTAGAATAACACAGTTGCAAGCTGACATACGCTCAGCATGAAGATTAGATAGCTCACAGGTTCTTCCCCGTTGAAGTAGCACAAAACAAACAAAAATGCAATAAACTGAAAGATCTAGTATACTGTTTGTAAAAAAAATGTAAATATTATGTATTTTTATGTGCTAATAAGTGAGAGGTGGGAATTTATGTATTTACAGAAAAAATGCTAAAAATATGTATTTACATTAGAAAATATTTACCTAAAAATCCGAGCCCTACTGATAACCAATGTGATTTATAATTAGGGGCTACGATTTGCGTAGGAGCTTATTTACTAGTTCTTGTTGATTCCTTTAGGGGCTTGTGTTATTCTAGTGTTCATAATTGAGACTACTCATGCTTACCGTACAACCTCTTCTGAAGCCACTCTTGTTATTTCCGGAACCAAACCACTCGTAATCACAGCAATTGGGAAAGCTGAGGTGACACTTCTTTATAAAAATCAACCTTAAACTATACCCACACTTCATATTGTTATGGGGGAAATATATCACTTCTTGAATTAAGGTCTTCCTAGTCTCTTCAAGAAAATTTTTGGGACGGTTGCACATTTACTGTTGTTTTTGTTGGGCTTTGTGACATCGTAGTTATTTAGCCCCGTGCACTTAAATGAGTGTGTGTGTATATATATAATTTGTCTGATAGCCTGTGTTATTGTGGTAGCAGCGGTAGTAGTAGTAGTAGTAGTGGTGGTGGTGGTGGTGGTGGTGGTGGTGGTGGTGGTGCCCGTCTTTCCCTGGAAAAGTGAGAAATCGCGTAAACCTACTTGTAGGAAGGCTGAGAATGGAATCAAACCCAACCCTTCTCACTTCTACCTCACGATGCTGAGAGTATCCCGTTCCAACCCTCAGAGCAGAATTAAATTTCTTGGTAGATCCAGAAATCAAACCCGATCCTCAAAAATGACAGGCATGAATGTCGGTACTAGTCTTACAAAATGAAGTGTACAATAAAATAACTACTTCCACGTTGAATAACTCGGCATGCTGAGCTTCTATGCCCAAGGTCACGGGTTCAAACCCGGCTGAAGTCGTCGGATTTTTTAAGAGCGTTAAAAATCCCTCAGTATGCCATACATCGCAGGGGAAGTAGAGCCTGCGGTCCCATGTCATAGATTTATGGCATGAAAAAGAACCTTCCACTAACTACCCTTGTGTGAAGCCAAAATTTGTAGGTTAGGATTGTAAACGCTCTATTAGTTCCAACGTTTGCCACCAGGTCATGACTGCGATGCCATCTGGTAGGCAAGTCCGCAAGCTAGGTGTCGTGGACGGTAACATTTGGTAGCAAAAGTAGGAAATACTTGAATTAAAACAGATAACACACACTAATACAGCCATCACAATTAACACCGGTTATCAGACAGATTCTACGCACACCCAAAGTACACGGGGCGACATGACCGCGTTGTCGCAGCCCCTAAACTAAGGAACCAACTAGTTCAGAACTTAGTTACCAGATGCCACCGCAGTCAGCTCTTGACGACGAACGTAGGAACCTAAGAACGTTAGTCAAATGTTTAACCTATTTATGTATTTATAATTTAGCTTCACACAGGTGTATTGAGTGGAAGGTTCTTTAACATGTCATAAATCCATGACATGGGACTGCCGGGTTTACTTCCCCTCCGAAGGAAGGCATACTGAGGGATTTTAACGCTCTTAAAAAAAATCCGACGACTTCATCCGGGTTTGAACCCGCGATCTTGGGCATAGAAACTCAGCATGCTACCAACTACGCCACCGAAGACGCTTCTCGCATTGTCGTTGTCCACTGAAGAAGTTCCTAGCAGGACAGCGATTCACGTGCAACGATGACGCCAAGACGGCTGTCCGAAGATAGTTTCACAGTCAGCCGGCTGAATTCTACCACCGATGCATCTCAAATTTAGTGCTGCGATGGGGCAAATGTCTGAACGAATGTGGAGACGTACGTATATTTTCTGTATGTATTTTTGTTTGGTTAAAAAATAATAGGGGCAAGGACTTTTCGATCCGTCCTCTCATGTTCCCTGGAGCTTGAAACAGGTACTATCTTGAAGAGGGGGAATGTGGAAACCCATGGAAAACCCCACAGTCAGGTTGGCTAAGATCTGCGCTGGGATTCGAGCCTATGATCTCTGGACTCCTACCTCTCCGTCTGCAGTAGTAGTGCTTGACTACACTATTTAATGATAAACGACTATTTTGCTGCAGAGATCTTGTATGTTAGGCCAGTCAAAAATTACACAAAAAATCGCTAAATTCGCAAAACATGATGTATCTCTGATTTTTTAGTATGTTGTTAGGACCCATTGGGGCTATGTATACCAAAGTTTGCAACTCTCAAAAAGTTGTGGAGAAACTTCTACACGCGAAAAACCGCGAAATTGTACGACTTGTTTCATATTCTGCTATATATTTCCTAATCCATGCATTCTTCGTCGAAAGCTATTCTATACGTTTCTTAAGAGGATTAAATGTTCGACACATTAAGCCCAACCGGAGCTCTGTAGGTCAATTGGTTACCAAATTACGGCACTTTGAAAATAGACCAGTTTTTTTTAATTGAAAATTTTAGGTTTAGACCTTCTTAGGACCGAAACTGCGTCAACACCATTGACCCTACTAGTAGAACGTTCAGAATATAATTTGTAAGCCATTTAATTAGCTTTAAATTAAGCGCAGAGCGGGGTCTGTAAGACTCGTAGTTCTTTCAAAATCTCAAAACAACCCATATAAGGTAAAATCGCATATTTCCAGAAATGTTCCATAACCTTTCCTATCTTTTGTTTTTTGTTTTGGTAATGAAAAAGAAGGCATATAATCATTTAAACAAGCGGTGAAATGTATTTTAATATAATGATATGATATAATATAATATAATAATATTTAATACAATAATAATATAATAATATTTAATATAATAATAAAATAAAAATAAGTAATCAAAAGTACAGTAACTTAATCAATCAGCCAATCAAATTAGACACATAGTCAAACTCTTCGCCTTGTTTTTGATGTCGTTTTTGACTGGACTATGTTAGCAGTTCTTATAAACTTGCAGCAATGAATGCAACCAGCGAAGCCCCGTGTATCTCCACCACACACATTTGCATATGGCAGAACTCGATACGCTACGGAAATGTGGAAATGGATCGCGTTTCAAACTTTTTAACTGATTTTGTTGTTGTTATAATATTGTTCGTTGTGAAGTAGCAAACGGAAAGAGATAGAGAGAGGGTGAAGGGAATAAAAAGAGAAGGATGCGAAGCGAGCACAAAAGGAATAAAGTATTATTCCGTGAAAATAGAAACCACACTTGGGAAATCAAGATGTTTCTCAAGTTTATTGATAACTCCTGTTGAGGCTAAAGTTTCCTCCTCGCTTCCTTAAGGCAGTAACTACAAGACGAGCTGAGATTTCGCGAGAACAGCCACGTTCTTCTTACAATTCCAAGACGACTCCGTGTTAACATTCTACTGCATTGCCCTACTTAACTGGGAACATGTTTCTACAACACACACGTTCTAGAATGTTGTACGCACGGTGTATTAAATAGTTTTACCAATAAGGTAACAGCATACAGTAATGTGAAAGATTATGTATGTCTTTTCGAATACTGTAATCTTGTTGACGTATGTTCTGTAACGAAGTTTTGAATATGTAAGTCATTTATGTGTCAATAGTTCCTATCTTCTTATTTCATGGATGAACTTGCATGTTTTCACTACGCCTCCTGTTTATTTATTTATTTATTTATTTATTTATTTATTTATGCCTTCTTCTTCTCTTTTTTCCGATAAGGCCTGCTATGAACCACGCGCAAATTTCAATTCTTCACTGTTTTTCATCTTCCCAATATTTCTTCATTGTTTGACCATGCTGCTGCTTTCAGTCCTCAGACCACTTCGCCCCAGGTTTCTTTTCCACTCTTCCCTGGAATCCCCCCATACTCAACACCTTCTTTCGAAAATTTTCTTTGTTGGTTTGTTTGTTTATTTATTTATTTATTTATTTATTTATTTATTTATCTATTTGATACAACCTTGGAAGGGTCATTTTACACTAATATTATTACAAATTGTAAATACTGTAATATCAATAACAGCAAGTAACAAAAGGCAATGATGACGCCAAAGGTCAAATCTCGGGATGGTCGCCGGGGAAGATTGTGATAGTACGTGATCAGGAGGGGGATGAAAGGGATCTTCTAATGATTTGCTTGAATGTTGTATATGTCAATGTTTAGAAGCGAGTTGCTAAGGGTAGGTAGAGCTCTTCTGTAGTTCAAGACGTGGGCGAGGTATGTGGTGCAAATGGTGCTGGCGTGTTGAGCGGGAGGGAACGTGGAGCTGGAAGTAGGTTAGCAGCATGTTACATTTTGTGTAGCCATTTATAATTTTATGTTGTAAACATGGATCAGTAAATTCTAAACGGATTCTCAGGTTGAATACTTAGAGCTGATTTAGAAAGTCAGATTTGGCAAAGTGCCTTAGTTAGGGATTGCGAGCTTTGACTATTCGTATGAAGAAATTAAAGACACTGTTCAATTTAGAAATTTTGGTTATGGACTAGCCACTGCAGACCAAATTGTAGACTTGCCCGATCATATTGGACAAATAGCGTGTTGACTGACTGAAAAGTATAAATTGACAGTAAATTCCGGTATCATTTGCTAACAGAGAAACATGAAACTGCCAGTAAAATACGTCCTGTTATTTCCGTCGCATTCTTTACTCATGAAGTTGACTACGCTCTAAACACACACGGCACTGCATTGATCTGCTGCTAAAAGCTAATTAGCTTACAGTACTTTTGTTTCGCGGCGTGACGCGCAGAGCGGTACTTACACACTAACGCCACCTAAAGAACGGCTGGGATATCTTTTAAGTAGTCCATAAGCTGGTCGTCAGATGGGGGGGTAATGATATTACAGTTACAGTCGACCCGAGTTAAGTTGGATCAAAGAACTCTTTAAACAGCAATTAACTAACGATACTTGGAGGGGTTTTATTTCAGCGGCAGTGAGGGGAAACAGGAAAAGAAACGGCTAACTTTCCAGCAAATAAAACCTTCTTTGTACGGTATCTAAAGTGGATAAGAAGTTCAGAAAAGAAAGAGAGAATCTTCAATTTATAGATATCATTAAGCTGTTTGTCTTAGAGAAGAGTGGAATTTTCCATAGTATGTAGTTTAAAATAACCTTGGATTCGTACAGGTTTTTTTTCGTACATTGAAACACTGATAAATTTCAAGAGGCAATGCCAGATAAATGTATGATATGTATCATTTTGATTAATAGAAAATTCTGAGAAATCTATGCCTATGAGTACAAATTAAGAAACAACTATTCAATTAAAACACAGCAGTTTTTCTAGGTT
Organism: Meconema thalassinum; assembly: GCA_946902985.2. Lineage (NCBI taxonomy): Eukaryota > Metazoa > Arthropoda > Insecta > Orthoptera > Tettigoniidae > Meconema > Meconema thalassinum. The sequence continues at coordinate 95,255,565 of OX336399.1, forward strand.
TATGCCGTGTCTTGCGTGGGGTTTCACCTAGGAATACCAACCTGGCTCATTAGTGTCCGCGGCCGGACCATCAAAGAAGTAGCAAACTGTGCACTACCTCCCTTCTTATGAACCGCACAGTTCGCTACTCCTGTGGGGGTCCGGGTACGGACACCAAGAGCCCACTGATGAGCCAGCTTGGTGTTCCTAGGCGAAGTCTCACACAAGGCACGGCATAAACCTAGAAATATTGCTGAGTTTTAATTCACAGCTCGTGAAAGCCAATATACCAACTATTCAATTGTTGAAGATCTATTCAATATTGTACATGATTAGGTCTAAGTGCCTATTTGCTCCACTTTAGAGCTTTTTAGGCACCTATAATATGATTTTAGCCTATTTTCATTTTATGAAAAAATAGGCTTATGAGATCAGCTTTTGTCAGTGTGTGTGTGTGATTCGTGTGTAGCCCTCCCTAATAACTTCTAAACGGCTGCAGATATTTCAATGAAACTCTGTAAGTTCATAGCAGCATTCTGGCTGTCCCCGACCTTGCCCTTCAAATGTTATTGTCTCCCCAATCCAACATGGCGGATGTGCGAAATATTTCACCAGCATTCAGTATCTCCGAAACTATTACTGATATCACCCTGAAATTTTGTACGGTGATAAAGGGCACTGCTATAAATTCACTTATGATACTTTCAAAATCTTGGTAACTACAAAACCAACATGGCTGTCAAGCGAATTTGAGACTTTTAAATATACTTTTCTCGCGATTTAACCATCCAAACGTAATGAAACTTGGTACAGCAAATGTTTATACACATTGTAATGCACTGGCGTCTGATTTAGTTCATTTGTTTACATAACCTCAAAATGGCGGCTGTGCGAAATATTTCACTGGCATTTTACCATCATATTAATTGATATTATTCTATATCTCCGAAATTATTACAGATAACACCGTGAAACTTTGTACGGTGATAAAGGACACTGCTACAGGTTCATTTATGTAACTTTCAAACACCTGTAAAGTACAAAACGAACATGTCGGCCAAGCGAAGTTGAAACATTTTAATAGACTTTTCTCGTGATTTAACCATCTGAGTGCAGTGAAATGTGGTACAGTAAATGATTATACATATTGTAATGCACTGACATCTAATTTAGTTCAATTGTTTACATGACCTCAAGATGGAGGCTGTGTGAAATTTTAAAATCTCGTTTTTACTTCTTGTGTCCTAATCATGCGATTGAAGTTTGAATACCACACGTACACAATAATCTTCATGTAATAGTAGCCTACATAAATAAAAATCCAACTTGGCGGCCATCTGAAATATTTAAACGGTTCTCAATATCTACGAATCTATCACAACAATCAAACTGAATTTTGTATGTTGATAGAGCAATTAACATGAGTAGGATATACGAAAATAGGCTGTATAGTTCGTCACGGAACTACTTGTTCTTCTTGTGCCAAAACGTCCTAAGTCTAGTTATTATCTTTTATTTGAGTTAATTGCTCCTCAAGTTGGGTGACTCGGGAGTGTATATTTATTGCATGTCCCACTGTATTTATGAGAGGACCGAGGCTGGCCGAGCGACCACGGAGCCCAAACTTCGCACTCCACTTCCAATCACGTGATTACTTTCCAAACTTGCATGTCTTGGGCCAAAACTAGTCGTTCTTGGCTCTAATTTACTGCACAGCGACTGCTCACGTCTCTCGATCTTCAGACAGAGAGAGAACATCAAAACCATTTCAATCGGACTCCAATCTTTTAATGATATTATTGTTTGGTTTGGATTCATGTACGTCCTTGGAGCATCGAGGTCATCAGCCCCGAATGTCTTTAACTTATGTGTGTGTCTGTAGGTATGGGGGTCATGAAATAAACTGTGTTATTGTTGTTTTAACACCTAGGTTATCGGCCCCTAATGGTTTGGATGGTAGTGAAATGAATATAAAAGGGAAACTCTAGCTATATTCTAATTAATTTATGTGGTAAGGAAGTTTAAACATTTTCGAACTACTGAGCAAGTATTAATAATGACGTCATGTCACTGTATTGATGGGAAGTTCCAATGCTTACAGGTTCCTCTTCAGAGATGTTGGTACAACACTTGTTGCTGAGAGGGCAAGTGACACAAGAGTCGTGTTTTCGTGATGCCATATCTTCTTTATTTCTTCAACCAACACGCTGTATTTGCAGATTTGTTTTTTACTGTACACATGTTCCATATTGGGCATATTTGGCACAGCAATGTCGATAAATTGCGTGTGATTTTGGATTTTGTTCATAATAATGATGTCTATAGTCTACTAGCTAGAATGGTTTTATCTGTGATATTATTTTTACGACGGTATGCCCAACTAAGGAGCGTGATTGATGAACCTATTTAACACATGAATTTGAATGAGCTTTCTTCTCTTCCCAAACTCTCTTCATTATCTCACTATGATTATTATTATTATTATTATTATTATTATTATTATTATTATTATTATTATATATATAATTCTTCGACACGTGTGTATGTGACTGAACTCCTCCTAAACGACTGAACCGATTTTGATGGAATTTGGTATGTATATTAGGGTGGGTCCATGTATGGTTTAGATTCACAATCTGACCCGGTAGGTTGAATGAACACAATTTTAGAACCACAATTTACACACAATTTTAGAACCACAATATACAGTCAAAAACAGTCGTCATGGAAACCACTAGCCTTGGCCTTCGTGAAAGCTGATGTCTTTGGACGGTTTGTCTCTGCACGTTAAGAGCCACCTGGTCGCAACCTATGCAACTACCACCATTACGTACACTCCGCCCGTGGCGAAAAGTTGTGTTTTATACCAAAGGTGGCAGTGATGTCGAATTCTACTGTTTGTCTCTGCACGTTAGAGCGTTTCAAAGTCCCGTATGCGTTCATATACCATTCATCCGATTGCGATGAAACTTGGGTGATATGTTGAGTGAGCTCCAGGGAAGGTGTTTGGCTTAGTAAATCCATTTTATAATAGATAACGCACGAATAGATTCAACAAATGAGCGACGACGCGCGAAGCGTTTCAAAAAGGTCCCGTATGCGTTCAAATACCATTCGTCCGATAGCGATGAAACTTGGGTGAGATATTGCGTACACTCCAGGGAAGGCTTCTGGCATAGTAAATCAATTTCACATTAGGTAGCGCACGACTAGATTCAACAAATGAGTGACGACGCGCGAAGCGTTTCAACAAAATCCCGTATAAGTTTATATTCCATTCATAGATTGAGATGAAACTTTGATGAGTTGTTGTGTACACTTAAGTGAAGGCTTCTAACTTAGTAATCCATTTCACAGGAGGTTGCGCACGGGAAGATTCAACAAATGAGCGGCGACGTGCGAAGCGTTTCAACAAAGTCCCGTATGCGTTCAAATACCATTCGTCCGATCACGATGAAACTTGGGTGAGATGTTGTGTACACTTACGTGAGGGTTTCTAACTTAGTAAATACATTTCACAGGAGGTTTCGCACGAATAGATTCAACAAATGAGCGACGACGCACGAAGCGTTTCAATAAGGTCCCGTATGCGTTCAAATACCATTCGTCCGATTACGATGAAACTTGGGTGAGATGTTGTGTACTCCCTACGGAAGGTTTCTGGCTTAATAAATCAATTTTACAATAGGTAGCGCACGAGTGGATTTAACAAATGTGTGACGGCACGCGAATCATTTCAACAAGTACCGTATGCGGCCATATACCGTTTATCAGATTGCGATGAAACTTTGGTGAATTGTTGTGTACACTCCAGGAAATGTTTCTGTCTTAGTAAATCCAGTTTTTAATTAGTAGCGCACGAGTAGATTCAACAAATGAGCGACGGCGCGCGAATCGTTTCCACAATGTCCCGTATGCGGTCATATATCATTCATCCGATTGTGATCAAACCTTGGTGAATCATTGAGTACACGCCAGAGAAGGTTTCAGGCTTAGTAAATCTATTTTACAATAGGTAGCGCATGAGTAGATTCAACAAACGAGTGACGGCACGCGAATCGTTTAAAGAAAATCACATATGCGTTCATATGTCATTCATCCGATTCCGATGAAACTTTGATGAGTTATTGTGTACACGCCAGGGAAGGTGTTCAACTTGGTAAATCCATTTTACAATATTGGTAGCGCACGAGTAGATGTAACAAATGAGTGACGACGCGCGAAGTGCTCCAACGAAATCCTGTATGCGTTCATATACTATTCATCGATTGCGATGAAACTCTGATGAGTTGTTGTGTACACTTACGTGAAGCTTTCTAACTTAGTAAATCCATATCACAGTTGGTAGAGCACGAGTAGATTCAACAAATGAGTGACAGCGCAAAATCATTTAAACCAAATCCCATATGCGTTAAATGCCATTTATCCATTTGCGATGAAACTTTGGAGAGTTGTTGTGCACGCTCCAACGAATGATTTTAATTAGTTAATTCAATTCACGATAGTTTAGAGGCAGTTAACAGAAATTTTAAAAAATATCGTGTATCCAAAAGCACTTCAAGAAACAAAGTTACAACACTTTCTTTGATTGGCAGGACAACGTCTGCCGGGTCAGCTTGTATATATATATAATCCTCTACACAAAAAAGGTAGTAGGATTGACCTTGATAACTACAGAGGCATATCTCTAATATCTGTCACATACAAGATAATATCTAAAGCCTTGCTAACCAGAGTTACTAGTCAACTAGATTCCCAACTAGGTGAATATCAGGCCGGTTTTCGTGCAAATAGATCATGCATAGAGCAAATACAGAACCTCAAGACTATCTTAAGGTACAAGAATTGCGGCGGGCATCGATGGGTAGTCATACTAGTGGATTTCCAGAAGGCGTATGATTCAATAGACAGACAGACCCTCTTCTCCACTCTATGGGAATTAGGACTGGATGCGAAGACCACCAGACTAATCCAGGCTACACTGAAGACTACGACCTCCAAAGTCAAGTTCAGAGGTGAACTCTCAGACAGCTTCTCTATCCAAACAGGAGTTAGACAAGGTGATGGCATTTCTTGTATTCTTTTCAATTGTGTACTTGAGAAGATTATCAGGGAATGGACTACCACGTTACCATCAGGAACAGGACTGCAAATTGGGTACAAGATAGACAATCTCAATGTACCTTGCCTGGCCTTTGCCGACGACCTTACCTTGTTTGCGAACAACATAGAAGAAGCTACTCACCAATTACAGAGCCTCTATAACATAGCAGCTAAAACTGGCTTGAAGGTCAATATACAAAAAACAGTGTTCATGACAAATATCTACTATTCTTGTGAAAGACACCGCAATTCAAAAAGTTCCTGCAGTGAAGTACCTAGGGGAGTGGATTCCAGCAAACGAGAGTGAGACCTTAGCAATAGACACTAGATGCACGAAACTGGAAAGGGTCTACCACTCCTGTAAGAGCATCTACACATCCAAATGCCTCTCTAAGAACCTTAAACTTCTACATTACAATTCAGTAGTAAGACCTTCCGTTCTATATGCCTCTGAGTGTCTCCTGATGAACCGGAAAGGCCCACTGAGGAAACTAGAACTCAAGGGACGGAAAATACTTAGAATGATTTTAGGACCAATAAGGGAAGAGGGTGGTACTTACAGGATCAGGCACAACAATGAGCTCTATGATCATCAAGAAGATATCGTCACAGCCATGAGGAAGAGACTATTAGCTTTCTACGGACATCTGACACGCATGGGTCCAGATAGACTTACCAGCCAGATCTTCACCACGACAGGAAGAGGGAAAGCGTCCAAAAACAAATGGATCACCACAGTGAAGTCAGACCTGCAGCAACTTGGAATTTCATCAAAAAACATACAGGATCGATCATAATTCCGACAGATGATTCAACATGGTGTCTTTCCAGTGTCTCTCACCAGCAGGAAGAGTACAGGGACTACCAGACCGAAGTGGACACAGGAAAGAAAGCAGACACACAGCCAGAAGATGAAAGCTGCCTGGGCTAAGAAGAAACATAAATTCCTTACAAGAAGTCAAAACGAGCCCCGTGGTCCTCAGTAGGCCCAAACGAAAAGAAGAAGAAGAATAAGAAGAATAGATATGCAGGAACCATGATCTATTTTTTAAATCAACATTTTTTAAGAAAAAAATCATCAAAAACTAAGACTTGGATTTCACCAAATCCACTATTGGGTGAATTTCAGTTGGACCATGTTCTGATCTCTCGTTCCAACACGGCAGAAATCATGAAACTTCAAGTCCTCAAAGGATTAGATCTGGACTCTGACCATTACCCCACAAAATTCTCTTTGGACTTTATCCCAGAAAGGAGGAAATTCACTCCAAAATTACCACCCCATCCATATGATGTCCATCTTATACAAAATAGTATGGAATTCACGCAAGAGACACAAAAGTTAACCCCACAGAATTGGCAGCAACTTCAAGCTGAACTTCTAAAAACGGCAGAAAAAATTGCACCTCTAACCAGGGTACGGTAACATGCATGGTGGACTGATGAGTGTGACCGCCTAATAAACCTAAGACAACAAGCATGGCAGAACTGGATGTGCAACAAGAATGAAAGGACGCTACAATATCTTCAAGACGTTAGAAAAACAATAACAAAATCACTAATAGTGATTCGTAAAAAACATGAAAACAATAAATTAAAAGATATAGAAGAGGACTTCAAGAAACATCATTCTAGAAATTACTATAGAACATTCAAGCAGAAATTAACTAAATATTCACCACCTTCTCTCCAGTTTCAAAACAACCGTGGGAACATCGTCCACTCCAACTCTGAAAATTGTGCACTTCTTGCAGATTATTTTGGTAAACTACTCAATTGTGAGAAACCTCAGGAAACATTTCAATTTTGTCATACTCTACGGAATTCTGACTCGGAACCACCAGACCTACAGGAAATTCGTGAAATAATCAAATCCATGAAAAACAACAAAGCGTCGGGGGAGGACCAGATCGTTGCAGAACTAGGGAAAAATGTAGGTGAAAATCTCATCATCAAACTCAAAGAAATTATTGATGAAATCTGGCAAACTGAAAAAAAAATCCTCCAGATTGGAAGATGGCGATCATCCATCCAGTATACAAGAAAGTAGCAAAACGAACCCAAGCAATTACCCAGGGATCTCATTACTCTCGGTAACTTACAAAATGTTATCCAAAGCCCTTTTGAACCGTGCCTATCTTCAACTGGATCCACAGATTGGTGAATACCAAGGTGGGTTCCGGAAAGACCGATCGTGTACAGAGCAAATTATCAATTTGAAAAGCTCCGTGTCTTACTTCCGTAAAATGTAAACAAAAATTATGTCATTACTTTTGTTGACTTTGCAAAGGCTTATGACAGCATTGACCGTGAATCCCTTGTTGCTGTACTCTCAGAATTTGGATTAGATCGCAAGACAACATCAATCATCAAAGATACCCTCTTGAATACAAGTTCAAAGGTTAAATTTATGGGAGGACTGAGCGCAGAATTTTCAGTTGATACAGGAGTGCGTCAAAGAGATGGCTTATCTCCATTGTTGTTGAATTGTGCGCTCGAAAAAGTCGTCCGAAAATGGAGATGAGCTGGTGCACCATCCCATAGACTAGGACCAAAACTCAAAGGGATAACACTAGACTGTTTGGCATTTGCGGATGACATGGCGTTAATTGCTCCAAGCATTTCTGATGCCCAGAAACAACTTGAATTACTCCAAGAACAAGCAGCAAAAATCGGCTTACGGATTTCCTTTGACAAAACAAAATTTATGACGGATATTAAAACTGCTCCGAATACACTCCGCATCGGTAATTGTCAGGTCTCCCGAGTGAAAGACTTCAAGTATTTAGGTGAATGGATCAATGAAACTGTCAACGAAAGAAAAGCTATAGAAGCAAGACTACAGAAAATGGAAACAGCTTTCCATTTGACAAAACAAGTTTATAACAAAAAAAATGCCTCTCTTGGAATTGTAAAATTCAACATTATAAAACAGTAGTGTTGCCTGCAGCCCTTTATGCAGCCGAGACACTTAATCTACAACATAAAACACTGAGAAATCAATTAGAGATTAAGGAACGCAAGATCATGCGAAAAATTTTGGGACCAAGAATTAAAGATGGAATTCACCTTCCGAAACCTAATGCTGCAATCTATTTAAAAATTACTAAAATCACAGACGCAATCCGTATGAGAAGGATCCAATTCATGGGACATTTGGACAGAATGGGCCCAACTAGGTTACCAAATAAAATCTATACGTTTCTGCAGAAAAAGGCAACAAGGTCCAATTGGTACAAACAGGCGGAAAAGGACTTGGCTGAATTAGGTTTTCCCAATCTCAAGGATAGAGAGGAAATTAGGAAAATTACTCATACACGGGGTTTTGAGGCAGAAGAGAGAAGACCTACCAGACACGTCTGGTCGCAGCAACTAAGACTAGCTCAATCGTTGCGCTTGAAGAGTTATTGGGCAAACATCAAGGCCAAGAAGTGTTGATTCCTCGCGGTCCTAGGAGACCCATTCACAGAGAAGAAGAAGAAGAAGAAGAAGAAGAAGAAGAAGAAGAAGAAGAAGAAGAAGAAGAAGATATTATATATATAATTCGTTGAGGCTATCTAGGACTGCGTTAAGTCTTGTTACGGTTGGCAATTTGCTTCGCTTTTCTCTGAGCCCAGAGTCCCCTCATTTTCAGCGAGTGGGCCATCTTGCACTCCGCTGTCCAGGTGGTACCTTGTCTTCTTTTCGGTTTCGGTGTCCCATCTGGGATTAGCCCATTGTCAGTATCTTTTTACTGAAGAGATCTCTATTGAAGGCGTCATCGGATTTTAGATGCAGCATTTTTTGAGGTCTTCTCTGGTATTCATAAACCAGGACATTCTGGTTTTGGGTTTGGAGTTTTAAAAAATGAAAAATCTGTTTAGTCAGCTTGTTTCCGTCCATTCGTTTGAGATTACCGTAATACCGTGCACACCTCATACGGATCGTTTCTGTAATTATCTCTATTTCACTGTAGACTTCTTTGTTGCATTTGTTTATAATGAATGCCATTCTTGTAATTTGATCCCATTATAAACCTCTAACGATTTTGCGCTCTTTCTTCTCCAGTTCTTGGAGGAGCCCTTTATTAGCATTTAGGAATAAGGTTTCGGATGCATACATAACTAGGCCTACTGGCTTCAGAACAGTTTCATAATGATGTAGTGTATTATTATTATAAGTAGTAGTAGTATTGTTATTAACTGCACTGACATGAGTTCAACTTGTATTTATTTGTGTGGTTTATGTTACAGGCTGTTGTTTTGTCACCTTCTTCACGAGAAAGTCAGCGCTGGACGCCCAGAATGCCTTACACAACATCAAGACGCTAGCGGGGGTGAGTACAAAATATTTTTGTTAATGGCTGTACAGTTTTCTCTCCCCCCTCCCTTTCTCAAGTATTAAAGTAATGTGTCATAGTCTTGAGGAAACAATTTATGAATAAAATCAATAAATGTAAAACAAAAAATAATGGAATGCAAACGGAACAAATCAGAAACCCCTATTGACATGAAATTGGCCGTTGAAAAGCTAAAAGAAGGCGGACACTTCTACTGCTTGAGAAGCAGGATAAGTACTTAAGGACGAAGCAAAGAGGATATTTTGAGCCTTCAGTCCCTTTACTGATTTGATGCAGCTCTCAATGTCTCCCTGTCCTGAGCTATTCGTTTCATCTCTACATATCTACCACACCTTACTTCCGAGTAAGGATGGTACAATAAAGGAAAGCATTTTTACAGACGAGAAATCTGACATCAAATATACTGTAGATTCAGGTATTAGTAAGTCATTTTTGAAAGCCTTTGTCTGGAGTGTTACAGTCAATATAAGTGTAACTTGGGACCGATGGTGCAGCAAAATAGAGGAGAAAAGAAGCATTTTAAATGTGGTCTTACAGGTGAATGAAGATCAGATGGGTAGATAGAGTAACAAATGAAGTGGTATTAACACGAGTGGGAGATGAGAAATGTTTCTGGCGACTGCTAATGAAGAGAAGAGATACGCCGGTAGGACACATACTAAGACACCCAGGAATAGCAAAGTTAGTTATGGAAGGAAGGGTCGAGGACAAGAACTGTAGGGGTAGACTAAGGTTAGAATACCTAAAACAGACTGCCTCGGAAGTAAGGTGTGGTAGCTATGTAGAGATGAAACGAATAGCTCAGGACAGGGAGACATTGAGAGCTGCATCAAATCAGTAAAGGGACTGAAGGCTCAAAATACTCTTTTAAATGGAGAATTTATGTAGGTGTGTTATTGCCACGTTGGGTGAGTGGATATCGTGTCGATCTACTAACCCCAAGATTGCAGGTTCGCTCCAGGACGTGGTAAAGTGATTTTTAAAGGCGGCAAAAATACGATACGCATGTCATACGATGTTGGCATGTAAAAGAACTCATTTGAAATCAGTAGGCCGAGTTCATAATGGCAAAATTAATCTCGGGAGTTTCCGCCAACACAAAGTTCCTCATTTCTCTACTACAAAGTACATTACGATGGCAGTGACAAAGCCCTATAGTGTTCAAGGAGCTTAGATATCTAACATCTAACCTCCTTGACTTCCATAGTCAAGTAACGACGAAATTCGACATGCAAGCTACCCTCTGGGTGTCAAATAACAAAGATTGCACCCGGCATCCGAGGCCATACGATATTATTATTATTATAATTATTGGTAAATGTTATTAATTTCATTTAAAATATACCCTGTCTCGGATTTGAATTGTATCTTGAGTGCTATTGTTGCTGTTATGTCATGGTTTCCAAAACGATGATCAATTTTGGGAAAATCGAAATTACAAACCATAAATAGTAAAAGTGTAGACAAAATAGTAATAATCTATCCTATGCAGCTGGATTTTATTAGAAACGTAACCGAATCTTCAACACACATTTCCCAAAAGTATTTTCTTTTCTTCGTCGAATTCATCTTTTCTCAGGATATACTAAATGAATTTGCTTAAAATCTCCAAGAAATGTTCAATGAGCTGTTCTTATTACTTTAGCATAGGTGTTTCTTTAAAAGTGTATTAGTAGTGAATTGCTAGAGGAAAGAAGGAAGGAGATGAGACACCGAATGAAGCTGTATTGGCAGAAGATCAAAGCCAGTGGAAAGAAAAGATGTTCCAAGATACCGTAGTTGTGGGCTATAGTGGTCGAGACAAACAGAAGAAGAATAAGAAGATAATTTGCATACATAAATTGATGGGAATGTAGGAAATTTCTATAGCATAAGAAAATAATTATAAATATAATATCATGAATCCATGAACTTAAAAAATCCCTCCATTAAATTTAGGTTAATAGTAAGTTAACAAGGGTTTTAAAGTTAATTACAGCCTCATAGAATCTGAGAAAATATGTAATGTAATAGTACTCTTGGTATTCATATACGGTTGAAATGGAGTATTTAGATGGCACTTTCACTTATTTTTGTTTAAGCTCAATTCTTCTACTTGAAGAAAAGTATGGTTTTTACATGTTTCTTCCATAAAAATGCTCAGAAAATTGATTTAAAGGGACCAGGGCGCACATGTCTAATCTTAAGGCTAAACTTAATTTTCTCAATAGCTAAGAATTGTGATTTTTACAGATTCAAGAATCAATTTAAGTTCTAATCGTCGGGTTCGGTGGTGAAATTGGTAGCATGCTGAGCTTCTATGCCCAATATCGCGGATTGAAACTCAGCCGAAGACGTCGGATTTTTTTAAGAGCGTTAAAAATCCCTCAGTATGCCTTCCTTCGGAGGTGAGGTAAAGCCGCCGAACCCAGGTATAGATTTATGGCATGAAAAAGAACCTTCCACTAATTACACTTGTGTGAAGCTAAATTATAGGTTAGATTTGACTGACGCTCTTAGGTTCCAACGTTCGTTAGTTATTTTTTAATAGATAATATTTTTTCTCTCAATTTGCTGAGTATGTGAAATAACTGAGTATTTGGTTGAAAAGTAAATGAGAGAAGTGTTCCTGAATAAAACAATGTTACTTTCATTTTAATTTTCTTTTGTTAAATTTGTATTAATTTTCCAGATTTTCTGACCCCAAATTAGCATCATAATAAGTTAATTTTTGGACGTTACAAGAAACTTAGCCATGCCACAAAATGATAAAATGTTCAGTAAGATGATGCCTGATGTACACAATACAAATGCTGAAGAGTACATAGTATCCTTAACATTGGCAAGATAGGGCTTTCTGGAGCTCCATAAATGAATTTACAATAACAGCAAACAACTTTTGTGCATTGTGACCTTTCTTCGTAATGAATCAAATCAAACTGGTTGTATTGTGAGGTGGAGCACAACGCAGTCGCTATCCAGATATGCAGTGAATATAAATAATTTCATTTTTCTCCCTTTTAAAAACCAAGAGTGGGGAAGGCTGATTTGTAGTCTATACACTCCCTCCCATGTGGCTTAAAGCATTTATCTTTTTCCCCGCGTATGACGTCACTGTCGGTCTAAGTGGTGAGGCGTGGTCTCGCTCCTATTCGGAAACCTGTAGCGAAGTAATTCTATCAGAGCAGCATAAAATGAAATGTTCTTCGTAAAAAGAACTGGGTTCTGTTTGTCTTATAAGTGATGGGTACGGTGCTGTACATTTCTGCGCTAAATTATCCCTCGACTTTGCAATTTCTGGATGTGATATATTTAATTATTTCTAAATAGTATGGGAACTCGAGATGTAATGTTTTTCAATCGGTCAACATGATTGTAACCAATTGTAATGGTTCTCTCCCAATTTTCCACATTTCAGCTCTATCCCATCTTCCCCTGGTCCTTCATTGTTTTTAAGTTCTTGAATGGTGTTTTTTTTTTTAATCTCTATGTGGCGCGGTGGCATAGACTGTGGATTCAATGTTGTCGGCTTCACGAATTCCAGGGTTTCTAGAGGTTCTTTGCAATTTAACAGGGTTTCGAAATAGTAAGCCAAGAGGTGGCAATTCTCTTTGTTACTCAAAGCGTCCTTTCAAACCAGAGTCTTGGAGCAAAGTTTGGTGCTTTTCAGTCAGTCATCACAAAGAGACTTGGAGGTTGGTATTGTAATTATTCCATAAAAGTTCTGTAGAACTCCCTAGTGTTATTCCTCTTGAAGTCGTCTTCTATAATTTCTAATCGGTCTTTATCATAATATCTCTTATCTCCTCTGATCATCTTGACTGAGGTTTTTATTTGAAGACTGATGACATTCCAAGTTTTCTTCGTTGGATTGGAGGACCACCTCTTCCACGCCTCTAGCCTCCCGTTGCAACGGGGCAACAGCAACATAGCCTCGCGTCAACAGCATCGTCGCAATGTTTGTTCTACCACTTATGTTTTCTTTTTCTTTCCCGCTGCCCTATGTTTTCAGCCGCTTTAGTCAATAATTTTCTAATATCTTACGACTTATTCATCTCAAACTTTGACACGTTTTCTTGATATATTTCCGTGTCAATTCTTGGTTTCCTTTTACCTCTAATTTGCCGTCTATTCGGTTGAAATTTTACTTTAATTTCTGACAGGTAATGGACCGAGTCAATTTTCAAACTTTTACGTACTTTTACGTTTAGTATCTCACGTCTGTTTCTAGTTGTAATTGCAATATGGTCAATTTGAAAATCACCTGACATCGCATTTGAGCCAGATCCAAGTTTTCTTCTTTCGTGGGAGGGATTTGAAGTGTGTAGACACGTGTGTTAGGTTGAACTCCCTGCAAAAGTTGATTAGTCGGTCTCCGTTTGTATTTGTTCCATTATGTACAGGATAATCTCCCAAAATCTTTTTGTATTTCCTTTGTTTTCCTATCTGGGCGTTGAAATCTCCAACCAGTACCTTTAGCCTACATTTCCAATGAGAATTTTGGATGTCTCATTCGCAAGTGCTTCCCAAAAGTCTTCCACTTTCTCCTTGTTCCTTTTGTTGTCTTGATTTATGGGAGCATGGGCATTGATGATCGTGTAGGATTTGTTTCCAGATCTGAACGTTAGGAACGAGATTTTCTCCGATGGTGCGCTTAAGTTTGTGATTGAATTCATTATGCTCTCCTTGACTACGATGGCTGTTCCTAAAAGTGGTAGTCTCCACTTTGAGATTGTATAGCCGGGTTTGCCCTTGTATATTCTATATCCATTCGACTCCATTGTGTTTTCATCCAGAAACCTCGTTCCTTCTAACGCTAAAATAGATATTTTCCTTTCTTCCAACACTGTAGTCAGTTGCTTCAGCTTTCCTATTTGACGGAGGGTGTAGATGTTCAGTGTTCCAAGCAGATGTTTTCGTTTAGATCTTATCTTCTGCGATGGGGTTCCGACTCTTCCTTACATGACGTTCCAGGCTCTCCAGAATCCAAAGATCCGGTTGCACCACTCTCGGTGGTGGGGGATTTCAGTTAGCGACCGCCCCATGGAGAGTAGGTATTACCAAAGAAGTTCCATCATGTCAATTGTTGAAGTCATTGAGAAAACAGAAAATCCTGTTTTCGAAAACAGAACTTATAGCCCTTTTCTCTCGGAGTGGGTCCCCAAGCCTTCGAGATTCCCTTCTATATCCACAAGGCAGTGGTTCCAACTGATAACCCCTCTTGGGAGGGTCTGCCTCTTCCGCCATACTGATGATCATCATCTCAGCCGTAATTACCATTGAGTTCTTCACCGTAACCTTGGCAAGGGGCTCTTACAAGGTACTATCAGCCGGAGCCAGGTGAACCAAGTTGTTTTTTAACGAGGTGTTACTCCTCGGGCACTCCTCCTTTGTCCTGACTTGTGACAGGCAGTGCCTGGCTTCCCCACGTGGGGCCCGGGATGGCGGAGATTTAATGTTATTATTAGTAATGTTATCATTTCGATGTAATGGTGCTGGAGCTGTATCGAGTGCATGAAGATCGTGCTCACTGTCTCAAAAGGTTCAGAACGCCTGATATTGACTTGAGACCCTAAGACCTCCATATGAGAAGTTATGTCTGCGAAGAGCATGCTGGCAAAGTATGTGACAAAAAAAATACATTTGCAACGCATAGGGCTAATTTAACGAGGTCGTAAAACTGGCATTAAGTAAAGCTAAAACATTTTAATATTCGTACACATATATCACATATCACCAACGATATGTGATATCAATTTTTAAAACAGCGCTGGTTTAAAAATGTTCCACTCAAACTCCATTAAATAAATGGCATGTATGCTGATGATGTCCTGGAATAGCAACACTTTGCCGTTGAAAGGATGAGACAGGTGAGGTGCACTGCAGACGTTTTAGTACTGCCCATTGAGAAGACGAAAGGAGGTTAAGGACCCAGTGGTGGGCCATTACCGTGCCACCTGTCTGATGATTTGCTGAGTGACAGAGTATTATAGCCAACCACGTAATGGGCTAGCCATTAACCTTCGCTCCAGAACACAGCTGCCTGAGCATTGCTTTATTAGGAGTACCCTCATCAGACTGCTCGCTCATCAACCTTCCGCATGCACTTATCTTCCCCTGCCAGTCCAGTGTGGCACTCAAACAATCTGAGTTAATTGACGAACATCACTTTAGTAATAATAATAATAATAATAATAATAATAATAATAATAATAATAATACTGTTCAATCTCGTACTTGAGAAAGTAATCAGGACCTGGGAAAAGGAAAGTAAAAGAATAACCCTTGGCGGACTAGAATTCACTTGAAATGTCTGGCCTTTGCTGATGACAGCAATCCTTTCCTTTAATAGGCATGAATCAATTCGTTCAATTGAAAAATTACATGAAATTGCATTCAAAACGGGACTTCAAAAAAACTGAGTAGGCTACATGGAAGGAGCCTCATGATACTTAGATGACAACCTATGATAACTAAATGTGGCAAAATCTTTCAAGTGAACCAATTTAAATATTTAGGAGAAATTATTCAGCCCTCTGGTTTAAACCGCGAAGCAAATAAAGAAGGAATTTCCAAATTACAGCTTACAGGATCACTTGACACAGATATAATATAAGATTAATATATCGGAAAGCAAAACTTGGACAGTATAAACTGTAATCAAACCTGAAGCGTTATATGCATCGGAAACCTTAATCATTGGTGGCGAATCTTTAACCAAAGACATAGAGAAAGAAGAAAAAAAAATATACGAAACATGTTTGGCCCAGTTTGTATAGAGGGGATATGGAGGGAAAAAAAAGTGACAGTCAGTCTGAAAGACTAGACTTTGTATCATTTTAAATGCAACAAATGCTGAAAAATGCTAGAAAGACTCTGGACATGTTAGAAAATGATCTGCATAATACTTATCTTGCTTATCTTGTTTCAAATTGCTCGCGAACGGCAAGTGCAAACCAAGGGCAAAGCAAGGTCAAGAGCGCGGGATGCCGTCACGCTCACCAGAGCGCGCGGGGACGTGCCCCTTCAATCCAGTCTAAAAACACTTATAGTGGGCGATGTATTGAAGATAGAGATATGCTCTCCCGAACTTTTTTGTAGAACTGTTCATGCTGACCAATTATTACGCTCATAGTATATTGATATTTTTAACGATTTGCCCAGCGTAAGCTTAAGAAGCGCACGGACGCCATGTTTGTTTTCGACTTTTTCACTGAAATCGTTACTGCTTGGCTTCCTTTGACCATACATAAATTATTTTCTACAGAATCATTCCTCGAGATATCCTTCACAGAATGGTGAAAACCGCATCAAAATCCATCCAGTGGTTCTCGAGATTACCCGTGAATCCAAGAATCGGGGATTTTTGTCTTATACTAACGAAGTAGAGATTGTCGAGGAACACATGCACCAAGCAGTACTATGACGTCACACACCTCAGTGCAACTGGGTACATTTCGTCCCGTCACCGTAACGTAACGCCAGACCCCAGCGTAACGACGAAGTCGACAAGATCATTTAAAATTATAAAAACATCATACGAGGAAATATATCGTCAATCTGAAAAATCTCTGGTGTGTTTCGGGAGTTAGCCACCCCGAAGGCTAACTGATCTGGGACCGGTTCTTCTCCTTCTTCCATTGCCTTTGGGGCGGTCCCTCTCCTCTTTCCCTCTTTTCTCTGCCGTTCGTGGCTCTCCTTTCTTCCAAGTCCTTTAATTCTCATTCTTCGAGGGTTGAGGGCATTACCTTTCCCCTTGTCTTTTGTTCCCCTTATTCTTCTATTTTTTCTCCATTTCCTCTTCGAGTTTGTAAGTCAGTTGATAGTTGAAGGTATAGTTTCACTATCACCCAAACCATTAGGGGCCGATAACCCCGTTGTTAGGCCCCTTAAAACAACAATCATCATCATCACATAATTTCTGAATGGTCCTCGTATAACTCTCGTAGTGATGGATGAATTTTTAAGGCCGGAAACTCCTACTCCATGGGACGTATTGATGTCAGATGAAAACGAATGCAGATGAATGAAATTCGAACAGAAAACACAAAAAATGTATGTACAATCGTAACATTAAAATGATTTAGATGCTGATGATCTCGTAGTTTCGCCCCTTAAACAAATTTTAAAAAAAGTAAAATACCTTACTGTTAGTGATGTATTATCTAAGAGTCATGCAATCAGACAGAAATACACGATGTCAATCAACATAGTGGTTCCTATTGTAATACACTCTTTATATCATATCCTTCAAACTAAAATACACAATAAAAAAAATTGTATATTTCTGGCCAAGAGTCGTAGTGGTCTCAAACTCATTAGGCGTTCTTGCGTGTGTGTATATCGGCTGTGTACACTCGCCTGTGTCAATGAGGATAGATCTGTGCGAGTGTGGAAACGAACCGGTGAACGTATGCACGACCTATACATCCGAGACCGATACCAACAGGGAGGAGGTGGTGCAATGTATTGGGGTAACATCATGTATGGTCGCCGAGCCCCTCTTGTGTACATCTCAGGGCGTATGGCAGGCATACGTTACAGGGATGCCATCCTGGCACCTGTAGTGAAAGGCTATGCTGACAATTTCGGCCCAAATTTCACGTTCGTGGACGATAACGCTCGCCCGCACAGCAGAATGGTATTCACAGAATGGAATGGCCTGCCTATTCTCCCGATCTCAATTGTATGGAGCAGGCATAGACACTGCTTAATAAATATGTCCGTCCTCCCTTTCATCCCCACTGTACTCAATGGTAATATGCAAAACTTTTTTTTGATGTGTGTAGTTTTAAACCGCTAACGATTAAGTACCCAATGAAACGATGTTACTTTGTTTCGAGGTAAAATTTAGTGTAATGTAGATATCTTGTCGGTGGCTTGTAATGCATCCGAGGTCAGAATTGTTTTGCTTACATTGGATGTCATTCGAGTATTGTACCCCGGAGGTCACCCGAAATATTCCTGGCCTATATCCGATATTCGTTATGTCATAGCTACAACATCCCAAACGAACAGCACGCTCATTATCTAATAGTGCTTGTCAGCCGGTCATCTGTGTCCCAACACGCAGATACAGGGTGGGGCAGAAACAATGACCCATTTTAAATTACCCGCCATTATTGCACACGGCTTCCTAGAGAGTTGATATTGGTACCAGTGTGTAGTGCAGTTCAAAGCATTGCCAGTCAGTATGGAGCGTTGGTCAAACGAACACCGTGCGTTTGCAATAGAAACGTTTTTCAAATGTGGTGACAGTGTCGTACGAACACAGCGTTTGTTCCGGCAACATTTTGACATTGGTCGGAATGATCAAGTTCCGTCTCGGAAGTCGATTACGAGATGGGTCCAGCAGTTCAGAGCAACAGCATCTGCAACAAACAAGAAACCGTCTGGTAGGCCACGTACAGTTCGCACCCCGGACAACATTGCACGCGTGCGAGCTGCTGTCGAGCGAAGTCCAACGCAATCACTTCGTCGGCATTCACAAGTTCTTAACATCTCGGCCAGAAGTGTGCGACGGATGTTGCATCTGGATATGAAGTTCCATCCCTACAAACTCCAAGTGGTGCAGCAATTATTGCCCAGAGATCTCCAGGCACGTCAAACATTCTGTACACAGCTTCTGGAGATGATAAACACTCAACCCGACTTTCTCAACAATTTCATGATGTCTGACGAGGCCCATTTTCACTTATCGGGCTATGTAAACAAACAAAACTGTAGGTACTGGGCGCTTACCAATCCTCATCAGATGCACGAAAGACCACTTCATAGCGAAAAAGTTACTGTGTGGTGTGGTGTGTGTCTGCAGGGTATTATTGGTCCGTATTTTTTCGAATATGATGCAGGTGACGCTGTCACAGTAACATCAGATCGATATGTTGTTATGTTGCAACAGTTTGTAATGCAGAAAATGCGCCGTAAGAATATCAATTTGCGGTCGTTATGGTTCCAACAAGATGGTGCAACCGCTCACACGGCCAGAACATCCATGACTGTCTTACGTAGAATGTTTCCAGATCATCTTGTATCCCGCTTTGGCAATGTGAACTGGCCAGCCCATTCGCCCGATTTATCGACTTGTGATTTTTTTTCTGTGGGGATTCCTAAAATCTAAAGTGTATGCTAACAGGCCAACAACTATTGAAGAATTGAAAAACAACATTCAAGCCGAAATCGAGGCCATAACAGGTGACACTCTTCGTAAGGTTATGGAGAATTTGCGTGTTCGTGCAGAAGATTGCATCGCCAACAATGGTGGACACCTGAAGGACATAATTTACAAATAGTGCCATGTGTAATTAATGGTAGGATGTGTTCTTTTGAACAGTGTAAAGTAATAATATGTAGTTGTATTTCTTCATGGTTAAATAACATGTTTAAAATGGGTCATTGTTTCTGCCCCATCCTGTATATTCGTCACTGAAAAGTTCCCAAATTTGCTTCATGTTTTTTCTCCCGGCCACGCACAATTTTGACGTGCCCTAGTGCATGAATGTGTAATGGTTTCGCGGTGGGATATAAACCACAAACATGGCCACTCCAGCCGGGAGCTCTGTGTAGACCTGAACAACAAAAAGTTGCACGACGCTCAATGAGTGAAGTTTTCCGAGCAACAATCCTGGTGTTCGGTGTCACCAGCTTTCATCCAGCCTGCCTGCTTTTCCTCGCCAATTATAAGTTTGCGTACAATGCTTGCGGTCATTTCATTAATTCGTACATCTAACCAGTGAGTAATTTTATAACTCATGTATTATTTTTACTAGAACCTCGAAACTTCTTCCAAATTTTAGCCTATTTTTCTCATGTAAAGTTACCCATGAGTGATAGCATGAAATTCGAAACTAGAGCATCATGTTTCTAAAATATATACTACAAGCAATGGAGGAAATTAGAGAACAATTTAAAGGAGTAAATATTCGAAGAGAAATAATTTCAACTCATGAGATTCTCTGATGATATTGTCATCTTAACGAATTCAGCAGAGGATTTGAATGAGTTTTTCAATTATATGGACTCAGTCTTGAGGAAAGAGTTCATAATGAAAATCAATGAACGTAAAACAAAAATAATGCAACCGAAAGAAATCAGAAAATCCTGCTGACGTCAAATTGGCTGGTGAACTGCTGAAGGAAGTAGGTGACCTTTCCTACTTAGGAAGCAAAATAACCAGTGATGGACGAAGCAAAGAGGATATAAAAAGTAGGTTGGCTCAGGCAAAGAAAGCATTTTTACAGAAAAGAAATCTGCTGGCATCAAATATAGGTTTAGGTATTAGGAAGTCATTTTTGAAAGCCTTTGGCTGGAGCGTGGCGCTCTATGGAAGTGAAACTTGGGCTGTTGCCACAGCAGATGAGTATAGAATAGAAGCATTTGAAATAAGATCAGATGGGTAGATAGGGTAACAAATGAACAGGTATTAAGACGAGTGGGAGAGGAGAGATGTTTCTGGCGACTGCTAATGAAGAGAAGAGATAGGTTGGTAGAACACATACTAAGACACCCAGGAATAGCAAACTTAGTTATGGGAGGAAGGGTTAAGGACAAGATCTGTTGGGGTAGACCAAGGCTAGAATATTTTAAACTGATTACCTCGGATGTAGGGTGTGGTAGTTCAAGTGGAGCATTAATATACAAGACATAACAAGAATCATATTTTTAGTCTTTTAGTCTGTTACGGATTTTTCACATATTTGCCCACATCGCGAACATTGACATTCATCAGTCGGTTCATGGAATCACTTGTTCTCTCATATTCTGTGATGAAATCCATGTATTGCGAGTCTTGTTGTGACGTGTCTCTGGTTTGGCACTCTTGTTTCCAGCTGTTATCCGCCATGGCTGTTGTGGTGTAGAAATCCAGTCCTATTTTATTTTTCTGATGGTTTCTGATATTGATCAATTCCTGATAAGGTCCAATGCTGCAGGTGTGATAGCTATGCAGAGATGAAACTAATAGCTCAGGACAGGGAGGCATTGAGCAACAAACAAGTCAAAAGACTGAAGATTCAAACAACTACTACTACTACTAATACATATTAATTGTCACGGGGGCGAGTGGTTATCGTGTTGAACTACCAAACCCTAGCTTGCAGGTTCGCTCCTGGCAGTGGTAAGTGATTTTTGAAAGGCGAAAAAAATCTTGGCACGCATGTCGTACGTTGTTGGCATGTTAAAGAACCCATGTGGATTTAGTAGGCCGTGTTCATAATGGTAACATTAATCTCGGGATTTTCCGCCAACAAAGTTCCTCCTTTCTCTACTAGAAAGCGCTATAGCGGCAAGGATCTTAGATAACTAATCTCCTTGACATTATAGCGCTCCAAGGTACGACAAAATTCGACATGCAAGCGTCCTCGGGTCGTCAATTAACAAACCCGGCATCCAAGGCCATATAGGCCTATAAGTAGGCTGATTTTAAATATTTGTATCTTATAGCTAAATTAAATGTTTTCTTTTTATGTACTACTACAATTGCCGTGTTCGGTTCCCAGAACGTTGGCTATCACCATAGCGAAGGCGTTTCTGTCTTCCGCTAGCGTGAATAATACTTCAGCAATTGAAATCCTGGCCATTTCTTTATGTTCTGAAACCAGAACATCTGAAACCACAACATTTTTCTTCTCCCACTTCCTCGTCTGTCATCTACAGTACTGTATCTTACCTTTCATTATTTTTAAAGCAGCCGATATTTTTGAATAAGAATAAATAGTAATTAAAATATCAGTCATGCAGTAGATCACACTTGTATTAGTACGGCTCTCCGCTTTGAGATGCAGTTTCAGGACATTATTTGGAATGAGGACTACATTATCAAACATACAATTACGGGACGCTGGCGTACAAAATAATCACTTTGGTCGTGTTTTTAGCCTAACACCTGCAATTTCACGCCGTTTGGTGCACGTTATGGCTCTCTAGACGCAGCCGATGAATAGTTATGAGTCAAGTGTGGCGCCATGCTAATCGTGTGGGGATGTTTGAGGTTTATTTTATTCAATAATTTGGCATCCATTAATCAAATTTGCATTGCGCTGTTCCCTACGCGCCCCCTCTAACACCGCACTGATGTTGACCCGTCGATTTTCCCTGCGGTTCTTCCACGCCACTTCCTTCATTACTTTCACCACAGCAAGTCATCCGTGACTGGCTGACTATTTATTTATTTATTTATTAAATTATTGATTTATTTATTTATTATTTTTATGGGTATTTTCCTACTAAATTACCTTTTGTAAGTATTTCCACTCTACACTTTGTGAGTCGTTTCAATCTGAGTTCCATTTTGTAAGTATTTTCAGTCTCACTTAATTTTCGTTATACCCCAAGGACTTCCTGTGCTGGGTCCGTTTTGTCCCATTTTTCCTCTGACCTTGGGGTGGGCCCTCTCCTCTTTCCGTTTCCTATCTGCCTTTCATGGCTCTCCTTTCTTCCAAGTCCCTCATCCTCATTCTTCGAGGGATGAGGGCATTTCTTTTCTACCGTTTCTTCTTCTAGTACAGTAAGTTTGTATTTAGTATTAGTTATAGTTTTCATTCTCATCTCATCCTTCACTATCACGCAAACCATTAGAGGCCGGTAACCTAGATGTTAGGCTCCTTAAAACAACAATTATCATCATCATCATCATCAATTTTCGTTATGGTTTCCATTTCATTGTCATTTTCACTGATAACATAGATGTTAGACTCCTTAAAACAACAATTACCGTCATCATATATTTATTTATTTATTTGTTTACCAGAATAACAAATGCATGCAATTAAGAGAAGAAAGGATGTTTTAAAAACGCTATGTTTTAGGCTTACATGCAACCAAAATACAGCATTAGAATGGTCATCTCCAATTAAGATATCTTCCTTTGTGCTAGGATCATCGTGTATGTAGCCATTCACCACATTCCCAGAGCTTGTCACCAAATAGTGGGGGTGGACGCACTTCTTCAGATTTTGTGTGCATTATGAAATGGCAAGTTCTGAGCCTATTCGATCTTTTCCATGCTTTGTATATAGTTTTAAAACAACAAATAAACATCCGCCTTAGTCAATACATAAACGAAAGGAAATATAATTAAATATGCTCCTGGTACATGTTTCAGGTATTAATAGCTTTTATCCCCTTTATCAGCCAATATATTTTAAAGCATAAATATAAAACATCGTAGCACTCAAAAAAATGGTTATTAGACTTAATATGGTGCACCATGTAAGTAGGTAATAAATATGAGACGGAATGAATTCAGCCATTAAACACAAGCGAAGATATACGAAAAGAATCAGTGGACAGTTCATTCGCATATTGGCTCCAAAACACAAGTCAAAGCTTGAATTGGCAAAAATGGGTCCACAATACTTCACCATGTGTACACAACCAATGAAGAAGCCTTATGCTTAACAGGTCCATAAGCCAAATCAAATGCCTGCATGCCAACGAAACGAACGTGGAAGGAATAACTTCATATAGCAATGAGGTTAGCTCAATGCATAACCTAAAAAGAAGCAAAGTAAAAACAAAAACCATAATAAAAGGGACCAAGGGGAAATTTATAGACTGAAATAATTATGAAGAACTATAAAAATTAATTTAAAATGGCATTGAACGAGTAGCGCACGAGTAGATTCAACAAATGAGCGACGACGCGCGAAGCGTTTCAACAAAGTCATGTATGCGTCCATATACCATTCGTCTGATAGCGATGAAACTTGGGTGAGATGTTGTGTACACTGTACACTACACGGAAGGTTTCTGGCTTAGTAAATCTACTTAACAATAGGTATCGCACAAGTAGATTCAACAAATGAGCGACGACGGGTGAGCGTTTCAACAAAGACCAGTATGCATTCACGTACCATTCGTCCGATAGCGATGAAACTTGGGTGAGAGGTTGTGTACACTACAGGCAAGGTTTCTGACTTAGTAAATCCATGTTATAATAGATAGCGCACGAGTAGATTCAACAAATGAGCGACGACGCACGAAGCGTTTCAACAAAGTCCCGTATGCGTTCATATACCATTAGTCTGATAGTGATCAAACTTGGCTGAGATGCTGTGTACACTTAAGGGAAGGTTTCTGGGTTAGTAAATCCACTTAACAATATGTATCGCACAAGTAGATTAAACAAATGAGCGACGATGCGCGAAGTGTTTCAACATAGTCCCGTATGCGTTCATATACCATTCATCCGATTGCGATGAAACTTTGATGAGTTGTTGTGTACACGCCAGGAAAGGTTTTCGAGTTAGTAAATCCATTTTACAATAGGTAGCGTACGAGTATATTCAACAAATGGGTGACGGCGCTCTAATCGTTTCAGCAGTCCCGTATGCGTTCATATACCATTCATTTCATTGCGATGTAACTTTCGGGAGTTGTTGATCACGCTCCCGTGAATGTTTCTGAGATAGTAAATTATTTTTTTATAATAGTTTAGAGGTGATTAACGGAAAAAGAAGAAAATATTGGGAATCCAAAAGCACTGCAACTAACAAAGCCAAACCCCAACACTTTCTTTGATTGGTATTGCAACGCATGCCGGGTACAACTAGTAATGTATAAATATATGATATAGAAAAGTTATACTAAAGAGCATCTAAGGGGGTTTATTACTGGATTTATTAGTTAAGTTATTTTTGAGAGTGTCAAATAAGATATTAGATTCGAAAATGACTTCATTAAGAATCGCTGGGTCTGGAATACTGTGTGCTGTGTTGATTTCAATGTATTCGAGGACATTCATCATAGTACCCTTATTAGTGTAATGTAAGATTTCTATATCATTCTCTATACTAGTGAATTTGTGGCCTGAATCCTCCATATGTGCGGCCATGGCTGAATACTTTCTGTATTTAGTGGCATTCAAGTGATCATTATATCTTGTGGTGAAATTTCTTTCTGTTTGACCTATGTAATTGGCGTTACGATCATAACTTAATCTGTAAACACCGATTTGCTGAATTTATCCTTCAAGTTGAAAAATTGGAATTAAAGAAAATGCTCCGTTGAGTATTGTTTGTTTTGTAAGCTATTTTCATGTTATGCTTTTTGAATTTGTTAGTGATGTTATAAGTATGATGATTAAAATAAGTAAAAACTGCGTATGAAGGCTTTTCTTTATGCTCAGGTTGAAGTTGTGTGATGGGCTTATTTTTTAATTTGTTGATAATAATATAAATGTATTTATGATTATAACCATTAACTCTGGCAATTTGATATATTATCTCAATTTCTTTGTCAAAATCTTGCTTGGAAAGAGGTAAATTCAAGGCTCTGTTCACAAGGCTAATGAAAGTGGCTTTTTTTATGATAGCCAGGATGGTTCGAATCTTGTCTTACAACACAACGGGTTTGCGTGGGTTTCCTGAAAATTTGGTGATGCAGTTTATCTTTTTTGAAATGGTGGTGTCAAGAAAATTAATCTTATTGTTTGTGGCGTATTCCATGGTAAATTTAATATTATTATCAATATTGTTGAGTTGATCTAAAATTCTATCAATCTTTTGAATATTATCGTCAATAATGATGAACACATCATCAACGTATCCACCCCAAAACGTAATCCCCATTATTTTATCTTTTATTTTAGTCTCCTCTAAATGGTCGAGATAAATATTAGCGAGTTTTCCTGACATTGGAGAACCCATAGCTAAGCCATCATTTTGTTTATAACCTTTATTAATTATTATATAGAATAAAATTTAAGATGCAAATGAATTAATCAGTTTCTACTTTGGATAGATTGCAATTATCTGTTAGATTCTTCTTAATGATGTTTATTGTAGGAATAATAGGTATATTGATGTACATATCTTTGAAGTCAGCACTATGTAAAGAATGTTCTTGTTTAAGATCCAATACTGATGTTTTCTAACAAAAATGTATTGAAAGACATGTTTGCTTTAAAACAATAATGGTTTTTTTTAATTGTTGAGCAAAATGTGATGTTTTATATAACGGGCTGTTTCTGAAATTGATAATAGGTCTAATAGGAATGTCCTTGCCTGCCAGCATATCTCTTTCTCCTTCTATCACACTCCCTTCCCTTGCTTGAAGCACAGCAGTGGCCAGCAGCTTGCTATCTGGCTCAGCAAATACGGCGAGTTCGTAAATTTGAATCGTGCGCCCGGAAGTAACAAAGTAACCTCATTTCTGGAAAGGAAAAATTTCCTCCGCCAATCTGATTGCGGCATCGTCTTTTACATAACACGCAGAGCGTCCCTGATTTTTTTTGTCGGTATAATTAAGATACACCCTGTATATACAATGTTATAATTACGTAAAAGTGTAACGCGCCAATCTTATTTATAGATAATATTGCTCACTTCTATGGTTGTTGCGTTATTATTAATGTGTACAAGTGCATACTTGTTTTCCCGCTTAATGTAATTGGTCACAATTTATGTTGACCGACTGGAAAGTTTTCTTTAACACAACAGCGAAGTGCCATAACCCAGAATACAAGTGCAATACAAGTGGGTCAAATTGCGACCGATGTCATTTAATGGGGTGCAAAAACAGAGGAAGCTCCCTAGCAGAAGACGTTAATACAGACCGAATACAAAAGCAATCACTCCATACTATTTCTCACGACATGATTTTACGCTCTGTATAGCCATTGGCTGCAGTAAAATGTATAATTAAAATTCTCGTGACGGTGTTACATCAAATATTGTTGTCATTCAAGTAATGTATGCGTATATCATTCAGTGTGTACATACTGTCTACAACCCCTTTTCAGTTTGAATTACTGCCGTGAGGCATTCCATTAAAAACAATGAGGAAAGTTCTGAAAGGCAATACGTTACGTTCCTTGTGAAATGTTGTCACGTAGCGTATTATGCAGTCATTCTACCTGCACTTCCAGTTCATTTGTCTATTAAACTCCTGCGCTCGACGCGACGAGTTATGTGCTTTAATATCTGCTACTGTCTTTGATGCTACGTCACTCAGACTGGGAGATAGTCTGACAGCCCACTCGATGTATTGCTCTCAGACGAGGGAACGGGATTAATGGATCGTCTGTTTATGAACTA
The DNA here is from genome assembly GCA_946902985.2 of Meconema thalassinum. Taxonomy (NCBI): domain Eukaryota; kingdom Metazoa; phylum Arthropoda; class Insecta; order Orthoptera; family Tettigoniidae; genus Meconema; species Meconema thalassinum. The sequence continues at coordinate 95,283,000 of OX336399.1, forward strand.
GCAAGAACCTCTTCGTGCAAAAACATGCAAGAGGTAAGCGCCAGGTCCTGGTGTAGTGTTTAGCGCCATTCGTTGCCATTCCTCATGTCCCAGGTTCGATTCCTGACTCCGACTAAAATTGCATGTCTAGTCTAAGGGCTGGAACTGGATAGTGCACATTCAGCCTCGTGAGGAGGAAAAACTGAGAAGAAGTATGTTTGAGCCCTACCTTAACCACCCTAGAAAATATTTTCCGTGGTTTCCCTACTTCTACTTCAGAAAAATTCGGGTAAGGTGTTTTAAATTATGGCCACGACTTCTTCCTTCCAAACCGTACATACACTTGTATAGCAAAGTCAAAGTCAACTCCGCACAGGCCATGGAGGCCCTGAGAGAAGTGGAAGGTGGAGGCTTCCACTCTTCGTGAACAATCACTAGATTGGATGGAGTTGTCAGCTCCATGCCCGGCCGTCTTTGCTCCCAGGAATTACCCAGTTACTCATTTTCTATGTGGGCTGAGTGAACCCCAGAGCTCTTTGCGTTTCCGAAAGTGGTAGTTTCGTTTCTAAAATACACTACGTGGGTGGGGATCGAACTCGCTCCTTTCCAGTTAGAAGTTCAGCGCCTCTTCTGACTCCGCTACGCAGCCCCCATACCCTTGTATAGGCACCACAAAAGCACAGGTCATTACACAGATTCTACGCACACACACACACACACACACAAATTATGTGACATGAAATGACAGTATTAAGTAGTATGGATTTTAAGTGCGTTTGAAAATCCCTCAGTATGCCTTCCTTCGGAGGGGAAGTATAGCCGGCGGTCCCATGTCATAGATTTATGGCATGTTAAAGAACCTTCCACTAATTACACCTGTGTGAAGCTAAATTGTATAGGTTAGGAGTGTAAACAACGCTCTTAGGTTTCTAGGTTCGTTACCAAGAGCCGACTGCGGTGGCGTCTAGTAGCTAAGTTTTGAACTTGGCCTAGTAGTTGTTGACGGTGGCGTTTGGCGGCAAAAGTAGGAACTATTTGATAAATTCAAAGTTGCAGTCCTTACTTAAATTAAAAAACGGTACACACACTAATACAGCCATCACAATTAACACCGGTTATCAGACAGATTCTACACACACCCAAAGTACACGGGGCTACATGACCGCGTTGTCGCAGCCCCTAAACTGAGGAACCAACCAACCAGACTAACATTCTTGATTTTACGTCCCTTTTAACTATTGTGGCTTTTAGAGACGCCGGGGTGCCGGAAATTTTCCCCGAAGGGGATATTTAACGTGCCAGTAAATTGTCTGCCATGGCTTCCTCACATTTAAGCACCCTGAATTGCCAACTGACTGCACCGGAACTCAGCGGGTGAGAACGTTATCGCTAAGTCTCGCAGACTGTCAAATGAATGATGAACATAAAATCAAGTGAATTAACGATACGAACATTAAAATCCCATGTCCCAACCAGAAATCGAACCCGGTGACCTTCAAACCAAGAGTTAGCGATCATATCCTCTTAGCTTCGAAATCGGACAAACAGTTGATGTTTAAAGCTAATGCTTGACTATGTTTAAACTAAAGCTGGTAATAAACTAATTTCGGCTAATCGATTTTATTAATCTGTTGTTGGCTACTAATCGATTCATCGAATAATTTGAAATTAATCGAAAATGATTAATCGACTGACAGAATAAAAGATTAATAGCCTAATTGATTAGTAGACACGAGATAAGAAAAGAAGTTTAAAAGAGACATCATCGCTTAATTTGAGATACGCTTATTTCCGCAATAATGATGTATAGAAATCTATTAAAAACATCACTTTTTGCCTAAATATACAAACACCTAGCACAGTGGAAGGACAAACAAATAATAATGAATATTGTTATTGGTTTTACGCCCCTTTTATTTCTGTGGCTTTTAGAGACGCTCGGACACCGGAATTATGTCCCGAAGGGAATCTTTAACGTGCCACTAAATCTACTGGCACGGCTCCCTCGCATTTGCGCACCCTCCGCTGCCAGTTGACTGCGACAGGATTCGATCCTGCAACCTTGGATTCAGCAAGCGGGAACGTTACCGCTGAGCCATGCAGCCTGTCAGGAAGGACAAATATCAATCAAATTGGGATGGGTTTCAAAAAAAAACGAAGAGTTTTCAGCAAAAATTTTGAATTCTTGTTCAATGTTTACAATTTAGGACAGGATCAGTTTTGTTTTACTTTGTTTTACCCTATTGTATTTTTCACAAAGAAGGTACAATATTTAAACATACAGTAGCCTACATGATGCAATATATTTTAATTAATGAAATGTCTTGTTTTGCTTCCGTGAGACCGTAAAATGAGAAATGTGAAGTACATCGATGAATCGACAATACAATTAATCGATTATTCGATCAACCGATTAATCGACTTTCGGTCATTTGATTAATCGATTAGACGCTCGATCGATTTGTCATTCTGCAGCAATTAAACGATTTTTGCTTCGATTAATCGATTTTTCGATTACTGAAATTAATCGATTAAAAGTACCAGCTTATAGCACAGGGGTGGCCATAATGAGGCTCGCAAGCCACGTGCGGCTCTTGAGTCAATCTCGTGCGGCTCCTTGAATTCAAGCTGTGAGCAAAAATAATACAGATTTGAATGGTATATAGCATGTCTCGACTTAGTATAAAACAAAGTCCTCGATTTGTGTTTGCTATGGGTAAACTCGAGATCCACTGGATGGATTTTGATGCGGTTTCCACCATTCTGTAAAGGATATCTCGAAGATTATTGCTGTAGAAAATTATTTATTTATGATCAAAGGACGCCGAGCAGTTACGATTTCAGTGGAAAAGTCGAAAAAAAACCGGCGTCCGAGCGCTTTGTAAGCTTACGCTGGGCAAACCGTTAAAAATATCTCAATACTATAAGTGTAAGAATTGTTCAGCATGAAAAGTTCTACAAAAAAAGTCCGCGAGAGCGTTTGTCTATCTTCAATACATCGCCCACTATGAGTGTTTTTACGTTTTAATTTCTTCCAAACATATCCATTCAACTACTGAGGCGACAGAGTACGAGCTAGCTATGGGCGAATCTATCATCCCTGTTACAGCCTAGCTAGCGAGCGAACCTATTGCCCCAGATACAGCCAGCAGCAAACCGTTGAGTCGTGTTGAGTTAAGACTTCTGAGAAGGGTGGTTGTGTTAGGAGTTTCCCTGGAAGTGCAACTCGGGTTTTCTTCATTTCGCCTGTGAAATTTTCGTTCCGAAAAATTCACAGTCAAGTCAAGGGGGTTATGTGTTTTATGCACGTCGCCATTCTTAAATTACGTCTGACAAGAATTTGTTGCACATGCATCTCCATGATAATATAACTAATAGTCCAGTCAGTGATTTTAACCCATCATGCCGAGACGTAAAACGGATATTGGTCGTTGTTCATTGACACTGGAGGAAAAAAAAGCTCTTATCACATAATGCATTCTCCCGGGAGAAGCCGGGTCGGGTTGCTAGTAAGTAAATAAAACAATGACTGTTAATCAAGAGAAGAGACAGGTTGGTAGGACAGATAGGCCTACTAAGACACCCAGGAATAGCAAACTTAGTAATGGAAGGGTCGAGGAAAAGAACTGTAGGGGTAGACCAAGGTTAGAATATGTTAAACAGATTGCCTCGGATATAGGTTGTGGTAGCTATGTTGAGATGAAACGGTTAGCTCAGGAAAGGGAGGCAAATCAGTCAAAAGACTGAAGTCTTAAACACACACAGAAATTATCATCATTTTGTAAACTATTAATTTCTTAACAATGTGGCTGTTTTGAAACAGCTTCATAAAATTTCGGCTTCCAAAGTCGAGGTTAATGGCCACCCCTTTTATAGCATAATAAATGAAGTCACAAGTATGGTTGATTCCTACACAATTGTTTCATTCGTCATTGGAAGACTCCAGCGCTGCTGATTGGGGGTTGGTCACATCGTTTGTAACAACACTACACCTACCATTATAGAACAGCTGAGTACCGTTACTCCCTTTGTAATTAATAATAATCTGCGATGATAAATGTATTTAAATAACCACTGCTGTAGATCATACTGGGCGTTCTTCCTGTACTAAGTGATTCCGTCACACAGTGCCATTTTTCATGTCGCTTATCTCAGGTTTGCTTTCCTTCTTTTTTAGTGTAATTCATTAATTCGAAGAACGTTTTGTCATTTCTCTTGGCTTTCCTTAATGATTTCACATTTCCTCGGCGTGTCACGTCATGCTAATCTCCCGTCTTCATTAATTATGGCGACGCTTCCAACCCGTGTCGCTTATCCCTACATTAAGTACCTTTTTATCTTTGTAATTGCTAAAATTATCTCATATGCCAAGCTCAATAAATTCCGCGCTTAAGAACAATGACAATGTAGCTTCAAAAACGTAAGCCAACAAGAGCTGTCACGGGCGAAATATTCCCATTCGTAATGGAATATTCTGCCATTACTGAAGCAGGAGATCTCTGCTTAATTTTTCAGCCTTTATATAGAGTTATTGTTATCGTTTTTAAGGGGCGTAACAGCGAGGTCATCTGTCCCATATTATACGGTGTATACAGTATGTTGCTTCAGACCCTCGTAATATCAGTTGAGCCCGCGGCGTAACCGTGCTCGTTAAATCGTGCACCACGGCCGCGAGGGTAGCTGCAACAAGTCCGGAGATTGGAGGTTTGATTCCCGGTGCTGTCACCAACTATCCTGAGGGTGGTTATTCCTTAGGTTTTTCCCCTCTCCCTCAAGTCAAATGCCCCCTCCATGGGCTCACAACTTGTGGGACGTGGGTTGGCTGAGACTGGCATTGCTTCCGCATACCTGTGCCGGGCTCCTCTCTATAATCTTTCCTATCCATCTCCCTTGGTCATCTCTTGTTCTCTTCCGACTCCGCTGGTATTAGGGTATCCGAGGTCTAGGGAGTCTTTCACTTTCCCGCCTTCATTGGCCCTGGTCTCATCTTTCCTGATCTCTCATTCTTCGAAGGGTCAGCCCATTTCTTTTTCTTCAAGATGTCTCGTATTTAAATCACTCATAATGGTTCCGTATTGATGTGCTTAAATAGTTTTTGAAAAAGTTTTATATTACCGCCTGAATCAATACTTAAATGAAAAAATATATTAACGAAGTTGTTCTTGGTAGCCTACATGTTTACGGGACTAATGAATGGGACAAACATTGTTCATTAGTCCCTGAAACTTGTACCAAGAACAACTTTGGCCAATGGCCATAGCAGGATATTTTATTTGAACGCCCGTAGGCTCCCAGCAAGTTAGATTTCAAGTAGTTCCAACTATGGCTACCAGATGCCACTGTCGCTGACACCTAGCGGCGAACGTTGGAATTTGACAGAGCGTTTCTAACCAGTGAAATACAACCTACACATTTGGCTACACTACCAATTGTAGTGGTAAGCCCCTCAGGGGCTCACATCTAGTGGGACGTGTGTTGGCGACCACGGGGCCCCAGCTGAGTCCGGCATGGCTTCCACTTACTTGTGCCGGCCTCCTCTCTGTCTTCTTTCCTTTCAACCTCACTTGGTCAACTCTTGTTCTCTTCCGACCCCGACGGTATTAGGGTATCCGAGGCCTAGGGAGTCTCTTCATTTCCCGCCTTAATTGGCCCTTGTCTCATCTTTTCTGATACCCTCCTTCTGCCAGGGGTCAGCCTTCTTTTTCTTTTCATGTTATCTCCTGCCTTCTGCTCAAGGCCCTCAAGGAGGCAGGGTGTATATAGCCCCACCACTTCTGGTGCACCCTAGATAATGCTACACCCTCAGGGGCTCACGGCTGGTGAGTTCGGGAGTTGGCAACCCCGAGGGATTCCTGAGCTGGGTCCGTTTTCCCCTATTGTCCCTTACCTTTGGGGGCGGACCCCCTCCTCTCTCACTTTCCTATCTGCCTTTCATGGCTCTCCTTCCTTCCAAGTCCCTCAATCCGCATTCTTCGAAGGTTGAGGGCATTTCTTATCCTCCTGTCCTTTATTTGCCTTATTCTCCTTTAGTTTTCTATTTCTTCTTCTAGTAAGTAAGTTTGTAGTTAGTATTAGTTTTAAGTTTGCATTTTCATTATCATCTTCACGATCACCCAAATCATCAGGGGTCGATAACCTAGATGTTAGACCTCTTAAAACAACAATTATCATCATCATCATCATCATGTAGTGGTAAGTTCTTTTACATGCCATAAATCTATGACATGGCCACCGGCATTACTTCCTCTACGAAGGAAGGCAAACTGAAGGATTGTAACGCTCTTAAAAATCCGACGACCACATTAAGAGGAAAAGAGTAGGCTACATATGCTACTGTATTTGTGAAGATTTTTTTTTTTTTTTCAAGCTGAAACTGGTTCAAATTCTTCATAACTTCCAAAATACTTCCTTGGTTAGCACACAACACAACTATTTGGTTCCGTTACGCGCCGTCCATGTGATTGCCGTGGTCATATTTCTATTCGTGTATGCTCCTTGCAAAGCCGTAGTCAGGGGATTGGCCCAGATGTCACCCCCACCCCCAACCCTCCCGAAATTAAGATGGGGAAGTACAGTCACTGGCAGGCACGGATTCTAGGGGGGGGGGGGTTATGACCCCCCCACCCCCAACGCCGACCAAATTTTTTTTGCAAACTCAAAAAACGAAAACACAATAACCAGACAAATAAAACTTAACGAATTTTAACTGAAAATCAGTTTTTATTTCATTTTATTTATTACTGAAAATATCTTTATTGCAATCATTATGTTCTGTTACAACTGCACATATTTACAACTTCATAGGCTACCTGTTATATAAAAACGATTATTTATATAACAAAATCAACTCGTCTATTTTGTTTAGCAAACCTTGTGATTACCGAATCGATGTCTATAGTGATGTCACGATGAATGTGCAGCAATGCACGGATAGCAATTTGGGGCATTTTTCGCACCAAAAAAAATCCCGACGTCCAAACTGCAAGCCTGGTTGGCAATTTAAGCTGTGACTTTCTCTCAACTCGACTTGCCGAAACTGTAACGTATCTTGATACTTTTCTCGAAGCTCGATGTAAAAGTCGCAAAACACGCCGTTGCAATTTGTACGAATATGTTTGGTGCGCTAAACGCATCAAATTTCTATCCATGTAGCTTGCAAATAAATTGATCTGGTTTTGTACGTATGGTTATTTTGTGATTGCGTGTTTAGTGATACCATTTTTAGCCTACTTTCGATTTTTGCAAAAAATGAAAGTAGACTTATGAGATCAACACAGGGCGAAAAAAGTGTGTCTGTGTGTGTGTGTGTGTGTGTGTGTGTGTGTGTGTGTGTGTATGTGTGTGTGTGAGTCTGTGTGTGTGTGTGTGTGTGTGTGTGTGTGTGTGTGTGTGTGAGTGTGTGTACTCTGAATGTCTGTCCCCCCCTATCAATTCGAACACGGTGAATGCGAATTGAACGAAATTTGGTACAAAGGTAGCACTAGCAAAGGACACCTCAGTGTCATGTTTTATATCGCCGCCATCTTTACTGAAACTGAATGGCGGCCACTCAAACGTTCAAAACGTAAAATCAAATAACGACTAACCAAATCATCCGATCTCTACCAAATTTGGTAACAACATACCTTCGTATAGGATGCGTCTTGTGACCAAACTACAAGGTCGTCCGCCATACCATTTCAGGATGGCGGCCGTGCGAATTATGCAAACTTTATAATCCATATCATGGGACCCACCAGTTCCGATTATCGAGCCGAGAATCGTTTTAACTGTTCTAAAGGAAGAGGCACGTTCGAAATTAAAAGTTTATTTTGTAATACTATAGTGCAGACGTGATTTTAAAAAGCTGAGCTGATTTAGTAATAAGACAAGATGGCAGCGGATATCTTGTGCCTGACTTATATTTCACTAATTTGAGTATTGCATGCAATATAGCGTACTGATATAAAATAAATAAACTTTGTATGAAATGCTTTATATATAAATAATATACTCCAGTGATGAAATCGTTTAGTATAAATCACTATTTGCTAACAAGTTCTATGTAAGTCATTTTATATAGAACGATATTCGTTGACACAATTAGCTCAGTGGTAGAGCGTTAGCCTATCGTTCAAATGCCTATGGCTCAAACCCGATCAGAGCTAGTTTTTTTGCTTGAAATTTTATATGTTTATTGTTTTGTAATGACTCAGATTTTTTAAAATTAAGCGTTATATTGTGCATATTATGGTGTAAAATATATATTTAATTAAAACATAATTCGCCAGCAGATTTACTCGAGACATCTAGCTGCCAAAAAGGTAACTGCACGCCGACCAGATTTTATTGAAAAGTTTCTTCTTCTGGCCGCTAGAATGCACTCGCTCTGTTAGGATTATATTGTTAGATATTTCACCACTAGATATCACGACTAGTCTACGTGGGGCCCCATTGATTACTATACCATTTGCATTCTATGCGCATCGAATTTGAAGAATGACAAGATGATACTACGATACATTTTTACTTTCTATTTTAAAGGGTTTGTAACAGCCTATTGTGCGTTATTTGAAAATGTTAATTGAAGTAAAGAACAAAACGATTTCACATAGTATCTGAACTCTATCGTTGGTGCTAGTTCAGGATATTAATTAATACTTCTATTTCAGCCAAATAGCAATCGAAAATATCCACATAGTTGGTATACACACGTCTCTGTAGGGTCATGGAAAGATTTGTTAATTCAATTAGGGTTGTGAAAGTCATACGCAGCCAGACGTGTAAAGACATGCCTCAACTCAAAGTTGGATGTTGCCCGCGTCAGGCCGATTATGTAATAATAATAATAATAATAATAATAATAATAATAATAATGTTATTGGTTTTACGTCCCTTTTAACTACTGTTGCTTTTAGAGACGCCGGGGTGCCAGAATTTTGTCCCGAAGGGGATCTTTAACGTGCCAGTAAATCTACTAACACGGCTCCCTCGCATTTGTGCACCCTCAAATGCCAGCTGACTGCGCCAGGATACGAACCTGAAACATACGGTCCAGCAAGCGAGAACGTTACCGCTGAGCCACGCCGCCAGTCCGGTCGATTATGTCTCCAGATCCATAACATTCTTGATATACTTCTTATCTTTCTTTCTTCAATGATGGTAGCAGTTTTTATCTAGGTTGTGGCGTTTGGTAGAGGTAAATCGTTTCTAAGGTCTTCAACAAAGAATAGTTCTATTATACTCTTTGATAATAACGAGTTATAACTATACTCATACATTTAGGAGAAAGTAGGCTATATGTTCTTTACTGAACATCTTGTTCTTAACAATTTCGATTCTGTGACCCCCCCCCCCCCCCCCCCAGGCCAAACTCTAGATCCGCGCCTGGTCACTGGCTGCGAGCGGTGACATTTAAGCGGCTTCTATTCAGAGCACGGTCCACCCAACAAGAGAACGCTTACCAAATCGTGATTATCCCTGCCGGCTGGTTTTAGGGCTAGGTGTATATGAGCAATTTCTTTATTGATGTGCAAAAACGGAGCTATTTTTGACAATTTCTGCCGCAAACTTAGTGGCAAATGTGTGCAGAACAAACTGTACAGTGCCTACTGGGGCAAGGCAGGGAATGTGCGACTCGAACGAGGAAACTTGTACACTCGCGCCGAGTACAGTATTATCTTGTCTCCCTCTATCATACACCACAGCTAGCTTCACTGAAACACTACACCGGCCAGCAGCTTGCGTTCTGGCCCAGCAAATACGGTGAATACGTCAATTTGAATCGCGCGCCCGGAGGTAACCAAGTTACTTCATGTTCCCCGAAACGTAAACATTTTCTCCGCAAATCCGATGGCATCGTACCATCGTATAACACAAAGAGCATCCCAGATTTTTAGCCTACTTTCGATTTTTGCAAAAAATGAAAGTAGACTTATGAGATTACTACAGGGCGGAAAAAAGTGTGTCTGTCTGTGTGTGTGTATGTGTGTGTGTGTGAGTCTGTGTGTGCGTGCGTGTGTGTGTGTGTGTGTGTGTGTGTGTGTGTGTGTGTGTGTGTACTCTGAATGTCTGTCCCCTCCCTATCAATTCGAACACGGTGAGCGCAAATTGAACGAAATTTGGTACAAAGGTAGCACTAGCAAAGGACACAGTGTCATGTTTTATATCACCGCCATCTTGACGGAAACGTAATGGCGGCCACACAAATGTTCAAAGCTTAAATCAAATTACGACTAACCTAATCATCCGATCTCTACCAAATTTTGCAACAACATACCTTTATGGGGGCAGCATCCTTTGACCAAACTAATAGGTCATCAGCCTAATATTTTGCGGATGGCGGCCATCTTTGTGTGAAAATAGATTGCCCCTATTAATTCGAACACGGTGAAACCGAATGGAACGAAATTTGGTACAGAGGTAGTACTAGCAAAGGGCACCCCAGTGTCATGTTTTATATCGCCGCCATCTTGACGGAAACGTAATGGCGGCCACACAAATGTTCAAAGCTTAAATCAAATTACGACTAACCTAATCATCCGATCTCTACCAAATTTTGCAACAACATACCTTTATGGAGGGAGCATCCTTTGACAAATATAATAGGTCATTAGCCTAATAGTTTGCGGATGGCGGCCATCTTGGTGTCAAAATCGATTACCCCTATTAATTCGAACACGGTGAAACCGAATGGAATGAAATTTGGTACAGAGGTAGCACTAGCAAAGGGCACCCCAGTGTCATGTTTTATATCGCCGCCATCTTGACGGAAACGTAATGGCGGCCACACAAATGTTCAAAGCTTAAATCAAATTACGACTAACCTAATCATCCGATCTCTACCAAATTTTGCAACAACATACCTTTATGGAGGGAGCATCCTTTGACAAATATAATAGGTCTTTAGCCTAATAGTTTGCGGATGGCGGCCATCATTGTGTCAAAATCGATTACCCCTATTAATTCGAACACGGTGAAACCGAATGGAATGAAATTTGGTACAGAGGTAGCACTAGCAAAGGGCACCCCAGTGTCATGTTTTATATCGCCGCCATCTTGACGGAAACGTAATGGCGGCCACACAAATGTTCAAAGCTTAAATCAAATTACCACTAACCAAATCATCCGATCTCTACCAAATTTTGCAACAACATACCTTTATGAAGGGAGCATCCTTTGACAAATCTAATAGGTCATTAGCCTAATAGTTTGCGGATGGCGGCCATCTTTGTGTCAAAATCGATTACCCCTATTAATTCGAACACGGTGAAACCGAATGGAATGAAATTTGGTACAGAGGTAGCACTAGCAAAGGGCACCTCAGTATCATGTTTTATATCGCCGCCATCTTGACGGAAACGTAATGGCGGCCACACAAATATTCAAAGCTTAAATCAAATTACGATTAACCTAATCATCCGATCTCTACCAAATTTTGCATCAACATACCATTATGGAGGGAGCATCCTTTGACCAAACTAATAGGTCATTAGCCTAATATTTTGCGGATGGCGGCCATCTTTGTGAAAATCGATTCCCCCTATTAATTCGAACACTGTGAAACCGAATGGAACGAAATTTGGTACAGAGGTAGCACTAGAAAAGGCCACCTCAGTGTCATGTTTTATATCACCGCCATCTTGACGGAAACGTAATCGCGGCCACCCAAATGTTAAAGGCTAAAATGTAATTACGACCAACCTAATAATCTAGTCTCTACCAAATTTTGCAACAACAAATCTTTATGTGGGAAGCATATTCTGACCAAACTGCTAGATCATCAGCCCAAGAGTTTGCAGATGGTGGCCAAGTATGTGTGCAAATCGATTCCCCCTATCAATTCAAACACGGTGAAACCGAATTGAATGAATTTTTTTACAGAGGTAGCACTAGCAAAGGGCTCCTCATATTCATGTCTAATATCCCTATAGCACGTTGTATTTCAACAAGCTACTTCAACCAACATTCAATTATACTCCTTGAAAAGGACAAAGAGTTATAACAATACCCATGCATTTAGGAGAAAGTAGGCTATATGTTCTTTACTGAACATCTTGTTTGTCGGTAAAATTCACTTGTCAGATACGTGGTATTGGAAGTTCAGGGACGATATACTAAGCAAGAACGCCCTTGAATTTCCCCTTAAAAAGTAAGCTACTGGTAAAAAAATCAAATCCCCGAAACCTGTTTCAACTTGTAAATGCCTTCAAGAATGTGTTTTTATTTGGAAGCTATTTTTCAGTGTTGCCTTAGTAATTAAAATTTCATGTTTTTCAGTCGGTTAACACGATTGTACCCAATTGTTATGGGTGGTTCCCTAATGCCGATTTTTAGCCTACTTTAGATTTTTGCAAAAAATGAAAGTAGACTTATGAGATCAACACAGGGCGAAAAATAGTGTGTGTGTGTGTGTGCGTGTGTGTGAATTTTTGCGTGCCCTCCTAATAACTTCTAAACGGCTGGAGCGATTTCAATGAAAGTCGGTAAGTTCATATCACTATTCCGGGCGTCCCCGACCGTGCCCTTCAAATTTTGTTACGTCTCACCAATCCAACATGGCGGCTGTGCGAAATATCTCACCAGCATTCAATATCTCCGAAACCATTGCCGATATCACCCTGCAATTTTGTACGGTGATAAAGAAAACTACTAGAAGTTCACGTATGTAACTTTTAAAAACCTGGTAACTACAAAACCAACATGGCGGTCAAGCGAAGTTGCGACATTTAAATAGACATTTCTCGCGATTTAACCAACCAAACGCAATGAAACTTGGTACAGTATATGTTTATGCACATTGTAATGCACCAACATCTAACTTCGTTCAATTGTTTACGTAACCTCAAGATGGCGGCTGTGTGAATTTCGAAAATTAAGTTTTTGTTTCTCGTGTTCTAATCATGCGATCGAAATCAACATTTGCATAATGAACGTACACAATAATCATCATCTAATAGTACATAACTCTATGCCCGACATATATTAAAATCCAACATGGCGACCATCCGAAATATTTAGACGGTTCTTTATATCTATTAATCTACTATAGCAATCAAACCGAAATTTTGTAAGTGTATAGAGGCTATAAGCATAAGTTCGCCTATGGGACGTTCAATAACCTGGCGAGCACAAATCCAACATGGCGGTGACGCGAAATTTAAATATTCCAATGGACGTTTCTTTAGTTTCAACCGCCCGAGCGCAGTGAAACTTGATACGGTATATGCTTGTACAAATTTTAATCGACTGGCATCTAATTCATTTAAATTATTTTCATAACCACAAGATGGTGGCTGAGCGAAATTTTAAAATCCCGCTTTTACTTCTTGGGTCCTAATCACGCGATTGAAGTTTGAATAAAACACCTACACAATAATCTTCATGTAATAGTACATAAATCTAAGGCCTATAATATAAAACTCCAACATGGTGACCATCCAAAATATTTAGTCGGTTCTCAATATCTACGAATCTATTACAGCAATCAAACTGACAATTTGTATATTGATAGAGGCGATTAATATTAGTACGATATATGAAAATAGGCTATTTAGTTCTTCACGGAGCTACTTTTTTACATGCTAATAAATACTCTTGGATGACCAGTTTCAATCGTCAAGCTATCATCATCATCAAAACCTTTACACTTCGGCTATTAAATCTATGTCTACAACTAGTCAAGATATATGATTCTGTGTTGAAATACTGATAGTGGTGATTGACCTTCAAGTTTGCTTGCTTATTGTAATTATGTGATTGTTATTAGACTAAATGGTCAGGTTATTGTGGATTGTGTACTTAGCTGTTTGGGCTAAGTGTGGTCCGTTTCCGTGCAGCTATCACCTCCCGCTGCCTGCACTGAACTGGTCATCCAAGTGAATTTCTTCATCACATTATTTTGAGGATTAGGGAACCACACATTACAATTGCGTACAATTGGGATGACTAGAGCTGGGATTTCTATGTAATGAAATAGTTTATATATTTTTTCATATTTGTGGGTATTATTACATAAAATTACATATTTCAGAGTTTTCCTGTTTTTATATGAAATAAATTGCTGAATTTAAGTTTCTCACTTAATGTGGGGCAGTTGTCTGTCCTCTCAACAGGGGGATTAAGGTAATTATGAGTGATAGGTATTTGAGAGGATGATACGATGATAAGTGCTGTGCATGGGGAAACTGGTGCAAGTGTGTTGAGTAAATTGCAAAAAGTGTTGAAGGGAAATCCTCGTTATTCAACATTTCACAGTGTGTGCCGAATTCTAAATGGAGATGACGTTGATCCTCCCGAGGACATTTCTCCAGCGAAAATTCCTCTCCTAAAGTTTGCCCCAGTTACATCATGGTGGTGTTGAAAGATCTTTCTCTGCATATTAGAACATCCTAAGTGACAAACGCCTTCTATGACCCCAGAGAACATCGAAATATACCTGTTCACTGTGCTACAAAATTTAATGAATAAACGTGCTTTGAATTATAACAAGAAGTTCCGTGACGAACTAAAGAGCCTACTTTTCTTAAAATTTAAGATTCAAGCCAATGATTAATCTATATGGATCTATCTAGAATAATGACGAAATTAAGTTGGTAATATCGAAATTTCTAATTAGTTCGAAATATACCTGGCATAATGTAGCCTAATATAGCACTACAGTTGGCAGCCCTGGTGACCGAATATATTCTTAGTTCCATCTCTTAAGATACAGAATACCAAATTTGGTTGAAGTCCAATGGATAGCATGGACGTTACATGCAGTTAAACATTGGATATAACAGCTCGCGTAAAATCATGTTGGCAACAATGTCATGCACGTATTGGTCAGAAATAATCTGAAATAATATGATCTATTGTTGTGCCAATTTTGAATGAAATCCATTAGTTAGTTTAGAAGTTACATGCATTTAAAAATTGGACTTATCAGCAGGCTTAGAATGATGTTGGCAGCACTGACGCATATTAGTTACTCCAAATTAATCTAGAATGCCAGGTATTATACGTGTACAAAGTTTAGAGCTATTGGCTTGCATACTACCTGATATATTGATATTAGGGTAAAAAAAATAGAGACAGCATTTATTAACAGTTGGCAGCCCTGCTTGCTCTTAATAATATGCTCAGTCTTATCTGTTTATGTACACATAGCACATACGAAATTTGGTTGAATTCCAATTGATAGGTCCAATTTTTAATGCATATAACTTCTACACTATCAGCAGGCTTATAATCATTTTGGCAACATTGCCATATATGGTCTCCTGGAAATTAAACTGCAATATTATTATCTATACGTGTGCCAATTTTGAAATAGCTCCCATTCATACCTTCCAAGATATCCAGCCTGGAGCTCAAATTTCAATTGCGATTTTTCAGCAGTTGGTAGCACTGACATCATTTTCAAATATGGCCGTGAGATATTCAGGTATAGATCTTTACCCCTACCAAATTTTGTTCCGATTGCTCCAGCCGTTTAGGAGTTGATAGGACACACACACACACACACACACACACACACACATTTGCCCGATCTCATAAGACTACTTTTTCCTCATTTTTGCAAACTGTGAAAAGTAGGCTAAAAATGATAAGTTTCTATTGAATATGTGAGTGATATATGCATATAATATGACTCCAAAGAACATTGAAAAATACTTAATTGTTCTCTATGCTATAAAATGTAATATAAAGCGTGTTTAGTGTGTTGTAACTGACAAAATGCTAAGTTTTTATTAATTATATGATATTACATATTTTGCTACATATTTTGGTGCTTTTTGTTACATATTTATGTACATACTATGCCACTTGATATTACATAAAATCCCAGCTCTAGTGATGGCAGACTGAAAAACATTAAATTTCGATATTTTTTAATTCTATGTCCGACTTCGCACCGCTCCCCATAAGACTTGTAAAAGTGCCCTGGTCGTAGCGTGGTCGCAGAGGTGTGGATAACCTAACAGCAGTAGTTCCAGGTTTGAATCCCGACTGGGATGTCATTTTTTCAAGTTTTACTGAACAGTTACTAAACGGGAATTAAACCTAGGACACTTGGGACCAGATTCTCGGTACCTGTCTCCCATCATCATAGAGAGTACGGTACATGAATTTGATGGGACTGTACACTATGTTTAGTTAGTAATTGGTTGCTTCTGAGATTGGCTGGGGAAGAGAGCGGCCCGTTCTAATTAGAGACGGTTTTTGTCATCTCTCCCGAGCAGACCACAGTCAGGGGACGGGCCATCATCTTTGTGTATGATCCTCTGCACCTAACATAGCGTAATTGGATGTAACTACAGCGTAGGCTACCCAATGACCAAAAGTTTTATTCATTTTAATTTTAGTGGATATTTCTTTCTTTTTTGATTTTAATGAAAAACACAAATTTCTTAACTGCTGTAATCATTTTGGGATACCAAAATTTGCTTTGAAATATTGCTTTAAATAGACTCACGAGTTTTTGTGAATTTTGACAATATCCATGACTTTTGGTGTTTACACTACTCATCTGTTTTTTTTTGGGGGGGGGGGAATAAGCAGAAGAATACAACTCGGGAGTGCTTTCTACCAAAAGGTACGGGGACTAGTATGGAACAAGGATATACCAAATAAGGCTAAAGAAGTTATGTACAAAGCATATTATGTTCCTATAATGACATATGCAGCAGAAACTTGGACAATGACTAAGAGGGATGAGAGCAGAATATAGGCAGCTGAGATGAGATTCCTGAGAAGTATGGTCCAGAAAAGAGGGAGAGACAGAGTGAGTAATGAAGATATACGGAATGAACTGGGAGTACAGAAACTAAACGACAAACTGGAGCAAAACAGATTGAGATGGTTTGGACATGTCAAACGGATGAATGAAGTAAGGCTACCAAGACGAGAACTAGAACGACGGATGACAGGGAAGAGAAGACGAGGAAGACCAAGAAATGCGTTCGATGGACTCGGTGAAGTATAGCATTATAAAACGGAACCTGGATTGGAACACCGTGTCGGAAGAGGAATGGTGGAACAACACAACAAAGTGGAGAGGAACCATATTTGCCTCCATCCAATGTCAGCTGGAAAAGGGGAAATGAAGATGATAATGATACGTTTTTTTAATATAATATTGATACGTGCCACCCCCTAGTGGCACTTCCGTTAACTGGATTACGGTGGATAGAAGCACAACACAAATTGATCCTTTAAAGAAACGTATTAGCTTTATTGCGGGCCAGAAAGATACACCACACAATTGCAAATACAAGCAATTAGTATCTCACTCGAAGTTTCCTGTTGTAGGGAACACTTCCCTTTCACTTGTCAATAAGCCACAGAAGTTAATCCCTCCTAATGGAACCGGTGGCCTCTGTAGAAATACCTGCAACACTTCCTTGAATGCACAAGCTACAGTTATTTACGATAGCCAATCACTCACCACTACACACTGCTTCGCTGTCCGCTGGCTATGGAAACAGCCCCTTGTGTTTTCGCAATTCACCAAAATAACTCTGCCGCACTAGGTAAACACACACTCTTCAAATACAGTCCCTCCGTAGGCTTCACACTCCTTCGCTGCCAAGAGAATCAGCTTCACTAGGGTTTCGCAAGTCACGTCACCAACAACTGTCGCTCAGGTGAAAGCACGCACTAGCTCAAAAACACTCTCCACCTCGCTGGCCAGGTCGCTCTTATATAGCAGGCTGGTGACTCAATGAATGCTTCTAGACCCGTCCAGGATTCACGGCTTCTCTAGATTTCCATCACTGGCTGGGTCACGAATATTCTGGACCATCCCTTTGTCCTCGCAGCCCGTTGCGTAAGGCGCAGATAATACACTGAGGCAGAGCAAAGCCCGGGGCAGCTGTGACTCACGCGGCGAGGCGACGAAACAAACTCACAGCCGTAACAATATGAACACGTTTCTCGTGCAAAATTGTTATAACATTCGGTTCAAATTTTTAATTACTGTCTCAGCTATGAAATTCCAAAATCTTGATAGGTAGCCTTTTAGGCAGATTTCATGAGAAATTTTATTTTGCAATGGGTACCATGTTGCGACTTCCAGATAATTTCTACATAGGCATATCTTCGCGATTCACATCCCTCAGGCCCCAAAACCACAGTCAGTTCAAAAGTTTATAATCTTATATATATACTGTATATATCACCTTCTTGTGGACACAATAACAACCGTAAGTTTGCACCAATCACTTTCAATTTTATACATAAAATATAACCATTTAAAATTTTGGTCAAGTTTATTAATGGGAAAAGTCAGACTAAGGGGATGGAAATGGGGGAGGGGCTTTTTCGAAAATTTGAAATATCACAGTTGTGGTGGGCGACTTAACGCGTACGACTAGACTGTAAAAATCCGTTCAATTGAATTCAACCCAAACCGCACTAATGGCAATTAGCAAATCATTAGTTCCCCACTCCCCTCTTCCGCCTGCCTACGCTCTCCATCACTCCTCACTATTCTTGAACAAAAGATTAATCCTCTTACTAACCCTTCTTCTCCGTTGAAAATATATAGCTTCAATTTATTACTGTTGGTGCCGTGAACAGTGGGCACCATTTTAATTGGCAATGAACAATGAAATGAAGATTAGGAAGCAGGAGAGGAATCACTTCTCCGCAGGGAAGATGAAAGGAAGAACATTTGTTAGATTGAGGCTTTGTGTGTATTGTGTGCGGAACGCTGGGAACCCAAGAGCTGTTCTCACAAGTGAAAGCATCCTTCCTTCCCATCCCTTCCCTTTTCTCAGCTCGAGGAATACACGGTGGTGCTGTGCTCAAGAGTTGCCACCAAACACGCCACGGTGAAGGGGAACTGAACACCGGACTCGACTCTATCTCTACAGCCCAAGTGGAGATCGAAACATATTGTTACCTTCCTATGGTCCGTAAAATAAAAATATTCAGGCTTATATTAAACTAGTTGTTAATTAACTATAAGAACTTTAAAATTAATTACTCGCACACACAAGTTAATTGAATGGCACTCCAAACAATTACTTATTACTGAATTTATTTACACTGTAATTTGTCAGAAAATATCTCTTGCTGTCCTCAGTATTTATATTTCACATTTATCTTCACACCGTGTCAAGCACGCCTGGTCTCTATAAACACTTAACACTAGCACATGCTGCAGCCCTGAACTCAACTGCCACACCTCGCTGGTATACAAGGTGTTTCTAAATTCCCATTACAGACTTTGAGGGATTTTAGTGGGGACCAAAACGGTTCAAGTCCGTGGCGAGCCGGTATCCAGGATCAGGGCTTCTCTTCACGGACGGTTCTAGGGTAAACGAGAAAGTAGGCTGTGCATTTGTGGTTGAGGATCGTCGGTTTCTCTTTTAACTTCCCGAGGCCTGTGGCGTGTACACAGCGGAGCTCTATGCCATCTTAGAGGCTCTGCGGTACACGTTATCAGACGATCACCAGCACTTTATTGTGTGTACTGACTCTCTGAGTGCGCTGCAAGCGATCGATGTGTGTATCCCGAAGCACCCGTTGGTCCAGCGTGGTGCACGACCTGCTCGTCAGTGCGTGTAACGCTGGAACCGGGGTGACCTTTGTGTGGCTTCCTAGCCACATGGGTATTGCGGGAAACGAGCTTGCTGATCAGGCGGCGAGAGAGGCAGTCACACTGCCCTCGCTACCGTATAAGGTGCCTGCTAGTGATGTGCGCTCTCAGTTGCGGCATTCGATCCTGTCGCTTAGGGAGGAAGCGTGGCGTGCCACGCCTCCACCCAACAAACTGAGAGGCATCAAGGAGACAACGAAGGTGTGGAAATCTTCCTTCCGATCTCTCCGGAAGGAAGCTGTGGTACTCTGTCGACTCCGGATCGGCCATGGGATTGTTACGCACTCCCACTTGCTAAAGAGAGAAGAACCCCCTGTGTGTACTTGCGGTGCCCATCTAACTGTGGCACACATTCTCTTCGAGTGTGTGGATCTGGCCGATCTGCGAAGGACTCTTAAACTGCCTAATACCCTCTCCCTTATTCTCCGTGATGACGGGCCGTCAGCAGACCTCGTCATCCGGTTCATGAGGGAGAGTGGTTACTTTTTTCGGTTTTAATGTAAGTTAAGACTTTTAATTCAGGTTAAGTCCTTTTTTATGTTTTTATTGCGTTCGTCTATTTTATTGTTCACTATGCCTTATTTGTTATATTGTGTTTTACCATCCACCTTTTATTCTTTTTTTTATTCAAATAAGGCATAATTGTTGGGGCTCACTGTCTATTTTATATAAACCATTTTCGTTTCATCCATAGCAGTGAGCTCTTTTTATCTTCATCCTTTCTTTTCACGCCATTTCATTTCATCAGGGGCCGATAACCTCGATGTTATGCCCCTTAAAACAACAATTCTCATAATCATCAAAACGGTTAACTCTAGCATAGGAACATGTGTCCGGGAAAGTACCGTCTTCCCGCTACCCGCAAAATAACACCTCCACACGCTCAAATCTCCTGCATTTTCGGCACCACTGACTAGAGCGCGTACGTCATTGAACAAACCATATCCATGTCCCATATGCCTCTTACAGGTTGTATCCCCAACCTTCTTCCACGAAATCTCATGGGTGCCGCGTACTTGGTATTTCTTGAAGACGTACTGCATGAGTTCTTAGACGATGTGCGTCAAAATATGTGGTTTCAGTACGATAGCGCACCACCTCATTTTTCACTTGCGGTCCGAGATCATCTGCACCACAGATTGAGCAAGAGTGGATAGGTCGTGGTGGCCCGATTGCTTGGCCTGCACGTTCACTCGACTTGACACCGCTACAATACTACCTGTGGGGTCACATGAAAACCTTGATTTACGAGACCCCTGTGAAATCCTATGAAGAGCTATTGGCGCGGGTTATGGCTGAGGCGGATGTTGGAGTTCCAGGAATTGGTGATCGTGTGTACCAGAACATGGTACGGAGGTACCGTGTCTGTGATGACGTCATATTGAACCCGATGGGGTTATGCTGACTGGAATCGAACATGGTTCTCAGAGACTGTGATCTCAGTATAAAGGTTCCACCAGGAAGCGAACCAGAGATCTGTACAGGGAGTTTCTTGGTAAAAACCCCTCGAAAGAAATGTATATTTAATCACGGGTGTGATTTTTGATGAAATGGCATTATTTAGTAAAATAATGTAGGAAATAATGAGCAGATTATATCATTATAAGACGATTTGGTGTAAGCTATTGGAGGCTTGAAGCACAGAGGAGGGCAGAGCTGACATTTACTAATTGGCCCAGAATTGTGGGTTGGTCCCAGTGGAGCCACGTCCATCTCAGAGACCCCATTATGTCGTCTGGAGCAGGGGTGAGGCCTGAATAATGACATAGTTATTCCCCGACGGAGAATGGATTTGGAGTAGGGGCGGAGAAATGCCCAGAAAAATCATTGATTACTCGTGATTGGAGTAACGAATCGAGATGAGAGTTGCACACAGGTGAATATTTTGGCAAGAAGATAATTTTAGAGTCTTTTACCTGCGAAATTGGTGCATATTTATTGATGTGCGTAAGGACTGTAAAACGACCATTGTTCGCGGATGGATGTGAAGATGTTGCCGGGGGTTTCCCGTTAGGTAGCGTCCCACGCCATGGAGAAAGGAATTAATATTAATTAATTGAACGAGCGATTCCTTTGCACACAGGTAGTTTTGGGACCTGTGAAGAGAGAGGAACACAATGATCATGGTTTGAAGACCTGAATCATGCTGTGAGAGGAGCCAAGATTACGCGGGAAGATGTTGCTCTACTTTCTGTGGAAATCCGATATAAGGGAGTAGACCCCAGGAGGAGCACTCAGCTATGCTCAGTCTAACTCAGTTGTCACGCAGTCTACATGCCGCCAAGCGCAGTTACAGCCAGTTACAGTCTTACTCAATTGTCAATTGTAGCACAATGGCAATAATTTGCAATCAGTATGCAGCAAATATGCAGCAGTACGAGACAGCGTGTAAGCCGCATACAGAAGCCTTCAAATAAGTTACGTGCAGTCTTCGAGTGAAACTTCAGTCAGCTACAGCCAGGTTGAAGCAAGTTCGTCAAGGCGAAACGCATGACGGATCTATTCATCAAGACGCCGAACAAAGACTGGTATGTGTAAAAGAAACAGTAAACATGCTTGTATGAATAATAGTCGTGATACAGGCATAATCAGCAGCACGAACTATGACTTGTTCAGTTACGAAGCACCGTATCGACTAACGGTAGAACTATTGTATATAATTATTTGTGAAAGTGTTGAACTTTATTAAGCGCAGTGTGTATAGTATTAACTAATCGTATATGTGTAACTACGATAGAATGCGCGAAAGAAACTCTACTAAG
Source organism: Meconema thalassinum (assembly GCA_946902985.2). NCBI lineage: Eukaryota > Metazoa > Arthropoda > Insecta > Orthoptera > Tettigoniidae > Meconema > Meconema thalassinum. Next base: position 95,305,308 of record OX336399.1, read on the forward strand.
TGTTTGGTATTGCCATGAGAGTACCAGATGTTAACGCTCATGTTTGGGAGCCAGCGTATTGATGTAACGCAGGACGCTTACTGTAGGAATGATCGTCATAAAAACTGTTGGAGAGTTCCGAGAGCAGATAACCAGACTTTCAATCAGGAGTTGGTAACGTAAGATGCCGTCGACACCTGCAATTTCGATCTCTGCTAGGGAATTTCAGCATTGAAGTGTGTATAAAGTGACGAGTGTTCAGTGTAATGCATATGTAAAAATATCATTTAAAGTAGTGTTTGATGAAGTGTTTCACATGTTTGGGGAGTGATAACTTCCTGAAAGGTATGCAACGTGTCGTGTTGATGATAGAAATTATGTGTAATCAAATGTGTGTAAACAAGAGAAATATGTCGCGTTAAACCCATTATGGCGGGCGACATGGAAGAATATGATTGGTCGGAGCCACCTTAGATGCCTATAGAGATGTAAGTACCCCACAAATTATGGTTATGATTATGTAGAAGTTTGGACCGCTGCATGTCTGTGATTCCGTAAAGATATTGTGAATTCCTTATAGATGCCAGTAAAAATCAGTTAGGAGGCTGATCCTCCATGTTTAATCAGTAATGAGTTGATTTTTATAGAGTTGAGATGTTGATTTGCATCATTAAGTGGAGTAATTATTCCCACTATGAATTAAGAATGGCAATCAGTTATATAAATGCAACGAACGCGATTGTTCGAGTTTAAAACGTCTAGCTATGTCGGAAATTTTGGTAATTTACGTGAGAATAATAATAAATGATGATTTTGGTCATTTATGTCAATGAGACTTATAATAATAATAATAATAAATAATGATTTTGGTCATTTATGTCAGTGAGAAATGATGATAATAATAATAATGGTTATTAAGAGTATGAATGAACACATCAGGAAACAAATAAATGTTGTAAGCGAGAATTATTAACGCTAAGTGCAAGACTTATCAATCTAAGCAGGAAGATGTTACAGTGAGATTACATTTCAGTAATTATGGAAAGAAGTTTTATATCAGAATATTGCAGATATTCAGTAATGATACCAGTAATGAAAGAGCTTTTAGTGAATTGAATTGGCAGCTTAATTGAGAAGCTTATAGAGTAAATGTTAGATTTCTCTTAATATTATAGGTCGGAGTGTCGTAGCATGGAGCATTAGGGGCCAGATAGTCTATTCTACGTATGAATTCTCCTATGTCGTGGACATTGTTGGAGATATTATTTATTCCAGAGTTTTAGTGATGGACCCTAACTCTGAAGAAAGGATTGAAATGTGTTCCGGACTGGAATCTTGACAGAGTCGAGGAAACAAGGACACCTCGCAGCTCTATGATTTCCCGAGAACTTAGGGATGAATTATTTACGCTCGTTGGCAGCGAAAACTCATGGCGACAGTGGTTTTGTGCGCCTATATTGTACTTGAGACATCGGTCAAACCGCCAAGCTCATGCATTGCGAACCCCGAACCTTCATGTTGGATGGACCCATGTGAGGCCATTAATTAATCGTTATCCTCGACGTAGGAATAATTACAAAAGCTCATTCAATACCTGTTGGCATAGTAGTCAATTAGGATCCTTTGGGAACATGTGTGGCGGTCAGGCCACAGTATTTGTCTTGTAAATCGTCACTGCTTAGAGAGAGGGAGGCTTTCAAACTTTTAGAAAGGTCGAGATAATTGGTGAAACGACCCATTCCACTTTCTATTGTGTAGCGACTTCCTTAACCGAGGGTCGGTGCTAGCCACCCGGGCCGCTCAGGCAAGTTATAAGAGGGAAGAGTCTAGACCTTGTCGAAATGACATATAATGCAAGATTGTTATGTTGAATATTATAGCCATGTGGTTTGTGAACACATGGATAATTATAGTTCATCCTGATGGTTCATTATTTTAGCTATCTGACGAATAGTTACATGATATATTTGTACTGTCACTGGAGCCAAGTCATGTAGTTGGTGACTAGATGCCAATCGCCATGAGCGCGAGGTAGTCTATCGTACAATCCGACATAAGCTATAACGTAACGTTTTATCTAGGAATCACAGACAGCATGCGGGGAAACCATATAATTGGAGGATGTGTAGGGGGTAGCTTACATAATTATGGAGTTGCACGTCGATTTTGGTGCAACGTCCAAATAGGTAAATGCAGGCAAAGCATTTCATTGGTGAGAAGAAAAATATTAAAACACGCACGGCACACATAATTGTTTAACATAAAGAGGTTTAAGGAATAATCCTTGTTGTAATATTAAAGAAGTCACATTGTATGACTGTTATGTTAATGTACAGTTTGTTTTGAAGTCGTAGGTGCATCAGCGCACTAGTTTATCCTTGTGAAGTTCACAGAAGGGTAAAGCCTTATGGCTAGGTATGACTTTGTTGTGATTTTATATTTGTTTACTTATGGATTGTGGAAGTAAAAATTTTGTTTGCTTTATTTTATGCTTTTTTGGGTATTGTTTTGTGTTTGAAGCCATGATTTATTTTATTGAATTAAAGTTTTAGAATAGAGTTGTGCCTTATCATTGTAGAGTTGATACCTTTTAGCCTCAAATCCAAAATATGCACTGCTCAATTGGGGTTACCGTACACGCCTGAGAGCTGATGCTAGCTGGAGGCAGATGCATATTATCCACCGAGATTACTCACATGGGTACAATATAGAGCCCAACTGTAATTGGACCCAGCCGACAAGCAGCAGAAGTCGGACAGAGCGCCGAAAATACGGGAGCCGTGAACGTGTGCTGTAGTGTTTTTTTGCTAGGAGCGGGAAGACGGTACGTATCCGGACATACGTTCCTATGCTTCACTTGGTCCCCTCTACAAGCCCTCAAAGTTTGTAATGGGAATTTAGAAACATTCTGTATTTACGGTCAGCCCATGGCCTAGAAAAAAAAAGTCCTTTCCCCTTCGGATGTTCCAGGGTGTTCTTTCATCCAGTGGATTCGAGCTGAATCTCGGTCACTGCGCTAGGGGATGGGGCACTCCCCTGGTCGGATTGGATGTCTAGCGTCTTACCGACGCGCGCTTGCCTGACGGACTCTGAACAAGATGGCCGCCAGGCGAACGGCGATTTTTTTACAATACCGAATCTTCAAACTAGAATTGCTAGCAGCCTTCGAGATGTAGTCGATAGCAGCCTTCGAGATGTAGTCGATTCATTTTGAACTCCAATCTTCTTTCCATCCACCGTTCTTAGTGCCAATATTTTTATTTAATACATGGATCCCATATAGTTTTCAGTCGAAATTTTTAAAATTCTTATGAAAACATAGTATAGCTTTGGGGCTATTAGGTCGAGTGATACTTTAAAAGAGCTTGAAACAAATCAAAATAGTAAGTAAATATTATTATTCATTACAGCAAAATCTTCTCGTTATCATATAGAGAAAGAACATACCAATAAAAAAATTATAGTGGTGTTTGTCTGTTTTTCTTCCGCACAAAAACTACTCAACTGATTTATCTGAAATTTCTCATGTAGGTAGTTTTATATCAGGAGGGAAAACATAGGATTTTTGCAGTTTCGAAATATTTCACCGTATCAATATGGTGGCTAAATTTACATTTCATTTCAGTAGCAGGTGCTCCCACGTTCCACCCGGCGAACAGATATCCATAGCAGATTGCCCATGATTCTCATTACTACATTTTCGCTTTCAATTCAGTGTTTATTTACTCAGCTTAGAACAATAAGAGAGTTTGGAGTGTAAAATACACACACACAAGTATATTTTAACCTATGAAGGACGGGTAATCATCTAGTACCATTATAAAACCTCACGTTATCACACCTTTTCGATACATAGACTACAAAACGGGTGGCTTCGGTGGCGTAGTCAGTAGCATGCTGATCCTATATGCCCAAGATCCCGGGTTTAAACCCGGCCGAAGTCGTCGGATTTTTTAAGAGCGTTAAAAATCCCTCAGTATGCCTTCCTTCGGAGGGGAAGTAAACCCGGCGACGGTCCCATATCATAGATTTATGGCATGAAAAAGAATCTTCCACTAACTACACTTGTGGAAGCTGAAATTTGTAGGTTAGTTTGATAACGCTATATTAGTTCCAACGTTCGCCACCAGGTGCTGACTGCGATGGCATTTAGTAGCCACGTCCGCAGCTAGGTGTCGTAGACGGTAGCATTTGGTAGCAAAAGTAGGAACAATTTGAAAAATTAATCGTCTGCAGTCATTCTACCTGAATCGTAGATAACACACATTAATACAGCCATCACAATTAACACCGGTTATCAGACAAATTCTACACACACCCAAAGTACACGGGGCTACATGACCGCGTTGTCGCAGCTCCTAAACTAAGGAACCAACCATCCGGACTACAAAACATAACCACGTTCCACCCGGCGAACAGATATCCATAGCACTCACTACCTCGCACCTTGATTTTAAAACTGAAAAGGAGAGGAACCCACAGTTCATAGATTTTTTTCTGTTGCTTCTTCCATGGAGGAAGATAAGTTGCCCAGAGATCGTTCCAGTGAAGCCAAGAGCCAAGCTATAAGTGACTGTGTAATGTTCATGGCATGGGTGACTGACCGCAAGATCTTTCACCTTTCTCCAATGAAAAATCCCATATTATAATCATCAGTCGGCCAATAATAATTACGATACAGCACATAAAGAAGTTCCTTTCCTAGAAACAAATACTGTAGGGTACTAGTACCGAAATGTGTAGGCTATACTTTTGTACTAATTATTAATTATTAATAATTAACTGTTTAAATTTGTAGAAGATGAACAATGTTCGATCACGGAACCGGTTGTACACGAGCTTAGGCCTAAAATAATAACTGAATAATAGAGTTTGGAGACCAATAATAAAACTTGAAAATAGTAATTCGGCGTCATTACAAATATTCATTCGGTTTCATTATGGATATTACGAGCTTCCAAGATTTTCCGCCGTTGATAAGACTTTCACCGGTACTCAATTTCTTTAGTTTTCAGCGTATCGTACGTCTTACAGCTAGCATTTGGATAAATGCTCTTGTGTTAATAAAACTAGTTTTAATGCTGTACTACGACTTTTTTGTGCGAAGTGTCATCAGGAGTGTATTCTACAATTCAAAGATGAATCCCGAGCTGTCATTGCATTTTATTCTCCTAAAATCCAAGAAAAATTGCAGTGGTTTCCAGCCTTAAGCATAACAACCACCTCAAAAGGAGCATGCCGATTGGCTTCAATATTTTGCACTAGCCCGTGCAGCGAAGGCAACTCTTCAACTTCTTCCTCCATGGTTATTTCAAAATAATCCAACAGAAAAAAATAAAGCAGAAAATTGTATCAATCTACTGTTATCTTCTGATCTCTTTGCGAGCAACTAAGAAAAGACATTTCAAATCATAGATCACTCAAAGACGTGAAATTTTGTAATGTTAAATGACAAGGTAAAATAATATGAACGTCGCTGTATTGTGTGATCAAAAATAAAAATATAAAAATCGGACTGTCCGGGGAAAATTGGGACGGATGGGAACTCTGATGTAAAAATCAAGTGCGAAATATTTACACGAAATTGTAGTAAATATCAAGGAAATAATTAGATATATAGTTTATGTCTGTTTATTAATTGCATTAAATTTACCCAAAAAATGTTCAAATATTCCTTTTATAATGAGCATATGATTTAGGCTATAGAGTTCCTTCTGTCTTATCCTACAGTATCTGGATCAAATGATTATGCTGTGTGGAGCGTGTTTTTTCTCAGATAATTTCCTTATAGGCAAATGAGAGAAACAGTCTTCTTTTTTAGACGCCGTGAAAGCTATGGTGACAATTGAATGTTTCGTGTAGAAAGTTTTTTTATATACTGTTTCGAAAAATAAAAACTTGTTTAATTCCATTCGTCTGGTAAATACTGCTTTTCAGAAATAAGAGGTACGAGAATCAGCAGCGTCTACTAGCGAAATGGTATGAATGAAGAATTATGTACACTTACAGACTGTTATTAATGTACAGTATTCCATGTTACCGTCTACTTCATTTAAATTTATATTTTTATCACATGACCGGGGCTGTCCCAGTTTGTTTTCCTTTTAATAATATTAGACTGATAGGCCTATCTATGGATTAAGATTTGAAAGTTAGACGCTGGTAAAAAAAAATATAACTTTTATAGTTCTAGCCATTGAGGCAAGCAACTCAAAGTTGAAAGCATCCTATTAGGCTACATTTTTGTCCAATTGCCGACTCGAACCCAGTTCATCACTGAATCTTACTGTTAGTGCCTTTGTAAATAATGTTTATTGTTATCTCCACTTTTCCAAACGTAAAACACACTGAACGTTTCTTACGAGGTATCGGCATGATGCCAGCTTGCCACGGTGGGTGAGTGGTTACCGTGTCGGACTACCAACCCCAAGCTTGCAGGTTCGCTCTTGGCCGTGGTAAGTGATTTTTTTTAAGGCGACAAAAATCACGGCACGTATCTTATACGTTGTCGGCATGTTAAAGAACCCATTTGAATTCAGTAGGCCGTGTTCATAATGGCAATCTGCCCCCAGGGGCTCACTTCTAGTGGGCGTGGGTTGGCGACCACGGGGCCCCAGCTGAGTCCGGCATTGCTTCCACTTACTTGTGCCGGGCTCCTCGCTGTCTTCTTTCCTGTCGACCTCACTTGGTCAACTCTTGTTCTCTTCCGACCCCGACGGTATTAGGGTATCCGAGGCCTAGGGAGTCACTTCCTTTCCCGCCTTAATTGGCCCTTGTCTCATCTTTTCTGATTCCCTCCTTCTGCGAGGGGTCAGCCTTCTTGTTCTTTTCATGTTATCTCCTGCCTTCTGCTCAAGGCCCTCAAGGAGGCCGGGTGTATGTAGCCCCACCACTTTTGGTGCACCCTAGATAATGCTACACCCTCAGGGGCTCACGTCTGGTGAGTTCGGGCGTTGGCGACCCCGAGGGATTCCTGAGCTGGGTCCGTTTTCCCCTTTTTGTCCCTTCCCTTTGGGGCGGACCTTCTCCTCTCTCCCCTCTCCTCTCCTCTTTTCCTTCTATTTCCTCCTCTCTTTAAGATTCCCGCACTGTTTTTGTTACTCGAATCCCCGTGTATCTAAATTCCCTTTTACCATTTTTTTAAAGGCATTTTTGATCTATGTTGCATTTTGTAAGTCTCTTCGATCTAAATTACATCTCGCGATTGTTTTCAACCTCAATTGCATTTTGTAAAGATTGACAATCTAAATTGCTTTTTAGTAAATCTTTCAATGCAGGCGTCAGGGCATTTTAGTGCGTATTTTGAATTTCAATTGCATTTTGTAAGTATTTTCAACCAAAACCGCATTTCGCACGAATTTTGAATCTAAATTGCATTTTGTTTGGTGGGCATTTTGCACATATTTTGATTCTCAATTGCATTTTGTGGGTATTTTGAATCTAAATTACATTTGTCAAGTATTTTCAATCTAAATTGCTTCTTGTAAGTATTGTCAATCCACATGAGTCGTTTGAATGTACCGTACATTTTGTAAGCATTTTCAATTTCAATTGCATTTTGTAAGTATTTTGAATTTCAATTGCACTTTGTGAATAATTTGGATTGGAACTGGGATATTTCAATCTGAATTGCATTGTGTATTTTCAATTTCAATTGCATTTTGTAAGTATTTTGAACCTCAATTGCATTTTGTACGTACTTTCGATCTCATTTGCATTTTGCAAGTATTTTGAATTTCAGTTGCATTTTGTAAGTATTTCGGCGCTAGTTTGCATTTTGTACGTATTTTGAATCTAGCCTACGTTTTGTGGGTCTTTTTCAATCTATTCTTTTTGTGCAACTTTTCGTTCTAAATTCCCTTTTGTAGGACCATATTGTGAGTTGTTTCCATGTGCGTTCCTTTTTGAACGTATTTTCAGTCTTCGATAATTTTGTTCTGGTTTCCATTTCATTATCATTTTCGCTATCACCCAGATCATTAGGGGCCGATAACCTCGATGTTAGGCCCCTTAAAACAACAATTATCATCATCATCATCATCATAATGGCAAAATTAATCTCGCGATTTTCCACCAACAAAGAGTTCCTCATTTCTCTACTAGAAAGCGCTGTAGTGTCAAGGAGCTTAGATATCTAACCTCCTTGACTTTCACGCGGTAGACTGATGATTGTTCGCCGGAAACTCAACCAAACTACCTGGTCAATTGGGTTATCAGTTTGCCTTTCCTACCACTACGAGCGCTAATATGAGTCAATGCAGAGTTTCACTTAAGCCCTTATAACTACTTCCGGTGTGAAGATTTTTCAAAAAAATTAAAAATCGCCTGAGGGTATTGAACCTAGCAACACATTAAAGAAAGAAGTATGTAAATAAATTAATTTCACTAGGATTTGAATAAAAAAGAAAACTAGTAGAAAAAACAGCCATTTTAGGCCATTTTTCCGGGACTGCATTTCGACCGGCAGTGATTTTCAAAATTTGTTCTTTTAGTTTCATAGAGCTCTCTAAGACTTCGGTGGCGTAGTTGGTGGCAAACTGAACTGCTGTGCCCAAGATAGCGGGTTCAATCCCGGCCGAATTCGTCAGATTTTATAAGAGCGTTCAAATCCTTCAGTATGCCTTCCTTCCGAGGGGAAGTAAAGCCGGCGGTCCCATGTCATAGATTTATGGCATGTAAAAGATCCTTCCACAGAGTAAACTTGTGTGAAGCTAAATTGTTAGATTAGATTTCGTTGGAACGCTCTATTAAAGTTCCATCGTTCAACACTAGGTATCATTGACATCTGGTAGCGAACGTTGGAACTACTCGAAATTGGACGGAACTTGTAGCTCACCCTCTAGGTGTCCGCTGGAAGCAGCTACACACTCTGGCGAGCCGAACATGTCCTCGGACACTCACGGCACTACGATAAATAAAGTAAATCTCCAAGACTTAAAATTTGGAACTTTTTCAGGCCCTTTAGCACTTCAACGTTTGGTACAATTGAGGCAATTGCTCAATTTTATGTGTTTGCTAAGATTGAGACCCCTACTTCGTCTGCTAGGAATGCTTTCAGGATTAAAATGATTTTATATCTGGAGACGCCTTGATCTTTATCGTAGCCTCTTCCAATGATCCTCCCAGTGGCTCACATCTACTGTAGTGGGACGTAGGTTGGCGACCACGCGACCCCAGCTGAGACTGGCATTGCTTCCACTTAATTGTGCCGGGCTCCTCTCCGTCGTCTTTCCTGCCGACCTCACTTGGTCAACTCTTGTTCTCTTCCGACCCCGACGGTATTAGGGTATCCGAGGCTTTGGGAGTCTTTCACTTTCCCGCCTTAATTGGCCCTTGTCTGATCTTTCTTGATACCCTCATTCCTCGAGGGGTCAGCCTTCTCTTTCTTGTCATGTTATCACCTGCCTCCTACACAAGGCCCTCAAGGAGACAATGTGTATGTAGCCCCACCACTTCTGGTGCACCCTGGATAGTGCTACATCCTCAAGGGCTCACGGCTGGTGGGTTTGGGAGTTGGTGACCTGAGCTGGGTTAGTTTTGTTCCCTTTTTCTTCTGACCTTGGGGTGGGACCTCTCCTTCTTCCCCCTTTCCTTTCTGCCTTTTATGGCTCTCCTTCCTTCCAAGTCCCTCGGTCCCAATTCTTCGAGGGTTGAGGGCATTTCTTTTCTTCCTGTCCTTTATTTGCCTTATCCATTATTTGTTTACCATTTCTTCTTCTAGTTCGTAAGTTTGTAGTTAGTATTAGTTATAGTTTTAGTTCTCATCTCATCTTTCACTATCACCCAAACCATTAGGGAACAATAACCTAGATGTTAGGCCCCTTAAAACAACAATTATCATCATCATCTTCCAATGAAACATATTTTTTTCTCTTCGTCATACCATTCTCGTAAAATATTTCTTCTAACAAATAATAAATGATATTATTTCTCTTTTGTGTTGGAAACGTTCCTGAACAAAAGATTTAAAATTACTTTCGTTTTCATGCGATCAATTTATTTCGCATTCTGCCTGAAAGGTGAATGGTAGAAGGGAATCCACTCTTTGTTTGGGCTGCTAGTTAGTACAACACCGCGGGTCGGCCAGTAAATGGAGGTATTATGTCGGACAATAGACTGTGGTAAGCCCCAGTCATAAAACATCCTCATTAAAGTATTTACGGTACTGCTCTAATTTCTATTAATCACTGAATGTGCCGCTGTTCGAACAACAGAGTAATAGATAATGGACCCCCGCCTCACAAAGGATTTTGTTTAATACTGCAATAGAAATACGCAAGTGGTTGAATACAAATACAATAGGGAAGTAGACTCAAAGCGTATTAATGTTATCATTACAGTCTGAGTTCACAACAATGATGCTTAACGTGATCTCCTCTTAGAGGGAAGTGGTCAGTTGCTATGGGGAGGTAACCTGGGTTGAAATGCATAAACATTAACCATTATGAATATGGTATTAAATATTATCCGTCTTTACTGATATTAATCTCCAATTATAAAATCCGCCTTATCAAACACTAAGAAGTTTAATAATTAGATTAAAACGTACATGTTTCGGTATACAATGATACCTTCGTCAGCGTAGATTAAATAAAAAGAATCTTAAAAACTATGTTAACAAATAAATCAACTATTCAAATAATACGCCAAATAAATACTCAATTTATATATAATTCTATATAAATAGGACATGTTTCGGCCTTCAATGAGGCCATCTTCAGCTAAACAAGAATCAATTAAGAATTAATCTAAACTATTATAAAAGTACTTAAATCTAATAAGAAAATAAATATTAATGTTAAAATAAGTACTTTTATAATAGTTTAGCTTAATTCTTAATTGTTTCTTGTTTAGCTGAAGATGGCCTCATTGAAGGCCGAAACATGTCCTATTTATATAGAATTATATATAAATTGAGTATTGATTTGGCCTTATTATTTGAATAGTTGAATAACTTACATCAATACGGAATTTAATGGCGAATGTCTTCGCATTTTATGTTAACAAATACAAGGAGAGAACGGATATCCTTACAAAAGCTTTAGAATGTAAATTAATGAAAGTTCACAAAAAAATAGAAAATACATAAAATAACAAGATTAATAGTTAATATATGAGGCAGAATTCTCTCCAAGGTTGGATGACTTCATCTTTTTGAAATGTATGCGCTATTCCGTATCATTATACCTGGCTGGAAGGAACAACCCATAGCTCTCAGCAGTGACGTCAGATAGACAGTCCAATTTGTATTAACTTTTAATCTTGTTCTTTTGTGTATTTTCTAAATTTTTAATGAACTTTCATTTATTTACATTCTAATGCTTTTGAAAGGATATCCATTTTCTCTTTGTATTTGTTAACATAGTTTTTAAATTTATTTTTATTTAATCTACGCTAATGAAGGTATCATTCTATACAGAGACATATACGTTTTAATTTAATTATTAAGCTTCTTAGCGTTTGACAAGGCGGATTTTATAATTGGAGATTAACTGTAACACACAAAATTAGATTTACTGTTATTTACAAAACAAATCCCAGTTGTAGCCCTACAGGCTAGGAACTTAATGTTGAAAACATGACTAGAAAATTAAGATTTTAGGAAAACAAAGGAAAAGAAAGAAATACTAAATTTTACATCAATTTAATGAACTACATATGACCAAGGATGTGGTCTAACGCTTGGTGTCCATGTTTTATTTGAACGAAACCATACGAACATCGTCTGTCATCGTCTTCTGTTGATGAGGTTTGCGTTTCTTTGATGTAATTTTATTTGTAGTTGCTGATCGTTCCATAATTAAAATGTCTTCATCATGTTGCCGACTCGTTCCAGGTTCGTCGCTGATTCTTAATATTTTCTGCTTTTTAGTCCACTTTTGAACAACCAAACGCCTCTTACGTGTTGGCGGCATGGTGACACATGTAGTGGACATGTATTGTATTTTGAAACATCAATAAGGCCTGACACATTCTCTTTGGAACTCGAGATTTAAAAAAGAGAATAGAGGTACATTGTTGATTTAGAAGATGAATGTTAAATGTAACCAGTAATAAAATAAAGTATGTTTATGTCTGTAATACAGTTAAAAAGTAGCGGTAATACATACACTAAGCTTTTCAGCTTAGTGTCATGAACACCAAGCGTTAGACCACATCTTTTGTCGTATGTGGTTCACTAAATCTATCACAACGACCACTAGTGTTGACCCATACATGGTCACATCAAACTCGTAATATCTGCTTCCGTTTTGAGAAATTCAAAAATCTGCGTCCCACAAATAGAAGATAAAGAATCAAAGAATAGCTTAAAACAATGAAACTTGAATTCCATTTAAATCTGTTGAACACGTACCATTTTAAAAACAGGCGGTTTAGCATCTTTTTTTCTTTTTTTTTTCTTTCTTCAAAATATCATTGAAGTCGAAAATAATTTTCAAATATGTATTTTGAAAAATGATGGCGCTTTTAAAAACACGCACTTTGACACTATTCGGGGTCTTCTAGCTTTTCAACTTTTGGCACAATTGTCAAAATAGCTAAACTTTACGTTTTAGCTAAATTGAACCCTGAGTGCTCTTAGTGCCATTTCAAAAACAAACAAAAACAATATTAAAACATCACTTGACACGAACAATTTGGTTAACACGGAACTCCCATAACCCGAACAATTCGCTTAACACGGAACTACCTTAACGCAAACAATTCGCTTAACACGGAACTACCTTAACGCTAAAAATTCGCTTAACACGGAACTTCCTTAAAGCTAAAAATTCGCTTAACACGGAACTCTCTTAACGCTAAAAATTTGCTTAACACGGAACTCGCATAACATGAATTCTCTTAACGTAAACAATTCGCTTAACACGAACTCTCTTAACGTAAACAATTCGCTTAACACGGAACTCCCTTAACACTAAAAATGCGCTTAACACGGAACTCCTTTAACACTAAAAATTCGCTTAACACGGAACTCCCTTAACACTAAAAATTCGCTTAACACGGAACTACCTTAACGCGAAAAATTCGCTTAACACGAACTCACTTAACATGATAATTCGCTTAAGACTAACTCCCATGACGCGAACAATTTGCTTAACACTTACTCTCTTAACGCGAACAATTCGCTTAACACGAAGTAATTGCAGCCATCTTGGCCTTTAGCCCATAATCATACTGCTTATATCCTTTCTTTAATAGTTGTTCGTAGGTTCCTTCCCTTGCAGCGTTAGACTTAAATTGTTCAGATTTGTCCCTTGGAGAGCAATAATTCTGCCCCCCTCTCCCAACTGGTGATATAAAAGTGTAACTTTGGAACGTCATCGATGCAATAGTCTGGGAAAGTTGTGATAGTCACGATCGTGCGAAGTGAATTGTGGCTCTCTGTGGGGATAAGCCAGGGCACCATAACTCCGGGAAATATTGTCCTTGCTGAGACGACATAAAGCTCTGTTTTATGATTGTTTCCCTGCACGGTTTATGTTCACCTGGGCTGTAATTGAATTGTGTCACTGCAACACTCCGGCAAACTTACCGAACCGTTGCAGTATTAAGGTTGCTTGTGTAGTATTGAGGGATTACTAAAAGAATCTGTAAAATAATCCATTTTGTCGTTGTGAACTCGGGCTGTGTTGTTGGGATTGACATTAATAATGTATGTTGCTTTTGGAGACGTAGTTCTTAAAATCACAAAATTCAATTAAAAATGTATATACTGGGAACGTAGTCCTATTTGCCATTTTGTGCATGTATTATTATTATTATTATTATTATTATTATTATTATTATTATTATTATTATTAGCAACGTTATGCCAAACTAACGAGGGTGATAGAACCTATTTAACAGCATAACATGAATGTATATAGCCTACATATTAATCTCTTTATCTTTATATTTATCTTTATCTTCATCTTTTTGATTTTTATTTTTATTTTCAAATTGAATATATTTTATTTTATTTTTTTAATTTGTATATTTCAATATTTTTATTTTAATTTTGTATATTATATCTTTTATACTTTTTCATTTAATTTTTTGATTTGTATTGTTATATTATTTTATTTTTATTTTTATCTTTATTTTAATTGTTTCAAATTTAAAAAATATTTTTTTCTAATTTGTTATTTGTTAATTTTTTAAGTCTTTAATGTTTAATTAATTTGCTTTGCGTTTTTGTATCTTATTTTATTTTTTAGTGGCGAAATTAGGGCTCATGGCTCTCTTTTACACTTAACCACGCGATGTGGTAAAGAAAGTAATACCTACTGTACAATACGTAACACAATTAAAATGATAATAGTAGTGTTATAATAACCATTATAATAAAATTTTATAAACATTAGTTGTGACTGTTGTTTTTCCATTTGAAGGGCTTGGGAGATCTTATTCATCAGCCCCGTGTAGTTGGTTGTGTGTTGAATTTGTCTGATAACCTTTATTTATATGGAGACTGTAGTAGATACCCCGGGACTTGAAGTAAGGTACTATCCCTGAATTTGCCTGGAGGGAGTGTTGAAAAAACCGGGGGAAGAACCACACTCAGGAAAGCCGTTGTCAGCACCAGGATTCGAATCAGTGATCTCCGGATTTGCTGCAACTGCCCTCACGACCGTGGTGCATCATTTAACGAGCACATTTACACCACAGGGTAAGCATCCTCATTACGAGTATAATCCATAGTGAAATTATGCGTCCTACTATCCATTATCTGTCACACAATGCATTCAGCAGGTAATCTCAACATGCAGCCTTAAACTTCACTACAGTTTTAACGATTCTGTAATTTTCCGGAGTGGTTTCCCTACTTGAGATCCAATCCAGACGAAACAACGCTTGAACATTGACAAGGGATTGGTGGGCCGAGCAAGGCAACATCAAGAAAGACTGTTTCGATTATGAAATCAGGACACCTAGTTACATTTTTATGAAATGCACAATGGGATAGTTTCATTCATTAAAAGAATAATAAATGCCAGTAGACCTAAGTTACATGAAATTTACGTCGTGCATAAGGTTTTAACAAAGAAGCTGCTCGGTAGCTTGGATTTGTGTGAATACGCGTCTAACAGCTATTGTTCCATAGACCAAATTTCTTTTGTGCGTTTTTCTGTAAATTTGCCGGTAAGAATTGCTTTCCTCGTTTTATTCTCACCTGTATATTGTGGCTGCTGAGATGGCATAAAATTGTGTTTTATGATTGTATCCCGCGCACACGGTTTGTGTTCACCTGGCGATAATTGAATTGTGTGTTTTGTGCGTATGTGACCGCAACACTCTGTTCCACTTCGTGGAACCCCTGCAGTATTATGGTGGCTGCTGCATTATTGAGGGGAATACTCCTGCTAATTATTTTATACCATTTATAAATCCCAACCAACCACCGATACCGTAGTGGCTTGTACGGCATAGCAACTATCAAGTGTGTCAATTCCTGTATGCTGGATTTTATTTGAAATATATATACACCGTGGAAAGGCCAACAAGGACCACGCAAATATCAGTTCTTTATAGGTCTAGTTTCCTTCTTTCTCTTCCAGAAGTCTTTCATCCTGGTCGACTGCGCAGCTCTTCTTTCAGCAGTCCATTCTCCTCTGTTGAGATTCTTCTTCTCACCGACAAGAATTTTGAGGCCATTTTTTTCTGTACTCTATTCGATTTAGACAATCTTCTTCAGTAATTTTGAATTTTTGAAGTTCTTCTTTCATTTGTTTTACATAGCCTCCTTGCCCTTTATAGTTCCGGATTTTATCAAAAATTTGTTTGTTTAATCGTGAGCAATCCATGCTGACCATATGTCCGTAGAACTGGAGTCGCCGTTTTCTGATCATCACTTCAAGGTTGTCGATTTTACTATAAAGTTCTGCATTGGATCTCAGTCAATAACCTTCCTGTGTTTTCCTAGGACCATAAATCCTTCTTAAAATTCTTCTTTCTATCTTGAGCAAATTCTCCATTCCGGTTATATTTGTAGTTTCCTTGCCGTACAAGATGACTGGTCTAACAACTGTATTAAAATGTCGTAATTTTGCATTGATAGGTTTTTTTATTTTATATATTTTTTGTACAAAAATTTAATCTTTCCAATTTCCCTTTTATTTGAAATGATAGTTTAAAAAAAGCAATACTTGGACACTCGACAATGATATCAGAATTCATTAAGGTAGGTAACCTGGACCTCTGGCCCTTTCAGACAACAATCATTGTAATAATAATATTCAGCAGCAGCATACGTTACTAAGGCAATGTTGTTCTTAGCCTCTGTAAGAATCATTTTTAGTCGGAAGTCACATCAGTTTGTGCATTATACAGACGTTTTTTTAATCAACAACTTGTAAAATCTACATTAAAATGTATTCCACAGTAGAGAGTGAAACGTTGGTTGATGGAGTTAATATACGTATGGCGGGAAATACGCATATATCTTTGATAACCATTTATTTATTTCTTCTTCCTTCGTTACGGCCAACTAAGGACCACGTCTTATCAACTGTTTTTTCTGCATTTTAATGTTAGCCCAGTACTCCTTCATTCGCAATCTCTCCGTCGTCCACGCCTTCCCGGTTTTTAGCTTCGGCTTAAGTTGAAAACTCCGATGTTTCTGAAGTTTTTCCCTAAGTGGGCCACGCTCCTGGATATCTTCACGTGTTATCCCAGTCTCCAACAGATCTTTCTCCACTTCACTGAACCAGGCCCCCTTAGTCTTTTTCTCACGGAGAAAAGCAAAAATTCTGTTGGATAGCCGTGTTGATTTCATTCGGGTTATATGTCCATAAAAATAAATCCTCCTTTTCCTCATCACGTCAGTTATTTTCTCTACGTGAGTGTACAACTCTTGGTTGTGGCGTCTTCGGAACTCGCCGTGTTCTTTGACTGGACCCAGGATTTTCCTCAATATCATTTATTTATTTATGTATTTAATTATTTATTTATTTATGTAATTATTTATTTAATTAATTATTTAATTAATTATCTAATTATTTATTTATGTATTTATTTATGTGCATATTTATGTATTCATTTATGTATTATGTATTTATTTATTCATTCTTGTGACCTACCTGAGTATTATTTACCTATTGGGTGGAACATGAGCCTGCCAACCCCACTGGCCGGCGTTTCAATGCACTGACGGATAGAGAACGATAAGCTTCATGTATATCTGTTCTGTGGAAGCTGCGGCAGTGCAAGAAATAAAGTCTTCCTAACCCAAGCACAGCGCGTTTCGTTCTCTTGGAAATAATATGATAATATAATGCGAAGATTCCTCCGATTCGAAAACCTGATAATATGTGTCCCCGAGTGTGCTTGCTTACAGCGTCAGGACGCTCGACGTAACAGTATTAGACCGCCGTGGCGCAGCGCGGGACGGGACCACGTGGCCGGCTAACATGCCCCAGATTGCATTTGCACCGCGTTATTGAGTTTGCGACGTAATTTTCGACTCTTGACTCTCTCTCGCCTCGTCTGGCGCATGCGTGGTGAGGCAAAGTAGTCCCGTGGCGGCGCACCGTCATGGTAATATAGTTACCCTTCTCCACGAGTACTCAGCATATACTCGAGCCTCTCACACAAGATGGATTCTCAATCTTGTTTTGCTGGTTCGTTCAGTGGAAGAAAGTAATATATTCAATATTTGTTTGTGTGTATCCAACTCACGTGGTTCTCTGCTGAATACAATATTTTAGAAAGTAGGCTAATGATATGCAGCAAAACAAGACATGAAATGCGTAATAAACATGGCTCCTACCGTGTATAAGAACATTTGTTCCTAGGTGCTGCTCAATGTGACGTCCATTCATTCTGCCCTTCAAAGTAAGTAAGACATCACGGAACGTACCCACTGGTAAGAGTAACGTACACAGACATGACTAGAACTACACTATTGGCTGCGTGGCGCAGCGGTAACGTTCTCGCCTGCTGTGCCCAAGTTACAGAATCAATTGTTACATGTTTCTCGCAACACCCCCTAGTGCAGCGAATCCACGACTACTAGCCGGGTTGTGCCGCGCTGACACTCGAATCACCTTTCTGTGGCTTCCAAGCCATATGGGAATTGCGGGAAATGAGTTAGCGGATAAAGCTGCAAAAGAGGCGGTATCACTACCACCTCGACCAATGGAGGTACTCGCTAGAGATATTCGCTTTCAGTTACGCCGAAAAGTACTGGCATTTTGGGAGAGTCAATGCCTAGCTGACCCAATACCCAGTAAACTGAGAGCGATAAAGGGAACTACTCGCGTTTGGCGGAGCTCTTTCCGGTCACGGAGAGAGTCCGTCATTTTGTGTAGGCTAAGGATAGGTCATACAAGATCCACACACTCGTACCTAATGAGAAGGGAAGACCCCCCACTTTGTACCTCTGGAGCCGTTTTCACCGTGGCCCACATTTTAACCAAGTGTGTGGATCTTACTTACGACTTACGAAGAAACCTTGGTTTGCAGATGACACTCAAACTTACAGGCCTATTAGCCGATAACGTGGTGGCTGCTGATCGCGTTATCCGCTTTATAAGTGAAAATGGGTTAGGGCCAGGAATCTAAATTTTCCGGTGTACATTAACTTGGTTCGTTTTTGAATGATATTTTTTTTGTTTTTCCATAATTTTTCTTTATTTTTATAATTATTATTTTTATTTAATTTTTTGTTTTACTAATGTTATGTCTTTTCAAATTTAGGTGTCCACCTCAAAATTTTAAATTGAATTCCAAATTTGTATTCTTTTATTTGTGTAGAGAGGGGCAGATGACCTCACAGTTCCGTCCCTTAAAACAACAATAACTGACTTACAGAATTGAATCCTGGCGCAGTCAGTTAGCATTTGAGGGTGCTAAAATGTGAGGGAGCCGTGTTGGTAGATTTACTGGCACGTTAAATATCCCCTCCGGAGCAAAATTCCACCAGCACGGCGTCTCTAAAAGCCACAGAACAGTATTTAAAGGGAACGTAAAACCCTTAACATTATTATTAGGCCTATCATTGTTTATATTTTGATATCATTATCACGGCAAATACGCGTTTACATTTAGTCACAGTGGTTCGACCTTGGCAAGGGACCATCTGTACTGAAATACAATGTGTGTAAATTACACATTTTATTTTATTTTTTTATTTTTATGCCCTACTCAGGAGCACAATTGAACCTGCTTAGCTGATGTGTTGGCCTTCTTTTCCTCCAAAAATCTCTTCATCCTCCCGCTGAGCTGCTTCCTTCGTTCTTCTGTCCAAGTTATTGTGGCTCTATGTTGGGGTTGTCTTCAAATTGGTGATTGTAGATTGTGGTTCTGTTCTGTACAATGTCTTCCGAGATGTTGATTTCCTGGAGATCTGTTTCAATTTTACGAAGCCAGCTGTTCTTGGTTTTGAATGAAAGGGCCAGGTTGAGAAATCCTTTAGTTAGTATGTTATTGTCCATTCTAATAATGTGTCCATAAAATTTCAATCGACTTTTCCAAAAAGTGTGCGAGACTCTTTCAGATTGACAATATATTTCCTGCGATATTTTTCCCTCCATATTCCCTCTACACAAACTATTATTATTATTATTATTATTATTATTATTATTATTATTATTATTATTATTATTATTATTATTAGACTACAAGTTCTATGAAGTCTGCATGGGCTTGTCTCCCTGGAGAATGGAGGGCACATTGAAAGGAATTACTCCCTCTTGCATATTCCTCTCTCGAACTCTGGCTCGGGGCTCGTAGAGGAGAGGAGAAGAGAGAGAATTCCAATCTGAGCCTTAAACTAATAGGCTCATCGTTATTCTATTGACTGAGAAACTTTCTTCAAGTAAAGAAGGTTTGGAGAGAGAAAAAAAAGTTGCTAGTTTGCACGTGCTGAAATTCAGAGCTTTGCCTTCTTTTCAACCGCGACCAGAGTGCATGAATTGTGACTGCTTACAATGTGGGTTCTCCTCGGGGTTGTCCAATGATGTCTCTTGTGCCTGGCGTGTTATAGTTATCAATAGTGAGGGGTTTGTATGAAATGCATCGGTCAAAAGAACTGTCTGTCTGTCTGTCTGTCTGTCTGTCTGTCTGTCTGTGTGTGTGTGTGTGTGTGTGTGTGTGTGTGTGTGTATTAATAAAATCTAAACGGCTGGAGCGATTTCAATGAAACTCGGTAAATTCATAGCACTACTTTGGACGACTCGGACCGTGCCCTTCAAATTTTGATAAGTCTCACCAATCCAACATGGCGGCTGTGCGAAATATTTCACCAGCATTCAATATCTCCGAAACTATTACCGATATTACCCTGGAATTTCGTACGGTGATAAAGGGAACTACTAAAAGTTCACCCATGTGACTTTTGAAAACCTGGCAACTACAAAACCAACATGGCGGCCAAGCAAACTTGCGACTTTTAAATAGACGTCTCTCGCGATTTAACCAACAAAACGCAATGAAACTTGGTACAGTACATGTTTATACACATCGTAATGCACCGACATCTAACTTCGTTCAATTGTTTACATAACCTCAAGATGGTGGCTGTGCGAAATATTTCACTGGCATTCAATATCTCCGAAACTATTACCGATATTACCCTGGAATTTTGTACGGTGATAAAGGGCTCTACTGGAAGTTCAGCTATAAGACTTTCAAAAACCGGTTAACTACAAAATGAACATGGCGGCCAAGCGAAGTTGAAAGTTTTAAATAGACTTTTCTCGCGATTTAATGATCCAAACGCAATGAAACTTAGTACAGCAAATGTTTATACACATTGTAATGCACTGGTATCTAATTTAGTACAATCGTTTACATAACCTCAATATGGTGGCTGTGCGAATTTTAAAATTAGGTTTTTATTTCTTGTGTCGTAATCATGTGAACGAAGTGCAAGTTTGACTAATGAACCTACGCAATAATTTTCCTTCAATGGTACAAGACTCTATTGGCCTATACATATAACAATCCAACATGGCGACCATCCGAAATATTTAGATGGTTCTCAATATCTACGAATCTATTACAGCAATCAAACTGAATGCTTTAAAGTTCATAGGGGCTATGAACATCAAGTTCACCTATAGGACTTTCATTAACCTGGTGATCACAAATCCAACATGGCGGCGACGCGAAATATAAATTTTCACATGGACGTTTCTCGCAATTTAACCATCCGAGTGCAGTGAAACTTGGTACAGTAAATCCTTATACATATGTTAATCCACTGGCATCTAATTTATTTCAATTGTTTCCATACCACATGATGGCAGCTGTGCGAAATTTTAAAATCTCTTTGTTACTTCTTGTGTCCTAATCATGCGGTTGAAGTTTGAATACTACACGTACACAATAATCTTCATGTAACAGTACATAACTCTTAAGACCTACATATATTAAAATTCAACATGGTGACCTTCCGCAATATTTTGTCTGTTCTCAATATCTACGATTCTATTAAAGCAATCAAACTGAAATTTTGTATGTTGATCGTGGCAATTAAACATAAGTAGGATATATGAAAATATGTTTTAGTTCTTCACGGAACTACTTATTTTATTCTGATCTTCAAATAATTATGATAAATTACATTGCTTTTCCTTCATTTAATATCAGAAATTAATTAGCTTTTTTTTTCTTTCAAGAATTTGAATTAGATAAGTTAGATTTTCATGTATAGCAATGCGTCAAAACCATCAACCATATTGGAAAATGCGTTGATTCTACGTATCAACATCGGCAAGTAATTGCATTCGCTTTGAACGCCTGTTAATACTTAATGTTTTCTTTCTTATTCTTAAAGCATGTTTTCGGCCCTTCAGTGGGGCCTTCTTCAGCTTGGTTAATTAGCTTAAAATTAATTAGGTGTTTGGTGAATAGAATTACAATATAAGTTAAAATAATTTTTAAATGGACGTCCTTAAAATTTAATTAGGAGACATTTTCAGTTACTCAAATCCAAGAACGAAGTAACATGCTCTTTGAGTCATATTGCATGTCTGCAAGTCGTAGTGGTGTGAACCTTTTAACACTTTCAACAATGGCTTCGTGCAGAGGAGTGTTTCTAGCACCAAAGAAGTACTGCCGCAGGCGTTCCAGTTGCCTACTTTGGTCGATTGTGAGATCTATGACCCCTTGACCGCCTACGCTCCGTGGTAGTGTGATGCGCTCGATCGATGCCTTCGGATGGTGTAGCCGAAAATTTGACATTGACACTCGTACTCTCCGTTCTATCTGCTCTCTGTCTTGGACCACTTAACGATCCCGAACGAATACGTAAGTACAGGTACTGCCACAGGTGTTAAGGATTTTGACCATCTTGCCTGCATCCAAGTATGATTTCAGAATCATATCCACTCGATTGAAAATCCACAGCCTGCTTCCAGTCGACCGACCGGGTCAGGGAACGGAATTAATGAAGCCCCCCACTAGCGGCGATGATATGAACTGTGCCGGCTGCTGAAGCCTGTCGCACTCCCCTGGGGCAATGATTATATGAATGACAGATGAAATTAAATGATAGTGGAGTGTGTTGCTGTAGTGAAATTTGTGACAGGGAAAACCGGAGTACCCGGAGAAAAACCTGTCTGCCTGTGCTTTGTCGACCACAAATCTCACATGGAATGACGGGGATTTGAACCATGGACCCAGCGATGAGAGGCTGGTGTGCTGCCGCCTAAGCCACGGAGGCTACTATCCACTCGATTATTATTATTAATAATAATATTTTGATTCATTATGCCCAACTAAGGAGCTCGTTATCTAGCACAATGATTCCTCGTTTCTCCTCAATATCTGTTCATCCGTTCACTGATCTCTCTTTTGCGTTCTACTATCCATCCTGTATTCTTCCGTGTAGGTTCCTCGGCAAATGTGTGTCTGTTGATTAAGATTCTAGCCGGCCCCGTGGTGTTGGGGTAGCGCGTCTGCCTCTCCCTTGGAGGCCCCGGGTTCGATTCCCGATTTTCGAAACGGACGTGAGAGCTGGAACGGGGTGCACTCAGCCTCGTGAGGACAATTGAGTAGCTATCTGACAGTGAGGCAGTGCCCCGATCACGAAAACCAAGATTAACGGCCGATGGGACCCGATGCGCTGATCACGCGTCACACCAATATCTGCAGGCCAAATGGCTGGGCAGCTGTCAAATGTCTGGGCAGCGGTCACTTGGTAGGCCTAGGTCTTTCACGAGCTGTAGTACCAGGGGTTATTATTATTATTATTATTATTATTATTATTATTATTATTATTTATTCACCATTACAAACATGGGTTACTCTAAAGCACGGGTTAAACCAAGTGCTTTACAACAATACGTAAAAACTATAATAAAAACTATAATACATATCATGTATATACAAAATATAAGAGTTCATTATCACTCATTCATTAGCAAGGAAAGATCGCACAATATTGCATGTGGACAATAGGACAGAATGCTGCATACTCTTGTAGATGGTCGGCGGAAGATCCAATTCCTTCAGACTCTTGTGGAGTGTGTGAGGTATGAGGCCGTTGACTGACAAGATTACAGGCACTATCCGGACGCAGTTCATCTTCCATATCCTCTTGATTTCCTCTGCAAGCAGTCTATACTTGGAGATTTTTTCATTGTGTTTACGTTCGATGTTGGTGTCGTTGGGAACTGCTATGTCTATTATAAATGTAGTGCCATCAACCTTATTTACTACTATGATGTCTGGTCGATTGTGATCTATTGTTTTATCTGTCACAATACCAGTGTCCCAGTATATTTTACACAGTTCATTTTCGAGGAGGGATGGTGGATGATACTTGTAGTAAGGGATATACTCCTCAGTTAATTTATATTTCTGTGCGAGTGCTTGATGAATGATGCCTGCAACTTGATTGTGCCGCTTTGTATATTCAACTGATGCTAGTATTGGGCAACCTGCAGTGACATGGTCAATGGTCTCGAGATGAATGGCGCATCGCCTGCATTTGTCTGAAATTACATTGGTATCTTTGATGATGTATTTCTTGTAATTTTTTGTAGCAATGACTTGATCTTGGATAGCAATTGCGAATCCCTCTGTTTCTCCAAACAGTCGACCACTTTGTAACCACATACACGATGCGTTTTTATCAATACTCTGTTGGGATAGGTTGCTGTAGTATTTTCCATGGAGGGTCTTTTCTCCCCATGCCTTTTCTTTTTCATGTAAGTGTAGTGGCTGGCTGATATGATCATCAGAGGATGTACGAAGGTTCAATACAGTGTGTTTATCAGCAAGTACAATGGCTTTATGGAGAATGCTGTTTTCCTTTCTTTGATAGAAATATCTTCTAAGGGTTTTAATTTAGTTCTGGAGTAAAATTTGTAAATCCAGTACTCCTCTACCTCCCATCTTTCGTGGAAGAGTGACCCTTTCTTTACAGGCGTTTGGATGATGTAAACGGTAAGTAGTGAGAATGGTCCTTGTTTTTCTCTGCAGGATTTCCATTTCTGTTGCTGACCATTTCAGAATCCCAAATGAATATACTAGGGTTGGTATAGCGTATGTGTTGATAGCCTTAATTTTGTTCTTTGCACATAGATTGGTTCGCAGCACTTGATGTAGTCTTGTGGTATATTTTTCAATGAGTTCATCTTTGATACTTTTATAATCCAAAGTTGTATTTTGAGCAAATCCCAGATATTTGTAGGTTTCTATTTCAGTCATTCCTTCAATTAGAGATCCTTTTCGTAGCTCATGTGGTTCAGAAGTTGCATATTTACCTCTTTCAATTGTCAGACGCTTGCATTTCTTCACTCCCAACGTCATTCGGACATCGGATGAATATGAATCTATTATATTTAGCATGGCATTCATTTGAGTCTCACTGTGTGCATATACTTTGAGGTCATCCATATAAAGGAGATAGGCAAGTTGGAATCGATCATAGGAAGAGACCATTATCTGAGTAGGATAATAACGACAATACTCATGAAAAATTACGTAATCATTGATAACAATCTTACAAGATCGGAGCCTATCCTTCAGACAACAGGAGTCCTTCAGGCCGATCCATTAAGTCCGTTGCTGTTCAATATCGCAGTTCGAGATGTTGTCGATGCCATAGAAACACCAGGAGTAAACATTTATATGTACGCAGATGATATGGCAATAACGTCGATCTCGCAGCAAATGTTACAAGAGGCGTTCGATAAACTTGTAAGATGGGCAGACAGTAATGACCTCAAGCTTAATCCACATAAGACAGTACACATGACGTTCAGGAATGGAGGTAGGTTACCAGCATCAGTGAAAATCATGTATGGCAATGTGGAGCTAACAAGGGTAAACTCCTACAAGTATCTTGGCCTGATACTCCAAACGACTGGACGGAATTTCTCCAAACATGTAAAAGATAGAGCTGCTACCGCGGTTATAGCCATGAATGAGATAAAACTAATAAGACAACTCTCCATACAGACTGCATTAGAACTCTTTCACATAAAAATTTCTCCAATCATGACATATGCAATAGGATTAATATGGGAGCATCTCTCGAAAAACGATCTTGCTCAGATAGAAAGGGTAAAGGCCATATACATGAAAAAGATTCTGTGTCTAGGACAAAATGCACCGTCAAGGACGACCTATGAACTAACGAGACAACCATTTTACATAGAAGAGTTACGTATAAGAATGTTACTGCCTTCTACAAAGCAATATCAGTTAATACTGCAAGAACTTCAAGAGAAGAAAGCCAACATCTGGATGGATTTCTACCAAACAGATGCCATGATGACCTCAGAGTGGAGGAATTATATGTATGAACTTCGCCATTTCATGACACGTTTCGCTGTTCATGGTTTTCATTTCAAGCTGTGCTGCAAGAAGGTATACCACAACCCAGACGAGAACTGTAGGTGTGACTTGTGTGGAAAGTCATGTGAAAGATATCACGCAAAAGTTTGTAGCAAGAGAACAGTGACATTAACTGAATTCTGTACATGACTTCATTGTGCGCAATTTTAATTATTATTGTATTTGACCATTGGTTGCAATAAATATCATTATATAAAGGAGATGGGATATTCTGTATTTCCTATTGTAGTATTTGATGTCAAATCCAAAACCGGTGGAGTTTAGAATTTTAGAGAGAGGATTGATGGCTAAGCAAAACCATAATGGGCTTAGCGAGTCTCCTTGATAGATACCACGCTCTATTTTTATTGTGTCAGATGTGACACATTCATTGTCTGTCTTAGTATATAGTACTGTTTTCCAATTATCCATCGTGACCTCCAGGAAGAGAATTACAGCAGGGTTAATCTTATACATATGGAGGATTTCTTTCAGCCATGAATGCGGGACAGAATCAAATGCTTTCTGGTAATCTATGTATGCCGTATATAGATTCCTTTGATTATGTATCGCCTGTTGTGTTATCACAGAATCAATAACTATCTGTTCTTTGCATCCTTGCGACAGCTTCTTGCATCCCTTCTGTTCCTCAGCCAAAATGTTATGTTTGTCGAGAAACTTGTATATTTCGTCCGCAATTATGGACGTAAATAGATTGTAAAGTGTTTGGAGACAGGTGATAGGTCTGTAGCTTGATGGGTCTTTAGTATTTCCACTTTCTTTTGAGATTAGATATGTAATTCCAGCAGTAAGGAAATCAGGACATTCCTCAGGATGATGGATGAGGTAAGTAAATTGCTGGGCTATCTTCTGGTGCACGCACGTGAAATGTTTGTACCAATAATTGTGAATTTCATCTGTGCCCGGCGCTTTCCAATTCTGAGTTCTCCTTATAGCATCATACACATGCCGTTCTTCAATGGTATCAAAATCCATTTCTTCATATACATTATTGCTATTTCGTTCTTCGTTGAGCCAATTTGCATTTTCCTTGGGCGGTGACTTCGCAGCCCATATACTTCTCCAAAAATCTTCCGTTTCTTGCGTGCTAGGAGGTTCTGCTTTTGTCATGGATTGTTTGTTTCGTTTGATCATTCTGTAGAACTGACCTTCATTGTTGGAGAAAAGTTTGTTTTGTGTTTTCCTCGCTCGTGATTCCTTGTACCTCCTGAGTCTCGCTGCTTTTGCGCATAATTTTAGCTTTTGGTTGTCAATGTATTCCTTGATTTTTTCTGTGTGATCATATTCCTTTATATGGCTGTTGATTTTTCTGAATATATTTCTCAGCTTTCGATTGGTTTTGGGTTTAGTTTTATTGTTTAAATATGCTGTTAGTTGGCCTATGGTTTTCCTCATTTACTTGATGTCATTTTCTAATCGACGCTGCCAGGGTGGAATGTATTCTGCATCTGCACCTTTTCCACGAGAGCTTCCAGACAAAGGTATTAGTTTCTGGTTGTTCAGCCTTATCACAGTTACTGCTGCGCAATATACAAGAGAGTTTGTTTCTTCTAGATTATCGGATGTTTCCACATACTGTTTTAGGATGTTATTTGTCATACTGACAAGAGATTTACTCTTTGCTGTTTCTAGGAGTTTGGGCAGCTTTGGTCGATAGTCTACTTTAAGGCCCATAAATTCTGTCATTGCCTCTTTAAACACATGTTCAATAGAACTTGTTTCATCAGAACTCGAGATATTAGTAGGGATAGTTGGTTCAATAATTCCCTCTTGCCCTGTGTCATTTCTGCAGGTTACTTCCTGAACAGCTTGAATCAATAATGTGGATCTGCTTTCATTGTTGGATTCTGAAGCTAGAATTTTTGCTGCTTCCTCTTTAAGACTTTGAATCATTATTGCAGGAAGTCTATTGTTCCTCACTATTACACGTCTTTGGTCTGCAATTCTTTGTTCTGTAACAAAAGAGTAGTCAGGAAAATTCTCCACAAATAACTTGTGCAAATCTTTCCTATATGTTGTGAGGTCTCTCTCTAAGTTTGTAACAATAAAGTAGGAGCGCATTATGAATTTGTTCATCTCATCAGTCCATTTTAAGCGCTGCCTCAGTTTGCCTGCCTTAGTAGTCAGTTGAATGTTTGAAACACTTTCGACAGGGGGAGATGACGGCTGTTGGGTTCTCCTATCTGCGTTGTCGGCTGTAGAATTTTCGGGTGACCCGACATGTGCCCACCTGTTCAGCATCATGTCACTGGTGGTTCGCCTGCTGTCACGTTCAGCACCAGCTCCAAACGTGCCCCGACGCACCTCGGGTAGCGTCCTTTTCCGAGGCTCATTATTCTTTGACATTTTCTCCATTATCAATGGGTTGCGTTTTATACCTACTGCCAGGATTTCATTTAGGCCGCCCCTAACATGGGGTACAGACGCCTTTCACAGCCGCCCCTAACATGGAGTATAGACGCTGTTGGCTAGTGCTTATGGCGGCACTGACTCTCCTTGTCACATTGCTGTCTTTGGATATATGTGGCATTTTATAGAGACTGTGGTGCCATCCACAGACCCACCATATCCTGTTAGCAATGCCGCTGTTGGTCCGGGACTGCTTATTCGTCAGGTTGCCCTGCTTATGTCGCAGCTACCCTCCATATCTAGAGGGCGATCCACTATCCGCCACCTGTGGACCCGTCCGGCCGTAGTCAGCTCTACGTCCTCCACGAGGCGGATTATTATTATTATTATTATTATTATTATTATTATTATTATTATTATTATTAAGATTCTAAATGTTGGTTTATTGTGAATGATTTTTTCGTTGATACTAATTTCTTGTTTGCCTTGTGTTATTTTTACCAGCCAATTAGGCTATTGTGGTTTTTCGGTAATAGTGTTAGGCTTATAATTGTCTTTGTTAGCCTATTGTCACCCATTCTGTATATGTGACCATAACATTTCAGTCTCCTTTTTCCTGATATCTGAGATTATTTTTCAATACATAGATATATTTCATGTGGCATTCTTTTTCATCCAAACCCCTAGGATTTTTCGGAGGATTTTTCTCTCGTGTTTCTTCATGTTTTTGACTTGACTTCTGGCCCCAATTATCAAAATTTCAGATGCGTACATTATTATTATTATTATTATTATTAACAACGTTATGGTCAACTAAGGAGCGCGATTTAATATATTTCACAGATGAATATGAATTGGATTTTTCCTCCTCCCAAAATCTCGTCTTTCTCTCACTATGATAATATTTCTTCCGGCTAGCTGCGTGGCTCAGCGGTAACGTTCTCGCCTGCTGTGACCAACGTTTCAGGATCTACTCATGGCGCAGTCAGCTGGCATGAGGGTGCGCAAATGCGTGGGAGCCGTGTCAGTAGACTTACTGGCACGATAAATAGTTAAGAGGGATGTAAAACCAATAACATTATTAGATTTTTCTTCCTTTCTTCTGTCAATGCAGTGGTGACTCTCATTCGTGAGTTTGCAGCGAAATGATGTTTGTTCACCAAAGATCTGAATCTAGGCCTGTCCCATAACATTTCACCTGTTATGTTGATGTCATGAAGGTCATTTTCAATTTCTATAACCCAGTTATCCTTTTAATGAGGATTGGGGGGCGTGGTGGCGCAGCGGTTAAGCTGTATGCCTCTCACCAAGGCGTTAAACTACAAGCTTCCTTTTCCTTTTAATGAGGAGGCATAATTCAAAATCGGTTTAGTAAGTATTTCATTGTCCATTGCTTGATTATTATTATTATTATTATTATTATTATTATTATTATTAAGCCTCCGTGGCTTAGGCGGCAGCACGCCGGCCTCTCACCGCTGAGTCCGTGGTTCAAATCCCGGTCACTCCATGTGAGATCTGTGCTGGACAAAACGGAGGCAGACAGGTTTTCTCCGGGTACTCCGGTTTTCCCTGTCAACATTTCATTCCAGCAACACTCTCCACTATCATTTCATTTCATCTGTCATTCATTTAATCATTGCCCCAGAGGCGTGCGTCAGGCCTCGGCAGCCGGCACAGTTCATATCCTCGCCGCTAGATGGGGGATTCATTCATTCCATTCCTGACCCGGTCGGAGACTGGAAGCAGGTTGTGGATTTTCATTTTCATTATTATTATTATTATTATTATTATTATTATTATTATTATTATTATTATTATTATTATTATTATTATTATTATTATTATTGTTATTGTTATTATTATTATTATTATTATTATTGACCCTACTGATCGAAGGGTTCCTGTTACAAGCTACACATCCTGTCTGTATACAGTTTAACTTGATTCCCTACCATCCTCCCCTCGTAAAGCATATTCCCCACGGAACAGTGCGAGTCCTCTCCATCTAATATTGTGACAGGCTCCCTGGGGAAGACTGCGGCTAGCTGTGGCCGGCTGACCCAGTAAGCGACACCCCACACCCTCACACGTGATTTTGCCTAATTCAATTCCCCGGTTTGTTTACCGCGGCCAACATGCGATCAGGTTACTCTGATATCAAACGCGTGCCCGCAGTATTTTAGTGACAATTGAAACTTGGCAATGTGGTTTTGTGCGACTGGTATCAAATAGAACACATTTGGGTTACATCCCCATTTTAGTGCAGAATGGAATTGCTCTCATGGCTAGTTCTGTGAATTAGTGTGAACAAAGGACGTTTGCTATTTGCAGTTTCATTTCCACTCTCTTTTTTCCCTAGTTCATCGTGAGACTGATCAGTGTTTTATTTAATAAATAGCCGAATAGACATACTTACGATAATACAAATTGAGGGGTGTCTGGCTCTTTTAAGTTATTTAATATATTTATCTTCTTATTTTAATGTTTCATTCTTCATTTATCATTTTTAATCTTTAAATATTTATTTTGAATTTTTCAGTTTTAATTTTTAGCCTATTTTAAATTATGAAAAAATATGCTTTTGAGATCACATTTTGTCTCTCTCTCTCTATCTCTGTGTGTGTGTGTGTGGGTGTGGGTGTGGTGTGGTGTGTGTGTTATAAAATCTAAATGGCTGGACCGATCTCAATGAAACTCAGTAAGGACATAGTACTGTTTTGTCTGACCCCGACCGTGCCCTTCAAATTTCATTACGTCTCACCAATTCAACATGGTGGCTGTGTGAAATATTTCACCGGCATTCTACAGTATATCTCCGAAACTATCACGTATATCACCCTGAAAATTTGTACAGTTATAAATGACATTACTACAAGTTTACCTATGTGACTTTCAAAAACCTGCTAAGTTCGAAACGAACATGGCGTGCAAGCGAAATTGAAACATTTAAATAGACTTTTCTCGCGATTTAACCATCCAAGCGCAGTGAAACATGGTACAGTAAATGTTTATATACATTGAAATACACTATCTAATTTAGTCAATTGTTTACATAACCTCAAGATGGCGGCTGTGCGATTTTTTTTTTAATCTTGTGTCCTAATCATGCGATCGAAGACAATGTTTGTATAATGAACCTATGCAATAATAGTCATCTAATAGTACATAACTTAATGACCTACATGTATAAAAATCCAACATAGCGACCGTCTGAAATATCCACGAATCTATCACAGAAATCAAACTGAAATGTTGTATGTTGACGGAGGCAATTAACGTAAGTGGGGTGTATAAAATAGGCTATTTAGTTCTTCACGGAACTACTTGTTGTTGCTTTTTTCTTTACATTTTCTTATTTCTTAATGTTTAATTTAATTTTCATAATTTTAATTTATATTTCATTTTTCTAATGTTTAAATTTGTAAAATTTTAATTTTTTAATTGTTTATTTTGTGAAATTATTTTCTTTTAATTTTAATTAACAATAATTTAAAATTTTAAGATTTAAAATTTAATTTTTGAATTTAGATTTTTGTATTTTGATTAAAATTATATTTTGTTTATTTATTAAAGGTGACGATTAATATTTATCCGGCTTTGTGAATAAGCGGATGGGTAGCTGGCCACAGAAAAAGTCACACCCAAGTACACGGACCTGTTAACCATGATGTCCCAAGCTCTAGAAATGAATTAATGTGACCAAATGCTCTCCATTAATTTTTTAAGACTTTTTGAAGTATTATATTTTGTTCCTTTATGTACATAGATATGAAATTAACCATTCTACTCTCAATAGATCCGTATTGATTATAACAATTAACAATAAAAGCTGTGGTGTTCCAACTTACCAATACTATAACATAATTAGACGTAATTGTGGGATGAATGACAATTGCCCGTACATGTTTGAGAGCATTTTGCCCCTTCTTCA
Organism: Meconema thalassinum; assembly: GCA_946902985.2. Classification (NCBI taxonomy): domain Eukaryota; kingdom Metazoa; phylum Arthropoda; class Insecta; order Orthoptera; family Tettigoniidae; genus Meconema; species Meconema thalassinum. The sequence goes on from OX336399.1 coordinate 95,337,361, forward strand.
CCGGGATGCTTAGCAACTATTGAATTCACAATATAAAAACTAATTCTTTGTCATTAGTACGCGTAATTTCATTTTCCTTGTATCGTAAAATGCATTGAAATAGTATAATCCAGGATTGTTGTTAGAAATTAACAATCACCGATGAATGCCACACAGTGGACAGAGATGTAGTAATTAATTATAGTATTGTAAACTTACAGATATTATAATTGCACAAATAAACATTTACATTCCGACAAATTCCCGGCGACAGCTAATAAGACGCCCACGCTTGGACCGCAGTGAAGCTGGGGATCCAGATAAGATGAGGGGAGGGGGAGGCGGAGGAAGGGAGAGGCTAAATCCTACTTAGCAAGAGTTGGGGAGGAAGGAACTGATCCAATTATCAATAGTGAGCGAGTCAGCCGTACTTCCAGCCAGGGAGCAGTCACTCTTCACCTTTCATCGCTCCTCGGCCAGAATAATCCCCTGGTCATTCACCTCCTGTTGTAGCATTGTAGTCAGAGTAGTATTTAAAAAATTGTGGTTTCTAGCGTTTGCGATAAATCCGAAATGTGTCCAAAATTCACCACGTACTGTAATTTCATGCTTTTTTTTTGTGTGTGACTGTAGTAAAAAAAAGTGCGATGAAATGCAAAAATTGCTCAAAAATGTGGTAATACAGTATTCGTTTTCTGCCTACCGTACTGAACAAATCTCCACTTAGTATAAAACAAAGCTCCCGATTCTTGGATGTCATGGGTAATCTCGAGAACCATTGGATGGATTTTGATGCGGTTTTCACCATTATGTAAGGGATATCTCAAGGAAGGTTTCTGTAGAAAATAATTTATGATCAAAGGAAGCCAAGCAGTAACGATTTCAGTATAAAAGTCGAAAAAAATGGCGTCCGTGCGCTTTTTAAACTTACGCTGGGCAAACCTTTAAAAATATCTATATACTATGAGTGTAAGAATTGTTCAGCATGAAAAGTCCTTTGTGGGGTTTGAAGCCATTTTTCAGTGTTGCCTTAGTAAACAAAAGTATGGTGCTTTTTAGTAGGTCAACACGAATGTACCCAAAAAAAAGCTGGGTCATGCCCTAATCCTGAAAAAATCACAAGAGATTAATAACAAACATAGCGAACACGACGCAAGAAAAATTAAATTTGACACAAGAAAAATTAAATTTGATATCAGAATGAATCAAAACCCTAGAGATATGGGAAGAACAAACGGAAAAAAAAGGATGAGAAAGAACAATATCGTAATTAAAGGAAAAGAACTAACGATGGAGAATGATAACAAAAAGGAAGTAGATGCAAAAGCTACAGAGATCTTAGGGAAGATAAATGCAGATTTTGAAATAGAGAACATGACATACATAGGGAAAGATAAAAACAACAGAGGGATCTTGAGAGTCACCTTCAAGAACTTCACAGACAAGTTAAGAATAGTCCGAAACAAGGCGACGCTAAAAGAGCAAGACGTTTATATAGACGACGACCTTACTAAGAATGAGAGAGAGATTCAAGCAGCACTAAGAAGCATAGCCAGAGAACAGAGAAATAAAGGCAACAACGAAGTAAAAGTTGGATATCAGAAGATCCTTCTAAATGGCCACTGGACAAAATGGAATGACCTAAACACAAAAGATCTAAACACAAAAAACTGAGCACCAACAACCAGGAGGTGATGAGCACAAAACAGACGGTACACAAGGAGAACAAAGAAGAACTAATAATCGCCACCTGGAATGTAAGGACTCTGAGAACGGAAGAAAGAGAAACGGAATTAAAGAATGCATTAGCTGACCTGAAATTCGATATACTAGGTCTTAGTGAGGTTAGAAAATATGGGCAGGAAATAATTGAAACACTGGAAGGAGATATATTCAGCTACATAGGCGAAACGAAAGGACAGAAAGGAGTTGGATTCATAATAAAGAAGATACAAAAACATTGCATTAAGGAAGTTAAAGGGGTCTCTGAGAGGATAGCTGTACTATCCCTGAAATTAAACAGACATACCTTCACAATTATCCAAGTCTATGCTCCCACAGAAGCTAGTACGGAGGAAGAAATCGAACATTTCTACGACCTTCTACAAGACACATTAAACCACTACAAAGCCCATAGAACCGTTGTGATGGGGGACTTCAATAGTAAAATAGGCAATCAAGAAATTGAGGAAGAGGAGCCGATAGGACCCTACGGCTATGGATCCAGAAACGAACGAGGGAACAGGCTTATACAATTCGCACAGGGACAAGGACTAAAAATCGTTAATACCTTTTTCAAGAAAAACCCAAGCAGTAGGTGGACATGGAGAGCACCAAATGGGAAAACAAGGAATGAAATTGACTTTATACTAGCAGACAGACTAGAGGGCATAAAAGATATCCAGGTGATCAATGGTCTGAAACTTGACACAGATCACAGAATGGTTCGAATGAAAATGCTTGTTCCAAAGAAACAATGCCCATACGTTAAAACCCAAAGGTTCGACCCGGAAAGAACCAACCGAATCCAGTACACAGAGAAACTGAAGAAGGACCTGCAAGAGCTGGAAGAACAAGAGGAGATGAGCACACAGAACCTATATGATAAACTGGAGAAGTGCATCAAAAAAGCTGCTACAGAATCCTCTATTGGGGTGAAAAAGTCGGGAAAGGGAAATAAGCTGAAAGAAAGCACCAGACGACTGATTGACGAGAGGGAGAAATTAAAACGGGAAGCAGAAACCAACCATCAGAAAAAGACAGAATATGCGGAATTGAACAAACGCACAAAAAGAGAAATCCGAAAGGACATCCGAGATCACAACACCGAAATGGTGAAGAAGGCTATAGAAAGATCGACATCAGTAAGAAAGATCAGGAAAGAAATATCAGATGGCAAACACTGGATATTAGGAATGAAGGATGTAAAAGAAAATAGACTAGCTTCAAGAGAAGAGATACTGCGACATGCCACGGAATTCTACGAGAAACTATACTCCAGCACCCTCGAGAGGGAAAGTATGATTCAAAATTTGAATAATCCGAAGGGTCACCAGGAAGAGGAAATACCCCCCATCCTTCAAAGCGAGGTGAGTGCAGCAATAAAAGAAATAAAAAATGAAAGATGCCCAGGTGACGATGGTATATTTAACGAATACCTAAAATGGGGAGGTGAGGAACTTGTAGCAATCATCACTCGACTCTTCAACACAATACTCGAATCTGAAGAAATACCAGTGGAATGGAAACTAAGCACTATAATCCTGCTCCATAAAAAAGGAGCTAAAGACGACATCAACAACTATAGACCGATAAGTCTGCTGCCAAGTCTATACAAACTGTTCACAAAAATATTAACCAAGAGAATGTCAAAATCACTAGAGGAAAACCAACCTATAGAACAAGCAGGTTTCAGATCATTATTCAGCACGGTGGACCACCTCCAAACAGTAAACCAACTCATCGAAAAACTGCAAGAATTCAACCTTAAAGCCTATATTGCATTTATAGACTATAACAAAGCCTTTGACTCCGTGGAACACACACATGTTCTGGAGGCCCTAGAGAACCAAAACATAATAAAAAGGTATATCAGACTTCTAGCAAAAATCTACGAGAGTAGGCAGGCAAAAATACGGACAGAAATGGAGGGAAAACACTTCGAGCTAGAGAGAGGAGTGAAACAAGGAGACCCCCTCTCACCAAAACTATTCACTTGCCTGCTAGAAAACCAATTCCGGAAAATGAAATGGAAAACAAGACACGGCATCAACATAGATGGACAAAACCTGACACACCTACGGTTTGCAGACGACATCATACTCATGGCAAAATCTGCATCAGACTTAGAACAAATGGTATCAGAATTAAACAAGGTCAGAAAAGAAGCTGGCCTAACCATGAACCCGAGTAAAACCAAACTGATGACAAATGCGACAGAAAACCCAGTAAACATTGACGGTGAAACATTAGAGTATGTCCAGGACTATGCATACCTAGGACAAAATATTTCATTCCATAACAATACGGAGAAAGAAATCAAAAGAAGAATTGGGCAAGCATGGAAAAAATTCTGGTCCTTGAAATTCATTTTAGGAGATAAATCTCAGAAACTAAACCTGAAAACACAAGTTCTAGAGAAATGTGTAATCCCAGTAATGCTGTATGGATGTCAAACATGGTCACTAACTTCGCAGCAGAGAAAAACGCTCCATATAGTCCAACGCAGGATGGAACGAAAAATCCTCAATATCACGCTGAAAGACAGAATACGCAACGAGGAGATACGCAGAAGAACCAGTATTAAAGACGTCATCAACACAGCGGACCGACTAAAATGGAAATGGGGAGGCCACGTAGCGAGGATGGAGCATAGAAGGTGGACGCACAGACTAACGATGTGGGACCCCAGAACCGGCAGGAGAAACGTAGGAAGACAGAGGACACGCTGGGCTGACACATTCAAGAAATTTGCCGGACCACAATGGACAAGAAGAGCAAGAGACAGACACGAGTGGAAGACCCTAGAGATGATCCTTTTCAAAACATAGTATATGCGAGGAAAGGAAAGGAGCAACTCAGTGAACCCTTAAATACAATAGCGATAATGTATTGAGGACATTTAAAACTGTACTAAAATAAAGTGAACGTGCTAGAAACATTAACAATTTTGCAAATATTAGATATAAGAACAAGAATACAGAACATAGACAATACTGTAACTAGGTTAGGAATAGGTATATCAATAGCTATAAGAACATTCAAGAACAGAGACTAACATGCCAGAAAAGTGCACCACTAGGTGCCTCACTACTCTTTAGGACTGCTCACCTAATGAGTGTAATGGAGCAAAATCCCTGCCTAGACAGGAGGCCATTGCCCTTAGGGGATTAAAGGGCTGTATTTATTTATTTATTTATTTATTTATTTATTAATACACTAGGATGACCAGTTTCGATCGTCAAGCTGTCATCATCAGATCCATTACACTGGTAATCCTAGTGTATTTATTAATCTAATGTATTTTTTCATGATTAGGACATAATCCAGCTCTTATGGTTACATTCGTGTTGACCGACTGAAAAGCAGCAAACTTTTGTTATGAATAGGTCGACAAAATGTCCGTGAGAGCATATCTCTATCTTTAATACATCGGCCACTATAAGTGTTTTCACTTGTTCATTTATTCCATCAATCTCCATTCAATTACTGAGGCGACAGTTTACGAGCTAGCTAGGGGAAAAAAGTCCTTATTACGTAATACATTCATAAATGATCCCGGGCGAAGCCACTCTTTAGTGTTGCCTTATTGACAAATGATATTGTAGCTTTCAGTAAATCAACACAAAGTAATTCCAATTACTGTACTAGAATATGCGAAAAACTAACCTGAAATGAATTACATGTGAATCCGAAAACAGTTTAAGAGATTTCATTTTATAAAAGCCACACTAGAGTAGTGTCGATCTAGCCAGTCGATAAAGGATATTTTCTGCCAATACATTGGAGTAAAAACAGAAAAAGTTATTTGTAGTTATGTCAATGTTGCAGCAAATAAGCGATATGCTATTCCACAAAATCCTCAGGTAATACCCCAAGGTAAAATAAATGGAAAACATGAAATACTTGAGTCAATGGTTTGGACACATTTTAGTTATTCAGAGCAGCAGTGAACAAGAACCAATTCATTGCTACTGATAGCAACATTCTGTGAGGACAAGGCATTGAAGAATCAGAAAAAGAAAAGCAGCAGAAGAAGACACAAACGTAAACTAACGGGAGTGTGTCAGTTAAATTTTCAGACCCGATGGTGTATTGAATCATGACTAAAGCCCTGCACGGATGCGGATATCCGCAAAATGTTTCCCCGTGCGGATATAGTTTGCATGGCAGTGCGGATAGCGGATTAGCTGCGGATAATGTTTGGAGTAAATTTGTGGATAGTTTATAGAATACAATCTGAACTTGTTGAATATCATTTACTAGGACCCGGATGTTTATGATATTTCTTTCCAGATATATTTTTCCCGTGATACATGTAAAATGATTTAAGCTAAGCTCATTCAAATTGTCATTAAGCATAATTAATACTCCAAACTGAAAAGGGTTGCAATTCTGGTTGTATAACATTCATTTTAAACATAGGCGCATAGGGGAATGACCTTCTCCTGAAATGTCTAAATGTGTTGCTTTAATGTTGTATGCGTAATCTATTAAATTGAAAATAGTATTGTAATGTCAGCGGATTCGGATAACAAACGTGCGCATGCGGATAAAAGTCGCGTGGATGCGAGGCGGCTGTGGATAACAGTCTTACGGATGCGGTGCGGGTGTACGTAGATAACAGTCGTCGTCTGGATGCGGATAACGTTTTGTTTATCCGTGGAGGGCTCTAACATGACTCGAACATAACCATATAAATACAGTACGACCATATCGAGGACAGGCAGCTGAACGCCGTGAGGTACACCGGGTATGCAACTTTTCATACATAAGAGTGATGCAGGTAGAGCAAAACCCGGAGATGCACAAGGACGATCAATATTGAAATATTTAAACTCGTGTTAACCTGCATGGCCATTGTGTCGAACTATATTCCGAATCAGGAGATGAGTGTGTTCGAACCCCCAACGTCGTCCATTTTTGATGTGTAACATCTTTCCACTCGGTTGCTGGATATTTTTGTGGGAGTGATTTTGAAAGATGGGACGGAAGTGGATCGGAGCGATCTAGCTGGCAGTGGTGGATCGAACGGAAGTGTGCCCGCTGGCAGTGGTGGATCGAACGGAAGTGTACGCTGACAGTGGTAAGAGGAAACAATGAGGAATGTATATGACATACTGAACGGTAAACGCCCATGCAAACACTGGTGTCTATGAAATTGAGGAAATATCGCTGACCCAATTGGAGATTTCCGACGAAAGACTCAGCATTTGCTCTTTGTTATTCTTGTATTTATATCAGTGTCATTCGGTACTGTCTTTGACCGTCTTAGTAGAGTAAACGTGTATGTCAGCGCCGGAATATCCCAGGTATTAAAAGCTTTCATAGTATTCCTACAGAACTGTTTGGATATCAGTATTTTTTGATAAGTTCCCATTACATTCTCCTTTATACTTTTGCTGTGGAATGCTTCGAGCATACAATAGGATAGATAGTGCGCCCGCTATGCTTCTACCGGCTAACCGTGGTGTAATGTTTTAAAAATTAAATAGATATCTCTAAGAAGATATAATCCGGGAGGGCGCCATTTCATAGGTTATACACTATGAAAAATATTTTAATATGCTGCACGAGAATACTCTTTTCCCTGGCGTGACGTATCTCCGACCAGGACACTACAGTAAACAAGGTAGATTAATGTACGCAGTAACATAACCACAATTCATCGTAATGCCACTTACTATTTTGTAGTACCAAGGGATGTAAATATAAATTAAATCAATAGTGCCGTCACAACAAGATACAATTTCCAGTTTCATCCCATCATTCAAATACTCGTTTTATTCTGGTTTCCCTTCTTAAAACAATTTATTTTAGAAACTATCGTCATATAACCATTACGATGCAATAAAGAAGACAGAATGATTCAATCTATAACTTCCTTCACGTTTATCTTTCAGTTACATACAATAGCTTTCTTCTATCTTCGCCAATAACCTCTAACCTCCCCTCTTTTTTGTTTAACTCTCATTGTCTCTCTTTCTATCTCTGGATTTTTTTTTTAGAGTAAGCACTCCTATTCCACTAGTTCAACTTACAACCACACAAGCGCTCCAACCTGAGCTAACCATTTTGCTTCTTAAAACTAGCAATCTAGTTCAACCTTTCACCACAATCGCAAAGAATATGAAGCTAACCAAATACAGATATATCACTGCCTGCACGATTTCAGTAAATATAACATTTCAGTCGGGCCAAAATAAAATCGGCTGAAGTTGGGCAAAACAAAGTTGTCTCCCATAAGAATAGCATTATGAAGTGACTTTAAATCCCGCTTCAAGCTTATCCCTTGTGATTAACCGACTATTTCTGTTGAAGGTGGCGTTAAATACAATTCCTTCTGAATATTGCTGTTTTTTTTTTGTTTGTTTTTTTATGGAAAGTGTGCAGTATCATCACTCTATGCGATATTTTGGTGAGTTGACATACCAGTGTTGGAATGCATAAAATGGTGACGTGTTTACATGGTTAGGAAATTATAAGACGGTGAATACAGTATTTTACATGTAATTTTGAACCGTAATAAACTCGACAAAGCATAGGCCTACTAGTAACATGTATGACTCTATCATGCTGGTTATGCTTCATAAATCAAGAATGTTGACCGATAATCACCCGATCGGATCCATTAACCTAATTATAACTATCATCAATGAAAATTTCAAAACACGATCATTTTATGCCTGCCCTAAGAACCACCAGTACACTTACGTTATAAATTTCACAGGCCTGCACAGTTAGTTTATACAGTATTATAGTTATGATCATGATGATTGTTTTAAGGGGCCTAACATCTACATTATCAGTCACTATCAGACACTCGTCACAAATTGTTTAACATGTCTAATTGTTCAGACTATATCAAAGTATAATAAATGTGTTAATGAAGCCTAATGAGTAGTACCAGACAGCAAAATATCCAGAATTACATATATTTCCATGCTTAGAATATATCCGACGAATAATGTGACGAATAAATTGACTTCACATATATTTCATCTCAATTTCATAGTAGGGTAATATGTCAGATGTTACACATCATATGCGACTACTGTAAGGCTCGTATCTTTTTAGATGGTTTACCTTGGCCTCTCACATTTTCAAGTCTCGGCAAATGCAGGGACGATACCCACAGTGGCATCCTGTCTACTCCTAATTCAATTTAGTTCATGTTCTGTCCAGTTGAGTAGAGCTGCCACTTAGTCTTTCAACTAACGTTCCCATGATTGTAGGATTTATTCCCAGCTCAGCATGTAGTCAGTTGGTATTTTTGGGTACTCAAATGCTAGAAACCATTGTCAGTAGATTTACTAGCACATCAAAAATCTCGTATTAAAGGTAAATTGCGGCATCCCCATCGTCTCTGTAGCCACATGAGTCAAAAGGGGCGTTAGACCCATATTATTATTACTATTAAATATCTTGCGTCAAGCGGGGAAACGAACCGTAAAATCCGTTATCCAAATAGATGCTAGTTTCACCTTAACGCCGACCCCCATAGAAACTAAATAATAAGGGACCTCAAAGACCTGGATGGTATTCCACCGGGCTTACAACTACTGGGACCCTCGGACCTAAATCACGCAAAAGTAATACATAATATCGCAAAGGAACGAAATAAATGGTGTTATTGAACGTTAATTCTGCTTATGAATTTAGTGCTCCCTGGGGGACAGCGGATACATTTTATGAGACTTATTCCAAAGCATTAAGCCCGGTAGAGCCGGGAGTCATAGGTGGCCGTGGAATTAAAACTAACCTTCATCAATCAAGCTGTATCTCAGCGCCACACGCGGCGGGAAGGAGAAGCGGCGGACACTGGGGCGTGATCTCCAATGCAAAAATGCGATTTAATTTGAACGGGAACGGCCATGGTTTTAAGCGCGGTTGGTGTGCGCTCTTACAACAACCCACTAATGTTCACGTCTCCGAAAGAAAAAAAGAGAAGATACTTTCGCTGAGACTAGGTGGCAAGAATAACATTGGCGTTTTTATCGAATCTTCGTGTTGCTGACCTGGATATAAACAGTAATATCACCTCAACCCACAAAATTCTTATTTTAGTAAAATTCCCCTATGTAGCCTATTTGTTAAAACTGTTCATGAACGAATACTAAGTATTTGATTCTGAATAACAGAAAGAATTTATAGGAGTTATTGTCTTTCATAACAAATCAATATATTATAACTAGTACCGTATTGTCAAGAAATGTTCGTGCGCCTCGTGAAACAGTGACTAGCATTCTTGGCTGTCACTGCGGAGATCCAGATTCGATTCCCGGCTCTGCCAATAATTTAATATTGGGCTTGGGGCTGGAATGCGATACCCTCGACCTCGTGAGGCAGAACTAAGAAGAGGTTATCTTAATTCACACCTCAGCCATCCTAAAAGTCGTTTTCCGGTGATTGCCAGGTTGATAGCTAAATAAAGGCCACGGCCAGCTCCTACCCAAGTCATACAATTACTCACACTAATATAGCCATTACAATGCCACGTATTTTCAGATCACACCAACATCCATGACCATGATCTTGCAAATATTTTGTTAGTTGTTTAAACAATTGTTTAAACGCCCTTTCATATACAGTACAGTTAGCCCCTGGCCACTACAGCCCATGAATGGCCTAGGCCACCAAGCGACCGCTGCCCAGCCATTTGACCAGCAGATATTGGGGTGACGCGTGATCAGCGCATCGGGTCCCCTCGCCCGTTAATCTTGGTTTTCGTGATCGGGGCGCTGACTCATTGTCAGACAGATACTCAATCGTCCTCACGAGGCTGAGTTCATCCCGTTCCAGCTCTCACGTCAGTTTCTAAAATCCCTGATGGAGCCGGGAATCGAACCCGGGACCTCCGTGTCAGAGGCAGGCGTGCTACCCCAACACCACGCGGCCGGCTGTACAGTACAGTTTATTTGTGATTTTTTTTATGGATAGTGGTACAGCTGCTCACTTCTCACCAATATGCCCAGGATCATTTCCCGGAATGTGTTTTTTAAGAGCGTTAAAAACCTCAGTATGCCTTCCTTCGGAGGGGAAGTAAAGCCGGCGGTCCCATGTCATAGATCTATGGCATGTTAAAGGACCTTCCACTAATTACACCTGTGTGAAGCTAAATTATATAGGTTAAGAATGTAAACAACGCTCTCAGGTTCCTACGTTCGTTGCCAGGAGCCGACTGCGGTGGCGTCTAGTAGCTAAGTTCTAAACTAGTAGTCGTTGACGGCGGCGTTTGGTGGCAAAAGTAGGAACTATTAGAAAAATTCAAAGTCCGCAGTCCTAACTGGAATTTAAAGACAGATATCACACACTAATACAGCCATCACAATTAACACCGGTTATCAGACAGATTCTATACACACCCAGAGTACACGGGGCTACATGACCGCTATGTCGCAGCCCCTAAACTGAGGAACCAACCAACCGACCGGAATTTGTGTAGGACATTTTGAATGAAACTACACTTATGCATATTCTATGTAAAATAAATTAATAAATAATTAAATACATCAGTAAATAAATATATTAATTAATTTTTATTTTTTAATAAGGGGACTGAATCTTATGAACGCGAGATTTTCACTTGAAACTGCAAGTTTCTTTCCTTTATATCTGCTATTAACAACGGAAACAAATTGAAAAGGATGTTCCTGCTACCTTCAGGAGTTCAATGTAAATGTTTCTGTTTCGTATGTACGTGTATCCTAGTTAACAGTACGATCAATGAGAACTGAGATGCTGTAGACGTTAACAGCGAGAGCTGTGTCTCTCCTCCCTCTTCTGCGCGTTGAGCACCGTGAATGTAGCGCGTTCCCTTAATTGAAATCCGAGACGAGGTAGGCCTACACAACATACCTCTTCTATGGTGCTTGCTGCATGACGAGAGTTTTATCGCTCGCGTGGAGTACAATGCCGAGCACTAAGATGCCACAAGCACACACTGGTGCACGTTTCTCAATTCTGTGGCCAAAACATACAATGTCGAAAGAAATTTTCAAAACCTGTTGATAACTTAACAAGAAGTTCCGTGACGAACTAAAGAGCCTACTTTTCTTGAAATTTAAGATTATTGCCAATCTATATTGAACCCTTGCAAAGAAGCTTATGAGACTCAGTTTCGGGGGGTGTAACAGTCCATATCGTTGTTGTTAAAGCGCTTCATTAACATGCAGGGTAACATATAACAAAATAACATGCAGGAAAAAGTGAAGCCAGGGTTATAACAAATGAATTTAATAACAGATCAGCTATTTACAAAAAGAATTAACAAACAAAACTCCCATAATGACTCCCACTGAATAAACTAAATTTGCCAAAACTAGGCCAAATCTCAGGAGAGATTATTACACGGACCAAGTGTCCCAAGAAAAATCAACAATAATGACAATGTATGCGCGAGTGCTGTTCTACATGCTGCACGATGAGTACAATTGAATGCATGATTCGTCATCATCCGGAATAAACTTTCAGAAGACGAATCCGCATTACTTAGAGCTAGACAGACGCGGGGAACAACTATACAACACATAAAAACTAAACCGACACTTCCTATACTTAAAATAAACAACACAATAATTTCCGCATGAAATTGGAATCAAGACTGCCGTAGCAAAACATTACTGCCTAAAATTAGGACTTCTCACACAAATCAACACAAGTAAGTTAAAACGTGACCAACAAAACAAATACACATATGACCGCCGTCATTTTTACAAGTATAATACCACTACACCACACGGGTGCCACATACTAAATTACATGAACTGAGTCATAAACAATCACTAGGCTCAAAGCCAACATTTACATTATTAACACAATATTCCATCCATACGACACAAACATGGCGAACTCCCCAATTAATTATGGTTCAAAATAACCATCACAAAGAACAGGTTTGCTAAATGAAAGCTTAAAGGGGCCAGTCGGACAATAGGACTGCCTAACAAAAATAAGTCACCAGGCTAGACGGGCGATTCGTGGAAATCTGCATATCTGTCAACCCACGTGTCAAAATAACCTCGACCTCCCAAGGGACGGGATCGAGTCTCGAAGAAGCGTGCCCCAAAGCACAATAATACGCGTGTGTGTGTGTGTGTGTGTGTGTGTGTGTGTGTGTGTGTGTGTGTGTGTGTGTGTGTCAGAACCAAATATATCTCAGCATTTCCCCTAGGAAACCCAAGAATCAACATATGGACAAGGAACAGCGGTCTCCTCAGAGCACCCTGCCTTTCCATCAAAATACAACAACAACAAAAATATGAGGGCGGTAGGACCTCTACCCCTCTTCACGTAGAATCAAAACACACACCTGACACAATAACACACACAGAATCACACGTATGGGTTTGACAGACCCTGAAATAAAATGACATAAATATTTTCCACCTGCTGGCGCCTCCGTTCTACGCCGTGACTAATAAACCTGAAAAGGACTCAAAAAAATCTAAAAAATTAGAACTAAGGTGTTCTACAATTACATCTTAATTTGTTGCGCTCGGCAACCCTAATATGAATAATAACCTGTTCAGCAACATCTTACAGTAATTACCTCCCTTTCCTATCAAAAAAAAATATGAACTTTAATAAAGCACCACTTATCGAATGTAACGGGTTTCGCATTCGCATGGATAAAAATCACGTACACGCGCCGTGTACCTTAAATATGACTCCAAAGAAAAATAATACACAACAAACAACTTTGTCCACGCGCCAACGTACATTTAAAACATCAGTGTCGGTGCAAGAAAAACACCCTAAAACAAGAAAGAGACTAAAATGAACTATTTACAAAGTTCCCCCGCCGTATCTAACTACATATTGAATAATCAATTTTTGTACATCACCGTATCAGCTTGTAGAACATATGACTTGCATCTCGGCTCATTTCCCTACGGGAAATTAACCCTCCATCGTTGTCTTCGTAGAAGCGTTGGACATCACTCCGGCTCCTGACCACACGTCGGACATCTTGGTGTAGTTTCTTTGGAAGAAAAGTTCAATGTTATTACAATTTGACCTGGCTATAATCGCTTGTGAGTTACTAATTTCGCCCACGATTGTCCTATGCGATTAATCAACGAAGACTTTCCCTAGCTCTCGTTTACACACGCACAATACAAGACTTGAAAATACAAAAAAAAATTACATGAAATGTACACTTCAAACCCATCGTCACTGGCTTGACAATACAAGTTTTAAATCTGCCTGTCGCGCAGTCGTTATCTCGCTCTGTAATCTCTACTGCTCTGTGTGGACCTTCGGTCGGGTTGAGCGCTAATTGGAATGTTACTCAAGTCTTGCCCCTAAGAGCTGAAAATAGTTGTCTTCAAGATATTTAAGTACTTTATAATCACCACGCAAACTGGCGTGAAGTTAGCTCACCAGAGCTCCAAACAGATAGACTTCAAATAATATTAAAGCGTTAAAATCACTACACAAACTGGCGTGAAGTTAGCTCACCAGAGCTCCAAACAGATAGACTTCGAAACAGCGTCTCGTCGATCAATTTATTGGAAACTGACAGAGTGAGGTGGAGTGGGGTGAATTAAGAAAAAAATTCTAGAGGTTTCATCTCACACACATGGGCCTAGTGTCAATCTTCATCATTTAATTCAAACGTCTCAGCGCACTCATGCGGAGATAATTCGGATAGGCAGTTCTTTAGATAATCAATTCCGCGCGCTTTTTACCACTGACGCCACCCATCGCGTGGTTTGGGCTTGGTCTCTCCTGATTGGGTGATTCAATCGTAGGTCGGTTGCAAGAAACTCGTGACCATCCCTTTATGACTCCAATTCTGGTGCATGTTGTTACACAATTTGGCCTTGAACTCAGCTTACCCGGCCGTTTTCAAGAATAGCTACCAAGCTCTGTTTCTGTGGCAATCATTGCAACACGCTAACTTGCCTTCCTCTTTGTCACCATCCATAAGTACTGCCTGGGCCGCAGTAATAATAACAATAAATCATGAATACTTATTTATCGCAGATTAATAAGGGTTCAATATAGACCTATCTAGAATAATGACGAAATTAAGTTGGTAATATCGAAATTCCTAATTAGTTCGAAATATACCTTATATAATGTAGCCTAATAGAGCAGTACAGTTGGCAGCCCTGGTGACTGAATATAGGCTATTGTTAGTTGCATCACTTAAGGTACAGAATACAAAATTTGGTTGAAGTCCAATTGATAGCATGCACGTTACATGCAGTTAGACCTTGGATTTATCAGCGCGCGTAAAATTATGTTGGCAACAATGTCATGCATGTGTTGGTCAGAAATAATCCGAAACATTATGATCTCGTGTTGTACCAATTTTGGATGAAATCCATTTGTTAGTATAGAAGTAACATGTATTTTAAAATTGGACCTATCAGCAGGCTTAGAATCATGTTGGCAGCTCTGGCGTAGGCCTATATTAGTTACTCCAAATTAATCTAGAATGCCTGGTACTATACGTGTGCAAAGTTTAGAGCTATTGGCTTGCATACTTTCTGATATATTGATATTAGGGTAACAAAAATAGAGACAGTATTTATTAACAGTTGGCAGCCCTGGTTACTCTTAAGAATCGGCTAAGTCATATCTGTTATGGTACACATAGCACACACGAAATTTGGTTGAAATCCAAATGATAGTATAGAAGTTACATTTATTTAAAGTTGGGCCTCTCAGCAGGCTTAGAATCATGTTGGTAGCACTTACGTATATAAGATACTCCAAATTAATCTAGAATGCCAGGTACTATACGTGTGCATAGTTTAAATATGTCGGCTTGCATACTTTCTGATATAATGGTATTTGGATAAAATAAATTGAGAGCATTTATTAACAGTTGGCAGCCCTGGTGGCTCTTAAGAATACGCTCAGTCATATCTGTTTATGTACACATACCACGTACGAAATTTGGTTGAAATCCAATTGATAGTGTAGAAGTTATATGCATTTACAATTTGGACCTATCAGCAGGCTTATAATCATTTTGGCAACACTGCCATGTATGGCCTCCTGGAAATTAAACTGCAATATTATTATCTATACGTGTGCCAATTTTGTAATAGCTCCCATGTATACCTTCCAAGATATCCAACAAGGAGCACAAATTTCAATTGCGATTTTTGAGCAGTTGGTAGCACTGACATCATTTTCAAATATGGCCGTGAGATATTCAGGTATAGATTTTTACTCCCACCAAATTTTGTTTTGATTGCTGCAGCCGTTTAGGAGTTGATAGGGGGGGACACACACACAGCCAGACAGACAGACAGACAGACAGGACAGACAGACAGACAGACAGAAGGACAGACAGACCGACAGACACACATTTGCCCGATCTCATAAGTCAACTTTTTCCTCATTTTTGCAAAATGTGAAGAGTAGGCTAAAAATTGTAATGTATGGATTATTACTTTAACTTCTTCAAATGATTGAACCCACCTTTGTGTGACCATTTGTACATTTCCACTCTCATGCATGTAAAATTCCAGGTAGTGGGGTGTTCAACACACTTGAGATGGAACACTACAGGAATAATCAAGATCATATAATTGTAAGGTGGTTAATTGCCATTTGAAATTAAACGGATGACCTACTGGAAAAAACTACACTATATTCTAAAACAAAACACTTGTACATGTTGTCTGTACAAGTTATCTGATTCCCTAACAGTAATTGGACAGTGGTCTGAAATTGTGACACTATTGATAAGATGATTTTGAATGTGGTTAGTTGACTTAGGTAGCCTGATGACTGATGCCTTCCTGGAGTCATGATGATAAATTTTACATAAGAATTTTTGAATATTGCTTCCACAAAGAATTCATGTTAGCAGTAGGCCTAGCTACTGGGCTTTCTCTATATTTCCTGTCGTATTAATTTATTTGCTTTTTGTCTGTTAGCATAGGCTACAGTAAAATGTGGCTTTTCACCGATGTCTCAGTCTCATTCATGGTTGTGATTTTATGGAAGCTACTGAGGTATGGATGGTGCTGAGTACTGGCATTCTGGGCACACGACTACTGTCGACCAAAGTATTATGTGCACTCGAGTTTGAAGGTTGTTTGTGAAGTAACCAATAGACTTACATAAAATCCAATAACATCATCATTTTCTATTTTACGTTAGTTCATGTAGGTTTGGAATTTTTAATTTACATTTTAATATTTTTTTCGCAGTTGGTACACAAAAAGTGCACGTTTTTAAGCGTGTTTCAGCCATGCGTCACATTTAAGAATTATTATCTCAAAAGCCCGTCATCAGATCGAATCCAAATTTTAACACAATAGGCCTACATATTGGAATGTTGTATAACTGGTTTCTTAATTTCAAAATTGTGTGTGTCCAAGAAACAAGGTTGTTATCATGTTTGTAAGGTAACTTTTTCTCGGCTCGGGGTGGTTGGAAAACGTAGTTCTTGGTTGCGTTGTAATCGTTATACATCAAAGAGTTATACTGTATGACTGTGAAATACGTCAATTAATTCACTTATTTTATATCGGTTTGTATTTGTACGAGGAAATAACACATGGTTCACCAACTAGCCGCTCCGGGGAAAGCTGTACAGCGTTGCCGAAATGGTGTCCACACGCATCATGGCGCGTCTCTCTCACAGGAGCTCATGTTACCACAGCCAGTTAAACGATGACTGAGGCTACTGGAGCTGAGTCATATCCTACTCGCGCAACTGTGCTACCTGTCAACAAAGCAGGCTGACGTGTGCCACAAGTAAACAAAGAATAGTTCCCTTCTCGACCGCCGGTAATCAATTCGTGAAAGGGTAATACAGTCTGCACCATATGTTGATAAATCATTGTGACACGAGCATTGCGTTTCGTCAGTTGGTTATTTCAAGTCTGTGTTATCAACAATATTGCTCTTCAGTCGGCCAACACAATACAGGCCATACTGAAAAATGGTTTCTAACATTTGAATAATTTTGAGGAATTCATGCCCTTATTACAGTAGTATTAGTGTTATTAGTATTGTATTGTATTATATTATATACTAGAAACCCACCCCGACTTCGCCCGGTATCTTGAACCGTTTACCCAGCGTAAGCTGAAAAGGCGCACGGACGGCAGGTCCCAGATGCAATTCAGAAAAGTCGAGGTGAACAGCGAAACTCCAAACACATATACTTCTGAAGTCTTAACTCGACACGACTCGACAGATTGATTCCGGCCGAAGTTGGGGTTATAGGCTCACTCGCTAACTCGTAAACTCGCGCCGAAGCTAGTAATTTAAATTCCCACTGAATGGAGAAATATATTGGAAGAAATTAAAACTTAAAAACACATAGGCCTATAGTGGGCGATGTATTTAAATAGAGATATGCTGTTGCGGACTATTTTGTAGAACTTTTCAAGCTAAACAATAATTCTTACACTCATAGTATATAGATATGTTTACCGGTTTACCCTGCGTAAGCTTAAAAGGCGCACGGACGGCAGGTTTTTCTTCGAGTCAATTTACCGAAGTCGTTACTGCTCGGCTTCCTTTGGTCATAAATGAATGTTTTTTCTACAGAAACCTTACTCGAGAAATCCTTTACGGCATGGTGAAAACCGCATCAAATCCATCCAGTGGTTCATGAGATTACCAGTTACTTCCAAGAACCGGGGACTATGTTTTATACTACGTAGAGATTAGCAGCAGCAGTAGCAGGCTAGCTGCACATAATCTGCTATGTCAATAACACTTGATGCGTGGTGTACATGTATTCCCTCGTGCCCCACACTAGCTCTGGCGCGTCGATAAACAGACAGTGCATTCATCTCAGAACGACAAAGAATCATCAAACGGATAATTCAGACACAAGCACATGGGGCTAATAACTATGGTACCCCAAGCCCCTAAATGGAACAACTACAGTACAGTAACAGTAGTCCTTCAGAACGTGCCAGCTGTTGTCGTTGTGGTGTTGATGTCCCTTAAGTTAACACGGCTTTTTCCTGCCCTCGTGGGATCCACTAGCGTGTGTGAAGTTGTAGTAGGACACCATCCGTTCGTTCCTCATTAACATGTGATTTCTTCTGAAATGTGGCGTGTTGATTGGTTTAGTTGTATCCACAAGCCCCCTCTCCACTTGCTTGCTATTCCTAGTATATTGCTTTTTTAACCCCCTCTATCTCTCTTTCTCTGTACTCTTTCCCTCTTTTTTTCATTAAAAGGCTCTAAGAATTGAATATTCATGACTGCACGCTGCTGCCATCCTGCGGCCACAATTCGAATCAACATTCTGTACCAGTCTGCTTTGTTGCGGCGCTACGTGAGAGAATGTTGCCCAGAGAAGGAGAAAGAGAGAGAGGAAAGGGAAATAAAATGGGGGGAGCGGGGGAAATAAAATAAAATGAAAAATATGAAAAACTCTCGTCAGCATTTCGCGCGATAGGGAGAGGTGCTGCTCTCAGAGGGGTGATGAGGGATGACGGAATTTCGAAGGCACAAGGAGTCGTTTCATTTTTTTCCTTTATTTTCTTTGAACTCTCCTCCTATCGTTTCCTCTGTGGTGTCTTGTCATTATTATCAGGTCCTTAAGGTATGCTACAGTGCCCAATTATATTTAGTGTTTGACGATTTTTTTTTTTTCCAAGAAGCAGATTTCAAATTTAGAGTCTTGGTCGTGATTTTGGCACTCTTGGTTATGTGAAAACCATTAACAGGCAAAAAAAAAAAAGGGGGGGGGGGGACCGCCTTAGTCAACATAATTTATTATGTACAAAATAGTGCATCTTTAGGAATTCAATCACACCTTCTTCAGCTAATACACTGGACTCTGGCTAATCCGGCCATTTCTTGTACATATGGTTGCCGGATTAGCGGATGTGCCGGTTTATTGAGAGGTCTGAAATCTAGTTCAACTTATCTAAAATTTCGAGTTCCTGCTTGAGGACTAGCATAACTTGTTTCCCTTTAGATGATTATAATGATGATTATTGTTGTTTTAAAGGGCCTAGCATCTAGGTCATCAGGCCCTTTCCTTTTAGAAGCCATGTTACAGAACTGTAAAGAAAGCCACAATTGGAAATACTGTATGCATAGCATTGACATTAACTAACGACGTTGCTGCGCACCTACATCATGGCTTAACATAGACAAGACAATTTTAGTGTAGTGTTAAATTTAATGATCGTTGATCATGCTGAGTTTTATGTAAGAGAGTGGATTATGTCCTATACTCGTGTATGTAATCCTTAAGAAAACAATCAATCTCTCTATCCCATATCCTTCGAGGGTATTCTTTGTATAATTTACGTCTACCTCTTATTCTGCTAAGTTGATTTTAAGTTAGTACGTAGTCAGTAGTTATTATAGCAGTAGTAGCCTATTCATTATTTATAATAATTCTAATATTTTTTTTTATTTAGTCAATTTACCCTCTAGGCTGGTGGGATGCGAGGGAACTCACCACTACCGCCTCTATGGGCAGTATCCTGGAGCTTGGAACATCTGGTGGGGATGGATACAACTGGGGAGGTGTGATCAGCACTTCGCCCAGGCGGCCTCACCTGCAAAGCGAACAGGGGCCTCATGAGGGATGGGAAGGGATGGATAGGCTAGGAAGAGCGAAGGAGGCGGCCGTGGCCTTACAGTAGGTACCATCCCGGCATTTGCCCGAAGACGAAGTGGGAAACCACGGAAAACCACTTCGAGGATGGCTGAGGTGGGAATCGAACCCCCTCTACTCATTTGGACCACCCGAGGCTGAGTAGACCCCGTTCCAGTCCTCATACCACTTTTCAAATTTCGTGGCAGAGCCGGGAATCGAACCCAGGACCTCCGGGGCGGCAGCTAACCATGCTGACCGCTACGCTACGGAGGTGACTAATAATTTGGGGCCGATAATCGGGACCTTATACTCTTACTACAAGATCGATCATAATTTCTTAATTGGTAGCCTTATTTTCTGACGATGCGTTCATAATTCAATGAAGCTGGCGTGCGCTGTACGATATTGCGGCAAGTGTATCCGTTCCCGTTGCTACTTTGCGTGTAGGAGTGTGCATGCTAGAAATAACGAGCCAAAGCCTGAAAGTTATAAATAATCATTTCTAATTGACGATTATGAGGACGGAACGATGACGACCGATGCGATGACAGGCCAGAAAAGAGAGCTTGCAATTTATTGATCCTATTTGAATGGAGAGTTTATCTAAGAGCTGGTGGTAGCCAATAATTATCCTCCGACAAGCGATCATCAGGACTGAGCTGTCGGCACGAATGCCTCGTCACGCAGAACAAATTATATGAATTAATCGACACCGGGACGATTCATCGCATCGCATGTAGTGGATGGATCAGCTAGCCAGCCAGCGCATCTCTCCTCCATAACACTGGCGGTAATAGGCCTCCCTTTATGTACTTGGGGTTCTACGTAATGTTGGTGGTGATAATTATAATGAGTAAGGGACGTGTTATGATTACCTTGAAAAACAACTAAATTGATCAAAACAAAGTCCTTGAATTTATGCGAAAATGTTCAATAACCTTGACGTGGTTAGATTCCCGGCTCTAAAAAATAATTGAATTCTGGTGATAGGGTTGGAACGGGGTACACTCAGACCCCCTTGGGCCTTGCGGTGTAGTGGCTTGCATTCTTGGCTGTCGGAGGTGTGGGTTAGATTCCCGGCTCTGCCAAGAAATTTAATTCTGGTCTGAGGACTGGTCTGCCTTGTGAGGCAAAACTGGGATGAGGTGGATTAAAACCCAACCTCAGCTATCAGTGAAGTGGTTCTCCGTGATTTCCCACTTAAGCTCCAGGCAAATGTCGGCCACGGCCGCCTCCTTCCCAATCCTCACTTTAATTATAAATACACACTAATGCAGCCATCACAATATCACAGGTTATCAAATAAAAAGTCCACACACATACCGAAGTACACTCGGCTTAATTACTACGATGTCCAAGCCAAAAGAATCAACAACAAATGAGGTATATTCAGCCTCATGAAACAAAACTGAGAATAAATCGGTTTAATTTCCTCCTCAGTGATCTCAGAGGCGGTTTTCCATTGTTCTCCACTACTACTCCAGGTAAATGTTAGGATTGTTAAGGCTACGGTCACTTGTTTAAAATCCTAGTTCCAGTTAGAATTATACATAGTACTACAGACACCTATATAACACAGGTTATCAGACACATTCTACACACTCCCAATTACATGGGGCTGTTGACCAAGTTGTTCAAGTTCCTGAATGAAACTGCATTCCCATCATGATCATTTTTATGATAAGTAAGGAGTATGTGTTGTGGAATTTTTTCCACGTTAATTCAAGATAAGACTTTCAACCTAAAAACATATCCATGTTAACTGCTCTAGAAGAAATGTCACAATACTTTACGTGCAAAGAAATTAGTACCTACTGCACGCTGTTGCCACATTAACCCTTTATAGGGCAAAAGACTGGGGGTGTAAAATATATATATTTTTTTGCACATTTGTAGTTGGGGGTGTTAGATGAGTAGGAATGTGCAACAATTTTTTGGGTGTGGATTCTATTTTATGAAATATGGGGTGGGAAATTATTATCCCACTGCCCACACCCGACAGTATGTTTTCTTAAATGAGCAATGGGGTAATAATCTCCCACCTCCAAATTATGATGATACTGTGTTTATCACTCAATAATGAGGTTTATTTAACAGGATACAATATAAAAAACACCCATCACGCTCTATTATTAAAAGAACGTAACTCCCACGCAACACAAAGTCAGTGACCTATATCATCTTTGCCGAAAACTGCACGAAAATATAAAAGTGATTTTGGAATGTTAAAAATTAATTCAATAATTTCGAAATAGTATTTACTAAAAACACAGAAAATTAATTTTAAAAATCTTCTGTTCTGTGGCAAACACCCTGAGCAGGATAATTATTTCCATTCTAGCTGAAATATATTTACTCAAGTGACCAAAACCATTATTAACATTGTATTTCAGTTATATACCAACGTTTACATAGCCTATCTCTTATCTTCAATAAAAACACCTTCTTCTGTAAAACAATGCATTTCTCTCACTCAACACAACCGAACTGGCGAGCACGTGCACTGGAGAGACCACTGGGATATATGCTTCCCACCTTTGGTTTCTGATAACAGTAGTCTATACATCAAATTAATGGGTTGTCAATATTTCTCTGCATCTAGCTTGTGGATGCTTGTGGAACTGCTTGAAATGAAAGGTGTGGGATGATTCTCTAACACCGTTCTATAAATACATGGTGGGAAGATAGTATCCCAAGGACCTATAAAGGGTTCGAGTCGAAATATAAGTTTCGTTTGTGTTTGATTGGCCTTATGTTCATACTGTGCATCGTTTACATTTTATTCGTGACTGACTTCAAAGGACAAAAGCCATGATAAAGCAAAGCAAGCCAGAATCACCCCAAATTTGAAAAGAGATTTAAATTTTTAATCTGGGGGAAAGAGAGGATGGGGTTTTCCATCTCTAACATCAGTATTTACTTTTATAATGGCAAGTTCTAAAAAAAAGTCTGTAATCTGGCGCAGTATTTTTATTATACAACCGCTCTTCTCTTCTCTCTTAACACGCACCATTTAATAAAAAGGAACAAGAAAAATTATCGTAATACCCCTTTTATGGTGCATGTTGAAGTGAAAGCAAACAGAACCGATTGCGCTGGTTCGCATGCAAATCATAGCCGTATTAACCCCTTCTGGCCTCACTCATTGTGATGATAATGTCTTACTTGAGAGAGCAGATCACACGGTTTTTACTTCTCTGCTGTGTGTGAGGGCTCTGCTATGTGGTGTGAGGGAGGACACGAGGGCTTTGTATTTTCGTCCTTTACGCTCACCGCACGGCTTTTGTTTTGTGGCTTAGTGCATGCTGTCCCCTGGCGGCGGGCGGTGGTAATACACCTCCCGTTCAACTCGCCTCCTCCCCCTTCCCCTCCCATCTTCACTAGAAAGTCCGGGCAGGTCCGGGGAGTGTAGAGGTGACGGCAGTAGGTTGAGGATTGAGGAGGGGACAGGGGCTCGAGAGAAGAGGGTAGGATTATTGAAAAAGTTTCTTCCCGCCCTTCTGGAGGTTTTCACACAGGTATAATGATGGGGAGGCACTATAAAGAGTGGCAAAACAATCTTGCGGTTCTAGTACACGTACCAATTTTATGGGCATAGTCTTGAACCTTGAGGCACGCCAACAGAAGGTAGGTCACGTGGTCGTCTCAATTGGCACAGTGAGACACTACGTCAGCCCTCAAGGAGCTAGATAATCCCAAGATGTGGTCTTAGGTGTAAAGGATGTTCAGACAGTCCACAGGACAATAGCCTATTGTAGATTGGATTAGATTTGATAAAGTTTTTTGAGAAGATTTGGAACATACTTGAACTTTTCTTCCAGCTAGTGGATTATTAAATACAGTGTAACTATATCAGTAGTATATTTAGGGGGATTCTGGCGCAGGGGCTAAAGCGCAAGATGGCCGCCGTTAGTTGGTGTCAAGTGGGTTGTTCGTGTTAAGGGAGTTTGTGTTAACAGGCACCATGCCTAAACTACTACTAGGGAAGTGATGAAAATCGCTTAACATAACACACGGTTAGCACGAACAATTCGCCTAACACTAACGGCGGCCACCTTGCGCTTTAACCCCTGTGCCAGAATCCCCCTAATTATACTACTTATATCAGAATACGTGAACCTTTCAAATATAATATGGACAGGTTTTAACTAGCAAGCATGCAAACTAAAAATTTAGCAACGAACTGTAAAAATGTTTCTATGGAGTGTAATTTGTCGTATGTCAGCGAAAAATAGACACTTAATATGATGTACATGAAACGTCTAGAAGCATGTAGATGGTTACTCTAAATATGAATAATTCCTTTAGAATTACCCGTAGCATCTCCGTGTACTGATAGACACACAAGCCAAGACTTTGCACATGCTTCTTAGTATAAAGAAACAAAGTTAGGAACCATACCGGCATTTGCCTGGAGTAGAAGTGGAACGCCACCACAAACCACTTCCAAGATGGCTGAGATGGGAATCGAACCCACCTCTTCTCAGTCTTGTATCACGAGACTGGGTGTAGTCTACCCCGTTCCAGCCCTCACACCAGAATTTTAAATTTCTTGGCCGGTTCAATGTAGCCAGTGGAAGAGGTAGCAGTTGCACAAGAATGGATCCCACATCGCTCAAATAATAAGCTAAGTTCATATTCAATTCCAACCTGACCATTTATTATCACATAATCACACTAAACAAGCTAACTTGAAGGTCAATGACCACTAACAATATCTTAACAAAAATCACATATAACTATGATAAGTGCCGCCATCGTTACTTCCGACTTGACAGTTCACCGGCTGGCGATACGGTGTTGCCAGTCCACTAACGCGAATCAGCTGACGTACATGATTATAGCCGTAAAGTTAACAAAACTCGCGTAATGTGAACCGACATGTTTACACACATCATACTCGTGAATAAGTAGCCTATATAGTAGCAGAAGTTACACATAGCCTATACAGCGGTTAAAAGAATATTCCTGTTAATGTTGTTGTTTGAGTCTTCAGTCTTTTGACTGGTTTGATGCAGCTCTCCATGCCTCCCTGTCCTGAGCTAATCGTTTCATCTCTACATAGCTACCACACCCTACATCCGAGGCAATCTGTTTAACATATTCTAACCTTGGTCTACCCCTACAGTTCTTGTCCTCGACCCTTCCTTCCATAACTAAGCTTGCTATTCCTGGGTGCCTTAATATGTGTCCTACCAACCTATCTCTTCGCTTCATTAGCAGTCGCCAGAAACATCTCTCCTCTCCCACTCGTCTTAATACCTCTTTGTTTGTAACCCTATCTACCCATCTGATCTTCATCATTCTCCTGTAACACCACATTTCAAATGCTTCAATTCTCCTCTTTTCTGCTGCACCAATAGTCCAAGTTTCACTTCCATAGAGCGCCACGCTCCAGACAAAGGCTTTCAAAAATGACTTCCTAATACCTAAATCTACACACATCAAAAAAAGTTTTGCATCACCTCGGTTCCCAGATCTCCGGCATATAGACGTTGACTGTGTAGGCCTATATTGTATCAAAGATACAGTCCCTTTGACTGTTCATAGATGTCACTAAAACTGCTCAAAGATGTAAACAACCATGCATGAGCAGGGCCTATTAGACGTAGGGGGTACGACAGCCGATCAGTTCCAGTCATTCCACCAGGACGAAGGTACGCTGCTCATGTTGTCTGTAGTTCTACCATGCCTAGAAGGTCAATACCGCAGTTCGATCGCGTCCGCATTGTTACTTTGTGTCAAGAAGGGCTCTCAACAAGGGAAGTTTCCAGGCGTCTCAGAGTGAACCAAAGCGATGTTGTTCGGACATGGAGGAGGTACAGAGATACAGGAACTGTCGATGACAGGCCTCGCTCAGGCCGCCCAAGGGCTACTACTGTAGTGGATGACCGCTACTTACGGATTGCCGCTCGGAGGAACCCTGACAGCAATGCCACCATGTTGAATAATGCGTTTCGTTCAGCCACAGGACGTCGTGTTTCAACTCAAACTGTGCGCAATAGGCTGCATGATGCGCAACGTCACTCCCGACGTCCATGGCGAGGTCCAGCTTTGCAACCCCGACACCATGCAGCGCGGTACAGATGGGCCCAACAACATGCTGAATGGACCCCACAGAATTGGCATCACGTTCTCTTCACCGATGAGTGTCGCATATGCCTTCAACCAGACAATCGTCGGAGACGTGTTTGGAGGCACCCTGGTCAGGCTGAACGTCTTAGACACACTGTCCAGCGAGTGCAGCAAGGTGGTGGTTCCCTGATGTTTTGGGGTGGCATTATGTGGGGCCGACGTACGCCACTGGTGGTCATGGAAGGCTCCGAAACGGCTTTACGATACCTGAATGACATCCTCCGACCCATAGTGCACCCATATCGGCAGAATATTGGAGAGGCATTTGTCTTCATGGACGACAATTCTCGACCTCATCGTGCACATCTTGTGAATGCGTTCCTTCAAGATAACGACATCGCTCGACTACAGTGGCCAGCATGTTCGCCAGACATGAACCCTATCGAACATGCCTGGGATATGTTGAAAAGGGCTGTTTATGGACGTCTTGACCCACCAACCACTCTGAGAGATTTACGCCGAATTGTCGTTGAGGAGTGGGACAATTTGGACCAACAGTGTCTTGATGAACTTGTGGATAGTATGCCACGACGAATACAGACATGCATCAATGCAAGAGGACGTGCTACTGGGTATTAGAGGTAGTGGTGTGTACTGCAATCTGGACCACAAATGCTGAAAGTCTAGCTGTATGATGGTACAACATGCAATGTGTGGGTCTCATGAGCAATAAAACGAGCTGAAATGTTGTTTGTGTTGATCTCTATTCCCTTTGTATTTAAAGGTTCCGGAACTCTTGGAACCGAGGTGATGCAAAACTTTTTTTGATGTGTGTATATTCGATGTCAGCAGATTCCTTTTTTGTAGAAATGCTTTTCTTGCCTGAGCCAACCTACTTTTTATATCCTCTTTGCTTCGTCCATCACTGGTTACTCTGCTTCCTAAGTAACAGAAGTCTCCTACTTCCTTCAGCTTTTCACCTGCCAATTTGATCTCCATAGAGGTTTCTGATTTATTTCGGCTGCATTCCAGTATTTTTGTTTTACACTTATTAATTTTCATCATGAATTCTTTCCGTAAGACGGAGTCCATACCATTCAAAAACTCATTCAAATCCTCAGGCTTGTCGGCCAAGATGACGATGTCATCAGCAAATCTCAGAGTTGAAATTATTTCTCCTTGAATCTTCACTCCCACTTTAAATTTTTCTCTAATTTCCTTCATTGCTTGTTCAATGTAAAGATTGAAAAGTATGGGTGATAAGTTGCAGCCTTGCCTTACACCTTTCTGAATACCAGCTTCTCTCTCATGTCCTTCAACTCGAATGACTGCTGTCTGGTTTCTGTATAGATTGTATATCACCCTCCTATCCCTGTACTTTATTCCAATCGATTTCAAAATGTCAAACAATTTAGTCCAATCAACGTTATCAAAAGCCTTTTCTAAGTCTACAAATGCCATGAACGTTCTCTTATCTTTCCTTATTCTACCTTCCAAAATCAGCCTAAGACTTAGTACAGCTTCCCTTGTTCCTACATTTCTCCTGAAACCAAACTGGTCTTCACCCAACTCCGTTTCTATCTGGCTCTCAATCCTCTTGTAAATTATTCTAGACAGGATCTTTGAAGCATGAGTAATCAAGCTGATTGTACGGTAATCTTCACATCTGTCAGCTCCCACTTTCTTTGGTATAGGGATGATTACATTCTTCTTGAAATCAGGGGGTACCTCACCTGTCTCATAAATCCTACACACCAAGTGAAATAACCTGATCAGACCTTCATCTCCTATGCAGCGTAGCAACTCAATCGGTAGATCATCTATGCCTGGTGCTTTGTTCCTGCTTAAGTCTTCCAAAGCTCTATCAAATTCTGATCTCAATATTAAATCCCCTTTCGCATCCTCATCAATTTCCGCCTCCCTTTCCATTACATGATTCTCAATCTCCTTTCCCTTATACAAACTCTCTATGTAAGCTTTCCATCTCTCAACCATTCAACCTTTTCTTCCCTATCTGTTAATGAAGCAGAAAAAAATTGTAACAAATAAATTACTCACCATTACCTCCTCACGTCTGGGGTCGAAGATAATCCAAGTTCGAGAAAATGTATTATAAAACCTATTAAGGGAACACACCACTCATTTCGGAGTCATGTCGTCACGTACAGAAATGTTGTTGCTCGTCAGCCACTCAATGAGCACATTCTTTCTTGCTGCCATTGTTGGAGCTTTGTCGTTAATGACACTATGATACGGGGCATTGTCCATAACAATATTGTGCTCTTCTCAGGCAAGTTGTTCAGCAATATTTCTTCAAACCATTTCCTCTCTTGGCGCTTGTCTTCCTCGTGCTAGACCCCGGCATGACACTATCACACACACGCACGGCAGAAATAACACAAGCACTCACTGACCTAAAGCTAACCTACAACTACACGTAATTTTACTACACTATGTCAAACGACAAACAAATACTAAGCTATTAAATAACTACAGACTAGAATAATATCAAAAAGAAAAATATACGAATAATACGAGAATACACAAAGACCGCCAATGAAACTAACAGCTGACAACAACATGTGTAAGATGTTAGCTGGCAGCGAAACTCGATTTATCTCGATATATCAATTTGAATGGCTGCCTGTAATTGGCTGGTTAGAGTGTAGCTGTGACGTAGCACTGAAACTTCAAGTCGGAAGTAAGGATGGCTCTAGTAATAATAACCCCTGATACGTTGCGCAAGTTTATAATAACTGCTGTAGCTAAATAAATGTACATTTTGTTAATACCATCACCTACTTACTTGTAGACATCCTAGATTTAACAGCCTAAGTGTAAAATATCTGATGATGATCGCTTGACGATTGAAACTGGTTATCCAAGTGAATTTATTTGTTAATCTGATGTAATTTAACAATTAATATTGTAGCCTTCAGTCGGTCAACACAAAATAATTACAATTTTAATATGTAAAAAGACTGAAATAAATTGCATGTGATTATAGTACATTATGCAACTCGCTTCGCTCGTTGTATAAACATACTCGTGTCTTAATTATTGCCATTATAGGCGAGTTGCATACGACTGTTTATTTCCCACGATAATTATAACTATTTTATGTTCGAACATAAATATTCATAAATATCTGTCGAGATTTCGCCAGTTTTATGTACTGAACAGAGCGCATGGGACGCAGAGAATACCTTGTATTTGATCATGGCCTCCTCAAATACCCCACTGTGACACTAGCCACACAGTGAAATCTAAAATAGGAGGCCGTGGAAGTCAGCGCAGATGCGATGCTAGCCTTGCCTAATTGGTCACACAACTGTTTCTTGAGCTCTGATTGGTGGGATACACTGTTTCATAGTGAAAAACAAGATGTTCAGTAAAGAACATATAGCTTACTTTCTCCTAAATGCATGGGAATTATTATAACTCTTTGTCCTTTTCAAGGAGTATAATTGAATGTTGGTTGTAGTAGCTTGTTGAAATACAACGTGTTATACGGACATTAAACATGAATATGAGGTGCCCTTTGCTAGTGCTACCTCAGCACCAAATTTCGTTCAATTCGGTTTCATCGTGTTTTAATACTGTAGATTGGGGAAATCGATTTGCACACATACATGGCCGCCGTACGCAAATTATTGGGCTGATGAACTTGTAGTTTGGCCAAATGATTCTCCATACACAAAGGTAAAATGTTGCAAAAACTGGTAGAGATCAGATGATTAGGTTGGTCGTAATTTGATTTAAGCTTTTAAAATTTGGGTGACCGCCATTACGTTTCCGTCAAGATGGCGGCGATATAAAACATGACACTGAGGTGCCCTTTGCTAGTGCTACCTCTGTACCAATTTTCGTTCAATTTGGTTTCACCGTGTTCGAATTGATAGGGGGGGGTGGGGGCATACATTCAAAGTACACACACTCACAGACACACACAGACACACTCTCAATTTTTCGCCCTGTGTTGATCTGATAAGTCTACTTTCATTTTTTGCAAAAATCGCAAGTAGGCTAATAAGTGTTACAATGACCCTCATTATGATACAGTTTTCGGGCACATAGTACTTACATTTCGACATCGTCGAACATAAAAATACAAGTTATACAGTAGGCTATATTGTTATGGACTATTCAGGAAGATGAATAAAACCACTCTCACTTTTAAAGCGGATAACACGATCAGCAGCCACCACGTTATCGGCTAATATAAGTTTGAGTGTCATCTGCAAACCAAAGTTTCTTCGTAAGTCAGCAAGATCGACACACTCGGTTAAAATGTGGGCCACGGTGAAAACGGCTCCACAGGTACAAAGAGGGGGGGGGGTCTTCCCTTCTCATTAGGAACATCTCAGCTTGATTGCAGTCATAGATTATCAGATATTGAGAACCATCAAATTATTTCGGATTGTCGCCATGTTGCATTTTAATATATGTAGGTCATAGCGTTATGTAGGCTACTATTGTAGATGAGGATTATTGTGTAGGTTCATTATTCAAACGTTAGACTTCGATTGGATGATTAAGACACAAGAAATAAAAAATTATACAATTTCGCACAGCGGTCATCTTGATGTTATGTAAACAATTGAACTGACTTAGATGTCAGTGGATTAAAATTTATATAAGCATAATATACAGTACCAAGTTCCACTGCGTTCGGATGGTTAAATCGCGAGAAAAGTCTTTTTAAATGTTTCAACTTTGCTTGGCCGCCATGTTCGTTTTGTAGTTAACAGGTTTTTGAAAGTCACATATGTGACCTTCTAGTAGTGCCCTTGATTACCACACAAAATTTCAGGGTGATATGAGTAATAGTGTCGGAGATATAAAATGTCGGTGAAATATTTCGCACAGCCGCCATGTTGGATTGGTGAGATGCACTACATTTTGAAGGGCACGGTCAG
Source organism: Meconema thalassinum (assembly GCA_946902985.2). Lineage (NCBI taxonomy): Eukaryota > Metazoa > Arthropoda > Insecta > Orthoptera > Tettigoniidae > Meconema > Meconema thalassinum. The sequence goes on from OX336399.1 coordinate 95,368,606, forward strand.
AGTCTGCCAAAATAGAACTGTGACCTTACCGAGTTACATCGAAATAGCTCCAGCCGTTAGAAGTTATTAGGGGGACACACACACGGACAAAAGGTGATCTCATAAGCCTATTTTTAGCCCACTTTCGATTTTTGCAAAAAATGAAAGTAGACTTATGAGATCTACACCGGGCCAAAAATTGTGTGTCTGTCTGTGTGAGTGTGTGTAGTCTGAATGTCTATCCTCCCCCCCCCCCTATCAATTCGAACACTGTGAAACCGAATTGAACGAATCGTGGTACAGAGGTAGAACTAGCAAAGGGCACCTCAGTGTCATATTTTATATCGCCGCCATCTTGACGAAAAGAGAATGGCGGCCACCCAAATGTTAAAAGTTTAAATCAAATTACGACCAACCTAATCATTTGATCTCTACCAAATTTTGCAACAACATACATTTTTGTGGGAAGCATCTTTTGACTGAACTACAAGGTCATCAGCCCAATAGTTTGCAGATGGCGGCCATGTATGTGTGCGGTGAAACCGAATTGAATGAATTTTTTTACAGAGGTAGCACTAGCAAAGGGCACCTCATATTCATGTTTACTATCAGTATAGCACGTTGTATTTCAATAAGCTACTACAACCAACATTCAATTATACTCGTCGAAAAGGACAGAGAGTTATAACAATACCCATGCATTTAGGAGAAAGTAGGCTATATGTTCTTTACTGAACATCTTGTTTCATAAATGAAAATAGGCAAAAAATGGCTTCCAGCACAATATTTACCATACGTATTGGCGATGGAGACATTTCAGTACTTCCTGTAATGAACGCCTCTGTGCAGGCCATATATTCAAGACCGCACATCTCCCTGCGCTTAAACACTGAGTGCATGCCTCATCTCAGCCCACGCTTCTGCCAGCCACACAACCTAGAATAGTAGGTGTCTAAACTATCCGTCTTGTCACCAGTGAGTTTATTCGTCCTGGGCGGCATAAGGATGTTGTATTTTATCCGGCTGGATCAGGGGGACTTTATGGGACTTCCTACGTTCATAAACAGTTGCCAACTGCTATACGACCAGCCTCACTCACTGAATAAATAATTAATATGCTTACATTACACATCGCAAGTAACTGTTCTGGCTCCGGGGAAATATGTTGTTATGAATGGCAGTAGAATAACTCGCATGAATACATTATATGTCTGCTTGTTGGCTGTCAAGCTATCGCTCTAATTATCATTCCTTGATGGCTGGTGAATTTCTTCCGTCGTTTTCCAAAATTGAAATACAGATCTTGTAATTTAGGGACAGGCTTCGGATGATTCTTTTTTCGTGTGGCCTCCGGAGAGGCCGAGTGCAGGTCTTTCAAGCCGACGCCCGTGGGCTACCTGCTCGTCGGGATGAGAGATGGAATGGATGAAGATGAAAGAAACTGGGCAAGGATGTGGAAGGAAGCGGCCGTGGCCTGTCAGAAGGTACCGTCCCAGCATTTGCCTGGTGTTGAAAATGGGGAAACCACGGAAAACCATTTCAAGGACGGCTGACGGTGGGGATCGAACCCACGCGTCTACCGAGTCAGCAGAGAGCTTGGCCCCATGACCTCACGCTGCGCTTTAGCCATCATAGCCACTGCTGTCGGTATGGATGAATTAATGAAGAGATGCGAGGGATAGGATGCGCACAAATGATTGTAGTGGTTTAAAAAAAACTGTTTGTATATTATTTGTTGTAACATTACAAAATTTTATAGACAGACAGAAGAACTCCTGAGTTTTTTTTATGTGCCAACAAGTGCTCGATATGTGCCCCATGAGTGACTCTACACATATCAACTCTATAGTCAAGTTCGTCCCACACCCAACGTAGCATGTCGCTGTCAATTTGACCAAAGGCGTTTATGATGCGCCCGCAGTTCTGTTAGATCAGCCGGTAATGGTGGCGTAAAAACTGCGTCTTTCACATAACCCTATACGAAGAAGTCCGGAGAGCGTGGTGGCCATGACATGAGGGCGTGATCTTCATTCGCGATGCGACCGATCCATCTTTCTGAAAGTCTGCTGTTCAGAAAGTCACGAACATCACCATGGAAATAAGGTGGAGCACAATCCTGTGTGTAGATGAAGTTCATGCTATCGGTCTTCAACTGTGTCATGGTCCAATGCTCCAGCATATCCAGGTAGATGTGCCCTGTAATGGATTTTTCAGCGAAGAAGGACTGGGTGGATACTTCCGATACATTGATCCAAAGTTTCGTCGCACGGTTGTTACAGATTGAGTGGAACAGCATACGCTTTTTCACTGTTAATCGCCATCGTTGCAACTGTTGGAGTAGAGGACGCATCATGTCTGCCGGATGTTGCAACTGTTGCGCTCTCGCGGGCTTTGAGGGAAGCACAATGTATGGAAGCTATTCAAACAACAATAACACCATCACCATAGCTCTAATAATATGACTAGAAAAAATTGACAAAACCACTCCTATCATTTGTGCGCACCGCAATGTATCCCCACTTCATGAGAGATTTAATAATAACAATCGTCTAATAATGGCATTAATGTGACAAGAAAATGAACATTTTAGCCATGTTCCTTATTGACGAAGTATAATAAGTCCTGAAGATTAGAAACCTTACGTCAATATTAATTTGTACTTTTTATTGTACCGCTTTCGGCCACATATGCGAGACTTACAGTACATTAACCAAGCTTGCAGGTTCGCTCCTGGCCGTGGTAAGTGGTGTTTTTTTTTTTTTTTTTTTTTGAAAGGCGGCAAAAATTGCGACACCCTGTCATACGATGCTGGCATGTCAAAGAACCCATTTGAATTCAGTAGGCCGAGTTCATAATGGCAAAATTAATCTCGGGAGTTTCCGCCAACACAAAGTTCCTCCATTCTCTACTAGAAAGCGCTATAGTGTTCAAAAATCTTAGATATCTAACCTCCTTAACTATCATAGTAGTGCTTCAAGGAAGAACGAAATTCGACATACAAGCTACCCTTTGGGTGTCCAATAACAAAACTTGCACCCGGCATCCGAGGCCATACGATAGTTATTATTATTATTATTATTATTATTGTCTCATAAGTTCACCATATCGTTGGGTACAATTCACCATTTGATCGTCATTTGTTGCAAGATGGAGTGGAGTTCTCTAAACTGGTAGGTTGAGGAACGAACTAACTATGGAGCAGGTCTCTAAAATAACTACTTTCTGCATACTAGTATGCACATTATTGTGAAGCCCCAATTTATTATTATTATTATTATTATTATTATTACAGTACATTAAAACATTTTGCCATAAAAGAAGGTTGTTCTCAAAACTATCTCTAAAAAATTAATCTTCTTAATGCTAATAAACACATAGGCTACACTAAAATTTAAAAAAAAAACAGATCAGTTACAAATGTTAAATACGAAAGAAAGAAATCTTGATATAAAACCAGCTTGAAGAAGGAAGAGTGATTTAGAAAGAAGATTCAGATAGAAATGAGAAATAAATTCTAGAAAGTCATAAAGGAGAGGGGGAAAAATAATATAAACCTTAGAAAATTTAGGTGGATATTATATAGACCAAAAAGTCACCAATGACCCACTTCATTGACATGTCCTATGCTGATTTAGGCTGACAATCTATAGAAGAGAACAGAACAAATAACTAAAACTCCGAATGCTAGTGTTCATAAAGGCCTATTGTCGGTGAAGAAATTATGTGCACTCGAGTTTAGAGCATAATAACCAAAGACCCTACAGAAAAACTATTAACATCAGCATTTTCCGTGTTTATTTCTGCGTTGATTGATGAAAAAGTTAACTTTTATAGATATGTTATTTTTATGGCAGTTTTAATTGAAAAAGTACAGGTTTTTGGCGGGTTTTGAGGGAATCTTAAGAGATTAACACCGCCGTTGTGCTACAGCAACCAAATTTGAATATATGTTAGTCATTATGGTATCTGTGTATGTGTGAAGTTTCAAAATTTTATCTCCAATACAAACGACAAAACATTCAATTGTAATAAAGGCTCGCATTTCGAAACTGAACTCCCCTAGAAGTTCGTGCTTGGGTGCGTTGTTATCCAGATAATTCTACTAAGCGTTTGCGATATGTACTATCCGTAAAGTAAATAAATGGATTTAGTTTATATGGATTGATATTTATTATGAGTTAGATGGTTATTGTCGGTCTTTCATATAATTGATGTTCTGTTGTTTGTGTTGCAGATAGAATTTTGAAACTTCACATATACACAGAAAGCTTATCTGACTAACATATATTCAAATTTGGTTACAGTAGCAAATTGGCGTTGAGAGTCGTGAATCTCTTAAGTCGATGAATCCCTCCAAACACGCCAAAAACCGGTAGTCTACTTTTTACATTATACCTGCCAGAAAGGATATTAAAATACTTTTCTAAAAGTTAAACTTTATCATCAATCAACGTAGAAATAAACTAGGAAAACGGTGATGTCACTTGTCTTTCTGTAGGGCTCTTGGTCATTATGCTATTTATCTCCAAACTCGAGTAGCCTACACATAATTTCTGCGCCGACAGTAGGCTCTAGTATCACGCCGCAGGCTATGGTTAAGGACTACGTGGAGTGACGTTGCTGAAGGATTGGTTCCTGGTCACTGCTCGCTGTAAGCTAGGTGCTCCCCAATATTTTATGCGGTGTTTGTTCGGTCACATTTAAAGTTATGCACGGTGCTCCGTGGCCCAGACCGACGAAGCCATCATTACTCTTTGAGCCATGTCCCGGTCGCCTGGCATCACCAAACTTCCTCTCTCACCGTACGTATCGTAAGGGATAATAATTATTGCCATTAACATGTTGTTCCAGAGAATTGAAGGCTCATTTCAATGTTCGGCATTCTGCAACTGGTGGGTCAACAGGAAGAACCAAAATTCATGAATTCCTTTTCAGTCAGTCAACACGTTAAATGGTGGGGAGTAAAACAAAATATTCAGTAAAGAACATATAGCCTACTTTCTCCTAAATGCATGGCTATTGTACACTCTCTGTCCTTTTCAAGGAGTATAATTGAATGTTGGTTGTAGTAGCTTGTTGAAATACAACGTGTTATACGGATATTAAACATGAATATGAGGTGCCCTTTGCTAGTGCAACCTCTGTACAAAAGTCATTCAATTCGGTTTCACCGTGGTTGAATTGATATGGTGAATCGATTTCCACACATACATGGCCGCTATCTGCAAACTATTGGACTGATGACCTAGTAGTTCAGTCGAAAGATAGGGGCAGATGACCTCGTAGTTCCGCCCCTTAAAACAAAAATAACTAACTCAGTCAAAAGATGCATCCCACAAAAAGGTATGTTGTTGCAAAAGTTGGTAGAGATCAAATGATTAGGTTGGTCGTAATTTGATTTATGCTTTTAATATTTGGGTGGCCGCCATTCCGTTTCCGCCAAGATGGCGGCGATATAAAACATGACACTGAGGTGCTCTTTGCTAGTGTTACCTCTGTACCAAATTTCGTTCAATTCGGTTTCACCGTGTTTGAATTGATAGGGGGGGGGGGGCAGACATTCAGAGTACACAGACTCACGGACAAAACACACACACACAATTTGGCCCTGTGTTATCTCATAAGTGTACTTCCATTTTTTGCAAAAATCGAAAGTAGGCTAAAAATCTCTAACTTACTACGACCTGTTAAATTGGAAAATAATATAAGGATTAATTGTAAAGATTTGAAGCCATTTTTTCAGTATTTCCTGTACGAACTGTTAGTTGTAACTCTTCAGTCGGTCCACACGAATTTGTCCAATGACTGGGTAGGTTTACAATGTGCATACCGTTATATACAGTATATAACTAGCAACCCGCTCCAGATTTACCCGGTATCTTTAACGGTTAACCCAGCGTAAGCTTAAAAGGCGCACGGGCGGCAGGTCCTAGACGCAATCCAGAAAAGCCGAGGTGAACAGCGAAACTCCAAACACATATACTCTCCTCTGAATTCTTGACTTGACACAACTCGACAGTTTGATGCTGGCCGATGCTGCGGTGATAGGCTTGCTCGCTAGGTCGTAAACTCGCTCCGAAGCTTAGTAATTGAAATTTCCACTGAATGGAGATGTTGGAAGAGATGAAAACCTAAAAGCACTTATAGTGGGCGATGTTTTAAAGATACAGATTTGCTGTCGGGATATCTTTTGTAGAAATTTTCATTCTGAACATTTCTTACACTCATAGTATATAGATATTTTTAACAGTTTACCTAGCGTAAGCTTAAAAGGAGCACGGACGGCAGGTTTTTACTGAAATAGTTATTACTCGGCTTCCTTTGGTCATAAGTGAATGTTTTTCTAAAGAAACCTTCCTCGAGAATTGGTGAAAACCGCATCAAAATCCATCCAGTGGTTCTCGAGATTACCCGTTACTAATTAGAGATTAGTAAATAAATAAATTAATTAATTAACCCTCCATAAAAATACATGTATTAGTTATAAATAATCATTATTAAATAATGGGCAATTTAGGATTACGAGTTTCAACCACTTAGCGGTCTTCATCAGATCCTGATAACTAGGGTTGACGTTTAAATTCATATACAAATATTAAACAGTGTTGTCTTATTATAGGCTGGCTGCGTGGCTCAGTGGTAACGTTCTCGCTTGCTGTTCCCAAGGTTGCAGGATCGAATCCTGGCGCAGTCAGCTGACATTTGAAGGTGCGCAAATGCGAGGGAGACTTACTGGCACGTTAAGGATCCCCTGCTTATTAACAGAGGACATAACAAAGTTCAACATTCAATCATCAACGTGCTGACCAAGAAGGGATTTGAATGCTAAGAGGAAGTGCAAGCACTCGATTCTCAAGGGAGGAACCGTTTTGCTGACATAGTTGCATTTAAGATAACATCCAATGAAGCCTATATACTTGATCCAACCGTTCGGTTTGAGAAGAATGCACCAGATCAGGCTAAAGAGGGTGACCAGGAGAAAGAGGCCATGCATGAAGATTACGTCCGTACTTTCGGGAAAAATACGAATATAAATACAGGAATCACATCTTCAATGTGTGAGGAATGTTATTTGGTGCCAGAGTTACTATCTATCGAGAAGTTGTGGAACTGTTTCAGAAGCTCGGCATAGAAAAATATCACCTGATCACTCTTGCTGAAACTCATCATTGCTGACTCCGTGACCATAATGCAGTACCATATCTACAAGAATGCCAACACGTGACATTTCTGAAAGAAAATCTCTAGTTTTCAAATTGTTTCAAAAAAAAGTTTATTAATGAAATGTCCTAACAAGGATTGAGGGGTATGCTGTGTCTTTAGGCATCTTGGAAGAAACCAAGCAGCTCCAGTTTTTTATTACATTGTGAATGAAAATCTGTGATTTAAGTAGTAGTAGTAAGTTTTATTTTTGTATTTTTTCAAAAAATATTGTTTTCAATTTTTTTAGCTCCTGTTGTTTTTTGTTTTTATTATTTAATTTCATTTTTTTTATTTCTAAAGATATGATGTTCATCGTATCAATATATTCCCTTATTGACAATTGAATTTTTGTTTTTTATAAATTGGTGTATAATCTATGTATTCCACCTAATTCTACAAAAATCAATTAATGAAATTGAATTTAATAAAACTTACAAGTTTCGAGAATACTGTATTATGGTCTTCCTCAGCCTTAAAATATGAACAAATTAAAATAATTGCGAGTATTACAAGAGAATAAAAATGTTGTCATTAATTCTAGGTAATAGTAAATTTTGATTTTTAAAATGTCACTCTGTATTATAAATATTTCGTGGAAAAAGTATTCAGATCAAAATTTAATATTCTGAAGATGATCATGTACTGAATAATACTATTTTATATACTGTATTTTATAAAATTATTATAAACAGACCTATGGCAATATGGGCTTTAATTTGAAAAAATATATGTGGAAATCTGGCTGGAATAAAACTAGTCATAAGAAACAATTGAGTTATAAGAACTGAAATTCATACAACGAATATTCTTCTAAAAATATTAGTAATTTTAATTATTTTAAGAACATTCTAAATTATTTTTTGTGATGACTTATTGAAATTCTTTGTGTCGAATATTTTTTTCTTGTGTGAAGTTTTTTTTTAAGTAGGTAAAGATGGGTAACTGAACTTAACGTGAAATGAATGCTCTCCAATGGGAAAGAAAGGCTCGTTATGTCGTTTGAATTATACTTTTATCTATGTCGCATACTATTCTTAATTAGGGACAGTAGTAACTCTCGTGAATAAGCAGCAAATATGGGTTCAGTAACGAAACCCGGGAAAGAGTGTGCATTAACGCTGAGCATATTTTTAGACTTTGACCGTATGACGTCATACTCCAACTTTCGTCGGACCTACAGTACTTAAACTGCTGTACTGTGAATGGAGACAGGAATATCAATTTCCCGTCCTCGGATAAATAGTGCCGCCACTGAAACACAAAGTCCCTGCCTCGAACTCTGGCCCTGACTACGCCTCCCTGCGAATATCTTACATGTATTTTCCCGTACCGTAACAGATTTCACTATACTACAATAATATCGACAAGTGATAGGTAAAGCCCTGCGCAATTGCGGATATAGTTCGTATGGCTGTGGGGATAGAGGATAAGCTGCGGATATTGTTTGGAGAAAATTTGCGGATAGCTTTTAGAATTTAAAATCCCTCAGTATGCCTTCCTTCGGAGGGGTAGTAAAGCCGGCGGTCTCATGTCATAGATTTATGGCATGTTAAAGAACCTTCCACTAATTGCACCTGTGTGAAGCTATATTGGATAGGTTAAGAATGTAAAAACGCTCTTAGATTTCTACGTTCGTTGCCAAGAGCCGACTGCGGTGGCTCTAGTAGCTTAGTTCTGAACTAGGCCTCGTAGTCGTTGACGGTGGCGTTTGGCGGAAAAAGTAGGAACTATTTGAAAAATTCTAAGTTGCAGTCTGTACTTAAATTAAAAAACAGATACACACACTAATACAGCCATCACAATTAACACCGATTATCAGACAGGTTCTACACACACCCAAAGTACACGGGGCTACATGACCGCGTTGTCGCAGCCCCTAAACTAAGGAACAAACCAACCAGCTTTTAGAATACAATCTGGACTTGTTTAGGCTTAATAGGGTAAACCTTGGTTATTTCGTGACATTGATTATTTCGTGGTATTCTTTTATCTTTTCTTCATGAAGTAACCAACCGTACTAGCAGTGCCAAATTTCTCACATAGATGACATGACATGTCGGGTTTCTAAATTCACCACGCTAGGCTTTGTCCTTGAGTGCTGGTTGACTGAGTGAGTCTTTGTGCTTGTTGAGGGGATATCTGCAGTGCATTTATCACAGAGGAATCTGTGTGCTTATTTCACAACAGATAATTGGAGATCTATAAAAGGTAAGAGTCTATGATTTCGTATAACAACCAATTGTACATTACTGGATTTTTTTGACATATTTAGATATTTTTTACATTATTTGTTTACACAGTACCACCTTAGCTTTGCCGGCAGAATTTTTACGATTTTATAACTATTTTTTACCGCGCTCGGCACCGTTCCTATATGTTAGCCGTTACGTGTCCTTAAAATTAGAAAATTAGTCATTCAATAATCAAATAGAGATAGTAAATTAAAAAGACTTAATATTGCATTATATACTACAGTAAATTAACATATCACGAATTAACCAATGTATCACGAAATTACCATACCGTGTATTCTTCTTTTCATCAAATGCCTCCTAAATATAATTTTTCTCGCTGCTGATCTGCTGTTACAGCATTTTCATGCAATCTGTCAATTTCGAGGTAGATATTTCAATAAATGTGTGTTATACGTTTTTGTTACATTGCTTAAGATATTTATTTAACTATCAAAAAATTATCAAGGTGTTGTCACGATATTGCCAATGATATCACGAAATAACCAACATATTCCTTTCAAGACTCAACTGATTTTAAATCGAAGTCATGTGCATTTAATTACAACTTTATCCTTGATGCTTTGCGCAGCAACATTGTAGCTTCATGAAAAGTAAACCATAAAATTTTGAATTTATTTTCTTACCCCTATAAATGAAATCATCCTAAAATTATCACGAAATTACCCAGGTTTACCCTACTAGAACCCAGATGTTTATTAAGACATATCATATTTTTCCATTGTGTTTTTTTCATGACAAATGTAAGATGATGATTTAAGCTAATCTCATTCAAATTATGTCATTAAGCATAATTAACACTCCGAACTGAAAAGGGTTGCAATTCTGGCTATATAACAAATGACTAAGGAGTCTAAGGGAACGACTTTTTCCTCAAATGTCTAAATACAGTACAGTATGTTGCTTTGGTACAAGCCTCCGTGGCTTAGGCGGCAGCACGCCGGCCTCTCACCGCTGGGTCCGTGGTTCAAATCCCGGTCACTCCATGTGAGATCTGTGCTGGACAAAACGGAGGCAGACAGGTTTTTCTCCGGGTACTCCGGTTTTTTCCCTGTCAACATTTCATTCCAGCAACACTCTCCACTATCATTTCATTTCATCTGTCATTCATTTAATCATTGCCCGAGAGGAGTGCGTCAGGCCTCGGCAGCCGGCACAGTTCATATCCTCGCCGCTAGATAGGGGCTTCATTCATTCCATTCCTGACCCGGTCGGAGACTGGAAGCAGGCTGTGGATTTTTCATTATGTTGCTTTGGTAATTTATGCTTTATCTAATTGAAAATATTATTGTAGTGGCAGTTGATTCGGATAACGTTAGAATACGGAAAAAGGTCGTGCGGATACGGGGCGGATGTGGATAACAGTCGTGCAGATACGGGGCGGATGTGGATAACAGTCGTGCGGATGCGGGGCGGATGTGGATAACAGTCGTGCGGATGCGGGGCGAATGTGGATAACAGTCGTGCGGATGCGGGGCGGATGTGGATAACAGTTGTTCGTATGCGAGTCGGATGTGGATAACAGTCGTGCGGATGCGGATAACGTTTTGTTTATCCGCGCTGGGCTCTAAATGATAGGCTATCTATTGATCTTAGATTTTCAGGAGTAAGATCCGGAGTTCCTCATCAAGCATCTCTCTCTCTCTCTCTCTCTCTAACTCAGTGAATTGAACGAAACTTCCTCCCCCCGCCCCCTTTTCACTCTTCCAACTTTCCATCTCCCTTTTGCATATTTCAAGAGCATTTCTCTCATTCACATAGATTTTTTCTCTCCATTTTCTGTCAGGTTCCGTTCGGCATTTGAGAGGTACGATTGGATTGGGGCGGCGAGCTGTGTGGTGGGGGTGACGTGAACTGTGTTAGAGTTACGACAGCAGAGAAGTTGTAAAAATTTCATAAACACAAGTGTTGCAACTTAAATCGTGACTTTCTGCCGCCTGAACTTGCGCATTTCTCTTCATTTTCTGGGACACGAGGAATATAAAATATGTTCGTCATTACAGTTGAACTCTGCGTTGCAGACCAGCAATATGCGTAAATATTCATAGTTGTTAGCAAACTTGTCAGAACGTAAATGCTGAATAAAATAAGAAAACTGTGTTTACCATTCTCGCAGAATGTTCAGTATTGAGGAAGATAGTCAAGGTACAGCAGAGTCAATGCAGCGATTTCTCAGTTGCGATGTACAGTCGCCAGGGCTTCCAGCGAGTCGCTTTTCTTTCTCTATTATTCACTATTTTTAAAGCAGCCTCACTTTTCTCACTATTTGATAAAATTACTCACTATTCTCACTTTCTTTTTTACAAAACTGGTCACATTCTGCGTTAAAAATAGTCTCGTGCACAATCAGATTGCTAGAAACGACCCAAAATATACTCAGGAATGGGTACTTCATTTTTCTGCCACCGGTGCCTGAGCGCGCTGCCGGCAGCGAGCCAGGCAGCCAGAAAGCATGAAAAGCTTCCATAGTGCAATACCACAGCCGGAGCCTTGCAGCGATCACCGAAAATTTTAACAAAGCGTTTTTAAACAAAAATTCACATTTATATATTTGTCTTATGATTTAAATTTCTTGAGTTTTGCATTGATTTTCCTATCCATTATTTCCAAGTGTCATCTAACTACATGAAAAATCGCAAACGGTACTCAGAGATATTAACATAGGCACAATTTGGTTGACATTTTTGGGGGGCTAATTTGTTTTTCAGATACACATTCTTAAAAATTTTGTCTATTTCAATACAGTTTTGTCACATTTTTGGGGGGGCTATGGTTGGTTTTGGGGAGCTTAACCACCCAAGCCACCCAATTGCGCCTAGAGATATCAACAAAAGTTAAAATTATGAACCAGATATACGGCCATGAATGCGAATAATGCTATGAATATACTCACTATTTACTCACTTTTTCATACAAAACTCACCATTTATTCACTTTTTTTAAGAAAACTCTCACTATTTCACTATTCTTGGACGAGTGAGCGGATGGAAGCCCTGACAGTCGCTGAAACAAAGTAAGCGCGCACTCTTTAGTGACTGATTTGGCCAAGTAACAACGGTGGGTTTAAACGATAAGTTTACAGCGGTGTCAGGTATTATACTGTAAGTATAAAGTGGGCTCCGTGAGTGTTGCCAGGCTTCCTGCATGGCGCTTGTCGGTCAACAAGAGCGCGTTCGCCGTCACGCTGTTACCGTACACTCGTAGAAAAACAAACAACTTCGATGAATGGATAATCAAATTGCAAAACAGATAGAAGAACAATGAAATTGTTCTCATTACGTAAGTGATGGAAATGCTCTCCCTGAGCCTGTAAGCAAGCGTTGAAGCGTGTGACGATGTCGCACATCATTCTCTGCTATTCATCCTCTTGGATAGCCCTAGGTCGCGGGTTCAAAGCCGGCCGAAGTCATCGGATTTTTAAGAGCGTTAAAAATTCCTCAGTATGCTTTTCTTTGGAGGGGAAGTAAAGCCAGCGGACCCATGTCATAGATTTATGGCGTGTAAAAAACCTTTCACTAAATAAACATGTGTGAAACAAAATGTGTAGCTTATGTTTGATTAATGCTCTTAAGTTCCAACGTTCGTCACCAGGCGCTGGTTACGATGGCATCTAGTAGTAGCCAAGTTCAGAGCTAGGTGTCGTGGACGGTAGCATTTGGTAGCTAAAGTAGAAACTACTTGAAATTATCATCTGCAGTCATCACTATTAACACCGGCTATCAGACACACAGATTCTACCCACACCCAAAGTACACGAGGCTACACGACCGCGTTGTCGCAGCCCCTAAACTAAGGAACCAACCGATCTTCAAACCATCGGCGCGAATTGAATTTTTCAGTTTTTTCTGTTATTTCTGTACTCATCTTTCAAATTCCCCTACAAATTTAAATCGCAATATGTTAAATCAGGAGAGCGAGCTGGCCATAAAATGAACTAATTATTCTGTCCCCGAAAACATGACTCACTGCATTGCAATCATTAAATTAAGAGCGGTATGTGCCGAAGCAACCTTCCCTGTTGAGTCAGTTGAGGAAACACTCGTTCTGTATCCGTGAGAATTGACAGTGTCGTTAAAAATGATGGCCCTGCAATTCTTTCGGCACTAATAGCGCACCAAACTCTTATTCTAGGGTCATGAAGTGGAGTTTCATGAATTATCAGATTCTCGCGTGACCAACATCGGTTATTTTGCGAATTTACTCGTCCATCAGAAATTAGCTGAGACAATTACATATATGGATCTAGTGGCTATTGCATCATTCACTCCCCAGACACGGCGGATTAGTGGCAACACAAGTGATGCATTCCCTGTTTGTAAGAGGACGATTTCAAATGTCACTACAACAATGTTATATCTTCCTAGCTGGGTCCGTTTTTCCATTTTTCTACTGACTTCGGGACAGACTCTCTCCTCTTTCTCTTTCCTATCTGCCTCTCATGGCTCTATTTCCTTCTAAGTCCCTCAATCCTCCTCCTTCGAGGGTTGATGACATTTCGTTTGCTCCTGCCCTTGTATTTCCCTTGTTCCTTATTTTTTCATTTCTTCTTCTAGTATGAAAGTTAGCAGTAAATCTGTAGTTAGTATTAAGTGTTGTAGCAGTAGTTACCGTTAGGGGTCGATAATCTAAATGTTAGGCCCCTAAAATAACAATTATAATCATCCAAGTACATAGTGATGATGACCAAAGATGCCCCAATCCCTTAATAGGAATTAACAACGTTTGTTTGAGCGACTGTACGATGCCAGAATGTAGTCAGTTCGATGATAAAAATTACTGCTCAGTATTCAGTCCAATTCTGCTATACAGAATCGTGCAGATTCTCACTGGAAGAACAAAGTATAACGCTATTTGCTTATTGAGCATCCTTCTTTTGCATTAATATATTCTTCTTTTGCTCAAGCTGTTCAGTGGGCTGAACAAAAACTGGTGATTCTTTCCTCTTTCCATAGCATCGTATTGTCCCAGCAACTTACGCAATGCAATATGTTCTCTTAACTAAAGACAAGAATTCCAGCTTTGACATTGAAGTGCTCTCTCTTATCCGTCAGAGGACTCGACTTCACATCCCCTTTGAAGTCAAAGAACGCCTCGCTTTTTCACTCAGTGCTGTCTTGTTTCAATTAGTTATCTTTTCACAGGAGATAAGACGTGCATGTCAAAACCTGCACGAGAAGCTGTTACGTAATTATCGTATAATACCTTGGGCTGTGTAAATTCTAGAGCTGGTAATAAGCGATGTATCGATTATAATCGATCAACCGAATAATATGGAATTAATCTAAAACGATTAATCGATTCATCGACTGACCTTTCTATCGATTAATCGACGGATCGAATAATCGATTGATTAATAGATAAGATATAAGAAAAGAAATTTAAACGAGAGTTCATCGCGTAAGTTGAGTTACGCATTTCTGGAATGACGTATAGAAATCTATAATAGTAATTCTTCGCCCAATTTGTGTGAAAGGTCACTCATCAATCAAATTGGGAAGGGTTTCAAAAAAAAAGTTAACTAAGAGTTTTCAGCAAAGATTTCGAATTCTTGTTCATAGGTTACAATTTATGACAGGAACATTTTGTTTTACTTTGTTTAGCCTAGTTTTCACAAAGAAGGTACATTATTAAAAATATATGATACAATAGCCTATATTTTATGTTCGACGATGTCAAAATGTAAATATTATATGTCAGAAAACTGTATCATAATGAGGGTCATTATAACACTATGTTTCATTATGAAACAGTTTCTCCCACCAATCAGAGCTCACGAAACAGTTGTGTAACCAATTAGGTAAGGATATCATCGCACCTGCACTGACTTCCACGGCCTCCTATTTTAAATTTCACTGCGTGGCTAGTGACATAGTGGGGTATTCGAGGAGGCATGGTCAAATACAAGGCATTATCTGCGTCCCATGCGCTCTGTTCAGTACATAAAAATGGCGAAATATCGACAGATATTTATGAATATTTATGTTCGAACATAAAATAGTTATAATTATCGTCGAACATAAACAGTCGTATGCAACGAGCCTATAATGGCAATAATTAAGACACGAGTATGTTTATAATTTCCATGTCTGTTAGGTAGTCAGCCCGAAGGCTGGTTGGATCCTCAAAAAGCACCGCCGTTACGTTATGTGAGTAGATACCCACAAAAACCCAAGGCAGCGCTATATTGAGGCGTTCTAGGCAAGAAGAGGAGTGAGGTAGTTTGCCATTGCTTTCCTCACTGAGTCAGAACAGTAGTCCTAACCCTATGAGTAGAACCTTTCACAGCATCCACAGGCACTGACTGTGCCCTGAATGGCATTACTAAGCACCACCCATACCTCAGTAGCTTCCATATAATCACAGCCATGAGTGAGACTGAGACATCGGTGAAAAGCCACCTTTTACTCTAGGCTGTGCCAACTGACAAATGCAAATGTACTGTACTCATCATGAGATGGCAAACAGGCCATATAATTTCCATACGAGTGTCTTAATAGTCTTAATTACTATTAATTATATTATATTATATTATATTATATTATATTATATTATATTATATTATATTATATTATATTATATTATATTATATTATATTATATTATATTATATTATATTATATTATATTATATTATATAAATGTCTGTTTTGCTTCTGTGAGAACATAGTGAAACGAGCGAAGTACATCGTTTAATCGACAAAACAATTATTCGACCAATCGATTTTTATCCATCGATTATTCGATAACAGAAATTAATCTATTAATAGTACCAGCCCTAGTAAATTCTAGGCAGGCTATACTCGTCCAAAATTTTGGCTATTCGCCCCATTCCTTTCTATAAGTCAGATCTATATACTGTTTGTATGTATTTATGTATGTATGTATGTATGTATGTATGTATGTGTATGTATGTATGTTTTATATCTACAATAATTTAATTTCACCACAGGGCAATTAGGCCTACCCGTGCTGTGGCAGGCCCCCTCGGGCAAAAGAATTAGAATTGGTCGACGGATTATATGATAGTGACTTGGTCAGGTTTGAGTTAAGCGTTTGATAAGATACAGAGGCTAACTTTCAAACAAATAAAATAAAGGCATAATTGCGGACTGGGGAAAATTATGAGTTGTTTCCAAAGTGCGTTTAAACAAAACAAAAACAATACGATAGCCCCTGCCAGAATTGTGTTGCATCGAGCCCGTATAACACTAGTGCCGTGCGGGTAGTTTAACACACGCGAGATTTCTCACACAGACCCTCTAATATTAATAATGATTAATTTATAATACAGTAATCAAACCTAAAGCACTACACACATCGAAAAACTTGATCATTATAGTCAGATCTCTTATTAAAGACATGAAGAAACAAGGGAGGAAAATATTGAGGAAAATTCTTGGTCCAGTCTGCTCAGAAGGAATCTGAATGAAACGAAAGTCTCCGGAGTTTTCTATGAAGATCACAGACACCTTCAAGAAAAGGCTATAAGGGAACCGGGACATGTGATAGGCTCAAAAATATCAATTTTTATTTTTCAGCTTAAAAAAGTCTCCTATCTTTCCTGAAGAATTATTGAGCTGAAGCGATATTTGATGCAATAAAATTAGGTTTAAACATAATGTTTTAAGGCTATATTGTAGCTACCTACTAGCCAAACATTCTTTTTGTGTTTACCGTAAGTCATATGTTTGGAAACGTCATGTACGATTTTCTCAGAAACTATGTGACCAATGTATTTGAAACTTGGTAGTCTCTAAGAAACTATATAGATCTACTAGTGGAAGTAAATTTATTCAGGTATCTTGATTAGTTCATGGACCGACAGTAGTGGCTACGCTGGCTAAAGCCCAGCATTAGGTCATGGGGCCAAGCTCTCTGCTGACTCGATAGACGCGTGGGTTCGAGCCCCACCGTCGGCTGTCCTTGAAATGGTTTTCCGTGGTTTCCCATTTTCAACACCAGGCAAATGCTGGGACGGTACCTTCTGACAGGCCACGGCCGCTTCCTTCCACATCCTTGCCCAGTTTCATTCACCATCATTCATTTCATCTCTCATTAACTCCTCTCATGAGGTTGGCGTCAGGAAGGGCACCCGGCCGTAAAAACCATCGCCACAAAGACTTCCATCTCATCTCATCCCCGACCCCGTTGGAAAACGGGAATAATAAGGGGTAGACATACATACATCTTGATTAGTTCATGGAGCCCAGCTTGAAAAGCACTGACAATTTTACAGAAAATGACAGTTTACAAAAAGGATGTAAAACAAAAAGATAACCCAGCTCCTGTAAACGATAGGGCAATAATTGTACTTCAGTAGCTAAAAAATGGTTGAAATATTATCCATGCAAAGTTTGATGGGTCTGGTTTGATTATTTGCTCAGAAAAAGGGACATGAGTTAAGGGAATTTTTAACAATATATTGTTTTAACATTGTTTTTGTGATGCTCTCTCTGACAAAATATATTCAACATAGAAGTTTCAAATTCTACCCAAATAATGACGAATGTACTCTGAATACACCAAAAGAACATTCAAGGAGATATCTATTGTAGTTTCTGAGATATATAACTAAACATCGGAAGCTACGGCCACATTCTCAGAATGGACGACAGGCTCACCATAAGAATTGTCAACCTTGCTCTCTCAACGAAAGTAAAGATAAATTGGCTTAGTGTAAAGAAAAGGGCCTCCAGGCATCACTTTTACAAGATAAACTCCAATTCAAAACAGTAATCAACAACCATTATTTTGCTGAGAAAACTAATACAGAAATCAATAAATCATGGAATGGAGAACCCAGTTCACATATGAAGAGATTTCAGGAGAAGGGAAATCAACAGTAACGGCTAAATGTTCTATTGCACTTCACAGATGGGCATAACTATGTAAAATAAGAATACCAATAGCAATAATAATAATAATAATAATAAAATTTTACCATCACTCTGTATGCTGGACGTAGAAGCAATGTAAAGAGGATAGAGCATGGTGGGTGGTGGGTTACCTTCAGTTGCACGCGTTCGGATATTGGATCGCTTCTGGTTTATGTTTTATAAATTAAGGCTTGCATTGACAAACGGAATATGCAATACCAGTGTGGAGAGACAGACAGACATTCAATGATAACTCGCATGCGCGCTGATATGATCCTGGCATTTCGATTATACGTATGAGAATGAAAAATAAATTAATATAAAATTAAATTAAATATAATTAAATAATGCTCACAAGTCGCTAGCGATGTTAACATGAATATGTTTTCGGGCTGGGGGTCAATAAAAGATTGCGTAATAATACCCAAAAGTATGACGTCATCTAGGTCTCCTACCTATGGTTACCAAGGTAAAGGGTATTCATCATCATTATTATTATTATCAAAATCTGAAGTGTAAAGGCAATCTAGGTCTCCTATATGGTTACCAAGAAAACAAGTATTCATCATCTAAATCTGAAGTGTAAGCACCATCTAGGTCTCCTATATGGTTACCAAGAAAACAAGTATTCATCATCTAAATCTGAAGTGTAAGCACCATCTAAGTCTCCTATATGGTTACCAAGAAAACAAGTATTCATCATCTAAATCTGAAGTATAAAGGCCATCTAGGCATCCTATATGATAACCAAGGCAACAAGTATTCATCATCTAAATCTGAAGTGTAAAGGTCATCTAGGCCTCCTATATGGTTACCAAGGCAACAAGTATTCATCATCTAAATCTGAAGTGTAAAGGCCATCTAGGTCTCCTATATGGTTACCAAGGCAACAAGTATTAATTATCTAAATCTGAAGTGTAAAGGCCGTCTAGGCCTCCTGTATGGTTACCGAGGCAACAAGTATTCATCATCTAGGTCTGGAAATCATATCTATCAATCGATATTTCTTAGTGTAGCTTCAATTAAATGTTTTGCAAACATTTGTGAGGCAAACTTCTATGGATTTAGTATTGTTTGATATTAAGAATTTGGCGGCTTTTAAAGTCGTTTTCCTGACAGATGTTTCTCTATTGACAACAAAGGAAACCAGTGACTGTTAAAATCTATCTAGGCTAGTGGTTTTCAGTAGTGGGTTGGTGACTACAGCACCCCAACTGAGTCTAGTATTTCTCCCACTGTTTTGTGCCGGGCTCCTCTGTCATCTTTCTTGTCTACCTCACTTGGTCATCTCTTGTTCTCTTCCGACCCCGACATTATTAGGATATGAGAGTCCTAGGATGTATTCCATTTTGCCATCTTAATAGGTCCTTTTCTCGTTTTTCCCGATTCTTCGAGCGGTCAGAGCTCTTCTTTTCTTTTCATGGTATCTCCTCCTTCCTGCACTAGACCAAGAAAGCATGGTGCATCCTGAATAGTACTACAACCCGAAGGGCTGACGGCTGGTGGGCACGGGATTTAGTCACCCTAAAGGATTCCTAAGCTGGATCCGTTTTTCTCCTTGAATTTGGGGCGGGCCCTTTCCTCTTCCCCTTTCCTCTCTGTCTCTCGTGGCTCCAGTACCGGCTTCGGTAGCGTACTTGGTAGCATGCTGAACTGCTGTTCCCAAGATAACGGGTTCAAACCCGGCTGAAGTCGTCGGATTTTTCAAGAGCGTTAAAATTCCTTCAGTATGCCTTCCTTCGGAGGGGAAGTAAAGCCGGCGGTCCCATGTCATAGATTTATGGCTTGTAAAAGATCCTTCCACAGACTAAACTTGTGTGCAGCTAAATTTCTAGGTTAGATTTCGTTGTAACGCTCTATCCAAGTACCAACGTTCAATACTAGGTTTCATTGGCATCTGGTAGCGAAGGTTGGAACTACTTGAAATTGAACGGAACATGAAGCTCACCCTCTGGGTGTCCACTGGAAGCAGCTACAGACTCTGGCGAGCCGAACATGTCCTCGGACACTCCCAGCACTAAAAGCCATACGATAAATAATAATAAATAAATGGCTCTAGTGGCGTAGTTAGTTATTGAGGTTTTAAGGGGAGGAACAGCGATGTCATCTGCCCCAGCGACGGGTGGGATCAATCCCCCCCAGACCCTAATAATGAAAATTTGGAATTTGATTATGTTTTTAATTTTGAGCAAAAACTATCTTTGGATTGATGACAAAATATTGGATTGTGTTTGAAAGCATTTCTTTTCACTCGTGTAACATTTTTAATATTATTCTAACAAAATGGTCAGCTGTTCAGTTAGCAGTTCCAAAAATACACCACTTTTTACTTGCCATTGTGTTATTATCAGAGTGTGAGTGTTATTGTGGAAAGTGAATAATATTGTGTTTGCTGTTTTAAACTAAACTTTAGTTTTAATCTGTAGATTATTAATATTTATGCAATGTCGGGGAATAGAAAGGGCCAGATGATTTCGAGAAGAAACCTGGACTTTATAATTTAATGCTAGAAAATGAACAATTTTCGAGCATTTGCACATTGATTAGTGCAAATACAACGTATCAGAAATCAAACACGAAAAAAGTATACTGTTGATGGGAGGTTTTGAAACTTTGGGACCATAATTAGCTTTCACTTATTATATCTCATTATGTCCGGACCCCTCAAATGTAATTTCGACTCAGCTCATCCCCTCTAGAAACAAACTAGTTACGCCACTGCATGGCTCTACTTCTTTCCTAATTCCTCAGTTCTCATTTTTCGTGAATCGAGAGCATTTCTTTTCCTACCTTTTATTTCCCTATTCCTTTTTTTTTTTTTTTTTTTTTTTTACATTTCCATCTTCGTAATTAGTTCCGGGTCAATGGTTAGTTTTACTTGTATTTTTCATTTCAAAAGTAAAGATAGCTTTGAAGAAATGTTTAATTGTTGCCTTAATGACAATTAATATTGTAACTTTCAGTCGGTCAACACAAAAATTCCACGACAGCATATCTCTATCTTTAATAAATCGCCCACTATAAGTGTTTTTGCGGTTTCATTTCTTCCAACAATCTCCATTCAGTGGAAATTTAAAAATTTATTTCAGGTTAATTTTCACATACTCCAGTGATTGGAATGGTTATTGTGTAGACCGACTGAAAGCTTCAATATGAATTTTTCATTTCATCATCATTTTCATTATCTTCCATTCGTGGAAGTTGACCTAGATGTTATGCCCCTAAAAAAAACAATCACCATCATCACTTTCATAACTGCCCAGAAAAACTGGGCTGTTTCCCTTACCTGTCAAGAATAACAAAAATGAAACTCAAATGTGTGCTCCGAGGTTACGTAGGATTTATTGGCCAGTTACGCCAGCAAAACAAACAGCGACTGCCGTTGAGCTTTCTGATCTCGCCGCGAGGTAGCAGCGCCGTATGGTGAGTTGTTGCTCGGTGCAAGAGGAACTTCCCAGTTTTGCCGTATGTTGGCGCCATGGTCATAAATAGTACAGGACATGGCATGGGTAATTTCATCCTTCAGGCGGTTCTTGGAAATCCAACAATAGCTATGCAACTGACTGATAAAATTACAAATTGTGTACATTTTAAGAAATATTTACTGTATCTCAATACTCCCTTGAGCTAGCGCAGTGGCGGTAATTTTCCAAACCCACAGAACTTAAAGTCATATGCTTTCCTAACCCAGGAAAGGACACTATTACATCAAATCATCGACCAATCAGTCTACTTGACATAATATCTAAACTTTTTGAGAAAATGCTCTACTCTAAAATTATACCACAACAATTTGGCTTAAGAAAAGGGCACTCCACGGTGATGGACGAAGCAAAGAGGATATTAAAAGTAGGTTAGCTCAGGCAAGGAAGGCATTTCTACAGAAAAGGAATCTGCTCACATCGAATATAGATTTAGGCCGTGCTTAATTTGTAAAAAATGAGGTTCCGGTACCGTGGGCTACACGATGGGGGTGTGAGAGGGGTGTGAGGGGTTAAGAGGGGGGGGGGGGGGAGGGGCCTTTATGGAATATTGAAATATAGAGTTCTAAAAGCTATATTTTTACGCTTTTCTGAACAGTTTTAAAAATTAATCAGTGAACAAAATAGCTATCTAATTATGATTGCAATTTTAAATTAAATTGAGACTGCTGTAGCAACATTTTTCTTACCATAGCCATTGGCCTACATTAAATTTTAATGTAGGCCAACTAGGCTACCATTCAAACCATGTACACTATTTCAATTTAATTTTTTACGTAATAAAAAAAAACATTCGGTTTGAAAATATACACATGTTCAGCAGCAATCATTTATTTCTTGTTTTGTCATTTTGTCTTTACAGTTTTCTGAAATAATTATCCATTCAAAGACCAAGTTGACCTTGACTTACAACTAACGTTCCACAGTTCTAAAAATTATGTTATATATTCGACTTTTCCCCCGATCAGAGGTTTCGGTACGGCGTACCGGAGCGTACCGTCACAAATCTAGCCCTGGATTTAGGTATTAGGAAGTCATTTTTGAAAGACTTTGTCTGGAGCGTGGCACTATTATTATGGAAGTGAATCTTGGACCATTGGTGCAGCAGAAAAGGGAGAATTGAAGCGTTTGAAATGTGGTGTTACAGGAGAATGATGATCAGATGGATAGATAGGGTTACAAACGAAGAGGTATTAAGACGAGTGGGAGAGAGATGTTTCTGGCGACTGCTAATGAAGAGAAGAGATAGGTTGGTAGGGCACATACTAAGAACACATGAATAGCAAACTTAGTTATGGAAGGAAAGGTCGAGGACAAGAACTGTAGGGGTAGACCAAGGTTAGAATATGTTAAACAGATTGCCTCGGATGTAGGGTGTGTTAGAGATGAAACGATTAGCTCAGGACAGGGAGGCATGGGGAGTTGTATCAAACCAGTCAATAGACTGAAGACTCAACCAACAACAACTCCACGGTCCAACAACTGCTGAGAGTCACTGAATACATAACGCATGGTTACCAGCGTTAGCACTGTTCGTTGACTACCTTTGATCGTTTAGTGCTTCAAATAATTAGGCCTATCCATAAATAATAAAAAATTCAAATTCCACCTACGTTAAAATAGACAATGTCTCCTCAACCATAAAAGAAAAAGAAAAAACAGCCGGCGTGCCCCAAGGTAGCATCATGGGGCCACTACTCTTCCTAACATACATCAACGATATACCTAAAACCAGGAACACATTCACTGCCATCTTCGCCGACAACCATAATGGTCAGGTCAAGAAGTCCAAACCTGGCCAAACGCTACCTACAACAATACGCTGACTAATTCAACCCTGGCTAATAAAAAATAAAATCAAACTGAACCTTGAGAAATTAAAAGTATTGCAATTCACCTGACAACATGAACACCCCGAAAACCCAATAACACTACAATTCCAACATATCCTACACCCACTCTTATAAATATCTTGGCATTACATTAGACAGCAGACTTATACTAAACCAACACATCATCAAAGACATCACAGCCAGAGCCAGAAACCAGATCTTCTCACTATACTCATTAATCCACCCCTCAGGGAACCTACACACAAGAAATGTACAAATTGCTTACACAGCACTCACCCGCCCAATTCTTACCTACGCGTACCCAGCCATAGGATTCCTCCCCGACACTAGTATATCTAAACTTCGAACAATCCAAAACTGGGTATTGCAAATGGCCCTGAAACAAAAGAAGGAAGCAATAAGACTCCCAACTAAATTTTTTCACAAAAACAAAAACAAAATACCTTACATACTTGACTACCTCACCAAAACTTCTACCTAAAAGCTGCCTAACACGATAACCTGCTAGTCAGACAACTAGGCGACTATCAAATCGATCCTACAATAAAACTTAATAGAAAACCTAAGTACATACTATAACTAAAATACAACAATAAAAACCTACATAGCAAGATAATCTAGTCCCCACCCCCCGCCTCCCAAATTCCTCCCCCACCCCACATCCGTCCGAAAACTAATTATTATTATTATTATCAAGCAACCAAACAGTACACCAACCATACAATAACACAACCAATCCCAGACCGCTATTTCAAGCCAACAGCCAAACACAGCCCACAACTACCAAAAACGTAACAAACTCAATAATAATCATATTCTCCCTCTTAAATCACTCCAAATTCTACTCCATACTAAAGAATCCCTTGCCTACTCAAAGAAAAATAAACATAATTAAATCCACCCCCAACACAGTACATAAACAGCAATCAATCACAGTACGCTATACGAGCCATCAACCAATCACAGCCCACCTAGCTCGATCACCCACAAATTAACCATGTACAACTCCGATATCAACCGGGGAGCGTGATGGCGCAGTGGCTAAGCTGCTCGTCCTTCACCCGGACGGCCGGGGTTCGAATCCTGGTGACAGCGGGGTGGAATTTTCACCTGAAAAATCACGTGGCGCCAAGAAGGGCATCCGGCCTTAAATCCCCGGCCTGGTTGGCTCCGGCGACCCCAAATTCGGAAAAGCCGAAGAAAGTTATCTCCAATATCAACCAATACTAGGAATTAAACAGCCAACAAGTTCATCGGAACAAACATTTTAAACAAAAAAAAATCATCAGTAAAATCAGAGTACATTACATCACTAATGTAATCGTGTAGATTACTGATGAATACCCTTCCCCATGGCAACACCAACCTGATAAGGGTCACCCCATTGAAAAATTCCCACCCAACAACCACATAAACAATGCGTAAGAACCTCAAGCCATAATTAATAACCAAATAATTTCCTAAACGAGCCAGAAGCCACCCCAAACTTCACTCCCCACACCACATTGCTTCGGGCCTGTTTGCCATCTCTTCATGAATGTAGTAAATTTGCATTTGTTTGTTGGCACAGGCTAGAGTAAAATGCGACTTTTCACCGATGTGATTATTATGGAAGTTACTGAGGTGCTTAGTAATGACATTCAGGGCACTGTCAGTGCCTGTGGATGCTGTGAAAGGTTCCACTCATAGTACACACATCAAAAAAAGTTTTGCATCACCTCGGTTCCCAGATCTCCGGCATATAGACGTTGACTGTGTATATTGTATCAAAGATACAGTCCCTTTGACTGTTCATAGATGTCACTAAAACTGCTCAAAGATGTAAACAACCATGCATGAGCAGGGCCTATTAGACGGAGGGGGTACGACAGCCGATCAGTTCCAGTCATTCCACCAGGACGAAGGTACGCTGCTCATGTTGTCTGTAGTTCTACCATGCCTAGAAGGTCAATACCGCAGTTCGATCGCGTCCGCATTGTTACTTTGTGTCAAGAAGGGCTCTCAACAAGGGAAGTTTCCAGGCGTCTCAGAGTGAACCAAAGCGATGTTGTTCGGACATGGAGGAGGTACAGAGATACAGGAACTGTCGATGACAGGCCTCGCTCAGGCCGCCCAAGGGCTACTACTGTAGTGGATGACCGCTACTTACGGATTGCCGCTCGGAGGAACCCTGACAGCAATGCCACCATGTTGAATAATGCGTTTCGTTCAGCCACAGGACGTCGTGTTTCAACTCAAACTGTGCGCAATAGGCTGCATGATGCGCAACTTCACTCCCGACGTCCATGGCGAGGTCCAGCTTTGCAACCCCGACACCATGCAGCGCGGTACAGATGGGCCCAACAACATGCTGAATGGACCCCACAGAATTGGCATCACGTTCTCTTCACCGATGAGTGTCGCATATGCCTTCAACCAGACAATCGTCGGAGACGTGTTTGGAGGCACCCTGGTCAGGCTGAACGTCTTAGACACACTGTCCAGCGAGTGCAGCAAGGTGGTGGTTCCCTGATGTTTTGGGGTGGCATTATGTGGGGCCGACGTACGCCACTGGTGGTCATGGAAGGCTCCGAAACGGCTTTACGATACCTGAATGACATCCTCCGACCCATAGTGCAACCATATCGGCAGAATATTGGAGAGGCATTTGTCTTCATGGACGACAATTCTCGACCTCATCGTGCACATCTTGTGAATGCGTTCCTTCAAGATAACGACATCGCTCGACTACAGTGGCCAGCATGTTCGCCAGACATGAACCCTATCGAACATGCCTGGGATATGTTGAAAAGGGCTGTTTATGGACGTCTTGACCCACCAACCACTCTGAGAGATTTACGCCGAATTGTCGTTGAGGAGTGGGACAATTTGGACCAACAGTGTCTTGATGAACTTGTGGATAGTATGCCACGACGAATACAGGCATGCATCAATGCAAGAGGACGTGCTACTGGGTATTAGAGGTAGTGGTGTGTACTGCAATCTGGACCACAAATGCTGAAAGTCTAGCTGTATGATGGTACAACATGCAATGTGTGGGTCTCATGAGCAATAAAACGAGCTGAAATGTTGTTTGTGTTGATCTCTATTCCCTTTGTATTTAAAGGTTCCGGAACTCTTGGAACCGAGGTGATGCAAAACTTTTTTTGATGTGTGTATTAGTACTGCTGTTCTGGCTCAGTGAGGAAAGCAATGGCAAACTACCTCGCCCCTCATCTTGCCTAGTACGCCTCAATATAGCGCTGCCTTGGGTTTTTGTGGGTATCTACCCACATAACCTAACGGCGGTACGTTTTGAGGATCCAACCAGCCTTCGGGCTGAATACCTGACAAGACAGACCACATTGCTAAACCAATCTAAACATTGACAGCTGCAGTAACAATACCACCTAAATAGCAGCGCCAAATGGTGGTCACCAGCCCAGATTCCTTGACCTAACACCATGAGGCGCACCTCAAAGTGATAAACAAGTATTAGTACTCTCAAAATTAACTTATATTAAAACTACAAATCTGAAAAAATATCAAAAACTAATCAATAAAAAATAAAAATTTATTACGACAAAAATCACTATCATTAACTCACTATAAATAGTGCTTGCCACGGTGGGTGAGTGGTTATGGTGTCGGACTGCCAACCCCAAGCTTGCAGGTTCACTCTTGGCCGTGGTAAGTGATTTTTGGAAGGCGACAAAAATCAAGATGCGCATGTCATACGATGTTGGCATATTAAAGAATCCATTTGAATTCAGTAGGCCGTGTTCATAATGGCAAAATTAATCTCGGGATTTTCCGCCAACACAAAGTTCCTCATTTCTCTACTAGAAAGCACTATAGTGTGAAGGAGCTTAACATATCTAACCTCTTTGACTTTCATAGCGCTTCAAGGAGCGATATAATTTTACATGCAAGTTGCCCTCTGGGTGTCAATTAACAAAGATAGCACCCGGCACCCGAGGCCATACGATATTATTATTATTATTTTATTTTTTTACATTCGAATTGAGCCACTATGGACTACGGAGTAATAATTAAAATCAATGTTTCGTTCTAGATCGTCTGCCAGCTTTGATGCCCTGCCAGTATCTCTTGAGCCCATCACTCAGCGCCTTCTTCCGATCTTCTGAAAGAGGTCCCCTCCGTCTTTTGGGTTCTGCATCTACCTTAAATCCCTGGTAATTTTTGATTAGGTGTCTGAATTCACACCCGTTCATAATTTTGCAATCCGGAATACCAATTTCTAGAAGGTCTTTGTTACATTCTTCAAACCATGCCAATTGTTTCCTCTTTGGTTTCACGAAATTCCAAATTTTCTTTGTTAGACGATCGTTGGACATTCTGAAAATGTGTCCATAGAACAACAACCTTTTCCTTTTTATTGTTGACGTGACTGGTTCTATCTTTCTATATAACTCTTCGTTTGACTTCAAACGTAAGAGTCCGTTAACCCATCTGTTGCCTAAAATTTTTCTCAATACCCTGCGTTATCTTTTGACTAACTGGTCGACTAGTCCCCGTCTGTTCATAGTCAAAGTCTCCGAAGCATATAATGCTTCAGGTTTGACAACCGTGCTGTAGTGTCTTAATTTGGCTCCAATGCTCAGCGACTTCTTATTATAGAGATTTTTCGTCAGGTGATAGGCTCGGTCTAATTTCCAGATTCTAAGATTAATTGCTTCCTGTTCAAGGCCATTTTGTTGGATTACCTCACCCAGGTATTTAAATTATTATTATTATTATTATTATTATTATTGAAGCCTCCGTGGATTAGGCGGCAGCACGCCGGCCTCTCACCGCTGGGTCCGTGGTTCAAATCCCGGTCACCCCATGTGAGATCTGTGCTGGACAAAGCGGAGGCAGACAGGTTTTTCTCCGGGTACCGTACTCCGGTTTTCCCTGTCAATATTTCATTCCAGCAACACTCTCCACTATCATTTCATTTCATCTGTCATTCATTTAATCATTGCCCCAGAGGAGTGCGTCAGGCCTCGGCAGCCGGCACAGTTCATATCCTCGCCGCTAGATGGGGGCTTCATTCATTCCATTCCTGACCCGGTCGGAGACTGGAAGCAGGCTGTGGATTTTCATTTCATTATTATTATTATTATTATTATTATTATTATTATTATTATTATTATTATTATTAAACTGTAAATAGTGAATTTGAGGCATAAAATACCAATCACAAGTAAAACAAATACATCTTAAAACAAAACAAAAGACTGCAAACCAAAACGAAAGAGGAAAAGGAGCCCGTATGGGCACCAGTCTCTAAAAATTATTCAATCGCAATCCAGCGATTTGACAGCATGTGAGTACTAGAATAAACGCACAATGCAATATGTTTAATGTTTATCTGTGTTTCCTAAAAGTGTTCCCCCTCAGGAACATTTCAAAAAGTTATTATTATTGCTTATTTTAGGAGTGCTACATCGTGGTCATTTAACCCCATGATCGTGGAATTTGTGTGGTAACCTGTATTATTAGTGATGGCTGTATTTATAGTGTGTGTGTTTGCAAATAAGGAATAGGATTGGGAAGGAGCTGGCCGTCGCCTTAAGTTAGGAGCCACCCCAGGCTTAGCCTGGAGTAGAAGTGGGGAAACCACTTCCAAGAACGCTGAGGTGGGAATCGAAACCTCCTCTTTTCAGTTTTGCCTCACGAAGCTGAGTGTACCTCGTCCTAGCCCTCACACCACAATTAAAATTTCTTGGCACAGCCGGAAATCTGCCCCAGACGCTAGCCGCTACACCACGAGGCAGTCTTTCTAAGAAGAAGATAAAAACGTGGTGGATGATGATGATTTTTATTGTAACTTCCCATCAGTTCGGGTTGCCAACTAGCACAAAGTATGCCCTTTATACAAAATAGTTCAGAGGACAACTAAGAGTTAGCCCTAAACAAAAAATGCTGAATTTAGATGTGTCAATCGCTGATACTAGCCGGACGTTTGTTTTAGACGATTGCCGTTGCCCTTGCCCTTGCCCTTGACCTAGAAGCTTGCGGGTGAGCCTGTACACAGTCACTCTCTAGCCTGTCGCTTCACATTTGTCACCACCACTTTGATGTAATGGAATTCCAGACTTGAGCACTTGACGACACCACAGTGCAGAACAGTAGTCCACGTCGAAGTATTGTGTGACGCGGAAGTACACGTTACATAGTTACGAACAGAACGCCATTATATTTGCAAATGACTGTACTTCAGCAGTAGTGTTAGACAGCATTGTCAATCATCTGACCGCATGGGGCATGTGACAACAACACAGGTAGCCTACTGTAGTAACTCGCCTTTTCGAAGTGAAATGCCATGTCGTGTGGTTCGGATTCC
This sequence comes from Meconema thalassinum, assembly GCA_946902985.2. Taxonomy (NCBI): domain Eukaryota; kingdom Metazoa; phylum Arthropoda; class Insecta; order Orthoptera; family Tettigoniidae; genus Meconema; species Meconema thalassinum. The sequence goes on from OX336399.1 coordinate 95,398,580, forward strand.
ACATAAAACGTAGGTCCCGTGGCTCATGATCACGCGATTAACGGTCACGTTAAAGTACAAACTTTCCTTAGGCTTCCATTATGATATTTCGCTCGTCTAAAACAAACGCCCGGCCTGTATTATAGAGGTGATTCATGAGCAGCTGTATCGAACCTTTCAGAACGTTAAGACCAGCATTCTAGCACATCTGAGAATGGATGCCAACAGATTTGAAGAATTGAACAACTGATTTTTGGATTGTTCTCCGGCTTCCAATCATGAGCCGAATTACACTTATTTCATTTATAATATAGGCCGGTATTATTGGTTCATAGATTATCCCCCCTGGGGCTCACATCTAGTGGGACGTGGGTTGGTGACCACGGGACCCCAGCTTAGTCCGGCATTGCATCCACTTACTTGTGCTGGGCTCCTCTGTGCTATCTTTCCTGTCGGCCTCCCTTGGTCTACTCTTGTTCTCTTCTGACCCCGACGGTGTTAGGGTATCCGAGGCCTAGGGAGTCGCTTCCTTTTCCGCCTTAATAGGCCCTTCTCTCATCTTTCCAGATCCCTCATTCTTCGAGGGTCTTTTCACATCCAATTACATTTTGTACGTCTTTTCAATCTAAATTCCGTTCTGTGTTTTTTTTTTCAATCTAATTGCATTTTGTAAGCATTTTGATTTTCACTTGCATTTTACGAGTATTTTCAACCTAAATTGCATTTTGTAAGTGTTCTCAATATAGTCTGACTTGCATTTTGTAAATATTTTGATTCTAAATTGCATTTTGTTGAGTATTTTGGTTTCAGTCTACGTTACATTTAATACGTGTTTTCAGTCGACCTAGGTTTTCGTTATGGTTTCCATTTCATTGTCATTTTCGCTATCACCCAGACCATTAGGGACCGATAACCTCGATGTTAGGCCCCGTAAAACAACAATTATCACCATCATCATAATCATCATCATATAGGTCGACTGCTACCGGCTGATCTTCACTCGTATCGATAGTAATTCCTGTTCCTCGTGCCCTGTCCAGTGCACTGACGACTGTAGAGATGCTCGGGGTACCCGAAGTTTTCTTTGAAGATGCCTTTAACTGATGCGGAGTCTGACTTAATCACTCTCAAATGCAAACTAACTGCTCATTGGACACAGCAAGGCGATAAATTTTCTCTGGAATGGGGGATCGATCGAGGAGCGTATCAGGTTTTGTCTAGTATCTGTTTTATAGCAACCACTATAGAAATCTGCTAGCATTCTTTTTTCTCACCGCGGAGGTCCGGGTTCGATTCCCGGCTCTGCCAAGAAATTTAATTATGTTCTTAGGGCTGGAACGGGCTACACTCAGCCTCGTGGGACAGAGGAGAGGCGGGTTTGATTCCTACCTCAGCCATTCTGGATGTGGATTTACGTGTGGTTTCCCACTTCTACTCCGGGCAAATGCCGGGATGGTATCTAATGTAAAGCCACGGCCGCTTCCTACCCAAATCCTACTTCAATTACAAATACACACACTAGTACAGACATCACAGTGACACAGTTTATCAAACACAAATTCTACTAATACATTTTTGAGTAATTTGCCCAACTCGGAATAGACTCATAGTTCCACAATTTTCATTAAGTTCTCGCTCCCCAGCTGGGTCTTGATGTCATTTGAAATGCTCGCTCGTGTGACCCTCGCTACACTCCCACCCTTTGGAGTGTATCGCAATGCGACGCTGCTACACAGTCATTTATTTCCATGATGTCGTGTCAGCTCGTGGATAGCTTTTGGCCTTCCGTGATTTGAATATCAATGAGACAGACGTAGTGTACCACATCAACCTGTGTCCAGGGAGGTCTTCGCCTCCACTGGCATATATTGTCCCGGTTTTTTTTATCAAGAATTCGCTAGACTTATTTTATTATGCATTGAATTGTAAGATTAGGATATAATCAGAATGAGATCGCTTCACAATAGGCTAGACTTCACCAAGAGTCCTACTCTGTAACGTCACAGCTAGCTCCTTTTCGCTTCAGTGCCACCTCTCCTCAAACTGTCCAACAGTGTAGACAAAGTCAGAGAGGTTTTTCTCTGTTCCAACGTGCCCTTAATTGTATCGTGACATCTAATGGTCCAGTATGCAACTTCCAGTAATACGCTTTATGTTCGTAGTTCAGTATGTCGTCATGGTATGTGTGTTCGTAGCCTATATATGAAAAGGGCCCAGTTGCCGAGTACTACGTTAACGCCATTTCTGGGTTGTATTCATCTAAATCTAAATAGTTAATATTTTGTGTCGGTATTTAAGTTTTTTTTTTGGTTTTTTTTTAGCGTATGGCTTTTAGTGCCGGGAGTGTCCGAGGACATGTTCAGCTCGCCAATTTTGTAGCTGCTTCGAGACGGACACCCAATGGGTGAGCTACAAGTACCGTTGGGGAGGGATATTGGATGGGAGGGTCGAGGAGTTGGAAGGTAGCGGCTGTGGCCTATAGTTAGGGACCAACCCCGGCATTTGCCTGGAAGGAAGATGGGAAACCACAGAAGACCATCTTCAAGGTTGCCGGCGGGGGGATTCGAACCTCCTCGCCTCCCGGATGTGAGCGACTGCCAACAGTCATGCCGCAACGACCTCGGCTAACTCACCCGGTATTTAAGGTTGTTTTCTATGTAGACATCGTAAAATTTACAACCTAGACCGTAGAGCTTCGAAACATGCTAGGTAAATCGATAATAATAATATTCTATATTAGGAATACCCTACAATACAGTAGTTTTCCTTCAACCCAAAAAATGCTCTACTCCTCCACAAACTTCAGTCTTCCTCTGTTAAGTCTCTGGTAACCATGCTTCTCTTCAGACCATCCATCCATCCATCCATCCATTGTTTTCTTCGTTACCCTGTTTCCGTTTCCCTTCAGCTTGCCAATGTAGCAATAAATAATAACAATAATGTTTGTTTTACGTCCCTTTTAAATAATGCGGCTTTACAGACGCCGGAGTGCCGGAATTTAGCCCCGTAGGAGATCTTTAACATGCCAGTAAATCTACTGATACGGCTCCCTCACATTTGCCCACCCTTAAATGCCAACTGACAGCGCCAGGATTCGATCCTGCAACCTTGGGAGCAGGAGAGAAAGTTGCCGTTGCACTGCGCAGCCAGTCAGCTAAGTAAATAAACTTACTTCGACTACCATAATGTTGAATGTTGTCACATGCCTTCAACCATCTTATTCAATTTCGACGGTAATCTTTCGCGGATCTTGTGCATTTGAAATCGCTGACACCATAAAATCAGGTCCTTCATTGTTGAAGAAATCCGGAATAAAAGTTTCAGCGTGCATGAAGAAGTCCATGGCATAGCATCAAATGGCAGTTCCAGGCTGATGGACATGATTGCCTACATAAACAAGCAAGGGTTCATAATAGAACCCGACCATCAGGTTCGAACACCATATAGGCCATCCTATAGAAGTGACCACCAAGACAGGGCTTCATGGATTCCTGGTTTCTACTGCCTTCTGTTGGTAAAAACTTAGAACTTTCGGAATTGAACCTAAGTAGTGATAGAGGAAATATGCTTTATCACAGTGTTACTTGATATCACGGAGTAACTTGACTCTTGGTTGGTTGGTTCCTTAGTTTAGGGGCTGCGACAACACGGTCATGTAGCCCCGTGTACTTTGGGTGTGTGTAGAATCTGTCTGATAACCGGTGTTAATTGTGATGACTGTATTAGTGTGTGTATCTGTTTCTTAATTCAAGTAGACTGCAACTTTGAATTTTCAAATAGTTCCTACTTTTGCCGCCAAACGCCACCGTCAACGACTACTAGGCCTAGTTCAGAACTAGCTACTAGACGCCACTGCAGTCGGCTCTTGGCAACGAACGTAGCAACCTAAGAGCGTTGTTTACATTCTTAACCTATCCAATTTAGTTTCACACAGGTATAATTAGTGGAAAGATCTTTAACATGCCATAAATCTATGACATGGGACCGCCGGCTTTACTTCCCCTCCGAAGGAAGGCATACTGAGGGATTTTTAACGCTACGTAGTTAATAAATATCTCTCTATATATAAAAATGAAAGTTTGTCTGTTTTTTCTGAATTTCCACGGAAATTTACGTTATTTGCACGTTTCAGACTGTTTTTTTGACGGATGCGCGCAAAAATAAAATTTTTGTCTGTCTGTCTGTCTGTCTGTCTGTCTGTCTGTCTGTGGACAACTTTGAGTCCTTATAACTTGAGAACGGCTGGGTGGATCAACGTAAAATTTGATACAGATATCCATCAGAGGCACCACACTAATCATTGATGTAACTCTTCTCCGTACCTCTCATATGAGGGGCATACCCCCTTAAAATGCATGCTGAAATAGGTGTAGAAGGGCCAGACAAAGCTCATTTTCAGCCCCTCAATATCAGAAACAAAACTCGGAGGCCCAAAGGGCCCCAAAAACCACATTTTAAGGCCCTAAAACCAATAGTGTTTGAGTTATTCCCAGAAAACTAATTTGATTTAATAAAATAATGAAATTATGCAACCCGGTAACTATGGCAACAGAATCTCACAGGTCATTGTTAGACGCAATACAATTCCAATTATTACATTACTGTGAAAGTTTGTAAACGGCTATACGGTTATCACGGAACCAAATTACGGTGTAAAATGCATCAATACATACAGTATACTGCGCTTAAGGGGGTCAAGAGGTACTCGAGATTTTTTTCACGTGATTTACACGTGTGGGCGTAGTACGTAAGGTCTATTTTATCCCTATTTATATATATAATTATACAATTATTATTATTATTATTATATAATGGCACACAACGACGAGACAAAGCTCATTTTCAGCCCCTCGGTGTCGGAAACAAAACACGGGGGCCCTAAAGTGTCCCCGAAAACTAAATTTTAAGGCTCTATAACCCACAGTTTCTGAGATAATCCCTGAAAACTAATTTCATTTAATAAACTAATCAAGGAATGCAAGCCGGTAACCATGACAACAGTATCTCGAGAGATGACATCCAACTTTCCATCTCTTTCTGTAAGAAGCAATACCACTCCAATTTATTACATTTCTGTGAAAGTTTGCAAATGGCTATAAGGTTATCACGGAACCAACTAAGACTGTAAAATTCGTCAATGCGCTTAAGGGGGTCAAGGGGCACTCCAGAATTCTTTCACCCGACTTACACGTGCGATATGTTGTACAGAAGGTCTATTATATCTCCAAACAGCAATATTATTTTCAAAAATTCCTGAATTGAAATAGTATTTTTGCGGCTTTTTAGGAATTTGAGGTATTCAATTTTATTTTCACGTCAGGTAGTACACATTAGGTGAATTTAGTTTGAGAGCACATTTTAACTAATCATTCTTTTTGTCAACAAACGGGTAGCCTACACCGTAAGGATGATTTAGTTTGAGTTAGTTATTGTTGTTTTAAAGGGTGGAACTACGAGGTCATCTGCCCCTTGAATTTGTTTGATACTGTGTGGTTGATATATCCATATTTGGACATCTGGATGATACGTTGTAGTCAATAGAGTTAGTTTGCCTCATGGCCACTAGCTGCCTTTGCTCTTGCATAAATGCACCTATCTATAAACATATGATTGTTTGTTTATTAAAGTTTCAATTTTGTTTCTTTTACGCGTTTCGGTATGTTTTTTGACGGATGCAAGCAAAACGTGGATTTGTGTGTCTGTATTTCTGTGTATCTTTATGTGCGCCTATAACTCGTGTTCGGATGCTTGGACCATCGTAAAATTAGGTAGGTATCCATGAGGGTCAATACACTAATCATTTATATATCTCTTCACTGTACTTCTCATAGAAGGGTGGGTATAGGGGGAAAAAAGTTTCAAAATACATGCTAAAATAGGCGAAATATAAAAATTATTCTAGAAGGACGACCAAAGCATATGTTGCGCTTCTCAATGTGAGACACAAAATTCGGGGGACTATAAAGGGTCTTCGAAAACCACATTTTAAGGCCCTTAAATTAACAGTGTGTGTGATATTCCCAGAAAACTAACTTCGTTCTGATAAAACTTTTGAAGGATTGACAAACCGTTAACCATTGCAACAGTAGCTGAATTGATAACGTCTGGTTATTCATATCAAAGACCGTTCGAAGAACGGGTACTTCTGCTAGTATGTATATAATTATATATACAGTATATATTGAACCCTTTATCCTCTGTTGGATAAATGATTCTATGTTTTATTTCTCCATTTAATAAATATTTCCACCAGCATCATGAAAGTAGCCAGACGGAGATGAGGAAATTTCAAGCATTGGTTGGAGACAGCGGGGACATACCTGAAGTAGATTGACAATAGGCTAAATACTTTAGCTGTGAAAGGAAATAGCATAGCGATGTGTCAGAAGGACAGGTGTGGGCCGCCTCAAATAGAAGCGACGCGCAGTGAGACATGCTGCTGGTATGTTCATTGTAATATTCGCGCCTAGAAGAAATATGATGCAGTAACGTGAGTGGCTGATGAGCAGGCTAGACACTCCTACGACGCCAAGATCTGCTATAAACCGCCAAATTACAGAAAATGTGAGAACCAATGAGAGAAGAATGCCTATTTAACGCGGCAGGTCTAGCGTGGGCACGCTCGGCTAGCGTTCACGCGGGAAATCGCCTAGACAAAATCTGTACGATCGATTCTAGGATTAATGGGCATATTCTTGACCTGTGCAATGTTACGAGTTCAGTGATATTTATTTCATTCCTGTACCACAATTATTTCGAGAAATTTTTACATAAATCCCCCCCCCCCCATCGAGACCTAGGGCCAGTTCATTTATAAGGGGCATGAAGAGCCAAGACAAGGACTTCGACTTCTATTCTGTTCGTCTGAGGACGTAGCTTATTACTCTGTGCGTCTACGGACGTAGACTTCTATTTTTGTGTCGTGGACACAGGTTGATTATTACTTCTGTGCGTCTACGGACGTAGTCAGTTATTACTTTACGTGTCATAAGGACACAGAAAGTATTGTAAAGTGTTAAATTCAGTGATAGATAGTCACAGTACTATATTTGTAGGGGCAGTATCGTCGATAATTCGCCAGCGAACTGTTACAGGGAAAGTAGTACCTGAACGGCGAATTTAGTAGTCAGATATCAAGTGTATAATAATATAATTTTTGAATCAGCGCCAGAGATGACATCGACTACTTCAGAAGAAGTTTGGAATTCTCAACACTCCGTCCAGATGGCTGTGATGAGATAAGAACCATTCAGTTGGGAGATGGCAGCGGACGTTCTTTGACGGTGACTACAAGAGAGATGAGTACAAAATAATATTCTTTATTATTTGATAAATTAACTTATGGTTTATGGGACATATATTTTGTAAATACATTGCTTGTGTGATTAACGTAATATATTTAGTTTTGGTCTGACACGCTTTTGTATGGAAGCAGCTCGCACGAATGTTGTTAGTGGAAGGTTCTTGTTTTTGTGTTGTGTTAACTAACGTAGCTATGTGAACGGCCGTGTTTGCATATGTTACGCAATGCGGTTAAAAACGTCTCTCGGAGATCTGTTGTGTTTCAGAAGTAGGACTGAATTAATGTAATTATACAGTAGATTGGAGGGTAATTAAAATTGTTTAAGATTTATTATTGATCAGATTCAGTGTGACTATTGCCGTTGGAGCAATGTAATTTGTGACGAAGAGTAATCGGCTCTATCGTAGGTTTTAAATATTGTGTTTAATGTTTGCGAGCACCTATTCAGCAGACCTGTGTGAAAAGCGTCATGTCAGTCCCAGATGTGTGTATGTGTGTATTTTTGTGGTATTACAAGCGGGAATTTCAGCTTAGACTGATTTCTGTCAGCTTGGTACCAGGTCCATATTGTATCCTTGCGAGGGCAATTGTGGATATGTGATTATGTCTGACCATATGTTGAGTTGGATGAGATTTTGTTGCTGTTGATTCCTTGAGATAGCGGCACAGCTGGTCAGCTATTTATATACACTGGAGTGGGACACGACAGGTATTTGAGGAAAGGGGGAGATGTTTCACAAGGCTGTCTGAACGTGCAAGCATGATCATTAGCGAGGAGTGCTCGTTGGCTCCCTAATTACTTGAATTACAGATAAGAACTGATCAATGGTAAAAATTGTTGAAATAAATCGGAGTTGCCTACGAATCACGATAATCTCCGAAGCGTTACCTTAACATGCAGTTTTGTTCATATAAAGTAATCTTAGCCGGTCAGGCTTTTGTTGTTGTTGGTTTATTCCATGTTTATTTTCCTTTTTCTGTGACCCGTGAGTCATGTGCAATGCTGTCTTTCCTTGTGTGTATTGAGCAATTGGCCAGTTGGTAGCTCATGTTGTTAAGTGCGTCATCGCGCTAATGAGGGTCTCAGAGAGATTCCTGTAAATAATAGATTTGTAGTGTGTGTGTCAGCATTAGAGTTTTAAGGGTTTTTATTAATGTCATGCCCATATCCATAAACGTTGATTTACGTGATGATTGTTCGTGAGCACCGTGGCTGTTATCCCGTTGTAAACGAACGATCATCCAAGTACTCATTTTCTCGTAGTTAGTCATCACGCGCACATAAAACTCAAATGCAAGGTAGTGGAACTAGGATCCACATTTTATTATAAAGGGGGAGATCCGTCTGACTCCTCAAAGTGTTAGATATTCCTGTCAGGGAATGATTCAGGGAGGATATGTTTTTATTATTGTTTGTTTATTTTCTTTTATGCACAATTAGTTATTAAATCATGTTATTATCTTACGTCTTGTCTCCTTACTTTCTTAATTATAGTTTTAATCCTATGACCCTTGCCTCAGTAAAGCATGTTGTTTGGCGGACGTAAACATCACACTATGAACTGAGCGCGACCCCTTGATCAAGATTCTTGCATAAAACACTGCTGTTCTGAAGGGTTCAATATATATATATATATAATTTTATTTTTTCTAAATCACTTATCCTCCAAGCTCGGATTCACTCGCGGATTCTGCGAGGGATCATTTCTCAAGGACAGTGTCTGGGAGCTGAAAACTCTTTGTCAGCAGATACAACAGAGGATGGTGACAGGCCGATCGCTGACATGGGTCGAACTAAGTAAGAGTCAGGGAAGGGACTGGGAAGGAAGTCGGCCGTGGACCTGTTTAAAGGAACCGTCCCGGCATTTCCTGGGGGTGAAAATGGGAAACCACGGAAAACCATTTTCAGGAAGGCCGAGGTAGGATTCAAAACTACGCTCTCCCGATACCAGCGAGGCAGGCGTGGCTGCACCTTATGTGCTCAAGTGCTGCAAAACATTTCTGTTATTTTAAAATACATTACTTTAATAATATTATCTGCAATCGAATACAGCGTATTAAAAAAGACGTCCGCCAAGAATAGGAAATATTCCAATTCCCCTCACTAGTCGTGCGCTCCACTCCGCGTCCGGCAATGGCTGTGTAGGTCACAGCTCAGCGAGAATTTCTACGTTTTTTTTTGCCAGCAAACATGAACTTTTCCTTTTGCGCATGCGTGCCCAACATTTCCGTTGTGCTGTTCGGGCAACAGCCAAGACCAGAGTCGAGGTATCACAACGATTCTTCGTTCGACCACAGAGCGGCAGCACTGGTCACACGAAATGAGAACGTGGCCGGTGGCACTTTCTAGACTCTGCGATAGCATTTTAGAGGAAATCGCTCAAAGCAAACGGGGAGGGGGGGGGGGGGGGGAGAGGAAGCTATCAGCTGTTCCCACCAAATGGTTTTTCAACACTCCCAACTTATTTTTAGTGTTTCTGCGTGAATGTTTCTAAACGTTGTTATTGTTCAGAGGACGGATTACAGCACACAATTGATTTTCTACATTTTCTCGCTGAGCGAGGCACGAGGTAGCGCGTGAGCGCTCTCGGCCACCACGGGCGGTAAATTTCTCTCTTGAGAATGCAAGTACAGTATGTATCAAACTATAAGACGACCACCACGTTGTGTAGTAGCTAGCATTCTTGGCTGTCGTCCTGGAGGTCCAGGTTCGATTCACGGCTCTGCCAAGAAATTTTAATTCTGGTGTGAGGGCTGGAACGGGGTACATTCAGCCTCATAAGGCAGAACTGAGAAGATGAGGGTTCCTCAACTATCTTGGAAGTGGTTCTTGAGTGATTTTTCCACTTCTACTCCAGGCAAATACTGTGATAGTTCCTAACTTAAGGCCACGGCAGCCTGCTTCCCAATTCTCACCTGAATTACAAATACACACACTAATACAACCATCACAATAGCACAGGTTATCAGATGGATTCCCTAAAATGAAAACCACACACACCCAGGTACATGAGGATACATGACCACGATGTCTCAAAGCCCCTAAATAGTTAGTTGTTTTAAGGGGCGGAACTGTGAGGTCATCTGCCTCTCTTAACACAGATTAAATTATACAAATTTAGAATGTATTAAAATGTAGAGGTTGACGCTTAAGTATAGACTATAAAAGCTGGCTGCGTGTCTATATAGTAACGTTCTCGCCTGCTGATCCCAAGGTAGCGGGATCGAATCTCGGCGCAGTCAGTTGGCATTTGAGAGTGTGCAAATGCGAGGGAACCGTGTCAGGAGATATACCGGCACGTTAATGATCCCCTTCGGGGCAAAATTCTGGCATCCCGGCGTCTCTAAACGCTGCAGTACCGGTAGTTGAAAGGGACGTAAAACCAATAACATTACGATTAAACTAGCAACCTGCCCCGTCTTCGCCCCGTATATTTAACGGTTTACCCAGCGTAAGCAGGTCCCATACACAATTCAGAAAAGCCCAGGTGAACAGCAAGACTCCAAACACATATACTCTTCTCTGATGTTTTAACACGACACGACTCAAAATTTTGATGCTGGCTGAAGCTAGTAATTTAAATTTCCATTGAATGGAGATTGTTGGAAGAAATGAAAACGCAAATACATTTATAGTTGACGATGTATTAAAGATACAGATATGCTGTCGCAGACGTTTTTGTAGACCTTTTCATGCTGAAGAATTCTTACACTCATAGTAAGTTACCGTATATAGATATTTTTAACGGTTTACCAAGTGTAAGCGTAAACAGCGCACGGACGGCAGATTTTTCTTCTACTCGATTCACTGAAGTCATTACTGCTCGGCTTCCTTTGGTCATAAATGAATGTTTTTCTCCAGAAACCTTCCTCGAGAAATCCTTTACAAAATGGTGAGAAACGCACCAAAATCCATCCAGTGGTTCTCGAGATTATCCGTTACATCCAATAATCGGGGACTTAGATTTATACTATGTAGAGATATATAAAAAGCCTGAATCTAGTGAAAGCGACTCTCACCAACACCACAGTCAAAGTCAAATTTAGAGGGGAACTGTCCAAGAGCTTCGAGGTCAGAACTGGTGTTAGACAAGGGGATGGCTTGTCTCCGATCCTCTTCAATTGCCTACTAGAAAAAGTAATTCGTGAGTGTGTAATGGTTTCCTTTGCCCTCACGTTGAGCGACAAGTGTAACGTTAATTATTGCCCCATCTGTTGGTAGCGACAAATGTAGCAGTTTCGCTGCCCCTAACTGTTGGGTGATAAATGTAACTGTTTACCTTTGCCTAAGCTATGTTGTTTTAATGGGCGCCAAGACCTCAATGCAATGCTGAAATCTAAATTTGTATTTAACAACGTCTAGCTCTGGCAGAACACCTTCAAGACTCGATTCACTCAGATCGTGGTATGATTTGATCATTAACCCAACAAACAATTGTATCAGGAGAAGGAGTTGGTCTATATCTAATGCTACCTACTGAAAGCAAAGATTGCATTGTAAAAGAAATGAATTTATTATATAAAACAAGTATAGCAAAATTAATAATAAGAAATAAGTTTAAAATTTAAATTGGAGCGTTGCGATTTTAATATTACCGATAGAAAATTACATGAAAACGGAGTCTGATAAATTATTGATTTTACACTTATTCCCAAGCTATGAAGTTACTGAAATATGAAATATAAACCCAAGAGAAATGAGAGATTGCGTATTTCTGCGTCATTGGCGCTTACCACTGGAAATGCCCGAAGCATTTCCCTCGTACTGGATGATGCTGTGAGCTTCCCACAGTCTCCTGGATGTCGTCATCTTCGTCGATGTTTGATGAGATACTGGTAGATTAGATAATTCTATGGTCCGTACCTCGGACCCAAACACTCGTACAACCGCACTGGTAAATTTATACAAAAGTTAGTCCTCCAATCCACGGAACATCGGAGCGATTCCCGCGTACAACATACTCGTCAAGTATTTCACAGATTGTCCTCGTTCCACGGCGCGTCGAACGATATATTCACCTGTCGGCTCCCCCACTCTTCAGCCGACTCCTAGCTTACGTCGTCGCCACTGATTGGCTGCACCCTACGCGCTAGATCCCCACTCCTTCCTCATTACACTCCGCGGGAGGGAGAAGTCGATTTCCGTTCCAACAATTCGCCTTTTCTTGACGATGCGACCCAAGATTGCGTCATGCTTCTCGACAAGATTAAGCTTGTATTTGAATTTCCCCATGGCTCATCTCTCTCAAATACCCTAACTGACAAAACTCCGTAAAATTCCGTAATCAGATAATTTTCTATGATATCGTCGTTCGTAATAATTTGCTTGATAGCGTTTTCTAAGACATAGAAAACCTATCTGTATGCTTATAATTTTTATAAAAAGCTCCGAAAATATCCTAATAATAATTATAATAAATTAATAATAATAATAAATTAACATGAAAAATTCTCTTGGCTGAACAATTTGCCGCGTAAATAAATATAGAATGGCTTCCTACTGACTCATGCCAGTTGCATAAAAACCCCACGAAAAACACGTTACAAGTGGACGAAAACTCTGAAGGATGATTCTGGATTAAGAATAGGCTACGAGAAGGACAAGTTAACAGTCCCCTATTAAGCCTTTGCAGACGACCTTGCACTCCTAGCGTCCAGTGTGGAGGAAGCTAACCATCAACTATCCTCTCTGAACTATATAGCAGCTAAAGTAGGCTTAAAGATCGCCATCAACAAAACAGTTTATCAGCAACATCAGAGATGCGCCCGAGTCGATCCCACTGGGGGACAAAGTAGTACAAAGGACTAACTCCTTCAAATACCTAGGAGAATTGATAACCCCAAACATCAATGAAGACCTGGCAATGAACGACAGATGCATCAAACTAGCGAGAGCCTACCACCTATGCAAGAATACGTACAAATCCAAATCCCTCTCAATGAATTTCAAACCCAGACACTACAGTACTGTAGTGAGACCATCAGTACTATATGCCTCAGAATGCCTAAATATGGTCAGAAAAGGACAACTCCGGAAATTGGAGCTGAAGGATCGGAAGATTCTGCGAAAAATCATGGGCCCTATTAAAGAGGAAGGCAAGTATAGAATCAGGCACAGCAGTGAACTCTTATGAACAAGTGGAGAGCATTACAACAGCCATGAGGAAGAGGAGACTGATCTTCTATGGTCATACTGTGAGAATGGATAATCAAGAGGCTCACCTCCAGAATTTTCAACACGTCTCTAGAGGGAAAGCAACTAACGCCAAGTGGTCGAAACTAGTCAGGAAAGACCTTGATCAATTGGATATTGACCCAAGTAACATCAATGACAGGAATAAATACAGGACTTAAGTCAGAATATCAGATTCTCTCCAGTCACTAACAGCAAAAGCAGTGCGTCCAGGAATAGGTGTGAAATGGACTCATGAGCGGAAGGACATTCACAGTGCCAGAATGAAGGAATACTGGGCTAGGAGGAAAGCCGCCAGAGATAAGAACCACGTGGTCCACAGCCGGCCCAAACGGAACTACAAAAAGGCCTAAAAATAATAACACAAAAAATTAAATGAAAACTTTAATTATATTAACAAACAAAAATATCCGTACGGAAAACAGAAAATCAGAATTTTTAAAAACGAATAAGCTCTTTGAGTAAATACACACATCAGATTTTAGATTGCCGGCTAAAGCCCCGAAATAAATCAACAATAAGATGGATTGATGCGTGATTTATAAATGATTTTCCTTCTCAAAACTCGCTGATGGTATGAAAATTGGGATGCACACCACCTGTGTGTGTGTGCGTGTGCGTGGGTTAAGCGAGGATGACCTCATAACAAACTAAAACCAGACCGTGGTATATAAAGTATGAGTCTTTATTCACAAACAAACACAGAAAGCGAGAGCAGATTTAATTGCCAATTATCGGGTTGTGAAACCTCTACCTCATTAACTGAGTATAATCATCCCGATCACAATGAGGTGGGTTTTATAAATATACGTTTCACTGTCCACCTTGCGCTATTAGCGTCATTTTTATAAGTATCGTGCATTTAAACTCTAGATAATTACATATTGCTGTCCAACGATTGGCATTGATTAGCATTTCGAATTATGCTGCATGGTTTTGTTGTTGAACTTTGAATTTTCCAGAAAGGATTCTGCACAAAATGTTAGTTTAGCTAAGCCTTAGATAGAAACACTTTATAGGGCAAAATACTGGGGGTATAATTTTTTTTTCACATTTGTAATTGGGGGTGATATATGAGTAGGAATATGCAACAATTTTATGGGTGTGTATTCTATTTTATGAAATATGGGGTGAGAAATTATTATCCCACTGCCCATACCCGATAGTATGTTTTCTTAAATGAGCAATGGGGTAATAATTTCCTACCTCCAAATTATGATGATACTGTGTTTATCACGCAATAATGAGGTTAATTTAACAGGATATAATATATAAAATAACCATCACGCTCTATAATTTTAAAAAGTAACTCCCACGCAACACAAGGTCAGTGACCTATATCATCATAGCCGAAAACTGCACAAAAAATATAAAAGTGATTTTGGAATGTTAAAAGTTAGTATCTTCGAATATAATACAATGATTTCAAAATAATATTTACTAAAAACGCAGAAAATTAATTTTAAAAATCTTCTATTCTATGTCAAACACCCTGAGCAGATAATGATTCCATTCTAGCTGAAATATATTTACTCAAGTGACCTAAACCATTATTAACATTGTATTTCAGTTATATACCAACGTTTACAAATATCTTACATTCAATTTAAAAAAACACCTTCTTTTGTAAAACAATGAATTTCTTTCACTCAACACAACCGAACTGGCGAGCACGTGCACTGTGGAGACCACTGGGATATATGCTTCCCACCTTTGGTTTCTGATGACAGTATACATCAAATTAATGGGTTTTCAATATTTCTCTGCATCTAGCTTGTGGATACATGTGGAACTGCTTGAAATGAAAGGGGTGGGAAGATTCTCTCCCTAACACTGTTCTACAAATACATGGAGGGAAGATAGTATCCCAAGGACCTATAAAGGGTTACGTACAGTGGTGGATATGTTTATTGCAATGACAGTATATTCTCAATTATTTTGCCTTTGGCGGAAGATTTCTTCAGTTTTGTCGTCTTAGCCGGTTCACCAGAGATTTTGAATGTGTTTTTAAATGGAATAGACTCTGTCTTGAGGAAAGAATTCATGATGAAAATCAAAGTAAAACATAATGGAATGCAGCCAAAAGAAGTCACACGTCAAATTGGCAGGTGAAAAGCTAAAGGAAGTAAGAATTAAAATAACCAGCAATGGATGGAGCAAAGAGGATATAAAAAGTAAGTTGGTTCAGGCAACGAAAGCATTTTCACAGAAAATAAATCTGTTGAAATCAAATATATATTTAGGGATTAGAAAGTCATTTCTAAAATCCTTTATCTGAAACGTGGCCCTCTATGGAAGTAAAACTTGGACTGGTTCGATTCCCGGCTCTGCCAAGAAATTTAATTCTGGTCTGAGGGCTGGAACGGGGTACACTCAGCCTCGTAAAGTAAAACTGAGAGGAGACGGGTTCGATTCCTACCTCAGCCATACTGGAAGTGGTTTTCCTTTTTTTTTCCCACCTTACTCTAGGCAAATGCTGGGATGGTACCTAATGTAAGGCCACGGCCGCTTCCTACCCAAATCCTACCTCGAGTACAAATGCACACACTAGTACAGACATCACAGTGATACAGGTATTAGACAAACTTCTACGCACACCCAATTACACGGGGCTACATAACCACGATGTTGCAAAGCCACTAAAAGTAAAAGAAGCTACAACAAAGATTACGAGGGGAATGTTGCAAGACTGAAAAGTTAACAATGAATAGTTAACTAGGCAAGACTGCAAAATAGGTTCAAAGCATTCCACATCTTGATAACCCACTAAAGAAAGTTGTGTTGGAATTGTGGTTGACTTCGTTGTTGAGAGGGTCAGGAAGCCGCAATTAATTCGTCACGGCTTGAAGCTATCTTAAGTTCTTTGTTGCAATGGTGTTGTTAAAATACTGCGCCACTCTCGTATAGAAGATGTCTTTAAAGTTCGAGGTTCGATCCGCCTGCCAAGAATGTGCGTGCGCCTGCCTTGCTGCTGCTATATTTAAGGGACACTGGGACTGAAATTTTAGTGAAATTGGTTGAAAATGTCGATTTTCGGTTTTTTCCATATTAATACACCCCTATCCCCTGCGGATCATATAGCAGTGTTTTTATCCGAATTCGGCCATTTTTAAAGCCCTGGCGTAGCTTTAAAATGCACGGTGTGTCCTTTAAACGCCCCAGCACAGTAAGTGTCCTGAAGGTTCTGAGTCTTGGTGTTTCTACAATCGAAGTATCGCAGCTGGTAAAACACCACAGAGTCATGACAAAATGGCTGTAGAACTTTAAGAACCCTTAGTTGTCAAGATTATGCCTGTTTATCTAAGGCTGGCATCAGATGAGCTACTATCCAGATGCATCCGTGGTGCTACTGAAAATCAGAATGAGTCACTGCGTTCTGTTATCTGGAGGAAGTGACCAAAGGAGATTTTTATTTCACGGATGATACTTGAAATTGCTGTTAGTAATTCTGTAGCAGAATTCAATATGGGGTGTAGTGCAACAACAGAGTTGAAATCAGGAATAAGACTAACTTCAGTATCTCATGTCACAGCACAAACACTTGAATGATGTGTCAGTCGCAGGAAAAATGTAAGTCCGCGGTCATAATTGGAGAAGCGAAAGGCATGTCGACGGAAGGTGAAACTCACCGAAATGGAGGAGGAGGCTGCAAAACAGAAGAAGGAGGGTGTCACCTATGCTGTAGGACAATCCTAATGTCATTGATAAGCTGAAAACTTGTAAATTGTGCATCATTTTAGAAAGTTGCTGTTTTCTCTGATACACTTTTTCAGGCATTCAAAATGTTACTCGCGTCATAAATCTTATGATATTGCTTTCAAAATGGGAATTTATTATCTTCATTGCAATGACTATAAACCTGCGGATCGTTTTTTAGATTGCACTTTTGGTATGGCTGCAAAAAAAATTCAAACTGGAAAAAATACGATTTTTTTGTAGAAAAAAAACTTGGATATGGAAAAAAATTAATTTCTTGACACTCATTAATGCAATTCAAAATCGGATCCGTAGGTTTCTTCCAATTGTTATAGTGCAATAGAATATTACCTAAAAGTTACACTATCTTGTTTTTTTTAACGCGGCTGACCTTTATAAAACTTGAATAATTAGCACAATAAATGTACAAAATAATTAATATATGGAGAACTAATCAACTTACAATGCTCACGTTTCCCACAGTGGTTAATAATATGACTATTCATAACCATATAGAATTTAAAAGCTGTACCTCAGTTTATATAGAATTTGAAAATTTCAGTCCCAGTGTCCCTTAACCTCCGAGACGAGTATTCTGTGTGTCTCTTTCTCGGAGTGGCCGGTAGGTGTGTCTTCCCATCGAGAACAAGGTAATTCATTACTTCACCACTTCTCAATGGTTTCACCGCTTGGTTAGTAGTTTCCTAGTGATAAATAGATGGTATTCAATCATGCTATATCAATTTCCAGCGATCATAACACAAATGAGCAAGTATTTTATAAAATAATTCAGTTTGATCATGCCTTACTACTTGTAAAAGAGTCAGAATGTTCAATGATTTTCTCAAGAAAAAAGAAGAAATCGTGGCACATCTGCCTTCTATGGGACCGAGGCCTACTTACTGATGACGACGACGACGAGTCCACATTGTGGTGCAGTGACTAGCATTTTTAGCTGTCACCCCTGAAGGAGTTCGATTCCCGGCTCTGCCAAGAAATATTATTCTGGTTTTGAGGGCTGGAACGGGGTCCTCTCGTGAGGCAAAACTGAGAAAAGATGGGTTCGGCCGTAGCCATCCTGGAAATAGTTTTCAGTGTGTGGTTTCCCACTTATACTCCAGGCAAATTCCCCGATGGTTCCTAATTTAAGGCCACGGCTGTCTCCTTTCCAATCCTCGCCTGAATTACAAATACACACACTACTACGGGAACCACAATAACACAGATTATCAGACCAAATTCTACACACAACCAACTGTGTTTGAGTCTAATGTCTTTTGACTGGTTGGATGCAGCCCTCCATGCTTCCCTGTCCTGAGCTAATCGTTCCATCTCTACATAGAAACCGCACCTTACATCCGAGGCAATCTAACATATTCTAATCTTGGTCTACCCCTACAGTTCTTATCCTCGACCCTTCCTTCCATAACTAAGTTTGCTATCCCCGGCTGTCTTAATGAGTGTCCTACCAACCTATCTCTTATTTTCATTAGTAGTCGCCAGAAACATATCTCCTCTCCCTCTTGTCTTAATACTTATTCATGTGTAACCCTATCTACCCATCTGATATTCATCATTCTCCTGTAACACAACATTTCAAACGCTTCTATTCTCCTCCTTTCTGAGTCCAAGTTTCACTTCCCTAGAGCGCCACGCTCCAGACAAAGGCTTTCAAAACTGACTTTCAAATGCCTAAATCTATATTTAATGTCTACGGATTCTTTTTTCTGTAGAAATGCTTTACTTGCCTGTGTTAACCTACTGTACTTTATATATCCTCTTTGCTTCATCCATCACTGGTTATTTTTCTTCCTAGGGGAGACCGGGGTATTGGCGAACATTGGGGTAACGGCGAACAGGGTGTTTCATGAGCAAAGGTTGGCATAACGTGGTCTTAAATTGGTGCTGCTGTCTAGCGCAAGTCCCTCTTACTCCACAGCAACCGCACACTCCAGGTGACGGCAGGACGCCATTGCGAGAAGGTGAAACGTGTTTTTTATGAAACTAGTAGTAACATTGTGCAGCTATTTAGCATAAAAATAAGTACACATACGGTTACTTCTTCTTCTTGTGGATAGTACGTGTATTTTTTTACATTCAGTTAGTTCATATCTCAATCCTGTAGAACACATTTTAACTGTTTACTTAAGAAGTTATTAACAAAATACTATCATGGCGTCTAACGGGGCTATCGCGAACAACTTGTTCGGTATTACCCCAAATATTTTTCCGATTGATAACAATCATCTTATTAATTTAAAATCATTCAATTAAAGACAGTATGCCTTGTTCTAAATATATCACAAATATATTTATTTAATCATTTCATTTATTAGGTCCTAACTCGTCCTAACAATTTTCAAGAGAGCCTTCATCAAAGTAGCAAACATTGAGGAAGGAGTATCCGGCTGCAGATCGACAGATGCAAGTAACTGTTATCGGGGTTTTAGTATGTTACAATATTGGTACAAGAGCATGGTTCAATCCTTCTTGGGGTTTTCTATCAGCATGTTACAATATTGGTAGAAGAGCGTGGTTCATTCCTTTTTTAAGGAGGAATGAGTTGATATTATTACATCCCAAACTGATTCTGGTGAGGTATGTTGTGTTTGTGTAGAATTTGGACGTGACAATGAGCTATGGTGTAAATGTTCAAACGCATTGTGTTCCCTAATTGGACTTACAAAGACTGCAGTTCATGGAAAAAGAAAGCTGAACGGTGTTTATGTGATTGATGCATTTAACAGGCGCCAATAATAGTTACACCTAAAACATACTGTTCACAATATTGTAAGTTATGCTGTAATAACTTAAATAAATTTAAATATAATTTTCCATCAGTTTGAACTTGTGTTTTGGATTTGAGGGAATGCCGAACATCATATTCGCTATTACCCCTGGCTGGGGGTAATGCCGAACGTTGGCGTTATTTTTTTAATTTTAGAACTGATTTGTAAGATACTTCTATCCATGATCGAAGATTGTTATTGCGAGTGTTTACTGGGTAAATACGATTGATTTTCGAAATTTACTTTGTTCTTTCATGAGTCAGTAATTGTTTGTAAAATCTGGCACAAAGCTTAGGTGTTCAGCAATACCCCGGTCAGTAACAGAAGTCTCCTACTTCCTTTAGCTTTTCACCTGCCAATTCGATGTCCATAGGGGTTTCTGATTTATTTCGGCTGCATTCCAATATTTTTGTTTTACTTTTATTAATTTTCATCATGAATTCTTTTCTCAAGACTCAAGACAGAATCCATACCATTTTAAAACTCATTCGAATCCTCCGGTGTGTCGGCTAAGATGACGATGTCATCAGCAAATCGCAGAAAATCAGCAAATCACCCAACTACACGGGGCTAAATAACCACGATGCCTGAGCCCCTTCAATGAAACAACAAACTACTTACCGATGACTGCCTGGTTTGTGTCAGTACTTTGTACCACGTGGTTGTCGTTGCGCATCTTACAACCGCCATCGCATAAGATAGTTCCTCAGTTTTCTTCAGGAATCCAAACGAATCCCTTTTGAGACCCTTGTCATCATTATCATCAGTTATTGTACATAACAGACCATTAAGACTAATAGCAATAGCCTATCTTTAGCACAAGAAAATTCCATACGGCAGAATAGAGAATCGAACCCGGCACCACCCGGATTATGGTGGCGAACTCTCTTGTTTGATAAGAGATTTGATAAATATTCATTCAAATTTGATGTCGTTAGTGCAATTCCGAAACCTCGTATCCCAGAATGCTTTCTCTTTTTCTTCGTTAATTTTGCCTACAACCTACAGCTGCCGTTACAGTAATCATCCCGGAGGCTGGTCTTATCTTCAGAAAGCGCCACTGTATATCTCATCCACGCAGTCAGCGAAGTATGTTCGCGCATATCGTCACATGAAGAATAGACAGAATGCGATGGGCAGAGTACGGCAGCTTGGGCGCTTCACTCTCGCTACGGTTACCAGACCCCTCCGCCCTCCATGGCTTCGCACCTCATTGCACCAGCCAGCCGACTGCCTCCTGGGGGGGGGCTTGGTGGCGGCGCAGCGGTCAAGCTGTTGGCCTCTCACCAAGAGTGGACCGGGCTCGATTCCCGGTCAATGCATGTGAGATTTTCAAAGTGAAATGCCATGTCCTGTGGTTCGAATTCCACGTAAAAAGGAGGTCCCGTGGCTCATGATCGCATGATTAACGGTCACGTAAAACTAAAAGCTTCCTTTCCTTTTTTCGACTGCCTCCTATGCGCAGACAACGTGTTTTTTTTCACTGGCACTTCGCAGACTCTGTGGATGGAGTCTAGGTTATGTTGGTAGAAACTCATAATAACCCAAGGTAGCGCTATATTGAGCCGTACTAAGCAAGGTGAGGTAGTTCGCCACTGCTTTTCTCACTAGGGAGGGGGGCTGCACGACCACGATGTCGTAAAGACCCTAAAGGATCAACCTCAACGTTCCTCTGTACAGCAGTACTAATCATATGAGTAGAATCTTTCATTGTACCCAAAGGCGCTCTGAATGGCATTGCTCAGAACAACTCATACCTCAGTAACTTCCGTACAATCACAGCTATGAATGAGACTGCGACCCCAGTTGAAAGTGACATTTGACTCTAGCCTGTGCCAACAGACAAATGCAAAAATGGTAAACAGGCGGGCAACCACTAGCTATAATCTCGATATAGGCTACTGTACATGTCAGCATAAATCCTATACGTTCAATTCCCGCACCTCATGGTGCAAGGCTAGCATTCTTGGCTGTCATCCTTGAGGTCCGATTCCCGACTCTGCTAAGATAAGAAATGTAATTCTGGATTTCCGAACTTCATTGCTCATTTCTAAATGTAGTTATGAAACACATCACGTCACATTGCAGTGGTCCAGGGTTGGTTGGTTGGTTCAGTGCCGGATTAAGGTAAAATGAGGCCCAAGTCCCTGAGATTTTTGGGGCCCCTTTATTTTTTTCGTGTAATTTTTATTTTTTAGCATCTGTACATTTAATGAAGTATATACAAGAGGTTTTTTTCTCAAGATAAATAATACACTTTTTATTAAATCATAAATACACACATTTCAATTGAAACGATCATCGTTATTTGAAAACATTTCAGATGATTTGATGAACAAACTAACAAATCATACTATTTTTAGCCTACTTTCGATTTTTGCAAAAAATGAAAGTAGACTTATGAGATCAACACAGGGCGAAAAAAGTGTGTCTGTCTGTGTGTGTGTATGTGTGTGTGTGAGTCTGTGTGTGTGTGTGTGTGTGTGTGTATGTGTGTGTGTGAGTCTGTGTGTGTGTGTGTGTGTGTGTGTGTGTGTGTGTGTCTGTGTGTGTGTGTGTGAGTGTGTGTACTCTGAATGTCTGTCCCCCCCTATCAATTCGAACCCGGTGAAACCAAATTGAACGAAATTTGGTACAGAGGTAGCACTAGTAAAGGACACCTCAGTGTCATACTTTATATCGCCGCCATCTTTACCAAAACAGAATGGCGGCCACTCAAATGTTCAAAACGTAAAATCAAATTACGGCTAAACTAATCATCCGATCTCTACCAAATTTGGTGACAACATACCTTTATATAGGACGCGTCTTTCACCCAAAATGCAAGGTCATCGGCCATGCCATTTCAGGATGGCGGCCGTGTTAATTATGCAACCATTTTAATAAATAGCTTAAGACCCACCAATTCCGATTATCGAGCCTAGGGGGGTTTAAGCTATCCTGAAGGTCGTGATCCGTTATTTATTATAATTTAATATTATAATATTATACAGTATGAGTGGCTTAAAAGAGCTGAGCCGTTTGTGTCACACGACAAGATGGCAGCTGTCCTCATGTGCCTGTCTTATATTTCAGTAGTTTTAGTATGTTGTATGTGATATACCGTACTGATACAATAATATAAACTTTGTATGAAATGATCTTTAATGAAGATGTACTGCAGTGAAGAAATCGTTTATTTAAAGTCATTATTTGCCAACAGTTTGTATCTAATATGTCAGTTAAGAACACCTGACGTCATGGATACGGTTAGCTCTGGGCTAGCATGTTAGTCTGACACGCAGTTGACTGGGGATCGAATACTGCTACAGTTAGGTTTTTTTTTTCTTGAATTCTTTTACAAATGATGTGCACGAGCTTTTCCCACAGATACTGAATAAAATGTCATTTAGCTCAAAGGAGAGGATAAAGTATACACTCGTATATTAATAAAATCACAGTCCCAGCATCGCACATAAACAGAAGACATTAGAAAAAGGAGAATAGAAGAAATAGATACACGTTGTCATTAACCACAGCCTTCTTAATGCCTCTGTACGGTGCTGTCCTCTTGTGGGTTATGTGGGTAATATTGTTCCAAGCATAACGCTGTGTAAATGCCTGAGCTGGCCTCCTGAAGTATGGCAATTTTGTAATACTGGTAGTTCAACTATTAGCCACGATCGCGCTCCGAATACCTTTAAACACTGCCAGCTGGATCGCCTCCCTCTTGGCTACTTTAAACTGCCTACTCATTCAACACCCATAGAACACTGCCATCGTAGTACATTACGGTGGCAGTGCATAGGCGTACAAGATAAAGATTAATTCACTGATAGGTCGCAGCACCACCTACTGTGATTGGGGCGCAAGATTCTTAATTTTGCAGGCTGGCTTAATATAGAGATTAACGGACGTGAATGCATTACAATAAGTTAGTAGTTTTGTTATTCAATCATCATAAAGTATATAATATTGATCTTGACACTTACTGGCTTATTATCAATATAAAAGAAAACAAACAATACATTGTGGTTGGGGTGATTGTTTTAGGGATGAGGACAAAGAGTCATAAAGATACCCATACATTTAGGAGAAAGTAGGCTATATGTTCTTTGCTGAACATCTTGTTCACTTCTGTAAAATGTAATCAATTTTTTTTCTTCTGTTTTCTTGGTCATTGAAATCTTCTACAATGTCATCAAAATCAATTTCCCGCAGAACATGCCTTAAACTTAGCATGTCTATTCGTTCTTGTGACATGATACTTATTTGCGAACTTTTGATCCGTTTCAATTTTGAAAACGAGCGCTCCGCAGAACAATTCGTTATCATGAGTGTCAGGAAAAAGCGAAAAGCAATTTCAACGTTCGGAGAAACAGACTCAAGCTTGTCTCGAATAAGAATTTCGTAAAGTTCAGAATGAGCGAACTCAATTTTTAAAGGACATTGTAATTTAATATAATGCTGAAACTGTCTCAGTTCCGGATCCAATTTTTCTAAATCTTCGGAATAAAATTTGGGGGGCCCCAGATAATTGGGGGCCCTAGACCTGGGCCTAGGCGGGCCTAATGGGTAATCCAGCACTGGGTTGGTTCCTTAGTTTAGGGGCTGCGACAACGCGGTCATGCAGCCCCGTGAACTTTGAGTGTGTGTAGAATCTGTCTGATAACCGGTGTTAATTGTGATGACTGTATTAGTGTGCGTTATGTTTTTAATTCAAGTAAGGTCTGCAGACGATAATTTCAAGTAGTTCCTTCTTTCGCTACTGTCCACGACACCTAGCTGTGAACTTGGCTACTACAAGATGCCAGCGCCCGGTGACGAATGTTGGAACTTAAGAGCATTAATCAAAACTAACCTACAAATTTTGCTT
Source organism: Meconema thalassinum (assembly GCA_946902985.2). Taxonomy (NCBI): domain Eukaryota; kingdom Metazoa; phylum Arthropoda; class Insecta; order Orthoptera; family Tettigoniidae; genus Meconema; species Meconema thalassinum. The sequence continues at coordinate 95,423,395 of OX336399.1, forward strand.
CACACAAGTTTAGTTAGTGGAAGGTTCTTTTACATGCCATAAATCTGTGACATGGGCTCGCCGACTTTACTTCCCCTCCGAAGGAAGGCATACTGACGGATTTTAACGCTCTTAAAATATCCGACAACTTCGGCCAGGTTTGTTCTCTTCCGACCCCGACGGTATTAGGTTATCCGAGGCCTAGGGAGTCTTTCACTTTCCCGCCTTAATTGGCCCTTGTCTCATCTTTCCTGATACCCTCCTTCTATGAGGGGTCAGCCTTCTTTTTCTTTTCCTTTTACCTCCTGCCTTGTGCTCTAGTCCCTTAAGGAGGCAGGGTGTATGTAGCCCCACCACTTCTGGTGCACCCTAGATAATGCTACACCCTCAGGGGCTCACGGCTGGTGAGTTCGGGAGTTGGCGACCCCGAGGGATTCCTGAGCTGGGTCCGTTTTCCCCTTTTGTCCCTTACCTTTGGAGCGGACCCTCTCCTCTCTCTCCTCTCCTCTCCCCTTTTCCTTATATTTCCTTTTCTCTTTAAGATTCTCGCACTGTTTTTGTTACTTGGTTCACCGTGTATCTAAATTCCCTTTTAGCGATTTTTAAGGCATTTTTAATCTACGTTGCATTTTGTAAGTTTTTTCGATCTAAATTACATCTCGTGATTGTTTTCAATCTCAATTGCATTTTGTAAAGATTGACAATCTAAATTGTTTTTTAGTAAACTTAAGTTTTTCAATGTAGGAGCAGGACATTTTAGTGAGATTATTGAATTTCAAGTGCATTTTGTTTTTCAACCTAAACCGCATTTCGCAAGAATTTTGAATCTAAATTGCATTTTGTTTGGCGGGCATTTTGCAAATATTTTGATTCTCAATTGGATTTTGTGGATATTTTTAATCTAAATTACATTTTGTCACGTTTTAGGTAGATTTCATTAGAAAGCTAACTATTGCAATGGGTCCCATGTTTCGACTTCCGGAAAATTTCGACATATCTTCGCGTTTCACATCCCCCAGACCCCAAAACCACCGTCAGTTCAAAAGTTTATATATAATTTATGTATGTATGTATATATATATATATATATATATATATATATATATATCAGTTTCTTGTGGACACGATAACTGCCGTAATTTTGCCCCAATCACTTCGAATTTTTTACATAATAAGTATCCCATTAAATTCTCGGTCGAGTTCGTTAATGGGCAAAATCGGTCAAAGGGGGTGAAAATGGGGGGCTTTTTTCGATAAAGTGAAATATCACTATAACTCTCTTAATACATGAAATATCGAATCCATTCAAAGTTCATAATATGTGTCGGATAAGTGCCAAAAATTTATGTCAAATAAGTTTCTTGATAGCACCAACCATTGACCAAAGGGGTGGAAAAAAGTGGGTTTTTCGGGAAACATTAATCATATCTCTCTTAATAGGCACAATATCAAAACCGTACGAAATGGAAAATATTCCCCTAATAATTACCTAAAACTTTTGTCTGAAAGAAATTTTGATATGACCCACCATTACGCCAAGGGATGAGAAAAACGATTTCGGAATTAAAGAAAATGCCAAGTGCCATCAGAGGTTACCATGACAACGCTTCTAAATTGATCAGGGATGAGCTATCAGAGGTTGCCAAGACAACGCCATTGACGAGATCACATTCATTTTTAGCCTACTTTTCACACTTTGCAAAAATGAGGAAAAAGTAGACTTATGAGATCGATCCGGGAAAATGTGTCTGTCTGTCTGTCCTTCTGTCTGGCTGGCTGTGTGTGTGTCCCCCCCCCCCCCCTTATCAACTCCTAAACGGCTGCAGCAATCGAAACCAAATTTAGTATGAGTAAAGATGAATACCGGAATATCTCAAGCCCATATTTGAAAAAGATGTCAGTGCTACCAACTGCTAAAAAAAACGCATTAGAAATTTGAGCTCCATGTTGGATATCATGGAAGGCATACATGGGAGCAATTCCACAATTGGCACTCATGTAGATAATACTATTTCAGTTTAATTTCCAGGAGGCCATACATGACAGTGTTGCCAAAAGCCTTCTGATAGGTCCAATTTTTAAATGCACATAACTTCTACACTATCAATTGGATTTCAACCAAATTATGTACGTAATATAAGCACATAAGCAGGTATGACTGAGCGTATTATTAAGAGCCACCAGGGCTGCCAACTGTTAATAATTGTTCTCTCTACTTTTTATCAAAATACCAATATATCAGAAAGTATGCAAGCCGACAGCTTTAAACTATGCACGCGTATAGTACCTGACATTTTACATTAATTTGGAGTATCTTATATACGTCAGTTCTACCAACATGATTCTAAGCCTGCTGATAGGACCAATTTTTAAATACATGTAACTTCTATACTGTCAGTTGGATTTCAACCAAATTTCGTATGTGCTATGTGTAATATAACAGATATGACTATAAGTATTCTTATGAGCAATTAGGGCTGCCAACTGTTAATAAATGGTGTCTATATTTTTTACCCTAATATCAATATATCAGAAAGTATGCAAGCCAACAGGTCTATACTTTGCATACGTATAGCACCTGACATTCTAGATTAATTTGGAGTAATTAATATAAGTCAGTGATGCCAACATGATTCTATGCCTGATGATAGCTCCAATTTTAAAATACATATAACTTCTATACTAAAAAATGGATTTCATCCAAAATTGGCACAAAAATATATCATAATATTTCCGATTATTTCTGACCAGCATACGCATGACATTGTTGCCAACGTGCTTTTACGTGTGCTGATAGATCCAATGTATAACTCCATGTAACATCCTTTGGACTTCAACTACATTTTGTATTCTGTACCTTAAGAGATGGAATTAAGAATATATTCAGTCACCAGGGCTGCCAACTGTATTGCTGTATTAGGCTACATTATGCCTAGTATACAGTATTTCGAACTAATTAAGACATTCCGATATTACCAACTTAATTTCGTAATTATTCTACATAGGTTCATATACTGTAGATTAATCATTGGCATGAATCTTAATTTTAAGAAAAGTAGGCTCTTTAGTTCCGCACGGAACATCTTGTTCCATCTGACTATGTGAGAAGCTGCTAACTGGTAGCATGCTGAACTTCTATGCCCAAGGTTGCTGGTTCAAAACCGGCCAAAGTCGTCGGATTTTCTAAGAGCGCTAAAAATCCCTCAGCATGCTTTCCTTCGGAGGGGAAGTTCCAACGTTCATTGCAAGTTGCTGGTTGCGGTGGAATCTAGCAGCCAAGTTCACAGTAGGTGTCGTTGACGGTAGTATTTGGTACAAAATTAGGTACTACTACTTAAAATTGACCTTCTGCAGACCTTAACTGAATTAGAGACTAATACAGTCATCTCAATTAACACCGTTTATCAGACAGACTCTACACACACCCAATGTACACGGGGTTACATGACCACGTTGTCGCAGCCCCTAAACTGAGGAACCAACCAACATCTCTGCGGGAGATAAAATTTTGCGCGAAGAAGTAACAGACTGTTAGATAGTTACACATCAGTTCCAAACCTTGCATAAGGACATAGTGATCAAAAGTATTAAAATGAACCCCAAATATGACAAGAAAGTTACCATCCCCATAAGACAATAAAATGTTAAAAATATGCATAGAAAGACGAAAAAAAGGTTAATTAACCTCCAATTGTAAAATACATTCTCGCAATAAATGAGGTCTGATGCACCTACGAAAACCTGCATATTTCGCCTATTTTAGCCTATCCTCTAGTCTGCCCGGTGAAATCTACCTCCGCCTTCCGGCGTGCCGAGAGGATTTTTTTTCAATCTAAATTGCATTTTGTAAGTATTGTCAATCCACATGAGTCGTTTGAATCTACCGTACATTTTGTAAGCATTTTCAATTTCAATTGCATTTTGTAGGTATTTTGAATTTCAATTGCACTTTGTGAATAATTTGGATAGGAACTGGGATATTTCAATCTGAATTGCATTGTGTATTTTCAATTTCACTTGCATTTTGTAAGTATTTTGAACCTCAATTGCATTTTGTACGTATTTTCGATCTCATTTGCATTTTGTAAGTATTTTGAATTTCAGTTGCATTTTGTAAGTATTTCGACGCTACATTGCATTTTGTACGTATTTTGAATCTAGCCTACGTTTTGTGGGTCATTTTCAATCTATTCTTTTTGTGAATCTTTTCGTTCTAAATTCCCTTTTGTAAGACCATATTGTGAGTTGCTTCCATCTGAGTTTCTCTTTGTCCGTATTTTCCGTCTCACATAATTTTCGTTCTGGTTTCCATTTCATTCTCATTTTCGCTATCACCCAGATCATTAGGGGCCGATAACCCTTAAAACAACAATTATCATCATCATCATCATCATCGGCCAGGTTTTATCAAGAAAGATACGCAAGTGGTGGCGGCTGGCGTACGAAATCAGTTGTGTGCTGTAACCTATCCCCGGTCTAAATAATTTTAGCTGGGGTTAAGATGTTGAACTTATCTTGCATCAGCTTGACTATGCTCAGTTCAGCAAGCATCGTGCAGTAGTGTGACCAGGCGTATGCCTGTACACTATATGTTGCTTGGATAGTAAGTTACAGGGCGCCAGAAAATGTTCTCTGTAGTGACTGCCGGCTTCTCCCAGAGCTAACATCAGCAGTTCAGTTGGCAGCACAGTGTCCTTGCCAGGGTGAATCCCACACGTGTGGGCTGTAGGCTGTCGAATTCGTCAGTGTGTATTGCAATAAGCGAGCGAATGTGTCATCAGCACTTCCAGCATCTGTTATGAATGGCTGTGGTGAGTACAAAGTTTACTGTTGGTTTGTTTTGATACAATTGACAGTAGTGCTGCCAACGTAACTACTGATGCTAGCTCTCGCAGACTCATGTAGGCACTGCGGAGAACATTTCCTGGCGCCCTGTCCTTTTGGTAGAAATGTCCGTTGGTAACACTGGCTGCTACTGACTCGGAAGACGACTCACCCTCGTCATAACATAATTCAACAAGTGATTGAAGTACGGTACGGGAAACTGTTTTACGCTGATGTATTTCTCTTAGCTTGCCAAACAATAGCGGTGTAGTAATGGTAGACATTCGCCTATTGTGCCTCAAGTGGCTCATTGTTCTTTGCTGCTGCAGGCTTTCAGTTGTGCCAACAAGAGAGCTATTGATTATAGCCGAAGCTCTAATGGAAGTTTTTGTTTTGTTTGAAAAATAGTCGGCTGCCGGAATTATTTATCAAGTACCTGCTTAATCGAGAACAAACACTGACCACTCCACGTTATTGGAAGTGGATTGATCGTGAATCGATTTGTCTCTCATTTTTGTAAGCATAAAAACTCTTGAGTGTTTTTCGAAGTGAAGAGATGAAAAGATCTATGAAGAAAATCGTACTAATGACTCTTCCGTTATTATTATTGTTATTATTTTACATCGTTATGCTCATCTGTGCAGCACGATGGAACTTATTTTGCTAATGTTTTTTTTTCTTCTCCCAAAATCTCTTCATCTGGGCACTGGAATTCTTCCTCCATTCTTCAGTCCATGATTTATAGGTCCTGGTTATCATTTTCTCAGGGAAATAATGGTTGATTAATGTTCTGGTATTCAGAAAGGTGTAAGGCAAGGCTGCAACTTATCACCCATACTTTTCAATCTTTACATTGAACAAGCAATGAAGGAAATTTGAGAAAAATTTAAAGTGGGAGTGAAGATTCAAGGAGAAATAATTTCAACTCTGAGATTTGCTGATGACATCGTCATCTTGTAACGGCACTTCTGGCTGTGTATGTAAATTTGGAACAATATATAAGACCAAAACCTGCCAGATTATTAATTTCTGTATCCATTTTTTTTTACCTGACTTACCATTTGATATGACCCATCAGTGGTCACCGGATCTGAAGTTATATGTAAGAGTGTTGGGCGCCAAGGGTTCGATCTGAGAGCGATAACCCAATAAATCATAAATAACTTTACGTCCTAGCTCAGGTAAAACATTCACCAGACTCCATCGACTCAAGTCGTGGTATGACTTAGTCATTAACCTGAATAACATTTGCTTCGGGGAAAAGAGGATGGCTTATATCTATTTCTATCATCTAGAAAGGAGACAGACTGCATTTACTTTAAATAAAAATTTAATGGCATCAAAAACAAACAAGTTAGGAAAATGCATTAATTAATGACTTAACGTAGAAAGTAAACAAAAGAATTTAAGACAGGCAAAAGTTGCAAGAAAACGGAGGCGTTGTGAATTTAATTTAATCTAGATCTGAATTTAATACTTTCGGTTGATTTATTCAAGAGTGAAGAAAGAGAGCTTGTGCATAAAGTCAATGAGCTTACCAAACGATGATTTGGCTTTATTGAAGAGTCTCTCCCCAAGAGAAAGCTGCTGTTGTAGGCGGTAGAAGTCCATCTTCATACGTGGAATTTATTGTAAATAACAGGCTACTATTAATTCTGTGGTATTTAGATTACTCAGAATTAATAATGGTGGTGGATTGTAAGTCCCTTAACCACTCTTATGATGTTATGCGCATGACACTGCCAACACCATAATGTATCGGACTGGCATACGTCCTAAATACAGCTCCTGCAAAACTGTCCTCCTGCGACTGTCTTCCACCAGGTCTCGTTGAGTTGTCCTTCTTCACATAAAGGAGTCTCCTCTTAAGTCGTACCACGACTGTCTCTATTGTTCAGCGCCTCTTTCCACTTCCCGCACCCTTGTCACTCGGCGCACCCCTTCTCAGTACCGCTCGCTTGTCTCTCGGCTTTTGTTGTTGACTACGTGGGTAAAGTATTTCTTCACATCGTGCTGTTCTGGGAGAAGACGTAAGCTCATGAAATGACCCTTAGTGCTCAAGCGCTAGCTAATTACAAAAACAGCCTCTGACTTCTGTCAACTTAATACCGTAACAAAACCTAATCATGATAATACATTATATGGACTAAACCTACACTTAATAACTTGTGGCTAATTAACTGCCGAAATAACACATGATATAAATAACGAATGTCAAATTTTGACATAACGTCAGTGGCGTAATCGTACCCTTCAAAATAAGGTTACATTCGTCCCGGAAAATCACGCAGACTATTGTTTACTATATTCCGCGTGATCTTCCTAAGACACGTGTAAATTAACATAGAACCCTAATAAAACATAATACACATAATAAATTACCCTTATAGACATTTATATATACAATCAACATTTCTTCTTTTGGTTTAACACCAATGTTTTTTGCTTAGGCTATTATGTCTCAATCGCATATAGCTTATTGTTTTCTTTTTATTGTCTTGCGGTCATTACCGCTCATTGTTTATTTTACCTATATGTGTAAGAAAATAAAGACATATATGTGTTCTCTTATTTACCCTTTGTCACATTTTCTTATTTCAAATCACACGAGTTCACTTTGTGATCTGCAGTTTGATTTCCCAAACCACCTTGTATTGCAAGTTCGTTGATTTTGGAATTCCCATTTTGAGTGCTTTGAGTGAGGTCAATCACTACTAATTTGGTTGTGCTATATGACTCTATCACCCAAACTCTCTCTCATATGTCATTACGTGTATATCACTGAAAAAAAAGAACAACACTAGAAATACATACAATCCATCATGTTTCTGTCCTGTTTGTCCCTTTAGATATAACTCCCTTTAAGTACCAAACTCCATACCAGTTCTCCCTTCATCTCGATTCCCTCTCCTCTTTAACAGTTAATCTCACACAGATCAATGATACTGACCACATCTGATACCTCATTAATACCTAGGTATTTACCATTTTGATTTACCTGCTCAACAGCATAATGTTTGCAATATTGCCTGTTTCTGGTTCACTTAAGATATATACTTCCGAAGGCTATTTATGTTGTACGTGCCGTACAATCGAGTTGACGTATCGTCTTCTAGTACATAGGCAGTATTGCCTATACGTTTGGTAACCGTGTAAGGGCCTTCATATAAAAAAAGAACTTGCTCATCACTTTCTCTAATTTATTCGACTGCTTCGGTACTCTTAACAGGACTCTGTCTCCCGGATTGAATAGGTCGAATTTCGTTTGCTTTTGTTGGCGAATTCTTTTTGCAGCTGACTTCGATAAATTATGTTTCGCCAACTGGACAATGTAATCCATCCCGGGTAGTTTCCCCTCATTTAAGCCCAATACTCTAGCTAGTTCATTCTGTGGTCTTTTACCGAAGTGAACTTCGTACGGTGTCATCTTCGTGCTCTCGTGCTGGACAGAATTCAGCCAAGTCTCGACTTTGGGAAGATGTCCAACCCAAGCGGAATGTTTGTCATTCACCAGAGTGCGAAAAAGACGAGCCACTTCCCTTAACGGTCTCTCTGCAGAATTTCCTTGGGGGTATCTTACAGAGGAATGAACCTGTGTGATACCAGCTTCCTGCATACTGGTTCTCCATTTCTTTGCAGTGAACTGTGGTCCACTGTCAGATAATATCCTGAGCGGAACGCCAAACTCGGGTATATACTTGTTAATGATCAGTCGGCTACATGCGAGTCCCGTGGCTTTCCTTAGCGCATACAGTTTGATGTATTTACTGAATGCATCAATAACTATGAATATATATTCGTACCCGTACTGACCTCGAATGACTGGGCCAAATAGGTCCACACACAGTAGTTCGCCGGGACTACTTGTGAGAACTGCCTGTCTTTCCCCAACTAGATATCTTACTGGATACTTGCTCCTCTGACAGGTGTCACACTTAGCTATGGTTTTTCTAATGTCCCTTCCCATTTTCTCCCAGATAAAGTCATGAGCAATTTCATAAAGTACTTTGCTGGCTCCAAAGTGTCCCAGCTCCTTATGCATAAACCATATTAATTCCTCCCTCAAAGTGCCCGGTACGCATATTGCCCAGCGATCCTTCCTACATCTTCTTGCGAGAAGGCCGTCCTGCATTTTATATGCGAACCTTCCCACTTTCACTATGTCTGAGTTGCCACCTTCCAACCTTGCGAGAGCCTCACCCAAGATTACATCATCACGCTGTTCCACTAGCATGTCTTTCAGTTTCTGTAACGATGCCTTATTGCCTTGATCTACACAAGCACACAATAAAATCCCTTCTTCTGCTTTAATAATAGAATTATCCCTGCTTAGACTGGAGTCACGTGATAACATGTCGGCTAGGATATTATCTTTACCCTTAATGTGCATAACTGTGAAGTCATATTCTTGTAATGCTAGAATCCAACGGCTTACTCTATTTGAACTTAATTTGCATGTTTTCATGTACAACAATGCGTGGTGATCTGTGTGGATCTCAAATTTACTTCCGAGTAGATACATACGGAATTTCCCTAAACTAAATACTATCCCAAGTAGCTCTAATTCTGTGATGGTGTAGCGTTTCTCAGCGGCAGAAAGTCCACGCGAGGCTAAGGATACAATCCGTAAATTTCCCTCCGTATCTCTCTGGCACAAGACTCCTGCTATACCTATATGTGAGGCATCTGTCATCACCACATATTCCTGGTCTCTTATTGGATATTTTAAAACAACTGCTTGTTCAAAACCTCGTTTCAGAGCTTGAAATGCCTCGTCATGAGTCACATCCCATCTCCATCTGCTTCCTTGCTTTAAGAGGTCCCTGAATGGTTCTACTAACTTAGAATATTTTAACACAAATCGTCTAAAAAAATTACAGATTCCTAAATACGTCTTCAGCTGTTTAACATTTTGTGGCACACTTGCATCGAGGATTTTGTTAATCCGACTTTCTTCTGGAGTTATCCCTGAACGTGACACACTATGACCCAGGAAAGTTACTTGTGACTTACAAAACGTAGATTTTGACAATTTCAGGGTGAACCCTGCCTTATCTAGTCTCTTAAAAACCGTGTCCAAGTGAACCAAATGCTCTTCAAAAGTACGCGAACTGATTACAAGATCATCAATATATATAGTTACATAATCTCCCGTGTTATCACCTAAAGCTATGTTCAGTGCTCTAATCAGCGCTGCTGAACTGCTCTTTAATCCATAGGGTACCCTGCAAAATTGGTACAGATTGTACTGATGACTAAAAGCGGTAAAGGCTCTATCTTCAACTTTAAGAGGAACTTGCCAGAAACTAGAACTTAAATCAACACACGTAAAAAATTGTTTTCCCTCAAAAGTTTGCATTAGCTCCTCTATAGACATAGATTTTAATTGGTCTGATGAAATGTGTGCATTAACTAAACGCGCGTCTAAACATATCCTGACTTTTCCATCTGCCTTAGGTACTGTAATAAGTGAATTTACATAGGGGCTGTTAGAATACTCAATTATACCGTCCTGAAGCATCTGATTGATCTGACTTTCTACGGCTTTCTGATAGACAAAAGGCACAGGATAGCGGTGGCCGGTAAATACCGAATTGTCAACAACGTTCAATGAGTGGACATAACAATTGGCTCTACCAATTCGATCTTCAAATATCCTACTATTATTTGACAAAACATCGTAGAGAAGCATACACTTACCTTCCTCTACATCTCCAAGGAACGCAGCTTCACGTAACGAGTCATCTAGACTCTCGTTCGTAACCACACTGCCTACAAAAGTTACTGACTCTTGCTCTATAGCTTGAGACATCTCATTTAACGTACACATCACTCCTACTACACTACTCCTATATTGTTCATTGAACGGTATCACCACTTCAGCACCACCAAATTTAAATGTAATACAGCACTCTTCATAACATATGTTTCCTGACACCCTAGTCAGCCAATCAGAACCCATAATTACGTCGTACACTAGATTTGGAATTACAAGGCACACTTGCTTCTCTACGTGACTGTTAATATTTATCTCTATTAACACCTGTTTTGATATAATTTTAGACTTCCTACCCACGGCTGTGATTACAAAAGTACTCTTAATTGGCAATTCTTCAAAGTTTACCCCAGTTCCCTTTAATTTATCATAATAAGCATTGCCTATGCAACTCCTTACACAGCCACTGTCTATTAACACATTCGTACACGTCCCGGACACGTGTAGCTTAATGATCGGACTTATATTACCCGCCACTGGTAGTATTGCTTCGTCACATAGTTCACTTAACAAATCATTCCTTACGTTTAGGTCATAGTGTTCCTGTATCAGGGTTAAAACAGGGCACGTTGCAGACTGAGATCCTGACCTTATGATGCAGTCTGGCTCGCGTTTAAATTACTATTATTGTCTCTACCTTCACTAGTGGTCGCAACGCTCGTCTGGCTATTACTTTTCACATTCTGTTGGTTACTATTTTCATTATTACCTACGGGATTACCTCTCCCATATCCTCGGTTCTGATTAACATTAGGGTTATTACCGTAGTTACCCTGTCCGTGTCCGTTGCGTCCATCATTACCCCTACCTTGATTTCCTCGCGAGTCATAATTCCTGCCTTGCGAGTAATTATTCCTGTTTTGATAGGGCGTCACAAAATTATTACCCCGGTTTTGGTAATTGTTTCCACTCTGACCCCTATTTTGATAATTGCCTCCTTCGCCACTGTTTCCCTGCGTTCCTTGATTTCTTTCATCCTGAGACTGATTGTTATAATTGCCCTGGTTTCTAGTGACTGTTTCTTCACTTGAACCTTTCCCTAGCGCATCAAAGGTACCTAGTAGGCTCTCTACTTGCGTGACAGTTTTTACATTTTGTATGCATGCCGTCTCTTTGATTCGGTAAGGGAAATGCCTTAACAGGAGCCTTACCACATCTTTTTCCTCTCTCAGTCCATCCAAGTATTTACAAACCAACACTTGCCCCAGGAAATACTCCGTCATATTGAGATTACCCCTTGCGTTGTATTTTCCGCACACGATTCCCTCACGATACCGTGATTGTATGCTCTCACTCCAAAACTTATCACAAAATTTATGTCTGAAGTCTGTGATATCTTCAAAACCGTCCCTATAAACTGCAAACCAGTTTTTGGTTTCCCCTACGAAGGCCTGTTCTAATATTTCAACAACATTACACCATTCGATGTTTCCGTCCTCCAATCTTTCTTTAAACCTCACTTCAATAGTATTTAGAAACTCAATGGGGCATCCTTGCCGATTGCTAAATTTCCCTAACTCTATTTCTTTATGCGTACTATTCATATATGTCGTTCGACTCTGACCTGCTTCTTGTCTTATTCTAGACTTTAATTTATTTTCAAGCTCGACAATTTTCTCCTCTGCTCGTTTCTCCATACTAATAACTTTTGCGTTTATGCTCCCATCTGTTGCTTCAACTTTATCATTCAGCCTATCCTGTGTTTCTTGAATTTTACTTATACTTTCCTTACTCTGTTTCTTCAAATTTTCAACTTCTTTACTAATTTCTGCTTGAACCTTATCGATTTTGCCGCCCAGCTGTTCTTTAATTTCCGTTGTTACTCCCTGAAGGTTTTTAATTTCTCCCCCCAGCTGTTCTTTAACCTCCATAGCTGTACTCTGAACTTTTTCAATTTCTCCTCCCAATTGTTTCTTAATTTGCTTCGTCTCTAGCTGTATTAACTCTTTAGATTCCTCAGCTTGCTTACTTATTTTACTCTCAAGTTCATCTTGCACCCTCCTCAATCTACTCTCCATGTCAGCTAGGATTTCTTTCGTCTTCTCTTCCATCACACCCCTGATTTCACCCTTAATTTGCTCAAATCTCTTATCCATCTCCTTACTGTTTTGATCCAATTTACTGTTAAGTTCTTTATTACTTTCTTTAATTTCCCTACTGTTTTCCTGCAATTTATCGTTTAGTTTACTACTAATTTCTTTACTGTCTTGATCCAATTTACTGTTAAGTTCTTTATTACTTTCTTTAATTTCCCTACTGTTTTCCTCCAATTTATCGTTTAGTTTACTACTAATTTCTTTACTGTTTTGATCAAATTTCGTATTTAATACATGTATAAGACTCGCAAACATGCTCTTCATATCTCCCGGACTTTCTTTCTCACCATCATTACTGGGATTTACCTCCGACATCATCCCTGTGCTGCTTTCACCTTCCTCTACTAACTTACTACGCGCTTCATCCTCTTTCTCCTTCGTCATCTTACTCCCTAGCTGTTTTTGACTACGTAGTAACATATCGTCTTCTGAATCACTCATTCTGACTCACGTTGATATATAAAATCCCCCAAAATGCAGGTACAGAAATATGTCACTTTTCCCTCCACAAATGTTATCAGGTTTTCGTCCCACGTTTATGGCGACAATGTAACGGCACTTCTGGCTGTGTATGTAAATTTGGAACAATATATAAGACCAAAACCTGCCAGATTATTAATTTCTGTATCCATTTTTTTTTACCTGACTTACCATTTGATATGACCCATCAGTGGTCACCGGATCTGAAGTTATATGTAAGAGTGTTGGGCGCCAAGGGTTCGATCTGAGAGCGATAACCCAATAAATCATAAATAACTTTACGTCCTAGCTCAGGTAGAACATTCACCAGACTCCATCGACTCAAGTCGTGGTATGACTTAGTCATTAACCTGAATAACATTTGCTTCGGGGAAAAGAGGATGGCTTATATCTATTTCTATCATCTAGAAAGGAGACAGACTGCATTTACTTTAAATAAAAATTTAATGGCATCAAAAACAAACAAGTTAGGAAAATGCATTAATTAATGACTTAACGTAGAAAGTAAACAAAAGAATTTAAGACAGGCAAAAGTTGCAAGAAAACGGAGGCGTTGTGAATTTAATTTAATCTAGATCTGAATTTAATACTTTAGGTTGATTTATTCAAGAGTGAAGAAAGAGAGCTTGTGCATAAAGTCAATGAGCTTACCAAACGATGATTTGGCTTTATTGAAGAGTCTCTCCCCAAGAGAAAGCTGCTGTTGTAGGCGGTAGAAGTCCATCTTCATACGTGGAATTTATTGTAAATAACAGGCTACTATTAATTCTGTGGTATTTAGATTACTCAGAATTAATAATGGTGGTGGATTGTAAGTCCCTTAACCACTCTTATGATGTTATGCGCATGACACTGCCAACACCATAATGTATCGGACTGGCATACGTCCTAAATACAGCTCCTGTAAAACTGTCCTCCTGCGACTGTCTTCCACCAGGTCTCGTTGAGTTGTCCTTCTTCACATAAAGGAGTCTCCTCTTAAGTCGTACCACGACTGTCTCTATTGTTCAGCTCCTCTTTCCACTTCCCGCACCCTTGTCACTCGGCGCACCCCTTCTCAGTACCGCTCGCTTGTCTCTCGGCTTTTGTTGTTGACTACGTGGGTAAAGTATTTCTTCACATCGTGCTGTTCTGGGAGAAGACGTAAGCTCATGAAATGACCCTTAGTGCTCAAGCGCTAGCTAATTACAAAAGCAGCCTCTGACTTCTGTCAACTTAATACCGTAACAAAACCTAATCATGATAATACATTATATGGACTAAACCTACACTTAATAACTTGTGGCTAATTAACTGCCGAAATAACACATGATATAAATAACGAATGTCAAATTTTGACATAACGTCAGTGGCGTAATCGTACCCTTCAAAATAAGGTTACAATCTTGGCCGACAAGCCTGAGAATTTGAATGAGTTTTTGACTGGTATGGACTCCGTCTTACGGAATGAATACATGATGAAAATTAATAAATGTAAAACAAAAATACTGGAATGCAGCCGAAATAAATCAGAAACCTCTATGGAGATCAAATTGGCAGGTGAAAAGCTGAAGGAAGTAGGAGACTTCTGTTACTTAGGAAGCAGAATAACCAGTAATGGGCGAAGCAAAGAGGATACAAAAAGTAGGTTGGCTCAGGCAAGGAAAGCATTTCTACAAAAAAGGAATCTGTTGACATCGAGTATAGATTTAGGTATTAGGAAGTCATTTTTGAAAGCCTTGGTCTGGAGCGTGGCGCTATATGGAAGTGAAACTTGGACTATTGGTGCAGCAGAAAAGAGGAGAATTGAAGCTTTTGAAATGTGGTGTTACAGGAGAATGATGAAGATCAGATGGGTAGATATGGTTAAAAACGAAGAGGTATTAAGACGAGTGGGAGAGGAGAGAAGTTTCTGGCGACTGCTAATGAAGAGAAGAGATAGGTTAGTAGGACACATACTAAGACACCCAGGAATAGCAAGCTGAGTTATGGAAGGAAGGGTCGAGGGCAAGAACTGTAGGGGTAGACCAAGGTTAGAATATGTTAAACAGATTGCCTCGGATGTAGGGTGTGGTAGCTATGTAGAGATGAGCGATTAGCTCAGGACAGGGAGGCATGGAGAGCTGCATCAAACCAGTCAAATGACTGAAGACTCAATCATCATCATAATGTTCTAAACTGGAGTTTATTTTATCTGTAATTACAAATTCTTGAAGGTCTTGTTCGATTTCACTAAGCCACTTCTTCATTTTGGTCAGTCTGCTATTGTATATTCGAAGAATGTGGCCGTAGAACGTCAATCGCCTTCTCTGGAAGGTGTCAGTGATCTTTTCAGTATGCTGATAAAAGCTCCTGTGACTTCCGATTCATCCAGAATACTTCTGAGCAGGCTGGACATTATTATTATTATTATTATTATTATTATTATTATTATTATTATTCTGCTTTCGATTCGGCCATCTAAGGACCACGTCATTTCAACTGCTTCTTGCTGCATCGAGCTTTAACATCCTCCCAGTACTTTCGCATTAGTTCTCGATGCTGTTGTTTCCTTTCTGCAGTCCACTTCTTGCCAGTTGGAAGCTTTGGCTTTTCTTGGAAACATCGGTGTGCTGTTAGTTTTTGTTTAAGGGTGGCACGTTCCCAAATATCGTTGCCTGAAATTCCCACTTCTTGTAAATCTTTGTCCACCTCAGTGAACCAAGCTTCCTTGGTTTTCTTTTTGAGGAAGTGGGTGAAAATTATGTCAATCGTGCTGGGTTCATTCTTGTTACATGACAGTAAAAGGCAATTCTCCGTTTCCTCATGGTATCAGTTATTTTCTTCCACGTGGGTGTAAAGTTCGTGGTTGTGCCGTCTCCTATATTCCCCATTTTCTTTTACAGGACCCAAGTGCCGGCCCCGTGGTGTTGGGGTAGCGCGCCTGCCTCTCACCTGGAGGCCTGGGTTCGATTCCCGGCTCCGTCAGGGATTTTAGAAATTGACGTGAGGGCTGGAACGGGGTGTACTCAGCCTCGTGAGGACAATTGAGTAGCTGTCTAAGAGTGAGGCAGCGCCCAGATCACTAAAACCAAGATTATCGGCCGAGGGGACCCGATGCGCTGATCACGCGTCACCCCAATATCTGCAGGCCAAATGGCTGGGCAGCGGTCGCTTGGTATGCTTAGGCCATTCACGGCCTGTAGTGCCAGGGATTGTTATTATTATTGTTATTATTATTATGTATGAAATTTACATATACAGTAATACAAAACCATCACTGCCTGCCCCTTGCAAACCAAAGAAAGTGATGATAGCACTGGAACACAAGATGTTCAGAGCAAGTCACTGAAGAGATAAAACCTAACGCACTATACTTGCAGTGCCAAGGAGGGCAGTTTCTTGCATTAACTGCATATGGTTCCTCTTCAAGCCAAGGTTATTATTATTATTATTATTATTATTATTATTAATAATAATAATATCATCGATTTTAGCCTTCTATGTACCACGTAAATAACCCTTCATGGCTTCATTTTTCTTTGGCGTCAATATTCCTTAATTTGCTTGCAGCTTCCGTCTGTTCATCTGTCCAATGTCTTATCTTCTTGGTCGCTGATTCTGACTCCAGGAATCCATCAGATGTGTATGACTTGTGTATGAATGTGGCTCTGTCCTGGATGTCTTGTTGTGTGATATTCATTTCTTGTAGATCCTTCTTGGTGTTAACAAACCATTTCTCACAAGAGCTGCTTTTTTATGGACTTGTTTATTTATTTATTTATTTATTTATTTAATAATTATTAGATACAACCATGAAAAGGTCATTTTACACTAATATTTTAACAATTTCAAATAATAATAACAAAAACAACAACAACAACAATAACAGGTAACAATTGGCAGTGACGGCAGAAAGGATAAATCTCGGGAAGGACGCAGGGAGTGATTGGGGTAGTGAGTGATTAGGAGGGCGAGGGGTTAGGAAAAGAGGGTGAAAGGGATCTTCTAATGTTCTGTTTGAATGTTCGATAGGGAGAGAATATGTCAATGTTTGGAAGGGAGTTGCTAAGGGTAGGTAGACGGTGGAGAATAGAGCGCTTCTGTACTTAGACGTGGGCGAGGTACGTGGTGTAAATGGTTCTGGCGTGTTGAACGGGAGGGAACATGAAGTGGGAAGTAGCTTAAGAGCATGTTACATTTTGTGTAACCATTCATAATTTTATGTAAGAAACACAGGTCAGTAAATTGTAGACGGCTTCTCAGGTCGAGTACATTGAGCTGGTTTAGAATATCGGATTTGGCGAAGTGCCTTAGTGAAGGATTGCGAGCTTTGACAATTGATATGAAGAAATTAAAGACACTGTTCAATTTAGAAATATTGGTTATAGCCGAAGTAGACCAGATTGGAGAAGAGAAATCTAGGATAGGGAGAACATATGTGGTGAAGTAGAATTTAAGTGCAGTGAGGTCTTTAATTTCTGTGAATCTGTATAGAATGCCGAGACTGCGCATTGCGCGAGATTTGATATGGTCAATGTGGGGAGAGAATGTCAGTTTATCATCGTGAATAATACCTAAATCTCTCACATGAGAAACCGTATCCAATTTATTTCCACATATTTTATACTTCGCCTGATTTCCAGATTTCAGTAGTGAGAAAGACACATTGAAGCACTTTTTCGGATTTGGGGATAACTTCCATTTGTTGAACCAATCAGTACAAGTATTCACTGCTTCCTGGAGGTCAGCGTGGTCGTCAGACTTGGAAATTTTTCTGAATATCTTGAGGTCATCAGCGTATAGAAGAAGGGAACACGGAGAATTTTGCACACATGTGTTTATATCGTCCATATACAGCACGAAGAGAAGGGGTCCCAGGATACTGCCCTGAGTTACTCCTGATAAGACTGGGAGCCAGGACGATACAGACCCTGGAAGCACTACCCGTTGTTGCCTATTGGACAGGAAGCTTTGTATTAGGGATAGGAAGGATCCATGTACGTTGTATCGTGAAGCAAGCTTGTGGAGGAGAAGGAAATGGTTCACGGAATCAAATGCTTTGGCCAGGTCGACGTAGATTACATCTAGCTGAGATTTTTGATCTATTGCAGAAATTATGTGATGGTTCAGAACAGTCAGATTTGTTAAACATGATTTTCCAGGGACGAAGCCATGTTTTTCTTCTGAGAGGTGTGGTTTGGTGAAAGTGAGGAGACGGCAATGTATTATTCTTTCGAAGACTGAAGAGAGTATAGGGACGATAGACATAGGTCTGTATGAGGAAATTTCATGCTTGCTGCCTGATTTAAAGACAGGTGTGACATCAGCTCTTTTCCATGAGTCAGGAAAAGTGCCGGAAGTCATGCACCAGTTGAGTATCATGGATAAGGGGATGCTGAGAGATGCAGAGGTGTTTTTCAGGAATATAGGGCTTATGTCTGATGGTCCGGTAGATCTGTTTGCGGGAATACTTTTTAAAATATTTTGAATTTCATCGGGGGTCGTTGAAATTTGAGACAGTGAATCAGAACAGACGCTGGTAAGCTGAGGGGGACTGGGGATTGGCACGGGAACTGAAAAGGTTGAATGGAAATATTCATTGAAATGTGTGGACCTCAATTCAAATGGGATTTCTTCGTTATGGAGGTTTAGGTTAAGTGGAATTCTGGGAGTCTTTCTACGGGATGATCCAGAACTTCTTCGGGTTATTCTTGAGATTTCCTGTTATGGAAGAAATGTAGCGGTTGTAATCTTCTGTCATATGAACTCTCGAAATTTTCCGTAGGTGAATAAATACATTGCGTGTATGAGGATTAGGAACTGATTTCCACAGTGACCACGCTCGAGTTTTATTTTGGAGAAGGAGTTTGGTGTTTTGACTTAGCCAGTGCGGGTATTTGTTGGATTTGGGTACGGAGAAAGGAACGTGTTGTTTAATGGCCGAGTAAAGTAAATCCTCAAACAAGGCCACTGCGCTGTTTACGTCTCTCTCAGCTGTTAGCAGGCACCAGGGTAGAGATGATAAATCCTGATTGACAGCTTGCCAGTCGACCTTTCTCCAAAGAGGGAAAGCTTTCTTATCGGTGGTGGGGCTATTTTTATGTCTGCTCGCTGGGACGGGGAGAGTGGCTTCTATTGAGCTATGGTCGGTGTTCAGGATATTTCTTCCAACGGTCACAGTGACATTGCGCAGGGTTGAAAATATGAGGTCCAGTGTTTCGGATTTCCTTGTTGGGTGTAGATTGAACTGTTTCAGATGTAGACCGTTTATAAAATTTGATAAAATGAAAGTATCTATTTGGGGAGAGTGTATGGTACCATTGTCTATTGATGTCCAGGAGATATGTGAGTTAAAATCGCCTAGCAACACTATTTCATTTTCTTGATTGAGGGCAAGAACAGTAGAGTTGAAACATTCTTCTAAGGTGTCAATTTTGCTGGAAAGTGGGCGGTAGAAGCAACCTACGAGTAAATTCTTCCTTTTTGGGATAATAATCTCAACCCATATTATTTCGCAGGAAGTTTCTAAGTCAGGCCGATGTTTTGCCTTCAGTTTGTTATGAACTGCGATTGCAACACCACCACCCCTTGAGGATCTGTCGCGCCGAAACACATTGAACTCAGATGAAAACGGAAGTTCCCCACAAGATACGAAGTCTGACAACCATGTTTCTGAGAGGCAGAGGATATCAAATTGATTGATTTCGGTTATATTTGCTGTACAGTCGGTTAGTTTATTTTTGATGCTCTGTGCGTTCTGGTAGTAGAGGTTAAGGGGTCCTGGGTTTAAATGAATGTCACCTGATAGTAGTAGTAGTAGTATCAAGTAAACAGTACTGGAGGAAGCACGGCAACGTTGTACAGGTCCACGAGGTGTGGTGGAAACATGGCGGAACACTGGGAGGTTACAAGCTGCAGCGGTCGAGAAAGTAAAATGTCTCTCTGCGCAGTACCACAGAATTTTCTGATCACACGACACATCACTGCGGTCGGAAATGTTTTCAGGCACAGTTGCACACCATATAGTACACTTGAACAGGTAAAATACTACTAAAACACTGTAATATGTCAGAGCTACTGAAACACGAGGTCTGTCACTTGCCGCCATCTTTAACAACATTTCGGAGGGTGTATGTATGGACCAAGGCTAGTAAACTACAGAGGTTGCCTCAATATGGAGCTCTTAGGCGAGGGGATCGCGGAGGGAAGGGAAAGGACGTGACGTCACACGTTTCCTCGTAGCGCGCGAGGCGAGAGATATGCAAGGAAATTCAACTTTCCCACACATTATATTGTATGGATCGCAGTGGTTTAAACGCGTGTTTTAAGCCATTTATTTATAATCATGCCAGGCCAAAGATGTGCTGTGGCAGTTTGTCACAGTTATTATAAAGTTGGAAATGACGTGTCGTTTTTCACGATGCCAAAAGACGCATGCCTTCGCAATCAGTGGATTGCTGCATGTAAGCGAAAAGGTCATTGCAACCCTCAAACAAGTAGGATATGTTCCCTCCACTTTAAGAGTGAAGACTTCGAATTAGACTACAGGGCCGAATTGCTTAATAAAAAGCCAAGATTTCCAAGGAATCTAAAACCAAATGGTAAGTGAGCCTAGCTGGCCTACTCTTAAGTTTTGATGACCTGCTAGGATGATTTTAAAGCTGTTAATATTTTTGACATATTTCGTACATGGTATCAGGGGCGTATATACAATTTTTTCGATGGGGGGGGGGGAGGGGCTGACTATCGTGGAAAATTGTGAGTACTTAATGAATTTTCTATTATAGCCTATGGAGTATGAATGGAAACTGTGAAATACATTGTATGTTGTTCCCAATTTGGCTCTTTTCGGGGGGGGGGGGATCTGGAGCCCCCTCAGCCCCCCCCCCTATATCATTTCAATAAAATCCCTTGGACTTCTGTACCAAGATATGACCCGTAGGCATAATACAAAGTACATTCTCACACATAGGCTAAATCAAGATGTACCGGTACTGGAAAAACCTCTTTTCACAATTGCGAACTCGTGGTGGCTTTTACGATCATCCTTCTCCCCTTGACTGCATTTACAGACTGATGGGGATGATTATTTTAGGGAAAAATCCAGGAGTTGTTCAAAAGCAAACAAACACTGCTGATCCAGAATCAGATGATTATGTAGTTGCTAAAGCACTAAACAAAGCTGGCATAGTGTCTGAATCAAGTAACGTGCTTCCAGAACCAACCTTAGGGAGCAATGTGCAACCAGAGTCCTTCATTGCCAATATCATGGAACAAAGTGAGGAATATGGCAAGGCTTATGTTGCAGGTTATGTAGCCCACAAGTTCCAAGATAAATTTCCACAACTTGGGAACTTAATCTATGGAATGCAAACTCAAACACGATTATGCATTATCAACCAGGATTAAACCCTTGTCATACGGTGGTATGACCGGTCCCTCACAAACTTGGCTTAACCAGTTCCGGCACATTTCAGCAAAATTCGTCACATTTCACGGAAAATACGGATTTTAACTAGGCAAGAACGTTCTAAGACGAACGACAGATTTTGTGTCTGGAGAATTCCTGACGTACCGTCTGGTGGGGTTGAGGCAGCTGTGATAACAATTTTCTTCATCAGATTGAAAGATTCCAATTCTATCTTGCATAAGAAGTGGTTATTGGAAGTCACTAACACCCACGATATTGCTACCGAGTCTAGGCGAATTTCCAAGAAATTCAAGAAGATCACAACATAAAATGTAAGTAGGCTACATTCAGTTATTTTATCACCCATTTACCAAACATTTCATGAGAATAAACTGTTCTTTGCGTACTCAACAGCTGATGTTGACAGTTTCGTTACGTTCCCCACATGGCGCGTTTGGTATCTTGTGACGTCATCCGCCTTGTGAGCGCTGATTGGTGAGTGAAAATTGAGGCAACCTCTGTAGTTTATAAGCCTTGTGTATGGACCACTTCCTTTGTAAGATTTGCCTGCTGAATTCTTTCTCGCCTTGTTGACAGGGAAGCTTTCCCGTTCCTGAATGATGCGTCTCGCGCGAACGTGCACTGTTTCAGTGTGTCCTCACTTGCTAAACTCCTTCTTACCTTGACGACAGGGAAGCCTTCCTGTTCCTAAATGATCCGCCCTGCGCGAATCTGCCCTACTTCTGGGGGTTTTCATTTGCTAAACGTCTTCCCGCATTAGCGACAGGGAAGCATTCCCGCTCCCGAGTGATTCACCCGACACTGAAGCGCTAGGAGAGGATTTGTTGTTTAAGTGGGTGATGTGTAACATGCTAGGCTTAACCTCACTTTAAACGCGCCATGAGCTTGTTTAATTAACATGGAATTTTGGCTTGATACACTCTTAATATAACTTCCCTAACAATTCCACGGCTAGTTGTTAAAATAGTTGAAATATTTTTAGTGAGCCTGACGGCGTTCATTCTCGAGATGTGTCCAAAGAATGTAGTCATACGTTTTCGTATGCACTGTCTGGGTCCGAGGATTTTTCTTAGGATATTTCTTATTGATTTCTTCGATGTCTTTTTCAGTTGATCCTAGACATTCTGAAGCATACGGGCAGTCTAGTTGTTCACTGTCTGAGCCTAGACTTTATTATTATTATTATTATTATTATTATCATTATTATTATTATTATTATTATCATTATTATTTCCTCAACTTAGAGTTGGTAACATGACTCATATCGATGCATGAAGCACAAGAAAGAGGAAGGTTCAATTCCCACCTCAGCCATCCTGGAAGTGGTTTTCAGTGCTTTCCCACTTCTACTCCAGGCAAATGCTGGTATGATTCCTAACTTAAGGCCACGGCTGCCTCCTTTCCAATCCTATCCCCAATTTTCATATACACGCCCTATTCAATCAACACAATAACGTAGGTTATCACACAATTTACACATGTACATGCACACCCAAACTACTCGGGGCTATATGATCACGATTTCGCAGCCCCTAAAATAAGCATAACAACAACAACATCAACTTACTCAGTATCGGGCCCAAGCTGTTTACTTGTTCTGGATTTGCACAAGTCCCCAATACTTTAATGCAAAAATGGCTAACTTTTTTGTGTCAACAACGTTACAATGAAACTGGTTTACAGGCCTATTCTCATACGAATTGCGAATGGTGTAAACACGAGCTCGCCTGTAATATAACCTTGTTAGAAAGGTTAACAGGTATTCATCATCTAGATTTGAAAGTCATATCCATGATTCGATGTTCCTCAGGGTAGCCGAGGGACTTCCTTTCTTTTTCGTGCCATGACTAAGGCCCACTCATTCAGTGTCAACGTGAACATAGAACTTGGATGATTATTTTAATACTCTCGGAGTGTAACCACATTTGTGTATTTATTTATTTATTATTATTATTTATTTATTTATTTATTTATTTATTTATTTATTTATTGAGCGTATGGCAATTAAGTACATTTTAACAGTAAATTACATTTTTCAAAACACTAAAATCACACACAAACGTTTATTCTTGTGTATATTTGATGGAATCCGAGGTTGCCAAGAGGAATTCCTCTTAATCTCCTCTATATGCTCTGACACTGCGGTCTTCCCTGATGTGTTGAATAGTCTGCCTCGGTGCGCCGCATTCAAAAGGTGAATCTGCAAATCTTCCGTGACCTGTTCTTAGTCAGTTTAGAGTTGACCATATCTTGCGGGGTTGATCGAAGTCGGGGACAATCTCAGTGATGCAAGGTAATGATTGGCATGTTGCTGAGGCATATTGGAGCCGATCGCTGATGTTAACCCCAGTGAGACTGTTTGCAAGTGCGAGCGAAGTCTGTCGATTCTGAGATTAGGGATGTCAGAATGCACCGATGTAAAGTGGCTATACGCTCCTGCCTGGTCGCGTGTTTAGAAACCCTTCCCGAGTTGAGCCCGCCGCGTTGCTTCGCGTCGACTTGATCAGCTGGCTCAAACAGTCCCCCAACATCTCCTCTTTCCCTGACTGGTCCGCGCTTAGTGGACGCACTAGCAGGGTGCAGCTGAGATAATTTAATAAACAGAATGAGGTGACGAATTGAGAAGGCCGATGTACGGTGACTTTTATTCTTCGGTTTCTTTCTTATTAAAAAGCATCCACTCAAGCACCACCATCAAATTCAGCATAATTTAAAAAAAATGATAACTTTATATGTGTGTGATGGTATATTTTCAAGACACAAACAAGGCATAGGATACAAATGTTGTTGTTTGAGTCTTCAGTCTTTCGACTGGTTTGATGCAGCACTCCATGCTTCCCTGTCCTGAGCTAATCGTTTCATCTCTTCATAGCTACCACACCCTACATCCGAGGCAATCCGTTTAACATATTCTAACCTTGGTCTACCCCTATAGTTCTTATCCTCGACCCCTCCTTCTATAACTAAGTTTGCCCTACCAACCTATATCTTCTCTTCATTAGCAGTCGCCAGAAACAAGATACAAAATTATACTCTTTTTTATTTTTATTTTTGTACTGTTCATACTCTCTGCCTGCTCCACCAGGCTACATAAGTAGTACTATATGCACTTAAATAAACAAAATAAATTACATTTTAATAATTAAATTTCTAGATGACTGTTAATCTTAACAATATCAAACAATATTAGTATCCGTTTTTTCCTAAGAGCTTGAAAATCCAGAGCATTAACAAATTTAGAAAATTCCTTTAAATACTTTTTGATAGCTCAGATTTCTGCAACGGCCTGTTATCCTCTCTATTAACTCTATTAATCAAGAATTGCCTAATATTTTTCACTTCACTGCACACGAAAATTATTTGAACTATAGTCTGAGGGCTGCTTTTACAGGAACACTCGGGATTACGTATAATTTTAAGTCTACGTAAGTACGAAGCAATATTTCCATGTCCATTCAGTATTGTAGTCATATTTGGTGTTAAGGTGATTTTGGATTTAGATATACCTGCAACTGTTGGTAGGGGAATTCCTTAATTTTAGTTCCTTTTCCATTTTTAATCGACGAAGACAAATCCTCTTCCCTGCCAGTACTCCATATCAAACAGCTTTCGCTACATGAATATACAGTACTAATTTATCACGTAATAGATCTAAATATATACGAATAGTGAATAAAATGTATTAATTACGGTACTACATCACTTCGGACAAAGATATTTCCACGAAAGTAACGTATGTGGAGGTAAACTGAACCAATCAAAGTCACTGTCGCACACGAAAGCTGGAGGAGCTGGACCAATCAAATTTGGCCTGGTAGGCTAACAGGCGAAGTGAACTGGCTCTCTGGCTTTGTAAATATGCTGCCCGGTAAGTAGGAGGTTCGGGCTCGAATCTCGACTGTGGTCACAGCAACTTAGCTGCCAAGTTCATATGAATTGACATGCAAACAGGTGCAACAAGGTGCGATCAGATGAAAGTGATAATAGGAGAACGGTTAAGTTCTGACAGAGTAGCTGTGATAGGCTAGGCAGTTTGAATTTTCTGCTATTTTAATACTTGATTTGGTACTGACTCATGAGCTGGATAGTCTGGTATTTTGCAGGATTAGGTGTCTTATAGATCGAATTAACTCCTAATATTTCTCTTTCTTTCAGATGCACCATCCAATCCAAATGAAACCTGCCGACAGCGAGAACAGAAACGGTAAGTGAAAACGTCCATCTCCTTAATCTTTAGTTTGTTCTGACCATCATTTGTTTCTTAGTTTGATATTTGTGTTAAAATATTTCCACGGTATCTTCCTTTTGCCATTGGCACCTGAATTCCAGCCAATGCGCCGGCAGTTGAAGGATCAATCTTTTAATTCTGCTAATATTTACTGGACATATAGATTATTAGTAGTATTATTAGTAGTAGTAGTAGTAGTAGTAGTAATATGATGATGATGATAATTGTTGTTTTAAGGGGCCTAACATCTAGGCTATCGGCCCACATCATTTCAACTGTTTAGTTTTAGCTTTAAAATTAGCCCAGTATTCCTTCATTCCGACGGTGTTGTTCTTTTCTCTATTTTGTCCACGACTTGTCTCTTGCAGATCTTTTTGTATCTCACTGAACCAGGCTCCCTTTGTCTTTTTCTCTTGGAGAAAAGTGAAAAGGTAGTGTTCACGTAATTCGGTCCATGTGCCAATAAAACGTAATCCATCTTTTCCGCATCGCGTCAGTAATGGCTGTGCCCAAGATAGCGGGTTCAAACCCAGCCGAAGTCATCGGACTTTTTAAGAACGTTAAAAATCCTTCATAGACTGTTTCACTTTTTCCAAAAACGCCTCTTTTCCAATTTGAGCGGCATTTTGGGTAACATTTGGGCAAATGGCTTATTTATCTAATTCGGACCTGCTGAACACGAATGTCGCTGTTGCCTGGCTGATTTCTCCACCGGAAACCCGAAATCGAAGATGGCGGCCAGATACGGACTTAGCTCTATATCTGCACTATTTTCGTTTCTTCACGTAGCCTATTTTTATTCCGATATGGGTAAATTATGCTGTAAAGCATTGTTGAAACAATGGTTTGTCGATTGACTAAGTTTTTAATCACACTGAATAAATTTTTCCCTTTATAAAATATTATACAATATATAAATTTTCTCCTTGTAATATTTTACAAAATTGTGTTTGGATTGATTTATGTTCGTTACTCTATACGTATATTTACAAATACTACTGATACCCTAACTACTATTTCTGTTCAAATTGCCAAAATCAAGGGAAGGAATGAGCCTGTTTTCAAGAAAGCAGTTAGCACAAATTGGTATCGTCCCGGTGGAGATACAGACTGTGATATCGAGTTCGAAGCTATGGATTTAGTGTTTGTTTATCTTCGACAAAAGGATGGACTGAGTTTAATCAAGACATTGCACTCAAGACATTGGGCTTTTCTCAAGCTGGCTACATGCCCCTAATATTAAATCCTGCCCATGAATGGGACACGCTCCAGACAGTGCTTGAAAGATCCGTCGTTGTCGCGGTTAAGCTGAAGCAGCCGTACGTGGTGTTAACTTGTGATCAAGCACTCTACCATAAGTTGTTGGATATCAAATGGGGCTCAGAACTGTTTCAAAATCGTGTTGTTTTAAAGATGGGGTTTACACCTTGCACTTAATTTTCTGAAAACCATAGGGCAGTGAGATCTGGGTGGAAAGCGGAGTCTTAGCAGAGGGATCGGCCGCTGGAGTTCTTGATGGAAGGGCATATGGTAAAGGTCTTCGTATTCACAATCTTAAGTTCCAGGCACATTTTACTGGATAGGCTGGCTAACGGGAAGAGCAGCGATATTTTTGAAAACCTCCCCTATGATGCAGAAACAGCTATCGAGCATTTCCTCGTACAAGAAAGCCGGGGAAAAATCAAAGACTTTGTTTCCGAGGCATCACGATCGAGTTCAAATTTTGCGTACTGGTGGTCATATCTAGAGATGGTTTCGACATTACTCAAATTTACAAGGAGGATCCGTTCTGGAAATTGGGACATGTATTTGACTGCTCTTAAGGAGATGCTTCCTTTTACGGCACGATACGACCACATCAGTTACACTAAGTCCTTGGCAGTGTATATAGTGTACCCATGTGAGTAATCTCGATGGAAAATATGCTTCTGCCTCCAGCTAGCGTCAGGACTCAGGCGTGTACCGTTCCCCCATTGAGCATTTGCATATTTTGGATTTGAGGCTAAAAGGTATCAACTCTATAATGATAAGGCACAACTCTACTCTAAAGACTTTAATTCAGTAAAACTCATGGCTTCAAACAAATAATGAGAACACAAATCCCATAAACAATACACAAACAAAGTTACTCCCACAATCCACTAATTATTCACATAGTTGAACAAAATTAAATCCATATCACTATTCAATCTTTTACCATTATGTGGACTTTAAACTTTACTCAAGTGCACTGATGCACATGTAATGTTTCACAAAAAACTGAACTATTACATTCCTGTCATCTAATGTGACTTCTTTATATTCACAAAGTTACTTGTATCCTACAATACATCTTAATTTACATCATGTGTAATATCTGTGTTACATCTCTCTCTCCCACCGAATGCTTTCATGCATTAGCCAACTCATGGTTTGCACCAAAATCTACTTGCAACACCACAATTACGTAAGTCTACCCCTCCACTCCCCTCTTTTTATAGCTACACTGCATGTCATTGTGATTTCACTAAATAACTCCTGTTATCGTTGTGTTGGACAGTATACTATTACGCTACCCTTGCGAGCGTAGCCTGTGGCATCGAGTAACCAACTTCATCAACTAGGTGTCAGTGACAGTAACCAATACAACTTCTAACCATTCGTTAGATTGCTAAATTTTTATATCATCAGGGTAATCTAGGATTAGCAACGTGTTTTTAAACCACACACATTCATTACACTCTATAACAATTCTTCCTTTCAATACAAGCAAGGTCTTAAATCTGTCCGCTCAAGATGCGAACCTTCACAGTTTGTTTAGCAACCCCAGCCCCTCGGAGCTGCCTGCATACAATGGAACAGAGTAGGGTCGTTCACGGCTGTAAATCGTCCCTTGTCTCCCCGATTCCTGGACTTTACCTCCCAAGCAGTATTACGACTTTGAATACAACATTGTGGTCACAATGACCCACGTGATCCCATATGATCTGAAATGAATATTATGCAATGGTTCTGGGTGAGCTTGAATATTTAATCCTATCCTTAGGACATTAATAACGGCCTCAACAGGTCCGTATCACAATATGAAGGCACGAGATTCATAGAACACAGGTCTAGTGGTTAGCCGGTTTCTTAAATAAAATATTACGGTCAGTCAACATGCTGCCGTCATACGATTCGCTTCAACGAGCCGAATCACTCAACAATAAGTTCTCGGGGAATCAGATAGAGTGCAGAGGTGTCCATCGTTTGCTTCTCACCTATCACAGGATTCGAACCCGGAACATTTCATATCCATCATCGGAGATAGGGTACACACTAAATACGCTCCGGCATAAATTATTATCTCTGTACGCCCATGCTGTACGAGATTTCACACGTCGATTAGATTACCTGGCCCCTTACCTGTCTACGATCTCGTCCTATAATAAAGAGAACTCTAACTGTTACTCTACAAGCTTAATCAAGCCACAAATTCAATTCACTGTCAAGCTCCTACATTCCCTTGCATAATTATATTTCCATTAATACAATATATTTAATATTAACTCTTTTCACTTCCCTTAATGTACTCTACTGCTTGGCTAGATAAATAATCCAATTAGCATAAATATTTCTTGCTTAAAACCTTTCATCCTGATGTATTCAATTATACCGTTTATCATTATTATAATTATTACTATTATTATTATTACTGACATAAATTATTCTTCCGACACAACGTAACTGCTTCAATGATCGAACATTCGCGTTCGTCATGTTAAGTTTCACATAACTGAATTGCCATTTTATTAGTAGAATTAATAGTGGTAACGATTAATCCACTCTCTGATGTATTCAACATCTTAACTTTACTGAAATCAAACAATAAACATATGAGGGTATGCCTCCTAATATTGATTCTTACTGGCATATTTTATACTTCCGAAATCACATTACATGCAGTGACTATCCTTCTATAATAACATGATTTGAGGGGTACTTACGTCGGCTTATCCAGGTGGCTCCAACCACCATATTCCAGTGTCACCTGCCATCGGCTTACTTAGTGACACATTGCCATCTTGCAAATACACATATTATATGACATCTAATCATAAACACACGACACTTTTCCATTTTTATAATGAAGCTAATGCTTCCAAAACACATGACACTTTTCCATTTTTATAATGAAGCTAATGCTTCCAAAACACATAACACTATATAACACTGGTTATATTATTAATTTATGAGATATTTTACATAACATCGCTGCACAAACACACGTTACACTTTATATTCCTGATTGGTTGACATTCCCTAGCATGTATCGAAAGTGCAGGTGTGGACAGCCCTTTCTTCGGTCCTACCCCTTCCTGATTGAACCTCTCGAACATCTGCTCACGGATTCACCAACAGTCTCTCGATCATCTCTCGATAAGCTTCCTACTATTGCAGCGATATGCTTACATATCGTCATGAACGCGACTTACTGGTATACTCCAAATGTATAACCAATCACTATACTGCGCTCAACATTGTACACTATATTTACATGAATTATTACTTTCCACAGTCCTGCCTATTATATCACACGCCACTTAATAAACATTATATAACAGTCTTACTGCACGGCTTCTCACATTGAAGTCCGAGCCTCCTCTATTAATTTCGGTAATATGCATTTCGCATAATCAAGTTTGTTCATTACCGACTTCATTCTTAGTTCCTGACCATGCATGAATATATTCTCACATGTGTGTTACATTGCACAGCTAACATGCTGATTACCAGTGAAATGTTTAAGTCTTTGTGTGCGCCTGGGCGCTCCGTGTCCTTTTCAACTGTGCGACTGCTTCAAAACAACTCTCCCTCTGACTGGGTCCAAAACTGTCAAGAACTGTACGCTTCGACCGGGTCCACCCTCTTATATCTGTTTCACACAAAAAGTAGGGCAAGAATTCCCGCGATAAATCAGCTCCTCTCTTAGGGTGATTCTGGACTTGGAATAATATCCATATTGTTCCTTTTTCTTCGCTGGTCACAAAAATGTATGTGTGTTCGAGGATCGATCGGCCACTTAATTAATATTAATTGTCTTATCCATGGCGTGGGGACGCTGTTTCTGTGGGAATCCCTGTCGACCTCCTCAAATCCAGCCGCGAACATCCATAGTCCTGTATCATTACGCACTGCATTAAACATGCCTTGATTTCGTCGTTTAATGGCTCTAAAATTAGCCTCCTGGCTAAAGATTCACCTGTGTGCAACTCTCATGCCATTGCATTGCTCCAATCATGAGTAATCAATGATTTTCTTTGGGATCTTCCCATTCCATTCTCAAATCTATTCTCAAACGGGGAAAAACCTAGTCATTATTCAACCTCCCGACCCCTTGCAGACGACTTAACTGGGTCAGCAAGATTGACGTGGCGCCAAGGGTTTCCTCCCACAATTCTAGGGCTATTTGCAAAACGTCAAACTCTGAAACTCCTGTGTTTCAAGTCCAGCATAGCCTACTTCATGTAGTCCAAATAATGCTATCTTCCACTATTTTCCTGCATTATTTCACTAAATAATGTCAGTAACAACTGATATCACACCAGTGATTAAATATATAATTTCTTCTAGGGGTTCTTACAATGAAACACCCTCCACAGATCTCGGGTTCGTTCCCTGGTGGAACCTTCATTCTGAGATCACAATCTCTGAGATCCACGTTCGATACCAGTCAGCATGACCCCCTCGGGTTCAATAGCTGAAATGCATCAGCTCCCTGAAGAAGTCGAGATGGTAAGGAAGGGAAACTTCGGGGTCCAACGGAGCAACGGAAAATTTTGTCAAGTTGACGCGGATCATGCACAGGAATGGATAGTGGGCATTTCTAAGAAAGCCGGCGGATTACTTGGAATCACGGAGGAAGAGTCTGCTCTGCAACGTTGGGCCTTATCATTTCACTGAAGGAGCGATATTACTAATTCCGAGTTTGAAATGTTCGGGGTAGGAACAGAAGGCTGCTCATATAAAGAACAATCTATCTATCCTGGTAGGAGTCGGCGAGACAACTCGGACGAAGAAATACTCTTGTCCACTTTGAAAACTTTTAAAGTTTTCTCAGAAGACAATGCTGATCTCTCAAATATTCACAATGTAGCAACTAAGGACATTGCTACCGTCATGATCCAAGATTCGCTTCTACGCGCACGAGAACTGGGGCTTGAGCAAGTGAATACGTTAGTCTCCGAACGCCTTGTGTCATCTGAAGACACGGGGAAACCGCAAGTGAGCTTCCATTTGCCCATTTCTAAGAATCGCCCTCTCACACTGAACGACTTGCCGAAAGTTTTGACGAAGAAAACGACGCACAAAACAGTGCTAAGTAGTGACAGGAGCGTTCTCCAAAGAATAGTAATGGCTTACGAGGCCGGAAGGGAAATTGATCTTCAAGAAATTTTAAAACATAAGCTCATGGCCTGTCCTCCATCCCTGACAAACACGGATGGAGATTTAAGAAGTGGAACTAAGTCTATCCTGATTACAACTCTAACTAGGGACATTGACAGCCCTGATAATATAGTTCTGGAGAGAGAATCTTCGACATTTACTCATTGACGGCATGGCAATGATCAATGCACTGCAGAAGCCAGCAAAATGCTGGAGATTACGCCATGGCAGTGGAAAGACATATCCGTTCCTACACTTCTGTCTATTCAAGAATCGACATTGTTTTCGACCGGAAGGTGTTTTACATTATTATTATTATCATTATTATTATTATTATTATTATTATTATTATTATTATTATTATTATTATTCAAACTCCATGACTAACTGATTTTACGTTGTGCTAGAAAAAAATATGTAATCTTAATGAACATTTATTTCTTAATTTTTGTTGTAAATAGTCATATATTTTGTCCGAATTATATTAGGCCTATGTTCGAAAAAAATGAGCGTTGGTAGCTCTTTGTAACGCATAACTATCATTTATATTGCTTCTTACGACAAATTTATCCCCAAACCCGTTTTCAGAATAAAACAAGAAGTTCCGTTAAGAACTATACAGCCTACTTTTCATGCCAATGATTATTCTACAGAATATGAACCTAACTAGAATAATGACGAAATTAAGTTGCTAATATCGAAATTTCCAATTAGTTCGAAATACTGTATACCTGGCATAATGTATCCTAATAGAGCACTACAGTTGGCAGCCCTGATGACTGAGTATATTCTTAGTTCCATCTCTTAAGGTACAAAATACAAAATTTGGTTAAAGTCCAATGAATCGCATGGACGTTACATGCAGTTAAACATTGGATCAAACAGCGCGCGTGAAATCATGTTGGCAACAATGTCATGCATGTATTGGTCAGAAATAATCTGAAATAATGTGATCTATTGTTGTGCCAATTTTGAATGAAATCCATTAGTTAGTATAGAAGTTACATGCATTTTAAAATTGGACCTATCAGCAGGCTTAGAATCATGTTGGCAGCACTGACGTATATTAGTTACTCCAAATTCGTCTAGAATGCCAGGTACTATACGTGTGCAAATTTTAGAGCTATTGGCTTGCATACTTTCTGATATATTGATATTAGGGTAACAAAAATAGGGACAGCACATATTAACAGTTGGCAGCCCTGGTTGCTCCTTAGAATACGCATAGTCATATCTGTTATGGTACACATAACACATACGAAATTTGGTTGAAATCCAAATGATAGTATGGAAGTTGCATACATTTAAAGTTGGACATGTCAGCAGGCTTAGAATCATGTTGGTAGCACTGACGTATATAAGTTACGCCAAATTAATATAGAATGTCAGGTACTATACGTGTGCATAGTTTAAAGCTGTCGGCTTGCATACTTTCTGATATATTGGTATTTGGATAAAATAAATTAGGAGCATTTATTAACAGTTGGCAGCCCTGGTAGGTCTTAAGAATACGCTCAGTCATATCTGGTTATGTACACACACAGCATACGAAATTTGGTTGAATTCCAATTGATAGTGTAGAAGTTATATGCATTTAAAAATTGGACCTATCAGGAGGCTTATAATCATTTTGGCAACACTGCCATGTTTGGCCTCCTGGAAATTAAACTGAAATATTATGGTCTGTACGTGTGCCAATTTTGAAATAGCTCCCATTCATACTTTCCAAGATATCCAACATGGAGCTCAAATTTCAATTGCGATTTTTTAGCAGTTGGTAGCACTGACATCATTTTCAAATATGGCCGTGAGATATTCAGGTGTAGATCTTTACTCCTACCAAATTTTGTTTCGATTGCTGCAGCCGTTTAGGACTTGATAGGGGGGACACACACACACAGCCAGACAGACAGACAGAAGGACAGACAGACAGACAGACAGACGGACAGACGGACGGACGGACGGACATTTGCCCGATCTCATAAGTCTACTTTTTTCTCATTTTTGCAAAATGTGAAAAGTAGGCTAAAAATACAACCTGAGGAAACGAAAATATTGCAAATATAAGGCTAAGTCCGCCATCTTGGATTTCTGGCTTCCGGTCGAGAAATCAGCCTGGCAACAGCGATATTCGTGTTCAGCAGGTCCGAATTAGTAAATATAAGCAATTTGCCCAAATGTTACCCAAAATGCCGCTCAAATTTAGAATTTGGTAAAACTGAACCAGTCTATGCCTTCCTTCGGAGGGGAAGTAAAGCCGGCGGTCCCATGTCATAGATGTATGGCACGTAAAAGATCCTTCCATAGACTAAATTTGTATGAAGCAAAATATTGTTAGGTTAGATTTCGTCGGAACGCTTTATCAAAGTTCCAACGTTCACCTCTAGGTATCATTGATATCTGGTAGCGAAAGTTGGAACTACTTGAAATTGAACGGAACTTGTAGCTCACCCTTTAGGGTGTCCGCTGGAAGCAGCTACAGACTCAGGCGAGCCGAACATGTCCTCGGACACTCCCGGCACTAAAAGCCATACGATAAATAAATAATGCGAGTTGTAGTAACAGACAGACGCCACTAGATAGTTATAGATTAGTATAAATACAGCAGCTTGGACTAGAGATATGGTAACACGGGGTAATTCCCCAGTGATGAGGGGAGGGGTATTCGGCCCTCATTCTCCAGCGAAATCCAGATCCATGTGGCACTACAGTTTCATATAAAGAAAGAATGGCAAGCGGCAGGTTTGTTATTCGCTGCTGCCGTGGCCTTGGCCGAGCTTGTGGCGCGCCATGGCCCCCTGCTGTACTATTAAAAAGCGCGCGCATAGTACATACAAGGGCTGTTTTTGTTTTCAACTTCCGATGGACTGTATAAAAATAACCGATTGACATACCGATACCAAACTGATTTTACTACTAAATGTTTGCTTGTTTTATTCGTATGTCTCAACATAATCGCCAAAACGATTGAAACATTTGTCTATCGTTACACCAGCTATCCAATGCCCTCGGCAAAATATTCTGCCGCCACTGAGGTTGGTACATCCGGACAGCCTCGTGAAGTTTTTCCTTTTTGGCGAGGCGATGCCGTACCTTCAATTCTCAAAGGCGAAAATCATTCACTACCACACTGTGCCAACGTTACGATAGACTTTTACAAAGAATTCAAGTGTGAAGTTTTGGACCATCTGCCGTTTAGTCCAAACCAGCACTGAATGATTTTCACCTTTTTTTCGTTGGGCGGCAACGTCTCGTCAAAAAGGAAAACTTCAGGAGACAGTCCCGACGTACCACCGCAGTGACGGCAGAATATTTTGCCGAGGGCATTGGAAAGCTGAGTCCCGACGTACCACCGCAGTGACGGCAGAATATTTTGCCGAGGGCATTGGAAAGCTGGTGTAACGATAAGACAAATGTTTCAATCGTTTTGGTGATTATGTTGAGACATACGAATAAAACAAGCAAACATTTACTAGTAAAATCAGTTTGGTATGTCAATCTGTTGTTTTTATTCAGTCCATCGGAACTTGAAAAAACAGCCCTCGTGTGTAGCCTACTATGCGAGCGCTTTCAATAGTACAACAGGGGGCCATGGCGCGCCACAAGCTCGGCCAAGGCCACTGAAGCAACGAATAACAAAATTGCCTCTTGCCGTTCTTACTTTATATGAAAGACCCTGTAGGCTATATGCCGCTACCCCTCCCCACAAGAGGTTCGAGAATAAACTGAAAGAAGGTGAGGGATTATGTGCGTTTTTTCGTCATTGTTACGCTGAGAAGGATGTCGTCGTGACATGAGGTGTACTACCAGTTGTTTGTGTC
Source organism: Meconema thalassinum (assembly GCA_946902985.2). Lineage (NCBI taxonomy): Eukaryota > Metazoa > Arthropoda > Insecta > Orthoptera > Tettigoniidae > Meconema > Meconema thalassinum. The sequence continues at coordinate 95,459,396 of OX336399.1, forward strand.
GTGTGAAAAGAATACATTGTAATTACAGCTGCAGGTGACTTGAGCCTTGAATAGAAAAGCTGCAATGTGTCATTTCCTTTCTCTCATTGTTCTGCTGTCGTGCCACACCGAACAAACACCAGCATGTACTCCCAGCTCATCTTTTTCAAGTGTACATATCGATACAAAACTACCTACGACTACACTGTCCTCCAATATAATAAAATAATCCCTCTCGGCACGCCGGAAGGCGGAGGTAGATTTCATCGGGCAAAGAAATATATTTCGAATTCACTAAATTTGCCAATTGTTGTATACCCGTCCCGTGCACGTAGTTCAAATAACAAGGCAACAAATTACTTTTCACCCTTCTCTATTTCCTCAATCCAGTACAAAACCATATCTCCTTATTTCTGGTCAATCTTTTTGGATCGGCGGCTTCGGTGGCGTAGTTGGTAGCATGCTGAGCTTCTATGCCCAAGATCGCGGGTTCAAATCCGTCCGAAGTCGTCGGATTTTTAAGAGCGTTAAAAATCCCTCAGTATGCCTTCCTTCGGAGGGGAAGTAAAGCCGGCGGTCCCATGTCATAGATTTATGGCACGTTAAAGAACCTTCCACTAATTACACCTGTGTGAAGCTAAATTGTATAGGTTATGAATGTAAACAACGCTCTTAGGTTCCTACGTTCGTCTCCAAGAGCCGACTGCGGTGGCGTCTGGTAGCTAAGTTCTGAACTAGTAGTCGTTAATGGCGGCGTTTGGCGGCAAAAGTAGGAACTATTTGAAAAATGCAAAAGTCTGCAGTCCTTGCTTGAATTAAAAAACAGGTAACACATGCTAATACAGTCATCACAATTAACACCGGTTATCAGACAGATTCTACACCAGGCTGTTCCAGCCGAGCAGCTCGCTCGTGAGCAGCAGAGTACTCGCCGCCTTTCGTGAGTAAACCTGCAACATGCAATACAGCTCTGCTGTGGGGTGCTGGCGTCACTTCGCGGTGGATACATCAAGACAGGCAGGAACGCACAGACTTGTGCTACGACTTTCGCCCGGTGACGTATTGGCTCTCACCCCCTGTCCCTCTCCAACCATGCTCCGAGCATCACTGCTGAGTACTCGCGTGTACGCATACTCAAACTCGTGGATTTGGAACAGCCTGTTCTACACACTCCCAAAGTACATGGGGCTACATGACCGCGTTGTCGCAGCCTCTAAACTTAAGAACCAACCAACCCTTTTTGGATCAACAACTCTCTGACAAACAAAACACAGCTATCATTCTTATTTTTAATCCAGATCTGGTCAAGAAGGCCGTGAGCCCAAAGAGATTCAAGTTCCTGATGGCTCTCGAATGACTCAGAAGGCGGTCAAACTAACGAGAGCAAGGCGCTGGCGGCGGATCTGACTGCGCCCGCCACACTACCAATGAATGTTCCACATGTTTACCATACGTAAAGCCCTACCTTCTTATAATTCCGAAAACATTTTGCTCATCCCTTGGCGTAATTGTAGGTCATATTTATTTTAGACAAAAGTTGTAGGTACATTTTTTAAGGACTGTTGACCACTTTATACGGTTTTTATATCGTGCTTATTAAGGGAGATATGATTTTTCTTCTCTAAAAACTCCATTTTCCCACCCCTTTGATCAATGGCTGGTGCTATCAAAATAATTTACTGACATTAGTTTTTGGTCCTTATCCGAGAAAATAATATGAACTTCGAATGGATTCGATTTTTCACATACTAACAAGGGATGTATCTGGTAAGACAGGTCGAAACCTATCTTGAAACTTTGTGGACGCAATCATTGTAATTGAAACTAGGATTGGGAAGGAGGCGGTCGTGGTCTTAGGTCAGGAACCATCCTGGTATTTTGCTGGAATAGAAGTAGAAATGGACGGTGCGCGAAATATTAGTCGAAGAAGCAGATGAGCCGTGCGAATTATTCTACCTTTCCCAGTACTTAGCACTGTCTACCAGGCATTATCATTTGGGTTACGGTACATAAATAGGTATTTAGGTAGACTGAAGGACCAGTGAAAAACCCCATATGTAAAATGGAAAGTTTGCCTACAGGTAAAACCTGCCAAATCAACCTTCCTTTTTTATGGGCATCAATGAGCGTGTGCTCAACTCATCACCACCCACGGACTCCATTATTCATCGTATTCCTCCTCCCCCTATCCGCCTGTTTGTGTAGTGGCTGGCATTGATGGCTGTCACCGCGGAGGCTCGGGTTTGATTCCCGGCACTGCCAAGGAATTCAATTCCAGTTCGAAGGCTGGAACGGGGTACACTCAACCTCGTGAGGCTAAACTGAGAAGAGCGGGGTTCGATTCCTACCTCAGTCATCCTGGAAGTTGTTCTCCGTGCTTTCCCACTTCTACTCAAAGTATCTAACTTATAGCCTTATACCCAAATCCTGCCTCAAACATCACAGTGACTAAGGTTATCAGACAAATTCTACACTAACCCAAGTACACGGGACCAAATGGCCACGATGTCGCAAAGCCCGTAAAAGAGTCAGGCGGCTTCGGTGGCGTAGTTGGTAGCATGCTGAGCTGAGCTTCTATTGCCAAGGTCACGGGTTCAAACCCGCCAAAGTCGTCGATTTTTTAAGAGCGTTAAACATCCCTCAGTATGCCTTCCTTCGGAGAGGAAGTAAAGCCGGCGGTCCCATGCCATAGATTTATGGCATGAAAAAGAACCTTCCACTAACTAAACTTGCGTGAAGCCAAAATCTGTCGGTTAGAATTGATAACGCTGTATTAGTTTCAACGTTCGCTGCCAGGTGCTGACTGCGATGCCATCTAGTAGCCAAGTCCACGAGCTAGGTGTCGTGAATGGTAGCATTTGGTAGCAAAAGTAGGAACTACTTGAAATTATTGTCTGCAGTCCTTGTTTGATTTAAAACAGATTTCACACAGTTAGTTATTGTTGTTTAAAGGGGCGGAACTACGAGGTCATCCGCCCCTAGAAACACACACACTAATACAGCCATCAGAATTAACACCGGTTATCAGACAGATTCTACACACACCCAAAGTACACGGGGCTATATGACCGCGTTGTGGCAGCCCCTAAACTAAGGAACCACCCAACTAAAAGAGTCAACAATCATTATTATTGGACTGTTCGTAGGAGAACGGACAGCGACAGAAACAAATTTTGCCTTGAAGACAAGAATAACTCCTTGGCTCGATTGCGTAGGCGCCTCAGCGTCCAGACCAGTCTAGTCCAAGCCAGGCTTCTGGTTACCATAACTACGACGTGTAATCGATACTGGCGGAGGGAAACTCGAGTTGAGGGAGAAACGAATGTCATTCTCCACGCAGCGCAGGTGTCTCTCACCCTCCACGTTGCTACGGCAACAGGTTGCTAAGCGAACGGACGTCGGCGCCACGTTCCTGCTCGCTACATCTGGTGGTGGACGGCTCAACTAAGAGTTCCAGCTCCAAAATCCACTCCACGCTCCAAGCGACTTGTTTTCACACTCGGGGAAGTCAACTAATAATATTAACTGGTTCAAGTTCAAGTTTATGACTGAAAATATTAAAGTTAGAAGTTAAAAAAAGTAGTTACGAAAGTAAGTATTAGTCTATATAGCCTGTATTTCAGAGGCGTATTTCATGTGCATTCAACGTATTCATTTAGGAGGGCGTGGTGGCGCAGCTGTCAAGGTGTTTGCCTCTCAACAAGGGTTTAATTCCCGGTCAAGGGTCAATGCATGTGAGATTTTCGAAGTGAACTGCCATGTCCTGTGGTTCAAATTCCGCATAAAATCATGACCCGTAACTCATGATAGCGAGATTAACGATCACGTAAAACTACAAACTTCCTTCTTAACGTATTCATTGCATGCGTCAGGATGGCGTGAAACTCAATCAGTTCGCGATTCGGGGTGTTTAAATGAGAAAGACCCGTACCAGTAGATTTGCAGCAATTATCAAGGACAAATATTCGGCATCCAGGCTTCTCCGAAATCATTACAGCAGTTAAATGGTAAGATAACTATTGCATCACAGCCCATGAACGGCCGTAGCCTACCAAGCGACCGCTGCCCAGCCATTTGGCCTGCAAATTGCAGGGTGACGCCAGGTCAGCTTGTCGAATCCCCTAGGTCGTTACTCTTGCCTTTCCTGTCCAGGTCTACTGTCAGACAGCTACTCAATTGTCTTCACGAGGCTGAGTGCACTCCGTTCAGCCCTCACGTCATTTCCTTTAGTCCCTGACGGAGCCGGGAATCGAATCCATGGCCTCCGCTTAAGAAGCGGGCGATTGGCAGTCATCAGGCATAGGGTTGGTATGTTCAACCCACAACTTTTGAATTATTATTATTATTATTATTATTATTATTATTATTATTATTATTATTATTCCTTTAAAGGTTGGGACTGACTGCGTGGCTCAGCGGTAACGTTTCGCCCTGCTGATCCCAAGGTTGCAGGATCGAAATCAGGCGCAGCCAGCTGGTATCTGAGGGTGCGCAAATGCGAGTGAGCTGTGTCAGTACATTTACTGACACGTTAAAGATCCCCTTCCGGGCAAAATTCCGGCACTCCGGCGCTTCTAAAAGCCGCAGTAGTTAAAATGTGCGTAACACCAATAACATTATTATCTAAAGGTTGGTAACCCTGTTATACATCAGTATCTTTGAACGTACAAGGATCTTTGAACGAGAAATAAATGGGTATGCTCAAACCGGGTCAAAAAATATATCCCATCAAAACCATAATCTTGCTAAAAATCTGTTGCTGTTGTTGTTGTTGTTGCTCATATTAGGGGCTTAGCGACATCGTGAACAAATAGCCCCGTGTATTTCTGTGTGTGTGGAATTTGTGTGATAGCATGTCTTATTGTGATAGTTGTAACTTACTAGTGTGTATATTTGGGATAGGATTGGGAAGGAGGCAGCCATTGGCTTACATTAGGAACCATCCCAGCATTTTCCTGGTAGAAGTGGAGAAGCCACGGAAAATCTTCTCAAGGATGGCTGAGGTGGGAATCAAACCATCCTCTTCTCAGTTTTTCCTCACGGGGCTGTGTGTACCCAGTTTCAGCCCTCACACCAGAATGGAAATTTCTTGGCATAGCTGGGAATAGAACCCGGACCTCCACGGTCACAGCCAAGCCTGGTGACTGGATTGAAAAATGTGAGTACTCAAACCGGGTGAACCAACGCAACTGAGTCACACTATAAATAATTTAAAATTGAGTTTATTTTATTGTCAGAATATCAAAAGAGAGGCTACAGCGTCTGGAGGCAGCCTCGAAGTGAAGAAACATGCGAGGGTTCGCCGAGTGTCCGATGGCGCACGAGGGTCCGCGCTCTGGAGCGATTAGATTACGAGAGCTAGGGGCTAGGGAGCAGAGATCAAAGTCTTGGGAGGTTTATTTGCTCGTGGGCCTAGCGCTAATTGGAAATTTTCCGGGCCGGCACCTCTCACAGACCGCACAGACACCAAAATTAAAACATCACAGCAGGGAATTCCCACCAACAGGGACCTTTCTGTTTTATTATGTAAAATATGTTGATGATTGTGATATTATGATAGTGGTTGTTTAAAGGGGACTAACATGTAGGTTATCGGCCCTGAATTGTTTTGGTGATAGTGAAAATGGAGATGAAACCTACTACTAAAACCAACTACTTACCTACAACTTACTTACGGTTCTAGAAGAAAGAAGAAGAAAAGTTGTTGTTGTTGGTGGTGGTGGTGGTGGTGATGGTGGTGGTTTTTGTTGTTTTTGCTTATTTTTGGGGCTGTAGTTAGAGCCCTGCCCGGATAAAAGAAACATTATTCGTTCAAGCTGCAAAATAGGCGGTATCAGTACCACCTCGACCAATTGAGGTACCCGCTAGAGATATTCGCTCTCAGTTACGCCTACATGTTCTAGCATTTTGGGAGAGCCAGTGACTAGCTGACCCACTGCCCAGTAAGCTGAGAGCGATCAAGGGAACTACTCGCGTGTGGCGGAGCTCTTTCCGGGCATGGAGATAGTCCGTCATTTTGTGTAGGCTAAGGATAGGTCATACAAGATCCACCCACTCGTACCTAATGTGAAGGGAAGACCCCCCCCCCCCCCACTTTGTACCTGTGGAGCCGTTTTCACCGTGGCCCACATTTTAACCGAGTGTGTGGATCTTGCTGACTTACGAAGAAACCTTGGTTTGCAGATGACACTCAAACTTATATTGGCTGATGACGCGGTGGCTGCTGATCGCGTTATCCACTTTATAAGTGAGAGTGGGTTAGCGCCAGCAATCTAAATTTTCCAGTATAAATTGACTCAACGACTTGTTCGTTTTGTAATGATATTTTTTTGTTTTTTCTTAATTTTTGTTTATTATTATAATTTTTGTATTATTATTTTTGTTTATTTTTATTTATTTTTTAATTTAGGTGTCCACCTCAAAATTTTAAATTCAATTCCAAATTTGTATTCTTCAATCTGTGTTAAGAGGGACAGTTGACCTCGTAGTTCCGCCCCTTAAAACAACAATAACTAACTAACATTATCCACATCCGCCCCACATTCGCACTACTGTTATTCGCATGCGCATGTTTGTTATCCGAATCTACTGACATAATAATATTTTTAATCAGATAAAATATTAAAGCAACACATTTAGGTTTGAGGAGAAAGTCGTTTCATTAGTCTATGTATGTCAAGTTCTTTGTTTAAAATGAATGTTATACAGCCAGAATTTCAACCCTGTTCAGTTCGGAGTGTTAATTGTGCTTAATGGCATAATTTGAATGAGATTAGCGTAAATCATCTTACATTTGTCATGAAGAAAAAAACTTTACGAGCCTTACAGAAGTCGCATATGATGAGTAACATCTGACATAGAAGAAACCTCACGCGAAATTGTTGATACACCGGTATTTTGTAATATTATTGGCACAAGGGAATGTTTTACAGATATTGTCGTTCATAATACGGAACTCACTTTATTAGATGATTTGTAGCTTCCACCAGCACTAGCCTAAATAAAGAATACGATATGGATCAACTAGATTAATAGACGCGACACCGCTCATAACCTTAAATTCCTTATAAATAGGCCAACTTGCGAGTAAATGCAATGTGCACAGCAGTAGCTCATGAAAGGCTTGCCCAGTTCCCGGACCTCTTGATTCACAGACCAATACGTAATTTCATATGGATTCTGTTAAAATGAGTCATATTGATATGATTAGCAGCAGAGTATCAAGAAGGCAGTGCGAGAGTAGAAATATCAAGTAGGCAGTGAAGAAAAAAAAGAGAGTCTTGGAATTGTTATGTATTATTAGTGTGTAAATAAAAAAGATTTTTGTGTGTTGATGAATGTCCAGGAGGGATACGATCCAGCTGGCAGTGCGTCTTACACACTTCCGTCCGATCCACTTCCGTCCCATTTTTTCAAAATCACTCCCACCAAAATATCCAGCAACCGAGTGGAAAGATGTTACACATCAAAAAACATAACTGAAAAATGTGTCATAAACATCCGGGTCCTATTAATAATATTCAACAAGTTCGGATTGTATTCTAAAAACTATCCACAAATTTACTCCAAACATTATCCGCAGCTTATCCGCTATCCGCGGAGTCATATAAGTCATTTAGCCACATTTATTTTTGTGTGTGTGTGTTTGGACTTGATGTGATAACTTGTGTTATTGTGATGGCTGTACTAATTTGTAAATTGGGGAGATGAGGCAGCCATGGCCTTAAGTTAGGGACTATCCTAGCATTTTTCCTGGATTAGAAGTGGGGTGGAAAACCACTTCCAGGATGGCTGAGCTTTGGAATCAAACCCATCTCTTCTCAGTTTTGCCTCAAGAGGTGGAGTGAACCCCGTTCCAGCCCTCACACCAGAATTAATATTTCTTGGCAGAGCCGGGAATCTAGCCTGGACCTCCGGACAAGGGTTAAAAATCACCACTCAAACTAGGACAGCGCACGAATCCACTTTCTCGTGTACCGACTCTTTGAGTTGCAGTCAATTGCTACATGTTTCCCGCAACACCCCCTAGTGCAGCGAATCCACGACCTACTAGCCGGGTTGTGACGCGCTGACACTCGAATCACCTTCCAAGCCACATGGGAATTGCGGGAAATGAGTTAGCGGATAAAGCTGCAAAATAGGCGGTATCACTACTACCTCGGCCAATGGAGGTACCCGCTAGAGATATTCGCTCTCAGTTACGCCTACAAGTACTGGCATTTTGGGAGCTGGCTAGCTGACCCGATACCCAGTAAACTGAGAGCGATCAAGGGAACTACTCGCGTGTGGCGGAGCTCTTTCCGTCATTTTGTGTAGGCTAAGGATAGGTCATACAAGATCACCCTCTCGTACCTAATGAGAAGGGAAGACCCCCCCCCCACTTGGTACCTGTGGAGTCGTTCACACCGTGGCCCACATTTGAACCGAGTGTGTGGATCTAGCTGACTTACGAAGAAACCTTGGTTTGCAGATGACACTCAAACTTAAAGTAGCCGATGACGCGGTGGCTGCTGATCTCGTAATCCGCTTTATAAGTGATTGGGTTAGGGCAATCTAAATTCTCCAGTGAACATTGACTCAACGACTTGTTCGTTTTTGAATGATGATTTTTTTTTTGTTTTTTTCCGTAATTTTTGTTTATTTTTATAATTATTATTTGTATTTAATTTTTTGTTTTATTATATTTCGGTCTTTTCAAATTTAGGTTGATTTGATTTTGGCCAACTAAGGGCGTAAATAACTCTTCATGATTTCAGTTTTCTTTGGCGCCAGTAATCCTTCATTCTCTTGGTCACAGCTACTTTCTTTTCAGCTGTCCAGCGCAAGATCATAATAATATCACAATAGCTTCAAATCCTTCTTGACTGACTTAAAAGCATCAAAATTTCATAGCCATTGAATTAAAAAATGAAATATTTTTTCAATACTTCCATAGTGAATAGTCTACTGATTAAAAATAATTGATACTAACTTGCAAAAAGGACTGAAACGTAGTAGGCATTTTCAGTATTATTCTGTTATAGTCTTCTGAAATGTCTTCTTGTCATAAGTTTCTTTCTCCTTTTTTACAACATTTCGCTTACGTTAAGAATAAAAGGCGCTTCAAAACAATAGGAAATTAGAATATACACCTCAGCAGAGATATGTACTTAACAGGCAAAAGGAGTAAAATATGATTCATTGTGCCAAATTAACCCAAATATGCACAAATATGCAAATATCTTCGTTCTGATAAACTTACGAAGGAATAACAACCCCCTAACCATTGCAACAGAAGCTCAATTGATAGCGTCTGGTTATTAATACCGAAGACCGTTCGAAGAGCGGGTACGTTTGCTAGTATATATTGTACCCTTGCACAAGGCCTTCAGAACAGGACTCATTCGTCGGGGCATGAACGGTACACTAGCTTGAATATGAAACTGTTCTGGATATTATAGGAAGATCACTAGGGCTGAATAAAATTCATCACACACAGATTCTGAATGAGAATAAACAAATTTAATGCACCAACACCAGTACAGCAAAAACAAATAAATGAAATAAAACCAAAATAGTAGAAATGAAATTTAAAATAATAATAATAATAATAATAATAACTCAAAGGTAAAATAAATCAATTACGGAATCAATAAAATTAAGTCAAAATCAAAAATATAAACAATGGACTAATTAATGTCCAAAAACCACCAATTAAATGCTAATCAGCATCAATTAATACTTATCATAGTAGTTATGATGTATGATTACAATCAAATTTATTGACAAATAAAAACCAATCATATGGCAAAATAAAGAAAATGAATCAAAAATGAAATCTGGTTAACACCAATTAGCATTAATTGCCATAATCAAATTTATTAATTACGATGATAAGATATCATCAGAAAGTTAAGTTATTAAGAGATGATGGATCAAGAGGGTCCGGTCAACTGTAACAACAGTATGGATTAAGAAAAAGAAATCCATTTATACGAAATTAATCAATCATTAATCTGAGTAAACATAATAATCATTGAGTCTAATATCATCCAATTACATTTCAGATACATGGTATGTTCAAATATCAGAGACATCCATGGCCATTCCGAAGTATACATTATAGCCTAGCCATTCCACGTAAAAAGGAGGTCCCGTGGCTCATAATCACCAGATTCACGGTCACGTAAAACTACAATCTTCCTTTTTCCTTTTTATTTAATTATTAATGGCGTTTAATTAACATTTACTAGAATCCCTCCGTTAAATAAAAGTTTACCCTCATATCAAATCTTAACCTTCATGGCATTAATTATGTATTTCTATCTGCAAACATGAATATGATTTATGCATCTTATTTACATACTCTTGTAAATTAATTATGGAAGCCTTTCCGTACGGAATCTTAATGTCCAATCCCGACATTACTTTGGACGTCTTAGCTTTAAAACAAAATAGCTGAATCAATGAAGCCATTTAGTTTCCTTAGCCTTGAAACACACTTACAAATTGTCACATATTGCATTAACATATTAGCGATATGATAAGCCTGGCTTCGGCCCTTGCGTTCGACGTGATACACTTTCGAACCAAGCACTCGATGCCTTGTCAAATAATTCATGGATATTTAATAAACAAACTAGCAAAAATGCCTTTAAAAAACAAACAAAATAGCATCATAAAAATGATGACTAATCATTTGCCTTTCAAACTTGGGTTGGATAAACATGAAAAACAATTAATAATTCCAACCAAACATTATTAAAGTAATCGTATCGTGTCAGAGTCACGTTAGGCAACGGTGAATGTATTTGAAGCCGCGACCCCTGAAAAAATGGACATGACACAGAAGAAATACCTTGTATCAGTGTTATGTTAAACAACGGTGAATGTATTTGAAGCCGCGACCCCTGAAAAAGATAGACATGGCACAAACATGTTCTAAGTGGCCTATTCAACAGGATCAATATGTATTTAGGGGTATTCGCTACCTATACATTTCTTACCTTGAATGCCTTATCCTGCAGAACGAGGTTACAATAGAACAAAGCATGGTCCGTTCAACAATTATTGAGAAAAAGAAATCTCAAGATAATTTTGAACCAATATTAACTATAAAAAAACTAATAATAATTATTTTCCAGGACCGAAAATAATTATTCATGAACACAGGACTCTAAGGTCACTGTCTAGCTAGTACCCATTTAAAAAGACTGATAGACCAGGCATAAACAAAAGGATTTCGAACACGGGACCGCAAGGTTACTGCCTACCTAGCACCCGTTTAAAATAGTTTCTGGACCAGGCACAACAAAAGGATATCGAACCCGGGACTGTATGATCAGCAGACAAAACCGTCCCTTATATCAAAATGATCAGTAAAAGAAACACTATCGATTGGAGGCATCAGGATAGTGACCTAACATACCCTTACGTGAATATTAAACTTGGGACCAAACATAACAAAAATTTAAATGAATCGCTGCGGCAAACACCCGAGTCCAGAGTGGACCCCTCTCTTTGTTGGAAAATGACAATAGATTGGCCGCGCCTCCTGGCTGACCTTGACCGTGTAAAGGTAGAAATGCAAGTCTTCACCCCTTCCTGGCTAACATATGATTATATTCTTACCAGCTGTGCGAGCCAGATCATAGTACTCTTGAATATAACTTAATTATTATAATCATCGCGTTATAACTCAAACCGTTCTCTTACCTGTGAGATATTATTGCAATATGAATTCTTCATCTTCACCCCTCTGTGCGATATGATTTCAATCAGATATATGTATTAATTATAGCATTATTTTATCTATGCTTATTCGCCACTACCTTACGCATACAACTTATCATACTTTCATCCGACATCTTCTCCTCAGGTCATAATTACCTGGCATTATTATTTATTTTATCTTATGTCATCGTAGATCTCTCCTTACAACATCTTACCTGTATGTCCTTAAATATCACACGCGTTCACTAAAAACTAATATAACAAATAGTGAGGCTGGCTCAGCCGTCACTTCTTAAATAATTCACGCCTTTGTAAACTGTCCTATAAACTTTACTCATTGCTACACCATAATACTCCATATCATCCATCACAATACACCATGGTCCTTTAAATATCGTCCCAAAAAAAAATCATCGGCTATTAATTCATCCGGTATGTAAATACATAAATTACTATCTCTGGTCAATTACACGAAATAATGAGATTTTGCCTGGAAAGGGCATCTATCGAAATACCATGCTTCGTTCGTCCTATTTGGGTGGAAAACACAGGGGATATTTCTAACACACATTTATAAATAAAATAGGTAGTTCTACCATGTGTTTTATGTACGGATACGATTATTTAGCAACATCCTTACGTTAAATTAGGCACTTTTAATTCATTAAAATAATTATTGTGATCATTAATCATTATGAGCGTACCCAGCTCCGTCAGAAGCACAACTATGGTCGCCATTGACACAGTTATTGTACACACAAGATAAAACAAATCAAAAGAAAACAAATAACATGCTAACATTATGGCGATTAAATCCATGAATTATTTGACACTTTAAAATATAATCAAAAGGTACTTATCACATTGAAGACTTCCTTCATCATTTGCAAGAGTTGGACCAGAGGCCCGCAACAGTATAACTTAACACATGACCTCCATGGCCAGTTCGAATCCCATCATGATGATGTAACACCACTCGCTAATATCACTGCAATCCTCCATTATCACTAGGTTGCTATAAGCCAGCACCCTTTTAAAATGCACACACACACATATTTAATTAGATTATGCACCACTAAAAAAATATACATTAGTGGACTATACACTTGTGTCATAGATGACAAATTCTCACACTATTTCCACACTTGTCGCGGACACATTTTCTGTTACATATTTTTCACTTGAATTACATATAATTTCACATCCGTCCTTACTGTTATACACATTCACAGCTCAGTATTCATTTTTAATATTATTTCGCATCAGCCGAACAATGGACTGTGCGTTTCGTACATTAATTCTTGGGCGTGACGCTACATGGACCAGCATCCACTAACGTTGGCTGAATGATGAACAATGCCCCTGTCACAGACTTCACCCACATATATGACAAAATGGTTGCCAATTCACAGTTTTGCACATACGACACCAAATGCTCCCTTCACAATCATAGGCTACAGTAATCAGGTACCTTAATTCATACATAAAAATATGGCCTTGCTAATCATATGATTCACGACGAAACTCGATCATAGGCTAAATTTATATCATCAGCGCTTGGGTAGAACTAATTTCTTGCTGAAGGACGCTATGTTCTCTCTCTCACACACTCGACGTTGTCAAATTTCCTTGCGCGGGGACTACTTCTATTCGATGAACACAGAGATATTTAATCCGTTACCGCATTCCCAAAATTCTTAATAATAATTAGATTCATCCTGGGCGTTTCAGATCATTCATGTAATGTCTTGATCTCTTGTAACCAACTGAGGCGTACTCTTTGAGGGCGGAGTCAAGCATCTACTGCGTGCTAACTTGAGATAGCTACTGCGTTTTGGCAGGATTCTCAGAATTCGCTGGAGTGCTCCTGCTCTAAAACTTGCAGGCAAGCGACTTATGACGCACCTGCTCTGCCCATTGTGTGAAAACCATAAATTTCTCCCTGTCAAAACTGCCAAGCCATATACAGTATATGTGGTCTTCAACACGGCAGAAAGATCCTAGTTATCATTATAATCATTACATAATGATGATTTCATTCTCATTAACATCATGACATTGCCCCATATAAGTACTCCAGTGACATAATGTGTCCTTGGCCTAAGACGTAGGTCAAGGGCACAATATGTATATTAACAGCAATGAAAAAGCAGCTCAGAGGTCCGGGCAAAGAAAATGAACGTAGCATTTCAGATCACCAGAAATGTACCGGTATACAAGAAGAAGGCATTAGCGTGGGACACTAAAATTGAACATTACAATACTGTGGTGAGACCTGAAGCACTCTTTGGAGCTGAAACATTAAATGTAATACAGAAAGGTGACATAAACAAAATCATGCTCATGGAAATAAGATTGGTTCGATGCAGCCTTGGCCCAAGGAAAACAACAGACCACGACTAAACAAGGAAATATACAGCCATGTGGAGAACATAATTCACACCATGCGCAAACGACGAATGTTATTTTTTGGGCATTTAAATAGAATGAATAATGACAGGTTAACAATACAACTTTGTAATATTATATTTTTTTTTTACTTAAAGTTCAACCAGCGTGGTTTACACAGACATTAAAGGATCTTAAGGAAGCCGACATTGATATTACAGATACATATGATGGGAATTTATTTCGGGACAAAATTCAGAAAGTGATTTTCAGGGAGGAACAATAAAGACAACGAAAGCAGCCACAGAACATTGAACAGCTCCGAAAGCAGAGATCAGAGAGGATGAAGCGAATGTGGGCAGAGAGAAAATAAGACATGTGGCAAGTTTAGAAGTATTGATTTTACGTGCTCTGTAATAGTGCTATTCGATTAAATAAATAAATAAATAAATAAATAATAATAATAAAATATAATCTTAATCACATGTAATTTATTTCAGGGTCCTTTTTTTTCGCATGCAGGGTCTTTCATATAAAGTAAGAACGTCATGCGACAGTTTTGTTATTCGCTGCTGGGGTGGCCTTGGTCGAGCTTGTGGCGCGCCATGGCCTCCTGTTGTAGTATTTAAAGCGCGCACATTCAGTGCTGGTTTGGACTAAATGGCAGATGGTCCAAAACTTCACACTTGAATTCTTTGTAAAAGTCTATCGTAACGTTGGTACAGTGTGGTCGTGAATGATTTTCACCTTTTTCGAGAATTGAAGGTATGATTGGGCGGCAACGCGTAGCCAAATAGGAAAAACTTCAGGAGACTGTCCAGACGTACCCACCTCAGTGGTGGCAGAATATGTTGCCGAGGGTATTGGAAAGCTCGTGTGACGATACGACACATGTTTCAATCATTTTGGCGATTGTGATGAAACATAAGAATAAAATAAGCAAACATTTAGTAGTAAAATCAGTTTGGTATGTCAATCTGTTATTTTTATACGGTCCATCGGAACTTAAAAGAACCAGCCCTTGTATGTACTATGCGCGCGCTTTCAATAGTACAGCAGGGGGCCATGGCGCGCCACAAGCTCGACCAAGGCCACCGCAGCGGTGAATAACTAAACTGTCGCTTGCCGTTCTTACTTTATATGAAAGACCCTGTATTCCAGTAATTGGATTCATTTTGTGTTGACCGACTGAAAGTTACAATATCATTTGTCAATAAGGCAACACTGAAAAATGGCTTCAAAGCTATCTTTAGATACGAATGCGAGAAAGCTCTTGCCTTTAGTACCAAAGGCGGAAACCAGAAATTCTAGACTTCTGCTAGAATTTAATTTTGGAACAATGTCACTCATCCCCCTGGGGCTCACATCTAGTGGGACGTGGGTTGGCGACCACGGGGCCCTAGCTGAGTCCGGCATTGCTACCACTTACTTGTGACGGTCTCCTCTCTGTCTTCTTTCCTGTCGACCTCATTTGGCCAACTCTTGTTCTCTTCCGACCCCGACGGTATTAGGGTATCCGAGGCCTAGGAAGTCTCTTCCTTTCCCGCCTTAATTGGCCTTTGTCTCATCTTTTCTGATTCCCTCCTTCTGCGAGGGATCAGCCTTCTTTTTCTTTTCATGTTATCTCCTGCCTTCTGCTCAAGGCCCTCAAGAAGGCCGGGTGTATGTAGCCCCACCACTTTTGGTGCACCCTAGATATTGCTACAACCTCAGGGGCTCACGGCTGGTGAGTTCGGGAGTTGGCGACCCCGAGGGATTCCTGAGCTGGGTCCGTTTTCCCCTTTTGTCCCTTACCTTTGGGGCGGACTCTCTCCTCTTTCACATTCCTATCTGCCTTTCATGGCTCTCCTTCCTTCCAAGTCCCTCAACCCGCATTCGAGGGTTGAGGGCATTTCTTTCCCTCCTGTCCTTTATTTGCCTTATTCTCCTTTAGTTTTCCATTTCTTCTTCTAGTATGTAGGTTAGTAGTTAGTTTTAGTTTTAAGTTTGCATTTCATTTTCATCTTCACGATCACCCAAACCATCAGGGGCCGACAGCCTAGATGTTAGGCCCCTTAAAACAACAATTATCATCATCATCAATGTCACTCACTTCATCCCCGCCCAGAAAAAGAGGAAAGATAGGTAGGCAAGGCAAGGCATTAGTACGTTCGGTGAAGTCTAAACAAATTCATGTATGGCACTGTGTTTATTACAGCAGGCAGGCAAGGGAGGCTCACAAAGGGCAAAGCAGAGAGCACCCTCATCAAGAGACCACAGCACAGAGTAATCAAATGGCAATTCATTAAAGTAGAGGCAGGTAGGCCTACATCCTGTGTGGGAGACTCGCTCGTTGCTGCATGGTGCACATTACAGCATTCTCCCTCTGAACTTAGTATTATTATTACTAGGGCTCGGATTTTTAGGTGCTAAAAATTGGGAAAATATTTATTTTTTATGTATTAAAAATACCTGAAATATGTGCCAAAAAAGTAAAAATATTTAATTATAATTATTTTTTTTAATGTGAATATAAACGAATGCAATTAATTCTATGTCTCACTGACTGCTGAAGCATTACAATACACAACGAGATACATCTTCAGGTTGTCCATCACAAATGACCGACGATTATCGCGTAACACTTCTTCTGAAGGTGCGATACTGCGGCAATATGTTTCTTACCCTTGAGGTGTTGCGTAACTTGAGATCGCTGTTCAGCCTTGATTGCTTTCCCACATGGTTGGCAGAACAGAACGCCCCCATCAGAAGTAAAATTATCTTTAAATTATGCAACATACGATAACTTGTGGTTGTTTTTACTTTAGGCATCGTAGAACTGCCTTGCACTTCACAGTGCCAGAAATGAACTGCATGTGAGTGACACTGGTTCCAGGTAGCTGGAGGGGAGGGGGGAGGTCTAGCACTTGGTGCGATATGGCTATGGACAAGGATATCCCCAGCTTCCACAGTGAGTGGCACGGGGCGACAAGTTAAGAATAACACAGTTGAAAGCTGACATATGCTCTGCTTGAAGATTAGATAGCTCACAGGTTCTTCCCCATTGAAGTAACACAGAACAAAACTGCAATAAACTGAAATACTGATTTAAAAAGGTAAATATTATGTCTTTTTGTGTGCTAATAAGTGAAAAGCAGGAATTTATGTATTTATAGAAAAATGCTTAAAATATGTATTTACATAAAAAATATTTATTTACCTAAACATCCGAGCCCTAATTATTACTAGCGGACCCATGGTTCATAAACCACACTTTCCCCAATAGGTTTATAATGAGAGACTTAACGAGAAAGGTTGTTATGCTTTTATTTCAACCAAATGATTATAAAACACTATTTACATTCCAGTTAGAAATCAAAGTTCTACGTTCCCAAAAAGAAGGCAATCACTGAAAATTGGATCATCATAACACTCACCGATTATTCGATATTTATGAAATAATACGATTTGATTAGCCTACTCATTCCTTTGATTTACTGTTTCTGAAATCCATGCAAACTGATAAAGGAAAGACCTCATAATGTTAAAATGACATGAAACAGGCGTCACAGTGGCCAAAATATGAAGTGAACAGCGTATTTTCCTCCAGCAAAAGTAACTGTAAATCGCACACTTCGTACATTTTTTAAAGTCATCTTTTAAAGAAATTACAGATAGGCCTATTTATAAAATTAAAGTGCAATACGTCTCTGCTAAAGTCTATTCTCTTTCATTTGAATACTCACTTGTCACGATCGGTCGCTTGTGAGCGCCGCAGGAGGGATCTATACTACTGAAATAATATATATGACGATGATTACTCTTTTATTCGTTTCACCTAGCTTTGGGGTGCATTAAATCCATCACTTTTTAATGTTCTGTGCTTTTCTTGTAGCCAAGTAGTGCCTCATTCTTCGTGATCTTGCTTTCCTTTCTTCATCAGAGATTTGATTCTTTCTCTTGGGTTTGACTCTGACTTGGATCCGTTGTATCTTGTCCTTGGTTACGGCTTTGGCTGTTTTATCGATGAGCATATTTTCTGCGATTTGGAGTTCTATTAAGTATTTCTCCATTTCCTTAAACCAAAGTGGTTTGGTTCTTCTGTTACGTAAGTA
Source organism: Meconema thalassinum (assembly GCA_946902985.2). Classification (NCBI taxonomy): domain Eukaryota; kingdom Metazoa; phylum Arthropoda; class Insecta; order Orthoptera; family Tettigoniidae; genus Meconema; species Meconema thalassinum. Next base: position 95,477,569 of record OX336399.1, read on the forward strand.
GTGGAAGATTCTTTTGGTTAGTCTATTTAAGTTCATTCTGAGGATGTGTCTATAAAAATCAATTCTTCTTTTATTGATAGCATCTGAGAGTTTTTCTGTACTTTGGTAATGTGGATTAATTTGTTGTTACAGAATTTGGGACCTAAGATTTTTCTTAATATCTTTCTTTCTTGATCTTTGATTGATCACATGAAAAGCAAAGTTGGTAACGTTACCAATTAACTTGAAAATTATTATTATTGATTATTATAATTGGTCCGTTGGACCACGTGGTTCCTAACCTAAAATCACAAAACCATCACCGTCGGATTCTTGGCAAGCCAAAGAGAGTGATGATAGCACTGGATCTCTTCAAGCCAAGTTTTTTGCAGATGACCTCGTAGTTCCGCCCCTTAAAACAACAATAACAATAACAACAAGCCAAGTTTCTCCTTTGCATTTTCCCAGTCCTTTGTAATTAAACCATTCACAGAGACAACAACCGGGATGACGAAAACTTCCAGCCGGATGACTGAGCTCAATGGTAAGAGGCTTCGGTCGGCTGGCACTTTCGGAGAAACGGAAGGATGGCCTATACAAACTGTCAGTTATAACTCTTCAGTCGGTCAACACGAATTTTCCCATTGGATGGGTGTGGTACCTATTACAGATAGTAACGTTTAGCTGTGCACTTACTTGACCTTGATTGATGAGGTAGGAGAAGAGTGTAGAGCGGTGCGGGGAACGTGCCGAATACTTCCCTATCCGGGAACATAGACGCCCGTGACAGTAGATTCGCACAATCAGACACGGGGCAAATGTTTTACGCTGCAGTAGTATCCCGAGGGAGTGGGATGGGGAAGCGCAGAGCAAACTGCCGGTAACTGTGTATTTTATAAGTAGATAATACTCCTGAAAAAAAGATTACATGTATTAGTTATGATCACTATTATAATGGAGGAAAATTTAGGAATACGCGTTTCGATTTTACTTGTAGAAGCAGTTTGGTTTTCCTGTCATCGTAACAGAGTTGCCAACCTTTGAGTCTGTTTCGCGTTAAAATAGAATTACTCGGTTGCTCTTTTATATCATTGGGACGAATTCAAATTAGATTTATACCGAACGAACTCATAATATAATATCATTCGTAATGAATTACTCTTGTCTGTTGTTTCACATAAAAGCTACTGTATATCAGAGAGTATGAAACAAATGTGGGCAGAGAGGAAGAATACATTTAGCAAGAATTGAACTATTGATTTAACGTGCTCTGTAAAAGTGCCATTCAATTAAATAAATAAATAAATAAATAAATAAATATAATAATAATATCGTATGGCCTCGGGTGCCTGGTGCAAGCTTTGCTATTTGACACCCAGAGGGTAGCTTGCATGTCGAATTTCGTAGTTCCTTGACTATGAAAGTCAAGGAGGTTAGATGTTAGATATCTAGTCTCCTTGAACACAATAGCGCTTTCTAGTAGAGAAATGAGGAACTTTGTGCTGGCGGAAACTCCCGAGATTAATTTTGCCATTTTGAACTCGGCCTACTGAATTCAATTGGGTTCTTTGACATGCCAACATCGTATGACATGCGTATCGTATTTTTGCCGCCTTTCAAAAATCACTTACCACGGTCAGGGGCGAACCTGCAATCTTGGGGTTAGTAGACCGACACGCTATCCACTCACCCACCGTGGCAAGCTAATAATTAAATAAATAAATAAATAAAGGGCTATATCCGTATATAATAATCATCACATGGAAAGCGAAGTCGGTAATTACCGATTAATATAAAAATGATTGTCCCCTTATATTTAATTATTAATATTGTAGCTTTCAGTCGGTCTTCACAAAATCATTCCAATTACTGGAAAATGTGAAAAATAACCTGAAATAAATTGCAAGTGGTTAAGATTTATATATAGCCTATTGTTATGGACTATTGAAGAAGAAAACTAAGGGATGACATGTTTCGCTCGTCAAGCGAGCATCATCAGATCCTAATATTCAAGACAAACAGCTCTACAAAACACTACCAAACCTACAGCGACACCCACAGACAGCCTGTGCGCTCCAAAAACAAAATACAAGAAAACCCGTCAGAAAACTTAGTGGGAAAAAATGAAAATCCACAGCCTGCTTCCAGTCTCCGACCGGGTCAGGAATGGAATGAATGAAGCCCCCATCTAGCGGCGAGGATATGAACTGTGCCGGCTGCCGAGGCCTGACGCACTCCTCTGGGGCAATGATTAAATGAATGACAAATGAAATGAAATGATAGTGGAGAGTGTTGCTGGAATGAAATTTTAAGTGTGGTAATTATTACTGATTGATAAATATTAAGGCATTAAGCACCCGAAAGAAGAACTATTTATTAGCCTACTTTTCACATTTTGCAACAAGTAGTTCCGTGAAGAACTATACAGCCTATTTTCATATATCCTACTTATGTTAATTGCCACTATCAACATACACAATTTCAGATTGATTGCTGTAATAGATTCGTAGATATTGAGAACCGACTAAATATTTCGGATGGTCGCCATGTTAGATTTTATATATGTAGGTCCTAGAGTTATGTACTGTTACATGCAGATTATTGTGAACGTGTAGTATTCAAACTTCAATCGCATAATTAGGACAAAAGAAAAAACAAGGAGATTTAAAAATTTTTCACAGCCGCCATCTTGAGGTTATGGAAACAATTGAAATAAATTAGATGCCAGTGGATTAACATTCGGATAAAGATTTACTGTACCAATTTCACTGCACGCGGATGGTTAAATTGCGAGGAACGTCCATGTGAATATTTATAATTCGCGTCACCGCCATGTTGGATTTGTGATCACCAGGTTATTTAAAGTCCTATAGGTGAACTTAAGTTCATAGCCCCTATGAACATTAAAAAATGCAATTTGATTGCTAAAATAGATTCGTAGATACTCAGTATCGTCTAAATATTTCGGATGGCCGCCATGTTGGATTGTTAAATGTATAGGCCATAGTCATGTACCATTAAAGGAAAATTATTGCGTAGGTTCATTATTCAAACTTTCACTTCGATCGCATGACTACATCACAAGAAATAAAAACTTAATTTTAAAATTCGCACTGCCGCCATCTTGAGGTTATGTAAACAATTGAACTAAATTAGATACCAGTGGATTACAATGTGAATAAATATTTCCTGTACCAGATTACAGTGCTCTTGGAACATAAAATCGCGAGAAAGGTCTATTTAAAATGTTCAAATTCGCTTGGCCGCCATGTTCGTTTTGTAGTTAACCGGTTTTTGAAAATCTTATAGATGGACTTCCAGTAGTGCCCTTTATCTTCATACAAAATTTTAGTGAGATACCGCTAATAGTTTCAGAGATATAGAATGCCGGTGAAATATTTCGCACATCCGCCATCTTGTGATTATGTAAACAATTGAACGAAGTTAGATGTCGGTGCATTACAATGTATATAAACATATACTGTACCAAGTTTCATTGCGTTTGGTTGGTCAAATCGCGAGAAACGTCTATTTAAAAGTCGCAAATTCGCTTGGCCGCCATGTTGGTTTTGTAGTCACCAGGTTTTCAAAAGTCACATAAGTGAACTTATAGTAGTTCCCTCTATCACCATAGAAAATGTCAGGGTAATATCGGTAATAGTTTCGGAGATATTGAATGCTGGTGAAATATTAGGCACAGCCGCCATGTTGGATTGGTGAGTCGTAACAAAATTTGAAGGGCACGATCGAGGTCGCCGGGAATAGTGCTATGAACTTTCCGAGTTTCATTGAAATCGCTCCTGCCGTTTAGATTTTATTAGGGGGACACACACACACGAATCACACACACACACGCACACACACACGGACAAAAGGTGATCTCATAAGCCTATTTTTTCAAAATTGAAAATAGGCTAAAAATGAGGAAAAAGTAGACTTATGAGATAGATGCGGGCAAATGTGTGTCTGTCCGTCTGTCTGCCCTTCTGTGTGTGTGTGTGTGTGTGTGTGTGTGTCTGTCTGTCTGTCTGTCTGTCTGTCTGTCTGTCTGTCTGTCTGTCTGTCTGTCTGTCTGTCTGTCTGTCTGTCTGTCTGTCATCAACTCCGAAACGGCTGCAGCAATCGAAACAAAATTTGTTAGAATTAAAGATCTATACCTGAATATCTCAACGCCGTATTTGAAAATGTCAGTTCTACCAACTGCTGAAAAATCGCAATTGAAATTTGAGCTCCATGTTGGATATCTTGGAAGGTATGCATGGGAGCTATTTCAAAATTCAGTTTAATTTCCAGGAGGCCATACATGGCAGTGTTGCCAAAGTGATTATAAGCCTGCTGATAGGTCCAATTTTTAAATGCATATAACTTCTACACTATCAATTGGAATTCAACCAAATGTCGTATGTGCTATGTGTACTTTACCAGATATGACTGAGCGTATTCTTAAGAGCCAACAGGGCTGCCAGCTGTTAATAAATGCTCTCAATTTATTTTATCCAAATACCAATATATCAGAAAGTATGCAAGCCAACAGCTTTAAACTATGCACACGTATAGTACCTGACATTCTATATTAATTTGGAGTAACGTATATACGTCAGTGCTACCAACATGATTCTAAGCCTGCTGATATGTCCAATTTTAAAATGCATGTAAGTTCTATACTAACTGATGGATTTCATTCAAAATTGGCACAACAATAGATCATATTATTTCAGATTGTTTCTGACCAATACATGCATGACATTGTTGCCAACATGATTTTACGCACACTGTTAGATCCAATGTTTAACTGCATGTGACGTCCATGCTATCGACTGGACTTCAACCAAATTTTGTATTCTGTACCTTAAGAGATGGAACTAAGAATATATTCAGTCACCAGGGCTGCCAACTGTAGTGCTCTATTAGGCTACATTATGCCAGGTATACAGTATTTTGAACTAATTACAGATTTCGATATTACCAACATAATTTCGTCATTATTCTAGATTGATCCATATAGATTAATCATTGGCATGAATCTTAAATTTTAAGAAAAGTAGGCTCTTTAGTTCGTCACGGAACTTCGTGTTTTTAATGTAGCAAAACTTAGAAATGACAATCCCATCAACAAAAACAATCATCCTCCCCCAACTAATCTATGAAGGTGTAGCTACTATTGATGTGATAAGCAATAAGCCCTAAACTACTGTAGAATTGTGAACTAGTACTTAAACTTCCCTTTTAACTGTTTCTGCCAGGAATTTCACTCAGGATAAATTTCTGAATGTCCCAGTAAATAGTGACACGGTTCACTGGCATTTGAATATCGTTAAATGCTGACCGACTGCTGAAATTTGAAGGATAGGAGCAGAGAGCTCCTCAGCCAACTGAGTCATCTTGTGAAGCGTGTCCACTCAGACACGACGTGTTGAAATATTACGACCGACACACGTAATTAAATTAAGCTCGTGGCGTGTGCTGCTGAGAGCGTGCGTGACTCTTTCAACCTAATGATCATTCCGGTGCAGCGTTAAGTAGCGAACATATTATACCAGTCCAGACCGTCCGAGAGGAGCCCATCGACCAGCGAGTCAGTTAACAGCGTTCAAGTTTATGGCCGAACGGAAAAAGAGTGACGACTTAATTTACACTCGTAACCAGGATGTGGAAGTTCTCGATAATGCTATCGCCCGGGAGGTCCGACTCGGCCAAGAAATTTAATTCTGGTCTGAGGGTTGGAACGGGTTCCACTCAGCCTTGTGAAGCAAAACTGTTTGATTCCTACCCCAGCCATCCTGGAAGTGGTTTTCAGTGGTTTCCAAACTTCTAATCAAGGCATATGCCGGGATAGTAGCCTACCTAACTTAAGGCCACGGTCGCAAATCCTACCTCAATTACAAGAAATACACACACTAGTACAGACATCACAGTGACACGGGTTATCAGACAAATTCTTCACACATCCTAAGTGCTCGGGGCTACATGACCACGATGTCGCAAAACCCCTAAAAATCAACAACAACAACAACAACAACAACAACAATAACTCTTTGCTAACAATTTTCAAAATTTGCATTTGCTCCGACATGTTTTTCACAGTTTTCTTCATATCTTCCAGGATTACAGTTGTTGTTGTTGTTTTTTTTTACTTTTATTTTTTATAAGTACTTGTTAAAACTGTAGCCTCCGTGGTTTAGGCGGCAGCACGCCGGCCTCTCACCGCTGAGTCCGTGGTTCAAATCCCGGTCATTCCATGTGAGATCTGTGCTGGACAAAACGGAGGCAGACAGGTTTTTTATCCGGGTACTTCGGTTTTCCCTGTCCAATATTTCATTCCAGCAACACTCTCCACTTTCATTTTCATTTCATCTGTCATTCATTTAATCATTGCCTCACAGGAGTGCGACAGGCTTCGGCAGCGGCACAGTTCATATCCTCGCCGCTAGATGGGGGCTTCATTCATTCCATCCCTGACCCGGTCGGTCGACTGGAAGCAGGCTGTGGATTTTCACTTGTTAAAACTCAAGCTAGAAAGTTAATCTCACTCACAACAACGGGGGATTTAATTATCCTTCCTGTGAACCTTTCTTAACACAAGAACTAAATTTTCAAGACGTTAAATTTAATTAAATGTTCATTTTTATTCTTAATTTTTTATGCAATTTGGATTTGTTTTAATTTTAAGAAAATATACAATTAATTTGTAATTTTAATTATCTTAATGTTTTTATTTAATGAAAATCCACAGCCTGCTTCCAGTCTCCGACCGGGTCAGGAATGGAATGAATGAAGCCCCTATCTAGCGGCGAGGATATGAACTGTGCCGGCTGCCGAGGCCTGACGCACTCCTCTGGGGCAATGATTAAATGAATGACAGATGAAATGAAATGATAGTGGAGAGTGTTGCTGGAATGAAATTTTGACAGGGAAAACCGGAGTACCCGGAGAAAAACCTGTCTGCCTCCGTTCTGTCCAGCACAGATCTCACATGGAGTGACCGGGATTTGAACCACGGACTCAGCGGTGAGAGGCCGGCGTGCTGCCGCCTGAGCCACGGAGGCTCCGTTTTTATTTAATATTAATCTTAATTATTTTTATTTCTAATTTGTGCCGTGTCTTGTGTGGGGTTTCGTCCAGCTGGCTCATCAGCGGGCTCTTGGTGTCCCCGCCCAGATCCCCACAGGAGTAGCGAACTGCGCGTTACCTCCCTTTATATTAAACGCACCTGCAGGCCGTGGTTAGCACACGCATAGTTCACCTGGTTGCTAGTAGATGTCACTCATGCAGATCCGGTGGCGAACTTCGTTTTAATCAAAAATATATTTTCCATTGCAAGATGCACAACATAACGCTCAATTTTATAACGTCTCAGTACTTAATAAACAATGGATATAAAAAATTCAAACAAAAAATACAACTCTGATAGCTTTTGAACCTCGACCGACCGGGTGAAAGACCAAAGCTTTACCAAAGAGCCAAACGTATCCACCGAAGTTTAACGTTATCAATCGCTTTACATACAACGTCTTAGCAAATAATGACTTGGACTAAAGAATTTCTTCACTGGAGTATATATTCATTATAATCCATTTCATACAAACTTTATATTATTTCTATCAGTAGGCTATATTGCATGCATCATACTCAAATTTAGTGAAATATCGGTCAGCACGAGAGATCCCAGACGGCTCAGCTTTTAAAGTCACTTCTGGAGTATAATATTATAACATACAGTAAACTTTAGAAGAGATTCAACCATTCTCGGTTCGATAGTCGGAACTGGTGGATCGTAAGTTATGCATTATAAAGCTTGCACAATTCGCACGGCTGCCTCCTGAAATGGTACGGCTGATGACCTTGTAGTTTGGGCGCATGACTTGTCCCATAAGAAGGTATGTTTTTACCAAATTTGGTAAAGATCCGATGATTAGTTTGGTCGTAATTTAATTTTCGGTTTTGACCATTTGAGTGGCTGCCATTAAGGTTTGGTAAAGATGGTGGCAATATAAAACAAGACGCTGAGGTGCTCTTTGCTCGTAGGCTACTAACTTACCTCTTTACCAAAATTCCTTTCAAGTCAGTTTCGTCATGTGTGAATTGATAGTGGGACGGGGGACGGGGGGGGGGGGGCGGCAGATATACATACACACAGACTGACAACTTTTGGCCCGTGTAGATCTCATAAGTCTAGGCTAAAATCCCCTACAATCATGGAAGATATGAGGGAAACAGCGAATGAAATATCAAAGAAAGGGGGGAAAATAAAAATTAGATGAAAATATCAAATGTGAAGCCTTTCCTTTTGTTAGAATTTAAAATACAGTCGTGATAAAAATGTTACACATTTACAGTATATATCTGGAAGAAAACATGGCTGACTCTCATTTGGTTATTGTTAGCATAAACAAGGACTTTTATAGATTTCTATCCATAATTCCCAAAATAAGCGTAACTTAAACCAAGCGATGACCTCTCATTTTAACTTCGGTGCTTATATCGTGTCTACTAATCTTCTTCGGTTAGTGGATTCATCGATTTAGCGGTCAATCGTTTTCGATTAATTTCAAATTACTCGGTTAATCGATTAACCAAACATCACTTAGTTCGCACTGGAGGAATTCAAAATCCTTGGCGGAAGCCCGCAGAAGCAAGACGATATGGCTACAGAGCAGGCGCCAATTCAACGAAGACACCTGTTGCCGGACCGTACTGACAGATGCTGCCACCTATCCCAATCCCACGACTTCTGCTGAACTACCTTGAACTCTAGTCTGATCGAGAGAGGGAGTTAGTCACCTTCCTGATTCATAGCGGATTGTACAGAATTTGTGGGGCTCTGCAGCGTAGCCGTTTAACTTAAATCACATACCATGACTGCAAACATTTAGCTGGACGTTCGTAGATCGAAGATACGATTTCGGATGCTGATCCTACGTGTGGTTTTCCAGGAAAATGCTGGGATAGTACCTTAAATTCAATCATGCAAACACAATTTAGGCCTTTTCATCATAAATTCAAACAATTATCAATGTTGCTGCAAAAATAACATGAACACTAACTACTATACACTACATGGTAGAATGCCATGGCTTGCGAGAAATTAGATAACCACCAATGGTATTAGTGGAGATAATAAAGGTCATTAGCCAAACATCATTATTCCACCGTATATAAACCACAGACGATCTACTTTTCTGAAAGCCCCTATTTTTAAGAAACTATATCACTATTCCAACCCTAATCAAAGTACTATACCCTTACCATTAAATAAATATTTGGACCAAAGCGCTTTAAATTGCTCAAGCCAAATAAAAAATAACTTCACTAGGCCTAATCCCAAAACATAGATTTAAAACATCCCAACAGAGAAAAAGGATCCAAGCTCATAGGCACCAGACTCTTGTTCCACGAATTTACCAATGGTTGGTAATTCGTCCCACGGCTTGAGAGAAGTAGGACACCTACCCCACTCCTGATCCTAATAACTAACAAGGGGATCGCGCATACTCATATTCACCAATTTCGTCCAAATTTATGGTATAACTTATGCAGGGTTTAACCAGAAATGAAAGTGATAGAAGTGAAAGCTCCAGATAGCCTAGCGTTTAGAACAAAAAAGTGCATTTTTGGTGCCCTTCGGGCGAGGCATGAGCCACGTGTGTTAGCGTAATTATTTTCAGGCAGTGGTTGGCGCAGCAGAAAAAGTACAGAATGGTAATCCGAGGGTCGTGGGGTCGAGTCCCTATGCGGAAACTATTTTGTCTTGTTTTAGCCTATTTTCATTTGTGCGTGTGCGTGCGTGCGTGTGCGTGCGTGTGCGTGCGTGCGTGTGTGCGTGCGCGCGCGCGCGTGTGTGTGTGTGTGTGTGTGTGTGTGTGTGTGTGTGTGTGTGTGTGTGTGTGTGTAAATCTAAACGGTTGAAGCGAATTCAATAAAACTCGGTACGGTTAGGTCATAATACTATTTTGGCCGACCCCGACAGTGCCCTTCAAATTGTGTTAGCCTACGTCTCAGCAATCCAACATGGCGGTTGTGCGAAATATTTCACCGACATTCTATTTCTCCGCAACTATTCCTTATATCACCCTGGAATTTTGTACGGTGATAAAGGGCAGTACTAAAAGTTCATATTTGTGACTTTCAAAAACCTTTCAAGTACAAAACTAACTTGGCGGCCAAGCGAAGTTGAAATATTTAAATAGACTTTTCTCGTGATTTAACCATGAGAACGCACTGAAACTTGTACTGAAAATGTTCAAACACATTTATACAAATTGTAATTTACTTCAATCGTTTACATAACCTCAATATGGCAGCTGTGCGACATTTTAAAATTAAGTTTTTATTTCTTGTATCCTAATCATGCGATCCAAGTCAACGTTTGAATATTGATCCTACGCAATAATCGTCATCTAATAGTACATAACTCTTTGGCCTATACATAACTTATATAAAAAAGAAACATGGCGACCATCCGAAATATTTAGACGGTTCTCAATATCTACGAATCTATTACAGCAATCAAATTGAAATTTTGTATGTTGATAGTGGCAATTGACATAATTTGGATATATGAAAATAGGCTTTATATTAGACTACTTCACGGAACTACGTACTTGTTCAGTGTTGCCTTATTAGTAATCGAAATGTGATGTTTTTTAAGTCTGTCAACACGATTGTACCCAATTCTCATGAGTTATTCCCTAATCCTGAAAGAAAGGACCTGAGATTAATAAATACACTTAGGTGTCCAGTTTCGATCATCAAGCGATCATCATCAGATCCGTTACACTTAAGGTATGAAATCTATGTCTGAAAGTATGGGTGAGAGTATTTACAATACGTACACTTATTTAGTTGCAGTATTAGTTTAACTAGCCCAGATCGGTGCAGACAGTGACGAGGTCAACTGCTCTCATCCGGACCGCGTGCAACTCGACCAGCTAAGTAGACAATCCAATCTAAACTGACCATTTAACAACAATCACATATACACACTAAGCAAGCACATTTGGAGATCAGTCACAACTTTTAGTATCGCAACAAAATATCATATAGGCTATAACTAACAAATATTGACTAGTTTTGCTAGTTAATCGCTAGTGCAACTAAATAAGAGTACAGGGTCATTCATATAAAGCAAGAACGACAAGCGGCAGTTTCGTTATTCGCTGCTACGGTGGCCTTGGGCGAGCTTGTGGCGCGCCATGACCCCCTGCTGTACTATTGAAAGCGCGCGCATAGTACATACGAGGGCTGGTGAAAATCATTCACGACGACACTGTACCAACGTTACGATAGACTTTTACAAAGAATTCAAGTAAGTAGTTTTGGATCATCCGCCGTTTTGTCCAAACCAGCACTGATTGATTTTCACCTTTTTCGAGAATAGAAGGTATGGTTGGGCGGCAACGCCTCGCCAAAACAGAAAAACTGTACAGACGTACCCACCTCGGTGGCGGCAGAATATTTTTGCCGAGGGCATTGGAAAGCTGGTGTAACGATAAGACAAATGTTTCAATCGTTTTGGCGTTTATGTTGAGACAAGCAAATAAAACAAGCAAACATTTAGTATTACATCAGTTTGGTATGTCAATCTGCTATTTTTATACAGTCCATCGGAACTTGAAAAAAAAAACAGCCCTCGTATGTACTATGCGCGCGCTTTCAATAGTACAGCAGGGGGCCATGGCGCGCCACAAGCTCGGCCAATGCCACCGCAGCTGCGAATAACAAAACTGCCGCTTGCCGTTCTTACTTTATATGACAGACGCTGTATACTGTATATTGTAAATATCATAACCCATACTTTTAGACACAGATTTGGTAGCCTAGAAGTGTAACGGATCTTATGATAATCACTTGACAATCGAAACTGGTCATCCAAGTGTATTTATTAATCTCATGTTGTTGTTTTTTTTTATTTATTTTTATTAGGGAACAACCCATCACAATTGGGTACAGTCGTTTTGACTGACTGAAAAACATCAAATTTCGACAGGGACACATATTATCAAAAAAACAAATACCCACAGATATTTAACAAATCTAATACACCATAGTCAATAAAATATATATATGTATTAATTAAATACCAGTTTCGGCCTCATTAAGGCCTTCTTATGCCTTTCGAAGAAAGAAAGAAAGAAAGAAAGAAAGAAAGAAAGAAAAACTGATGGAAAGCTACGAGCAAAGCTTTTGAAACAACATTAACCTGGTCTTTGCTATTAAATATACGGTATATATTTAAAAAACAGATCTGTCACAAATTAATGTGGACCTTAATTTGATGATATAAAATTATTTTACTGACTAAGGTGTATTAGATGTATTAAGATACCCGTGGGTATTTGTTTGTAGATTGAATGTCAATAAGGGAAAAAATAGTTGATAACATGATGAGCTTCTATGCCCAAGATCGCGGGTTCAAACCTGGCCGAATCTTCGGATTTTCTTAAGAGAGCTAAAAATCCCTCAGTATGCCCTCCTTCGGAGGGGAAGTAAAGCCGGCGGATATCATAGATTTATGGCATGTAAAAGAGCCCTCCACTAACTAAACTTGTGAGAAGCAAACTTTGTAGGTTAGGTTTGATCAATGCTCTTAAGTTCCAACGTTCGTCACCAGGCGCTGGTTGCGATGGTATCTAGTAGTAGCCAAGTTCACAGCTATGTGTCGTGGACGGTAGCATTTGGTAGCGAAAGTAGGAACCATTTGAAATTATCGTCTGCAGTCCTTACTTGAATTAAAACAGATAACGCACACTAATACAGCCATCACAATTAACACCGGTTATCAGACAGATTCTACACACACCCAAAATACACAAGGCCACATGACCGCGTTGTCGCAGCCCCCAAACTAAGGAACCAACCAACCAACCAAAATGAAAAATATAATTAAGTTCATATCATTAGAAAATAACATAATAAAATAATAACCCCTGGCACCACAGCCCGTAAAGGGCCTAGGCCTACCAAGCGACCGCTGCCCAGCCATTTGGCCTGCAGATATTGGGGTGACTCGTGATCAGAGCATCGGGTCCTCTCGGCCGATAATCTTGGTTTCCGCGATCGGGGCGCTGCCTGACTGTCAGACAGCTACTCAATTGTCCTCACGAGGCTGAGTGCACCCCGCTCCAGCCCTCACGTCAGTTTATAAAATCCCTGATGGAGCCGGGAATCAAACCCGGGGCCTCCGGGTGAGAGGCAGGCGCGCCACCCCAACACCACGGGGCGGCTCATATCATTAGACATACACATATTATATCAGTCAAATTGTAACCACACGCAAATACACGGAGCTGATGACCAAGATGTCCCAGACCCCTAAAACGAATTAACGACATAACAATCATGTGTTATATTTCGTGTGAATTCAGGTACGATATGGTTTCTGTCAATGAAAGGCGGGTTATTTTAACATTGCCGCAGAGGCGAGTACTTGTTGGCTAAGCCCGTCTCGCCGTCCTTCGCCTCATTACCTGCACCATCCAAGCGTAAACAAGGCTTCCAAGAGTAAATATTTGTCTGTGTGGTGCTGAAGGCTTCAATTATGTGCCTGGCACATGTGAATATATCGAGAAAATAAACCACGATTTTACTGCTTTCTTTTGCTTTTTGACTCATTTTAGGAGGTAGGGATATCCTGGCCAACAGCACCAGGTAGTGTGTATGTGTTCAAGTTAGTAAGAGCCGGATGTTGCTGACCTTAAACGTAAGTCGCGTATAATTACACCCACCGGCAAAAATAAACGCAACACTTGATTTTTAACATTTAAAAAACAGCAATGGCAAGCCGTTCTCTTCACAGACGAGAAGATTTTCGGTCTCAGATCACCTGACGGAAGAGAGAGAGTGTGGAGGAGGGTTGGAGAAAAGTTTTCTCCTGTAATGTTTTCCTCCCAAGACTGCATACGACGAGGGTTCTGTCATTGCCTAGGCCGGGGTCAGTATGGATGCCAGGACTGAACTTTACTTAATTGGGAATGGCTCTCTCACAGCTGACCGGTACATCATGGAAGTCCTTGAAAACCATGTTGTAACATTTGCTCCATTTGTCGGGGATGAATTTTGCCTGATGCACGACAACGCACGAGCACACACTGCCCGATGCGTGCAGCAGTACTTGCACGTGGTTGGAATCGACGCACTGGACTGGAGAGATAGGAGCCCTGACCTCAAACCAATTGATTATGTTTGGGATATGTTGGCCAGAAATGTTCGGCAACGTGCTCCTGAGACTCTCCAGCAACTTCGGGTGATGCTGCATGAGGAGTGGGAACGCATACCTCAAGAAAGAATTTCACAAATCATCGCAAGTATGGCAGAGAGGTTACGCGAGGTGATTCGTGCTAGGGGTAGAAATACCCGTTTTTAAGTGTTCAGTTCTTGTGACAGTACCCAAAGGAATGGATTAATTCTGTAATGATAAATTTTGGAACTCAGATTAACATTTTAAATGACTATGTAAATTACTCAAAATTTAAGACATTTTCACTTTTTTTTTCTTATTCTAGAAAATTAAACATATTTTTATTTGAAGCATTATTCTGTATGTGAAGTGGTTTTCAAATGTTTAAAAACAATTAATTATGCATAATTTTTACCTAAGAATAATTTCATTGCAATAAATTATGAGAATAATTTCAAAATACAAGTGTTGCGTTCTTTACCGGTGAGTGTATTTGTAACCGACAAGACAAACGCAGGACCGTAGAGAGCGACCGCGGGCCCCAGGACTATAACTTCCAGGCCTATTATTTTTTATTCCTCCCGTGACCAACCCCCCTCAAAGAAAAAAACCTGTATGTAATTTAGTAAATCTAATGAAATATGAGTTTTCTTATTCCTCCGTTATTCAGAGCTATATTATGGTGTCTCCCTTTGATCGTTTTACTTTATTTTTAGATTTTGATCAATGTGGATTTTAGTCATTTTTATTATTGTATGTGACCGTTCATGCTCACCACAAGGACAAGCAAGACTTTATTAGAAACATGCTAAGTAAATCGATTTTTCAAATATTGATTTAGAAACTTAAGGCCCTACAGCAGCTCTTTAATTTCAATTGGTTTACATTAATCATAACTCTGGAAACTTGGGCATTCCCCTGAAAGAGAAGGTAAACACATCATGGTTATCAAAAAATTAATTTTATGTTCTCTTTATGACGTTTTGCAGACTCGTACACAATGAAACATAATCAATGAAAACAAATATACGATCCCGAAGTTTTTCTTTTTGTGTGTTTTATTTCATTACCATTTGATACGTTTTATATGAACTAATCTATGTGCTAATGGTCGAAAATTAAGAATTACGTTGCTATTAGATCATAAAATCCAATTTTCTTTGCGAAATTAGTGGCCCTTTATATTCACCGACATTGTGCAGTAGCCTATAGTCTATGGTAGTCTACTAATAAATTATAGTTCAAAATTTTAAAATAAAACAGCAATACAATTTAACACAATGACACTCGCACTCAAATACTAACAGAATGGAAACTGACAAGTGGTGTAATTTTGCAAACGGATGAGGAACGATAGTGTCACACCCATTTCACGGCCAACTGAACAGCTGACCATTTTGCTCATTCAATAAGCGTTAACGCTAAGAATTGTACGTGGGTGAAAATAAATTATTATTTATTATTTAGCGCATGGGGTGTCCGAGGACATGTTCGACTCGCCAGAGTTTGTAGCTGCATCTATGCGTACACCCATGGGGTGAGCTACAAGTACCGTCGCGTGTGGATGAGATGAAATGATTGAAGATGAATGAAGCTGGGCAAGTTCAATTTCAAGTAGTTCCAACTTTGGCTACCAGACGTCACTGACACCCAGCGGCAAACGTTGGAACTTGATAGAGCGTTTCTAGCCAAATAACATATAAATTTAGCTACACACTACCAATTGTTGTGGTAGGTTCTTTTACATGCCATAAATCTATTGACATAGGCCCACCGGCTTTACTTCCCCTCCGAAGGGAGGCATACTAAAGGGTTTTAACACCCTTAAAATGTTATGGACTACAGAAGAGGGACAAAACGAGGGGATGACATGTTTTGCTCGTCGAGCGAGCATCATCAGATCCAAATGTACAATTCAAACCAGTTCTACAAAACACTACCAAACCCACGATGGCACCTACAAACACGTTATTTTTTGCATGTTGCAGTAATTGGGTTTATATTGTGTTGACATACTTAAAAGGTGTCAATAAAGCAACACTACTTAAAAATGGCTTTTAAGCTATCCATAGGTGTACCAAGTCAGCCTCGTCAGAGGGTTCTTGGTACACCCTGCTTGGACCGCCGCTGTGGTACTGAATTATGCTCTACGGCCCATACATGAAGCGCATCACACTTGTTTTCGTGGGAACTAATAGCTCCAACATTATCTCCTCCCTATTTATAACATTGACTAACTTCGACAGTTGTACCGCTTTTAATAACAAAATAACGTACCCACCCATGCCCACAATGTTGTGTTTTGAAGGCCAGCCAGCCCTGTGCAGATGAATATTCCACCCACACCAGCAGACAGACTGCTAACTGTTGAGTCAGCGAGCTAGCCAGGCTCTTGACAGATATCTGGCCAATGCTGCTATTTCGGAACAAAACTCCATCGCATTATCCTGCCTGCCTGGCACATGCTAAAATAAAACTCGGAGAGCAGGAGCACGTGCCAAGAGCGAGCTAGGCGTGTTGCTTCTTCCGTTATCGAAATGTAAATAAATGGTGAGGCACATGTGGGATCCAAGCACTGAACTGAACAGAACAGAACAGAACAGAACAGTCTTACCTGCCCTACCACCCTACAACCTGAGCAAAATCCTCGTGTTCACAGGTAGGAAATTAAAGTTCCATGCGTGTCGAGTAGGTGTACCATTTGTGGCCACATCACCAATTTGTGACCGGTCAATGATTCTAACTGATAAGATATGTATTACTAAAGTCTTGGCTGTTAGCCAGACGGTCCGGGTTCGATTCCAGGCTCTGTCAGGATATTTGGTTGGTTGGTTCCTCAGTTTAGAGGCTGCGATAACGCGGTCATGTAGCACCGTGTACTTTGGGTGTGTGTAGAATCTGGCTGATAGCCGGTGTTCATTGTGATGGCTGTATCAGTGTGTGTTATCCGTTTTTAATTCAAGTAAGGACTGCAGACATTCGATTTTCAAGTAGTTCCAACTTTTGCTAACAAACACAACTGGCAACGACCAACTAGTTCTGAACTTTGTTACTACTGTAGATACCACCACAGTCGCCTCCTGGCGACGAACGTTCGAACGTAATAGCGTTAGTCAAATATAACCCATAATTTAGCTTCACACAAGTGTAATTAGTGGAAGGTTCTTTATCATGCCATAAATCTGTCATGGGACCGCCGGGTTTACTACTCCTCCGAAGGAAGGCACACTGAGGGATTTTTAACGCTCTTAATAAAATCTGACGACTTCGGCCGGGTTTGAACCCGTGACCTTGGGCATAGAGCCTCAACATGCTACCAACTACGCCACCGAAGCTGCCTGTCAAGATATTTAATTCTGGTCTGAGTGCTGGAACGTGGTACACTCAGCCTCGTGAGGCAAATTGAGAACAGACGGCTTTCATCCCACCTCAGCCTTCCTGGATGTAGTTTTCCGTGGTTTCACAATTCTCATCCGGGAAAATGCTGGGATAGTTCTTAAGTAAAGGTCACGGCCGCCACCTTCCCAGTCCTCACCTGAATTACAAATGCACACAATAATACATCCATCACAGGTTATCAGACAAAAAATTCACCCTCGCCAGTCTTTTGACTAGTTTGATGCAGACCTCCAATCGTCCCTGTCCTGAGCTAATCATTTCATATCTAAGGTAGGCCTACATAGCTACCACACCCTACATCCTAAACAATATGTTTAACATATTCTAGTTCTACCCCTACAGTTCCTCTCCTCGACGCTTCCTTCTATATTTAAGTTCGCTATTCCTGGGTGTCTACCAACCTATCTCTTCTCTTCATTAGCAATCGCCAGAAACAACTCTTCTCTCCCATTCGTCCTAATACCTCTTCATTTGTTACTCCATCTACCCATCTGATCTTAATCATTCTCCTGTAACACCACATTTCAAATGCTTCAATTCTCCTCTTTTCTACTGCACCAATAGTCCAAGTTTCACTTCCATTGAGCGCCACGCTCCAGACAAAGGCTTTCAAAAATGACTTCCGAATACCTAAATCTATATTCGATGTCAGCAGTTTCTTTTTTTGTAGAAATGCTTTCTTTGCCTGAACCAACCTACTTTTTGTATCCTCTTTGCTTCGTCCATCACTGGTTATTCTGCTTCCTAAGTAACAGAAGTCTCCTACTTCCTTCAAATGCTTCTATTCTTCTCTTTTCTGTTGCGGCAACAGTCCAAGCTTTACTTCCATACTCACCCAAGGACATGGGGATTGATGACCAGAATATCCAAGCCCCTCAAAGAAAACAACAACAACAACAAGAGAGCACCAAGAGCCCGCTGATGAGCCAGCTTGGTGTTCCTAGGCGAAACCCCACACAAGACACGGCACAAACCTAGAAAAAATGCTGAATTTTAATACACAGGCCGTGAAAACCAATATACCAATTTTATTAGAGCTTGTGTTTCTTTAGAAAATGAAAATCCACAACCTGCTTCCAGTCTCCGACCGGGTCAGGAATGGAATGAATGAAGCCCCCATCTTGCGGCGAGGATATGAACTGTGCCGGCTGCCAAAGCCTGTTGCACTCCTCTGGGGCAATGATTAAATAATAATAATAATATCGTATGGCCTCGGGTGCCTGGTGCAAGCTTTGCTATTTGACACCCAGAGGGTAGCTTGCATGTCGAATTTCGTAGTTCCTATAGTCAAGGAGGTTAGATGTTAGATATCTAATCTCCTTGAACACAATAGCGCTTTCTAGTAGATAAATGAGGAACTTTGTGCTGGCGGAAACTCCCGAGATTAATTTTGCCATTATGAACTCGGCCTACTGAATTCAAATGGGTTCTTTGACATGCCAACATCGTATGACATGCGTATCGTATTTTTGCCGCCTTTCAAAAATCACTTACCACGGTCAGGGGCGAACCTGCAATCTTGGGGTTAGTAGACCGACACGCTATCCACTCACCCACCGTGAGATGAAATGATAGTGGAGAGTGTTGCTGGAATGAAATTTTGGCAGGGGAAACCGGAGTACACGGAGAAAACCCTGTCTGCCTCCGTTTTGTCCAGCACAGATCTCACATGGAGTGACCGGGATTTGAACCACGGTCCCGTGGTGAGAGGCCGGCTTGCTGCCACCGAAGCCACGGAGGCTCTTGTCTTTCTTTAGAATATGCAATAAATGCGACGTATGTCTAGTTACTCAGTGTTTATATTGAATGATTTCACGAAAGTGTCATACCGAGGTCAAAATTCACACCACATTTTTACTTATGTCACTGAATGTTTATTTCAAATACTGTTTTCCAAAATATTGTTAGGATAGGAAGGTTTTTGGTGCTCCTTCAGAAAAAGAACATAATTGAAACTGGATTTATACGGTTGTTATAGCTAAAAGTGTGTGTGTGTGTGTGTGCGTGTGCGTGTGCGTGTGGCATAACGCGCACAGCTACGCAGCGATGTAGGAAGTACAGTACTTTTCTGTAATTTGGTTATTCCCATCTTGCTTATATGACGCAAGGTTGTGGTATCTCCTTCCTGTATCGTGCAGGTACCCAGCCATTCAGTAGGATCGCCAGCCAAGACAGGGTCATCGCTCTTTTTGATCAGAGATACTGTCTCAATGGGAGAAGTAACGTTACATAGGCCTATGTCACGCTGGGACGGGGAGCGCATAGCTTCGTCAGGCAGAACTTGAGTTCGAATCCCATCTGTAATTGGTTTTCCGTAGTTTCCCATTTCTACTCCAGGCAAATGTCGGGATAGATCCTGGCAACGACTGCCTCCACCTCAATCCAAGTCTCAATTGCAAATACACACGCACACCCAACTACACAGGACTAAATTAATTGTTGTTAATTCATTTGAGGGGCATGGTGCACCTTGGTCATCAGCCCCATGCAGTTTGGTGCATAACAAAGATGCATGTGAAACAAATAAAAGGGTACATGAGACGGAGTCCTAAACTATAAAACTTACCTTTTAAGTTTAGACTACCATCTCTGTATTAATTAGAAACCAATTCCAGGATGGCTGAGGTAGAAATCGTACCCGCCTCTTCTCAGTCTTGCCTCACGAGGCTGAGTTTACCTCGTCCCAGCCCTCAAGTCAGATTCAATTTCTGGGCAGAGCCGGGAATCGAACTCTGGCCGCCGCGGTGACAGCCAAGTATGCTAGCCACTACGCAACGAGGCGGACAATCAATACAAAGAAAAATCACAATTACAGCGACTGTATGTCGCAAGACGCAGACTCCATTTGTGGATAGGAGAGGGAATGGGAGAGTAAGTTTCTGTGAATAGTACACTTACGCTTAAAATGAAAATTGCGTCACACAGCCGGCTGAATATTTGAGCAAGTGTTGGTATCACATTTCCAAATTTAATTGGTTTTGTGCTCCTGATCATCATTATCACTTACTAAAGGCAAAGCCTTGTCGCTGCAGACACATTCTGCTAGTCTCTTCATGATGCCATAAGAACCACATGTCAGTTCTCCAATGGAGTTCTTGATGTAAGACATCCTTGGACGTCCCCTAGGTTTACTTCCCAATACTTTGCCCTCGATAATGGTTTGGAGAAGAGAGTCGTGCCGAGTACATTTCCATGAAAATTTGTTTTCCTCTTCTTTATTGTTTTTAATAAACATCGATCCTATTTCACGTCGTGCAGAACGAGATCATTTGTTTTCCTGTCCATCCAACTTGTTCTTGTCATTCTTCTCCAAAACCACATTTCCGCAGCCTTAATTTTTGTTTCCTCCAATTTCCCTAATACCTAGGTTTCGCATCCATACAGTAAGACACTCCAAACAAAGGTCTTGAGAAATGACTTTCTAATCCTCAAACTAAGGTGATTATTTAACAATAAGTTCATTTTATTTCGGAAGGCTTGTTTTGCTACCATTATTCTTGATTTCTGACAGGCACTTGTTATCTCACTACCGAAATATGGGAATTCTGTGATTTGTTCAATTGCAGTGTTACTTATTTTTAGCCTATTTTCATTTTATGAAAAAATAGGCTTGTGAGATCGCCTCTTGTCTGTGTGTCTGTAGATGTGTGTCCCCTAATAACTTCTAAAAGGCTGAAGCCATTTTAATGAAACTCGGTAAGGTTATAGTGCAAATTTGGCTGACCCCGACCGTCCCCTTGAAATTTTATTACGTCTCACCAATCCAACGTGGCGGCTGTACAAAATATCTCACCGGCATTCAATATTACTGATATCACCCTGAAATTGTGTACAGTGATCAAGGGCACTTCTACAAGTTTATATATGTAAGTTTCAAAAACGTGTAAAGTACAAAACGAACATGGCGGTCAAGCGAAGTTGAAACATTTTAATAGACTTTTCTCGCGATTTAACCATCAGAGCGCAGTGAAATGTGGTACAGTAAATGTTTATACACAGTGCAATGCACTGGCATCTAATTTAGATCAATTGTTTACATAAGATGGCAGCTGTGCGAAATTTTAAATCTCGTTTTTACTTCTTGTGTCCTAATCATGCGATTGAAGTTTGAATACTACACGTATGCAATCATCATGTAATAGTACATAACTCTTAAGACCTACATATATAAAAATCCAACATGGCGACCATCCGATATATTTAGACGGTTCTCAATATCTACGAATCTATTACAGCAATCAAACTGAAATGTTGTATGTTGATCGAGGCATCATCATCATCATCTTCCTTCCAAGTATTGGGCCAAATGTCCCGT
Organism: Meconema thalassinum; assembly: GCA_946902985.2. Taxonomy (NCBI): domain Eukaryota; kingdom Metazoa; phylum Arthropoda; class Insecta; order Orthoptera; family Tettigoniidae; genus Meconema; species Meconema thalassinum. The sequence continues at coordinate 95,499,438 of OX336399.1, forward strand.
TACGGTCTTGCACTTTCCCTCCATCTCTTCATCGGACGTCCTATCGATCTATTTCCCCGTGGCTGGTAACGAAGGATCTCCTTTGGAAATCATCCAGGTTCCATCCTTTGGACATGATGCTTCCAGTTCTCTTGGTAGTCACAAATGTATGCAGTTATTGGTTTCACTTTTAGTTCCTTCAGCACATCCTCGTTTCTCTTGTGATCCCATTTAGTATAGCCTGCTGTTCGGCGCATAAAGGTCATTTCGCGTGCTGTGAGTCTGGAGATGTCCTGACATCTTATTGTCCATGCCTCGCTGCCATAGCATAGGGTTGGTCTGGCTAATGTGTTATACAAACGCAAGCGTGTATGCCTTTGGACAAGAGATGGCTTCATGACATGATTAATGATTCCTGTTGTTCTGGTATAATTAGTTATTTTTGCAGTTATGTCTCGTTCTTCTTGAAAAGATAAATGATATCCTAAATACTTGAATTCGTTAACTCTTTCTAAAATTTTACCATCCAGACAAATTTTACTGGGGATAGGGTCCTTACCCTTAAAGGCCATTACTTTAGTCTTTTCAGTAGAAATTCACATGCTGAATTTTGATGCCACTTTCTGGTGGTTGAAAACTGACCACTGCAGATCATCTTCAGATGCTGCTACCAATGCAACATCATCAGCAAATAGTATAGCATCTAAATTTTTTAGATAGGTATTGAACCATGTCTTTCACACCTCCATTCCTTTATTATAGCATTCATGTAGATTATGAATAGCAATGGAGAGAGTCCACAGCCTTGTCTTACCCCTCTGCTGATTGGCTTCCACTCGGATTTATGATTACTTAACCTTACTGAAATAAGAGTACCACTATACATGTTGGAAATGTTATCAATTAACTGTTGGGGGACCCCATCTCTGGCCAATATGTCAATAAGTCTGTTTCTGTCAACAAAATCAAAGGCTTTCTTAAAATCAACAAATGATATGTGTGTTTCCAAATTGAACTCCCTGCGTTTTTCGATCAAAATTTTTAAGGTGAAGTAGGCATCTGCACATGTGCGACCTTTTCTAAACCCATGTTGTTCATTCCCTATTAACTCAGAGTAATGTTTCAGTAATTTTTCTTTAACAATGTTTGCAAAAATTTTGTATCCAGAGTTAAGTATACTTATTCCTCTATAATTTTCCAAAACTTTCATATTTCCCTTCTTATGAAGAGGAACTACTATTGCCTTTTGCCAATCTTCTGGAGGCCTGTTACCCATCCAGATTAAATTCAATAATCTGAGAAATCTTTTCTTGAAGGCATCGCTTGAATATTTCAACATTTCTGCATTTATCGAATCTTCTCCAGGTGTTTTCCCATTTCGAAGTTTCCTCAAGACCTGTTCTAATTCTTCGAGTGTAATATTTTCCGATGACTTGTTGTTCGATGCTTGTAAAACAAGTTGTTCAATATTTGGACTCGACCAAAGGCTCTGAAAATACTCAAGCCATTCTTTGTGAGATATTGCATTAATTTTTACATCTTCTTTTACTTCCCTATTTAGTTTTTTCAAAATTTTATAGGTTTGTGGTTGTGGTCTTATGTCAGTCTCCAGGTACGAGACAAAGTTTTCCCAACTTTCCCTGTGTTTCTTTCGAACTTCTCTTTTTGCTATTGCTCTCTTATGATGGTATTCAATTTTATCTTCTAATTTACCAGTTGACAGAAACTTTTTATATGAATTTGTTTTTTCGGAGATTACTTTTTTAATTTCTTCGTCCCAAATTCTTAAGCCCTTTTTCTTTTGCCATCTTCTTTTTTCTCCCAAACTTTCAAATGCTGACTGTTTTAGAGCTGAACTCAAATTGGACCACTCGTCTTCCACATCGTCAGAAAGTGGAATCATCTGAATGTGATTATCAAGCCTGTTTTGGTATAGCCATTTTATACTGGGATCATTTAAAAGGTTAACCTTATATAAAGTTTCGTTTTCCTGTGTTCATTGTTTCTTTTTCTTGAACCACCGTGGTTTTAAACGAATAGGAGCAACTAATAAATAGTGGTCTGTTTCCAATTCAGGTCCTCGATAAACTCTTGTATCCAAAACTAAATCTGCCAATTTTCCATTACAAATGATATAATCAATAATTGATTTCTGATTTCTTGCGGACCACGTATATTTATGACTGTCCTTGTGTGGAAATAGTGTGTTCATAATCCGAAACTGATTGAAGATAGTGAAATCTATTAATTTTGTTCCATTAATATTGCGGGTTACCTCTCCATGAATACCAATGTTATTCTGAATTTTCTCATTACCAACTCTGCCATTAAAGTCTCCCATTAACAGTACCATATCTTGTCTATTAGTAATATTGATTATCTTCTGTAGATCATTATACAAAATATCACTTTCTTTCGAGTATCCTTCAACCGGTGCATATACCCCTATAACTGTCAAATATCCTCTGGATAGTTTTATTCTTACTTGAATGATCCTTTCATTCCAAAAAGTATAGCTATCAATATTTGATCGTAACCTCTTGTGAACCATAAACATCACCCCTGCCTGTGCTCTAACATTTCGTTGAACACCACGATAAAACTGTAAATAATTTCTTGTCTCCTTGGATCCCTGAAGCTTTTTCTTTGTTTCAGAAATAACTGCAATTGAAATATCTTTTTTAGATAGAATATCGTCTAATTGATCATCTTTGTGTCCAATACCCTGAACATTCCAGGTAGCATATCTAATAATATCCTTCCTTTTCCAATTCGTGTCCTTTCCTTTGCCAAGTTCGTCAACTGTAGAATCCGTCCGGTTTTTTCCTTTACAAGACTTGAAAGCAATGAAAATGTCCTTCCAACGGGTTGCTAGCCTGAAGAAAGTAAGTCCATTAATGGGGATGCCATCTCTCAGCCCATGGATAGGCTGTAATACAGCATTTCCTCTGTACTTGATGTAACGGTTATCCCGCCGTGACTCGGTCGCCAGAGCCTCGTCTGTGGAAACGGGCAAGTTCGCCACGTGAAGGAGAGGATGACATTTGGGTAGGAGAGGTTATAGATTGCACATCACTACCCCTTGAACGACCCATGTTGATCGAGGCAATTAACATAAGTAGGATATATGAAAATAGGCTTTAAGTTAGTTATTCACGGAACTTCTTGTTATGTTTGTTCTAGTCGTAGTCTCCTTTTTGTCAACTATCATTAATTTTGTTTACTTGGTATTGATTTTTAGTATAAAGTTTTCTAAGGATTTGTTGAATATTTTTAGCATCTTACGGATATCCTTTTCAGAATTATCCAAGAGTGCAATCTCACCTGCAAAGCGGATAGGCTACTGTGCACCTGTATACCATTAAATTTCACCCCCTTTGTTTTCTCTTTCATTTCTCTAACTGCATTCTCTATGAACAGGTTAAAGAGATAAAGTGACAGTGGACACCCTTGCCTTACTCCTTTTCTGATTTTAGCTTCTCTCGCAAGACCATTAGTATTTAACTCTGACATTTGAGTTTTGTATTGATTCAGAATAAGACGCCTGCCATTACAGTACTCCTGTTGACCAACTGAGTTAGTTGGTTAGTTATTGTTGTTTTAAGGGGAGGAACTACGAGGTCATCTGCCCCTTGACCAACTGAAAATTACAATGCAATTGTTAATGAGGTAAGACTGAAAAATGCTTCGAAGATTTCTCTAAATTCAGTTTGTAAATCGCTTGTAAACCTCTATCAATCACTGTCTGGTCATGTCAGTCTTATGGCGAATGGCGAGGACTGTTATCGATGGTGGGTCCTGAAATAGCTTTTAAACTGGTAAATATGTGAAGTGGAGACGGTAACGGGACCCTAATGGCTAGTTATCTCTACTGTCGAGCGCAAGGTTCATGTCGCAGATAATGCGCGACTTCCTTCTGGCGTCTACTGTCTGTAGGTTGACTGCTTCTGACATGACGGTTATTCTAGAGGTATGAGGGTAAGCTTAGAATTCCGAGTGCATTTATTTTTCTTTTGCACGTAGAAGACCCTAGTCTTAAATATTTGTTGGAATGTTGTTTTCAGGGGCTGAACCTCGAGGTCAGCTGCCCTTACACCAGTCCGTTCTACCTTTTAACTTGAAAATACGAATCATCCAGAGCTCAGCTTTGAGTATTTAACTACTGCAATGGTTTAGTAGTGGATACTACCGGAGAACAAAACAAGAAACTTCAGAGAGCTTCAAATTCCTGTATTAAGTTTTTTTCTCGTTAAAATTTTCCTCACGTGTGTCTACTCTCCTGTTAAAAATACAAGTGACTGGCTACGTGGCTTAGTGGTAACGTTCTCGCCTGCTGTGTCCAAGGTTAGAATCGAATCCTGGCGCAGTCAGTTGGCATTTGTGGGTGCGCAAATATGTATCAGTAATTTTACTGGCACGTTAACGACCCCCTACGGGGCAAAATTCCGGGACCCCGGCGTCTCTACAAGCCACAGTAGTTAAACGGGACGTAAACCCTATAACATTAATATTATCAATAATAATAATAATGGCCCAAGCCACTAAAATGAATGAATTACAACTTTATACTGTAGTTAACCGGCCACTGTGGCCGAGAGCGATAACGCGCTAGCTCATACCTCGCTGGCATCGGAGGAGCGTGGGTTCGAATCCCACCTCGGCCTTCCTGAAAATGGTTTTCGTGGTTTCCCATTTTCACCACCAGGCAAATTCCGGGGCTGTTCCTTTTAATAGGTCCACGGCCGATTTCCTTCCAAAATCCCTTCCCTGACCCGTCCTTAAAATAAGATAAAATAAAATAAATGGCCATTGGTTGCATTAATCATCATCATCTTATGTATTATTTCAGTAGTATGCAACCCTCCTGCGGCGCTCACAAGCGACCGATGGTGACAAATCAGCATTCAAATGAAAGAGAATAGACATTAGCAGTGACTTATTGCACTATAATTTCATAAATATCTATAATTTCTTTAAAAAATTACTTTAAAAGAATTGTACGAAGTGTCATCATCATTTCCCCTTATCCAGCTCCTGCCGGGTCGGGGTATTTCTGGCACTTCTCCACTTTCCTCTTTCCTTCCGCCATTCTTCTTCCACGATCTTGTCCCAGTCCAGATTTCTTTTTCTTACGCTGTTCTTCACTGAATCAATCCACCTTGTTCTAGGTCTTCCTCTTGCTCTCTTACCCTTGCACTTCGCCTCCAGCATCTGTCTTGGTATTCTATTTTCCTCCATCCTCTTTACATGTCCAAACCACCTTAGTTTATTCTTCTCAATTCTCTCATTTAGTTTTCCCATCCCAACTTCCTTCCTAACATCGTCATTCCTCACTCCGTCTTTCCTTGTCTTTCCTATCATACTTCTTAGGAATTTCATTTCACTGGCTTGGATTCTACTCTGTTGCCTGCTTGTCAGGGTCCAAATCTCAGCTGCATAAGTTAATATGGGAACATAGTACACTTTATACATTACCTCCTTGCTTTTCCTTGGTACTTCCTTATCCCAAACAAGTTTTCTTACACTTTGATAGAATGCATTGCTCTGCTGTACCCTCCTGCCAATCTCCATGTCCAACCTACCAGTTTGCATCAATTCACTTCCTAGGTATTTGGACGTGTCCACAATTTCCAAACTCTGACTTCCAATTTTCACAGTGCCCTTTCCTTGTATTTCCCCCTCTTGTCATCACCATGATCTTGCTTTTCTCTATACTGATTTTCAGGCCGTACTTCTGAATATTTTCGTTCAGAGCATCTAGTTGTTTTTGCACTTCTTCGGTGTTCCTTCCCCAGACCACAATATCATCTGCGAATAACAGTAACTTCTTTTCTTTATGTCCATATGCTTCCTTTACAATTTCATCCATCACCATTATGAACAAGAGAGGTGACAGCACACTCCCCTGTCTTAGTCCAGTCTTGTTCCTAAACCAATCTGTCTTTCCAACTGGGGTCAGTACCCTGCTAACACAGTTGTTGTACATTGCTTGCACCATTTCCAACATTTCTCTTCCCAGTCTCTTCTTAACCATGGTTTCCCACGAAGTGTGCGATTTGCAAAACACCGTTGATGTAGGAAAATACGCTCCATAATTGCTGTCCACGGGCCGCTGTGACGCCAGTTTCATGTCATATTAACATTCTGAGGTCTTTCCTTTATCCTGAAATGTAAATAGTGATCTATAATCATTTGGTTGAAATAAAAACATAACTTATCCCCTTCCGGTAGGTCTCTCATTACAAACCTTTTGGGGAAAGTGTAGTTTATGAACACGCGAGATTTCTCGCACGGGTCCGCTAATACAATTATATTATTGTATATGAATTGCAGCCAATGGCCATAGCAGGCTCCCAGCAAGTTCAAATTCAAGTAGTTCCAACTTTGGCTACCAGATGCCACTGTCACTGACACCTAGTGGTAAACGTTGCAACTTGATAGAGCGTTTATAACCAACCAAATATAACCTACAAATTTGGATACACACTACCAATTGTAGTGGTAGGTCCTTTTACTTATCTATGACATGGGCCCCGCCAGCGTTACTTCTCCTCCAAAGGAAGGCATACTGAAGGTTTTTAACGCTCTTAAAAATCCGACGACTTCGATCGGATTTGAACCCGCGATCTTGGGCATAGCCGTTCAGCTCGCTACCGACTACGCCTCCGAAGCCGTCAATAATAAAGTTATATTATACTGTAGTTACAAAGGAATGTACGGTCTCATTTCCGTGAAGATAGAAGGATCCCACGTGATTAAATATTACAAAGCTGCCCGTCTAGTCCCGTGAAAACAACAAAGCCCTTATCACATGTCCCGTTATCAGGGCATTAGTTGTGTAGGTAAATAATGACGTTCAACCGCTTTCTTTCCATAGTAGGGGCATCGAGCAATGTGCTTCTTGTAACCGAAAAACAGCCACCATTCACCCGTCTTTAATGCCTTCCGTGATCTAGGGGTTCATTCTGAGAATCCTTCTCGAATGCTACTGGTTTCGGATTCCAGCGCCGTCAAGAAATTTAATTTTGATTTGAGTGCTGGAGCGAGGTTCGCTCAGCATCGTGAAGTTAACTGAGAAGTTGTTGTCCTTGTTTCTTATTTTAGGAGCCATGATATCATGGTCATATAGTCCCGTGTATTTAGGGTGTGTGTATAATTTGTGTGATAACCTGTGTTATTGTGATGGCTTACTAGTGTGTGTATTTGTAAATTAGGAAAAGGATATGGAAGGTTGCGGCCGTAAAAACCATCACAGCATTTACCTGAAGTGGGAGTGGGGAAACCATGGGGCTAGACTAAAATTGTTGCTGATTTTAGGAGGGGTTAGCGACGTCTAGGTCATGTAGCTCCGTGTACTTGGGTGAGTATTTGTAACAGAGGCTAGGATTTGGAGAGGAGGGGACCGTTGTCTTAATGTAGACACCATCCCGTCATTCACCTGGAGTAGAAATGGGGAAACCCACGGGTAACCAGGATGGCTAAGGTGGGAATCGAACCCACCTCTTCTCAGTTTTGCCTCACGAGGCTGAGTGTACCCCGTACCAGCCCTTAAACCAGAATTAAAATTTCTTGGCAGAGGCGGCAATCTAACCCAAACCTCCGGGGCGATGGCTGCTATACCATGAGGTGGTCTAATTGAGCAGAGGCAAGTGAAGTTATTTTCCGTGGGTTTCTCACTTCTACTCCAGTCAAATGCCGGGATGGTACCTTACGGCTCTCTTTATTCTAGTTCACCCCGTGGCGTAGTCACTAGCATTCTTGGTTGTCACCACGGAAGTCCAGGTTCGATTCCAGGCTCTGTCAAGAAATGTACAGTAGTTCTGGACTGAGGGTTGAAACGGTTACACTTAGCCTCGTGAGACAGAAGTTCGATTCCTACCTCAGCCATCTTGGAAGTAGTTTTCTACGGGGCTACATGAACATGTTATCGCAAAGCCCCCAAAATGAATATTGCAGGTACACAAGGGGGAGGGGGTGATTTTTACCTCTGGTACCCCCGCTTTGATTGAAAACAGTGGGCTTACTGGCAAGGCCGTAGAGAGCAGTCACAGGCTCAAGGACAAGCTTTTCAGGCCCTTCCAATTTTTATTCAACATGTGACAACCTGTGCCCCCAAACAAAATAAGCTCCGCGGAATTTAGCTTGCACTACTGAATATTAATTTACTTTGGGTTTAGTTATGTAGCTACTCTGGTTTTTCTCTGTGTCTATCATTGGTTGTCCTTTTACTTCAAGATTTTGATCACTGTTCATTAAAAATTCCATCTTTGTTGTATCTGTACGCGGACAGTCACCACAAGAATAAGCCATAGGTCTAATACTTTCAAAACTGCATGAGGTAAAGAGTCCTTTCTTCTGAGATTAAGAAACGTTATGCTCAAAAGTTTTATGCTTTTCAGTCGGTCAATACATTGTACCCAAATGAGGTGGCTTATTCCCTAACCCCTAGAAAAATTACGCGAAATTAATAAATACACGTGGATGACCAGTTTCGACCTCATTTGGGTACAATAGTGTTGACCGACTGAAAAGTATCAAACTTTCGGTTACTAAGGCAACACCACAAAGAGCTCTTGAACTTACGCATGTTATAAAACGGGGCATATGACCTCGTAGTTCCCAAGACAACAATAACTAACTAGCATGTTATAAATTAAATGGACAACTCTGGCAACTTCGCCTTTTCCTCGGATGAAAAACTAAAAAACACAGAGGTTATTTATAAAATTAATTAACTTAATATGTTCTCTTTGCAATGTTTTGGTTTATTCACTGGGTGTAATTAGGCTACATCGAACAGTCATATCAGAAAATGTCATAATAGTTTAGATATTAATTTAAATATAGTCCACTTTGTGTCCTTTTACCGCCTTGGGCCCCTCAGCAAATCCAGGCCTCGAGGCTACAGCGCCGCTTACCCCTCCCTCTCGTCTAGCCTGCTGATGTAGTGGGATTTGCGGACGTGCTAGTTGCGGACACGGATCGGGAAGCCAGGCGGCTGGGTTATTCCCTGGGAATTCGTAGACTAGTGACTCTAAATATGATGACGGAGCTTTAGCTTTTTCTCGCATATAAAATATACAAAAAAAAATGAAGTAAAAAAATAGTTGAAAATACAGTATAAAATGTGGAAGAAGAAGTACACAGCAACCTGGGTGCAAGAAGTCAAAAAGAATTTGGAAAGAAACAATATCAGAGAAGAAGGTACACCACAGAGAGATATTATTAGGCAAAAAGTGCTAAAAAAAAAGGAAGGATTCCAAGGGAGGAAGGGAAAGAATACCGGCTCAAAAAGGTCCGAGGAAAGGAACAGGAAACATAGTGTGAAGAAGGAACAGCAAAGGACAAAGCATTGACATTTGTTCGTGGTCCCTAGACGACCAAACCGAAAATAATAATAATAATAATAATAATAATAATAAAATGTAAGAAAACTTGAAAATAGACTATAAAAAGAACTCTAAACCACCAATGTTCCAGCACTCCAGGGGGATATTGTCTAGTCCCAAGCCTGGATAAAACCGTGAGGGAAGGTAATTTCTTAAATTTCCTGGGAGAGTGTGGAATCGAAACCGTTACTCCGGGGTGGTAGCCAATCATGGTAACCACTACAGTCTCATAATATTCATCCGTAGAATAACGCAGATAGCAAGCCCCTTTCCTGATCGGCGTAAAGGCAATGGAAGAGTCAATGAAGGAGAATGGCTGCTCCTGGCGGGATCTGTGAAAACTATTGTTTCATATTTCCGCCCGCTAATTGGCCGCAAGAAGCAAGCTATGTCCGCAACTAGCACGGGTCGTTGGGGGTGGCGCAGAAATGATCGCAA